>OY829543.1:53185447-55815447 GCA_963691705.1 Viola odorata | reverse complement strand
AACAAGGTTGACCAAAACTTTTCAAAAAACTAATCTTTACCAATTGCACTGCTCAAAAGACAAACACATGGAGTCCAAGGGGAAAATCAATGTTCACTAGAAAAAATCGTATAGTAATTCAACAGATGAGTCAATTAATATTTTATCGTGTTAAAATTATAAAAAAGACTCATTCGTCTACTATTATTAATTTTATATTTGAAGTTCAATTAAACAAACAAAACGACCCGTATTAGCATTATTATCTAGAGCCGACCGGACGGTCGAACAAGATTAGAATCTTCTCTGTAAACAAGTACGACCTCCTTAGTTTAATGAATTTAGTTGACCCAACAAAGAAGTTTTTGTGTGTGAATATTCCACTTCACATCACTTTCTTGAATAATGGAAGTACTTTTTTGGGTACAATTTGGGTTACGGCCCATCAAAGTAGGAATCGCGTTGACGTAATGAGTTTCCCTTTTTGGGTCAACTCCCACTTTCCCCTACCATTCATTCTATAAGTCAAGCCCAGCCCATATCCCATCCCAGTCGCCGGCCATTCCCATTTTAGAAGATAAGTACCTTTTGTCTTTACCAATTTGTCAATGCAGCCAAGCATCTCATCATGTCAACGTGTCAATTAGCATACAACAAAAATAAAAGTAGCCGGCTGTATTTCATTTTGTTTTCCTTAGGATTTTATGCACTTCTTCACATAATTTTTGTTCTGCCAAAATTAAATTTCATCAAACAAAAAACGATATAAATAAATATTACATTATTATTATTTTTTATATTATTTTTTACTTACAAAAAATTGAACTCACGACCTTTTAAAAGTCTCGTTATTTTTAGTGGGCTGACATCGTAAAAATATAATCAAACCTTTAGTTTTAATGCGTCATACTGGTGGTTTAAAGTGAATCGAATGTCACTTAAACCATTATTTTGTAAATGAAATTATAGTATATGTCTGGTATTATACGTCATTAAGTTATATAATGTAAAGTATTTATAATCGTAGATTAAAAATTCGATCTATAATTGGTGAGAAATGAGATTTCTATACTTCAAATCTCTTTTGTAATAAAAAGAACTCTTTTATTTGTTGATGATATTATAAAATACTTGACATTATATGAACTTTGTGCTAATTAATCATGCTAGAAATCAACATATATATATTATTAGACTGCCGTATAATGGTTACATGTTTTAGTAATTTTAAAAGAAAAATATGTTCTTGTACTTTCCTCCTCACACGTTGTCCCCAAAGTGATCATAAGTACTTAACTAGCAAGAATATACCCTAATTATCAAAATTTGCCCAATCCAATTATTTATTCTGCTTCATGTTGCCCACCACTATCAACTCTCACTACTCTCTCTCTCTCCTAGTTATATATCATTTTATTATCGGAGCATCTATTTTTCTCGCGCTAAATTATTTCATTAAAAGATGAAGTATTCTCAATATAATTTGAAGGTAGTATAGTTGCCGAAAGTGTATTTTCCCTCGCCCCAGACTGACGGTAAAATTAATTTGTAATGTAGTACTTTTAAACACAACGAATGATCGAATCAATAATTTTTATTTTTTACACATACCTTTGTCGTTATTGCAAGCTTCTTTCAATATTTTGTTTCTCAAACGCTATACTAACTTTGTTCACTAACTAATGATAATTAATTAATTGAATTAGTAACTACTACATGCATATGTATAAAAACATATTAATAAAAGTATTACTAGAGTTAATTTATAACATTATTTTAATACTAATCAAACAAATTTAAAATATGCCCACAAACTTGTTCAAACTTAATTTACAAATTAATTAAGGAAGATGAGACGGGAAATGGTTGATCTTTCTTTTTCAAAAGTTTGGCGCACACAAGGTACAAATGGTTGGTACATGTTAATCACGACGTTTAGCCGATGATTATTATTAGAATTAATAGAAAGTAATAATATTAGTGGGTAGGTGTTGATCCAAACACCAAAAATAAATGATTAGGACGATTTTAATGCTAAAAAAATTACACTTGTTGGCGATCATCAATGTGTTTGACTGCCCTGCAATTTCATGGTAAATGAGCCAATGCATGATTAATGTTTCTTTAATCACAAATTATAAGAATGCGATTAGAGGGCTCGAACTTTGAACTCATAGTTCTCTTTATCTTATAATAAATATCACTAAATTATAAGTTCGTACTAAACTATGTTAATGCAAATGAGTTATAAAATGAACATATTTTATAGTTAATGGGTTAATTAATCTAGCTTTTGACCTCCCCACGCGTTACTCTTTGTTCTCTTCCACTCCCCTGATAAAATTGGTATTTCATTTCACCTACTATTTCGTAATTGTCTTATTTTTTTCTTGAAATTAAAAAAATAAAATAACTGAATACTTACAAATTCTTTTTTAAATATGTATTATAGACAAATTAAACGAAATAAAACAATTAATAAATGTAAATAAAATGTATTTCTGAAATAAATAAAAAATGTAAATAAAGGCGATCCGAATTTCAGAGTTATAATTTTATTCGTATTTGGTTTTTTGCCTACTATTTACAAGTCAAAGCAAATGAGGACATTTTGAAGCGGCAATTAACTTCCACAATCATAGATTCCTCATAGTTTAATAAGTCAATAAAGAAAAAATTGCCCATATTATTTGATTTAGACATTCTCCTCCAAAGCTCCAAGCCACAATACAGATAAATTCTTCCCCCACCCTAAGCAATAGACATGAGACCACTCCTTCCTCTCCACAACCTTCTCTAAATCCTCTCCCCATCATTCTATCCTCACCAACTCATCACTATATCAATCCATCCTTTCTCTTTAATTCTCGATATCTAAAAAGAAAAGAGCAAGAAAAGAAAAGAAAAGAAAATGTTGGGCAAGAAGATAGTTTCTTTCAAGAAGCTTGCCAAGAAAGTGAAGGAGATTAGTAGATCATCTGGTGGTGATGACAACAATTTTAAGCAATCACATCATGAATGCTTGCTTATTAGGGAATGTGGTGGTGATCAAGAAGATGATGATCTGGCCACGACTCCAACTGGGTGTTTCGCAATCTACGTAGGAGAAGAGAAGGAGAGGTTTGTGGTGCCAACAAGTTTTCTTTCACACCCTCTTTTCAAGATGTTGTTGGAGAAAGCATACAATGAGTTTGGGTTTCAGCAGAAAAATGGGCTAATGGTTCCATGTAGTGTCGCCACTTTTCAAGAGATTGTCAGTGCTGTTGAGTGCTCTAATGGGAAATTCGACCTTGGTAAATTGGTGGAGGAGCTCATTTAGAGAAAGAGAAGATATGTATCTGCTTAATGGTAGGTTAATTGATCTTGTTATTGTTAATTAATTATTATTACTACAAGTTTTTAGTTTGTAGCTAGCTTAGGTAGAAATCTAGGAAATGATAGCAGTTTGTTCCGAGGAAGTGGTTTTCCTTCGAGAATGTTTGTCTTGTTAATTACATTGTAGTAGATGGGGCAGAACGCCCAAACTAATGTTAATTTTTTTTCCCATTTTGTTCACCTTTTTTTCTATAATTTGAAATCTATAGTCATTTATGTACTTAATTAAAATGGTTTCATGGGCTACAAATGTTTTGGTCATATTTCTTCCTTTTTTTTCTTTTTTTAAATTTATTAACGACATTGTAACTCGTGTTTGCCACATGCCTAGCACTAATAAGTTAGAAACTTAATACTTCAGCATCTAGTCAGATTCAGAGATTCGAGATAAATTATGAAGTACAAAGTTTATATAAAGTAAAACTTCTAACTTGCGTCAACATTAGTACAAAAAAGTTGAGTATATGTGATTAGGCGGTTTCTTAATAGAGTATTGAGTTCATTAATGGAGGATTATTATATACTGCAAATGAGAATAATGCCATGCTTAATAGTATCCTTAATCGCAATGTAGCAGTAGCAGTCGGCCTTCTCGGCCCATCGCCAGTCGTTTTGGACCGAGACCTTTCCTTTTCTTTAAATATAATTTTTTTTTTTCAAATTGTTTTTCCTAACTCTCAAGTGGAGAGTGGAGACACTTATGAATGCATGTTTATGGGGTTTTTTTATAAATTGTTTTCCTATTTATTTTACTTGTTATTTTAGTTATTGTTCTAAGAATTTTTACTATCTCAGAACGACGTTTATTTCAAACTGGAGGAATTATATATTATCATCTAAAATTTGCATAATACATGTAATAGTATAGTATAATTTCGCACAATAAGTTATAATATTATAGATTCAATCTGTAATGATAATTAATAATATAGTCAATTTTTTTATTAAAATAATTTAATTTTAAAAAAGTATGATTTGAAAAGAGAGGAAAAAAACAGGGTATCCAAAAATAAATAGATGTAAATGCATATTAGTTTGGCATACAAGTTTTTGAAAGGGAAAAAATTAAACATTATTTTCATTTCTCAACATTTGTTGGGGATAATGAATTGACCATCCCCAAGCTCATAACATCTTTCACTAAAAGAGCAATATTTTTATTTCTTAATGGAGAGGGAAAAAAATGCATTATACATTATACATTTATTTTCAAGTACTAACCTTTTGGGATATCCCTTGAAGTAAAATGACTGACTGGGTAAGAAATGTTCATCTCCACTAGACAAAGTTCATTTGAGGAAAAATCTAGCTGTCAATCACTTACCAAATCGGTACAGCCTTCTACAAGAATTTGCTTCATATCATCGATTAACTTCTGCATCTGCTCCCTTGAATGCAGCGGCGATGGATACACGAGAGCGCAATCCAACTGTCCATCGCGAATGCTGTCAAATACGGCAATGGATGGGCCGACACCATGTACTGAAGCACACCCTATATAATCCTCTACTCCAATCTCCGCACTCATCGCATTAGAATCAGAGATCACTACATCCTCAAACACTGACATGAAGGCAGTTCTCAGCGATGAAGATGGCGTCAAACTTGGGTTTTCAATCGCCTTGCACATAAGGAAGTTTAAGTCACTCATGTCAGTGAGATGCTTGTTATTGTTTTTAGCATTTGCAAGGGCCGTGTAACACCTCTTCGCTAGCTCCCATAGCTCATCACTGTCGGATACATCAAGAGTGTTTAGGATTGCAGAGTGGTAAAATCCTGGAATCAATCAGAGGAACATCAGTCCAGATTGCAACAATTTATCATGGCCATGCTGAAATAAACAAGAATTCATGATTTGAGCAAATGTAGGGTGTGTTGGTACCAACACACTAGCCACAACCATGGTTTTTGAGTCCAAAATCAAGATATTTCCAGTGCACAGTTCAATCCAGAGTGAATAGTGATGATATGGCATGAAGAAATCACGATATGCATCAGTGAACTCAGGACAAGTGATGTGGCAGAAGCAGAAATTAAAACACGTCTTTAAATAATACTAATGAACATAATAGCCAATCACGAGCTAAGAGAAAAGTACTAGCTGTTAACTGCATTGAATGTTGGATCATATGAAATGGTGGTTCACTAACAAGAGATTAAACCTAAAACATGGGAAAGGGACTAGAAGAGTGGTCCAGGAAACAACATATTTAAGCAAGAATGTAAAATGAAACGGGACAACAGAGAAAAGACGCAGAAATTTGGTACAGGTACTCGTATTTGGGAAATAGATGTCCTAGACCCTCCTACGTAATCAAATGGGTTGGTCATACATTACTGTTTTATTGCTTTTAAACTGTTGAAATGATCAGTTGCTCATTCATGAATTGCATTGGAGAATTTGAAAGTAAGCAATTTAGTTTTCACTTTAGGCAACTACTCTTATTTCCAGCACACAACAAGATTATTAGGTAAAACAAGGGAAAGCAACCAACAGTCACTGACTTAGTAGCTAGCATCATTTCACTTCTCATCCTTTCCATCTTCTTTTTCATAATCTGATGGGTTTAATGAAGTACACTCTCCATCAAGTTGGTTCCAGGCTTCCAATTATCTTAACTTTTGTTAATAAGTTGTTTAGAAGTTCCTTGCAAGTACACAAAGATCAATAAATCTGAAGAATTGTCACCTTATTCTAGGCTTTGGAAAGGAGGATTGGTGAAAATGCACAATAAATTGAATATGTGGAAAAAGCATAGTGATAGTTGTTAGTACATAAGTACCACTTACCGATATGGTGACTCGTAAGAACTGGGTCGAGATGTGAACGGCAGTCAACAAGGGTTACAATAGCATACTTCTCCTTTTCATAATCAGGAAGATCTTTAGTCGAATGTGCTGCAATCAAACCAGCAGCTGCAAAGGCCCCACAAAGTTTAATACCCCTAGACTTGCAACCCTGCAACATAAAAGTCGTAAATAAGTCCTTAATCTAATGGTCAAATGTAAACATACTGGTACTTTTACTAGGTGTGAGACTTGGATTGAGTTTAATCACTGAAGGGAGACTTAAGCCTTTGCAAGAGTTATATATCTCCAATAGGAAGCATAAGATACACTCAATAATCAAAATTTCACATCCAGACCAGATCTATTGAGCAAAAAATTTCCATTTGGATTTTCTTTTTCCGTTTTTCTTTTAATCCTGCAAGACACTAGATAACGCTGCATAGCAAAACCATATAGACTACACATGGATCAGTCTTCCTAGATAGGTATCTTGCATGTGGCAGATATTTTTATCCCGCTGATAGATTTCCAAGAATGTCAAAGGAAATTTAACTGAAAATGCAATTCTTGATTAATACAATCAGAGAGTAAGAACAGCAGCGGCTTTCAAACTAAAACTACTAACAGGAGTGAACGAACAACTTCATGTCTAACAAACACTAATGTAAACTACTACGGTGTTCACTATTCACACCAAAAGAGGAGAAAAAATAAGTTTCAGAGGACCACTGTCTGAATTCAAAAAAGAGTCTGCCGATCCTAATTATGCTTGGCTCCAAACATAACCATCCCAATGAAGTTGGTTGCAATATTAAATAACATGGACCGTCCATTTTAAATGAATTGCGACACGTATTGCTACATTTGCCATTTACTAGAATCTGGCACCCCATTTCCATAATTACACAGAGTGACTTAAGGATCTACATCTACCCTTAAAGCTCAAAACTACTAGACACCTGATTAGCGTCCACGATTCATGATCTAGGAATGGTAAAGAGAGGTCAAACACAGATCAAGAAACCGTTTTAGTTGCTTGGTCCAGTTATGATACCCACTAAAGAAATCATCTCTTTGCCAGGTGGTCGCATTACTTATTTCTTTCACAGAAGGACCCTATGCCAGTAAATATACTGTCATCTTTGAGTTGGCCCAAACTCAGGAAGAACCTTTGTCCCCTCCATATGATCTTTTTTTCTGGCTAAGTGGGGACACTCAGTTTGGCTAATATTAATTTACAGAAGGAAGAAACAAATTACAATAGCTCAAACAAGCATGAAGCCGTTCAACACTTCACCTGCAAATCAAAACACAATTTCTAAGGAAGTACTACAATGGTTTTCATATTCCTTATGATGAAGATATCTTCAGACTAATCTGCACTAGTCGGTGTCCTCCTAAAGAGCATAATTTGTTGTATGATATAGAACAATGCTAATTGCTACTTGTTTCCAACTAGCAGTTTATTGCTGAATTATCTTGTAAATTTTCTAAAAGAAATGATTGCTTGCACCTTCTCTACTGTACACCACACTTATGTGTTGCAACAAAGAAAGATTTAGCCACAGCATAAAAAGAATCAACCTTTGGGTTTCATTTCCTTTTTTCTTTTAATCCGACATAACATTTGATATTGCTGTATAGCAAAACCATAGAGACGATACATGTAGCAGTCATCCTAGATAGGTGTCTTGCATGTGGCATGTACTTTTGAACCTGACGATAGATTTCCAAGAATGTCAAAGGTAATCTAAGTGAAAATGTAATTCATGATTAATGCAATCAGAGAGTAAGAACCACAGCCCATTTAATTTAAACAATTAAAAGCAGCAATGGCCTTCAAACTAAATCTATTAGCATGATGAGGAATTATTACATGTCCAACAAACAGCAAAGTAAACTACCAGTGTTCATTATTCACGCCAAAAGAGGAGAAGAAATAAGACTCAGAGGACCACTGTACGAATTCAGAAAGAGTCTGCCGATCTAACGATGCTTGGCTCCAAACGTAACCATCCCAATGAAGTAGGTTGCAAAATTAAATACCATGGGCCGTCCATTTTAAATGAACTGCGACATGTGTTCCTACATTTTGCCATTTAGCACAATTTGGCCCACCACTTCCAGAACTACACAGAGTGATTTAAGGATCTACATCTACCCTTAAAGCTCAAAAAACAGGTTATCTGACTCAGGTCCACGATTCATTGACGAGGAATGGTAAAAGAGAGGTCAAACACAAATCATGAAATTGTTTTTGTTGCTCGGTTCAGTTGTGACACCCACTAAAGAAGTCATCTTTTTGTTGAGTGGTTGCATTACTTGTTTTTTTCACCAAAGGACCCTACACCAGTTAATATACTGTCATCTTTGAATTGGCCCATACTCAGGCAGAACCTTTATCCCCTCTATATATCTTTTTCTTTCTGGCTAAGTAGGGTCTCTCAGTTTGGCTAATATTCATCGACTAAAGAAACACACTATCATAGCTCAAACAAGCATGAAGCCGTTGAACACTTCAACTGTAAATCAGAACACAATTCCTAAAGAAGTACAATTGTATTCATATTCCTTATGATGAAGATATCTTCAGACTAATCTGCACTTGTTGGTGTCCTTCTAAAGAATATAGTTTTGTATGATATAGAACAATGCTAGTTGCTACTTGTTTCCACCTAGAAGTTTATTGCTGAAATTACCTTGTATATAAATTTTCTAAAAGAAATGACTGCTTGCACCTTATCTACTGTATGCATTGCAGAAAGAAAAATGATTGGATCATAGAAAAGAAAAACAATGTATATAGCTGAAAGATTTATTCACAGCATAAAAAGAATCAATGCAAAATTCACTTACATCAACAAGCTTCTGGGTGTCATCTTTGCTCATCTGCAGTCTCACCATTTTAGAACATCTTGGTGAATCAGCATCCAAATATTTCAAATTTGACAGCCGAAATGAATTCAAAGAATATCCAAGCATGTCTATTCCGCGAAGCCAAAATGGCTTATTACCTTTCCCGCTAGGAATCAAATCCTCAATCGCCAAATTAACCCCTTGTTCACTCAGACCACCGCCACCACCGACCAACGCCAACAGCTCCCTCAGCACCGTCACGGCGGAGGTAATGTCAAAGGCGGAGTTGTGCAGCCGCAGGGCCAAAACCCATTGCTTTTCGCTCACCGTATACAAACTCACAAAGAAAACGTCGGTCTCATTCTCTAAACTCAGGTCGAGATACGAAGACCAAGGGTTGTTATTAAGCTCGTGTTCGAGAACGGCGTGGTGCGGGCTGATGGAGTGGCGGCCGTCGGTGCTGTCGGAGATGATTTTGAGTGTCGTTGGAAGATCAAACGGTTGGATTTGGAGGTGTGACGAGGGGGGAATGACGTAGGAGAAAGATCTGGATGTCGGGTCGAATCGGAGCTTGGACCGGAGGAGCGGGTGGGCATTTTGGAGGTCGTGGACGGCGGCGCCGAAGACGGGGATATCGGGTTGTTTGGATAAGAGAAGGGCCAAGACAGTAATGCCTGTGCCGCCGGGCACGCCTCTGCACCAACTGTACTCAGTGCCGCCAACTGGTCGGCCCTTGGGCTCCGGTTCGGACTCCGGCTGGGGTGGTTGGGTATTCGGGTCTTGCCCGTGGTCGGACATTGGGTGGGAGTTGGGAGAGATTAGTGGGTTTTTCTTCTATATTTTTGATGGGTTTGTTGATAAATTAGTAATATTAGGTGACTGTTGCGGGTTTTTAGATGGGTGACTGATAAAGTTCCATTATTACATCCCATAAACCTCCAAAGCCAATTATTGGAACTGTTGAAGCATAAGTACAGTTTATGAGATAGAGTGAACCTCGCGGCGGAGAAGAAGATAAGAAATCTATCCTCTCTTGATTTTTAAGGAAAATGACATCATTAGCATAAACGATAGAGATGCTAATTTCTTACAATTTTTTCTAGGAGTATAATTCAATTTGAGGACTCTATTTTTACAATATTAATTAAAGAACATACACTCACCACCTTGTATTTGTCCAAAAACATATAGGTGTAATTTTTTAAAATTTCAATTTCAATTTCAATTTCAAATTCAATTCTAATATTTTGAAAAAAAACATACCATAATGTTTATAACCGAATGGTAAAAAATTAATTTAAAAATTTAATCAGAGTATAAAAAATAGGGAAAAAAATTATTTAATTTTCACCCACCATAAAGTGAGTGAGTGAGTAATTGAACAACCATCCAAAATACATCAATCAAGATTCAAAACACACTGTCTTGCTCTTAATCACGCTTAATATCTAATTAAGTAATTAATTAACCACACTATTACATCCATCCACAAGAACACCTTTCACCGACTCAACAAACTCCACCATCTGCTCCCTCGAATGAAGCGGCGCCGGATAGACGCAAACACAATCCAACTTCCCGCCTCGAATCGTATCAAACATTGCAATCGACGGCCCGAGCCCATGGACCGAACCACAGCCCATGAAATCATCCACACCAGAATCTTTTTCCTTGCTCATATCATCGCAATTTCCAACCACAGTATCCTCAAAAACTGACACCAGCGATGTCCTGAGCGACGATGATGATGTCAGGGTAGGATTCTCCATTGCTTTACACATCAGGAAGTTGACGTCATCCATGTCTGTAAATTGCCTGTCGGAATTCTTGTAATTGGTAAATGCTATGTACATCTTATCTGCCAGGTCCCATAGCTTCTCTCCTCCTTTTAGTACGTGGGTGTTCAGGATGACAGAGTGGTAAAATCCTGCAAGTAAAATTGCAGTGCGGTACTGTTAGAAAGGGCAGAGGGTGAGGAAAGGTAGTTGCTTTAAAGGGTTCATTATGTTTGTGTCAGTTCCTACCCTAAGCACTTGCCACAATCATGTTTTATAGTATCGTACATGGACCCGCCTAACACGTCAACTCTCAAGCCTACCCAATTAACGGACCCACTCGATTTAATATCGAAAGGGTTTTGATCAATTAGTGAATCTATTTTTTTTTAAGAAACCAAAATAATCTCCCAACTAGTTCAGTCCATATAATTTGATAAAATTTTAAACTCTTCTATAATGGTTGGATGTGCTTTTTTTTTGTGTCAAAATCTACCCAATTTGTGAATACTTATAGACATTTAAATGAGTATTAATTTTAAACTTTCTAACTATTTTAGGTGTGAATCACTAATATTCACTCAGGTAGAAGTAGTCATATATTCTCCGCTAACATATATAAAGTGCAATGTTATAATAACTATTGTGGCTAATTAAGAAACATTATTTTATCTTTAAGCACAATTTTGATAGCATCATGATACTCACTTCTACTATTAAAAAAAAACAACTTAGTGGGCCCACAGGGATGCTCCTTTCTAAACAAAGCCCAAAATGTATGGGCCATGAAATTCATCATAGACAAAATATAGTAGTATATGTTTATTTGGGCTTTGGACTCAAAATGGAGAAAATCCATTCCACTTCACTTACTCCTAAGAAGTTGGAGGTTGGGAATTCATTCAATGACTACAAAATATGTTGTGAAAAACAGGGGAAGGTTTAAGTTTTAACTGTGTTGCTGTGCAGAGATTATTAGATTAGAAAAGTGTCAGTGTGCAGATATGAATTTAGCTGAAAATGAGCAAACATTGGAGTAAAAATGGAGGAGAAGAGTGGAGGTGGTATACCAAAGTGGTGATTGGAGAGAGGTGGGTCCAGTAAGGGCCTGCAATCCACCAATGTGGCAACTGCGTATTTCCTCTGCTTCTCTACTTTCTTCCTCGAGCCCTGAGCTGCTATCAATGCACTGCCCGCCAACACACTGCACAGCTTCACTCCTCTGCTCTTGCAACCCTACCAAAGATACCAAGATAGTAATGCTACCAATTACTACTACCAAAATAGCAAAAGAGCTATGAGGACATCGGACTATTTATTAGCTCTAATAAAGTTTTCTTTTCTTTCTAGAAAGAAATGAAATCACTGCAGAATTGGACAACGTAGTTCTCTAGCAAGTAGCAGCAGAGGAAAACATACGCATATAATCTGTAGTCTTTTTATGATTATTTTTTTTTTACGTAAACTTGTTCATTTGGATTTTATCGAACTACTATTTAGATGCATAGTATTTTAAAATTTTAAAATTTAAAATTTATCTTATTTATATCTAGTTTTATGGTTGGTTTGTTTGGTGTAAAAAAATGTGCATAGTTAATGCTTGATACGCTTATAGTAATGAATGCGGCCAACAACTTGAAGTTGATCAACGATTCTTCTTAACTACTAGGATTCGATTTAATTAGACGGCACCGACCTAAGTGATAAGAGACTAGAGATAAAACCATAAATGCTCAGGAATCCCAAAAAAAGGCCTAATTCTACCCTTCTTTTACTACCAATTAGGGACCTTTCGAATAAAGTAAAAAAAAAAATTTGCCGTCAAAAACTATATATAATATTTTTACGAGATAGATTATAGATTCGATCTCTAGTATTGTAGATTCGATCTCTGGTATTGTAATGATAGTTAATAATACAACTATTTTTTAAAATATATATATATATATATATATATTGGTAACATATAGTGGGTTGTGGTAAATGTAAATTACATAATTAATATTTATAAGATGTTTTGTCTTGTGAAATAAATATTTTATAGATATTTTTAATAAAAATAACAAATAAATGTATTGAAGATTACATTTTATAAGAACGGTAAAGAAAAATAAGTCATTGATCTCACTGTAAGCACAAGTTATAATTTTCATACATATATATAAAGTTATCTGATTTTTTTTAAAAGTTAAATAAAAAATAAAACATTAATATAAGTTTTAGTTGTAAGTATATTTGAAATTAGGGGATGAAAAATGGGTGGGTAGTATTTTTATTTTAATTAAACCAAAAAAATAAATTAAATTAAATTTACTTACAGCCAGTAATGTATCGGTTTGATCCTTGCTGAGTTGCAGTCTCACCACCTGAGAAGATCTGGGCAATGACGACGTCGTATCGATGAATTTCAAATTAGTCATCCTAAAAGAATTGACCGAGTAACTAACCAAATCCACTCCTCGAGACCAAAAGCTCTTCTTCCCTCTCTCTTTCGGGACCAAATCTTCAATCCCCAAACTAACCTCGCCTTTATTATTATTATTATTATTATTGTGTTTTCCCAAACTAGCCTCATCCTCAGTCCTCACCAGCTCCTCCAGCTCCTTCATCAGCGACACCGCCGTGGTCCGGTCGCACGCGGCGGCGTGGAGCCTGAGAACCACCGCCCACTTCTCATCCGGCAGAGCGTAACAGCTGGCGCACAACACGTCATGATGAGTACTACTAATGTTGTTGTTGTTTTCGGACGACGACGGCCAGGTGTTCTGGTTGAGTTCGTGTTCGAGGATGACGTGGAAAGGGGAGATGGTTTTCGGTGATGACTGGTGGGTTTCGAGGACTTTAAGGGTTGATACGAGGTTGACCGTTTTGACTTTGAGGAAAGGGGAAGGAGACGTGTGGAAAGAGGAGGACTTGTTTTGGTTGTGGTGGTGGAGCCTGGTGCGGAGGATAGGATGGGAATTTTGGAGTTTGTGGATGGCATTTTCGAGACGGGCAATGTCAGGAAGGTGGGTGGTTAGGACGGCGGTCACGACTATGCCGGTGCCGCCCGGCACGGCTCTGCACCACGTGCGCTCTGTTATTCCAACCGGGCGGCTCCTTGGCTCTGCCGGTTCTGGTGGTGAGGCGAGCATGAGCTTCTGGGCAGTCGACATTGGAGGAGAGAGATTTTCCTTTGTTCTTTTTAGGAAGAAGAATAAGTAAAAGGAACTATGAGATCATGTTGATGTTCTGTTGGTGTGTGCCTCTACTTATTATATATACAAAATACGTATAAGTTCTTTTTTCTAAAAGTTGTGTTTTCTTTTTTCCCTTAAAAAAAGTTTCAAACTAAATATTACATATATTGTATATTTTATTATTATTTTCATTTGCATGATAGACATGCTTTTCAAAATTGTCTTCTAGAATCAGTTTTAATAAAATGCATTATTGTTATGAAATATGGTCAGGCTACAAAATCAATGTATTTAATTTTAAATAGATAGCCATGTTTTCCATAAAACAAATCCACGGAAAACAAACAATTCATTTTCACGTTCCAATTTATTAATTTTCCAAATAAGGAATTAGGAAAGCATGTTTTCCAAATTTTAATTTTATACATAATTGTGGAGACCACTTTTATTATGTTTTCCAAGTTTCTTACTTGAGACTGAGATACCTTACTAGCTTATTCCTAACTAGAAAATACTTTTCCCACTTTCTCAACTGGAATTGGAAGTAAACCTTTAATTTTAAACGAAAGATATGTGTACAGTGTACACTAACATCATTTCTTTCTTCCTTTTCCTTTTTTGTCAGGGGAGGTAGGTATTTCTTTAGTACGTAGGTTAGGCAGGGATAACTAGCATTCTAGCAGTGTAGACAATGAGATCTAAATTTCTACCTGTTCATTTGTAAAAATTTATAATGTACCAAACAATTCATAAGGAGGCCCAACTTAACTGCTTAGCGGCCCAAACATTGCGATGCTCAAATGAATTGGGCCTTACCGACCCAAACGTTGCCCAAAAAAGACTATTTTTTAACACAAAAGGACAATTACATGGCCGTTAAATCCCTGCCGTCGGATCCCTACCCATTTCTCATCGAACCGTTTCAATTACCAGGCGAGCGGGTCTCCCAAATTCAAAATCCTCTCCTCAGCCCGCTCTCTCTCTCTCTGTCCATTTTCATTTCACTTTCACGCAACAAAACACTTTCAAAACTCCGCCTTAGAGTAAGAGAGGAGTCTTTTTTAACGGTCCAGATCTAATCTAATATCTGATTCATCGCCAACAACCATGTCCGGCCGTCACGAGAAGGAGAAAGGCGTCAATGTTCAGGTCCTTCTCCGGTGCAGGTACCGCAGTCATTTTTCTCTGTTTTTTTTTTTGTTGCTGTTGGGAGTGGTGGTTTCTGTGGCTTTGGCTTCTGTAATATTTGTGCTTCTCTTAGGCCGTTTAGTGACGACGAGTTGAGGAATAATGCGCCGCAGGTTGTTACCTGTAATGACTACCAAAGGGAGGTCGCCGTTTCGCAGAACATCGCCGGAAAACACATTGATAGGGTTTTCACATTCGACAAGGTTTCTAAAACATTTTGAATCTATTTCATAGTTTATTTGGTTCATTTTGATTTTTGAGAACTTTGGCTCATCTTAAATTACTACCACTGTATGTAAACAAGTAGTTCTAATCTCTCTCTTTGGAATGGATTAAAAGACATACTTGTAATTTGGAATTCGTATTTTATTCCTGAAGGTTCAACAATTCGCTTAAACATTACTATTTGGTGTTTCGTTTTTTAGGGTTGAATTTGTGTAGGCATATGTTTTGGTTGGTCACAGATTTTCATGGCTTCATGTCGTGCCAACAGGTGTTTGGTCCTTCAGCTCAGCAGAGGGATCTTTATGACCAGGCAGTTGTGCCGATTGTGCATGAAGTCCTAGAAGGTTTTAATTGTACCATTTTCGCATATGGTCAAACGGGCACCGGTAAAACATACACAATGGAAGGTGAATGCAAGAGGGCAAAGGTATAGTATAGGCTGTGTTGTGGATACTTTTGTTTAGATTTGGCTGTATGTATCTATAGCTGTGCCATTGACATATGAAAAACTTGACAGAGTGGGCCTAATGGGGAACTTCCTCCAGAAGCTGGGGTTATACCAAGAGCTGTTAAACAAATTTTCGATACGCTTGAGGGTCAGAATGCAGAATATAGTGTGAAGGTCACTTTTTTGGAATTGTACAATGAGGAGATCACTGATTTGCTTGCCCCTGAGGAAATTTCTAGAGTCACTCTGGAGGAGAAGCAAAAGAAACAGTTGCCTCTTATGGAGGATGGGAAAGGTGGAGTTTTAGTGAGAGGTTTAGAAGAGGAAATAGTGACAAGTGCTTATGAGATATTCACCCTTCTTGAAAGAGGATCTGCAAAGAGAAGGACAGCTGAAACTTTACTGAACAAGCAATCAAGGTAACAAGTTACTCTATAGTCTTCATGCTTAAGATCAAAGTTAACTTTCCTTATCGTATTAAGAGTGCCCATTCCATTTCAGTCGGTCACACTCTTTATTCTCCATCACAATACATATTAAGGAATCAACACCTGAGGGAGAAGAACTAATCAAATGTGGCAAGCTTAATTTAGTGGATCTAGCGGGTTCAGAAAATATATCTCGGTCTGGTGCTAGAGAGGTATATCTCCTTTTTTGTTTTTTAAAAAGGGAGTTCTAATTGTTTATGAAGTTAAAATAATGTAATTGGCTGTAGTACTGATTGTTTTTTCTATAATAGGGTCGTGCTAGAGAAGCTGGTGAGATCAACAAAAGTCTACTTACATTGGGACGAGTGATTAATGCTCTTGTGGAACATCTTGGGCATATCCCCTACAGGTTATAACTTGCTGTTCTTATTTACTCCAAGAGACTGATACTCTATGTTCAGCGCTCAACTGACAAACTCATGGTACTGTTGCTGTAGGGATAGCAAGCTTACAAGATTACTTCGTGATTCTCTTGGGGGGAGAACAAAAACTTGCATAATAGCAACAGTTTCACCAGCTGTTCATTGTCTAGAGGAGACCCTGAGTACATTGGATTATGCACACAGGGCCAAGAACATAAAAAATAAGCCTGAGGTTAATCTCTAATAATTTAGTTATTTTAGTTGCTTTGCAATGACGTCTTTTCAAATCTCTTACTACAGAATGTTTTACATTGTCGGACACTTTTTTTTTCAATAAACTTTTTAACATCTTCTCTTGTTATTTCTTTTCTCCTTCATATATCTATGGCTGGTGCTTTAAGTTGGTACTGTTTTATTTTGACCCCTCCCCCCCGGCATGGATAACAATAGTGATGTTTCATGCAGCATATAGTTTGCTTGAGTTGAGTGCGTGATTTTGGTTTGACATTTTCATGTTTCTTTCTATAACACACGCGTTAAGAGTTGGAAAAGCACTTACTGTGGTCCATCAGATTTGTTTGAGTGATTACTATTACTGTGGTCCGTAGGTTAACCAAAAAATGATGAAATCTACCCTTATCAAGGACCTCTATGGGGAGATTGAAAGACTTAAGGCAGGTGAGATGGTTCAGTTCTCCCAGGTTATGAAGTAAATTTTGTATGCTAGGAGTTAATGAAATTATTTCATAAACTGTGATATTTAGTTTGCTCAGTTCTTTGCCATTTTGACAGAGGTTTATGCTGCCCGTGAAAAAAATGGTGTGTATATCCCAAAGGAGCGGTACTATCAAGAGGAGAGCGAAAGAAAGGTGTTATCTTGTTCCACACATTGTTCTTATATTTGCTTTAGCCTTTAATGTATGAGTGGCATCTATCCAATTTTTTCAATGTTTCTAACATGCATAACATTTTCTGTTGTCGAGTATGCTTGATATTTTAGCTTATTTTGGAGATTTTTTCCTTCTGCATTTGGTCTTGTATAAGCACCATATAAATAACGGGCATTTATTGACGCTTTTATGCGTAGTAGTTAATGCTTTCGGACCTCTTATGTTCATTGTTTTCCTTTGTTGTGATTAGGCAATGTCAGATCAAATAGAGCAACTGGGTGTTACGATAGAAACCCATCAGAAGGTTTGTGTTTGCTTCTTTGTTTATGTTAGTACTTCGGATATTTCGTGGTATGATAATGAATTCGCATAAACACTAATTGTATCTTGTAAACAGCAATTTGAGGAGTTGCAAGTGAGGTATGATATCCAAGTTCAACAATGTTCTGATTTAAGAAGCAAACTTGATGCTACTGAGGTAATTTTGTTTTTATTTTGTCTGTGTTTTTGTTCATATTGGAATGGGCTTGTATTGATTAGGAAAACATGCAGAGAAACTTAAATCAAACCAGCAAGTTACTCAACTGTACTGAGGAAGAGTTGAAGAAGTGTCGATACTCTTTAAAGGAGAGGGATTTTATTATATGTGAACAGCATAAAGCAGGCATGTCTGACTACTCTCGTGTTTTAATTTGTAATGTTTTGTTGTCATTACTAATTTTGCTATTGAATTTTGTACATAGAGAGTGCTCTTGCTCAACAAGCGTGTGCTTTAAGGTCTGATTTGGAGAAAGCTCATCAGGATAATGCTTCGTTGTTTCAAAAGATTGGTGTGTATTACTTTGCTTGGTTTTAAAGTATATGTTTTACAAAACAGTTCATTGACTATCTTATGTCATTCCAAAAAGTTCTTTGGCTATCTGTAATCTGAATAGGTAGAGAAGACAAGCTTAGTTCTGATAACAGATCAGTGGTGAACAACTTCAAAGTGGAGCTTTCTGAACAAATCAGTGCTCTCTGTGAAATGGTAACTTCTTCAATGTCTCGGCAGGATGAGCATCTTCAGTGTGTAGAGAAACTTTGTAATTCTTTATTCGACATACATGATAAGGTATGGGAAAAAATGTCTTCAACTTTTCTTTTTCTAAATGGATCTCCCTTCAATTTCATTGCTGAATTGTGGCTGCCAAGTTGTTATATAGTTTGAGTTTAATACAATTATCATTCATTTGTTCGGATTGTACTAAATTTGCTTCTTCTATGCCTTCTGAATTTTTGCTTTCAGGCTGTAAAGGAAATGAAGAAGAAACTATCTAGTTCAAGGGCTTTGTATATTTCCCACATTGAGGCAATGCAAAACGTTGTTCGTTTGCACAAGGCGAGCTCAATTGCTGGCCTGGAGGAAATTTCATCTTTGGCTTCTTCTAATGCAGAGTCTGTTGAAGAGGTGGGGAGGGGGAGCATTAGACTGACTTACTTTAATTGTTGTCCTTCAATCCATTCTGTAAGCATATTTTCTATGTGGCTAATATGAAGTTTTGAACCAGTATCTTGCATCTGAGGCTGGTCAGGCTACTACCATTTTTCATGATCTTCAAAGTGCGTTCTCAAATTATCAGGGAGAAATAGCTCTTTTTGCAAGGGAAATGCGTCAGGTTTTTCCCTCTATCTTTATCTTCTGTTGTAAATTTCACTCGGTATTGGGTTTATGTAAAAAATTATTGATTGGGGATCAAGTATCAATTTTTCACAGATGTTCCATATTTAGTTCTTTATGCTTTTGTTAATTTAATGAACACTGGAACTTTTTTGCTTTTTTGTAAATGATGGTCCTTGTACTTCTTTTGCAACATGTACATGTTCTTCTCAGTTGTCGTGTATTATGTTTAAACCTATTTCTTACCTTTCCTTATTTCTTGGTGCTTTTGTTTGTCTTTAAAAATCAACAGAGATTTCATGTCAGTGATGAGCAAAGAAAGGAGATCTCTGAGTATATTCATGGATTCCTCCAGAAGCTCTTGGAGCAATCCAAGGGGCTTGGAGATCATGTTACGGAGGTTGATGCCGTTCAAATGAAAAGCATAGCAGATTTTCAGAAGGCTTATGAAGTAAGACCTAGTGAAGCCATAAAAACTTTGTTGCAGTATGTTTGTTTCAAGATCTCACTCACGAAATGTCCTGGTGCAGGAGCAATCAAAATCTGATGCTGAGAAGCTTGTTGCTGATATCAACAATCTTGTCTCCAATCATATTCGTCGTCAGAAAGAGCTGGTCTGCTTCATTACTTTTATGTCATTTGTTTTCGTAATTTATTCTCAACATGCGCTGAATGTTGAGTTCGATAGGTGGATGCAAGGCTTGTTGATCTTCGAGAAAATGCTGTTGCAAGCAAAGGGTTTTTGGATGGTCATGTTTCTTCAATAGAGGATATTACCATAGATGCTAAGCGCAAATGGGAGGACTTTTCATCGCAAGCAGAAAATAATGCTAAAGACAGTTCAGATTTCTCTGCTGCCAAACATTGTAGAATGGAGTCACTATTACAACAGGGGTACGTTTGGTATTGTGTGGTATTTTTTGAACTGATTTCTAGCTCTTTATTGATCCCTTTGTTCCCATTCCTTTCTTTAGTGTAAACACTGCTGAATCGGCTTTTGAGCTCTGGAAAAGGACAAATAAGTCTGTGAATGAACTGGGAAGTAAGCATGTTTCAGCGTTGGTGTCACTTACAAGGTAGCAGTCTTCTTTTTATATCTTCTTCAACTTTAATTCGTTAGCAATATCTAGAAGGTAACATTGTCATCCAAATTTTAAGAACTAAGCCGATCTGTTTCCGCTTTGGACAAATAGCAAGAACCAAAGTGTCGATGTTTTTTCTTATAGTTCCAGCTTTCTTTCTCATGTTTTCTTATTTTCATAATTCTTTGGCACAGAAATGCATCTGATAGTATTGAGCAACATGATGCTGAGGTTAGTTCTGCGAGGATTACAGCTGAGCAAGATGTAGCAAGGAACAGTGAAGATTCTCTGCAGCATTTAGAGAGTGAGTATTAACTATTTGTTGAGTCAACGTGGTTTGAATGTTTTTCCAACAAGAGGATGATACTGAATATGCAATGGCTGCATGTTTGTTGTGAACGTTTCACTTGAAAGTATATTGCCATCCAATGATAACCACATCCTCTTTCCCAAAGTTTATTTATTAAACCTTAGTTCCTCGATTAGAAAATTGTGGTTCCATGAAAGTAAAAATGACTTGCAAGTTGGGTTTGCTGTTTTTTAGCATGTTTTGATATTGATTTTTATAGTGTTTTCTTTCACCGTTGTGTTTATTTGTTCTGAATAATCACTTTTATGGTGGGTGTTTTTCAGATATGTCTGAGCAGGAGAG
This sequence comes from Viola odorata, assembly GCA_963691705.1. Lineage (NCBI taxonomy): Eukaryota > Viridiplantae > Streptophyta > Magnoliopsida > Malpighiales > Violaceae > Viola > Viola odorata. Next base: position 55,794,501 of record OY829543.1, on the reverse strand, counting down.
AGGATCGATATCTGGAATCCTGGAGGTTGTCAGTGCTCATGCAGATACCCTTAAGGTTTTGAGGGAGGATCACAATGGCCAAGCAGCATCTATTGACAATAAATCACGAGAAACATTTGAAGGGAGTTATATGGTAAGCCAAATTTTCCACATTAACCTTTGAATGTTACTTAAGTAGGACCTGCGTGTTATTATATGGTCCATATTTGATTAATGGGATGATCTTTACGGCTTGAGTTAGTCGTTAAACACGTAGTCTCCATAGATCAGTGCTTGAAGCACGTTTCATGTGTATCTGGATGTATCACAGAATTGGGCATGGCATTATTTATGTGTGCTGATCATTTTCTGTGCCGTATTTAGTTGCGGCATACTATTTTCCATTAATATTCTAGGTGCCTGTGCTTTCCTGTCAACATTATCTGTTATGACCATTTCCAGTTGGTATATGATGAAATGCTCAATTATTTCATGGCGTCTGTTCCATTGTACTTTTGTTGTCTTTTCACATTTCTGAATGTATGTACAGGATTATGAGCCGACAGGCGCAACGCCAGTGAGATCGGAACCAGAAATTCCTAGTAAGGTGACGATCGAGTCTCTTAGGGCAATGCCAATGGAAGTTCTTCTCGAAGAGTTTCGAGAAAACAATTCATACGAATCATTTGAGGTGAAGGAACTGAAACCTTCCATGATACCACGATCGCCTCTTGTCCAACTGAACTAGAAACTCTGGATTACCGTTCGATATACGTGCCCGATAGATGTTGATTTGTATCTGTAGCATTAGTGTGTACACAATGATTATTGTTGCCTCTTAAAATACTGTAAGGGTGTAGCAAAGTGGGTGGGCGGGGGGGGAGGTCTGCTGCTTGTTTCTCTAATGTCTGGGATAAGTAAATCCCATCTTGGGATTTTTTAGTCATTTGTATTTTGTTTTATATAACAGAAGAATGTAAAACGAGTTGGTTTATGTAAGTTTTTATCATTGAACAAAATGAAAATTCAGGTTTCTATGGCTTCTCCTTGTAACTGTTTGGTTTGTGTTGTCCCTATTTTCTTCCGTAAAAGACTAATTCACTTTAAGTATTGTCCGTCAGCTGGAGCGCTAAATTGGCACTGAATAGTGGGTAGATGTATACGACGCGTAGTAGAACAAGAAACGGCTTGTCGTTTCGCCACAGTTGCCACTAAACCCAACTCTTTGCAAATAGAAGCGCCACTTCAGTTTCAAATTTCTGGTACTTCTGCAATTGCAATCAAATTACCGTTTTCGGTTTTGGTTGAATTGCATGTTCAAATTAAAAAACAACACCAACTTCGTCTCTAACTATGAAACAATTCGCTTCCGGTCAGCCTCCGCAGCCCTTACAGATAATGCCGCCAAACGTACCCAGATACCGGAACTACCAGGCCTTCATTTTTCTCCCACTTTAGACCCCAAATATTTCATTTCCAAACTTTTCAAGTGCAGAAACGCATCTCAAATCAAACAAGTTCATGCCCATGTCTCTACTAATGGGATGCTTCATTGCCTCACCATGGCTAACAAGCTACTTTACTCATATACCCAACAAAAGGACTTGGTTAATGCTTATGCCTTGTTTGGTGAAATTAAAGAGAAAGATCCAGTTTCTTGGAGTGTTATGATAGGTGGGTTCTTTAAAGTTGGCGACTTTAGGCATTGCTTTGAGACTTTTAGAGAGCTTATGAGAAACGGGGCTCAACCCGATAACTATAATTTGCCTTTTGTGATAAGGGTTTGTAGGGATGAATTGGGGGTGAGTATGGGTAGATTGGTTCATTGCATTGTTTTGAAAAATGGGTTGCATTTGGATCATTTTGTGTGTGCTGCTTTGGTGGATATGTATGCAAAGCGTGGGATGATTGAGGAGGGCAAGAAGGTGTTTGATAAAATGCCTAAGAGGGACCTGGTCACTTGGACTGTTATGATTAGTGCGCTTTCTGAATGTGGGAATGCAGAGGAATCGTGGGCTTTGTTTGACAACATGAGAGCAGAAGGTGTTTTCCCTGATAAGATTGCTATGGTGACTATTGTAAATGCCTGTGCTAAATTAGGCGTTATGCATAAGGCTAGTGTTGTGCATGAGTATATAGTTAGAAATAATTTCTCTTTGGATGTTATATTGGGTACTGCTATGATTGACATGTATGCTAAGTGTGGGAGCGTTGATTTGGCGAGGGAAATCTTTGATATGATGCAGCGAAAGAATGTGATATCTTGGAGTGCGATGATAGCTGCATATGGGTATCATGGGCAGGGGAGGAAGGCTCTTGATTTGTTTCATATGATGTTGAGCAATGAGACTCTACCTAATAACATTACTTTTGTTTCACTCTTACATGCCTGTAGTCATGCAGGCTTGGTTGAAGATGGTCTTCAGATTTTTTCCTTGATGCAGGGCAGTTATGGCGTGGTGCCAGACGTGAAACACTATACTTGTATGGTTGATCTCTTGGGGCGTGCCGGGAAAGTAAATGAAGCATTTGGATTGATTGACAATATATCAGTCAAGAAAGATGAGGGTTTGTGGTGCGCTTTGCTCGGAGCGTGCAGAATCCATAAGCATGCAGACTTGGCCGAGAAGGCAGCACAATCCCTCCTCGATTTACAACCCCAGAACCCTGGTTATTACGTACTGCTGTCAAATATATATGCGAATGCTGGTAAGTGGAAAGATGTGGCAAAGATAAGGGATTTATTGACGAAAAGAGGATTGAAAAAGATTCCTGGCTATACCTGGATCGAGATAGACAACATTGTTCATCGATTTAGTGTTGGAGATAAGACTCATCCGCAGTCTAAGGAGATATATGGAATGCTGAAGGTTTTAACAGAGAAGTTGGAGCTGGCCGGCTATGTTCCGGATACTAATTTTGTGCTGCATGATGTTGATGAGGAAGTCAAAGTTGGAATTTTGTCCACGCACAGTGAGAAGTTGGCGATTGCATTTGGTGTTCTTGCCACAAAAGAGGACACTCCTATCAGGATTACAAAGAATCTAAGAGTTTGTGGTGACTGCCATACATTCATTAAGCTAGTGTCGACTATTACGCAGAGGGAGATCGTCGTGAGAGATGCTAATCGGTTTCACCATTTCAAGGAAGGGGCTTGTTCTTGCGATGACTACTGGTAAACTGCTAAACCATGAAGCTTGATTAACAATATACTTTTAATCTTGAAGTTCTTGATTTTCTTTTCTCAAAATCGAAACTGATGGAGAAACTAAGTCATTATTATGGTCTGAACTAATTCATCTACTGATCGGGGTAGTTTTGCGGTTTGTTGCTTCTACTTCAAACTGATATGATTTCATAAATTAGCAGAGATGGGAAATGCTCAACTCAATTTAATAGTTAGTTTTGAATTGAACTAGTTGAACTAACGAAGGGCTTATGTTCGTCTATGAAAGTCTGGTTGTCACATGGATAAACCTGTTATATCTTACGATGATCAAACGCGACGCTATTAGTATCATGACAAGATATAGTAGAGAGGATACTAAACCAAAAAGTGAAACAACTTACAATGATCGAACGAGATTAGTATCGTGACAAGAAATAGTAGATAGGATACTGAACTGAAAAGTGAAACAATTTACAATAGTCGAACGAGATTGGTATTAAAAATAGAGAGGATACTAAACCGAAAGCGAAACAAGCTCGGGTATGTCAATTTTTCATTCTTGGATGGACTTTCAATGATGTTAACATTCAAAGTAGAACTTCGAATACACGAAAAGCTTCAAATAACTAACCCACATGAATCCAGTATCATAAGAATGGAAGGTGCCAAAGATAAGAACTATACTTTTGGTATATCTTGCATTTCATTTCAAATGCAACATAACCAGAGTTCCGCCAAGTCCTGGATAAAAAAAAAGTTCTACTAAGTCAGTAATTACGTGGAAGCCACTAAATTCCTAAATTGCTTCAAGTTGGGACCGAATAATATTTTTTTCTTGAAACCATACCTAAATTACTTAACTTTTTTTTCCCAGGTTTCAAACTAGTCACTTGTGTCTCCTAGAAATAGCGATGGGATATAAAATTTATTACTCTTACCTCATTTTTTAATCTCGTGAGTTGAAAAATGCTAATAATTCTCTACATTAGGTTTCAGATTCGAATACAAAAAATGACCAATTATATTATGAGAGTCACCATTTTAAAAATTTGAAGATATACTCGAATATGATTATAAGAGTATAAATAACACTCGAAAATATTGTTGGGAGAAATCTGCCACTTAGGATCGAATAAAAAAAATACAGCAAATACACAACAACGAAAATTTACATGGAAAACCTCAAATGAGAAAAAACCACGAGACTAATTCCGAAAACCTCCACTAATAATAAATTATTAGGTTTACAATCACATCAATACAAAAAGATATTGACTTTCACAATCTCTCTCAACTCAATCTCACATTTAGATCAAAAAGACCACTAGAAAAATAATGGGTGAAATAATTATCCTCGCCCATTATTTTTCTTTCAAATACCAACAAAAAAAATACTTTCATATTTCTCTCCGAAGATATTCAAGAGCAACCCTCTCTTTCTCCCTCTCTCAAATTGCACTCGGTTGCAATTTACAACCCATTCACATTTTCCTTTCTTCACCGACACACACATGTTTCACATTTTTCTTTTTCTTCTTTTATGAGCTGGACCAACAAATATTGGGGTGATTTTTCTATTAGAATGGCTATGTCCTGTAGGTATCCTTTATGGGCATGAACCTATAATGTGTTAGGACTTAAGAGTGCGTATCAAATGATTAGGGGTGTGCAAAATGCCAATTTTTCGATTTTCCATCCCAATTTTTTGTTAATTTTGGATTGAAAATTTCGAGTATCGAAAATTTAGGATCGGGAAGGTAATACCTGAAATTAATTTCGGAACGGAATCCATTTTGGATATTTTGGGTACCTTAGAGAATTTCAGAAATTTCGAAAATTTTGGAATCTGGAAATCATAATTTCAATAGTTCGGTAGTTGAATTTTGAGTAGGCATAACTAAAGTAGTTGAATTTCTGAAATTTCGAGTATCCGAAAATACCCGAAATCATAAGTTCAGAAATTAGGATTCGGATACGAATTTTTAAAATTCGGGGTCAGGAAAGTGTTTTGGGAATTCAGAATACCCAAACGGCTATTTTTGAAATACCCGAATGAACAACCCTACAAATGATGGTAGATAGGTAGCTAGAGTTGCCGGATTGCTGAAAAATGCAATCTTTCTACATTAAAGTTGTTTCCTTAAAGAAGTTGAGGTTCACATGCTTGTCCAAATTGTTCAAAGAAAGAATGAAAAGAAATGGAAGTGTTCTTATAGCTACTAGCTAGGGAAAAAAATGATAAGAAAATTAAGAAAGCAGCGTTGTGATGTGAAAAAAGAAAAAAAATCAACAGAATGGTACTCCTAGTAAAAATACTTTAGAAAATGACAAAAACTCCACCCCTTTAGAATATTTGATTAGATATTTTATATATACTCTTTTTTCTTTTTTTTGAGTATTTATCAACCAAACTTTGAGAGTGTTTAAAGGGGTGCAAATGAGTTAGCACAAGTTTTGAGTTCGAGTTTTAGGAATGTATCTACTCAGTAAGAAAACAGACATTAGATAGGTAAAACTAAAATTAAACTTTGAGGATGGGGTTTTAGAAAGGAAGAAGAAAAATGAAAAAGAAATTCGATGACTCTGAAAATCCCAATTGAGAGACAATCTTCAGTGTTCTCGAATGTTCTCTCTTAACCTCTTTCGAGCAAGAGATTTAATATCGTTTGAGTATTAATGAACCTAAAAGGGTCATGACTCTCCCAACATAATTTTGTCTATTCACAAAATTCATAACTTAAAACTTTGATTAAAAATATACAAATTTATAACCACTTGACTAATTCAGGAACAATTAATTAACCATGCTTTTAGCGACTATAATTTGAGGATGCAGTAACCAGTTTTGATCTCTAAAATTCTCACTTTCTTTGTCCTGTTCTTCTGTTTCTATAAATGTACTAATTATTTAACCCCAAAAAGATGTACATTTTTTATATATATAAAAGGAATATGATATTTCATTATATATCTTTAATTTATAGAAATAAATATAAATTATTAATTTATTTGCTTATTTAAAGATAAATACATAATTACATTAATCATAATACCACTAAGTCAAGAGGATATATATAGGACAATCGTTATTCATTTTCAATGAAACTAAAAGATAGTAAGATAAGAGAATCAAATACTTGTGGTGATTAGGATTTTCAACATGAGCCTATAAAATACTATCATACATGCGGTTAGATAAACACAAACTTGGTTAGGTTTACTTGCAGAAAATAAAAGTGTATTATGATGATATCAAATAAATATTTAGTATAAAATAAAGATAAAATTCATTTTTTTATATTAGTGTGAATAATATTAATAATAAATTACTAATTTTCCTCCATAATTATAACAATTTATATCTATCTTTTCATGTAATTTAGAAATTATTTTTATAAAATATATTCACATAAAAATGTTGTTCCCGTATCCCGTGCTTGTATCAGTATTAGTGTCAGTGTCGGTGTCAATATATGTGCTTCATAGTTACTCCACCTAGTTTTTTTTAAAGATATATCATATATATATATGTTCTTTATCTTATAAGAGAAAACAAAAACCAATAATTGTTTTTGAAATAAAAAACCATTAAAATAGATGAAAATAAAAAAAACAAAGTTAGATTAAAATAGCAATTTTATATCCAATTAAACAGTCAAATCTAGATACGATCTTTTTGTTTTACCACCAATAAATTTGGTATATCCGATTAGCTAAACTGTAGAAGTAACAGGATTTGACCAAAAGAAATATACAAGTAACAAGATAGAGTTGACAGTGGACTAATTATGTTACTTATAAATGGATAATATTAATTAATTAAATTAATTACCAAAATAGTACGTTTTTGTTTTTTTATGGATAAAAAAAATAGATAAGTAGTAATACTCTAACATAAATAAAATACCTAGATTTTCACTCTATTGCAAACTCTAAAAGCACCACACAGAAAAAAAGAGAGGATCCGACTCTTCTAATGTTTATTAAAATATGACCTATTATGTTAAGTCAATTTTATCCATTCATTACAAATAGATGGTTGAAATTTAATTGAATTTATTTAAAATTTAATAATTTTTAAGTAATTAAATAACTTCCTTTTTTTCACATACTATCACCCTTTAAGGGATAAAAAAATCGTTAAATCCTAGCATTATAAAAAAAATACCACTCTATTATTTGTTTTGACAAAAATATTACCATTTATCTTTTCGGTAGAAACTTCATCACCGTCACTCATATAATCATAACACACAGCACAAGCTCTTGAATCAAATTATTTTAATGCGGTATAAATCAAAAAAATATAAAATATTTTAACTCAAACTTGGCTATAACATTGGTTCGCAATTTTTGTTTTAAAATTTTCTAGAAATATTGAGATATTTTAATGATATCGAATATAGTTTTTATATTACATTATCTCCAATAGAATAATTGTATATTTAATATACGATTTTTAGTACAAAGATATTTTTCTTTTTTATGTACGTGAAAAAAGGAAGTAATTTAATTATTTGGAAATTATTAAATTTAAATAAATTTAATCAAATTTTAACCATCTATTTGTAACAAATAGATAAGATTGAGATTGACTTAAAATGATAGGTCATGTTTTAATCAAACTCAAAAACCACAACCCTGCAATTCTATTTACCCTGGAATTCTATTTACCTCTATAAATAGCCATACTCGGCCAAACCAGGTCTTCCATTCTTATTCAAGCTTTCATATCTATAAAAAAAATCCATAAAACCTAATTACGTATTTATTAATCATCCTTTTCTTTCTTGATTAATCTTATAATCAAGATGGGTAGTAGTACGGCGGATCATGCTCCAAAACTGGTTTATTTTCGTTGGATTTTGCTGGTTTTTTTCCTGGTGGTGTCGATTAATGGAGCGGAGGGATCTCATAAGATATATTCAGAGTGGCAAGACGCAAGTGCTGTTCGGGTACGGGAATTGCATCGCACTGGTTACCACTTTCAACCTCCTAAACATTGGATTAATGGTAATTATTTCCTTAATCATATTTCAATTGAGTTTATCCTCTTTTCTTCGTCTTCTTCCCTGTAAATACATTCATTCAATAACGTTTTGATGATGTTATGATTATGAAAAGATGGAATTTTAATATATTAAAACTCCATCGTAGAGACAGTGCAGGAGAAAACTGTTTTCGTTTGGAAATAGTATGTGTTCATTCGTGAAACTGCTTTGTTTATTTTTTTTATATATATCTCATCTCCTAAACTTTCGACATTATTTTCTTAAGAGACCACTTAAGTTTGGCATCGTTAGATAATTGACGTTTGATGTGAATTGCTGATTCCTGATCTGATGTGACGTTTTCATAATAATTAAATGTAATTTTTATTTTATTTCAATAATAATTTATTTACTATATTGTCATATGGTGGTTTTCTGGTTTTGTTCAGTCACTCTTTTACAGCCCTACAAAATAGAGCTGTACACCCTTCATTACAAGGGCCATTCCAACTTTTGTTGGTGGGTGGGTTACACATTTATGAAATTTATTGATTTTGTTTTGATTCTCATGCTTCCATAGTTTTGTCAAATGGTAATTTTCATCCCCAAAGATCTGTTTGCTTCGTATTAGAAATGCCTGCACTTATTGTAGATTGGATTTATCAAAGGATTCCAAAATGTATTATTGTTTTTCTTAATAATGTATACTTTTGTCTTGTGATTTTATGTATAGAATAAAATGGTCTAATTTTGTTCTTGTTTTTCCGGTTCACCCTACTTGGGCTGATGATGAAATTCACTCCTTTTAACCAACAACAGATCCCAATGGTAAGTTCCTAAACCTTATGAAATCAAGGTTTATTTCAATTTTTTTATATAAATTATTTTGTCCATTGATTTTCTTTTGTTCATTATGTAACCAGCTCCCATGTACTACAATGGGCTGTACCATCTCTTCTACCAGTACAACCCCAAAGGTGCAGTGTGGGGCAATATTGTCTGGGCCCATTCAGTTTCCAAGGATTTGATCAACTGGGAAGCCCTTGAGCCGGCCCTGGTCCCATCCAAATGGTTCGATATCAACGGTTGTTGGTCCGGGTCAGCGACTATAGTGGACAATAAGCCCATCATCTTCTACACTGGAATCGACCCGAAAAACCGTCAAATCCAAAACTATGCTATTCCGGCCAATTTGTCCGACCCGTATCTCCGTGAATGGATAAAACCCGATATCCACAACCCGTTTGTGAACCCGGGTGCTGGAGTGAATGCTAGCGCTTTTCGTGACCCGACTACTGCTTGGTGGGTTGATGGGCACTGGAGGACTATAGTAGGCAGCAAGAGGAAGCATAGAGGTATTGCTCATTTGTATAGGAGTAGGGATTTTAAGACATGGGTCAAGGCCAAACACCCGTTACACTCGGTCCAAGGAACAGGTATGTGGGAATGCCCGGATTTCTATCCGGTTTCCTTATCGGGTGAAAACGGGTTGGATACTTCTGTCGTTGGGGATAATGTGAAGCATGTGTTCAAGGTTAGTTTGGATCTAACAAGATTCGAATACTATACCATTGGTACCTATGATAGGAAGAAAGATAGGTATTATCCTGATAATACTTCAGTGGATGGATGGGGTGGGCTTAGATATGATTATGGAAACTTTTATGCTTCAAAATCTTTCTTTGACCAAAGTACAAATAGAAGGATTATATGGGGTTGGGCCAACGAGTCAGACACCGTTTCGCAAGACAACCAGAAAGGATGGGCCGGAGTTCAGGTAAAATACTTTATTTTTTGACTAATTTTACCCCTTAATTAGCTGAATTCGTCTACCCTGAGTAAGTTAAAGAACATAATCGGTTTAAACCTATAAAATCATAATTTTTGAGCTAATTAAGGACTTTTCTAATGTTTGATTGCATGGTTTTAGTTGATTCCAAGGCAAGTATGGCTAGACCCTAGTGGGAAACATTTGGTGCAATGGCCTGTGGAAGAAGTGGAGAAATTAAGACAGCAAAGTGTCCAAATTATCCAGAAAACACTCAAAAAGGGAGAAAAAGTTGAAGTCACTGGCATCACCGCAAACCAGGCACGTGTCTTTTTATTTTATTTTTTTCCATAATTTTAAAATTCTAATGGAAAATAAATTAATTTTTTCTTGATCAATTTTTTTTTTTAACAGGCTGATGTTGAAGTTAGCTTCTCATTTCCAAGCTTAGACAAAGTTGAGGCATTTGATCCAAAATGGGCTAATCTTCCTGCATTGGATGTCTGTGCTCAATTGGGCTCTAATTCTCATGGTGGGCTTGGGCCTTTTGGGCTCTTGACTTTAGCCGCCAAGGAACTTGACGAATACACACCGGTTTTCTTCAGGGTTTTCAAAGCAGAAAACAAGCATACAGTCCTTATGTGCTCTGATGCTAGGAGGTTTGTCATCGTATACCCTTTTTCCTTTTTTTGTTAATAACTCTTAATACTCAATATCTATTTTTGGTTTCTTTGATAATTAAGCTCTTCCTTGGCGGGTGAAATGTATAAGCCACCATTTGCTGGATTTGTGGACGTGGATTTATCTGAGAGGACACTCTCTCTTAGAAGTTTGGTATGTTCCAAAAAAAAATACCCATAAAATTTATTTTACCATTTATTTAATTTCTTAATATTTTCTTATGTCAAAATGCTATTTTTTTTTTTTTTTCAGATTGATAACTCTGTAATTGAAAGCTATGGAGCTGATGGAAAAATAGTGATCACATCAAGGGTTTATCCAAGGCTGGCAGTTTTTAACAACGCTCACTTGTTTGTGTTCAACAATGGTACAGAAGCTGTCACTGTAGACAACCTCACTGCTTGGAGTATGAAAAAACCTTTGATGAATAAACCTGTCAAGCATTGAGGAGAGGAGGAAGAAAAGAAGAATTAGAATTTGGATTTTTGTATCCAATAATATTAGATATTAGTACTATTTATGTTTAATTCGATTTGGAGGAATGAAATAAGGTTAATTTCTAAGAAAAATAAAGAAGTATTATTACTCTCATCTTTAGTTCTTTCAACCACACAAAACTCATGTTTCGGCCCAACAAAAGCCCAAATTGTTTAAAGCCCAAACAATTCAAGCTTTTCGTGTTACGCAAGCAAGAAAACTCTATCTGATTAAATACGTAATCCTCACGGTTTTTTCTTTAATTCCTCTAACGGATTGAACAATATTAATAACTGAAGAAAGAAAACTGATAATACTTCAGCTCAAAGACAATTACGATCTTTCATTCTCAACTAGGAGTCCCGATATATGTACCTCCCGGCATATTACACGTGGCTAAGGAGCGACGAGAAGTTCCCATCAGCCTATAAAATTACTAAATTATCCTCATCCCATATCGAAGATTATCAAAAACTATAAACACACCTAACGACCATCTACTTTTTACTAATTAAAGGGGAAAAATAAAAAGCAAGCAAGAAAACGAAAGATGCAGATTTTCATAAAAACTCTGACCGGAAAGACCATAACTCTTGAGGTGGAGAGCAGCGACACAATTGATAATGTTAAAGCCAAGATTCAAGACAAAGAAGGAGGTTATACATCTATCTCAGTTTTTTAATTACCTAGTAGTTATTTATTTTTCTATTATGATTATTTAGATTCTCTTTTTTGTTTATGTATATATGGTAGGAAAACAACAAATTAAGTTTTTTTATATAATTTGATTAGAATCTTTTGACTTTTAAGAGATTCTCTTTACCACAAACTATATACTTTGTGCTCGCTTAATATATAGTATCTTTTATAGTGTCTTGTTAATACCTAATTAGTTTTGCTATACATTACTATTAATTAGCAATGTATAATATATACTATTTGATTTGGTAGGTGTCACGCTGGCTTGTCTCCAAGAGCTACCAACTGCCGAAAGAAGAAATGTGGTCATAATAATCAGGTTCTTAAACAAAAGATAAATACGAATTTAATAATAATAAAATAGTATTTAATAGTATTGGTACTTCTTATTGGAGTCCAACTCATATTGGCTAAATGAGAGTTAGAATTGTGCTTGAAATGTAGAAGTCAATTTAGAATTAAATTGGGCTGAGAAGTAGAATTCAAGTTGAACTAAATTTTTTTCATGTTAGCTACGTATAAATAGGTATGGGTTGTGAGATTGTATCTGTTGCGATGTAAAGCAACAGAGAGCAGAGAAGAGCAAGAGAGAAAAATATGAGGAGGAAATTTTTATAGTGTTGCCTCCTCAATCTAGATATGAGATTGAGTTGAGAGAGATTGTAAAATCAGTTGCAACGGAGAACAACTGAGAGTGATTGTCAAAGGGTTGCTATTGAACATCCTGAGAGATAAAAACTATTTTCGCACAAACAAAAACAACCATGGAAGATTCGTCACTACAACTTCGTTAACCGTTGGATCGGGCTGAAATTTGGACAGCAGGTGTGCAACTTGAAGCAGCGAAAATCTGATTTTGATTCTCTATTATCATGTCTCTTGTTTTTTCTTGGATTGATTGATTAGATTGTTTGATTGGTACTATTAGTGATAGTGGTGTAGTGATAGTGGTGTATGTCAGATAATTCTTAGAGTTGAGAGAGGTTTTTCGATTGTACACATTGATCATCATATAATGGATTGTTACTGGCTTAGTCCCGTGGTTTTTTACTAGTTGAGGTTTTCCACATTACAAATCTCTTGTGTTCTTTTCTTGATTGTTTTGATACCTTTGATTGCTAAAGGTTATTGATCCTTGAGATAAGATTATTAGCTGCTCAAATTGAATGTCGATTGGAATTAACCCCAACACTTCTAACACTTCTTCTCAATTTTTAATTGATTTTTGTTTTAAATTTCTCGCAATTAAGACTTATTGTAAAGTAGACAGACGGTCGAGTGGAAGTGGCGTTGACTTTACAAATTTTAATCTCCAATTATATGTGCAGATAAGACACTATATATATATATGTGGATGGACAATTATGCAATCATTATCAACAAAATCAGTTTTATGTATATATAGTTAATTATGCAATATGAGACTCCGTCTTTAAAATAAATAAATAAATAAAAACACAATATCAGATTGTGTATAGGAGGATGATGTAAGGCGTATTTGACCCGTTATATTGTGTTGTAAAATGAAACAAGTAAGCTGTTTGGTTAGAAATTATTGTGTTATACTCAGAAGCGGAGCCATAAAATTTTTCTTCCGTAGGATAATATCAATATATAAAAAATATTATAATATTTATAATAGTATTTAATTAATTAACAAAATATTTAATAATTAATTATACATGTATACTAATATTTTTTATATCTAAATAAAAGAAATAATAAAACAACCACACCAACTATATCCAAACTATCATTAACTCTAGTAAGGAGTTTGATCCTCATGATTTAATCCAAGAATGATACAACTCTCGATCCAAGGCACAAACAACGCTAGCATTTTCCACCTCAACATATAAACATTATGTGAAACCCGTAAAGACATTAATCGAATAAAACTGAAAATCCTTCCAACTTGTAATTACTTGCAGCATCCCGAAATCAACCACCTGCAGCCGCTTTGTTAATCGTTCGAGGAATATTTTTAAAAATCACAAAAATCTTTCAAATGCACACCTGTCCAGATCGTTCTTATTCTTATATTAAGGCTCAGTAGCCCAAACGATCCAAAGACAGCTAGTCCTTGCCTCTCAAGCAAGAACACAGCGATTGACCGACCACGTTTTACGCTTCTCTATCTCATCAAATTCGTAACCCTCACGGTTTCTAGTTTAAATCCTCTAATGGAATATACAATAATAACATCAAAAAATAAACTATAAATACCCAACGACCATATCTTCTTTTACCAATTAAAGAAAGGGAAAAGGAAAGCAAGCAGGGAAACAGAAAAGATGCAAAAGACGGATCGTTTTCTCTCAACTTTACACTGTAGCATTTTAGTCCAACTACTATTCATCTTTTCTCTTTCATCCAAGCTCTTCTATCACCGGAGGACCGTTTTCCAGCCACCCTCTACTCTCACCGCCATACCAGACGGACGCAGACGGACGGGACGAAGCGGACGCAAGTTGAAGCGCCTCACTCCGGTCAGGGACGCGCCTCCACGCGCAGCCGGGGCGCCGTGGTACCTCTCCCACGCGCCGGCGCGTGTGGCCCACCCCGACCTCCGTTGACACCGACGCTTCCGGCGTTCTTCTCGTCTCCTCGGTCCGGTCACGTTCCTGGGGTCCTTTTTCATTTTCACTATCACCGACGTTCCTCACCTCCGTTTCACTCGATCAAGTCGATCTTCGGTCAATTTTCTCCTATTCAGGCTTGTTTCCTACATCCTTTTAATTTTATCTCTTCTGCTATGCTTGGTTTGGATTGAAGGGACTTCGTGGGCCCTTGTTTTTGTGGTAATATAGTAGATTGTGGATTTTAGTATGACTACAAGCTTAGATTGTCGTGGTTTTCGGAGAAAGGGGTGATCATGGAGGTTGTTTTGGGTAGGAATCAGCAAGTTTTATCACTTACTGAGGCTGAGGTGGTAGTTGAGGTAAAATAGGTGAAAGTCAGTAGGTTTTGAGGTGAAGTTTCCTTTTATACGGATTTATTCGATGGCGGGTACTAAGAAAATGTTCGGTTTTAACCGGAATTTGGCAAATGTAATCACTTATTACGTGGAAAATCTACCCTTTCATGTTGATCATCGAGCGCTCAGACACCTAATCTCTCAGAGGTGGAATCTGCCTCATTTCGGCAGACTAGTGGATGTGTTTATTCCTAGCAGAAGGAATAAATCGGGGAAACGATTTGGTTTCGTTCGATTTGATTGGGTAGAAAATAAGATTGATATGGAACTAGCTCTTGATCGTCAACACATAGGAGCTTCGGACATAAGGGCCAACTTAGGTCGAATGGGGAGAAGGGGGTCAGGTTTCTTGAATCAAGACCGCGTAGAAAATTCGAGCTCAAACCCGAATCGGAAATATTGGGTGCGGAGCCAGAAAGGAACATTGAGAGATCGCTCAGAGGAAAAAGTGGCAGCCAATCAGACGTATAAGGAAGCAGTTTCCAATACGGGAAGTGATCAACAACAGGGGCCGGTAGCCAAGGAAGATTTGGGTTCACAGCCAGACGGCCGGATAGGTCAATCTGAGGAGGAAAATGTGAATGAAGTGGAGGATGCTGAGGTCTTAGATTTGGAGATTCCGGAAGAAAACAAGGATTGGCTATCTCGGAGTGTAGTGGGCATTCTTAGGAAAATTGAGAACATCCCAGAAATACAAGAATTGGTGCTTGATTTGGGGTGGACTAGTGTAACAAGAGTCCTTGGCAGGGGTCTGGTTTGGATTGAATTTGACAGACAGGAAGACAGAGAGCAAGCACTTTTGAATACTAATGAGGGCATTCAGCGCCTGTTTTCCAAGGTGGTCCCCTGGACAGAGGTTCTTTCAAAGGCTGATAGGTTGTGTTGGGTTCAATGCTCGGGTGTTCCGGTCCAGAGCTGGGGATTTGAGACCTTCGAGAAGCTAGGGTCGAAGCTAGGAAATCTAGTGGCAGTGGATGATAAAACACTAGCTCGTAGAAGGTTTGACGTGGCAAGGATTCTAATTACAACCGATCAGCTGTATGTCAAGAAGGATATTCGGGTAAAGGTTGGGGACTTTAGCTATACTGTGAGTTGCCATGAGGAACCTATGCAGGGGGAGATTTCCAATCTTGATTGGAGGATAGGTGTTAAATCAGATGAAGAGGCTTCTGATGAGGAGTCGGAGGTAGGAGATTATGAGGCAGCAGAGGAGAAAGGTGGCAATGATCATCATATTCCTTCTTTGTTAAAGGAATCAGGATTGGCGGAAAAAGAGAAGCTAGCTTCTCTTCAACAGGGTCTGGTGGAGTATCCCCTAGTAACGACGAGGCGAAAGGGTGATAAGATAAAGAAGATTACGGCAAAAACGGGCAGTTTACACACGGCCAACTCATCTGGGAATTCGAAAGTGTCAGTGTTTCGGGCGGAGGATAACGAAATTGTAAACATGAACAAGCTAGCTGATGACAATATTGTGGAGACAGACACTTGGGAAATAGGACGTGTTTTGTCGATAACTGCCAATGCCAGTGAAGAAGCAATCAAGGCCTTTGATCGAGAGAGATTTGGTGTGGAAAGGGACAATGTTCGAAGCAAGGCGGTCCCGGTGGCGAGTACAGTAGTGTCATAATGGTTCAATTATTTTCGTGGAATTGTAGGGGAATTTTGTCAATTAGGAAGAGACGGTGTATAAAGAAAATGTTTCAAGGAGAGCAGGCGTCGTTTTGCTTGTTACAAGAAAGCAAGAGAGAAGAAATTGATGAGTTTCTTATACACGAGTTAGGAGGTAATAATGAGACGCGATGGGTTTATGCTCCTGCAATTGGGAGATCGGGGGGCCTAGTTTCGATGTGGGATTCTAATGTTTTTCAGTTGGACCATTCAGAGGTTGGGAACAGATTTATCTGGATAGAGGGTAATCTTACAGAAAACAATAGGAGGTGTGCAGTTTTGAATGTTTATGCTCCCAACGAGGTGGTGTTACGAGATCAGCTATGGGAGATTTTGGGTAGAAAGATAGAGAGCGCTACGATCCCGGTATTAGTAGCGGGTGATTTCAATGAAACACTAGTCCCTTCAGATCGCTTGCAAGGGGGGGGCTATTCTCGGGGTATGGCCCAGTTTCAGGATTGGGTGGACAGGTGTGGATTGCAAGACGTTAGACTAGTAGGGAGGCGTTTTACCTGGTCTAATGCCATTAGCAGGAGTAAAATAGATAGGGTATTTGTTCAAGAAGGGTGGATGAATAGCATTAGTGATTGCCAACTAACAGCTCTTGAAAAGAGTGGATCAGACCACACGCCTTTATTCCTAAGATATGATAGGGTGGATTGGGGACCCAAACCATTCAGAGATTTAGCTGTGTGGTGGGAGGACAGAGGGTTCAAAGATTTGGTGGTAGGTTGGTGGTCAGAAGCAGGTATCGAGTTTCCTGGTAATTACCGGGTAATTCATAAGATGCGATACTTGAAGAAGAAAATTCAAACTTGGAATAAGGACGTTTTTGGAAATGTGGAGTCCAATCTAAGAGATCTACAGGATCGGCATGAGGCATTTGATCGACTCGGGGACGACCGCCCGTTGACCCAGGAGGAACAGAGAGAACACAATGACATCAGGCTTAAGGTGTGGGCTCAACAGGAGCGGGTTGATAGATTTTGGCAGCAAAAGAATAGATTAAAGTGGAATACTAAGGGGGACCGAAACACTGGATATTTCCACAGGATGGCAAAGATTGCAGTGAAAAGGAACAACATTAGAGAGATAATCACGCCTACTGAAAGACTTACAGACCCGGTGGGCATTAAGCGGGCAGCTGTTCAGTACTATGAGACCTTTTTCAGCTCCGTCCGCTGGAACAGGCCGCGGATGCAGGATTTGGGATTTTCGAAACTGACTGAGGAGGAAGCGTCAAGGTTGGAAATGGAGGTAACTCGTGCAGAAATTTGGGAAGCGGTTAAAGATTGTGACGGTCAAAAAACTCCAGGGCCGGATGGATTTTCTATGCGATTTTTGCAAAAGGCATGGCACATTATCGGGGATGACTACTGCAGATTGATCCAGGAATTCTTTAGGGCAGGGATATTCCCATCAGGGGCAAATTCTTCGTTTTTGACTCTCATCCCGAAGATTAAAGATGCGAAGAGGTTCAGTGAATATCGGCCCATAAGCTTGGTGAGTAGTTATTATAAGATTGTGTCCAAGGTCATGGCGAGGCGGTTGAGCGAGGTAATTACAAAAGTCGTTAGTGAAGTGCAGCATGGATTCATTAAAGGAAGACAAACCCTAGACTGTGTCATGACAGCAAATGAGGTGGTGCATTACTTGCAGGAGACAAAACAACAAGGGCTGCTTTTCAAGCTGGATTTCGAGAAAGCCTATGACTCCATCGAATGGGAGTACTTAGATGATGTAATGAGGCATATGGGGTTCAGAAGGAAGTGGAGGAATTGGATTAATCAATGCATTAGCACGAATAAGGTTTCTATTCTAGTTAATGGGTCACCTTCTGGACAATTCTGTGTGGGTAGAGGCCTTCGTCAGGGATGCTCAATGTCGCCGTTTTTATTCAACATTGCAGCGGAGGGGTTGCATCGTCTATTTGTTAGAGCAGAGGAGGTGGGGATCCAGAGAGGTATAGGCAACCCGTCAGCAGGGTGGAATCTGAGCCATCTTCAGTTTGCGGATGACACATTGGTTTTTGTTAATAACAATGAGGAGGAGATCCGGGGAGTGAAGGGTATTTTGAGATGGTACGACGCCTATTCAGGCCTTCGAGTTAACTTCCACAAAAGCACCTTGGTAGGGGTGAATCTGAGTGAGCAGATCGGGGGTATCTTAGCTACTCGTTATGGTTGTAAGTATGAGGTGCTCCCTTGTAAGTATCTAGGATCTCTGGTGGGCTTTAATCCGAGACGAAAATCGGGGTGGGATTTTCTAATCCAGAAAATGAGGAAAAAACTTTCATCATGGAAGGGACATCTTCTCTCCATGGGGGGGCGTGTAACGTTGATCAAGTCGGTGCTAACGAGTCTACCTATTTATAACATGTCTATTTACAGGATGCCTAAGTCCGTCGCTAGCCAGTGTGAAGGAGTTATGCGGCGCTTTCTTTGGAGTGGCAGCGATATTAACAAGGGATTGGCTAAGGTGAATTGGAAAGAAGTGACGCGGGCGACAACTCATGGGGGATTGGGAATTGGGACGATACAAGACCGGAATATTACGCTGCTTTTTAAATGGGTGTGGGAGATGATGAGGGGTAGCAGGAAGTTGTGGGCAGATATCGTTCGCAGGCAATACAAACTCCTTTCCATTGGAGACTTGTGGAAGGATAGGGAGGGGAGGATGTCCCCAATCTGGCGTGATATTATGGGAGTTTGTGGCCGAGGTAGTGCTTTCTTCGATCTGTGGACCGACAACACTTCGATAAAAATTGGGGATGGGAATAACACAGACTTTTGGTGGGATACTTGGGTAGGTAAGAAGCCATTGGCCTTGCAACACCCTCGGCTATATCATATATCGAGCAATCGGTACGGGACCGTCAAGGAATTTGGTACATGGATTGGTTCGGTGTGGGAATGGGAAACCGTGTGGAGGCGAGGTTTGTTTGAGTGGGAGAGAGACGAGTGGGTTTGTTTGAAAGCTCAGTTACCACTTCCCTATAGGGGAGATCAACAACCGGCTCTTCGTTGGGAATTAGACCAATCAGGGACATACACAGTGAATTCAGGGTACAAGAAATGGGAGGAGTCAAGGTTTGAGCCAGCTCCACTTCTTCGGTCTTGTTGGACTGGCCTGGCTCCATACCGAGTGGAATTTTTCCTTTGGTTAGCACTGCGGGAAAGAATTGTAACAAGGACTTTCCTCATGAGGCGAAACATGATTGCTGAGTACTTGAATGTCTGCCCAATGTGCAACAGGGAACCGGAGACTGTTACTCACCTATTCTTGCGTTGTGAGGTAGCTTCGGGTATTTGGGAGTTTATCATGCGTTGGCTTCAGGTGGTTTGGTGCCAGCCTCAAAATCTTTCGGACCTGTGGCGCACGTGGGGAAATTATTTACCATGTACAGACAAGCAGGCTGGTAGGGCTTGGAAAATCCTTTTTTATGCGGTTATTTGGACCATGTGGAAGACTCGCAACGGAGTGGTGTTCAGACAAACGGAATACAATGATGTGAGATGTATTAATATGATTTATTCGTTGTGGCATTGGTGGTTGAAAAGTAAGGACAATGGGTTCGCCTATAGTATGTCCGACGTTCTTCAATCACCGGCATGGTTACTCAATCGGTAAATCCAAGCTCGGTGTTTCTCAGATGTAGGTTTTTAAGGAGTCAGGTCCAATAGTGGCCTAGGGAGTCGGTCCTTTGCCCTTCCTTTAGGGCTTCGTTTGTTTTTGAGAGCGTTGGTTGCACTGCTTCTGAAGCGGTGTCTTGTAAACTTCAGTCATGTTCTTCATGACATTTTAATTCAATATATCTTTCTGCTGATTAAAAAAAAAAACAGAAAAGATGCAGATTTTCGTAAAAAATCTGACCGGAAAGACCATCACTCTCGAGGTGGAGAACAACGACACAATTGATAATATCAAAGCCAAAATCCAAGACAAAGAAGGTTTATAAATCTAACTCTGTTTTTCCTTTTCTTTCTTCACTCCCCTAACTTTAAATGAATTGGTAAAATAGGGATTCCACCAGATCAGCAACGGTTGATCTTTGCCGGGAAGCAGCTGGAAGATGGCCGGCCATTAGCCGACTACAATATCCAAAAAGGTTAATTAAGTATATAATCTCTCTGTTTTAGATGAATTATGCTTATTTAATTTCTAATCAGTATTATTAATCCTTTTTTTTGCCTCAGAATCGACGCTTCATCTAGTGCTTAGGCTTAGAGGAGGGGGGTACATCTGGGATCCAACTTTGCGGGCTTTGGCTAAGAACTTCCGCTTGAATAAGAAGATTTGCTGCAAGTACATATACATCATATATACATTAACTCCTCTTTTTAAATTTTGTTTTGAAAACAACATACATAATTTCTTGTTAATGTACGTAATTAGTTTTGTTATTTAATACCTCCTTCCGGATCATAAAAGTTGTCATTATTTTATGGAATGTTACTGTATACTTTACTTGATTTTTTAGTGTTTGCTTTACTAAATGTTACTATTTTAGAAAGTCAATTAAAGTGGTTTAGATGAAGTAATTAATTAGCAATATTATAATTAATGGTTTTGGTATAGGTGTTATGCTCGACTGTCTCCAAATGCTACCAACTGCCGAAAGAAGAAGTGTGGCCATAGTAATCAGGTAATTCTTACATTAAAAAAAATCTATTTTAAATTTCGGGTAAAAATTAATTAAGTTTGAACTCTTGATTTTTTGCAGTTGAGGCGTAAACATACTTTCTTTCGGAACGAGTGGGCTTGGTACAAGTGGCGTTGACTTCGTGTTCTCTACTACAACTTTAGTTAATCTCCACGTGTATAACAACGTATGGAAGAGGTTGACATATATATGCAATAAAATCAGTTAGTAATGTAATGAGTTTAGGCATTATGAAATTTGTGAATTTGACATGGATTTTTTTTGGGGTGAAAAACACAAGATTTGTGCATATAAACTATCCTAGAATTCGCTTTAAGAAGACAAACTCTAATGAAAAGTTAATTTCTAACTAATAAAGACCTGATCGAGCTTTAATTAAAAGGAACAATTCTTTTAGTATGGTTTTTATTTCTTTCCTCATACTCAAATTTGATCACAACCTTCAATTCTTCCTTCGGTACAGTTAATTGGTTTAAACTCATCTTTCGTAACTTATTAATTGTCTTATTATAATAGATTTTCAAATTCATGTTTGAATCTCACTGCGTCTATAAAAAAAATACACAAGTTTTATTTTTCACCAATGACGTCCCTAAATTGTTATTGTCGTCTTTAGCCCAACCAAACAAAACCCAAAGCTTTTAAAGCCCAAACAATTCAAAATTAATTAGTCCTTGCCTCTCAAGTTTTTGGGCCATAAATATCGTGGACAAAATAACACAAAAATAAAACTATAAATACATAATGATCATCAATTTTTGCTTAGAGAAACAAAACTAGCGAGGTGGGAAACATAAAAAAAATGCATTTTTTTTGCAAAAACTCTCGAGGTGAAGAACAACGATACACTTAATAATGTTAAGGCTAAGATCCAAGACAAAGAAGGTAATCAATTTATACATGTAAAGTTTTTTTTGTTTCTTTCTTACCCAGACCTGATCAAAAGTTTTTTAATTTTGGAGGACCTAGTTTGATTTTGAATAATATGTATATATAATCTTTAATCTTCAGTGTTTTCGTTATTGTTTAATTAGTTTTCCTTTACTCCCTCCGTTCACGAATAATTGTCATTTTTTTACTGAAAATTACTGTATACTTTACTTAACTTTTTAATGTTTATTTTACTAAAAATTACTATTTCAGAAAAACAATTAAAAGTGTCCAAAAAGTTACCGTTTCAAAATTCTCTTGTTGCAGTTGAGGCGGAAACATGGCTCTGCAATTAATCCATATTTTGCTTTTAAATTGTTACTGCTATTTATCTTTCGGCCCAACTACGGCCCAAAGCTATTAAATTTAAAGCCCAAATAATTAATTCAAAAGTCAAAGGTCCTTGCTTCTTATCGACTGGACAAGACAATTTATTCGGCCGATCTTCTGCATAATTAGGTTGGAAAGAAAATATTGCGCAACAGCATGGTATCTTATACTATCTATTATTTTTTTTGAAACCATTACTAGCTACTCTAGCTTGCTTAATTTGTCCTA
Organism: Viola odorata; assembly: GCA_963691705.1. Taxonomy (NCBI): domain Eukaryota; kingdom Viridiplantae; phylum Streptophyta; class Magnoliopsida; order Malpighiales; family Violaceae; genus Viola; species Viola odorata. The sequence continues at coordinate 55,771,938 of OY829543.1, read as the reverse complement.
TATGCATATAATCATTAGGTTAAAAAATATAAGTGTCTTCTTCTTCTTACCGTACGATTAATGGTATGTATAGTTTGGACCGTAAAAACTTTGTTGGATGATTATATAAAGCTGTATGTTAATAATAAGATGCGGGTCGTTCTTATCCGCATCTCTCTTATATTTTCGTATTCCTTAAATTAATGTTGGGTTTATAGTTGGGTTTGAGTAATCCTTGATTTTGTTAAGACCATTAGTTAATCCAATTATTATATATGGTATCGACTACTTTAAATTCGAGTTGAGAGGATTCCGAAAAATGGTAAAATTTTACCTCATAAATATTAACACAACTGTATATCCACAGTTCGAACTTAAAATTTATAATTAAACTAGAATAACTCCTTAGTAGTTGATTTACGTACTTATGGGTTGGATCAATTATACCATTACTATTAATGATACTAAAACAATTTTTTTTGTTGAGAAAACGTGGCTAGAATCGTGGAATCGGCAGACGATCAGATGATCAAAAATGATGGTAGATAAGATATAGTCTTGTCCTATACGTGAACCTGGATTATGCTTTTCGTTTGCTCACTATTGCTTCTTTTGGAAATATATCTGTCATGTTCCTCATTACCTTCTATCAATAAATATCAACTTATTTTAAAAAGGTTAGAGAAAATGCTTAAATTAAGTATCATTTTTGTTTCACCAAAACATATGCACCTGTCTGTAAGCTAAAGTAAGAGGTGTCGATTTTTACAATATGCATTGACATAATAAAACAAGATGCATTGAAATCACTAGTTAATGTGCGTATACTCTAGCTGCCAAAGACATAATTCCTCCGGCTACGAAATTTAGTAGCCTTTCTCGCATGGAATGTTGTAAAATTTGGGTAGATTATGATTTACCTACATCATGATGTAGGATGATGATACGTATCCAAAAACGTCAAGAATAGCGGTATTCTAACACGGTTTGGGGTACGTGTCATCATCCTAGATCATGATCTACCCAAATTTTTTCCCATGCAATGCATATGAGTAACCTTTTTTTTTAACTTTTTAATTGGTTTGAGAATAATTGTCTATTAAAATCCGTTTGACAAATATATATAAATATATATCAAACAAATCAATTTTCAGAGGAATTAGCTATTTGTTTAAATTATTATGAAAAATGTTTTACATACTAACAAATTTTACAAACATTTTTTATGTACTAATAAATTTTACAATTTTTTCATACTAACTGATGTGTCAAAATATGAGTGGTGTGTTTTAAGTAATTGAGTCCTTAAATGTATTAATATATAATACTGACACATCAGTTAGTATGAACAATTTATATGATTTGTTAATATGTATATATAGCATACTCATATTAAAAAAATAATGACCTAATCAATTCATATGGAGGAGGCATCGAGTATGGTATTAGAAAATTTTAAGTAGATTAGGATTATTAATGAATACCTAAAGTGCGTTATCCACAATGTACCAAGATTTTTTTGAATGGTATCAATGGATACCTCCTAATTTTACTTATAAATAGGACAATTGTATGTGTAGGGAAACCCAAAAAGATATACGTACTCATCATACAAATCGATCATTTCACGGGAAAAAAAACACAAATGGCATTAACATTCTCCCACGATCGATTGGAAGAAATGAAGAATTTCGAGGAATCCAAGATCGGAACTAAGGGGCTGTCCGATTCCGGCCTCACTTCCATCCCTAAATTCTTCATCCTCTCGCCTCAACTTCTTGCCAACGTCACCCCAAAATCTCCTCATCAAACACCTAAAATTGCCTTACCAACCATCGATTTATCCGGCATCAACTCCCCTAGTCACCGTCCCCACCTCGTCGCCAAACTCAAAGAGGCTGCCCGTACATGGGGGTTCTTCCACGTCGTCAACCATGGGGTCCCACAGTCAACTCTCGACTCCACAATCACCGCCATCAAAAATTTCCACGACCGACCTGAGATCAAATCCAACTACTACAAACGAGAGGGTACTGGAGTGCGTCTCGTGAAGTATTCCAGCAACGAGGATCTGTTCCGGACCAAGCCTGCCACGTGGTACGACGCGTTGCAGGTTGCCACCTCACCATCTGCAAGCCCGTTGGACCCGGAGGAAATACCTGAGGTGTGCAGGAAAGAGGTGGTCGAGTGGGATACGTGCGCTAAGATGGTCGGTGAGGCGGTTATGGAGCTGTTGAGTGAAGGGTTAGGGTTGGAGGCGGGAAAGTTGAAGGAGATGAGTTTCAGTGAGCGGAGGTACATGGCGGCGCATTGTTATCCGCATTGTCCGCAGCCAGATCTGACGTTGGGGATTAGGGCCCACACCGATACTGCATTTTTGACGGTGTTGCTGCAAAATGAGATCAGTGGGTTGCAGGTGAAGTATGGAGATGAATGGTTGAATGTGGAGCCGATACAGGGCGGGCTGATTGTCAATGTCGGAGATTTTCTTCAGGTAATTAATTAATTAAATAAATAATCTCTCATTACAAATTTACAATAGTGTCTCTTTATATTTTTTGAATAAATGAGCATTTTATTTTATGTTGTGAAAACTAATTAGGGAACTAATGGTTTTGTCCTTTAGATTGTTTCAAATGGTGAATATAAAAGTGTGCAACACCGAGTTGTGGCAAATTCCTACAAGGAACCGAGGATCTCGGTTGCCATGTTTTTTAATCCAAGCAAGTGGCAGGAAACAGGGTACCATGGGCCTCTGCCGGAGCTGTTATCGCCGGAGAAGCCGGCACTCTATCGGAACTTTAATTTGGAGGAGTTCCTTCATAACTTCTACAGCAAGGGATTGGATAGCTTGTCTCTAATAAACAAAATGCGAATCACATACTAGCCAACGTGTACCAACAACGTTAATAATAATAGGTTTAAATCCAAAAAAGGCACATGTACATGAATTGATTGACTCATTTGACACCTCTATTCAAAAAACGGTTTAAAAGGCACCTATACTTCTTACGTATGACACATTTGGCACCTCCCACAAACGGCGTCACCGTTCCTCCATTATCCGCCACGTGGCATGCCACACCATCACTGTTTATGACGTGGCATGCCACGTGGGCGGATAACGGAGGAACAGTGACGCCGTTCGTGGGAGGTGCCAAATGTGTCATACGTAAGAAGTATAGGTGCCAAATGAGTCAATCAATTCATGTACAGGTGCCTTTTTTAGATTTAAACCATCTCATATTCAGCATTTCTAAATTAATTGTTTGAGTAAGGTAAAATTGGTTAAATTCGAACTAGGTTGACTGGTTGGACCGATTAATTTGACAGATTTTGTTGGTTTACTAGGAAAATAAAAGTTTTGGGCTATGAAACACACATACTTCTCTTTTTTGCTATGTCACGTGTCGAACACCGACCCGTCGTGAGAGGTCCGTTGTGGTTCGGCGTTCGGCGTAGGTTTCTGTCGCCGAGGTGGTCGCGTTGGTGGTGGATCATGGTGATGGCGGCGGCGTGTTTAGTACCAGATCTAGGTTTCTAGGTTTGGGTACTGTATATTTTTGGGCCTGGGCCTGGGTCTGGGTCTGGGCCTTCGTGTACTTTTGTTAGTGTCCGCTTGGCCTTTCGTTCGTTGTCCTATGTCATTTTAGTGCTTGTTTGGGCCGTGTTTTTATATTCTCGTCTGTCTATTCGTGTTCGGTCATTTTTTATGACCTTTTAATAAAATCTCAGCCTATTAAAAAAAAAAAAAAACACCGACCCGACACGTGTCAAATTCGTATGTCTCATTTTTTGGGGTAATAAATCTCAACAATCAAGGGTATCAAATACTCCCTCCGTCAATTTTTAATGGACGCGTACTATTTTGGCACGCATCTCAAGGAGACCGGATGACTCACTATTTGACCCCAAAAAAATCCGTACTTTTTTTTGAACGTACGTTAATCCTTAACGTATGTCCGAGAAAAAAATCGGGGCAAAATTGTCTCAAATAGTAAGTCATTCAACCTCCTTAATATGTGTGCCAATAGTAAAAGCGTCAGTTATTTAGGGGTAATAGCATAAAGACTCCCTGTACAATTTTTTAAAACAGAAACCTCCCCTGTCCTTAAAAAATTCAAATTGACCTCCCCTGTACTTATGGGCAGAGGCATTTGCTTGGGCTCCGTCAGTCAAACTAACAGACCGTTAGTGTTGACCGTTGACTTTGAATAAAATATTCAGAAAATTGTAAAAAATCCAAAAAAAAATTAAATTTTTTATAAAAAATCGTAAAAAATCCCAAAAAAATATATAAATTCTATAAAAAAAATTTATGTAACCTAAAAATCCAGAAAAAATGTAAAAATAAAAAAAAAATAATCTAAAAATTCAGAAAAAATATAAAATTGGAATTTTTACATTTTTTGGAAATTTTTACAATGTTTTTTGGATTTATTATTTTTTTTTGAATTTTTACATTTCTTTGGGAATTTTTAGAATTTTTACATTTTTTTAAAGATTTTTTACATTTTTTTGGATTTTTTATAATTTTTCTGAATATTTTAATCAAAGTCAACGGTCAACACTAACGGTCTGTTAGTTTGACTGACGGAGCAAAAGCAAATGCCTCTGACCATAAGTACAGGGGAGGTCAATTTGAATTTTTTAAGGACAGGGGAGATTTCTGTTTTAAAAAATAGTATAGGAGGTCTTTATGCTATTACCTCATTTATTTATGGACAGAGGGAGTACAAATTTAGTGTAAAATTTAGGTGAAACCTAAGTTTTTTACATTGATACGAATGGTATTGATAATTTTTTGTTTAAATCCAAAAAAGGCACCTGTTTGGCACCTATACTTCTTACGTATGACACATTTGACACCTCCCACGAACGGCGTTACCGTTCCTCCGTTAGCCGCCCACGTGGCATGCCACGTTATAAACAATGTTGACGTGGCATGCCACGTGGGCGGATAACGGAGGAACGGTGACGCCGTTTGTGGGAGGTGCCAAATGTGTCATATGTAAGAAGTATAGGTGCCTTTTAAATCATTTTTTGAATAGAGGTGCTAAATGAGTCAATCAATTTAGATACAGGTGTCTTTTTTGGATTTAAACCAATAATAATACTACTTCTTTATGCTAAGTACTCAATAAATTGTGAGTTTAAACAAGGAACGTAAATATTAGGTACCCAATAAAGAAAGAAAATAAAATTATGTTAAGTTTGTTTTTAAAAAAGTAATAGCATTGTAAATGATTTAAAAAGAGAGGAACAAATTGGTAATTATTTAATAGTTTATAGTTTATAGTGTATAGTTTATTACTTTTGTTATTTATCTTACCACTACTTAAGTTTATAGTAGTTTTTAAAATTCAAAATTTAAAATTTCATTATGTGTAACCACCAACCTTAACGTGTAGTTTTTTTATTGGCTAATATGAGTGGATGAATATAGTGACATGATACATCAGGTGCACTTTATAATTACTCGTGCGTAGAAGGCGGATTTTATTCGGTCTTGGTGTGCCTGACCTGTCACACACGCAAAACACCCGATATAACCGGGGTACCCAGAAGGTGAGTACATCTCCCATTCATTTTTAGCCACCTATGTAAGGGTTCCATGTTAGACATCTATTAATTGATTTACCAGATAAGACTTCTACTGAGTGTTTTAAAAACCAGACCTACTTGACGGTCGGACTGAAAAAATCGTTACTCGATTTTTTTTTATTCGATTTAGTTATCTGATTGGACTTACTAATAAACTAAAAAAATAATCGACTCGGCCAATTTTTATAAAATCGACGACCCAATCGACCCAACTGATTCAATATCAAATTAAAATGACGTTTTTTTACCAAATCAAAACCACGTGATTTTGTGTTTATTTTTAAATATGAAAAATTTTATGGCCGGCCCATTGTTCAAGTTTTTCCCCGCTCCCCCCATTCCATTATCAGATTCAGAATCCCAATATAATATCCCACCATCACCGTCACAGTAGGTGATAATCTTCGACATTTTTAATTAAAAATTATAGTTTTACTTTTATGGTACTCTCTCTCTTTTCTCTAATACTATATCCGGCCGCTATCATCTTTTTCTCCATAATACCAACTTCAACTCCACCTCGCAACCACTAAATTTTCCATCGTCATCATCATCTTCCCTCTCAATTCCAACTCCAGCCACCAATATCTCTGCCCGTTCTCTACATCCTGACCACCACAGCATCACCGTCTCCTCCTCTCTATCACATCGCAACCACAACTCACCATTAACGGCAACAACACAACCTACCACAATCTCCGATTTAACACAAAGAAATTAAGAAAATGGCAGCTGAGAATGATCAGATCGCAAACTATGATAGGATCCAAGAAGTGAAGAAGTTCGACGAATCCAAGATTGGTACCAAAGGGTTGTCCGAATCGGGGATCACTTCCATCCCAAAATTCTTCATCCATTCCCCTGAACTCCTTGCTGATGTCACCCCAAAACCTGATGTTCCATCAATTACCATACCTACCATCGACCTTTCCGGAATCAGCTCCCCGGCTCACCGCGCCGAGATGGTCAGCCAAGTCAGAGAAGCCGCCAGCAAGTGGGGGTTCTTCCACGTCATCAATCACGGGGTCCTACAGTCAACCCTCGACTCGACAATCCTAGCCGTTAAAAACTTCCACGACCAGCCCGTGGAAGTCAAATCAAAGTACTACAATCGAGAGTTTGGGGCGTGCGTGAAATACTCCAGCAACGACGATCTGCTCCGCTCGGAGGCCGCTACGTGGCACGACTCCTTGCAGGTGGTCACGTCGATGCCACATGTGGGCCAGCTAGATCCAGCGGATATTCCGGAGGTGTGTCGGAGAGAGGTTGTGGAGTGGGACAGGTGTGCGAAGATGGCAGGGGAGGTTGTTATGGAGCTGTTAAGTGAAGGGTTGGGATTGAAGGGTGACATGTTCAAGACGATTTCGTTTGGTGAAGGAAGAATGATGGTGGCGCACTGTTACTCCTACTGTCCTCAGCCGGATCTGACGCTTGGGATTGCAGCGCATACCGACACTTCGTTCCTGACGGTGCTGCTGCAAGATGAGATCGGAGGGCTGCAAGTGAAGAATAGAGAAAATGGTAATTGGGTGACTGTGAAACCCGTCAAGGGTGGTCTGACCATTAACATCGGGGATACTCTTCAGGTATGTAACGTGAATTGCTTACCCCGTAATTTATTTTTCGAAATTTAATTATTACTTATTTTTATAATTTTCATAAAAATTATTTAAATATTATTTATTTGAGAACGGAGTACTATTTTCAAATGAGAAATTAAACTAATAGGATCATTAGTACGCCTTTTTGTTTTGTTTTGTTTTGTTGAGAAAACTAATTAAAGCATGCAATTGCTTGTTCTATCCTTACTTTTGTCAAAGGTTTGGGTGGGAAATGAATAAGTGCTAACACATTTTATAGAACTCACTTTAAAAAAATAGTTAATATACAAAGTATTAATTTTCGACATTATACTTTTTTAATTACACAACGAGAAACTGTACGTAGTGAGGTTATGATTATGATTATGCACATTTTTTAAAATTAATTATGATAATTTATATCCTTATTTTTCTACTCTCTTTGTTCTTTAATAACTATCGTTTTTCTACGGATTCTTACTGTTCATAATACTTATCATTTTATAGATTTCGAAGGTATAAATTTTATGCAAATGAAAAAAATAAATTATACATCAACCCAATTTAATGATGGTATGATAATTCGAGTGAAAATTAGGAGAAAAAAATGAAACAATGTGGAATAAAATAAAATTAAAGATCATTGTTTTCAATTTTCTACTATTTTAAAACGTCTGTTATCAAAATTTAGCATGGTAAACCAAATACTAAACTACTAACACCACCTAATCAGGACCGTATATCTGTCCCAAATATAAAGATTATATTTACCATAGGAGATATTATTGACCACTTTTGACGACCGATAAGCATGTTCCATGGTTCCCATAATTGATGAATGTTTACTCTCAATATCTCAATCAGTTGAGCACATAATATAATTTGCCTTGTCACTGTCAAAAGAGCCAATAAGTCTTTAAAAAAAGAGTCTCAAATATCGATCGATCAATCAATCAATCAACAGCTCAAATTAGTGCAACTTCTTACCCAATCGTTATGATTAAATTAACATTACTGCTTTGCTTTAAATTTTTTTTTTAATCATTTTTGCAGATAGCCTCAAATGGGGAGTACAACAGCGTGCAACACCGTGTTGTGGCGAATTCAAAGAAGGAGCCGAGAATCTCAATTGCAACGTTTTTCAATTCAATCATGAGCGAAACAAGCCATATCGGGCCGTTGCCTGAGCTGTTGTCACCTGAGAAACCGGCTCTTTATCGGGCTTGCACCTTACATGATATGATTGAAAACTTCTACACTAAAGGATTGGACAGCAAGTCTTTAGTTGAGAGAGTCAGAATTCCAAATTAGTCCCAACCTATAAAACGAATGAGGCGTATAGTTCATTGGTTAACTTATTGGTAATAAAAGATGTTATCTTGTTGGGCATATGTTATTGAAGACGGTAAATATGTTGGATCTTTTCATACAGATATTACTCCCTTCATTTTTAACTATAATCACACACAATAAGATAATAATTGATTTCGATTATAAATACTCTTCATTGATTATTTCTCTTTACCATATTAATTACTTCACTTTAAATTGATTAATTTAAAATTAATGTGCTTTAAATTGCTTAGGTTAAATTTTATAATTTATAAGAAAATTAAATAAATTATAATTAAAATGCATCAATATAAATGAGACGGCTAATTGGAAAGATATTTTTATGGCCAAAATGTAAATTCGTTTAGGAGTAAAACTTAATTATTAATATGTAAAAATAGTGAAAATATAAAACAATTAAAAGTGGGATGTAAATATTTTATTTTGATTTTAAGGAAAAAAATTACGAAAATTTGACTGATTATAGTTTTTTTTTTTTGTAAAAAAAGAACCTTGTAGAATATTACAAAAGCAAAGAAAGAGACGAAAAAAACATATGACCAAGTTCCTGATTTTACTGCTGCAGAATGATATCGGAGGGTTTCAGTTGAAACACGTGGATGGTGATGGATGGGTGGATGTGATGCCTGCACAAGGTGCGTTGACCTTCAAGGTTGGCGACATTCTACAGGTAAATAATAAAAACTCGACGATGATTTATAATTTTATTAAAACATTGCGAGAGAATTTGGCGCAACATCGTGTCGTGCCAAATTCTAGGAAGGAGCCGAGGATCTCAACTGAAACGAATGCGACCAAGTGGCAAGAAACAGGGTTCCAAGTTGGACCTTTGAAGAGAAACCGGCTCTTTGTCGGAGTTTTGACATTGCTGGATATTATCGACAACTTCAACAGCAAATGATTTTAAAGCAAGTATCTAGTTCGGAGAGTCAGAATACCAAATTAAGCAGCCAAATGATAAAAATGGGGGGAAAAAATGACCTCGCAAAATAATAGAGACCTAGTTGTCAAACTTCTTGTACTGATAACTGGACGTTTCTACATCAATTGAAAACAATTTATCATGAAAATTTTGAAATTGAAGATAAATCATAATTTGTCACGATTTGAAAAACCAAATCGACAGAGAAGAAGCTTCAATTAGAAAAGTTTAAAAGATTAAAAACGTGCAAAAAAAACGGAGAAAGCTGTAGCGGTAATAAATAGCAATCTTTAAGACAACAGAGACAGACTAAATTCATAATCACTAAGTTCCACCAGGAAAAGAGAAACATAACAAAGGTTCTCAAATTTAAATTCTTAAAGCCACAAAAAGACATCTCCATCAAAGTCTACTTGATCTTCTTCTTGACCCTCAACTGGTTGCTGTGGCCACACTTCTTCTTCCGGCAGTTGACTGCCCTTGGGTGCAGGCGAGCATAGCATCTAGCAAACCCAAAGCAATCAATCAGTAAAACAGACATCATATTACAAGTAGTACAATAATGGGAATTCAGTGAATCCTTAGATAGGATCAAGCAAGCAATACACAACTAGTAGTTTACAGACAACAGAAAATCAGTAAGACTCTTGTCTATAAACCAAGACGGAAAAAACATCATGGTAGAGGTTATATACCACAATTGAAAATCAACAGCAGGTTAATGCAAGCGGTTGATAAAGTTTAAGTGGGAAATCAATCTTGGGAACAAAGATGCCCTCTCTTGCAAGAGGAGAGCAAAAGACGGTTCAACAGTCCCATAAGAAACCCACGATCAAACACAAACAAACAACATAAACATGATCGCAACAAAATCACGTTAGCAAGAACAAAACATACAAACAGAAATATAACGCTTCAAACAAAAGGAGAAACTAAGCTTAAAAAAGATTTATCTATACATATGCATCACAAAACCCTGCTAATTTCCATTAGCAAATACAATATGAGCATGTTAAGCAACCAAACAAGGATAATAACATAAACATTTAAAGATGTACCACCCAAGAAAATCAACTGAATGTAAAGAATCCAAGCTGACAAAGTTAGAGAATGGAAGCTGATATTGGGTACATCTACAACCTCTAATGCACATATAAAAGCAGGAGAGGCTAAGTTGAGACCCGTAAACACAATAAATTAACACTAAACACGCAAAAAAATAAGGAATCTCATCTCGAAACAGCCCAGAAGTGATATCTAAAATAACGAACACTAATTTCCTAATATACATGTCAACAACAAAATACAGATATAACATCATCATGTTAGAAATGGGAATTCATATAAGTGTACATACTTGCGGCATATCATCTTGTCCTGGTTGAATTTGCGAGCAAGAGCCATCAAAGAAGGCTCAATGATACCTCCTCTAAGCCTCAGCACCAAATGAAGGGTTGATTCTGAACATGAAGGAAACAAACACATAAAGTAAAAATGAAAAATAAACAAAACAGCATGTAATACAGCAATGAACAAATGAAAATGAATCACAATTAAATCAAGGAAAAGGAAAAAATCGAACCTTTCTGGATGTTGTAGTCAGCTAAGGTACGGCCATCTTCAAGTTGCTTCCCAGCAAAGATCAAACGCTGCTGATCCGGTGGGATTCCTACCATTACACAAAACAATATTTCCACCATTAATTAATCCCCAAAGAAAACATAAACATAGGCAAATTGAAACGAAGAAATTAACATATTAGTGGAAGTGATGATGGGATGATTACCTTCCTTGTCTTGGATTTTGGCCTTGACATTGTCGATGGTGTCGCTGCTCTCGACTTCGAGAGTAATGGTCTTGCCAGTCAAGGTTTTCACGAAGATCTGCATCTTGCTCGCTGCGCTCTAAATTCGGGTTTAGAGGATAGTGTGGCTTTTATAATTCCACCTAGTAGCTAGGGTTTTGTTATAGGAGGCCGTCGCGTCTGCTGCCGTGATGAGCTTATTTTGGGCCTCTTTTTGGGCTTGATTTCAAATGCTACGTTTACAATCGGTTTTAGGCCCACCCAATGGCCAACTTGTACCATTTGCCATTCACTCCAAAAGTCTCCATCCGTTCAAAATTACAAGAAAATTAAAGATGTCCGAGATGCTCTTATTACGTACGTAGTAATGGATTGTGAGATGAATCTCTTAAAAAAATAAAATTGAGAGATAAATTTGTCTCATATTGGATGGATGGGTAAATGACGAGCACACCCATCAAACGTTCAACTCATGCCAGGCTCCCACGGTTCATGCCAGGCTCCCAGATGAACCGTGGGTAGGCATGGTGGCCCATATGGAAACAATGGCGTTGCCGGATCGGTTTCTTTCTTCTCTCTTTTTTCTCAATCTTAGACAAGCTTTCCCTAATAGGAAAAATGAGCTCCAACTCCATTGACACCAGATACAATAGTCCAATAAGTACATGTAAGGCTAATTTTGAACGAGTATTGTTGCTATTCATTGGTGCAAAACCAGAAGACTACGAGAAGACCATGTTTGAACAGAAAGAAATCATTTACACACCAAAAGAGAAACAGAAAGAAATCAACAAATTAACTTGTGAAAATCAGATCAATTATTCATAGGACTTGAGCATGGTCAAGAATGTGCCGCTTACATGAGCGCCAATAGCTCAATTTCACTCTACAGAAAAATCTTATAACGCATTTCTTTAAACAACCTATAGTTATGTCGAAAGCGATCCAATCTTGGGAGTTACAATCTCGAGAAGCCCCTTTGGATTGTCTACATGAACCCAATGCCCTGAATTTGGAAGAATATGGAGTGAAACCTTCCCCTCCAATCCATCTCCTCTCCGACTTGCAAGGCTTTCTAGGCGTTGAGTTGTATCTGTGTCCCAACGGTCACTTTTCTCCGCAACCACAATTCCAATCTCCATTCCTTTTGGTGGGTGCTCCAAGAGAGACCAGTATGATGTCTCCCTAAAGAATTAAGGAAGTCTTTATTAACAAACAAAAGAAAACTGCAGGCTGCAGGCAAGGCTTGCTAAAAAACAAAAAAAGTAAGGCCATTCAAAGTCATTTATTCCGAGAAGTAGAGACAGACCTGTAAGAATTAAACATCTGGACAGCACCTTCAAGATTAAAAGCCCAGGTCTCTTGATCCCCTGATTTCTTGAGGTTGGAACCAATCCAATGTGACAATGACTTCGAGAAACCAAGTTCAGTCATATGGTTCACAAGCCACCTGAAGCCACGAATGAAATGAGATGATCTAGTTGAGACTCTATTAAGGTCCGTAAGCCACAGAACACAAGGATAAAAGCATAATGCAGTACTCATTGCATCTTCATTCTCAGCCAAAAAATAAAGAACCAAAACCCAACTTAACCCCTTGTCATCCTCCATCAACAACAAAATCTTGTTTTACTTTTTCAGTTGAGATGCCTCATTGTTTCCAAACTTGTTAACCTAAAAAAGTTAAATCACTTATTGAATTTTAGTACAAGCTGAAAATGAATGATGCTTGAATTAGCCTATAAACATTCCATCATGCCAACATCCAATATAAAGTGAACTAACTTAACAGACTTCTAGTCCTTATTGGCCCTTCCTCAACTGGGGAGGTCCGTAACTTATGGGCAATGCAGCCCTCTAAATTGGTTTACGTAACAAAAATGAGGTATAACCATGGGCAGTGTGCCAGATCACCACCTTGTCCGAAATCTATGTATAAACAAGTTAATCGACTTTGCTATGTATAGCCAGCAATAGGCTAAAACGAATGCAAGAAAAATGCTTGATTCACATGCCTCCAAACAACAGCTAAAAAAAGAGAACCATTTCGCCATAACAAAGGATGTATTACCCGCGTGAAGGAACCGAAGAAGGTAAACTCTGCAGTGTCTCCAAAACCTTCTCCACTTCTCCATCACTCTTCTCTGCACTCACTTCTCCTGGAACTGAATCCAGCACCCACAACTGTTCTGCACAATCAGCAAATAGAAATATAATAACAGAAACACACACAACACTAACCAACAATGAGATCACAATTCACAACAAATAACAGCATACACAAATCCTAACCTGTTTGGGAAGCACGACAGATCCTCCATACTCGCCAAGCGCACAACTCTGCGCATACTGCAACGCAACTTTACCTCCCATTGAGTGACCGATAACCACATCAGGCCAATCCCAGCCTTCTGATTTCACCAAGTTCGCCAAATCTTTTGCCGCGTTAAACATGTCATGAGGCGGACCCAGCCCATCTATCTCCGTGGATTTTCCGTGGTTTCGTGAATCCACAAGCACCATCCTCCATTCTATAGATAAAATTTCAATTTAATTAACTAACTAATCAAACTAATTCCATAGATCAAAGGAGAGAAGCTGGGGATTGGGTACCTGGGAGTGAGGAGGAGAGTTGGCGGGAGAAGGAGCGCCAGTTGCGGGCGGAACCGAGGAGGCCATGGAGGATGAAGGCGGTGGGAGTGTGTGGTTTGTCAGTGGAGGAGTGGATTTCTTCGAACGCAAGCGTTTCGAGTGTTCGTGTGGATGAGTAACGGAAAGCGGAAATCGGTGAGTTGAGGATCCGAGTCAAGAGGTTGAAACTTGGCTTGTTCTTGATCTTGAGGCTCGCCATGGCAGAATCTGAGCTTGAAGTTTCAAACACGGCTCTTCGCCAGTGCAGAGTGGAATTTTTAGGATGGCTGTGGTGTGGTTGTTGACGACGAAACACAACTGAGATAACGGCTGCCTAAGTGTTGCGAACGACAAGTCATTTGAATTGGCACGTCATTCTCCACGATTGCCATGTCGTGTTTTGCCTTCATTTCTAATCTGAAACAAGTTTATGCCTAAAACCTCTAGGCAAATTACCAATACTGTTTATAACTAAAAGATCGAATCATCAAGCTTTTATTTAAGATCGTCGAATCATTCATGTCGAATCATTCATATAAGTTCAACTTCAATTTCCGTCGTCGATATCGTATAAACAAGCATGACTATAAACAGTAGAAAACTGAAACACAACAAATTGCCACTTTCTTTTGACTAAAATATAAAGAGTACCATCTTTACAGGCAAATGCTTCTGCACATTTAGTCCGTTTGGTTTCTTCAATACTAATTTTGTATGCTTTTAGGTACACTGTGTGCTTATCTGCACGTCCGCGGTCTGCGAGCTACATTGTTTATTTTACTCGTCCTCACGAAAGTGAAAAGAATTGAAGAAGATTACAAATTACATTGCATACAACTCAATTTGGCATTACATTGCCTAAGAGATGGCACCATCCTCCTTAATCAAATGGATCAAACCGTGGGTCATGTTCGCTTGCCATCATCATCCCGGTGCACAGGCAAGTAGGGCACATCACCTGATAAAGTTAGTTAACACTGAAATAGATCAGCCACCACATACTCGATAATACAGGTCAACTTAAGGGATTGAAAGAAAAGACCATGTGCGGCAATGGAAAATATCATCAGACGCAGAAGGTGGTTGTCATAAGTGCAGAAACATAAACACATGGGGGTAGAGACAATAGCGAAGAAACTACACAAGAAAGTCAGTTTGAAACATCCTCTTTTATATTTCCCATCTAGTATGGGCAAGATATAGGAAAAGAATCACTATATGAATGCAAGGATGATTCTAATGCTAACTATGTGAGCTCTAAAGTAATGGCTTGTCTAAGACTGTTACCAACAAATGAATACCAAGCACAATTTGACCACATAATGCGTCAAAAGGTCGCTTTATATTGGGTGAATAAGTAGTTATTCCAATTCTAATGTCCTTTACCTTTCCTGCTCCAGAGCAATTCAGACACCTCTCTGTGGTGGGCACTCGAAGGGGACAATCGGAATTACTTGACATAGAGATGGGGTCAATGCTCAAGCACACACCACTTGCAGAGCAACGAGCACAGGCCAAATATCCTGTTCATAGGATAACGTCAATGACAAAGAAACAAAAAATGTATTTGTCGTTTCTCCTCCTATTTCCACAGGTCTCAGGTGGTGCAGGAGTTACTGTGGAAAGAAAAAGGAAAAAATGGAACTAAAGATACAGGAAAAGTGTAGTAACAAGACAAGTAAAAGTATGATCTCACAATCCCATTCTACACCAGGCAGCAGATAATAGTAGAAAGTCTCGCACTAATCATAATATCATATTACATTCATGCAATGTGTTAGAGCTAATAGTGAGGTCAAGAGAACTAAATCCAAGAAAAATCAGTAAGTTTTCAGAATTTAACTCCCTCAGATTAGATTTGGAAACTTTTACATACTTTCAGCTATCTTAAGCCGATCAAATTCCGATCTATTTGTCACTAGCATAGAGTTTTGCTCCTTTTATTTACTCCTAATTCACCTGCTAGCATCAATCAAGTAAAAAACAAGATGACTTCCGTGTAAGTAGCTAACTAACAACAAATTGATACATACCAGTTCCATGGCAATATTTACACCTTTTCTTCTCCTGCTGCTCAACATTGTTGGCTTCAATAAGCATCAGAGCAGAAATGACACCCACTGCCCCACCTGAAAACGATGCCACAATAGGATCGACCTGACTGAAGAAATCGACAAGTCACAAGGGTAATTCGAGGCTTTAATAAAACCAAACAAGTAGATGACCAATAAGGAAGATTTGTTTCATTTTTAAATTCTAATTTTGAGGAAGGGCTACCTCAACTGCATTGGCAAATGCATGCTGCGGATGAAATCCTCATATGAGGTGCCTCCAATACCCAATTTTAGCTCCAGCTGCCATAGAAAACAAAATTTATATGCATTACTCATGATGGTTGAGAGAATTCCAAGGACTTGAAAGAAAATCTTAAACTCTAAGCCTAGTAAACAAACGATGTGGAGATATAAAGGTACAAGTGAAGGCCTCGTGTTATAAGAATAGGAGAGATGCATTATTTTTCATCCACCCAGATTCCCCTGACCTAGACAGACCACTTGACACTCAAAGCATACTACATGGACTCTTTAAACTCCATATGTGCCTTAAAGCCATCAATTTTAACTTAATGAATGTACTGAATGTCTAAGCTACAGCACTGATACAACTACTTGCAGCACATTCGCTTTCTTCATTTTCCCATTTACCATTCAAACCGTTATGCATCAAGAACAACATTCAACTACTTCTAACTAGGTGACAACCAACTGTCGAGTTAAAAAGAGAAATCCCTCTCTACATTTCCCTAATTCACTCTTTTCTATCTAGTTTCAAATATATGGATACAAAGCATTCGACAGGAAAAAGAAAGATGGAGACAATAGTAGGGGACAGTGGTGACAACAATAAGTTTTACTAAGCTGAAATAATATGTGACACAACTTACCGTTGGAGCAATAAGGCCCCCAAATACGATAATCCCCGATATGAATGATAAGCTTGTCAGATAGAGCTGCTTCAGTGTTGTTGGAGTCTAGTTCAAAATGGAAAGCAGGCAGTCACTCAAAATGAAATGCCAAGCTCTAGTATAAGTTCACTCTACTAAGAATTCTTATAGATATGCTTTATTTACGCGAATATGCCAAAGCTAAACTACTCAGTCTTTTCTCCACACAAAAAAAGGAAAGGAAACTCACCACATTAGGAAGAAAAGGAATTGAAGATGGTATGTCAGGCATTTCATTCCCATCTTCCTCACTATCCTCACTGACTACTTTCATATTTCTTAATCTTATACGCTGCTGCACCCTTAATCTCCTTAGCTGACATAATTCACATCGCAGCAATTCTTTTCAGACCCAGCCAAAAAGAAAAAAGGACAAAAAAAAGAGAAAAATACTAATAATTTAAACTGAGACCTCTTCCATGAGTAGAAAAATCTTGTTACGCCTACTCCTTATATTATCTTGGATTTCCTGCAGCTGCATCTGGACGAAATCCTGCACAGTCTCTGGCCCTTCAATGATGCAGAAATTACTGATACAAAAAAACCAAGAAACAAATTCATGAGCTACTGCATCACTAATCTCTATTCATAAATATATAAATAAAAAGAACCGAAAATGGAACAAAAATGAACCTCAACAACCTGTCGCCGGAGGAATCAGGAGGAGTAGAGCAGAAGATTTTAGATGGAGAGGAGTGTTTGGTGGAGGAGGAGAAGGAGAGGTTCTTGAGAAACCCATGTGAAGGAATTATGGGTTTAAAGGAATTTATAAGCTTTGGACAGAGATGATGATTATGGTGGTGATAACGATGAGGGTAGAGAGAAACAGTAGTCATGGCTATGTTCATTTCATTGGTTTTGTCATGTGAAGAAGGTGGAAGAAGATAGTGGGTCTTTTTGCAAATTTTGGTTTTGGTTTGTAATTTGTTTGGTTTAAAAGGACAGGAACTTTCGGTTTTGTTTTGTTCAAGAATGGAGAAATGGGGATTTGGAAGAATCTGAAGGGAAAAAGATTGGCATCTTCCGCCAGTATCTCGTTCGTCAAGGATTGGCGTGACTCGTCGTCGGTGCTGCGTTGTTACTAGTTACAGTTGACTGTTAGTTAAAAGTTAGTTAAATCCGCAGAGAAGAACGACGCGATGTCATTGTGGGCCCGACTGACTACCAAATCATGTGTAGTGTTTGTGACATAGGGTAACCGGTAGGTAACCCATGTTCATAGCTCTAGTCTAGCCAGCAAAATGACATTGAAAAAAATCATGGGAAAAAGACTTCATCATGCTTCAACGATCTTGTTTTGCCCTCAATCATCGCTCTCCATAAATTAGTTTCCAAATTATTAATCCGTTAGACTAATTTCATCATTAAACTATATCTCAATTACATTAGGGCTTTCAATTCAAATTCAAATTTCATTTTCGTCAATAAAAAAATTATTGCTCCCTTTTCCTTTAACGCACCAATTTATTCTTTGAAAGAGAGAAAAAATATATAATATAGCTCATTAGTTATTAGCTAGTGACAGAATACCAATAAACGATGCGAGTCTACCCGAAAAAAAGAAAATATATCGAGTATACAAGCAATTTAGTCATCCACTTTATTCTCTGAGAATTATTGAGCTGTAGCCGCTGTGGAGCCAAGGATGTTGTAGAAGTTGAAGGGCAGATGGTCTCTTTGCCGGTTCGTTCATGAAGCAAAGAGTTAAGAAAAATCCCAACCAGCTTTTGAAATCGTCTCAATTATTTCAAGATCACATTTTTAACAGCGATATCGCCAGTAACAAGAAGAAAAACAGTAAAATGATGGTGGAAATGGAAAACCGACTTCGAAACTCTACAAATTCAGCATAAGGATCATCACCCCTGTTCAAAGATTCCTTACTGTACTTCTTTCTCTTGAAACCAACCACACCATCTTGTTCAGCTGATCTTATATGAGATAAAATGTGTGGAAAAACCTTCTCATAAGACTTCTCTCCAATTAACAAATCTGAATGTCCAAAACCATCCACTACCACCCTTTCATGCCGAAAACCTGGTTGGTGCAGCTTCATGTACTTGTTGGCCAGAAAAGAAGTCTCGGGAGTCACGAGCAGACGTCGCCCACCTGAAATGTACAGCGTCGGGAGCCCCATTCTCTCTGGATGGATCAGATACAAGTTGCTTCCATTGCTGTCGACGACATATCCAGAGTTGCAGATCTTTCTGAGGTGAGGAAATGCTGACATGGGAAGCTTTGTTGAGCTTTGCTTGTTCAACCAGTTGTGCATAGAGAGGGTAATGTTTTCATGCCAGAATGTATTCCCAAATATCCCAGAAAAGACTTCACACTCCTCGCCAGTGCATCTCTCGTATCGTGGTACAGAACGGGCTATGTACTTCAACAGCAAATGTCGATAACTGACCTTTGATAGTCCTAGCAGGGGTAGAATTTTCTTCTTCCCTAATATAGCCATTGCTACCTAGAAATGGAATAGAGTCCAAGCCATAGATAGATATAAACTTGGTTTAAGGCAGCATTTTTTAATCAACGTAGCTCAATAAATTAATTAATACATTCATTCATTGATCCAGGTTGCATATAAATGCCAAATTTCTACATCCTGAAATTTTTTCCAAGTTATACCAGATTTCTAAGTAAGCATCGCAACCTCATCTTATCCACGGATATTACTGTAATCAGAAGATATTGTATCTATGTAGGACTTTCATGTTTTAAGATTCTTGAAGAAACTGTATGGTATAAGAGAATTAAGGACACACATCTGTGTTAAAACTCATTGCAGTTGCAACATCAGAGGTTGTAAACAATAAAAGTTCTTGTTGGCAGCAACAAGTCTCGAGTATAATGAAAGGGATCTTACTGGGATCAGGGGAAGCCACATTTTGACAGTGGATAATGTAGTCAGCTTGAAGTACATTGAAGAATTTGTACAAGAAAGGGAAGCTATGTCAGTTGCAGAGATATGTCCACCCATGAGAGCAATATGAATGGCTAACCCTCCAACACAGTGAGCTACTACATGTATCCTTATGCTTTGGCCATGAACATCATGGATTCTACTAATTGCTGCAGAAACGGGGGAAAAAGGGTCAGAAGGATAACTTCAAAACATATTAAGATCCAAATTCATGTAAGATTCATTTATGTTCTTTTTTACCAGCAGGGATATCATATTTCCCGATATCATCAATTGTTGCACTATTGGAAGGATTCTGAGGGTGAAACCTAGGTTGCAGCAACCATATTTCATGCCCTTCTTCTAGCAAAGTTCTGACAAGATCATGTGGTTCAGTTGGCAGCCAGTAACTCTCAGTAGAATAACCATTGAGAAGCAGGACAGGATGTCGTAGTTCCTCTCCTTTAGGATACCATTGATATTTGTTGCACTTCCATTGCCTGCATCTTATGACAAATCCATCTTCTGTATGATACAGAAAATCCAACAACATAAGAAACATAAGACATTAAGTACACCATAATATTTGTTTGATGAGATAAGAATACCATGTATATGAGCTCAAAGTTTATCATACCATCTCCTATAACTCAATTTGTATTCTTGAATTAAAGATATCTGAATACCTGTTTTCATTTTATGGAGAATGCTTCTCGGATAAGATTTATGGTCAGAATTAGGTCGGGTGAACTGATTAAGTCCCCCCTGTGGTACCTGTAAAATATAGGTCCTTACAAGAGACTGTAAGAGGAGACATACAAACATTCCTCTCCCATTTCCTTTGAGGGTGGTAACACACTTAAGAAGTTCTATCAAGGAAACTCTTAGCTCCCCTTTCAAATTCAATGTTGAATCCCTTGAAGCATCCACGGAAACTTTGTTAAATGTTACATACAGTGTTGTCGACTCCTTCCAAGCATACAAAGCCGATAGAAAAGGATTCATTATCTTCTTCCCCTCAAGAATATATCTGCAGCAAAATAGATAATATGAATTCCGTAAAACTAAAGAGTAAACTGAAAACAAGTTCAACTAGAAACTTCATTAAACCTTGATCCAGAAGAAGCTGCAAGGAGAAGACGGTAGCGCATATACTGTGTGTAAGGAGTTCTGTAGTCCACCGCACACAAATCCATTTCCCCATCAATGACATGTAATTTATCCTTTTCAATGGCACTGAATACAACATAGCCACTTACTTTTCCCCTAAGAAGGGAATGAGATTCTCTGATAAACCCATCACATTCATGTGGGCCCTTTGTTTTCATTTTCAGATAAGCTGTGCATGCCATACCTCCTACATATCCCCTCATGGTTTCATTAATCAGAACAGTCGAGTTGTAGAGCTCAGTGTCAAAAATTTCTCTGATGCCGGAACTGGAATCTTGCTCAATAGTTCCAACACTTGCATCCTTTTTGCTTTTGAACAGGAGAATATCCTGGACAAGGTGCTCACTTACATGCTCAGCTGCTGTTGCAATGGTAAGAGATGGGTTTACACCAACAGAACACGGGATTAAGGAACCATCACATACATAGAGCCCCGCGTGCACACTGCCAGAAGTTTTCCGGTCAAAAACCTGACCGTTATGGTTACATACACCACCTGAAGAGTCAGATGATACATTGCACCCACCTAAAAGATGAACTGCTGCGCTTCTGTACCTGGACAAGAAGAGCATTCCCCCTAACTTCTTCGCTAGTTTTTGAAAGGCTTCAATTTTTCGTGGAAGTAAAGTATCTTGGGGTGGACTGAACAAGATTTTGTCTGTATCTTTTTCTAGAATAATTTTCCCATCACTTACATCATATCCCATTGCAACGAGAACAACTGCTTGGCTTGAAGTTAGACCCATCATGTGTTTCAGATTGTCGACAATCCCATGAATGAACCAATAACTGAGTGGGCACCCGTAAGTCATAATTCCTTTAAAAATCAGGTAAGGATATGCACTTGGCAGCACAGCACTCTTCACGAAAATAAAAATGGTAAGGTTAGGAGTCAAGTTAAAGAGGACAAGTGCAGATGATTGATCATAAGCATGCACATGTATTGAGCTATGTAAAATAATACATAGAAATTAGTAAGGGTTCGATTATGTTCACCACATGTGTTGTTAGGATGATAGTTGCCACAAAATATAAAGTGCTTGAACTACACCAGAAAAATGAATTGTGGTCACAGACAACTGGTGGCATATCACGTTCAACTGAAAACACAATGCGGAACTTAAAAATGCGGTCAAGTATTTTTGATAAGGCTTCAACCTGGATTGTGTAACCCAACGAAGAAGTGTAAGAGGAAGAGATGGACGGTCCTGGCCGCTCTTCAAAAGGTATTTCTGAGAATTGCTTTCTCCCTAATCCAAAACCATTTAAGGGTGCTGGGCTTCCAGAGAGATAAGCAGCTGTGTTTCCATTACAGCTGAATCCAGATCCAAGACATTCTGAAAGCCTCAATCCCCTCATTTCTGAATGGAAAAGTATCTTAGTTGTGCCAAAAACTCCAGCTGTGAAGTAAGTTTGAAATAGTTACAAACTATGTAGCACTATCCGCAATGTTGTGGCGGGTATGAGAAGCTGAAATACATTGATTTGGCCACAAAAATAGAGTAGACGTGGTAATGTATGGATAATAGGGGGGGGACTTAAAAGGAGCATAGAGAAAAGTTTGAAACATTTGAAGGGTTAAGCATGATATGTACAAGAGTCATGGAGTTGTGTGGGGGTTGAGAAATGTCCAAAATACCTAAACAACAAAGAAGAGATGGAAAAAGAAAGAGGGGGGAAATAATAAAAATGGTATAATTGTCCTCTACTAGTATATTTGTTTATTTATTTATTGTTTATAATTTATTCTATTAGGAAAAAAATTAAATATCTATGTAATAATTTCAAGTAATTCCCCTACCTGATAGGATCACAAAATCAGTGGTAATGAAGTCAAACTCATCTAAATACACACGCCATCTTCTCCTCTTTGTCGTCATCTTGTCATTTTGCCAAATTCCATGTGGGTTCTCCACAACATAATGAACTTCACAATCAGTTCTAACAATGCATCCTGCCTGCATCACAAGTCGGCTTTTAACGTAAAGGTAACCACTATCAACAATGATATATAACAGAATTTTGTAATCAGGATACTATTACAAGACATGGACCAAATATGCAAGCATATCAAACAATGCTAAAAATCAAACAAATCCTGTGAATGAATGAGCCATAACAGAGTGAAAACCTGGACAGCTGACCGAAGGTAATTTTTGTCAGTAGAATTTTTAGCATTGTAAGGGCAGCCAGAGATACAATTTCCACAGGCAAAGCAGCTGCCCATGTTCTGGAGCTTTGACGGAGTGGATGGAGATAGATCAAAGTTCACACTTAGCTTCAGTAAGCTCTCAACATCTGCTCCAATATCTTCCTCAGCTGTTTCTTCCATGATTTTGGCGATAGGAAACTTGACTGGAATATTTTGTATTCGTAGCATCGCTGCAGCAGACGCTTCGCAAATATCCCAATCATTTTCCCACTCTTTAGGCCATTTTGGATTCCTTTTAGCACAAACTGGGGTTGGCAGCATCACTCCTGCATTCACTAGTGAGCCTCCACCAAGCCCGCATGCCACCACTGCTAGAGAATCATTTTGTTCATACACCTAAAATTCCACAAAAGTCAGAGATTTGGATAAATAAAACATTAATGTACCCATGCAAATGAAACACAACGGATAAACTCACAGAGAAAGAGAATAACAGAACAATGATAACCTGAAAAAGAGCATCTTTCCGACCAAAACTGGAGTTGAACTTCCGGCTCTCAATTCTTACAGCTGATACAGTCTCCAAACTGTTACGTGGGAAATCTTCGGCTTCCCATCTCCGACCCTTCTCCACCAGACAAACCTTTATTCCTACTGTTGACAGTCGATGGGCAGCTACAGAACCACCATAACCAGATCCCACAACAACAGCATCATAGCCATCTTCTTCTCTATCTCCATGCCTTTCTCTTAAATCTGTTAATGTTTCCATTTCTTCTTTCGATTTATGTTAAGCCAGAATATGAATTCAAGACTAAGGTCTTTTACAATACTTCATACTCCTCAAGGAACCAAGAAAGGGAACAACAAAAGAGCACAAGGAATGTTCATTCTAAGATTCAGGTAAGCCGTATATATAGATTCCATGATTCTGTACTCAAGTGATAATTCTTTTCTTAGGAAGCAGACATATTTTGCTATGTGTGTATCTACAAAAAATTCATTGTTTTCAAGAAAAGACAAATGTGTGCACAAGAAACCTAGATATTCCCTCCTTGGCTAAGCATGGAAATTTCTCCACAGACTAGTTACACACAGATGTGTGCACCAGGAATGCACATATACTATTGTCCATGTTTTGAGAAACAACAAGAAGACAAAATTCTCACAAAGCAAGTAGAATTTGTAGTTCTTGTCATGCATGTGTAGAAGATACCAGGAGCTTGCAACTACATTTCGGCCTCTAATCACCATCTCATGGCATTTGGTAACAAAGAGAACTAGACACTAGTACTTTTGACATCCTGTTGAACAAACTATGCATGAAAAGAAGAGTAGAATTACCGCGTTATCAACAAAAAAATATTCATTTTATTGCCATCAAAGTGAACCAAGAAGAAAGTAAACATGGGATGTTATAATTTTACATCTCAAGGAGCTAGCTTATTCAAATTCTAGCTATTTCAACTGATTTTTGTAGTGCTTGAAGTAGACTTCTCATGATCCTGGGTTCACCAGGCGGTGACGTTTCTTTTAGGGGTCCGTTTCTTATGGCTCGGAAAACTGGACCTGACCCACTGGTTGCTGGGAAAACCAAGCAATCTATATACACAAGGACCTCAGTCTTCCCATCATCAATTGTACTGAAACCCAACCTAGCTCCACCTGGTATTTTATCCACCTGTTCATTTGAATTAAAGTACACATTAAGCCATTAAAAAGAAGCATATCTTAGTTTCAACTCAATTTCTTTCATTTTAGCCGAATAGAGAAGCAACTGACTTCGGAATAGAAAATGTTATCAATACCACAGTTAAGCCCCAACAACCAGGCGCTAAGCAATTGAATTGGACTGGTTTTAATCAGTAAAATCCAAACGGGCAGACTACAATCATAACGGGACTAATCACATAATTAGAGGAATAACATTGCGTCCTCAGTAGTTGATAGTAAATGTTTGAAGCTAAGACAGCTTAAGAATCTTAGAGTGAAGATATTGACTAAGCTTGCCAAGGTAACTCAATCTCAGATGTTTTTCTGGAGCTTAGTGAAAGATAACCAAAGGAAGGTTATCGGTTGGAGCGTGGTCAATGTTAGCAGGAATCATATCCATTACATGGTCTTCCAGGCTCTGAGAAGCCAGTTTTCAAGGCAGATTAGGACAAATTCTAAAAATTACATATAGTCCTAATGCTCCATTTACATTCAAGTATACATAGGTGGCATCCAATTTGAGAACAGAAACGCATTTACAGCGTCAAGCAAATAAAGGACAGGAGCATGAGTCGGCCTAACCTAAATAATGGGTCATCCAATTAATTCCTTTTTGCTTCCTAAAGTACAAAAAAAATGCCTCTAATTGACGACGAAAGTGATCATACAGAAGCTCTGGAATGGCTCAATGTTAGTTTACTGCTAAGCTATCAATCTCTAATGATAGAACCATGAAAATAAAATAATAAATAAATAGATGGAGTAGATAACGACCTTTAATGGAGATGGAAGCGGCAGATTAGCTCCTTGGCAAAGACTGTTTGCCCACTGTTGCGATACAAACAAGCAGGAAGAACAAAACCGTATATTATTCAACAGACATCAAGTAAAACAAAAACAATGTATTATTGTGGTGATGAAATCAACAGTGGAAATACACAGGACAAGATATGGAGTTCTCATGAGTTGTAAGTAACCTAGTGTCCGAATCAAAACTGACTTTGAACTAACCAAAGTTAAAACTCTTTGCTTAACGGACAAGAATAATTAAGATTGGGGTTTGATAATAAATAACCTGGAAAAGTAAGGTCTCAAATCTTGGAATATCAGTGTTGGAAGGCAATTTCAGGGTACCCAAAGAGACGCCATCTTCAGGGTCTTCCTCAGCAGCCACAATGTCGCCATTCCCCGGCGAGGACTTGGCCACTGGTGTTCGATAACGGTGGGTATAAAATTCAGCCAACCTAGAGAACCGTTTCTGCTTGTCCCCGCCGCCGTTGACGGTGGTTACAAATGCGCGGGAAAGAGGCAGAGGAGAAAAAGATTTGATGTTGGAAACGGTATTTGTTGAGTAGAAGAGTTGTTTCGTAATCGTAGCACAAGCCATCGTAACCTCGCCGGCCAAGGACTTGAAAGAAGTTGAAAACCGAAGTTGAGATTCCAGGAAAAGTCTTGGGGGAGAGGAGATGATTGGATAAGGGGCTGAAGCAGGAGAGCGGCCAACCTCCACTGCCATTTTTGCCTAGACTCTTGCCACGTCAGCACAAAATCTCATGAAACAATTGCCACGTGGCCATCCTACAATCCTAGATTGACGATCAGGACAGGAGAGTGTTTGAATTTTGTATAAACCGTAGTAAATAATTCTGATAAATAATTCTTATGTTGCACAAAGAAAACAGTTTTCTCCTACTCCTAATTCGCCAGATGAACTAAGCTTGGCTCTGTATTTGTACAGGACCACAAAAGAAAAAAGAAAAAAGAAAAAAGAAAAAAGAAAAAAGGAAAAAGAAAAAAGAGAATGCAAGGAAAACCAAATCTTGTACAACAAAGAATAGCAGAGCTAAAATTCCTGAACTTGAGTTTCTACAAAGAGCGCGCGCTGCTCTGCCATTCCAAATATAACCGGAAAAAAGCGAACTGTTCGATCATTTAGGGGAACAAGCCTCAAGCTTAGGAAGTAGACTTCGCCAAGCATCGGCAATACTGCTTGCTAAGTGCGCCTGTCCCTTTGCGAATTTGTGGAAAACAATCCCCGTATCCAATGTTTGCTGCTCTTGAAACCGCACCATCTCTTCATTCATCCGCTTTACAATCCTCTCGTATGTTGCAGTAGCTTCCTCACTCTCGGCCTTCAACTGCATAACAAACCAATGTAATCGTGTGATTTTAGAGTTTCGCCATGAAAAGTAAGGCATGCTCAGTTAAGATAACTTGCCTCGTGATACTCGAGTTCAGCTTCTCCGACTTTGTCGGAACGTGTTAGCATGAGCTTGTCACTGCAAACAACAGGTATTGTACATGCATTAGAAACCCCCAAATCCTCAGACCCATCAGCAAAAGCTAAAATCCACCAGTGATGATGACCAAGACAAACGTAACCTCTCATGAATGAACTCTATCAATCCAAATTGTTTGATAAATTTCCGTTGCAGAATTTGTAGTAAAGAGCATCACCAGTAAATATTTTCAAAAGAAAGGCAATTGGCTTTAAAATCAAGGTTCCACTTCTCACAGATTTTAAGCTAAGAAAAAAGAAGGAAATCAGGGCCATACAGAGTTATTTCCTTCAACTTTACTGTTTCGGCAAGCTCATAGTGACGCCTAAAGGCGTTTGCTCTGTCAGTTATGGTGGCCTGTTTCAAGGGACAAAATATGTCAGAATCTACAGCAGATGGAGAAAACAAAAAGGCAAGGATAAAAGAAAAAGGAAATGAAGGGAACCAAACTCACCTTAATAGATTGCACAGTGTAAACAAAATCTTTCAAGGGTTCTTCAAAATTCATCAACAGTTGTTGGGCCTGCAAATTTATAGAAGTGCACTTATGACTTCCTATAATGTTTTTGTTATTCTAATGCCTTTTCTCTGAAGAAAGGTTATCAATTCTTCCATCAAATGTTTAGTTACACTCGTGCGCAAATACTCAATGTGGAAGGACACGCATGAAATTTGAAACCTACCTCCTTGTGCAGTGGAACTGATAATGCTTCTGCTTTTACCCCAAGCTCAGTAAATGTCTTGCCAAGGGCATCTCCTTCAGAAGCACCAAGGACCTTGACTGCCTTCCCAAAATCCGATAGGGATTGACCCAATTCTGACCAAATATAAAAACAATCAGATAACAAGAAATCAACAGTACATAATGGCTAAAGGGAGTGAAATACAAACAAAGTCTCATTACCTCTATGC
Source organism: Viola odorata (assembly GCA_963691705.1). Lineage (NCBI taxonomy): Eukaryota > Viridiplantae > Streptophyta > Magnoliopsida > Malpighiales > Violaceae > Viola > Viola odorata. The sequence goes on along the minus strand of OY829543.1, from coordinate 55,743,933 downwards.
CTCTTCACAAGACGATATGCATGCTTTTGAGCTTCAGCCATGTGATTTTCAAGCTCAGAGACGTAATGTTTCAGCGTTTCATATTCAGGGTTTGACTCTTCGACAGGTTTTTCCTTCCCGAGAACAACATCACTGACTCTGGATTGCACATCCTGTAAAATGTCATTATTAGGTCCAATCATCAAACCAATAACATGTTAAAATGGCCCGTTCTATACATTATACCTTACATGTAATCGTTTCTTGTGATAAAGTTAGGTTTGAAATTAAATGGACAAAAATGAATGCAAAGCGAAAGAAATGCTTAAACGAATCAAGATAGAACTCAATTCCCAACACCTATGCATTAAACATTTGAGCAGATTATCATCTCACAGCATCCAGAGGTAACAAGAGTACCCTATGAGTTCGGATTTGGTCAGTCAATATTAAGCTAGATGGGTCTCCTTCTAAAATCGGATCCAATATCCAATACAAGATGAATTAACTATTGAACAACAAATAGTCATAGTAAGCTAAAGTAGCCAATATTTAGAGTTTTATATTGTGCCACTGGTGCCAACAAAAAACAGAAAATTATCATACCCTGAAGATTTGCATCAAATCAGCTGGTTTCTTCTTAAAGATGCCGGTCTCGTAAGACCTTAATCTCTCCATTGTCTGAGACATAGATAATACAGAAAAGTATTAGTGAGTAAACGACAGTGAGTATTTCTCCTCTAATTACAAAAGAAACTTTCATAGATCCTGCAGGGATCATCTTTTTGTTAAAAAAACTGGTTAAATGAACATCACCCAAGTTCCACATATGGAGCAGCAGTGGAAGCAGCTTAAGTACAAAGGTCGTACATAAATCATTAGTCCATAAAATTACCATCAAAAGCTAATTACAAAAACATCAGTAGGTTGGCAGTCTTTCACACCCTAATGCAGGTGGTTTATGAAACTGCCCAATGGCCTATTAAAACGAAGGATTGAAGCAGATACAATCACGAACGAAACAGGAAGATGCAAAATGCAAGTGTCATGCTCATGAAGTCTCCTAAAGACAAGTTTCAATCTTTCAAAACCATTGTTATAGATTCTTTATAAATCTAAGCAGATTTTACATTGATAAAATTTGCCAGTAACTTCTAGCAGGCTGTGAAGCATAACCATTTAAAGAAAGCCATATCCAGATTGAACTCTGATTTTCATCCACCTTTCAAGTATAGGGGAAGAAGACTTTCCTAGTACAATTCATTGCTAATTAGTGAAAATACACTCTCCCTAACCAACGTGACAAACATATCAAACAAGTAGAGTAATGGAATTAGTTAAACTAACTAAAATTTCAGAGGCATTAAGCTTATAGATACATTACCTCTTCATCCGCCTGCAAAAAAGTTCTCAAATCCTCACTTTGCTTAAGCTCCTGGTGTGATGCTATCCTATTCACGAACACATCCAATCCTCGTCGCCTCATCTCAATAAACTCCGCACTGAAAAGAAACTTTTCTGCATAATCAAACACACGATGTATCAAACCCCACTACTTGTTAATTACACCACCAAAACGCACAATCCACTTCATACCTACAGCACTCTTTTCCGGTAGTGGAGGGATAAAAACGCCCTTGTACCTCTCGAACAGGCGGTCGCGCAACCACACAAAATCACTGTAGCGACGTATCACAATTTTCTCATGACCTTGATATTCAGGTAAATTGGTCTGCCAAAACGAATTTAGTAACTAATTTTCAAATCCTGGATTAACTAACTGACATAAAAAAATGACTAAGGAAATAACTGGATTACCTTACTGATAACGCGATAAGAGATGTAAGCCTGCACGCCGTTGCCTAATTTCACAGGATCAGTGACGGAAACCGATAGGAACGGCTGCTGCTGCGACGACGGAGATCTCGGACTCAGTGTGGAGCCCGAGGTCGTCCTCTGCGGCAGATGCTGTTGCTGATCCATCTAACAGCAAACAGAAACAAAAATCAATAAGCGAAGACATTGAGGAGAGGAGAAGAAGAAGACGATTGTTGAAAGAAGTGGCAGTTTGGTAATTTACCGTGTGAATCATGACTTCAGTTAGACGGAGGGATTGAGGTTAACGTGATGGGATAAGAAAAAAAGAGTGTCTGTGTGGGAGAGGGAGAGGGAGAGGGAGACTGACTGATTGGTGGCCCTAGCTAAAATGCGCGGGGGTGCGTAGAGGACTGGGTTTTCCGGCGAGTGGTGGAGACGTGGCAAGAATGAGAAGGACGCTTGTGATTGGTTGTTACTTCTTTACTTCTTCGTCAACAGCAACACGTTAACTGAGATGAGTCGCGCGGAGCGGAGTGTACTCCAATTCCAAGAGCATAAACAACTGCTAACTAAAAGTCTAAAACACACAATAAAAAATAGTTTCGGTAGAGTTGTATTCTTTTTTCTTTTTTTTTAGATGAAAAATATGCATTTGTATTGCAATTAAAGTGGGTTGAATTTAATTTGAGATGTTTTTATTAGAATCTTGACATGATAATAAATAGACTTCATTTATTAACAGATTTAGACCAGCAGAGTAATGCAATTAATTAAACAAACAAAAAAAAATACTTAACAAAGGTATTTGTTTTTGTGCCAATCATTTATTTTAGAGTATGATTAACGGATTAATGATGCTATTTGTTACGTGGATGAATGAAGATTTTTTTTTAAATTATTTTACACACTCACTAATCCAGAATTAACTCTAACTAACTTGTAACCAAACTAACAACCTACTTACCAAACTAAAGTCTAACCTACAATGACTACAAGGCGCATAGTATAATTGTGGCCCATTACAAAAACTCTAATTGTACTCGAATAAAATTAATTTATTATCTAAAATACGATTTATAACACACCTAGAAAGACCGAAAAAGTAGTTATGATTTTTATACATTTTCATTTTGGTGTTTTGAATAAAACCTTTTCATATATTTATTAGTTTTAACTTTTTATATTAAGATTTTTCCTTTATTATTCCATTATACTAAAATATACTCTCTGGGGTAAAATAAATAACTTCCTCGCATCTCAATATTCAGTAGAGAACGCATATCAAGGAGACTGGATGACTCACTATTTGACCCCCAAAAAATTCCGTACTTTTTTTCAAACGTACGTTAATCACGTACTTCCGAGAAAAAATTATGGGTAAAATTGTCTCAAATAGTGATTGTTCCGACCGTTTTAAGATATATACCGAAACAGTAAAAACAAATTCTAAAACGACTATTGTTTTGCCTTGGAGGGACTATAATTTAAGAGCCGCTATGTGTATTTGGTGCACAAATGAAAAGAAAAAACAACAGAAAAGTAAATTCTTTATACACCTATTTTATTTTCGAAGTTAACTATCGTGTCAAAATCTTAGTGGTTGGAAACATAGGTGTCAAGAAAGCAGCCAAACAAAAAGCCACCGACCGCAGATAAAATTCCCATACATGAGTATGGACGGATAAGATCTAGAATGCACCTCTTTTATCGTGCGGTCATGGGCACGTCACCAGATCACTACGCCACCGTTTTCGATTTCCTCTCTAGTCTCTCTCTCTCTCTCTCTCTCTCCTCTCTTACTTTCGACGTACACACCCGATTCACCTCGCCACAAAATTTGAAAATTCCCATTTTGTCCTTCTCTGTATATATACAACATCATCACACGCGCCCATTATCAGTTTGCATAAATAAATCCTCTTCCTCCTCCCCATCATCATCAATATCCATTGATTGATCAGAAAAACACATGAGATGGACCCCACCTTCCGTTACCGTTTCCTCGGCGTCCCGTCATCCACCTCATCTACTTCGTCGTCGCCCGACGGCAACGGCCACGGAGACGAGCTCAACGAGGACGACATCTTATGGACCAGCGATTACCCAACCACCGAAGAAAACATAACCGCTGCCAACAAACCAAACAACAGCACCGCCGCAGGAGGCCAGAAAAACAGCAGCCGAGGCTCTTCGTTTCCGAAGAATTCCGGGATTCTAGCGGCGCTGCCGGAGTCGAATCGCCCACCCGTTCTGTACCGGAAAACGTCGATCCCATCGGCTACGACGACGGCGAAGGCTATTCCATTGTTACCGAGACCGCTGCCGGAGAGGGAGTATTCCGCGTCGATGCCGGCGGCGGGGAGGAAGATGAACCAGTCGGCGCCGATGAATGTGCCGGTGCTGTCGACTGCGATGGCAAAGCAGAGGAATAGTCGGTTTAAGGAACAGGATTATGATTTAGATGGGGATGAAGAGATGTTGCCTCCGCACGAGATCGTAGCGCGTGGGTCGAGGCAGTCGCCGAAGACCACGTTTTCGGTGCTTGAAGGTGTTGGTAGGACGCTGAAAGGACGGGATCTGAGACGGGTGAGGAATGCCGTCTGGCATCAGACAGGGTTTCTTGATTGACCTTTGTTTAGGATGGGTATTTATGTAACTGGCTGATGTATGTGTTTTTTTTGGGTTATTGCGTTAATTAGATAAATGACTAATAGAGATTTAGGATTCAGAAAGAATTTCTTGCTTCTGGGCTGGTTTTATCTTTGGTAAATGCCGGAGGCAATTATGTTTCTCTGCGTATAGGATTCTCTAAATTATTGTTATTTTGAAGAAAGATTGGAATCTGGATAACAATATCTGAGAAATCAAATGATTAACAAAACCAAATTTGAGACTGAAATGTCTTGATTTTCCATATAATAGTTGAAGTCATGTCGAAAGTCACAGCTTTGAATCCTTAACAGTTATTGATTTGAACTCATTGTTGGAATCACAAGTGAAATATTGTCATATAATTATCGATTATTAACATTATTCAAGTAATCAGTTACATAAGTGTATGTAATCCAGAGCTATAAATCCATAAACAATGTCCAGATCGCAAAGGATGTCCTCCAAAGAAAATGCACAGGGTAATTCAAATTGTTGTCCAAGGTCAGCTGCAAAACAGAAATCTATCACATTGAGAATAACCTTTATGTTAAAGAAGTTTAAACAAGATATGAATTGACAAGTAAAATGAAAATCTACAAAATTAATGTTTCAGACATCCAAGGAAGGATAATACAGCATTAGCTCTCAAGCCTGGCAAGGCGAAAGCTCTTGGGCGGCCACTGCGAATGTATTGAGAAACAAGCCTTTGGATTTATCATCATCAACAACCAGCAAGAATAAAATAACAATTTTAACACATTTAGAGACCAAAATTGCTTTAAAAATTTGCAAATCTAATGAAGTCTCAGACATCCAAGGAAGGATAAAGCAGCATTAGCTCTCAAGCCTTGGCGAGGGCGAAAGCTCTTAGGCGGCCACTGCGAATGTCTTGAGAAACAAGCCTTGAATTTATCATCATCGACATTAAAAATACTAGCATTGAAAAAACCCAAAACAAAAGATTATTAGATGCAAATTCCAAAGTGCGAAAACTATGTTTGAAGAGTATGAGATCTCAGACATCCAAGGAAGGATAAAAACAGCACAAGCTCTCAAGCCTTGGCGAAGGCGAAAGCTCTTGGTCGGCCACTGCGAATGTATTGAGAAACAAGCCTTAAAAATTATCATCATCGACCTCATCTCTTCTAGTTTCCAAAAAACAACATAAAACAACATGAAATTTCAAGGAAACTTAACAAAAACTGTAATTTAAAATAAGCAAGACAGACAAAGTTATGCCTCAATATATTGAGTTCAAAATGGATTAAAATCCATTCACACATCTAATTGAATCATCATTCTTACCAATGCTATTACCAATCTAAAAGCCACAGGAGCAATTCCAATCAAAATCAAAATCTGGAATTTAAAACAACTTACAAAATCAGGCAAGTCAGACAAAATTATGCCTCAATAAACTAAGTTCAGTATGGATTAATAACCATTCACACATCTAATTGAATCATCATACTTGCCAAGAACTGAAAAAACTTAAATCAAGAGTTTTGTTGTTGTTTCCCACCTATCGATGAGTCATTTACAGAGAATCAAAGGAGCTGCAGAGTTACTGTTAGTTGAAACGTCACAGAATTACCTAAAGGATTCAAAAAACAGGAAAACAACAGATTCAGTTGAAAAGGGAGATGACTCATGAATGAAAACTAGATGGGAGGACGGAGAACTCAGAAGGAAAACCCTAAAGAGTTAGCTCCAAAAGTAATTTGATATTGCGCAGCAATGACTCAAAACGCTTCCATGGATATAAAGGAAGGCGATCTTAAGGGCCGCGCTTGACACAGAGGAACAAAAATGATATTTCAAAAATAGTTGATAAAACTGTAGGAGAAGTGCGATTGAAAGTTCTGCCCCATCTCTATACTGAGGAGGAGGAGATGGAATTTATAGGAGAAGAACGGAGAAAGATAACCCTAGCTAAGCGGAAGAGATGCGCTTGAATATATACAGCCTCTTGTCTAACCTAAAGCCAACTATGGGCCTTTTGCCGCAATGTCAATAAAGCCCATGGCCTACTTAAACTTTAAATGGGCTTTCTATAATTTTCTGCTCGATTTTTATTGGTTCGTATACAAATTATTTGTACAAAAGATTGTCATTGATCGGTAAAAGTGAGTGTGTTGTATTTGTACATACTAACAAATCCCCTACGGTTAAAAAATAGTAAATAATATGATAAAATATAAATGGTATACAATAATTCACTAAAAGGGCTTGTCACTTAAAATATATTATCTGGATTTTAACACATCGTAAAAAAATTGTAAAAATTGTTAGTATATACTCCCTCCGTTTCCAATTAAACGACGTTTTGAAATAATAAAAATTCGTAAGACAATGATCTTTAATCTTATTTTATTCCACATTGTTTCATTTTTACTCCTAATTTCCACTCAAATTACCACACCATCATCAAATTGGATTGATGCATAAAAAAAAATTATCATTTGCACAAAATATATGATTCGGAAAAGATAAAATGACAAATATTATGAACAGTAAAAATCCATAGGAAAGTGACAGTTAATTGGAAATAGAGAGAAATAGAGAGAGTAACATATTTTCCATCTTTATGTGGTTAGAGTTTTGAACAATTCCAGGACTAGTAACGTATTTTATATATTAGTATACTTCTATACAAGAAACTTAAGTGGTAAACCACTGTCAATATTCATCTCTTAATCTCTTAAATGCAAAGGTGATATGATCCTAGGATGAGAATAGTCAATATTCAAGTTTCCGCCATTCAATTTTTATGACCATGACCTTAAATGGTGACGACTGCCACTATCATTTCTCATTTGTATTCGTATTTCGCTTGGTATTCCAATTTATTTTAAAATATCCCTCCACTAAATTAAAAGTAACATTTCAGTACTCTTTCGTTTGTCTCGTCACTAACGATGCCCTCATGATAACATTTCTCATTAGTGTTGATCAACAACCAAAAAAAGGTTTGCTGACATGGTGTCCCAGCCATATTAGAAAATTCAAAAAATAGGAAAAAAGAAAAGAAAAGGTGCGAAAAATACTTGGTAAGAAAAATAGAAAAAGTGTATCCATAAATATATGAGAGACTAGAGGGAGTGACTATATTTCTTTCTGTTGTCTTCGTTACTTTTAACGCGGGAATATAATGATGTATTAACCTATGGAGTCATATCACAAGTTTTCCGGTCTCTTAATTGAGTCTTGACCAATCCTTTGTATTCAAGTCAATACTAGGGTCGGATCTAACATTACCGCACCCCCTGGCCCAGTAAAAAAAAATATTGATTGTTAATGTAAAGTCGTGTTGCTGCTGTAGTTGTTTCCGGTTCGACTAGAGGAAGAAAAAGATGAATAGTGATGAGAGGGAAGGAGCCACGTGCTTGGACTTTGGTTTTAAATAAAATGTTGATCATGGGTTTGGCGGAGGAGGAAAAGGATTTTAGATTCAATAATCAATCTACATCAAGATGGAAATGTGAGTAAATTTCCAATCTACATCATTATCAAGTTGAAAATGAAATTTTTGATGGTGTAGAGAATGAGAGAATCATATAAGGATATCAAAAAATAAAAACTCGAAGAGAACAATTGTAAAAAGAACGTATATTGTATGAATTCTAGTGTATAATTACTTTTTTTCTATATTGTCTTCTTATTTATCTTTTTGTTAAGTTTATCTAAATATTTTTTATTTAGTGACGAATACAAATACTCTTAAACATTTTTTTAATTTTTCGTTCAGCTCGTTTGCCTTCCCTTTAAAATACTAAAAAAAAAAATCCAGAGTCGCTATTCTCGAACCCTCTGAATACAAATTCTAGATCCATCATTGTATACATACAAGGTTGTAAATTTGCAATGGGAATGCGGAAGAAAATGCATCAATTAAAGCGAATTCTTTTCTCTATTGTACCCTCGTTGACATCACCTTACGCTAAGTCAACGAAGCTATTATGAAATGCAAATATAGTATACTTTCAATTATTTATGGTACGTTGCTACTTCACTTGTTGCTTGTAGCCTAAGTTTCCCCTGTAAACTAACAAGTGGTTTACCTTCATCTTCTTCTTTTTCTCATTTCACAAAAATTACAAAATAAAAAATAAAAAGCCTGTAATTATAAACCATAAATTTTATATTAATAAGAAAATGAGCGTTTTAGTAATTACAATCAATTTCCGTAAAGATTGAAACATTTTTATTTGCATATAAAGTTGTAGTACAACTAATTATTGAACATATCATTTTTATGACGTATATTATGAGCTGTCACGGAACTAGGATAATATAATTGGCTTAACAAAATAATATAGAAGAAAATAAAGTTTGGAGGGGGCATGTACATATATTTCCTTGAAAAATAACAAAGTATAAGGACCAAACTAGTATTTTTAGAAATTTTGGAGGGTTGGTCCCCCTCACCACTAAGGATAATTTCACCCCGATTATAAATTCGATACTCAATGTTGTAATAATAATCAATTATATAACTATTTTTTAGAAAAAAGAAAAGCATCTTTATTTCCACAGTACTATGATATTCTCGGAAATTCTTGGAATTAAATGTGGAAAATTCTACAATCGACATTTCGAACTTTTAGCAATTTATTAAATTGTCAATTAGAGTAAACGACAAACGTTTCCTCATAAAAAAAATAAAAAATAATAGTCATACAGTAGGAGAGTATAATCTGGTATGATATATTGTACACTGTACTCGGATAATTGCCCAAAATGCATCATTTCGTTAACAAGAAAAACTCTAATTATCGAGAATTAAGTTATAAACCACCTTCGTAAATTAGAGCCATAATTTTAATAAAAATCCACAAATACTCGGATCAACCTTTCAAAAAAAATATTAAACTCATTTGAAGAAACATGAGAATTGTAGTGGCAGGCAGAGCATGAATAAAAGTTTTGTGAGGGGCTAATTAAACTTTTTTTTAAAGAAAAAATACGAAAGATTAATGAAAAGAAAAGAAAAGAACTTATAGGACTGTTTTGTGAAAAAATAATATTTTTTAGGGGTAATTATATTAATGTGACAAGAATAGATCGGTAAGGAGTAATGATTATTACAGGAGAATACTCCTTCGTTAATAATAAAATGACTCTCTAATAGAAATTGTAGAGGTCAAGGAAATGACTAATTGTTGTTATTTAGAGTACTTTAACAATTGATTATATTTTAATTCTATCAATTCTCCAAAATAAACCGATAAACACTAATTACGAATTCCAAAATAGTATTATTAATTGATACTTTGCAAACGACATTTTATTAGTGATAATATTTTTTGACTAGAGAGTTATTTTATTAACGAGAGAGGAGTATAATTCAATGGAAAAAAACAATGTTAAATAATTTTTTTTTGAGGAAATAAAATATAAATATAATAAAAATAACATTTTAAGGATTATTATTAATTTTTTATTAAAAGAATTTATTTATTTTAATTAAGCTCCGACATGTGGGCCTCACTCAGGCCTTAATGGGACAAAAGATTTTCTCGGCCTCAACGACGCGGGGGTGGAAGTTTCCTAGTAGACACGGAGTCAGTGTAGCTCTTTTTTCTCACTTTACTCGTTTCACGGTCGTTCATCATTGATAATCCTACTTAGGAATTCCTATATATTATTAGTATGGTATGGCCATGAAAAATATATTTCATTTACGCCATTTTATCAATCAACCCTTCTATTTACAAAACCATCCTCACCTTTGTTTTCTTGGAAAAACAGAAACCATTTCAGAAAACACACAAATATACAAATTAATAAGATCGATCCTAGGTATTATTAGTTATTGTTATATGTACGATGAATTATTTGCCCCCCGGCTTTCGGTTCTATCCAACAGAAGAAGAGCTCATCTCGTTTTATCTTCAAAACAAGTTAGATGGAAGGAGGGAGGACTCGAACCCGGTTGTGAACCGGGTTATACCCGTTCTTAATATATATCAGTTCAATCCATGGGACCTTCCACGTAAATGACTAATTTACCTTTCAGTATTTTTAAATTGTAGTCCTCATTTGATTTCTTATTGTTTTTGTTTGAATTTGTAGGAGTTGCGGGTGAGATATCTGGTCGGGGAGATTCGGATTCGGATTCGGAACAATGGTTTTTCTTTGTTCCAAGGCAGGAGAATGTTGGTAGGGGAGGGAGACCAAATCGGCAAACCAGTACTGGATATTGGAAGGCAACGGGAATGCCTATGTTTGTGTACTCTTCTACTAACAATCGAAGCATCGGAGAGAAGAGAACGATGGTTTTCTACATTGGAAGAGCTCCTAACGGGGGCAAAACTGAGTGGAAAATGAATGAGTATAAAGCCTCAGCAGACGGTATCCAAAATCCTTCATCAACCAATAATATTGCACATCCATGGGTACAACTTTAACCATCATATGATTAATGATTATTTATATTTCGTGTTAGTCCATCTTAATCTTAATTTTGTGAGAATTAATTAGTTTTTCTTTTGGGTTCTTTTCCGACTCGAGTATCCTTCTATCATTTGAGAAATTAGATATTAGTGCTGATTTGCATGCTAAATAATTGAAGTTATAATTTTAGTTTTTTTTTAAAAAAAAGAGTTATATTCCTATATTACACATGAAATTATATATTTAATGTGCTGGTAACGCGTATAAAATATGATTCTAATTGTAGTTGAGGGAAGAGTATTGCTTGTGCCGGATATACAAGAGAACAAAATGCGTTCGAGCATTCGATAGAAGGCCGATTGGGCCGGCTGGTCCGGGAGTGATCATGGGCGATGTAGCAGGAGCTCAAAAACCACCCTTTGATCATCATCATGCGGCTATTATTCCAACTCAGCAGCATATGACAGCGGCGGAGGAAGATTACTCAGCTTCAAGTTCTTCGTTCTCCGGCGAGGCGGCTCAGCCTCAGCCATCTCAAGCTATGGATACCGACGAAGACGTCGTCGACCCTCATTTTTCCTGGGATTTGGACCAACTTGATTGGTTTTATGGCGGAGAGCCGTAAATAGCCCAAACAATAATACCGCTAGCTAGCTAAATTACATAGATTAGTTAATTAAGTCGATCTACAGCAACGACAACGATTGATTAATTAGGATATGTTTGATTTGTTTTTTTTATTTTTATGTTATGTTTATGCAGAAAGAAAACCAAGATTGTTTATTTCATTTCATTTCAATATTTTTTTGATTGATTAATGAATTCAAATAATGTATTGCTCTCATTATTCATTGGTTAATTATTTAACATGTCAAAGAACTTCATATAATATATTTTCTTAAATTTAGTATATTATTAATCATCGTTATAATAATATAGATCTAACTCATGATACTACATCATAAAAATGACCACATAGGTACAATTTTATATAATTTTGGTCTACAAGCTGTGAAAATACATCTGAAAATTTTCATCCAATTAATAACAACATAGATGACGATGATGATAATAATAATATTATTTTTACTCTATGGAAGGATAGTATATAGAATACAAACTTGGTACACTTGGCCCGTTGACCGGTATGGCCCATTGGTCCGTCGTGCTTCAGATGACAAACCATATTAAGAAATTACTTAGAGTCTGTTTGGCGTTCCGGTTCTAGTTGGAAAAGTTTTATGGGAAAATGACTTTTGGTAAATAAAATGTGAAATACTTGAGGTGTTTGGTAAAACAGTTTTTCAAAACTATGGTTTGAATGTAAAATGACCATAAAAGGTATAAAACCCATTTTTAAAAAATTAATAAAAATAGAAAAAATGGATCTAGAATTATTTATCTTGAGGTAGAGATTTTATTGTGCTAACTTTTAATTTATTTTGTTGGTTATATAAAGTAAAAAAATTAAAATGAAATTGAAAAAAAAAAAAGAGGAGAGAGAAGGCCAAAAGGCCTTCTCGTTGGGCATTGGAGCATTTTGCTCCAGTGGGAGGCGAGGCCAATTGGCCTTTCCTTAAAATGCCTTTTGTTAAAATGCATTTTGTGGAAATGATTTGTGGTGTTTACCAAACGCCTACGGAACAGATTTTCTACTTGCGAAAGTCATTTCCCAAGTAGAACCAAAGGGCCAAACGCTCACTTAGGAACCCAAAACTGTCAAATCATGTTCTGCTCATCATTATTTAACGCTACTCTAACGGGAGAGAAAAAGACAGTGAAAGAAAAGTCTCCTCAGTCTTGTTTTGTTCTCTCTAATAATTTCTGTCAGGAAACACAGAACAAAAAACACGCATAAAGTTGTGGAATCCTGTCTTCATAGGCTAATCCATTGATTGACTGCTGGTCAAGGTAGTATGACTCCATGAACCCCAAAAACGGGTTACACGACTCAAAACAGAGAGGCCATATTCCACATTCCCACTCATAATACACAGTTTTCATCATATTTCATGATACGCTGAAGAGAAGCACTCGGTACATACCCGTTACCTTACAAGTAACACCTAAAATGAAATTTACAGGTGGGAAATGGCATGTCGGTTTCCCCGTCTATACAGATTATGTAACAATTTATCATTGGACAAGAACAGGCAAATCAGATTAGAATTTAACGACTGTATAAGCTATGTGGCATCATCACCATTCGTCTTCCAGGCTAGCGCGGTGGAAACACATGACAGTGCAGACAAATATGATGAACGATGTGAACTCGATCAGCATTGCCCCTGTTTCAATCATATGAGCATGTCTGAGGATGATTGGAATGGCTAGACTCCCAACAGCTGATGCCCCAGTCAAGAATTTAGCAGCATCTATCCAACTACAATACAAAAATGTTGACCGAAATTGATGAATGTTGTGGAAAGAAAACCAAAGAAGACCGAGAGAAGAATGCCAAAGCAAACAAGAAAAGATTGATCATTCAATTTCATTGACATACCACCTGTCCCTCTATAAATCGCATTAAAAGGTTTTAACAGACGAGGAAGAGACTTCCCAGCATGATAAAGCCAAATCAAACTTTGGAACATCAAGTCCACCGACTAAATACAAATAATCCCAGCATGATAAAGCCAAATCAAACTTTAGAACATCAAGTCCACCGACTAAATACAATCAATATATTTCATATTCATGCACAAGAGAGTCCATGCGTTGACCAATTTGAATATTGATGCCATTTCACATTAGAGTTCTCAACAAGCAACCACATCAGTCAGCACTACAAGGTGCTAAGAAGTATTTTGGAAAAGTTTAGGAAATAACAAACATAGTATGAGACAAGAAAAGCTATCTTAGGATTTTTACTTATTTTTGGTTTAAGGAGAATAATAAGCCACCACTTGCTATTAAGTGCCTTGAAAATTGAGTTAATACAAGAAAAGTACAAAAAGTGCCAACTATCATAAATAGAAGAAACTTTATAAGAAATAAATAGTGGGACAGGTGCATGGATAGATACTTACCCGCCACCGTCCCGGCTAATCAAAAACTGAGTGGACCCACCTCCAAAGAACAAACAAGGCATAGGCACCAACACATACATGAGAGCTGTAGGGATAAGAGAATCTACATCATGAAACACTCAAATACAGTATAGATGAATAAGTAACTTGGATATATATCAAACCTGATAGCATTGGCCACCAATTGCTGTACACTGCACAGGCCTGCCGTCACAAATATTAAGCCAACAGAATGTCAGTAAAGCAATAGACAGAATATCCACTGGCAACATCAGATAAAATTTACTGATGGAACAATGCACAAAAACTTTCTAACCCACTAATAGAGTTCTAACAACTTAGTTTCTTATTTATGATTCCTTCTCCAGCATACTGCTTCATACCAAGATAATAATGATATGAAACAAAAAAGCTCGATAATCACACAAATTAGAGGAAGTCCCTAAAAGTGCAAGTAAAGACTAGATTAACTTAGGGAACTAAATCTACAACTCTTGGACATCTCAGAAGAGTTTAGAACCAACACCACTTAAATTAACACAATAACCTCAAAGTGAATGAATTAAGAAATTACAGAACTATCAATGCTTCAAAAAAAGCCCATAACTAGAAAAGGTAAAAAACATGGCAGTACCTAAGCCAGAATTTACTGCAGAATTAACATAAGAAACTGATTAACCATTGTGCCGTAAAAATTAAAACAACTACATCAAATAATAAAAGTTGTAAGTTTCAGAAATGTATGCATAGTAGGAAAAAGTACAGGAATCTTCTTCACATGGTTATCATAAGGCCTACAGAAAAGAACAATCACCTACTGTTATCTAAGTTCCTAATCCCACTAAGAAACTTCGCCAAATCTCTCAAGATGCAGAACTCCAGAAGCTCAGGGGAAATGGGTTAGAGTGAAGTGCAGAGTGGTGGAGCCTCTTAACCATAACTCCTATAACTACTCCTCCAATCTCAACCCCATGTCACCAAGTGAATGTATCCATAGTTTCATTTTTACCCCTCTCCAACCCAGAAGACCACACTCCAAGGGTCTTTTTTCTCCTTAGCTATTCGAGAAGTGTTTACAATTCAATAACTACTACAAGTAAACAATTGTAGGATAATCCACCTTATTACCTAGCCTTTCCATAGCACCAACAGTTAAAAAATGAAGAGGAAATGCATTAGAGGGTCCACAGGCAATAAACTATTTTGCAAGCCTCTAGAAGAAAAATGAGAGCAGAAATCAGGGGAAGTGTTGGGTCATTCAAGCCCTACTTTGTGGCAAATTGGATTAAAAGGAAGCAAAAAAGACTGGATCAAAGTTCTACTGAGCCAAGAACAACTGCTGAATCAAGCTTGTTGATCGGAATAATTAAGCTTTAGACAAATGATGGTAATTATGACGGTCTTGTTCTGTTCTAAGGCCTAGCTACTGCATCATTCTCCAAAAAGTTGCTGAACACTTACTTCTGCGCTTGCGATTTTTTCACATCTCCAAGTATGTGTCTACTCCATAATAGGTCAAAGAATAAGCGAAACTTTTGACTCTAGACACTTCTGAAAACAACCAAAGATGCGCTTTCCTCACTATCCCCAAGCTTAAGCATGCCATAATCCACATTTTCAAGAAATGGAATTTTAAGAAAATAACATGGAACATGAAATCTTAAACAAACAATATGATAAGTCCAGACATTAGTTCCCACATCATATGTAACTGAGAATTTCCCCTGCTCCACTTATATTGTATCTATCATATTTCATACTAAAATGTTTATAGGCAATTAGTTCTAAGAAGCTACAGAGGGTAAGATAAAAAAAAAAACCAAAATTTAACTAAACCAAAATGTAATAACAAAACATACCAGTATCTGTAGCAGAATGCTCGCTGAAAACATAAAAGCAAGCCCAGCAAGCCTGCATTTTTCAACATAGTCACTCTCAACGGTTACAGAGCAGTCAACTCAAAAAACTAAACTGATATGAATTACTACAAATTAAAGAATCCAACTTACACTGCAGAAGAAACACCAGACATGACAGAGCATCCATTCAGAAAAAAACATAATCGCCGACCACATTGCACCAAGACATAAAAACAAAAATTAGCAAGTAAAGTACAAGCGAAAACCCCAAATTTCTAAGACTCCAGACAGTCAAAACCATCATTAACGACCAGGATTTTTCTTTCTGTCTGTTTCCTCATCTAAGCTACCTCAATTACTTCTCAAAGAGATTAACTACCGCAGCTAGCTTCAAATTCAAAGCATTATCGCCCAAAAAAAATAAACCCATAAATTGAAATTGATGATTCAATTCAGAAGATCAAAAAAGATTCAGAAACTAAGGATACGCAGGTGCAGCAAACAACGAAGAGTAAAGCTCAATTTTAGAGCGAAAGGTTGAAGCTTTATACAAAATGAAATAGAAGTTGTGAGCAGATAATAGATCAAGAAACGTACCTTCTATAGTCATGGCCATGTTAGCTGTTGCTGATCTGTATCAACTATCAGTGAAACTGTGATAGTAAAAGGATCGATGATAGCTTCGAATAGTTGTGTGATCGAAAAGTTCGTGGCTTGCTAGAAAGAAGAAAACACGAAGAAGAAAGGGAGAAAAAAGAAGAAGAAGAGAGTGGTTTAAAGAAAGCCCAACAGCTAAATGGGCCTTTGAAAAA
Source organism: Viola odorata (assembly GCA_963691705.1). NCBI lineage: Eukaryota > Viridiplantae > Streptophyta > Magnoliopsida > Malpighiales > Violaceae > Viola > Viola odorata. The sequence goes on along the minus strand of OY829543.1, from coordinate 55,727,388 downwards.
AATTATATTTCTCAGGCTCAAATTACCTAGCAGCAGCAAAATTGAGTCCAACGGAGTTTTTTAATAAATATAAATAAATTTAATTTTGTATTTTTCTAGGGTTTTATTTGTTTTCTCAGCTTTTGAGTTTTGACCAAAATCAATTATAATTACTTTTCATTTTGAGAAATATATATATATATATATATATATATATATATATATATATATCTCGATCAGTGAACTACGAACTTATTAATCATAATTTTGAAGATAATTATTATTTCCATTAATTTAATATCCCAACCATTCAATTAGAAATATTTGGACTACACAAGAAAATGGCTTGCTCTAATTATAGCAAGTAGTACAATTTTTGGTTTATTCCTAATTTTTGTTTTCTTCAAACCCAAGATATACAATTTTTTACACTTTCAAGAGTTAGCCTGTGTATTTGAGATCAAAATACACGTCATTCAAATTTTAAAAAATAATAATTAAAAACTTACTACTTTTAGTTAACCAACAAAATAGTTTAGCTTAGATATATGGGGAAAAGGAGGGGGGAAATATATGGAATGAAACAATCTTATATTTGGATTTGACTTTTTTAACGTTTGATTAAAACATGACCTATTATGTTAGGTCAATCTCATTCATTCGTTACAAATAGATAGTTGAGATTTGATAATTTTTTCTTTTTCACATACATAAAAAAGGAAAATATATCAATTATATCAAATCTCAACCATCTATTTGTAATGGGTGGATGAGATTGACTTAACATGATAGGTCATGTTAATCAACATTAGACGAGCCTAATCCACAAATGAAGGGTGATTTCCCGCGCAGGAGTTAGCTCATTCACATGCTTGCATGCACTAAAACGAGAAAGAAGACATGAATGAGAGAGATGCATTCTTGTTCTGGACAAACGAATTGGACTGTAAAATAAGGAATAAATGGGGAAGAGAAGGTGAAGCTAATGGTCAATTGCACATGCTCGGTTATTTTTTTTTTTTTTTATAAGCTGAAGATTGTATTCACTCCCTCAAAGAAGAAGGCAAGAAGAAGATAAGAATGTACAAAGTCACTCCTAAAGAAGGAGCGACAAGGCGGAGGACAGAAAAAACAAACCTGAAAAGCCACAAACTAATGACTAGTGGACTATTCTACCCCAAGAAGAAAGCCACGAAGGCGACAATAACATCATTCCCAAACTATATGGGAATGTCACATCATTACTCTTTAACCACCTATACCAGAAGGAGAAAGAACAATTAAAAACTCGTCTCGCGCAAGAGGTACCTTGCCGAAAAACTAACTTGTTTCTCTGCAACCATAAGCTCCAAACCATAGCATAAAACAGAACCCTCCACTTCTTCTTGACATGATTCCCCCCCAAGGCACTAAGCTCTCCCACGATCCCCATAATTCTCCGATCGTCCTTGGAGCACACCAGGACACCCCTAACCAAAGCATAACAGCATTCCAGCATCTCAAGGAATTATGGCAGTGAAGCAGAAGATGCTGAACGGTTTCCCCCTGAACAGAACACGAAGGGCACACATTATCTTCCTCAATAAGCATGTTACGTTTCCACAAAAACTCCCTTGTAACCAATCGATCTCTGAGAGCAAGCCATAGGAAGAATTCGACCCTGAACGGAGCTAATTTGGACCAGCATGATTCTAAATCCGGATTAGCCTGAAAGCGCTGTTTATCAATACCCAAACACCAGGACCCAACTGAATAAACTCCTTCGCTATTTAACTTCCATTTATTCTTAACCGGAGAATAATTTCTATTAGGAACCGAGATTTGAGTAGCCAAGCATTCCCATTCTTCCTTTTCCCACTCGAAAAGCTCACGACGCCATTGGTTGTTCCAAAGCCACTGGTTCTCCAGCCAATGACCGTGGTCAAGAATACTACCTCCAGTGTTTATTGCGACATTATACAACCTAGGATAAACCAGAGCTAAAGGGGTATTATTGTGCCAAGGATCCCACCAGAAGGACACCGAACTTCCATTCCCCACAACAAGATCCACATGCCTAACCCAAAATTCGAACCAATTACGACCCTTACAGAATAATCCGAGTATGTCACGCCAAATAGACGATGTCTGAACCACAGAGTCCTTCCATAAGAATCCTAAATTAGTAAAGTTGTATTGTCTCCTAACAATATCAGCCCATAATTTCCTACTGCCAGTACAAAGATCCCAAATCCATTTGAAAAGATAAGCTGCGTTCCGACTATCAAGATTCCCAATCCCTAAGCCCCCAAGCTCCTTCGATCTAATCATGTCTCCCCATTTTACCTTAGATAACCCGCTTTTATTCTCATCCCCACTCCACATGAAACGCCTCATAATCCCTTCGCATTTGCGGCGAACACTTATGGGCATTAAATAGATTGACATGTTGTAAATTGGAAGGCTAGAAACCGCCGCCTTGATCAAAGTGACCCGTCCTCCAACTGACAAGAGGTGACCCTTCCACGTAGCCAATTTAGACTTCATCTTCTGAATAAGAAAGTCCCAACTAGTTATTCTCCTTGGATTAAGCCCCACATAAGAACCAAGATACTTGAAAGGAAGATGCTCGTACTTACAACCCGCTCTCCTGGCGAGACAGCTACCAACCTGATCACATATGTTGACGCCCACAAGAGAACTCTTATGACACACATGCTCGGTTATGATTTGGTTTAATTACTTTACTATCCATATATATATATATGATTTAAATTTTACTGTGTGAACTAGTCTTAAAAAAACCATATCCATTACATTACATACTTTTCAAAATATATCATGGTATTTACAAGTGGATCGACACACTTACTCTTTAAGTAAGAATAATTTATGCTATTTTTGTATATATATTTACGCGTGTAAAGTGATTATACTAACTAGTTCAGATTAAATTTATTGCGATAAATCTGAATAATAACATTTGAGTGGATTATTATATAAAAAAAAAACTCATAATATCTTTACTTTTTTTTAGCAATTTTAAGATTTGCATACAACTCATGTGGGTTATTCGAGTGACACCCAAACAATTTCCGCCTTACTTGAAAAAAAAAAGGTTAAAAAACTTGGTATGGTTTTACAGTACTATTTATACTGTATCTGTTTAACCTCCAAAGAAACAGTAAAGCCTGACCAAAACCTATTTACCGACGATCAATCAAACCCAAGACAACAACACAAACACAAGTGCAGAAATGGGTTTATATTATAACCGAAAGTGGGAAAACTGAAGAGCTCAACCCAGAGATCATCCAACACTGTCATGTTGTTATAATTAACGACCGGACAGTCGGACACCATCAGGTGCTCTCTTGCCCCCGCCTCCCTCCCTTCTCCTCTCTTTCTTTCTTTCCCTTTTTAAATAAAATCCCTCTCCTTTCTCTCTCTGCTTACTTTTCTTTCCTTTCTTTCCGCTTATCATGCGCCACTCTGGCCTTACAAACCAAGAAAGGCAAGCAATTTTCTGTATTTTACTAAGCTTTACTGACTACCCTTTTTTTCTACTTTCAATGTAAGTATCAAAGCTACTACCTTTCTTGTTTTACCATTTGATGTTTTGGTTCTTTTTGCGCGCCCGTCTGGTTTGATTGGGTGAAATTAGCATACCCATTTGTGCCAAAAACCCTAAAATTCTTTAGTAGTTTTTGGAAAGTTAGGTTCTTTAGTTATGCTGGGTCCGGTCGTTAGGGTTTTCCAGGTTTAAATGTGATCAATTTGGGGCTAATAACTTGGTTCTTGAGTTTTTTACTTTTGAATGGTTAGGGTTTGTAGTTAATTCTTGAATGCTGTCTGAGTCATGCAAAGATGGTTTCTGTTTTTTAACCTGGGCGGGCATGCTTTTGTTACACCTTTTATGCTACTGGGTACTGTTAGAATGGTTGTGTTAGTGATGTTTAGTTGAAATTTCAGACAATACAGTACCGCTAAACTAAGAACTTCAAATTCTTGGATTGATTTGATCAACTTGATGTTTTTTTGTGTGCAGTTTTTTCCCCTAACAGGGACTGGTGCTTCCTCTCACTTCGGGTAATGCCTTGTATATGTTGTTATATTTTTTAAGGGAGTGTTGGTTAACAAAAAAGTTGATCTAGTTTTGGTGATTCTGTTCACAGTAGGACTTTGATATACCTAGATGACGTGGGCAGAGAAAGACGATGGTAATGGGAGGGAGATGGAACCAATTAGGGATAATGGCTTCTTGCCAGGATCACAGCCTTCCACTGGGGCCAATGGCTCACCTGTCGGTACTGTACCAATTCAGAATGGGTTTGAAGGGACGGATGCTCTGTCTTATGCCAACGTTCTTCGATCCAGGAATAAGTTTGCTGATGCTCTTGCGATGTATAATAGTATCCTGGGGAAAGATGATGGAAATGTAGAAGCACACATTGGAAAAGGAATATGTCTGCAAATGCAAAATATGGGAAGGCTTGCTTTCGATAGTTTTTCTGAAGCCATCAAACTGGACCCACAGAATGCTTGTGCCCTCACGCATTGTGGTATATTATACAAGGATGAGGGTCGTTTAGTAGAGGCTGCTGAGGTATGTTTTTGATAGTGAATTTATCTTTCTTTCTTTTTTAATCACGAATCCATCTTTGTTATGGTAACGTGTAGACAATCACTAGGATTCTGGTTGTTGTAGTGAGAAGCTAGTTTCTTATGTTGGCTTGCAACTGTGATTCTTTAATTTCTTCCAAGTATCTGCTGCATCTTTCTTCTGTTCATAATGGAATAATAAGTGTGCACCATTTACAGCTTGGGTTCGTTCCATGAGAAGTCTCTTTTCCATTTTTGTTCTCTTGTATTTTACCTTGCATGATTGGTTTTCTTATGCACACTGAATAGTTTAATTGTGTTGGATACAATATTATATGCGTGATATGCATGTGGAAGTTTTATTAGTGTAGTTGATAGATTCATAGCCAGTAACTCTTTATCAGATGGATTATCTGCACCTGATGTACAAAATCAAATTTTTTTGATGGTAGACACAATCTTTGCTAGTTCCTGAAGCTGTTTATAAAACATGCAACTCAAAATTGGATTGTTGATAATTGGCATGCCTTTAGCTCCGCAGCTCTGTTTGTAGTTATGCAATTTATATATTTCTATTGATCATCTATAGTCAGCTCAATATGTCATGTAACAGCTTGCTCTTACTGTAATTTTATTTATTATGGCTGGATTTGTTACTGTGATCTGAGTTGATTAGTGAGTCTTTTGGTGCAGTCCTATCAAAAGGCTCTCAAAGCAGATGAGTCTTACAAGCCAGCTTTGGAGTGCCTCGCCATTGTTCTAACAGATCTTGGAACCAGCTTAAAGCTTTCTGGCAACACAGAGGAGGGAATTAAGAAGTATTATGAGGCCCTTAAAATAGATCCACACTATGCGGTAATGGTCTCCCTTTTCTTGTTTCTATCTGTTTTGTTTTCCATGCTTCATTTGAATTATGTATCCTAATTCTCACTCTTCTTGCATGCAGCCTGCATATTATAACCTTGGTGTTGTGTATTCTGAAATGATGCAATTTGACACGGCCCTTAGCTGCTATGAGAACGCTGCATTGAAGAGACCCATGTATGCTGAAGCTTACTGCAACATGGGTGTCATTTATAAAAACCGAGGTGATTTGGAGTCAGCCATTGCCTGTTATGATAGGTACTCTGCCGCTGAGGTCTCTGAACCGGCCGCTGGGATTTGCTTGTAAAATCTTTCCATGTGTTTTATCTTTTCTGCCAACCTTGTGACTCAACTATTCTGTTGCCTCAGGTGTCTAGCAGTGTCTCCAAACTTTGAGATTGCAAAGAATAACATGGCAATAGCATTGACAGATTTAGGAACTAAGGTGGGTTTCCATCCCTCTTCTACTTCACTGCTTGGAAACTTCATCTGAGTTTACGTTCTTATACCTTTATTTCTGCTGAATATTTGTCCATAGTCTTTATTATGTGTTTGGTTTCTCTTGTTATAACCTACTTCTTATTTCTATGCCTGATTTTGTGTTCAGGTTAAATTAGAGGGGGACATAAATCAAGGTGTGGCATATTACAAGAAGGCTTTATATTATAATTGGCATTATGCTGACGCCATGTATAACCTTGGTGTTGCTTATGGTGAAATGCTGAAGTTTGAGATGGTAAATTAGTTGTTAGGAATTTTCAATCTTGCTTGAGTTTGTGTATGTGGGTGTACAACAATGAGAAATGCTGTTTCTCTGGCAAGCATCAAAATAGCAATTGAGTTGGAACTAATTTGTTTTTGGTGGAAAAGGGGTTTTGCATAGACTTTAACATTTTATCTTGGTTCACACAACATTGCCTATCGGCATTGAATAACCAAGTTTTGTTTTGCAGGCAATTGTTTTCTATGAACTTGCTTTCCACTTCAATCCTCATTGTGCAGAGGCATGCAACAATTTAGGCGTAATATACAAAGACCGAGACAACCTTGATAAAGCTGTGGAGTGTTATCAGGCAATTTTTTATTCTTGTACTAGATTTTAAGGTTTGCAGAGTGTCTGTAACTATTATCATATTTACCATGACCATGATTTTGCAGCTAGCTTTGTCAATCAAACCAAACTTCTCTCAGTCATTGAATAACCTTGGTGTTGTCTACACTGTTCAGGTATGACATTGGTTCTCCTTTGACGTGAGTTATTTGAAACTAGCATGTCTTTACATGACTGCTAACCGCCTTCTATTTGCAGGGTAAAATGGATGCTGCTGCAAGCATGATTGAGAAGGCTATCTTAGCAAATCCCTCTTATGCAGAAGCATATAATAACTTAGGTCTCTTTCTCTTTCTCTCTCTCTCACGCACATGTTCTCACATAACACACATGCAGCTTGCATCCTCCATAGGCAATGGAGGCTGATGTTGGTCTGTTGGACTATATTTGACTTAACTTGTTGTGGCTAATAACTCCTTGATGATTGGAAACTGCCTTTACTCATCTGAATTCTTCATCAAAACAATTCTGCTTTTTCTGTTGTGTCATTTCTCTTATCTTCCATGTGTAGGAGTTCTTTACAGAGATGCTGGCAATATATCTATGGCTATTCGTGCATATGAGCAATGCCTCAAGATAGATCCTGATTCTCGCAATGCAGGCCAGGTACTATTTCTCTTCTGGATTTACGCAAGAAAATGTTGAATGCTTGTTCCGTTCCGTTTGTTGTCTTTATTTCTGCTGGAGACCCTAATACAGCACCGTCTTGCTAATATAATCCTACTAGGAGGCTTATTTTGTCATCATTCATGTGAAGACTGAGGAGTTTGTACATGAAATTCTCATTTGTTAAATGTTGGAAATGATCAGTGCTAAGACTCTGGGTTCACTTTGCCACATTTGTTTAATACGAATGCTTTTTACAAGGCGAATAATCTAACACATGTTATGCTACACTTCATGCGGGTTCTCTTTATGGTGTGGTTCTCTTACAAGTTATAGGATAATTCCCTAAATTGTTGTATCATCTTTCTTCCCTATCCATTTCTATTTCCCTAGTCTTTTCATGTCCCTCTTTAAATGCTGTCAAGGATGCTACTGAAAATCAAAAGAGCTTGTGTGTGAGTTGAATGCTAGCTGTGTTTACCTGTTATTGTCACTCGTTTTATCATGGCTACATTTTCTCTTATATGCATTCATCAACTTGCTATGGCAGAATCGGTTGCTCGCTATGAACTACATAAATGAGGGACATGATGACGAGCTTTATGAGGCTCACAGGTTTCCTCTTATAGATTGAGATGCTTTAATTAATTAGTTAGTTAATGATTGTTGCTTAGATTTTTCTTAATATTTTGATGTAAAACAGTAAAAGTCGTATAGTCAATCATGTGGCTATGCGTCTTCTTCACTTGTCAGTTTTAGGTAGCTTACCATTAGCTTGGACACTTTAAGAAGACCATCACTATATTTTAGTTTCCAGTCGAAACTATTTGGTCAGATTATCTCTCCTACAGTTGGGGGACCTGCAAGTAAGCACGTGGCATACTGATGCATTTGATGTAGGATAACAAACAAAGGAAAAAAATTTAGGAAGAACTTCCATATTCAATTTAAAAAACATTTCTTAAAAGATTTTCTTCCTCCTTTAGCTCTCTTGGTTGTATTGGAATCAATTTTATATAGTAACTGAAAAAAGACTTCTGATTGGTTGGCTATGTTTTCTTATCATAACTCGAGGATAAAATATCTGCATGCAGGGACTGGGGTAGGCGCTTTATGAGGTCGTTTCCACAGTACACTTCATGGGACAACTTAAAAGAACCAGACAGACCTCTTGTAATTGGATATGTATCTCCTGATTTTTTTACTCATTCAGTGTCATATTTTGTTGAGGCCCCTCTTGTCTATCATGACTATGCAAACTACCGGGTGGTTGTTTATTCAGCGGTTGTGAAGGTACACCATGATTTATTATGTGCATTTAGTGATTTTATAGGGCATATGTGATCTGTTGGCCCATACGTTTCTAAAATCTCCCAATAACATTGGGCCATTAACATATATTTGCATGTTTACCTAAATTAAACCATCTGACGGATGACACTGAAGCCAGTGGCTCAATAGGGCAGGCTGCAAGCAAAGATATAACAGGATTCAGATTTGAATTACTTCTCCTTTGCTTATCCAAACCAATTTGACACACCATCTGATTGTTAGAGCTATTTTAATATGTAGAGTTGAAACTTTGTTCTCAAAGGAGAAAAGGTGTGGAAATATCCATTAATTCTGAAGGGAAATTAAGACCATAGCCTGTGGCTCACTAAGTTTTCTTTTGCCATCTCATGCTACTTGCTCATACTCTCGTCATTTACAGGCTGATGCGAAAACTTGTAGATTTAGGGAGAAAGTCTTGAAAAAGGGTGGGATTTGGAGGGATATTTACGGCGCTGATGAAAAGAAGGTAGCAAGAATGGTTAGAGAAGATAAAGTTGACATTTTGGTAGAACTTACTGGACATACAGCTAACAATAAGCTCGGAATGATGGCATGTCGACCAGCCCCTCTTCAGGTATCCATCCTTTGGGTTAGTTGCTTCTGGCGCATTTTTCCTGGACCTTTGTTTAATAATTAAAAGATACTCCTTTTTCGTAAGATTCCTGTTCTTGAAGTTATTTATGAATAATCATTTATGATATTCCATGTTTAAGGAGTTACAAGTGCGAAAATTATTTAGTAAACAAGAGAACTATTATCCATGATACAAGTCTTTCTGCAGTGACGCTGGTGATTGTTGAGCTTTCAACTGAAACAAGCTTTTGAAGGCAAAACCATCACTAATGTAGTTGATAGGAATCTTCATAAGAGAGTTTTTTTATCTGATCCTATCGTTAAATAATTCATGGTATCCTATGTACATATATGTTTGTAGTAAAAGTATACATAAGCTTTCGAAAAATCATAAGATTTCCAAAAGCATCAAAAGAAAATGAGCAATTCTTGCTATTTAGCCATAGTAACAGATTGCTCCAACCCTGTTAGCGCTAGAGCTCGATAACTCTGTGTGAAGAATACTTCCCCCCCTTGTTTATTTAAACATAACTGACACTTGTGCTTGGGCCATGGGCCTATTTTTAATTGGCGTTCCTGCAGGTAACATGGATTGGTTATCCAAATACTACTGGCTTACCTTCTATTGATTACAGAATTACTGATTCACTTGCAGATCCTCCAAATACCAACCAAAAGTAGGTCCTCTAGTTACTTCTATTAATGAGCATTTTCGAATGTAATCATTTTTGTAAAGTGCATTTAGCATGGATCTGTTCCTATGTTTCACAACAGCAAATATTGTGCAAAGTTATATTTATTGGCCATCTGTTCCGAATATTTTATGGCAGGCATGTGGAGGAGTTGGTTCGACTTCCAGAATGCTTTCTTTGCTACACACCGTCGCCAGAGGCTGGGCTAGTTTCTCCTACTCCTGCCCTTTCAAATGGCTTTATAACGTTTGGCAGCTTTAATAATCTGGCCAAGGTATTGATTTAGTCATAATAGCCAATTGCTAGTCATCTATCCACTAGGTAACGGTTTCCAAATTTTTTTCTTATCTTGGTTGTTTTCTTACCCCCAGATAACACCCAATGTATTGCGAGTCTGGGCCAGAATACTTTGTGCAGTTCCAAACTCTCGGTTGGTTGTGAAATGCAAGCCATTTTGTTGTGATAGTGTTAGACAAAGATTCCTTATAATGCTGCAGGAGCTGGGGTTGGAATCTTTGCGTGTTGATCTTCTACCTTTAATTCTTCTTAACCATGATCACATGCAAGCATATTCTCTCATGGACATTAGGTAAGACCTTCTGTTTTGATACTTTCACTTTCAGTACACACCTTGTTTCTACTTGACTTTCCAGAAAATCCTGATATGCTCTCATTTGCTGTTCTTTCACTACCTCGACTTGTTATCTACCCATTTCACCCTTTGTGGGCTTACTTGATAGTTTACGGATGTATGTTTTTCCACTGCATTTTTGTGCTCTGGCTTACTATCTAGATAGTCTCTTACTCTTATGCCTTTCATGTAGCTTGGATACTTTCCCATATGCTGGTACTACAACGACGTGTGAATCTTTATACATGGGTGTTCCATGTGTTACCATGGCCGGTGCAGTGCATGCTCACAATGTGGGTGTGAGTCTTCTGACCAAAGTTGGTGAGGGTCCTTTTACTCTCTTTTTGGCATCCTTCGCAAAATTACTGTTGGTGTCTCTCCCTTTCCTTTTGCCTTTTGCTTTTTTGTTTCTTCCACGAAGTGAGAGAAAAAGGTGAGAGAAAAAGGTCCCTCAATGTGCCTGTTAAATGAAGAATTAGGAAAGTCTATTGATCAGTTTAAAACATGTCATCAAAATTGTATACAGCTTTGCATGATGTCGAAATTAGAGCATCTTCCTATTTTGGTTCTGGTAATGCTGTTTTGAGCCTACCGCATCCCCATATCTCCGCGTAATGGTCACGAGTATTTTGATTGTGTTTTCTGTTTTGCTTTCCTTAGCCTTGGCTGATGTTTAGTTTAAATGTTTTTCATCATCAATGGGCATCTCGTATAACCTCTTCAATGACTCTGACTCATTGTTGCTAACTGTGATGCAGGATTAGAACATCTCATTGCCAAAAATGAAGATGAATACATTGAATTGGCACTGAAACTGGCCTCAGACATTGAAGCTCTTTCAAAACTAAGGATGAGCCTCCGAGACCTTATGTCTAAATCCCCAATCTGTGATGGATCAAATTTTGCACTTGGTTTAGAGTCCACATACCGGGACTTGTGGCACAGATACTGTAAAGGCGACGTGCCATCTTTAAAACGCTTGGAGCTGCTGCAACATCAGGGTGGTGAGGAGGCGGCACCTAGCAAAAACTCTGAGCCACTGGATATCTCAACAACATCAAGAGAGAGCCCTACTGGATCTATCAAAGTGAATGGGTTTAGCGCAGTTTCACCATATACTGTGACTAACTCTTGTGAGGAAGAATCTGGCGATCAGTTGAATCATACAACTAACGAGGCAAGCTGAGTTGAAAGTAGGCAGGGCCTTTTGCAATGCACATTATGTTGCTGAACTGCTCCAAGCACATTGCTTCACGACTGACAGACCCTCCTTTTGTGAAATGTCCTCGTGGCTGTATCTTCGGGGAATTGAAGCTAGCAGCGACCCTGTACCTTGCATAGGATTGATTTTTGGAATGGAGCTGGCAGGAATTGATTTTTTCCCCCTCTATGCGCTAAGAGTTAGGAAAGGCTAGATTGAAAGAGATGATTATTAGGTGTTTTGTATCACAATTCTTTTACCCAGAATCGTAGAATATAGTAGTGGCTTGTAAATTTTAAGAGGGCGGCTGAGATTGAAATGGCTGGGGAGATCACTAGAGAGAGTGTCATGAATTGATGATGATCCAGTTGTCTGTTGTGTCTTTCTTCACTAACAGTAAATGTGATTAATTGGAACATCATATATCATATTTTTATGGCCCCTACTTTTATCCTCTGTTGTCTTTGCATCACTATGCGGTTAGTAAAATTGTTGTTTGACAAGTACTCCCTCTGGCTCGTTACAATGATCGTTCTAGCACAGGAAGCTTGTCCCGAAATAAATGTCGTTCTGCGATCCCGAGGCTGGAGAAGCCGAGGGTGCCCCTGCCTGCGCTGGTGACGACGACGGCTTCGACTTCGGCTTCGACTGCCTTCCTCGATTCCCTCTTTCTGTGTTTGAATCTGAAAATTTGGGAGGGAACGGAACCTTTTCCTTTTTCAATTTTCATTTTCCCCCTTTCTTTTTCAATTTTGGTTTAGGTGTCTGTTTGGTTTGGGTGGATCTGGTGCGACTGAGGTGATTTTTTATGCTGGCTTGGATGAATTTAATTGATTGCAGGGGGTTGGAATTGGAATTGGAATTGGAATTAATTTGGGAGAGGACTTGGAATTGGATTTAATTGAGGCAGAGGATTGGTGGTAGGATGATTTGGTTGAGTTTGTGTGGAGGAGAGGAGGAAGAAGGTGAACGGAGGCAGAGGAGGAAGAAGATGAACAGTAACTTGTACCAAATTAATTAATAATGGCACAATGGTAAATTAGAGTTTTCTATTTATTTATTCGGTTCGAGCTAATCGGGACGAGAAATTTTACTCAAAATTGATAAAAATTCGAACAGAAAATACCAAAATGTGAAATAAAATAGAATAAAAAAAATGATACGAAATAAAAATATAAAAAGTACTATATTATCAATAAATAAAAACTTAAAAAGAACATGAGAAATAAAAATGTAAAATAGAAGCCACTATATATGGAATTGCATTGATGCTCAAGTTTGCTAGGCCAAGCCCGGTGCCTAGCCAAGCTGAATCTCTGATTGGAGCGTTTAGTGTCTATTTATCATCGTCTTTTACGTCTATTTTAGGACGATGATACTGCTAATTCTCGGGTTTTTCATTCTTATTTTGCAGAGAACGTTGTTGGACAGCATTTCATTCCTTAGGAGCTGAAAAGAGCAATTTTGTAGCTGATGTCTATTCTAGCAAATTTTGTCTTGCAGTCTCTTGTTGGAACGAGAGTCCTGCTGCCACTGAATGTCTCCTACGCTTCTGTTAGGATTTTAAAACAAATTCTGTTAACATTAATTAGTTATTATCCCTACTATTTTGAATTTTGGAAGGAAGGGATTTTATTTAAATAGGAAGAGTAGTGGTGCGTAACTACTCACTTCATCTTTACAAACACCATATTTCTTTTCGTATTTGGCAGAGAAACAATTCCATTGCAAGCTTGAACGCTGCAGCTTACTCCTTTTATTTAATTAATTAAATTCTTTTCTTATGCTTACATCTTATTTATTTATTTAATTATATGATGATAGGCTAAATTCCATTTATTCCTTGTGAGGATTAACAGCCATGCGTAATTGATTGTGAGATCTAAACGAATTTATTAAATCCCATCTTGCATCTTTAATTGTTTTAATTGATTGTCAAATTATGCATACTTCTTTTGAAACTTGATCAACTACACTAGAATTTGTATGATTACTGTCTTCTCTTTATACCTTGGAGTCTACATTGTAGAAAGTGATACGAAGGCAACCAACTGATCGACGGATCAGATTGGAAAACAATTAGGGTCGAGTTTACAGGAGTAGACACTTCTCTCTCCTAAACTCGGGAAGGTCTCTTACGGTAGAACTATTTGGTTATCTTAGTAGACCTAATAGAATAGCTTCTTTAGGCCATAAGATATATCAAGGACCTTAATAGGTGAGAACCTTTAAGAATCTCGAATAGGTAGAGAGCAGGAGATCTAGGTGAGAACCTGATCTCTATAGCCGCCTGCAAGTCTGGTTTTGAAAATACATGAATCAATGATCGATTAATTAATTGCATGAGCTCATCGGAATCCTCACTGGGAATTTATCACAACTGAATTCACACACAACATCCATTTATTTCTTTTTGTTACTTACTTTTCGCAATTATTCACAACAACCCAATATTGGTATTTACCACTTGTTACCATTCCTGATTATTTACAAAGAGTATTAATTGCCACCGAATCCCTGAGGACGAACCTTTTACCACTAGCTACTGTTTTAAAACTACACGTGGATTGGTAGATTGTATTATTTTATTTTGACGGTTTCGGCAACCATCAATCTCCATCTTCCATCTCCCTAACCAACTATATATGGAATTGTGGACATGTTGTGTTGATAAATATTTGTCTGTCTAGGCCACTGTCTAGGCCTAGACAATTTCATCTTTTAACACACTCCCTAAATATTTGGTCTAACTTTGCCACTCGTTATAAAGATAATTTCTACTAATCAGTTGAATTACAACTTCATGTGCAAATATTCTAACATCATTATACCTTTAGGTATTTTTTGGTTGACGAAATATTATTTTCCATTATTTTAAAATTATTTTAGATACTAGAATAATATTATTCGAGCAATTATCTGACCTTAAATCTAGTCTTCTTAGATATTTCTTTATTTTTCTAATAAAAAAACAAAGAGAAAAAGAAAATCAAGTTAGTCTTTCTGCATTGCTTTTGCTCACTAAGTAATGCTAAAGATTAATTTTTTTTGAAGTTTTAAGCTAATATGGTAATGCATAATTAATGACTGTCATTTATTTATATTAATAATCATTAAGTGCATATAGATATATTATGGATAGATTTCATTTTTTAAAAGTAATTTAAACTACCAGCCCAGCCGTACGCTTACCTTCCTTCACTCGTACGCTTTGCCAACACCAACCCCAGCCCAGCTGTTTGTAATACTTGGCCCAACTTGCCAAATCCGGCTTCAAGCCAACAAATGTTAGAATTAAGCCATGGTTTTGTTGTAAATAGCAAGGGAGGTTGGGGGTAGTATGGTCAAAAAATGCCTCGTTTTTCCCCCACCAATTATTGCCTTAATCCACGTGCTCAGTAGCAAAACAACGTTTATTTCGGACCGGAGGGAGTATTTTATAAAGAGAGATGCTAAGAACAGTTGCCAGCATATATGCTAACTTTTCAGAGTGTTAAGCTTTATTATTGCGTTGCATTGTTAAATGACTAAAATAATAATATATATATTATTTGACTAAAAAATTGTAGTTTTATAGTGTGAGATACTATTTTTTAAAATAAATGCTACATAAATAAGAACTAATACAATAGTTAATAATAAAATCTACACATGAACATCTAACTCAAGTATTAATGTAAAAATATTTTTTTAATATCAATATTCAATATTGTATTAAAAAGAATATGCCAATAAAAGTAAAGATATATAAAAAAACTATATTTTCAGGATTTTGGTATTGGTTTCAAAATTTCAATATATAAATGAAAAAAAGAAAAAATAGAGTACTATCTTCTAAAGTGAAAATTAATCAAGTATACTTGAGTTTCGAAAAAGTTGCACTTCTCAAATTGTGATAAATGGACGAATTAACATCAGCAGATTTACAACACGGGGAAAAAAATGAGAGAACAAAATACTAGAAGTCAAAGGAGGTAATGCCCTTCTTCATCAGTGTGTTTTTTCTGTTTTGCTCTTGTAAGCAATCCCAATGACTACATTTCTGAATAATAAAAGTTTCAACAGAACTATAACTAGAAGTTCTTCATCCGATAAGTTCCAGCCTCAGTAACAGCCTGCGATATTCAATCTTTGACTGATGTCCGCAAAATCTTCACGTCATGGATAGGCCTGTAATAGCAGAAAACAGTTCTTGAGATAATGCTTAAATCAAACAAATAATATGTATCGCAAACTAACCGTCCTTGAGCAATGAATGGGTGCAATTACAAGCAAATTGAGAAACAGAAAAACATAACTCAACATACCATAGTTTCTTGACTGGAAAACAACAAAATCTAGTTGGCACATCGTTGAAAGAATTGGCATTTCATTTACTACTCCCTCCGTCCCACAAAGTATGACGTTTTAGCTTTTGCTTTTACTGTTTCGGCACGTATCTTAAAACGGCCGGTAGACTCACTATTTGAGACAATTTTGCCCCTAATTTTTTCTGGGAAGTACGTTAAGGATTAACGTACGTTCACAAAAAATTTCGGATTTTTTTGAAGTCAAATAGTGCCTCATCCGATCTCCTCGATATGCGTTCCCTACTGAATATTGGGATGCGAGGAAGTCATACTTTGTGGGACGGAGGGAGTAAAAAAGAAGAGCAACAGTGTAGATATAAGCGAAAAAAGACCAGCGTTTTACAACTAGCCATGTGCATTTTGGTTCTAAACACATCACCATAGAATTAAGGATATCAAGAAAGGATTTACCTGTCATTGTTGTCAGTTTGGACGCTACCAAGTCTTTTGATTATTTCCATTCCCCTACATACTCTTCCAAAAATGGTGTGTTTTCCTGGATGATGACAGATCAGAAGAAGTGTTAGTCCTGTGAAGAAACTTTGCAGCTTAAAACTATAAAACAATGAATTAAACAGGAAGAAAAGGGAAAATCTCATATCATAACTTCCACATCACATCTCATCAAGTGAAATTTAGTCTAAGGTAATCTTAATCAAAGCTCTAAAGTTAATAAAAGAAACTATACATTTGTCTGATTTGTAAGTTTTAAGGCAAGTTTAGAAGTCATGCAGCTTTCTTAAAGGCAATAAATTTGGAGTCTGAGCAAAAAAGGGTGGTAACAAAAGGCAGTATTAAGGTTTTTGAAGAATTTGTTAGTGGGGTTAGAACTCAAAATTCTCAATTTCAAAAGTGATTGATTGCATAGAAATATGTACATGTCCAGGAATTTAAGGATGATCAAGCACTGGTCAGCAGGATAAAGTAAAATAAAGGAACCACATCCCAATCACTAGAATGGTGATAGTTATAAAGGCAGTCAAGGATAAGAATTCGAAAGGGTGCAAAAATTTGCTTCAACCCAGTAAATCATTTGCATTTCCTAGGGATATCATTGAAGGTTGATCGTGCAACTACAAGGCAATTGGTTTTAACATTCATGAAAAATCCAGCATTTTCAAATGCATAGGTAATTTAGCATTACCAATTCAGCAAGAAAACCACGAGCAAGTGTGATCATTTTTCACACCTTTCAAATCTTTACTTCATAAACAAAAGTAGTGGTGAGTAAAACATGCATAATTACCATCAAGAGAAGGAGTTGGTGACAAAGTGATGAAGAACTGGCTTCCATTTGTATTTGGTCCAGCATTAGCCATAGACAGAATCCCAGCTCCTGTGTGCTTCAACTCTTTTGTTATCTCATCCTCAAAAGATTTACTGAAATCATGACATGCAGAAAAAAGAAAAAGAAAAAGGAATTAGACAAAAAATCTTATCAAGATACGTGTAACAGAAATCTCTCCTCCAATAACCGGCATGTCAAAACTGATCAAACTCTTAAACAAAGGAACAAAGTTAAGAAAACCGTGCCGCTGCTAGTAAAATAAATTCTCTTGTTAATGTGAGGAACCCCCTTTAGCTGTATAAACCTTAAAACCTACAAGAACCTGGTTAATTTACCAATTAGCTAATCACAGGCTAAAGGCGAGATAGGTGACCTAACGTCAGCTTGTTCGCAACTCAAAAAGCACCTCCACATCATATTCTCAGCAACTACCTCTACCCTTTTCCACTGTTCCACAGAACCAACATGTCAAGTCTCCAAATACTTCAGTATTCATGGAAAACAGACTTACCCATAAATAGATTCTCCACCTCTCCCTGTACCGGTCGGATCACCTCCTTGAACTATAAAATCCTGTTCCAAAAATCAACCAAGACTTAACCTAGTTGTAGAAAAGGATAAAAAATAAAACATGGGTGCTACATATTACTAGCATTGATATATACCTTAATGATGCGATGAAACTTGCTGTTGTCGTAATACCCTCTTCGCGACAGCTCAATGAAGTTCCTGCAAGTTCTTGGTGCGTGCTTATAGTATAACTATATGCAAAATCAACAAAAAAACAAATTCGAATTAAAAATCAAAGAAAAAGAAGCAGAACAAGAGCGTTAAGTATTGTGAGAAAGACAAGCACCTCAATGGTGACAGGACCCATGGATGTATCTAGTGTCACCTCTGGAGCACCACTTTCTCCACTTTCCAACATCTTCTTCCTCTTCTACGCGCACGAAAATAATTTTTTATTATCTTCCACACCAGAAAATGAGCTCGACACTTGCGTATTTTTTTCGCTGCTTCTACCTTTGCTTTGGGTTTTAGGCTTTTAATTTAAACGATGCATAACTGGTTCGGGTCCTCCGGGTCCGGGTCAATATAATGGGCTGCTTTGTTAACTTAGCCCAAGCTAGAGTCGGCCCATACAATATCGTTACGAATTTGTATTACATCGTTAAATCATTCGACTTCTTTGACTACTTTTAAAGTATTACATTTTGTTTTCTTTTAAACTCAACCGGATTTTCCCCACTAGTTAACGCGGTCAACCCAGAAGCTATCGGGCTACAATTCATCTATTTCGGCCTATCAAAAATAAGAAAAGAATTTGTGTAATAAAGCAACCAAGTTCACACACACCAATTAAATAAATAACTAAAAAGAACTAATTAAGCAAAAAATCTATGAAAAAGGAAAATAAGGCTTAGGATCTCTTTTAGCATATTATTATGTTATGTTTCATAAATCTTAAACACAGTTCCTGTGTTTCATAACATGTTTATTTGCTCAGCGTGTGAGCAGACCAAGGGGAGGAATCAATGATTTGCTCCGTTGGCTTCCCATTTCTATCCCTAAACAACTGGACAACTTTGTAAATAACAGGTAATTTGTTCCCTTTTCGAATGAGAATTCAAAATTCTGCAACTACTTGTTTCGATATAAAAAATATCTTTTCACCTCTCTTTTTTTGTGTGGATATGAAGGTGCTGAATTGTAGTAATGTGTAGTGCAGGGTTGTTAGATGCTACTACATTAGAGGCTGATGCAGAACAGATTGCAATGGTGGCTCGTGATACATATGAAAAGTATGCGCACGTGTGTTGGCTTAGAAGGATGTCTTTAACTGGTTTCATTTTATTGAAATGTCATTTCGAACAGGGATGGCCCGTTGTTGGTGGTTACAGCTGGCCATGACACTATTTCTGTTGCAAGCTCTATAAGACAATTGGCTGAAAATGTGTTTGTTGTTCAGGTTCGATTTTATGCTTTTTGATATTTAGATAGTTGCATGTGGTAGGTTGTTAAAATATGATGGTTCTGGTTTTTTTGTTTTTGTTTTTTTTTTACTGTATTTGATGTTGTTTGAAGTTGGTTCTTCTTTTTGGAGTTATTTTACAGATACAACATCCAAGGTCGAACCTGGATAGATTTGATTTGGTCATTGCTCCTCGCCATGATTATTATCATTGACTCCTCATGCTCAGAAGCAAATACCATGGTTTCTCCTGGGCTGGATAACTCCACATGAACCTCCCGATGATCATGTGGTATGTCCCTCGGTTCCAAAATGTTTTTGCTTAGATGAATTCTATGCATTAGATATTAAAAAGGAGAGAAAACGTGGTGGACCATAAACATCTGGCTTCTTTTGTTACCTGGTTGCTTCTATTGGTTCATGAAGTTCTTGGGCTTTGACTGTTAATCTCAGGTTCTCACTGTTGGAGCTCTCCATCAGGCTGATTCTGTTGCACTGCGAAATGCTGCTTCTGTCTGGCGTCATGAGTTGGGAACTCTTCCAAAGCCCCTGCTTGTTGTCAACATTGGAGGTCCTACAAGTAAGAAGCTGGCATCCATATATACTTTTTAGTGCTAGTTGTCTCATTTTCAAGAGAATTCGTGTTCAAGTCCCATTCTTTGTTTCAATTAAATGCTGAAGGATGATTGTTCAGGGAATGTAAAAACTGGTTACAGACATGTTATTACTTATGTGCGAAAGAGAGAGAGAGTATTAGTAACTGCAGACTGTTGTTGGTTTTCCTTATTATTTTTAATTACCAACTATATATGAATGTAGCCAGTGATGATTCTCGGAGCACCTTCACTTCTCTCCATGGCCACAAACATGCAAAAGCAGACAAAAACTAATTTATATCATCAAAGACTAGGCGTTGGAAGTGGGTGTCTTTGTGTGTATATGATATACCATGATCAAAATAGGGAGTTATTGGTTCTAAATTATTTCCTATAGGAGAACTAGTTTTCCCCCATATATCAAGTAATCTGAATTTTTTTGGTGGCAAGGAGTGCTTGGAAATTAAATGGTACTTGATACCAACATAACAGTTTAACGGAGCTGTGATCATCTTGGATTTTTCATAACTGATTTATTTACCTGAAAGAGTAAACGCATCCTTTTGTTATGAACAGGAAACTGCCAGTATAGTGAGGATCTTGCCCAGCAGTTAGCAGGCATGCTGCAGGATGTTCTTTGGAGTTGTGGAAGCCTGAGAATATCTTTTTCGAGAAGAACTCCTGAGAAGGTATAAATGCTTGTAGTAATTTTGTCGATTACTTGTGCTTATATTACTAACAATTTTTTTTTGGTTCTATTAGCAGGTTTCGAGTATTTTAGTGAGAGAATTTAGTACAAATCCAAAGGTTTACATTTGGGACGGCAAAGGTATGCAGCTTCCATTACCTGTGAGTGGATTTTTCCTTTTTCATTTTGAGCAAGTCAGGTTTCTATATGAGAAAATAATTGTTACATGCGAACTCCTTAGGTCCAAATCCGCATATGGGACATCTAGCTTGGGCTGATGCCTTTGTCATCACAGCTGATTCAGTGAGTATGTTGAGTGAGGCTTGCAGTACTGGGTAAGTTCATTGGGTGATGATGAGGGTCATTCTTGATTATGCCATAATCCATTTGAAGTTGAAGCTCATGAAGTCTTTTAACCCTGGTCTTGCTGCAGGAAGCCTGTCTATGTTTTAGGAGCAGAACTGTGTACATGGAAGTTTGCTGAATTCCAGAAGATTCTGAAGGAACAGGGAGTTGTTAGACCATTCACTGGAAGTGAGGATGTAAGTTGTAGCTTCACAGTTTATTGTAGCTTTATTTTTGTTTGTTTGTTTATTATTGTTATGTTCATAATAGCCACGACCTATTGAACATGCTGAATTTAACAAAGCTTCCAGAAGAAAGTTGATAGGAAAATGCAATATTGTATGTTGAGGGATAACCTGTTCCATTCCGTCTTCATATTTCCTTTGCAAAATGAAGTTGCATATCATTAGTCAAAGAGAATTAGTCTGCTGCACGAAGAAATGACTGCTTTCTGCTTGGGGATTCACTTCTGTTAAACAGTTGCATTTGGGTTTTATTAGTTGTAGTTTGGTTTAACAGATATCCGAGACATGGAGCTATCCTCCTCTGAACGATGCTTCAGAGGCAGCTACTGCAGTGGTTGAGGTACTTTCCAAGCGGAGCTGGGCGATATATGATTTGAGAGTTTCGACAATTGGGTGCAAGTACTGTCCAGGTCCATACGGGGATGACATTTCTTCACTTACACTCTAGAGATTGATGGAAGTAATAAAGGTCATTCTTTAAGTGACCTGTCCAGCCAGCGACACCAATTTTGTACTCTTCCCATTGATTTTTCCATTCCCTTTTTTTCATGAGATAATGTTTCAAGTTTATCAAGAGCTAAACATAACATAATAGACCAAGAAATGTAACATGAGAACAAAGATTGTATAATGTACAGATTCCTTCATTTTACTGAATTCTGCTATCAATTCATGGCTTCTTCTTTGCAAATTTGAAATCTTTATTGCTCATGCAAATGGACATAATTCCCCTAATTATTTTCAAGTAAATGGACATAACTTCCCATGTTGAAGAGAAACCTAACTTTTAGTAGGTAGCAAAGTTATGTGCTTGCAGGAATTATAAAATGCACAAAACTAACAGAAATGCTAGCTAATTAGTGCAGATAATGATACTTTGTTGTGGTTTGGTTGGTTGATTAGAGAATAAACTTTGTTAGTTACAGTAAATTAAATTAGTATATTTATAAGCATAATGTGGTAGAAAAGTTACAAAAATCCCTAATATTGATAGTGTAGTTAGTGTTATGATCTGGTTGACTTCAAAATTTTCTTGAAGTGGTACCAACTAATCTGTAGCAACGACTCCTCTATTGTTCTTCTCTATTTAAACTTCACCATTGCAATCCATTCTCTTCGCAACAATTCCAGTTTCTCATTCACTAATTCTCACTCTTTAAACCCTAAAGCTTCTTCCTTTCTCCTGTCAGCTCCTGCCGAAATGGGTGACTCAAAAATTGACATGCCAGAATCTAGCTCTGTTGCAAAAGGAGTAGCACCTCTTGTTGGAGCTACTGGTCACAACAAAGGAGGATACAAAAGGGGTCTTGCCATATTTGACCTTGTTCTAAGGATAGGAGGGATAGTAGCTGCTCTTGCCGCGGCGTCCTCCATGGGAACTAGTGATCAAACTCTCCCATTCTTCACTCAATTCTTCCAGTTCCAAGCTAGTTACGATGATCTCCCCACTTTTCAGTAAGTTCTAATACTCCCCTGACTCGGTATACCATAATTTGTGCGAATTTAGGTCCAAAATAAACAGTATTATTGGATTGAGAGAAACTTGGGAGCTTTTATTTCTCCGACAATTTGATTACAGAATTATCTGATGCATTCTGTTTTTGTAGGTTTTTTGTCATTGCAATGGCAATAGTTGCAGGCTACCTTGTCCTTTCCTTACCATTCTCAATAGTAGCCATTGTTCGCCCGAACGCAGCATGTCCAAGGCTCCTCCTCCTCATTCTGGACATTGTGAATAACAATCTCTCTCGCCGATAAAATGTTTTTTTAAATGATAGGCAGAAGTGGGACTCGAAATCGAGTCCTTGCTAGTTCTTCCCCACCCGTGCAAACAACCAATAGGCTAACACAGTGATCTTAATGTTTTGCAGGTGGCGCTTACTCTTGCCACAGCTGCTGCTTCTGCTGCTGCTGCTATAGTCTACTTAGCGCATAATGGGAACTCAAACACAAACTGGCTGGCCATCTGTAATCAATTTGGTGACTTCTGCCAGAAAGTGAGTGGAGCAGTTGTGTCAGCTTTCATCAGTGTTGTTGCGTTCATGGTCTTGATCTTGCTCTCTGCTTTGACTCTCCGAAACGCTTAAGGATTGGACTAAATTCTAGCTTTTGGGTCTTTGCTCTTTGTTTGTGTTTTTATCATTGTTGTTGTCTATAATTGGTGTTACAGGAGAGAAACCAATTTGTAATTTACAGTCCTGTGTAAGGAAAATTGCAATGGACAGTGTGTGTGGTTTTCTTTAGTTTTCCCCCAAAGTTGGCTAATTGTTATCCTCTTCAGAATCACCTTCGCTCACTCTATATTATTTTCAATATAAACCATTTCAACTAGTTAGAGAGGGTATACGTCCGGATTAAATACGAATACGTAACCACGTTGTAACACCAGGCCATGAGGCCTCCCGCGAAGATGTAATTTTTTTGTTGTAGAAGAATGTAAATTACACATCTATCCTTTGGAGGTGACGACTTGTTTTCAATTCGTAACTTTTTCGTAATATCATCCTCTTTTTTATCTATTGTAATTGGTGTTGCTAATCATAGTTTTAGTAGTCTGCTAAAAACCAGCAATTATAGCATGAAAATCCATAATGATTCACAAATTTGGTTTCCTACCCTCAATAAAATTGGACGGATGAAATTAAAAATTCAAATCATTAATGAATTGACTGGTCAATAAAATTCAACAAATGGTCAACTCATTAATTATTTGAATTTTTAATCTCATCCGTCCAATTTTATTGAACGATTCAGATTATAGTCATGTTTAACCCATATATGTTTGTCAATTTATTCTAAACAAAAAAGGACGATGTTGTATTGTTAAATATTTTTATGCCCTTTCACTCAAACAATTCATGCATCATCAATTTTTTCTAAATACATTTTTTTTGAAATATTGGGGGAAAACTCATGTTATACAACTAAGAAGCTATTAGCACTCAATGATAAAAGTATGAGACAATTTCGATACTATATTTTAAAAGTAGAGTCACCTCAAAGAAAAAAATTAAAAAAAATTAATGAGAAAAATTAAAAGGATAAAAAATTCAAAATCAAAAATAAAAAGTTAAACTAGTTTTTTTACTAATTGTATTGGAGTCTACTATATTTGTTATATTTTTTTTGCAATTTTTACTATTCTTTTTGCATTGTTTCATCTACTAAGGTTTCGAATTGCAATTTTTAAAAAACTATAAAAAAATTATTTCAATTTTTGAAACTATAGGTGTCAAAGTGAAATATTCTATAAACTATAGATTTTCTTATGTAATTTACCCAATTTTCATGAATAAATTATAGAATTCAAGGAATTAGATTTGTTTCAACAAATTTTATCATTTATTTCTCAATTTTTTCGAGTGTTCTCCATGTTCCTTTCTATTTTCGGCAGAAGGTTAATTTTATGCAAGCATCGTCAAGCCTAAACACGTAACTTTTTTTTTAAAAAAAATAAAATAAAATCTAAAGAATAACCTATAATACATTAATTAGTCTCCAACTTTACATTTAGATATAATATATTAAAATTAATTAAATGATCAAAAATAGAATTCCAGTCAATGCAACTGACTAATTGAGCAGTTAGCATCATAAAGTCAACTTTATTCTATGATCATGGATTATGGGCCAACTAATTTACGCCCGTACCACTTCCTCATACATATAATAAATCGACTACATTATTCTGGCCAAAAAGGAAAACATAAAAAAAATCATTTATATTATATTAGTACCTTTGCAAGGTCTGCTACTTTGCTTTACACCCCAATTGATCCTTAATCAAAATGGAAATGGTTATTGGTTAGCAACAACTCCTCTTATTAATCAATCTTTTCAACCAAAACTCTTAATTTTTCTTCAAATAAAAATAGAGTTGTAAGTTTTCAAATCCAAATTAATACAACCGACGATTGACCAACTTCTCTGCTTTCTCCATATATAAGGCGTAACACTATTCTTCACATTCCATCGCAAGCTTTTCATTCTCTCTTAATCATCTAGCTACTTCTCCAAATCATAATCTCTAATCTTATCTTAATTAGCTAAAAATGTCGACTAGAATTGATATTCCAGCTGAATCAAGTGCTGTTGCTAAAGGGAAAGCACCACTAATTGGGTCATCATCTTCTTCTCTCCACCATGAAAAGGTAGGAGGAGGAGGAGGGTACAAGAAAGGTGTTGCCATTTTCGACTTTGTTATAAGGATTGGTGCTCTTATTGCTGCCATCACTGCAGCTGCTGTCATGGGAAACACTGATCAAACCCTCCCCTTCTTCACTCAGTTCTTCCAGTTCGAAGCTAGTTACGACGACCTTCCAACTTTTCAGTATGTTATCCATCCTAATCATTTTTTCCTCTTATTTCGTATTCAATTCATTACATTTTCCCTAAAAAATTACTAAATTTATCGTTCTTATATTAAACGAGGAATTTAGTAAATTTCTATTGAAAAATGTGTGTGAATAATTTTACGGATTGTCGAGACTCAATTTGTTTCGTATTTATTTTACGGCTAACGAGACTAACATATTATTGTATCTTCTCTAATCGAAAGAAAAAATACTATACTAACTAAGAAATTCACATATTTTTCAGGTATTTTGTGATTTCAATGGCATTAGTCGGCGGCTACGTAGCCCTTTCCCTTCCAATCTCTATTGTGTCCATCATTCGCCCCCACGCAGTCGGACCACGTCTCCTTCTCCTCATATTGGACACTGTAAATTCTTGTTAAACTCATTATTAATTAATGATTAATTAATTTGCCTAATTAGTTTGATTTTTAGCATATATAGAAATTGTATACATTCTTTTTTATTATTTATTAAGTGGTTTGGTGCTTGATGCAGATTGCTCTGGCTATGACCACCGCCGCCGCTTCCGCCGCAGCAGCGATAGACTACTTGGCTCACAACGGGAACACGAGCGCAAACTGGCTAGCTATTTGTAACCAATTTGGTGATTTCTGCCAAGAGGCTAGCGGAGCTGTGGTTGCGGCGTTTGTTGCGGTTGTTTTCTTCGTGGTGTTGATTGTTGTGTCTGCTGTGGCTCTTCGCAAGCACTAAAAAGGAAACCATGTATTCGACGTAGTTTGATTTCTTTTCATGTTTTTTTTTTGTTTTTTTTTGTTATTGTGGTGATGGTGTAACTTGTAAGTGTGTATTTGGGAATTTGATGAAATGGAAAGTTAAAATCATTTTGTCATGTCCGGTTGGATGCCTTACGTAGTTTTATTAGTTTTTTTTTCCAAATTCTGATAAAAAGAAAAGAGTGGAGATAAAATACTAAATAAAACTTTTTTTGAGAGCCATAATGCAATTATCTAGTTACTCATTAATCCCTTATGGGTCGTAGCATGTAAACAAAGCCATGAAGGTCATTTCCGTCTTTACATCCATAGACCGCGGCATATCTAATTCTCACCTCAACTCAACGGAGCTATGCCGATATCTCTCTCTCTCTCCCCCCTCCTCTCGTCTTCACTGTCACTCACTCGCGTCTGTAACTAAATCTCTCCGTCTTCTTACAATTTTCTATTTTCCCGCGCGGGAAAATTAGAAGGAAAAAGCTAGGGTTTAGCCTCCGGTGAAAGATGTCGCAGACGGGGAAACTGACGCCAAATCTGGATCAACAGAGCACAAAAGTGCTCAACCTCACGGTTCTCCAGCGAATCGATCCTTTCATCGAAGAGATTCTCATCACCGCCGCGCACGTCACCTTCTACGAGTTCAACATCGAGAGCAACCAGTGGGTAAGTGCGCCATCGATCAATCAATTTTTACTTGAATCTTGGATTTAATTTAATTGTTTGATCCTTTATCGTGGTTACAGAGCCGAAAAGACGTTGAAGGATCCCTCTTCGTTGTGAAAAGAAATACACAACCGCGGTTTCAGTTCATTGTGATGAATCGGCGCAACACAGGTTTTGATTCTGTATTTTGGCTTTTGTTTTCTCGGGAATTGAGTATCTGTTCAATTTGCTCATCTGGTCTTGGTATATGAACAGAAAACCTAGTGGAGAATCTTTTGGGGGATTTTGAGTATGAAGTTCAAGGTCCGTATCTGCTATATAGAAATCAATCTCAGGAAGTGAATGGTATTTGGTTCTATAATCGGCGTGAATGTGAAGAAATTGCCAATCTCTTTACTAGGTATAATTTGCTTAGGGTTTAACTATTTTGCCTTATTAAGTTCGGAGTATTGATTTGTTGTTCATAAGCATTTTACTCATTATATACTCTCAGGATACTTAATGCATACTCCAAGGTTCCTGCCAAGTCAAAAGTAACTTCGAGCAAAAGGTAACAATACTTAATCTTACTGAAGGTTGATTCTGATGTTATATGAACTATGCTCAGAATGTTTTCAGTAACTGCCTTTAAACCACCTCTGAATGTGAAGTTTAACAATCATTTCTGCTCAATTGTGGATTATTTGCATGATGCTTTTTCTTTGTTTCCTGTCAAGGTCACGTCGTTTGTTAAGATGATTGCTAGCTCACATTACAGTATTTACAATTTTTTATCCGTAACAGAAACTGTTGAAATTGCATCATGGATTTGTTGATTAATTATTGTTGTTACTAGTACTATTTTCTGTAAAAGCAAGTTATGCTACTAGTATTTCTCTTTCTAGCTTCCTTGTGTTTCTCATACTGTATGTTACTGCAGTGAGTTTGAGGAACTTGAAGCCACTCCAAGCATGTCACTGTTTGAGGGTCCTCTTGAGCCATCCCCAGCTGCATCTGCTGCAACTGATGCACCTGAAGATAACTCATTCGAGAACTTCTTTAGTGTACACTCCTTTAATTTATCACTTATTTCTGAGATTCAAATCTTCAGTTGTGGTCTCCTTGAATTTATTTCTATATATTGTTGTTTCCAGTTTGCAGGATTAATATTTTATTGGTTCCACTTGTACCTTGGTACTGCACAAGAGAATTTAGTTTATTCTAACACAAGCCGCCAATTGCTACGATCTACTCAGATCTACTTAGAACCCCTAATAACATTGTTGGTCTATTTTATGGTCAATGCTAAAATGTTCATAATAATCATGCAAACTCAAATCTGTCTGTTGTATGGCTGTCATTTTGGTCAGGAACACATTACTTGTGCTCTTAATGCTGTGTGTCTGTTCTTTTATTTTTGAGGTGGACATAGAAATTTTTCATTCTGTCAGGTGGTGGACATGTTATAATATGCATCAGGAGAGTCTTCAGTAGTTTCAATAACCATCTTGCATAAAACCAAAATAGGAGCAATGATATAGCTGAGTAATTCTGGGGAAAAATTGTGATTTTAGGTGACGTTAAGTAATACTGATGTTTTGGCATGCATCCTAAGTTGACATCTACTTTGCCAGCTAAATTTTCTTCTGCCTGGCAGGTTTAGGTCACCTTTTGTTAATATTCCAACTCTTGACTTTGTG
This sequence comes from Viola odorata, assembly GCA_963691705.1. Lineage (NCBI taxonomy): Eukaryota > Viridiplantae > Streptophyta > Magnoliopsida > Malpighiales > Violaceae > Viola > Viola odorata. The sequence continues at coordinate 55,698,901 of OY829543.1, read as the reverse complement.
AGATGCTAAGTGGTGACTAATAATAGTGAAATATTAGCCTTTATGGTTTATATATTTGGATAACAAAGTTGAATTTGATGTTCTGGATCTTGTTAAGGAAGTGATTTGTTAGTGAGCAAATGGTTGTCTGGTTGCTAGTCTGATTTTGATTCTTTTCCTGCATTGGCTTTATTTATTCCCACCATGTCATTGGCCTAAGAAGGTTTTAATGTTATTTTTGCAGTCAGTTTTAAATGCTGGACTTGGAAATAGCACTTCTAATGTTGCAAATTCAAGACAGCCCAACCATTCTTCTGCGGCACTCCCTTTTTCCTCCCACATGCCAACTGTTGCTTCGTCTCTACCATCTACACAAATACCACACCTTCCTTTTTCATCTGTGCCTGCTTCAATGCCCATCCATGATCCTGCCGATACAACCAGCAGTAGTAATCGGGTCACTAATCTCGTCAAGCCTTCCTCATTCTTTGCACCGCTTTCTTCCTCTTCTCCACTGGTAGCACCTCCCATCTCTTCGCCTCTGCCTACTGCTCCTACTCTTCAACCTCCCCTAAACCTTCAACGCCCACACGGCACCCCAATGCTTCAACCTCTCCCACCTCCCACTCCACCACCATCTCTTACTCCTTTCAGTACTCTGCAACCTGTGATAACCAAAGAGAAGGTCCGTGATGCACTTCTAATGCTTGCTCAGGTACTCCACTGTTCTGTATCATTATGTTTCCCAGTTGTGTAATTTTCATTTTCTCGGTGAACCTGTCCTTCTTTGCTAATCTCCTTTTTTTCCGTTTGGGAAAAATACTCTGTTAAAAGATGCTGATTCAAGGAGTTGTACTGTTTTGTAGGATGATCAATTTATCGACATGTTTCATAGAGCGCTGCTGAAGGTGCATCATTCATGAGAGACCATAAAGCGAAATGGTGGCCATTCCTTTTACTGATCTTACTAAGTACAAAATATTGTAACATCAGCTCCGTGTATAGCTCTAGCCCTTAGAAATGACAGTGGCACGGCTTTCGTTCTGAGTTGGTCAACCTATATGTCTGCGATGCTTGCTGGTCTGGAATGACGCTTGGCTCTTGGTTGGTTCACTATGTCAATATCTAGCGTTCCACTGAATGTTGTAAGTTGTAAAACTAGAAGATAGAAGTTTATTGAGTTTGAGTTTGGGTTTGAGTTTGAGTTTGTGGCGCCAGTTTTCATTTGTCATGTAGGAGATATTAGGGACATGAAAGAACTCCAAAGTCCTGAGTGGTCTTTTTGTACTTGCATTAAGGTGAACTCAGAAAGACAGCATAAACATTTCTCCTTTCTTGAACAAAAAAGTTTTAGCTTCTTATGATTATGACATGAGTGGACTAGAGGTGTGCAAATATGGATGGTACTGAAATTACCGTAATACCGTATAGAAGTTTACTCTGTTCGGTTGGTATTTTTTTTAAATTTTTTACTGTTTGGTATATCGAATTATAGATCAAATTTTATTCGGTACGGTACGGTATTAGAATTTGTACAATTCGGTATACCGTAATTACCGTTTTATTACTTACAACCCACGGCCCACACCCATTCTCTCAATTACATCTTCATTTTCACTCACGTCACAGCCCATGGCCTACGGCCCAATTTCCACTCACTCACACCAGATTTCTGTAACTCTTGTCATGTGTATTTGTTTGTAGCAAATACTATTTTATAGCAATGTTGGGTTGCAGAATCTGTACCAACTTTTGGTACAATCATTTGGGCCATTCCTTGTTTCTCTATTTTTATGTTTATTTTATTTTGCAGCACCACTACTGTATTTTGTAGCAATGTTGGGTTTCATTTTATTTTGCAGCACCAGTGCACCACTACTGTATTTCTTTGATGTAATTTATATTTATATTTATTTGTTTTATGTTATTCGGTATTACTGTAATACTGTAATATAGTACCAAAATTATTTTGATAATATGGTAACGGTATCGATCAATAGAAACTATGGTACGGTATCGAATTTTTTAAATTTAGTATATCGAATACCGAAATTTTTATACCAAAAAATTACGGAACCGACCGATAAACACCCTAGTGGACACAATTTAGTTTTTTGTCATGGGCCTAAGTATTGTAGTGGGCCGGGATAGCCCATTTAGTTGATGGATAAATTCTTGTATAAATAGCTAAGCTCCTGCCTTGTAAAACATTAACCAAAATATTTTCCAGAAATCAAATAACAAAAGAAACGGTTACTATCTCCCTCTCCTTCCTATCTTCTTCTTCTGTATCTTCTTCTTCTCATCTTATTCTTCTCTGCCTCTTCTTTCCGCTGGGCAATCTGTGTAAATTCTTCATTCTCTACTTGATCCTTTCTCCAATATGGGAAAGGATTGTAACAGAAATGGTCGTGGTGGTCGCTGGAGTACGACAGGCGGTGGTGAGGTATGAGTAGAGGAGGTGGCGGCTGTTCTTGTAAGGTACTCGTGGTATCTTTTAAATAAGTGTACTTGTGGTATATTGATAAAATTTGACGCCTACGTTAAGGATTAATGACTAACATATAAAAGTTTAGATACCTTAGAGACTAAATTTTAGGACTCCAAACGTTAGGGACTAATGTCAACAATAAAAGTGAAAGAAAAATAAGAATCCAAGCTCTTTTTACTGCCAAGGGGAACATGCATGTACTATGCGGATCTGGTCGACAAATCCGGTAATGGTTTGCCAATGCCTCTATCAATAATTTTATACAAATTTTTGAGTTCGTAAACGACAAATGTTTCTGTTCGTTTTTTTGTCATTGTTTGGCGGAGAATGCAATTCAATTACTTCTAAGTTCTTAGTACAACAGAAATAGATTGTAAATTGTAATTTGCAAAATGGAAAAGATAGATCGTTACATGAAAAGAACCTTTGACTTTTGCAAATCCTTCCAATGAGGGAAGGCTCCTATGAGGAGCACGAACACGAATTCACTTGCTGAACAATCTTGATTCATAATCCACGATAGATTCACAGTAAGCTGGCGCACTTGTATCAGGTTTAGATGAAACTACTCGACAACAACTGTATCTTGGGTAGGGGTGGCAAAATGGGTAAAATGGGTCGACTCAACCCATTTAACACATGACCCATCTGGTAAACGAGTCAACCCTAACTCGACCGATAAAATTAAAATTGGCCCGGTTTGACCCATATGATTTTTTTTTTTTTAAAGATGTCCCGAATCTCGTCAATTTAATCCATATTTAACTGTATTAATCCATTCAACCCATTTATAATGTCAATATTTTAAAAAAAATCCCAAAATAAATACTTCTAGAATCAACGTTTTATTAATGAGATTTTTAAGCTAATAAGTTTCATGATTTTAGTAAACATTTAATTCTCCAAATAGTGCATACTTTTACCAAAATCAATACAATTATTATAATTTGATTCTAAAGATCACATTAAATACTCACTTTGCCACCCATGATGGATTTGGAAGAATGGTGGAACAAATTTACAACTGGGTTCCCGATAATCAAATAAGATATCAGTAAGTTAAAAAAAGAGAGTATGTTTTAAGCATAGATCTTTCGTCACGTAATATAATAATTAGTACTAAAACAATTTGATCTAATTCGATCATGTTATGATATCACTAAATTATATTATTATGGAGCAAGCCCACAATTAGAGGGTCTCCAACTCAGACACAAATCTCACCCGTCTTTAAAAAAAAAGGTCAAACGATACATATATAAAATATTCCATATAATAACAAGAAGTAGTTGGTGCAGTGGTGATAATTGGCTTGAGGAGAGTAGGGTTCGAAGCGAGCGAGCGAGCGAGAGGTTTACCCCAGAAATCCTTTGTTGAGTGATGAGTGAAGAAATGAGACGAAGCGAGTGATGAAGATACTCACTAACATCTACATATTCTTATGTAAGAAGCCAAATCGTCTCCCCAGAAATCCTTTGCTGAGTGATAAGCATCTACATATTCTTATGTAATAAGCCAACATCATGAGGAAAGTCTCAATCAAAAGAAAAATAAATCGCCATCGCCGCCCCAAAAATCCTTTGTTGAAAGATACTCACTAACATCTACATATTCTTATGTAAGAAGCCAAATCGCCACCCCAGAAATCCTTTGCTGAGTGATGAGCATCTACATATTCTTATGTAAGAAGCCAACATCATTAGGAAAGTCTCAATCAAAAGAAAAATGAATCGCCGAAAATTACTAATCTTTTGAGAAGAACCAAATTTATTCTTATAAGCAGGAGTTTTTGTTGCAGGGTGTGCAACTCCCTTCTTTCCCGTTAATTTACCCTTCAACAGTAAGAACAAGTATACTGATTAGAAGACCCTAACCTTCTAATCTGCTTACCATAATGGCGCATACTACTGGCTTGGTCAAGCGACGACACAGAGAAATTATTTCGTGTTATCATTTGATATGCATGCCCATGTTTTCCAAGTGTCCTCTCTGCTCCTCGAACATACATAAGATGTTTTTCATTTCTTCATGGTTAAGTTCGTTGTGCGAAATGATTCTCTTGCTCTCAATGAAGTCATAATGGCACATGAATAACACATAATATTTTGATCTTTAACAAAATGAAAGCAATAGGTGCTGGTCGATTCCAAATACAACCAACGTCACAGATCGAGTGGAAGGAAACTAACATCTACATATACTTATGTAAGAAGACAACATTACGAGGAAAGTCTCGATCAAAAGAAAAACAAATGAATTAACATAGCACTTGATATAAAAAACACAGAAGCCTCTATCGGAATAACCGAAAATTACTAGTCTTTTGAGAAAAACCAAATTTCTTCTTATAAGCAGAAGTTTTTGTAGCAGCGTGTGCACCTCTCTTCTTGCCCGTTGATTTACCCTTCAACAGTAAGAACACAAACTTACTAACCAATATAACAATAAAAACAACAAGGCACGAGATATTCATCACTTCCTACACGATAAATGTAAGCATACTAAGGCGGTTTACCTGGTCTAATGTCATTAGCAGAAGTAAGATAGACAGAGTTTTTGTACAAGTAGAGTGGCTGAATTGCATTAGTGAATGTGCGCTTACAGCGCTTGACAAGAGTGGGTCTGATCATGCGCCTTTGTTCCTTAGACAGGATAGGGTAGATTGGGGACCTAAGCCATTCAAAGATTTAGCTATATGGTGGGAGGACAGAGGGTTCAGAGACTTAGTGGCGAGTTGGTGGACATAAGCAGGTATCGAGTTTCCAGGTAATTTCAGAGTAATTCATAAGATGCGTTACTTGAAGAAGAAAATTCAGACTTGGAATAAGGAAGGTTTTGGCAATGTGGAATCTCGTATGAGAGATCTTCAGGTGCGGTATGAGGCTCTTGAGCGGCTCGCAGATGAGCGCACCTTGTCCCAGGATGAACAGAGCGAACAAAATGCCATTAAACTTAAGGTATGGGCTCAACAGGAGCGAGTGGATAGATATTGGCAGCAGAAGAATAGATTAAAGTGGAATGTTCAGGGGGATCGCAATACTGGGTATTTTCATAGGATGACAAAGATTGCAATGAGGAGGAATAACATTAGAGAGATAGTGATGCTGAATGCAAGACTTACAGTCCCGGTAGACATTAAGCGGGCAGTTGTATAGTACTATGAGGCCTTTTTTCAGTCGGTCAGCTGGAACAGGCCACGGATGCAGGATTTGGGGTTCTCGAAATTGACTGAGGAGGAAGCGTCCGGGTTGGAAAGGGAGGTAACTCAAACAGAAATTTGGGAGGCAGTTAAAGACTATGATGGGCAAAAAACTCCAGGACCAGACGGTTTTTCTTTGCGTTTTCTGCAAATGGCGTGGGACATTATCGGGGGTGACTATTGCAGACTGATATAGGAGTTCTTTAGGACGGAAAAATTCCCGGCGGGGGCGAATTCTTCATTTTTTACTCTCATTCCAAAGATTCCAAATGCAAAGCGGTTCAGTGAGTATCGCCCCATAAGCTTAGTAAGTAGCTATTACAAGATTGTATCCAAGGTTATGGCGAGGCGACTAAGCGAGGTAATTATGAAAGTAGTTAGTGAGGTCCAGCATGGATTTATTAAAGGAAGACAAACTCTAGATTGTGTTATGACAGCGAGTGAGGTGGTCCATTACTTGCAAGAGACGAAGCAGCAGGGGCTGCTTTTCAAGCTGAATTTTGAGAAGGCTTATGACTCCATCGAGTGGGAGAATTTAGAGGATGTGATGAGGCATATAGGATTTAGAGGGAAGTGGAGGGGCTGGATTAGACAATGCATTAGCACAAACAAGGTATCTATATTAGTTAATGGGTCTCCTTCTGGGTAGTTCGGTGTGGGAAGAGGTCTGCGTCAGGGGTGTTCTATGTCCCCGTTCTTATTCAACATTACGGCGGAGGGGTTGCATCGTTTATTTGCTCGAGCAGAGGAGGTGGGGATCCTAAGGGGTATAGGTAATCCGGCGGCAGGGTGGTATTTGAGCCATCTACAGTTTGCCGACGATACATTGGTATTTGTGAACAACAATGAGGAGGAAATTTAGGGAGTGAAGGGAACTTTGTGATGGTTCGACGCCTATTCAAGACTCCGGGTTAATTTCCACAAAAGCACCCTGGTAGGGGTGAACTTGAGTGAGCAAATTGGTGGTATCTTAGCTACGCGGGCTGGGTGTAAATATGAGACGCTCCCCTTTAAGTACCTGGGGTCTTTGATGGGTTTTAATCCGAGGCGAAAATTAGGGTGGTAGTTTGTAGTCCAAAAAATGAGGAAAAAACTCTCAACGTGGAAGGGGCATCTTCTTTCGGTGGGGAGACGTGTGACGTTGATCAAGTCAGCGCTAGCGAGCCTCCCTGTTTATAACATGTCTATCTACAGGATGCCTAAGTCCGTCGCTAGCCAGTGCGAAGGAGTGATGCAGCGCTTTCTTTAGAGTGGTAGCGAAATTAAGAAAGGGTTGGCAAAGGTGCAATGGGAGGAAGTGACGTGATTGATATTGTTTGGGGGATTAGGAATTGGTAGGATACAAAACCGGAATGTGTCGTTGCTTTTCAAATGGGTGTGGGAGTTGATAAGGGGAAGTAGGAAGCTATGGGTTGATATCATTCGTAGGCAATACAACCTTCTTTCCATTGGGGACTTGTGGCGGGAGAGAGAGGGTTAACTTTCCCCAATCTTGCGTGATATTATGCGAGTTTGTGGTCGAGGTAGTGCGTACTTTGAGCTGTGGACTGGCCACACTTCACTAAAAGTTGGAGAGGGCAATAAAATAGTATTTTAGTGGGATACTTGGGCTGGTAAGAAGCCGTTGGCATTGCTACATCCTCGGCTATACCATATATCGATTAATCAATGTGGGACCGCCAAGGATTTTGGCAAGTGGAACGGTTCTGTGTGGGAGTGGCAAAGTGTGTGGAGGCGAGGGTTGTTTGAATGGGAGAGAGAATAGTGGGCCAGTTTCATGCAGGGGGGGCCAACAAGCATTGCTCCGTTGGGAGTTAGATCAATCGGGGACATACACAGTGCACTCGGGATACAAGAAATGGGAAGAAACAAGGTATGAGACAGTACCTCTGCTTCGATCTTGTTGGACTGGTTTGGTTCCATATCGAGTGGAATTTTCCCTGTGGTTAACGCTACGGGAGAGAATTGTGACCAGGACGTTTCTTGAGAGGCGAAACATGATTTCCGAGGCCTTAAATGTCTGCCCATGTGCAATAGCTGGCCAGAGGACGTTACTCACCTATTCATGCGTTGTGAGATAGCTAGGGGGTTTGGGAGTTCATCATGCGATGGCTGCTGGTGGTATGGTGCCAGCCATAAAATCTTGCGAACCTTTGGAGGACGTGGGGGGATTATTTACCAAGTTTTGACAAGCACATCTATAGGACATGGAAAACTCTATTTTATGCAGTTATTTGGACCTTGTGGAAGCTTCCCAACATGGTGGTTTTCAGACAGACGGAATACAATGGTTCGCGATATGTGAATATGATTTTTTCTCTGTGGCATTGGTGGCTGAAAAGCAAGGATCGCGTGTTCGCCTATAGCATGTCCGACATGCTTCAGTCTCCGACGTGGTTACTCACTCGGCGAACAGATGCCACATGATTTTCTGGTGTGGAGTTAGTTTTTGGTAGTTAGCCAGCGAGACTGTATATCGAGCTTTTTTTGGTACATTGGTTGTATTGAGAGCGTACGTTGTACTGCTGTTTGCAGCAGCTTCTTGTACTACTTCTGTCATGTCCTTCATGAGAGCATAATTCAATAAATCTCTCTACTTATTAAAAAAAAAAAAAAAGACCCTAACCTTCTAATCTGCTTACCATAATGGCGCATACTATTGGCTTGGTAAAGCGACGACGACAAAGAAAGTATCTCGTGTTATCATTTGATATGCATGCCCATGTTTTTCAAGTTTCTTCTCTGCCCCACCAACATACACCGTCTGATAACTTATAAGGAAAACAGAAGGGTATTTTAGTCTTTACCGGAAGCTTGACTGGTCAGCGCACAACCACGTGGATGGAATGACTGTCAAGGTGACGAATCAATATCAATAAATGGGGTGACCGGTATTTACATAAAAGAACCGTTACCTCACAAGAAGACCGGTATCCAAGGAAGGATAACGGGGATAAAGACCAACGGTATAGCCGTTACCCACAAGGGTGATAGAGCATAAAGAGAAGGATATTATGGTAACAGCACAAGGGCTGTAACCGGTGACTCTAAAGGTTACCGGTAACCATAATAAACTCCTTCTTTATGACGTTTAATGGCTATGGCATCATTATTGTACAGACGTTACGCAATGATTAAGAAGAGTCGCGCGAGTCACTAATGAGCATTAATAACAGATTATTAATGAAGGGACAACATTAAATTATCCGTAACGGTCAGGTATGTACGCCTATAAATATCCTGGAGAAAGGAGAAGAAAGGTACGTGCACACATACTGATTTACAGAGTTGTTACTATACCCAAATAGATTACTAACTTGACCGTCGGAGAGTCTACGCCGGAGACTCCCTCCAGCGCTTTGCAGGTCAAACAAGGTTCAATCTTGAGGATACGTCATCAACAACGGTTCTCGAGGAGTCCTATTGTTTCATATATTATCATTTGATGCTCTCGTTGAGAGCCTTGGATTGTGAAGTGAGCCACCTTGATAATCCAAGCTCTTCTTATCTTTATAACTTTGTCTACTTAAGGTAGCTGGGATGAAAGATGACTTCCGAACAACAAGTTGCAGCGTCTCTAAGCGCCTCAGGAGTCCCGGCTCAAGGATTGTCTACATTTCCTCCGTTGACGACTCCGTTGAATGCAGGACCCAACCCCCTTTTTCGTCATTTGGATTTCCTCCGAACCCCAGGAGACAACTCGGGCACGCCTAACACATCACTTCCGGGCTCCAGCATGACGACAACACTGTTACCACCGTAGAATCCGTCGCTGTGCTACATCGCAGGATAGATGAGATGACGTCGCTCCTAACAAACCTGGCTGGACAGCCAGCGGTATACCCCCGCACCTTGCCGGTTTTCACGGCGGCCCTTGTCACATCCCAACCGTTGCCTCAAATGTCAGTACCGCTTCAGCCCTTGCCGCGCGTCCCAAAGGTGGCCGAAAGTCTACCTATTCCCCGTAGGCTTCCATCAGTGGTGATCCCCAGGAGGGAAGAGGAGGGACACATGGAGAATTCGGACAGGGGAAGCGGTCATGAAAAGGAACGTAGTGCCCATCGCAGTCAGTCTCATCACGGGAGAAGGAAATCAGTGGGTAAGAGAAGCAGGAATAGGTCCCCAGAACCTCGTCGGTCGGTTAGCCGTAGAGGTGAGGACCGCTCGATATCTACAGAATGGAAAAGGGAGCAAGACGACGACCCAAACCACCCTTTAAGTTACCGGGTGCGTCACTATCAAGTCAGCAGAAGGATCAAAATTCCAACTGAGCAGTATGATGAAACGAAGGATCCCATCGCTCATTTGAACAGGGTGAAAGATTTCGTGAAAATCCAGACACGGAGAGATGAAGCCCTATGTCAACTCTTTGTTCTCACACTTACAGGAGCCGCGAGAAAGTGGTTTGAAGGGCTACCGGCAGGTTCCATAGACACCTTTTCTCGTATGACGGAGCAGTTCCGGAGCAGATTCAGCATTTCCATCCCTCTCAAAAGGTCTTCGGCAGATCTATTCGACATCAAACGGAAACCTGAAGAGTCTTTAAGGGCATATTTAGAAAGGTTCAACCTAGAGATGGTTGTCATGACCGATGTAACGGTGGAGATCGCTGTAGAAGCAATGAAACGGAATTGCAGTTACGATAAGTTGGAAGACACATTACTGGTCGATCCACCACCAACTCTAGACCTCCTACGTATTCGAGCCAATAACTATTCCAGAATGGAGGAAGCAGATTATCAGAGAAGAAAACGGGTTGAAGTGATCCCGTCAAAAAAGGCTGAAGAAAAGAGTCAGAGAGAATATGCTGGAAAGGTTAAATCAGGCTCCCGCTCTCGGGGAAACACGGAACGTGGATATTCGTCGTTGTTGTTACCCAAAACGGAAATACTGGCCATCATCGAGCGCAAAGGATACCCAATCCGGTATCCTACAAACAAGCCAGGAATCACGCTGGGTAAGCGAAAGGACTAGTTTTGTCGTTTTCATAAAGTAGAAGGCCATGACACGGAAGATTGTAGAACGCTAAAAGCGGCAATTGAGCGCTTAATTGAAGACGGGTATTTAGGGGAGATGGCAGATCATGGGCTGCAGAAGGAGTTTGACAAGCAGCCACATAATTTCCGAGCTAGTGATGTTGCCACAGGTTCTAATGAAGTCCCCTTGGGGGACAAACGGAAAGACAAGGCCAAAGAGGTCATGACTACAGCCATGGGGGAGTTCCCTTTGATCTCTTTGATAGCGGGAGGCGCTGAGAACCTGGAAGGATCCTCTAGTGCATCAGTGGAGGACCTAGATATATCTTCGGCTGGAGAAAAGAGAAAACGAGGAAATCCTTTGAGAGAAGATATAGGCATCAGTGTACTGGATAGAATGATTATTTCATTCTTAGAAGAGGACGAGCGGGGAATCATTTATCCTCAGAATGATGCAATGGTGGTAACAACGGTGGTTGGAGGCTACCAGGTTGCCAGAACTTTGATCGATAATGGAAGTGTCGTTAATCTTTTGTCGTACAAGGCGTATAGACTGATGAATCGCCCGAAAAGAGAGCTAATCTCTTGCGGAAAACCCATCATTGGGGTGGATGCGGTTCCAATACCAGTCGTTGGGGTAACCTTCTTTCCTATTTTCTTTTTGGAGGATAACGGGAAGAGAACAACTCAGCAGTTATTCATGATAGTTTACCTTAATTTACCCTATAATGGCATTTTGGGACGGCCGTTTTTGAATGCCTTTGGGGCTGTAATTTCGCAGCGCCATTTGAGGATCAAAGTGGTTCCTAAACCTAACGGGGACTAGAGAATGTGCATAGATTTCACAGACTTAAATGAAGCTTGTCCAAAGGATTGTTATCCGCTTCCCAGGATAGAACAGCTAGTCGACCAAACAGCGGGCTATGAATACCTGAGCTCATTGGACGCCAATTCTGGTTATCATCAGACCCCTATGGCAATTGAAGACGAAGAGAAAACAACCTTCATAACCCCAAAGGCTACTTATTGCTACAAAGCAATGCCGTTTGGATTGAAGAACGCCAGAGCAACCTTTCAAAGAACGGCCAACAAGATCTTTGAGGCACAGATTGGTCGGAACATGGAAGTATATGTTGACGACATGTTGATATAAAGTAAAATTTTTGAAGCACACTTGCTCGATCTAGAAGAAGCTTTTACGGTCATGCGCCGGTATGGAATGAAGGTCAACCCTAAGAAGTGCATGTTTGCCTTCCAAACTGGAAAATTCTTGGGGTATATTGTCAGCAGAAGAGGAATTCAGCCCAACCACTCAAAGCTTCAGGCGGTGCATAGCATGATATCACCCCGTAACGTCAAAGAGGTTCAGCGGCTTACCGGGAGGCTTAATGCGTTAAGCCGTTTCATATCAAAACAGGGAGAGAGATGTCTTCCCTTCTTTAAATTGATCAGGAAGAAAGCTTCATTCGGCTGGACTGAGGAATGCGAACAAGCTTTTATCAAAATGAAAGAATACTTGTCATTAGATTTATTGTTAACACGCCCGGTAGAGGGGGATACCTTGTATCTATATCTGGGAATCGCTGAAGAAGTTGTGAGTGCTGTGTTGGTACGAGACCAAGACGGTCTTCACAGACCCGTTTGCTTTATTAGCCGAATTTTGAAAGACGCAGAACTCCGGTATGCTAAAGTGGAAAAAGTTACTTATGCCCTAATACAGGCTAGTAGAAAGATGCCGAGGTACTTCCAAGCATATCCGGTAATTGTACTAACGGACCAACCGTTAAGACAGATATTCAAAAAACTGGAAACTTCGGGGAGAATGGTTATCTGGGCCATCGAATTGGAGCAATACGGGTTGCAGTACTAGGCACGCCCGTCAATCAAAGCTCAGATTTTAGCTGATTTTATAGCAGAATGTACATTCACAGATTCACAAGGAGACGAAGACGATGCAGTCTATGATAGTAACTTGCAGCAACCGGAAGCTTACAGGGAATCATGGATAATTCATGTAGATAGAGCAAAGAACCAGGAATTTGCAGGAGCCGGTATTATCATCTCCGGTCCAGATGGAATTAAGATGAGATACTCGCTCCAAATTTTGAAACCACTATCTAACAATGCAGCAGAGTACGAGGCACTGCTAACAGGACTCCGTATTGGGAAAGAGTTAAGTACAGGAGACACCCGCATAAGCAAGGATTCAAGTGAGCTACGCTTGGTGAGTCATGGGGATTCCAAGTTAATTGCTGATCAAGTTAACGGTTTGTCTCAAGCCCGGAACCCCATGATGATCCGATATCTGGAAAAGGTGCAACGGGAGTTAGCCAGTGTGAAGGATCAAGGAATACAGGTAGAGATTGAGCAAGTCCCTCGAGAAGAAAATTCAGAGGCAGATGAAATTGCCAAATTAGCTACTGATCCAACGGCTGTTATGCCCAAAGATGTGTTCATAGAAGAAATCATAACGCCCTCTGATAGCATGTTTTTATGCATGATTTTCCCTCCACTTTCTCACTTATCTAGAGCATGATTCTGCTAATTTACCCTTGATTTCATTACTATTGCAGATTCAGGCCTAAAAAGGGAGTTTGTGCTAAAACATGCGTTTTTGGTGCATTTTGAGCGAATTCCAGTTTCAAGACCAGAAGTCGAGGTCCCGAGCCCAAAGCAGCGTTCAAGGTCCCGAGTCGGATTCCCAGTTCGGGACCCCGAAGGGCAAAGGATGTCATTTCCACGTGTCATCCCACCTAAAACGCCCATGTGACTCCTCTGACACTGTTCCTGCGCTCTGCACTGATTACCAAACACCTACCGAACTGACCAGTTCAGCCTCGAGCTCAGTCCAGACCTGCCAAAGCTGGAGAAATCAGACAGCTTTATGCTTTTCCAGCTTTGTGCTTTAAGGAACATGGATCCACTTCTTTAGGCTTTCAATTAATGCATTTTGTCCCTAGTTTTAGGCTGAAGATATTTTGTGCTTAGGGCTCTACTATATAAAGAGCATCTAAGCTTAGTTTAGGGAATCTTTTCCTAGCTTTTAATCACTTAGCATAATTTAGAAGTAGCTTAGACTTCTCTCTAGTTTCTCTCTCTAGCCATTGTTAGCTTCTTCAACATTGCTGCCGAGCTATAAACGGAATTTTAGTAACAAGTTTTCTTCCCTTCATCTATTTATTTACTTGTTATGCTTTCTTTAATCGTTATTTGTTTATCCTTAAGTATGAGTAGCTAAATTCCTAGTTCTTGGCAAGGCTGATTCAAGGGTTGCAAGGGCAGATTCGAGGCCTTAATGTGCTTAATATATTCTTGATGCTGTATTTAACTATTCATCGATTTAATTACATCTTTGCATGATTTAATTTAAGGTCTGATCAACTGCGAATTATTTTGTGTAAATGCTGCCATTCATGTGATGAATACGAAAGGAAAATCGCATGAGTAAGTAGGCATCTATTTAGTCTTGACTGTGTCAAAGTGGTCTTGAATAGATAGGTTGGGTAGTTGATTAGGGCTAGGTCACGAGCCTGACAAACTGAGGGACTTTAGCTCTAGATCTGTCTTTTCTTAGCTTCATGGGCAGTTTGAGTATGGCCCTCTCGCATTCGTGCTTGGAGGGATGGCAAACTGTCAAGACTACCTCATATGTGGAAACGGGGGGTAGTTTCTCTTAAGAGAAAAGTAGGGGATATCCGAGGAATCTGGTCCCCATGTCATTTCTATGACATCTCGAATGGAATACCCTTGAGCTGATGACGACCTGGTCCCGAATGCAACCCAGAATGCCTTTGCCGAGAACACTTCCTCCATCTGATTATTCGTGCTTATTTCACTCTTGATCTATTTCACGCCTGCGTTGATACTTCTGCATCTGTTTCTGATTTGTTTTATTATTTCTGGAATTATTTGCTTACTTGCTTTATTTTATCATTCGGGACTCCCGAATTGACACCTCGGGACCCCGAATACTGCTTTCCTAGATAAAAATTGTTAGCTCCCAAAATCTGCCTTGGCCAACTCGTTTGGCCAAGAAAAACCCCCCCCTAAGTGTTACCCTTTGTGCTCTTCTCCCGAATACATTCACGACCATAAATCAGTTTCTCACAATCCCTGTGTTCGACTCTGACTACCACTGTACACTTTATCTCTTGTGCACACACGTTTTCAGGCACTATAAATTTATGTATTTGATTGACGATCAAATTGGCGCCGTTGCCGGGGATTGTTTCAAGACTGATTTATTTTTCTTGTTTGTATGACCAGGAGATCTGCACCCGAATTACTACCCCCTGATCACGAGCTAGGACGGACCGAAAGAGGACTTCGACGACTGGCACAAGGGAACTCCAATCCTTGTGTTCGGGACCTCGAACGCCTTTTTGACCTAGAAGACAATCCAGACCCCGAGAACTTTCCCCCTGATCACCCAGAAGGACCTGACATGGATCACCACGGCCCCGAAAGGAATAATATTCCACCAGTTCCCCCAGTAGTCCAGACCATCGATGAATTCAATGCTGCCCCCGAGGCCCCAACCAGTTGTATCATTTGGCCAGTGGTCCCGAATGACTGGGAACTCAAATCAGCAACCATGCACCATCTACCCCTCTACCGAGGGCTAGCCAAGGAAAATCCCCACCGTCATCTCCAACAACTACACTCCATTTGTGATGCCATGAAACCCCACAACGTTACTATCGAGCATGCCAAGCTCCGTGCCTTTATGTGGTCC
Source organism: Viola odorata (assembly GCA_963691705.1). NCBI lineage: Eukaryota > Viridiplantae > Streptophyta > Magnoliopsida > Malpighiales > Violaceae > Viola > Viola odorata. Next base: position 55,683,521 of record OY829543.1, on the reverse strand, counting down.
CTCAAGGACGACGCCCTTGACTGGTTTTATGACCTGGAGCCGCAATCTATCAATTCTTGGGCCGAGATGTCTAAAGCTTTCACGGACAAATACTACCCCGTGTCCATAGCAATGGTGACCCGGAAGCAGCTTGTATCCATCCTCCAAAAGGATTCGGAAGATCTTGAGCAATACTATGAGCGGTTTAAGAAGATGCAAGCCCTATGCCCCTCGCATAATCTGTCCGAACACGCCCTCATGCAATATTTTTGTGAAGGACTCAACGGTCGGGACAAGGCCTTGTTGAACGCTGCTGCTGGTGGATCCATCACTAGACTCACTCCAGTTGCTGCCAAAGCCACTATCGAGCTCATGGCCAAAAACAACCTCCCTCTCAACAATTCCACTAGCATTCAAGACGCCCGCTCAGCAGCTATGGAAAGTCAATTAGCCGCCATCACCGTTATGCTTCAGAATATGACTTCGGGACCCCGAGTCCAAGTCAAGGCCTGTCAAATCTGTCAATTATCAGATCACCCCACGGACGCTTGTCCATTCATTCCCGAAGAGATCCCTGTCAATGTTGTGGGAGGATTCAATGTCCCGTATGGCCAGAACAACAACCAAGGCTGGAGACAACCCAATTACGGATGGAACAACTCCCAACATTCGGGACCTCGACAGCCACAACAGCAAAATCAGTATGGGAACCACCCTCCTCCCTTCAACATGCAGAACTTCATGCCTTGGCCTGCGTATCATAACAACCAGTACCAATATCAGCCCCCTCAAGATCAGACTTTTTTCGGGACCCCAAATGATGAAACCGCCAATGATAAGGAAAAATTCGCAGATCTTGAAAAACAATTAAGCATCGTGATGGCCGAGATGAAAGAACTAAAAATTAGAGGGAGAATTCCTGGGCAAACTGAAGTCAATCCAATACAAAAAGTTTGTGCTATGACCCTTCGCAGTGGCTATCTTATGCCTCCTCGCGAACATCCAGGCCTTGACAATGAGCCGATTGAATCTTCCCTTCCAGGTCTCGACCCTTCAACTGTTGTCAAGCCCTCGAACACTGTCAAGCCCTCGAATACTGTCGAGCCCTCGACCAAGAAGGATGACGAGCCACCAGAGTTCACTCGAGAGTATACTGTCAAGCCCTCGAATACTGTCGAGCCCTCGACCAAGAAGGATGACGAGCCACCAGAGTTCACTCGAGAGTATACTGTCAAGCCCTCGAACACTGTCGAGCCCTCGAACACAGTCAAGCCCCCGAAGAATGGGCATGATAGTGAGATTTTTGATATGTTTACTAAAGTGCATGTTAACCTCCCTTTGTTGCAGGCTATCAAAAATGTTCCTCGTTTTGCTAAATTGCTGAAATTTTGGTGTGCTAACAAATGTAACATGTCAAGCGTGAAAAAAATCAGTGTAAGTTCTAAGGTCTCGACTGTCATCCAGTGCAAGTTGCCAACTAAGTGCAAGGACAGAGGTATGTTCTCCATCCCATGTAAAATTGGTACTACTAACATTGGTAGAGCTATGTGTGATTCCGGTGCAGGTATCAACGTCATGCCCTTGACTATCTACAACAGTCTAGGACTCGGGCCCTTGAAGCCCACCGGGACCACAATCCAGCTAGCTGACAAATCCATCATCCACCCCGAGGGTGTTATTGAGGACGTTCTGGTACAAGTTGGAGATTTCATATACCCAGCTGACTTCTATGTGCTTGACATGGAGGATGCCCAATCTGTCAAGGCCTCGGACATGCTCCTGGGCAGACCATTTCTTAGGACCGCAAGAGCCAAGATCGACGTCCATGAAGCCTCCATTACTCTTGAGTTCGACGGCGAGACCATTACGTTCAATATGGTTGATGATATGAGACACCCCACCGAGCTTTCTAGCGTAAAATCTATTGATATTGTTGACCCTATTGTTGGTTTCGAGGTCCCGAAGCTGAAACAGGTGTCAAGGCCTCGACTGACGGATTTGCCTCAACATGTTTGTGAACTTGCCCCCGATGATTGTCTGCAACTTACCCTCGATAGGAGTATTCCACCTACTACGTTGGATATCATGGCCTTGACGCTCGACGTCCCGACTCCACCTAAGTTGCACGAAGTCGCCACTGCTCTCGAGGAGCATTCTGTTACCCCTTCCACTCATGTTATTTCCCTTTTGTCCATTGATCACACTATGCCCGTCGTAATGGACGTCGAGGCCTCGACAGTAGCCCCCGAGTTGGAGTTAAAGAGCTTGCCCTCGCATCTCAAATACGCCTATCTTGGCGAGCATCACACACTCAAGACCCCGAGCCTTCCAGCCCACACTACAGCCAACTTCGAGCCCTCGACCAGCGAGTTCAAGATGCCCGATGCTAACCCAACTCCACGATCTGCCCAAGAATTGACCAAGATGAATGTTTATCATGATAGAAAGTTGAAGTCTCAATTCAAGACCCCGAAGATGAATGTTAATCATGATAAGTTTCGTAGTATAGGCACAGACCACACCTTCAAAGTTCAAGACCAAAGATTGGAGCTATTCCACGGAGGTTCATATCCATTCAAGGTCCCGAACCCACCTGACTAGGCCTAATCAGCCTAGCCAACGTCGAGGCCCCGACTATAAATAGGCCAAGTGTGGGGACATTCCACGATGTTCCACCTTCTCTTTAATTCTGCTGTACTTTTTAATTTTATTTCCGTATGAACTCCTTTTTATTTTGTGCCCTTCTCGCATTGAGGACAATGCGAAGCCTAAGTGTGGGGAGGGTTTTATCTGCTTTATTTGCTTACTTTGCTTGACTGCATGCTTATTTCTCTGCTTGTTGTATGATTTCATGATTTGTGCGCTTTTAAATTTTCGGATTTTTATTTTTAATTGCTGCCAACTTTTGAAAACACCCCAATGATAGACACACACCCTGACTTGTGCACATAGAAGAAAAATGCTGTCCTAGTCAAGGTCCCGAATGATTCATGCTTTGCCTGTTATGCCTTATACCTGCTTCAAGACCTAGACACCAGTAGTCACAACTTAACACCTTGTGAGCATTTGAGCCTTCATGCCTATATTTATTGTTTGAGTGAATGCATGACTAGGTATTGGTTGGGCTTGCATGATATCCATGGGTATAGACACATTTAGACATAGGAAAGCAGTAAAAAGATTAAGTCTTCGCATCACATTATCTTCTCTCATCTTTTCTGTTCTGTTTTCTTTTATTACTCCCGAACCACTTCTTGACCCTCCATTCTGACCATTTGAATTTTCGTTGATCTTTCTTTTGGCAGGTGAGCGATGTTGTTGGGCGCACCATCGAGGGCTAGACTAGACAGAAGAAGCAGCAAAAGCGAAGTGTGGGGGCTCCCGAATACATTCACGGTCCTGAATACTGGCACCAATTCAAGGGCAGACCAAAACGAAAAAACCACTTCCCACCCACAGCAAAACACAAGTGTGGGGAAGTGGAATCAGACATCTGGCCCCCAAAGAAAAGGTCTCATTCCTCAACCAGACCAGCTCTCTTCCTCTCTCTCTCGAAAAAAAATATATATATATATATATATATATATATATAGAAAAACAAAAACAATAAAAGAGAGAGGGAAGAGAGCAAGACAATACTTTCGAAGCCAGAAGAGGAAAATCGGCAGCCAGCATCCACTCAAGGTCGTGAACCTCGGTCCCGAAACGCAGCAAGGGTCCCCCTCGAAGAAGAAAAGCCTAGTCTAGCCTTCGCTCCAGCAACATTGTCTCACCATTTGATTCTTTCTTGCCAAGGGAGCATTCCAGGTTTGAGTTGGTTCCACCACCTTCTCATTTCACTTCCTTACCTTCCCTCTTCTCCACTTTCTCTTCTCGATACGCTCCTTCCATTTCCTCTCATCAATTACTTTCTTTGTTTCCCCTTCTTACCCTTGATGCGAAGTCTTTTGATTGCTAGATTGCCTATGCATGTGTCTAATGTACTCGGATTGATATGTAAGCTTGATTTTGTGCCGTGTTATTGCGTACTTGAGTGTTTAAACACCTAGCCTTGTTCATGAGCGTGAGTGCAAACAGCAATCCATGTGAGGACTGCTGGTTGATAGGCTGATGTGGAAAAATCCATTCTTAAGGGTCGTTATCCTTCTGATTGGATGCAGGTGTATCTAGGCAGGGCTTGATTTCATTCGGGGTCCCGAATCTTGAGTAGCATGATTTTTCTCTGTGCTATTGTTTGGTGTGTCTGTTCTATTTTGGGGACTGTTTTAAATTTTGTGAATGCTCGAGGGCGAGCATTGGGCAGTGTGGGGGCTATTTGATAGCATGTTTTTATGCATGATTTTCCCTCCACTTTCTCACTTATCTAGAGCATGATTCTGCTAATTTACCCTTGATTTCATTACTATTGCAGATTCAGGCCTAAAAAGGGAGTTTGTGCTAAAACATGCGTTTTTGGTGCATTTTGAGCGAATTCCAGTTTCAAGACCAGAAGTCGAGGTCCCGAGCCCAAAGCAGCGTTCAAGGTCCCGAGTCGGATTCCCAGTTCGGGACCCCGAAGGGCAAAGGATGTCATTTCCACGTGTCATCCCACCTAAAACGCCCATGTGACTCCTCTGACACTGTTCCTGCGCTCTGCACTGATTACCAAACACCTACCGAACTGACCAGTTCAGCCTCGAGCTCAGTCCAGACCTGCCAAAGCTGGAGAAATCAGACAGCTTTATGCTTTTCCAGCTTTGTGCTTTAAGGAACATGGATCCACTTCTTTAGGCTTTCAATTAATGCATTTTGTCCCTAGTTTTAGGCTGAAGATATTTTGTGCTTAGGGCTCTACTATATAAAGAGCATCTAAGCTTAGTTTAGGGAATCTTTTCCTAGCTTTTAATCACTTAGCATAATTTAGAAGTAGCTTAGACTTCTCTCTAGTTTCTCTCTCTAGCCATTGTTAGCTTCTTCAACATTGCTGCCGAGCTATAAACGGAATTTTAGTAACAAGTTTTCTTCCCTTCATCTATTTATTTACTTGTTATGCTTTCTTTAATCGTTATTTGTTTATCCTTAAGTATGAGTAGCTAAATTCCTAGTTCTTGGCAAGGCTGATTCAAGGGTTGCAAGGGCAGATTCGAGGCCTTAATGTGCTTAATATATTCTTGATGCTGTATTTAACTATTCATCGATTTAATTACATCTTTGCATGATTTAATTTAAGGTCTGATCAACTGCGAATTATTTTGTGTAAATGCTGCCATTCATGTGATGAATACGAAAGGAAAATCGCATGAGTAAGTAGGCATCTATTTAGTCTTGACTGTGTCAAAGTGGTCTTGAATAGATAGGTTGGGTAGTTGATTAGGGCTAGGTCACGAGCCTGACAAACTGAGGGACTTTAGCTCTAGATCTGTCTTTTCTTAGCTTCATGGGCAGTTTGAGTATGGCCCTCTCGCATTCGTGCTTGGAGGGATGGCAAACTGTCAAGACTACCTCATATGTGGAAACGGGGGGCAGTTTCTCTTAAGAGAAAAGTAGGGGATATCCGAGGAATCTGGTCCCCATGTCATTTCTATGACATCTCGAATGGAATACCCTTGAGCTGATGACGACCTGGTCCCGAATGCAACCCAGAATGCCTTTGCCGAGAACACTTCCTCCATCTGATTATTCATGCTTATTTCACTCTTGATCTATTTCACGCCTGCGTTGATACTTCTGCATCTGTTTCTGATTTGTTTTATTATTTCTGGAATTATTTGCTTACTTGCTTTATTTTATCATTCGGGACTCCCGAATTGACACCTCGGGACCCCGAATACTGCTTTCCTAGATAAAAATTGTTAGCTCCCAAAATCTGCCTTGGCCAACTCGTTTGGCCAAGAAAAACCCCCCCCTAAGTGTTACCCTTTGTGCTCTTCTCCCGAATACATTCACGACCATAAATCAGTTTCTCACAATCCCTGTGTTCGACCCTGACTACCACTGTACACTTTATCTCTTGTGCACACACGTTTTCAGGCACTATAAATTTATGTATTTGATTGACGATCACCCTCATTCATGGAAGAGCAGTCGGTCATATGTTTAAATGAAACGGAAGATGATTGGAGAGTACCGGTAATCAATTACCTTAAACATGGAATATTACCGGAGGACGTAAAGGAGAAAATGAGAATTCTTAAAGGGACAGATAAGTGTTCCCTATACGATGGGGAGCTCATTCGACGATGCTTCTCCCACCCTGCGGCCAAATGCATTTCTGAAGCAGAAGGCCGATATGTGCTTCGTGAGATTCATGAAGGAGTTTGTGGAATGCACGCTGCGGGAGGAACCATGGTAGCACAAGTCTTGCGAATGGGATTTTACTGGCCTACAATCAGGGGAGATTGTGATCAATTCGTGTGAACCTGTAAATCCTGTCAAGAATATGCAAGGATACCTCGGCAACCGGCAACGGATATAACGGCAATGCTTAGTCCATGCCCATTTGCTCAATGGGGGATTGATATCTTAGGGCCCTTCCCGGAAGCTCGCTCGCAGATTAGCTTTGTAATCGTTGCAGTGGATTATTTTACCAAGTGGGCTGAGGCTAAGGCGGTCCCAAAGATTACAGCAGAGAAGGCATGGCATTTTTTCCAAACTCAGGTAATTTACCGGTTTGGCATTCCAAGAATCTTGGTAAGTGACAATGGAGCTCAGTTTACAAGCGCTTATTTTCGAAGGAAGTGTTAGTCCTTAGCGATTGAGCAACGGTTCACATCTGTTGCGCACCCTCAGACAAATGGTCAAACGGAATTCACTAACCGTACCATACTTAGTGGAATCAAGAAGAACTTAGAGGGAGCTAGCAAGAAGTGGGTAGATGAGCTGCCTAACGCCATGTGGGCCTACCGGATGACTGAAAAAACAAGCACGGGGGAGACACCGTTTGCGATGACATACGGCACTGAAGCGGTAACACCGGTAGAGCTCGGAGCTATTAGCCTAAGGATACAATATTTTGAAGAAGAATGAAACTGTCAGTCTCTACAAACCCAACTCGACCTACTACCGGAACTCCGTGAGCAAGCATTTGCCAAAAATCTGCAGTATAAGCGCAAGATGGCAAAGTATCATAATCGAAGGGTCAAAGAAAGGTTGCTTAAGGTGGGTGATTTAGTGCTTCGTAACAGACGAGCTGCGAGACAGGAGATGAGGAAGTTGAGTCCAAATTGGGATGGACCTTACCGGGTAACAAGAGTTGTTAGGAAAGGGGCGTATCACTTGGAGAGAATGGACGGTACACCTTTACCCAATTCTTGGAATATTGTCAATTTAAAATTGTATCACCCGAGGGCAGAGGCGTTATTTGTAAATGATAAATAAATAAATAACACCGTGGACGTAGGCATTATTGGCCGAACCACGTTAAAAAATATGCTAGTGTTCTTTTTTCTTTTCAGATTCTAGCATGACACTGACCATGAAAAATGAGAAGATGGTACGCAAATACCGACATGAGTACCGGTAAGCGATATCACTGACATGAGTATCAGTGGTCCAAAAATCACACTTTACGAACAAGAGTATTGGTAAAGTAAATTTTAAGTCTTACCGGCATGAGTACCGGTAAGCGATATCACTGACATGAGTATCAGTGGTCCAAAAATCACACTTTACCAACAAGAGTATTGGTAAAGTAAATTTTAAGTCTTACCGGCATGAGTACCGGTAAGCGATATCACTGACATGAGTATCAGTGGTCCAAAATCACACTTTACCAACAAGAGTATTGGTAAAGTAAATTTTAAGTCTTACCGGCATGAGTACCGGTAAGCGATATCACTGACATGTGTATCAGTGGTCTAAAAATCACACTTTACCAAAAAGAGTATTGGTAAAGTAAATTTTAAGTCTTACCGGCATGAGTACCGGTAAGCGATATCACTGACATGAGTATCAGTGGTCCAAAAATCACACTTTACCAACAAGAGTATTGGTAAAGTAAATTTTAAGTCTTACCGGCATGAGTACCGGTAAGCGATATCACTGACATGAGTATCAGTGGTCCAAAAATCACACTTTACCAACAAGAGTATTGGTAAAGTAAATTTTAAGTCTTACCGGCATGAGTAGCGGTAAGCGATATCACTGGCATGAGTATCAGTGGTCCAAAAATCACACTTTACCAACAAGAGTATTGGTAAAGTAAATTTTAAGTCTTACCGGCATGAGTATCGGTAAGCGATATCACTGACATGAGTATCAGTGGTCCAAAAATTACACTTTACCAACAAGAGTATTGGTAAAGTAAATTTTAAAGTCTTACCGGCATGAGTACCGGTAAGCGACATCACTGACTTGAGCATCAGTGGTCCAAAAACCTTACTTTACCAACAAGAGTATTGGTAAAGTAATATTTAAGTCTTACCGGCATGAGTACCGGTAAGGCGTTTTTAAGTCTTTACGGCATAAGCACCGGTAAGCGACATTACGAATGGAATTCTGACGTGCATTGATAAAAGGCACGCGTAGCCTGATTGACATGAATATTGTTAAAGATAACATGCAAGATAAGAAGAAAACTAGTAACTTGCTAGTAAAAGTATTGGCACCCATGAGAGCATTTTAAATAACGAGAGAAAGCCTTCGGTAAGTACTTAGGCTCGTTTTTCGTTTGGGCTTCCCAGTGATACACAATGCGCAAAGGAAGGTGCAGGTAACGGGAAAGACAAGTTTTAAATAAAAATGCTAAGTGCACATAAGTCGTTCAACAAAAGTGCTAAGTGCACGTAAAGGTCCTATCTATTACAAAAAAAATCGCTAAGGGGAGGAAGAGTCTTCATGTGGCTGGAGGAGATGATTTGTCCCTGGGAGCAACATCTGCATTAGTATTATCAATGTCAGCACCGTCAAGGAGAGCATCCTCATCATCGTCAGCCCCGCTAGAATCGTCATCACTGCTCACGTTGTCAAAATCTTCCTCCTTCAAAGCTGCTATCAGGATGTCACCATAATGGTCAGCTCGAACAAGACAAAAGTTCTTGGGGCCATAATAATTTATGCATCCCATAATGACAGCCTTGGCCGTGGCGTTCCTCCACTTCTCGATTCGGCTAGGAACGGCGTCAAGCTCTACCTACTTCTCTGCCAGACTTTGAAGAGTAGTAGCCAAGTCTTGATTCGCCTAAAACAATTCCTGCTCCATAGACACCTTGTGAACGGTAAACTCTTCTCGAAGAGAAGAGGCAAGCTGTTCCTTCTCCGCAATAGAATCAGTCAAAGTTTGCACAGCAGTCGCCAGAGTGTCCTCTCTCTTTTTTGCCTCGGCCAGCTCTGTTTAGAGAAGAATTACCATTTCATCAGTTTTCTGTTGAAGCTCTGTGGCCTTTGAGAGTTCACCCTGTAAAGAGCTCTTGTCAGCACACAACTTGTCAAGAAAGCTCACTTGGGCATTGATTCTCTGCGCAACGGTTTCATAGGTGTACTGGAGATAGGTCATCTGAGTGTATGAGAGGCTACGATAGTAATCCAGCTGAGAACTAAGGGCTGCTTTTTGAAATTCAGTTCGGTCAGCATCAGAGGTCATGATTTCAGAAATCAAGCAACCCATCTGAATATCTTGAGCGCTAGGTTTGGGCATCCCAAGTGCTTGGCAGCTCTCATAGCTAAAGTTGCGGAGGCTAAGCTCACCAAGGGGAGCAGTGTTGGAACCCTCACCTGATAGCCTTACGGAAAGAGCAGGAGGGAGAGGCAGAGTGACGTCTGAAATAGGAAGTACGGAAGACTTGTCCCCCGGCAACAAATGAAGAAAAGGAAGGTTAAATACATCTAGAGAATTATCACCATCCTTCCCGGAAGCTCCGATGAATGTGGCGTTGGGAGTAGGAGGAGGAGCGAGCTCCATCTCGAGAGCATTGGCAGAAAGAATGTTCTCCTCGACTCTGACCTTTTCCACCAAAGATGAATCGGGAATCCGGGCTGATTGAGGAGTGGGAGTTCTCTCAGAGTCAATCTCCTCAATAGTGTTTGGTTGAGCATAAGGTATAGCAATATGTGGAACAATGACTGGAACCTCACCAGGGGTAACGGGATCAGGAATGACCACGACATCGCGTGAGGGGGAAAGAGCGTTAGTCTCGTGCTCCCTAGTAGGTGAAGTATCATCGAAGATGCGAAGATGGCGGGCTTTCTGCTCAGACAGTTTTCGTAGCGCCTTTCTTTTGTAGCGTTTCCCCATGGAACTTAAGGAGTTGAGAGGCATTCTTTCACCACTGATGGACTCTTCAGTGGCGGTATCAGCGATGGAAATAGTTTGATCAGCACCGGCAGCAATTTCAGTAGCTAATTGAGGATCTACGTCCTCAGCGATCTCCCGGTCGGTAACTTGGTCAATCTCAAGATCGACACGGGCTAATTCTGGGTCTGAAGACGCGGAAACAGAAGCGGCTTGGGTTAACGGTTGAGGGATGGAAACGGTAATCCTACCAGAACCGGAAGCGGAACCTCGTTTCTTTTTAGGGATGATTGGAGCAGGAGGCTGAGCAGCGACTTTTCTTTTTTCCCGACGTCGCATGCACATTGGTTTCCAACCTGGGGGGACGTCTGCAAGAAAACAAAAGAAGAATATAAGGATCAAAGGAAAAAATATGTGGCTAATTTGTATCCTAGATGCTCACTTTCCCCATAATCTTTGAGTGGGACACCGGTAGCTAGTTTTTTGACGTGGAACGGAGTCCGTATAGCAACAAGCTTGGCGATATCTTTCTTTTCCTCCTCTGAAAGATTACGGGGAAGCGTCCAGTCACTATCAACAAGGGCATAATTGAAGTCGGGCCGCCACCAAGCTTCTGGTAATTCAATTACAAAGAAATTTTCCTTCCAGTGTTTAACCGATTCCTCAATCTTCTGGAAATTTCAGAGGAAAGGAAAGATCTCGTCTGTATGCCATCTAGGACCAAAACCGATAACTCCCTTGCGGCTGTAAAGAGTAAAGAAGTGACGAAAGAGCCTGAGGGTAGGCTTAACCGCGTACATCCGGCAGATCCGGATAAAGGAGGTGATACAGGTCCAAGAAGGGGGAGTTATTTGTGCTGGATTAAGAGCGGTCCTTTTGAGTAAGTCTGACACCATGGCAGGAGGAGGCAATTGAAACCCATACGAGAACATTTTCGTGTATAGAATGCGACGCTTGTCGGGCATCGCACTGTTAAATCTGAGGTCAGAATTGGCAACATGGGTGTGGCAATCGTCGGGGATCTTTGCCTTCACGCTAGCAAGGATGGCATCTAGAGTCTCTTTTTTCCAGATCAAAGACGACATAATATCCATGTCTTCAACGGCTTTGGCAACGGAGCGAGCGCGAGGAGCCATGGATAAAAAGTGGAGTGTAAAAGTAGGGAAAAGGAAGGATTGTGTACCTGCGATAATTGAAGGAGCGGCGCGGCGATGAAACTTGTGGAGAGAAAAGCAAGAGAAGAGATTAGGGTTTTTCTTGAGCAATTTAAAAGTGAAAGAAGAAGAAAAAAGGAAATCAAATCATTATTTAGGAAAGGGTGTGAGTTGTGTCACTTCAAAGGATTTTGTGGAAATCGAAGAGGTGTGTTTGAGGTGCACGCGCGTCAGTGGACTGTCGTTTTGAGGAGAAAAGGCGCGAGCCTTTAAATGAGACGTCCACCTTTTACGGGTAAACGTGTGCCACGTGGGCTACTGCAAGGGTCATCATTGTTGTTGACTCTGTGGTTTTGCGGGATGTTCGACACTTATAAGGAAAACAGAAGGGTATTTTATTCTTTACCGGAAGCTTGACTGGTCAGCGCACAGCCACGTGGATGGAATGACTGTCAAGGTGACGAATCAATATCAATAAATGGGGTGACCGGTATTTACATAAAAGAACCGTTACCTCACAAGAAGACCGGTATCCAAGGAAGGATAATGGGGATAAAGACCAACGGTATAGCCGTTACCCACAAGGGTGATAGAGCATAAAGAGAAGGATATTATGGTAACAGCGCAAGGGCTGTAACCGGTAACTCTGAAGGTTACCGGTAACCATAATAAACACCTTCTTTATGACGTTTAATGGCTATGGCACCATTATTGTACAGACATTACGCAATGATTAAGAAGAGCCACGCGGGTCACTAATGAGCATTAATAACAGATTATTAATGAAGGGACAACATTAAATTATCCGTAACGATCAGGTATGTACGCCTATAAATATCCTGGAGAAAGGAGAAGAAAGGTACGTGCACACATACTGATTTACAGAGCTGTTACTATACCCAAATAGATTACTAACTTGACCGTCGGAGAGTCTATGCCGAAGACTCCCTCCGGCGCTTTGCAGGTCAAACAAGGTCCAATCTTGAGGATACGTCATCAACAGCGGTTCTCGAAGAGTCCTATTGTTTCATATATTATCAGTACCTCTCTGAGTTTTCTGAGCATGTTTTTCATTTTTTTCATGGCTAAGTTTGATGTGCGAAATTGCTCTCATTGTGTACTATAGTAAATGTGATCACATTTGGGTTCGAAACGAGGTTTCCAAAACTTGGTCTAAACAATCAACAGTGGCAAACTATCCCTTCATTCAGACAAGGACTTGCATCAATGGCACTGTTATCGGACATGATGGAAACCATCTGGTCTCATATAACCCTAAAACTCATGAACTAAAGAGGATTAAGTTTTTTTTGTGGTATACCGATTCACAACTGCCATCAAATTGTTATTCCTTTCACAGAAAGTCTAGTAGAAGAAAAGAAGGATCATCGCAATATTATTCCTCAAATTCGAAACAAAAAATCAAGAAGAAGAAATGGATTGTTACTATGGGCGCCGCATTGTTTTCCTCTCATTAATGGATGGATGAAAAAGTAGCGACATTATTCATCAAGGAGAAGAAACAATTAAATGAACCTTGTTGTACTAATTGTAGTCGGTTGTGTTGCTTATGTGCTTTTTCTCAACTTACCAAACCACTCATACTAACTACTCCCTCCGGTCCAATTTATATGACATTTCCCTACTGAAAAGAAGGACCAAATTAATTAACGTTCATACTTTCCAAAGCAAAGATTGCATCCATTTGATAATTTTACCCCTATCCTCATTCCATCTTCCTCCTTTCCATTCACACCCACCAGGGCCACCACCACCTTGGAACCACAACACGGTAAATCTGAAATCATCTCAATCTCTCTTCTGTTTCTATCAACATACACAACAGCAGCATCTCATTGCACATCTAAGCAACCCTTCCCAAATCTTTGTCTTTTTCATCATCTTTCAAAATTTGCTCCCAATTTTCATTACCAGATCCAAATCTGGAAATCCTTACACGACTCTTCCAATTTCCATCAACCATGCCACCAAAACTTCCAATCACAATACCAACAAACTCCAATGTAGAGACCGGATCCAGATTTGGGAGTGAGTGTTGATGGTTGGGTAGTGGTGGACTCAGAAGGAACAAGGGTAATCGCGCTTTATGTGAGTTATGAGGTCGCTTTTCAACAGATTGATTCAAATTTATGGTTAGGTAGTGATGGTAGTGGAATATGGAGAGTGAATCATTAATGGTGGAGATGGATCTGGTGCTACTGTGTGATTCATGGTAGAGATGGATCTGATGATGGTAGGTGGTGATGGAGATCCGTGTTGTGCTGAAAGAGAAAAAGAATGACATGTTTGTAAATTTGGGAGGGACAAATGGCAGAATTAATAAATCAATTATTGGCTTAATTTTACTTATTATTCCAAAACGTCATATAAATTGAATCGGAGGGGAGTATGTGTTACTTACATTTTATTGTTTTGAGTATATATTCATGTAGGAATTTTCTTGCACGAGTTTATAGTACTTCTTCAACATCAAAAACTAAAAATGGAAAGTTCTGGAAAAATTAACACTCAATATTCGAAAGCTTTTTAGTATTTTAATTTTAATTTTACTGCTATTTTTCGTTCTTGGGCTGGGCCCTTTGAGAAACCATAATACTTTCAAGTCCAAATACCGCCGAAACACAGAAATACGTCTCCTCAGGCTCTCCTCCTCGCTTTCCTTTTACCAAAACATCCATGGCTGCAACAATTAGAAGAAGCATCTTAGGCAAAAGCTCTATCGTGTCTGGCTCTTCTTCTCTTCTCCCTCCCGCCCTTTTCATATCCTTTCGTGGAATAGCCAGCAAGCTCTTTGTTGGAGGTATTTCCTCTATAACATTTTGTCAATGGTTATTAGTATTATTACCCACGCTGGAACACAAACTGTTTGTAGAAATGCTTGATCCATGTACCTATTACTGCTTGCTGTCTTTTCCAGTGAAGTTGTAGTTTCAACTTGCATATGTTCAATAGGGTGTCATTATTTTGGTATGTCAGGATTTGGAAGCTTTAGTTTGGAAGAATGGCTATATCACCTAAAGTTTCCTATTTCATCATGTGCCTAATCTTGTATCCAGTGATTTACAGCACAACAATGCTATTGAAATCAATACTTGATTGGGGTTACAGTTGAGAGTTATGTTAGCCCGAATGCTGCACTATTATGTTTTGATGTTGTGGGGAAGGCTATGCCGAAAAAGTTAATCTATCTGATCAAACCAACAATGTCATTCACCAAAAGTATAACCGTAGAATACGAGTTGTTTGGGTAATGATTATAAAACCAAGGAAGGAAACCGAGTAGAAATCTGGCATACTCTGGTTAGCTTGGTTGTGCACATGAGCATGTGCATTGTATTTTGTGGAGTGACAATAACAATTAGCAGCTTAAGGCTTAATGAGGTATTGTGTCGATATTCAATTTTTTGCTCTTCGTTGTTTCGACTCTTACCTCATAGCATTTGGGTAAGAATTCAGATGCTTGGATGCTTAGATGACATTTAAGATACTTCTAAGCAGTGTACATATGTAATGAATTATTAAAAAAATTAACATAGTCCAATCATTTGCAGGTACTATGTTGAAAACTTACTATCATAGTCTCACATGTCCATTCGATATCTTCTTGGATTTTTTTTACGAAATGTTCATCGATAATTGAACGAGATAAAACTAACTCACCATGTTGCAGGAATTTCATTCTACACAGAAGAGAATGGATTGACGGAAGCATTTTCTGAGTATGGTCAAGTTGTCGAAGGTAGACTCTAGAAATGCTTAAACTTTAAATTACCATATGTAAGCTTTTAACATTTTATTATCACCTGGAGTTTACCACAATCTTTTTCATAATGAGAGAAATACTAATAATTATTCCTTTGCCAGCTAAAATTGTAATGGACAGAGTGTCAGACAAATCAAAAGGTTTTGGTTTCGTCACTTATGCATCAGAAGAAGAAGCCGAGAGAGCCAGAGAGCAGATGAATGGAAAGGTAGAAATTCTGAACCTTATTTCTGCCTTTAATTTCACTATAGTTTAGTCGAAACTTCAACATGAGAAGTTATTTCTGGCAGACACTGCATGGACGAGTTATCTTTGTGGATTATGCAAAGCCCAAAGCTAATTTTGGTGGCGGAGGAATACCAATTGCTAGAGGACCGCCTGAACCAACACCCGAGAGATCTGGATCTTGAAGAATTAAATACTCTTGATGAGTTTTTGGGGAGTTTTTCCACCCACCTCCGTGCAAGTGGTCCAACATTGTTAGTGTATTCAGAGCGCATGAGAAACTAATATACTAGATGCGAGTGGAGTGTGATGCTTGTGCTAAACATGTTGATTCGTAACTATCAGTCTATTACTTGTTGGATGCAGAAAAACTTGAATGAGCTACCAGTTGTTGACTGTCGGCTTTAATAGTAACCACTATCTTATTATAGTTCTTTTAATGAGCGTATTACCGGTTGTTGATTCTGTAATCTATGTTGAATGTGTGCTGACAGCAGAAACTGCAAGTTGTATCGGTGTACGATGAACTCAGTTGTTGTCTGAACTTTTTTTCCAGCTAATTAGGACCTTTTCTTGGTGAGTATTGCAACTTGTGATTAGGTACCACTTACTAAATGCTGTGATCATCGCAATTCCTTACGTGTGGGTTGTGTCCTCTGTTTCACGCAATGCATGCTCTGCTGCTGTTAGGAACACGTAGTGGAGCAATTGGCTGATCATCCCCATTCCGTATCGATCAAGTTTACCCTGGTCCTATACCCAGGCCTAACTGCCTAGCTGCCTCGATTCCGCTGCAGGCCAACAGTGGTCGTGGTGTCTCCCACCAGACACATGTTGGTTATCGATAAGGTTATTGCCTACGCGAATCGCAAGTTTCGAGATGCATTGATGGGTGAGTGATTTGGTGTACTTTCACATCTTACGCAAAAAGACTCAATTATCTTTTTTATTCGGAGACATTACTTGCTGCGAATATTTTACCTCATAATATGAAATGCCTGAGATGAAACAGGAACCAAAATATAAATAATAAATAAACAAAAGTGATATGATGCAAGAAAACTAGTATTTTCTGTTACTATCCTATTTGTTTTCTTCTCAATTTTTTTTCTTTTTTCTTTATTCTTTAGGAAAAGAAGAAAAAAAACGAAAGGAGTAGGAAAAAAGATAAAATTCACCCTTGCGTTTGTAGCACAAGTCAGACAACAATATTTATAATTGAGGCAAATAAATTATTGCATTTATTCACTTGTTCAGCATTGACCACTACAATCTAAAAATAAAAATGTTTTGTTTGGCACCCGGAAAAAAGATATTACTAATTTATTCCAGCTTAAATTTTTGATAGTGGAAGAAATAACTGCAATAATTTTGATTTTAAAAGTATAATGACATCCGACAGTAGATAAATTCATAAATTGTCAAACAAAGTATTAGTATTTTTGGCAATAATGGTCTGTGTTAACCGAGTAGGCAAATGTAGTTATTTATTTGACTCAATTACAAATATTGTGGCCTATCTTGACCTGAGCGTGAATTTTACCATTTTTCCTATTATAATTAATTAATTAATGTTACATGATCAAATACAAAACTACTTACTTACTCAAACTTAAATAATTTTTCCCCGTCTTTTTCTCACTCACCTTCTTGCTGCTGACAAAATGATCGATTAGGTATGGGTTAAAGATGAGCTTTCATGTGCATTTTACAAATAACAATTCAATGCCTAACCTGAACTTTCAACCACCTTATCATCACGCATCTAATAATATAAACTTGTAGGTCATACCCGTACCCGACGGCCCGACCCATAAAATTCTTCATACTTCAACCCTTTATCTCTAAATAAGTGTCTTTCTAGAGAAAAAATAATATAATAAGTGTAATTTTCACATAACTATGATTTTTTTTGCTTTATTTTCTAATCCCACGGTCACTTCTTCCATCCATGCTAACATTCTTTTAATTTCTGAAACCACAAACTTATATTAAAAGATTGATTTGGTCTTGATTAAATAGGAAAATCAAAATTAGAGAAAAATTTGAATATGAGGTACAAATAAAAGGATAATTTAAGATTTGTGGACAAACTGAATAAATCAGACGTTATGCCTATCTAATTAGATTACATTAATTTATAATGTTATTTTTAGTAATTAAAACTCGTAATTTTTTAAAGATCGACTAAACTCTTCCTGTAACGGATTGATTGTGGAGTAGTTGGATTCTAAGCTTTCTGGTCAAAGAGATGCTACTAAATTTTATTAATTAATGATCCATGTCCTCTTCTTTTTGTCCTTTCTCCTCAATAAAAATGCTCCTCTTCAAAATGGAAGATTTATTAGGTACATTTAATACTTAAGGTTCATGATTTATCCATTTTAGTGGTATTTGTTATCAAAATAATATTATATCTTTTCCAGTCAAAACAAGGAGAAGTAGTTGTCATTCAATGACCACTTCATCCCTTCTTGACGACAATTTCAACACATCATATATTTAACAAACAGAATAGCCATTTTCTTTTTCTTTTTCGTATATCCATTTTACAAAAGTAATGATTAATAATATAATTAATTATATTTTCTGCTAATTATGTAGTGTATTTTACATTAGAAAGTATATTTTTATATTAAAATTTGTAATTCAACAGCAAAAAATGTATTCCTTTTGGGTTGGGCAGCAATAATTAACATTATTAAGGAACCATAAATTGCTATTATTTTAGATTAGGAGAATAATTATAATTTGTCTTCAAAATTGGTGGGCGTCATTTGTTTTGTATCAACCAAAAGCGTCATTTTATCTGTATCAGAGACAGTACATTTTTACGATAATTATATCCAAAAAGAGGAAGGAAGCATGTACTTACTTCAACATTTTTAATGTATCAATCTTGTATTTGTATAAACTTAAATGTCATTAATTACCAACAAAAAAAAAAATTCCCATAATTTTTGTATCTATATATCTAATCAATCAAAATTTTATCTGAAAAATGCAAATATTCCAATTGAAGCAAAAATCAAGACACCTAAAGTTACACACAACATATCCAATGTCCCTTCAGCTTTCATCTTCCTTTCTTTCCTTTCTTTCTTCATTTCCAAGAATTCCTCAAATCTTTTCTTCCCTTCTTGCTCCCTCATCCCTCTAATTCCTTTTTTACCCTCCAATGCCCCACGTAAAATCCCCAAACTGTCCCTTCCATTCAAGAACATCCCATCCAAGTCCTCCACTTGCAAACTCACTTCCCTCACGTGCATTCCCCCTCCTCGGGCCCCACCTCCGCACGTGACCAAAACTCCCCAGTCCACAAACTCCATAGATGATCCTCTCCTCCTCGCCACCACTGTCGCAAACCGCGCGTGCACCTCACCGCTCAACCAATGCCTCTGAACCGTCACCGGCTTGTAGCTTGACAAGTTCACCGCCCTCCCAGCAGTGTCCACCAGAATCCAGCTCAGCGATAAGTCGTCAGCTAACCCGTCGCACGACGACGCGCAGTTCGATTCCGGGTGGGGGATGGGCGTCGGACACGTGTCCTTAGGATCCAGCATGTCAATCCTAAAAGGGGAGCACGAGAACCACGCTGACGTGGTCTCCGTTTGGACAACCTTGGAAAAAATCGGACTGCCGCGGTAATAAATGTCCACGGCGGAGATTAATTCGGACGGACGGTTGAGATCGTCACTCGCCGGCGAGCCCACGGTGGGGTTCAGGAGAGGGAAAGAGTGAGAGAAGAAGGAGCGGGGGCCATCGGCGAACGAAGAGATGACGTGGCGCATGAGTGGCAGGCGAGTGGAGGGCCACGTGGAGTGACAGATGTTGGCCCACAGATCTTGGTTGGAAGCGAGTGAGTTTAGTTCTGTTGAAGAGCAAGAAATGGAAGCGAGAGAAAGGCCGTCGAGGCGAGTGAGGATGTGGGTCGCGAGTATGTCGGAATGGACGGCGGAGATTGAGGCGGAGGAGGAGGAATCGGCGGTGGTGGAGAGAAATTCAGGTGGTGCGTTAGATGCGGTTGCCGCCATGCGTGATGTGTGCGTTTTTTTTCTGTTTCGAAATTTTAAATTTTGGTGCTTTATTTCTCGGATTCGAGCAAAAGGAAAGCCAAAAAGAGGTCTTTGTGCAGTAAAGATTTATTGAAGATTTATTTATATAGGACTTTTATAAGGTGCAAAGGGTGTTGTTTCTTGTTTGTGTTGTTGTGTGGTCTTGCTCGAATTATTGTATTATCCTTAGTATCGTCTTTAATTACTGAAATGCCATTCTTGTTTCTTTTCGTTTTGACTTTTTAATTTAATTTATTTCAAGTTGAAGTGATTTGAATTATCTTAAGTTCCCGGAGAGCATTGGAATTTCGCTTAGTTCAAACTGTTATCAGCATTTGCTATGGACGCTAATTAGTGTTATTTCTCTTTGTAACAAAAAAAAATTATGTTAAGTTGAAGTGATTTAAATTATGCAGTGATTGAATTACCAAATAATCTAAATAAAAAAATAGTGATTTTGTGATTTATATTTTTCCATAAAAAAATAAAATTTTGTTATATTATTAGTTATGAATATAATATTAGAGATCAAATTTATGACCTGACATTTTTTTTAATAAGCATCATGATCTATGTTTATTTTTTTTTTAGATAAGTATGACATATATCATAAAAACGGCGTACACAAATAAGTTGAATTATAAGTTTATTTCATCGTTATAGGAAAATACTTTAGATACAAACTATTTTATACAAACTAATGTATTAAAATATGATTGATTATATTATTATTATTATTATTATTTTATACAAACTAATGTATCAAGAAAATTGTGAATTAATGAATCATAAATCAGTGGTTTTTATAAAAATAACAAAGAAAACACCCAATAAATTAGAAGAAAAAAACCAATAACCTTTTTTACAAAATAAAGAAATGTGAGATAATGATTTCTAGCCTCTAACTTGCATTAATCCAAAACCATATCATCAAAAGCATGCACTAAAACTAGACATTAAAATAATTTGAACATATGATACGGATTCATTGAATTTTGGACCAAACATTATCGATGACATTATCTACCTCATTTCTAACAATATTTTGTTTCCTAATCAAATTGGAGGCAAACCCACTTGCTTTATATTCAATTCAATATATATATATATCCATTAATCATAGCTTAGTCAAGCCGGCAATAATAATAAAATAATTATACATTTTATGATACATAGCAATTGGTACGTACATATGATGGGCCATAATGTTTATCCTAGCTAATTGACTCCACCCTAAAGATATTTTTGATTACGTGCATCATGATGCATACCAATCACACATCATTGTCTTAACTCTTGATTTTCTTTGGTCATGTAGCTCAAAATACATAATTTAGCCCAACGTATGAAAAAAAAATGTATAAATTGCATGAAACAAAATTAGAATATATCGATCGAGTAAATGCACCAACTTTATAAAGTGCAATTTAATGGGTATTTTTATTTGAAATAACCCTATAGTTATTACTTATTAATTTCTTTTACTTTTTTGAAAAAGAAAAAAATTTAAAATTTTACGGTATCTGGATAAAAAAAACCTACACAATTATCGTTAGAAAAAAAGATAAATATTATCCATTCTATCCTAAAAAAAAATGACTTTCAAATTACTTTTATGAGAATTAAGGAAATGATTAATTTATATTTTCGATATTTGTCTAGTCAATTACTATCAATGATTATAGTAAATATAATCAATCAATATTAATCTTAATTTCTCAATATATTAAAAATGATGAAAATGATAATTATTCAAAAACAAATAAAAATAATTTGAGAGTAATACTACTTTTTACTAACTGTCTTGGATATGTGTATTCAAGGAGTACTAACGTTTTACTAACTGAATTAAATATATATAATTAAGTAAAAAAGTCAGTAAAATATAACTCT
The DNA here is from genome assembly GCA_963691705.1 of Viola odorata. Taxonomy (NCBI): domain Eukaryota; kingdom Viridiplantae; phylum Streptophyta; class Magnoliopsida; order Malpighiales; family Violaceae; genus Viola; species Viola odorata. The sequence continues at coordinate 55,662,224 of OY829543.1, read as the reverse complement.
TGCTGGATTTTGAAGACGCGTTTGCTGGAATTAACTCGTCACTTCGTATGTTGTTGTATTGTATGCATCCAGCCATCCCCAATCCACCTGCTGCTGTTACCAGCCGGGCTTTTAGAATTTTTTATTTTTATTTTTTGTCTTATAAATTGGACTTTTTCTATTTTCAACATATCCCTTCGGAAATTATTTAATTACCGACGTACCGTACGCATCGAAGTTTGCATCTATATATTTAATTAATTAAAGCTTTTTTTCTTTGGATAGACTAAATTATCATATATTTCTTTGTTCTTTTATTAAACGTCGTTTATTATTTAGACATGTATATTAAAGAGACCGGATGATTCACTATTTAAGACAATTTTGCCATTTATTTTTTCTCGGACGTACATTAAAGATTAACGTTAGTTCAAATTTATGTTAAAATAGTGAGTCATCCGACATTCTTAATGTGTTATCAAACAGTAAACGACATTTAATTCCAAACGGAGAGAGTATAGAATATCAAAAGCATGTGCCACTGATTGAGAACAAACATAAACTGTTAAAATATTGAGATTTAAACTTGAAATTTGTTCGTTCCAAATTATATAAAGAATAAAAATTCACATAAATTAAGTTTTACAAAAATTTAATACTTTAAAGGAAAATTTAGATAATTTATGTTTGAATTAGGGTCTATTTAATTTTCCTACAATTTAACAAAAATATTATATAAAATTTATATTGGAAAAAAAAATTCACAACAAAAAGTAAGTTTTAGTTAAAACTTTTTTAAAGTGAATTTTAAACCGGTTTTAGCTGTTTTATTTTATTTTTATTGAAAACATTGTCCTCTGTCTCTTTTGAGTGATACTAGTAATTTTGCGACCACGGAAAAATGACATGAAGGCTTCGTCAAAACCGTGGCTATATTCCATTTTATTAGGTGTTTGGACAAAAATAAGTGGCAAACTTATCAATTTGTTGTCAAAAAAATGTTTAATAGTTTTATCAAAGAGGCAGGCCGGGCAGCATCTAGCTTGGCGCTCCGTTGACGTCATGGGTTAGTATGGGATGTGATATTTGTATGCATAGATGACAAAGTAGTAGCGTTTGATAGCAAATTATGTTTTTTTTTTTTACTACTCTCTCCGTCAAAAAATAATTGATTTTTTAAAATAGTAACAAAATTTAAAATATAATTTTTGATCTTATTTTATTTCACATTGTTTCATTTTTACTCATAATTTTCACTCAAAATTACCACACCATTATCAAATTGGGTTGATACATAATTTTTTTGGGTCATTTACACAAAATATATGTTTCGAAAAAGATAAAGAAAGACGTAGGAAAACCTCAGTTAAAGAAAAACGTAGAAAAACGTCAGTTATTTTTTGACGAAGGGAGTGTATATATATATATATATATATATATATCAAACGGAACTAGAAACTTTTCAATCAATAATTTTTTTCAACGAATCAATTAGATTCTGATGACTATGAGGGCCAAAACACCCAACAAAAATTAAAAATCATAACAGTACTGTGTATTGAGATGGAGCTAATCACAACAGTAGGTGCCTCGTTTTGCTATGGTACAGGTGGAATGCGACAACAAAGTCGTACTGGAGTTGAACATTCGTTTTTGTACTCAATTTTTTTATCATGCTTTTTAATAGTATTATTCGATTTATAAAAAAAAAACTCATGTTGATTCATTTAAAAAAAATAAAGATGATATATTCGACTCCAAAATGAAAATATATAGTTTTTTTTTTTAGTATGTTGGGGTTTTTTATGTTCATCGAGAAACTAATTTTATGACGCAGTTCCTAACTAGTCAATGCCTACTTTTTTTATCTCGAAATTTATTTGCCTCATTTGCTATTGCCTGAGATTTTGATAGCTATCAGACACATGGATAACAAAGATCGACATTTTAATCTCATTCACATTGTTTTATATCAAACAAGCAAAAAGTAAGTAAAGGAAAAAAATTAATAATAGTCATTTGATTTCTTTATCACTAGGGTAAACAGGAGAGAACAAAACCGATTTTATTTCTTCGCATCCTTTACAATTACACGGGTAAGCACTAAGCACAAGCAGGCCCATATGCCGCACGCAGTTAGAGCCCATGAGCCCAAAGCTGGCTAAAGGACCATGAAATATAAGTTGCTCTATAACGAACATCAGGTTTTCCCATCGTGGATCTGGACTTGGGCCTCATTTTAAGCTCACTCCCAATCACTTTTAGTTTCTTTTTTCCTTTCTTAAATAAACGTTATTTACAAAAAAAATGGTAGTTAAACAAACCCAAACTGCATGATGTTTTACTAGAGTTGTTCCGGCTGGAGTTTAGTTTTAAAAAAATTATATATATTCCAAGAAAGATTTATTATGTGTAAGTTTTAAATTTTTTTATCGGTTTTTTTTGTATGTAGATGAAAATTTATTAGTATTGTCATTGAGATTGGAAAACTTTTATTATGGAAAAAAAATTATGAAATATATTGACTTACAAAATACTAATTTTTCTTAAATTAAGAAACTACATAGATCATAAGCATTTTTTTTATTACATATGTAATTTTTTAGAAGTTAAATTATACCGAAACACTATACGTATCACGTTATAAGACGGGAGTAGCTTATAACGTGAATTTTCCATTATTATACTGGATGTTAATTGGTTTTTCTGAAATGCTAATGACAACTATTACTATTTTTTAGCTGATTATAGTTTGATTTTAAGGTTTAGATTAAAGAAAGCGGTTATATAATAATCCTCTTCATTACATTATAAACAATTTTCATTTGACTGAATAAAAACTTAGGATTTAGTCTCGTCCTAGTTGTACTACTCTTAAGTAGAGGGAAAAGAAAATTACATCCATGAGTAAAAAAATAAGATCGAATCGGTAAGAAGGTGACCTTCATCATGTATTCGTAAACCCATGACAAATATTCACTACCAATTTCTCATAATTTCAAACTTATCTATAGGAATATATTACCAATTATCATCATTTTTGGAAGAAAAAAAATACTGCATGTATGATATTTAACCAACAAGTCAAAACAATTTCAGCCAATTAAATTGAAATAATATTTCAAAAATTTCGAATAGAGGATCGATATACGAAAAACATGGAAAACAAAATTGATTTTGGAAAAAAAGAATAAAACAAAGACCATAAAGAGCAGAAGTACCACACAGGGAGAGAAGGAGGAGGCAGCGGCGATAGAATTATGCATTGCTTTGAGAGAACGACCATATCTATTGAAAGAGAAAGAGAAATGAATAATGGTTTGAAGAGAAAAGTGAGTGGTTGATAGTATTTTGGGTTGTTTTTTCCCATTGTTTATTTTTGAGATTAACAAGATGGGTTGGTTGAATATGAGTAAAAAAAATGGTTTTAGAAAAATTGAAAAACTTCATTTTAAGTATTTCTAATTTTCAGTATTAATTTAGAAAAATTAAAAATTTAAAGATTTTTCTGAAATTTTTCCATTTTGAAAAAAGCAATAACTGAAATACAAATTCACAAATATCTCCAATTTTTCAAAAAACTCTCTGCAAGTAAACGTGTCAGGAATGTTTTTATGTTTCTTCTACGTTTCTGTTTGTTCACGACATTTTCCTTGGTCAACAGCACACGTGGCTATCGCAGCTATTTTAGCGCTTTTATACAGAAGAAAAAAAACAATAAAAAAAGTTAATAAAACTTTTATTTACTCACTTTTTTATACTCCCTCCGGATGGTATTAAGTGGCGAAAACTTACGGAAAATTACTGTACACTTTACTTGACTTTTTAGTGTAAAACCTACTAAAAGTTACTGTGCTAAAAAGACAGTTAATACCGTCCGGAGGGAGTATTATACAATGAAGATAATAAATTAATAATACACCACGAATTAGTCATTTGGTCCGGTTTAGGCAACGGTTTTTTTTTAACGCCAAAAAATGCGTTGAATGCTTGGCATAATCAAACCGCATAATATTGTTTTTTGTTTTTGAGCGATTTTTTCAAAGTCAACCCTTTAATTTTGTCTGTTTTTGTTTAGTCTTGTTTTATCTTTACTGTTTAAGAAAATCAATTAATAAAGAGCAGAGGGAGTAAATATGAAGCCAAATTTATATACCTAATTTTCTTTTCAGATGCCCATTGTGGTGTACTAAATTTTAATTTAATCCAACGATATTTGTTATAGAAGCCAACCTCTTCAAATAAAACGAATTCTTATTAATATGTCTATATATTTTTACTCAACTAATAAAATGATTATTCGTAGGCGGTTAAGTAAAAATGATTTGTCAATCAATGTAAACGTGGCAAGATGACACATGGCCACGCAAAAGTGGACTTTTTTTCTCTTAATAAAAGAATAAGAGGGTGAATAATGCAAACCGCGTAAACAATTTTTTTTAAACAGCTTACTAACCTCATGTCTGCTGGATAGAATTTCAAGTGACAGTTAAGATTTTAATGGACTAAAAACACCGATTCCATGCGTTTTACTAACTCGTACGGAGACCAGGTATAATAATAATAATAATAAACGAAGGGAAAAAAAGGTCTATAAATAAGCAAAACAACAATGGAGATGCAGAGCGGAATTTAGATTATTGGTTTCCTTTCAAAAAGAGAAGAAAAGATGGGTAGTTCAGCTTCACCTGGTCATGATGTTTCCCGTCAAAGGTAATTCCATTACTCTTTCTGCATTTTCTTCCAACTATCATTGCCGTCACCTTGTTTTTCTTATCAAGTTTGGATCTACATCTTACAAGAAATGAATGTTTTAATTCTTGGATGAAGTTGTATTTACTTGAAATTCTGATAACAACTAGTATTTTAATAAAATCCTTTCATTAATTTATTGCACAGTTGTATACAAAGTAGAAATTGCTTCTAAATTATCATTAACAAGACAGGGGCGAAGCTTTAAGGGGTTAAGGGCCAAAACTTTAAAATTATGCTCTCTTTCTTCTTCTTCAGTGTTTCGTATTTGATGATTGTTAAAATCTTTGAATATTTTTATAATAGTCCTTAAAAGTTCTATTATTTTTACTTTAACCCTTCATATTTACTTAAGCGTCACTGCATATATAAAGATACCGATGCGATTGGTTTTGGAAATTTGTGAATTTCATGATCTCATTCCGAATTCCCCAGTAATTTTGCAAAAAGTCTCCTATTAGTTTGAGCATGATCAATCAATTATGTATTTGCCACGTTAGCATTAGTTAACAGAGTTAAGAAATAATTATATTTATGAAACTCATGGACAGCGGCATAGTTAACAACGGTAGAAAAAGAAACATTGATAAATGATTAAAAAAATCATGGTTGACTAATATTACATACGTACTGTCGGTGAAATTTCAAAATTCGGTATGTCTAACAGCATTCCGATTTCAGATTGGCAGGGAAGGTTGCCATCATAACCGGCGGCGCCAGCGGCATTGGAGCTAGCACCGTTCACCTTTTCCACAACCACGGTGCCAAGGTTGTCATCGCCGATATCCAAGACAGTTTAGGCCAAGCCATTGCTGAAAATTTGGGCCAGAATGTTTTCTACGTACATTGCGACGTTTCAATTGAAGAAGATGTAAACAATCTTATCGATTCCACGGTAGCCAAATTCGGTAAGCTGGACATCATGTACAACAATGCAGGGATCTTGGATCGTCCCTTGGGGAGCATTTTAGATACGTCGAAATCGGACGTCGACCGTTTGATCAATGTCAATTTGGTAGGTTCATTCCTGGGTGCCAAACACGCCGCGAGGGTCATGATACCCAAGCAACAAGGTTGCATATTGTTCACAGCTAGTGCTTGTACGACAATTGCGGGGATTAGTACACATTCGTATGCCATGACCAAATACGGGATTCTTGGGCTTGCTAAAAACTTGACGGCGGAGCTGGGGCAATACGGAATCAGAGTGAATTGCATTTCTCCTTTCGCAGTGATTACTCCGATGATTGGAGCGATCGATGAAGTTCAAATTAAAGAGGCGGAAGCAGGACTGAGTGCGGTTAGTCATCTTAAGGGCCAAATACTGAGGGCAGAGGATGTTGCTCGGGCCGCTTTGTTCATGGCTAGCGATGATGCGAATTATGTGAGTGGGCTTAATCTTGTCGTGGATGGTGGGTTTAGTGTGGTGAATCCGACCCTAATGCGTCTTCATATGCAACAAATCTGATCTTATGATTATGTTTACTGTAGCTAATTCATTTATATGTTTATAAACATTAATTAAACAGTAATATACGGAGAAAATAAGGTGTACCAATCCCAAATTTTAATTTGAAAATTCGCAAATTCTGAAATATTTCTTGTTCAAGACTGCCCAGGATAAGCCTTGGCCGAAAAAATGAGGGAAAATGTTTCCTACGTACACTGTAATGTTGCTTACGAAGACGAGGTACGCGATCGAATCAACACCACGGTTGCCAAGTATGGGAAGCTGGACATAATGCACAACAATGCAGGCATATCGGATATCAATTTCTCCATCTTAAATTCGGAAAAATCGTATCTGGACCAATTGATTACGATCAATTTGTTGGGCGGGCGCATTCCTGGGTGCCAAACACGCCGCGAGGGTAATGAAACCTCGGGGACAAGGGTGTATTCTTTCACAGCCAGTGCTTATGTACAAATTGGTGGACTTTCTCCACATGGTTACGCCATGACCAAATACGAGGTTGTGGAGTTGTCCAAGAATCTGGCGGCTGAGCTAGGTGGGTATGGTATAAGGGTGAATTGTGTGCCAACGGGTATAGCTGGGCCGAATATTGAAGCTTTTGTGCCGCTAGTTGAGGCATTGTTGAGCGCAATGGGTAATCTTCAAGGGAAAGTTCTAAAAGCAGAGGACATTGCACGAGCGGCGCTATTCTTGGCGAGCGATGAGGCTCGATTCGTGAGTGGAATGAATCTTATGATTGATGGTGGATATAGTGTTGTGAATCTAAAGATGATGAACTTTATGAAGATAAATCTTAGCAATGCTTGGTTTGTTATCACAGTTGTGTTCAGTTATAATTTACTTTGTATAATTCCAAATGGCTTAAGTAAATTGATTATAAAGTCAATAAATATAAGTCTCGATTCTAAATCCTACATTTATCTATAAAAAAATATTATAAACTTCTTTTGGTAGAACTAATTAAGGATTACTCTAAATATTAGCTGTGAATTTTTTTTGCCTTCACCCTTTTTAGCTTCTTCAAAATATTTAAACTAGGAAAAGAAGAAGAGTGGCTGTGGCTCATGCTAGGGACACGTGGCCCTCCATACTCCATAGCAGTTACGCTCTGTAATTCACCCGCAAGTCACTGAAACAAGTTATCCTTCAATTCTGTGATCACTCTATTTTCCACGTAATCCCTTCAAATCCTAACCTCGCCACGTCACCATCTTTTCTTTTCTTTCTTTTTTACTATCCAAACGGAAAGTGTAACAGTGCCTTCTCCTCCTCTGTCCTCTCCACGCTATCCAGTCATCCACCCCATTTTCCTGCAACCCAAACACCTAATTTTCCCGCGAAACACTATCCCTCCTCACTTACATGGCCGTTAAGCTTCCCCACCACACCTTCGTCCCCTCACACGCCTCAATTCGGCCACGTTTCTCCCGCAAACGATCCGTTGCTGCTTCATTCAATCACTCCCTCAGTCGCCGATTGCTGTTCAATTCGACGTCGTGTGGTAAATCGCGGCGGCTGTCCCTCTCTGCTGCTTCCGACGATGGCGTAACTGTCAACGGAAGTCCCTCACCTTCTACTGCTAGCGCTGACGTGGAGGAAATGCGGGTGAAACTAAACGAGTCACTCCAAGGTGGGGATTATGGTGATAGGCTTGTTCAGTCACTACATGATGCAGCTAGGGTTTTTGAATTGGCGGTTAGAGAACGGAGCTCCTCCTCTAAATTTCCTTGGCTTTCCACATCCTGGCTTGGAATAGATAAGAATGCGTGGGTCAAAACGCTGTCGTATCAGGTTGGTAGTTCCTTGTCTTCTATGTGGTAGTATCATTTTTAGCCGCACATCATAATGTCATTGTGATCAGTTGAAATAATTTTAGGCATGACCGTTGTGTTGTTCATTGTTTTTATGACATCTTCCTCGCCAGCTGATGTTTCATGAATTTCTTAGGCTTCTGTGTACTCCCTATTGCAAGCGGCATGTGAGATCTCCTCACGAGGTGATGGCAGGGACAGGGATATCAATATTTTGGTCCAAAGAAGGTATGTTGAATAGCAGTTATTGCAGATTCCCTGTTTGGTTCACATTTTCAAACCCTTTACTGGCAGAACATTGAAGGCATATAAAGGTAGACAAGAACTTATGCTTTGTTTACATGATGAATGGACAGTGTTCCATTGAATTATTGGATTAGCAATGATGTAGCTTTATCCCTAGACTTTCTCTTTGTTCATAGTATCATTATAATCCCTCTGTTTTTGGAATGGTCCTTGCCTTACACTTCCCACCAACATTTTTATGTAAATTTCTATGCTGTTCTGTCTTTACTTCTTTTCACTGATCTAGGATTTTCCATCTTTTTAACCATTATTTTTTATGTAGTTTACTGCGACAATCTGCTCCTCTAGAGACCTTAATCAGGGATAAACTATCTTCCAAACAACATGAAGAATTCGATTGGTTTTGGTCTGAGCAAGTTCCACTGATGGTGACATCTTTTGTTAATTATTTTGAGGGAGATCCTCGCTTTATTGCTGCCACTGCCGGGTATACAAACGTGTCCAGTTAATGCACCTTGAGGTTTTGGTTTAATTTTTTATATTCATGAAGGAATGAGGTTTTTTTTTTATTACTTCCAGGTTGGCAAAAGGCTCATCCTGGGATTCAGGCAATGGAAGTGATATTTCACTTCTCTTACTTGCACTGACTTGCATTGCTGCAATCACAAAACTTGGCCCCACAAAAGTTTCTTGTCCGCAATTTTTGTCCATGATTCCAGATGTGACTGGTAGACTAATGGATATGCTGGTTGATCTCATTCCAATAGGCCAAGCTTATCGTTCCATAAAGGATATCGGACTACGCAGAGAATTTCTAGTTCATTTTGGTCCCAGAGCTGCAGCGTGCAGAGTAAAAAATGACCGTGATTCAGAAGAGGTTGTTTTCTGGGTGAATCTTGTGCAGAAGCAGCTGCAACGAGCTCTAGATAGGGAGAAAATATGGTCAAGACTAACGACATCTGAAAGCATTGAGGTCAGTTTCACGGCTTCTAAATCTGTAGCCCAAAATGTGGGCTTCCTCTCTCACCATATGATGGCTTATGTGTAGAAGCAGCACGTGCGTTGGGTTCTTTGGATAGATAAATACTTGTCAGTGAAACCCATACTTTTATGTGTGTAAGGTTCAAGCGTCATTTATTAGTCTCTCGCCATATTATATGCTATGTTGGTGAAAAGGATGGATTGAAGACCTAGATAGTTACCAACTAGGATGTCAGCTTTGGTAGAAAATTACTCTGGGTTAGGATGAACTTAGGTTGACTACTAGTCAAGAAGGATAATAGTGAAATGAAGGATGTGGAGCTTCCAATCTTATAGATAAAATATAGAGGATTTCACTTCTTCATTATGCTACTCTTCCCTTGCATGTGTGTTGAAAAGCTTACATAGCTTGATTTGGTAGATTTCCTAGAGGAAAATTAGTACCTAGGAGTAGTACGTGTAAAATTTACAGTTAGATTTTGCTATCACTTGTTATCACTCAAAGTTTACTGAACCTATTCAAGCATAACAACACACTTAATAAATGAGCACTTGAGACATGCATTTGGAACTTGAGGCATCTTCCCCTTTCCAAACTGCTTGTTTCATGCTTTTTGATGCATGGACTAGAGCTCAGAGGTTAGACATCATGTTACTTGTCACCTAGGAGGGTTCGCTATTAGTCCTAGTGGACATCTGCCACACATGGACATCCACGCATGTCTATTGTTTAAACGTTAGAGATGTTCTTGCTACAAAGTAATTGAGGTAATGAATTGTTCACAACACACAGATTGTTATGGAACGCAATATTTGCTTGTTGCAGGTTTTGGACAAGGATCTGGCTATATTTGGATTCTTTATCGCCTTAGGAAGAAGCACACAGTCTTTCCTATCTGCTAATGGATTTGATCATATTGATGATCCTATTGAAGGCTTCATTAGGTAGCTTGACTTTCTTTTTGTCTTTTCACCATCTTTCAATGAAGTTTGATACTCATTTCTTTCATTTGATTGCATATTCTATGGAATTGGCTTTCTTGCAGGTATTTGATCGGGGGTAGTGTGCTATACTATCCTCAAATTTCATCAATAAGCTCTTACCAGTTGTACGTTGAGGTCAGTACATATGGTTCTTAGTTCTTACCCTATGAACCATGAGAGACATAACTAATTACATGTAAGCCTAATGTACTCTCAGTTCCACAGGTAGTCTGTGAAGAGCTGGATTGGCTTCCTTTCTATCCACGTAGTGCTGGCCAGTCAAAACAGCCTCATGGCCACAGGAATAAACAAGAAGGTCCGCCAAATGCTGAAGCTATTCCTCAAGCATTGGATGTCTGCTCTCACTGGACGCAGAGCTTTATTAAATACAGCAAATGGCTGGAGAACCCTTCTAACGTTAAGGCTGCGAGGTTCCTGTCCAGGGGGTAATTTAACTTACATTGCATTGAGTATTGGATAAAGAAGAGTTGAACTTTTAAGGTCAATAAATATTTTCTATCTTCACCTTTTAGGCACAACAAATTAACAGAGTGCATGGAAGAGCTGGGGATATCACGGTAAGCTAATAGTATTATATAGGTTTAAACCTTAATGCTCTAACTTGCACGTAAACATGCTCATAATTTTGTGACTTACTTCACTTATATGATCCATATGGCTGTTAAACTAATTCAAAAGAATAGATTGTACCTGAACCAATTTACCATCAAGGTTTTTCTGGCATTTTAGTTTTAGGTTTAGATCACATTTCTACCTGACTACTGTTTCCTAAAGTTTTGTAGCCTAAGGATGAGGTTATTATCAACTTGTCAGTTATGTTTGTGGCCACTGAGTTTTGGTGCGGTCCACGTTCACTTCCTTTGATATGTTCTTTGAAAGGATTTGTAGATTGGGTTATAAAAAAATCCTGATGCAGGAAAACGACAGAAAAAAGTAGCTTCACTTTTGTTGAGAGAACTGGAGCAGGAATTTTGTCAACAACTGATAAAGAGACAGATTCTTTTGACAAGGTTTGGCTTTTCCCTTTAAAAGTTCATTGTTTCCGCACTTTCAAGTAAGCAATTAATATATACTAAAGAGAGGGGTGCGATCACTAAATCAGTTGAGAGATTTAAAAGGATAATTGGAGAGAAAATGTAGAAGGGAAAGAAAAAATAGTGACAGATAGGAGACTTGCTTGAGGGATGCTTTGTTCATGGCTTTGGACGCACTGCTTAGGGTGTGGAAGCAGCTCAGTCCTTGCATGATGCTTAACATCCAAGACAAGTATGAGGGCTCTGATTATCTGATACATCTGGTTTCTACTGTGTTGCTTCAATATTTGTGACACTGTGGATGTTAGATGGAATGAGAAATAGAAAAGTTCCTTGTCGCTGTTGTTGTGCTTTATCTAAATGAAGCCCTTAACTGTTTGCACTGCATTTTGTTTCAGGCATTGGCTAGTGTTGAAGAAGCTTTGGTAAGACTGGAAAAGTTGATTCAGGAGTTGCATGTATCAAGCTCTAATTCTGGAAAAGAGCAACTAAAAGCAGCCTGTTCTGATCTGGAGAAAATAAGGAAACTTAAGAAAGAGGCTGAATTCCTGGAGGCATCTTTTAGAGCCAAAGCAGCTTCCCTTCAACAGGTGTACTTTTAGCTTCGTGCTATTTTTCAGTTTGTGGATTTATCCTTCAACCTTTAACTGCAGCTAACTATACTTAATTTGAGTCACACGTAATGTCCTTCAGTTCATTATTCTGTGTGCATGAATGCGTAAGTTTTATGAAAGTTCGCGCACTTCTGTTCCTTCAACTTTTAGTTATATTGTTTTCTAAATATGGCCATGAAATGGAGTGTCTCATCTTTCTGTTTACGTTCTATAATAGAAAATCTATTAGTGACGGAATATGTTGGTAATATGGCACAGAATATGTAGCACTAAGCATTTAAGTGAAATCATTGGTATAATATGTTAGTGCCTTTCCTGCATGATCCATAATTATTTGGTTTTTTGGATGGATTGACATAATTTGTTCACCGATTTTGTTTTTTGATCTACAAGAATACTCAACATTTTATTTTTATACTCTGTTTTGTCCATTTTTAGCTTTGCACTTTTTTTATGTTTACTGAATGACAATTCATATCATTATTGAAACGTTCAAACACTATATGTTCTTATCCATGTTATTAATACTCTATTTGATCCAACCATAAAGGTAGATGAAAGTAATATACAGTCTTCTAGTAGTGGGCAAGGGAAAGGGAGAAACAAAGCAAATTTAAGGCTGGATAGTGGCAACAGGTAGGAAATATTAGTGCTGCAATTAAGCTTGTGCACTTTATTCAATCTTCATTTTCTTCTTTTGGCGTCTTTTTTCTGAAGTTGGAATACATATTCTTCCATTTTTTTTCTCATTGTTTTTCCTTGCTGTTAGGAATTCTCAAGGACTATGGGACTTCATTGTGCTGTCTCCAACCAAGAAGCCTGAACGAGACTTAATGGCCGAAGATGGATCTGTATGTTCTATTCCTCGCCCTCTCGTTGTCCCTTAGTATTAGTTTCTCTTAGGATCATACACGTCCTTTTTAAAGCATATCTTGACCTTGGTATATTGAGACTTTTCTAGTCATGGAGCTTGTTGCTTTAGGCTATTTCACATATAGCATCTCAAATGCCATAGTAGATTAAGGGTATAACATTATCTTACATAGTAGTTTTAGTGTGTTTCGTTAATCCTGTCATTTGGGTTCTGGTTGATATAACTTTTTTCTTGCTAATATATCCTGAATTTCTGATTGTTGGCTTGTTTTTATCACGTAGAAGGGTTCAGGAATGTAAAATATGTTCTGTGGGAAGTTATTGCTCTTTGGTCCAACTGATACTTATTGTAGAAATGGTAAAAAATGCAGGGAGATGAACATATTGAGCAAAATATTACAACTATCAGTATTGCAGAGTCAGAATCAAGTGAAATCCGCCGGTTTGAACTCCTCAGGAGTGAACTGATGGAACTGGAAAAACGGGTACAAAGAAGTACTGATCAATCTGAAACTGAAGAGGTTTGTTCATGACCTTTTAGTGTATTGCTTTTGCTCTGGGCATAAGCTTTTCTGTCTGTGTATATCACAGCAACCATGACGAAGGCACTATCTGCCTGATTTGTTTGTGATGTTTTTTGTAAAAACAACCGTTAGTTGGTTTTAGTCCCACCCAAAATTGGTGGGGGTGATTTATAGCATTACATGGAGTGGGCTGCTCACAGAACCTGAACCAATAGTGTTATAATTGTAAACACAAGATACTTTTTCCATCTGATAAATAACAACAAAATTTGTCTGGACTACTTGAAACTTAATCCTTTTCATAATTTTGCACGTGTAATAATCAGGCTCCTTTACACCACTAACCTGTTGTGATTAGTTCCAACTACTTTTGGCCGGTGTCCATGAGTTTTTTCCCTTTTGACATGGTCTCATTAATTATAATTTGCATCATTCAGGATTTTAAGGTTACAGAGGATTGCACTAATTACCGTGGTGATGCTGGTAGTACTCAACTGGTTACAACTCAGAAGAAAGAAAACATCATCGAAAAGTCACTCGATAAACTAAAGGAAACTAGCACGGTATGTAGTAGTTTCCTCTGGTAAAGAAATAATATGGACACGTTGCTTTAATTTGTAACACATATTTTAAGAACATTGTATGGTTTGTTTAGAAGTGAATACAACCCAAGAGAGTGATAGTAAATACTGCTTTTACATCTGAGGTTTCTATATTTTCAGGTCCAATGCGTCATCTCTTCTTATGTTTAGATCTTTTGTCTTTTGAGCTTCCAGTTTCAGCACTCAGTACATTTGATTGTCATATTCATCATGCTAATCTTTTTTTTTAAACTATCAATAGGATGTTTGGCAAGGAACTCAACTTTTGGCTATTGATGTTGCTGCTGCAACAGGGTTACTTAGGAGGGTCTTGATTGGTGATGAGTTGACGGAGAAAGAGAAACAAGCTCTCCGTAGAACTCTGACTGACTTGGCATCGGTTGTGCCAATTGGTGTTCTTATGCTTCTTCCTGTAAGTCTAAATGGAGTTCTAACCATAATCTTGTCAATCCTCAATTTCCATTCATTTCTGTGAATCATGAACCCTTGACAATTCATCTACCTCATGTTTTATCATTTGGATCTACTGCAAATTCGGTAGTCTACCACTAAAAAACAAATCACCTATTTATTTTACTTGTTGAGGAGCATGTTACAAATGAATGATCCAATTCTACTGTAGTTACAAATGTTACTTCTGTTTTCTTCATCATAACCTAACAAAAGAGAGTTAAATGTCTCGCAGGTTACTGCAGTTGGGCATGCTGCGATGTTGGCTGCCATTCAGAGATATGTTCCATCTTTGGTGCTTCCGACTTCCCCTTACAGCTCCCAATGTAAATTCTTTCGATGTCATCCTCTGATTACCAGCCTAATAGTAAAAAACTTTTGCAGATACCTTCTACGTATGGATCAGAAAGGCTGGATCTCTTGAGGCAGCTGGAGAAAGTGAAGGAAATAGAAACCAGTGAAGTTGATCCCAAAGAAACCTGTGAGGAATTGGCCTCATAAAAAGTATGTATATACGGTGTACAGTTGTAACGTAGTAGATACACGGGACCCAGGAACGCGTCATTTCCTTCTCCACCGACCAGGTAATTATCGCTTTGTTCTGAATCCAACTGACATCAAATGAGCATAGAGGATCTCATTCCACGCGTCCGGTATCCCAGGGAGGCACCAGTGGCTGCAGTCTTGAGGAGCATGAACCGGAGTTCCTGGCTCACGATGGGTCCCAGGGTGACCGTCATACCTGAACTGCGTCATATACGTTATGTTTAAGAAATGAACTGTCCTGTTTTCATGCTCTATCTGTTTGATTATTTTAGAAACATATCGATTATTTACTGGCTCAGGATCCAGCATTCTATAGTCCTTCTCTGGTTGTGTATCCAAATCGCACCGACCCTTATTGTTCCATGTCCCATTCCTGCAGATTTCACATGTTAAACAACATTTTGACCGATCATTACCAAAAGCATAATCTAGGTCATATACTTGCCTGTAGTGTGATGGAGAGTAGCCGCGGTAGAAAACATGAGTCTTTTTCGGATTTAATTTGTTCTTGGTCCATGATTTCAACGTTTGTAGAGACTTTTCAAATGCTTCCATGACATTCATTGACATGTTTACATTACCTCCTTCCTCAAAATAGATGCCACTGAATCATTGTGGAAAACTACTGTTATTTTCTTGCATTCAAGCTTAATAGATGACATGTTTTCATGCATTTCAAACAAGACTGGCTTATTTACCCTCTTGATAGTTTAAATTTGTTCCACCAATGCCCGGCGCTGAAAACCAACACATCTGCTTCTACCCACTTTCTGGAGTACCAGTGCAGCTGATCGAGCTTGAGTGTGACTCTAACTTTGGGTGGAGGTTTGTGCGTGGCGTGACCGATAGCCACCAGGAAAGGTGCTCTGTAGTATTCGACGGTGAGGTTGTATTCGCTGAATCGCATGGAGAGAAATCCCTTGTGTTTGGTAATGGGGTTACCATTTTCTTCGTAGATGGAGGACTTGTTGGAAACTCCTTGTGCAAGCATACAGAGGAAGGATTCCCATTGGTTTCTTGCAACAGAATCGCCGGCAAACACTATCTGCCCATTCCTAGCTCTTTCCAGAAGTTCGCTTGCATTGAATCTGTATACGGAAAATAAAGAAAGTTGAAGTATCACTTTCGTCCCCATCCTCATTCACCTTTTGCAATTAAGTCCCTAGTATAGAAAACTCCAAAATTTGTACAGATGACAGATATCTCGGACTTGGTCAATTCACACCAACGATATCCCTTTGGTCCAGGAATATATGAGAAAAGTATTACTAGCAATTTTCCAATTCCAAGTGGGTGGGTGGGTCCATGAGAAGATGATCAAAAGTATTGCGACAAGTGTGCAAATAGGTTTCATGGACTTCATGTGCAATGAAAAGGATGACTAGCTGATGAGTTCTTTTTTCTTTACCAAAATAAAAAATAAAAAGAAAGAAAAGTCGTTAGATTGCTACTATTTTATTAATCTAAATAACTTGCTTATGTATGAAAACAAGAAATTATAAATTTCTTGTAAACTCTAATTAAACGTACCTTGGTATATCACAGTTTTCTGGTTGCCATCGCCAATTCAGATACTCAACGTCTTTTCTTCCACATATGACACAACGAAAACCTGGATCAAGAAAAGGGCAGGTTTCGGTGTAGGATCGAATCTTGTAACTTTGGTCTCGAACCCACCTCCCGCGGTAAAAGTCGCAGCCTAATAATCCCTTCGATGACGACGACGACGATTCTTGATGATTCTTGGACGTCAAAAGGAAACCATAGCGGAAAAGGAAACGTGGGTCAAAAGGAGCAACAAGGTGAAGAAGAATGAAAGAAGAGAGTAGGATGAGGAGAAACGACACCGCACACACAAGCTCTTTCTTGATAAACAAGAAATGGCGGTGGTGGTTTTTGGGTTGATGATGATCCATAAGAAGAGGGAGAGTTAGTTAATTTGTGGCTGTTAATTAATATAATTAATCAATCATACCTCTACATTTATATATACATGTTTCTTCCTTATTATCACTATTTCTTTTCTTGATAAGGATTTCTTCTGTTTTTGGTTATACAAGGAAAATTATAAAATTATATATTTATTCTTTTATATAAATTTTTTTATTGGATGAGAAATATTCGCTCGTTAGTTAAGAAAATGCCCTTCGTTAATATGCTAATTATAACCTAGGTGTACGTACGTACATACACGTTGTTCTATTAAAGTTGTACGTTAAGGAGCAACAAATATTACCCAATTAGTATTGATATTATACAATTACGTACCGATATTACATCGACTAAAACGATGATCTTCCATATACCTTTTATATTTTTCTACAAAGTCAGGGATCGCTGAAAATATAAGATTAGGTTGTATGGTTGTTGCAACTAAGTAATTAACAATGAGAAAAGGAAAGTCGTTGTTTGGATGATAATCCAATTTAATCGGACCAAAAATACAAGCTGTGGGCAGTTCTGCATTTTAATGGGTTGGGCTGAGATTCCTTGTATATACGAATTTGAGCCGAAGTTGCTATTATTGGGCTGTTAGTATTATTTCAAATAATACACATAAGCCCAAAGTAAGAATACACATTTCGATGATATAATAGGAAAGATTGGTTAGTTTAGGGATGAAAATGTAAGGAAATGGTTAATTCATGGGCTACATTGTCTTTTGCTCTCCAGTTATTTAGTTACAGTGGCAAAATCGTAGTTACTCAAAGAAACAAGAAACAGATGCTCCCTTCCCTCTCTCCCTACTCCCCAGTCTTCACTCCCCTGTACTCGGCGCCTCTCGAAGTCTCGATTGTAGTAGTTGCTTGTGCTTAGCTTAGCAAATGAAGGCGAAATTGGTGTGTAGGAAAGTTTACGATTATGTTCGCTACGATTTGAAGGAAATAGCATTTCCTTCATCGTTACCAGACCCTCCCCACCTGAAGAAACGCCGCAAACTGACTTGGCACGAGCGTTATCTGGTATTTCTTCCTATTTCTGTTTCTTTTTCCCTCTGATAGGTATTGGGCTTTTCATTTTTCTTTTGTTTTTTGTAAAAATACGATTCCTTGTTGTTGTTTAGGTATTGAAGGAGGCTTCACGGCTATATGCTGCGAGCTGGGTACGGGATATTGGTCCTGAGCTTCGTCCAAATGATTATAAAAAGGAGGAGGAAGAAGAAGCAAGCGGTGGCAAATCCAATGGAACCAACTCTACTGCTAAAACGGGTCAAGAGAAGGAGCCGTCAATTATTGAAGATCTGGGTAAAAACTTTACACCTTCCCGGCTTTACCTTACATATACCCACTTGAGATAGATAAGGTCTTGAGGCGTTTCAATTTTTAATTTGAGTTAGTTGGAAAGTTGTAGTTTGTTTTTTATTTGTTCGAATCAAAGTTGTTAAGCTGTGTGGAGTGTCATGTGAATTGATCGAATTTAGAAGCTTTGATTACAGATTGTAGCATGGAAATTAAGAATTTAATGCAATGCTTTTAGGGTTTGGGCTATTAGTTCATATATCTATTTTATTCATTTTAAATTTTTGGGTGGGAGTCAAAGGATACATGATGGGGGGGTGGGAAAAATAACGAGAATAAGTGTCGTGGGACATTTTTGTGGAGGGGTTGAGATGATTGCAATGTTTAAGTAGTGGAAGGACTCAGATTATTGTTTCTTTGTATTTGTGGTTAGAGAAGCAAAATTAGCATTTGTTTGACACCTGTATGGATTGCAGTGTCTGAGTTTTTTTCTATCCTGTTAGGGAAACGTTATTTTGTGTCCTCTAATTACCACTTTCCCCAAATCTTGAACTGCTGAGGAAGTTTTATTATTTAAAAAAGCTCTTTCACATACATTGTGTGTATTATGGTAGTAGCATATTGTTATATTCTTCTCTCTGGTTGTTGAGATTTGATCTTAATTTAGATTGCTGGCTTTGAGAGGAGCCACCCCATGGGAATCTTTGATTGACATTTCTTTCGCCTCTAGAATTTTTCACTGTTATACATAAGATGAGCTTCTCCATGAATGTACAGTTTATTATTTTATATTCTGACAGTGCATTTTTTAAACTGCAAATGATATTAATAGCGGTGGCTGCAAGAGGCGGAATGGAGACATTACGGCCCGCTTTGCAGCGAGTGTACATGACAAGAGCTTCTGCTTATAGAGACGCTCTTAAAAGTTTCATTCAAGGATACCAGGAAGGTGTACAGCAGGTACTAGAGAAGAAAGAGGACTCTAAAACTCAAATGGAGGATGATACTCTCAAGAAATCAGTTTGACTACTAATTACTCTGACGAGGCAATCAAGTTTTTCTCCTGCTTATAAATCTTGCTGTTAGTTAGGAGGATTACTAGGCATGGAACTAGCATTTTCATTGCATGTTATATGGGCTATATTGTACAGCAAGCAAATTTTGGGAACAATGAATATGCTTGAAAATCTTATGTAGTTGGTTCAGTGTGAAGCCAAATCATGTGTTTTGAATGCTGAGGTTTTCATCCTGTGTCTCATTGCTTTGGTGCTTCTTGATGTTTCATACTTGTAATTTATTGTGGATGTCTGATTCTCATTGACTATAACCAGCCAGGTATAGTCTGTAAATTCAGAATGATGCTCTTAGTGTGCATATTCCATCTTAGCATGATACCTCTCCAATGTGCCTAGAAAGGATTAACTTCTGGAAAATGTGTTGCACTTTCTTAAAGTTTTTTACCTTTGATTTGAGTTTATCATGTAGTGCCCTTTTGGCATTTCTTCATGTTTCATTCTTGTTATATTTTGTACTATTGGTTGTATGATTTTTGTGCACTGACGAGAAAGGTATAGTCTCTAACTTCAACACGATATGGTTGTGATCCTATTGTTTTTGGAACCTCCTGTTGGAATGCAGCTGGGACATTGAGCTTTTTTGGGGCATTTCTATCTTAGTGTCTTTACTACTAATGCTCCAAAAGGATTACTTGTTGGAATAGTGAATGCTCACTTTCTAGTAGTTCCTGTAAAATTCAGTATGCCTTTGTCAATTTTCTGTAGACGCTTTTCTCTGTTTAACAGACTGAAGGTTGTGCGGGATGCAGAAGTATACGGGACGCTAATATTGGGCTTTCAATGAAAGGAGAGGTGGTGTATAGTCTGACCTATCTTCTGTAGGTTATTATTTGAAAGGATGCATTGAGCCACTATGCACCCTAATCAAATAATTAAGATTGTTCTTTTCATGCTTCTTACATTAATTTAAGGGATTTTGTTTATATTAGGATGATTTCTTAGCTCATAATAGGAAGATATGTTGTACTTGTTGCTGAGTTAAGTGAAACCATCCAGGTAAGACAGCTTTTCCAGATATTTTGGCTCATAAAAGCACTATTCTGAGTGCTTCAATACTGTCTTGGATGCACTGAATGAGAGGGTTTGATTTGCATGATACGGAAAACTGAGTAGACATCGAGCTAAGGCTCCAGTATGGTAAGTTGGCTCTAACCATCAGATAACAGGTATGCTCGTGATTAATTGCTAACAACACCTACCAATGTTTCCTGCTTTAGTGATCGTGGGAAAAACTGAATCTAGGAACCATTCTCTTTTAAGGACTGTTGATAGGTTTATGTTCCAAACGGTTTATTATTTTGTTGCTTTCCATGTGCGAGTTGCTGCTTGATGGTGGTCTTGTTTCCAAGTCTTTTCAAGCATATGGGCAACTCTTCTCAAGAAGAGGACATCCTGCTTAATTATTACTCCATGTCCTATGTGTGGAATCTATTACGTCTTAATTAATGATTGAACTTGGGGTCAAGAAATTGATATATTTGTTTTCTTGCAGATGTTATTACTCATCTTTTCCTATGAATTGAGCTGTCTGTCTCCAACTTGATTCAGACGTTTATTGGTTTTTATGATGATAAGATGATAAAGATGCTTTTCCAGCTTTGTGATTTCTTTTCCTCCCTGTATTTGAGATGGTCTTTGCAATTTCTTTCCTTCTTCCTAGTATGTCATTGTTGGTATCACTGCTACACCAATGATATTATTGCATGCTTTTATTCTCCAGGGGATTGTAAAAGCTGAGTGTTCCTTTTTCTTTTGTAGGTGCCAATGGCGGTGGATGTAAAGTTGACCCAAGAGCTTGAAAAGTAAAAAAGGTAAGTGGGATGAAAAAGAAAAGAAACCTGGCATGCTTTTCCTATACTGGTACTGTACCAAGTCATGCATGATTGAAATTTTTAAGTCGTTTCATTCCCTTGATTGGTCATTTGCTTGTATACCAATGATAGCAACGCATTTTTTGGAGTCCGCTCACGCTCCCACTTGTAGAGCACTGAGCATTGGCCACCACTGCTATAGCAAAGGTCAATATTATTTCTTGGAATCTGTTATGGGCCCTGACAATCACTTGATACTGTTTTTGGTCGTTCACGCAGGTAATGCACACATCTCTGCATATCTTTTGTTACTCAATTCATTGTGCAATCATATGACTTGTCCTTAGCTCAACTGCAAGTTGTAATAACTTGTGGTCACGAGCTAAAAGCCTTGGACTTTACACTGTTCTGAGTGCTCCTTTTGTCTTACCTCTGTTTTAATACTTTAGAGTGCTTAAAGTCTTTTGGTCACATCGTAGATGAGCTATAGACCCACATTCACCATTTTGAAGAGCATTATGTTGTTGGTCTGATTTGACAATTTTCCACATGCAACCAACTTTGATAGTAGTTTGTGACTCTTAATCGTGTCTTGAGTTTTCGCAGTTTTAATTAGAGAAGTTGTTGAATTATCTGGTAGTTCAGAAATCTCTAATGCAAAGATATGAAGACAATTGCAGACACTTGGGGAAAATAAACATGATTGAATAGGCTTTGATCAATTATCTATCTAATCTGGTGAGCAATTGATCTTGTTATGAAGGACACTTCTTGGAGTAATATTTAGAACAGATGACTGGCTTGAAAACACCAGAGAACCTGTAGTTTTAGAACTTTTTTCAATGTGAAGTTATTACTTAGAAGTTATACATGTAGTTTATTGTTAAAATGCATAGAGAGACTCCCTTCCTCCATGACAGATATTTCAATCCATCAAATATTTTTAGAAGCTGTTTAAAAATGTATTTCTTTTCTGATTTATTAATGTTTTTTCATAGTTTTTGTGGTCAGTATAGGAGGAAAGCTTAAAATTTGTGGACTTTTGTTTGCTCAAGGAAGGCCTACATTGAAATGAACTAATCTTTCTGTTTCTTTAGGCGGCACCATATTTGGAGCAGATTCCCATGAAGTGTTGAACCTGCTAGACACTAGTTTAACCTCAATTTACTGCAGTTAATGCCGAGGTGCGCTTATCTAACTTTTTCACGCTATATGCTGTAGTAGAATTGAAAAGTTGATGTCTCCTCTAGCTTCTAAGGGATAGGGGGGAATAGTCGATGACAGATGTGTTTTGGTGTTGTAAGACAGCAGCTAAGAACACCCTTGCCAGGTGATGCGGAAAAGTTGGTACTTGCTTGGATAATTAACTGCATATTAGACTTGTTGAGTCTCTCTTTTTTTCTTTCTTCGTTCAAAATTACACTTCATGAATTTAAAGAAGCCATTTCTATAATTATGAGTCCAGTAGTTTTCTTTTGCAAGCATACAGGGTTTTGAAAGGTAGTATGCCTTGAAAGCTACTACCTTTCAAGAATCAAAACCCTGTATGACTTGCAAATGAAAAGTAACCTACACTTCTTTTTTACGTAGTTAGATAGGCCAGCGTATACTAACCTATTTAGCTCACCCCACGCACGAGCCTCCACTGGCTCGAACCTATAATTTCGAGGCATGAGGCATATGCAATTTGCCAGTAAACAACAATGCGGTATATATAACTGCACTTATTTAAAGCATCTAGCTAGTCAAATCATACTTTACTTTAGGATGGAGGGTTTAGAAGTAACCATTAACAGGCATTCTACTATTATATGGGATCATTATAGAACCAAAAAGGGAAGACCCAACTCACTTGCTTTTCACACGTCCCGTGCAACAATGTTCAACATAGTGTTAGATCATAATGCTCTTTGAAAGGTTTGTTCGTTGCATGATTGGTTTTTCTCATCAAGTGTGCAGTTTTGGCTTTTAGCTAAATGATGAGAAATTAGAAGAATGAAAAATAATATTAAATGACGAGTTAGTAAAATCTTCTGTTACTCAATAGCCAATTCATTGGAAATTTTATGCAGTTTTCAGCTCAAGACTTGAATTGGTTTTGAATTATTTTGTTAATTAACACTTGACAATCAGTCTTTAGGATTGTACAAATTATTGTGTGGTCTGTTGTTGTCAATCAGATTTTTGGCAGGATTGTATTGTATCCTAAATACTCCTTCCGATCTTTATTAATTTACTTTCTGAAATAGTAGATATTTTAAATAATAATTTTTGGATCACGTTTTCTTAACTGTAATTTTTAATTTATCCATTTTTATAGTATAATTATAATAATATCATTGTACTAAATTAATTGGTTTGGTAAAAAAATTAAAATAGAGGACAGAAGTTATAATTATTATTCAAAATGACAGTTAATTTAAACCAAAAAATAATAGTTATCGAAGACGGTAACCACTTTCTCTAAACCAAATTGGATTTTTTCTGCCAGCCCAGGTGACAAAAGTTGACTAATCTTGGAGAATCAAAGCATCTAGTCATGAGTGATGGGTCATGAGTCATTGAGTTAAAACTTAAAAAAGTATTAATTTACTGATTCCAAGATGATGATTGTAATTAGACAGGTTTAGGCGTTTAGGACTAAGAAAGATGAAAAGTAAAGTGGTGTGGTGGTGCCGGTGGTATAATTTTGGTTGATGAAAAAATTCTCTCCTCACTGACGGTGCCGGTGGTCCCGTCTTTAACTTACGTAGTATCCAAGTTCAATGTCTTACAAAAATGAAGAAAAAATTGGCAATCAATAAATAATTTACGTTCATTGTCAAATTGTCATGCATACATTGTAAGTTTGAGGGTAAATGTGGTTCTCAGACTAGAAATACAGAAAAAACCATTGATGGCGCAGACTAGTAGTGGTGGTTTGTCGAACCGGAAAGTACCAATAATGATTTGAGTTCGAGTCTCGGGTCCATATTTTATTCCCAATAGAGTATAGAGTCTAGATGGGTAGTATTTAAATACTCCCTCCTTATTACAAAGAACGTCGTTTACTATTTCGACGCGTATTTCAAGGCGGTCGGATACGCGTCGAAATAGTAACTATATGACCCCAAAAAAATTCGAATTTTTTTTTCAACGTACGTGAAGGATTAATATACGTTGTGTAAAAATTTCAGACTTTTTCGAGGTCATATAGCTACTATTCTAACTGTCTTGAAATACGCGTCGGAATAGTAAACGACGTTTTTTGTAATAAGGAGGGAGTATTATTGACTGATTGATGAGAAGATAAAGAGGGGGAGGAGTGGGCTAGTAGCCTAGTACCACTACTGTCATCCATCTGTGACTTGTCTATTGAATTTCAAGCCCACCCCACTGTATTCACCCACCCACCGGCCATCATCACCTGACCAGTGACCAGGAGGTGATGATTCTCTCACTCACTCTTCTATTTCTTCTTACATTTCCCTTCCTTTCCTTCTGGGAAATGGAATTCCATTATTATTGAAAAATCTTGAGGGCAGGAGAATCTCAACAGTTCCCAAATAGATTCCCCTCATTTCAATTCCAACACAACACAACACTGAACACCCATTTGCCAATCTCCTGACAATCATCTGGCCCCACTTTCATTTCCCCAATTTTGTAGGGCCCACCACCCCCATACCATCCGCCTCTCTAGTGTCTTTTTCATACTGCTAATAGTATTTTTTTTTCCAATTCCTAATCTTCCTTCCAATTTGCTTTCACTCCACTCCACTCCAGTCTCCACTTCAATTCCCCCTTTTTACTACCTTACCTGGCTCGGCTCAGCTGGCTTGGAATTTGAATTTTTGCACCCACCTGGAATTCAGTGATTCTCTCCTTCTTTCTTTGTTGTTTTAATTATTTTGACTTTTCTTTTCTCTTGTTTTCCAAATTTCCAACTCCAAGTGGGAGTGTGGGCACTGTGGGTGGGGAAAAGAAAAGGAAAGAGTGTACTGTTTGATAGATGAAGTCAAATCCAGGAATGTCACATCCACAGATCTTATCCTCAGTCCATTCCTCTCATCTCTCGTCTCCGGAAGATATATATATAGTGATATCATCTCCTGTTGCTTGCACTGCAGCCACAAAAACGTAAAACACACATTACAGCTACTACTTATTACTTAACAAATTGGGTTAAAATAGAACGCGAGAATGAGATACTCACACGCACAATCTCCTAAAAGACTGAAGTGAGCTTTCCAAAACGCGTTGGAAAATTAAGTGCACCGAGTTGAGCTCAAATGCTAAATTTGTCAGGTTATCAACAACAAAATTAACTTCACAATATGTGTATAATTCGGACACCCAAGTTAACGGGCTCTATTAGGTATTAATAACCTCTATTTTTATTTATTTATTGACCAAATAGATAGATAGAAAAAATAAATAAATATTAAAAATTATCATTAGAGACTATACTTCTTTAGTTCTCCCCAATCCACAACGGCAGAAAAAGTTATTCCCATGTCTATTATGTCTAGTCTAGCAAGTACTGCTAAAATCAATGTGCTGTGCCTAACTTACCATCAATTATTCCATGCTTTGCTAAATAATCCACCACCACACCTCCCTGTAATTAATTATTGTTTTTCATCGACCAATTTTAAAGATATTTCTTGACCCGATTGGATAACAACCAACAACAATCTCCTATATAAAAATAAGAGTGCTGAACATTTCGTACTAACAGTTAAAAATATTATATTTATATCGAGATTGTTAAAAGAGATATTATTTATTTAAAAGTAATCGTAAAAGTAACTCAAAGATGAATGGACCTCCTTTCCTCCTATTTCTCAAACTATATATTATTGCTATCATTACCACCTTTTATGCAATGTTTATCTTCTCACTAAGCTCACGTGCTACACTTATTAGTCAGTCCTAAACCATAATGCCACACATTCAAACTACAATGATACCTACCCAATTCATGGATAATGCCGTTGTTTCAATTCCAGCCATTCTGACACGTGCACAGATCTAATCTCTCAAAACAGACAGATCTTTATTTATTTACAAGAGAGTGATGATATCCATCCGTCGATCGATATTTTCGAAGAGAACATTAGAAAAAACAAAGAAACAAAGAAACAAAGAAACAAAAAAAGTTGTATTGCGACACAGATCGGAGAGACCAATTCCAATACGAGAAGTGGCATTTAATATTTTGGCTAGTTAGGCATGGTCGGTTTGGCCTCTTTTGGTGCCCCTCAAGTTTTCAACTTCCCCCTATTTGCGTCTTTTCTCATGCCCCACACTAATCAAATTCAAACCCTTCAATTCCAACGCCCTACTCATTATTGTAGGAAGGATTTAACACATTCATCTATTAAATAAGAAAACACAGTAGAAGAATTTCCAGTTAATTACTATCAAAAGTTGTAGAATTGATTGATGCAATTTGGTCATTTCCCAACTTGGCCTTGCTTGTTATCCCTAATTGCATCCAACACCATACAATATACATGGGGCCCACATTTCTAAAAGGCCATGAAAGATGAGGACAAAACCAGTTATTATTACATATATAAGGTAATCTATCAAAATAGTTAGTTACATATTATTATAAAAGTAGTAAAGTAGTAGAAGTAACAGGAAAAAATTAAACAATAATCAATCTATTAATCCTCTCTATTTATATACTATATAGTATATATAAACAAAAGAAGGTTTTAGATAAAATTGTCTCATTATAAGAAACAGCAAAATCAGTCACATCTCGAACTTCTCCATCATCTATAACAAAATGTAATTTCTTATTTTTAACTACTACTAGTACCTATTTAATTATGTCTAATAATACTGTGATTATGAGAGGTAGAGGAGGAAGAATAAGAGTAGAACTGGTGATGGGCTGGGCCCGGGCCCTGGCTGCTGGACAAAGACGAACCGTCATCAGGTGTTGACGGCTCAGACTCGTCTACCTGCTGGCACTCCATGTTCACCCCAAACAGCCTCAACCTCTTTGGGTTCCCTATCTGTGTTGTCGTCTGGCTTTGACCACCACTCGATCCTACAATCCAAATTTAATTATAACATTACTACTGTACTTTTGTTTATCCAATTCAATATTTTCAACTTGTATTATTGTCGGCAAATTAAAATTAATCATATTCACATTATTTGCACACCAGTTCCTCCTACCTATTTGGAAGGTGTTGTTCACGCACATGAAAGCAAGTATTTCTATATTTCAATTTTGTTTTTCAACAGAAAAAAGAAATCCCACAAGAAAGACAAAAGGAAAATTAAAATTGAAAAAAAAGAAAAAAGAAATGTATGAAACCTGCATGAAGACAGTCGGGTTGGTATGGGAGGTGGTGATGACCGGACGGTGAAGATGAGGAAGGAGGGTATAATCCTCTGCTCCACACCCCACCGCTACTCCCCTGCACCCCTCCCGGTACCACACTACTACTAGTACCACTACTGCTCTGATCTTGACCTCTCCTCCTCCACCCAATGAACAGTCGTTCCACGTCCCTACGGTGTCGTTCAAACAGAACGACGTCGCCGGCGTCCAGCTGTTTCTCCTTGACGTACCGGCTCCATCCTTTGGTCAACACGTAGCTTTGACTGCTGTTCCAATACGAGTACCTGAACCGCCAGCACTTCCCTGACTCGTCCTCGAAACTCAGCAACAACCCCCTGTCGACCCCGGCGGGTTCTCCTCCTCCGCCGCCGCCTCCGCCGCCGTTGAGTGGGAAGTACTTCTCGGCGTGCTGCTTCGGGATGACCAGACGGTTGAGTTTCCCAACGTCGCTTGGAGTGAGAGGCTTCTCGAACATGGGTTCTTTAATAATGTCAGCTGGTAGTGTTTCTTGATTGTTAAAAATGTGGTGTGGTGGTGGTGGTGGTTCTTGATCTGTTTCTTGATCGATATCCTCTTCTTCGTTGAGGTTGAAATTGTGATGAGATGGGTTTTGTGGAGGAAACATGGCTGAGTGGAGCCAAGAAGGGTGGTTGTGGTGGTGGTTTTGGGGAGAGATGGAGGAAGTATTAGTAGTAGTAGGAATATTTGGGTTCATTAGTTGTTGTTGTGCCCACCAAATGGTTTCTGGAAGTAATTCAGAGGAAAATTGATTAATGGACATATTTGATCAATGAGATAATTATATATTTTTATTCTTCTATCTCTTACCTTTTGCTTCTTCCTTTTGAATTTTTTCTTTTTTTGGGTTTGAAAGGAAAGGAAGGAAATTGTTGGGAAGGGGGAGGAGGAGTGTTGATGTGGGTGTATTGCTATATATATATATATTGTCTAGGGAAAAGAGAAGAAATATGGGATGAATTGAATTGGTGATGCATAGAATTTAGAAGAAAAAGATTTGTTTGAGTGGTGAGGTGAAAATAAATAAATACTATATAACTACTAATTAATTAATAATATTTTTATTTTGTTTTGTTTTTGGGTGATTTCTTTTTTTCTTTTTTTGGGTGATTAGGAGAAGGGAAGGGACACCCCATGTTACTAGATTGGCAAACAAATCAAGAAGTGGGGCATAGGTTTGACGTATGCAATCTTGTGTTGTAATCTAACGGCTGTGATGAGCCCACCATGGTTTTCTATGGTTTACCACATGGGATAAGTTTCCTACCTGTCTCTGTTTATTGGTTAATTTACCCGCTACCTTGCTAGAATTCTCATGTTTAAATTTCATTTGACCATAAACCTCAACAAATTAATCTAATTAAACAACAAATTTTCTTTTAATAAAGAGTAATGCTACTACATATGTACACTAATATGTTATGTATGGTGACCAATATAGCCCGAGAGAATAGTATTTTGTCACGTGCATGCCAGCATTATTGATGTTTTCCGCCCATTCCTCTCATTCTTTTTTTCTTTCTTTTTTGTTAAAAAAACGATTTCAAGAGTAATCTATAAACCAACCAAACCAATTATTTGGTTGCATTTTTTTAATAAAAAATCATTTCAATTAATTATCTGTTAAAAATATATAATATAATTTATCAAATTGACTCAATACGAATAAAATTAATTTTAAACTAATAATTTCGGTAAAAATTCTAACTTTAAAAGAAAATAATCTTAAAATGAGTAATTAATAAGAGAGAAAAAAATGGAGCAGATGGAGGGATCTCTTCCATTTCCAATGAGAAGAGGGATAGAGATAAGATACTGTCCAATTGGGGTGGGGAGAAGGAGAAGGAGAAGGAGAAGGAAGAACCCTTTTTGGTCTGTCGTGTTTCAATCCTCTCCTCACACTCAACACAGTCTACTTTTAGTCTTATTACTATATGGCGAAACCAACCACATCTGCCCATCATCCTCTCTTTTAATTTCTAAATTCTCTATTTTCTCTCTCCACCATTCACTCGCTACTTGCGTCTCTGTCTCTCCCATAGTATATGTTTTTGTCGAGACTATTTAGTAATCCAATAATTATGCGTTATTTTGATTTCGGGTGGGATACTAAAATGCGATAAAAAATTTCTTATAACTTTTAACAAAATTACACGCTTAAAACTCAAACTTAAAATCCCTTAACCGTTGACATAAATGGTGTTGTTGCTGATACTTATTTATTCATTTACTAGTATATTACTACTTGCAATTATTTATTTTATGAAGTTAAATAACTTAAATGTGTCTTCTTCTAGGAGTTTGAGACAAAACAAAACCCACCTCAAATTCCAGGTAGATTCAGACAACCATTTTTTCTTCCCTACAAAAGGGTGGACGTGCTAGTTGTTCTTGTTGTTTAATTTAAGTACATGTTGGGACACATCATTTATACAGGTTGTTGCCTTCTTTTATTTTATTATGTATTTATATACCCAGAAAAAAAAATCTTCAAATACTATCTTTTTACGGATTGGCCATCGTTTTCTTTGTTTCTTTTCTCCGAATTTTATAAATATTTTCTGTCTCGTTCGGGTTTGAAACTAAGAGTATCACAAAAGTATAATAGTTTTTTTTTCATTATATAAACTCGTACTAAATATTTAATTTAAAAATGAACGAGTCTCTGGTCGTTTAACTAATTTTGATTTGTAACGATATTAAAGGGAAAAAAAACAACATTTCATGGTCCCAATCATTTTATGATTGGACAAAAATGATTGGACATGGCGTTGTCGTTAATTGAACAGTCCAAATCTGTAAATAATATTTTGTGGACTTAATACAAAGGTTCATGATAATTAATTACTAATATTTATCCTCTGGAAGTGGATTGTTTTTTCCCTTAAATTTCCTTTTTGCTTAAGAGAAATATATTTAATTCAATTTACATGTCAACTAGACGGAAGTCTCTCGTCGCATCTCCAAATAATTAAAGTCCAAAAGCCACATATTAATTTCTAAAATAAATCCTTAAAATTATATACTACTTTCAGCTTTCTATCTCAGTATGTATATAAAAATCGCTCATCCAATAAGATTATTACATATAAATAATAGATGGTTAAAAAAATAAGTATGACAAAATTTAAAATTTAAAAATTCTAAAAATTGGACCCGTTTATATATAACCATTTACTAATATCGTGTCATGATATTATTAATTAGGCGATTTTTATATCCAAACTGAGATGGAAAGCCGAGAATAGGGTATAATTTCTCCTCACATTACAAAAGAAGAAAGCACGATAGTGTCACTTATCAATTAAAGTAATTTAAAAATTCTGGAAATTAGTGTTTATATTATATGCTATCAACATTATATAATTTTTTGTTTTATTTTATTTCATTGCATGCTTACTTTTTATTGAATTTATTCCTTCATCTGCGTCTTTTTTTTATATGTTTCAAAAAGTAATGACATTTTTTTGCAAGGGAGATAATATCTTTCAATTGTTAGACTGTTTGATTATCTTGGTGCAGCACGATAAAGGAGGTTTGTTTGTCTTTACGGCATTTTAAGGTGCGTCGGTTTTTCGCCAACAAACAAGAAGCAAACAATGCTTGTTATTGTTTTGCTTGAGGGGGGAAATGTTTTTCAGGAAAAAAATAAAGTATCAATTAGTAAGTTGTTTAAGCAAGTTTTTTTTTTCTATTTTTGAGCAAAACATGCACTCACTACTTTAAATATATATATTTTTGAGTATCATATATACATGTTCTTTATATATATTTTTTTTAATATTTTGATGTTGTTTTTATTCATTTTGAATAAAAAACTAATTTTATTTGAGCAGTAAATAGGAGTGTGCGAGTATTGAGACAAATAATATAAAAATTTGCTTTCTTTCATCATCGTTGAAAGAAAGCAGATTTTGCTAGGAAACAATTTCAAGCAGAGTCTTATTGAGTTCTCATTTACAAATCATGGTTTTAGAGTGCATTGGTTGTTTCACTGGAGCCTATGTGATCATAGTCAAGAGTTTGAATCATGTTATTTCTTATATTTAATTAGAATTATTCCAGCATAAAGTAAGACGAGTCAATGCAAGTTTTAAACTCAAAATGTTTAATTGAAATATATAGTATATTGAGATAAATAATAAATTTCGAGTCTCATTTATGAGTGAATAAGTTCTTTTATAATGAGGATTATCATAATGTTGTGGGGATTATCATAAAGGATGAATAAATTATTTATCACTGGTCAAGTAGAGAATGAACAAGTAGAATGAATGTAATTTGATTTTAAAGCTTAGTTCATATGTATTCGAATAAATTAATACATAACAATTGAAAACAAAAATAAAACTATTGCATATATACTTATTTTTTTATATTGATTACACAAGCGTTGGCAGGTTGGATGATGCTAGAAGTTGAATCGTAGACAGCCAGACGGACCACATGAACGCAGTTGCCTTTTTCCAAGAAGCCAAAAGAATTCAAGAGGTTTAATATTTCATTAAAATGAAGGGGAAAGAAAAGGTATGTGGGTAAAATATAGTGACGCAAATTATTTTGTCACTGGATGATTATGCATTTTTTTGTTGCCGAGATTTGATACATGACATGCACCTAAATTGACTAAAGATATGTGTATTTGCTGGCCAAGTGAGAGGAATCCTTGACCATGAAGCAATTGGCACAAGTGATCGATGATAAAATATATCTCTGGAATTGGGATTGGGATTGGGATTTTGGGGTGGGGGTGGAGAATCTGCCATGTAATCTGTGGAGTTGCAGGAGTTTCATTTATGAACTACTAATTTAAAAAATCTTCTTAGTTTATTTAAACGACAGAGAGAAAACAGACAGAGCCATGAGAATAGATAGATATTCAAGCTAGCTAGGAAACTGATCATGACTTGATGATATATATATATATATGATCTCGAAATATATAAAAAATCAATTAATTCTTTTTTCTTATATTTGTATGTGCACATAACTTGTAATTTAACTTCGTAGTGTATATTTTTTTAAGATTCTCTGAAAAGTAACATTTTTGTATGGTGAGTAATTGTATCTCCGCGCCCCGCGACGTGGAGCTTTATTCTTGCATACAATTTGTATAATAATATATAAATATATTTTATTTTCTTCAAAATAGGCTACATCATTTATTTTTTAGTAAAAAAAATCCCTTTTATCTTTTTATTATTTAGCAAATTAATTTTAACTAAAAACATTCTGAACACAATATCAATTTACTCTTTTGAATAATTAATAATAAACATATCACATTATTTAATATGTTATAGAACGACGCAAATTAAGTACATTAAATTATTTTTTATTTTGGATAAATTAATAGTTAAAATAGAATTTTAAAAATATATATTAATAAAAAAACATTTTTTCAAAGAATAAGATAATAAATTTCCTAAGTAATAATTTATTAATTGATTACAATGTGAATAACTTAAACATGTGTGTGTCATAAAAAAATAGTTACAAGGGGAATGCCAAATAATTTTATAAAATGTAACTTTCTCTACACTAGGAAATAGTGAGATTTCTCTTCCCCTAATTTCATGAAAATTGAGGGGTTGAAATTTTCTCCATATCAATCAAACACAATAAAATTAGGAATCTACATTCTCATATTACTTTTCTCATTAATTCTATCAACTAAACGCTATCTTGAATAAATTATTTATCTTCACATTATTTTTTATATCTAGAGAGAAGAAAACAAAAGGCAACAAGGCTATAACGTCATAATAATATATGCAACAAACAAGCTCACAATTTATATCCTAAAAGGAGAATATGAATACAAGGGGAGGCAATAAAATTAAGTATAGTGTTAATGATCGAGTGAGTTTCTCAATAGATTTAGAACACCTGAACTTCTCATTAGACTATCCATAGCACTGGGTGTTAAATTTAGGGTGTTTTTCATTTTTAGTTTAACACCCAACCAAATTTTCAAATAACATCCACTTCTCACAGTAATGTGTTTTTCAGGGTGTTATTCACTTTCTCTCCCTTCCACATCAGCTTTCCACTAACTTTCATTTCTTTTTCTTATTAACATTTATAATTACTATAATTTATTTTTTATAATATAATAAATAATAAATAATATATTTTTAATAAAAATTCATTAAATTTTATATATTTTTTTAATATTTCACAAAATTTATACTTTTTTAATACAATAAATAATATAATATTTTTTAAAAATAACATACGATTTTATTTATCAATCAGTAAATCAAATATATATAGATTATTGCAAACGAACAAAAAAAAATATATATTTTGTATAATTATTTTGAGTAATTATTATGAAAAAATGCATTTTCAAAAGAAAAAAAAGAAAAAAAATGTAAAAAACTCGAATTTTTTTTTGTGTTCAAATAATACAAACCTAGTCTCAATTTATAGATCTCAAAAAATTAAAAATAATGGTATATTTTTTATAAAATTATTTTGAGTAATTATTATGAAAAAAAGCATTTAAAAAAGAAAAAAATGTAAAAAACTCTAATTTTTTTTAGTGTCCAAATAATACAAAACTAGTCTCTATTTATAGATCTCAAAAAATTAAAAATTATTTATAAAATTATTTTCAGTATTTATTATAAAAAACTCCATTTAAAAAATGAGGGGAGGAAAAAAAATAAAGAATTCGGTGACCAATGGCAGCGCACGCATGGCGCGCTGCCATTGATCCACCTATTTTTTTTATTTTTTTTAATAAAAATGTCAGAAAAATGCGGGTGTCAAATTTTGACACCCGCTCGCGTGCCTTGCCAATTTGACACCCTAAAAACCCTTTGCTGCATTCAAAAACACCCTAAAAACTCTCCCAAAAACACATTGCTGCTGATAGTCTTAGAGTCGCATAAGATTGTAGATAGCCTTTATGATAAACATGAAGATATGCTAGGAGTATTTCTGTCATTTTACCGATTTAGTAATTTAGCTTTCGAGTGATTAAGGAGACTACCGGTAAGTGTATGATACTGGTATCCTTACTTCCTATCTGATAAGGCTGTACCGACAGAGTCCCTCAGGGTTATATTATCGGCTACAACTCATCATCAACGGGGGGTCTCAATACTCATACAGTCCAGTATCTATTATCCACGGCAACCAAGACTACATCTACCGGCTATATCAGACTTACCGGCTTCAATAGGTAAGTACCCTACCGGTGATGTCGGTAACCGTTATTGTGATCTAAGTCATGGTATGCGCAGATCGAAGACCATCATCACCTCCTATACTGCATTTATGACGAATATGAGAGTATTTAATGCACCGCTTTAGAGCATTAAATGCACTGTTGGAGATATTTAATGCGTCGGCTCCTAGGCTCCGTATGTCCTAAGTGACCCGCAAAGGAAGGGGTATAAATACCCTCCTTACCTCTGGACAAAGGGGAAGGACACACACACGAAAGCCTATACTAAGCTCCTGCCTAAACCCGGTAATTTTCCCTACAACTTACAATCTTCATGATACTAACTTGATCGTTGGAGATCCCCTCCGGTGCTTTGCAGGTGACTTAGAGTCAAAGAGATCGTCCACATCAGCACGTCAAAAGATAGAATTACCCTCACCCCTATCCTAGGATTATCACTTTATGAGCGACTTGTACAATGGTGGAATTAAAAAAAAATTAACTATAATTAAAATGGTAGGGATAAATTAAAAAATAATAATGTGCCTTTAATATTATAATTAACATTTGTAATTATTTTTAACAGGAGACTTCCTCTATTCCCAAGAAGAAAAACCCACCATCCGGAAGGCTTGAGAGTGTTTCCTCACTACAGTCCACCACTCTATTTTATTTTTAATAATAAGAAAAAAAATGCATATGTAATGTATTATGTCATGCGTTTTGGTAAACATGAACTTGTGGGTTGATGCAAGTTGGATCGAAGAAGAGAATAAAATAAGAAACTGGGCAAAAAATTTGCGACAAATGTGCTTGATTGTGTTTCAGATATTTTTTTTATATATAGTTTATTTTATTGTTGTGTCTCTGTATTTTTTTTTTTTATGATTTCCTCGTCATGTGCACCGGTTACTATATGTATTCAGAAATTCCTAATTAAATGTACCACAAAGGAGCTCAATGTAGCAAAAGAAATGCGACCCGACCCACGCCCAAGAACAGTGTACCATGATCTACAACTTGATACGCATCTTTGATGTCATCACATTATAGCTATATTTGCGCAATCTCTCTCTGTTTTTTTATTAATAAAACTCGCAAATTAGGAGATTCGTATTCAAATTTCAATCCCTCTTTGCTAAATTTCTTTTATTTATGTTAAAAACATTTGTATAGTTGATGAATATGTAGTTTTTAATTGTTGCTGGTGGAAAAGTAACACCATGATTCATTTTCAGATTATACAAGAACGTTTGTTTAGACCAATTATGAGGTTTCTAATGACTTTAAAATTCTATTTTTTTAATCGTTATGATATAATTGAATTTTATTCAATAGCGAAAACACGAATCGATCAACTCCACTAGAAAATAACACTGAGTTGCAAGCTTTTTATTGGTTTTTGGATTTTGATTAACTGGTTTGCTCAACATACTTTTGGAAAATAAACAATCTGAATTTGCATGCATTTAAATCAATTGAAGGTGCAGGAATGATTTCTTGTGTTGCTTCTTGGAACAGGAAAAGAATATTTCAGATCAAATTAAGACATTTCCTCAAGTACATTATTTTTCCGATTTTAATTTAGTTTCTGTTTCGAATTCCTGTTTGATGCGTGTACTCATGAACATGAAGAATCTTGCAGATCCCAGACTTACAGAGAGGGAATTCTGAAGAGTGAGCCGTGTAGAGGACTTCATTAGTATTTTTTTTTATTTTTATCGGTGGGGTGAGATTTAAATTTAAATTCGAATCTTTTTTAGCAATTAATGAGATATATATATATATATATGTACACGCTGACTATGGACTTTACATGAAAAAGAAAAAAACTCTAAAAAGTTTACACATTTTTTTACTTTAGCCCCTATACGTACAAAACTTACAATATAAACTTATAGTTTCTTTATAAACTCTTTAAAGTTTTTACGACAAGTTAGAATAAGTCATTATTTTTACAATCGATCAACCAAATAAATTATTGCATCTATCTGGTTCAGTAAAAAATATTATAGCTGATCCTAACTTATATGGCATAAATGGATAAGTAAATTTTATCATTTTTCCATTTCTTAAACTTAAAATAGAAGAAAAATAAATATAAAAAAATAGTATTTTTTTTTGCTTGTTAATTTCACCATTTAGAACTATTGATATACTTATGATATGGGGGATTAATTGGATAATTTATACTCCATATGGGCCACAAAATAAGATATACGGCTTCTACATGATCGGTTAGATATCTTTGTGGATTTTGGTGGTATTATTTTTGCTGAAAATTCGGATCAAATGTTAATTAATTAATAGTACTCTGCACCTATACATCCAAAGTGACTTGCGAATAATTAAGTCTCAAATTATTTCCAGTCCCTCAACGTCTTTATTTTAATCTCTTAGAAGATAGTTTGAATATTTCATTCTCGATAGTCGTTTTAATTTAGTTGCTTCACGCGTTTATTTTGCTCTTATTTTCATTTGTAAAAGAAGAAGAAAACTATTTTCATATAATTTATGACTCGATATTCTCTCACTGCTTAATTTTAAAGTTTAACAAGTAATTAATAACTTTTAAAATATTCATTTTATTTATTTTTTGTAACATTTAACCTCGCTTGAAAAATAAAAAGAACACAAATTAAACAAACAAACAAAAATGACAATTAATACAAGGAATTGTTTTAATTCCTGTCTCCTGTTGTATGTCACACTGGATCCACAGCAAATTCAATTCATCAAAGCTAATTGTCGACTGGCCACCATACTGTATGTTGTCACCCTAAATTGCAAGTGGTACACTTAACTATAGCTACATGCCATTTCCCTATAACATAATTTTTTAAAATAAATTATAGAAGATTGCGAGAAAAAAGCCGTCACACAAAAAGCCACGTCTCTTCTTTCCTTTCCCTTCCTGTCTGCTCGGCTGAAAAATTATAAATCCTCATCCATCAGGGGATGGCTTTCCTTATCTTTGGTGTAGTACTGTACAAAATTGCGGTGAAGCAGGTGGTGATCATCATGATGCGATTTGGGGGGTTGGTTGGTTGACGCATGGCAAGATGGGTGGTGGGAGGAGTAGTGGCGGGAGTGCTGGTGGAGAGTGGTGGTGCTCTTCTAGGTAGTAACTAGCTAGGTGTGGGACCATGTATAATAGGTACCGGGACTGCCACTGCACTGGTGGCATATATGTACAGTGGCTAGTATGGTCCCAATTAGATTAGTAGTAGGAGACTAGTAGTAGTGAGTCTGATGCGTACTACTGAGCCCATGAGTCCATGACCCATGACCTGACCCAACCCCAGTTGTTGAGGAATTGACAGAAACTACTACCCTTTGTTACTCTTCTTTATTTAGCAGCTAAAAATAAAGAGAAAGAAAACATTTGACTTGCCCTTCACGGCAGTATAAATCATAATGTAAAGAGGACAAACCGCATATGATTGCTTTTTAGTTTTTACAGAAGCTGAAATTAATGAACATGCGTGCCAAATATCTCCACTACTTCAGTACCGGAAGTTAGAGGTGAGCAGATGTATTAATATCCGATTGATCGATTCGAATATGAAATTTTACAGTAGGTTTAGGGATCGTGTTGATACTTTTAGTTTAGATTTTTTTTTTATAAATAAAAATATATTTCTGAATTTATTAAATATGAATTTTAATTTTAATGCTATTAATCAATGGGATTTTTCATTTCTTTGAAGTCAACTGTATGATTTATATATGTCCAGAAAGGTGCAGTTTTAATTCGAAGTGAGTTTGAGTGACGAATTAAAAACCTCCATTGCCAAAAGTGGAGGACGATGGACCTGTCTTATTCTTGGCCTAACTTTAAAGTTGAAAAAAAAGAAACACCCGCTGGGCTTATCTGTACCAGGCATGTCCATCATCAATCAACCACACCTCCTAATTTTGCAACAACATATTTCTATATAATTAAGACACGTGATTTTGCTTAATACCAAAATTATTTGTGGTTTAACTAAAACTAATACATACATCCCGTTAGGCGATTCAAATTCGTGGTGGTTAATGATACTTTCCGTAAAGTATCGAAGAGTTAGGTCATGATTATTTTGAATCGCCTAACTTGTAATTTCTATTTTTTATTTGTGTAAAACATGTTGAAAACCATAGGCTAGAGAGCATGTATTTTATGTATACAGTATGTTTACATTTTTGTCTTTTGGTACGCAAATGTCGCAGATCATGTATGTACAAGAAAGCAGGCGTCCTTTTCTCCTGCAATAATTTTTAGAATTTATTTATCCAACAAAAGCCAGACTGTACGGTTGTTGGCAAAGCGTTTCTTCATGGGACCAGTACGGTAGGCCCAATCCAATCATATTAGGGAAAAAGAAGATGAGTGGGCCCGTATATACAGAATTCCCCAATTTCATTTGATTCCTTGCAACTTGTGAGGAACCTGAACTCAAACTCCTAATCATCTAAATGGGCCTAGCCAGTAGCCACATCAAGTGTAATCCATTTTGAGGTACTACTAGAGTACTTTTTCTCAATATCATTTTGCAACATTTTAGTATAGTTTTGCACTGTTGAGGGGTAAAAAAGTAAAATCAAAGTGAAACAGTGAGGCAGAAAATTAATCTCGTGAGAGAACTCTAAAAAAATGATGTACGAGCTAAGTCGTAGTAGTACTCAGAGAGCCACCGTGCAATTATCTTGATCTCCCTTCTCCTCACATCTTTTAGCCACTTTGGATCTGCACTTGTTGCAAATCTCAAGTCCACATGGTGAGCACCTAAGAGAGAACAAAAACAAAGACAAAAAACACTAATTTTATGACCTAACTAGGTAATGGTAAAAGGGTAAAACAAGAACTATGTTCCAAACTTTTGTGAATTTGAAGATTAAATTTCATCCACTCACCTTCTTTTGCAGTGATGGCAACTATGCTCTTGGATATATCCTGTAACACCCTGCCACAGACCATGAAACGGGAATTTTTTTATCACATTTCTTATCCTCATCACTACATGTTATAACAAATTGTTTCTTTAAAAAACTAGCAAATAATAATATCATACCCCCCACCACTCCATGGATCTCTTAGACCATTAAAGAAGATAATGTTGCTCCCAAACCTTTTCAACACCCTCTTAATATCCTGTCCAAAATAAAAAATTAGAATTAATTTGCGTAAAAATAGTATTTTTAATTGAATTTCAGTTGTTTCTTTGTTGTTGGATAGAAATGAATGGGTACTTACATGACCACCAAATTCAGTAGTGATCCAGTTGGGCCTGGGCTTGACATGAAAGGCCGACTTGCAATAAGTAGCTCTATCGTTGTAGTCCCACTTAGAAACTGGATATATGCTCTCCTCATCATTACTCCCCATTGGCAATACCATCTCTGTGCAAGCCTGCAATTACAATCCCGAAAGAAAATTGGTGAGCTGGACTGACTTCTTTCGACCAATATTTTATTGGCCCACTTAAATATTTCTTGATAAGGGCTGAGCCCATTTCAGACTTCAGGATGCAGGGAATGCCGAACATATTTGACTTTATTAGTGTCAAGTAGGAAATGATAACTACTAATCATGACAATATCAAACTTTAGCATGTGAGGTAACATGCATTTCTTGGTTACTCCAAAATATTGCCACATGCTTCTTGATAATAATACATAATTAAATCTAGTCATCAAAATTAAGTAAAATACTTAAAAAAATCTCATGTCTCGTAGTTATGAATTTAAAATAATATATAGTGATTGACCAATATGAAAAATTAATTTTTGAAGGGCATTTATGCATATTCATTTAATAAACACACAAAAAAAAACATGGAGTATCGTGTAGTGCTGTTTTCATGAACACTTTTAATAGAATTTTTCTAATTTTGTTAGTTAAAAAAACTTTTTTACAAATAAAAAAGAGAAGAAATTCTAGTGGACAACATGGCGAGTTTTTTTCCTTTTTTAGTTGCAAGACAACTGACAACTTATCGACGCTATGAAACCTGGTACCAATCAAATGAAAGGGGAAGGACGGTTCGATTACCTGCCACGACCATCCTCCTAGGCCGTGCGGATCAGAATCGTCCATCAGATCATAACACGTGGCAGTTCCAGTGTAGTTATAGTAGACACTCGCCGCACCGTACAACTTGGCGAAGGTGTCATTTCCGGTCCTCGGATCATCAATTGCTTTGCACATCTACAAAAGTCGAAAAACACTTTTGTTCTATTAGTAAGTAATGAACGTATTATTAATATTATTGATTTATAATAATATTTTCTATTAGACGATAATTATTAATTACAACGGCTCAAATTTAGCGCGCCTATTTTTAGATTTGTATTGATTTAACGCCCTAAAATCAACGTGCGATAAATGAATTATAATTGAAGTACCTGAGTCACGGGATACGCTGGCATGGGATTTAGAAAATTAGAAGGTGTGGGGTAATCTGTCATGGCTGTATAAATCCAAGCAGTAGCAAGCCAACTCTCTAGATAATCTGCACTAATGTAATTCCTGTAACAAAATAAACCAGTTAATATGTAGACAAATTATTAAAAGTAGGGTATATTTAATACCATCTTACTTGCATATTTTAAACGAATTTCGTAGCACATCAAGCCCTCCTTTCTTGCTTGCAATATCTTCAATTTGTTCCCATGATCCTTTAATCACTTTGTAACAATTCTCGCTCGCATCCTGATTTTTTTTCCAACATGAAAACCAGCAAATTAACAACTTTCATAATTACTAAGATAAAATTAAATTTTATTTATAAATTAACTTGATGGTCAAATTAATATATATCATTTTTAATCTTTTTTTCATTTTAGTGAAAAAAATTATGGCACTTTTAAAAATAAGTACAATGTCATGAGTTGGCAAGATAATAAGTTGTGATGCTTAATTGATTGATTAATTAGTTGCAAGTTGATGAGATGAGTCCTTATCTATAATGTCTTTTAGCAAAGTAGGTAGCTAGATAGAGACTGATTGGGGAGGAAGAGGTAGAGAATAAGATTAATACGACGTCGGTCCCTACCCGAAAATCTCGAGTGACGATATTGTTGAAGCTGTAGGTAGACGTTATGTCGTCAAAGTTGAGGATTGGAGCAGAAGATGCCAAAGCTCCAATGGCAACATGCGGATACTTCAATCTAAACCATGCCGCCAGCACTGCAAAACCAATAATTAAAACCATATATTATATTCATTTATAGACTCCTTTCTAAATAATTATACAAACCTCACACTTTCATTTTATGTCGATCGACTCATAATAGGCATAATAAATATCAAATTTATCGTTTCTCATGTCTATTTTATGTTATATTTCGTGCTACATTTATTTTTGATATCAACACAACATGTGACAAATTCTAATCACCTCATATATACGATTTATTTTATTGTAATTTTTACATAAAAGGGAGAGTAGACTAAGAAAAAACTTTCTTGTAAAAGTAGATAATTAAATATATTTGTTTAATTAATCCTTTGGGAATAATAAACTAACGATTACTACTGGTGTTGATAAAAGACAATTAAATTAAAAAAAGAAGAAGAGAGAAACAAGAAGAAGGGTCATACTTCCTCCATAGGAACCTCCAAAAACCACCACAGGCGAGTCAGTTGCTGACAAATTCTTCTTCAGATCAATGGTGAGAGTTGCATAATCAGCCAGAGCTTGAGTTGAGCTCAAATAACCAATTGTACTTGCATTGCTATAAGCAACATCTTTATCTCCTCCAAATGGGATTGATTTCCCATAAAACCTATGCTGTAATTATTCACAACAACAACAACAAAAAAACCAAATTAATTAAACATGTCAAGTACCAGTACAATCTCGCGTTGGAGTACTACCTCCGCGTAGGGAAACATGGAAAATTACCTCGATAAAAACAAGAAGGGCTTTGAATTTGGGTGCGATGTCAAACATGAATCCAGTGTTTTGAGCAAACCACTCAATCCCTCCTTCATTTCCAGTATATACAAAGATTGGGGCATTGTTCTTCCTTCCACCCCAATACGTGTCATTGATCAAATACCTTTGTTGGAATTTTTGGTAACTTTGAGGAGTGAAAGTGAAGTGGTCAAGTGTTTGAGTGAAGAATCTCTCCGTGTACAGCTTCTTTGGAGTAGAATCAGATAATTTTTCTGGTTTCAAGATTGAAGATGGGAATCTTGGTACAATCTTGGCAGAAGAGAAAGAAGAGATGCAAAAAAGTAACACTACAAGAAAAAACAGAGGAAAAACAGGGGATGCA
Organism: Viola odorata; assembly: GCA_963691705.1. Classification (NCBI taxonomy): domain Eukaryota; kingdom Viridiplantae; phylum Streptophyta; class Magnoliopsida; order Malpighiales; family Violaceae; genus Viola; species Viola odorata. The sequence goes on along the minus strand of OY829543.1, from coordinate 55,619,401 downwards.
ATATTTCCCATTCTTTTTGTTTTCTGATTTGATATTTCTTTGGCAGAGGAGATAAAGTAAGTAAGGAGTGAAGAAGAAGAGAAGAAAGAAACTTGTCGTCTACTCTGTTGACTGATGAAACAAACAAAGAGAGGAGGGTTGATGGGTTGTTTGCTGGATTGGAGGTGGCTTCATGGTTGGACCATTGACTATCTTTTAGCAGGAAAAAATGGGATTGGAAAAAGATTATTGAGATGGGTGTTGCTTTATACCATCTTTAATTTGTTTGACTTATGTACTAAATCCAAATGGCATGCCACATGCTCATTATTGTGTGAAATTTACCAAATTGGCATATGTATTTGCTTCACTCAGTTGCGGTTGTGACTTGTGAGGTTCAAAATTGAGCAAAATCCATCATTTTTCATGGAAAATATCTTGGCAAGTCCTGTGTTTTGTGCTTAATCTTGAATAGTTTAGTAGCATGCAAGATTACGATAAAACTTGAGGATTATGAGGATTATAAGAACTTTAATAGTCTGTCAAAGTGTTCTTTCTGTCATTTGTCATTTTTCGAGTGAGAGATTAATCTTGTTTAAATATTGTCGGATTCGGATAATTCTGATAATGAATGATTATCCGAATATAATATTTTTCAATCCTCATATTCGAATCTTAAATTTAAGTTAACGACGAATAATTTTTTTACCACGTCATCACAATTTGGTTTATTCGAACCTCATTACTCTCTCGGTCCTTCGGCTAGCAATTCATCGTTCATGGTTCAACTAATTTAGTAATAAGAACATTAATGTTGAACTTTTTTTTGGGTTGATATGATAGATTTCCATTTCCTCCACTCCTATTTTCAAAGATGCCTCCTAAAAATAGAGGACCATAGGTCCGAATAAACCAACCATTCTGAGCTAACAAAAGTTACAAAACAACAGTAAAGTCATGGGCATAAATAAAGTGTTTGCCGTTTTCTGAAGAAGTAAAAAACAACAACAAAAACGAACTAATTATTGTTGGGTATCATTTATGTTTTTGATTTTCTGGTTTTTAAAATTATGATTCTGTTTTTATAAATTGTTCACTTAAAAAAAAAAAAAAATTTTGTCACATGTTTGTAAATTATCTGTCGCTTATGTAAATGAAGACTTTATAATAATTTGAAAGTATATTTTAGACTATTTTTATTTATTTTTATATAGAATGACCTAATTAAAACGGATTGATAGGTACTAATAAGGAGTAATTTGAGATTCCTTGAAGCTTAGAGTAGGAAAACTGGAAAAACATGGGGACAAATTTAGTTCTTACAAGTTAGTCCTTTAAAGTTTTAAATTATGTCATAAGGGTTCCTTGATTTATAAAATATATGCAAGTCCTTATAACTTTGAGATGTTTCATAATAATCCCCAATTTTAAAATAGCTCAAATTGGTCCTTTGAGTTTAAAAATACATTTTCAATTACCTTTTTTTATTTTAAATGACATAGTTTTCCGTCTATGATGCCTCATAAAAAATGTGATCCAATATGAAATATTGAATTACAAAATTGAAGTTACATTATATCGAAAGGAAGAAAAAAATGATTTTAATAAATGTTTTTTTTTTCTTTCTAAATAAAGATTAATGCTATTTGAATAAATTCAAATATTTAAAAAAATTAACTTTTCTAATATGATTTTCTCTATACGCAATGAAACGAGATTATAATTAACATATTCAAAGTTGACCCAAACATAAAAGTATCCCAATTACTTTAGTAGAATTTAAATGCAGACCAGGAAAGGGAAAAAAAGGTGTCTAACGTGCAATATTGTGGACACCAAATGCCATGGCCCATGGGCAAATTATGCACTCACATGTGACATGACCACCCAAACCACTCCAGTATGAGTGGGCTGAAATGCCGAAGGAATTTTCGCACTCCTTTTTTTATTTTCTTAATTAAAATTAGTCTTATTCGAATATTGTTTCTTTTTTACAAATAATATCGAAATAAATTAATTTAAATCTTCAAGAACAAAAAGCGCGATCGCCTCGGAGCATTCCTCTATCTAAACTCATTCGGATATTGTTAAATTTTTAAAAAGTGACATATTCTCCTAATATGGTTTGCTCTATTCCTAAGATTCAAACTCACGAATTTAATGAAGAGTGAACAATCTTTTTTTTACTGGACCAAAACGAACAGTAATTCCACTCACCGACTCCAAAAACATGCTCTCCTCATCGCTGAAAAAAGAGAGAGGCAAAAGGCAACGACTATTTATTAATGATAGTAAAGAACCAGCAGAATTTTAAACAAAAGACATTACACCCATCAAACTTATGGGCCGCGTCTCGAGGGTATTGTGGGCTTTGCAACTCCGTCCAACCGCGAATACGGACGAACCAGGTGGACTACCCATTTTAATCAGGTGCACAAAAATAATAAAAAAATTGCCGTATAGTCGTAGATTGCACTACAAATTTAAATGAAAATTTATAGAATAATACGTATTCTCTATTTAGACGTACTTAATTGGATCGTAGAATAAATAAACGGAGAAAAAAAAGTCTAGAACAAAGCAGCACGATTCAAGCCTCCGACACATAAATGAATAAAATGAAAAACAAACAATACAATAAGTTTAGTGGCACTCCTTAATCTATGGGGTTCAATTCAAGTCCTTAATTTGCAATATCTATTTATCAAAAAAAAATTAAAAATTTACAAAGATGAGTGAATAATTTCGTTTTGCAGAGCATCTCAGTTTGATTACGTGGTTAGAATAAACAATATTTTTCAAACGAAAAAATTATATAATGCACTCGGTATTTTAACTAAATGTGCAATTAAATCAATAAAGTGGTTATACGTGGATGAACCATTTTGAAGTTTATTTCAATACTATCTAAGTTTATAGTTATTTCAAAATTTAAAATTTAAAACCTTCTAATATGTAATTACTAACTCTAACGTGTAATTTTTTTAATGGCTAATATAAATAGGTGGGTGTTGTGAGAAAATACGCCGGGTACACGATATAATTATTCCTTTCAACGAGAAAACCGATGACTATTCACAAGATGAATCTTGGAGTATGTGGAGACAACATGCTAATGTTGATTAGATAAACTAATAATTATAATTATAGATTCGTAGTGGGACTCAAATCCAAATAACGTGCTCCTTTTCTGAGTTTTTCTTCATTTTTTTTCCTTCTTTTCTCTAGATATATTAAACTTGTAGAATCAACTTGGATTGGATGATAGCTTACAAATCTGCCAACTAGCCAAGACAACTCACAATCTCTAAAGTATTATTAATAAAATCTCATATCTCGAATTCTTAAATTAATAAATTAATAATTCAATCAAAATTGATGAATGGGTAAAAATATATTATAAAATTACATATATATATAATTCTTAACAAAATAAGTTTAAAATCTATTTTTTTATTAAAAAAAGTTGACGTGACATCTGATATGGATTGCCATATCAGCTAAACAATATTAAACAATATCACGTCATCAAATTTAACGTTTGATTGTGCACAATGTTACTTAAAGGAACCAAATTAATATAAAAATATAAGCGCAGGGGTTAAATTCAACAAAAAAAATGAAATGAGGTACCAAATTAATACGAAAATTTGAATAAATGTGCCAAAAATATTATTATCCAAAAAATATACGTAATTATTTATTTTAATATTAAACGTCATGAGTTGCCGATGGATATAGTTTATTAATAGTATTGCTGGTGATAAAAATACGTATGGATTCAAATGAACTTACACATGTTTCATCCGACAGAACCTACACATAAAAAATATCTTTATCCAGCCACAACAAAGAGAATCTATACTCCAGGATGAGTGACAACATTGCTGAGTGCCCGCCCTCAAAGTCCAAAAAATATTATTTTTCCATTTAGGTTTCTCATTAATTACAATTTTCAGCTATCCCTTAATACAAAATAGCCAAAAGGTTAGTATCATTTGCAATGAAATTAAAATTTTATTATATTATTTCCTAATAATTTTTTCTCTTATATTTTTTAATTTATTTTTTTAACCATAGAGTAAATAATTACAACAATATAGAAAATATAAATAAATGACATTTTTAACGAAGAATTAAAGTATGTATAGACGAACTCAGCCATGAGCGACATAAATTAGGGAGGATCTTAACGTATTACCGAAAAATAATTAAAATGAGTGACATCTTATTTAACTAGATAGTCTGTTCAAATATTATATTCTCGTAAACGTGACTAGTTTTAATATAATTGAAGTATATATTAGGCTTGGTTATTAACATGATTTTTAAAAAAAAAACTCATATCTTACTCGTTTGGACGCATTAATGATTAAATACCAATAAAAGTATTTTGTGTGAAAAAATATGAGCACAATGATAACCTACCCATATATATATATATAAACTTTTTTAATTCAATTTTTTTGGTTTAATTTTTATTAAGGGATGCGGCAACACAAAGATCAAGTTAAAATTGATACAGTATCTTCTATAAATTTATTAATTCTACTTTCAATTCATATTGTAGCCAATCATCCCCTCGTCCCACCTTCCACTTTTACACTTTACACCACGAAGACGGCACCATGTAGTATTTGTATACAGACTGTTCCTGATCATCACTACCACAAAAAAGCAGCAGCCAACAGCACAGCAGCCAACAGCACAGCAGCACAGCAGCAGCAGCAGCAGCAACAGGAGTATCGCTACCGCAAACCATCACAACATAAACTCCTCCCTCCCCTGTTTTGTTCAAAACTCATTCTTCCTCTACCTCTTTCTCTCATTTTCCTTCAAAACCACTCACTCACTCGCGCACTCAAAAGTTTCAAACTTTACCTCATTCATTATTACCCAAAATCAAACCGCACCAAATGACCCATAACCCTCATTTTTCACCTCCCTCTTTTACGCCAAGAGTAAATGACATTAAAGTTCAAAACTTGATTGGAATGGAGCCTTAAAGGTTGTGCTTTTGATTGCTTTATTGTTCATTACTACAGTCTACAGTTCAGCGACCGAGATCTAAAAGCTGAATTTGGATAATGCCGAGGAACAGCGCTGTGAACATGGAGGATTTGCTTCCTGGGAAAATCAGAAAACGAGGATGTTCCTCCTCAGCATCATCGTCATCGTCGATCATTCAGAATTACAGGTTCAAGCGAGCCATTTTGGTTGGCAAACGAGGCGGATCCAGCACGCCTGTGCCCACATGGAAGCTCATGGGGAAAACCCAATCTGCGGCTCTGCGAGGTTTGGATTCTCCCAGGTCGCAAAGCGGCGGCGTTAAAGGGAAGCAGCAGCAGCCGGTTTCTGCGAGGAAGCTGGCGGCGACGCTGTGGGAAATGAATGAGATGCCATCGCCGAAAGTGAGGGACGCGGCGGTGATGGAGGAAAGGAGGGCGAGGAAGGAGGGAAGAGGGAGAGAAAGAGCTGTGGCAGCGGCTGCCAGGTCGGTCCATTCGGGTTCTTTGCCTCGTCACTTGTCTGATCCGTCTCATAGTCCTGTTTCTGAGGTGGGGTTTCAATTTATTATTCGGACTATGTTGCTAGTTTAGTTTATTACTTTCAATGAATGAATTGGTAGAGATTGTGTTCCATTTTTCCTTTTTTAAGTAGGATTTGGTTGTTAGGTGAAGAAAGCTGAAAAGGGTAGAACAATATTTGGAATTTGGAAGCTATGTGCTGTTCTGTGTTTCGTTTTTATAATAGGAGATGCAATTGTTTGCTGGAGGTTGCTGAAAAAAGTTTGTTGTTTTTGGGGTAATGTTTCTAGCTTATAGTGCATTTGCTTGGAAAATTATGTGGAGGATTTGCTGTGGATTTATGTGTAGAATGCATAGTTTGGCCATGATGGTTTGCTTGTAAAGTTGTCTTGTTTATTGCGGAGGATGCATTTGTGGATTGGGTCTTGATGGGTCCTCAATTCTTTAAACGTGATTCAGTATCGTCAAACATAGAGCAAATAGTTGTAGACTTGATTTTGAATACAATTGAAGTTTACTTATTGGTTTCTTTGTGAATGAGGTAGTAACAAAGGTAAAAAGTCAAATTTCACATCTGAGATTACATTTTGTAGAGGTTTGATCGGTCTGGAACTGGCAGTCGTCATAGAAGAGCTTCATCGATTTCGCAAAAGCTTAGACTAATGGACAGTATCGGGGCATTTGATTCTGTTAGCAGTGCTAGTTTCATGGAGGTATGTCTAATTTCTAATGCTAATTTTCGTAGTGTTCAGATGGTTCTTAGATAAGGAAATCCATCCTCGTTCTTGCAGCCAAATACATAGAATCAAGAACAGTAATATCTTCTTTCCCCTGCATCTCACTATTTTAAATTGAAACTTCATTTTGATCTTTACTTAGTTTGTCTAAAGCTTGATACAAAATTGATTCACCTATTTTCTGTCCATAAATTCGTAGTCTTTTCTGGTCCACCTTTTGGGTTGTGACCAGAAGGGGGTAGAGTGCAATTTGAACCTTAGTCAGTTGTTTTAACTGCTAAGTAATGGTGGAAACTGGAAAGTGAGTTATCTTTGCGAAACAGTAAGATACTTTTCTTCTCTCTTATGCAGGTTGAGACTAGATCTCGAGCCGAAACTCCTAGAGGATCTAGTGTTGGAGTTAATAACCGTTTGAAGGATGTTAGTAATGCTTTGACTACCTCAAAAGAGTTGATTAAGATTATAAACCGCATATGGGGTAGTGAAGATCGCCCTTCATCAAGCTTATCTCTTATCTCAGCTTTACATGCAGAACTTGAAAGGGCTCGCTTGCAGGTCAATCAACTCATCCAAGAACAACGTTCTGACCAAACTGAGATAAACTATCTTCTCAAGTGCTTTGCTGAAGAAAAAGCAGCATGGAAAAACAAGGAGCAGAAACTGGTTGAGTCTGCTATTGAGTCCATTGCAGGAGAACTTGAGGTTGAGAAGAAGCTAAGAAGACGGTTTGAGAGCTTGAACAAGAAACTCGGAAAGGAACTGTCAGAGACGAAAGCATGTCTAGTGAAGACAGTAAAAGAACTTGAGAGTGAGAAGAGAGCAAGAGTGCTAATAGAGCAGGTTTGTGATGAATTGGCCAAGGATATCGGTGATGACAAGGCTGAAGTTGAAGAATGGAAGAGAGAATCTGAAAAACTTTGCGAAGAGGTTGAGAAAGAAAGGGAGATGATGCAGTTTGCTGATGTGTTACGTGAGGAGAGAGTCCAAATGAAGCTCTCAGAAGCTAAATATCATCTCGAGGAGAAAAATGCAGCTGTTGACAAGCTGAGGAGTCAACTTGAAGCTTTTCTAGGAAACAAAAGAGGTAAAGAAAAAGGGCGCGCTTCTTTTAATCAAATGAATGAGGAAGATATTGCGGCATACTTAAGTCAAGCTCGATCTATGTTACAGCAGAACGAAGATAACGAAGAGGATGAAGGAGAATTAGAAGATGGTGTAGAATGTGAAGAAGACTCAGCTGAAAGTGACCTTCATTCCATAGAATTGAATATGGACAACAACAGCAAGAGCTATAAATGGACTCACCCTACTGGAACTCCCCATGATTTGAGAAAGGCAGCCATTGATGAAGAAATCAAAGGGAGGAAGTCTACCTCAAGCAGAGCACCTAGAAGAAACACTCCTCTGCAAAGGAGCATATCAGATGGAGTTGAATGTATCCATAATGACAGGCTTCCAATATCAGGAGATGGGTTCGAGAGGGGGAGATTCTCAGAATCAGATAGGCAATCACACAGAAAAGGTTACGGGGATGAAATGCAAGGATATCAATCATCCAAAGGTCTTAGGGACTATTTGTTTTCTGGCTCTAGGTTAGGATCCCCGAGAGGTTACTCTAGTCCTACCCGCCAAGCAGGGCAGATGCCGCCCTCGAGAGATCCTAGCAATGCACCTCTACACCGACCTCCTGCAGCGCCAGGACACATTTCAAGGTCAAGGCTAGCAGAAGTAAGAGGTGATGCAAGAAAATCCAAATGGTGAGTACTGAGTAGAGCTGAGAAGTCATTTTGGTGCAAGACTGGATAATATTTTGACTGATCTATGCTCTTTATTCGCAGTAATCGCTGCTTGACAAATTCCTTTTGTCATTTTGTAACGATCTGTTTTGTAGAGTTCTTGTAGAAACAAAAAAAATTGCTCACTGAGCAAAGTTTTCCCTTGTATAAAAACTCATGGCATTTTTCAGGTTAACATGTTCTAGAAGCTGTTCTGCTGTTATTTTCTCCACAGCCTTTTATATTTTCTAGTTATTTTTTTCTCAAACATCTGTGTTAAAAAAGTGCTCAATCCATCACCTATAGCACTGTACACCTTGTTTGAGTAACTTTATAGCAGAAATATGTTTACAGTTTTACTTATATATATATCTTTAAAGGTACTAATGTTAATTTAAGGGGCAAATCATGTATCAGTATTCCCATGATAGTTAGTAAGATAAACCACTAATTAATAAGAGATAAATCTTGATAATTTATCTCGATCATGTATTATCAGGTTAATTAGTAAGATTAAAGTTTTATCTATAATATTATTCACTCTTTCTTTTTCCTTTTTAGTAAAACCTATTGGTTTTCATCTTAATTTCTATTAGTATCAGATTTACTTGGAATGTTCAGAAAATGAAAAGAAAAGAAGAAAAAAAAAAGCGTAAACACCTTATCCTTGGTTTATATTATATCCTTGATATTTGACTTCTGTTATGATTCTGCATTATCTTTTTATACGTGTTTAAGATAATTTCTTAATCTTTTACTTGCATAACAAATCAACAATTAGCCTATAAAAATACAACCAAACTTCATTATCAAAACGTAAAAAAAAATTATCCACTAAAGATTGGAAAAAAAGAAAGAAAAAAGAGTGAAAGATATGGAGCTTGATCTTTCTCCCAAGTTGCCCAAGAAGGTGTACGGAGGAGATGGTGGATCTTACTACGCATGGTGTCCATTGGAGTTGGTTATGCTCCGGGAAGGCAATATTGGCGCTGCCAAGCTAGCTCTTTCGAAGAATGGCTTCGCTCTTCCTCGGTACTCTGACTCGGCCAAGGTTGCTTATGTTCTTCAAGGTTACATAGTTTTATCAGGTTCAAGTTTGATTATGATACGTATGTTTTCCTGTCAATCTGTAATCTGTCAATTTATAGTTCTTCAGTTCGATTCTGATGCATCTTTTTTTCTTTGGACGAGGTTAGTCTCTTACCAGAAGAGTTTAAGAGGAAATTCGGGGATTGATAATATTTCTATCATCTTGTTCTTGTTAAATTTGTAGGAAATTGGGTGGCTGGTATTGTTCTTCCTGAAAAGGAAGAGAAAATTGTTGCATTGAAGAAAGGTGATGCGATTGCTCTACCTTTTGGTGTTGTTACATGGTGGTATAACAAGGAGGACACTGAGCTAGTAGTTCTGTTCATGGGTGGCACAAAAACAGCCCACAAAACTGGTGAATTTACCGATTTCTTCCTAACCGGCACAAATGGCATCTTCACCGGCTTCACCACTGAGTTCGCGAGCCAAGCATGGGATTTGGATCAGAAAGTTACTTCAGCGCTCGTCGGATATCAACCCGCGAAAGGAATCGTCAAGCTTGATCCTGCTTCCTTCAAGATTCCTGAACCCAAGAGCGAACACTGCAAGGGATTCGTGTATAACTGCGAGGAAGCTCCCTTGGATGTGGACATCAAGGCGGCGGCAAGGTTGTTGTTCTGAACACCAAGAACCTACCTTTGGTTGCTGAGGTTGGGCTCGGTGCCGATCTTGTCAGGCTGGATGGAAGTGCCATGTGCTCTCCAGGTTTTTCCTGTGACTCTGCCCTTCAGGTTACTTACATTGTCAGTGGCAGCGGCCGTGTTCAGGTTGTTGGTGTTGATGAGAAGAGAGTGCTGGAAACCACTGTCACGGCCGGGAATCTGTTCATAGTTCCGAGATTCTTCGTTGTCTCGAAGATCTGCTATCCCGAAGTAAGCTTTGATTTGGTGGTTTAAATCTTTATTCTAATTAGTAAATTGTAATGACATGTTTTGGTTGTTGTTTTTCCTTTTTTTTGCAGCCCAATCTTCACTCACTTGGCTCATAGGACATCTGTGTGGAAGGCTTTGTCGCCTGAGGTGCTTCAGGCAGCATTTAATGTGGATCCTGTTGTCGAGAGTCTCTTCCGGTCGAAGCGAGTTGCAGAGGAAATCTTCTTCCCGCCACCAAAGTGAAGGCCTTAGGCCCTTAGCTTTGTTTGTACATTGAAAACATCCGTTTTAGGCCCTTAGGCCCTTAGGCTTCTTTATGGTTTTAGTTTAAACTGAAATTTATGGTACATGTTTCTATCTATGCAAAATGAGTGTTTATGCATATGATTATGGTTTTCTGCATTCAATATCTGTAGCATTCTTCTTACATAAACGAGCAAAGTTAGCATCTCTGACATTATTCTTCTAAGAAACCCGAACCCAATCAGGCTGGACACCGGAAAGTGAATCATCAGAATTTAACCAAAAGGATGATTCGAGAATTCTTAGTTTCATTACAACAACATGACCGCATCTCCACTTACAGAAGGAAACTGAAATTTCAATCCTTGATTACAACAAGGTGGAGACCACTAGTTACAAGCTACTCTAACCTGGAACATACAAAACAGATCAAAATTTTTCCAGGAGAGCCAAATTATCCACAGATTCGGCTTACCTATTCAGGCGAGGCATATACATACCTTGCACACAAAACTGTACAAAACCAGAACACAGAACTGTACAAATCCAGCTATGTTAACTCACCATCTCAGGAACATCTATCTTCACATGTTCTGGTGCTTCAACTGGATTAGGCCCATTTGTCGGTCCATCAACATGCTTTGATCCCGCATTAGTACTGCAAACTTCTATCTTAGCTCGACTGATCTCGCTAAGGTCTGCAAAACCAGTGGCTATGTGATAAGAATTTTAAAAATTCGTGACAAACAGGAGCCTGTAATACTAATAATGACATCCTGATGGGCAAAACATGCATGGATCTTAGATTTGGAAACAAAGATTCTATGAATGAATTCACACCTAGATCAGCTGAGATTAGACATTCTCCTTTATAGTTAGGTCCTGCCAAGATAGCTCCCGTTGGTGAAATAATAATGCTACCTCCAGCAGATGTGATAGCATCCATTGATGGGTCACATGGTGAACCTCCAGGAGGCAGTGGATAGTCTTTCCTTCGGCAAAATTGGTTTGCAGAAAGAACAAAGCAGCCACCTTCTACAGCAATATGAGTCATGGATGCTTTCCATACTTCCCCCGCATCAGCCGTAGGTGCACAATACATTTCAATACCTATATTATTTTACAAAAGGAATCAACAAAATACTCTTACAAAAAAACACCAGCAATGGAGAAAGGAAGGATGAAGGGGATCATAAACTAGTTTGTAGACAATACTTGATACAAATTATTAGAAAACTGTATTCAGATGTGTACCTTTAGAGTACAATTCAGCTCTCAGAAGTGGCAACTTGTTGTCCCAACAAATGAAGCCACCAATTTTCCCAACTGCAGTCTCATATATGGGGAGAGTCGATTTTTCTCCAGGATACCACAATGAACTTTCTGATGCCATTGGCTTAAGCTTGCGATGATGTCCAATATGCTGTCCCTGAGAATCAAAGAACAGAACTGCACTGTAGACATAATATCCAGATCTCTCTACCACTCCCATTACCAACTGTACTTTGTATTTACTAGCAATTTTTGCAAGTTTGTCCACTTCAGGACCTGCACGCCAGAACACGTCAAGTCACCATACAAAATGAAACAAAAGGAAGGATAACGGAAGTAAATATTTGATCAGCAAGCTATTTTCAGTTACTGCAGTCTGCAGTTGCCACTTTTCAGCAGCATAATAAAAATTGAACCACTTCAATACAATACAAACTTTCTACTGATGCTAAACCTTAATTCAGTCTTGTAACTAACTCCTTCGGTTACAGGCCAACTGCAAAACTCATTGCTGTGAAAAGGGGAAACAATTGCATAGGAAATATGCAAGAAGCATGGGCATCATTTAGTTTGAAAAGAGCACTCACTAGGCACTTCAATAGCAGCCGCGTAATACTTTTGAAAATCATCAGTCTCGGTCGAATGGGTTGGTGTCACGGTATCAAACATCACACACCGTGGATAGCCGCCCACAAATGCTTCAGGGAAAACAACCAATTCTGATCCATATGCAGCAGCACTGCAAACCAGTCTCTCCGCTTTATCTGTTCAGAAAGAAGAAAACCACTGATTTTGAAGAAATCTGAGAAAATCATAGTACTCCTTCCCCAATAAATGTGGCATAAACCATGAAGTAGAAAAAAAAAAAATTCTAAAGAAAATCCAAATCACAGTATAAGAGTGGAAGACCATGGGAATTTTCCTTTCAAATTCAGAATTTCAAAGAGAATTGCTCCCACGCAATAAAATTACTACAGCCTATAAGTTCTCATAAGCATCAAAACGTGCAAATTTGTGTCCTGGATGTCCAGATCACCATCATAAACCCATAAGAAAACCCCATTAGCCATTAAAAATTTAAATATTGAAGCTCAGTACAATACCTAATGTCGCCGGAGTATCGAGGAACACCGTCGAGGCCTGAACCACTGTGGCTCTCACCCTGGTCCTCCTTGCCAGAGCATCACCGGCGGCGGGGACTGGCAAATGAGGCATGGAGACTTTCTGATCTCCCACCGGACGAGGCATGCAAGTGGGTTTTTGAGCATTCCTAGACGGGCGGGGAGGTTCGCCGGGGACGAGCCCTGGTCGGAACTTGTGGAGGAGCCAACGGACGGTTTCATCGGCGTTGCGAAGACCCAGTTCCACTTTCAGGCTCTGAATAGCGGACAAGGATGGTTTGGGTAAATTGAGACGACTGAAGCGAGTTTCCGATGAATGAGGGCGGCCTGGCTTTCGCTCTGACCTGGGAGTGGTTTCGCCGCCGCCGCGGGATAGGTAAGAAGGGCGGCCTCTCTTTCTTTTGGCCGGCGATGTGGGGCCCGCTACCTCAGCCTCCGTAGGAATAGAGGATTGTTGAACTTCAACATCAGTCACTTCTACTTCCTCCATAATAGCTGTGTGTGTGGAGTTGCATTTCACCTCGACCGCTTTATTGAACCGAGATGTAATCAATTCACTAGTTTTTTTTTTAAATTGTTTTTTTTAATTTTTCATCAATTTTTAAATATAAAAGTAAATGAAATAACAAGTATAGGTTCTCATCTTGAATTTCTTCTCTTCTTTTTCCTAATAATATTAAATTTGAATACAAATATTATTAGAAGTCTAAAATCATCTCAATCCCAAGTTTAAAAATATCTAAATAAGAATGATGTCATACTCCGGAGATGCATATAAATTAACGTGAAATTTGAATTTACAATGACAATGGCAATTAAATTCTCGGAGATTTAAATGCAAGTAGGAAGAACATTAACCACTGTTTACTCATTACTGGACTAATTAATCGTCGATCATTTTCCGGATCCGATCCTTGACGAAATCGCTACGAGCCTTGGCGCGGGCTTGCAGCGGAGCTATGTTGACTAAAGAGAGGTAAGCGCCATACGCCGACAAAGATGCTCCAGTTACAAACAACCCAATTGTAACCGCTATCTGTTTCCGGGTTGGTGGATATGACCAAATCCCCATCAGGGTCCGATCACTTACGGCGTCGCAGTCGCTGCTCCTCCCCGCTTTCTGGCGGCTATAGATGGCTGGTGGAGAGAACGGAATCGTAGTTGGGTAATGTTGTGGGTTATGGGCCGAGCCCACTAAACTCATAAACCCAATGCTCAGTCCATTATTGGAAAAATTAAATACGTCTGCGCTGTTTCTCTTCGGACACCGGAGGTGGCGACGACGGCGGAGAGAAGCTGCTTTGAGACAATTTCATGCCTTCGCCACCATCCATTTCTAGACCTTCAATCCCATCTCTGATCAAGTCCTGCAAAATCCTAATCCATCTCCAGCAACTCCACGCTCACATCATCCGCAAAGGTCTTGAACAAGACCATTTTGTCATCTCCCACTTTCTCTTTCTATCATCTACTTCTTCCTCTTCCTCTTCCTTACCTTACACCTTCTCCATCTTCGACCGCCTCCTCTCCCCTTCCACTGTCCTCTACAACATCCTCATCAAAATTCTATCTCAACAAAAACCCCATTCGCAGAGCTCCATCTCCGTCTTCGTCCGCATGAAGCGGAGCCATTGTGCTTCCCCTGATCGATTCACGTATCCTTCTCTATTGAAGTCGTGTTCTCATGAATGTAGTTTGACAGAAGGGGAAATGATTCATGGGTCTGCAGTGCGGTGTGGAGTTAGTGACGAAGTGTTTGTTGGCTCTGGTCTGATTGACTTTTATGGTAAGTGTAAAGAAATATTGTGCGCGCGTAAAGTGTTTGATGGAATGTCCGACAGAAATGTGGTTTCATGGACTGCAATGGTTGTTGGGTATGTCAATGTTGGGGATTTGGTGAATGCTGAGAAGGTGTTTAAGAAAATGCCAGAGAGGAATTTAGCATCGTGGAACGCAATGGTTGACGGGTTGGCAAAAGCTGGGGATATGCTGAAAGCCAGACATCTGTTTGATGAAATGCCTAAGAAGGATGTTGTCTCGTTTACAGTTATGATTGATGGGTATTCGAAGGCAGGAGATATGGCATCAGCAAGGGCTTTGTTCGAGAAAGCTCCAGAAAGGGATATCGTTGCATGGTCAGCTTTGATATCAGGGTATGCTCAGAATGGGGAGCCTAAGGAGGCTGTGAGGATGTTTATTGATATGGAGTCTAGTAATGTTAAACCGGATGAGTTTATAATGGTAAGCTTGATGTCGGCTTGTTCTCAAATTCGTAGCTTGGATTTGTCTAAATGGGTTGATAGTTACTTGAGCCGGAGTTCTATTGACATAGGCCAACAACATGTTACTGCTGCTCGGATTGACATGAGTGCAAAGTGTGGGAACATGGATAGAGCACGGAAATTGTTTGAACAGATGCCTAAACGGGACATGATTTCGTATTGTTCTATGATACAAGGATTGTCAATTCATGGTCTAGGGGATGAGGCTGTTGGGTTATTCAATAGAATGCTGAATGAGGGGTTAGTTCCGGATGAGGTGGCATTTACTGTCATTTTGGCGGCTTGTAGTCAAGGAAGGCTTGTCCAGGAGGGTTTGCATTATTTTGAAACTATGATAAATAAGTACTCTCTAGCTCCATCTCCTGAGCACTACGCGTGCATGGTTGATCTTCTTGGCCGAACAGGTCAACTAAAAGAAGCTTATGATCTTCTGAAATCCATGCCAGTGGAGCCTCATGCTTGTGCGTGGGGTGCACTTCTTGGGGCTTGTAAGCAGTACTGTGATGTTGAGTTGGGGAAGGTTGTTGCTGGTCGGCTGTTTGAGCTTGAACCTCAAAATGCTGGTAGTTATGTGCTCTTGTCTGATATCTATGCCTCTGCAAACCAGTGGTTACATGTTTCTTTGATTAGGGATGAAATGACAGAGAGAGGGATTCAAAAAATACCTGGTTGTAGTTCAGCTCAGGGTTCTCCTTCCTAGAATTAAATGATGTAAATGAACAATTTCAGAGCGTCCTTTGAAAAGTGTTGATTTGAGGAACCTGATGTGGATTTCAATACATTTATCAGGTAACTGTGCCCCCTGGGGGAATTGGTTCTGATTGCAATTCGTGCTGCCCTCCCATCGCGCGATGAGTGCTACAGACGTTTTGGGATAACCCGTTTTGACATTTTTGCGGGATACTGGCTTCATCGTTTGCCAACATCTATGGAAGATGAATGCGATTCATTGATGACTCGATATTGATGTGATGGCTCACATTGGTGAAAGATGAAATGTAATATTGGCTGCCTCAGTTTTTCCAACAGTCTGTCTGTAATTTAGTGCACTGTAAACTTATTCAGTGAAATAAGGTTCTAAAATATTGACATCCTGAGAGTTGTCAATTGTCTTTTAATGTGTATATTTCACACATCTCTAATGAAGAACTAAAACAGTACATTAGTTCAAAAAGATAGAAAATAGAACAGCATCTTTTATTGTGTTCGCACCAACATTCTACTCTAAGCGCATGAGGTTGATCACCTGTACAGATTTTGTCTTGTGAAATTTGCATGTTCTTAACATCCAGCCTCCAATCCAATTAGCAGTTCTACTGGTTTCAAGAAGTGAAACCAAATTGAGGTTCCTTACATGTCCCTTCACCATGGATATCCAAGTATGAGATTGCAACAGCAGCACTAAGAGCTGTGCCGATTGGAAGGGCCTCCTCATCAATGAAAAAGTAAGGTGAGTGAAGCGGATGATGCGACTTCAGGGTCTCATTCTTTGTCCCAATTACAAATATTGCAGAAGGCATCTTTTGAGAGAAGAAGCTGAAATCCTCTGCTCCCATGGTCACCGGCATCAGCTGCACATTGGATTCTCCAAGTAAATGCTCACCAACCTTCTTTGCATGGTTATACAGACCTTCATTATTAAGCATCACAGGATGAGGCATATGCCTGTCCTCCATAAAATTCAGCTCTGCGTGGCACCGATACACGGCTGCATTGGTCTCTATGATCTAGGAATCAAATATTACTCAATTATCTTCTGTATTTACTGCCTTCTTACAATTGATCGGAAACGATGTATATAATTACAAACAAGAAACCAGTGCATGTTCTCACCTCTTTGATCCTTTTCTGAAGGTGGACCAGGCCTTCATTGCTTAAACTCCTAAACGTTCCACCAAATTTCACAGATGTTGGAATTACATTTGGTGCTTTGCCTCCCTCTATGTAGCCAACCGTCACCACCTATGCCATTCATAATGATTAGATAATTTTTTTCATTATCAGTTTCTCTTATGTACTCTAAAGTCTAAACCAGAACATAAGGTGCTTGCACATGTATTGATAATTAGGGTATTGCCAGTTCACTAATTTATTATTTATGTTGGAATGAAATTTTCAGCAATTGTTTTCCAAGTTTTCTGCAAGACAAAGAAACTAAGGAAAGAATTACTGCGGCCTCAAGAGGATCTGTTTCTCGAGACACAATCTGTTGGAGCGCAACGACTGCAGACGATGCAACAAGGATTGGATCCTTGGCCAAATGAGGGGATGATGCATGTGCTCCTTGTCCATGAATGATAGCCTCAAAAAGGCCTGAGCCAGCGAGTAGTGTACCGGCTCTTGAAGCAATGGCACCAGTGGGTACTTGTGGCAGAACATGAATACTTAAGATGGCCCTAACATCATCAAGACAACCATCTTGTAACATATGGTGAGCGCCACCATAACCCTCTTCTCCAGGCTGGAAAACAAGCTTTACAGTCCCCTGCAAAGTAAAGACAAAGTAACATGAGTCAGAACACCGAATTATTTGATTTCGTATTCTCATTTAAGAAGTTTGAATTCACCTTCAGTTGGTCTCTTTTCGCCTGCAGTAACTTAGCCGCCCCAAGGAGCATTGCTACGTGAGAATCATGGCCGCAGGCGTGCATCTTCCCATCAATCTTGCTCTTGAACTCCCAATCTACTTCCTCCTACAAGTCCACAATGTCAATCACAAGGTACTCAGTATGATTAAGAACTTTTTCCGTTTCTTGGTTTTCAAGGATCGAACGCCTGAACTCTTAAAGATCAACTAATCCCTCACCACTGACCCAACACCAGTGGCTTAAATGATTGCGAACTCATAAATTACACACAAATTAATCGATACGGATTAATCATTTACTCTAATGTTTTCAAGCTTCTAACTTTAAACTACATGACCCATCAGCAGAAGTTTTATGCCCATAACAGAGAAGGACCAAGGACTTTTTGAGAGAAAATTGAGGGGGCAGTACCTGTAGAGGGAGGGCATCCATGTCAGCTCTAAGTGCAAAAACTGGCTGTTGACCGGACCCAATTGAAGCTACAACCCCAGTCTTGGCAACAGGATATTTGTATTTGATTCCCAGCAAGTCGAGCTCGGCCCGGATGATTTCACTTGTTCTGTGCTCTTCAAATCCCAGCTCTGGGTGCTCATGAATCCTCCTCCTGATCCCTCTCACCCACTCAAAGAACTCAGGTTCCCTTGCTGATGCCAACAACTGTTGGGTCAAAAACTGAAGACCCAGTTCATGACTGGTGTCCATAGCCAAAGATTGATGCCATAGCAATGAAGATAATAGTAACAAACAGCTGATGAACTCCATTGAAAATGCAGAACCGGAACAAAAATTGCTCTTGAAGGTAGGTGGAATATGCTTTGTTCTTTTATACTATATCGTACTCGTACTCTTGAGGATTGTATATTGTGCACTTTCTTGATGATTGTGGGTGGCACGTGATTTGATGGTTTATAATAATAAAAATAGCTCCTTGGAAAATGACCGTATGGGTCTGGGTAGTACCGTAGTAGGCTTTTAAATTGGTGTTTAGCTGGATTTGCGTACTTTATAACCGGTGATTAGACCTGCCAATGTGTTTTGCATTGTTGGTATATATACACAATTCCATATTCTCAGGGTTCCTGTTTTTGGTAATTTTGGCAAAAGCATTTCCATAATTTTTAAAAATTTGAAGATAAGAGAAAATAAATTATTTGTATATGTATATTAAACCAAAAAAAAAAAAACTTTAATCCAGAGATAATTTTCCATGGATGATTTTGGATGACGGGGATTTGGATCATGGCAGTTACTTCTTCTTGTATTTCACATTCTACGCATCGTTATTAAATAAAGCTAAACACTAAATTTATTTGCAAATTCCACTGCTGCACATCACTTTCATTTTTGCTTATCAAATTGCATGATATTAATACATGCTACTTTCTTTCCATATAGCTTCTAATCCAATCAGCAGTAACATTAGTTTCAAACAACGAAACCAAGCTGAGGTTCCTCACAGATTATGCCAGCATTGTTGTCTAAGTACGAGATAGCAACAGCAGCATGAAGAGCTGCACCTACTGGAAGAGCTTCCTCATCAATGAAAAAGTGGGGTGAATGAAGTGAGTGATGTGAGTTTAAGCTGTTGTTCTGTATCCCAACTGCAAATAATGCAGAAGGCATCTTTTCGGAGAAGAAGCTGAAGTCCTCTGATCCCATAACCAATGGCAGGAGCTGCACATTGGGTTCGCCAAGTAAGTGCTCACCAACTTTCTTTACATGCTTATACAGAACTTCATCATTAACCATAGCAGGATGAGGCATATGCTTATGCTCCATAAAATTCAGCTCCGCGCTGCATCGATGCAATGCTGCATTGCCGTCAATGATCTAGCACTCAAATATTACTCATCAGTTATCAACTTATCATAATGATTTGCTGCTTTGTTGCATTTTGAATGGAATCTAAAAAAGCATTGTTAAAGATAAGAAGAGAGTGATCAGTGCATATGCTCTCACCTCTTTGATCCTTTTCTGAAGGTAAAAGAGGCCTTCTTTGGTTAGGCTCCTAAAAGTTCCTCCAAATTTCACAGACCCAGGAATTGTATTTAGAGCTTTGCCTCCTTCTATGTACCCAACTGTCACAACCTATTCCATTAAAACAAATGAATGAATCAACTTTTTTTTAATGGATTTGCAGTTCCTGTTTTGGTGCATTAAACTAGATGCAATGCATTAAACTACCGCAGCCTGAAGAGGATCTCTCTCGGGACACAATCTGTTGGAGAGCGACGACTGAAGATGATGCCACGAGGATTGGGTCCTTAGCCAAATGTGGGGATGATCCATGTGCACCTTCGCCATGAATCGTAGCCTCAAAAAGGCCTACACCTGCAAGCATTATTCCAGGTCTCGAACCAATGGCACCGGTGGGTAGCTGTGGCAGAACATGAAGACTTAAAGCGGCCCTAACATCATCAAGACAAGCATCTTGTAACATATAGTAAGCGCCAGCATAACCCTCTTCTCCAGGCTGGAAAACAAGCTTTACAGTTCCCTTCGTACATATAATGTACACAAATTAGAGAAAAACCAAAGATTTATTAATTTATAATTCTCTCTTTTGCAGAACCTTGAATTTGTTTACCTTCAGTTGGTCTCTTTTGGCCTGGAGTAACTTCGCTGCCCCAAGGAGCATTGCTACGTGAGAATCGTGATCGCAAGCGTGCATCTTTCCATCAATTTTGCTCTTGAACTCCCAATCTACTTCCTCCTTCCGACCCGAAATGTCAATCACAAGGTCAGCGAAATCATTATTAACTCAAACAGAAATTAAGTTACAACAGTTTTCTCATGGAGAGGTACTAATGACATTTTTCTTTTGGGACAAAACAAGTGAGGGGCAGTACCTGATGAGGGAGGGCATCCATGTCAGCTCTAAGAGCAAAGACTGGCTGTTGACCAGAACCGATGGAAGCTACAACCCCAGTCTTTGCAACAGGATATTTGTATTTTATCCCAAGCGAATCGAGCTCGGCCCGGATGATTTCACTCGTTCTGTACTCCTCAAATCCTAGCTCTGGATGTTCATGAGTTCTCCTCCTGATATCTCTCATCCACTTGAAGAACTGAGGTTCCTTTGCTGATGCCATCAACTGTTGAGTCAAGAACTGAAGACCCAGTTCATGGTTCGAATCCGAACCCAACGATTGCTGCCATAGCAACACAGATAGTAGTAGTGGTAATAAACAGCAGCTGATAAACCCCATGGAAAATGCAGCAACAACTTGTGCAGGTTTGCAAGTGATTTTACTGTTTATAAATGAATTGATTCTTGAAAAATTACCACCTAGGTAGCACTAGTGTTTGTGTGATGACTGCTATACACAATTTCGTATTCTCACGAGTTTCTGTTTTTGGTTTTGGCCGGCACATTGTCAGGACAAATGTAGCTTTAACATGTTACAGTAAACATACGTTTGTGCTTTAGTTAGAAAATAGGATGATGCGTCTTAGCACACAGTGTCACAAAAAGCAGTAAGCTTTCCATTCTATCACAGGACACAACAACATTTCTGCAATTTGGTTTTATTGCAAAGCATTTTCGAAACAGGAAATTGTCTATAAGATGCTCAATATGTCACTGTCTAACAGCTACTGTTGCCACACAAGCTAAAAATTGCTGGTAGGATGGGCAAAGAGGATTACTTTTCTTGTTTAAAATGACTGTCATTGCTCTATATTGAAAGAGTCACATTCGCTTTAGAACTTCCAACGAAATTAGTCTCATGTTTGGAACCAGCATAGAGAATACCTCAAAAAATCAAACGCGTGTATACACATATAATGCGTTGACACGTGATATGTTGATTTTCAATTTTTATTAATAATTTTATACAATAAAAAACTTTTAATTTTCACTGATAAAATTAATCTAATTTAATTTTTAAGTTATATATAATTTACAATTGATAACATTTAATTTTTTTATTTGCATAATTAAATTGATTAAATTTGTATAATTTATTTCTTTAATTTAAATGAAATTTCAAAGATTCTTGAGTTAAATTAATTTCTAAAATTCACATTATGAGAATTTATGACAAATATTAGTTCTCTTTCTATTGGGTCGCAATAACATCATTGTTCAAGTAAGAAATGGCAACAGCTGCATGCAAAGCTGCTCCAATTGGAAGGACCTCTTCATCCAAAACAAAGTATGGTGAATGCAATCCCTTAGCTGATTTTGCATCCTTAGGTTTTGCTCCAATAAAGAAAAATGCAGCTTTTATCTTCTCTGCATAAAAGCTGAAATCTTCTGCGCCCATAACCATTGGCAATAGTTGCACGTTGGATTTTCCCAGCAAAATCTCCCCAACTTGCTTCCCTTGTTCATACATAGCTTCATCGTTTACTGTGGCCGGATAAGATCTCATTCTCTTCTCCATGAAGTCTATCGAAGCAGTGCATCCATGAACAGCAGCTTGCGTCTCAATAACCTGTTAGCAGACATGTTATCTGTGTCAGATATCTTGAAACGTAACCTCGAAACCTTAAACATTGTAGACATGACAGCGTAGTTTGGCGATTATCGAGTTTAGAGGTTATCACCTCTTTTATCCTTTGCTGAAGGTGGAGTAGGCCTTCTGTAGTCATGCTCCGAAACGTGCCTCCGAATTTTAATGTTTCTGGGATTACATTGTGAGATTCACCAGCCTCGACAAAGCCTACCGAGACCACCTATACAGTTTTGGAAACGATTATTAGGCATACCTCTATTTAATTTAACAAGATTGTAGATAATATATACTTTCTTTGAGGGGAAATGAAGGTTACCCTGGCCTCGAGAGGATCTGTTTCGCGAGAAACTATTTGTTGGAGCGAAAGGATGGAAAACGATGCAGCAATAATAGGATCTCTCGTGTCTTGGGGTCGTGCAGCGTGCCCGCCCTTCCCTTTAATTGTAGCTAAAAACCTTGCAGAACCAGCAAGCATTGGACCAGGCCTTGCACCAATTGAACCAACTGGCATTTCTGGTAAAACATGCAGTCCAAAAATGGCCTGCAAATTATCAATAGCTCCTTCTTTTATCATATGATAAGCGCCAGCGCGACTTTCTTCTCCAGGCTGGAACACAAGCTTAATGGTTCCCTTTTGTAGAAAAAAACAACAGAAATGAATTTGGTTTAGAATAATAAATAAACAAGAACAAAACATGCAAATTCAGAATTCTTATAGTTCTTAGGGCAATTCTGCGTCTACCTTTAATTCGTTCTTCCTACGTTGAAGTAATCGAGCAGCTCCGAGCAACATGGTTACATGAGCATCATGACCACAAGCATGCATCTTGCCATTGTTCTTGCTCTTAAATTCAGACTCTACCAATTCCTTCCATATCAAAAAGATTCGGTTAAAAAAATCATTTTCAGTGAAAATTCGATGCAAAGATTTAATCTTTTCAAGAAACCCACTAACCTGAATCGGGAGGGCATCCATGTCTGCTCGAAGACCGAACCAGGGCTGAATCCCAGACCCAATAGAACCCACCACTCCAGTTTTTGCAACAGGCCATGTGTAGTCAATGCCAAGCAAACCAAGCTCTTTCCTTATAACCTGACTGGTATTGTATTCATCAAAAGCTAGCTCTGGATATTCATGGATCCTCCTCCTGACTCTCTTTAACCAATCCAAGAACTCCGGCTCTCTCGCCGATTTGAAAAGCTCCTTGGCCAAAGAACTCAACTCCGATCCTGGACTCATCTCCATAGCCCATACTGTTGCTTGACATGCCAATAGTAGTGCTGCTAACAGATAGCACAGACTCATTAGATGGAGAAACGAACCTTTGATATCTTGTCAGATTCTTGAAACCTTCAAGCAAGAAATTGATAAAAAAAAATGTCGACAAAACCAAAGTCAGATTTTAAAAGTTAAAATAAGGATTGTTGTCTGTCCACCCTATTTATTTTTTATTTCTGATATTGTTTGCTTTCTCAGGGCAGTGACGTGGTCTAAAAAAAAAAAAAATTCTGAAAATCAAAATTATCAATAAAAAGGAGGAAAATTACAACAATCAAGTCTCTCTCAATAAGAACAAGCTAGACTATCAAGCGGATTAAATATCCAATTGGGAGGGCACTATTTTGATCTACTTGCTCTTATCATCCAATTCGCTACTGAGTTAGTTTTCTATTAATTTTAACAAAACTAATCATATCCAAGGACTTTAACTTATATTTAATACTATTAATTAAAGACTTCACTTTTCATGGGACTGGTTAATTAGAGCAATTGAAACAATTAGCTAACAACAATGAGTCTGTTTGAACGATAACCGTGTTAAATTTCTTGGACAGTGTCAAGTTGATAGCCTCTCCAATCGCCAAAGCTTCCACCGTTAAAGCTGAATTGTTCTCAAAATTTCAAATAAAAGATTAAATTGCATCACATAAATAGACTGACTTTGGCTAATACTAATATGAATGCTTTTGTTGATGAAAATTGCTGGTTTTGGTTTTTGTTTTCGTTACATTAAACCCAGAAAGAAAATGAGCCAGCTCCTAATATATGTCCATGTCCATGGCATGGCTACTCAAGTAAGTCATGGCGACCGCCGCATGGAATGCTGCTCCAACAGGGAGCAACTCCTCATCAAGCACAAAGTATGGTGAATGCAATTTCCTGTATGATTTTGATTTCTCATTCGTTGCTCCGATCCCAAAAAGTGAAGCTCTCATCTTCTGTGAATAAAATCCAAAATCCTCAGAAGCCATACACATTCCGCCAAGTTGCACACTGGATTCCCCAAGCATAGTTTCCCCAACTTGCTTGGCATGGTTGTACAAGTCTTCATCATTTACAGTGGCGGGATAAGGCCTCGTATTCTCTTCCATGAAATCTACAGAAGCAGTGCATCGATGAACCGTAGCTTGCATCTGTGCAATCTGTTACCGGTATGTTTAAGCAATCAGATCATTTCTACTTTGTCTAATCAATCAACAAATACATAATTACCTCTATTATTCTTTGCTGAAGGTAGGATAGGCCTGCTGTGGTCATGCTCCGAATAGTGCCTCCAAATCTCACAGTCTCTGGTATTACATTTGAAGCTTCGCCAGACTCTACAAACCCCACGGAGAGGACCTACGCAGTGTTGGAAATGAACACGTTAGCCATCAGGTAATGGTACTTCACAATGGTTTACAAAGATTACAACAGAAGATATCAGACCATATTTGGTTCTTGTTACTGATCTATCCATACGTTCAACCAAACCATGCAAAGTATTCATCTTGAGTACAAAGCCAGTGTAGGGAAGTTACCCTGGCCTCAAGCGGATCTGTTTCTCGAGAAACTATCTGCTGGAGAGCAAGGATGGCAAAAGATACAGCAACAACAGGATCTCTCGTATCTTGGGGCCGCGCAGCATGTCCACCTTTCCCTTTAATTACAACTGAAAACCTTGCGGAACCAGCAAGCATTGGACCAGGTATCGAACCAATCGAACCAGTGGGCAATTCTGGCTCCACATGTAGACCAAAAATGGCTTCTAAATTATCGACAGCTCCTTCTTTTATCATATGGTAAGCACCACCATAACCTTCTTCTGCAGGTTGGAAGACAAGCTTAACAGTTCCCTTCGTAGTAGTAAAAACATGCCAGAAATGCAATCCCATCAAAACAAGAAACAGAAAAATTAAGAGAAAAACATTGTAAATTTCTGCATATATATACCTTCAATTCATTCTTTCTCTGTTGAAGCAACTTAGCAGCACCAAGCAGCATAGCTACATGAGCATCATGACCACAAGCATGCATTTTCCCATCAATCTTGCTCTTAAACTCCCATTCTACCAATTCCTTCCATGCCCAAATCATTGAATTAGATAACTAAACGGACACAACACAAGAGTTGCTGCTACTACTACAACTAACCTGAATTGGGAGAGCATCCATGTCTGCTCGAAGACCGAACCATGGTTGGTTTCCCGATCCAATCGAACCCACAATTCCAGTTTTTGCATGGGGCCAAGTGTACTCAATCCCAAGTGATTCAAGCTCTGACCTGATGAATTGGCTGGTTTTGTGCTCTTGAAAGGCGAGTTCTGGGTACTGGTGGATTCTCCTCCTCACGCTCTTCAACCAATCCAGGAACTCCGGCTCCCTCGCCGATCCCAACAACTCCTTCGGATCTAAAGCTCCGGTTGCCTCAATTGCGAATTGGTAGAATAAGGTCAGCAAAAAAAAACAGGAAACTGATTTCGGACATCGAATTGAAGCGCTCATCTCCTGAATCTTCTGGTTCCGTCCGTACCAGTTGAAACCGATGATGTTCTTCCTTCTCTGGTCATCGAGGAGGACTGTGGATATTCGCGGAGTGGGTCCCACGTACAGTTTTAGATGGGCCGGCGAGGAATGGAAAATGGCTAATTGGTTTGGTCTGAGCCCAGGTTGTGACTTTTTGGGTCTAGGCCCAAGATGTGAATGATGTATTAATCAATAAACCTTGTACATGTTTTAGTATATGCTAGTAAACTTCGAATTAAAAAAAAAAACCTCATGGGTGGTATCGAGTATTTGAAGGAGAGTTGATTTTAGGCTTGTAAACGCCCATAAATATGTGGTTTAACAATTGAAAAAGGAATTTTTTTTAGCTCACAAGCGTGTAAATAAATAGTTAGAGATTGTTCTAATTTAGTTAAAAATTTCGAATTAGAATCTCATATATGCAGTTGCGTTAAAATCTATGAATTTTTCTTTTATTGTTCTTCGAGATGATATCCTAGTCGAGCCTAATATAGATATAAAAAAAAACCTCTAACTTGTGTTGTCTTCTTTTTCCTAACTCCCGTTAGGAATCCTTTCCCTTTGATGAAATTATTGGTCTTGTCAAAGTTCATAATTGTTTAGTGGCGGGCGGTGCCATTTGATTAGTTGTATCATCATATCATGTATAATTAACGATCATGCCGCCGTCACACAGGTCAAAACTAACGGCAATCAATTTATGGATTATCGCAGTAATACTTTTTTTCCAAAATAAAAATAAAATTATTAGCACCATCAAGGTCTACTAAATAGATTTTTTAATAATTTTTTTATTGAATTATAGAGTGTAATTTTTTGGAATTAAAAAAAATAAAAAATAAAAATGGTGAAATAAAATATGTTAGGGTTTTGGATGGAAAAACTAACCGAAGGGTCTTTTTACAACAAAAATTATTAGGGGAATTGAATCCAATAAAAAAAATTATAAAATGATCTATTTACCAAGTGATGATAGTTCAACGGGGGATGATGTTAATGACCCATTAAAATATATTAGGCCATATGGTTTCGAGTTTTAGTATAAGTATTTTAATAATTTAAGTATGTGTTTAGATTTTAGGCTGTATTTTATGTCCATCTGTGTCCACAGGCAGGCCGCCGGCCAAAAGAGCTAGTTTCAACATGCATTCTTATAAAGAATCAACCCTCTCCTCCAAGAGAAAATTGTCTTCTTCTTGGCTAACCTTACTTCAAGAAAAGATAGAACAATCCCTCTTCTCCATCTTGGCCTCTCCATTCCTGTGCTGGGTGTGAAGTAACTAATGGCAACTAAACTGATTTCTGCAGTTGCAAGAAGGTAATAATACTTGTTCATCTATATATATATATATATATATATATATATATGTTAACTTGAGTTAATTAATTGGGTGATTATTATTTAAGACATTTCCCCTCTATGCATGTTGAGATTTCAAAAATAAATCAAGAAGTACGAGAGTTGACATGAAGCCAAAAATTGAAAATGTATCATGTCTTTCTTTTATATACCATAAAAATAAAATTAACTAAAATTGTTGAGATAGATTCGAGTATGGCGGTTGAATTTTCTGATCGGACGGCTAAAGCTGCTGAGCAATATGATTAATCACCTTGATGTGCCTAATGAATGGTTTTTTTTAATATATTTTTCTCAAAAAGTTTGCTAGTTTTTATTGGTTTTGGACTTTCTTGATTCATGAAGAGTTGAAACGTTGACTCTTTTTTTTTATTTTTCAAGCTCTTGGGCTTTAGGTTAGTGGTTTTCCCCCGGCTTAATTCAATTAAATGAAATCATTATTCAAACACACCGGCACAAGTTGTAGCTCAAGTATTTCTTCATTCATAGAAGAATTTTATAACCTACTTTTCAATTTTATTTTAACTTAAAAACTACCCTAATTCATATCTTATGCACCCAAAACATTTCTCATAAAGCTAAGTTATTTAGCTTTTTAGGGGGGTAACAAGAAAAGCCTTATTGCACTCTCCAGCAACTTTGGGCCCGTAAATAAGCCCATTATACATGACACTAAAAGTTTTTTCAAACTTTGCTACATGGCCTCGAACCCTGGTCCCTACATTTCCCTTGATTCCTTGAACTTCGAAAATCATTTCCTCACCTTTTCATCCATCCCTAAACTTCTGCACCAAACTACTTTCCATCCCTGTCTGTTACAAAGCTCCTTGGCCCATTTATCCGCTTTGAAACATGATCAAACGCATCGTGGGTATACTTTAGTTGATGGGTATGATATGGATGTGAATTTGCAGTCTACTTTGGTGCTTTTTAGTTAAATTCTGTTGTTTTGACTAACGCAAATGAACTGTTTGATAAAATGCGTGAAAGAGTGTGTGAGAAACACAGAGTTTGGAACCTTATTTAATTGTTATGATCATATCCTCACATGAAAACCCACAAATGAATTTTTAATGTTTCCCTGTTCTGCATAGATAACATTTTCCACAATTTATAACTAGTTGAATGCTCCTGTGACAATGAGCATTGGCTAATAGAGGTGTGCATGTAGATGAATAAACCGAGTTTATCTGTAATTCGGAACAGGACTTTTGGCTGTTTGGATGACATCTTAACTGAGCTAAAGTTTTTGATAGTCGAAACTGAATTATCCTAATATCGTACTGTGCAGGTTAGAGGGAAAAGTGGCCCTAATCACTGGAGGTGCCAGCGGAATTGGTGAATCGACGGCCAAAGTTTTTGCTCATCATGGAGCCAAAGTTGTCATAGCTGACATCCAAGAGGAACTAGGCCATTCACTTACCGAATCGCTTGGCCAATCAAATTCCACCTTCGTCCATTGCGATGTTCGGAACGAGGACCAGATAAAAAATGCTGTGGACAGTGCTGTTGCAACCTACGGCAAGCTAGACATCATGGTCAACAACGCGGGAATTGCTGATCCGAACAAGCAACGCATAGTTGACAACGAAAAGGTTGATTTCGAGCGCGTTCTTAGCATCAATGTGACTGGAGTTTTCCTTGGGATCAAGCACGCTGCCCGTGTCATGATCCCAGCACGTAGTGGCTCCATCATCTCAACCGCTAGCGTGAGCTCTCTCGTTGGTGCTGCTGCCTCTCACGCATACTGTTGCTCGAAGCATGCCGTTCTAGGACTCACAAGAAATGCTGCTGTTGAGCTCGGCCAATTCGGGATCAGGGTGAATTGCTTATCGCCCTACGCGCTTTCGACACCACTAGCGAGAGACTTTATCGGGGTTAGCGAAGAGGAGCTGGAGCATTTAATGGAATCGCTGGGGAACTTGAAAGGTGTGAAACTGAAGGCAGAGGATGTGGCTAATGCTGCTCTGTATCTAGGTAGTGATGAAGGTAGATATGTTAGTGGGCATAACCTGTTCATTGATGGAGGTTTTTCCGTTCATAATCCAGCTTTGGGCATGTTTCAGTACCCCGATTCTTAATCATTGCAATAATTACAGACTGCAATTTCCTTCTCATTCTTCTCAAAATAATAAGATAATTGTGTTTGGAAGTCATGTGTTCCAAAATATTTGAGTCAAGTGGCTATGATTTGTTGGTTAGAGGGAACGAACTGTACACAGACTCTACTCTTTAGTTTGTTCCGTTTGTTTTATGCTAATTTTGTTTTATACTAATTGTCTCTTTTTAAGCCATCAATCTTTATATAAGTAAGAAAAACTACGTACTATCATTAACCATTACCATTAACAATTAGTCTCTTCTTCTCTTGGTGTTGAGTCTGTTGACTATCAATGGCAAGTCCGTTTATTTCTGCAGCAGCAAGACGGTACTACTACTCTTTTCCGTCTTTACTCTTCTTATACACTCCAGTCCTTTTATTCATTATTAATACAAACCAAAGTTAGTAGTAATTTTTTTGTATTTACTTCAATATGAAGTTAGTGGTGATTCGGTAATTACGCATACAATAGTAACGTGTTTTTCCTTGAATTCTTATTAATAAATAAAATGTGTTATGTATACAAATATTATGAAAATTATTTATTTTATAGGAAGGTAACCAACACGCGAATTTAAAATTGGTTTTAATAATTAAACATGATCCTACTATAATTTGTAATGAATTAGAAGGGAATTAACCAGAAATCTTATTTGTAGCAAATACTATAAGAAAGTCACACGTAGACGGTTTTAAAAAAATTAATTTTTTAAAAATATTATTATATATAAACTTAAGTATTGGTGGAATAAATTTCAAAAAAATTCGTCAATATGTAATCATTTTATTGGTTTAAGTGTACGTTTATATAATTTTTCTAAATCTAGATAATGGTGGGATAAATTCAAAAACACTCATCCGTATATAACCACCTTATTGATTTGTGTATATTTGTTGTTGAAACACCAAGGATACTGTATAATTTTTCGTTCATTTACGGGCAGGCTAGAAGGAAAAGTAGCCATGATCACCGGCGGTGCAAGCGGCATTGGTGAACAGACGGCTAGACTATTCGCCGGCCATGGGGCTAAAGTTGTCATTGCGGACATCCAAGATGAACTGGGCCGTTAAGTTACTGAAGCTTTAGGCCCATCAGAGTCCATCTTCGTTCACTGCGATTACACTAACGAGGCCGAAATGAAAAACGCCGTTGACAAAGCTGTTGCAACCTATGGCAAGCTAGACATAATGTTCAACAACGCCGGCATTTCCGATGACAATAAGCCAAGCATAATCAACAACGGTAAGGCATCTTTCGATCGAGTTCTCTCCATCAACGTGACCGGAGTCTTCCTAAGGATCAAGCATGCGGCTCGTGTCATGATCTCAACACGTAATGGCTCCACAATTTCGACATCCAGCGTAGCCTCGGGCATAGCTTGTAGAGCCTCACACGCACATGCTGTTGTAGGACTCACTAGAAATGCTGCCGTTGAGCTCGGGGAGTTCGGGATTATGGTGAATTGCTTGTCGCCGTTCACGATTTCTATGCCATTGGCGAGGAAATTTGTCGGGTTTGATGGTGAGAAGATGGAGGATTCTAAATTTTTTCTGGCCAGCTCTGGGTTTATTAATTTTAAATTTGACTCTTCCTTATTTATCTATCTTTGTGATGGCTTTACTATGTATCTTCTGGTTTATGTCGAGTGATGATGCTTTGGTTTCTCGATTTATTACAAAGTTCAGTGATGAATTCCAAATTAGAGACTTGGGGAAGTTGTCTTATTTTTTGGGGATAGAAGCACACTGGATACCATCTGGGTTATTTCTCTGTCAGCAACGTTTTATCCGAGAGTTACTTGACAACCACTCGCTCCACGAGTACACCTTCTTCAGTTATGAAATAGGTTGTTGAAGATCATTCTGCCTTCCATGATCCAACTCTCTTTCGCAGTGTTGGTTCTCTTCTCTATTTAGGCATGACAAGGCCTGATCTTATGCGGTTCACCAAGTGTGTCAACACATGCACTCTCCAACGGACCACTATTGGCAACTTGTTAAGTGCATTCTGCGCTACCTTGCAGGCACTCTACACATGGGTCTTCTATTCCGTTCTACCTTTTCTGTGGTCAATATCTATACAGGCGTTGATTGGGCGGGTGATACACGTGATCACAAATCTACTAGTGCCTTTCTCACTTACCTTGGTGTTAACTTAGTCTACTGGCAGTCTAAAAAGCAGCAGACCGTAGCACGCTCCTCGAGTGAAGCAGGCACTTTGGGTGGCTTGTTTGGTGGATGAATTGACCTCACAAAAATTTGATGCTCCCACACTTTGGTGTGATAACATTAGTGCCAAAAGCATTGCTTCTAATTCGGTATTTCATGCCCGTACAAAGCACATTGAGATTGATTATCATTTTGTGCGGGACGTTATCTCCAAGGGTGATATTGATGTTTGTTACATTCCTTCTGATGATCAGCTTGCCGATGTTATCACGAAACCACTGTCTTCTCACCGGTTTCACGCAATTAGGACCAACCTGAACCTCTATTTGCCACCCGCTTCAGTTTGCGGGGGATGTTGAACAATACCACGCCAGCATGACAACAACACAACTCTAGGAGTCCTACCTAATTTTGTAGTTATGATTATCTTGTATATTTATCTTGTGTAAATTGCCAAGATATTATCTTACACCTGTAGAGATAATTGTTGAGTTATAATAAGACTCATCATACATATTGTACACAGTATATATATCTGCAATATACAAGCGCTGCATCATCAAGCTTTTCCAGAATTCCTTTCTTGTCTTTTATTCACTAGTTTAAGTCTTATTAATCAAATAATTCAACTAGGCGTATCTGATTGTAGCTCCTAGATTATTTTATAACCACTGAAAGGAAACTAAAAGTGAATAAAATTAGTGATTCCTAAAAAACTCATTGTTGTGTACGAAACAATTACATATAAAATCTACTACAAATACTTTATCCCTTAACGAAAGACCTATTAATATACCCGTACAAATATAATTAATTCTAATTCAATAAACTCTTAAAAAAATAAGAACACGTAATAATTGATACACTTTCATGTGGTGGTAGGCTGGTAGCTTAATTGCTAATAACTAGCGGGAAAAACTCTCCTTTTTTTCCTTTTCTGTGGCGAAGATTGCGTATTGTGTGGGAGAAAGAAATTAATATCTCTGATTATGGTTGTTCAATTTCTCTTAAATGCTCTATTATACATTTACAGGATAGATCTATCGTACCATCTGCAAACATATATAGCACCAAGAGTCAAGAATCGACCCTACATTTCAATAAAGAAAAAACAAGGACGTGACCATGACTACACATACAAGGGTGTTGCCAGGGTAGGTATTCACCACGACTTGCTACAAAATAAATCATTTATGCATGAGTTCTTAATATCACCACGGGAAAATATATGTGGTATGGCCCAGATGCACATCATCAGTGTTATATTGAACTCTTCTTATACATGCTTTTGCCTCGTCTCACCACACTACAAAAAATGGTACCAATGATGACGAATGTTTTCGTCGCCCTAACCAACGGCGAGAGAAAGTGACTGTCGCTGATATGAGTGTTATATTGAACTAGGGCAACGGCATTTTGAGATTCGCCTGTCAGAGGGTTGTAAATATTGTTTGTCGATCAGGTCTCATATATATGGACAAGCAAGGGCTAGGAAATCGTCGCTCTAGGTAAGCAAGGGCGATGATATCCTCTCCTCAGGCATAGCATTGGCCAACTAACTTTAATGTTTAAAAAAAAAAAATCAAAATGGGAAAAAATGAAAGAAAAAACAGAAACCAGCTCTTAAAGGTATCAGTAGGGATTCATTCAATCGAACTCAAATTTAAAATTTCACCTTCGTTTATTAAAAAAAATGAAGAACTGACTTAAACCATTTGTTTCCCAATTCCCAGTAAAAACAACTCTTCATTGTATTACATGTGTCTGATACTCAAAATAGTGTATCATCCATATATGTATCTTCTTTTTTCCATTTGGGTATATAATGTTTCAAGAATCCAACGCTCATGATTTAATGCATTGGTATTTATGGACCCTCAACCACGTCCGAATTTGCTGGTTTTGTATTAATATGTCACCATACTCATGCATTCTCTCAGCTCATGCAATCAATGTGCTCTTGACTATTAAAGGATAAGTCTTCAGCATCGAATTTTCCGCAGAAAAAATACACAACTAATTTGAAAAATAGTGGTTTGACACTATATTATTACTTGACTTTTTGGTCTTTAACCTACTTTTTATTACCGTAGCAAAGAGACAAACATTTAAAACCGGAGGGAGTAGTATATACTTTTCAAAACAAAACAAAAAAAGTGAACAAAATTTCTCCAACTTGACATGGAAATATATACTAGTATTTTTATATTTTCATCTCAACTGTGTTTAAAAAATATTATTTAGGTTGATAAAGTTAGGTTTCGAATTTCGACCATATCTATGTTGAATGTGATAGTGAAATTGATGTGAACATAATTTTAGAAAAATGTGCTTTCGGATTGTAGCCCCTTCATTCTCCAAATTCATAACGAGTTAAACTCGTATAGCCGGTTTATGATTTCTCATGTATATTGAATTTCTTATCTTATCCTACTTACTCTCATATGATTACTGGACTTCAAATTGTTGAACACACTCATGTGTGGCTAGCTAGGGACGTTGTTACTATACACTACACATGGTGTTGAAGGACCGCTGATTGGCGCTAGCCTGTTTCCCTTCATAGGAGCCTTTTTTTTATTCTCTCATTGCATTCAGTAAGCTGTTATACGTTTATGAAAACTAACCATACAAGCATAGCTTTTATTTATACATACTTGATGTTCAAGTCTTTTTTCTGACTTAATTAACCCAGATTCTTATCATAAGAAATACCCATCACATTCTTATTGGGTTCAATTGAATTAAAATACAACGTAGATTATGTAAATGTCGTAAGTTCAAGACTCATTATTGGTTTATTTTTCAGGACTCATTAAGAATCCTAACTTCGAGAAATACGACGTAATATCGTCAATCCAGGATTCATTATTAGTTTATTAAAAAATTAGTTTACAAATTACCTAAAAAATAATAAAATGACATTAATTAAATAATATTTTTCAAGACATTGACATAATCTACAAACCCGAAAAGTATAACAATATAGAAATAAAGAGGAGAAGAACATTCTATATACTCTTATACAGAATGGAGTAGCTCGTAAACATTTTTTTTTATTTCCTGTACAATGGACAAGAGAGTTTTTGCACACAATGAAGTTCTCTCTCCCTCTCTGCATAGCATTAAACTCACACTGACAAAGAACTTTCCACTTGAAAAAAAAATGTAATCCACTGCTGTCTATTTCCTTCTCAACTTATTGCTCATTTATTCTTTCTTTCCAAAACTATTTCCAGTTCCATTTAACAGTCATTCTTCAATTAATCAGCTCCTCTGACAATGCCAATCTCTACGACTAAAAGCCAAATAAGCTTCAAGATTTTAAAAAGAAATGATAAACCAGAATCACCATTGTCGTATTCCAATTGGGCCCTATTCCTAACAATTTGGTAAAACATTTAGTGCCCTTAAAGCTTTCTACATTTTCTGACGAAACTAAAAGAAGGGGAAAATACAGTAATAACTAGTAGTATTTAATTAAAATTTCGAGTTTGATTCCTGAGCACAAAGTTAAAGCTATCACATATTATCTTCTTTTAAAATCCTACATTATTTGAATAAAATTAATATCTTGTCCCAAATATAAGATTAGTATTTTGCAAAGAGGAAAGGGACAAGGTGGGAAAAAAAAGAACAACAATTAATTCTTTGTCCATTGATTTTGCTTATTATAAATAATGTGCCCCTATCTGGTTTATGTGCCCACAAATTGAAATCTTCTTCATAGCTAAAGAAAGAATAGCATACCATTTTCAGCTCTTAACAAGTGAAAATCATGAATGGCTCCCTTTCACCATCTGTTGCAGCAAGAAGGTAAGCTACTCATCCCTCTTCACTACTTCTTCTACTTCAAATCACTCTCTTTGGTCTAACAGGCATATCGTCGAACACCTTATCGGCTATTAATTTTTCCTTCTTTTTTTCTGCAGGCTAGCAGGCAAAGTAGCTATAATCACAGGCGGAGCTAGCGGCATTGGAGAGAGCACTTGCAGACTATTCGTCCACCATGGAGCTAACGTCATTATCGCCGACGTCCAAGATGATATCGGCCAATCCCTCTGCAAAGAACTCGACCTATCAAACGACGTCGTCTCCTACCAACACTGCGACGTCGCAGACGATTCGGATGTTCAAAAAGTCGTCGACTTTGCCATCGCCAAATACGGGAAACTCGACATCATGTACAACAACGCCGGCATCACCGGCCAGCTCGACCCAACAATCTTAGGAACCCAAAATGAAAACTTTAAACGGGTTTTCGACGTCAACGTCTACGGTGGTTTCTTGGGTGCCAAACACGCGGCTAGAGTCATGATCCCTGCCCAAAAGGGTGTCATCATCTTCACCTCTAGCATAGCCTCAGTATCGTGCGGCGAATCGCCGCACGCTTACACGATGTCGAAGCACGCGGTGGTGGGTTTGATGAAGAACTTATGTGTGGAGTTGGGTCAGTATGGGATTCGGGTGAACTGTATCTCTCCTTGCGCGCTTGCGACGCCGTTGCTGAGGAATGCGATGGGTCAGGATAAGGGTTTCGTGGAGGGTGTGATCTGTGCCGGGGCGAATCTGAAAGGGGTTGTGCCGGACACGGCGGATGTGGCGGCGGCCGCTCTGTATTTGGCGAGTGACGAGGCCAAGTATGTGAGTGGACTTAATCTTTTGGTGGATGGAGGGTATAGCACCACTAATCAGTCCTTCACTAATGTGCTCAAGAGCTTAGCAGCTTAATTCTCCCGTTATCTTAAGTTTTTAATCATATTTATTATTATTAATCCAATTATTATAATATTGCTTAGCCACTTAAGTTATTATTCCTGTGTGCGAGTTATGTTTTTTGTTATCTTCTCAAATTTTAAAATTCGAACTTATTTTACATTTGTAACAAAAGTTCTTGTAAATGGGGAGATAAATATTTGAAAATTTTGTGTATTTGTTCGGAAAATTACACATTACACTGATTTTTTATATTAGGGTCTCTATAAGAATTGTCCGGTTGTATTTAATTACCATGGCGGCGCATGAGTATAGTCCTAGCAAAATCAGGAGAAGACGAGTGGAAAATTGGGAGAAGAGAATGGACCTATCAACTCACGCGTTTCAGCATGTGGCCATTTAATAAATTCATGTGTTTGGCCATTGATCAATGATCATGGTTGTTAATTACTCAAGTCTATCATTCATTTTCGTGGGTTATCGATCTCCAACCGTTTCGATCGGTACATCGATATTAAGTTATATATATACTTGATGATGAAATTTTGAATAATCACTCTCTTATTAAATATTTAATTTTTGACTGTTGAATGTTGCATGATTAATTTTGTTAATAAATATTAGAGTATATGATTTATATATATTTTTATGTATATTACAATGCAAGACGCAATATTGAAACAATATATTGATATTTTCAGAATCTGATACATCTCGCTCCCAACAATACGTCCGAAATGACTTATCGATATGAAATT
This sequence comes from Viola odorata, assembly GCA_963691705.1. Taxonomy (NCBI): domain Eukaryota; kingdom Viridiplantae; phylum Streptophyta; class Magnoliopsida; order Malpighiales; family Violaceae; genus Viola; species Viola odorata. The sequence continues at coordinate 55,582,564 of OY829543.1, read as the reverse complement.
AATAACGTTAGTTCTAGGCTTTATCTGCGTTTTAAAGTTTCAAGTGGGTGAATATGAATATGATAGTAGATTCTACTATTGTATTCCCAAACGGTCGACTCAATATCCTTGTCTTGAATGGGAGTAGGTAGGAACAATAACACATCATCTAACCTTTACTATTTTGAGTTGTCGGTAAAATATGGTGAGTCTGTTTGAAATTGAATTATGTGTTTTTCCACTGACAAATTTGATAAGTGAAATAGTAAAATTACTTTTAAAGTAAAAGTTCAAGCAAAAATCAATCTATTTATTTAATTAGAGCTCGATCTAATAGTAAAAATCGTCAATAATAATAATAAAAAGTTTGCATAAAGTACAATATTATCCTAATGGGAATGTAATAATAAAATAATTTTAAAATGAAGAAATTTTATTATTGCCAGATGTAATAATTTTCGCAATAAATTAATTGGAAAAGGTCGCAATCCCCAAAAGTTATCACGCAAGTGGTTTATCCACACTGTTACTCAGTGATTTATTTTTTAAAGTAAGAATTAGCGTTTAATCTCCTTCCTAAAAGAAAAGACACATTTAAAACAACAACACTAGCAGCAACTAGGAAGCTGAGAGAACGGATCTAGCTCCGAGATTGCGCCTCATCATTCCGCGCCAGCAGAAGTAAAAAGGGGTTACCCTAAACCATTTTTATGGGCCGTCGTACACAGGCCCATCCATATGCCAAAAAGCTTACATCCCCAACGCGGGCCCAAGTTCTTTTCGCAGCCCATTGCAAAACCCCATCTCATATAAGCCCATTAAGTGTTCTTGTTTTCTTTTTTAAGAATGAACAAAGTTCATTGATTATTATAAAATAAAATAAAAAGTAAGGGACTCTCTCCCGTGAGACATTGAGATCGCTAGATCCATAGATGGCTCGCAGAGGGGGAAAAACAACTATTTTATATATTTTTTTATAAATAGGAATGAGATTTGAATTCAAAATCACACTGATAATTTATTTATCAAGCAAATTCGTGTCCTATTAAACCAAAACAAAGTCTATTCCTCAATCCCAACAAATCAAGCTTCTTGTCTGGATTTAACTTTGACTCGAGTGTCCACTCGTTGACTGTTGATTTACTCTTGTAGAACCAATAGAAAGTACTATTTGATCAACAAATCTTCTAATTGGACTTACATAAACTTCATTCTTTTAATAAGTTTACCCTTCCTTTCATGCCAAATATGCAGCCATCCCAAGGTAATCTCAAAATGGCGGAGACAAGACTCTTCTATTGTAGAATGATTTTGACTCATAATGATTCTGCAAATAGTTGATACACGGGTACGGAAACCTTTTATCACATTTTTTCAACACGTACATGCATCTAGATTTTTTCATGGAAAAAAACAATTTATAGCAAAAAAAAAAATTTAATTGACCTTGGAGTGCACTTGTTAGATCAATCCTCATAATTTGGACTATTGGTTTTCTCTCGATGTAATTAAAGTTAATGTTGAGTACAATTATTTATAGTTGTTGATGCACTCCGGCTCGTTGTGAGATGAGTCGTAGTGCAAGAAAACTCTTGATTAGGATCTAACCAAAGAGGTCACACAAATATTGACACGAAGGAGTACAAGAATGCTTAGAAAAAGAGGACTAGGGAACACAATAGATGGAGGAAGACAAGACACTAAGGATGAAATGATGTTACCGTGTAGTGGAGGCGGACTACATGGTTGAGCTTGAATACGACGAATAGTATGGAACGTACAAGAAACTTGATGAACACAATGTTGAGAAATGATAGACGACGTGCACATATATTTCTTACTCAAAATAACAATCAACGATTACAAGTCTGATTTCCCAAAGAGAGATAGGGAAGAGTATTCTCAACTCAAGCTATCTCTTTTAAGGAATGAAGGGAGAGTTTAGGGTGAAAGAGGAGGAGTATTTTCACTCTACAATTTCACTCAAAGTCTAAACTAATAACAAAATGAGAGGAGTGACCTATTTATACACGATCAGTCTAACAAAATAAAGTATAGAATCTTCCTAGTCTATTTGGGAAGGTTAACGGTACGCCTATAGAGTACCCGATAGAGTACCTATTGGTAGACCGTTAACTCGAGTTGTCGATCGTCAAAAGGTGTTGGGCGTGAACTCGTTAGGGGTTCAAGTGGCTATTGGAATTCGGTAGTTTCCCTGATAAGTTATCGGTTCCCGGTGGTTTCCCACTTGGGTCCTGGTAAGTTCAGATTGGCCTGTTGTCGCCTGGTAGTTCTGGAGCGTGTGGTAAGTACCTTCTCCCAGTAACTTCCTGAAAGGTTACTGGTCGATATCCACTATCGCTTGCGTTAAGTGTCAAGGGTTGGTTCTTGCTTTGAAAGGAATCTTACGGTAGATGTTTGCTTCCGGAAGATTGTGTAAACACACAATGTCGGTCAATGCCCATGTCGATCCCGGTATGGTGTGCGATCAGTGTTACGATCTGGTTATTGGCTTGGAGGAAATCTTCCGATAGTCGCCTACTTCCGGTAGATTGTGCCTTCCCGGTAAAGTGCCCTTTAAGTGTTGCGGCCCGGTTCTTAGCTCGGATGGCTTCTTGGGTCGTTGTAGCCTCAATCCACAGTGTGAGTTTCTTAGTCATGCTTCGTATGGTTAGTCCTTGGGGCATGATGTCGTCGGCTTCTAAGTTAGGTGTGGCCATGAACACATCAATTGTACTCAACATTAATTATAGGACAAGCCATAAGGGTTCAATCCTAATAGTTTGGACTATTTGTTTTTTTCTCGATGTAATTAGCAGTGACGAATCCAGAATTTGTATTCAGAGGGTGCGGGGGTTCGGGAGCAGCGCCCCCTATTTTTTTTTTAGTATTTTAAAGGGAAGACAAGCGAGCTGAACGAAAAAATGAAAAAATGCTTAAGAGTATTTGTATCTGTCACTAAATAATAAATATTTAGATAAATTTAACAAAAAAAGAGAGAAATAAAACCCTAAAATTTGAAAAAAGAGACGTAAGAACTCCTTCAATTCCAAACACTAATCCGCAAAACTGAAACCGACCCATCAATCATTTCCAGTTTCTAACTACTGGGTCATGCTCAAAATCTCAAAAACACCAACCAATCAATCCATCCAAAATCAAATCAAATCAATTATTGTTATACCTTATCAGCTTCGCTCTCTTCTCCTCCAGTATCCGCAGAGTAGTTTGCACATGATGGACGCTTCTGATCAACTTCTGCTGGTTAGTGGTTACTGCTGAGGATTGAGGGAGGGAGTTGACAAGGTAGTGAAGGGTCCAGCTCATGATGAAATGAGTTGTTCACGTTTTTTGTTAAGAAAAAGATGAAGAAAAAAGAAAAGTGAAAAGTGTATGATTTGGTGTGATGGGTTTTCTTGTTTGGTGGCCATGATGACTGATGAGTATGTTGGAATAAAGAAAAGGTGTGCTGGAAAGTGAAAAAGAGGAGTGGAAAATGGAATTGACTATGCAGCCAATTTGGACTCCTCATGATCATGATCACACGGTGATCATGTTCTCTTTCGGGGTTGGCAATGCAAATAAATAGCATGCCTTAGGAATGAATTGGGTTGTATCAATTGAGAGCAATTGCAGCAGAGAGAGCAATTGAGAGAATTGAGAGAGGGATCACTGTTGAGTATCCCGTGAGAGAAAAAATAGAGAGTATTTTTTCTTGTGTGTGATTGAGAGAAAAATAAACCAGTGAGGGTATTTATTTTTCTTGATTGTAAACCTAATAATTTATTATTAGTGAAAGATTGTTCGGAGTTGGCCCGTGGTTTTTCCTCGTTGGAGGTTTTCCACGTAAATTCTGTGTGTTGTTTATTTTTGCTGTTCTGTATTTTTTGTTTGTTCGATCCTGGGCGGGTGATTTTTTCCCAACAACTGGTAGCGGAGCTTAAGGTTTGAAAGATGACAGACAACGCAAGGATTGAGCCTTTTGATGGACAGAATGATTTCGCAGTGTGGCAGACAACTGTGATGGATTTGCTGACTATGAAGGATCTCGACGTCGCACTTGATGATGAGAAGCCAGAAGGAATGAAAGATGGTGAATGGGCAACGGTCCTGAAAAAGGCGACCAGTCAGATCAGGCTAGCATTAGCTCCATCAATAAAGTATGCTGTAATGGGGGAGCAGACACCAAAAGTGATGTGGGAGAAGCTGGAAAGTATTTATGCTTCTAAGTCTGTGACAAACAAACTTAGTCTGAAGTTAGACTTGTATTCGTTGAAGATGGATGACAACACGAGCATCCATAATCACTTGTCAGATTTTAATCGGTTGCTGACGAAAGTGCTTAATACGGGGGAGAAAGTAGAAGATGAAGAGCAGGCGATACTTCTCCTTTCTTCATTACCTGTATCATACAAGTCACTGGTGCAGTCCCTTACAGCAGGGAAGACGAGTTTGAAGAAGGAGGATGTGACGACTTTCCTAATAGATAATGAGAAGCTGTTAGGAGCGGAGAACAAGAATAGTAGTGACAGACTGTTAGCTACAGAAGGGTCATCGAGTGGACGGGATCAGCGTGGCAGAAGCAGAGGAAGAGGTGCTTCTTCCAGCTATGGAAGAAACAGATCCAGCTCAAGACCAAGAGCAGACTACAGTGAGAAAGAGTGTTACTATTGTCACCAGAAGGGTCACATTAGAGTACACTGTCAGAAGATGATGACTGATCTGAAAGAACTGCAGAAGGGTAAAGAAAAGATTGATGATGCTGTAACTATTCAGGATGATGATGCTGAATTGTTGGCAGTGCAGAAAAGTGAGGATCTGGTAAGAGATTCCTGGATTTTAGATTCTGTATGTTCTTTTCACATTTGTGCTAACAAAGAATTGTTCAGTACATTTGGTGACTGTGATGATAAATCTGTCACATTGGTCAATAATGAAAAACTGGAGGTTGAAGGTATTGGCAATGTGAAGATTAAGATGCATGATGGATTGGTGAGAACTCTCGGCAATGTGAGATATGTGCCGAAGTTGAAAAGAAATTTAATTTCTCTCGGAAGATTGGATTCTCGCGGGTACAAATACTCAGCGAGAGATAGGTTGATGAGGGTAAGCAGAGGAGCAGCTGTAATCATGAAGGGGGAGCTTGCTTCTAACAATGTTTACAGACTGATTGGAACCGCGGTTAAGAGTACAGTACAAGGTACTCATAAAAGATTGAATGATTGTGATGGCCAGGTAGAGTTGCCTAGGAGAAGAGTTAGCTTTGCAGAGTCGACCGGTGAGAAAGCGAACTCGACCTCTACCCGGAGAGTATGAAAATTGGTGATCCCCATGATATGAGCTGGAGGGGGAGAATGAAGGGTCCAGCTCATGATGAAATGAGTTGTTCACGTTTTTTGTTAAGAAAAAGATTAAGAAAAAAGAAAAGTGAAAAGTGTATGATTTGGTGTGATGGGTTTTCTTGTTTGGTGGCCATGATGACTGATGAGTATGTTGGAATAAAGAAAAGGTGTGCTGGAAAGTGAAAAAGAGGAGTGGAAAATGGAATTGACTATGCAGCCAATTTGGACTCCTCATGATCATGATCACACGGTGATCATGTTCTCTTTCGGGGTTGGCAATGCAAATAAATAGCATGCCTTAGGAATGAATTGGGTTGTATCAATTGAGAGCAATTGCAGCAGAGAGAGCAATTGAGAGAATTGAGAGAGGGATCACTGTTGAGTATCCCGTGAGAGAAAAAATAGAGAGTATTTTTTCTTGTGTGTGATTGAGAGAAAAATAAACCAGTGAGGGTATTTATTTTTCTTGATTGTAAACCTAATAATTTATTATTAGTGAAAGATTGTTCGGAGTTGGCCCGTGGTTTTTCCTCGTTGGAGGTTTTCCACGTAAATTCTGTGTGTTGTTTATTTTTGCTGTTCTGTATTTTTTGTTTGTTCGATCCTGGGCGGGTGATTTTTTCCCAACAGGTAGAGCGACGACGAAGGCGGAGTGGACAAGGGAGAGCAACGACGGAGAGAAGGGATGAAGGGAGGAGAGTGACGGGGGAGAGGGAGCGGAGCGTCTGCTGTGTGTGTGTCTCTTTGTTAGGTTAATGAAACTGAAACAGAAAAGGAAATGACCCAAATGGTACGAAAATTGAGAGAGTGATTGATATGTGATGATTTGGGTTGGGTAAATTTTTTTTATTGGGCCGAAGGCGATAGCCTACCCTGACCATGGGCTGGATCCGTCCCTGGTAACTAGTGTTTTTTATCGTGCTCATTTCCTCACAAAAAAAAACTATAAATTTCTACAACATCTTAAGTTTTTTATTTCTACTAATTTAGTCCTGAGTACAATTATTTATAGTGCGAAATTAGGTTGAATTAGGTGGCTACTCATTTAAAATTTAAGAGAAAAGTGAGTCAGTATCAACTATAAGATCAAATTACTACAAATAGAAAATTTAAAAGACTGTAGAGTTCATTTTAATATATTAAACTTGTGGCTGTCAAATTACTAATTAAACTTGTGGCTTCAACCCAGGTCACCGGTCACCCTGGTTGACTGTCGAGCTGTATTGATCAATATGAAATACGTGTGAGATTTGTCGGAAAAGGAAGAGGGAAAAGAAAATATAAAGACAGCAAAATCACTCTCTTATCATTTTCAAAATTTTAATTGTACAATTTGTATTCAAATCTTTAGTGTCTTGCAGACTAGAAGGGAAGGTTGCTTTGATAACAGGTGGAGCTAGTGGAATTGGTGAGGCCACTGCAAGACTTTTTGCCAAACATGGTGCTAAGGTTGTTATTGCAGACATCCAAGACGATCTTGGTCATTCCCTCTGCAAATAGCTACTCGGGTCCCGGTCCGAATCCGATGTTGTTGCTAATGATACAATCACTTATGTTCACTGCGATGTGACCATCGATTTAGATGTCTCCAAGTATGGGAAACTGGACATCATGTTCAACAATGCCGGAACCTTTAAAGCTACAGGACTGCTGGCCACTGAAGATGAAGATTTCAAGAAAATCTTGGATGCTAATTTGTTCGGTGGATTCTTGGGTGCCAAACACGCCGCAAGGGTTATGATTCCTGCCAAGAAAGGATCCATTCTTTTCACTGCAAGTTTGGTTACTGTTATCACGGTCGGGATTTTGAATCCCGCCTATGTTGCATCAAAGCATGGGATTGTGGGGATGGCTAAGAGCTTGAGTGTGTGAGTGTGGAGCTGGGTCAGCATGGGATTAGGGTGAACTGCATCTCCCCGTTCGCGGTGGCGACTCGGATGGGAATCGAAGCGTTAAAGATGAAGGAGAAGAAGGAGATGGAGGAGATTGTTTCTCTGTCTGCTAATTTGAAAGAAGTGGTTTTGGAGGCGGAGGATATTGCAGAGGCAGCTCTGTTTTTAGGGAGTGATGAGTCTAAGTATGTGAGTGGGATTAGATTGGTTGTTGATGGAGGTTATAGTCAAATTAATCCATCAATATCTATGGTATTGCAAAACCAAAGTGGTTGATTAATTAGAGCTAATTGTTAACTAATAATGCCAATTCTCATTTGATTGGGTGAGATTGTGCAAGAATTAAGTTTTTTCTTTCCCCCTTTTTTTTTGGGTAAGTTTTCTTTCCCACTTATTCATGCTTGTTGTATTAATTGTGAGATTGATGTTGGTTTTGGTGTTTTTATTTACACACAAAAAATTTAGTTTTAGTTTTAATATTTATTTGAAGCTTTTGTTTTTTACTTCATTAGTTTGATTAAAAAAGAAAAATTATTAACAAGTAGTTGATACGAATAATTTGACGCGCTTATCTCCTAAATGAGAAGAAAACATGTTCCATCATTCTCTATGGATCACCTGGAAACACAAACAGATTTAGAATTATACGCCATTCAGACCTAAATATAAAAAATAAGGATACTAGAGAAATTTAAAAGAAATTCTTGAGTGAAAAAAAAACCTCTCCAGAATAGAGATTTTTTCCCTCTCCGAAATAGACAATGAATTATGAGGGCCGAATCCTGGGTAGATTGAAAGCCCAACAAAGCGACGTCAAAGCCCATTCATCTAAAGCCCAGTTAAACATCTGCTCATAACCCACAATAAATAGCAACAAAGCCCTAATTTTCTCCCACTCCCGTCTTCCATCGCGCACAGAATTCACCGGCACAGCAGCTCCTTTACTTCCAGCACCGCCGTCGCCGTCGCCGTCTCCGTCACCTGCCCCCAAATGGGTCGCGTTCGTACAAAGACAGTGAAGAAATCCTCACGCCAAGTGATTGAACGTTACTACTCTAAAATGATACTCGATTTCCACACCAATAAGAAAATCCTTGAGGAAGTCGCAATCATCCCATCCAAGCGCCTCCGCAACAAGATCGCTGGGTTCTCTACTCATCTCATGAAGCGTATCCAAAAGGGTCCGGTTCGCGGAATCTCTCTCAAGCTTCAAGAGGAAGAGCGCGGCGACGCATGGATTTCGTCCCCGAAGAGTCTGCTATCAGGACTGAGCTTGTTGAAGTCGATAAGGAAACTATTGAGATGCTTTCTGCTCTTGGTATGACTGATCTTCCTGGAGTCGTTCAAGTTGATCCTGTTGCTCCGGCGCCTCAGTTCGGGTTTGGCCGTGGAGGTCCAAGGAGGGGTTAATTAGATACGTGATTGCGTTTTTTGTTTTCATTTTTAGTAATGCTGCTCTTGTTACTGTTGCATATGCAGGTTTTGGTACTACTCTTATCTTGAGTCTCCTATGGAAGATATTTGGGTTCTATAACTTAATGGTTATTGTCAATTTTGACGCATTTTCTGCTGCTGTGTTGATTTTTCAATGCTTTTATTGTTGATCTCCCATTAAAGATGTTGAATGGTTGATTGGGAGTGCTTGTTTTTGGTGATGAAGATGGTACACAGTTGAATGAGATGAAGATTGGTGTTGGTATTTCCATCTTTGGTGACCCTAATGTGTGATTGTAGTTCTTTAACTGGTGGATTTTCTTATTTGATCCGTTAGCTCTGGCCAAGTTTCAGTAGTCACTCTCTGAAATAAGACCTGTCCAATTTTCTTCACGTAGAGGTGGTAGTTGAAGCATCTTGATATATCATAGGCATATATATGGCTACATTGTGTAATTGAGTAATTGAGTAATTGAAAAGGCATGAAGTATATGAATACTTTGTGGCAATTGTAGCTTGCATTCGGATTAGTTTCTGTAGTTGATCCTGTCGTATTGTCGGTATTCAATATTCATTTGGGATGCCCATTTGTTGGCTGTGTGGTTGGGAAGGCATGTGGTAATGTAATGAAAGTTGCTCCAGTTTACATTCCAAAAGGGACTCTCGTTAGATTTGACTAGATTCGTCTTCTCCCTTGAGTATTAGCTGACACCATCTATATGGCTGGTTTCACTCGATTGGTTGAGCTCTATGAACTATTATGTCGTGACTTATAGTGACTATACCTGTTTGCAAATAGTATTTTATATCTTGTGATGATGAATTAGCTTTCCAGTCTTCCCGGTTCTCAGTTTCTTGATTAAATCTGAATCTATTCTTAACAAGGTAGAAAATGAGCAATGTGAAGTTATCGACTTAGATGCGATTCTAGCATACAATAGAGTTATGTCAACCATTCTCGGAAGCTGATATTTTCGCCTTGGATGTCTGCGATGACGACCTTGGCACCATGTTAAACAAATAATCTGGCAGTACATTTGCCGCTAGCACCACCTGTGATTCACCTTGTAACCTGTGCATATGTTCTTGAAATGCACAAGATTTAAGTTGTTTGGATTAAGGTTTTGTTTGTTTGTCTTACATCAAAGGACATCAATTAGTTTATCTACAGAAGCAGTTCACATCTTGGTTTATTCAACTCTAGACCATTAGAATCACATAGGAATGTTTCGATCAGATTCGAATCAGCATGTAGTACGAAAAAACGAGAAAGATCATGTTATTGACTTAAATTCTGAGATGGGATTTGGGTTATCATCATACAGAAGGGTCGAACGCCATTTTTTCGCCAGGTTTTCTTTAAGCTTACCGTACTTAGAAACAGTGGCATTAAGCATTTAATTATAGAGATTAGTTGTGGAGTGGTTGCACTTTGAAGTTCAGGTCAATGTGTACTAAAATCAAACCAAACACATGAATAGGTCTCCACACCTTGAAAATTAACAAAGTGTAAGTTACTAGAGTCTTTCTTTTATTGAATTGCAGGCACTAGAGATTACGAATACAAATACATAATCACCAAGAAAAATTAGGATAATAGGAATTAAGAAAGCATTTCCTTGACGATTACTCCTAGTTTCGGATTTGCGGAGCTGAAACCCCCATAAACCTCAAGGTTAAGCCCACTTATATATTTGGACTCGTCGCTCGCCAAGTACAGTGCAGCCAGTGCCACATCTTCCTCCTCTAGGTCTGTCCCCTTCAAGTTTGCTGCTACAGAAAGCAGTTCAAATCCAAGATTCCTGTCAATTCCTCCAAATGCTCCTCCCATTAGAGGGGTTGGAATACCATATGGAGAAATGAAGTTAACTCTAATCCCAAACTCTCCTAACTCTCTATGCACACAGGTTCTTGGTTAGCCCCACAACTGCATACTTTGATGCATTGTAGGCATGTGGCGCGCTGCAGCAAATTACTGAATAGCCACTTGAAGTGTAGATGATTGTTGAGTGTCAAATCCATCAAAAATAAATTCAACTTATCATTAACTACAAAAAAATATTTGCAAATAATGGTAAGGGGTTCGATCCACATCGAATGGATAGGTTTAAAACAAGACGAAGATCAGATGAAAACAGTAATAACCGATTAAGGGGGATTTTATAAGAACTAATTGATAAAATGGAATACAATCACAACAGTAAACAAACAAGTGATGAATAAGATCACATGATAAAAAATTCCCAATAAAAACATAACTAAGGTTATAATTCACACACATTGATCATTTTCATAGAAAGGCTATAGAAATTCTCCTCTAGGTCTGTCCCCTTTAAGTTTGCTGCTACTAATCAAGTTTCTCAGAGAGAAATTCTATTAATAACCCTAACCTTCCTAGTAATCCTATAAGATTTTAACTGGTTGGTTGATAAAAATAGGGAGAGACCTTTCCTAAGCTTAGAGATCAGTCCATTCGCCTCTATAACCTAATTCTTCTATATCGCTAATTGGGTCCAACTTGTTCACTAAGAATTCCGGCCAGACACAAGCTAATCGCTTACAAATTCTTTCTAACAATGTAGACCCAAAGTTATTAGGTAAGCTGTAATTTATTCAAGTTAAAATTTAAGTTGATCACTATTAAATCAATCAAGAATAATTTTGGGAATGAAATTGGATGAGAAAAAATACAAAATTCAAAACTTATTAAATTCGTTTTGACCTCACAGTATTGGAATCATAACCCTTGGAGTTTTTACGAGGAACGATTTACTTAACTAGAGAAATATATAATAAAATAAAATAAAAACAATTGCATAAAATCGGAAATCTCAAAACAATAGAGTTTTTGTCTAGTTGCAGAGAAAAACATAAGTGGAAGAAGAGAAGAAGAGATGATATCCCTAATTCCGAATTCCCTTGTTTAAATAAATTAGGAAAAACTAATCGTCATTATCTCCCCATAGTTTTAGATAAAATATAAAAGTTAATTGTTCTCGTCCCTTAGGATGTTTTACCTCTGTGAGCAGAAGTGTTGATGCGTTTTTCTTCGCAGCCCAGACCCACTGAATTAATTCTCAGGCCCAGCTGAAATCGTTATTGGCCACGTGAAGAGACACTTTTCAATGATGCTGATCAACTCAGGAGAGAGGTGTTTCTTCCTGATACTGAATGACTCTATCCTCGACCTAGAGGAGAGGCATTTTCACTCCGCTCGAGTCCTTTTCACCACTATCTTCTTTTTTTCTATTTTTTTACTATTTCTATTTTTTTTTTCTTTTTGTTTGGTTCTTCTAACTAATTTTTGCAAAAAGAAAGGAAATTCACCGTATATCAGCAGTATCATTATCTAAAAAAAAGTGAAATAGATAATAATTTTATAGATAATGATTTTATAACAAATAAACCAATTACTAATGCTGTCTTTTCTCTCGGGAATCATGACCCTTGAAGCATGCTTAGCTGTGAGGAACGCGCTGTAGACATTTGTGTCGAAAACCCTCTTGAAATCTTGGTAATCAGTCGCTGAAATCCTCGGATCGGCGTTCCCGAAAGTGCCTGCATTGCTAAACATTATGTCAAGCTTACCATACTTTGAAACTGCAGTGTTCACTGCATTTTGGACGTCAGATTCGCAGGTAACGTCGCAATGGGCATAAGTGATTGCTTCTGAGCCAATTTCTTCACACAAGGAGTGTCCAAGCTCATCTTGGATGTCTGCAACGACAACTTTGGCACCTTTTTGAATGAATAGCCTGGCGCTGGATTCACCAATCCCACTCGCGCCGCCCGTGATCAAGGCCACCTTACCTTCTAACCTGCATACTTACAATAGCTCATTTTTATTGTTGAAATCTAGTAAAAAACTAAGAGCATGACCTTGTGGTGTGGTCTTAGCTGACCTCTTGGCAATAGGTGCTAGCAAAGAAGAGCCCTTCATTATCACCTTAGCTGTTGACAAAAACGGATAAGATGATTGCTTTTCTTCTCTTTAGAAAGCTTTGTTGCTTGTTTTTAGTAATTTACTTTGGCAGATATTATCCAACATCAAATTGAAAACTCAGCATGGGCCACACATTCCGGACTCTTTCCTCCTATGTCTTTACTTTTGAAATAGTGTATGTAAGTGGTATCAGCATTGCCAAGAATGCCTCTATTACTGAACATTATTATCATGTATCAACTGCATTTTTTATATTGGATTCACAGGTAACACATTGCAATGGACATAGGTAATGGTTTCATCGTGGGCGATAGCTTCACATACGGAACGCCCCAAGGTCATCTTACCTTCGCAAACCCCTGTATTAGGGCTAGCTTACCTTCTAACCTCTATTAAATTTTCATTGAAATCTTTAAATGTCTTATTAACTTGAAAATCTTTATTTCAAATGTAGGTACTAGAGTATGAGTACAAGTACATCACTTTTCTGTTGATTCCTGACAGGAATTATGAAAGCATTTCCTTGAACATTTCTCCTAGTTTTGGATTTGCGGAGCTGAAACCCCCATCAATCACAAGGTTCAGCCCGCTTACATATTTGGACTCGTCGCTAGCTAAGTACAGAGCAGCCTGTGCCACATCTTCCTCATCTAGGTTTGTCCCCTTCAAGTTTGCTGCTGCAGAAACAACTTCAAATACAAGATTCCTATTTATTCCTCCAAATGCTTCCCTCAATAGAGGGGTAGGAACAACAAATGGAGAAATGCAGTTAACCCTGATCCCGAACTCTCCTAACTCAGCAGACAGGTTCTTGGTTAGCCCCACAACCGCATACTTGGACGATGTGTAGGCGTGTGGCATGTCGCATGACATCACTGAAGTGCCACTTGAAGTGTTGATGATGCAGCCTTTCTTCTGAGGAATCATAACCCTAGAAGCATGCTTAGCAGCCAGGAACACGCCGTAGACATTTGTGTCGAAAACCTTCTTGAAATCCTGGTAATTAGTTGCTGAAATCCTTCGATCTACGTTCCCAGAAGTACCTGCATTGCTGAACATTATGTCAAGCTTACCATACTTTGAAACCGCTGTGTTGACTGCATTCTCAACATCAGATTCGCAGGTAACATCGCAATGCGCATAAGTGACCGCATCACAACCAATCTCTTCACACAAGGAGTGTCCGATCTCATCCTGGATGTCTGCGATCACAACTCTGGCACCATTTCGAACGAATAGCCTGGCACTGCTTTCTCCAATCCCACTCACGCCACCCGTGATCAAGGCCACCTTACCTTCTAACCTGCATAGTTTCAAATAGCCACACTTTTATTGTTCTTCAAAATCTCGTAAAGAGAAGAGATGAGCATGTGTGGATGTAGCTTACCTCTTGGCAATTGGTGCTAGCAAGGAAGAGCCTTTCATTGCGACCTTAGCTGCAGATGAAAAAACTGATAAGATGATTGCTTTCCTCTTCTTTTGAAGTCTTTGTGATTGCTATCCTCTTCTTTTGAAGTCTTTGTTGCTTGTTTTGATCTCTTTGCTTTTGCAGTTTTCCTCAAGACAATACATTGGAGGCGGTACCTAACCTGGGCCCCATATTCCGGACTCTTTCGTCCTTTTCAACATTTTCTGATTATTATTGAGTAGGGGAAAGGACTGATATTTTTTAATTCAAGTCAATTATGGAATGAATGGACATTATTTTTGAGAAAAAAGATTGAAGCATACCACAATATGTGAAAACAAAAACCTCAGTTTCTCACTCGTTTAGATACAGTAAAGTAGTAATTGAATTCGAGTCTCTTACCTCACACTCGTCTATGACCATAAAGAAAAAAGTTGTGTACATACAGTAACACTTTTGATGTACATACAGAGTTCCATGACGCTCCATTGGCTTATTAACAGAGAGTTGCACATATACAGAGTTCAGTGAATAAGTTTCCCTATTCACTGACTAATGTTGCTTCCATCCTACTTAACAGCATGAGGTCAGCACTCGATCAAATTTCACATCTTCACACAGAATACAAAGTCTGGGGGGAAAAATTGGTAGATGACTTGCATCGCCAGGGTCCTTCAGTACGGAACGCCAAAATGCTAAACAGCTCGCTGGGTCTACTCGCTTGAACTTGCAAGCCCAACTAATTTGAGCATGTTGCGGTCCTCCTTAAATCTCTCCAATACTGTTCCTCTGACGGCATCTTGTTTTTCTTGCTGTGCTCCTTGTTTAACAACTCCCCAGCATTCAATCACTTCTGGGTGTATGCGATTGGTTTCGGAGAGGCAAGGGTTGTCAAATGTGGGGCAAGTGAAGGTCTGCCCCGTGTCAAAGCTTGCTGAGAGGAATAAGCCAAAATGATTAACTTGCCCTCCAAAGCCAATACCATTCGGGATGCTCTCTGAACTAAAGTTGACGGCACACTGTCAATCCATGGAAATTCAATGTCAATTTTTTAATACACATGCATTGTTATCATGCTGCATTTCTGCCCTACACATGCAATCATACCCAGTTTACTCAAGTTTTAACGAACAACTTTTTTTGGGTTGGTTATGCAAAGAATGTACAAAGAACCAATTTATCAAAAAGGCTTCTCCCAACTAATGTACCCCAAAGTGCTATAACTTGTTTCCAATACTCCGCGGTTTGATCGGACCATTAGCATCACCAGAAAACAAATATGCAATGCCACCTTTCTATTCTACTACAGAAGAAAAATAAATAGAAACATACCCATTGTACATTACCATTTGCTCCAGTAGGCTTGAAAATTGATGCCTTTGGAGAAAGCTGAAAGAGGAAAGACTTCATATCTCCATAGAAATCACCATGTCTCTCCCACGGTTGAGAAGCATACCCTCCATATATATAGCCTGCTTTATCCTTAACAATCAAAACTGTTGGCCCATCACTGGGATTTTGCCAATAAAAGACGGAGCAATCTTTAGATTCAACAAAAGAAATCATTCCATTCAAGCACGCGGAAGACACAGTAGCATAATCTCAATAAAGGAACATATTTTGGTACCGGGAAACTGAGATTCTGTTTACTTAAGAAAAAAATTGGTTTGCTACAAAAAAAGGAAACAGTAGCAAAACATGTTAGCTTCTTAAAAATTGTGTCTTCCTAGAAAAGATGGTTATGGCCTTTTATTTTCTAAAAAAGCAGATAAACTACAGAGTTTCCCCTCCCCCCCTAGTATGGTTCAATTATATTTTCCAAGTCCTTTTCTCTCTTTCAAAAACAACCAGATAAGTCTTTATTAATAAATTGATCAAGATTCAAAGTCACATATCTGTGCTATATCATATTTCAAACATGTATTCAGTTTCACTGTAGCATGCAGATGAGAAGCAAACGTTTTTTCTTTTATTTTTCCAAGGAAAGCACCTAAAAATAAGGTGGAAAATGAGAATAGAAATTATTTTCCCGAAAGCAATGCATTTTGAACTGATGAGCTCATAGTTACAATATAGTTCAAAAGAGAAGTTAGCTACTCACGATAGGCTGCCCAAGAATGTGTTAAAACTTAGGCCATTAACAGCACTATGGTACAAAAGTCTCCATTCCTCCATCTCCAGCGAAGAAAGGGCTCCTCCTATATGCCAAGCATATTCCTTCGTCAGCAACAACATACTAGAATTGATATTCTCCCCATGCTCCAATCTTGGAACTTGGGAACCTGGTCTTCCTGCAGAATATTCAATAGTCAAAACATGCACAAGGCATTCACATTTCATCATTTATTATTATCAATTCACCAATCATGCACAGAAACTATCCAAAATAAATATGAAAAGAAAATAATGGTTTGGTATCCCAACTCCCTGCAGTAAGATACCAGCCCATCTATTCCATGAGATGCAATCATGATGACAGGAAACAAAAAGATCACTAAAATTAACTAAGTCTTCCCTTTCATTCATATGTGCTTTTCACAGACAACATAAGGTTATAGAGCAGTAAGAGAAAAATCAGCAAAGTCTACAATTGAATAACTAAGAAAGATGTTAAACCTGCATCACGTGGTATCAACAAGCTTCCCAAGAACTTCCTAACTGATGGAACAAGAGAACACCAAGTTCTAAAATCCTCAAAAGACATGCTTTTCTCAGCAGATCCTTCGACTTCCTCAGAAAAAACTGCAGCATTGAGAAACACATGCACACTTTCACGGTACGAATGTAATCCAGGTTCAGAATCATCGGAGAAAATGCACTCGAAGATCTCACTTAGAACAGATTCTACATCAGACCTGGCATCACAAATTCCAAAAATCATGCTTTAAAAGACATACTAACCAAGACGAAAAGAAACAAAAATAACAGTACCTCCCCCAAACACCGTCACTTGTCACGTCCAGCAATTGATAAACAAATTCATTCATCTCATCGTTAGTTCCTTTCTCATAAATACTCTACAACAAAAAAGAACACTATTACAAAACATCCAAACACAAAGTATTATATGCATAAAGAAGTCGTGCCACATTTGTGTTTCACAGGACTGGAGAACCTGGTTTGTGCGTGATATTCAATACCCGTCCTTTGCATGCAATAAAAATCACGCACAGCCCTGATCCTACATTGGCTTGGTATTTCTATTACCATCATTACCCAATTTAAAAGTTCCAAAATTCAATCCTTACTTTGGCAATAACAAGGTCATGGAAGGTAAGTTTGTCATCTTTTCGATGCTGAGTAACTACATCGAACAATCTCTTGCCAAGTAGGCCCGGTAGACCAAAATATGCCTACAAAATCAAAACTCCAGTACATTCATTAACTTATTCGAAAACCCAAAAACAGTATGATGAAATACTGAAAGATAAAAGATTGCTGACCTGAAAAACGGAAAGGGTAACATAATGGTTGTTGCTCTGTGACTGGGCAGCTAGAGAAGTGAAAAGAGATTGGAGGCGATCCAGTCCCCCGGGAGCAAAAGCTCTGCGGTGAAAACTGAAGTTAGCTACAATTTACAGTAGCCATGTGCAGAGAAAGGGAGGAGAAAGAAGAAGAACCTGGAGGCAGAAGCGAAACGAGGATCAGATGGCGGGGACTGGCTGTTGCCCATTGCTCTGTCGTTTTGCCTTCGTTTTCTTTTTCTTTTTCTGACAGCTTCGCTTGCAGTTGATGAATAATTGCCTTTTCATCCTATTCTCTTTTTTTTATAAATATTTATATAATTAAAAAACAAATCATGTATATATGAGTAATAATTAGTTTATCTATTTGTAGTATTAATTTAAAATTATGATTTGGCTCCCGTTGAAACTCAAATCATTTACCCTCTTATATTACTGATCAAGGCTTACGATTTTGGTATAATTTTTTTTTTCTGTTCGATTGTTTTCATTTTTATTTTATTTTTAGAATCGTCGATGGTTAAAAGAGATAACTATTCTAATATAATTTTTTCTATTTCAGATGTAACGGGTCTTCCGTACCTTCTATTACTATGTTATCTGGAAAAGAACACTAAATTTCAGAACTTTTTTTTGGAGGAAAGAAAAACAACTGAAAAATTGACCTAATAATATTTCATCTAACACAAAATTTAGTTAATGCACATTAAAATAATAATTAAAATTAATATTGGTTGTGGTAAAGTGATAAAATATTTATCCATTAGCTAAAATTTTAAATTCGTATTCGGATAAATAAAAATACTGAAAAAGTTACCGTTCTTTTAGAATCCAACCGTATTTGAACGTAATTAATCTCTCCAAAATTAAATTAAACGTAATTAAAAGATTCCATATGCGGTTAGCCAACAAGTATCAAAGGGTAAAATTCTAAGGTTTTATTAACAATAGAACAATCCGTTTAGCCCGTTTGGAGTAAATGTAAAAAGAAAAAAAAACATTTTTTTATTCAGGAGAATATATTTTCCAATTTCACAAGCCGGCAATAGTAGAAAAAAGAAAGTAAATAGCAGGTAGTTGTATAATTTTTCATATAGCAGAGACAAGATAACAACTACAATTCCAATTTCCAACTAATTTCCACTAATTGGCAACACCGAAGAAGAAATGACAGCTGACCCAATTCAAACCATGTCTTTCTCATGCTGTTCTCTCTAACCTTCGATCTGTAAGTTTCACATGAACAACGTTTGACTGTGTTTTTACTTTTGTGTTCCATTTTCATTTCTCTTGGGCTGAATTGCTTCTTGGGTTTTGCTATTACACTCATGAGTTTATTCGTTAATTTATGGTGGTGCAGATTATATGTAACTAGTAAGGATGTCGAGGCCATGGGTTCTGGTTGTTCTGTTACTTTTGATTGTATTTACATCACAGTTTGAGTGGAAGCAACCGTTTGGGAATGAGATTGAAGTAAGCCCTACTATTTCCCAGAAACAGCAATATAGTTCTAAAAGGGAGGAAGCTCTCAAAGAAAAGGTTAGAATCAAATCAATTTTGCTTCTACTTTAGGTTTTTGTTAATTTAGATGATGCTGGAATTATGAAATTGTTGATTCGGCTGAGGAATAGGGCATTAGGAATAGGATTCCCATATTGTCGATTCAAAGTTTCTCGCTTTTAGTTGGTTTGTGGAACATAATGTCAAACAATTTGTGATTTTTTGATGACATTGTTAATGTGGTAGCTTTGGTTGGAGAGGAAGAGGTGCAGAAGGAACTAGTTTTTTTTTTTTTTTTTGGGGGGTGGGGGGTGAACTACATTTCTTAGTTGGAAATCAAGTATAATCATAATATTAAGTTCATAGTCTCATTGTACTACTTTTTGTTTGTGTTGGTTTATATACAGAGTCAGTTTTAGATAGCAATTACTGTAAGAAATGATTGATTACCTGCAATTTTAGCTTGGCTACCGTCAAATTCAATTAGAAGCTCGCTGCTTTTTCTGATGATTGTGAGTCATACTTTTTGAGTCATTTATATGCTGAAAAGTTGAGCACTGACTGGTAACAAGCCACAGCTCAAAATAATCAAAATAAGTGGCTTCGCTGCTGCTCAGTCCTGTTCTGCATCAATCAGGATCCTGTTGTGGGAGACTCTGTAAATGGTTGCATGTTACCTTACCCTATTACTTTTCCTGGTTTAGAATCCTAGTTAAAGTGGCTACCCACTCGGTCAGGGGCTGTTTCTTCAAAGCAAAGTGATGGAAAACCGTGTTCAAGAGCTGTTTATTGTAAGCAAAGGCATTAGTGCACGGCTCTAGTGTCTAGGTAGTCATAGCATTTGGTACTGGGAACTGATTCACTATTGCTCTAGATTGTTGACCATAACTATGAATGTAGTTGACCGGTTGGTATTCAGATTACATGTACCTCCATATTTCCTTCCATTTGAATTGTAAAATTAGCGGTGGTGACTATATAGAGGAGAACATATGTTTATGGAAATGGGAAAAACTTTTTTTCCTTTTTCATTTCTCATCCTTGTTGCCTCTCCTATTTACAAGGTCTTCCTGTCTTATGGAGGGGAATTGTGTCAATTGGAACTTGTATTTCTATTATAAATCTGTAATGAGAGAGAAACACAAGGTCCCTTGCTGGTTCTTATTGTACAGAGTTGTTATTTCTGTTGTGGGTTTGATAATTTAGGTGTGTTGGTATTTGTAGGATTCTGGTATCTTGCTTTCAATTTTCCTCTTTCCTATGCTTCCTGGGTCCCAATAATTTTTCCTTGTTTAACCGATTTGACATGAAAAGACACGGCTCCTTCCAAATGTAATTTCTAGGTCGGATGGCTTTGATCAATGAGATGTATTGATCAGACAGCACACAAACACTTGTTTCCCAACATGTCTTGTTTGCCTTAATACTGGGAACTGAAAAGACTGAAAGTCATCTTTTGATGACTTACATGGTCACTTTGGATGTTTGACCTGGTTGTTTTCATTTATTTGTCATGAATAGTCCCGAGTAGGATGGAGAGCAGTTGCTAATTCTTTCTTATATGTTGGGAGGCAGAACTTGTCAATGATCAAAAACTTTTGTGGAGTGTATTGTTTACGGAGTTACCTCATACTGTTGGATGGAAGGGAGTGCTAAAATATTCCAGGATCACGTAGCCTGAGGGCAACTGTGAGATAGGATACTGCATGCAGCATCTTAGTCATGCACTGTCTTGTATTCTTCCGGAGATGTTTCTCCTGAAGAAATTAAGCTTGTTGCCTTAACTGAAATTAAAACTACAAGAACCAAAGTGAATTCTTAGTTACTATAATTTACACATAAACCAAATAAATTATAACAAACACATAATGTCTAAGTTTTTAGGATCACCCAAAAAGAGAAAAATCAAATCAAAATTTTATACATTGGAACATATCCTATTTTCCTGAGATTTGGGTTTAAGGGAGAAGGTGTATTCGAAATTGCATTTATTGTTCTTTTATGCAGAGGGGGAACAATCACTTGGGTAAGCAAGTTATTAAGAAATCAATACATATTAGTATTTTGGAGCATGTTTTATCAATTATTGAGAAGAGAGCAGAGAGAAGAAGCAAGGCAAGCACAAGATATTCGATCCAGCTGGAAGAAAGAACGGGTTGTTCACAAAAGCGTATGTTGCTAGAGGCCAAGCTTAATCTTTTCTTTTAGTTGCTTCACCATTAACTTAACTGACCAGTGGATGCTTACCCCTTATTACCGACTTTTTTTCTCTACTAGAAGATGTTTAACATTCCTCATGAACAATTGTTTTGTCCCTTTCACATAAGAAATTCTAGATGAAGTCTTCGTGTTGCTTTGTTCATAAGTGCCCTTAGTTTAATCTATTAATTATTCTGTTAGCTTTGTCTGAACAGCTCAATAGTTCTCAGAACTACCTTTATTTGACTGAACTTATTGGTTCGAACGCCGATTTTTTTTGTCGTAGTTCAGGTTACGTTTTAACCGTCTGGTTTGACTAGATTATTTTGGTTGTCAATTAGTATTCTTATTTTATCATCTTCTTGACTTCATGTTATAAACTTTACTGCAGATCATCCTTTCTCAAGAAAAGAATATCCGAAAACTTAAAGAGCTTATTCAGAACAATTATTACAGTGTAGGAGCGAAAACTTTCTCAATGACTCTGCTATTCCTTTGAATAAGCATGTAGATGAGCTTGAGCTCCAACCAACACTCGAGGACTAGATGCGGGTCACAGAGCTTTTAACACCAGTATGCTTGGTATGCGCAAGTATATAATCATGTTCTTGTACCTCCACAATTTAACTTCAAAATGAGATTATATCCTTATTGTTTTACCTGAAAAATGATCCAACTTATTCAACATTGTATTTTACTTGTACGTAATGGATGGATAAAGCCCTAAATCTCTTGTTGCCCTTGCTTCAATTCTGTTGCATGCTTCTGAAACAATCTGAAACTATTTCTAGGAGATTTTAGTGAAATAGGTGAATAGATGTGCTGTTTTGGAGTAGAAATCGATAGTCACACTAGAGTTTGTAGCATATCTTGGTTTATATTAAATTAAAGAAAGTAAACTTGCATTTAACTGCTTGTTGAGTTAACTTGAATGTTAAATTGATATAACTGCATCTCATCTCTGACTTCAACTATGCTATTAGATATCAAGCAACTGAATCAAGGGATTATAGAGTTCTAGAGAAATCTCATCGTACATATGCATTTTGAAACGCATAAGCTTGCATCCGAATTGGCAGATTTTGTATAATATTCCTGGCTTACCAACTCACTGTTTTCGCATTTGATTGGTTTCCATAAAGCTCAGCATTAGGTTAAAGTGTAATGAAGGTTGAGTACTATCTTGCAGCACAGAATTGTTCACCTCTACTAGTACAGCTCTTTATGTATTGTGATGTGTAGGCCAGTGATATGTCTTTATAGCATATTTAATTGCATTTATAGCATTTTCTTTTCTCCCTTTTCTTCCTGTCAAGAAGTTGATAAATATGTAGTTGAAAATTCTCTCTTGGTCATTGAGATTGAAGTTATGAAGGCAATTTGTTCATTATTTTTCAGTCCTTGATGAAAGTCTTGATTGGAAGAACAGCAATAAACAATGCTGCAGTGCATATTGAATTCAACTTTGAAGACGATCATACATCTGAACAACCCTCACCCATCCCATATCTTTTTAATTAAAAAGAATGGATTCAAAGTGAGCTAGAATGATTATGACGTTACCTACCGGTTCTTACTTCTCTTTAACTTCCATGATTTATTACTCTGCTGAGAATCTGAGATGCATTTAGTTACTGTGGCGAGTAATCTCTCTACCATTTCTGGAGTACCATGTCCTCTAGTTTTCTCGTTTGCTAAAACGATCCTGCATAGCTTTTTATCGTGTCTTTACGTACCCGTTCGTTTAAAGATTGCACCGTGCGTTAATGTTCTGCATCTTGTGTTCATGTAGACTGAGTTTGACGATTTAATCCCCCCTTTCTTTGTTGTTTAAGTTGAAGTTTAGGTTGGATGGGATGAATTTAATGTTGTTACGGATGAGCTCCAGTGATATTACCCATTTGTCCCCTCTTCCCAGTTCAGCTTCTTTGATTTCCATGATAAATAGTTGGGGCAGGCATGTCAAACAGAG
Organism: Viola odorata; assembly: GCA_963691705.1. NCBI lineage: Eukaryota > Viridiplantae > Streptophyta > Magnoliopsida > Malpighiales > Violaceae > Viola > Viola odorata. The sequence continues at coordinate 55,559,431 of OY829543.1, read as the reverse complement.
GTTACAGCATATGATGAGGTGACATTTGTATTATATTCGTTATGACTACCTTTCAAACCAGGTAACTTATATGTTCCATGCATCATTCTTATTCTTCCCAGTTTTTTTTTTCCTTATAATAATAGAAGAGGAAAAAAGAAAGAAAACAAGTGATTTAATGTAACTGGGCTGAAGCCCACCATTACAAGAGCCCAAAATTTTAAGCAGTAAAAAGAAGCCCAAAAATGGATACTACACAGCCTATAAGCCTAGATTGTACCCACCATCCACACCCTATTTTCTTGACAAACCTTAATAATAGGGCAGGGCTACTACAAGTCTAAATTCGAGAGTGACATTTAAAAAAATTAAAACAAGATTGAGACTAAAAACTAATACCATCAACCCGACATTTTGATTAATGTCAATACGATAAAAAGTACATGAGAATAATATTTCGAGTTTAAGGTTCATTATTGGCATTCTTACTCATGGAAGAAACGTAAGCGTTAGTTAGTTAGTTTTTAAACTCTTGACCAAGAAAAAACAAAAAACAGATAGTTACTTGCATGTCATGTACACATCAACCATAAATTGCTATAACTCTTGCACCCATTTCTTCTTGAATTCCCAACTGGTTTTATTACTTGTAATTTCAGATTGCAATTATATCAGCAGTTAGCAGTCATTTGCACAAAAACAGTGCATGTGATGTGCAAACTCCAATCTCTAAAACTAAATACTATCCACTCAAAATAAATTGCACGAGTTGAGCTCTTCCAAGGCTGTAAGGGTGTCCCATGTTTCACCGAGAGACGAATTTTTCTATAAATTATCTGTTTCATCATGCTCGTTAGTATGCTCGAGGAGTGCACTTGTCGATACTGTTAGGCCAGCCTTCTGTTGGGGTATTGACTATCTTACAATATCGTTAGAGTCTGTTATCAACGCTAGTTATTTATTGCTCATTTTATATCAAAAATAAAGATAAAGATTTGCATCTCTTTCACTACCGAATTTTTCTTTTAATGGTTAATGAGCAATCAATCACGGCTGCTAATCTGTTGCCATCTATCATTAAATGGCTTCCCCTAACTTTTCATTCTCTTGTACTTTGTAAAATTTAAGCGTAGAAATGTCTCATCTACAGTTCCAATTCATGATTTATAAGCAAAGATTCATACTCTAAAAAGCAAAAAGATGTAGAATTGAAACAAACACTCATCAATTCAGCATTACTCACTTCTTGGCAGACTTTTTCTCCCCTAAGAAACCGAGTTTCTCCTCTCGTTTTTTAGCGGACTAATACAATTTGCAGCGTGTTTTTTTATTAATGGACAAATCGTAAAGTCTCCATATATAAGAATTAAACATGCATTTTTTTATTAAAAGAATAAGAGTATCAAACTACTCACATCAACTACATGTTGGTTTAAAAAATAATGTAGACATAGATAGTATATTAATTATCAACGATGAATCGTATGAATATGAATATGCATATTGATTATCCGCATTGTCCATATCTGCATATATTTATTATGTTTAGGATTAAAATATATAATATATAGTATTATAATATATTAATTAATAATATGTTTATACATGTTTATTTTGTTACCTAATTATAAAATAAAATTATGAAACAAATGAATAAATAAAATAAACAATGAAATATTTAAAACCGACAGTTTTATCAGCCTTACAAACGACACAGGTTTGTGCATGTGTAATTTCATGGGTTGATATATCACCCTATGAACTTTTTGTTGGTGGAATGGAATTTAATAAAAAAAATAAAAGATAGGATATCTATTATTTGTGGATAATTGATGGTGTGGATGACCTAATGTAAAATAAATAGTAATGGTAGCAGATATGAAATGATGAAAATTAATTGTAAAATAAATAGTAATGATGAATATGCATTTAAGTAAATTTCACGGACAATGGATCCATTGTCATCCCTACCATGAAACTTCCCCACTCAGGATGGAGGTAAGGATTTCAACTCATAAAAGAACTTATAGTTTAATGTTATTTTTCGTAAAGTACAGATAAAGTCTGATACTTTGTTGTTCTTATTTATATTTCTACCTATATAAAAATATCAAATTTTTTAAATTAATAAAATAGAAATTCTAGAATTAAAAGTAACCCTTAGGATATACTAGAATTTACAGTTTTCCTTTTTTTTCAATTTTTTTTTCATTTTTCCACTAACTTTTTAATTGTTTTTAGCGACATAACACTTGCTACATTTTTCCTACAAATTTTATTTTTATTTATTCTCTAAAATACTATAAGATTGACGTTACAATCCAAAAATGTAAAAGCCGAAATGGAAATTTTTAGAAATAGTAAACAAATAAAGAAAAAACTCCATATTGTTTTTTTTAATCCGCAGTGTCGTTCATATTGATGACAACAAAAAATGTCAACCGTATTAATATAAAATTAAGAGTTACTAATATACTGTAGTTGATTTTTTTGTTGTTGTTGAGAAAACTAATATGGTTTATTAACGAAGATTAGAGATACTAGAAGTATCTGCACTAATTGCACCAAATCTGGCCACAGTCATCACCAAATTCACATGCATCATGAGATGAGATTAACACACCTCTCCGTTTACTTTTCTTCAATCCATTAATTAGACTGCTCAGCTCAAAACACATTCAAAGTCTCCATCAAAATATAATAATATTCATTAATTAGCTGCACTAAAAAACACATTAATATATAGATATTATCTCCGTTCGGTGTTCTCGTGCTGGTCTCCACCTTTTTCAGGCAAGAGATTGAATCGTCATGTTGTAAACGATGGATCGTCCGGTTATATCTTTCCATTCTAAATTTTTTTCATTCATTTTGAACTTGAATTTGAAATTTAAATTACGGATTGACAAATAATATATATATATATATATGATTTGATTAGAAATATAAAATTATTTAGGCAAAAACAAAACAAAAATGATTCTATGGTCAATGCTAATTAGTGGGCGTAGGATTAATCTAAATTAATTGTGGTCGTTGATGGGTTGGCTTTGAGCAATCTGGCAAATCGTTGGCATAAGTAAACATCAATTGATTACTTGTATTTAAAGTATTAATGGAAGCAATAAAGAATCGTCGTAGAAAAATGCAACTAGAAATTGAAGATGGGGGTTTGCTAGCAGCTGCTACCGCTTTAAACACCGCCATTTAAACTCCTTCTGATTTTCCTTACAAGATATTAAAGACTAAGGAATTAATTAATTAAAACCCAATTCCTTTTCTTAAATAAAATGGGGAAAAAAAGAATTGTTATATTTTTTAGTAGTAGAAAGTGGAATTGAATGTCCTTAATGGCATGCATTTGCAGCTACTGGTGGCATGGATCTGTCCTGTTAACGGCGTTTGGTTGGAATTTATTGGAGAATCAAAATTAGCGTTGATTGAGCGTAGTTAATAAAACGATTGAGAACAATATTGTTTAGCAACACATTAAAATAATAATCAATTATTACCTTAATTATTGTGGAAATGGATTGTGAGTCATTTTTTTTGGAGGATAACCCGAGTATATAGTAAATTAATTAAGAAATGAATTATCAACAGAGAAGACTTATCATCTGATCTCTTCTTCTCTTTCTCCAGAATTTGAAGACTGATCATCTGATCTCTTCTTCTCTTTCTCCAGAATTTATAATCTGTAGCTATGCTTTCTTTTGCATACATGTTGGTTTGAGAATTGAATACTTTTAATAATTCATTTATTTCTTGAGTATCTGTATAATTTATTCCAAATACAGTACTTCTTCTGTTGATCTAGCTACTTCCTTTTCACTTAAATGTAAAGGCTGCATGAAAGAATTAATTACCTTAATATGTTTGAATTACATAGGATGGGGAAAAAATGTTTGATTGATTATAGACATTTCTAGAATGTGTCCTTATATGTTGTTTGTGACTTGTATTTTTTTCATACACTCTTTTATGCTTTTGTGATTGTATTGAATCTGTAATTTTGAGTTGGACTAATAATTAAAATTGTATTTCGGTATTGACACTTATCGAATGAGTACACTCGAATTGACTTCTAATTCTTATTTGTAAAGAGGTCTTTTTCTTGTTCTTTAATCTAAATGCAATATAAACCTTTGCTAAAAAAATAAAAGAATTTATACAAATCTTGTGGACGACCCTAAGATTAAGTTTTATCTCTCCAAAATCTTAGGATCATATTTTGGGTTTTTCTCCTCTGAAGTACCTTATTGGTATGAAAGACGATACTCAATTATGGTAATAATATTCAGCTTGGGAAAAAAAGTATTTATAGCTCATATATGATCCAGTCATCTAGGCCAACTTTCCATAAATGTCTTGAAATAAAAGTGTAGAAATAGTACTCTTCATTATGAATGATGGATTTGTTCTCAACATTAGACGACAGATAGTACATGCTTACAACAACGAAAGATGTCGGCCCCGCATAAATTTTGTATTAAGATACATCTTATATTTAAGTAGGATAGATGTACTTTAAAATAGTTGTTTTTTTTACAATGAGAAAAGTAGTTGAGTTCATTCAAATTATTTCGACCGCGTTTTTATTAGTAATTTATTGTTATTATAAAAATTAAAATTGTATTTTTTTTTAAAAGGATAAAATGAATTTTAATGTTTTATTTAATCGCAACCCTGAATTATTTATTTGTTTAATAACCCTCCTGAACTTAGAAATAATAATTAAATAATCCTCTTACCGTTAAAAAAATGTGACGTATCATGAACTCTGTCAGTTTTTATTACCACGTCAACTTTTTGTTGTCACGTTGGATTGCCACGTCGGATCTTGTTTTTATTTTTTGTTTATCATTTTTCCTCCACATTGCTCCACCTCCACCATCTCTTTCCCCAAACGAAAACGCTAAAAGATGCAAACACCAAACCCTTCTCGCCATTTCAAGAAATGCAGTGAAGAATCCTGAATCTGGTACCCCACCAGAGTTCACTACCTTTCTCTGGTTCAAATTCCCAAACAGAGAGCATTCCATCTTGGCATGGACGAGCTGAAGGTACTTGGTTCTTGTAAATCTTGCAAATGAGTTTGGGTTTTATGTCAAGAAATGTTTTGAGTTTAAAGATTTGATCTTTTTGAATTTATTGAAGTATTGCTCACTGTCATGGGTCTTTTGGGATTGTGTGGAGGATGACCACCCAAAATTTGGGGAATCAAACCCTTCAAACATTGTTTTTGACACAAATGATTCAAAGGCAAAGACTTTATGGTTTGGTTTGGTGAAAATGGTGTCTGGTTCAATTGCTTTTGCAGCTGCATCAATATCCCAGCGAGCTAATTCCACTTCCCGCACCATTTGTTTGACAAAACTCCTCATAGATCTCAACCCAAATTGTAAAAATTGGACGAAGTGGGTTATGTTTAGAACAGAGAACTGGATGTTGTCAAACATGGTTAAATGCCTACTTGCATTTAATCTCTTCTCAACAGATTTATTAAATGCAACACACTCACCATTAGATCTAATCCTTCGAAGGCTCGGGAGATTCATCTGACAGGACGGAGGCGAAGAGGAAGGAAAGGCAGACAACGAGGATGCCGGAGAAGAGGAAGGAAAGGCAACGGAGAAGACGAGGACTTCGGGAATTGTTGGTGGAGGTGGAGATCGAGGTGGAGCTGGAGTTAGAGATGATCGAGGTGAGGTGGGCGGAGTTGGTGGCCTGGAGCTGGAGATGGCGAAGGTGGAGCAATGTGGAGGAAAGATGATAAACAAAAAATTAAAAAAAAAATCCAAGGTGGCAACAGAGAGTTAACGTGGTAACAAAAATTGACGCAGTTAATGACACATCATGTTTTTTTAACAATATGAAGTTATTTGATCCTTATTTTTAAGTTCAGGGATCATTAAACAAATAAATAGTTCAGAATTATAATAAAATATTAAAATTCAGATTGTTTTTTAGCTTTATTCTTTTTTATAAATATAGAGACTGGGATGGCAAAAAATCTATGGAACTTAACAAAATTTACTTGGGGAACGTTATATTTCCATTATCCTTAATCCTTATCACTTGTTTGTATAGTCCTTCGTGGATATGGTAATCGTTTGATTTGAAGAAAATGTAATTGGACTGCAATGACGTGGCTAAATTAGCCTTGATTTTTTTTTTGTTGATACAATCATGAGTTGATGCAAATATTATAAGCGTTGATTGATTAGGAAAAAATTTGGGTAGATCACGATGACACGTGCCTCAAATAGTGCTAAAATATTATTATTCTTGACACTTTTGGACACGTGTCATCATCCTACATCATGATTTTCCTGTGATTGTTTATTGGCGGGTATCTACCTTATTTGTATTTTTAGTTTGGGTATTTAATATTTTTGGTTAGGATTAGATGGTTGATTTTTTTATGTGATTTAATTAGTACTCCATCCGGTTTTTATTAATAGACGTGGGCTCATTTTTTTGAAAAATTAAAAAAAGTGGGACTCGCGTCAGAAAATTAAAAAATTAAAAAATTTACTGTGTTGGTGGGCTTGCGTCGGAAATAAGATTAAAAAATTTAAAAAGTTACTATACTGGTGGGGCCATTGTCAGAAAATAATATTAAAAAAGTTACAATGTAGGTTGGATCTGCGTCAGAAAATAATATTAAAAAATGAAAAAAAGCACGACACCCGAGGGCGTCAATTAAAACCCATTGTTAGGTTTTTCCCTCCGAGCGTCTATTAATAGAAGGCCGAAGGGAGTACCTTTTTGATTGAGGTTATAAAATCAGTCCGGTTAATCGGTTCTTTTCGGTTTAATGAAATTGAATTTTTGGTTTCATAAAATCAATTTTATTTGGTTCATAAATAAAAAATTGATCGATTCTTAAAATTATTTTTTTATTGCGTAATTATACCATAAGAATGAGGAGTACTACGATTCATAGAGTTTAGAGAGTAAGATATGGTGTGCAATCTAAAAGAAATCATAGATACGAGATTAAACAAAGACTAACAAAAATGTTTGTTAATAAATTTAAAAAAAATGTTTATTTTGTGATTTTATCTAGGAAGTGTCATTTTGACGTTATTCTTTTTTTTTAGTTTGGCTTCCAGAAATCAATAATTACATATAGGGTAAGGCTTCCAGAAATCTTATAGTAGCTTTTAAGATCTTCCATTTAGGAAATTATAGCATTACAATTATAAGTTTTGAAGTACAGGGACTAAAGTAAAAATATAAAAAACTATAGGAACTTATGTACCCTACCGTCATATTGTAGAATTCTCATCCGGTGATCAAACGGTCGAAATAAATACAAACTTATCTTCTTACCCAATCTGCCTAACAAAAGAAAAAAAATGAAAGAACAGTTTGGGCTTTGGTGGCCAACTAGCCATTTAATTAAAGCCCCAACTTAATTCTCACAAACTGAAAGCAGCCTATTTAATTATTTTGTTAACCATATTCCCCATTAATTCCAATTTGTCTTACTTCCAACAACTTATTTGTTTTGTTGAGAAAATAACAATAAACTATAATTTTACATATTAAGATAATGATCACTTTCGGTTGGCAGTAGTGATATATATGATGGGGTGATTGGAATGGTTAGAAATAGAAAAGAAGTTCATCAATTAGTGTTAATTGAATGTAGTTAATAAAACGATCGAAAATAATTGGTTAGAAACACATAAAAAATAGTAATTAATTGTTGTTGGTGAGTTGTGAGTCATTTTTTTAGGACAGATGCGTAACTTAATGCGTCACTATTTGTGACACAATTATTGGAATGTAAAAAAGGTAAAAAAAAACTAACCCCTAATCTTATTGAAGCTGTAACTTGAATAACTGAGAATTATCCATGAAAAAAGTAGAAGCCCAGGCTAGGTAGATGTCATTTCCAGAAATACCTGGTATCATCCTAATCAAAGTGATAGAGGATAATAGACAAAGTAATGTAGGTGCCATAAACAGAATTGACAATGACAAATTGAAATTATTATTATTATTATATCTATATAAAAAAAAATGCTAGAGAGTAGAGAGTCTAGACACCAACCATTAAGCATTCGAAAGTCAAATGTATCTAAAGAGTTTATTTATTTATTTATTTGATTTTTAGGTATCAACACTTATTCTACTTGATAAATACTCCCTCTCGGTTTAATTAAACGTCGCTTTGATTTTGGGTACGCATATTAAGGAGGTCGAATGATTTACTGTTTAAGATAATTTTGCCCCTTACTTTCTCTTGAATGTACGTTAAGGATGCTCGTACGTTCAAGAAAAAACAAGAGGTAAAATTGTCTCAAACAGCAAGTCATCCGGTCAGTTAAAGCGACAGTTGATAAAACTAGGAAGGAGTATCAATTATGTATATATTTACCAGGTCAGCTAATTAAAAAATAAATTGTTCTTGGAATCACTTTTTATTTAGATATAGTTAATGTATATAAAAAAATGATTGAATAAAAATCAAAATAATAATTTATATTTTTTTATCGATTTTATCGTCGTATTTGTTTCTAACGTGATTTTTTGTTTCCAATATATTTAATTGAGGATAGGAAAAGAAAATAGGCTATATTTTATATTAAAAACTATAATCCCATAATTAAAAAAAAATCTTTGGAAATAGTAAAAAATAAAATATCAACCCGTTGAATGGACGTTGATATGTAGAGGGGAAGGAGAAAATTGGAAGCCTGTGGTAATTAGTATAAACCCCAAGTCATTAAAATCAGGGTCAACGACTGGTTGCCACGTGGATTTTCAAGTTTCCTTACGTGGAAAACGTACCTGCCCATGTTGCCATGTCTTTATGGATCTATGATTATTTTTTGGTTGACATGATCGGGTTTGATTTGAGTTATGCCTAACTTTAAATGAAAATAGTAGAAAAATTATATAGTGCATTAGCTATGTATTTAAATTAATAAGGTGATTATATATAGATGATTTTTTTTGAGGTTCGGTTTAACACTACTTAAGTTTAGTTTATAATATTTTTACTACCTAATCTGCAACCACCAATTTTAATATGCAATTTTTTTATTAATAGTGAATGAGTGAACAAAATAACATAACGTTTCTATTAAAGGACGTCATTCCCGTTCAGAATATTTTTATCAAAATTAGAAGTCTCCAAAGTGGTGAATCCAAATAAATTTTGCCTACTTCTCAACCCTAATGTTTTGTCACGAAATCGAGCGAAAGGACATAATTTCAATTCGTATTATTTCTCTTTGACTTTATTGAATGTGAGATTTTGATACGTAAGTCATCATAATAAATATATAAAAACAATGTTATCTCTCTCAACAATTTATAATTAACCTTCATCTATTTATCTCCTCCGTGAGGATATAATATTAAATACTTTTTTCAACTCAATAGAATCTCGAGTTTGAATCACATGTCCGTAAAAAGAAAAAAACTAGTTGAGGATTAGAAAATGCAGTTTGTGAATTATTAGAAAGCCGTTCTTTGAGATCTTGACATAAATATATTTATTCAATGATCGTGTGTTTGAGATGACTGATAAAAGCCATCTTTTTATTAAATATATTTTGCAGCGGTATTTAATTTTTAGATTGCATTAAGTCATGTCACATGGCGAGCATTCATGCCATTACCATAGCAAATGCCAAATACTACTACTATCACTTCAAATGGCATCCTTCGTAATTCATTAACACCATGCCTCTAAACTTGTCAATTCGCACCGTCTACAAGTCTTTAATTTGCTTTGCTATAAACTATTGTGTCAATTACGTGTTTAAGTTTTTCCCCCCTTTTTATATAATTTTTTTTTTGTAACCTTGTGAGTGATAAGTCTAATCATTAGAAAATTCGTTATAGTATTTCTACTTTTTATTTATTTTAATTTAAATAATTCAACTCATTTTTTATACACTCTATTAATATGATCAATTGCTATCTTTAAATTTGCGAATTCCTGTAAATTTACATGAAATGTAAAATATGAATTGCGACTATGAAAGTATATGATAATTACTTGTGTGAAAAAAATACTCATTATTTTATTTAAAACCTAAAATTATACTCTTTCTGTTTTTTAATAACTGTCATTTTTTTACGGATTCTTACTGTTCATAATACTTGTCATTTTATCGATTTCGAGGTATATATTTTGTGTAAATGACAAAAAAAAATTATGCGTCAACTCAATTTGATGATAGTGTGATAATTTGAATGAAAATTAGGAGAAAAAAATGAAACAACGTGGAATAAAATAAGATCAAAAATCATTGTTTTCAATTTTCTACTATTTTAAAACGTATGTTATTAAGAACCGAGGGAATATTACGTAACTCACCCCGAATCGACTCTATTATCTATTTATAAAAAAGTACAGCTGCCCTATACTTTTTCAAATTCAATTTTGTAGGGTGGTGTCCTATGAAATTTCTGGTGTTGTTGCTGTTGCCATTTAATTTCTTGGTGCATTTTTTTTAGGGTTTTAATTTTTTCTGTAGTGTACTGTTGGGGTATTTAAATTGGGATTAGCTGTTATACTTCCTTTTATTTGGTTGACATTTAATTTCTTGGTCTTTTCTATTAAATTCTTAGGTGGTGATGGCCCTTTCTTCTAATTAATTAAATTTTATTTATCTTCCTGGAAAAACAAAGCTACTAGCTTGGTTCTGAGCACATAAGCTTTAAAAGCCATTGGGTTTTTCCTGTGCTGTATTATTTTGCTCTCACATCCTTTAAAATACCGACCCCCCCCCATTCCTCTCTTCAAGCAATTGAATTGAATGAATGAAAAACACCCTTTCCTTTCTTCTTCTGCAATTTGCAATTAACAATATTTACTCCTGCAAACCAAAAAACCACTCATTGCCAAAAAAATTTCTCTTCTATCCAATTCATTAATACCATTTCCTGTCCTCAATTTACACTCTTCTTCTACCAATACTTCAATTCTCTCTCTCTCTCTAAACCTAAAACCCTCCATCTCTTCCCCATAATTAAGTTATGCTTTTAAAAATAACCCAACTCCTCCCTTCATTTCCCTTATATATAATGACCTAGAGGTCCAAACCCACCAACACCAACAATCCAACTCCTTTTAACCAGGGCTAGTCATGCTTCAACCCTACTAGTCACTATTCATCTCTTTTTCCATATAACTCTAGCCTAACCCCTCTCCACTTCTCTACCAATTCTTCTTTAACATTAAGGTAATTCACATGTATATATGCATATATAACTTGTCTGAAAGTGTTTGTTTTACCTGTTGAATTTAACTTTGATGTCTGTTGTCGTTCTTGTTTTAGATGAGTAGGAGGAATGGCAGCACCCCAAAGCTTGACCTGAAGCTGAATCTTTCACCGCCAAGGGCTCATCCGAGGGTGGAATCGCCCGGCCAATCAGCGTCAGTGTCACCAACATCACCACCAAGCTCATGTGTGTCATCGGAGATGAACCAGGATGACAGCAGCACTCTTAGATACTCCAATAGCCCTGAGGCAACGTCTATGGTCCTTGTAGGTTGCCCAAGATGCCTCATGTATGTTATGCTCTCTGAAGATGACCCTAAATGTCCCAAATGCAAGAGCACTGTTTTGCTTGATTTCCTCCATGACAATAACAACAGTTCCTCCTTCAGAACAACTCCGCCATCATGAAAAAGAATTTACAAGGAAGAAGAGCTAGAAAGTAGTAGGCTAATTCTCCGCCAAGTACTAGTAGGAATTATAGGCTGCTCCTCAATATTTCTCTCTTTTTCTCTCCTTTTAACTCAAGTAGTGCTACTCGTGATCCATTTTCTTTTAGCTCCATTCCCTGTAATGGACCCAAAAAAATAAACTAAAAAACAAGAAAAAGAAAAAGAAGTGGAATGCTAATAGCACTACTTTTCTGTTTTGTTTCTTTCTACCCTTTCCTAATCTCTAGAATAGGAGAAGATATGGACACAGGTGCGGTGTCTGTTTCTCTCTTTTCTTTTCTTTTCTGGGTTTCAGTTTTCTTCCCTATTCAGCAGAACCAAGCAAATATAAACTGGTTTAACTGCAGAAAGCTGCTGCCTGAATTTTTCTATGAGATGTTTAGTATTTTCATCATGTTCTTTCTTGGTTTGCAACAATTGCTTGTCCTGGTTTTAACAAATTTATATACAGAACAGATCACAATCGACAATTCCTAGGCACTCAAATCAACTGAAAAACGTGGAAGTGAATAATCAGTGAGTTGAGTTCACTTGATGGCCAGCAGCAGATAGTTAAATCCGTGGCAAAAAAAAGTAGATTTTTTCGATTTTTTTTTATGGGTACATGAAAAGCTGTCTGGCCCCACTGAGTCATCACTGGCCCAGGCTTATAGCTTGAGCTTGAGCTGAGTCACAAAAACTTTGTTATGGGACCAAACCAAACCCTTACGCTGATCTGATATGCCCCCCATAGGAAACATGACCACAGCCTGTGCAGCAAATGGTTTATAGGTTTTTTCTCCTAGTCCTAGGACTGATTGATTTTCCTGCGCCAAGCAGGCCTGACTAGAAGTGAGTAGTGTGATTTTCCAGCTTGTATGATTATGCAACATAGCAATAGTACGTAAGATTATCTAAACCCTAAACATTCTTAATCAAGCAACCTTAATCCTGATTAGTTTAATCCCACATATCTATATAAGTAAAAAGCAGGCAATGACTATGTGCGCAAAAATCTGTGAATTGGCAAATCTTTCCACAGTTAGCCGCTGGATTTTTCACTAAAAAGCAACATCTCCAACGGTCTTTCATTCCCACACTAGTTAGACATCACTTGTCCAAAATCATCAGAAAAAAAACAGATTAAGAAATGAAAACAAAATAATACAGTTATTTAGGGAAAGAAAGGAGGGTAATTAGGTCAAATGAGGATGGAGTGAGGAGGGAAGGGAAGGGAAGGGAAGGGAAGGTTGGGGTAGTTCGAGCATTGAAAAAAGGGGACTATATTAGATTGAAAGACCATTAAAAACACATAAATGCAAGAGTAATTGAGACAGTTGAGAATAATGAGGGTATTACGTCAGATGATAAATACCAAATTTAATTGCCCTATTTTCTTTTTTCTTCCTATTGTTCAATCTTTTCTTTGGCTTTCCTTTTCACTACTCTTCTCATCACTCACTAAATGCCACCTTTCTAGTGCCATTCTCTATTTTGGTAATCTCCCTTCTCTTCCTTTGTCCATGTTCTCCCATTCAATTCTGTTTCCACTTTTCCTTCTACTCCTCAACCTCTCCTTTCCTCAACTCATACACATGCTCTCCTCCTCCTCCCCCTTCTCCTCCTCCTCCTTCGCTTCTCTCTCTTATTCATGTAGTAATCAGTGTCGATAAACTTACATTTAAAACCTAGCATAGGGAATACAAAACCCAACCTTATCCCATGTTATCTACCTAATAGAATTTAAAGTATAACCTACATGCTATAAAAAAGACAAAAAAAGAGGAATGCCATGATATATAGATGCTAGAATCATCAACTTATAAACTGTTCTACATAAATGCCCGAATGTGTAGTTGAAGAAAACTTTAGGTCATGTTCATGTAAATTGAAATTAACCTACGAAAACCACAGAGTCATGTCGTCATGCAGAGACGCACAGTGACAACATAGTGAGACGGCAGCAGGGGCCACCACAGGCACTCTAATATGATAATACATGGAAAACCTTTGACCACATTGACTTAATTGAGCCAATTCTTAATAGGGTCATCTGTTAAGCGAAGGTGAGTATGTAAGAAGCAGTGTTTTAACCATCCGTTAGAGTTTGAACTAATTAAAATGTTAATCTTTCTAAAGTCACATCATCAAAACTCGATCTATTGGTTAAAACACTTTTCATATAGTCATATTTCGTTATATAGACCAACCCTTCTTAATAACATGGCCAACTCACCATCTAATGGTTAACTAAGTTAAGGTCAATGTTTAACAGCTCTGTTGACTTTCTACATATTCTCTAAAAATAGTAAATTGCCAGACCAGAGACTAGAGCTGTAGCATCCCTTTCCTTTCTCATTATCAAAAGAAAAAACAGTTCAACACAATCTAAGGAGAGGAGAGAAATCTCTGCCATATCTATGAAAACTTGAGTTCAGACTATCAATCCAGTCACATCTAGCATAGCTGCTCTTTTTGAATTCCTCTATATCATTACGGCAATGATAGTAGTATTTCACTCTGCAGAATTTGTGCATCAAGTCTACAAAACTATGTTTGTGTGCAGATGCAGACTTCTTTTATTTTGGGGTATGTGAGTTGACGTGTCTAATTTAATACTATGAATTATTGTTATCAACAATTACAAGGTCACAAACAGTCAACAAATTACCACTTTAAGAATATATCTTATTCAATCCTAAAAAATAGTTAAAGAATGCATGGAAGTGATAAAATAAAATCAATCTCATTATGTGTTCAAAAAATAAATAAATAACATCATAGTTTACTTGGAGGATGCATATAATTCGAGAGTTAATGCTTAACTGTTATAAATTATTTTCCCATGAAACACAATTGAGCAAGAGATCCTACCTCACAAGAGAATCCACAAAGTACAATGTATAACTGACCAACGGGTACGTGGAATCCTCAAATTCTCAAGTCATTTTACATGGCAAGGAGGCCTGCAATTAAAAATCAATATGAGCTCTGAGGAGGATAAGTGAACAATATCGTATCAATAAATTTGACATAGTCAATCATTATTTTCTCCTCTTTAATCATTACACAAAGAGCTAACCTTCAGGTCAAGAAAAAATTTACCAAAGTTTCCTCAACTTACATGGAGTAAACAGAAAAAGGAAAAACAAAGGGTTAATTGCTCTGTATGATGACTGAGACGAACCAATAAAACAGAATAAACTTAGAATGGGTACTGTTTCAAAGACACTAAGTCACCAGATAAGATAATCTGTCTCTAATGCCACTGTGAGTGGCATTTACAATCCTTCAAGTGGGAAAGTACAACAGAAAGTATGTGCCAGCAAAGCCCATCCTGACATAAAATTTCTTACTGGAGTAAAATTGACCAACTTCTACCCAGAAATGGTTAAATCCCAACTTACAGGATAAATCCCTGATCCAACATAATCAGGCCAAATACAGCAGATCGATGAAGCAGTGCCATGCAGCAGCAACTCACTGTGTCAAGACGACATGAATTGCGAAGGACCACCAAGAAAAAGCAGAGGAATCCAAGAGAATAGAATCATTCAGATTGACAAAAGTAATTCACACCTCCAGCAAAATCCTATGGTGCAACCACTGAAATGAACCAAATAAAACAACTTCATGCTATCCAAGGATTATCGTGATCGTGTGTGTGCAGTTGCTTAGGATGCTGGTCGAAACTGGAATTAGATATAGGTAAGAATTTATTCATATAAATGCTCACCATGGCTAGTTCCTACTTGCATGGCATACGTATCATTTTTGTAGCAATTACACACAAAAAAAGGTTCTGGTATGCCCTTCATTCTCAGTCCTTTGAGTCATGTAGCACAAATTAAAAAGCATTGCATATTAATATGTTGTGTATAAGCAGGAACCAATTTTACCATGCTCGAGAAGAAAAAGAAGGTATTCCTACTTTCTTCATTTCTTTTTTTGCTGAACAAGGTAATCCTACTTGCGAAGAACAGCCATCACTTTTTGTAGCAATTATGTGACAGAAAACATTCATTCCGCAATAAGATTCAACTCTAAGCATATAATAAGAACATCAGGCTCAATAAATGTTAAATTAGATGCAGATTACGCATGTCCATGTAACTTTTAACATGAACAGCAAAATTTCATAAAGTCAGCATTGCAAAATTCCTTCCTTTCATTTCAGAACATTTACTGCTGCCAACATACAAAACTGCAGGTAACTTTCTAGATACAATTATTTAAATTCTAATACTTAAGATTCGACTTTAATCATGTGAACCATGCTCTTTTACCTGTTCAAAAGCAGCTCCTAAAAATCTCAAATAGGGCATGTAACATCCCAAGATCAAGGCAGAAGTGTGATGAATGGAATTTCTAAGGGGGGAGTGAATTAATTCATGAATAAACAAACCACTCAATGGTTTTCTTGGCTCAATTCTCCCCAGCCACTGCTGCCTCTGATATACTTGTCAACAATACCAAATTCCCTATTCTGTTCAACCCGCCTGCCATAGTTTTCAATGGAGATGAGCCCTTTTTTCAATCTCCTATAGTAAATTAATTCCCACGGCCAGAAGCGTGCAGAACCAAAGTAATCCTCTGCGGGTAAATGCTTTCTGTTTTCATCAGGTTGATCAAGGCCATAATGCTTCAGAACCATGCACAACTCCTCCGAAGAAATGCTTGTTAAGTGGCCAGAGCCTGAACTGGCAGGATCTTCAGAATCTGGCTTCTTTGTTGCAGCAGGCACACATTCTATCATACCAGCATCAGGATTTTGACATTCCTGTATTTCTAACAACCTTTCTGGAGAGGAAGTCCTATCAGCAAGAGCAAGTGTACCTTTCTCTGATAACGGCGTGCTTGGATTACTTTTCTCGTACGAGGATTCTGGCTCCACGTCATAGTCATCATTATCCTTCTCCAGAGGCTGGCTTCTTCGCTTTTCACTGTCTGCTTTGCAGGACAACACACCCTTGTCATCACTCAATGCCACTATTTTAGCTTCAAGTTTATCATTCTCCAGTCCATGATTTTGATTCTGTTCCGTGAAAATATACTCAAATTGGGGAGTTGAATCATTGTCCGAAAGGCCTTTCACACCCAACCGACCCTTAGGTAAAGGCTGGTCAGGTGTCACAGACAAGGACAAGGGTTCAGAAGGGCTTGATCTAGACCTTGACTTCGAGCTTTTTGATCTAGAATACTGTGATTTTGAACCAGGCCTAGAATCAGATGAAAATGAACATGGTCTGGCAGATAAGGATCTTGATCTAGAGGGGGAATGAGGCTGTTGCACACGCTTGGGAGATCGAGAAATTGACTGCAACCTAGATGCAGTGAAGTTAGAGTAGTGAGAAGATGAAGCTGACCTTGCTCTCTTTGTCCTCTGCCTCCTGGGAGACACAAGTTCCTTCCTACTTTGCTTCTTTTGCTCATGGTCCTTTTCCCTTGACCTATTCGTTTCCTTTGCTACTGAGGATCTTCTACTCCTTATAAACTGTTGATGCTTTCCTGAGCGGGACAATTTCATATCACTCTGCATTGTGACTGTTCGAACAGCATCTCTACTAGACTGCCCCTTCTCCCAAGACCTAGGTTCAAATCTTTCAAGTTCATGCCTGCCTCCAACCCTTCTATTGATGTCATCATCATCCCTACAGTCAAACTTGTTAAACTTTCTCTGGGAAGCAGTTTCTTGGGGACAATTGCGCCACTTGTGACCAGGTTTTCCACATTTGAAGCAGGTTTGCTGTGGCTTATCAGCTTTAGAACAGTTCAAACTCTGTTCACCAAAGAATTTTTTCTTCGCACGCTCTTCAGGATTTTGCACAGTAAGAGAACCACCAGGATAGGACATATGACAGTTTTCACCATCATTTGTCCCATTATAACCTTCATGAGGTTCATATCTATCAAATTCTATCACGTTGCCATCACCATTTTCACTTTTCTGCTCACCCCATCTTTCGTGGTACTCAGGCTCAGGCTCAGGCTCAACCCGACCATCTTCATCCACAAAATCTTCTCCATGTCGCTCTTCCCCAATCTTGTAATCTTTCATGTCACCCTGAAGGTATGCTGTTTCTTCATCATGCATGCCAGCAACACTAAACCGCCTGCCATCACTCGCTGGTTGGCTTTCCCTTATCTTGTAATCTAACTGATTATTTGAACCTATCTTCCTTTTACCATAGTCTCCTCTCCTATAGTCTCCACCTTGCTGTGAAAGTCTTTTGAGTGGTCTATGCTGTTCATTTGACCACGTGAGAGTTAATGGCTCCCCACAGATGTATTTCTTGTGTAATGCTCTGAGAGCTTTTTCTGCATTTGAAGGGAGCCAATACCTTACAAACCCAAAGCCATTCTTCATCCACACATTACACCGCCCAAACCTTTGGAAGACACGTTCAAGTTCATCTCTTCGGATGCGAGGTGATAGATTACCGATGCGTAACGACATCTGCTGAAAAAAAATTGAAAAACCTGCCCACACGTACATATTACTTTATCAAAAGAAAGAAGACACGCTCTTACAGAAACAGACTCCACATAGTCATATAGATATTTCGCAGGGCAAAATAGAACAGACAGGTCATGAGTACGGTATTTCTAAACTACAAATTCTTACAAATAGAGTAAAGTTACTGGCCTCGCTTTTTAGAATATGCCACTTCAGTTAAGGAGGCATAGCCTCACAAGAGCCAAAACTTTGTTAAGAGTGCTTATGCTACCATGAAAGGAAGGAAAAAAAAGGTTTCAATTGTAAGCCAACCCTGCAGTTTTATATCCGGCAACTTCAGAAATAAGTCCTCTTCTAGATATGTGTTGTTAATAAGAATGTTCCAGGCAGTTTTTCTCGCCGAAATTTAAAGCATAACAAGTTCATAAGTTTCATTTCAAAGCATCCTTGAAAGAAGAACAGGTTACATGTGACAACATCATAAGAACTACTCAGTTACCCACTTCATCCAACTAAAACAGCCACGGTCACCACCAAAATCAAAAAGAGTGAAACACACAATACAAAAGCTCTCCTAAATTAGTCATTTCAAAATCCCGTATGTACAAGCCTGAGCAGAAAACAATCCTTCCAGTTTTCAACTGAAAAATAACACTAATAAAAGGATTTTTAATATATCAAAACCATGTTGGCACACACACTGACACTAACTCCCCGCTGAAACACAGAAACAGCCAAAAAAGAAATAGTACTAAAAAGGAAGAAAAAGGTCGGCACAGCTTTATATAGACACTAACATGGGTGAGGGATTTCATCGAACAGATATTATGCATAGACACGGATCATAGAAATGAACAGCTACAACAGCCTACAAGGTGCGACTAAGTGGAACGGAAGACGAGAGACGAATCATACAATGATAGCATGAAAAGGGTAACAGAGTATACCGGAAGTTGTTTGTGCAATAAATCTTAGTCTTCTTGCGCTGTGCTCTGTCAACTTCTATCGCGTGCAAGAATCGTCTTCTCCACTTCCTGGCAGCCTCGCTGATGTTTTATTGGTTTCTATGGACTGTTTCGGGAAGCATTTTCTGTCAGAGACGTGGCGCGTTTTCATTGGCTCCACCGAAACTATTTTGGAAATTCCTTTTATTTATTACTATTTTATTGAACGAGTGGTTATTAATTACTATTTTATTGGTAAGCTTAAGCTGGTAGAAAATTGTGTTTGGCTGGCCTAATTACTATTTTGTCTTTTCATTAAAATGGAATGGTTTTTTTAAACCAAAAATCAAATGATTTTTAAGAACATATTTCTGTTATGTAATGTCTAATGAAATAAAATACTGTGTTAGTATTATTATCATTTAAATGAATTTATTAAAATGAAAAATAATTATTGATACATTTAATTATTTGTGAAATTTTTTTTTCTTCTTCTTAATACTAAAAAAATGTATATGTGCATTTTCAAGTGGTGTCCAACTCTAACAATTAACCAGCCAACCAAACGCATCTAAAAAACTTGAGATCTACATGACTCGTGTTTATAGTACGTTAATCGAACATAATGTGATCTCTTTAATTCCACAATTCCAAATTAATTTCCCCCATAATTTCGTAGACTTAATGTATTGTTAAATGCGGTTATTAAAATACAAAATCATAAAATTATCATATATAACGGTTAATTACATGTACAAAACTACAATCTCACAATTTATAAACATTAACCTCATCCTTAATCAAAGACTCAAAAACTTATTCCTAAAAGAAAAAACTTCTATAAAATTCTAAAGTTTAGGCCGAGGCCCAACAAAACAACACAATCTAATCAGCTAAAAGCATCAAACTACAAATCCCATATGAAAGATGTGCAAGGCCCCAAAATGAACAAAACGAAAAAACGTTTCTCAAAAAAAAAAAAAAAACCGAAAAACCAGTCCACTCTTTTATCTGTGCAATTTACTTTTTTTCAAAATTATACTCCCTCCTATTTTTATTAAACGTTTTTTACTATTTTGATAGACATATTAAAAAAGTCGGATGACTCACTATTTGAGACAATTTTGCCCCTAATTTTTTCTCGGACGTTAACGTAATTTTTTTAGGTCAAATAGTGAGTCATCCAGCTTCCTTAATATGCGTGCTCAAACAGTAAACGACAGTTATTTATACTAAGAGAGAGTATTAAATAATATGAAATAGTTATATTTGTGTAAACTATAAATTTTGTAGATGAGTACACTATCACGTTAGAAAAATAAAATATCAAATATATTTACTTACAATATCTTTTTTTTATACAAATACACATTTTCCTATTATTTATATTAATTTTTAGTCATCCAAACTTTATCTCTTTTATTTTCCCAAAAATCACACCCACTCACCAAATTCAACACACTTACCTTTATTTATTCTTTATTCTTATTACCGGAATACTGATTTAACAAGAAACTAAAATAATAATAGAATCTCAAATTTTTTTCTCTTTTTTATTCCCCACAAGCACTCGCATAGCCTACCTCGCCTCTTCCTTCCCTACCATCATCTCCTAGATTCTCCTTCTTCGTCTGACCACTTCTCTATCAGATCTCATCGGCAACCCAAAAACTCAACTCTGAAAACCGCAATCCATGACGCTAGGCTCAGGAGGATCAAGTGTCGTGGGTTAGTCTTCCTCCTCATAACTCTCTCTCTTTTATTTTCCCAAAAATCACACCCACTCCTTTTCCTGTCTGTTTTACCTCTGATCATGTGCTTCGTGTTGGGTTTCTTTTGAATTCGCTTGTTGATCTATTTGTTGGATCGTTCAGTTTCTTTTGGGTTTTTCTGGTTCTTCAATTTCGTGTCATGATTAATACTTTCGCTTTCAGTTTTGCTTATATTTACATATGTTGATGGGTTGTGCTTATTTTTATCTTCATTTTGCAACTACTAGTGTTAATTTAATGAGGGTTATTGGAAAGTCTGCTTATGGGTATTGTATTTTCGCCAATACTAACATGTTTTCGATTCTAATTGAAGGTTGTGATAAATCTGTGACTTGTGTCGAGTTGTGTACTGTAGTTGTACGCTGTATGAACTTTGTTCGGGAAGTATTCTCTAGCATTTTCTGAATTTTCACTGAACTGCAAAGAAAACTATTGCTGCACATGATTTTGGTTTGTTACATTGAAAGGTCAGCTTTATGCATGCACGGAGGTATGCATGTCTATGTGGTAGAATTGGTGCAGACCCCATTTGGTCAATTTAGGCCCAGCCCAAGTGATCGTCTATGCATGCATCATGTATAGCTTAGATGAAGCTTATTGTTGCTTCCTTTGCTGCTGCTTGCTCAAGTGATATGGTCATGTGGTTACTCGCAATACTGGGCATTGATGATGTCAAGGCATCAAGTTGCTCATGCGTGGAATACTGGATATGCGCACCGTGCTGAATGGCACCCTATATGATCTGCAAACTAGGTTTTTCTCTATGATTCTGATTGTTGCCCCAAACTAGAGCCCAAAAGGTAAACAAGATATGTGGCAGATAATGAAACTACATTGGTTGAAGGTAAGGTGGGTACTGGAGATGTTTCTAGAGATAGTAGAAGTTGTAGCTCATTGAGCACGTGAGCATATTCATTTTGCTAACATGCCGCCACTGACCCTAATTTTTCTCTAATAAATCACTTTCTGAGACTTGCTAAACATGGGACATGACTACCCTGGCTAGCTGCGAAGGTTGGGGTGTGATTACATGCAGTTTTTTTACAAACTTGTGTTGAGGGTGTTTATTCATGTCCCAGAGCCTGTCTACACTGACTTGGGGAACTCTAAAACTCAAGAGCTTTATAACCTGGTGTACATTACTCTGGTTTCTTTATAGAGTTATCTGTCATTTCAGTTCACTTTTTAAAATTTTACAATAATGGATGATATTTTGTGTTTGCATTTCTGTGCAGTGCCACGGAACTTCAGATTGCTGGAGGAACTTGAACGTGGAGAAAAAGGCATTGGAGATGGCACTGTAAGCTATGGAATGGATGATGGAGATGATATTTATATGCGCTCATGGACTGGCACAATAATTGGCCCTCACAATGTAATTACTTATAATTTGTGATAATTGCTGTTAAACTGTGCCATGCAATGACATTGTATACATGCTTTTTGGTTCTGCATTCCAAACCAAAGTTCCTTTTACTTGTTGCCATTGTTACTTAAGAGCAGGAAGCCTTTTGTTGTTTTGGGGCTTCTTTGTGTGTAAGTGAATATCAATAGATGTTTTGGAATCCCCTTGAATGCTTGACCTGTGGGTTTTTGTTTAATGCTGTGATTAGTTTTATGGCATGAGTTCAGGAAGTTGGGTTGCGAAACCAGTTTTCTTACTTTTTTTATGCAATAGAACTTGTCTCATGAAGTCAGAGAGGTATGGCTTGAGCTTTCAACCTTCACTAAGTTTGATGAGATGAAAACCAACCTGTCTTGTCGACTTGTGAGGTTATGGGGTCTTTGTGGCTGTCTTGTGGTCAACTTTTTCCTTATTCGTCCTACTCAAAATATTTTTTGGCTAAACAAAAAGAGATGCAAACTTGATGTATTTTAAAAGTAAAAATGTACATTGTTAAATATTTTTACTTTTATCTCTGTGTATACTTTTTAGCTTACTAATTTGGTGGGTTTGCTTGCTCTTTAATCTTTCCACTCTTCTTTGTCAGACTGTGCATGAAGGTCGAATTTATCAGTTGAAGCTGTTCTGTGATAAGGACTACCCTGAGAAGCCACCAAGTGTTCGCTTTCATTCACGGGTCAACATGACTTGTGTTAACCATGAAACTGGAGTGGTATAGATACTATATTTCTCTGATATAATGATTTTGACTCCAATTGATTATCATGTCATTCATATCTAACATGGCTTCTATTGTGGTTTGCCCATCTTCCTTCTGTCCTATTGCCTAGAATTTCCCTGAAAAAACCTATTATTGAGTTTGGTGGTTTTGACTCTAATTGATTTTCTTGCATCTGTGTCTGACGAAGTTTCTATTATAGTTGCTCCATGTTTCTTTTGCCCCTTAGTGTAGAATTTCTGAGTCTCTTGAAGGTACCCTGAAACACCAAAATACCTCAGCCCTCATTAATCCTTTTATTATCATGAGAATTGTAATTTTTCTTTTTGTTCTTTAGACAGGCAGTTGAATTGGTTGATGAAAACTTGGTTACATCCAATTTTTGTAGGTGGAACCGAAGAAGTTTGGACTCCTTGCAAATTGGCAGCGAGAATACACTATGGAGGACATACTGACACAACTGAAGAAAGAGATGGCAGCCCCACAAAACCGGAAGTTGGTGCAACCTCCTGAGGGTACCTACTTCTAGCTTTCATGGTCATATAAAATATCATGGATCGAATTGCTCTGGCAATTTGCAATATATAGTTTGTAATGATCTGGTGAAGTTTAGAACCATACAGGGAATGCCCTAAATAGCTTCTCCAGTTAACTCTCGGTGGCTTCATTGTCATTTTGCCATCTTTTATGAAACTGTGTTGAAGGGATGCTGTTTGATTGATGGTGTTTATGTGTGTCAAATATTAAGGGTACTCTGTTAAGGAGTATTTCATTTCTAACTTCAACTTGCTTTTGCAATTTTTCTTCCCCTTGTTCACCTTTCCATGGTTAAAGGTAGAGTGCTGTTTTGAGTTTTGACCAATTTATTATACTATCGAGTGTCTCACCATTGTTATGGTGGAGCTTCCACGTTCACTGGCAGGCTCCAATGATTCGGTGGTCAATTTTATCTGCATAAAGGACTCTTCTTGCAGGGGCTGAGTTCTTAATCAGATGTTAGTTGGAGATGGTGCAACATCATAACGCAGACGCAGTGAAGGCTTTCGAGTTGCAAACTGGAAAGCATCGTGTTTCCCTTGTTTTCCCCCTTCTTTATGCATTATATGGTTACAAGGTGTATACATTTTCTGTCCCCCTTTATAGGTGTATGCATCAATCACTATGTACTTTGATATAACTAGGAAACTGAGCGTTACTTATTATTTTGGTCTCCTTAAGTCTTTTCTGCGTAGAAAACTAATTTCAATTGAGTACTATTGGATTAATTTCAATTGAGTACTGTTGGATTTTAATTGATGAATGATTCTCTCATTTTTGTTTTTTTTTCATTTATTAGGCTCGAAATTGAAAAGTCATCTGATCACAACTAAAAGTGATCGAAAGAAATTCTCTAGGGACCACCAATCAATGCCATCATCCATCAACACATCATGTCATATGTGGACAGTAGTGGCGTCTGAATCTAAAAAGGAAAGAGCATGTAAATGCAAGTGGGGTTGTTGTTGGTGACCAAACTTTTTTTTTTTTTTATGCAATCACTCCCGGTCCCACCACACCACCCATTTTCAGGAAATGATTCATTTGATGCAATCCAATAAGTCACCCTTGTTTTACTTTATACTACTCCCTCCGGTTTTTTTTTTTCTGTCGTTCTGGGTTAAAAATGAGTGGGTTTTATAAACTGTCGTCCTGGATAATTGTGTCTACTAGCACAGTGTTTTGACATTTTAACCCTTGAACGATATGTCGTTTGGCCAGGAAACAACATATCACACATAACCTTAGAGGGAAACGAAATTGTATTCGGCGGGATTTTAAATTTTGATTGAAAGAACGCGAACAGAGGTGCAGGGCCTCTCACATCCATGTCGCTCTCTTTCTCTCTCGCCTCGCATTTTTTTGCTTTCTTCTTAAAAAAAATTAGGGTTCGTACAGATATGGAGGGCCTTCATTCCTAGGGGTGTACACGGGCCGGTTCGGGCCGGTTCTTGGGCTAGAACCGGACCGGACCGGAATTAACGGTTCTGGGCCTGGACAGAACCGGACCGGACCGGACTCTTACGGTCCGGGCCGGGCCGGTTCTGAATTTTCCGGGTCGGACCGGGCCGGTTCCGGTTCTGACCCGGATTTTTTTTTTTTTTTTTTTTTTTTTTTTTTTTTTTTTTGGAGGAGGAGTTAAGTTTAGAAGGAAAAAAGAAAGTGGGAGCCAAGAGGATTTGAACCTCTCCCCTTTAATATAATAGGTGAGGTGTTAACCATTAAACCAAATGGAAACTTTGATATCATTGTGCATATATATATATATATATATATATATATATATATATATATATATATATATATATATATATATATATATATATATTTTCGGTTCTACCGGTTCTCGGATTTTAAAGGTTGGAGAATTGGAACCTTAATTATTTATTGATAATAATTAATAACTATATTATTAATAATTAATGGTCTTATTTTATACATATTAACTATATAAATGACTATTACAATTTACAACTATATATTACTAGTATGTGTCATCTTAACTATATAAATGACTATTAAAATTTTATTTCTTAGGTCATATAACATCCTTAGGAAAATTTTGTATTTAAATTAACAAATAAAAAGAAAAAAAAATGAGAACTTTTAATTGAGTTTAAAAGAAAAAAAGACAAAATGCATAATACATTAGTAATTTAAACATTAATACAATTTAAATTAAAAGCACAAAACTCTAAACAATTAGTAAATTTTAATTTTATGACAATTGATAATAATCCCTAAACTATATTATTAATAATTAGTAGTCTTACTTTATACACATTAACTATATAAATGGCTATTACAATTTACAATAATATATTACTAGTATGTGTCATCTTAACTATATAAATGGCTATTAAATTTTTTTTTCTTAGGTAATATAACATCCTTAATAAAATTTTGTATTTAAAGTAACAAATAAAAAGAAAAAATGAGGACTTTTAAATTTAATTGAGTTTAAAAGAAAAAAGAAAAAATGCATAATACATTAGTAATTTAAAAATTAATACAATTTAAATTAAAAGCATAAAACTCTAAACAATGTGTAAATTTTAATTTTATGACAATTGATAATAATTAGTAACTATATTATTAATAATTAATGGTCTTAATTTATACATATTAACTATATAAATGATTATTACAATTTACAATAATATATTACTAGTATGTGTCATCTTAACTATATAAATGGCTATTAAAATTTTATTTTTTAGTTCATATAACATCCTTAATACAATTTTGTATTTAAAATAACAAATAAAAAGAAAAAAATGAGGATTTTTAATTGAGTTTATAATTATATTACTAGAAAAAATATATACATACATGAGAAATTTTAATATAATTTAGAAGGAAAAAAGAAAGAGAATGAGTTAAGTTTAGAAAGAAAAAAAAAGTGGGAGCCAAGAGGATTTGAACCTCTCTCCTTTAATACAAAAAGTGATGAGTTAACCATTGAACCAAATGGAAACTTTGATATTATTATACATATATATATATTTTTATATTTTTTTATATTTTTTTTATATATATACTTCTGGTTCTACCGGTTCTCCGGGTCGGTTCCCGGATTTAGAGGGGTGGAGAACCGGACCGAACCGGAAGTTCCGGTCCGGGTCAAAAAAAAAAAAACCCCGGATCGGTCCGGTCCGGGTCAAAAAAAGGCCGGTTCCGGATCGGTTCCCGGTCCGGGCCGGTTCTTGTACAGCCCTATTCATTCCGCCGATTCTCAGCCAGAAGACAGTTTGACGGTTGATTTTGAAGATCCTGAGACAGAAGAGAGTTTCGCGAGTTATTTTGAGTTTACCCAGCCAGAAGAGAGATTGATTCAAGGTTATGAGGATGGCGATCTGTCACTCAGGGAATCTTGTGAAGACGCCGATGGAAAAAATGACAATATGGTCGGTCAAATTTCAGAAGAAAATAATGGAGAATCTGACGAAATAGTGGCTGACACATACGAAGAAGATGTGAATGAGAGTTTGACTGAAGATGTGGCGGGGCAAGAAGAGAGTTCGGGTGCCAGGGTCAAAGAAGCTTTTGATCTAAACCAGGTTCCAATTGTTGATGTTACCCCCCCCCCCCCCCCCCTCTTACTCCGGTTGTGAAGGAAGATAGAGGTTTTGATTTGAATAAATTACCATCGCCAGAGCTTGAGGAAGATAGAGACTTTGATCTCAATAATTTGTCAGCTGGTGATGGGTTGCAGATTGAGGATGGTATTGAGGAAAGGACTGTCATCCTCGTGTTCGTAGTCCGTTTACCAGGTTTAAATTAAGTGTTTATAATAATGCATTTAGTTGGTGTATATAGTTTGGTTGTGAATATGAGTTTGGATGGATTTGGCCCATCCCGGATTTATGTTGCCTGGATTAGGCCAATCTGATTTTGATTTTCCTTGGATTTGATTTTGTTAATCCTGGAAATTAAGTAAATCCTTTTATATAAATATTTTTCTTTATTTTATCTGTGTTCTCTGTTTTAGTTTCGTGTAAACTGTTCGCTTTCCATAATAAATTGAGAAACTTCGTGTCGTGAGTTCCATTAACTTTATGGGGCGATTTAGTTGGGTATGTGTGGCAGCGGTTCAGAGGTTATGGGGAGTTGTGTGGAGAATGGAGTTATGGCCGACGAGGATATTGCATTGATTTAGGTTAGCTTTGGTTGGATGTACACAACTCTTGAGTTGCACAACCCCCCTATCATTTCGCAACATCTCCTCAAAACCCTAATCCTTCATCTTCCATACTCCTCAATCCACGCCAGCATGAATCCTGCAGAGAAGCAATCGATCCTCAACTTCATGGCTGACATTGTTGGCCATCTGGAAGATGATGATGTCCAACTGGAGCACAAACGACTCCAGACTGAGATTGACCTCGACAGATTGAAGGCGAGGAAGGGCAATCTTGAGCTGTTGAAGGCTGGGATCTTCATTGAAGATGATGCCGACGAAGCTTGTGAGGCCTTGGACACCATCGGCACAACCCTCAACCACTTGTGTGCACTCATTCCGTACCAGAAGCACAAGCTGGATGTGCTGAGGTTGGTCTGAAGACTGCTAGGACTGCTGTTGGAGAAGCTCGGGGTTTGTAAATTCTCTGCTTGGGATTCCTACCCTTGATTAGGTTCTAGTTTGTTTTATTGTTGTGTATGTTTGGTGCTGCTTTGTTAATCCCCTGTTCTTGTAATCGTTTGTTGTTATCTTCTCCAAAACTAGTAATGATATTTTTCTTTTTTCTTGTTAATCATTCAGTCCATTGCACTTAATTGTTTCATTGATGGATGTGTGTAATAGTAATTGATATTTGGTGGGAGATTAAGTGAGTGCATGTCCTAGATGATTAGATGATGTGGGTGAAATTGTGCAGAATAAACCAAACAGGGGACTTGATGATTAGATAGTGTGGGTGAAATTGTGCAGACTTAACCAAACAGGGGAATTGATTTATAGATGATGTGGGTGAAATTGTGCAAAATTAACCAAACAGGGGATTGTTTTGATGATGTTAGTTGTGTACTGGAGAAATGACTGAACATAGGAGATTTGATGATGTGAGTAATTGAGGGAATTTCATAAAAAACACAGCAAATTCAATGGCAAAAATACGAAAAATAGAGGACAATTGAGATCACAACATGAAGTATATATCCAATTTCTATTGATCAAAATGTGTAAATACAACTCCACTGACTTACTAATTCATTCACATACCGCAAACAGAAAATCCAAGACTGGCACTTTATATTCCTTTCCAAAAAATAACCACTTTATATTTCTTTTCTTATAAAATGTGTAATTACAATTCCATTTAGTCCCTAATTCTTGCACAAAATGTGTAATTACAATGCACATTACACAATACACTACAAAATCTATACATTGATGGAGGGCATAAATTACACATATTTGCATCTCCACCACAAAACAGAACATCATAGTCCACCACATACATCTTCAATTCTTCAATCAACCAAACACATCTGGTATTCCAGGCTGGGTCTTCAGCACAACAAAACACACAAAACAGAACATCATATTCTTTGCACAATACAACTTCAAACCTTTAATCAACCAAACACAACGCAGGAATTTCTACTTGATCTTCATCACAACAACATATACAAAACAGAACATCATATTCTTTGCACAATAGTACCTGCACAGGAAACCAAAAACTGGCATTACTTACGAAACTAATCAAAAGCAATACACAATCACCTCATAGTTGTCATGGAGAAACATGGGCCAATGCAGTAGCATAAATTTCTGGGCAGCATTGCAATGCCTCTGGTAAAGCATCCAATCTATCAAGTGCATCTTTTTTTATGTGGGGTGTGTTGTAAATGTTTGAACCGAGCCTTTTCAATACCTCAATCATGCATGTCTGGAGTGTTAGGAAGATGTAATTACTTTTCTTGACTGAAAATGATTGGTATGCTTCCTCAATAGTCCTAACCAACTCAACAATAGTCTTTGGACATTTCTTGCTCTGTAGTGATTGAAGTGCTCTGAAAAAACCTAAATCTAACACGTTCAGATCATGAGAGTTAGGAGGCTGACATACTAGAGACACATTCAATCCACTTTCCTCAACTGCACACAAAAATTCAGCATCATCAATGTAAATATGGGTCTTCGCATTGTCTTGTTGAATGTAAATTGGGTCCATAATACTCTCCCTAGGCCACTTATTGGCTATAGCTGGTAATATCTTCAAAATCAGAAACTCCCTAATGACATTTCTCATAATATTAGCAATGAGTTTAACCTCAAGTGTACCGCGTGGTCTGTTCTGACTCGATTTAATAGCAGCAACATGTTCAACTATAGGGAATATCCCTATTTTTCCATCAAATGTACAAAGGCCATTAGCATCATACCTTGGCCTAGCAACTGCGGCTATGAACATGACTTTAGGAATGAAATGAGAGTTCTTTACAATTCTTACTGGATCATCCTCGCTGGAGAGGAGATAATAATTCTATGTCTTCTTAGTCATGTAGAACCATTTCTCATCGATGTGGATCGTATTCTCCATGTGCTTGAATGTTGGTTGGAGTGGGATGGATGTTGGGACGAAGCTGGATATACAATGATTGATCCTTGAGGTGTGATTGTCCGGTGTCAACGTCGGTTTGACTGAATTCGTGTGGCGCCTAATGGTTCCATCCTTCAATAACTTGGTCACAATTTTCCTAGACACACCGAGTGTAAAAGCGAGACGCCTGATGGTTGTCCTCTGCCTCAAAGGTATCTCGCGAATCCTTTCCAAATCGAGAGTAATTCTCTTCCGACCACAATTTTGCACCCGATAATTTTCAGTGCTAGTGTTGCCTGACTCCCTTGCCCGTTTCCACACTCTCTGGATTGTTCGCATGTGAACCCCGAAAATCATGGCTACCTCCCTCGTTGCGCCTCTCCTCAATATCCCATTTCTGTGTCTCTCCAAAAGGAGTTTGTATGCAGTCAATCGTTCGACATTAGTTAGCTCTTTCCTGCATGACAAGCCTTCAGGTCCCAATTGCGAGACTTGTGGTGCCTCGTTCAAGTTTGGAATGCCGATGGGTTGATCAACCTCCTCATCGCGGACAAGCGTCTGACTTTGGGTGTCTACATTACCAACAGAATCCGACACAAAATTATCAAGGCCAGGCCACTCACTTATAGGGGATTCTGGACTGCCAGGTGACTGATTTAGGTCGATTAGTAAAGAAGACATTCCAAAAAAGTGATTGAGATTTAGAGGAGAAGACCAGATTTTGATTTCAAAGAAGAGGGAGATTCGAATTTGAAAAGCAGACTTCATTTGAAGACTAATTTAAGTTATTAAGAAAGGAGGGAAACAATTTGAAATTGATTTTTTGCCAAAATTTTGAAAGAAATTGGGCGGGCTAGGATTGGAATGGATTCAATCATTTGAAAGGAATTGGGATGGGAAGAGCTGACTTCGCGTATGAGGGAAGAGTTTGGCACAAGGGAAGACAAGGGTGAAGAGCCAAGACTTAAGACCAAAATGGGAAAACATTGGCCCAAAAATGTTACCGTTAGAGTTGTGGCCTACAGACATAAAATGACAGAAAGCTGGGCCGCGTCAGACGCCACTGTGCAACTTTAATCCGCGTGATCCAAGCCCAAACGACAGATAAAAAAAGCCGGAGGGAGTCCTATTTTGATTTCATTTTATTAAAAATGGTAAGGGGATGATTTTAGTCTACGAGAAACATCTTGTTTTTTACGACAACAAGTCATTATTAATGGATGGCTAGCTTTATACATGCATGATGACTATTTGGTTTGGTAAATTTAGGCCTCAACTAAAAAAAAAACTAAAAAAAAAGTCAATTTTGGTTTAATCTAAGTGATTTTGTTCATCTTTAATTCAAATTTTTAATTTTAACAAATTATATTGAGGAAATTCTCAAAAATTTCTAATAATACTCAAATGAAAT
Source organism: Viola odorata (assembly GCA_963691705.1). Lineage (NCBI taxonomy): Eukaryota > Viridiplantae > Streptophyta > Magnoliopsida > Malpighiales > Violaceae > Viola > Viola odorata. Next base: position 55,527,980 of record OY829543.1, on the reverse strand, counting down.
TAATTTTAACACGTTCCACTGAATCAATCAATTAGAAAATGCAATACTTGATAAAAAAGAATTACTATAATATACTACAATTTATACAAAACAGTACTTAGGGTCTGTTTGGCGTTCCGGTTCTAGTCAGAAAAATGTTGTGGCAAAAGTACTTCTGGAAAAGCTAGTATGTTGTTTGGTAAACATTTCTTAAAAGTGTTATGGGAAACGAGAAGTTGTTTTTAGTGTTTGGTAAAACTATAAAAATGAAATAGTTGGAGTATAAAACCCATTTTTTAAAAATTAATAAAAATAGGAAAAGTGGATCTAGAATTACTTATCTTGAAATGGAGATTTTATTGTGGTAGTTTTTAATTTATTTTGTTATATTATATAAAATAAAAAAATGAAATTAAAATGAAAAAAAAAATTAAGAGAGAGAACAAACGTAGCCTGCGTTTGCCACTGCAGGAAATTTATGCAGTCAGGAAAGCCAAGCAAAGTGCCTAACAAACCCGTTCCAGGAAGCCAGCTTTCTAAAAAGCTGGGTTAAACCCTTAACCCCAAACATTCAATACCAGCTTTTCTAATTCAACCCAACCCAATCCAACCCAACTTGGAATGTCAAACACTATCTTAGCACGTTACCCTATCGTACCCTCAAATCATAGGGACGCAATTAGGCTATCAAACCCAGGTGCCACTCCTTTATTGGCTAGCCAGCAGTATTATTACGTTGTTGGTAAAAGTAGTATTATTACTTTAAGACTATCAACAGTAGTGGGTGTCAAATCTAGGGTGTTATTCACTTTCTCTCCTGCCACATCAGCTTAACACCCAACCAAATTATCAAATAACACCCACTCCTCACAGCAATGTGTTTTTCAGGGTGTTATTCACTTTCTCTCCCTTCCACATCATTTAATCATATACCCCACCATATTTTTCATTTCTTTTTCTAATTAAATTTATAATTACTATAATAATTATTTTTTATAATATAATAAATAATAAATAATATATGTTCATTTCAATAATGAATAATTTGTGGGTTGTGAAAGTGTATGTTCATTTCAATAATTTTGATCAAATCACATGTGGTGTTTTGAGTAATTATAGATCTCAAAAAAAAAATTAAAATAAATTTTTTATAATTATTTTGAGTAATTATTATGAAAAAATGCATTTAAAAAAGAAAAAAATGTAAAAAATTCCAATTTTTTTTAGTGTTCAAATAATACAAACCTAGTCTCAATTTATAGATCTCAAAAAATTAAAAATAATGGTATATTTTTTATAAAATTATTTTGAGTAATTATTATGAAAAAAAATATTTAAAAAAGAAAAAAATGAAAAAAATTCTAATTTTTTTAGTATCCTAATAATACAAAACTAGTCTCTATTTATAGATCTTAAAAAATTAAAAATAATGGTATATTTTTTATAAAATTATTTTCAGTATTTATTATAAAAAACCCCATTTAAAAAATGAGGGGAAAAAAAAGAAAGAATTCGGTGGCCAATGGCAGCGCGCCACGCATGCGCTGCCACAGCCCTGGCAGCGCACGCGTGGCGCGCTGCCATTGGTCCACCTAATTTTTTTTATAAATAAGTTGACAGTGGGAGTCCTACTGTCAGAAAAATTCGGGTGTCAAAATTTGACACCCGAATGCTCCTCCTCCGAATTTGCCCTCCCAAAAACTCATTGGTGCTGATGGTCTAATATGTATATTAATCATATATTTTGTTGTGTTGTGTAGTACACTAGTGTGTAGTAACTCACGGTTCGCTTTATATTTTTTATTTTTTTCTAAGAGACAACTTACACCCATTAAATCTTATACTCTCTCCGTTTGGAATTAAACGTCGTTTACTGTTTGGATACGTATATTTAAAAAACTGAATGATTTACTATTTGACCCAAAATATTACATTAATCTTAACGTACGTCCGAACAAAAGTAAGGGGCAAAATTGTCTCAAATAGTAAATCATCCAATCTTTTTAATATGCGTGCCCAAATAGTAAATGACGTTTAATAAAAGAAGAGGGAGTACCATAAAAGCTTTAATTTTGTTAATTGAGTTTTTTCTTTTCTTTTTAAATAAATTGAAAATTCATTTGCTACATCTACAGTTAAACCTCGATAAATGAATGTCCGATAAACGAATAACCTCGCCAAATGAATAATTTTCTCCAGTCCCGACTTGGGCAAATGGGCTAAATGAATAACCTCGCTAAATGCATTAACGAATAATTTTTTTTGAATCCTTAAAGACCCCATGTAAATATAAATGAATAATCATTAAAATTCATAAAATATATATATATATATATATATATTTATTTATTTATTTATTTATCCTAAAAACAAAAATATTTCTTCCAATCAACAATGTTCATACAAGAAGTCATTTCTTCACAAAAAAAACGTCTAAAGTTGTTTGTTTTTTCCTTCCACCAAAATGCATCACATCCTGCGACTTTTTGTACATTAAATGTAAAATAAATAATCATACGAAAAAATAAAAATGTAAAAATACTATCTAAATGAATAAAAAATCATTTATCGATAAATGAATAATATATTCATTTATCGATAAGTAAATAAACTCACTAAACGAATATTTTTTGCTGGTCCCAAGAGCATTCATTTATCGAGGTTTAACTGTATACAAAAAGTGTATCCAAGAAAAACCAAAACCCAAAATCGAATTAAAAGGCAAACTATTAGGACGATTACATATCGATCCCTGATATCTGAAAATCGACCCTAACAAATACTCCAAGGGAGGGATCGATCAAGAAAATGTCTAAACCAAATTGTACCTTTAACGAAGACAGTGAAATCATATACTCCCTCCGGTCCGAAATGTATGACGTTTTAGCATTTGCTTTTACTGTTCCGGAATGTATCTTAAGACGGCCGGAACAGTCACTATTTGAGACAATTTTGCCCCGAATTTTTTCTCGGAAGTACGTTAATCCTTAACGTACGTTCGAAAAAAAGTACGGAATTTTTTGGGGTCAAATAGTGCCTCATCCGGCCTCCTCGATATGCGTTCCCTACTGAATATTGGGATGCGAGGAAGTCATACATTTCGGACCAGAGGGAGTATTACCACGCTTTCACCTAAGTAAATAATAGAGACAAGTATAGGTGCTAGCTCTAATATTTTAAAAATCTAAAAAAAATATTTACTATCTTATTTTTTTTATACCACACATCCACAAATATACTTTACGAATTGAATAAATAATACGGTCTATTTTATTAGACTTTTTTTTAAAAAAAAATTATATATTATGAGTAAAAAAAAATTATATTGATTAAAACTGAGATAAATGTGGTTTAATGTTAGATTAAAACAAAGAAGCAAATTATACTTTTGTAAGAAAGCACAATAAAAGGAAGATAGCAAATTTTAATTAACACCTACTAAATGATACACTCAGCGCTAGCTAGGGCTGTCAAAACGAGTATGCGGGTCTAGACCCGGCCCGAACCCGACTAGACTTGAAGAATTCGGGACCGGACCCGACCCGACAAAGTACGGGTCCAAATTTCCGGTCCCGGATCCGGCCCGGTGGGTCTGGTCCGGATCCGGGACCAGACCCGGACCCGGGTATATATATATATATTTTTTTAAAAACATAATTTTTTTTTCAGATTTCATATTCTTCTTTCCCAATTCTGGTTGCAGTTTTCTCCCGATTTCATTTTCGAACCAGCCTCATGACTTGTCAACTAAACCAACCACAAACTTCAATTCCAATCCCTGCCAATTAATTGAAGCCATCCTCCTGCAAAGAAAAAAAATCATTCAATCCAAATTAAATTAATCCAATCTCCTGTAAAAATTCAAATTAATTCAATCTCCATTCAATCCAAATTAATTCAAGCCAAATCCAAATTAATTCAATCCTCTCAAATCAATTACAAAAACCCATCTTTTTCTGCCAAATTAAATCCAAATCGAACCTCTACCCAATTAAATCCTCGACCAAACCATTCTCTGCCAAAAATAAAAAATCAAACCATTCAACCACCACCGTCACTGCCAACCACCCTCACCGCCGGCCATCTCACCCGATCTCCTTGCTGCCATCATCATCAACAATCGATCCACCACACAGCTCCATCAAAACCAAAAACACCGAATCTCCAAACCACCATCAATTTTTGGTGTTGTACCTATGGTTGGAAATAAAGAAAGAAAGAAAGAAAATAGAAGAGAGGAGAGTAAGGGTTGCGCAGAAAGGAGAGTAAGGGTTGCGCAGAAGACAGAAAAGAAAGAAAGAAAAAGAAAATAAAAGAAAGAAAGAAAGAAAATAGAAGAGAGGAGAGTGAGGGCTGCGCAGAAGAGAGAAAAGAAAGAAGGAAAGAAAGAAAAGTGAGGGCTGCAGTGAGAAACTGAGAATGAGAAAAGCTAGGGTTAACACTTTTCCCAGGTCTCGGGTCAGACCCGGCCTTACACGGGTCGGGACCAGACCCGACCCGGACACAATTCAAGACCAAAAACTTGATCCCGGTCCCGGAAAAAATACCGGATCTCGAGACTAGTCGACAGCCCTAGCGCCAGCAATGATGTTAACACTTTTCCCAGGTCTCGGGTCAGACCCGGCCTTACACGGGTCGGGATCAGACCCGACCCGGACACAATTCAAGACCAAAAACTTGATCCCGGTCCCGGAAAAAATACCGGATCTCGGGACTAGTTGACAGCCCTAGCGCCAGCAATGATCGAGAAAATAAGAATTAAAAAATCTTACAACTGTACATTTTTCTTTTTCAATCATCCAAGAGTCAATCATGTTCAAATTCATGCATTGGCATTTCCGTCATTTTCCTTATCCTCTCGGCCCCACTAAAACAAGAAAAAACACGGGACTCCACGTCAGCAACTTCTTCTGTTCTGTTCTGTTCTGTTCTGTTCTTCGCTTTAAGTACTTGTACTTTCATCATTTTCCAAGAATGCCCCTCACAGAACAAACCGCCTTCTCCCCGTCCCCCTCGCTATCTCCACTACACCTCCACATCTTCCTCTTTCCTTTTTTTTCTTCTTTATAAAATCTCCTCTCATGTCCCCCACTTGGAAAAAATCAAAGTCGCAAACCCTAAACAAATCAACGCCGTCAGATCATCAACGGAAACCTCCACACCTACACCACCACGCGCGGCGGTCGTCTATGTTGTAATACGGATCCTTCGTCCGCGTGAGATCTGACTACCCGAATCCATGTCCGAGACAGATAACGATGAATACCGGCCTCCTTCAGCGCCTCCTCTTCCTCCTCATCCTCCTCCTCTCAAGAAGCGTCCGATCCATATCCGATCCGTGTGGGCTGATAATTTGGAGCATGAGATGAAGCTGATCCGTTCCTTGATTGATGAATTCTCGGTCATCTCCATGGATACAGAGTTCCCTGGCATTGTGGTACGTACTTCCGCGGGAGATCCGTACAACCGTAACCGTGATCCGGCGGCGCATTACCTTAGCTTGAAGGCTAACGTGGATCTGTTGAACCTGATTCAAATCGGACTGACGATCGCGGATGAGGACGGGAACCTACCGGATCTTGGCACCGAGACGTGTTACATTTGGGAGTTCAATTTCATGGACTTTGATGTTGCTAGAGACGCCCACGCGCACGATTCTGTGGAGCTGCTGAGATCTCAAGGCATTGATTTCGAGAAGAACAGAGAGTTCGGTATAAATTCTGTGGCGTTCGCAGAGCTGCTCATGTCGTCAGGACTCGTGTTGAATGACTCGGTGACTTGGGTGACGTTTCACAGCGCTTATGATTTTGGATACTTGGTCAAATGCTTGACACAGAAGCCGTTGCCTGAGGAATTGGCTGATTTTTTAGGTCTCGTGGGTATGTTCTTTGGGGATAGTGTATATGATGTGAAGCATTTGATGAAATTCTGTGAGTGTTTGTATGGAGGATTGGACCGAGTTTGTAAGTCTCTGGGGGTGGAACGAATTGTGGGAAAAAGTCATCAGGCTGGGTCAGATAGCTTGTTGACGCTGCATGCGTATAGGAAGATTAGGGAAAGGGATTTTAATGGCGGTGAGATTGGAGGGGTGGAGATGTATGGCAATGTACTGTATGGTTTAGAACTGTCTAAAGATAATGAAGAAATGAAAATTTAGTGTTTGATTTCTTATATCTCTTGGTTTGCTTGTTCTCTGATCTCTCTGTTTGTTTATTCTTTTGTGCTTTTTGATTTATGATTGGAACTTGCCAGGGTTCAAAATGTTGCTAAATTTGGGGAATGTTGTAGTTATTGGGGGTGGATTGTGTTAAAATGAGTTTGCAACTGAGTGAACTAACTGAATTGTGGAACTGATCATGATTGGTGAACTGATCATGAGGGGAGGAGTTCCCTTTTTAATATATCATGCTGTTCAGATTTAAAATTTAGAGATGTTTGCAATCCTGATGCAGATAGCTACAATTGAAGAGGCGTTTCTTTTAGCAGGTAAGGATGTCTGCTCTCTGCTTGCATTGTCGAAACTGAATGCCCAGAAGGCGATGGTATGGCTATTCTCTTCTTTGTATTCCTCTACTTTGAAGATGTTTCGCTTGAGCAGATCTTAACATTGAGAAACTGAATAATGTTCTGTGTCAAAACAGCAAACCTAAAAAACTTTTAAGCTCAAACATCCTGGATTTCTATACTTGCCATCATTTTAGCACCAATTCTTGATCTGCTGATGTCTGCTCTTTTGTTTGTTTTCCTCTACTATGAAGATAGTTTGCATGAGTACATTTGATTGTGAGAAACCAATAATGTTCGGTGTCACACATCAGTCTTGAATGTCCATACTTGCCATCATTGTATTTACAATTGTTTATCTGTGAGATTAGTAATTGCTTGGATGCAGTTGTCATGTTGAATGAAATGCCTCAACCATGTTGTTATATTGCAGTAGTGCTGAAATGTCAAATATAATATTCCTATAAGAGTCATCACATTATCTCATATCTTTGTGTACTAGCCAACTTTTTGTCTGTCGAGAAGCTGATGCTGTTATTTTGTAGGAATATCAAATGAATATGATCTTTATATATCTTCATCGATTCTGTGGATTTCTTCCAATAGTTACCCCACTTTTTTCGCATTGTGAGAATGTTGGTCGAAGTTATGGGATAACAGGTTGATTTGATGTCCTAGTATGGCTTGTTAGTATGAGTTGAAGGATTTATTGCTGGCAACGCTGATTTTTGCAGAGAAGTTTTGCATTTGAACTGTGAAAGCATGATTGTTTTATTTTATTTTCCACAGATGAAGCTAACTTGTTGTTTTGTTGTCTCTAACAACTGTGTATTGCTGCCTTCTTTATGAGAAGAAGGACATATAATACAGTGTTTGACGAGGAGTAAGGCAGTCTGCTTAGACTTTGAGTTTCTTGATTATTGAAGGAATTACTCCTTAGAAACTTAAGTTTTAATTTTGGAATTTTATGTTCTTTAGGCATCTACAATCGTTACACTGTTGGTTAATGATACTTAGCCTGTTTGAACTGCATTTCTTCTGATGCAGATTATATTAACTCCATCTCTGTGCTTGATTGTAACTCTCTCTCTCGCGGTCAGTAGTGAGCACAGATTCGAGATGAGCATGAGATCTTGGAACACTCAGATTCTGAAACTTGCAAGGGTAAACTGATTCTGTTGGTTGAGCACTTGAGCTCTAACTTCTTGGTTTAAATTTCTCTATTTTTGTCGTTCCAAGAATAACTTCTTAAGGTTTGATCTAATGACTGAAAGTGCATATCTTATTGCAGTGATTCTTGTTAGTTTCTGCTGCCTTAGTGAAGCATACACGAGTTCTCTGGTACTACTTGGGATCTGCTTTTTCTTGGATGCAAGGAAGGTATGTTTTTTCAACAAATTGTTTACACTTCACATCTCATTTTCTTTTCAAAACTGATTGAGGATTTACTGCACTGTGTCATGCTTTTAAGTAAATAAAACCAGCTTGAAAGTTTTAAGTAAATTGGAACTGGCTTCCAACTCCAGAGTTGCGAGGATAGTAACTTTGATTGTGCCCAACATATGAGAGGGACATCCCGTAGATCACCTTTTTAATCATTTTATTTTTTCTAAAATGTGATTAGTTTTAATTTTGAAGCTTGAAACTTTCAAACTTGAAACTCCTAAATTGTAAGTGGCCCATGGGCCTCAAGTTAGCAAGCTTCATCCAATTGGAAACAGATTGGGCTGCTGGGCCTGCAGGAGGGTACATTTATGCTTTGTTTTCTTAAAAGTGTACGGCTCAGCATGACTAATACAACCAAATGGATAGAACAAACTAATACAAATAGTAATTCGGATGATTCTGTGCAAATCACATGAAAGAAAAATAAACAAATCAAAAACTAATTATCTACTAACTACCTTTGTGGTTGGTGTTCAGTGATACTGTACTTATCATTTATTATTCAAGAGGTTTCTAACTGAGGTGACCCTGTGCGAACAAGATTTGTAGCGTAGTGATTCTAGAGATTAGCTTGTTAAGTTGGCCGATAAGGTGCAAGCAATATTAGTTTCTGGAGTATGTAGCTAGTGGGCTTAGAGATGATGGTTTAGACCTGTAAACTTAGGGTGCTGGAAAATATTGCTAGTAACAAGGTTCGTATGTGTTGGTTATTGCATAGATATGGGAACCACGAAAAGAAATTGTTGGAGCTGCATGTGTAGTCGCACTCGCATCCTAATGGAATCTTGAATAAGACTAACATCAGATGGCAGAAGGGACCACGACCACAGGAGATCAAAATATCTGAAAGATTTGTATGTATGATCTATACGTCACTGCATTTGTATTCAGTATAACTTAAATGTCATAAACTAGACTGAAAAAAGAAAAGAAAAGAACCCAAAAACAATGATGCCAATCAGAGGAAGACAAGTCTTGTAGTATTTATTGCAATTACTGAGGCAGGAAGAGAGGGTCTCAGTAGTTTTTAGCTGAGCACAGCTCAGTATCAGTTGGAGCAGGAGTTTGTACAGTCCACAGATTAATTATTTGAGTGCATCTGTTCTTTGTTCATGTCCACAAATTGGTTTTAGTGTATGTGATCCTTGATTTTATCAACAAAAGAAATGTGTTTTGCGTATTTCAATCATAATTCAGAATTCCAGATTGGGTTTGGGTCTCTCACTTTTGTAGGGAGAAAAAAATGAGTTATATGTATATACTGTTTGTACTGTTGGTAAAAATAGGGAAAGATTTCTCTCTTGGATTCTTTGGGACTATATATGCGGTAATTTTTTGGATTTTGGCACTCAGGTATTGTTTGTCCTTTGTAGAAAAGAGTGACTGTTAACATTACTTTTCAGATTTACATGTGTGCGGGCGGGCGGTTTTGGATAAACTTTGTTGTGAAAAAAGATACTAATCTCCTATAATAATAGCACAAAAATTGTATTGGATAAACGGATAGTACCAATAACACAACAATATAAGAGCTTTTTTATGTGAAAGAATAATGAAATGAGTCAATTTTATTGGTCGTCCGTTGATAGTGCAGAAGGGTTTTTGAGTTATATAAATAAGAATCAAGAGAATGAAAGGGAGGAAGCAGAAAACAAGGGAACAAGGGACCTAGTTGACACGGGTCAACATTACGGTTTAGCGACCCGGCATCCGAATCTGACGACATGGTCCATTTTGAGTGGGCCTTGGTACAGTTGGAAATGGGTCTTGGCTGAGCTTAATTGCAGGTCTTATTCAGACAAAAAAATTATCTATCTATATACTATATATTATGCGTGGTATATATGAAATCTATAAGGGTCCTCCTCCCACTTTCACCATTTGTTTGCGGTGGACTAGGTTTTTCTGAAATGTTGGATAGAAAGAATTTATGTTTGGAGAAATTTTTCAGCGATTCAATGGCTAGTTGTTTTTAATAGAAGCATTAAGAAAATATATGCTCCAACTGAGCAGCAATCTCGGTCATTAAATTTGTGGTGAGAAAAAAATCATATAGAACTTTGATTTGGGCTCGGTCAAAATTAGAGCACTCTCAATTCTCAAGTAATGGTACTGACGATTTTGTAGTTCTGGTTGATTTGGGCTTGTAACAAAACTTGGGCTTAATCAATCAAAACGAACACTAACAAGTAACCAGTAATGTTAATTTAAGGAGTTTATAATTTAATACTGTAGTATACTTTCTGTATTTTTTAGAATCGGATGTGGGAATATAATTATCACGTAAAAATCAGAAAGATCACATGACGAGTTATATGGTCCCTCCTCAGAAGATGGAATACGGGATAAGGTCCCCCTACCCTATACCCTCACCAATTCACGTAAAAGACAACAGACCATTGCAGATAACTTCTAATTAATTTCTCCCCATAATTTATCGAAAAAGCAAAAAAATATTTGGGTCAATATATATTCTCAGTTAATATAATGCATCAATCAAATATAAAATTGTTTGTGACCGACTAGTAATTAAGTATGAGAAATAGACGGGGGAAACGTGCTGAAAGAGCTACGTATTTTCTTAAAATGCGATCATATTCATACGAGATTACTCTCTTACTGAAAAGAGAAAAAGAAAAGATACATAAATAGATGGGAGTAAGCAGGGTAGTTCCTTGCCATAATTATTTACAAGACATTTGTTCCATTTGCTTGCGGTAATATAAACACAATACACAAACAGCCCAAAAGAATGAAAGGAAAAGCTGTGGTATAAAGTGGGGCAGATTGCTTCACTGTACTTTGTTGGGTTGGCATACCTAAACTTCTGAGTGTGACAATTATTTTTGGAAAAGAATTATCTGGAAAAAAAAACCCAGAAATGATACAAAGTCACACTATTTCAATCTATTTTTTTTGTAAATTGAATGAAAATCTACAAATTAAACCACCACAAAATTTGTAAACAAGAGTAGTAAACCCATTATTACATCTTAATTAAAGAGGAAAAGAAGAGAGGTGGGTAGAGGTTTTTTCTCAATTATGAGAATAGATAGAAAACGCTGATGTAGTTTTGACTTTTGAGGTGAACAATAAAAAAGTTATGTGATGAATGTGGGGTTCTAGTCTAGAGTGTATACACTTTTCTATACATTTCTCTTGCGCCCAGCTAGCGTTGGAGCAAACCCAAGTGTATATATACCGAAGGTAGGGATCAAACACGAGATTCATAGATTTGAGTTAGGTATTTATGTGCTGTTATTTCCACGCCCGAAATTTCTCATACTTCTTATAAATTAGATGAAATAGAGTGAAAGTGACAATTTAGGCTCATGAATAACACTGTAGTAGACACTTTCATATGTCTCAATCTCTTACCGGGAACGCATATGGAGGCACGTGATACAGGCTTCTTTCTTAACGACTTTTCTCTTATGCTGCCATATGATATCGATATGTCTCATGGATTAATTTTGAAATTATATTATAGTATTTTTATAGTCATTTTATATAATCTAACTCAACCAACCATGATGCATCTTGTTGGAACAAAATTAAATAATCTAATAGAGGGCCTCTAACTAATCTATATTTTAAGTGTTGATCATTATGGTATTGATTGCACCACTCTCTAAACCCATTTGAATAGTTTCAAACATTCAATTTTTTCATCAGGGCAAGCTAGGTGGCAACCAAACAATCGCCATATATGAAAGTGTAGTTGTAACTCTTATGTCATTTATTACACATACGTACCAAACTATAATAAATAAATGAAATTAGTGGGTGAAATATATTTACATATAGGACCATTCATGCATCATCACTTGGCCACTTTTTTGAAAAATCCTAATTAAATATTCAACCACCCATTCTTATTTTGCTTCTCCCATAAAACTAAATATATAGATGCATATTAACCTCCAAAAATATCAAAACTGCAACATCTATAAACTCAAAAAGCTTAAATTGTAAATATTAAAAATATAAGGATCAAAGTGAAATGTTTAGAAACTATATGGTTATAATGCACATTACCAAAGAAAAATTATAGTGAATTAAATTCCTCCCCACCATCCCCTCTTTTCCCTCCCTCCCTCCCTCCCCCTCCATTCCCTTCCTTATTTTTGCCTCATCTCACTCAATAAATAAAAAACGGAATTAATAAAATCCCATCTCTCTATTGCTCCTCACCTAAAGAAAATCAAGAGAATCTTTCTTATTTCTTCTCTACTCTCTTACACACTTTCTTTAAAAGAGTCGAGAAAATGGGGAAGAAAATGAAGTTTCCTTCAATCTTCAACATCAATACTTCTACATACCCTCCTCCGCCACCACCACCACCACCATCATCAACATTATCAAGATCCTCCTCCTCATGGGTTTGGCCAGCTGCTTACTGTCAGCAACCAAAAACTCTCTCCTTCAGAAATGGTCATGACCCCACCATGTACAAGACCATCAACTCAGCTTACAACATAGCAGACGACGTGTCGTCTGCCGCCGCTGCTGAGTCGAGGTTCGCCAACTCATCCGAGTCAGAAAGCTTCTCCACCGGTACCGCATCCGTCGACGAGTCAATAGGAGGAGGAGGCGGCGGCGGCGGCTACCGGGCGGAGTCATCTCTAGAGACAGTGATTCAAGGGTTGAGGTCAGAGAGGTTGTTCTTCCAGCCAGGGGAGACAAGTCGTTCAATCTTGGAAGAAGCCAATTACAAGCCCCAGCAGGTGATCATTAATATCAATGAAAATAAAGATGATGATGATGATGATGTGGTTCAAAATCCAATAATTAAAGAGAGTGTGGTGTTGACCATGGAGTCAAGAAACCCTTATGTCGACTTCAAGAAATCAATGGAGGAAATGGTGGAAGCTAATGGATTATTATTGGTTGATGATGATGATGATGGTAATTCTTCTTGTTCTTGGGATGGGCTTGAGGAGCTTCTGTGTTGGTATTTGAGGATGAATGGAAGAAGCAATCATGGGTACATTATAAGTGCTTTTGTGGATTTGCTAGTCGGTAATTTTGCTAATCTCTCTATTAATAATAATAATTGTAACAACATGATTAATCATGATAATTGTGGTACCACCATTATCACTAATTATCATCCCTCCCCTTCTTCTCCTCTCTCTTTCTACACTTCTTCCACCTCTACCTCCTCTAAATATTCTTCTGATGATTCTTCTTCAACCCCTTGTTGTGTCTCTTCTTTAGAAGCTGGGGAAGAGATAATTAGTACTCCTCAATGTTTTACCTCATTAGAATCTAATGAGCAATGAGATTTGTGAAGGAAAAAAAATTGATTATATACTTTTAGTTCTTTAATTATTAGTCTTTTTTTGTGTTAATCTTTTAGTTTTCTTCATCTGTGTCTATCGTTAATTAATTACTTCATTTTTTTGTATACTTAGTAGCTACAATTCTTTTAAGAATGAGAAGAAAATGTTGATGGTTAATAGCTCAATTGTTGTCTGCTAGCGGCTAGGAAAGTAATAAAGAGTAGATTTAGATTCGAATCTTACCTATATTTATTGAAACTATGATTTAGTTTGTTGGGGTTAAAATTATTTATATTTTTTAATTTCATGACACATAATAGTATATACATATACACACTAGCTAATTAAAATTAAAATTTTATTTATTGGAAATCACCTTAATGTTAATGTATAATTAACTCTAATTTAGAAAGTTAAAAATATCTATTTTGGATCAATTTGTAGTCACAATAATGCATATGAATCATCACAATTCTTAAATGTACTATTATAGAAGAAAGTAACAGGTGACTGTCATCAAAATTTATGTTTTTCCTAAAGTCATGTTCCTTTCTAGTAATGGATATATATATATATATATATAATGAAGAAGACTTCAAGTTGTACATCCATGACCAGAAAAAATAAAAATCTATAGTTGTGATAGGTAAAAGCTTGCTTCAAGGGCACTTTGATCTAATTTTAAAATGATACATGGATCGATTTCCATGTGGGTAAAATTAATGAGGAGGGGTGGAGATCCCATGCAAACCCAACCACGTGTAACCAGTTTGATTTAGCTACACCCCACCACTGGAAAGCACTGACCCTGCGATGAGGATTGATCATAGCCGTTGGTAAATAAATTTTGAAATTGAGATAGTCAATGTCAACTGATCGCTGATGGGTACAATTCCAGCGCAGCGATTTGGCGGGTTGCTTACACTCATATCCTTGCATTTCTGCGGCAATTGTCGTTTGAATCCTAGAAAGAAAAATAAAATACAAAAGATTGTAAGCATATGTCCACACATGTTTGTGTTCAATTAATGTCTACTGAGTTATTTTTGAGTTGTGACCACTTTAGTATATAGAAGGATTTAAGGAATATAAGTTAATCCCATGGTTTCTAGGGTCATGTTCAAACAGCTTGTCCAACTTTGACAACTTTGGAATTTGTAGTTCAAATTAAAATTTGTAGTTAATATATATATATTATTATTATCGAAGTTGAAATATAACTAATAAGAGAGTTATTGTTAGTTTTAACATACTGTATCTTTTAGAAATGACTTTCGCAAATAAACGGATCTCCTGTTTTTAGAGATGGGACGCAGCTCACAGCCTCACACAAGCCCGACCACTTATTTATTTCTAATAATTTTGCTGAATGCATGGGATAGATTTTTTTGAGAGTAAAACAAGGAAGGTTCCTGCAATTCGGTTTGGTAACGTGGTTAAAGGAGTAAAGACAAAATTACATGATGAAAAGCTTCTCTTTTTGAAATAACGAACAAATGTTGTTCTGATATCGCCATTTGCCAATTATTATTTTGAATTTCTTTTAACCCAACCCAACAAAATGTTGAAAGAAAAAACAAGAGGAGAGCATAGTTTGCTGAGCGAGGAGGACAGTGTCAGCTCAGCTGCAGAAAAAAGGATCTTGGCGCGCTGATTTATTTTGTAATTCGATTCAGGGTTTACACTTACAGAATTGTTGTTACGTGCCTCATTTCAAAACAAAACAAAAAGTTGAAAAAGAGATTGATTGGTTCATTAAACCATAAATTGCTCCCACTAACTTGTAAATGATAAGAATCTTATTTAAGTGATAAATTTCAAATCTAAGGTTCATTTGAAAGACAACTTATAATTATTAGTTCATCTGTCAATTGCAGTTTCCAAATAAGGCCACAAATGACTTGGTTATTATGATTAACTGAGTCTCAACCGTGAAAGCTAACCTAACAAAAATATTTGATTGCATAGTACACCACAATTATTTAAATTTTAAATGACTTGTTCGTTAAAAGAACCGGTTCATCCCACAGTTAAAAAAGTTCATGGAATATATGAAATTATAAATACTTTTAAACCATAAATATGATTAAAAAATATCAATATTTACTTTTAAAAATCATTTCATTGATAACTAAAGCAATTATAGGTCATGATTTCAATCTTTAGTATTATAATGATAATTAATCTTTTAATATGAAAAAATATATGTATTGGAGCAATAAATAAAAACCAATGCTTAAATTAATAATTATTATTAAAATTTTATTCTATAAACTATAAACTATAAAGTATGGAACAAAATCGTTATTTCGATCAAAAATTAAAAAAATCGTGACAATTGACAATAGATTAAATCTTTCAACGCTCAATATTCAAGACTAGCTGTGATCATTTTCAGGCTTCAATCCCTGTGCTAAAGATTCGTGTCTGGCGAAGCTTCTAAAACCCTTTCGGCATTGCTTATTTAATTCAAACTCAAAACTTCCAAACAAGATTTGCGGAGAGTAATGCTAATTAATTAATGCTATTAATAAGTTGGGTAAGGTTAATTAACACAATTTTATAGTGATTGAGATTCGAGAACCGAGGTTCTCCTACTAAACTCAAGTTCTTAATTATACATGTTATTTTTATAATATAAGTAATGAACTCGATCTTTAATTTCATAATAATAATTAATAATATAATTATTTAAAAGGAAAAGAAGAAGAGAGGAATCACAACGATGCATACGATAAGAAATTAGCACCATGGAAGATACATTAAACTTGATTTTTATTCTTAAGATAAGTTAAGTTAGGTTTATTTCTCTAGATTTAGATGTTCGATGAATTAATTGCTATAGGGTCCAGACTTTCCTGCCGAGTTTTCCTCTCCAAAAATTTCAAAGTCCCATAACATTGAATTTGCAGTCAGCATAGAAGTTTAACTTAACTAATTAAGCAAATGTTGTTCATTGCGTTAGGTTTTTCCAAAACTATCAAATTTGATTAGTGGCCGTTTGTTGGATGTATAAGCTTTCCATTGGGAAAATCGATAGTATTAAGAATAGTTATCCAGACCCAATTGGATATGAAAGTACTTTAATTCAATGATTCAATATGGTTGAACCGAAAATTGATTAGTGCATATTTATACCATAAAATATAAAAACAAATTAAAAATTGGGTTGAACTAATTTAACTGGGTTTTACTGTTTTTTTTCCGTTGTTTATTGTGAAACCCTCGTGCCCACCATGATCTTTCTTGTCATGTCATCAATAAAGTTGAGTAGGGACAATGGCGGCTTTTTCAGTCTAAAATATCGAGAACGTCATTTATTTCGGAATTATTTTTGGACTCCAAAACGTCGTTTATTTTGCATAGGAGGGAGTAGTAAATGATAACCATTGTCATGATACAGGTACACACATCTTACTAGCTACTTATTTTATTTATAGACGAAAATAAAGCTCGAACTTTTATTGCTATTTTATAATTAATACATAATTACTTAGCTACCTACCCATAAGACAAAAGAAATAATGTTTTTTTTTATATAAATTTTGAAATCGTGGGTTGTGCCAAAAAAACTGAGTCAAAGTATTTAATCAATAACACACTATATTAATATTTTAATATATAAAGTTTGATTATTTCAATAATTTTAAAAATATACTAGTACTATATCTTTGATTATATGTACTATAGCTCAAACAAACCCCAGTACAGTCGTTTACTCTGCAGGTTTTTGCTTGTCTAAATCACCAATTACCATGGCCTGGAAACCATTAATTAGCCCGATCAATCGTTAATGACCCATTAAATGCGATCCCCATTTTCCTAGAAAATTAATTTCCACGAAAATCTGTGACACTGATCAGTATAGAAGTTGGTGAGCGGTGATGAGTGGTGAGTGTCTTTATTTCAATATCTTAATTAGCTTTGAGTAATCTATCTTTCAATTACATTAACTCCCACTTTTATTACACTTTTATTACAAAAACTCGATGTAGATATGTATTGGGTGGTCCTTTTTCTCTTACTACTACTACAATACTACTTGTTTAATGACTTTCATCTTTAAACTGTGGCTTCCACCACACCAATATGGAAAAAATACGCTATCGTCATTCAATTTATTTTTTTTATTTAATTTGGAACAATTTTGCCATTCAATTTTTGTTTGGGATGATTTATTCACTTGAAAATTTGGGTGATTAAATCGTCTCAAAAAATTAACGCAAATTAAGAAGTTGGATGATAAGAGCGTATTTTTTCCTTTTCTTTCATAAAATCTGAATCACACGTGTTTTTAAATTTAATAGGTAAAAATAATTTTATTTGCATCGGGTCATACCCAATAAAAGGTAAATTATTCAAAGTAAGTAATTTGCTTCATACTTCATATACAACATCAATGTAAGAGTGTGGAAGAATTGACTGAGAAAGGTTTGGATTTGGTATTGCCATATTGGTATTGGTATTGGGGTGATGGGTTTTCTTCTGTGCTTAATAAGTTGCAGCTGTTCTGAGAGATCATCAATGGCGCCATTAGTACCATAGATGGATGGACAGAACATCAAGTGTCTCATTTAAATCAAAAGAAAGCAATTTTCTTGATACCAACACCATCCTTGATGATCAACACCAAACTCTCAT
Organism: Viola odorata; assembly: GCA_963691705.1. Taxonomy (NCBI): domain Eukaryota; kingdom Viridiplantae; phylum Streptophyta; class Magnoliopsida; order Malpighiales; family Violaceae; genus Viola; species Viola odorata. The sequence goes on along the minus strand of OY829543.1, from coordinate 55,510,125 downwards.
TCATGATCACAGTAGTACAGTATTACTGCTACAATTCAATAAGTTAGCCAGTCAAGAAGTTGACTCCATGCCCATACGGACTGGATTCAAAGAGATGCTAATTTAATTATCATAATTAGTGTGGACGGTAGTAACTCCTAGTAATTACATGACCTAATTAATTAACTTTGCAGTAAAAATCTTTTTGATTTTGACATAACAAACAAAAAAGATCGCTCCTATTTCATCTGTTTCTCACTTTCTCTTTATTTCATTGATTTCCCCGAATGTAATTCTCAGAGCTGTAATGAACCACCATTTTTTCTCCAAAAATAAATAAATAATAAATCATTTCTTCACTAGTTCTCCTACAAATATGACATGAACAACACTACCCCTTTCGGACTAATTACAATACTAATTGTAAATTGAGATTATTTTAAGAATTTAGGTTCAAACGTTATAAAGCACAAAGTAAACTAATAACTACAATAATCCTTTAGACTGCGGTAAGAGCGAAGAAGATATCCGAATAAAGTGAAACAAAAAAAAAAAAAACTCCAGAAGGTAAATTGGTTGGAAATTATGGGCCTGAAAGTGGTGAATTGGTGAGAGGGGAGTTTAGTTGAGTCCATGTATGAAAACACAAAAGGGTAAATATGGAATTTAATTAGACGACAGCCCTATCAAACCCAATCGATTGGATCAAATCTAATGAACCCTTCCAGCCATCCTTAGCCCTTTAATAGTATCCGTCAAAGTTGGGCTTTGGATAGGATGCGCAGCCCAGGCCCAATTCATGAGAGCTAACAAATGGACGCATTTCAATCAACAATCACCTTCCTCCTCCTTTATTTTTTTCCCTATCCATCCTTGTGTACTATTTTTAATTCTAACCCGAAATTGGATCCAGTTCACAGTCTAAAATTCTCAAATCATGGTGTAGTTTTTATTTATTTATTTATTTTAAAAACAGTGCGTGTCTGTCCAAGTCGAAAGGTAAAGTATTAGTAGAATTTTACGTCCGAATCTCACTTATCCTCTATAAAGAAATAAAATAAGGGTTATGTTCTGCTGCATTCTAGCGTTGCTTACTTAGATTTTGAGTAAGGATTGAAACTGGTTAACGTAGGGTCAGATAAAACTTAAAAGAATGGTATGACCCTATATCTCTCATAATTAAAGTGGCTTTTAATTAATCTTCACTCACCTTTTTATCATTGTCTTCATCTTTATGAAACAACATGTTGCTTTATGATAGATTTTTTCCTTGGGCCAAAACTCATAATCTGTTTTACAATGTCCTTGAGTTGGAAAGCACACAATCTTGATAAAAGTTCTCGAAAGTTCTCGACGACAAATGTAATGTTTCGATGTTTGATCGAATCGTGAGCAGTAATCAACAGTGTGTTGTACCAAAAACTTAGGTACATTGAAAGAAATTTGATAAACATACTGTTGATTTGTTGTAATTCCTTTTTTGTTTCTTCTTTCAAATAGTGTTCTTGATGCTCAAAGTACGCCTTGCTAGCTAGGCACGCAACCTTATCAAGACAAGGAGGGCCAACTACTTTAATTTACTCTTGATCTTGATTAGACATCTTTATCATTAGTTAACCACTTTGTTGTGGAATACTAGCTTTAAAGATTACCTCACGTTTAAGGTTAAGTTTAAGGTAGCTTTTGTTTAAATTCACTTTTATTAAAATTAATTATATTTGCACTGAATAAATTTAAAATATTCGGAGTAATTAGCACGACCTCTAATTACTTAAGAAATGATAGTATTGAATCATTGTAATGAACTAGCTATCAACGATACAAATTTTCTTTCAACAAAAAGTCGATGCAAGAGATATTTTTAGGCATCTCTGGCCCTTCGCACGCTTACCTCAAACAAACATAGAACACCTCTGTCTCCCAAAAAACTTGATCTTATTTGATGAATACTGTTGTTGCCGGACCAGGAAAAAAGTGGTATGTCTCCCACTTTATATCAAAGGTAAGGCAACAAGAGATTTGATAGATGCAAATTTGAGTTGTAATTCGATAATGGACTTGCACAAAAGAAACATCTTTCCAAAGCTATAACCATTCGTGTCTTACTTTTTTCCATAAACTATTTAAATACTAAGATATATGAGCATTTGGCTTATGGGCATGCAAAAAGATGCACAAACCATGAGTTGTACCGAAATTTTATCCAATCAAGAATTGTTTAAAAATATCATTAGATATTTTCTCCAAAAAAATATTCAGATATTAAAAAAAAGAACTGCCATTTTATGCCTTTAATATTAATAGAATAACATTTTCTTTAATATTCTAATTTTTTTTCAATAATTTTGACCAAAAAAAATGAAAAATTGATTGCTCTTTGATTTAATTCTTTCAATGGGTAGTAAGGAATGAACTTTTTCACATTCATGAAAAAGAATTGAGAACTTGTTGGCATTGAAGGGCCATGATGTTGCCACTAACTCCATCAAGATTCCCATATTGGTCCGTTGAGATGGGGATTTGACCATCCCTTCAAAACAGACCACATTATAGATCTCTTTTAATTTCAGACAAAGCAACATTTAAGAAACACTTTCACGAATGGGAAAATGAAGAAATTCTTAATCGTTTGGTCAGAAAGATTCTAAATCAGCCCAAAAAAACACCGCGCTAAAAAATCATGACTCAATTATAGACGAAATTATGAGTGGATCGATGGACGTGTTACCCTTTTTATTTAACTAGTTGAATGATTTATTTACGAGGAACAAACATAAGAGTTGTGATTAGTTTTATTTAACAAATAGAACCGACTCATTCGGCTAAATAATTAACCGAAATTTATATAGACTCATCCGCTTACTCGTTTTTACCGCACCGGATCCGAAATCAAAATTTTCTTTTTTCCCTTAGTTTGCAGTTAGGTTTCTGACTATGTTCATTGCTCCACTTGAAAAGTCTTGAAAACCACTGATTGTTCTGTCTACATCTAATTAAACGCCAATAAATTGTAGGGATCAGGTGGCAAATTTAGTGGTGTTTTTTTGTACTTGGGCTGTCTCTTGCTTGTTTCCTTCTTTACTTGGTTTCTCTTTTTGTCTTTGCCCTATCGGATGAAAATAAAATGTTCATCTTTCATTTGCAGACACTGCTCGCCTGCTCCGTCTGCTCTAAATTTTCTTGTACATCAAACATGTATGATGTATAATGATTTCTACTTGCTTGGAGTGCATATCTGGAAAACAAAAAACGAAAATTACCTTAAAATTCAAATAGGGATTTTAAAATCACCTACTAATTTCTACTTGGTCGTTTTTTATCAAGAAGAATTCGTCATCGCTACTTATTCTTCTTGTTTACTTAAGCTCGAGGTGTTTGAGTCCATGTTTCTTGATCGGAAACGACCAAGCTTCTTACCTACGTAAATGTAAAATATTTTAAACAACTAATATTATTCCATATATGACGGCTAAAAACTATTTTCCTCAGAGAAGAGAGTTTCAAATGTATACTTTTTTTTTTTGTCGAACGTTTCAAAAGTATACACTGAGGAAATCTCAACTCTTTCCATGTCTTCCCCACGCAAAGATCTTTTCCCTCTCTAAGATAAAAATGTTTGTAACACATTTTATAAAAATTATGGACTAATTCAGTTTCGACCCCGGACCAAAACTTGAAGAGCTGTAAAAATTTAACATAGTTATACATCCATAGTTCGAATCTGATCCTTTACTGATATTAGAATAATTTCGTATCCGTTAATTTACCTACTCGTGTCGTTGAATAAAGGATTAGATTTTTAAAATCATTGCTCTTTTTTCTTCTTTTTTTCCTTTTTGATCGTTGCTGCTATTATTTCAACGTACACTGAGGACTGACAATGCCATAAAGCATAAGTAAATTATCCACAGAAGAAACATATCATTAACGACCATTATGAGTAGTATTGGAAAATGCACCAGGTCAAGTCATGGATCATATTAATAGTAATAGTAATACGACGGTGTATTAATGGAAATCGATTAGATTTGACATTAAAATTGCAATTAAATTAAACCAACTGTCCACCTCATCCTCATAAATTATTGTCTTCCGAATCCCAATGCCTTTAGTTTTTAGTGTTGTTTGCCTATCTTTTACCACCACAAACTTCTCTACAGACTACACTACAGATCTAGTTCATCAGCATGCAAACTAAGATTTGACCAGCTGGTCCCCAACTTCCAAGTTAGTACTAGTTGAGTAGTACTCCCTCCGACGCTTTGATTTTGAACACACATATTAAGGAGATCGGATGACTCACTATTTGTGACAATTTTGTCCCGAATTTTTTCTCGGACGTACGTTCGAAAAAAAGTACGATTTTTTTTGATCAAATAGTGAATTATTCGATTTTCTTAATATGTGTGCTCAAGGTCAAAACGTCAGTTAAATAAAGTTGGAGAGAGTAGTAGTAGCTGGTTACAAGAATACTCTCTCCATAATCAAAATATTATTTTTTTAACTATATTTTCGCAAATTAAGATAATTATTGTTTTAATTATGAATACACTACTTTTTTTTACTATATTAATTTATTTATTTTAAATTGAACAATTTAAAATGAATGTGATTTAAATTAATTAGATTATAAATTATAAAAAAATTATAATTAAAAAATATCAACTAATTATTGTTATTTATTTATTTTGGGGCAAAATGAACTCTTTCGAAAACGGAGAGTCCCTCCTCCTTATATAAACTGTTCTTCTTTTCTCTGTATGAGAAAATTTAAATTGGGTTTTGTCATCCATATATTCATCTAAATGCACATTATTATTATTTTGTGATTCTATTGGATTTTACAAAATTAGATTTTCTTATCAATTGTGTTTTTCTCACTCTCTTATCATAGTTCTATGGTTAATATTGCCTTCGTTCTTAAACGGTTGTAATATTTGGTGAATTTTCGTAGACTAAGATAAAATTTACTTTAGTTATAAATACATTCTTACTAATTATTTTTCGTTATCGTATTATTTATTTTACTTTAAATTAACCAGTTCAGAATTAATATACTTTAAACCGATTGGATATTTCTCAATCAAGTTCGTGTGCGAAGACAATTTCAGAATAAAGCAAAAACTAATTAAACTCAAAATCTAATAATTTAAATTATGCATAATAAAGCAAGATCTAACGGAGCTAATTAACTATCAAAAGATGGAATGATGAACTTAATTCGTTGCATTCAAAAACTAATTAAACGTATGATGGTAGAACTTCAAAAAATAAATTAGTCGGAGGGCTTATCAAAAAATCCAATCATGTTTAAAACTTCAAACAGAATCTAGTAAGACAATGGCATTGGACTTGCATCTTCCATAGAACTTGTAATTAAGCCACAAACATACTACTTCTCGAACTAAATTAGTTAAAAAGTTTACGTTAGATACTTTCGAAATAATATGTCACGCTCTGTACTTCCGCTTATTTTATGTAAATTGAGTACTGCAGCGTGACATAATATTTCCAAATTACCTAATAATTACATAAAATTTAAATCATGAATACACATTTCTGATTCATGAAAAAAAGGAAAGAAATTTTTTATTTTTATCAGAGCTAATCATCTGCCACCGGAATGTACATGATGCCAACAGCTGACCATTCACGTGCGAAGCGAAGAACTTAAAACAGTCACGTGACCATCTGATTTGCAAAAACCATCTTCAGTCATCACGACCCGTAATAATAACGGTTATTATGACGCATAAGCTTCTGCTCCGACCCGTTAGCCCGAATAGAGAAGACTCCATTCCAGATCTCCGTGAAAGCTCGGACAATAATTCCATGGTGGTACGGCGAATTCAGCTGCAGGAAACAGTTTAGCAGCTCCCTAAGCTCTTCCTTCGAGTATATCTCCTTCTCCAATATCATCTGCAGCATCGATTGCCTGAAATCCAAATACGGGTCGTCGGATTCTTTCTCCACGGCGACGCTCTCGCCGCCGACCCGGCCGAATCCGCGCACGGTGGAGCGCGGCGGGCTCGGGAGGGAGGGGGAGAATGTGGTGGAGGAGGAAGGGTGAGATGGGTTGGTGTTTTTTGATTGGGAGGTTGAAGAATTAGGAGAGTAGTAGAGGTGTTTGTGTTTATGTCTGGGTTTTGGGTGGAATATGCTGGGCATTTTCTTGCAGCTGCTGCAACCCAAGTCGACGGAAACCGTGTTGAGGATTAGCTTTTTCTTGATGGCCGTCATTCGTGGCGGTGCTGCGGCGGAGATGGTGATGGCGTTGACGGAGGAGGGAGCAGAGAGGAGAGGAGAGGAGAGGAGTAAGTGGTTTGTTTTGAAGTGAAGAGAGGAGGATGATTCTATTTATAAATTGGTGTTGTTAAGGAGGGAAGGGTGGGACCCGGGTTAAAGAGAAAACAAAAAAGAAAAACGGAAAGAGGTAGGTCCCGGCGCGAGTTATTAACTTCTTATATTGATAGGCGCGTTTCGTATTTTGCTGTGACAACTACATCTTTACCGTCCATTAATTTTAGATTGGAATTGGATAAACTTTGCAATACTGTTTAATTATGACCAACCTTAGTTGCGTGTGAAAAGGAAATTGTTCAATCTTTAATCTTAATTTCTTTGGCTCAGACCTTTAATTTTAATTGAATTCTAAAATAGGAAAAATTAAATCATTGAGATTCAAATTGAATTAATTTATTGTTTAAAAAAAATAGAAAAGACATTTGAAGGTATTCAAGTAAAAAAAAAATTAATTATTCAAAAACGTTTCAATTTTTTATATCTTTATCCTTCACTAGTTTTATGTTAAGAAATTATGTTGAAACATACTTAAATAATATTAGTTTTTTTATCAGAATAATAGAGACGAAACTAAAAGATATCGGAAAAAAAGCGTTTTAAATTAAGTTTGAAAAATTAACGAATAAATGTGAGATTTTAACTCAAAATATATCCCTATTCTATTTTATTTTTTAATGGTCAATAATATCCAAAAATTTACAATTCCTAGGCACAAATTGGTCTTTTTGCCTCTGGCTCTATGATTTGTAGCATTTCATACCTTTTTAAGAAAAAGAGGATGATTTCCCTTCACAAGGTTAGCCTTGCAGAGAATATTTATAAAAGAAAAAACAATGGGGTCTTCTTGCTCATGAGCTCGATCATCCATATGGAAAAAAGTATCCCAATATTCAAAAAATATTATGTTATTGTTATGGAGGATAGTATAGGATTGTGAATCATATGATTGTAATCATTCCATCGTGGGAATGCAATCTAAACTAATACGCAGATTATATAAAAAAAACATCATTCAAATTAGTTACGATCCAACAGTTAAACTCAAATTTCAAATTCAAACTTAATATATAAATATTTCAGCAACTACTCATTCCTCTCGATAATTTTCACAGACCTTAATGGCGGTAAATAAACAATTCTAAGGGGACAAATCTGAGCACTCCCTAAGCATGACTTGGAATGAAACTTCCTATGGTATGGCCTTAAAGAATGTAAAAGAGGGTTAAAATATTGAACTGTCCATGTGCAAGCATCATTCCATTGCCACCGGTAAGACTCACCTTTGCCTTTTTAGTCACATTCTTTAAAAAGTCAAACTCAGGCCAACCTGGTTTAGCTTAGTTAAGTTAAATTTGGGAAAATCTAACTGAGTTCCATTTCGCCTAAGAGTTTACATGAGTTTTCACTTCCGAAAAAAAGAAAAACAGCAATGATGACAAATAACTCCTAATGCCACTAGAGAAGATTAAACAGAAACATGACACTTGCATTGCATGTGCTTTGGCTATCGCAAACAAGCTACCCAATCCTGCAATAATTATGGAGAAAACTTCACTCAACTGCTGAAACTTGAGTCTTTATCAAGCCTGCTACATGCCTGGCAACCCATACCGAGCCGGCCTCAGAGCAAGAAAAATAATGAGTATGTCCTTCCCTTTCAATTGCTAGAGAAATACCTGGGACCTGCTTTTCCATCTATTTGCAAGGAAGATGGAATGAATATATCAGCAAAGAAAGTACGGACATTTTTCAATATTCTGTGTTAGAAGATGATCCATACTTGATAGTGCTTCACTAGCCCACCGCAATCACGTACTTACCTCCTCGTATACATGCAGGGGACCCCAAATGTCATCGACACCGAACAGGGATGCAAGTTTGCCCTTATTTTCCCTCATGAATTCCCAATCTGGTGTCTCCGAAAGCTAATGCAAAAGAAATATAGTTAAGATGTACGCAACCATACTGGACGTTCTTTGCAACTAAGAACATTAGTCTTATGAAACATATGGTTTGACAAATTACAGTGATAGTCCAAAAATTAAGTAAGCTTTACCTCTTCAAACTCTTGCATAGCCATGAAGAGTGAGTTCCGCACAATGTGGTACTGTAGATAAATATACAGAGATAAGAGATCGTAATCTGTCATAGAAACTCCTCTGCTGCTATTGCCATTAGACAGTTATGTAGAATAAACAAGCCAAAACATGATCTTAGTATTATTGCTTAATCTAAGGAATTATTTTAAGGACTTAAAATATCAGAAGCCGGATACACTACGAGGAAGTATTGTATAACAGAAGGAAAAAAAAAAAAAAAAAACGCTATAAAGAAATCATTATACCTGCAACAAATGAGAACATGTAGCCTCAACAGCAGTGTCAGACCATGAGTTCCCGAAAAGCTTTAATACCACTAACCTTAAAGCCCACTTGGGAAGGAATGCCAGAGATGCTCCGACAAAGCTAACGAAAGAAGAGAGAATTGACGACCTGAAAACTCGGAAGGTTTCAGTCGTTAACGTCTGTGTGTATCAGTTGGTTAGTTAAGAAGACTCAAACAAGAAACTTAAGAATAGAGGAAATTAAGCACAAAATGGATGGAGAAAGTAAAACAAAGACAATAGGATACCAGAGGAATAAATGTTCATCATCATAATCTTACACAAAATAAGTAGGGAGGGAGAGGGATTAGGTTGTTATTGATGCTAACGGAAAGGTAGAGATTTACCCTGAAATCATCGCAATAACAGCCAACAATGTTGATTTCCGGCTTAATGCCAAAGTCGGATATAGCAATATACAATACATCACCTATAGAGCCAGAAAAACAGATGTCAGGCTGGGGATTGCTCCTGTTAAAGGCACAAAAGAAAGATATTCAGAATACAAAATTTCCATGAATTTCACCTTCTCTTGAGACCTTCTTAGCGTTTCAACAGCTATATATGCACCAATAGAGTGCCCAACCTTCAGGGAGAAGTTACATATCACACATTAATTTCAGCTTACAAACAAGAAACCAATTAGGCAAATATAAGATTAGGATGATGAAGACTGGAGAATCTCCCAGGAGAGCTAAACATTGCAGCCAAATTTGCTAAAAGATGCTGGTTGTTGTAGTTTTCACATGAGAATGCCAAAGAATGCAGGCGACAAGATGATTTATCAACAATTTAGAATTTTGAATCAGAATCTTATTTTCCTGAACGAACAACTCAATCTTAGGTTCCGCAACGACTGAGATAAGCATCTCAATTTTAAAAGGGAAAAAGAAATTCAACCCTACCAGTACCAGAGGAACCCCAAGGTTAGGCATTTCCTCCCTCATGAAATGCACCTGAGAAAATACAAGAACCGATATTTTAGAGACTTTAATTCCGCATAATACAATTGAAAGGAAAATCGTCATCTGGCAAGCAAAATTGAAAATAACAGCATCTTCAAAAAAAAGTCCAGTTTTTCCATGAGAACACGACAAACACCTAGTAGAGATATCAAGTGCAAGTAAGATAATCACGGAGTTAACATTGGCATTCTTGGTGAAGAGAAGCTTTTTTTAGTATGCTAATCCACAATTCCATTATCTTGTGTGGAAATTCAAGTCGAAAAAACAAGTTGAAACTAATCGCCTATGAGAAAGTTACCTTGTGATCGATCTGTTCTTGTAATGAGAACAACCTTCCACCTTCCCAGTCCTAAGAACATAAATAAGCATCATAGTCAAGCTGCAAAATCAATAGGAAAAGAAAAACCGATCCCTCACAACCTAAACATGAATTTAGTTACCTTTTTCGAATGAGAAATGTGACCAATTGCTATCGCCATGAACAACAAATAAGAAATCATTTAGATAAAGATGACAAATCTAAAAGATCAAAAGTGAGAGGAGAGACTTGCCTGTTATAGAAGCAACTCCTCCAAGCAATTCATAAATAGCTTCCAGAAACTCCTTGTAGTATGCAATAATGCCTATTAATTCGATGACCCAAGTCCTTAATTCTCATATATGACACAACCCAATTCTCTTTATCACTAAAGAAACTTGAAAGAAGCAGAGACTGACCTGGATTTCCAGGTATGAACAGAAGATGCAATTTTGGGTCATCAGATAGAATCTCTAATAACTCCGTCGTATAACTGATAAAATGACTAGAAAAAAACATCAGTCCTCCATAAATTGAAGTAATAAACTACAAAATCAGTGAGTAAATAAGTTCATCGATCATACCCAGATACTTTGCACAAGCGAGGATTCACAGGTTTCTTGACTCCAGAATGGAAGAACTCGTTACCCATCTTGCTCTGAACACCTTTTTCTTATTTCTTTTTTCCCAAGAATGATAAATGGCAGATAGAATGAGACAAAGGTACAAGAAGCAGAGAGTTCTTGAATGGTGTCTGGTGTCTGGTGTTATGTTGTATAAGAAAGAGGTGGTATTGTTTGATTCTAAGTGGGGTTTTAGTTCTTTTACCCACACGATTAGAAGCATATCCTGGAAATTAGTCGTTTATCATGATCCAATAAGGGACAATGATATATTTTTAGTTTAGCCCCTTTCATTTGAAAGTTGAAACTACAGTAAAAAAATTGTTTGATCCAAAGTGAACTTGAAAAGTTAGTAAATATTTTACTTATGAAAGAACGATATTAGAAAAGCGAAAAGAGTAGGGAAATAGACCCAAACTTATTAAGATCGTTCAAATTTCACTGAGAACTGCATTTTCATAAGTATCTTAATACACGAAAACTGACCAGTGCGCTCAATCTTGGTAAATCATCACCGTACTTGCACAATGCCAGAAGATTGTGGTGAGGACGGTACGGAGAGGATCAAGAGAGGGAACGGGCGAGGAGAATACTTTAAGTTTAGTTGTAAATGACGATGAAAAGAGTGATTATTTCTTTATTTTTTAAAGATTTTTCAGTTTTCTTATTATTTTTTTCTTTTCTTTTCCAACCGGTTCAATTTATTCTCCCAAACGATAACATGCTTTCATTTGACTTCTCAAACTTGGCAGGATAAGGAATTCCCTGCTAAAGAGGCACTTTTACCAGTGGATTGGAACCAATCTTGTCATTTGTAGCAAAAATGTTACCATACATCTTATAAGCAGGGGCTGCAAGCGACGACGGTGAGCTCACCATTGTCCTGGTAATTGGGTCTAAAAACTCTTCCACTGTAACCGCAAATCTGGCTTTCGTTATGGATATAAACAGAGCAGTCTCCATTGACGAATCGATTTTCCATCAACTCGCAGACTGCAAAATAACTTCTTGTTTTGATCTATGAGATTGACATGGAGTTGCCAGCCATCAAGTAAACAGAAGGCATTCTTTCGGTCTGAGCCCTTCACGATAGGCTGGAGAATCCCATTTGCAGGAATGTCATCAGATTCGCATTCTTCTCGTATATACAGTTAGTACTTGGACCCAGCATAAAGAAAGATTCTGTCATAAACTTTGCCAGCAATCTCCTCAACCCTAAATGAAATCGGTTTATTTGATTGAAGCCAAGTGTCCATATGTTTCTCAATACGATAAATACGATACCGAGTCTAAGAGAATCCCTCCTTCACCTATTTACTCGTTCATTGGTCGTCTGCTGATATTAAATTATAAGTAGGGACTTGAGTTCAAGTCCACCACATCTGTGGATATATATTATATAAAAAACAACAACAACAACTTCCTACGTATTCACTTTACATATGCTAGTCTCATCTGACCTAAAAAGAAATATGTATGCTAATCTCATATGTTATGCACTTCTGTTGGGATGTTATACCAATCAATGTAATGATTCAATTGAGAATCCCATGAGCGGAGATTATAAGTTGGTTATCATATTAACTCATAGCATATAGCATAGCATATCAACGAAACTAAAAGAAGGTGCATAAGAAGAGGGGAGATTTTATGCAAGTGCTTCTTTGTTTATCAAACTGTTTACCTAATTAAATCGAATATTGATACAATTTTAACCTGTTTAAGATAAGATAGTACCATCAAATGACTAGAATGTGTCAATAACTTGGCTGTCCAATGATCGGTGAGAACAGATCAGGACGGCTTCAAACACACCAGGAGAAGTCGAGACGTCACTGGGTTGAGCATGACATCTGATTCCTTATCAAGCTTGCGACATGCTGTGCAACCCAGACCGAGCCTGCCACCGTGCAACAAAAACTATGCATGTGGCCTTCCCTTTCAATGACCATAGGAATTTCAGGGACCTGCTTTGCAATCTGCACGGATGAATGTGAGTTTAAAGACTCCAAAGTAAAAGAACATCAAAGTAACACAAGGAAATGATACAAAAAAAGAAAAGATTGCAGGATAAGGCTCAGCATCATAAAAGTTGATGGAAAAATAGCATGTGACCGATCCTGAAACAGAAATGTAGTGAATCAGTGATTGTGAGTCATGACCAACACTGTAGCAACCACCATAAATAGTGTTCTAAAGCTCTCCATTTTAAGTTGTTGAAATCGAACCAAGAGTACGGGATTAAGGAAATTGGTAGTTCCGTTAAAAGAAAAAGGGAATGGGTTGTAATTTGTGGGTTCAACTCCTCTTAGCACCCAAGAAAAAACAAAAGTTCATCTACTCCATGTGAGTATCTTAGGACAAGCAATACGGAATACACCATTCCACACAACGGTATCAGCCATACTCTCTTATCATGATATACTGAAGCTAATTAGACTTCAATGCATCAAATTTGTGATCATGTTCAAATAAAGAAAAAAGTAAAGCTAGGAGTAAGAATAGTCATTCTCAAGTGAGAGCTTTTAATCCAATAAGATGCATCACAGTAACAATCCACGGAAATGTGAAGTGTTGGATAAGACATCCTTGACAGTTCAAGTCACACAAGCCCAAATTGGACAACTAATCAATGCAAGTCAAGTGAGACCTCTTGGCAGGATAACAAGAGGTCAAACAGAAATACTATAAATTACTCGGTTTACAGATGAAGGGTCCCCACGAGATGTGTCAAGTGGCTGTTGACTTACGCGAGATAATGTGCTTGCGTCAAAATATAGAAGCTTGAATTATTATTTTCAACATGAAAATGCATTAACAAAAGGTTAAAATGTCTGGCACATAGTTAAACATGAAAGTTAAATGACGCCTACAGGCTCCATGGTGCAAACGAAAACTTGGGTGTACACATACACACAACATTTGACTGAAGCTATTCAAGGATTCAATAACACCACATCAAATAAATCATGAATATGCCACTCACCTCATCATGCATCTCCAGTGGACCCCAGTGGTCATTGACACCAAACAAGAATGCCATTTTATCCTTTTTTTCTCTCATGAACGACCAATCTGGTGTTTCTGAAAGCTAACATAAAAATAACCATACGGTTAACGTAAGTTTTAAGACGCACTTGGGATACTCATGAAAGAACACTCACTGTCCATTCTTTCGCTGGAGTTGAAGATACAGCATATGCTTTACAGTACCTATAAATGGAAAAAACAAAGCACCAAATGAAGTGAGCAGATGAAAGAAAAAAAACTCATTTTAATGTAGTAATCATTATAATAACAGTGAGGTTTTAGAACTAGAGTTTTTTTTATAAAAAAAGAAGACAATTGGGAAATCAGACTCCCTAACAAGTGGCATGAGTCTTTTTAAACAGAAACCAAATAGCATGAATTTTGATGTTAAGCCAGTGAACAAAATTACCTGTCTGAATTCTGTCACTGCCATAAAGAGCATGTTCCGGAGAGTATGATACTGTAAATAAAGGGAAATACAGATAGGAAATTCAAAATTATGAACAATTAGAAACAATAAACCTTAAGTTTCTTTCTCATAGTTATAATAAAAACATGTTGATGTGTGGTTCACAGAGTCATATGCCAGTATCCATTTATAAAATGAAGGAAACCAAAACACTATGGGAAACACATGCACAAGCATGAAGTCAACTCTTTAATGTAGTACAAGGAGCAAAACTATACCCGCAGCAAGTGACTACAAGCAGCCTCGATGCCATTAGCAGACCACTTCCTTCCCATAGATTTGGACACGATTGATCTTGTAGCGCACTTAGGTAGAAATCCCAAGCATGCGACAAAAATACTAAGTAAAATGCACAGGATTGATGATCTGAAACTCAAAATTTCAAACAGTAAATGCTTAATTGTGTATTGACTGGTCTGCACACTAAGAAACATAATGGTGGCACCAATTGATATATAGACAGTACTCAGAAACTGCCATAAAATCCCTATACGTCAGTTATAGAGTAATCAAGCAGGGTCCAAAATCTGAAACAAGAAATGGTTCTACGCAGCGAAGTTAACATGTCCAGGACCAATGGTGGCCAATACTTATGGTCATACCAAAGCAGGCGCTTAAGTATTTTTTTTAAAAAGTAGGCGCTTAGACAGACAAAAATGAAGACTACTGTCAACATTGTTGCATGAACTAGGGATGAGTAAGACACAAATCAGCAACCCTGTCTGGCAAGCCAAAGACATTTACCAATACACAAGCAATGACCACTAATGTGGGAGGGGGGAAATAAGCTGAAAGTTAAAGGCTTACCACTTTACCTAGAACTTTTGGTTATAATTTAACTAGGGATTTGGAAATATTCATGAGAGAATTTTACTAAACCTAAAAGCCTAGGAAGTATTCACAAGATAAAGGCTATTGACAGTATGAAGCAAGTAGGTGAAAACAAGAGAGCAAAAGAACATGTATAAGAACCACACATAAACACATTCATTACCATAAAAGCCCATGTGCAGCCAATTAAGAAAAAAAAGATTCAGTGTTTTTCAGAATAGAGGAAGATATTTACCGTGCAACATTCCAGATTTTAGCCTGTCTCTTTGATAGAGGATCGAACATTAAAAATGGATATAGTCCTATGAAATATGTCACCTTCAGAGCCAGAGATGAGCATCAAAATAAGGTTTTAACATGAGATGATGAAAATTGAACTGAATAAACCAGGAAAGTAACTCATCAGTCATCACCTTATCAGGATACCTCCTTAGTGTTTCCATAGCAATGTGGGAACCGATAGAGTGCCCTACCTTCAAAGAAACTACATGTCAGCAATAAAGAATTTTAGTCTGAAAATTTTTAATTTAGAGAATTAAGGAACATAAAAAAGGAATTTACATCATATGAAAATATAAACGAGCTATTAAATACCAGCACTATAGGAACGTCACTGCTGTCAAGTTCCTGCTCGATGAAATTAATCTGAGAAAATGAAAGATCCGTTGGGGATTATAATTTATTAGGTTCAAAAGGCAATTAATGGAAAAAGAAAATAAAACTCTAGCAAAATATTTGGAAAAGCAGGTCATCAAATGTCAAATAGATTGAATAGCACCATTCCATTAAGTTTCAAACAACTAATAGTTTTGAACCAACCAAATCATTTCTGCTTTAAAATGAAAAGTTTACTGTTCACCAAATAAAAAAGATTCCCAAGGTCCAACAGTCACCATCAGAAGGCCAATTGTCTTAGAAGACAGCAAAGCAAGAAGGAAGATACCTTATGATCAATTTGTTCTTGTGATGAGAATAGCTTCCCACGCTCCCAACTCTAACAAGAATAAACTCATGTAAGAAACACGTATTGCTATTAGTCAGCAGACAAGCAAAGACTTCAACAAATTGTTCTTCATCTGAGAACATTTCTAGACTTAAAGACAGCCGCTACATGATAGACATATTCATCAGAAGAGAAAAAAAAACATGTTCTTTAAAAGTTCAGGTTCATGTTTTATCTTTTCAGTTGCATTCAATGAGATGAGCAAGCCATGTTTCAATCAAGTACCTTTTGGGTGTGAGAAATGTGCCCAATGGCTGTTGTCAAACACAAACGCAAAATCAACAATAGTTAATAGACAAACTCAAAACCCGAATAATGACAATCGAAAAGACACCCAAGTAATATAAATGACAGCAATGAGAATTGCCTGTTATAGATACAATTCCGCCCAGCAACTCATACAGTGATTCCAAGAAATCCTTGTAAAATGGAACAACGCCTGCATTAACCACAAACCTAAGTACATAACTGATAACCATGAGAATTGAAGCAATAACTCAACACACACCAAATGAAGACTACTAACCTGGATTTCCAGGGATGAAAAGAATATGCAATTTGGGCTTATCAGAAAGAATCTCTAGTAATTCAGTGGTGTGACTGAGCAACGAAACAAACAACAATCAATTGCAGAGAAAACATGACATGGGTCATGAAAATATTTGAATGAACTGTAAGTATAAGCACCTGGAAACTTTGCAGAGTCGAAAATTAACAGGCTTTTTGACTTTAAAGAGCAAATCTTCAGCACCCATTACGGCACCTCCACACCTCGATCTAGCAAATAAAGTGAATTACTGCACAAGATGAAGATGAATGAGAAATCAATTCCGGAAGATAGATGGGAAGCAAAATATATATATTATTGCAGTGAAAATGTTAAAACCTGGAGGTGTGGCGGAGTGAAAAAGAAAAATTAGAGCAGGAGCATGCGCACAAAGAAGGCGGCGAACCATTTATGGCCGACTAAATTCACCACTCATTAATTTGTTTATTAAATTTTATTTATTTATACTTAATTTGTTTGTTTTTTACTACCAGTAGTATTTGGTTGGAACTTGGAAGTTTGTACTAATGTTGATTGTTGAACAGCCTGGTAGTCAGTGAGGTACAATGTCTTTCTTTCCTTCTTGGACAGAAAGTCGTGAATCATGAATCCACCCAGTTATGCGAGCTCCGTTGAAATCTCCACGGGTAAAAAAAGGTAACGTTTTTTTTACTTTTTTACTGAAAATTTTCACAGTGAATCATAAAATTTTATTTTTTAATTAAACTAAAATATTAAGTTATACGGAGTATATGTTATCTTTGCTTAGTTTTTTAAAAAAATTACTACTTATATATTATTTTTTGTGTTACAATGCGTATTATTATCCGTGTCAACGTAATACTATCAAGTTAATAGTATAAAGTAGTATAAATTAACGAGTATGAGTACTTGGATAGTGAATATCATCATACCAAATTACTGATAATTTTGTTCATCATAAAATAAATCTCTTACTACTAATTAATACCTTTTTCAAACACTTTGTTTTCTTTTCTCTTTTAATTGATTGCGAATTTTATAAAGAAATATACGAGATACAAAAACTAAGAGGATTACGAGCCAATTTCAAACTCAAAAGTTAGTTAATGGGTCATTTATTCGCATGTTTTGTACTTAAAATGTAAGGTTATAAAAATCGAACCGATTTTTTAGAAATTCAAGGCTTTTAAGATTCCCCTGAGATAAAATTGCGATCGAGCCGAGATTTTAAAAATGTACACCCCAAAACATCCGGATCACAATATAATATGTGCTATTAATTTTATACAGTATAATATCCATATATAAATAATCATGCAAATTATAGAATATCAAAATACTCATTGAAAGAAGTTCTAAATTTAATAATAATTTTAATACAGCAAATAACATCCTTATCACGAAATAAATATGACAATGTCTTAATAAAAGAAACTTCAACAAAATAAACATGTAAAATGTCGTAGTTTTGTTGGTTTAAGTTTTAAAAAAAAATATGAAGCAACCCACCTGAACCGCAAAGACACGCTTCGCGTAGACCAGTTCACGGCTGGCTGGACTGGTCCGTGGTTTTTTTTCTTCATTTTTTAAAAACTTAGGGTTTTTTTAGGGTGTGAGACACGAGCCTATGACTGAGTTACAATTTTTCCAATCGAGTATTTAGTCTACTCTGGTTCTTACTACTATATTTAGAAGTACTCGTTTATTTATTTATTCCATTTTATGAATATCACACCCAAAAAATGAATATTCAATATTCTACTTAATTTTTTTATTTGATTTTCTTTTTTTCATCACCCCTCACTAGGTGATGAGGTTTGAAGCACTTTAGAAATAATTAAATCACAACCCAACTTCTTGAATTATTTAAACTCGACACAAAAATTGGGTCTAATTAAGTTCGTTGTTAATTACTACTCTTCACAATGATTAAACTTTTCTTTCAAGAAAAAAACATTGATTAAGCATTCAAGTTCTAAGGTTTGCTCTAACAATGATAAAGAGAGTCATCTAGAAGATATTTTATTGTTTAGGCAGGAACGAAGCTAAATATTATCTAGTAGTACAGTGTGCTCGTGTTTGTTTTGTACTCTCTCCGGTCTCAATATTATCTACTGAATGTTACTGTACACATTACTTGATTTTTTGGGTGTTTGCTTTACTGAATGTTACTATTTTAAAAAGTCAATTAATAAAGATCAGACGAAATACTTAATATAAGTTTTTTTTTAAATGATAAGGTTTTTTATTATTTCAAAATCTGTTTGTTGAGATTGTGAGCAATTATATGACTAGAGAAATGTATTTTTATTGAATGGTTTAGATTCTTCTAATATAATCGGTCATGTCATAGGAAAAATTAGAGGAGACAAATCCAGGAAAACGTGCGGGTGTTTATTTTGGGCAATAGTTAATTATGATAAATACAAATGGAAATTTTAACGTGTTTCAATTAGTGGTAGATCCGGGAATTCTTGTCAGTAGAGGCAAAAAATAGACCATTAGCATTCAACTAACGCTATTAGTTGGTGTTTAAATCAACTCATCATAAATAAAAAGAAATAAACAAAATTTGCATCGAGAAATAGAAAATAACTTGCACATCAAATTTATATCGCATACCTTTTACAATTGCTCTTTATGAGTTTTTATTTTTTGAAATTATTATATAATTTTCTGATTCTCTACACTGTCAAACACTTCTTTTTCAACAAAAATAATTAAGCAACTTCTAAAAATCTCTTATTGACAAGTTGTTGCTCATTGAGTAACAAAAATCTCATTTTCAGAAACACTTTGTGATGATTGCATAGTAGTAAAAGATGATTTTAATTTAGTTAAGTATTTCTATATACCTATAAAAAAGTTACTCAATAAATTAGTGAGTACGTATCACATAAATATATATATATATATATATAAGAAATTCTATTTATTAAGTTAATTATATTAGAATGCTAAAAAGAGAAAAAAGAAAAAAAATATGTGATGCAACAGGCTTTTCGATTATCAGATTAGATAAAACTTGAACAATAATTTACAAGTATCCAAATTTTAAAAAAATTGATGGATGACTATAAAAAGTGGTAAAAAAAATTATGTATTTCTGCAACTTGCACGGTTGAACAGACTGAGATTGGAAGAAAAAGAATTGAGTCGTCATACCTCTTGCTCCGAGTTGTTGTTACTATCAATGGATTTAGACTATCTCTTTTTATTTAATTTTGAATTTTTGATTGGATTAAATAATTTAGATTATTAGCTTATACGTATGTGAGCCTAGTATTTAAACCTGAGAGACTTGTAGAAAAATAGACATAAATTAATTTATTATGGGTCCACTACTCCCTTATTGTATAATCGTGTTACCAATATGTTAAGACCAACCCAATCTGAATTGATGCAACGTGGTACGTTTCCAGCAGGGTAATGAGTCCAAGGAATCAAAACCCAAACAAAACCAACCCTCAACCGAAATCAATTAATCAAATGTTCAAACATTGCAAAACTCAATAATTGGTGCTAATAACATTTTTTTTATATATATATAAATATTTTTCTTACAACAAGAGGACATTTAGTTTGGCCTAAAAGGTTGACCTACCATAACAACTCTATACAGATTGATTGTGTTTTTTTTAGGACAAAAGAATTGCAAAAGTCTTTTTCTCACTCGTATTAACGAAGAGAGGATAGCGGGTTGTTTTTCTCCAAATCAGCATGCCAAGTGGAACTGCGCATAAAATGCATCCACGTCATCGTTCGCCACCCAATCACCAACAACAACAAACGTTGAAAGGTGCTTGGGTCAACGAAAAGAGTTTAGAGTTTTGATCCTATCACAGAGAGCCGGCAGAACGAAACGATCCGTCGTCGCGAATTTTCCAGTTATACTTTTTTCACTTGCTATTTTCCTCCATGGCTCAATATTGACAAGTTCTATCTTCTTCTTTTAAACCTTTGTTGATTTTTTATTTCTCGTCATTGACATTTGACAGGGTCTTATTAATGGAAGAAACTATGACTAATTTGCTTCCTCGTCTATTTCTAATTTTCACAAGCATGGAAATTCCAATCTTCAATCATGGAGAAGTTGCTTGGAAAATCATAGTATCTATTTTAACTTTTTTTGTAATTAGATCAAATTTATATCCTTAAATATTGGCCAAATATTAATTTTTACTAGATTTTATTGGCTCGTATTGTAAATAATAATTTCAATACTAATTCTTTTATAGACATTTTGATACTAATTATTAATATTTGGTGAACATAAGGTTGTAATTCGACTGGTTAGTGCATGTCATTTTTATGACGTAGGTTATGGTTCGTGATGATATCGGTAGTTTTTTTTTCTTACTTATACGCACTTTTATAATTTTTATTTTTATTTATAAATCTATGGTTAGGGATATAGGATAGTCAACGGGCTTGGCAAAAATCAAGTTAAAAATAGAACAAGTATGCTGTTTTTTTTAACAGCTTGACCCATTTAATACCTTGCTCGCAACGCGTCAACTCAGTTATTTAATTAATTAATACAACTAGAGTTAATTAATTATTCGCTAATGACCACGACCATCACATTTTCTTAGACATTTACCGAGGAATATTTGTTTTAATGAGATCATAAGAGTTTGCTTAAGAGTTTTGATCTGAATCAAATTAGACGATATAAATTTAGATAAATCTCCCTAAAAAAGTTATTTATATTCTACCGATCGAGCTTTAATCCGCCACCACTAATTTAAATATAGTTTCATCAATTTTTATAAGTATTCATATTGATTATGCATTCCATAATTGCCTCTAAATTTTAGTTGTTGAGTTCGTCTTTCATAAGAATATTTGCATGGTATTTTTAATGAACTCTTTTTTGCATTATATACATATTTTAACGAAAATATTCATTTTTATAGACGCACATTCGTTATTAACTGAACCCAACTGCTAAAACCGTAAAGCAATTAAGCAGCCGAATCCCAAGAAATCCCTTCACTCCACTTTGTATTGCGTGTAAAAATATTACAGATGCGTCCTTCGCAAGAAATCCTCCATTTTTTTTCTTATTTATAATCCAGTCCTTGTTCTTCTCTTCTTTATTAAAAATATCATCAATTTCTTTTTTCTTTTCTTTTTTTTAACAACCCCACTGCAAACTGCATCTCCCACCTTTTTTTTCTGTCTCTATATATAGTTATTAATCTCCACAACAAATCCTACCTTATTTATACATCAACACAACCAACATTTTGTAATTAGTTTTCTTCTTCCTCTCTGTTTTTTTTTTAGAAGAAGTTCTTTGTAATCTAAACATCTCTGTCCTCTGTTCTCACGTTTCTGCGAACTAACTCTGTTCTTTATATATTCAATCTCTCCACATTATTCGCAGAATCGTGGATCCCTCTCTTCAAAAGGTTTAAACCCAATTTCTTTTCTAAAGAATCTTTTAATCACTGTTCATTTTAATTGTTTAAAAGTAATTACTTTTGTTAATTTTATCCATGAAAAAAATCTCTCTGTTTTCTTGAATCGCAGGATTTTCTGTTTGTCCGCTCCAAATCCAGAATTTCCTCCCAACATTTTGATCTGTAAGATTAAGATACCATCTTTTCACTTTTCCTTTCTTTAATCTCTCTTTTTGCTGATTGAATATAATCTTGAAATCTCTAATATTGGGTCTCTTTCCCCTGTTTTGAACAGAGAGTATTAATCTGGTGGTGGGCTGGTGCTTATATATTCAAGATGTTAGGAGATTTTATTGCCAGAATTCTTGTGTATGTCTCTGTTTTTCCATCTTTATTTTGGTTAAATTTGATTCTCTCTGTTTTGTTTCTTTCTTTCTGCCACTCTGTTTTGGGCACCGAATAATTTGAACATTTCTTTGTCAATTATGGAGAACAGGTTGCTTTTGGGGTTTGCTTATCCTGCGTTTGAATGCTACAAAACGGTTGAAAAGAACAAGGTCAATCTCGAAGAACTCAGATTCTGGTGTCAATACTGGTAAAAACTTATCCCCCCACCCCCGCCATTTTTGTCTTCCGTTTAATAAGGTTGAAATCGCAAATTTAATCCCCTTCCTTTTCTCTATTAAATTTCCTTTTTTTATTATCCACCCGAGTTTTTTAATTTCGAATACTAATCTTGTTTCATATTACGCAGTTATATTCAAAAAAGTTGCCAAGAATTAGTCAATTTTCTAATTTAATAAAAAGTAAAGAACATTCAACCCATCACTATCGCATCATACAATGACATGGGGTTATTTTCCAGTATCCATCCAGGGGAATTATTCTCATAAAAGCACATAAATGTTTTTTCCATGGGAAAAATGATGAAAATTTCAATCAAATTTGCAGGATTATCGTTGCTCTGCTTACAGCTTGTGAGAGGTTTGGGGATATATTTTTTTCATGGTAAGCAAACCTTTATGAAAGAAATAGATAAACCACAGATTGTGTCATTTTCTTTTTTCAATCTCATTTCTTGTTCATTTTGGGGTTATTTCCTTGATGAAGGTTGCCAATGTACGGTGAGGCAAAGCTAGCATTTGTCATCTACTTATGGTATCCAAAAACAAAGGTAAGAACAACACAAGTGAATCATTTGTTGATGAAAACAAATCCTCAACCAATTTTGAAAACATTATATGGTCTTATTTCAGGGAACTGGGTACATTTACGACGTGTTGTTGAGGCCTTTTATGGCGAAACATGAAACAGAAATCGACAGGAAGCTGCTGGAGTTGAAGGCTCGAGCTTGGGACTTTGCACTTTACTATTGGCAGAACTGCACAACAATGGGACAGACTACTTTCTTCCAAGTTCTTCAGTACCTCGCCACGCAATCCGGAAAGTTTACCAGCAATGCTCATGAGGTATATCGATAATTCCTCATCTAACACAACCTTTACATTCTGTAAAAACTTGCTATACAGACCATGAATAGAGATCATCAAAGAAGAACAATCGATAATTTTCATCTGACGTAACATTTTACATTTATGTAAAAACTGGCAATACAGACCATGGATTACAATGCTCAAAGAAGAAGCAAGACAAACTAAGTTACAAGCAACAACTCCTCCACAAGCAACAAGTAATACTAAAGAAGGAAACAGTAGTTCTTGCAAACACTCATCAACTTAACATTTGCTCACTAATCTCTACATTCAGCCACTTCTGCACAGAATAGTTTTATCCATTTCTGTTTCCTAGCAATACAACCAAGGAACTCCTTACACTATACGCATTCTGAAACTGTATTAAATTCGCGATCCTACACACATGTAATATTATCACATTTCAATTTATACACACCAACACTGACCTCGATCGAATTAGTATTAAATTGTGGGTTCCAACCTATATTGCAGAAAAGCAATGATCACGCCACAACCAGAGCACCACCACCAAGTGACCTGCACCCATCAAGCCCCAGGAGCCCAGACAGATTTGCACCAAGTGCCCCGCCACCACCACCCAGCCCTACCAAACGCGGAGCTTCAGAGTCCCCAAGATCCCTACGGGCCCGTGCCCACCTCAACAGTCACGCGGAAGCTGTTCGTGCAATGGACTCTGATGGTGATTCCAGTGACAAACTCCTTGAGGCACGCTTGAGGCTCCGCCGCTCCAACTCCAAGCCAATCTAAAGCTATAAAGGAACACAAGATTGCAACCAATTGTACAGAAGAAACCAAACCCACAAACCTACAAACAGAGGAAAACTAGCAATCGAATTATTTTTATCTTCAATTTCAGAATTCATTTCCATTCATTCTTTACTTTCATGGAAGTATTCTTGTACATCTATATACTTTCAATTTTTGCAATTGTACATCCAAATTCCCAACACTGGCAACAACTTAAAAGAATAAGTGACTGCTATCTAATGATCGAAGAACGAATAGAGCGAATGATTCGATGAAAAGTTTCTGCGATACTAGGTATCCAACGAAAGCTAATGAACCGGAAGCACGCGCTGAAGGGGTTACGCGTGGAGAAACTGAGCCAGAAGCGGCGGAGGAAGTGCGGGGAGTAGGAGTCGGGCGATGAAGACATGGGCTGGAGGTAGGCCCAGGCGGCTTGCTTGACGAGGCGGTTGCGGATGGAGGCGGTGGCGGCGGATGCGGTGGTGGGGGAGTTGACTGCGGGTGTGGAGGGGGAAGAAGGGAGGAGGTCTCTGAGGGAGGTGTAGGATAAGGAGGAAGGAGGAGACTTGAGGGCGGAGATGAAGTCAAAGTCCGAAACGACACCGTTCTGCTGAGGAGGGAGGCTGGCGGCGGAGTGGAGATGAGAAGAGGTGGTTATGAGCTTGGTAGGGATGATGAACGATGCGGAGATGGAGTTTCTGCGGTGGAGAGGCGGCGGCGGTTGTTCTTGGTCGTCCATTGAGAGAGGGGGGAGAGGGGAGAGGGGAGAGGGGAGGGAGGGGAGAGGAGGAGGATTTTTTATTTTCTTCCTCTTTTCGGCGGATGGTGACGGTGGTGGTGGTGGTGGTGGGGGTGGGGGTGGGGGTGGGGGTGGTGAAGTGCAATTATTGGCTTTTGTTGTCTCTATATTCTATCTGACGTGGCCAGAATTTGTTATATCGCCCTTCATCATTTTGGATGTTGTTTTTCACGTCCGTTCAAAACTATGATCACCATTTATAGTAAAAAGAGCGATCGGTGTCTTCCGTATGACTGCGGCAGAATAATTGAAGGTGCGCAAATTACCAGTCTTATTAGGTCGCCGATTTGTGTTTGGGCAGATCATCAACTTAGAAGCATCACTAAGAGTAAGGGGTCAAATTGAAAGGATAAAAAAGAAAATGTTAGTCTTAAATAGGGGTGTCAAAATGGGTCTGACCCGACGGGTCGACCCGTACCTGACCCGCAATTTGACCCGTTGGGTCATTATTTTTCGACCCGTTGAATAAAGGGTCAGAAACGGGTCAACCCTACGGGTCGTGGGTCGACCCGTCTGACCCGTTTAAAATTTTAAACAAAAAACCCTCATCCTCTCCTCTCATCTCTTCGCTTTCCACCGCCGTTTTTCTCTGCTACTGCACCTGTCTTGTTCTCATCTCCTCTAACACCTGTCTTGTTCTTCCCGATCTCCACCTCGTCGCCTCATCCGCATCCACGCCTAGCCCAGCATATATACATTCTTCCATCGGTCTGTCATCTTCTTCACTCATCTTCTTCAGTTTTTAAATTTCCTTAATCCATCACCAGCGCCGACCCATCAACAAACCATCGTCACCGCCGACCTACCAACACACCATCTTCTTCCCCACCATCGTCAACGCCGACCCACCCCATCGTCACCACCATCTTCTCTTACAGGTAGGGCTGCTCTGTCCACTCATAATTTACTCTTTGTTACTAATTAATCAGAATTATCTTTGATTTAGTTGATGGTGACTGATCTTATTTGAATCGGTTGAGGACTTGAGAACCCATGAAAGCCCATTTACTCATTTTACGTCACTTCTAGTGTTATGTACTTAATGGAGGAGAAAGTTATTGAATTGTGTGATTTAGTTGCACCTGTGAGATTGCAATTCTTACATTGCTTGCTTTGTTTCTTCAGTACTGGTTGAAGAAACAGAAGGATACATTGAAACCTGATCGACAGGAAGGTGGGGATCCGATTATTTGGACTTCCGGGCTCATCTTTGGAAAAGGAGAGGTATGTAACGTTGGTGCTATATTTTGGATTCTGCATCTCTATAGGAATTGTAACGTTTGGTGAAAATATCTGTTAAATAGTAGAGAAGAGAAGTTGGTGCTAGTATCTGTTAACGTTGGTGCTATACATTGAAACAAATGAATGATAAAAAGAAGAGAAGTTGCTCAGGTTTACTTGTGATTGTCTCTTGGGATTCATAAGTGTGCTCCTGTTATCTTTTTCCCATACCTTGTTGAACTTTTGTTTATTATGAATGTGGTGGTTACTGTTATCGTTTACATACCATATTTGAATTCCTGTTGAAGATAGGATTTAAGCAAGTTTACTCTCTTATATGTAAATTAGAGAATCTAAACCGTAGAATTGAATTATGAGTATGTTGATCTGAATTGTAAAGTGATAGCGGTATCAATTAAAGTTACTAGTCGTCAGTCAGCATTTGTGAGGCTGAATTAATGCTTGTCCAGATCAATGTAAAGTTCAAGCTAACTGTATGGATAAAATGTATTTGGGTGTTGTTGACCTGCTGAACTGTTGAAATTGCTGAATGTTGGAGGTCTACAAACTCACCCACCCATCAAGCATCTTAGATCATTGTTTAACCTTAAATTTGATAGGCTTGGTGTATTTGCAATGAAGAGAAATAGATCAAGACATAATTTTAAAAGAAAAATAACAATGATTACCAGGGACATATGATTCTGTTTTGTGTGACCTTCTCAACCGATCAAAAGGTTTTGATAGTGTGTCTATGTTTACATGGAATTGTTGTAATCTACTTTATTGTGCTCAATGCCTTGTATGTTTCTGTGACTGGAAGTGATACTTTAAATAAATTTCCGTGTGATTTTAAAGTGTATTCTTGGTTATATAAAGTGGTACTATACCCTTTACTTTTGGCTATCTGCCTTCTGAAGGCTCTTATTTTTTCATTCCTGATTACCTTTGTGAAAGTGAAGGCAATGATATCATTAGGTTATGAAATTAGACTGTGAAACATTCATTGGCTGTTTCATCTGTTGTCTGTTGACAGCCACTGCTAACTCTTTTTAAGAGGTTTTGAGGCACTAATGGTCATGTTTCTGTTAGTTGATTTGGTCTGTTTCTCCCTTTCCCATTTTGTTTTGACCATATACTCGTCCTCCCAGTGTATTTCTACATCTATAGATGTGTCCTGCTGTATGAAAACTGTTCTAATCTTTCTCATAATCAGAACCGTGGTCACATACTAACGTTTGTCATGATTTATAGGTGTTAACTAGATACTTGTTACAAAAACTTTTTGGCCCTGGCATTGCTGGTCTGACGAGTGACCACTTTCTTAATTACCTTGATCTTCCTGCCAATATCCATATTAGTTCATGACAAGTAGCCTTTGCTGTCACATGCAACGTGTTTTTAACAGAGATGTCATGTTTCTAGAGAAGATGTTTGTGGGTCATATTCAATTTGATTTATAGAGAAGATGGTTGTATGGGACACAAGGTAATATCATTTTAATTTATAGATTTTAAATTGAGTACACGTATAATTTGTTTAATATTTGTTTAATTTGTTTTTATTGTAGAGGTTGAGAAGTCAGCTTTGGAGGAGCTCACTGAAGATATTATTTCCCTTTAAATACATGCAATTTTAATTTTAGAATTAGTACAAATGTTTATGCTAGAATTTCATTGGATTTGTTTAATGTTTATGCTAGAATTTTAAATAAGTTTTTTTATTGCTAGTTTTCGTTTAAATACATGTAATTTGTTTAATGTTTATGCTAGAATTGCATTTTTAAATCCGTTTATTTCATTGTAGTATTTGTTTAGAAATTTAAATGTATAAAATATATAGTATGAAACTTATTAACCGAAGAATCACGTCAATAATAACTTGTTTTTATAAAATATTTATTTTAAAATTTTTTATAAAGAAAATTGATATTTTAAATGCATCATTATTTTTAAAAACAAAAACCCATATCAAAAAAATTTTAAAAAAAAATTTAAAATTCGGGTCGGAACGGCCCACCCGAATTTGGGCGGGTTAACCCGACTGCATTTGGGCGGGTTGACCCGCTCGCGCTGTTCATGGGTAGTTGACTGGTCAACGGGTCGCGTGCGGGTCATGCTGACCCGTTTGACCCTCTGAATTTTTGTGGTGACGAAGACACAACATGGTAAAACGACGTCGTTTTGATTCGTCAAAACGACGTCGTTTTACTTATTGGGTCAGATGGGTCGGGTCGGGTCGCCCCGCTACCCTGCGGGTCAAAAACAGGTCGGGTCATTTTTTACCCTCAACCCAACGGGTCACTGCTAAACGGGCCGGGTCGGGTCGGGTCGACCCGTTTGACACCCCTAGTCTTAAAGGACTAATATTATATATATAGAGAACATTAGGGAATGAGCAATCAGTTGGAGGTGGAGAAGTGGTAGTCCACCAAAGCTCCTCATCACTTTCATTGATATTTTCCATCCACTTGTTTTTCAAATTAAAGAATTCAAACCTCATCAGCTCTCACTTTCTTTCAAATACATGAATAATAGTGGTCAATTTGCGCGACTCAGACCCTCATACTATTATTTATTATAACTAACCCTTTTTCCCATTTTATCTTATTTCATATTCTTTTTCCTTCCATTTGTGTAAAAACATCAGTCATTTTTAACTTCCTTTGGCTCTTGCAAATTAAGAGCTAATCGTTCTACTACCAATAAGTATATAGTTCATTGGACATTCGCTAATGTCAAAATATGCCTAAACCTATAGAAAAATAAGAAGCACTGTTCTGCCAAGCGAAAGTTTTGATTTACAATTGATGAAAATAATAATACAGTGTGCTAGTGTGAAATGCAGTTTTCCACTCTTTTTATCCATGTTTATCTTTTTCGTTCTATAATGGCAAAAGGCCAATTAATTTCTTAAAAAACAAAAATAGAACACAAAAAGCCCAACAGTATGCTTCAGAATCAGAACCCAATGCTCAAAATCAGACAGACTTAAGTTCCATCGATGCCGTGTTTTGAATTCACGGCGACAGGATCAACTAGCATTTATAAACTCAGAAGAAGAAATGTTACAACTCAACTTCACAAAAGTATCAAGACATACATACAGCTAAATTAACTTCCGTCGCGGGGGATATCGTTGCTTCAACTTCATCCTGTGCACAATGCTTAAGAGCATAGTACAGTCGAACCATTCCGTTGCCTTCAAGCCTTCAACCCCCCTAGCAAATCTATGGTAACCATCCACGAAAAAGGGCCACAAGCTTATAATTTAAATAATTCACGCAAATACCGTCATCTGTGTGTTGCACGTAGCATTTAGTCCAATAATCATGAACATTTACTATTTTACTTCATTTTTCCCTTTAACTTACGAGCAAATAGACCACGGAGGTACTATGCCGAAACTCTGCCTTATAGCAAGCAATGAACTCCAGCTAACCATATTTCATCTTCTTCCAAATTCATCTGCTGTTAGTGTTCTTCATGAAATCTGTTGGCATTTATGCAGCAATTAGTAAGAAGTTTCTACTCGCCGATGTGTTCTTTGATTTAGCTCACTAGGGGAATCGAGTTTATCTCTGTACGGAGTTTATAGCACCCAATGGCACGTCAGTAGTTACGATGGGTGGAGTCTGTGCCTCAGGAGTGTGGACATCAGCCATTCCGAAGTCACCTGGAAGTATATTCATCCCGCTCCAATCAATATTCGCTATAATATGAGTCAAGGATAGAGTATTCAACTCAGGTATTAAGAGAGAAGGGGTTTAGCAAGTAATAAGAAAAGGTAATAATAATCTGAAGCAAGGATACAATCTGTTTTCCACAAATCTGTAATGCTCATGTCAGCATCTGAAAGAAGCCAATAATCTGCATCATTCTGCATCAGTAACATAACACTTGATATTAACAAGGATTTTCAATACATCCAAATAGGAAAATCAATTTTAATTTAGAATGTCTATGGTCACAAAAAATATTCTCTGTAAAAATTGAAGAAATCGGAATCCTATACCAGTTGGAGATGAGACCTATCAAGAATTAGGTTTTGCAGTATAATTCAAATGCAAAAGAATATGCATCTTAACAATCTGACACTTAGCAGCAGACGAGATCCTAACCAACTTATTTGAGGTCAACATCCGTTCTTTTTTATTTCTTCTTTGCAATAACACTGGTTTACCAAAATAGTGCAATGTAAAAAGAAGTGCTTCAAATCATTGCTATTTGACTCGGACCTGTTCTATTAAAAGTCGGAAGCATTTCAAATCGTTTGTTGACAGACACAAAGTCGAGGAAAACCTTTGAAATTCTTCCAATATTGGACCTTAGACATGCTAATTTGAATTATCATGCTATGCCTTCAAAAAACTGATCTAGCACTAGGCAATCAACAACTAAGCTTGAAAAATACAATGCTTCAAACTAGAAACTCAGACACAAGCCATTTCCATACTTAACTTTTCCCTAAACTAGTGCTTTACCTTTGCAGAAGTCATTCTCATGACTGTTTTTCAATATAGATGTAAGTTTATCTTTTTGAACAAAATATTTACTCATAGGAATAAAGCTCAGAGTAACTAAAGTTGCCATACTTACATCATCCTCACAAGGAACAATCTTCATCATTCCTGCAATCAACTCCTGTGAAGTATTTACACTAGGGAACAAAGTTTGATCTACTTGTGCCTGAGGTTCAGTTTCTTTCTGGCTTCTCTCTGAGGTCACTCTCTCTGTTGCCAGATTTTCATTAGAACCTGAACTAGAAGTATGAGGGACGCTAACAGATGCCTCAACACCATTCATCTCATCAAAATTTTCCTCAAATTGACTGGAAAAACAAGAGAAGAAAGTTATTAAAAAAAGGAATGACAAGAAGCATGCAAAGGATGCCACAATGTGAAAATTACTCATAAATGCACAATAGTGGAAGCATCAGTGCCATAAAAAAATTCGACACACCTTACAAGGTAGACATCAATGGGACCCATCGTGCTTCTGAGGACTATCCGGTATCTCCTTTGAGGATCTGCCGCTTGTTGTACAGAGCAGTAATTCTGCTAGACCACAGAGAATGTGAAATACAGATACTAAACGAAAGAGAATGCTCCTGTTGAAAAATGTTCTCCCATCAACTCACCTCATCTGGATCAGGGACTTCCAGCGTAGTTCCATGCGGAGCTTTAATTGCTATCAGGGTTTCATTCTGGCACAAGTAATGTTAGAACGTAAAGTTAAAAATGGTGATCAACCATGGAAATCAGTTGTCGAAGTGGAGAAATGAATATCATAGGTAAATGCACGTAGTAAACTGACTTGGAAACATGGTACATTCTTGATGTCTTCTTCAGTTACAAAGAGCCACCTGAAAATATTTGAAAATAAAGACGTTAAAGAGAGCTTATAAATACCAGTTAGGTCAATTTGAAGGGAAAAGCTTGGACGGAAAATAAGTTACTTTTGGTTGTTCTCCTCCTCACTCAAAATTCGTAATTTTTCCTGCATTTCTCTGCAGCGGTTTGGGAGCATCAGCAATATCCAGTAGAGTCAATACTGTAACATTAACTTCGGTACAAGGAAATCTATAATGTAACCTTATTTGATCATCTATTCTGCGCTCTTCCATGGACAGCTTTGCAACTTCTTGCTGTAGAAAAATAGAAAAATGGTCAATAATATTCTCTAAAAAGGCATTGGTAATTTCTTACAATTCACCCAGTTTTGGCTTCATTTTCTTGCTTGAAAAGCATTAGTAACAAGCAAGAATGGATAGCATGCGAGAATACGATAGCCAGATAAAACAGTACACCGAAACAAAGCTGCTTGCAAAACAGGAGATAAAAGTTTTCACTTCATTCTACCTGTAGTAAAGTAGCACTGGCTTCTGCCTCCCCCGGTCCTGAATTATCAACTCCCCTGGTCAGCCAATCAACAATCTTCACTTAAGTTCCCACGTTGCATCAGATGCTTATTTAAATCAAATAACAGTAACTATATATATAGTAAGAAGTATCAAGGTATTATTGCTTTGACATTACTTCCAGCGTATTCTATTCTTAAGTTTCTTTTCTATTAGTCCAATTCCTTCCAAGACATTTGTTATGTCATATATCCGCCTCTTTTGGACCTGTTTTTAAAAAATAAAAGCAAATATTAGCCAACTGTAAGATGGCTTTCAAGAAAAGAGTGAAAATTCAGAAATATGATCACCTCTAAAGTTTCTGCAGCATTGTTTAAGTCGAGAATACCATCTTCAGCATGCTTAATTAGATTGACAAATTTCTTAGTCAAAAGACCTAGGGAACATAAACATAAATGGAAGTTAAGTGCTATATAAGATAAATAAGCACAACAAACTTGTTTAGAGCCGAGACTTTCAACTTTACCTAGGGAACTATCATAACGACAGCTGCCAGCTGGAGTAGGGGGGGACGGGGAATCTGCAAATTCACACAAAATATTTCATTGAGGTCCAGTTTTATTGGCAATGCTAGGCAGATTAAACCTTATAGCACACAAGTCCATTTATTCAGGGTGTAAACCTTCTGAGACTAAGCCTCTAAAGCTCATGCAAAAGATTTCATTCAATAATCAAGAACTCCTAAGGTAACATTTCTAACCAGGATTCGACATTGGAGTTTGAGGTGCATATCTGTTGCCTTTCGCCGTTGATCTGTTGGATGCCCTCCCCCCTTTCGCGGCGGACACAGGTGTACGGAACGGACTATTAGATGTCTCACTACTTGAACCAACTCCATTACTATTTGCTCCACCCTTCCGCTTTAACTGCTAATGAAACACCAAATAGCAGAAATGCTAAGAGCATTAAAAGGCAGAATAAAAACTCATGTAGATCCGCTACTCCAACAAAGACATCAAAGTTACAAAAACGCAACAAATCCAGGCATCCATTAGCAAAAATAATACATGAGAACCACAAGAAGCAAACCAGTTTGCCCAATCTAAAACAGTAAGGGTTCATCCATCATTTATTTTCAAACTTCACCAAAGTAACTCTTACAACATGAAAATCAAGCACCTGGAATTCCCATGAAGTATAACAACAATCAACGCAATCATCATTCCTCCCACATTATACGTTTCAGCAAACAGTTCCAACATCAACTCTGAACAATTTAGCCATTAACTAAGCAACTAGAGTCTAGACAACAATTGCGCACAAACATCAAGCAAAATTCCGTTTAGATTATCAATACACGTACCAACATCACCGCATCCAACAAGACTAGCAAACTGATAAAGGTAAACAAAGAAGAAAACCGTACAGGAGATCTAACGACAATAGCATCAGCAGGTTCACGATCGGCGATGACTTTAGTGGGAGTACTACCGGGGATGGAGAAGCGGTGATAATCTTCAGGAGGGAGGAAAGGTGGTTTCATGGATGCGAAAGCAAGGTGGCGTCTGAGCGGCGGCGGCAGGATCGGGGCAGGAGATGGCGGCGCCGCGCTGGGGGAGGCCTTGGCGGCGCCAGACATGGGAGGAATGTGAGTGGATAGAGGAAGAAGGGGAAGGTGAGGAGTGGGTAGAGTAAGGTTTAGAGCGAGTGGGTTGTGGTGTGGTGCGGTGCGTGGGGGTTAAGGTGGAGAAGAAGAGAGGAGAGCAGAAAACGAGGGAAGGGAGGGAGTTTTTCTATTTTTTGTCTCAATTTTATTTTCTTGTTTTTGGGTTTTTGGATGGGATGGGTTGTGGAGGGAAGAATATATGGTAGTAATTGTAAATTACTCTCTTTTTGTGTTTCTGTAGTTTCTGTTATTTGCGTTCCGGGGCTTTAATTTCTTGTAATTTTCTTTTGGGACACCAAACTTTTCTGTTCTTCTCACATGGGGGCCTAGCCTGCGTGGTACTTTTGGTCAACTTTAGGAGCGTCTCTGCTCTTTTTACTCTTTTTTTTTTTCTTTTAGGGGTAGCAAAGCAATAAAAAAAAAAAACAAATCGGTAAACTGAATAGTATTAATAACGCTACACAAGAAGTATAGGTGCATTGAAAAAATGGCCGGCCAAAACCGACTAAAAGCAACACAATAAAAATATTAAAACTAGTATTAGAAAAACGGACTTTTTATTGTCGTTTCTATTTTTGGTTTTTTATTTTTTTTCTTGATTTTTAAACCCAAAATAAAAAATAAGAAACTACTTTTTTTGATTTTTAAAATTGTGTTTCTGTTTCTATAAATTGTTTACTTAAAAAAAATATTTTACTATATTATTTTCTGTTTCTTTTTCTTATATTTTTATTTTAGAAAAAAAAACAGAAAACTAAAAGCAAAAACGATAACAAATATTGAGTTTTAAAGTTAAGAAAAACAAACATTAGATAATCACACTTCTGTAAGTACAATTTGAAAAGTTATAGACTAACGAATTTATTTTATATCTTTAACTTATTCACTAACTAGAGTTGATGGTTTTAAACATTGCTTACATTCTATATTATTTTTTATCAATTTGTAAATTGTATAATATAAATGCAAATGCAAAAAAAATCATGTCCCTAGCCGTATAGTATTTTATAAGCTTAACAATTT
Organism: Viola odorata; assembly: GCA_963691705.1. Classification (NCBI taxonomy): domain Eukaryota; kingdom Viridiplantae; phylum Streptophyta; class Magnoliopsida; order Malpighiales; family Violaceae; genus Viola; species Viola odorata. The sequence continues at coordinate 55,475,493 of OY829543.1, read as the reverse complement.
ATTGTATTAGGGCACGTATTACATCTATTGTGATTGAATTGTGCAAAATTGTATTGTAGTTTTCTAAACTTATATTTTGGTGATACAAGCTTCGAGCTATTGTATACACTAATAGTGTAATACACATCAAGAGCATCCAAAAATACATAATTATGTGATGATATATATTTACATGAAAATGTTCGAACGAAAATTAACCTCGCATTCGTAAAGAGTAGAAAGAATGTGGCCGAAAAGATTTGAGACTGTTCTCTTGGAGTCTTATCAACTTTTATTAGCAGACAATGTATTGGTTTCCTTTTTCTTTTTTTATCTAAGATAACTCCTCCGATAGACTATAGAGAGCTCAAAACCAGAAGATAACAAGAGAGCCTAAAACCAGCTGAATGTTATCCGCAAACATATCTAGATATGCTGCGCATGATTATCCAACAAATTAATCAATTGTTACATTTACAGTTTTTTTAAATTAAAAACAAAAAACAGGAAATTAAAACGCACGAGAGGGTTTAAATTTTAAATCAATTCTTGTTTTTTTTCTAATTCCAACATGGGGAGAATTGTCAGCGACTTGTCACTCGAACAAATTGCAAACGACTTGTTATGAGAAACGGCGTAGCTTTTACACTGCCATTGGCGGGACAAAGAGGTCAAATCGTAAACGACAAGTTATCAGAATTTAATTGATGAACACAAAACCTTAGCAGTGGCCAGTGGGATATCAAATCATCAATTTTCCATTCAATCCGTAGAAAACTTCTTTACCACTCTCCTTTATCATCTCCGTCGAAACAGACACGAGTTTGGCTTTAGCCCCTGAACCGGCAACTTGCCACTGGGTGTGTTGTGTGGCAGATGAAAAGTTCAGAGGCAGTTAAGCTTAATCTTAAGGTAGGCAAAACTGACATGGACTAATGACCACCGCTCACGACTTCTAATCATTGAGCACCATATAGATCATCAACAAAGTCAAAACAAAGTAATCTCGAATTACATAGATTTTTGGCACCAAGGAAACACTAGATAAATGCTCCTAATCTATACCAGAGCCTTCATTGCTGACGAAGCTAGCCTACTCTAGCAACCAAACTTCAGACTGCTAACTTACATCTACAGAGTAAAATAAACAACATGTACCATAAAAACCAAGAGAACATTCAAGATATAAGTTCATAGGTTCCAAATCCTAACAGTTCTGCCTCGATGTTTAGCTTAGTTCACATAAATAGTTCAGTAGTTTTCATGATATAAGCAAGCAACATACACTCAACAGCATGAATAGAGAAGAAACACAGAAAGAAACAAGAATTTACCCTGTATTAGAATCAGTATCACAATTTACACGTGACAAAGGCGAAGAACGAAGTGGAATGGAGGAATTACAACAAACCTCAATTCTACTTCGAAACTGTCCCTCAGTCATCTTCAACAATACATGTAAAGGGAAACAAACCCCTTTCTCCATACAGCATTGGTGTCTGGGTTTGATTCTATTCTCTAAACTAAACGAAAAATACTGCGGGAACTCCTTCAATTCATTCAAATCCCTCCCCATTTCCACCACAAAATAATTCAGTTTCGGCTCAACATTATCCTTAATACTATAATTAAAAAGCTGGGGAAACCTTCTAAACATAGACCTCGAATCTTGACAAGAGAATCCAATTTTCTCAAAGTATTGAATACGAGGAATCAGCTTATCTTCCACACTACAAGAGAGCAAATACGTGTGTTTGTTTACCTCAGCAATGCCCATGCTATGGAGGAAATACAGGGCCGGCCTCAGGCAATGCTTGATGCTGGAGACGAGCAATCTGGGTCGCCGGTGAATGACCCGTTTCAAATCGGACCCGCTAACGCCGGCTTCCCTGAGGAGAAAAGTGAAGATTGGGAGGATGGTGGAGGCGTTGGATTGGAGGATTTCGGGGCACATGGAGGCGATTCTGCGGAAGTCGGGGGAGGTGAAGTTCATGGAGGTGAGCAATCCGACGATGGATTTGACATCGTCGATGGAGGAGGAGAGGATGATGGGGCGGTGGTGGGTCAAGAGGGAGAATACGTCTAAGCCCAAGGAGTCTAAGTAGAACATCTTTTCTTGGAAATCGGCGAGGTGGGTTTCTTGAGGAGGGATGTTTTGGTGGTGCAGGGGTGAGATTTCCTGAGTTTTGGTTGGTTTTGGTGGGAGGGAGACGGTGATTGATTTGGAGGGAGAGGGGAATTTAAGGGTTCTTGAGGAAGAAGAAGAAGAAGGAGGAGGAGGGAAAAGATGGTGGGGTTTTGGGTGAGGGAAAGAGGGTTTAGGATTGGAGAGGAAATGGAGGTGGAGATGGAGATGGAGATGGAGATGGAGACGGAGGGTGTCTTGCATTGTTATGGTTCAGGTGCTACATGGCTGATTCTTGGCTTTCCTTTTCATCTCTTTTTTTCCTGGTTGAGGAAAGGTGAGAGAAGAAGATGTAATGGAAGAGGATAAGGGGGTAGAAAGATGTTTTGGAGTTGGGGGTGAAGCGTGTTGGATTATTTGGATAATGGTTTTGGGCTGGGCTACTATTGCTGTTTCTAGTCTTCACTCTTCACTGATGGGACTTATTGATTTGAGCCCATGAACTCAAACACACGGTTTTTTTAACCTTTCTCGGTATCCTCTCTATACTTTCGAGCATGAAACTAATCAAGTCAAGTATGGTTGGGTCTAGAAAGCGGTGACTTTGCCAACGTAATTTTTCTCCATTCCATATTGAGATCTAGATTACAGACAAACAAGTCTCTTACCAATTGACTATAATTAATGTTGGTAATCACTTAGTTTGTTGGATGACACTAGTTTCGTATGAGCATCAACGAATTTGAACCTTATAGCTATCCTAGCATGATTTCATCATTCTTTGTTCTCATACCTGACTGAGATGTAATGCATTCATTCCCTCTGGGATCGTTGAGTAGAATGTAGTTAAAAATAGATAATTCTTTTACTATTCGACCGCTATGTTGATAATTAAATAAAAATAAACACAACAGTATTACATTTTTTTATTACATTAGGTGTCAATATCTATTTTGGGGGAATGGGGTGATAACATTTTAAAGTTTATCTATTAGGATCAACTTTTGTAAAGTTTGTGATCGATTTATAATTAGGGATGACAATTGGACAGGTATGGAGCGGGTAAGCACTATCCATACCCGCACCTGCAAATTTGCGGGTAATCCATACCCGCATCCATATCCATATGGAGTGGGTAAATGAAGGATAATTTTATCCGCGAATAACCCACGGATACCCGCATATTTGGTTGAATTTCAAATTTCAATCAAATTAATGTATAAAAAAATCAATCTAATTTAATAACAATACCACACAATAATACGGGTATTATACGAAAAAAGAAAAAAACTAAAGAAGGGCTATTTTTTAGGGTTGGTATATATATTTCGTGCCGGTATTATAGTGGATATCCATCCCCGCACTTTGCGGGTATTGGAGCGGGTAAGTACTATCCATACCCACATCTATACTCGTATTTTGTGGGTGCGAGTATATCTATACCCACAAAATACCCACATTGTGCGGATAATATGCATCCACAATTACGAGTATTGGGCGGATATCCATATCCGCGGGCGAAATTGCCATCCATATTTATAATCTTATTTCATTTTGTCTTTTTAAAAGTGTACCATAGTACACATACATCTTGCGTCGTGTTTATAAAAATAATAATGCTATCTTCAAGAAATTAGAAGAAAATTGTAATTTAACGCTAATTTAATGTTGTTGAGTTATATATAAACATGAGCTAGGATTAGGGGTGTCAAACGGGTCGACCCGACCCGACCCGACCCGTTTAGCTGTGACCCGTTGGGTTGAGGGTCAAAAATGACCCGACCCGTTTCTGACCCGCAGGGTAGCGGGTCGACCCGACCCGACCCATCTGACCCGTTAAGTAAACCGACGCCGTTTTGACGAATCAAAACGACGTCGTTTTGGCATGCTTTGTCTTTATGAAGACAAAATTTCAGAGGGTCAAACGGGTCATAAATGGGTCAGCATGACCCGCGCGCGACCCATTGACCAGTTTGCGACCCGTTGACCAGCTGGTGACCCATGAACAGTACAATACGGGTCAACCGCCCAAATTTGGACGGGTCAGCCCGTCCAAATTCGGGTGGGTCGGCCCGACCCGAATTTTTGACCCGGATTTTAATTTTTTTTTTATATGGGTTTTTGTTTTTAAAAATAATGGTGCATTTAAAATATCAATTTTCTTTACAAAAAATTTTAAAATAAATATTTTATAAAAAAAAGTTGTTATTGACTTGATTCTTTGGTTAACAAGCTTTATACTATATATTTTATGCATTTAAATTTCTAAACAAATACTACAATGAAATAAACGGATTTAAAAATGAAATTCTAGCATAAACATTAAACAAATTATATTTGTACTAATTCTTACATTAAAATTGCATGTATTTAAACGAAAATTAGCAATCGGAAGTAAAATTAATTCTATACATGCAGTTTAGATTCTTAGAAGAAATAATATTTTCAGTGAACTCCATTCGTATACTATACATCACATCACAAATTAAATGCATGCAGTTTAGATTCTTAGAAGAAAATGACATGAAACTAATTCCAAAAAAAAGGATGAAGAGGTTTTACGTCATCTTCCTTTGCCTTCTCTCAATACCACTCTACATATCGAGCTACATATATATGCTTTTAGTATGAAAGAGAAAGGAAATGAAACAGAAGAGAAGTATATAAGATCCTTTCACTGCCGGAAGAATCATTTCAAGTTACTAGCAGGAAATGCCAAGTTCAATGGTGCCATCATTAACTGGTTACATATCAAAGTCAAAACCCTCAGAGACATTATGGAATGCTGATATAAGAAATTAAGCAACACATTTCATATATAAAGGCATGAGTATCAATGAAGAGCAATTGCCAAAGTGGTTCTAGGAGTGACCCCAGCTTAATTTGCAGAAAATACCTGGAACTAGTAACATCCTTATGTAAAACCGAGTAGTATAGAACACATGAGTAATTAAGTCTAGCATCCAAGATGCTACAATGGTACCTCAGAAAACAATGATCCCAATTGTCCATACCAGGCCCAACATACAATCTCAGGAAACCCTGAATCAGAGAGAATTACCTGATTGCGCATTCATCATATTTGTTTTTCCTACAGTTAGGCAGTATATGTCTGTCTGCCCAACACACCTATCCTTTGGCAAAATCAATTACCTGAAACCAAGCACAATTTTCTTTTCATCAATTACCTGACCTCACTATATGCAGATCGTAACGCAATAAAAATAACAATTCTCTAATTCTCACCCATATGGCTCCATGTGGCCTCTGTTTCTTTACATCTTCAAAATACTCCCTAAAAATCACTTGTTTTGTTCAAGTACCACCCTATAGCACAATTGCAAATGTACTTTTAATTTATCTTTTTATCATGTTCCACAATGGTACTTAAAGTATAAAAATTTGAACTAAAAGCAATCAGATTCACATTCCAAAAGAAATTATCCAAATGAGAATTCCTCATCCCAACTCGAACTCTTCTTCAATATTAATGCATTTCTCAATTCCCGCACTTGGTTTCACTTCGTAAATGAGCATAATAGCATGAAGGTTTTCATGTCCATGTATGGTCATATTAACTACCTCCTCTGAACCACACAAAAACACTTCCAAACTTAAATAAACAAGTCCAAGACCAGTATCACACTTACTTTTGAACAAAATCGGAACCACCCCTCCATGCATTGCCTAAGGCTTGCCATGCTCCTGATGCCAAATTCTTTACAGAATGATCAAGCACTTTCAAACCCTACAACCATTCAAAACTATTTGCAGTTAGCTCACTTTCAACTAAACACGGAAACCCAAACAAAGAAAATGAAGCAGAAAACTTGCCTGGCCAAGTACAGAATCCTGGCTTGCCTTTTCCAATTTATCCAAAGCAGATTTCCTCCGCTTCACATCCTAACCATCTTCTTCCTTATCAGATATCCCTCCTCGCTCTTCCTCCTCTTCCTTGGACGAAGACTCAGATTCGTCGTCGCCAACATTTTGTATATCCGCAAGGCTCTGTGCAGCTTTTCCCGCAACCTCGACCGCCTACATCCATAAATTTCGTTAAACATCAAAATCTCCACTGAACCCAGATCTATCGCTTCCATAAAAACGACCAACAAACTCCAAACCCCTAACTTTTTTCCCCAGAAAGGAAGGATACTTACATTGCGAGAAATTTCTTCAGCTGCCTTCTGGAGATCTGAGAGGACGGACAAAGGAGAGAAACCCCACCCACCCCATCCCCCACCACCCCCTCCTCCTCCCCCAGCCGAGGTCTTTGCTTCTTCTTTCTTGGGCTCCTCTTTTGGTGACTTGTTGTCCTCTTCCATTATGGAAAGTACAAAAGCTTTTTCTTATTTTGATCTCCCTTTTGTAATGTGCAATAATAAAGTTTGAGAATTGAGACTTTAGGCTGGGTCTTCTTCCTGAAGTGTCACTCTTTCTGTTCTAGGCATGGACTGTGAAAAACTCAGCAATCTATGCGATGCAGCTTGAAATCAAAGGAATTGGATCTAAACCTTTGGTGAGTTGGGTGGGAGGGAGAGATTATACAGAACAGAAGACAGGGATGAGGAGAGATGGGTGGGAGGGAGAGATGGAGAGCTGCAATTGGGTTTGGATCTGCGAGGAAGAGAGGACATGAAAAGAAGAAGCAGAAGGAGCAGTCATCGCGTTCAAATTTAAACGGGTCAAACGGGTCGACCCGCGACCCGTAGGGTCGACCCGTTACTGACCCATTATTTAACGGGTCGAAAAATGATGACCCGATGGGTCGAAATGAGGGTCGGGTACGGGTCGACCCGTCGGGTCGAACCCGTTTTGACACCCCTAGCTAGGATCATATTTTTTGGTCGTCAAAACTACTAGCTACTAGCGATAGAAAATGAGTTGTGAAATAAGTTAAGTATATTTTATTTCACTGTGAACACTTGAATTTAGGTGCTTTGATTCTTATAGGATGTTTCTTGGAAGAATAGCAAGATCGTTTTGTCATGTCATTTCAGAGAAATGTCTCCATCGTGCTCATCAATTTAGCTAGTTTTTTCACTTGTTTATATCTTTTTATTTATCGATAAGAGTTCTAGAGATGTTATTATTTACCTATGGAAAACGGAGAGAGTATATCTTTTTAATTTAAATAAAATATATCTAAATGAATATAAAAAAAACAAACATTTATAAAGGGTGAGAAAAAAGAGAGACTAACAAAGATTTACTAGATTTGCGGATTGGCCGGCCCAAAATGTATGGAATAGGGTAGCCCACTAATACAAACCCCAAATTCCAAAATTCCCGAAATTGTATTTTCTCCCCTACCAAACAGATCCTTACTCTGTCTGCTTATCTTCTTCCTCACCCACTAATCACCATTTCTCCACCTTATATACACCAACACTCACTCTCACTCACCAATCCGATAATAAACCCTAGCTCACATCTCTTCTTTCTTCCAAACAACGGCAGCCATGGCCTGCTCAGCTACTTCTCCGACTCTCATCTCCTCCCTCGCTACCGCCAAATCCATGGCTTCTCCAATCTCCTCCTCCCCTAAAACCCTAACCCTCCCCTCTTCCTCCTTCTTCGGCCTCCGCAAATCCCTCCAATCCCCCATTCGCTCATTCTCCTCTTCTCGCGGCTCCCATTCTAGAAACTCCTTCGTTGTCAAAACCTCAGTTAGTCGCTCACTCACTCATTCGCTTACTCACTGATGAATTGAATTGAGTGTATCAGCATTGTTTAATTCTTGTGATTTTCTTTTAATTTGTGCAGAGTGACCTTCCGTTGGTTGGCAATAAAGCGCCGGATTTTGAAGCGGAAGCTGTTTTCGACCAGGAGTTTATTAAAGTAATTAAGTTTATTTCTTTTCGCATTTTATGATTTCCTGTTAGTCATGTATTCATTTATTTATTTAAAAAAAATTAAAACTGGTTTGTGTGGCCTTTTATCAGGTTAAATTGTCTGACTACATTGGAAAGAAGTATGTGGTTTTGTTTTTCTACCCACTGGACTTCACATTCGTTTGTCCCACAGGTTTGGTTTTGTTTTCTTTGGCTTCTTCTTTCTCTCGACTATAAACAGTGAACATGTGATTTTCAGATTAGGATGCTGATTTTTTTCTTCTCTCTTTTTGTGTGGTTACAGAGATTACTGCTTTCAGCGACCGTCATGGAGAGTTTGAGAAGCTGAACACTGAAGTTCTAGGTGTTTCAGTTGACAGTGTGGTGAGTTTTATGTTAAATTTGACTTTCTTTGCAATCTATGTGGTTGTGAAGTTTGGGTTTAAGAATGTGGCTAGTTTCATCTAAACGGTGTCATTCTAATGTTGAGTGTGAGTTGCTTGGTCTCGTTTAGATGGTCTCACTGTAATGTGGGTCAAAAACTTTGTGACGTGGTTTATAACTCTGTTGGGAGTTGTAGTAGGATTGACTGTACATGTTGGTACAGCTAAAACCATATAGGCATCACGTGTCCACACAAGTAATAAGCATATTTCCACATTCCTGTTCGGTATCTCTGCCTCAAGTTGAGTTATGGGTGCAATCTTAAGTTCAACAAAGTAAAATATTGTGGGTGCCATTTTTACTGGCCTTCTTCTTAGATAAAGATGTTAGCTACTGCTAGCTATGTTTGGCACTTTCATTGATACTCAGTTTAATGGTTTTGGCTACTTGTTTCATTTATTTAGTCAATGAATCTGAACCTCAAAACAAGGAAAAAGGAGGACTTGAGGAAGCTAGTAATATTTATGACATTGTTTCAATACATTATCCTATTGAATTCGGTGTATTTGATCTTTGTAACAATTCCGAGTTTCCCCGTAAGGAGCTGTTTTGTAGCTAGACCATTGCTTAATCGCTGGCATTTCAAAAGCTTTTATCAGTCCCTTTAATCTATGCCTATTGGAAAGCATAACCTGAAATATCAATTTGGTTATGCATCAGTTCCTATTGTCATTACTCTTAAATTTTTTAGTTGGTTATTGATATTTCTCCTCTCGTGCTATTCTGTGTAGTTCTCCCACCTTGCATGGGTGCAGACAGATAGGAAGTCAGGTGGCCTGGGAGATTTGAACTACCCCTTGGTTTCTGATGTCACCAAATCGATTTCAAAATCTTTTGGAGTGCTGATTCCTGATCAGGTATTGGTCATACTCTCTTTCCTAAATCACATCATCTGATTCTAACAAAGCATACACACAAGTATGGACGCCTTTATATGTTAGTGTGCTTCTTTGAGCACATTCTTCCATTGGCATGATCCAAGTTGTGAAAAGGCCCCTGATTACTTTGGCCTGGCACCGTTCTCCTGTAACGTTTTTCTTTGTTGTCAGGGAATTGCTTTGAGAGGACTTTTCATTATTGACAAGGAAGGAGTCATCCAACACTCCACCATTAACAATCTTGCCATTGGGCGTAGCGTTGATGAGACAAAGAGAACACTCCAGGTGATTATATCAGCAGCAACCCTGTTGATTCTGAAAATTAAGATGGCTTTATTTTTAAGATCTTAAAAAGTATCGGCCCTGCCAGGTTTTCATTTCATCCTCATTGGTTCTCACCTGTTCCTGGTTTGCTTGCACTTCTTGTAGGCCTTGCAGTTCGTGCAGGAAAACCCCGATGAGGTTTGCCCAGCTGGATGGAAGCCTGGTGAGAAGTCCATGAAGCCCGACCCAAAGCTGAGCAAGGAGTATTTTGCTGCGATATAAGAGGTAGGATCGGAAACTGGTTTCTCATCACTGTGAACTAGGAGGTGTAAACAGTTTTTTTTAATTTTTTCTCATGTAATGTGAAGTAGACATGAGTTTTGAGTAGCAGTTCTCTGAAATAAGTGCTTTACTTCTGCATTGGACATGACCACTTTTTTTTATTTTTTTCAAATGAATTGATGTAAGATCTTGGTAATCCCCTTTTGTATGGAGGTATGTATGTGTTCGTGTCATTTTGTAATGGAATGCGATGCGCGTTATATTCACCGGAAGTAAGCCCCTAAATGCCGCTAAAGAATGTTTACTACATTTCCGGTTAGACATCAGCTGAAAAGTTTGGTTGGTAAAAAAGGTTTTGCACTATGGTCAGACGTTCGTGACTCAAAAATCCTGGTATTTATGTTGTTGCCAAAATATTACTCCAGAGAAGAATACTGTTTTGGGTTTTTGTGTAGATGGGCTTTAGGCCTGAAATTCTTCGCATCCATAATTTTAACAATTTCTGGCCTTTATGTCTACGGGCCACGTTAACTTTGGGAAGCACGTTATTGTTTATGACAAGCCCATATCTGATCCCAATTACCTAGTACTCCGTGTCACCAAAAAAGAGAGGACTATTTAGGATATAATTGCAAAGATATAAAGACTTTTTTTCTGAAAACAAGTGAGCATTTTTATTAATTAAGTTACTAAACATAAAGTATTAGGTATTTTGGCTTGGGTCACTCTTTGGTTCCTTAAGGCTTGCCTTCTTAAGTCTTAGTATTTTGGCGCAACACACTTCTTGTGCAATTGTAATAATATTATTAGCTTATCGGAGGGTAGAAAAAACCACAAATGCAATATTTTATGTGAAACTCAAAGCCATGTGACGGAGGGAGTTGTTAAGAGTGAATCAGTGATCATTGATTTAAAACTTATATATGGAGTAATTGTTTCTTATGTGCACTTTATTTATAATCAATTGACTTGTTACAAATAAGATTAATTATAATTTGGTATGAGAGAGTTAAAAGCTTAAAAACTACAACTAGTATTGATTTATGTTCCAAAATTGATCTCCACAAAAATGCAACCATTTTTATAAAACGGTTGTTACACGTTAGGTTCTGCCACATTCCTATCAATGACAACTAATAAGAGCTTTATACTTATCAAATAGTATAACAAAAAATAGTTAGATTGTCTATTCTTTGATCTTCTGTTTCATCTAACAAATCTAGTCCATTTGATTCGCTGACCATGTTATGGTTGAATGCTAGAGATCTTAAATGGATTCCATTAGATTCAAGTAATCAACAAAAAGAAAAATCATGTGCTTCGGAATATCCCTCTAATCGTGTATTAAATTTAATGGCTGCAAAATGGACACCAAACTAATTACAAACGATTGACTGATCAAATTTTATCAATTATATCCTTAATTATCATAATCGTTTCTGTTAATGAAACTAGATGACGAGAGTAGTTATGTAATTTTAATCCTAATAATCATTATTATTATTATTATTTTTAAGGTATAAATCTAATAATGTATAAGCACCACTGTATTAATTGGATTACACGAAACACTGAGACCACACTATGATAATGACACTAAGACCTCCTTTCCATACAAGGTCGACTTATCCAGCAAATCAACAAAGATGTTGCATCTTTGTCGGAGTGGATAAGGCAAATTCTTGCAGTTTTTTCAGTCAAAATTTCTCACAGAAAAGCCGCACTTAATTATGAAATTTGACCATCTCGTTCGCCCAAGTGTCGAGCCTTAGATTTAGATGATATTATGAAAATAAGTTCATGTCCTTTATTCAAATTCTTATTTATTTAAAAATAAATCTGTAAATCTCATAGTTTTCATCCTTTTTATAAAAAAAAGAGAGAAGGGAAAGTACATACTCCCTCCGTTATAAATTACTTGTCGTTTTAGCCCAAAATCGTTGTTTGGTTTTAATTGACGCCCTTGACAATTGTGCCCACTTTCTTGGTGTTCTGACAAAAATGCCCTCAAACGACCCGTCGTTTTCATGCTGAGCTACGCGTCATACAGGGCAAAAAGGGAAACGAAAAATTTGGGAGGAGCAAATTTGAATTGCCCAGCTGACACGGAAGAGGTGGTGTCAGAAAAATTTCAGTCCTTTCATCTTTCCTTCTCCGATTTTAAACGGACAATAAAACACGTTTGGACGACATTATCAGGAAGGTGACCATATATTCGTGCCGGAAATGACGAGACGAGCAGAACGCAAGTGGTGGCGGACGGAACGGACGCCGGACGCGCCGGCGCGTGGCGGCGCGTGGCCGGAGCGGCGACGGCTTCTTCCGCTTTTGGCGGCGCGTCCAGCCTCCGAATGGTACCGTTGGACCTGGGTTTTGCTCGTCTCGTCCTTGAGCTCCTTTCTGTGCCGGCGGTGAGAACGGGAAACGATGCTAGAGGGAGTATTTTTCCGGAAAGAGAGAAAAGAGAGAAAGAAAGAAAGGAAAGAGAGAAAATTGGATGAAGAACGCACGATTTTTCGACACGTGGCAAACGCCACTGACTCAGTCTGCAAAATTCTTAAACTCTGTGATTTGGTTGTCGGCGACATGTATTTTATAACGGAGGGAGTATTCACCACCTATAAAAAAAATCATTTCAAAGAAAGAAGGTAGCAGGAAGTCGCATACCCACCCAGCACCGTTTGGTTCGTGATATGAGTATCTTATGATTGAGACATCTTACATCACATGTTTTAAACTGAGTTTAGAACATGTCAAGGTCTAAGAGCATCATGACATCAAAGATCACATCTTAAGTCCATGTAAAACTACTTTGTTCATATCATCACCATCCGTGAAATATTTTATTTTTCGATATCGAATTTAATTAGATACAAAAACAATTCGTATTCCTCTTAATTTTTACTCCCTCCGTTTTCGAATAATTGTCGCTGGTTACTATTCCTGTCGCTTTGTAAAACGGCTGGAATAGTAACTATATGACCTCGAAAAAGTCCGAAATTTTTTTACAACGTATATTAATCCTTCACGTACGTTGAAAAAAAAATTCAGATTTTTTCAAGATCATATAGTTACTATTCCGGCCGCTTTGAAATGCGTGCTGAAATATTAAAGTGTCAATTATTCCGAAACAAACAGAAGGAGTACCTTTTTTAAAATTAAAAGTTATATTTTTTATTTCAGCACACCTCTCGAATGATTGTAAAGGGAATTTGTAACAATAAAAAAGGCAAAAAACATTGGAGAAAACTACTATTTCATTAATTGGGCTTGGGCATAAGCTTGTAACAAAAAGGAGAGATCTCATTTCATTCTCCTGAAGGTTTTTTTGTAGAGCCACCATCAACTAGTTAGACCCTCCCTCCATCACTAACAAAGGGTACCCTACAAATTACAAAATACAAAATACTTTCCTTTGGCCAACATAATATACTAATTAAGCAAAAAAAGGCCCATTCTATTGTTAAATACACATGAAAAAACTCCCCATTTGGGCACATAATTAAGCAAGTTATGCCAATCATTTGCACTCCCACACCAATCCTGCAGCTTCCTTATCAATTGCTGGCTCATGTTCCTAATTCCACCACCACACACAACAACAACAACAATAACAACAAACAAGAATAATCATATTTCAGAGAAAAACAGACAGACCCATAAAAATAAAAAAAGAGATCGAAGTTCAAAGTCATTAAAATTTTTAAAATATTGAGATCCAATATTCCTCTGATGTGTTGTGCAATGAAAGTTGCAATTTTTTAATAAATTGGAGAAGCTATCATAAAAGTATGTTATGGAGGAACAAGTTATAGGATAAAGATTATACCTCAAGCAAGGTGAGCAACTGTTTTGGTGTTGGCGCGGACACGACAATGCGACGTGCAATTGGCGATATGAAGCCTTCATCCACGGCCTTGTCGATCAGAGACAACAATGAATTGAAGAATCCATCAACATTCAGCAGACCCACCTGCATCATTTGTAATGGATTGGATTAGTTCTTGTTCTTCAATTAAAATATGATATCAAAGAGGAAACATCCAATTTAAATACGTAAAGTTAACTTAATTACAATACAAATCAAAGAAAAAAGCACCTTCCTTTGACCAACGTTTTCAGCCTTAACTAAACAACCATCCAAATCATGTTGTAAGGCCATTTCTCCTATCATACCATATCTTGACATGTGAAACTACATAGATCACCACATGAATCGATTCGTTTTTGCCGCATTTTCATAATCTAAACACAACTGGGACGGATTTACTGATCAAAAGTGATGCCGCATTCAGTTTCAACACACCCAAACATGTTCCATCAAGACCATAAAGAACAGATAACAGACAAATTAAATGCAAAAGGAATGAAGCACATAAGAGTCCAAGCCAACAGAGGGAGGACAACATGTGAATGCATCGATTCCGGCACGAGGTTACTGCAGCAGATAATCGCCTTAAGAGGGACATTTAAAATTCCATTGTTGGTAATAAGATTGTCCAACTTGGATTTTCATTTTAGAGGAAATGCAACTTTTAGTCAACACAATAACTTTAATCATTAAGCACATTCGAAGAGCATATGAACCTACCAGTTGTACGAGTTGCTGCTGAAGTAATAAAGAATAAAAACATAGTTTACACTGCATTGACCAATACAGCATGCATCAAAATAATGAACATAATTTACTTACAGGTTTGCGATGGATATTAAGCTGAGCCCCTGATATGACTTCAAGCAATTCTTCTAGAGTACCATAGCCTCCTGACATAAAATTACTTGTCTAATGAGAAAACAATTTGAGAACACAATTTAAACATCCATAATAAGATTATACAAGACTCGGCATTGATACCAGGGAGGCCTATGAAGGCGTCAGCCTCGCGTGCCATCAGGGCTTTCCTCTCGTGTAAATAATTTACAGTTACCACTTCTCCAACCGGTTCTGTAGTGAATATCTGCAAACATTATGTCGCACAGGTCATTCACATTTTCATCACTGCTTGTTATCAAACAATGTCCCGTTTCGTTTCAAACAAAGCCGGCATTTACAAGAGACTTACCAATTCCATTAGCGATTTCGGAACAACTCTGCAAATAGAACAGTAACCGTAAATCAACACCAATTCAGAAAACAGAAAAAAAATAACAAAAGGTGAAAAGGAAAGCGAATGGAAAGACAGTTTGACAAGGGTAGCAAGGTCATTTTAAATGTAAAGTTTGGGTATTTTGAATACTTTCCAGTTTCCACCAAAGCTTTTTCAGAATAAATGTTTGTAATGGAGGGACCAAGAGCAGATCCCACTTTTATCAAAAACCTTATTATCAAGGCGGCTCAAAAGCTCCTAAACTTTTTGTCAATACATCATTCTAACTGATCACATCTTCTAGGAAAAAGCCAAGTTCTTTCTTTTTATCTCCATACAGAGATAGGATTTTACTATGTGAAAATTTCCCTAGCATAGAATTACATGGAATTTCTGACACTTGCTATGTTTGAATTATTGTCACTGTCAGCTGAAAAACAGAAATCCCACCTTCATGAAAAATTAAACGTTCATCAAAAGTTGTTTTTGTTCTCGCTATACAAAAAAATTGCAAATTAAGGGACGCAAACTTCGAGGTAACTATCACACTTATCGTAATTATAATACTAATTGGAAACAAGAAGAATGCAATAAGTGGTGCAATGCAAGCAAATTAGGAACAAAACTCTATATAGTAAGACCATTCAAAGATGAGGGACTAATTACCCTATAACATGGCGCCCACCATCATGAACTGCCTGAGAAATGACTCCCATTAATCCAAGGCTCCCACCTCCATACACCAAATCGATCCTTCTCTCCACCTTCAAACAAAAAAAACATGATCACCAAGCCATTAAGTACACGCATCGTCTCCATTAATCATCATCATGATTAAGGTTTATGTGCTCAATAAAAGTTTTCTTTTTAATAAAAACAATGATCATAAGCTTGGAATGAAACAAATACTACTAAAAATAAACTCTTTGGACCCAACAATAAAAAAAAAAAAGGAGAAATAGAAGAAACTAGACCGGACTAGTGAGCGGAATTAATACTTTCTGCATTTTTCTTTACAATTTGAAGAACCCCATGAAGAGAAATCATGATTTTGTCATTGAAGATTGTGAAATTGCCGCAAGTAGCAACGAACACGCTTGAGAAAGAGTAATATAGCAAAGGGAGCACGTTTGGTTCCCAAGAATTAATACTAATAGTAATTACAATTAGTAAAACTAAAAACAATCCATTTAAAAATGTAAAAAAGAAAAATCAAAAACAGAAATTAGGGATGAAGTAGTAGTTAGTTAAAACCATTTGAATTGAAAAGGCCAAAAAGAAGGGATCATGCAAGAGTGCTGCTCAACTGACAGCCAGGTTACAGCTAAGCTAGGAAATCATCAACCGGGCCGTTCCATTTTCTCACTCTCATGCCCAAACATTAAACCCTAATTCTCTCCCCCACGTTCAAAGCCTCCCTCTTTGCACAAACATGCACTTGAGAAAACAAATTAGAAACCCAAAATCAAGAAATGCAAGAAACATTTTTGAAAAAAATTGGCACAACATCAAGATTTCCTTTTTTTTCATACATAAAAAAGAAACCCATAAATCAAAAGAAGTGAGCTTGCACTACCAAATTGCACATTTTCAATGATGAAAGAAATTCTATTATAAATCCGATTGAAAAAAAAAAGGGGAAAGAAAAATGTGCCAAAACGATTGAATCAAAGTAGGTATCTATCGCAAAAACTAAGGAAAGGGTTTTAATTTGTGGGATTGAGAGAGATTGGGATATATAATATAATATACCAATTCCTGGGCTAAATCGATGGCTGCTTGTTGATAGGCAATCTTCTTGCCTGGGCTACTTCCACAAAAAACACCAATCCTCTTAAACCTCGACGACGACGACGACGACGACGACTTTCTTGCATCTAATTCTTCCACTTCCATGTCTATCTTCTCTACTACTCTTTCTGTCTCTTTCATGCCTAAAGGGAAGGGAAGGAAGATGATGATGATGTGAATGTGGGGGGAAGATGATGAGTGCGTGTCTTCTTTAAATATGCGAGAGAGATGATAACGCCTTGGCCAAGAAAAGAAATACTAGAAAATAGAAAACAAAAATGGTAGGTATGAGTATGATGTGTGAATTTCAGCAATGAATGGGTGTTCATTTAATTATGTATTTTCTTAATGTTAATTAATTATTATTATCTTTAGGAATTAGGAGCTTTCTGTTTTTATAATGGATTCTGCGGAATTTGTAGTATAATATAAAATTATTCACATCTTTAGTTTACGGGCCCGTTTTGCTACTAATTGGATGGAGATTTGAGATACCAATTCCAATTCCAATTCCATCTTTATGGGTTGCTTCGTGGATTGGATTTTCACTAAATTAGTGTTTTTGTCCTTTTTAGTTTGGATCCATTGGCCATTTTAAGATCGATCGAAATTCTATCAAATACTTTAAACTCGAAAAAGGTAAAACACAAAAAACGATTACGCATGAACAACTACCAAAATAAATTACACCAAGTCAAAATACTAGTAATTTGGTTCCCTATATCCTTTTTATAGAATTAACAGCGTTTTCAAATAATAAAAACATCGTGTACTTGATCATGTTTTTAATTTCTTTTTTAAGTCAAGCAAGTTAAAAAGAAAGACAGCACAAACTTGATACATGCGTACTTAATATTTTGACCTCTCGATCTGTCATCAATGTCCAAATAAAACATTATTCTTTCTTTATATCACTGTTATTTCTACGTAAATATATATATTTGAATGAAATTAATATTCTACCGAAAAAGACCAAATAAAATTATATAGTTGTGAGCTCACCAGATCTGAATAAACAATCCGGTTTTATATACTAACAACAAATAGTATACTACTTCTTACTTCTACTTGTTTAATTAAGTAGATGGTTTAAATAAAACAATTACTTTGTATTTTGTCCAAACTTATTTATAAGAACATGAAGCTCACGTGTGAACTCCAATTTTGTTGGGATGCCATTGCCACCTGCTTCAACCGTTGAAAGCTTGAAAAGGAAAGACGTACGCGCTTTGCTAAGGATGTTGCAGGTTTAGTTCAGCTCAAATTTCATATTATTATGAAGTGTGATTCGAGCACCATATGATATAAAATGTGATTTCATATATCATCAATTATTTTTCTTCTCACTGCATACAGTAACAGTAGTGTCATGTCTATCATTATGATTTATGACACTATCTATCCCAAACCGAACCTACCGAAGATGGAATGGAATGGAAATAGCTCCCCTTCCCTTTTGATAAGTGTAATTTTGTAAGGAAAAACTTGTGAAATTATTAGTAAACCTGCCACCATGTCAATCTATCGTTACTCCAAGCAAAGGCCTAATGATAACTTTGTAAGAGAGGTCATTCATTCCCTCCCCTGGATCGATTAGTATTTGCATTTCCCAAGAGTTGTGCTTGATAACTTGATGTTGTCCAAAAGCTTGTACCACGTCACAGTTATTAATACTTCCTGCATTTAATATTTTACATCTCCACTCGTTGATATCCCTAAAACTAAAGGTACTAGTAAATAGTAACCTCACCGTCTGCTTAATGAGTTGATGACTTAATGTTGTCTAAACCTGTGGTGTATAAACATACGACTTTTGATTACTTTGTATATCTTTGTTTAAATAGAAAAACAATTTCATTGAGTTTCTCATTTAAGTTTATAAAAAAAAATTATCAGTATACTTTTTTTTAAAATTAAAATTTAAAACTTTTAGATTAAAAATGAATAAATTTTCTTGAGGATCGTATCAAATATAAATCTAAAATAATTAATATATAATAATAATGATTTATTTTAATATGTTATACGAATAATAGAATAAATTTTACCATTTTTTATTATTATTGCCTGAAATCACGTTAAATAACCAAACAAGCTTAGAGAAAAATCCATACATGGTTACTCCCATTCTGCCATTACACCACAGAGCACCCGCTTATTTTACCGGCGCAAAGAAAGAGTTTGTTCTCGATTCAACAACTACGGCTTCAATTTGCCGACAGAACAGACATTTCCAAGAAATGACACGTAGCAAATGTAGTCAAATTTAACGCTGACGTGTTATCCTATCCACCGCAGGATCGCGATCTGGGTTCAAAACATTTCTCTCAAATGCACGTGTGAAAACAAAGCGTAAAGATAGTGGGACCCATAAGGTTGAAATTGAAACTTTTTGAGACCGCACACGTGCAAACAGCCGCCGGCAAAACAAGCGACGCCAATTATCGTAGCGGGACATGAACATGTGCCCCGCCTTCTTCTTTCTCAGGCCACTCTCCATCTTTGACTGTCTCACTCTCTTTAAATCTTTCATCATCCTCTTGAAGCCTCGTTCGTTAACAAAATTAATAAGATAACTCGTTTTATTAATTAAGAATAAAACTCTCAGTCTGTCAATTTTTATAATGTCTGAACATGGTAAGAAAATTAGAAAAAAAATGCTAAACTGGGACGTGGTGATGCGTGATCCCTTAAGAGCAATTTTGATGAGCTTATATATTAGTTTGATTTATCCAACTGCTCATAAATAGCAACATAAATGGCGAGTGAGTTGCGATTGTCATTATCTCGGAGTAATTAATTTTGATTTTCTGATGTGTCAGTATCAATATGTCTGTCTGAAAATCTTTCTGATGTTTGGATCTCTAGATTTTCATTACCTTGAAACCAGCCACTGGGTCCCAGCTAGCTCAAGGCCCATCTCCTTGACGGTTTGGCAGTTACTTTGAACACAGTTCCCTCTTCTAAGATCTACAGTAAGTTGTAACTCTAACCAACCAATTTTCGGGTACCTGCTCCGCCCCCTACATGTTCCTTATTAATGGCCAGCTGTAGGTTATTATGGTCTACTGCCTCCTATAACGACAGAGTTCATGATCAAACGGACCCTAAAGGAGGAAATAAGAGGGAAAACCTTGCATGTAGTAAAGGGATTATTTGCTGTTGTTGACTTATTGCAGTGCAATAATTTTGGTTAATAACCAATGGATTCATCAATTTCCCTTTGAAAGATAAACCATTGGACAAGAGAGGGAACTCAAATTGTCATTCGTGAATTTTTTTTATGTAAGACTCATAACAGTATTTTCATAGAGTTGTATCTTAGCGTGTATTGTTGTATCGCTCGAATAATGTGACCTTAACTTGCTTGACGTTTATTCTACTACTAATTATCTATGGGCATGAATAATATTTTTAAATTTCAGAACTTGCATTTGTAGTCACCAATTTCCAAATATAATAACATTATTAGTTATACGATTTGTACATAAATAAAATACTTGGACCAAATATAATGGCACTATTACATATAATTTTGGTAGACATTTGATAATTTTACTTATTTAAGAAAAAAGATGTGGAACTTGACTTTCATAGACTTTTCCCACCGGGAACTTAATTTTCGATTTTCGTGGATAAAGTATTTCTAAGTTACAAGCTGGGTGGAAAAAACCATTTGGTATATGATCATAGATAAAAACTTCAGTTTGATTGTTGTTGGATAAATAGTTTCGACAAAAAAAAAACAGCAGGCAAATCTATAGATGACATTGGGTTATGGAACAAATTGGTAAGGCCCACTCAGCATTGCCCAAACTAAGCAAAATTAGCAACCATGATTGTTGGGCCGAAACTGTACTTTTGCCTTCTCGCAGGCCTTCTGCGGCCCAAGGATCCATATTGCAATGGTAGACTGGAACTGGATTTGACACTGTTGCCGACTTGTTGTAAAATCTTAAATAAAAACCATTCATATTGTGACTTTCGTTGACCCAGACAAACGTGAGGTTTAAGGCTTTTAGCTTTCTAGTGTTTAGCCCAAAACGGGCTTTTCTTGACGTTGTGGTGGGCTTGCTTAACTTTTATTATTTACTCTTTCTATTCATATTTAAAAGATTGATGAGAAATATCACCTATTTATCTACACTAACTAAGTGATTGGTTTATTTTAAAGTCGTCATTCAACGTCCTTTCTATCTTGGTTGTTTCTGAAGCAACTATTTTAGTCCTTCTATTTTTTCCAAGAAAATTAATTGGGATGGCAAAAGAGGCTGACTAACGACTTTAAAATAATTGAAGTTATGTGGGCCATTTTGGGTAAAAGGGCGAATGCGTCTAACAAAATGATAATTACGGGCCTGATTTGAAGAGAAAAAGAGTTGCGGGGCTAATCTTGAGAGAGAATAATAATTACGGGACTGATCCGTCTTTTCCCAATGTTCTAGTATATCTAAAGGGAAAAACAATAGTATATGCATATGACAAGTCTTATTCATAAGCAGCCCAATGGGAATAATGGGATACAATATAGTACAAGTATACCACCAAATGCTTTTCTAACGGCTAGATCATAAGAAATAAGCAGACTACAAAATTTATTATTCATTTCGTTTTAAATTAAATAAATTTTTTTTTAATTTTAACATTTTTCTAATTAAATGACGTTTTATTATTTTTTATATAACTTCCAGACTAATCTTACTACAACGCCCCAACTATTTAAATACTTTATAAAGGAAATAACAATAATAAACATATAAAAATAACAATAATTATTTTCCTTATTACTTGTAAAACTCCACTAATTGTGAAGAAAATGAAACAAACACACTCGACGACATTGGGAAATCAAATTAAATGATGCATTATGATGACATTGTATGGATTGTTTTGTATCATGCGTTGAAAATTTTCATGAAAAGATTATTAAATTTAAAGTTCTAGAAATCATGACACGAAAGCTCCTCGTGATTATGTTAATTTTTTTGGGTTCAATTCTAGCTTGGAAAATAAAATTAATTGATTTACTATTGATAACATGGAGAAATTAGAGCATTGCAATTTGCTTCAACCATCACAAGATAATGAAAGCATGTTTGAATTCTAACGTTAACTTATTGAGACTTCATTAGAAATTGATAATGATGGTTGAGTAAAAACTATGCTTTCTTTTACTTTAGAAATATGAAGTTATTAAACTCAAATATGGATTAATGAATATGTAATTAACTCAATCTTACTTCCTTCAATATAAATTGTTAGATTTCATGGAGTTTTTTTTGGATAGAAAATGGATAAAATCGAAAGTATTCTTACTTTATGAGTTAACGATACTCAAATAATATTAATTTTCTGTTTGAAAAAGACAAAGAGAATGTTAACGAAAAAAACTAGATTAATAACTTAAAATCTGCAAAAGAATTGCTAATATAATTTAATGTCCCACTCGATAATTATTAAGGTGTGATAGGTTTATAATTCTTACGATATTTGAATCGTTTTGGAATCAATCATGTTTATTGTTTAATATTACTCCAGCTCATAAAAGAAATTAAGGTGTGGTACTAATTACTAATTACTGCTACTAAGTGCTAATTTTTTCGAAGAAATCAATTATTAGAACCGGCGGGTGTGACATGCAAGTTTTATCAGTAGTAGTACTACTTTAGAAAAGAAGACAACCACTTCACCACAATCGAACTTGATTCTCTGAGTGTCCACCGTTATAAAGTCTGGTTTCACTTTCTTCCTTATAAAACAGCCAAAACAGCAACAATAAAAGCAAAACCAACTCTGCAACTCTGTTCTGCTCTGCTTTTCCATTTCCCTCACAACTTCCATCAATGGCTTCCTCTCCTCCCCTTCTCCTCCTCCTGTCTTTCCTCTCTCTTCTCATCCTCACCTCATCATCCTCATCATCCACCACCATCAAAATCCCCCTGTCTCCACCGACCAGCAAATTCCCATCACCAGACCCATGGCAAACTCTCCAAAACTTAGCTTCTCTTTCTCTCTCAAGAGCCCACCATCTCAAAAAATCACACAAACCGAAAACCCAAAACCCAAACTCATCCCACACCAAAACCCCCCTTTTCCCTCGCAGCTATGGCGGCTACTCCATCTCTTTAAGCTTCGGCACTCCACCTCAAACCCTCAAGTTCTTCATGGACACCGGCTCCAGTCTCGTCTGGTTTCCCTGCACATCTCGCTACCTCTGCTCTCATTGCAATTTCCCCAACATTCTCCCTTCCAATCTCCCCAAATTCATCCCGAAACTCTCCTCCTCTTCAAAACTCATCGGCTGCAAAAACCCCAAATGCGCCCAAATTCTAGGACCCAATGTCAAATCCCAGTGCTCCGATTGCACAAACTGTACCCAGACCTGCCCGCCGTACATGATCCAGTACGGTTCCGGAACCACAGCCGGGCTTTTACTAACAGAGTCCTTAGATTTCCCTAACAGAATCATACCCGATATCCTCGTCGGATGCTCCATTTTATCTATCCGGCAACCGGAAGGGATTGCCGGATTCGGCCGCAGACCTGAATCTCTCCCTTCTCAATTGGGCCTCAAGAAATTCTCTTACTGTTTAGTTTCCCACTCATTTGATGACCTTCCGGTCAGCACCAACCTTGTTTTGGACTCCGGGTCGGGTTCTTCCGGCGATGCGAAAACCCATGGGCTGAGCTACACGTCGTTTTTGAAAAACCCAAATCCTGCATTTCAAGATTTTTACTATGTCCTTCTCCGGAAAATTACTGTAGGGGACAAGAAAGTAAAAGTTCCGTACAGTTTCTTGGTCCCGGGTGCTGACGGGAATGGTGGAACAATTGTTGACTCTGGCTCCACATTTACTTTCATGGAGAGGCCGGTTTTTGAGTTGGTAGCTAAAGAGTTTGAGAAGCAGATGATGGGTAATTACAGCGTTGCCACTGGAGTGGAGAACCGGACCGGGTTAAGGCCATGTTTCAACATCACCGGCGAGAAATCCGTACATTTTCCGGGATTGGTGTTTCAGTTCAAGGGCGGTGCTAAGATGAGATTGCCGGTGGCGAATTACTTCTCGTTTGTGGAGTTGGGTGTGGTGTGCTTGACAATGGTGAGTGATGGTATGGTGGGTCCAAATGTTAAAGGAGGGCCTGCGATTATTTTGGGGAATTATCAGCAGAGGAATTTTAATTTGGAGTTTGATTTAGGGAATGAGAGATTTGGGTTTAAGCAAGAAAGTTGTAAATAAGTTGGTTTTGGGTTCTTGAAATGATTGATAATGGTAGTACTTTACAGTGCAAAAATAAGCTTGATTCGGAGTTGAGCTCGTTGATTATGATGCAAGCAATGGATGACAGTGATTAGTTCGAAGTCCCTCTTCTGCGTTAGGCAATTTCTGTTCCATCAACAGACAACAACAAAATAGATGGCATATGCTGTTCTCTTCACATGTGCTAAACTAATATATAAGTCCCTACATTAGTACAATCATTGATATTATTATTTTTATTTTTGTAGATTTGGTGGAAAGTCAAGTTCTTCACTAAGAAGGAACTCGGTATTCTATGGATAGAAATAAAAGCGAAAAAGGTGGAATTAGAGGGAAAAAGAGAAGTAGACACTAGACAGGAGAAGTGATATCATATTGATGAATAAGAACAAACAACATGAGTAGTGAAGCACATGGTTGGGAATTGAAAACACTATGCTTTGTTTGATTTGCATTTAGAATCTCTACTCACCACCGCACCCAGCTTTCCTCCCAGGCCTTTTCTTTGGATTTTGGTGCTTTACCAACACTTGTTTCTTTTATTAATGTTGGATTTTTACAACGATCTTATTTATATCGAGTTGATTAATTAAGACCCAATAGCTAATTAGTAAAAAAATATTTAATCAGTCCAACCCCAAATTTATTGATCATGTTTTTCAAAGAACCGGATGAAAAGTTGAAATCCTTACTTCTCACCTAAACAAAATTATTAGTTTGCCAGAAAATTTTGCGGACTCGGGGGAGAAAGCAGGGACGATGAATGCATCTCTCTTGAGGATAGTTTATGGTGAAAGTTTGTAATTCCAGAGTACCCATTACGTTTTATAACATGTAAATACTATCATTACTTGCGTCAATAGTTTGTAACATGGAAATGTTTTGAATTTTGATGATGGATAAATGACAACACGGCTAATGTCACTGCTAATGTCATGACTCGTGGATAATTTTTTTTTAATCAAACTCATAAAGTCATAATTTATTTTATAAGGAGCACCTGTAATAAACCAGCAGAGTTACCGTCACGTGTCACAAGTGCCCAACTATGCTTGTGATTTTAAAATTTTAAAACTGCTCCCGAATTGCTTTTTCTTTTGGACCTTCGTTGGGCTTGATTATTTGGGCCGAGGGCTCAAAAAGAGTATACCCCTGGCTTTTGGGCTTTCCAGGTTGGAACTCCGATCCCCAAGTCCAAACTCCCAGTTCATTGGCCGTTGCAAAAGTGGCACGTTGCAGTTGCTCTCCCGCCACGTCACCCTTTTTAAGGGTTTTTTCCCTTCCCTGAAAATTGAAATCCACGGCAATTCCATTCTGAATTTCTGATGAGTCTTTGTTAGAAAACTTGAATGGTGGTTGTCCGATATTTCCTAATTACCCCCACCACCACACACCGTCACCAAACGGCCAAACGCAACACAACCAAATGATCATTGCGCGCGGCGCGATAAAGATACCGCCAATTATCAGTTAAAACTCCACCATCACAAAAACTGTACAGATCCGCTGCTCGCATCCCCGCAAAACCATGTGGCGCTCTCTTTGGCGATCCATCGATCGCTTCTCTCTCCAACACTTCAAGTAAGTCTCTGGTCACTGCATTGCCATCAAATTCGTCTGTGGCTAGTTTAATGTTAGTTTTATCGATCGATTCCCTGTATCTTCTGGTTCCAGGCATGTAATTGCTGAGTTGCGCGGGATTAACGTCGTGGACAGGTAGAATAAGGTGACGTAATTGGTTCTCAAGTCATTTGATGGTGATTATGCAACTTTTG
This sequence comes from Viola odorata, assembly GCA_963691705.1. Lineage (NCBI taxonomy): Eukaryota > Viridiplantae > Streptophyta > Magnoliopsida > Malpighiales > Violaceae > Viola > Viola odorata. The sequence goes on along the minus strand of OY829543.1, from coordinate 55,449,775 downwards.
TTGTTAATTGATGTTTTTCTTTCTCAGGAATTTGTTGACCTCCTACATTCTATAGTGGAGATAGTTACGTATGGTGATAAGCAAGATCCAATGATCTTCGAGTAAGACTTCGTGGCATTGCTGCCTATATCTGTTGTTTTGTGTTTGTTTGGTGTTATGAGTATTTTGGTGATGCTAAGATAAGTTACTTTCTCTAATACCGTAGGTGTTTTATGGAATATCAAGTTTTGGCGGAGTTTGTGCGCGTGTTGAGAATGAGTGATGATGATTCAAGAATTGAGGCACCGCTACTTCAATATCTGAGTACAATGATTCAAAACATGGAGAGTGAACATGCTATTTGTAAGTACATTGTTCTCTACCAGTGGAATGCTTATTAGACTGAAAGATCTGCGCTATTCTCCATTTTTCTTGATCCCTTCCCTTCCACAAGCTTTGTAGATCACTTTATCTTTTTCCATACTCATCAGTCCTAATAACACTGAATTATATTCTGGATTTCACAATGCAGATTACTGTTTAAGCAATGACTACGTCAACAACATCATAGCTCATGAGTACAACTTTGATAAGGGAGATTTAGCTTCATATTATGTATCTTTTCTAAGGTTGCGCCTCTCTCTGCAAATTGTTCTAATGTTCTTGCTTTCATTTTTTTAAACTGCAAGACCTAAGTGCATTCCCCCATATTTCTTGAATGTTTTATTTGTTTGACTTTGTAAATAGAGGTGGTAATAATTTGTTTTGACTATGGCCCTATCTTTTTCCTTTTTTCTTAATCAGAGCGGTGAGTAGCAAAGTAAACAGAGATGCTTTGTCTTCTTGTAAAGGTTCATGGGGTACGCCAAAAATCATGCCTGTCTTCCCGTACCAATGTTGGAGCTGCATGTACTTTTGCTTAAATTTCGTGTGCATCTCTCTTACTGCAGGATGTTGTGGTCTCCTTTCCGCTATATACTGAGGCTCTTAAATTCGCTCAGCATGGGGAAAAGATGATCCAGACAGCCATACATGCATTTACTCTCAACATCTATAATGGTATCTTGATTCTATTTTTTCCCTTTTTTTTGTGTATGGAAGAGAGTCACAGCTTGCAACTTTATTTATTTATTTTGCAGTCAGTGATCAAGTGATTTATAAATTTGTAACGACTCCTCCAGTTTCACAGTATTTCTCAGACCTGGTTTATAGCTTTAAAAAGCAATGCATTCATCTAGACAGCCTTGTTCATGGCCCAGAGTACCTCTCTTTCACTTTGTACATTAGCTTCTCATTTCTAAATAATACTTTCTCGGTACTTACCAGGCCATATGAGAAAATGCTTGGGCTTGAGGCAGGAACATGTGTAATAGCGAAAGAAGGAAGAAACTGCTTTTGGAAACTGATAAAATTGTTGATGATCTTTACCATTTCAAGGATATCATTTGTATTGGTGAATCTTGTTTGACTAAGGCGGTTATGCAGAACATACTCAACTTGCTTGTCTTTCCCATATTGCTTCCGCTACTTCAATTTGATGTGAGATATTTTCCCTAGTAACACCTTTGCCCTTGTATTGTATAGGCTTTATATTATTGACATGCACATAGAATTAGTTTTGGATCAGTGGTGGGATTTTTAATTAACTTTAAATTATTTGAATAATTAGTGGGATTGGTTTGCTGGGGTTCATCAAACAGAAGTTATGCTTCTTGGTTCTTTCTTAGTGGACTTGGATGCTACGTGTGTTTTTCTGTACGTTTCACAATACACCAAATCGTTACAACCCTAACTTGTCTAGGTCTGAGTTAGGAAAAATATTGGGATTTTTTTACTATTTGACTCCGGGTAATATTTTTGTTGAAAAATATCTTATTAAATATCTAAATTTAGTTTTTCTTTCAGGCTTCAAATCTATCTGCAATCACTTCTCTGTCTGTGGTTTCTCGTCTTCTTCAAGTTGTCGGTGGCAAAGACATCGCTGCTCCTTTGGCTGATGTTATTCTACCCTCATATGTCCTATGGTTCTGAGTCTAAAGAAGTAGAAAATTGTAACGGGAATTCTCTTTGCGAACATTTGGTAGAGCATACATTATCTAATTCTACAAGCGGCCTCATGGATTCAGATGTACCCCCAAAAAGGTTAGTGGACCTTTATGGTTTGAGTTATATTTTCACTTATGCGAGTAATGGTATGATGAGGATACATTCATTTTTGTTTCTTGTTTTTTTCCTTTTAGTCACAATCTTCCAGTGGGTTTGTGGACCCTTAACAACAATCTCGTGAGAACCAAAGGGATGGGTTTGGCTAAATATTATGCACATATTAGTTGATATTATAGTTTATTATATTTAGACATAGGCATTAGTATCAGTTATTTGTATGAGTTTTGGTGAAACAAATGAAGAATTAAACCCTACCATCAGCAGGCAAAAAAGCAAAAAAGAACAGCAGAGGTGGAATTAGTGGGTAAAATTGTGGTTGCATTTCAATGTTTTGCAACACACCTTGTGCAACATCTGTGTTGTTAAAGAAAGTGATTTTATTTGACGCTCCATTAGCAGTCTGTGCTTCATTAGGTATAGTCTGGGAGTTTTGCATTTTACTTCCGTGTCACTGTGGTGGAATCTAGTAGCTCATCATTAAGATTTGTGTGCCACAACTCTTACTGATACGATCCGACCTCCTATTGAGTTGGCCAAATGTATGATTCAAAAGGGAGGATTTAGCTAATGAGTTTGTGACTCACAAAATAGTAGGAAAACACAAGAACGGTACGCAGCGGAAATGAAGAATACAAACAAAGAAAGATAAGAGATTACCCGAGAAAAATGTGGAAGAGACTTGAGATGATAACTTGAAACGAGTGAATGAATGCTTGAGGCTGAGGTGTATCTTCAACACCATGGGCAAAATGCTCTTGAATACACAACAATCACAAATATATATCATTTATCATTCAAACACTCTAACAAACGAAGTAATAACGATTATACACAAATATGATAGTTCGGAAGAATGTAAAGAGTAATTTCAACTCAAATGAACAAAGTTCACTTCAACATCTAAACTAATGAAAATAAGAGTCTAGCTAATTTATACAAGATAACAAAAATGAGCATTTCATGACAAGTTTGCATTTCAAAATAATTAAAAGTCTCATCTTTGCTAATCTGTCCAGAAATTAACGGTATGCCATTAAGGCCTTAACGGCATGTGTTATTCTCGGCAAAACTTGACTCCAAAATTGCAGTCTGCTATCGGTATGTCGATAGCTTCTCAATAGGTGCTCGTGCGTGGAAAGCTCGGCCACGCGGGTGACCTAAGCTTGGGCCGATTGACGGATGGGTTATCGGCTCCCGGTAGCTGCCCAATCATCTCAACAGTTCCCGATAGACTCGATAGATGTACGAGATCTTGCAGCTGGTCTGTCACGGTTGATCGGAACCAGTGACGGAAAGTCAAGCTCACCGGTGATGAACGAAGGTAAGCTTGAAGATGACAGTGACGGTTTGAGGATTTCTTTTGCAGTCGAATAAAAACAAATAATATGATTTGAACTTTGAGTAGCGTAACCAATTTGTCAGCTCATTGAGCGAATGATTCCATTGTTCATTGAACAAATTCTGGAATGATCCAATTGATCAATAATGCCAAAAGTTGTTTTGCAATTTACAGACCTCCTTCCTTAATACTCGTTTTCCTCGCTCCCTGCCAAAAAGGCTGAGTTGCCAGCTCAACCAATTCGGTTACAAGCGTATGACATCCCTTACGCTAGTCCTAACAACGACACAGCACACAGCTACAAACGACATGCTTACACTAAGACTCAGACGACCATTCATACGAGATACTAACGACAGCCACACCAAACATAAACGACAAACTGCTTCTTCAGTCTTATTCTTCTTAACGGCTACTCCCAACGGCTATTTTCATTCCATCCTCAAGCTCTAGCTCCTGTCATCTCTCTTGATTCTCCTTCTCCGATCTCCTCCTGTCGTGTATGTGACAATGCCCTCCGGTTGAAATCCCTTGTCCACAAGGGAGAGTTCGGGTAGGTGGACTGTAAAACGTCAACCCATTCCCAAGATGGAGGAATGTTTGCTGCAGGTGACCAAGCAACGTGCAGTTGAGTGGCAGCGACACCTTGACGACGTTGGATTCGCGAACCCAGAACGGCTACTGGTTCAATAATTAACTAGGAGGTCTCTGGCAAAACCGAGGGGTGGAAGGGCTTCAATTGGCTAACATGAATAACATTGTGGATGAGGCTCGAAGAGGGAAGATCCAGTTTATAAGCTACGGATCCAATCTTATCAACAATCTTGAATGGGCCAAAGTACCTAGGAGAAAGCTTATGGTTGCTGCGGTGAGCAATGAAGAGCTGTCAGTAGGGTTGCAATTTCAACAGGACCAAGTCACCAATTTGGAAGGTACGTTCCAACCTCTTCCGATCTGCAAAATACTTCATTCGTGACCTAGCAGCCATTAAATGTTGCTTGATTTTGGTTAGGTCTTCCTCTCGCCCCCTCATGAATTCATCAACATCGCGATCATTCGAGTCATGAGGGATATATGGAATGTTAAGTGGAGGATCGATTCCAAAGAGGACCTTGAAAGGAGAGCTTTGTAGCGATTCATGGAAGGAAGTATTATACCAAAATTGGGCGAGAGGAAGGAAGTCATACTACAGTTGAGGCTGAGAAGAACAGTAGCATCGTAGAAATTGTTCAAGGCATTGATTTACTCTCTCTGTTTGGCCATCAGTTTGAGGGTGATACGAACTACTGTGTTTCAGTTCAATGCCCTGCAAGCTGAATAGGTCACGCCAGAATTTGTTGAGAAATACAGGGTCCCTGTCCGTCACTAAGGAATGAGGACTACCATGGAGGCTCACTACTCTTTCCAGGAATAATTGTGCCACCGTGGCAGCAGAGTATGGATGTTTAAGACCCAGGAAATGACCAAATTTCGTGAATCTGTCAACCACCACCAAAACGACAGAGAATCCACGGGATTTAGGTAAGCCCTCTATGAAATCCATTGTTAAATCAGTGAAAATACCATTGGGCATTGGCAATGGTTGCAGAAGGCCTGGGCTATGTATGTGTTCCGGTTTATGAGTCTGGCAAATTCCACAATTCCTCACCCATTCACGAATCATTCTTCGCAGGCCTGGCCAGAAGAACAAAGCAGAGATACGTTTCGTGGTAACCTGCACTCCAGAGTGACCTCCCATAGGTGTGGCGTGGAATAGAGTAAAGATAGATTTCCTGTACAAGGTAGGTAGATTTCCAAGTACAAGCTTTCCTTTTCTTCGTAGTATGCCTTCCACTAAAGTATAATGTGAATGCAGGGCAGGAGTGTGAATTATTTCTTGCATTAACTTCTGGATATTGGCATCTCCAACCCAAGATTGTTTAATCTCCTCAAGCAGAAGGGGGTCTACCTGGGAGTATATGAGAGCATTAAGCTGACCACAAGGGAGCCTAGACAATGCATCAGCCGCTTCATTCACCCTTCCAGGTTTGAATTGAGCCTCGTAATCATACTGTTGCAACTTCACTAACCATGAGAATTGAGCCTCAGTAGTTAGCTTTTGTGTGAGTAGATATTTGAGGCTATGGTGGTCAGTATATATGATGAAGTGCCTGTCACCTAGATAATGATGCCAATGTTTCACTGCGAATAGGACAGCAAAGAGCTCACGTTCATAAACTGACTTTGCTTGATGCCTTGGAGCTAACCCCTTACTGATATATGCAATTGGATGTTTTTCTTGTAGTAAAACTGCACCTATCCCTTCCCCTGAAGCATCTGTTTCTACCGAAAACACCTTTGAGAAATCTGGGAGAGCCAATACGGGTGAAGTGATCATTGCTTGCTTTAGGCATTGGAACGCCTTAGCAGCTGCTGCATCCCAGTGGAAGTTGTCCTTCTTCAGCAATTCTGTGAGGGGTTTTGCAATCGAGGCATACCCTTTAATAAACCTCCTGTAGTAACCGGTAAGACCCAAGAAACCCCTGACGTGTCGCACCGTTTTTAATTCTGGCCATTCTTTCACCGCTTTGATCTTATCAGGATCCGTTTGAACTCCCTCTCTAGAAATAACATGTCCTAAGTAAGAAATGGAATCAGTCGTAAAACAACATTTGCTCTGTTTGAGGAATAGTTGATGCATTTTCAGGAGCTCAAATGTGGCTTGCAGGTGATGCAGATGGTCTTCTTGCGACTCACTGTAAACCAAGATGTCATCGAAGAATACCAAAATGTGCTTCCTCAAGCAGTCCTTGAAGACATGGTTCATCAATGCTTGGAAGGTAGAAGGGGCGTTGCATAATCCAAAGGGCATAACCTTGAATTGGTAATGCCCATGATGCGTTTTGAAGGCAGTTTTATATGCATCCAAGGGAGATAGGAGCACTTGGTGGTACCCTGCACGCAAGTCTAGCTTGGAAAAAATTACTGACCCATCCAATTCATCAAGGAGTTCTTCAATCACAGGTATAGGGAACCTGTTCTTGACTGTTTGTTGGTTCAAGGCACGATAATCTACACACATTCGTCACCCTCCATCCTTCTTCTTGACTAGGATTATAGGCGCTGCATAAGGACTCAGACTGTCCTCAATAAATCCATTCTTTAGCAACTCTTCAACTTGTTTTTCCACTTCATCCTTCTGTTGTCTAGAGTGTTTGTAGGGTTTGAGGTTAATGGGCTGAGCACCAGGTAGTAAGGGAATTGTATGGTCGAATAATCTGGATGGAGGTAATTTTGATGGCTCTGCAAACAATTCCTGGTAAGCCGCTAACAGCTTCTCAAACCCCACTGGTAATTGCTTTTCCGTGGTTGTCACCTTCATTAATTCCTCTGCTGAATAAGCTTGAGCTATTGCAATCTTTCTGGGCTCCTTTAGCAATTTGCTCATGCGTTTTTCATTAATCCATTTGACCGAAATCTTTGAGCCCTCCTTTAATAAAATCTCTCTACCATCCTTGCAGAAACGCATCTCCATAGTTTTAAAATTCCACCAAATGGGCCCCAAGGTTTCAAGCCAATCCATTCCTAGTATCATGTCGTAATGAACCAAAGGAAAGATCAAGGCTGTGGCAGTGAAACATTCTCCTTGCATACCCCAATTCAGATCAAGGCATGCCTCTGAAGTGGTGAGATATTCCCCGTTGGCCACCATAATCTTAACAGGGGAGATTTCAAATATAGAGAATCCCAGTTCAATTGCAATGGTCTTGGAGACCAGATTGTGTGAGCTCCCAGTATCAATCAAGATGTGCACTAATTTACCTTGCATTTGTAGTGCGATCCTCATGGCTTTAGCACCTTTGGTTTTGACATCATGAGTAGCAAAAAGAGAAATAACTGGTCCCTCATTACTTGTAACTTCTGTTTCTTCTTCCTCCTCAGGGCAGTTATATTCTTTTGGATCCTGATCTTCCTCGCCAGTTATAATCATGAAAAATTGTTTAGTTTGGCAGCGATGACCTCGAAAGAATTTGTCGCCACAATACTTGCACAACCCAGCTGCGATTCTTTCCTTCATGGTTCTTTCATCCAATGTTTGGAAGATAGGAGGTGAGGGTCTGGTGTTTGTGTTCTGGTTTGGGTATTGAGCTGTCTGGGTTTTCGATGGTGATTGGGTGATGTTTCTAGCAGGTTCATTTGGTGTAGGAGGAGGTTTGAATGAACTTGCATTTGGTTGTGGTTTTTGGTATGGATAATTTGTTTTGGTATTGAATTAGTTATATCTGTTTCCAGTAGGAGCAGTAACTGGAGGGTTTATTGATTGGATGTGTTTAGTGTAGTTTTCTGGGTTTGTGAAGCTCCTAAAGGTTGGTAAGGCTACCTCTGTTGATAGGGCAAGGTTCACAACGTCTTCATAAGTCTCTAGCCGGAACATCCTCACCAGGTGAGCTAATTCCAGTTTGAGTCCGGCGAGGAACAGACTTTTGCCATGCGCGTCAGAGAGATTCACGCGATCGTATAACGCGTTGAATTGGTTGACGTATCTCTCCACCTCCACCGTCTGCCTGAGACTTGCCAATTCCCCTAATGGATCATCAAAACGTTTGGGTGAGAAACGAGTGATGATGCTCCTTGTAAAATCAGACCAAGGCCAAACGTCATGGTCTCTGTTTTTGAGCTTAACCTTGTACCACTTCAAGGCATCACCATAGAGGTGATGAGAAGCAACCTCCACCTTCAAATGCAAGGCGGTACCCATGCTTTGGAAATAATTATCAGCTTGGAAAACCCAATCGTGCACTTCTTCCCCCTGGAACCAAGGAAAATCGAGGACTGCTGGCTTGGGATTTGGCTGGAAACCTCCATTGTTCTGGTTCATTTCAGGCCCTCTTATCTGATTTTCTCCCATGAGATTTTGCTGATCTCGCGCGAGCTGTAAAGCAATGAAATCTTGCATCGTTTTCTGCAGGTCAGCCATATTCCTTTCGATGGTATCTATTCTTGAAGCATGTGGGTCTATGTAACCTCCTCCCCCAGCTGCAGAAGGATTGCCCAACTCTGTTTCATTCTCCCCCAAAACTTCATCGGTGTTCGGCATACCCAAGGCTGATCTCGTCTTCGGCATGACTCTTGGACCAAGGCTCCGCTACCAGTTGTCACGGTTGATCGGAACCAGTGACGGAAAGTCAAGCTCACCGGTGATGAACGAAGGTAAGCTTGAAGATGACAGTGACGGTTTGAGGATTTCTTTTGCAGTCGAATAAAAACAAATAATAGGATTTGAACTTTGAGTAGCGTAACCAATTTGTCAGCTCATTGAGCGAATGATTCCATTGTTCATTGAACAAATTCTGGAATGATCCAATTGATCAATAATGCCAAAAGTTGTTTTGCAATTTACAGACCTCCTTCCTTAATACTCGTTTCCCTCACTCCCTGCCAAAAAGGCTGAGTTGCCAGCTCAACCAATTCGGTTACAAGCGTATGACATCCCTTACGCTAGTCCTAACAACGACACAGCACACAGCTACAAACGACATGCTTACACTAAGACTCAGACGACCATTCATACGAGATACTAACGACAGCCACACCAAACATATACGACAAACTGCTTCTTCAGTCTTATTCTTCTTAACGGCTACTCCCAACGGCTATTTTCATTCCATCCTCAAGCTCTAGCTCCTGTCATCTCTCTTGATTCTCCTTCTCCGATCTCCTCCTGTCGTGTATGTGACATGGTCTGTGCGTTTCGCGGATGAGTGTCAGTTCCCGATAACTCCCCTTAGGGTTTCCGGTAAGTGGTTGCTCCCGGTAATGTGCACATGCAGCTCTTGGGTTCCGGTATAATGCTTGGTCACCATTAAGGTTCGTCTCTCGGATTGGTTCCGTTAACTCCCTTTAAGGTTCCCGATAACTTCCTTAACGGTTTCCGATAGTTGATTGCTACCGGTAAGGTGCTGGCTTGGCGACACAACCCGACAACTCCCTTTACGATTCCCGGTAGAAGATCGGTCCCGGTAACTCCCCTTAAGTGTAGTTTTGTTTGGCCGTCGATTCCCGATATAGTAAAGGTTAGGCTAGGCGTGATCGTATCACTTATTGTGCTGCAGGACTAGAGTGTTGGCCTTTATTTTGTCTGATAATTACAGCCTGCTGCTGGCGTCCTTATTCTTATTGCTTACTTTGGCAGAAACTAAAGGTATCCTGAGTACTGTTTTCTGTTATACACTTCAAGATAGTGTATGACTGAGTATTTCCATTGTTTATTTGTCAGTGTTTTTATTTTTTTCCTGTTTGTTTCGTTTGTCTGCAGATCTGGAGTATCTAAAGGAACCAATTGTGACACCAAGTGCAACTCAGCATGGTATGGTAAATATCAAATATCATATTTGTATGATTTTAAGAAGTGTTCCACAAGTATACATTGGTACTACATAATCTTGGATGAGATCCTGATGAAAATAAAATCAAAACAAATTAATTATTCATTGGAAAAATCTAACAAAGTATTGTATATTGACCTGAATCTCTCTTCATTTCTTGGTTTCCTTCTCAAAATCATTGATATATTCTTTCTCAGAATTGTAACATCTCAGCTCCACAGGCAATGGACAGAAGTATCCTCATAGAGTTTATGCCTCAGGTACACGTTCACTGAAATTGTCACTCTTTTTCTTTTTTCCAAAGCTTAGAACTTGTTTTGGCCTAAAAATAGTTTAAATTACATTGCAACTTTTCATGGTCTTGCATATCTCAAGACTGAGTAGTGATCAACTTCTTGTTCCTGTTCTCCCCTGCAGGCTATGAATGCATTATTGAAGGTTTTAGCAAGTGAGACTCTCTCTATGGTAGTAAAATGGCATATAGGATGGTTCCTGCGGATAGTACTGCTATTACAAGGAAAGATGCTTGATGAAAATAACATCCATCTATTTAATGTAAGTATTCAGTTATTTTCTCTTATGTTCTTTTTCTTTGGCCGTCGGTGACAAATAGTTTGAGAAGCTACCTCAAAACAACGCATTATCTTGGTGGTCATCAATTTACCTTGCTTTTCTATATTCACTTTGGAAATTTACCATGTGCATAAAGAAACAAAGTCACAGAGTACCTTACAATAATCATTTATTTAGATTCTCTATAGTTATTCCTCAAACTTTCTAAAATTTTATATTTCTAGTTCCCATTGACAGACATCTTATGAGCAGTCCCGTGAACGCTTCAAGAAAGAACCTGATGGATGCTGGTATGATAGTATTATGGACACTGTGCAAAATGAATGGGAAAACTGTAAAAAAGGTATCAAATCAAAAGCTGATTGAAAAGTTTGGTTTGCATACTCATCAAATCAAATGTAGAAACAAAATGGAATGACCCATGTGAAGAAATTTTGATGGACTTGTTTCTTCTATTCTGCATATTGCACACAGTTCTTGAGGAACCATTCCAATCTAAAGACTCTTTTTTCCTGTTAGAGATTTCTGTCTGCCTGCAGAATACCAATGGTATAGGTATAGTGAAATTTTGCTTTTGGCATGCCCCCGTTGAATTTGAGAACATCCTCTAGATTCAGTTCGTATGATTCCTTTTGAGTTGTAACATCACTTCCACACTGCAGATGTGACTTCTTCCCATGCTGCGTGGCAAAAGATGGTTGATGCCGTGAAGGTATCTGTCAGTTGATGCTCTTTCATATCATAAGTTGTTCAGTTGGCTAACACTTCTCATTTTTCTATTTAACCCTTGACTCATTCTGCAAAGCTTCTTGTTGCTGTTGGCATTTTTCTACAAACCATCATTGAATGTGGAGGGGCTCATGCTTAATTTATACATGCAGGGTTTTCTTCTCCATCTTCAGTTGAGGGATCTTATTGACAAACAAGAATTGCTGGAGAAACCCTTGACAAGTTCTATGAACAGTCTTCCTGTTGCCGATGGAAACACCCATGCTTCCAATTTTTCTTCTTCAAACTTTGGTGCAGATGTTTCAATAGGTTGGGTTTCATTGAATTTGAAGCTTCAGTTCCCTGTTGAATAATAACATCCTTTCATTTGACTGCTCAAACTTTGCAGGATCTGGAATTCCTTGCAGGATTGCCTTTTCAAATGCTGGAATCAGAGATATTTACCTGATACCTGTGGCGAGTGGAACATCAGGGAAATTACTTCTTGTGGAGAAACATCCCTTCCGTAGTCAACGAGGAGTTGTAATCGCTATTGCTCCACTGGCAGGACTAAGTGTAAGCTCAAACTCTTTTTAACTTAAGCTTGAATAAGCCAAATTTTCTGATGATGATTGTTCGACCATAGCTGGGATGTTTTGATAATAGTATAAGTAGAACTATCAATGAACTTCTTTTAGAGATGCAAACTATGGTCCATCTCCATTTTGGCTTGTCTTTTCGGATTTACCAGATAGTTGTTTCATTCTTGAAATGCCAGAGTTTTTTGTGTAAAAGTCTAGGGGCTAGTATATATCGTGCCATCTTGCCACACATGGCATGTCCCAGCAAATGCGATATGTTTACAAGACAAAAATTGGAGCCCATTAAAGCCACGTAGGCGTTACGTTGACAAGTTAATTTTTAGCTCCTTTGAACTTCATTCAATCTTGGAGGAAGGGTGTTACTTTGCCACTGTAACAATTTTACTTTTCCATATTATGCAGCCGAAAATTGACGAGGATCATCCCACGTGGTTGCATCTCACCATAAGAGAGTTTAACCCGCGGTTCCTTGCAAGTAAATCTAGAGAATTCAATCCAAAGGTGCCCAATCATACTGCTGATGGGAGATGGACACTTGGATTTCTAAATGGTAAAGCTTGTGAAGCTGCTCGATTGATGATACTGGAGAAACCAATAAACAGAGATCATCTGTCAGGATCGCGCTTGCTTCACTACTTCAGGATACTTTTCTAGGAGATTGTTCAGATTCAGATGGTCAAGATGATTAAAAAATCTTTAATTTGCAGATTGTAGGTAGGCAATCTTTGGATCGAGTTCTTTCTATCGAATATATGTTGTGACAATTCATATTTTTTTCTGCAAAGGACTATTATTTTGTATATTGTAACATGTCAGCCGCATTCCTGTTCTTCTGTTTTCTTGAATACTTACTTTTATTTCCATTTGAGGCAAAGAGCCGAGTTCCTTGTCATGTAATCCGATGCAATAATAGTGTGCTGTGTTCTTGGACTGTGGTTGTTTACCTTTAAACAGCGCCAAATTATTGTAACTCTGACATGGATCTGCGTTTGACAGGTTTCTTTTTCTTCGTGGGAAATTCAAAATGCTTTTCATACTGCGCGAGTGCGTTTCTTTTATCGGAGGCCTCAGAACTTCATGAGGTAGTCTCCTTGCCTTTCCAACAGTACTTCCTACTCTACGGAGCCTTTCTCAAGAAACTTAAAACTGTTGCTTAGTTCCTATTAAGGACGTTAATGCGTGCAGAAACGTTATAGAGTGCTCCAAGTGTTCTATATAAGCAAGATATACGTGGCTATGTCCTCTTGGGTTGCTCCGCTACCGGATTTCTAACTGTTGTCAATTGTTCTACAGCCATCACTGGCTACGATGGCGACAAAGGAGGTTATCATTCGTCGTCTCAACTAAGTGCTCAGGAACAAATAGAGTGAACTTTGCAAGAGTCAAGCAGCCATTTTACTGGGTAAGAAAACTTCCATTTCATTATTTTTTTCTACAAGTCATTGTTGTGCCACTATATATTTCTTCATAGTTTAGGGAAATATCATTAATTGATTTAAATAACGTTGTTTACTTGGTGTAATAGATTCTGATGAAGCACAAATGTGATAACATAGAGAGACATAAAATATTGAGAAACTTTTGGGGAAAGTAGAGTATGGTACGTAATTCCATCACCTTTACATAAACAAGGGCTGTCATGTCAAAATTAGAGCAACTTTTTTCCTCCATGAAACCTTTAAACTCTGGCCGCCCAGCCAAAATTATTTAACTATTCTTCTCTCAGTATTCTGTACCCTCTCTTTGGATATTGCTTTCATCCACATGGCCACGTAATAGACCAAAGATGCCTGTTTGAAGCTTAAAAGCATAAAATCAGCGGTCCTTTTGAGTAGATAATGCCATATTTTACTTTTAATATTGTTTTTTTATGAGAATGCTTTACTTTAAGGAAAAACGAAAAAGAAATACTACTATTTTGTAAACACAAGAGTGTCGTAAACAATCTACTTCCTGGTATGATTAGTTTAACATTTTTCATCTATCATTTAATAAACATTAAGTTGCTAGTTCAATTTTTATGAATAAAGTAGTTAACCCGTGAACATTTTATCTCTTAATGAGCTAACCCAATGTCCACGAGAATGATGAAATTAGGATGTCCTCCATAAAAGACTCAAAGAGCTTGATGGTGAAAGCAGGGCAAGGATAGCTTTACCCTGCCAATGTGAGTTAGTTGCTCAGGTGGGTATGCTCTCAACTCAGTCAAACTCAGCTCAAATCTCTCCCGACTCGTTTAGAGTTGTGCGGTAAAGGTCTCTTGATTTACTGCACAAGTGAATCATTCTTGTGGTAAAAAAAGAGAGAGAATTGAACTAGAAAAGACTTGCACTTTGACATGAATTTTTTGGTGCTTTTGGATACAGTTATCTGTTAGGTTTATTTAAAGCAACAAAGTTAACCGTTATTGGTGAAAAGAATTGCCAGTGTTGTGGCCTAGCTAGGGTGTGGTGTAAGCAAACTATATGTACATATTCCTTCGTAGGTGATTCATTCAAACGCTCCTTTTGTAGCATTTCAGAGTTGCTTTGTCGTTCAAATTATTTGGTGGCACTTTGTATGTCTTTTTAGGCCAACAAAGATAGAAGCTTTTTGACTGGTGGTGACTGGTGACTAATATAGAAACTCAGTGAGAGCAGGATAAGTATACAGTCTGGAATTTTGGATTATTTGAGATAAATTGCAAAGATTGGGACTGTTAAATTTTGGGGTCCTACTTGCATACAAGATTGCATTTAGGACATTCAACACATACATACTTTGTATAAAAAGTTGAGCATTCCTTAGAAAAAGCTAGGTCTATATAGTAATGTAGTCTAGATCTATTTTTTCCACCATATTGATATTTGATTAACTGATTTTACTACAAAATTTGAAACCAGCTCACAGCTCAATAGTATTTCCAATATGCATATAGTTCAATGGTTTTTTCTTGTGATATAATTAAAACGGCTGGGCTTTAAGGGAAAAAATTTAGTCTACTTTTAGAGTGTCATGTCATGTCAGATTTTACATCTCCTCTCACGTAAGTATGAACAATGAATGCAATTTATGACATAACATTCAAGAGGAAAGAAGAATTACTCAAAATCACAAGCTATAAAAATATCTGCTGCTATCCAGAAGATTCCAAACCTTTCTATACAAAAAAAATTCCTTTAAGATTGACTGTATTACAACCAAATTACTGTAAGACTGACTTCTGATTATACAGATTTACTTAGATATGCAGGACAAGAAAGCGTAGTAAAAAAATAGAAACAATTTATTTATGAGAATATCCACAAGATGGCACATTGACAAAGGAAGTGGGTATTTGAAAGTCCCAAAGATGACAAAATCCAACCCCCTTGGTTATTTCAAGCATGTATTGTCATGTCACACATGCTGTAGTTCTGTTTTTTCTCTTGTTTGGTTCAATGCTATTTTGTTCTAGGGTTCCCCTACAAAGAGAAAAAACATTCCTCTAGTTCTTTGGTGGCTGCCGCCTCCTGAAACTGTAGTTCTTACTCACATAGCTCTACAAAAGATCAACATCAACTACATTCTTCTTTTCTAATGAGAAAAGGAATTTGAATTGAATATTTCTCAGTTCTGCTCTGGATTTTGCATATAGGATCTGCCCATCATTTAGTTCTAAGAAATTGTAACATTTTTTTGGGCATTGCTAGCATACATTCCTTTCTTTGAAGAGAGAATTAGTGAGACACTAAGTGTGCTAGCTAGTTAGTGACTGAATTTGCAAGGGTATTGGTTTGAAGGAGGTAAAAGTGGAAGATGATGGAATAATGAAAGGGAGATCTCTCGTTTGTTGTGTAAAGAAATACGTTTTGATTTGTGTATATTATGTAGAAAAAAGGAAAGAAATTATACTCTTACTAGTAGAGAGTAGTAGTAGTAGTGTAGCGGTATGTTTAGCTCTCCTTTCTATGCAAAGGCACGCTAGCTGATCTAGGGAATTAGACCAGCATTCTAACATGCCTGGGCCACAGCGCCAAAGCAAAAAAGATTCACAACCAACTCATACATTACTGAATACTGATCCACCCAGCTTGAAGAAGGAAGAAAACAGCTGAGGTTTTCATACATGTATATAAGATAGGTTTCCTTTTAGAAATGTAAGTTAGCGTTGATTTATATCTTAACATATATCTTTCTCTAAGTCTACCTATGTTAGGACTAATTATATTTATATCAGGTGAGGTAAAGTTCTCAATGGTACTTAAATTTTTCTATGCATGCACATCTAAGCCTATTATATAGCACAAGGAGACATAGTAGAATTACCAAAATTTAATCGGGCGTCAAATTGTTCGAACTTCTAAATTAATGAGTTAATGATTCAACTAGGTTCAATGGATCAAGTTTGACCGTTGAGTTAATACAAGATAAACATGCATATTTCAACTGTTTTCTCTTTGGTCGGGATTTAATAACTATGATGATGGATAATGCTTAGGTAAGTAGGTGGTGTCGTGTGTGGTCCTTCTATTAGGAATGCTGCTAGTCTCTCCAATATCTTCGTTGTTTTAAGGCAAGTGCAACAAACAGCTTCTACGATAATTAACTAATTAATTTGGACCCGTAGTTCAAGTACAAACTATTCTTTCACTAGCTTAAAAATTGACACATGCATGTTTAAGAATGTACATATACATCCTCATCGATATGAAGTTGGTTTGAGTCTTGTAGCGTCATTCTCATTTATTTTATAGAGAGCCCTGAATCGTTTTTTTTTTTAATAAAAAAAGGTAAGAATTGAATCTGAATTTTACCCTTCCCCAAAACAAAAAAAACGGAAGGTTTTTTTTTTTTTAACAAATGGTCATCGATCCAAATGGTACTGATTGGTGATTGATCGTGTGGTCAAAATTTTCTTAAACAACATCATGGCAATTTCAAAGTGCTTCTATGATATTTCAATTATTATTTACTTTTAAGAAGACCATAACATGAGGGATGAATAATAATGGATTGGAAAAAGTAGTAGTAATTGCTTTTGGGAGCAACGACCTTAACACCATACATATTGGTGGCGTATGACATGGCACTCAAAGGGAAGAAAAGAAAAATGATGAGAATGGAGAAGAATTGAAGAAACCAAACCAAACCCATCAAACATTAACCCTGGGACTCCGGGAGTTCGCTATTATCATCATTAATTGCTTTCACCTTTGTTAAAGAGAGGGAGGGAATGTTTTCTTGTAATCCCCATGCAATCAATACATATTGTGCATTAAAAGCTTCAAGACATGTAATGATCCACCATTTATAACATTAAAATGGAAAAATAGTCGATGTTGTTATTGTAATTTGTTTATTAATCTAAATTTTCAATTCTAGAAAGGATAGAAAACTACGTTGAAGGAAATTGGGCTCATTTTGGGCGCGAAAATGCTCAAAGAACATTTATTTTTTGAAAATAGCAGAAAAGATACTTAAATACTAGTTAGAAAAAGAAAAAGAAAGCTGTGCAATGTTAATTATAGGGGGGAAAAGAAGAAAAAATACTATAGTAGAACGGGACACTTTAATTTTTATTCCTTGTCTTTGAGTCCGGAAGAAAATCATACACAGCTCCCGATTCCTGGAGACAGACATATAGTAGTCCCCATTCTCTTTTCAGGTCCTTGTCTTTGGAGGATGGTGAAAAAGATGTCGCACACACTCCTCTCTTCCCTTTTTAGCTTAGCCACCAAAATGACTAATTCTCTCCATTAAAACCAATAACCCATGTAATTAGTTTATGGACCCCTTATCTTACTTGCTAATTAATGCACTAAATTCTTTAGTTAAAGCAAGTTCCTTTTTTTGCTGATCAATTGCCAAAGTTAATCTAGTTGTTTTACTCACAATTTTCCTTTTTCGGGGGTGTTATATGTATTAATTAAGGTTAGAGGTGTCCTTTCAGTATAGCTAGCTCTTCATTAAAGAGAGCAGCCTATTGTGCTTTAATTCTTTAATTAAAGTAGGCTTTTGTTTAACTGGTTTTGTTGCTTTAACAAAAGCTATAGTAGTAATTGATAGGTTTAATTGAATAGTAAAATGTTCTGAAAAGTGTGATATTATGTTAAGATTTGTTGGGGTAATGGGATATATGTTGATTTTGAGGTTAATTAGGATAAATTAATTAAGCTTAATTAGGATGGTTTCTTGAAAAGAACGAGGCCCACCCAAATCTTTTACTGATAGGGAAAAAAAACATTATAGTAAAATTAAATAGATCATGAGAGCAAAAGCTGATCTGCCTTTGATACTGGTGCATTCGTCCTGCTTGTCAGCACATGCAGTCCACTTTCCACTACAAAATCGACTTTGGACCCCAAATTTAACCTCTCCTACAAGAAAAGCATACCTCTCCCCAATATATTTCATCCCCTCCTCTCTCACCTTTTCCACTACCAAAATCTTCCTTCTTTATACCAAGAAATCAAGAAACAACACCAAACCCTCATATTATACCTAGTAGCCATGAAACTAAAACCTCTAGCAAACTAGTACCCCTTCATTCATTTTTCCCTGATCAGTTCTTTTCTTGCTTTCTCGAAAAGAAACCATTTTTTTTTACGAGTCTCCTTGGGTGTCATCTCCGCCATTCGAATTCGAAACAAGAAAAGATGAGAGCAGGAGGTTGCACAATCCAACAAGCCCTAACAGCAGATGCAGCAACTGTTGTAAAGCAAGCAGTAGCTCTTGCAAGGAGGAGAGGACACGCTCAAGTCACTCCTCTCCATGTCGCTAACACCATGCTTACTTCCTCCACAGGTTTGTTGAGAACTGCTTGTCTCCAATCCCACTCTCACCCTCTCCAATGCAAAGCCTTAGAGCTCTGCTTCAATGTTGCCCTAAACCGCCTCCCGGCCTCCACCTCAACCCCAATCTTACCCTCCTCACACCACTCTCAGCACTTCCCTTCCATCTCTAATGCCCTTGTTGCAGCTTTCAAAAGAGCTCAAGCCCATCAAAGGCGCGGCTCAGTTGAGAACCAACAGCAGCCACTCCTAGCTGTGAAAATAGAGCTAGAGCAGCTGATCATATCTATCTTGGATGATCCTAGTGTGAGTAGAGTGATGAGGGAAGCTGGTTTCTCTAGTACTCAAGTGAAAAGCAATGTTGAGCAAACAGTTTCTTTAGATATTTGCTCTCCAAGTAACTCCCTTAATGGTACCAAAACAAAATCCAAGGAAATAATCAATATTAGCAATAGTAGTAGTAAAGTTTTGTTAGATCCAATTAGGGATGAGGATGTGATGTGTGTGATAGAGGATTTGATGGTGAAAAGGAGGAGGAGTGTTGTGATTATAGGAGAGTGTGTGGTGAGCATGGAAGGTGTGGTGAAAGGAGTTATGGAGAAAGTTGAGAAAGGAGAAGTGGCAGAGGAATTGAGAGAAGTGAAGTTTATAACACTCCCTCTTGCATCTTTTGGACATCTTTCAAGGTTAGCGATTGAACAGAAAGTTGAAGAGGTGAAAAGCCATGTAAGAAGGTTCATGTCCAAAGGGGTTGTGTTGAATTTAGGTGATCTCAAATGGGTTATTGAGCAAAATAGGGCAACTAGTGGTAACAGTTTTTGTCCAATGGAGCACATGATCATGGAGCTTGGGAAATTGGATAGTAATGGAGGAGAGGGCAATAATGGAAGATTTTGGATTATGGGGATTGCTACTTTCCAAACTTACATGAAGTGCAAATCAAGCCATGTTTGGGGTAATTTTCATCCAATTACAATTCCTGCAGGGAGCTTGAGGTTGAGTCTCATCAGTACTGATCACAGGTAAAATTTGGTTTGGTAAAGTTTTATTGTTTTATGAATTTCGAGTTTCTTTTGAATCCACTAAATATATATATGAAAAGCACTTTCTTGTATACACTTTGTTAAATTATTTTCTTAAACCAAAAGGAATTTCTTCAAGTGAGAAATCAATAGTAGTAGTGACTAGTGAGTAAAGTTTATGCATGTTTCATTTTTTTCTTTTTTTTTCCTTTTGGTAACTTAAAACCGAAGGAAAACATGTCTATTTCTTTTCTTTCTTTTCGCCCTAGGTAGATTAAAAGTTTTCAAGGGGCAAGAAAAGGTGTAGAGAGGCAGAGCAATAAAAAATAATTAGGGGAAATTATAGTTAAGCTAAAATGAGATTTTTTTAAAAAAAATATAAGCGGTATGAGATTTAAATTCGAGTTCGAGTTTCTATAAATATTTTACCATCGGTAAGCAACCAATGACTTATGAGGGAAAAAAATTGAAAAATGTTGTCACTACTTTTGCTTTGGAAGAGGGGAAAGGAAACCATATGGTGCATTCATCCTTTGCCATATTAAAGCAATCTCTCTTCCTTTAGTCTTTTTTGAGTGTGCACTCTCAAGTTGCACTCCTATGTCATTAAAATAGAACTTGTTTTTTCAATAAGTGAGAAAAAGTTACCACCACATTTCATTTACCACTTTTATCAACTCCAATATACCTTTAACTTTTTTACCTTTTTTTTTCTGATCAGTGATGTGCAAAGTGATCAGTCCACAATCAACAAAGTAGGAGATGGGTCATCTAGCAGCAGCAGCTGGATCATACTAGAAGGAAAAGATGAGATGATGAATCAGCAGCAGCAGCTCAATTGCTGTTCTGAATGTTCTACCAAGTTTGAGACAGAAGCTAGAACCTTAAAAACCAATACCACTTGTAATAGTGACTCCTCAACTTCTACCCTTCCTGCATGGCTCCAAAAATGCAAAAATGAAAACAATGGACTCACTTCAAATCATGATCAGGTAATTAATGGTTAAACCATCTTTTTCTTTTTAATCTCATGCTTACAATTATCATACAAGTCATTTAGTAGCAGTGAGTCAAACATAATATATAACTAATTTTAGGTCCAAACCAGAAATACTCCGTATAAATACTTCATACCATACCCTCTTTCTCATTTTGAGGAGGACCCCGAATATAGCTTTATTACATGGGGCCCACAAAATAGCTCAGTATATAGACAAATACAATAGTCTGCACTATTTACAATTTTTGTTTTTCTTGATTACCAGGATTCTGTCACCATTAATGATCTTCGAAAGAAATGGAACTCAATTTGCAGTTCAATCCACCAATTACCCAATTACTCTAATAGTTGTGATCAGAGAACTCTCACATTCTCTTGTGTATCGCCTTCTTCTTCCACCTCTGGATTTTCCTACTCCAAAAACTTGCACCACCACCAACGTCAACACCACCACCATGATTGGCCAGCTGTACAGCCTGATCAACCATATTGGATCAGGAACCAAAATCTCACCATAACAACTACTTCCAATATCGAACCCAATTTGAGAATCTACATTAATCCTGATGATGAGAAACAAGTTTTGCCTTTGTTCTCACCAAATCCAAACAATTCTACCCCAAATTCAACTTCTTCCAGTGACATCATGGATGTAGAATATCCCCACAAGTTCAAGGAAGTAAACGCGGATAATCTCACGATCCTATGCAATGCATTGGAGAAGAAAGTGCCTTGGCAGAAAGATATAATTCCTGAAATTGCAAGCACCGTCTTGCAATGCAGGGCGGGCATGGTGAGAAGAAAAGGGCATATTAATGTTCGAAATGTCGACGAGATCAAGAATGAAACATGGTTGTTCTTTCAGGGCATTGACATGGAAGCCAAAGAGAAGATAGCCAAAGAATTGGGGAGGCTCGTTTTTGGTTCTTCTAACAACAACTTCATCTCAATTTCCTTGAGTAGCTTTTCATCCACTAGGGCTGACTCGACCGATCAAGATTGTAGAAACAAAAGGTCAAGAGATGAGCAGAGTTGCAGCTACATTGAGAGGTTTTCGGATGCGGTTTCGAGCAATCCACATAGGGTGTTCTTGGTGGAAGATGTGGAGCAAGCAGATTATTTCTCACAAATTGGGTTCAAGAGAGCAATGGAAGTAGGGAGAGTGAGTAATTCTTGCGGAGAAGAAGTTGTTCTTAGTGATGCCATAATCATTTTGAGTTGTGAAAGTTTTAGCTCAAGATCAAGAGCTTGTTCTCCACCAATCAAGCAAAAAATGCTACTCGATGATCAGTCATTATTAATGGTGGAAGAAGAAGAGAAGGAGATGATGAGCCCTAATTTTGTGTCACTTGATTTGAACATATCAATTGATGGTGGTGGTATTGGTGGTGATGAATCAATCGATGATATTGGGCTTCTTGAATCTGTTGATAGACGAATTATTTTCAAGATTCAGGAGCTGTGACATGGGGGGGAATTCATCATCATCATCAGGTTGTCTAATTGTTTTTTACCTTTACCCTTTTTGTTTTTAATGTTGTTAATTTGACAAGTTTTTTTAGCTTCTCATAGAATTAATCCTAACTAGCTAGAACTAGAAATCAAAGAGGTTGTTTCTTGATCATGTAAAAAAGAAAAAAAAAACATTGTATATTTGTGATCCATTTTCATCCCATATTTTGGTTGCTTAATTTTTATGGTTTCATTTTCTAAACAATTTGCAGTATAATTAGGTCAATTAATTGGGATTATAATAAATAATTTGCATATATACTTTAGGATTCAAAAGAGGAAAAAGATTACGATTATGAATAGTGTATACCTAATTTTTCTTTTTGTTTATGTATATACATTAACGAATGATATAGGTAGGTATGTAGGTGGGTAGATTATTCTTGCATGGTTTCTTTCTCCCAAATATTCATGCATGCTCTCGAGTCTCGACTCTCAAGTGAGTCTAATATTTGTCGTTTTGTGCGGGCACCAAACTTGAAATTTGATTGGACAATTGTCGCATATTCTTCTCTTATTTTTCTTTTCATTTATTCGCACTTCAAAGTTCGATCAGCCTTGTGTAGCATATTCATCACCTTTCCACTGTTTTGCTCACGTTTACATGCACACTACTCTACCCCGTTTCTTTTTTAATTCTGTGTCAAATTAAATGACATTTTATTATATCTTAAATTATTTTTAGATTAATTTATCACAATGATTATAATTAAATTACGTTTTATTATACTTTGAATTGATTAGATTAAATATAAAACCTTGATCTCTAGTGATTGAACTATGAAATTCAACTTACAAAACTAAGTAATAAACCTAGTATTTATAACTCCACTCGAAGAGCATCTATTATATCCTCCAAGTGGCGATTGAAGGAAATGCTACCACTTGCTTTACTTATGTTCTGCCTTGGCCTTTGTATATCAACAAAAGCCTAAAGCAAGTCCTGAACTCTTTTCCTTTATGTTCTCCTAGTACACACACACATATATATATATGTATAGCATTTCCAGTTGTTGGCATATCCCTGCCCTCTCCTTACAATTCAAAACAGTTGATTCTCTATGTATATATCCATGTTTATCTGATTAATCTAATGAGATTATATATATTAGTTGGGATTACTCTGATTAATTAGAAAAGATGAGCCGAAATTTGTAGAATGCAAGTGAATTAATTTACTTTAACAATTCACTCTCTAACAAATATGCTCATACTTAATTCATGCTTTTCTACTTTTTAGGTAAATCTTAATATAATTTTACTCAATCACTTCTTAATATGAATTTTTCGAGACCATCCTGATGACTACTCCTCAGTTAAATATGTGATTTTTAAAAAATTATAAGGGTGATATGAAACGGATAGCACTATTTAATTAAAATAATAGTATATAAAAAAAGAAACTATTTCCAAATTTAGTTTTGTGAGTTGGCTTATTATATGAGTTGGAAACCCAAAAGGTAATTAAAGGTTAATATAGGATGAAGTAGGGGGTGACAATATGGAAACTTGTCCATATAACTCATCCGTCTGTCCAAGTTTAGACGGGATATGAATAATATTTTTTGTCCCATTTAATAAACGGATTGGATCAAATCCGTCCAGCTATATACATGGACAGACGGGATAAATCCGACGGATTCCCGTCTGTCCGTTTATTATTTAATTTTTAAAAAAATTACTCTTCTTTTTCGAAAAAAAATTCAAGTTCCAGAAAAAAATTATTGTTGGATGGGAATCCGTCCAAACACGGCTAATTTAGTTGGACAAATATGATTGCTCCATGGATGTCCATCCGTCCCATATTGTCAGGATGAAGGTATGATTATACAGGAGTATTTGGATGCAAAAGTAGGATGAAGGTATGATCCAAAACGTGAAGGTTGTGCAAAGGAGAAGGGGGGAATGGCATAATCTTCACTACTTTTTCATGCTCTGCGATGCGTTTTGCAAAAGGATAACTTTTCTTTGTTCTTGCCAATTAAACCAACATTCTCATCTTTGTAAAAGTATGGAAAGTTTGGTTCAAAATAAGTGAACTAAAGCCAAAGTAGAAATTAATTAAAACAAAATAATTAATTAATTAATTAAACATGTATACATAAGCATCTCTTCTTTAAACCTTAAAGATGTTGCAACTTTAGAATCGCAAAAAAAGATGACTAGCTATCTTCTCAACTTTAACTTGAAACCCTTACGCGTAAGAAGGCAATTTGTCGCTTCCTCCTTTCAGAAAAGACTTTTATTTATTTATTTATTTTGGTAAAAAAAACTAATTTTTTCGAAAATAAAAAGTAGGAAATTAATTATATACGAGCATTGTCGAGCTCCTAATTTTTTTTATTCCATGAGGTAGCAACACTCAATTAAATGAGGATGCCTTCTTTACTTCTCTTTTTATGTTATTCCACCGACATATGTACTTTAATTAATTCTAACTAAATGATTTTGAACTATGAATTAAAATTAATTGGATTTGATATCTAAAGTATTTCAAGTCATGTGTGCAAGGTATATATGTAATTATGAAGATCTAGTGTAACCATTAAGCTTGTTCCCAAAATAAATCTCCATCTTAATTGTTTTTTAAAGCATAATTTGAATTTTAAAATCAAGCTGCCATTTGTACTTAAACGCATGTCATCCTGTAATACTTGATGCCGTTTTGTTCAAGTACTGACCGCAGCGATGGAGTCAGGAGATTTTTGCTGTATTATATTGTATATGGCCTTGGACTTAAATGAATTAATTTCACCTTTTACCCAAAATAAAAAAAATTAACTAATTTGACCGATCATTTTATTTTTGTCTTAAACGAATTTTGTACTCACCCGGCTGACTTGTTGAAGTGAACTTATTATTATTGATATGTCATATACTGAGTGAGCTCATCACGTCATATTATGTTTAAAAAATATAAAAAATGAAAGCAAATCTATAAAAATAAATTATATATATATATAAAACCAATTCAATAAAAAAAGACACAAATTAAAAAAACGTTAAAATGTGATAAATCTTTTAACAAATTGTTTATTTTAAGTGTTTTTAGTTAAAAAATACTCCTCCTGATTTTTTTAACTATCTTTTACTATTTGGGCACGCATATTAAAAAGGTCGGATGACTCATTATTTGAGACAATTTTGCTCCTTACTTTTTCTCGGACGTACGTTAAGGATTAACGTACGTTCTACGGAATTTTTTTGGGTCAAATAGTGAGTCATTATGTCTTCTTAATATGCGTGCCCAAACAGTAAATGACGTTTAATTGTGATAGGAGGGAGTATGTGTTACCGAACAGTGAAACTCGATTAAATTAATAACTTATTGATCCAATAGTTTGAGCAGTTTTACGCCTCAAAATTGCCCCGTTATAGAGCAAATCTTTGTTTATTTAATCTCATTGCTCCAAATATCCCCGAAAGGAAACACCTGTTATCTAATCAAGATGCGATAGTAAATATGGAATCGAATTTTCCCTCAAAAGTAGGAAGGAAGATAAAGTTGCATTTCATGGATCTCTTTTCCTAAAATAAAAATAAAAATAAAATGTATTTATTATAAATAAATATAAATAAACTGCAGAAAGTGGGTTTTCCTTTTTAAAAGCAAAAGCTCTTCTAGTAGTTTAATCAGCGAGCTAACTAAATAAACTTTGTTCTATACATGAATGTGTGTATTTTTTTATTATATATCAAACTTTTTGTGCATTCAACTTTTATAAGATATGATACAAAAATAAAAATGGAAAAAAGTTCATGCAGTTGTAGTCTCGACCAAACCAAAGGATATCTATGGTGGAAAGATGACGTATGTAATTTAGAATTTTGATTCACTATACTTAATTGTGTTATGCCACTAAGAAACACATGGAGCGCATTTTAACCCTCATCCTTTAATTTCTAGGTAGTTTTTTTTTTTTTTATACACTCGTTTTTATGCTTTTTTTCGGGGATTTTTATTGTGAAAGCCCTGTAGGTCCCTATTCGAATTAGATTAAATAATATTATTAAGAATTTTAAAATAGTTGTTCAATGCTCGAATTCGATACTTTAAAAGAAGACAGATTAGTTATCGTTATCTCGATTGCGCCCCATTAGTTCTAGGTAGATTTTTATACCATGTGGAGTATTTCTTAGTATGGAAAAAGTTCATTCATTTGTAATACTCCTTCTGGACCATATTAATTTACTTCCTGAAATAGTAACATTCAGTAAAGTAAACATTAAAAAGTCAAATAAAGTGTACAGTAACATTCCGTAGAAAAATGACGATTATTGCGGTCCGGAGGGAGTATCACATACTACTTTTTGAGCCAAAAGTTGCGGTTGATCACCATAGGCACACTATAATCAGATAAATGAAAAAGATAATTTTGTTTTCAATTTTTCAAACCTACTGTATTTATTACATTTTTCTCTGATTATTATAATTTTTGCAATATTTAAACATTTTTTCAAAAAAAAATGCTAGAAATGTCAAATTATAGCTTTTAGAAATATATACATACAAGATTTAAAAGTATAATAACTGAAATAAAATATTTTGGAAAGTGTAGATTTTTTTTTTTTTGGGTACTTCACCTAAGATTGAATGAACAAATATCATTTTGTCAATAACCATGTAACTTATTGATTATTTTATTGGTAACAAATATACCAGTAGAGATCAGATTCGAATCTCACATCTATTATATAAAAAAAACAAATACCGATTTTGATTTTTCTAACAATAGGCCACCTGGGCCCAGGGCCCGTAAAATCTTGAAACATAAGCCTTGTGACTGTGAGACGAGAGACAATACTCATTACTTTGTACGGGCCCATGGGCTTTATTCTTACCTTCTTTTATCACTTCTTTTCTCCATCTTTAGTTCTTTACCAAGTTGTTTCCTCCTTTGCTTTGGAAAACTTTAATTTTCCAGCCATCACAAAATGTATATCTAAATAACTTTTTGGAATCCTAATCATTTATCTTTCTCTAGTTTCTTCATTTTATTTTTTTTTTATTTTTTTCCCTTCAAATAGTAGTGCTTCCTTTATGATCAAGATCTATGCTCTCTTTTTTTCTTTTTCTTTTTTAACAAATCTTTCAAATTTAATATTCATTTATGACCATAAGGCATATTTGCTTTTGCTTTGAATGTGTATACATAATTAGGTTAAGTTAATTAGTTTAATTATAGAGCCTTCTAATGCTCTTTTTTTATCAAGCCATTATGTTAAAAGTAGTGGAGTCCTAATTATGAGAGAAATTAATTAAACGACAATTTTTTTTAATTAAATTAACTTTCATGATTGTATCATAATAATTTCAAGTCGGTTCATC
The DNA here is from genome assembly GCA_963691705.1 of Viola odorata. NCBI lineage: Eukaryota > Viridiplantae > Streptophyta > Magnoliopsida > Malpighiales > Violaceae > Viola > Viola odorata. The sequence goes on along the minus strand of OY829543.1, from coordinate 55,422,428 downwards.
ATTTTAGCTATTTTCAAAAATATTTTAAGCAACTCATGTCCACAAATCAATACAAAAACATATTTTCTTGGAATTAGTTAAACACAAGAATTGATCAAAGCTATCTGATTCACCTTTAGATAAACAGACTTGCTCCTTTATATAAAGGAGACTTGATTACAGGAATTCAAGAGAAACGATAACTCCTACAAACTAGCACAAGTGTGAGACTTGGCATTTCTAACTTATTCAGAGCTAGTGGATCCTACAAAACAGGAAACTACTTGCTTCAAAACAGGAAGACTTATTCTAGCTTTGACCAGTTCCTAACATTCCTTCCCCCAAACTGAATGCACATTACAGTTTGCTCTTCATCTTCTCCAACTCCTGAACTCCAAGCATACTTCTCATCTTCTGAAACGTTTCCAACTTCAACGGTTTTGTCATGATATCAGCTACTTGATCTTTAGTTCCACAATGAGCTAGACTGACTTCTTCTTCTTTCACCAAATCACGCAGAAAATGAAACCTGACCTTAATGTGTTTTGTTCTTCCATGAAAAACTGGATTCCTTGATAGCTTAATTGATGAACTGTTATCACACAGAATCGTCATACACTTCTCCTTTTCTTGATTGAAAGAACTAAGTATCTTCTTCATCCAGAGACACTGAGTTGCACATAAAGATGCAGCCACGTACTCTGCCTCTGTGGTAGACAAAGTAACAACTGGTTGCTTCTTCGAACTCCATGCAACAGCTGCATTACTCATCAGAAAAACGTACCCAGAAGTGCTCCTCCCACTGTCTATATCTCCAGCAAAATCACTATCTGTGTATGCCTTCATAGTGCCTTCCCCATCATCTTTATACATCAGGCCCATCTGCAGAGTTCCTTTGATGTATCTCAGCACTCTTTTAACAGCCACGAGATGAGCTTCTTTTGGTTGCATCATGAATCTGCTCAGGAAACATACTGCAAACATGATATCAGGTCTTGTAGCTGTTAAATACATTAGAGAACCGATCAGTTGCTTGTATAGTGATGGGTCTGCATTTTCTCCCTCCATATTCTTCGACAGCTTCGTACCAGGAACCATTGGGTTGTTCACTGGATTACAGTTCTCCATTCCAAAACGTACAAGCATTTCTGCAGCGTACTTTCTTTGGCATAAGAAAATACCATCGTCACCTTGCTCCACCTCCACTCCTAAGAAATAACACATCTTTCCTAGATCTGTCATCTCGAATTCTCGCTGCATAGAAGCTTTGAACTCTTCACACAATCTTAAGTTATTCCCAGTGAAGATCAAATCATCAACATATAGACTTACAATAATAACCCTTCCTCCAGATTCGTTCTTGATGAATAAGGTGTGCTCGTACTCGCACTTGTTGAACCCTTGATTCGTAAAATACTCTTCGATCTTACTGTACCAAGCTCTTGGAGCTTGTTTAAGCCCATAGAGTGCCTTTTTCAGCTTATATACTTTATGCTCCTCACCGACTTTCACGTATCCTTCTGGTTGCTCAACAAATACTGTCTCCTTTAGAATTCCATGGAGGAACGCACTTTTAACGTCAAGTTGGTATACGATCCACTTCCTTTTTGCAACTTCAGCTAACAACATTCTGATAGTATCCCATCTCGCCACTGGTGCGAAGACTTCGTCGTAATCAACGCCGTGTATTTGCGAGTAGCCCTTTGCCACCAGTCTGGCTTTATACTTGTCAACCTCTCCTCTTTCGTTCAGCTTGGTCTTGTATACCCATTTGACACCAATCTTTTTCATCCCTGTCGGTAAATCAACCAGCTCCCACGTTTCATTTTTTTCAATTGACTTCATCTCTGTATCCATCGCCTCTCGCCACTTTTCTTCTTCTGCAGCCTCCCAATATGTAAATGGATCATTATGTGTGACGTACAGGGCAAGATATTGTAATCCCTCTTCTTCATCAAGCTCTTCTCCACTTACAAAGTCTTGCAGATATCTGGGTGGAGCTCTTCTCCTCGTCTCCTCTGGAGCTTGTTGATTTCCCGAATCATTCTGCTCTTCATCATCGGCAATGATTTCAGGGTCAACAGCTGTCTCTGTTGTGTTGTTGTTGGTATTCTCCACATTTTTAATTTCCTCTTCTTCTTCATTTATCACCAACACATCATTTTCTTCTTCATCATTGCTTCTCTCCCAATTCCAGCTTTTCTCTTCATCAAAAATGACATCCCTACTGACAATGATTTTGTTCGCCATGGGATCAAACATCTTGTATGCCTTAGAACCTTCGCTTACTCCAAGGAATACACATTTCTGGCCTCTGTCATCTAGCTTCACCCGTTTTTGACTTGGGATATGTGCATATCCTACACAGCCGAACACTTTGAGATGCCCAATATTTGGTTTAGCTCCTGTCCAGCACTCTTGAGGAGTCTTTTCTTTCACAGTAGAAGTAGGGCATCTATTTAGGATGTGAGTTGTCCAACTCGCAGCTTCTCCCCAAAATCTCTTGGGCATTCTCTTCTCCATGAGCAGACACCTGACCATGTTCATTATTGTTCTGTTCTTTCGCTCAGCCACACCGTTTTGTTGTGGCGTGAATGCAGCTGTGACATGCCTTTTGATCCCATGAGATGCACAGAAATCATTGAATTCTTTAGAAGTGAATTCTTCACCACGATCACTCCTCAGGCAGCCTATCTTCATTCTTGTTTCATTCTCCACCATTAGTTTGAAGCTTTTAAAGAATGAAAATGCTTCACTCTTCGATTCCAGAAAATAAATCCAGGTTTTTCTACTGAAGTCGTCAATGAAACTCAGGATGTACCTCTTTCCTCCAGCTGTAGGAGGCTGGATTGGACCACAGAGATCTGTGTGTATCAGTTGCAGCTTCTCGGTTGCTCTCCAATTAGCTTGCTTAGGGAAGGTCTCTCTGTGTTGTTTCCCTTTGGCGCATATTTCACACACTTCTTCGACCTTCTCGATTTTTGGAAGTCCCACAACCATTTGTTTATTGGATAAGAGTTGCAGTCCTTGTAAGTTTAGGTGCCCGAATCGTTTGTGCCACAGATTTGATTCGTCAGTAGAGATTTTCAAACAAGATGTTGACGGAGCATCAGCCAGCAGGACAAACATTCTGTTTGCCGTCATTGATGTTTGCATAATCAGACCCCAATCATCATGAAAAACTTTGCAGCTCCCGTCCCTTATCAGAATTGCCAACTTCCTTTCTTGTAATTGCCCTATGCTCAGCAGATTCGTTGTGAGATCGGGAACGTAATACACGTTTGGCACAATGTGACTCCTTCCCTTTAAAACCAGCTTCACGCTTCCTTGGCCTTGCACTCTCATCCTTGCATTATTCCCCAATCTCACAGTGTGCATGAGCTTCTCATCCAAATCAGTAAACCAGCTTCGATCTCCAGTCATGTGGTTGGAGCATCCAGAGTCTAGAAACCAAACAAGGTCTCCTTTTGAACTTTCTTCTTCAACAAACGACATAAGTAAGAGTTCTTCCTTCTCGTCAAGCTCAGCGTAGTTTGCTTTGCTGCCCCAAGTAGGACATTCTGATTGATAATGTCCTAACTTGTGACATCTGAAACATTCGATGGTGGCTCTGTTGCTCCTTCCTCGGCCTCGTCCTCCTCTGTAATAGTTTCTAGGATATCCTCTTCCTCTGCCTTCATATGACATCTTCAGGACTTGATCTTCTTCTACGTCACCTCTCATACGTTGCTCTTGCACCAGTAAACTGCTTTGAAGTTCATCTAGTGTAAGTGTGTCCAAGTTGTTTGATTCTTCAATGGAGCACACTACATAGTTGAACTTCATGGTCAGAGATCTTAGGATCTTTTCTGAGATGGTGTTCTCCTGAAGCGTATCTCCGTAAGCCCTCATCTTCTTTGCTATCGCAAGAGTTCGTGTGAAATAGCTGTTTACGGTTTCACCTTCCTTCATCTGCAGTGTCTCGTACTCCTTACGTAGCGCTTGAAGTTGTGCCCTTTTTACTTTGCTTGAACCTTGGAATTTCTGCTTCATGCTTTCCCAGATTTGCTTACTTGTCTCGGTGTTAAGGATTGTGTCAAGAATTTCTCTATCTATGGATTGATATAAGAAGTTCTTGAGCTTCAGATCCTTTAACTTCTGCTCATCGATCACCTTCTGTTCCGTCTCCGTAGGAGTGGTTCCCTCACACCCACTGATCCCAGTTTCTATGAGATCCCAATACTCTTTCGAACGAATGAAATTCTCCATCAAACGAGCCCAATGGTCGTAGTAACCATCGAACCGTGGAATAGCAGGGACAACGAAACCTTTCGCACTGCTGCTGCTATCACCCATCTGAATTTCTCGCTCTTCTCACTCCTCTCGATGTCTCTCAGGTCTCTCTTTTGTGATGAGGCTCCGCTACCAATTCTTGGAATTAGTTAAACACAAGAATTGATCAAAGCTATCTGATTCACCTTTAGATAAACAGACTTGCTCCTTTATATAAAGGAGACTTGATTACAGGAATTCAAGAGAAACGATAACTCCTACAAACTAGCACAAGTGTGAGACTTGGCATTTCTAACTTATTCAGAGCTAGTGGATCCTACAAAACAGGAAACTACTTGCTTCAAAACAGGAAGACTTATTCTAGCTTTGACCAGTTCCTAACATATTTAACCAAGAAAGTGTTATTGAGAGTCCATAAAGATTTATGACATTCATTTATTCATGGAGAATACATTGTTTGGTAAGCAAAAGCATACATGCAAACACAAAGTTATGTCCCAAAATACCAATCACGTAAAGTCATTTTCTTTTAAGGGTTTTTCTTATGTAACGTTAAATCGAGACACCCTTCTTTTTTTAACATAAAGTAATTTTATTAATTTTATTGCTCCTTTATGTTATAAAAAATGAAAAGATACGATGCTACTGATGTACTGAAATTTTTTTTACGAGGCAATTAGAACTATTGGTTGTAAAGAAGATGAAGGGATATAAAGCAGTAAAGGAAATTGATTAGATCAGCCATGGAAGAATCATCGATTATCCTGATCATCTACACACCCAAAGAACATGAAAAAAAGAAGAAGAAGCTTATGAACTTTTTCTTTTTCCACTTCTTTTTTCCCCCAGTTCTAATCAATGAATTACACCTATAAAGAGATTGCATCGAACCCCTTTCCTTGCACCGAATACCACTAACCCTTTTCCACAAGCAAGACAAAATCTACCTATAACAGTTAATTTTCTTTAAAAAAAGAAAAAAAAAGTTACAAATTAATTAATAAGCTTAAATATCTTTTAAAATGTTACAAATTAATAATTAATAACTTGGTAATGGCACGGGGAAAAATTAACAAGTTGGGACGTGGGATCAAATCTTCTTGTTTATATTCATATTTATATATAACAAGAAACATTTTTGCACTTGATTATGAAGAATAACATATTATAAACCGTGTAAAATAAGATTTTTTTTCTTTTTAATTTCTCATCTAAAATATAATTAATTTGATATCAGTAATATAACATTTTTACTACTAGTTGGTAAGCTCGTCCTTTAAAAACAGAATTACAAAGGAGAAAAAACCTGCCCCTTTGAAAAATTCGAAGACCCACCATACCATACATACATATGTTGATTGGCATCTACAAAAGACAACATAAGGATGGAGACAAAGTTTCCACACACCTTAATCCTTTTGCAGACTTTAAGAAAAGGGTATTATAGCTAACAAATGCCTCTTTTACATAATTAAGTTCATAGTCTTTGAACTATTTTTTTTAATATAACGTGGTATTTTGAATTTCTTTAGATTAAATTAATCTATACCCTTATTATATTAAAATCGAAAATCGACTTAAATGGTACTGTTTATTTTAAAATTTGAACACAAAATTTTTAAAATATTAGCGCGAGCCCGAAATTAATTCTTTTGCGCCTTCATCTCTTTGAACTAATTAGTAGTGCATGAAATCAATATGTTCTCTTTTTGGCATGAAAGTAAGGGAAGTCGGGCTAAAATGCTGAGTATAATTGAATGAGTAATTGCTTTTTTTTCACTCCTTTTTGGGACATCTATATATCAAGTATTTGCTTTTCTTTCATGGATTTGTATGATTTGAAAGTGATGAAATTTTGAAGGATCCAAGGAGAGAATATTATGAGAATGGAGAGTACTTTCATGTGCGATTGCTGCTGTTTCTGTAATGGGGAAGACAAAGAAAAGAAAAAGTGAGAAAGGGAGAGGACAAGATTTATACCATAAAAACAAAGACTTGGTCAAAAAAGAGAAGAAAAAGATGAGCAATATATCTCACGCCAAAGAGATTGCAAAAGAAACCTTGATGAAGGAAGATTTTGATTTTTGATTTTTGCTTTTGGAGATCCAGTTCATGCATTGCCCATTTCTTCTTTGTTCATGCTCCTTTTGATGGATTGATGGGCCATTTTCCTAAACCACATTCTCGATCCAACTTTTCTATTTTTCTTTAAGAAATTAATTTCGTTCGAGCATTATCGGTCCTAAACTTTCATCGTGGTTTTCTTTAATCACATTTTTCATCCAACTTTTCTGTATTATCTGATGTTTCCCACACCCGACCAAATAATAAGAAATCCTTTTGCAAAAAATATCCAGTCACTCCTTACCAAATAAAATAAAAAATAAAAAATAATAATCCAATCGGATGCACGAAAATCTATGAGAATAAGGTTTAAAATAAAATAAAATTGGGCTTTTCCTTTTCTTTTCTTTTCTTTTCTTTTTTTGGTCAGCTTTTTTAGGTTTATCAAGTCAAGCAATTGTAATGCCTTTTGTTGTCCACAAAAATCCAATGAGCCCAATTTAACGTTTCAATGGGCTCCGTGCCAGAGTAGTGCAATTGATTCAGTAAGTTTCGGCCCGTAAGACGAAAAGTTTCAGTTTCTTTTTTATAGGTTTGATTGGATAATTAAGTCAAGATTCAATAATAACGCTGTTGCAATCACCACAACGTTTAATTGTGGGTTAAATTTAAATTAAATGACGTTTTTTTTGGATTTTATTTATCTTACATTAAAATGATTTTTTTTTACTTTTTAAGTAGACTTAGGTATGAGTCGGGTTGCTTGATAAGTTTACCCGGCCCGATTAGACGTGGGAGTTAGAATTTCCTGTAGAAGTTGGCAGGTAGTCTTTGACTTTTTATTTATTTTAAAGAGAATTTGTATTGGTTGCTGTTATTTTTTCATAAAAAAGCCTGTGGGCTTGCTTGAAAATAGCCCGACTCAACCCAAAGGGACTTGGCCCAATCCTGATGGACTTAAGCTGAACTTGGGCCTACTTTTTACTACTTTAGGCTCGAATATGGAGGAATAAAAGTCTGCCCCGGGCATAGGTATATTCCTAAGTAACTTTTTCGTTTAACTATACTAACTTATATTTTATTATTAAAAAAGATAATTAGTGAGGGTAATTAAGTATTATTAGTTACAATAACATAAGAATGATACTAGTGTCAAATGTAAACTAAAAAATCGTGAAACATGATTAACTTGATTTGTGTGAAAAAATCAACAAGTCATTTAATTTGAGACAAATAGAGTATTCAATAAATAAATTGCCGAAATTTTGAAACAAATGAGCCTAGTATATAATTTCTTCATTCATCATGATCGAATTCATGACTTCTCGTTTATGAAGTGAGAGTGTCGAAACACTTATACCAACCACCTATTGATGGAATGTTTACTTGTTTTATACGACATTATCAAAGGAAAACGTTGGTGGTCCTTACTCCTTATCTCATGCCAAATCTCGGTGCACACTATTAGTGCACTTTTGCAAAATTAGTTTCAATTGCAACAAATATCTCCCCTAATTAAACGAACCAATTACCTCTGTTTAATTTCCAAACACTAATTAATCATGGCAAAACTGACATTTCCTTTGCTTACTAATCTCCCTCTTTTGCATTTTAATTACAGCAAACGCCGATACCTCAGAAGTACTTTCCTGCAACGTCACAACCCCAGCAGATTGTCTCGATTTTTACTATCTCGACCTCAACACAACAACATCAACCCAACAACAAACCACATGCGAATTGATCGAGACAGCCTTGTCTCTAGCCTAGACAGGGCCCAATCCACAAAAACATTTGTGTCCATTTATGTTTCGAGAGCATTTTGAATAATTTGGAGGTTTTGGCTGATGGTGTTTTATAGATTATGACACTGAGAGCACTTGTCTAGCTGCCATTGGAGGAGGAGAAGCCATGATTAATGGGGAGCTAATTAAGACTTTAATCAAGGGTAGGATTGATAATCTTAGGCAAGTCACTGCTAATGCTTATATGGTTTGATTACATGTATACTTTATTATTAAAAAACTATATTATATGTATCTCAAAAAAATTATATAATCACTGTATTTAATAAAAAATAACCGTAACCATACTCATACAAGAGTTAATGATTAAATAAAGATTAAATTAAATATCAGTATGTTATTGTATTATTATTTACTTAATGAATTTATAGAAAAGAATTAGATCTCATATACAACTCCTAACTTACGTTTCTAACAACAACAACAAAAGAAACTTAACCGAACTTCCTTGCTTTGCTTCTATCCATTAACACACATGATACCTTAGTTACACTTACATACATGCATTAACAATTTTGATGAAACTCGTACGAGCCCAATTTAGCATTTCAATGGGCTCCATGGCAGGTTAATGCATACGACTTCCGTTTGGGCCCATTAAAATGGATCCAACTCTATAAGACGAAAAGTTTGAAGAATTACGGCAATAGTCTAATCTCACAACAGGGATTTCAACACTAACACTTGGGGCGGTCCATCGAGCCCAGAAAATGACAAGCACTTAAAAGTAGATTATATTCACGAGACAAATTGACGAAGACCTCTAATTAACTTGTTGGTTGGTCTTCATGATCTCATCCCACAATGTCATGCACCATGACTCATGCTGCCCTTACTAATTAATAGATTGGTAATTTAATTATCCTTCAAGCAATTCATTTTATATATATTTTAAAAAAAGAAGAAGATTATTTTGATTTTAATTGAAATTACATAAGATCGATAAAATCAATATCTTGACATTTTTTTAGCACACTTAGTTCTTCCTCTGATTTCACTTTCATATATTACCAATTAAGTCACCATTCACCTACCTCTCCTGCATTTACTATTATCAGCATTTACTATTATCCTGAAAAGTTGCATCATAAATGCATACTTGTTTGTACGTCTTCAAACGGACAAATGAGCAACGGTATTACCCTTTCCTGCCATGTGTTTTAATGTCTTGTGTACTCCCTCCTTCCCCAATTAAATGTCGTTTTAGCTTTTGCTTTTACTGTTTCGGAACGTATCTTAAGACGGCCGGAACAGTCACTATTTGAGACAATTTTGTCCCGAATTTTTTCTCAGAAGTATGTTAAGGATTAACGTATGTTTGAAAAAAAGTACGGAATTTTTTTGGGTCAAATAGTGCCTCATCCGACCTCCTCGATATGCGTTCCCTACTGAATATTGGAATGTGAGAGAGACATTTAATTGGGGAAGGAGGGAGTATTTTATAAGTGTTTTTTCGCTATTTTATAGTGAGTTCATTTATTTATTTTTTTAAATAAATGTGAGATTCGAATTTATATTCGAGTCTCTACTTATTGTTCTGAGATCTTTTTGAAATCCTTGTGTCACAGGGTGAGCGACACTTAACTTGTTTGCCTTTCACGCTGACGCCCCCCTCGTGCGTGAAAAATTATATAGTGTACCCTTTATTCCAATTAGGTGTACGCTCAAACTAATAAAGTTATTGCACGTGGACGAATTTTTTTAGAGTTTATCCCACCACTACCTAAGTTTATAGTTATTTTAAAATTCAAAATTTCTTAATCCGTAACTACCAACCCTAACGTTTAATTTTTTTATTAGTTAATATGAGTGAGTGAACGGAGTAACATAACATACCGAATGCACTCTATAATTACTCGTGTGCAAACATGACAATTGTATCAAATGTATCACTAGGCTATTGCTGATGAATATGATTCAATATCTCTAAACAAAACCTGATCATGGAAAAGATTGTAAACTTTTGGGTTTAAAAAGAGAGAAAGAAATAGGATTGTTATACTGCTTGTTGGCACTACCCCAATCCTTTCATTTGACCAAGTGCTTTTGTGCATTATCAAATCAGACACAATCACAAATAGGGATGGCAATTGGGCGGGTATGGGTATGTTAAAGCGAGTATGGACGGGTATGGATAAATATCCAACTCATATCCGCAACTAAATATCCATTATTATCCATACCCAATATACCCAATACTCAATTGGGTATGTAATGGATATCCAATTACACTTACTTATTTATTATTTAACTTAATAAAATTATTTCACCAAAATTTTATTTTTTTATAATTAAGTAAAAATTTACTATTATTTTATTTTATTTATATTATTTTTTTATAGCATCATATTCCGTAAAATTCATTTATAAAAAATTTAAAAAAAATATGAAAAGTGGATATCTAATTACTCATCTTGAGATAAAGATTATATTTTTATAATTTTTAATTTATTTTGTTCAAAGTATTAACCAAAAATATTGAGTTTTTATTACGAAAGAAAAATTAAAAAGATGAGAGAGAGGAAAGAGGAGAGAGACAAAATTAAGGATTTTTTTTCTTCAAGTAAGTTGAAAAAAATGCAGGTATTTTACAGGTATTGTACGGGTAACATACCTAATTATACCCGCAATTATAAATGCGGGTATTATCCATACCCAAACCATACCCACAATTACCCATACCCGTTTGAGCGGGTAATTGCGGGTATAGTTATGGACCGGTATGCGGGTATGAGTACCCATTGTCATTCCTAATCACAAACACAAACCGATAACTCTGCGGACAAACTCAGTTGTTTGTACTCAAACTCTAGGAATGACCGTGTCATCAACAACAACAACAAAATATAGCAATCATAACCCAGACAAAAACAACATTGAGACAAAACTAGTCTGCAAAATGGAATTTCCAACGATGTTAATTAAGAGAGGGATCTAACCTAAGTCACAAAATTTCCCTTTAAACCCTAGATTTTGTAGTAGCATTATTTGGTGATTAGCAACCATTTGATCAAATAGCTTAGCAAAGTTGATATAAAACTCACACAAATACTTCAAAATTTCATATTAAAATTTTGAAGTAGCATTTAGGTTAATTTTTAAACTTTAACAAAATAAAATGTGAATTTACCTGCTCGGAAAAAATAATCCGGACACCCGAAAAAATAACCGGACATAAAAACAAACTTTTTTTTTTGGATTGATTATCTTCTACAGTCTGGACAATAAGTAGTACCAATTTTGGCACAAAAACAATAATCTACCGCTAAATAATTGAAGAGGTCAGGTAATAAAAGTTTAGCAGCAGTAGCACGGCAGAGAGTAAATTCTTCCATCCATCCGCCTAACCATTTCAAAACTTTAAAATAAAGCAACTCGCCACCGTCACCTTCACACCTCACCCTCTCCTCTTCCTCCACATCCACGTCACCCTTAACTCCCCCCTTCTCTTCTCCTTTTCTTATTATTGATTTTTCCTCCAACGCCACAACGACGTTTATCCAATCTCATCACCGGCAACCTGCGATCCCCAGTAACCCCATCGCCCTTTTCCCTCTCAATTTCCCTTTCCGTTCCTGACAAATCACCTGTAACCGGTCAAAAGACAACCTTAAAATAAAAAACACCACACTTTCCTCACTCCTCACCATGTCTTGTAATGATATTAGCACATAGTTTTCATTTCAATTTTAGTTTTAATTTTTGGTAATTAACCATGGCCGATTTGAACAAGCTACGCACTATCCTCGCCGTCGTCTTCGCCGTCTTCTTGGTGGCTTTAATCGCCGAGGTCACCTACATCCTCTGCCGCAAACGGCGGTTCCTCCGTCAGCATACGACCGGAGAGGTTGAGCTTGGCCACGAAGAAGATGCTAAGCTGCCATCTAAGGAGCTGCTCTACTTCTTCTGCTGGAAGAGCCAGACGATTCGCGTGGAGCCAGCTGATCACTCCTCGTCGGAATTGTACGCCGAGCGGGGGACAGCTCCGCCGCTTCCTCCGCCGTGGGCGGAGGCGGAGGAGGATGACGATGTGCTAGAGAAGTGGAAGAAGGAGCAAGTGTTAATCGGACCGTCGAGGGTTTTGTTCACGATAACAGAGGAGGAAAGAGAAGGATCGGCTTTCTCGGAAGACGACGCCGTATTGGGGAGCAAGGTTAGTAACAGTAAGAAGAAAGTGGTTATGCTGGGTCGGAGTCGCAGCGGAAGTATAGAGGAAGTTGAGGTTGATGTTGATGTTGATGTTGACCTTGATCTTGATGATATGACGCCATTTTGGACTCCCTGTGCTTCTCCTGCATATTACACGCCGTCGCCTTCTCCATCTCGCGACGAGAATTTATCTCGAAAGATGGGCCCTAAAGACGATGTCGTATTGAGGCCTGTGTAATGGAAAGGTTCGTTCTCTTTTTTTTTTGGTTGATTAATAGTTGTAGACGTTAACTAGTTTGTGAAGAAAATGATAAAACGGAAAATTGGTATGTCGCCGGCGGTGTTAAACTTTGACTTTTTCCCATACGTACATGTTTATTTATTATGGGATTTTGATTTACTTTTTAAAAAGTTGTTATTTTACGCACAACTTTTTTAGTCAATCGATACAAATATCAACGGATAAAAATCCTAGTTGAGATTGTAGAAAAATTGATTTCCAGATCCTGAATGCTGAAGTCAATATAATATGAGATTTATTAAAAAAATTAATACTAGTTGTTGAGATTTGTTGGGCTCAATACCAATGTTAGAATATAAGCTTGTCCTAATTAATTTCGTTGGGCCCAGTTGTATATTTCACTGCTCGTTGCAACTTATGCTCTGTATGTTATGAATGTTATATTTTAAGCCAAAAAAAAATCTCCGTATAATCTCATTTTCTATCTTAGTTCATATCGTTCATACCGATCAACTACCGATCAGTATGGACAACACGTTTCATCCTAATACTAAAAAATACATCATAAGTGTGTTAAATGCTTGTAAATTTATATTTAAATATATAAAAAATAGAATTTTGAGATGTTAATTGAAACTGATACATTGTGGTGATGACAAAATTGAAACACTCACTTTTACGGGACAACCTTGCTCGTGATGAGTTTAGACCTTTTAAGATTAGGCCTTCCGGCTCTCGACATGAATGCTCCAGGTGAAACTACTAACGTTTGTATTATAAATTTCTCTAATCCTATCTATCTCTAACTATAAAAAATCTAAGTAAGGGGAAAAAAATCATTTTTTCCCTCCTAAGTCCTAAGGTTAGCAAAAAAATTAATTAAAGATTTTGTTGTTATGACTTAGGCCTGAATCTCGGTCCAGAGGTACGCGGCCCACCTGAGCTTAAGGGCTAGGCCAACAATTAGACTCCCGTAGGGGGTTAGGTTATGCTTGGAGCCTGGAGGAAGAAAAAAATCCATTGATGTCATTAACTTTTCAAAAAGAAACTAGTGCGAAATAATATTTTTTTACTGTCTGTACTAGGGGTGAGCGTTCGGATTTCGGATCGAAATCCGACGAGTTTGGATCGGATAATTTCATATTCGGATAATTTCGGATCGGATTTTTTTGGATTTTTTGACAGCTAATCCGATTTCAATCCGACACCTTCGATTTCGGATCGGTTCGGTCGAATTTTCGGATTTTTTTCGGATTGACCGGTCCATTACTAATTAATAATTAAATTAATTAAGGTTTACGAATATAACCAAATTGAAATAACCAAATACTAACAATTATAACAATTCTCATTTTTTTTTGTTGGGCCGCAGCTCATACATTCCTTTCTTTCTTTTTGTTTATTTCTATCTCATATCTCATATTTTTTATCTTTTTTTGTTTTTGGCCGCAGCCCACACATTCCTTTCTTTCTTTTTCCTTTCTTCCCTCCTTTTCTTTTCTTTCTTTTTCTTTCCTCCCCCGCTCACAGAGTCACACTCTCCTCTCTCTTTCTTTTTTCTTTTCTTTCCTCTCTTCCCTTTTCTTTTTATTTTCTATTTTTTTTCTTCTTCCAGTTCTCTTCTCTGTTTTTTATGATGGCGATTTGATAGTTTTGGTGATGGATTTGATTGGGATTGGTTTTTTATTGGGCAAGCGGATAAAGGGAGCAAGCGGTCGGGATGGGATTGGTTTTTTTCTTCTTCCACTATGTTTTTCCTTTTTTCTTTGGAATTCATGGTGTTTGGTTTGGAGATTATATATAGATTTGATTTAATGAAATGGAGACAAAAGTTTTTTGTCTATGAAATCTAGGAATAATGGTGCCGAGATTGTCAACAGGAGGGCAGGGTTATAAATGTCGGAATTCGTCGGATCCGACGTTCGGAATCCGAGCCCCTCATCCGAAAATGGATCCGACACCAGTCAGATCGGTGTCGGATGGGTGAGTTCGGATCGGATCGGTCGGATCCACCGATCCGACCTCACCCCTAGTCTGTACCCATTGATGTCATTCGCTAATCGCTATAACCATTGCCCGTCGTCGAACTTTTGGGATTATAACAAATAAGCCAAGTTAATTTAAACTTATTCTAGTTTTTAACAAAGATATTCAGCATCAACCGCTCCCGAATCAAACAAATTGGTTTTAGTTGAATCAGTCATCAATTGAAACTATGGAAGTAGCTACCTAAACTTCCATTTTCAATCATTCGACGCCGCCAAATCGCCAATTGTATATAACGATAATATTATTGTCAGCTATACTGTCTATACCATAACGTCAATACAGAAAATCATCATAAAATTAGGACAACATACAAACTAAATATTTAAAATTTAGCTCCCCAATTTGTCTACAGTTCTCAATTGATTAGCTTCTTGAATTACCAAAAATCTCAAATTGCACCTCCAATTTATTCGATATCTTAAAGTAGCACCATAATAATAAAAAAACCTTTAGAATATTGAATTTTAATTAAAATATATATATATTAGCTTACATGGCAGCTAATTTTACAGTGGAATACAATCTATCAAAATTATTTTAATTTAATTTTTATGAATTGTTCATTCAATTAATTTCAAATAATAATGAGGTCGCGTATTAAAATTTCTAGCTAATAGAGAACTGTATCTACTATTTATTTTTCGTCAATTAATACATGGAGTGTAGGAAGATCGACTCATCGAATTTTAATTGTTCTTTTTTAAAAACACTAAAGTCATGATATGACACCATAGGATGAGAACATCATTCATGGTACTAATTGGAATACCTTGAATAAATTGGAGGTGTGGTTTGAAATTTTGATAGTAAGGGAACTAATTGAGAATTCATAACAAATTTAGGGGGAGCTATAAAAATGACATTAATCCAAAAAAACGATTATGTTATAAACGTTAATTATACAGATCAAAACATAATAGTGCCGTAACGCAAAATACCAAACCCAATTACGAATATATAATAGCAGCCGTGTCTATACATAACTGAACAAGATTAATGTGAAACCAGCTAGCTGATAACAGATAAAGAAACAAAAACGAAAAAAATAATTATACAAAAGGGGAATTATTCTCCGTAGCATTGAATTATACCCGACACCCCATAAATTAAATTTCTATTGATTTATGCTCCTGGTAAATTATTTGATGCAATCAACATTTTAAATTAAATATGTTCTACAATCATGTGTATCAAAAAATCACTTGACGTTGATGCATTCGAATTTATATTTTTTTGTCAAATATAAAGTAAAGACTCGTGTACGATCTCTTCCATTAACAAAAGATATTGATTGCAACATATAATTATTTTCCGGAGTCAAATTGATGAAAATTTAAATCAGGTTATTTCGCGTACGATTCAAAGTGTGGAGGTAGAATTCGTGAGGTAGCAAAAAAATGTCGTAAAGAAACCGATGAAAGGCTTAATCAAGCGGCAAAACCAAGAAGATGAAGAAGATGAAGATTAGTGAAGGATTAATCAAGCTTGGATGCATTTAGTGGTTTGATCAGCCAATCTCCCATTCAAAGGAACATTCAATTTACACTTAATCTTCGGCTTAAAACTCGAAGTCTTGATCTGCCCAAGCTTGAACCTAATCTTCAAATCCAACTGCACACCAATATTAAAAACCCCATCAGTCATCTCCTTATCAAACTCACCCATCTGTTTACTCCCAAGAACAATCAATTGCTGCCCGTTTAAAACCGGGTTCAAAATAGTCGTACTCTTGTAACCCTGATAAAACGGGCCGAAAAAGTGCGACCCGAATCTTTGCGCCTTGTAGAACCCGGACACTTCAATCCTCTCGTAGTAGATCCCGATCTTCTTGTTGGGGTTCCGAACAGTGACGTTGAGGGCAAAATTGTAATTTAAGGTGTTGTTGTTGTTGGTGAGGTTGAACTCGGTGAGGATAACGCCGGTGACCCGATACCGGACTTTGTTGACGGGTTGGAAGATGAGCCAGAAGATGAGGACGGCGAGGCACGTGAGGATGGTGGCGGCGGCGAGGAGTTTGGCGAGGAGGAATATGAGGCAGCAGCAGCCGCCGGCGCATGAGGAGGAGCTGCCGGCGCGGACGGGACTGTAGTATTGCTGCGGCGGTGGCCGAGGGATGGATGGGCCGTGGAAGGCACCGTTGAGGTGGGATTTTATTTGCATTGGAATTGGAGAAGCGAACGAGCAAATGCTTTGATTCTTTGTATTCTTTTGATTCAGGAGAAGTCTGCGGCGACGCTTATAAGTTATATAGTTGAATTGGTGGGCCCGTGTGTTTTTTTTTCCTGTTTTTTTGGTGGCGGGAAGAATTAGGAATTAGGATACCGAAATGAAAGAGTTGCCGCGTTATTTACACGCGGCTGCTTAAGAAGTTTGTAAGCGGACGGCCCAATGACATGGTTCGTTGGGCCTTTTTTTTAAAAAACATGCTTTTACCTATGTCCAAATATGCTAATACCCTAACTTTATATTTTATAAAGAAAATTTATGTAACATATACACCATTCATTTATATGTAAGGGTTAAAATTTACATAATATGATAACTTTTACCAATGGTTTTAACTTTCAGTAAACTTTGAATCATTCTCAAATCAAAACAAACTTACTAGTATATAACGTAAATTAAGGAATCCAGGATTTGGTGTACGTTTTCTTTTTAATATCACTTATGAGTATCTTGTATACATGGAGTTGATCACTTAATATTACACATGCAAGTTGCCAAGTAGTATAGCAAGTTTTGAATCATTCAAACAACGTCAACTAACAACAATCATAAATTAATTAATCAACCAGGCCATAAAAGACATTTTTTTTACCATATAAATATCTATTTCTTTATTATTTATAAACATAAAATAAGAAATCGCAGTAAGGCGAAGAAACCAATCTCCAAAATAGCCGTCTCTTTTAATTAACTACACATATAGTAAAGAAAAACCCAAAAACAAAGAATATAAATAAAGTAAAATAAAACAATAAAGAATCAATTAAAAAACCAGTAATCAAGCCTGCACTTGTTGCTAACAGCACCACCGTCCAATCGGCCGTTACCGTTGATAGGAATCTTTAATCCGCACTTAATCTTGGGCTTGGGCTTGAACCATCCCGGCGTCTTAATCTTCCCGAGCTTAAACCTAAGCTTCAGCTTAATCTTCAAATCAATATCA
This sequence comes from Viola odorata, assembly GCA_963691705.1. NCBI lineage: Eukaryota > Viridiplantae > Streptophyta > Magnoliopsida > Malpighiales > Violaceae > Viola > Viola odorata. The sequence continues at coordinate 55,404,700 of OY829543.1, read as the reverse complement.
TAAACCCCAGCAGTCGTCTCCTTGTTAAACTCGCTCAATCCATCGCTCCCGAGAACGACGACGTTCTGCCCTTTAAGAACCGGGTTCAAGATAGTCGTGTTCTTGTGACCCTGGTAAAACGGGCCTATAAACTGCGACCCGAACCTCTGACCCTTGTAGAACCCGGTCACTTCAATCCTGTCGTAGTAGATCCCGATCTTCTTGTTGGGGTTGCGGATGGTGACGTTGAGGGCAAGATCGTAATTCAGCATGTTGTTGTTGTTGGTGAGGTTGAACTGGGTGAGGGTGACGTCGGTGACGTGGAAGTTGACTTTGTTGACGGGACGGAAGATGAGCCAGAATATGACGCCGGCGAGTACGGCGATGATGACGATGGTGGCCAGGATTTTGAAGAGGAGGGTTATGAGGCAGCAGCAGCCGCAGCAGCCGGAGCTGCGGCGGCCGGGACGGTGGTAATGCTTCTGGGGTGGGATGGATGGGCCGTAGTAGGCGCCGTTGAGGTTGGGCTGTTTTTCTGCCATATCGGCTTGGATGAGAGAGTTTTGGGATTTTTTTTGTTGAGAAAACTAAGAGACAGTTTTGATATGGAAGAGATTCTGGTGCGGCGATGTATATATATATATTGGGATTTTTGTTGGGTTATGGCAGTAGTCGGGATTGGATACGGAATTGGAAGAGTTGCCGCGTCAATTTTAACGCGGTTGCTTTGGAAGGTTGGTTTTTGGAAGAGTAGTACTATTGGGATTGTAGGAAGTTTCTTTGTGGTGGTGCTGGTGATTTTGGATTATATTTTTGGAAGATTTTATTACCAAGTAAAACTTGATTTATACTGATTTCATGCTTGATTTCATTTTTGGTTACTATATATATCCACCTAATTTTAAAGAAAATAATAATTTGTTGATATAAAATTAATGTGACCGTAAGCTAAATGAATAATTTCGATATTTTTTTAAATATCCTCTCTATCTTTTTTTTTAATATAAAATTATAATTTCCATTCGAGCGTGATTGGACCGTAAAAATATAGCTCTCTTTTAACAAAATTGAAAAAATTGAACTTATTTAGAGTAGTACTTTACTGTTTAATTGGTCTACTTGGTAAAAATAAATTAGTGTTAGTGAGTAATTAAGTTAAGAGATATACATTTATTTATCAAGAAGACTTTGTTAAAAAAAAAAAAAAACTTCTCGACAAATGTTGAATAAATAATTCTTAAATGCATGGATATTATAAAAAACAAGTTTATAATTAAATTGATTGGAAACCTAATAGTTGCAAAAATAAAAACATTTTTTAATTTTCTTTACAAGCTTGATGTACAAATATATTGAAAAATTTAATAAAATTGATATGAATTAGAGAAATTTACCCATGAACTGAACTAAGAACCTTCCTATACTATTTACGTGTCATTTTCATTAATGAGTTTTTCTTAAAAGAAAATAATAATGATGAGTTTAATGAAGATATACTTATTAAATTCAGTGATTAAGTCACGTAGCAAGAAGATTTGCATCCATTGACAATCATGGATGGAAAACACAGTGCTTACACCATATGACATACTTGGCGATGTGTTGACGTCCTCAATATAATAATTCTTAAATGGAAGTTTCTGTTCGATTGCTTGTTTGTCTTTTCAAATCTCGACAAACATTTCCGCACACGGATTCATATTTCTATATTCATTCTCCAAGCGCACCTCAGCGCTACTACATATGGAAACTCTTAGTCTTAAGATATACATAGTGGCATTAATATATATTTTTCGTCATAAACCTTCAAACTGTCTACATTCTAATTTTTATTCGCAAAGTCAGCCGTTCACGGCATAGTTTAAGGCAATATGAAGTAATTAAGACTAATAAAGGATCTTAAATATTAGTGTATGTTTAAATAAAATACTTCTAAAAATAATTAATTTTAATTGAGACGACACTCGAAAAAATTAAAAAACAAAGGAAACAATTAAGTAGAATACGATGTCATAAATTGATAATTATAATACCTTCACCACTGAAAGAACCGTACTTATAATATATAAATTAAAAGTTGGTCCACCTGACGGTTTTTTTGGGGCTTATAAATAAGTGCCTTCTAAAGTTCTAAGTGCTAAATGTTGGCAATTAAACCAATGGTTGCTTTCATATTTGAAACTTTGAAGTCATATTTCGGCTGAAGCGCGTGTATATGCAATTTTAATTATATCAAATTATCAACATCATTGACTGGGTTACCACATAGGTGTGGTGACTGATAATGGGCGTCGTGATAGCCCCGCCACCAGAAGGCATAAGTGGCTAGTTTTTATGTTTTTGTTTCATACTAAGAAAAAGATGCGAGGTTTCTGCAATGTGCCGGTTGTTACCTAAATACATCAGATGTGTCTAATAATTTTTCGACGTGATTGACCGATGCAAAATTCAGCCCATCAAAGTCGAACAGCTAAGTTTGGACTGTCTCTTTTCGGATTTTGTTACGCATCATTTTCAAACACCTATGCAGCCATGTTACTTATTTGAGAATAATTTTCATTTTAATAAGCGGATTATATAATTATGTGAGTATATAATTATACATAACTTAATGAGCTTAAGAATTAGACAATAAATGAAATCTCAATTAAACAATAAAAAAGATAGATCTTAAAGTATACAGTTAGTACATATTATTTTTAGAAATTAGTTCATGAATTGATACATGGTAAGGTGAGGATGAAATTTCGTGGTAATGATAAATAAAGTAACAATTTTTTTTAAGGATACTTATATAAAAGTTAAAAAACTCGAGGGGGGCAAATATATCAAATTACAAAGAATATATAAAAACGTCAAGGACTAATGTGGGGGTTTAAAAAAAGGAAAAAAAAAACTATAAGGATAATTATATAAAATTTAAAATTTAGGTGAGACAAATTAACAAATTACAAAATTATATAAAAACTCCAAGGACCAATGTAGAGGACTATCTATTTTACTTTTTCAATGAAGCAGATTTATTCCAATTTTTAGCAAGGTGGCCGCACTCGCACATGTTGTTAGAATCTGTTTACGTGATATCCATGAGCAGGGAATGGGCCAGTAATACAGCAGCATCTCAGCTGAGTTGATAGTGCTGAGAAGCAACGGAGCCGGGCCATGTGTCTATCATCCGAATTGGGCCAGGCCCATATAAGTTTATGTAACAGTATAAAACTCATTTCTGAAGCCGGGCAATGGTATTTGATGACATGGAACATCTGACTAACAAAATTTATCAGTAAATAAAAAAAATCAAAATATTGGCATTGTTTATAAAATAAAATCAGGCGGCTAGAAATTGATCAGCCCAGTATTTATTGGCACATCACAGACAAAAAAACTAGAAATTGGAAGGTATAAGTATATAGTTTTTTATTAATATAATTAAGCATGCATGGGTCGGGTGAAATGTAAGATAATTAATACTAATAAATTAAGGAGGCTATTGGGAAGAGACGTAATGAAAGTCCTTGTCTATAACACCATTATAATTTACTATATTACTACTAGTAGGTAAGAGATAGGTGATGGATTGATGAAAAAGGACCCCCACTACATCCATGTGAGTCTGTGACTTTATTTTTTAATATTTTAGTATCCGACCCGAATCAAAAATAAATAACTTTTCTAGTATTTTTTAATAAGGAGAATCATTTTCTTTCAGGTCCGATCATACTTCTCGTCCGTTTGTAAACGACGTGACAGATACCCGCGGCCCTGAAGATTCATTCACCCAAAGGACTTCTTTTTTTCATCAGATTAAAAGGAGAGAATGGTATTTCTCTGTTTTTAATTGTAAACTTACATTTAATAGTAAAAAGAAAACAACAATTATCAAACGTGGTAGCTGTTTTTTTTCCTTTCACGATTCTCTGCCACCTCTTTATGGTGGACCAGGCCATAGGAGGGTGGCTCTGCTCTATTCTATTGAATGACTATTTGTGGTGTCTCTTGAAGTCTTTGTCTTGTTCTGTAATTATAGGTCATTGGCCACATCTCTTCTAGAGTTCTTAACATTTTTCTCCGCGTACTGATGGCATTTTTTTTACTTGATTGATTCTATACAAACATAATTAGATTTAGATATGATCTAATAATAAATTCGAAAAAATATCTAAATTGATAAAAAAATAAGAATTAGAGGTGTATATGGCCAGACGTATCATTTATCTACAACTCAACTAAACAAAACCTAATTTAATTAATTTACACCTCTAATTCATTCCCTAAAGCTAAATCCTTGTCGTGAATATATATAGTTAGGTAGAAGTAATAATATAAGTTGACCAATCTTTTGCCAATCGTAACCAAAATAACAATTTCTTTAGGTTAAAAACTTAAAGCAAAATAACAACTCAAGTACCTCACGGCTAAAAATAAAAAAATAGTCTAAACTATGTTACTTCACGGCTGGATTCGAGTATTTTTTATTATCTATTTTCGTGACTTGATTTTGAGTAAAAATTTATGGGGAAATAATTTTTAGCTCTCCTGTATTATCGTCGAAAAACAAAAACCTCTCTTGTACTTCATTTAATAGTTATAGATCCAAAAATTAATATTTAATACTAACCACAAAAATAAGAGAGAAGTAAACAACAAGAAACCATCAATATTAGACAACGACGCAACAACCTTCTTATTTTTTGTCAAATAGTAAGCCACCTTTTCTTTTCTATACACTCAATTGTTATCTACTCCCTCTGGCACGAATTAAATGACTTTCTCGCATCCCAATATTCAGTGGGGAACGTATATTGAGGAAGCCGGATGACTCACTATTTGGCCCCAAAAAAATCCGTACTTTTTTTCAAACGTATGTTAATCCTTAACGTACTTCCGAGAAAAAATTAGGCGCAAAATTATTTCAAATAGTGAGTCTGCCGGCCGTTTTAAGATACGTGCCGAAACAGTAAAACCAAATGCTAAAACGACGTTTAATTCGTACCGGAGGGAGTATTACTTTTTCCTTACCAGAAAGAAGAAGAAGCAAATGATGATTGCATGTTCTCATAACTACATACAATTAAAAATAATAATAAAGAAAAGAAAATCAAACAACTTGCAAAAACAAAAACAAAAAGTAATTAGTCCACTAATTTGCTATCTGTCGGTCCAATTTCATTTTCATCCTTTATTCAATTTCATCAAATGTACACTTTAATTAAAACCTTTAGCAACATTAACAATAATATTCCATATATATGACAAACTATATGATATACCAACTAATTAAAAATATTAAACTAAATCCAAAAAAAATTAAGTAAAAGTCGAAATAAGAATTTTTAGAAAGTACTTAACGGCGTTATTAAAAGTCTCTGTCGTCATCTTCTAAGTAGGAGTATGTATAATAATCTTCAAATCAAACACTAACACTGCAGCTCCGCACCATCAAATACTTAACGGCGTTATCGCTGACCACAACCCCAGGCCCTCTGTTCCCAAACTGAATCGCCGCCGGACACGTCACATACAAATGATACCCACCGGAAGTAAAACTGCCAACTTTAAATTTCACCCGTCCGTCGATCTTGATCACGAGCAACACCGCCCCGGCGTTCTGGTCCTGCGCCATGGAGACTGAGTAGAAGGGAGCGACGGGGACGGCGTTACCTTGAACGAACGGCGACCAGACGTTGACTTCCTTGTGGTCCTGGTATGTCGGCGGGAGGGTGGTCCGGAGGCTGACTTGCTGGCCTCGGTAGGTGGCGTAGATGTCCATTTTGGTGTAGTAGACGGCGATTTGGTCGTTCGGGTTGCGGGAGGAGATGGTGACTTGGAAGATGGAGGTGAGGAAATTTGGTACGGTGGTGTTGAAGGAGTAAACGGTGACGTCTTGGAGGACGAATCTGGGTTTAGTGGGACGGAGGATGGCCCACACGAGGAGGATGATGATTAGGATGATGAGGAGGAAGATGAGGATTCCGGCGAATATGCGGCGGAATAGCTTCCGCCGCTTGTGGCCGTGGTGGCCGCAGTCTTTGGCCGACATGGTGGTGGGTTTAATTAATTTGTGGAAGAAAGAGAGAGGAGATTGAAGAGTTTAAATCTGTGTATAGAAGTGATAAATGGAAGAGGTGTGGTTGGAAGTTTTTGTTGGAGTTTATAAGAGGGGAGTGAAGAGAGGTGTGGGTGTTGCTTTTTGTATTTTTGGACCTTTTTACGGTGCCGTGGGATGAACGCGTTGTGCGTGGTTGAATTAATTAACTGTGTTAATTTTAAGTATAAGTAGAGTGAGAGTGTTTAATTTTTTTTATAAGTTATGGTCGAGTGGTATGTAAGAGTCTTACATCTCGTAATTTAGTTTTTGAGATCAGAGTTTTAAGAATTGAGTAAACCATAATAGATGACATTTTTAACATTTTGCATGAGAGAAAAAATTATTGGACCACTAGTGTCAATTTTGGTAAGGTTTTAGGGGTTGAGAGCTTACTTCATGCGAGGAAATGTAGATGTGGATGGCTCAAGTTGTCAAAAAAAGCATGAGATGAAAATGTTCACTCGCGTTGTTGGAATAAGCCCATCAATCTCTTTCTGGCTCAGTTAAGGTAATTTATCATCTTGTACTCCTTTGTATCTTTATTTTTACATGTACCTTTCCATTGGTACATTTAATTTTAGGAAATTGACTCTTTTTTTTATTTTTTAACTTTTCTTGAGTGTTCTCTTCCGTACTTATTGAAATAGGATTAATTTTATTCGAACATTATCGAGTTGCATAAAAGATTGACTCTCCTAACATAGTTTGATTTACTCTAATGATTGGAAAAATCTGAAGAAAATCAGAGTTTAAATTCTAATAAAAAGGAGAAAAAAAAAGTGGTATACTAATTTTTAAATTTTTATTTTTATAAATGGAAGTGAGATTTGAACCTGAATTTGAATTTTTATCGTTATTTTTACTACTGACTAGATAATGAATAAGCTACAAATTCATTTACAGTATCCAAACTTTAGTGCCCGCATTTTACTAAAGTTGTGACAATAATGGAATGGGAATGCGAAGACGTAACACCCTTCTTGGTGGTGCTTGCTTAGTCAAGAAAGTGCAATTGCCTTCCACTTATTTATTTATTTTTTGGGGGAAATGTCATGTGTTTTTTTATAATCAAACTCGGAAGACCAAAAATAATTGAATTATTTTCAATGATTTAGGGATTTGGAAAGTTAAATAACTTTGTTATATATTCAAATTATTGTTTTATACACGAACTTTTTAAAAAATGGGCCAATTATGAAGTGGAGAAAAAGCTTAAGTGCTTCTGTACTCACCGTTGGATATATATTGTTCGGATCAGAAAAGTCTAGGGATACGTATCATTGGAGAGATACTGGGACCCATACCGCCAATGACAGGGAAGCGTCCGAACCGACCTCTCCCTTTTTTATTTTTTTATTTAGGGGTTCCAGAATATACTCTCTGTGAATTGTGGAGCAAAAAAGCCCAACCCAAAACCTAACGTAGTGCAAACGAAAAGGATGAAATTAATCAAGCAACAAAATTAGTTAAAAGCATTTTTACGGACTAAATACATTTTAAAAGTTGAAAAAACCCAAATTTGATCTTGAAATTGATTTGTTTTTAGATAGGTAGAGTACCGGCATCCCGACTAATATTTTGTTACACCACATGTCAAAAAGAAAAATACAAACTTTTTGTTAATTAGATAAGGTATTTAAACTTGAAATTAAAAAATACATTCTCCACTACAACCTAACCTTTACTTACAAAACACACTCTTGTCCCCTCCCTCCACAAATTTCTTCCTAATAATTATTTTTTCATTAATCACATATTTAATTAAATAATTATTCATGTTAGCCTTAATAGATTGTTATTTGACTACGAACGACATACACACACGTTAAAAAAGAACGGCAAGTTTGTTTTGTTGTTGTGTATATTTTTTTCACTCTTTGTTAATCAAAGTTTCAATAGATGTTGCGTGGAAATTTCAAATTGTGGAAATATGCAATCATGTCAATGTGCATTAATTAAGACTTCATTTTCACTTAACTTTATCAATCTTCAATCCTGTCGGTTCCATTATAAAAATTCTCAATTGCTCTTTAATTAATTTTGTGTAAAACGGATTAAGAGTCCTTAACACATAGTATAAAATTTAATTTGAGAGATTGATCATCAAATCGAATATGACAATGACATATCATTTGTATATTAAGAAAGTTACGCATGAATAAGACCGTTAATCATAAGTAAATATGACATGATTAGCCGTAATTCAATATTTGATATTAAAATCCGAGCTTATAAAGACGAGAACACAAAATTCCTTGGTAGAGGATGAGGAAGAATAAGGTAAAGTGCAAAGAAAGACACGAAAGCAAGAAGCCAAGGATATTCATATCGCTTCAATCATGTGGCAGTTTTGTGTACCAAGAAAGAAAGGCTAGAATATCCAAGAATGCCTTTTTCCTTAAAAGAAAAGAAAATTATGCACTGACATTGAGGCGGATTCCTATCCCCCATTCTCCTGCACTCAAAAAGTCCCTACAAGATATCTTCCTCGAACCTCTAAATTCCTAAGTTGAGAACTTTCTATCATTCACAAAAAATAAAATAAAAATAAATTACCAAAAATCTCAATCACTATCATAGCAATAACAGTAATATTATTGTAAACTCTAAAAGTTAAGTCTTTTTTTCTGTTCCATCGGGGAAGAAATTGAGAATTTGGTTTCTTTTTTTGTTAGGTTTCGGCTCGATTTAGTGAAAAAATTATGCTTATTTTCTGACCAGCTTTTCTTTATGGACCGATCTAGAAATTATTGTTTGTGTAAAAAATAAATCTTTCCAACCTTTTTACCGGAACCAACCACCTCATGAATCTTATCATTGTTTATGGATCTGAAAGCTTCTATGGGTTGGAGCCTAGCGATCCCGATGGCAGCACGTGGTTAGGTGTTTGGAGTTTGGGTGGTGGGTCTGGGTCTGGCTTTGGTTGTTGATCAGCTTGGGCTACCTGGGCAGTAAAAGAGACAAAAACTAAAAGTGGAAATTTAGAGAATAAAAGAAAATGGGTCTGGCTAGGTTCGCATTTTCCGGGACAGAAAACTCCAACCCAGAAAAAAGAAAATGAAATTAAGAAAGGGATTTTCTAGGGAATCAAAATCAAAACTATATTTTTTTTATTTATTTTCGAAATTAGACAAGGACTTTATTTTCCATGGTTCACATTTTCAAAGACAAACTTGGTTTTCAAGGACTTTTGCCTTCTTTCATATGTGCTCTTATTTTAGTAATTCTAATTTCTTTCTGTATTCCAGTATCATGGACCCAAACCCCTTTTTTCATTGGATGGACCCAAACCCATTTGCAGAAGGGAAAAAAAATAAGAAGACATTTTAGAAAATTCTCCGCCAAATATATTTATAGTTCATTGATTGTTTTACTGGTGAGTAGAAAACTGTAGAAATATGTTCAAAAACCAAAACATTTTTAGAAATTAAAAATAAGTAATTAATCAATCTTAATCATTGTAGAAGAGGAGGCAATGGAATGTGGGCTGGCCCTCTCTTATTTTGATGGGAATCTCATGGTGTGTAAATGTGTAATGTGTGTATCAATTAAACTAATGTTTATATGGTGTGGTCCTAGTCCCATGATGTGTATGCCTAAACATAAGTTAAAACTTAAAAGTCACGTTCAAGTCGGTAGAGACTAGGCAGGCCAACTCAACAACTTGTTGTTCCATTCCACTTACCTTAGTGCACTAAATTTCCTAATTCTAATGTTTATCATCTTAATCAAACTTTTTCTCCCCTCAAAATCAAACTACTTTAACTAAAAACAACATTAATTGTTTGTTTTATCTCTTTTGTTGCGTCTTGGGTTTTTTACATTGTGTTGTTTGTCTTTCCCAAATATTATACACTACTTCTAGTATTCTATGTTAATATACCAATTAATGGGGCAGATGCAAATAAGCAAGTCTCGTTGGGTTAAAAAATAATAATTTTATCGATAAGTCATTTTGATTGGACAATCTATTTAGATGTGACTGCGTATTAAAATGGAACACTGAAAATCAATGTAATAGATGATCTTTTCAGGTTTGCGCACGTAATCATAAGCTTCTCTATGATTGCATGGTTTATAGTTTTAACCTTTATAAATGATTTTTTGTGGAAATATTTTTCAATTTCATTTCTAACAATTAAAATATTCCAATTTACCCTTTCAATATTTTAGATTTAGAAAAAAGAAAAAGAAAACATTGGTGATTGTTTTGATGGGCTCACGTGAAGAGCTTGTGACATGGAGCCAGTGTTCGGAACCATTCGCCCCTTAAGCCCAAAAGACCCAAAGGGATGGCACTGGCAGCTATGCTTGCAAGCCCAAGCCCAAACGAAATGTTAATGGGTTTTCATCTTTAAGATTGGCCCATAATAAGTTCCAATGTAGTGCCTTCTTCATGTTATTTTTGGACCGTGGAATCTGATTAAATTACTAAAGTTAGTTTACATATAAGAATAAAATAAGTTACGCATAAAACACATTATAAATTACATAATCAGTGTTAAGAAAAGAATGAATCGTAATGTACCAAACTTGTTCTTTTTTTCAGACTGAAAATAAATTCGATCACTAAATATTTTCTTGCATGTTTTCTTTTTTTCAGGCTAGAATCACAAAATTGGGCTGCAAATCCAATCCTCTGTGACTAATGAAACATTTTTTCATCTACCAAACCCAGAAAAATAGTTATAAAAAATCATGGATAAAAGAAACTTTTGTGTAAAGAAAGAAGGGAAATTAGGAAAAAACAAGACATTCTCCATCATGAGGAGAAAGAACCGCATTTCCATTTCCAGTATTACCCACAAAATTAACCTTAATCCCATCGCAATGAATTGTCAACACTACCCTCCTACTCCACCACGACCCAGATTTAAAAATTGTCAAAACCAGCATCCTGAAATCAAATCTAACCTCCCCGTTTCCCCGATCCTTTCCCATTTTCTCCACCACCCAACTCGCCACCGGCGCTTGCCCAGGTCCATTTCCTGCTGTCAGGTTCGCCACCATTGCCTTGCTGGTCTTGGTAGTCATATAAAATGGTGCTGACAAAGATGATGCAAGGAGATTCTCGTCGTTGTAGAACACCAAGCTCTGTATCTTATCGAAATATACGGTGAGTTTGGAGTTTGTGTTGTGGACAGTGAGATTAGCCACCCAATTAGCAGCGAATACGGGAGATGTGGTGTTGAAGTTGGAAACGGAGAGGGTGGAGAGCGCTATAGAAGGGATTTCAGGGCGCAGGATGAGCCACGTTATGATACTCGACACGCACATGAACATGACCAACACCACGATCGATAGGAGAATCGCGCGAACGAAAGGCGATCCCCTCGGCATTTGTTGAGGATGCATTGCTGATTGGTAATACGCAGCTGGTGGGGATTGCGCGTATGGGTATGAATTGTATCCTTGAGGATGGTGAAAATACCCTGGAGGAGGAGAAGGGTACATTGGAGGAGGGTATCCCATTGCCGGATAATATCCTGCTTCTTCTCCTCCTCCTCTTACAGGCGGAAGAGGAGGATGTTGGGTGGCGGTGGGTGGAGATTGGGTGTCGTCAGGGGTTTGGGTTTGGGTCTTGTTTTCTTGATCAGATTGATGAGACGCCATGATTTGGAAATGATGGGTCTCACCAATTGCTGATCAAGAAAACAAAGGAAACATGGGAAAACAAGGGATTTGATGATTTAGGAGAAGGGAGGCCTAAAAGAGGAGAGGAAAGGGCAGGATGGCGTTAGAAACGTGAGATTGGATTAACTTGTCAGGAAGTTATTATGTGCTGTTGTTTTTTTGTTTGCTGAAAATCCTAAGATTGAGCAAAAAGTGACGAATGGAATTGGCTGTCGTTTTTATGTATTAGCTGGTTTGGTCATATAAGTTAAGTTAAAAACGGGTATTAGTAAGCAAGTTTCGTCCATTAACATAATTAATATGAAAATTGAAATGAACCGTAATGTTTAGGGCTAATTGGTTTGACCATTGGTGTGCTGGCTTAGTTTGCATTGGTTTTAGACTTTAAAAAGTTAGCAGATGACCTATTTAATTAATAATTTTTGTACGAGTATAAGGTTTGAAATATTTATTATAACCTCGTTTTAAAACTAATCTCTCACCAACATGTCCTTTCGAGTCTAATAGTTTGATTAGGGCCTAGTTTTTTTTCCATTTTTCCAAGTGTACATGTCGTCCTCTATCTACCAAATCTCATAAAGATTAAATAAAGGAATATTGTCGTGATCATGATTCGTGAATGAAAGAGATAATAAACTCTACGATTATTCAAATATAGTCAATTTTATTCATCGGGATTAATAATCCCATCACAATAACTTGAGAACGAAAGCATATCAATTAATTGATAATACTAATTAAAACTTATTTTCTTCTCCAATCCACTCTGCATTCCTTATTTTTCACACTTGCGGCTCCAGCGGCGGATGAAGAAGCCTCAAAGAAGACAAAAACATGGTCGCAATAAACAGTGAGATGTCCGGAATCCCAACCCTTATACCATACATTTGCAATAAAATCAGCGTTAAAGTTCATCGACAGAGAGAACTCAACTTTTCCATCATCACGCCTTTCCTTACCCATCTTGTCCAAAACAGACGTCACCCATACCATGGCCGCACCTTTGTTGCTCCGACCCATCTCGATCTGAGCTTCCGTGCACCCTTTCGGACCCAATTCCAGCCCGTAGGACGACTCCGACGAAGCCAACTCATAGGTATAACTACTGCCGAAGGAGATGGTGCTAGTAGAGTATCCGAATCGAACCTTAACATCTTTTTCTGGGTTTTCGATCTTGAGTTTCGCCGTCCACTTCCCGGAATAATACGGTGGCTGGGTAGAAAATTCGGACACGTTTAAGGATTCCAGAAAGTTTGGGGTTTTGAGGTTTCCAGTGGTCAGCTAAAATAGATAACGAGAGGCAGAGTAGATACCCTAGGAGACATAGAAAAGGAAAAAAATTATATAACAACAAACAGCTCTTTGATCAGATTGTTTCTTCAAGGGTTGGGATTCTCCGTCAAGTGACTCGACTCCCATGGTGTGATTTCGGGTAGATGTTTTTCTTTCTTGTGTCTGGGTAAAAAATAAGAGTTTGATTCCGATTATAGATAACGGGTTCTTGTACAATCATGTTTGAAAAACATTTAAAAAGGTAACAAGTTTAAAGAAATCACATTTTAATTAGAAAACTAATAAAAATATAATTGAATCAATATTTATATAATTCATTTAATTAAAAAATGAAAAAAATGGTAAAATTCACCCTCACATTTGTACCATAAGTCAAGATAAGCCATGACATTTGTAATTGAGTCAAATAAACCACTACCTTTGCTTACTCGGTTAACATAGACCATTATTGTCAAAAATAATAATATTTTGTTTGGCAACTTATGAATTTATCTATTGTCGGACGTCATTATACTTTTAAAATAAAAATTATTGCGGTTATTTCTTCCACTATAAAAGAACTAAACTGGAATAAATTAGTAATATTTTTTTTTCTAGTAAAAAAAATCGAGCATCTCCCTTTTTTTACAAGGTGCCAAACAAAGCATTTTTATTTTTAGGTAGTAGTGGTCAATGTTGACCAAGTGAATAAATATAATGGCTTATTTGATTCAATTATAAATATAATAGTTTATTCTGATTTGTGTTACAAATGCAAGGATGAATTTTACCATTTTTCCTTAAAAAATCTATCTTGCGATGAGTTGGAAGAAAAAGAGAAAATTCATTAAAGAAAATGAAATTACATTAGGATGAAAAACAAATCGGAAGGCTTTGATTCTTTGGAGTTATTTTTTAAAGTTACGTTCTTTCTAATTCTGTTAACTAAACGCTATCTAATTACAACACATTTTTTCAGAACGGATTATAATATCATTTTCTAAATTAATTTATGTGACAATCTGCTTTCTCGGATCTAATATGTCTATTCAAATATTCTCTCTACCTTATACAAATGTAGGAGGTTGATGTTGTTTAAATACTCTCATGAACAAAAGAAAGAACTTTCCCGGTATATTATTCTTCATTCCCTAAACTTGATATCAACAACTTAATTAAGGGTGTTAAGATATTTTATATATACATATTCTTTTAATTATGGAGATATTATTATGAATCCCTCAATTCAATATATTATGTTTACGTATTAGTCAGGCTCTATTTGTAATGTTATACTCATCAACTTAATAATAAATATGTAGCTTATTTTAAATTTCTTGGTTCTCTCTTCTCCCTTTTATAATTTTTTCTTTTATATAATTTTAGCTAAGAGTAAGATATCGCACCAAAATGAAAACATATAGAAGACTAAGCAGAGAGCCATTTATTCATCGATATCCCATCACAACAACATCAGTGATTGATACTACAAATAAACATGAGAAGAACACCAGATATCAAAATGTTCTGCTCCAATCCACACGGCATTCCTTATTTTTCACAACAGAGGCTCCGCCGGTAGAGGCAGAACCCTCAAAAGGGACGAAAATATCGTCGCAATAAATACTGAGATGTCCCTCGACCCTACCCAAATACCATACATTTGTAATAAAATTAGTGTTCAAGTACATCGACAAAGAAAACTTGACTTTTCCATCACTCCTTTCCTTACCCATCTTGTCCAAAACAGACGTCTCCCATACCATGGCCTCACCTTTGTTGCTCCGACCCATTTCGATCTGTACTTCCGTGCTTGTTTGCGGACCTAATTCCAGCCCGTACGAGTCCGATGAAGCCAACTCGTATTTATAATTGTGGAAGAAGAGCCTGCTAGTACAGTAAGTTAACAGAACCTTAACATCTTTATCCGGGTTTTCGATCTTGAGTTTCGCTGCCCATTTGGCGGAATAGTACGGTGACTGGACGGAGAATTTGGAGACGTTTAAGGATTCCAGGATGAATTTGGGTTTTTGTGGCTTCCAATTTGAGCTCAGGACTTGCAGGTGGACAATTGAACCAATTATGGAGATGATGAGTACAAATCCTAGAAAACCACAAATTCCTCCAAGAACAGATCCAAGATCAAAACTTTGAGCTACTTCATTTTGGATTTGAACAAAAACTCGGTTATTTTTTAAGGGTTGGGATTCTATGTCAAGTGACTCAACCCCCATGGTGTGATCTGGTTTTGTTTTGGAGGAAGAGGAATAGATGTGTTTTCTTTCTTGTTTTTGGCTTTTGAGCAGAGCAAAAAATAAACAAGAGTTGGGTTACAATTATATACTAGCATTTTGATGCCTTGATTTAGACATAACAAATCTGTATGTATTTGTGCTATTAATAGAAAGTTGTGAGTGAAATAATCAACTAAAGTACTAGGGACTATTTCATCTCCCGATTTTTCTCACTTTTTTTTCATGAATAAGTCAGTATTGACTGTGGTCGAGTATAAATTATGTATCTATCATTAATTTAGATTTTAAATTCGAGTATAAAATATGAAAACTATTGGTCAATCTATTTACACTCAACTTAGATATCAAAATCAGAATTTAGACAATAAAAAGAACCATACTAAGAGAGTAAGAACCATACTAAGAGAGTTGTCGCAGAATACAAGCATCTTATTTAATAATAATAAAAAAGAAACGAATTTAAATTTTTTACACAAGGTTAGCTCCCATAAACAAATCATTAATTAAGCAACAAGTAAACACTATTAAACAGACTAACAAACAAGTTCTAATGGTTTACTTAATCAATGGAACTGAGCACACTTTAGGTTCATTTCCAGGCAGCATACCAGTTCCAGAATCAGACATAAACACCAAATCTAAGTTACTACATCTAGGCTTCAACTGATAAGACCAGGACCAAAAAGGTCCTTTCTTGTAAGAAACCTGAAGATTCAACTCCAAACCCAAATGCAATGTCCCATTTTCTCCATCTCTCTTTATATCCTTCAACACTCTATCCTCAATAAAAGGCTGCTCACCTCCTACACACCCACTTGCATTAAACATGATCCTCACCAATTTCTGCTTCTTAGGCCCAAGATGCAATTTTCCCACTGCAGCACAAGACAATGCATCCTGGAGATCATAGTAAACGTAGCTTTCGGAGCTTTCGATGGAGATTTCGAATACGTTGTGTTTGTTTCCGAACAAGAACATGGCAACCCAGTTGGCTTCTGATACTGAATTTGAGACATTAAGGCCTGAGACAGAGAAAGAGTTGAGTCTGATGACTAAAGGTTGTTGCTTTACTTGTGGGCTGTACTTTGAACTTATCATTACTCCTATTAGAATGATGCCTAATCCTGCCACGACCGCGAGGAGGAGGAGACCGATCTGACAGATGCTTCCACAATTGTTGGAGATGTAAGATGGCATGGTTCTACTTCTGTCTGCAAAAGATGAATAGAATGAAAGATTGATTTGAAAAATGGTAATAATACATGATTTTGACCAATCAGAAGAAAGAACATCAAGAAAATGTGATAGAATAAGAGTTTTATTTTGATGAAATTATTGATCCTTTTCTATTTAGGTAATCTGTTTTCATTGTGGAGAAAGCCAGAAATTGAGGAATTGTCATTGGAAAAAGATCGTACCTTTGCATATGTAATTGGAAAAATATTCTTATATTAAACCCAGATGCTGTTGAATGGAATTTAAGACTAGAAAGATGGAAGTTTGCTTGGATGGATAGGAAGGAATGAAGAACAGTTTAGAAATGGTTGGTTGGTTGGTTATAGTTTGAAAAGTTCCATTTTGGAGGGAACAGTTTTGGACCTTTGTAATTTGGCTTAATGTGTGTTTTGGTCCCTATATTTGTCAATTCTTTTTTAAATAACACCCTATATTTACTAAATCTCCGATTATACCTTTAATTTGATATATTGATTTCAGTTAACCCCTCCATTGAAATTGCCTTTTTTTCTTATCTCCGTCCGAACTAAAAACACCTGAATTTCACAAGACATTAAAATTCAAATAGAAACTATAAAATCAGGTGAATTTTATTGGGAAAGATTAATTGAGATTAATATGTCAAATTAAAAATGCAATTTGAGGTTCAGTAAATGTAAGGTGTTATTTGAGAAAATTGGACTAAAACAGAAGGGAAAGAACAGAAGCATTATGAGCAAGAATACATCAGTTCTCCTATTATTAGCCCTGTACTTGTACAATAAATATTTCATTATCAAATGCCTAAATTTTCTGAATTGAATGGAGAATCCACGGAAAATGCTTATCGCTTTTGTTCATTCCACGTCTTACCCTCGAAGAACTCGTTCAGCATTCGATCAAGAATCTCCGGTGAGTACTTGATGTACTTCATAGGGTTCTTTCCATTCTCAATCATAGGCCTGTTTTGACATGGAAAAATAAAGACCCAGCAAGAAAAAGGTAAGAGAAGGGTTTCAAATCTTTTACATTGATGAAGGAAATGAGTAAGATGAATTACCCGAAACGTTTCAAGAAGGATCTATGTGCAGGTAAGAGGACTTCAGCAACCGCAAGCCTTAAAGATTCTCGCAACTCGCTGTCGGGAACTGTCCATTGTGATTGCCTTTGGTGTAGCTCCTCAAATTGGATATTGAAGGTCTTGAACCTATCTTTCACCGTTGCTCTTGAAAGGGTACTGCCACCACTATCACCACCACCCTGAACGGTTAGGCACTGCAGAATCTGCACACTCAAGATACGAGACGCCAAGCAATTAGCACAATCTCAAAAACTATCTAACCAAAATAAAACAATTAGATGTTGAAGTTTACCTTGGCCCAGGAAACCCTCTTGTACTGATTAGCGTGCTGCTGCACGATTCTTCGGTGAATTTGTACCCAGTCATCTCCCAGCAAATCTTTTGCTTCTGACCTGTAAATGTAAAAAGATATCAAATTGGTAAACTAACTAGGACAGACACAGAATTACCATCCTTCAACTAAAATGACGCTGTGCATGAGACGAACCTCCTTACTGATCTCACTATATAATGAATATTGTTCATAAGAAACAACTGAGTCAGTGCAGGATCTTTATATTGCTTGGATTTCCCGTCAAGGTTAGTCTGAAGAGCCTGCATAATCCTTGTAGTGACGGAGGCTAACTGTGCCTCTGGGCTATTTGGATCAAACTCCTGAAAAAGTTGCTTCAATGTTGATTGGTAGCTGTAGACATATAAGGAGCCGTAGTGACGTGCACAGTAAGAAAATGCTTTATAGCAAACTGATAAATCTCTAAAAGGAAAAATGCTAGCTGGAAAAATGAAAAGAGAAATGAATCACGGCTTACTCGAATAGAAACTTCACATAATTTATAACATAGCTAGTCAGAGGATGGATGGTTCCATCAAGAACAGCAGTTTTTGTGGCATCTTTCTCCACTGCTTCTTCAAAATCACCAAAAGTTTCTTGAGCAGTCTGAGCTAGTCGTTTGGTTAAACTCGATGCAGTCTCCCGCATTTCAGTGCAGGCCTTACTTCCAAATAGTAACTCAACCTGCAACCACCCTCCCCCAAAAGGAAAGGAGAGCAACACAATAAGAAGAATTCTTTTGCAAAGAAAATGGAGACAGAAAAAAAAATTCTTCTTCCTGGTTAAATAACCGCATGCTAATTTCCAGAATGAATTGTAGGACCATTTAGAATATGCCCTACGTTCCTCCCAATATTTACTTACCTCTGAGTTAAGTTCCCTCATTATCTCGTACATGTCCAATAGAACAAACAACTTTTCTGGCGATCTCTTGCTTTTGGCTATAGCCTCCCCGAAACTAAGAAGTACAAGAAAACTGTTTACTGTGATGTCAGCGAAACACTGATCCCTGAGAGTGTCGACACCATCAAGTACTTGATCACAGATTTTCTTTTCTGCTGCAAAGAGAAGTTTGACCTGTTTCAATCATTAGAATCAAATTAAAAAACCAGTAAATAAATAAAACATGATTGTTGTAACTTGAGTTGCATTTCAAACAAATTCTCACAGCAATTCGCATGTAATGTATCCAATTTCCAATCTTGGCCTCCAAGACTTCCCACTGCATTTTCTGAACATCATCCTTACTCAGTCTCTCAACACCTAGCTTCCTGAGGCTGTGGTCCAAAACTGCAGCACGAGTGTCCCTAGGATTTGTGAGTGTTAGTGATGGTTGCATCAACAACATGAGCACCTTAACTTAAAATCGTAGAAATTTACCAACCCTATATACATATTGTTGACCACCAGTTTTCCTTACAATGTTGCAACTGCGTATATACTAGTTTATTAGTCATATCATTCAAATAAGTACACATCTTGTAGTCGTCTCAGCTAAAGAAGGAATTGCAAAGCCTGATACTTCGACAAAGAAAATGGTCAGAAATAGGATGGTACCAAGTGTGACTCTTAAAAACTCACCTGTAGATTCTGAATAATTGTTGTTGGTGGCCAGCTTGAGCCATTTGTTGAGCTAAATCATGCAGCAATGGCAGAACCCGTGGTGGGATAAGAGTTGGAAGTTTGTAAATGGGAGCTTCTAAACTCTTGGCCTGGTGCTCAGAGCTCTTGGTATTTGGATCACCTGGTTGTTTGGGAGATGCTGATGGTCGTAGCGAGGTGGGAAGGCAATCAAAAAGACGATCAGGCTCCACAGGCTTGCTGTACTTCAGACGAAATGTAACTTATTCAAGAAATTTGCATTGATTACATTGTTCTACAGCTCAATAAGACAGCTTGGAGATCTTTCAGGTATTTAACATAACCATGAGAGGCTAGACACAAAAGATACCTAATTGTTGCTCAACTACAAATGTAGAACAAACACAATTTGGATCTCAGGCAGTTTGAGGAATGAACAAAAATTCATATCAACATTTATATGCACGAGAGCCATGATATTGAACTGAAGCATAAACGGATGATATCTCAAGTCATCTAACAGGCAGAGGTAAAATTAGGTAATTGTACACTGTGATAGGATTAACAGCCCAGATGGAGAGAATTACTTATGAAGAATGTACAGAGAAGATATAAAAGCATGCATCAGCGAGTAGAAATTACAAAACACAGCTAACATAGTTTGTACAAACTATAGCAAGGACAAAGGTCACATCCAAATTAGCACAGCTTGTGGAGCTAAAGAAACTGCAACTTCTGAAATACAAACCCTAGATTGATAACATACCGAGACGTATTAATGCATTTATATGTTGTTTCACACACTCGAGCTCTTTTTATTTCTGTACTTTCCGTAAAATCAAAACCATCCATGCTTATTGTATCGAAATCATAGTTTTATTTCCACATTCAATTTTTTATTTCTTCAGAAAAAGAAATTCACCGACCCTATCAAACTCATCCAAGACCCAAAAGCCATTTTTCTGCACAACCTCATATATTTATTTCAGCAGAAAAACTAACCTGTAATTGGTTAGCAGCTGACTAAACTCAGCTTCAAGCTTTGAAATAGCTTTAGCAAGCAACTGGGTGGCATGGTTAATTACCCCATTGCTACTCTTAAAATTCTTGTTTTTGCTGAAAAACTTGACATTGCTCCTCAACTGATCAATTGCTTCTAGATAGCTTTCCAAATCTTCATGTGGCCCTCTCAAAATCTTAGCCTCTGCCTACACATTTTAAAAATCCAATCTTTTTAAATACCCAACAACAAAACATAGCAACACTAAAAAGATAAGTAAAAAGGAACTGACCTTTCTTGTGAGGTCAAATTGAGACAAGATAACCTCTGCAGCCTTTAATGTCTTGTCAATATTCTCATGTGCCCTTCTAATAGAATGAGTTCTTATCTAATACACAACACAAAACAAAACAAAACAAAAACAAAAATGCTTCAGAAAAGGGAAGAAAAAAAATAGGAACACAATGCAGATCTTAATTGGGTTGCAATCGAATAAAAGGAGAGAAACCCTGGTGGGTTTAACCTGAGTGGGTCGCATGGCGGTTTCAAGGGCGGAGAGACGGTGGTCGAAGGAGCCAAGAATGGCGACCATTGTATCGGAAATGGTCTGGCTTTTTTGCAATGACTCCTTCATAAATTCTACTCGTTCCCTTAATGCATCCATTGTTTGAGGCACACCCATTTTCGAAAAATGTGAAAACTTATCCCTTGTGTGCTTTGGGATTGATTAATTAATTTTGATCAAAGATGGAATTTTTGTGGAGAATTTGCCAATTTGTGCATTTTTGTTGGTGTTTTGTTCTGTAATTTATACGCCCGATTTTGTTTGTGACTAGTAGGAGGTGGAGGATGGAGACAGAAAAATGAAGTAGTTATGAAGGAATGTTGGAATTTGACTGAGAATCCTCTCTGGTCAGTGTGTGGGCCAGGCTTTCTCGGATACTACAACCCACTATTGTCAAAGTTCACATGAAGATATACGGTTCATACGAAGAAGTTTATATCATTCATACACATATAAGAGACACGTCATCAACTTGAGGAGCATGCTCCCTCTATTTTCACTAAATCGTACGCATCTCTACTTACCAACAGGGTCAACGCCATTCTCCTTTTCTTTCCCACACGATTGTCCAACCGTTATAAATATATTAATTTACCTTAATTGGCTTCAGGATCTCATTAATACAATCACCTTAGGTACTCTCCTTGAGGTTTTTTCAAGTAACTATTAAAAGTAATCTTCTTCAACGATTAATATTGTTTACACCAAATTAATTTATTAAATAATAAAATGATTATAAAATTATGTTTTCAATTCCAGAGTCAAGGTGTGAAATTACTCATACATTTATCGGTGAAATCTTGAATTTATTAAAGCTTCATCTTAGAAAAAAAGAAAACGACCAATGATGATAATAAGTTAAGTACATTTCTATGTTCAATTAGATCTCTTATAAATATTCTCCTGGACCACAAGTGTTACGGCCCATTTTTTAATTGACAGTCCAACGTCGCTAACTCGGTGGGCCTTGCAACTCACCTGTTTTCCGAAACCAAAAAATACCAAATTCATTGCTTTTTAACCTTTCATTTTTTATTTTTTATTTTTTAGACCGAGCAGATGAAATTCATCATTCACCTGTTAAATAAATAAATAATAAAGTATACTAAAAGCACCAACTAACATTGCACTAATTTTTTTCAAGACGGTCTTTTTTAGTTCGGTTACCATATTAGATGAAAAATTAAGATCTTATCGATATTTTATCACCAGCAAAATATATAACAATCATTTATCAAAGACTTTTTACTAACACTTGCAAAAAATAAAATAAAAAATGACAACCAGAAGGACAACATGACACTGTTAGTAATTTTAAATTCCTGGATGAAAAAGGAGTTCCAAAATTTCCAATTTGCAAACATTAGAAAAGGAATGGCAGGATTCAAAAGCAATGGAAGGAGCCATGAATGCTTTCCTGTTTAGTCTATGCAACCACACCCTGAAAACAGCACAAAAATGGAAAAAAGTGCTTTGTGGTTTCCCTCCCAAGTCCAACTACAACCATTAATTGTTACATCAAGAAACCACAACCAAACAAAAAATGCTTCTTTCAAAAAATACATCAAACTTTGCACTCCCCTCCTTCTTCTAATGTAAATAATAATAAGTAATAACAAGTCAAAAACCAATACTTGACCATAAAACCCATATGACAAACCTATATATAAACCTTAGAAAGAAAAATACTTTTATTTATTTCTACATTGCTTTAGCTTTAGCATGGACAAACATGTTTTCTTGGTCTTGGTCTGCTTTGCCTAGACAACAAGCCTAAAGACACATCTTTGCTCCTTCTCTTCTTACTACCATCTCTATTCTATAGCTCCATGCACAAAAACCCAAAAACTTGTGATTCTAAAACTTTTAGTAATCCTTATTTAATCTTCTAGCTGCTGCTTAGTGCTTACTATCCTTCTTCTACAACTACTGCTGCTGCTGCTGCTGCTGCTGCTGCATTAGTACTACCATCTCTAGATTAAAATCTACTTAATCATATCTTTCTTGACCAGTTCTGCACAAGACTTGAGTGTGGAGTGAGAAGAGCTCAGCTCAGTAGGTCCAGTCCCTTGGCAACCCCATATCAGGTGGGAGATGGTAGTGGCAATCCTCCTGCTGCTTGTTAACACCAAACCTTCTCATCGTGTCCATGGTGTCCCTCTGTTGAGCAGCTTGAACCTCTTGTCGAACTCTCGCACCTGCTACGAAGACATTACAATAGAAAAAAACTGTCAGCGACTCGAAAATGTTGAGTTCGAATTATTAGCAAGAAGCTGATAATCAAGACTTGGGTTTGAAATATGGACAATGTTTGGCTAACTCCAAGAGTTAGATGGAGTTAGATGAATTATAGCGACTCCATTTAGGTGTCACTTTTTCATTGGTTTATCGTTGTTAGAATATTATTTACTTGAGGGACTTGATTGAAATACATTATGTTGGATTGTAGTGGAGTCATCTAACTCTAGGCATCCCCCAAACATTTTCCTAAAATATAACTTCATTTGTTTTATTGAATAAGTATGGAACTCTTGGTAAGAAGAGTAACAAGTAACAACAAGACAAAAGAGCAATGCAACTTTAAATATATTGTTTTTTTCCTTTCCTTTTTCTTTTAAAATGTGTATTTTTTTGCAGGGAACCAAACTGAGAAGATCAGAGCAACAAAAATGTGTATATCCTTGGGACTAATTTCAGAAGCCAGTATTTGACTCAGAAAAGGTAAAAGATGCTGAACATGGGGAATCAAAATACTCAAACAAAAGATAGAAACCAGAGTTGAATATACCATTGTTCATATCTCACCAGCTAGACTCCTAAATCCTCACTAAAACAAGCCTAGTTGGTATATTCCAGTAAAGGAAATGCACAATCAGTCCTCCACTAAAAACAGTGTTGGGGCTATAAACTTTTGATGGAACAAATTAGACATTTTAACTTAATTCTTACCAACCCTTTTGGTATTTTGAAACATCTCATAGAATGCAAATTCTATTTTCAATCAAAATGTCAACATCCAAACAACATTTACCATTTTAATAACAATCACAGATATGACAATGTTGGGTTAGAAAAAAGTGGTAATACATATGAAACCAAAAATTCCAGTCAGCCCAACCCAAAATAACAGTTACCAAATTAAAGTTGATGTTTGGTCCGTGGGATGTGCCCTAAATTGAAGACTAGATCAAGAGTTTAAAGAATATGTTATGTAAATTAAAGAAAAAAAGTAACTCATCACCTTGCTTCCTTTTATCATCAGTTATAGTGGATGGGTGGTTAGCAACACGAGGATGAAACACACCAGTGCCTCCAGATTCTCTACCACTACCACCACCACCACCACCACCACGAAATCTGTCACCAAGCCCGTTTCCTTGAAATGGGTAAATCCGGCTTGGAACCCGGTTTTGCTGCCTTTGTAAGAGAGCCCTTGCCTTTTTTGCTTCCAAATACCCATCATCAACCTACAAAATGACATGACAACACGATCAAAACTTCTGCAACAAAAAAGGTAAAAATCTTGAAAAGACGTTCAGGCTGAAAATAAAAAATAAGGATAAAATGAAACTGGGTTCTCTTTCCCACCCACCTTAGGTCGGACCTCAAACTCATAAACCGGGTCAGTCCCGGATGAAAGACGTCCGGTTCCGTATCCACGAAGTCTTCCTCCACCGGCGAGACCTGCTCCACCACCGCAACCACCACTTTCGTGCAGACTACAACACCCACGCGCCACATGGTTAAGCGAAACACCACGACCCACCGGTTTAACCCGCTGCCCAAAAGAACAAAAACACAAATTAGAGACCCATGCAAGGATTCTTAGACTTTTGACCAAAAGAAAGAAGTTACCTGAGTGATAGATGGAGGAGGAGGCTGCGGAGAAAAGAAGGGTACTCTTACTCTAGATGAGTGGTTTTGGAGCAGAGAAAGAGCAGCCAAACGGCGAGCAATGTCAAGCTCATCCATGCAAGAAGAAGATGAACCCAAGAAGCTACGATGGTGGTGTTTGCAGGAGATTTGGGTCCTTAAGAACATATCAGATGGAGGGAAAAGCTGATCCCCATCATCCAAGCTTGGAGGAAACCAATTAGCCATAACCAGAAGAAACCAAAACCAGCAAAAAGATTTGAAAAATCAAAAAAAGAGAGGAAAAAACAAAAAAGGAGAGGGATTTGACGGGTTAAGGAGGGGAATAGAGTGTGTGTTTGTGTGGGGTTTTGTTTGTTCTGGTTCAAAATGTGACGTTACAAGTTAGTAGTTACTGCCTTTATAAAAAAAGGGAGAGGTTGAAGAAAAAGAGTAGAAAGGAGAGTACTCTAAGGACCTGTTTGGTTGGGCATTATTATATCCTCTTCTTCTTTTTCCTTTTCTTTTCTTCTTTTTTGAAGACTTTGGATTAAAAATAGTAGATGAGTCAATGTGTGGTTAAGACCTACTATAATTGGATGGAGGATTAAAGATGATAATGGCGATTATGTACCCAAAACAAAATGATAATGGCGATTTTAATTTTGATTAGTAGAGGAGCATTGTAGACTGTAGATGTATTACTGCATAATTAAATGCCATGCCGCTTTCTAACTTCTTCAACCTTGGGTGTTTATTTATGGTAACTTCTTTTATAACTTATTTATTCCCTTTTCCCGTAAATATGAACAAGAATGCACCTAGTTTATTTCAAGATTTCATCTTTAATTTCAAAGAATAACAACTAATTTAAAACAAAATTAGGGTGATTAAAAGGATAATTAATTTGAAATAAATGAAGTGAAATTATGAAAATATGTTAATAAAAATAAAATATTTGATTTATTCACGAGTCATGTCAAAATTAACGAGGAAGGAGATTACAATATCAATTCACTAATGAGCTAATAGTTTAGTGATATTTTTTACAAATACGGAGGATAAAATCTCAGATTTGAATCGTTTTGTATATAATTTCTATTTAAAACAAAAAATATTCAATATCAATTCGTCTCCAACTCATTTAAAACGGGTTTTCTTCTATTTACATTTTGGGAAACTCCAATTCCAAGTTCCAACATGCCAATTTTTATCGATCAAAGAACTAGTGACACTAGCCTAGCCATTGGGTTAAACACGAAACCTCTACCATGAATGGTAGACAATCATGAGTTTTGCAATTTTCTTGAAAATCGTGCTTATATTAAAAATGTGGAAAGTTCCATTTTGCTGTAAGTAAACTTAAAAAACACAACTCCATGCCTAAAATTGGACAATAAGTAGACTCTTAATCAGTAGTATTATTTTTAATGATATGTTCAAAAATAAATTAACATAAGACTGTTGTAAAAATTAGTGTTTTAGATTTTTAATCATTGGATATCAGATATGATCAAGTATCAAAACAAGTAGTTATCCTAATATAATTTTGTTCATTTCTTTCCAGAATATTTAATCATAGTTAAATAAAATTTTAAACAAATTGAAAGGTTACAATGGTCACTTTTGTCAAAATTACACGAAAATACATTGCACAACAACCAGACCCAACAGTACTAGTACTTTTCTAAATTTAGATTTTCTTTTTTTTCTAGTGCCTTCGTGGGGAAGTAGAAAAAAATGCTCCATCCAAACGCGTCCTTAACCTCCTTTTTAAGGCAAAAAATGACCGTACTTAGATCACGTGGCCCACTACTCTACACACGGCCTGTGCCTATCCACCCCCACTCGCCACTACCCTCAGGCCGTTTTGGCTTTTTTCTTAAAGTCATTCCTTTCCTACTCGCACAAACGTAATCGCGCGTGGAGGACTTTGTCTACTCGCTGTGTTATTGGAACAGCTGGCTTTTTGATGACGCGGCTGGATCACGAGAGCGAGTGGAGAGCAACGTGGATGCGAGTTGGACGCAAGCCGTGATCCTGGAAAAGGCTGACATGTCGTCAGGGAGAAAATCAGCTCGAACGGATGGTATCTCTCGATTAGTATGTCGTTTTCCTGACACGTGTCGTCCTGGTGTTCATTTGAAGGGAAAGTGTACTGTGGCTCGCGTTCATTGTTCGTTACTGTGAGGTCTCCTTCAGAAAAAGAAACCAACCACAAATCAATGGAATGGAAAGGAGTTTACGGTTGTCCTTCTATGAAACTGCAAACTACCTTTGGATTTGGATTTACCAATTCTCAATAAAATATTACCAATGTGATTTTTCTTTTAAACTGTGTACAAAAGGAATTTGTTTATTTTCATGGTAAGATTAGATAGATTAATAAAGCCAAACAAAAAAATCTAACTTGATTAAACCTTAATTTTCCTTATTAATATATATAGTTTTTGTTGACAACGTATCAAAAATAAAAAAATTACTTTAACAAAAATAATTTAGCTGTTAAAAAGTTACACGTAATAAAAAAGGTTACGAGTTGTGTAAGTTCTTAACCATAAAATGTCAGAATTTTGCAAGTTAATATAGTTGATGTTATTATGATTAAAAAAAATATAATTGATGTTTTTTTTCGTTCCTAATTGAGGTACTCATTTCATATTAGCGTACATTAAAAATTAATTAAAAAAATTCAACACCTGCAAATGTGCGTTCTTAACCATTTTCTTTTTCGAACAAAGAATTTTAAAAAAAAATACTAATAAATTCGAAATTATTTCACAAGATTAATTCCAGTTGCAAAAAAGTTAACCGCGATATCACAATCGTTACCGCGTCCTGTTGTTCAAACCTTCAAACACTAACACGAGTTAGGCTTATGGGCTTAAAGTCCAACATAAAATTCGAATCTGCCAATTTGTCCATGGGCTCGAGGGGAGCCAACAAATGGCCCGCCCATTATGCTGGCTCAATTGCAAGCCTAGCTAAGCCAATTTTTTTGTAGACTTAGGCTTACCTCTTCGTAGTCTAAGAAGGCTCAAACTTGATAGCTTTGCTTAGGCTTGTAAGGAGACAAATAAAAGGCTCAGTCTTGCCTTATTCCTCTCAGAATAAAGTTCAGCTGAGTCAGCTCAAACACGGTTTTGCCCTCATTTATCTATTTATTATTAAACGAGAATCAAACAAACTAATTCCACGTGGATTCATTAAGGAGAAATTATTGGACATATCAAGTGTGTAAGTGTAACAATGATTCCCTCACTCACATCTCATATTTAATTTATTTTTTAACAAAAAGAATGGTAATATTTGCTCATGCACTTATATTATATATCAAGATAAAACACTACATTTGTAATTAATCTAAATAAATTACTTCATTTTATCCACTTGATTTATATTAGTCATTCATTTTTAAAAATAGTTATATTTCGTTTAGAAACGACATAAAACTATATTTACATGATTTTTTATAATTTACTATTTAACAGAAATTTTAAATACAAAAATAATGATTATTTTTAACTAAAAACAGTAATCGATGAAAATATAAAAAAAACTCACAATTATTAAAAAATGTGAAATGAATAAAAATATACTAAAGTTATTTTAAAGTGACATCTAAATTCTTTTTACCCAAATTAATCAGCTAATTTTTTTTCAATTTAAATAAATAAATCTTAATATCAATTGGTTTACACAAACAGACAATTTATTAAGGGAATTAACCACTTTTAATGCAGATTAATAAAAAAATGTCTATATATTTTTTGGGATGATAATTAAATTTGAATTGGAAATGAAATATAAGTATTAAAAATACCTAAAAAGTTGTAAATCCTTTTTTTAAAATGAGATGGAAGGAGTAATACAAACATATAAAAAGGTAATTCTCATTTCTCAACTCAAGCTTTTTGGATACACACACTATTGGTCAAAAAAAGAAAAGAAAACCTAAATATCATTTTTCTTAATTTTTCTTTTTTCCCCACTTCCTTCAATTAGAAGCAACAAAACTATACCAAAACACTGTTGGGCTTGACCTGTTGACCAAATACCAAACCTCTCAAATTATTCCTTCATCTAAAAAGATCTTTTTCCATTCTCTAGAGAAATCTTCCTCTGCTTTCCTATATCAAATTATCAATCAATCAATCAAACAAAAAGGTAACGCATTCCTTTCTTCTATGCACCAATCACAAGGCAGCCTAACAAGTATACCATCCCTTTCCATACACCTTACCACACCATATCACCTCCCCACCTTCTCTCACTCATCACTCTCATCCTATCCACATACTAAAAAGTTTTTAATTAATTTAGCTAACACCCTAACATGGGTAGTGATTAGTGAACTCAGCTGGGGTTCGTACCGGGTCGGGCAATCGGACCTGCGGGTGACTTGAACCCGTACGTCACAGCATCGTGAACACACCAGTGAAATTCGTCGTCGTTTTCCCCTCTCGAGCAGTCTTCACATACCGCCATCTCCATGTGGGTTATCCGTCGATCCATACCCATATCCGAGTCCAGGCCCAATCCTAGGCCCATATTCATCAGGTATCTTTCTTTCTCCATCCTCAACTCCCCGACCCGTCTCTCGTACCCGGACCGACCCAAATCAAGACCAGGAAACCCACTTCCGTTAATAGCAACATTAGTTCCGTCCCTCCTTAACAGCATCAAATTCCCCGGCGGCGGAGAGATCCTGTGGGTCATCCTGGTTCCATCATCGAATTCCCTTCTTCTGCTCTCGCGTCTCGATCTCTTGAGCACCACGAGAAAAGCCCAGCTCATCTCCCTGTCGCGAGAAATTTCCGAGAAATTGGTCTTCCCGGTGATCGGGATCTTGGCCCCCGGCCTAGACCTGTCAGCAAGAAACACCGAGAACTGGTAAGGGGAAAGCCCAATTCTCTCGGCAAGAATCGTCTGCAAGGCGTTGAAATTCAAGTCCGGAAAGACAACGACATCCCCGATACTAACTTCTTGCTCGCCGTCAAAGAAGATCACAGGCAACGCCGCCTCCATGCTCCGAAGAGGTGATGGCATCGGCATAACTAAAGCATCAAAGAGGACATGACTTTTTTAGTGATTTTTTATTTATTTTTGTTCTTCCGTTTTTGGTGAGGGGAAGAAAGGAAGGGTTTATACTTCATATAGGAAGTGGGGGGCTTAGGGGTGAAATGGTAAATATATTAAGGCGGTGTGGTTATTTATGGAAATGTGTGGATAAAATAAGAAAGAAAGACAGAAAAGAGAAGAAAAATAATTAAAAAAAGATGCGAAACGAGAAGAGGATGAGAGGTGAGGTGGTTTGGTTTGGTTCGTTTCGGATTGTAGAGAGAGAGAGAGGCCAGAAAAGGCAGACGGTTATATAGGTAAAGGAAGTGAAGTGAGAGCAGTGACTTGGGGGCCAAGTTTGTTAATTAATTAACATTTTCGATTATTACAATTGTAATTGTAATTTAATTACCATCATTAGTAGTAATTTATATTTAATTAAAACGACGTGAAGATGATGTCGTGCAAGCTGATATGGAAATTCCGCGGGGATAGGGTCGGGTTCGTGAATGTGGGCGTGAACCGAGGGGAGTGTAAGAGGTCGTCTTCTTGGAGAAGCAGTGTTGTTGCGTTGTCTTCTTTAGTGTCAAAGAGAGCGAGAGCGGTAGGCATGGAATCGCCGCCGGAAGGTTATCGGAGGAATGTAGGGATTTGCCTGTTGAGTCCTGCTAAGAAGGTTTTCGCGACGGGTTTATTGGCGTTTTTTGCTGCAATTTTTGTGTGTTTTTGGGCTGATTGGTGGTGGGGGTGGTGGTTGATTGTATTGCAGGTGTTTACAGCGTTGAGGATAAACATAGCGGACACGTGGCAGATGCCTCAGGTAGATTGAATTGTGGTCTGTGATTTTGATTTCTGTTTGGGGAATTTTGTTGTTTGAACTTGTTCAAATGAACGGGTGATTGGTTTGCAAGTTTGATTGAATTGATTGGGGATTTGTTTTGGATCTAGAGTTGGGTTTTTAAGTTCAGCGAGCTGTGTTATAATTTCAAAGAAGTTTTGTGCTCAGTGTGGATATATGCGTGGTTTTAGCTTTGTGAGTGAATGGAATATTTGGGAATTACGCAATTTTAATTTTTTGTTGTGTTTTGAGGGCTGGAAAACTAATGTAGGAAGGAAGACAATGCTGTATTTGTGTGGTAGGGAGCTCAATATATGCAATTTTATGATAGTGGTAGGGATGTTCAGATGGATATCGGCCGGTGTTGTTTTAATGCAATTTTTCTTATGAGATTGTCAACTGGAGAGAAAATGGGCATGTACTTTCAGTTGAAGAGAGGGGATTATCAGGAGAAAAGCATTGGTTAAGTAGTTGATGACTTACAACGGTAATGTGGACTTCATAAGAACTGTAATGATTGGTAATCCTTTTCTGTCATGAGCTAGATGGTGCAGTGACTTTTCTGGCTCAGATGGTAATAACTAATATGGCTGTTTACAGGGTGGAGTTGATGAGGGTGAAGACCTAACGAATGCAGCCATGAGGGAGTTGAGGGAAGAAACTGGAGTCACTTCAGCTGAGTTTCTTGCTGAGGTGAGATTTTCCAATTGCATTCTTCAATACCAATATCTAACTTCTACCCTTAATCAGGTTTATGTATTAGAAGCTTGAATAGGATGTTATGCTGCATTTTTCACTTAATTGATTCCAAAATCGGATATGCAGGCACCATACTGGCTTACATATGATTTCCCACTTCATGTCAAAGATAAACTTAATCGCCGTTGGGGCACAGATTATAAGGGTCAAGCACAAAAGTGGTAAGGGCGTGTCCTAGATTCATTCAAATGGACTATATGTTGGAGCTTCTTGCATTGATTATAATGTTGCCAGCTGGAATTTGTCTTTGCTTCTGCAAATTGTCGTTTCTTATGGTTCAAATCATCCATCGTCTGTGATCAATGGCTCCTTATGTTAGTATATGTTTGCAAAATTAGAGCTAGGTCAGGCTCATTCTGCTTCAAAGACTCATCTGCTAGATGTTTTGTTTGGGCGATAATTGAATTATTCAATCTTTTTTCTTGTGGGTGAATTAGTTTGCTGCTTATAAATAATTGTTCAAAACAGGTTTCTTTTCAAGTTTACTGGAAAGGATGAAGAGGTCAACCTTTTGGGTGATGGATCTGAAAAGCCAGAGTTCAAGGATTGGACATGGATGCTACCAGAGCAAGTAGTGGACCTTGTGAGTACATCTATTCTGTGTAAGCATTTTGCAGGAATTGTCTGGAGACTGTCGATACTTGATTGATACTCATCTCATATTCTTGAGCAGGCTGTGGATATGAAGAAGCCTGTCTACAAACAGGTTATGGAGGTATTCAGTTAGTATTTTCAGGTAGACGGGGATGAAGGTTCGGTGCAAAAGGAAACTGATGCCGAGGTTCCTGTTGAATCGACTGTGGTGTAATTTGCCTGAGTAGTTTGTCATGGAGCCCTATGTTCTAGCAATTTTTTTCCCACTCAAACAAAACCGCATCATTATGATCCAGAGTACCTTAGTCAGTGGATAGTTTGGGGCTTTGGTCTTGATTTCAAACATTCTATTCCTTTGTGGTCAGGGCTTGGTGAAGATACCTTATAAAAATATTGTTTATAACTTCTTTGTTAATCATATCCGTAAAAGATTCATTACAAGGGAGGAAAAAGGATCAAGGTTGATGAAATTTGAAAGCAGGTTGATAGAAATTTTGAAAGCCGGCAAATGTAGATTGTAGAAAATGATTTTTAGTTTTTACGCGAACTTGGATGATTCTTGAAAAAAAAACACCACATTAGGTCTTTGTTTTGAGTATAAGAAATAAATGGAAAAAAAAAATTGAAAGTCTATTCTTTTCGTGACTCAAATGAGGTTAGACTTATATTCGGGAGGAGCAAAGAGAATACCTAATAACTCGCGAAAAAAAAAACCAGTCGGGTAATAAGATGAAAGAGGAGATGGGAAATTGTACCCGATGCCTCTAACATAAAAAAAAAACAAGCAGAAAAAAAATGGCTTTGATTTTATAATTAGAGTGTCTAAACTAGTATGCCCAACTATTGATTAACCTTTAGCGAGTTTCTTTCAGCAGAGTATTACAACAAGCAGGAATTCTCTTTCGGACAAAACTCTAGACATGCAATGCCACTTGATACTTCAAAACTCACAGACAGACATGCATGTCATTCCTAAACTTTGACTGCAGAGTAGAGACTGCTTCTGCCTACCATATCCTTGTAAGGTTACATCAGAAAGTTCTGCACGTGCGGCCAAACTCGGCCCCAGCTTCA
The DNA here is from genome assembly GCA_963691705.1 of Viola odorata. Lineage (NCBI taxonomy): Eukaryota > Viridiplantae > Streptophyta > Magnoliopsida > Malpighiales > Violaceae > Viola > Viola odorata. Next base: position 55,371,521 of record OY829543.1, on the reverse strand, counting down.
ATCGGACAATCCATGCTGTTTCTACTTAAGGTAGCAGCTTGCACATTTTGTTGCATAACTATACTCTCTTCATCTTCGCACTTCCGTTTCCGAGACAAACTAAATTAGATTCTCTGCAAAAAAGAAAAAAAACACAAAATAAGAACACCAATTTCATTGGAACATTGTAGCGTAACACATTTAATTGATGAATTCCCGCTCTTCGGGTTATACACAAAACAAATGACCGAGGGTAAAAAAAGAAGAACCAAATCTCAGAATTACTACGGAAATAGTAAGGTAGAGTACCCTTTTATGTTGCTTGCATCCTCTGAACTAATGAAATTGATACAGCATTTAGTTGATCAAAAGCATGCTGTATTTTGTACCTTTCGTCAATGGTGAGATCAATTTCCTTGGAAGACTGCATAAAAAGGGAAACAAAAGAACGTTGCATTAGAAACACAGCTAGGCATCTAATTACCATTTATGGGACATTGACAATGAGAAAAATGAGACATTTATACACCGATCAACTTTGCAAACCCTAGGCAGGATTATACTTTATATCCATTCAACTTATGAAATAGTACAAAACAACCAATGCAAATATCGGCATCTTCCAGTCTGTAATCCGTATAGCTTTCTATACATATAAACATCAAATTTTGCAAGGATGGTATGTCTAATAAAGGGAATCTAATTCAAACCATCCTATATGCTTTGGAAATTGTATTTCTCTGTAAAATATGTGTCCAGGACACAGTTTGCTCCGACTTCAGACATAATGAGTGCTATGTTTGTGATGCAAAATATACCTGTACACACTGTATTGATTTTGAAATCTGGTCTATCTTTGCCTTTGATGAGGAAAGAATCTGCCGCACTTTAGCATCCTTATACATCAATAGTATGACAGAAACAATAGCATTTATCCTGCTTGAGTGGCCTCTGGCATAAGGACCATGATCACCAGAGGGAAGTGGTCTGTTTTCACTTATCAGTGACCCCATTGCATCCAATACAAGACTCAGAAGTTTGTGGCTTCTATCGAATAGGAAAAAGCAAGGAAGAACATAATAATGTCGTGCTTGCAACTGATTGGAGCCAGTGGTCCCATTCTCGTCTGCTGGGACACACTGCATAGAAGTGAAAATACTTTCAGTTTGAATCAGGTAAAGCTAATATGCTGAAATGACAACAAAATGAGTGCAAGGGTTGTATATATATAATTAAAGAAAATAAATAAAGACTTTATTGTAAAAAGAAAGTGCTTAAAGCCGTTGCTAGGCTATTGTACAGTCCCATGTTCCCGTGTAGTATGCAAATAAAGACATATATAATACGAGCAGTCAATGAAAGTAAAAAAATTGGTAATATGCACGAGCAGTCAATAAAAGTAAAAAAAAAATCAAAAAAGAAGAGGGGGATAGAGTAGGAGAACCAGCTGCTGTTAGACTACTCCAACAAATAAACAGAACAGATAGTAGTATGCATAAGATCCGTGAACTTTATTGAGAGTAGCCATGATAAAGGTTAAAAGAGAAAGAACTTACACGCACAACATCCATCAGATATGCTGGAAGGACACTGCTTAAAGTGAGAATACTTTGTTCAGAAAATCTTGTGGGCTTAGAGTCCAGCGCAACAAGTATTCTGAGCATAGCACAGGCATTGTCCAGAGGTGGCTTCAGTGACTAAATATGAACAATAACAAACTATAAGAGCTTTGCAAATCACAACTGGAGGCAAATTTACTAAGAACTTTTTAAAGTTGAGAAAACAATCAGATTCTGTGAATAACATTTTTATTATTCCTTTGATGTGGGATCAATTTTCTGACAGAAGTCTTTGAAGTATAAAATCTCATGAACAAAAAGCACAGAATTTAGACAACTTACCATTTGCTCTATTATCACTTTCTCGAGTATAAGAAAAACTAGAGAGTTATCTCCCATCTGTGATAGATATGAGCAAACAACACTGGTCATTGACTTAAAAGTTCCACAATTTGACATCTTCGGATCACTCCCCCCTGCAGGGCGAATATTTTCTATAGGGTAGGTGCCTTTCATGATAGTAACTGAATAAATCTTTATTGGCAACATTTAACCTATTCCGATCTTACCAGCCGTAACTTTGAAACGGGAAACCAAAGTGATGAAGAAGCTGATATGGTCAACAATATCGATATGGCCAGCATTGTAAGCTGAATGCATAACCTCCACGATTCGAAATAACATGAAAGGATCCAACTCATGACCTGCAATGCAGGAAAAGAAGGGATAAAAATATGCAACTTTTTTTGGGTAATACGATACTATCATTTATACCTATCACATCCAACCTAAAATTCTCATAACAGTTACAAAAAAAGCAAGAAAATTCCCAAACACATGCGACCAGATAAAATATTGATTCCTAGTTCAGACTAAAACAAATTAGTTTCAGGAAATAATTAGTTATTGGACATGAAGCAAAATCATAAGAGAACCACAACTTTTTGTGTACTTTTCAGTCAAGATATGATTTGCTAGAACTCGAAAACTTTTGATCCTTAAAGATGTTAATACAGCATTTCTTGTTGCATGCCACAGCAAAATTTGAGCACTCAGACAAATTATACAGTTCAGTAGTATAAACCCCTGACATTTACACGATCGACGAATATACATTAGTTTGTAAAAGAGAGACCACTTCTAAGAAAATTAGAACAATTTTTAAAGGTAAAGAAGAGGACACATTCATACTTACAAAGGCAACATGAAGCTATTGACTTCAGCAAAAGTGAATCCACACGAGAAAAATAATAAAGACAACAAACAGCAAGATCTTGGGTATCCCTGGCAAGATTAATAAAAGGACCATAGCATATGTTTCCTGCTAAATAGAGATGAGCAAGACGAAGTCAAGTTAGTGAAGCTCACATGGGCATGTAACCAACACAAACTTTCAGGAAATTAGTACTAACCTTCCTCTTGGCTTCTGCTGTAAAAATCTATTAAAGCATACTGCATTTTATCATATTCTGACGCAAGAAAAGAGTTTATCAAAGAACGTTGGCCCAAATGTAGTAGAAGACGCAGCACAACCTAGAAGATAGCAGTAAAGCTTGCATGAGTACAGATGCTAATTGTTACTGTATCCTCTAAAGATTCTCTAAGTACCTGAGAGGATGATGGGTGCTTATTTCCCAGCAGGGTTAGCAACCGAGGCAGCTCTGTTATCCAAGAAATCTGATAGTCCTGCAGTCCAGAATCACTTACATCTGAGCATAGCATTTCTTCTCTCTGTTTATTTTACAAGAAATGGCAGTTAGACAAAGACATAGAGAGGCATTCATTAATTTGCATAGGAAAGGCCAACTGGCCAAGGAAAGAGTAACTTAACAAGGGGTAAAAATCTGCCCCTTGGAGGTAAGGTGTAGAGCTTACAGAAATAAGCATTTCTTCAATTGCAGCAAGGCAAGCTAATTTCAGTGAAGACCCAGGGTTACAATCTTGGAATGTCTGTGTAAATGCCTGCGATCAAGGTGTCATTAGTTAGCATTTCTCATTCCTAGCCCTAATGGTATTCTGGGCATGCTCAGTTGGAGAAAAGAATCCAAAACCAGGAATTGTTGAAATAGAAACAGAAAGTCTCATATACAAACAAAGACTTGAATCAACTTAATTCTTTGAAGATAAGTGATTCTAAATCTCTAAAACACAAACCAAACCTGCAAAAGACGACACTTCCAACTGTCCACCACCTGGGATACAAGCTTTGGGATAAAAGGAACCAGTGCAAGCATCTGCTTTTCCTGAACCACTTTTCCAGAATGTGTGTTACTGCAAACCTGCAAAGGGATATGCACGTCACATCGTGATAAGTAAACACCTAAATAAAAATTAATCAATCATTTGTTTGCCAAAAAAAAAACTGAAGCATATCATTTGCGTGAAAACATAAAAAATATCAACAAGATACATACATAATGATAAATAAACACAGTTCAGGACAGTGTTTGTTTACCATTTATGGGTAAGAAAAGTTTAGCAATAAACATCCAAATGATTTCTGAATCAAAAGAATGAACAGAAATCATTTAAGAGTTTTCCCTATTGAATTGATTAAGCCAATACTTTCTCATAGGATTAGACAGAAGGTGCTGACAGCAAGTACATTTCACAAAATCTGAGCACTTTTACATTTTAAACATTAGCAGGGACTAGTTCGATTCAGGAACTTGCAATAATATTCATAACTTGGCTATATTTCATACAAGAGCATGTTTGATGGAAAACTACAAATGGGTAATGAACTGTAAGCTAGAAAGGACTACAGATTCATCAAAGAAGTAGCTGAAACAATATTATAGGTTCCTCTAAGAAGTATTTGAAATAATACAATTATTTCTAGATTACCAATTAATAAGCATTGTGACGAATACCAATTAGTTGGTAAAAAATGCAAGATTCTCTAGATCAAGAACTTCTCTGCAAGTAATAGAAGCACAACAGAGCAGAATCAGACCTTTCCAAGCAGTGCATGTTCTATAAATTCAAGAAATTTCTCCAACAAGTCAACAGGAGGAGGGATCCATTCACTTAGGTGCAGAAATATTTTTGCCATCAAGACGTTCAAGACAAAATATCTATCCTCGTCCTGCAAAACCATCAGATACAAGTAGTAATGGTAAGAAGTAAGAACACAACACAACCTTTGGCACTTCTAATAAGGAATAACATGGGATGGAAAGGAAAGGAATTATATTTCCATTTGCTTCCTGCAAGGAAATGAAAGAGCAAAGCAAAAATGCAACCAGTAAATCTTTCCTAAGAGATCACCACTGTTTCCCTTTCACAGAGATTAAAACTGAAGGGAAAAATTCTCTCTTTGTTTACATTAAGGGAAAACTGGTGTTGTGATTTGCAGAGGTACAATCCCCATAATTAAAACCCATAAGTCCACTTTCTGATTGTCCAATTACATTGCCCTCAAAGAAGGGGAGAGACAGAAGGGGGAATATGTCTAAAGGGATGCTAATGACATACCTTTTCTGAAAGATGGCTCATTGGACTCAGGGGAAACCCAACTAGTAACTTCTTTAATAAGACTGATGAGATACTGTGATCCCATAGATTCATCTCTTGCCCAGCACATTGAAGATCTGATTCCCGGTTACCTTTATGGATACCATGAATGAAGAAGCTGATAGCAAGGTCTATGCTCTGAAGTATGCTGAGCATGCAATCAAATGGTCGCGCATCCAGCCTGTGATGGTTTAATTGGATAAAGTCTTGGAAGCAACTGACTAAAACTGGCACGAGATCCTTTAGTTTTGTGACGATGACAGTGTACTCTACACAGACGAGGAAAAAAGGTAAGTACTAGCACATTCTCTCATAATATCTCATAATATAGTTGCTCAGGCATTTTCTATTTAAGTGGACCAGCAAATTCATTGCCTGTGACAAAATATTGACAGTCACACTGGGTAGCATGTGACGCCACTAAACCCACAGAAGAGTCAGCAAAAGGTGTCTAAACATACCAGAAGATTCGGCAGGCAAATCAGGCTCAAAGGAGTGCAATATTTCTTGGCCAAGGGATTCCTGTCAATAGAAAAATAGCTTATTAGAAATCAAGACATGTATACTAAGGAGAGGAGTATCGTGCACCAAATAAAACAAACTGCAGAGAAGAAATAAACTCATCCCTGTGGTTGTAAAACAGAGATGTTAATCAGTTGTCTTTCATGTATTTTGCAGACAACTGATTAACTTCATCTACTTATTTATTTGTCTATTTGTAAGTAAACAGAAGAGGACTATGCATGCTTCGGATATAATGTCCCTAAAGCTTCATCTTTCCAAAATCATGACCACAATTCATGTAAGAGTACAATTAAAACAGCACAATGCAAAAAAAAAAGATTCAAAGGCAGCTAATAACAACAGGCATGCAGATGATGGTACTTAATACTCTTACAACTGTACCAACAAACAGTTACAAGACTATTCCAAATGAAAAGGAGAAAAAAAATTGAATTGTGCTTGAATTGAAGACCTTGATGCTGAACAAAATCAGTTGAAGAAAGAGAGAGAGCTAGATGCTGAGCATGCAATTTACTCTCTGAAGTACCTTTTCGGACGAGTCAGCTTTTCTTTCACCTGAGGGCAAAAGGGATAAGCAGCGCACCAACCCAGTAAAGGCATTCTTGAGCTTGCCCTTGTCTTGTAAATAGAACTGGTTCTTCTGTAAAATGCCTTGGTAATTGTGAAGAATCTGTTAACGAAATGACCATTGAAACAAACATTAAATGCAAACGGAGAAAAATGGCAACCATGAAGATCGAAAAAATATCTGCATAGGAACAACTCATTGAATTACCTTTTCGTAATGCAAGGAAAATGAAGGTGGATAATACTGGACGAGAAGATCAAAAAAATTAAAAGCCATCAACCGTATGTCAATTGCCAAATGCGTCATAGCATTAAAAATGTAAGCCATCATTAATGAAATGATGAGCTCTTGATTATCCTGGAAAAGAAGAGTGGAGATTATAAGCTTCACAACAGAGATATATTAACAAAGATGTTGAGGAATAACCAAGCTGCATGACTGCAGTTTTACAACTAGGATACCAAAAAATAAAAGTTACCTCTTTACAGCCAGGTAAAATTACTGTCTTGAGAAGCTGATACAAATCTTCTCGGACTATTTTATCATCATCACTGATACGTTCACGTAGTTTCTCAATAACGACATATCCATGCAATTTCAACTCTTCAGGATTGTTAAGGATCAGATCCTTCATACCCGCCAATGCATCTTCAAATGGAAGAAGAGAATATAAAAGCCTTTAACATAAGTACATTCATAATTCATGTCCATATCTCACATAAATGATGCAAAGATGACTGAAAAGAAAAAGGAAAAAAGAAAAGAACATAAATTTGTGCAAAATACTAAACACTTTTTGTGTGCAAAAAAGACAAAGAAGCTAGCAAAGTTCAGTGTAAGAGGGAAATGGTATGGTAGTAAACTTCTATAACAGTCCAAAATATTTACAAGCATCTAGCCAATAATGACCGCTGTTCCATGGAATAGTTCCTTTTCAATGCAATAACAGGCGCAATTACTTAGTTTTTTTTATAATGCTTCATCCAGATTCCTTTACACTAATTGCCATGTTTCAGTAAAATGGTAACAAGGGAATACCTTTACGAACTTTCGGATTGTGATGGGATGAATGCTGAAGAAGCTCCTTCAAGGTCAGTCCTTTCTTGCTCACAGCTAAACCTGCTTTGTCCGATGCCACACTCTGCTCAGGAAGGATAATTGCTGCTCAGAGTATTCATGTTAGTAACTTTTTTCACATCATCCGCTCAAATCAAACTACTACTCGAAAAACTTTCCTTTTGAGTTTACCTTTGGATTTAATTTCAGTGTTTGTAGTATTCTTCGGCGGAGGCAATTTCCTACCAATCTTCCTCTTTATTTTCTACAAAAAAATAAAAAAATCGGAAACAGAAACAAGAAATTCCAAGTTAACAAGCTACTGACAATAATAATAGACAAAATAAAAACAATGTGGTGATGATGCACAAATTCCTCACCTTAAAATCGATACCACGCTTTTGCTGCTTCTTTGAGGGACCTTTCGTTTTCACCATTTTGACAGCTAATTCACAGCTTAGTTCAGCAAAAGAGGAAACGTGATAGGAATCGAACAAAAATATCCGTCGTCAATTCTCAGATAAACTGTTTATATTAAGCTGGCTCCGCAACCTTTTCTCTTCCTTTTCTCCACAGATAAAAAGAAGGTGAAAACCGGAGAAAATAACGAGCGAGGGACCTGCTTTAGGTAACGGTGGCGGAGGTGCTATGTTAAGGAAGAAAGCGGCGGGTGGGAACTGAAATATGACCGTACAAGCGGTTTGTTTCAATTCTGTATATGAAGTTTATAATTGGGGGATAGGATTGGACCGTGTTTGACCCGCATCGGACGATCCGGGTTGATTACTTATTAGGATCCCAAACCTTATACGGTACTACTCCCTCTGTTCGCTTTTCTACGAATTCTTATTGTTCATAATATTTGTCATTTTATCGATTTCGAAGTATATATTTGGTGCAAATGACAATTTTTTTTATGCATTAACCCAATTTGATAATGGTGTGATAATTTGAATGGAAATTAGGAGAAAAAATGAAAGAGTATGGAATAAAATAAGATCAAAGATCATTGTTTTCAATTTTCTACTCCTTACAGTGCAAAACAAACGACGTTTTAGCTTGTTGCACGTGACTTAAGAAAATGATTGGTTCGAAGAAAACGAGGCACTTTTTGACCATGATACCCCCACCCTCCCTACCTATTTACAAATGAAAACAACTCAATTCTGAAATAGGTAGGCTTGAAGCCGAGCCGGGTTGGATGCGTTGTCATATGTTTTCTGACAAATCAGCTGTAAATAATTCCTGGCATTTGTGTTCATATCATTTTTTTAGGCCAAGCCAGTGACCTAGATCATTTGTGTTTAGATCATTTTTTCTAGGTCAAGCCAGTGGCATGAGTATTAGGCTACAATACATATAGTTGTTAAATGATCATGTACAAGAATAGCAAGAGGACAAGCGAAATGAAATGAAAGCACACAGTAAATGTAGCCAAATTCATCAGTAGAAAACAATAAGGGATGGAAGCATTCTCAATCAGGTAGCTATGAATGATGGATATGATCCAAACACAGGCAATAGATAGACATCCAAAGGAACTGAGAAGTGGAATTGAATTGATTGACATCACAATAATTATTATTTCAAAAGTAAAGTTGGGATTTAACAAAAACAAAACAGATCATCTAAAACACCAACAATTCTGTAAAGTTGGAATCGTCTTAAAAAAGAATAGATGATCTATACAAGATATATCAATAGCATCCACCAACCATTCAACTTCAATTTTTTCACAATATTGCACAATTTCCAATGAGTTCCAAACGAGTTTTCTCGAACCATAAATTGAACATTTTCATCTACTTTACATTTTTATATTTTTATTTCGTATCATTTCTTTTATTCTATTTTATTTCACATTTCGGTATTTTCCATTCGAGTTTTTATCAGTTTTGAGTAAGATTTCTCGTCCCGATTAGCTCGAACCGAATAAATAAATAGAAAACTCTAATTTACCATTGTGCCATTATAATCAATTTGGCACAACTTTACTATTCACCTTCTTCCTCCTTCTTCCTCCTCTAGCTCTCCACCGCACAAATCCAAAATCACCTAAACCAAATCAGCCAACCACCAATCATCTCCCTCAATTAAATCCAATTCCAAGTCCCCTTACAAATTAATTCCAATTCCAATCCCCCTGTAATCAATTAAATTCATCCAAACAGCCACCTAAATCAAAATCCAACCTAATCGCCGGTCAAACACCAAAACCAAACCAGCACCCTCCATTTGGTAAAGTAGAAATTGAAACCAGTGGAGAGGGAAAATGAAAATTGAAGATAAAATTTTGTGATGCTTACAAAAGAGAGGGAATCGATGTCAGCGTTGAGCCAAACCGAAGTCGTCGTCGTCACCAGCGTAGGCAGGAGCACCCTCGTCTTCTCCAGTGTTGGAAACTGAGAACGTCATTTGTTTGGAGCCTACTTTTGGACGCTAAAGCGTCATTTGTTACGTACCAGAGGGAGTACTATTCTAAAACGTCTATTATTAAAAAATAGAGGGAGTAATGGTGATTTTTTTTAATAGAATGAGCCTGCAATTTGTAAATTAGAGGGACAATCGATTGTTGAGAGATTACATAAACTACATTTTTATTATCATTTTTTAGAATATCCTTAAAAACATTGCATTTGCATGAACCAAAAGGAAAATAAAACATAGCAACCCAATTACCAATTACCATTACCATCACAAAAAAACACCAAAACGCATATGCTTTTACGACAAAAAATTAACTAAATTAACGATCTAATATAAATTCTCTCTAACATATGGATCAATTTAATATATCAAGTTATAAATTGTAATTATAGATTAGTGACTTTTGTTTAATATAGATTATAAAGTTTTCTTTATGTCATTATTCATTAGTTCATTTTAATAAAAAATACGCTGGCCCAATTTTTTTTAATATGTATATACCTAATAATTATTTTTATATTTATTTGTATTCTTATTAATAATTAATTAATTACTAATGAAAGTTAAAATATTCAAAATTTAAATCTAAAAAAATAGTACGAAAATATTGGAATATATTTTAATAAGTTATACTTTTGCTAATAAAAAATATTACTATATATTTTTAGGAAAGTTAAAATTTCAATATTTAGATCAAATTAAAATTTGAATATCTATTTTAAAGTTTTAAGGTGATCGTACGAGCATTTCATTTCCAAAATCAGTATTGATATAATTGTCTTGTTATTTTTTTCATTACATGTATAATTATTAAGTATTTTGTTAATTAGTTAAAGACTATTATATATATTATATATTTTTTTATATATTGATGTTAGCCTACCTAAAAAAAATACTTTTGACTTACCACTCTCTTTGTACCAAAAAAAAATTAAATTTTGTTTGAAAAGGAAAATATTGTTTTTTTTTTTAATTTGCCTTTTAATCAGCAATTTTTTTTACCGTCCATAAATGTGAGTCCGGGTCTCTAAATCATGATTCAAGTCGGAGCATTAACATAGTCCCCGACCCGCTTTGTTTTCGTTAAAACTGCAAAACATAATAGCAACCCTCATCTTCCCCCCTTCAGCTCCGGTCTCCATCACCATCGCATCTGCGACTCGCGCGCCAATCCATGGACATGAAACTGAACGGTCTAATGCAGCACCAGCACCAGCATCATCTCCTCCTGCAGCAGCAGCAACAACAACAACAGCAACATCAGCAGAATCATGTACAGCAGCAACAACAACAGCAACAGCAGCAGAATCAAGTACAGCAGCAAGAGCCTCAGCAGAATCCTCTCCCGACCCAAATCCCTAACCAGAACCATCAGTCTCCGCAATCCGACGCGCCTCCTAAGCAAGTTGCTCTGGCAATGGAAAGGCTTTCCCAAGCCGCACGCCTCATCGCCGACGTCAGAATTGGTGCCGACCGCCTGCTTGAAGCCCTATTTATCGCTGCCCATCCCCATCAAAGCCAATCCTCCAAGTCTATTCAACTCTTTATCAAGGAAGATTCCTCTATGCGCAACCACCTCCAACAGCTCCGCTCCTTAGGTGGGTTAATTTACACGTTACAATATCGATAGTTTTGTTACTCATGTCGTTTTAGCCGTCCTTGTTAGGTTAAATTGATCTATTGCTATCGTTTCCATGAATTATGGCACTTTGCGATCTGTTTGTTTTAGCATTTTGCGTCATTTATAGTGTTAGGGTTTTGTTGAAGTTGTTTGATTTCTTAAATTTGTGTGCTTGTTTAATAATAATGTTGTTAGGAAGGCAGCTGGAGGAGTCTGGGGTGTTGAATGAGTCTTTGCGGTCGCGAGGTAATTCTTGGGGTTTGCATATGCCTCTGGTGTGTCCTGATGGGGCTGTTGTTGCTTATGCATGGAAACGACAGTTGGCAGGACAGGCTGGTGCATCTGCCGTCGACAGGACTAGGTTAGCACTTAAGGCATTTACAGATCAGAAACGGAGGTTTTTTCCTCATCTTGATAATGATTCCCATGATGATGGATTGACGGATAGTGCTAGTGGGAGTACTGAGCCAGTGCCAAAGAAATGCCGTGGTATGCCACTACCTGTAAATCATCTTGAAGAAGAGGTTAGTGATTGCAGGACACTGTCAGAAGTTCTTACTCGGTTGGAGAAAGAGATGCCGGATGTGAAATTTTTTACGTATGAACGACAAGGTTGGTTGAAAAGGGCTTCACTGTTGCCAAATTCAGCAAATGAAAATCCTCTGGAATTGCCAAAAGAGCCACATGGTTTTCATAGTTTGAATAAATTGAGAACAGTATCACAAGGTCCTGTTGACTCGAACAAGGTTGCCGTGATTGAGTTGTTGTTTCCTTCCGTCTTCAGAGCTGTGGTGTCTCTACATCCAGTTGGTTCTATTGACCCAGATGCAGTAGCCTTCTTTTCACCGGATGAGGTAATTCAGTTTTCAGGATTATTGCCATGTAATCATCCTTCTTTATATGGGTAGAAGAAGTAGAGTGATTGCTTAGAACACTTTCTATTGTTTCACTTTTTCACATGGATTTTTCTGTATTATTTTGAACTGAAGAGTCTTTTCCTTTTTGATGCGTATATGTGGTGAACATCTGAAAGGGCTAAGTGGTATTGGGTGGATTCTTGGATGTGTTCCTTTACTCCTGCTATTGTCCATTATTGTACAATAAGCTGTATGCATCAGCATATTTCCTGAGGTAGACCAAAAATTAAGTAGCAGTCTTAACTTGTTGAAATTGACAACAATGTGAGCTCCACCTATGCGAGTCCAAATGTCAATTATTCCAAGTTTATCATCGTTAATTGTGTCTGATTGTTAGTCAGCCATGAAGGTAATAATAATACTTATTGGAGTTAAGAGTTAATTTTTTGTCTGGAAAATGAATTTGACTGCAATCTAGATTGTTCTTATATAAATATTGTCCATTGTCCAAGTTGGTGGGATAAATTATAAGTCAATGAAATGGTTCTTGCCCTCAGTAAACTAAAGGAGGATGAAACCTGTTAAAAGTTTAATGACTTTATCAGTTCCTGTTCAAAACGTTTGTGATTTGTAAGGTCATGTTATATCTTAAATCGTATAAATGCTCCATCCATCAGTTTCTTTTGTTTCCCTTTTCTTCATTTGCATCCTTTTTCATTTCAAAGGATGGTCTGCTGTGTTTTGCTGAATTTCATCACTCTTTACTCTCTTCAACAGGGAGGCAGCTACATGCACGCTAGAGGTGATTCCGTTCATCATGTATTCAAACGAATAACGGTAGTAACCCTGGATTTCAACTTAGTTTCATCCGCGGCATCTGACATAATTTGGTGCTTTTGTTTAATCTACTTCTTTTCAACCACTCTGTAGGAGCATGCTGGTATGGCCCTACAGCATTTTCTTGGGAGCAGGGCGGAAACGGCTCTTTATTCTCTTTTGGTATGGCTGCTAACTCATGGATATTGTGGTCTAACTCAAACTTTGATTATTACTAGTAAGGTTGATGATACATGTTTTGACTGTCCTTGTTTTTTCTTTCACTTCTTTCTTTTAAGCATTGGATCAGCAGCTACCAAACAATATTCACCAAAGGTTGCAGGTAAAGATTTCACCTTTCAATGTTATTTGATCTTTGTTATTACTTCGATTTTTATAAATTGCAAACTTGTTGTTGGTACAGCAAGTGTGGGCGGTTACTAGCGATGGACCAAGTGTCATCATCATTTCTACCTCCCGTCCAGCGTGCTTATCGAAATTTCTCTCCGACAAAAGTTTCAACAACTCAAACCATTGCTACCTCTACAAAGGATCAGAATCTGGGGGTCCCTGGGGGATTTCATATTGGTTGCTTTTCGGAGGACTTGTAGTTTCCTCCTCTGGATTATGTCAAGCTCAGGAGAAACAGAAATGGGCGAAGGATTAACTGACTGAAACTTAGTATCGTGTAAGATTTTCAGTTCTCGTAATCAACCACGGAGTTGTTAATATTTTGTGTATATTTTTCAGCATTTTGTTTCGTGTAACCGTTGCGGGTAGTTGCATACTTGCAGCTCAAGGACATGAAATGAGATCCATGGCAATGTTAATTGACTTGCAAAATCTTTCATAGTAAACTTTGCATATCCAATTTTGTGGCTATTATTGAGTTGAGTGTATTCCTTTGGATAAACCCTACGATTCATTTTTTTTCTCTTCTGTTCCACTTCATCTGTCATCCTTATAAAATAGAGGTAATTCAGTAATGAGCTTGAAAATAATGTATAAGATTTGAAAAGTCAAGAATTATATCACAATTGTATATTTTTTTCTGATAGGATAATAAGTAAATAATGAATCTACTAATGGGAACTCAATGTTTTTATAGTTTGAAACTGATAACTGGAACTCATTGTAGGTGACTGCCGTCTTGTATGCTTTTCTTCACTGGCTGCATATAGTGAGTCAGGCCGCTGCACAAACCAAGAGGACTATTACCTTCAATTAAAGTAATCAGACCACATGGCATAATCACAAAGACCCAGCTATCAAAATCTCGATTGCAAGCAAAGAGAGATTGGATCGGATATGCAAAAAAATAAAAACTATTTCCAAATTTCTAGCAAGCAAGAAGGCATGCAATCATTTTTCCGGAGGAATTTTTGAAAAATAGAAGATATTTTGCCACCAAAAACAAAAATTGCACTTGTTATATTGCAATTTAGATTGAGGTCCACGAACTCATATAATTTGGTATAATCCAATGTGTTATCAATTATCATTTTTGGCTAATAAAAGAGCAGCAAGCAAATCAAATAATGGTTTTTTTAAAAGCAAAACTGAATCCTTCACCATGAAAACTTAAACTCCAAATTTTATGCCAGCCAACATTATACATGATAACAGTAAGCATTAGTTGTCAATAGACTGAGGTATATGGGTTTAAGTATTACATGAATGAAGCCACAACAACGCTTTAGATATTACACACAAGAATAGTTAATAGACTGTAGTTACTAAAGCAGAGTGATGCATATTATAGACTTTCTCGGTTGATTTTCAATTTGATTAAGACACTAAAAGCTTCCATCCATCTTTTTGCCAACACTATTTATGACACCATACCTAAGCAAACTATTAATGAACAAACAGAGCTTGAGGCAATGTTCGATCATGTACAACAGACTGTTGAAGAAAAAGAACCACGTACCTGCTTTGTCAATAAGTCGTGTTGTGTAGGCTGCTTTATAGAAGCCTGTACAACATATTCAAGTTTCAACATGAAAGTACAAAAGTCCTCTGCAAAACACCGAAGAGCAAAAACAACATTAGGAGCTGTCAAATTGCATCACAAAGCAAACACCATGCTTTGTTAGCCACCAACCATGCTCAAGGAAAGATCAAGTTAAATACATTCATATAAAGGAAGTGGAGGAGAATGATAAATTTGGTGACAAAGTTGTAATTAGTTCTTTACTTACCAGACCCAACTGCTAGAATGCTTGATTGAGGAGGGTTGACACTGACATAGAGCAGTTTGAAATTGGATACTGTAAATGTGTTGCACCTCTTCCTCTTGCACCAAAGCTACCACACTAACTACTTCCTTAGAAATGCACAATAGCGTTTCAAAGGTAAGGCTTCCTAATAAATTTCAGCATTACATCCATTAACTAACTGATAATCCGAGGAACGGGGTGAGGGGTTTTCTGTCAAATGGCACGCCAGAGTGTGGTGATTGGAGCCTCGTGAGCGACCTGCAAAGCGCCGGAATTGTTTTCCGGCGTAGAAGCTCTAATGCCAAAGTCAGTTTTTGATTAAATGTAGTGTAGTGAGAAGATATGTTTTTTCTCTCTCTTTTTTTGTGAGCTCTCCCACCTCCTTTTCAGGTCCTTCCCCTTAGTCCTTGTGCAGGGCTGGAGTGGTTGAACCACTTTGACCTCCTTCCCCCTAGCCCTTCTGCAGAGCTAGAGTGGTTAAACCACTTTGACCTCCTTTTCACCCTTTTCCCCAAAAGGTGGTTTAAAGGACAGGATTAATAATAGTAACGTGGAGCAGGGAAGGTTGTCAGATCCCCCACGCCAACTTTGACTAAATGTGTACTGACTACTGAGTATTATATAAATTATACCAGTGAGTGGAGCTTAATATCTGTGCCCAATCGGTATAATGCCGTTGAGGTTGCGTCGGCTGGGTACCGTTTGGTGATACATTGAGATGGTCAATGTATACAACGGTGCCCATCCGTTTTCTCCTGCTTCAGCGGATGGATCGGCCTCGTGCCGTTTGCCGTCAACGGGCTAGACTTGCCCTTCTACCACTTATTCCCTTTGACTTAGTCCAATCGGTCGAGTGCCGTTTCTACCCTTGACTTGGTCAAATCGGTCACTCGCCGTTCTGACTGGTCAACAGTACTTTGTGAAGGTACAAAGTCCATTATGCCCTTCTGATAATTTTATGTATTATCAGAGGCCCAACAACAAACGAGCCCGAGTGTTTACCAAGGGCTTGCCGTTCTTCGCTTGATACTTGGCAATCGGCATATTGCCGTTTTGATTTATTTCCAAGTATTTTGAAAGACTCTGTTCTTTCCTGCAAATAAATATTAATCAGTAATAAAGTTTAACTTAAAAGTGTACCTGCGATGTGGCATTTCGACAGCCAAGTTTTTATAACTGCTTGTTTCTTTTGAGGAGAAAACGTCTCTTCATTTGTGAGGTTTTTTGAATTTTGAAATTCAAAAATCCTTTGAGAACCACATGCGCTGTCTCTCATTAAATGCCTGGCTCAGCTTTATTGACAACTTGCCGCCTTTTCAGAACAGACCTGCCACTTGTCAGTGTTCGATTGAACACGCTGACGGTTGATGTATTGTTTCTTTTAAAAGTGGTTTCTTCTTGGAAACCCTAGTTCACTTTCATTTCTCAGCGCCGCTCTCACTCATCTCTTTCCTCAAAATTTCTCTCTCTTTCTCCTTCGTCTGCTCGACCTTCTCCTGGCATTTTGTCTCTTCGACTTTTGGGCTCCGTTCTTCAAGGATCTCTGCAATACCTGGTATTCCTTAACCCTTTCTCTTTCTTTGTGTGGTTTGTGATTGAAAGAATGGCTCCTAGACGCCCTGTTGTCACTACTGATGAACAACTTGAACAAACTGCTACCAAACTTAGGACTGTGGAAGAATTAGATTTAGAGTTGGAGAAATATGGAATTGATTTGCCAATAGGGTACAAGGCCACTGTAGCTCCTCCCAATGTTAGGTTGAATAGTGCCTTTACGGACAACCATAGAGTCTTATACTCTAAGATGTTTGCATACGGCTTTCACTTTCCTTTGAAAACCATGGTGAGAGATTTGTTGGCGCAGCATGTTCTGAACCCAGCCCAGATTACTCCCAACTCCTGGGCTTCAATTTATACTTTTATCAATGTCTGTTCTCTCTTAAAAATCAAAGAGCCTTCTCTCCAGCTTTTTAGATACTTTTTTCACTTGAGTACCCGTAGCAGTTTAGTTACCCTCCGTCACCGTAAGGATGATGATCTTGAACCGTTTTTGAAGAATTTTGACAAATACGAATCTTCCATTAAGGGATGGAAAGATCATTTCTTCCTGGTTTCGACCACCACCAAACCCCAATGGATATCTGGGTTCAATCCGGCGATAAATGAACTGCAGTGGGTGAGACCAGAGGACCCTTCCTGTCACAGACTAATCCTTTGGAAGCCCAAGGGATTGAGTTCGTGCGGCGTTCACGCACTCTCTCTACAGGACCAGCCTTTCACACACACCTTAGACCTGCATCCCAGGGAACAAAGGGTTAGAGATATAATAGGCCCTTTATAGGCTATCATAGGAATAACCTAGGGCAAACACATAGACAATAGGGCATACAATCATGAAAGATATCACTTCATTGAATAATCATACGATTACAGACAAGGGCCAAAAAGGTCACAGACAAGGGGGCCGCCCGCACAAAAGGCCGACTCAAACACCCGTCCAATGAATAACCGAGCCCACGGCACAAAGGGACTGATCACTCACTCCCCTAACCCGAATACAAAGATTACCCGTAAGCTCTCGTTAAGGTTAAACGGCCATGGGCGTGAACATGCCCTGGACGAGCTTAGACCTTAACACTCTCCCCCACTCAGTTCGTCGACGCCCTCGTCGACCTGTCTTCGAGAAATTCCATAATCAATTCTTGTGCATCTGCTAAGTCCTCTGCGCTTTCCCAACTGATTTCTTCATTGCCCAAGTCTTTCCACTTGACGAGGAATTGTCGTTGGTGGATCTGTTTCTTCACATTTTGAATTTGCCGCCTGATGGCCACCTTGCGTTCGGCCAGGATAGCTTCAACTACCTTTGCTGGTTGAGGCTGCACCTTGAACCAGACTTCAGCTCTGACTGGCTGATTTCTACTAGCATCTTCCTCATCCGCGTGAAACGGTTTTAAGTGGCTCACATGAAACACTGGGTGGCACTTCTTCATCCAATCTGGTGGGTCAACCCGATATGAGACTCTGCCTATTTTCTCAATAATCATCACGGGTCCCTCATATCGTCGTAGAAGGCGGCGATCTTATCATTGGAGCGCCCGAATCTGTCCTGGCATAAGTCTCACCATTACTTTATCGCCAGCTTAAAATTCGAGGGCCCTCCTCCCTTTATCCGCCCATTGTTTCATTCGGCAGGAAGCTCTCTCCAACAAGGCTTTGGCTATTTCAGCGTTCTGCTTCCATTCCTTAGCAAAGTTAAAGGCACTAGGACTCTTCCCCCGATACTCATTCACCGTGTGTGGAAACAACGGTTGTTGGCCTGTAACTAGTTCAAAAGGGCTCTTGTTAGTCGCAGAACATTTCAAGGAATTAAAGCAGAATTGTGCCACGTCGAGGAGTTCAATCCAATTCTTCTGATTAGCATGAACAAAATGCCTTAGATACTCTTCTAGAATAGCATTCATTCTCTCGGTTTGCCCATCAGTCTGAGGATGGAATCCTAAAGACATATTCAGCCTAGAGCCAAGCAAGTTGAATAGTTCCTTCCAAAAGGTGCCAGTGAATCGAGGGTCTCTATCGCTAATAATGTTTTCCGGGATGCCCCAATACTTCACGATGTTTTTAAAGAACAATCACGCCGTTTCTTCTGCGGTGCAACTCTTAGATACCGGAGCAAAAGTCGCATACTTCGAGAATCGATCTACTACCACAAAGATTCCACAAAGATTCCCCACTTTTGGGAGGCAAGTAATGAAGTCCATAGATACGCTCTCCCACGGCCGGTTGGGAACTGGCAATGGGTCAAGTAGACCTGCAGACTTCTGTCTATCTACTTTATCCTGTTGACAAATCAAACAAGTCTTCGTAAACATACGAACATCATCTCTCATCGCCGGCCAAAAGTATGCCTGCCTAATAAGCGCCAAGGTTCTACGCCAACCACAGTGTCCTGCCCATAAGGTATCATGACATTCGCGAAGTAATTTCCTCCTTAAGTCCCCTCCTTTTGGCACATAGACTAACTGTCCTTTCGTCATTAACAGGCCGTCTCCACCCAAAACCTTCTAGTTTTACCTTCTTTCACGAGTGTCAATAGCGCCTGTGCAATTGAATCTGACTTCATCTGCTCTCTAATTTCTCCTCTCAACGGGGTACTGATTTTGCTTACACTAGCCTGGGCCATTATACGCATTGAAGCCAAGTCACTTCTTCGGCTTAGGGCATCTGCAACTTGGTTAGACTTCCCAGCCTTATGTTCGAAGTTCACATCGAACTCTGCTAAAATCTCCTGCCATCTAGCCTGCTTGGCAGTAAGCTTCGGTTGGGTGAGAAAATGACTAGTTGCCATATTATCTGTCTTCGCTATGAAGTCAGAACCCAATAGGTAGTGACGCCATTTGGTGACACAATAAATAATAGCTAGGAGCTCCTTTTCTTGCACCGTGTATCTCCTTTCCGCATCATTCAGCTTCCTACTCTCAAAAGCTACAGGATGTTGGTTTTGGAGGAGCACCCCACCTAGCGCAAAGTCAGACGCGTCAGTTTGAACTTCATAAGGTTGGGTCGGGTCTGGGAGTGCCAAAACAGGATCTTCCATCATAGCTTGCTTGACATTTCTGAATGCCTCTTCGCACTCCATAGACCACACCCATCTCACTCCCTTTTTCAGTAAGTTCGTAAGAGGGCTAACCCTTCTAGCATATCCCTCAATGAACCGACGATAGTAGTTGGCTAAACCCAAGAATGAACGCAGTTCTGTCAGCCCGCTCGGGGGTTGCCATTCCTGAATCGCTTGTACTTTACTCATATCCATGCGAATCCTACCACGTTCGATGACATGGCCCAAGAAGTTAATCTTGGTTTGGGCAAAGGCGCATTTCTCTCTTTTTACGTAGAGTTGGTTCGCTTTGAGTCTGTCGAACACAAGTCTCAGGTGTTCCAAGTGGTCCTCCAAAGTGGTTGAATAAATCACAATGTCATCAATATACACGACCACAAACTTGTCAAGGTACTCTCGAAAAACCTGATTCATCAGCGTGCAGAAGGTGGCGGGGGCGTTGGTCAACCCGAAGGGCATTACTAAAAATTCAAAGGAACCATATCTCGTAACACAGGTTGTCTTAGCTTCATCACCTTCAGCTATTCTAACTTGATAATACCCCGATCTCAAGTCTAACTTCGTGAAGAACTTCGCCCCGCTTAATTGATCAAACAGATCGGCTATCAAAGGAAGCGGATACCGATTCTTGACCGTCACCTTATTCAACGCTCGATAATCCACACACTTGCGAAGACTTCCATCGTGTTTCTTTTGAAAAAGCACCGGAGCACCAAATGGGGCCTTTGCTGGTCTAATGAACCCACCATCCAACAATTCAGCCAATTGTTTCCGTAACTCGGCCAGCTCAGGAGGGGCCATGCGGTAGGCCGCCTTAGCCAGGGCTTTGGCACCGGGGATTAATTCAATCTCATGGTCGATATTTCTACGCGGAGGCAAGTTTTTGGGCAACTGGTCAGGCATCACATCTGCGTATTCCACCAACAGCTGACTAACTATAGGTGGGCATTCTGCCAATACACTATCATCACTCCAGAAGGCTACGGCCAAGAAGGTTGCCTCTTTTTTCTTTAGGCCGCGTTTAAGCTGCATAGCCGAGAGTAGTCTTTTCTCTCTCGTAGGACTTATCGTCACTGGGATTACCACCGGTTCTTCACCCATCAGTAAGAGGCAACGAGCTGATGGGACAGGAACGACTTTAGCCAAAAGAAGGAAGTCCAAGCCAAGGACCACATCAAAATCGTCGATAACGGCCACTACAAAGTCTGATTTGCCTTTCCAAGAGCTCATTTGTATGTCAACGTCTTTCACACTTCCCTCCGTTTCCCTTGCCTCCGAATTCACCGCCTTCAGTTTTCCCCCATCCGGGGCAACCGTCACTCCAAGTTTTCTTGCAAAGGAATCCGACAGGAAGCTATCAGTGGCACCTGTGTCGACAAGGGCCTCCACGGACTGACGTCCCATTTGGACAGTCACATACATTAAGCCCTTCGCCATCTCCTGTGTGGCCAACTGCTTCTTCAAGGCCGATAAGAAACTCCTCCCTGAAGGGTGTTCACCCTGGGTCAGCGCCAACACCTTCTCAGGTTCGGGGCTCATAGATCCTCGAACTGTCTGCAGCGTGCTTAAGGCCACTTTTGTAGGGCATTCAGTCGCTTTGTGAGGACCTTCGCATATGAAGCACGCAATAGGTCGCGGGACTCTATTGCCGAGCCTGTTAGGGCCTTGGAAGTTCGTTGAGTTCCTAGCTGGGAACCGATTCTCACTAGTTCCAAAACTAGGCCTAGTAAACTTGTTCGACTTAGCATCTGATCCACTAGATCCTCCAAACTTTCGTTTTGTCCCAACATCCGATCTATCTTCTACTCTCTCCGCTATTGTGATTGCATCATTCAGGGTCTTAGGATTCTGCCGGCGGACTTCAGTCCTGGGGTAAGGCTTTAACCCCTGAGTAAAATTGAACAGTCTATCGGCCTCCGACATTTCCTTAATATCGAGCATAAGCGTGGAGTATTTGTTCACACATTCTCTCACAGAGATCGTTTGCACAAGTTCGCGCAAGCTTATACGAGCGGCATATTCCACATCCTCTGGACAAAACGATTTTCTTAACTCCACTTTAAACTCTTCCCACGTGACAATGCTATTGGCGCGAGTCCTCCACCATACTTTAGCATCGTCGGATAGTAGCATTACTACAACCGTCAGTTTCAACTCATTTGATAAAACCTGGCACACATTGAAATAGTTTTCCATGTCAAACAAGAAATTATCTATCTCTTTTGTACTCCTCATCCCATTATAAGGTTTTGGTTGAAAACTTTTGCACTTGTTTAGTTCGGTCATCCCCATTCCCGAAGGGCCAGGAAAATTCCTTTGCTCAATTTCAGTGAGTTTGCCCTGTATCTCAATCAGGGAGGCGTCCAACAGTCCCACCTTCTTGTTGGTCTCGCTGAACATATCCCACGCTTTCTTGAGATTATCTTGCAGTTCATCCACCCTAGTACCAGTGGTGGTAAGTGCCACATTCAGTTCTCTGATGTCTGCCCTCTCTAGCAGCTCATCAAGATTCTCATGAGGGTCACCCTCTTTCTCTGGGGTTCGACCTTCAAAGCTTAAAAGTCTCCTTGTTAATTGTGCTTCTAGTGCCTCTACGCGTCGCACCCGTTCCGCAAAGAGACGAAATGTTTCCACATTCTCTTCAACCGAGAAATCGTTATCGGCGCTCTCGCCTTTAAACAATTCATCGTATTGGGTCAGACGGGATTCTAGCATCTCAATGTGTTTATCCCTCTCAAGTATCTGTTCCAATGTTACTTGTGGTTGTGAGGAGCCAACACCAAGAGTCCTCTGACTCTGTATCCACGCGTCAATCACATCCACGCGATTCTCTAGTTCTGTACACCTGACTTTCGAAGTCTTTGCCATCTCAAAGAAATCAAAATCGCTCCGCTACCAACTGTCACAGACTAATCCTTTGGAAGCCCAAGGGATTGAGTTCGTGCGGCGTTCACGCACTCTCTCTACAGAACCAACCTTTCACACACACCTTAGACCTGCATCCCAGGGAACAAAGGGTTAGAGATATAATAGGCCCTTTATAGGCTATCATAGGAATAACCTAGGGCAAACACATAGACAATAGGGCATACAATCATGAAAGATATCACTTCATTGAATAATCATACGATTACAGACAAGGGCCAAAAAGGTCGCAGATAAGGGGGCCGTCCGCACAAAAGGCCGACTCAAACACCCGTCCAATGAATAACCGAGCCCACGGCACAAAGGGACTGATCACTCACTCCCCCAACCCGAATACAAAGATTACCCGTAAGCTCTCGTTAAGGTTAAGCGGCCATGGGCGTGAACATGCCCTGGACGAGCTTAGACCTTAACACCTTCCGGTCCATTGCAGGCTCAGATCGATATCCTGCTAACTTTTGACACAAAATTCCATGTGCAAAAGATGGCAATGGGCGTGCCGCTTTCTGATTGTGCTCTCGGTGAGCCTTACTAACTTTTGCCACGAATATTCCGTTTTATCCTTGTTAAGTTCTAATATAAACTTCATTTTGCAGAGAAAACCAAGAAGGCGAGGAAAGCTGTTCTTGCTCCTGCTTCTTCAATTCGGTTAACATCAGCAGCCGATACTTCTGCTAATGACGAAATGCAGACTGACGAACGTACAGTTGATGAATCGGCTGAGGTCTAAACGGGAGCTGAAGGTCACTTGGCAGATGAAACTGTTGATGAGGAAACGGTGGCCGAAGAGACCGTTGCTGAGGGTGGTGAGCAGTCGGCAGGGCTAGAAACGACAACAAATTTTACCTTTGATGAAGAAGAAGAAGATGAAGAACCCCCTCTAATCTTCAAACGACGACGAACCGGTACGTCATATCAGTATTCCGAACTGCCAGACCCTGATCCTCATGTTATGAAAGCCGCCAAAAGAATTCTTCGGAAAAGAAGAAGAGAGGAAGAGAGAAGGGTTGCCGATAGGGCAAGACGGGAATCTGCCGTTTCAGGTCCAGAGAACATCATACCGGCTGAAACCGTTTCGATGCCTGCCCCAAATGTTCCTTCATCTGCTCATGCTGACGGTTCAGGGACTTCGGCTCCCCCTCTGGGGACACCTTTAACACCTCCTTCTCCCAGCATCGTCAATTTATCGAGCGCTTCAGAGGGTGCTTCCCAGCCAACTCAACCAGATCCTTCCCCATCAGTGCCGATGAATCTTCACTGGATTGCTGGTCCGCGCTTGCTCGAACCGTTTGTCTCAGATGACCGTGCGGTTGCTCCCCCTTCTGATTTCAAGGGCTATCTTTCTAGTGACGGTCCTAACGGGGAGGTTACTCATGTTGCCAATCTGAATAACCTCGGAGACATCTGCTGCCGTTCTTTTGGCTTGAAAACTCCTGCCTGTAGAGACTATCAGACCGGTCAGCTGATTGGTGAAATGCTGGCCAATAATGCCGACAGAGAATATTTTGGTCGCTTGGAACTGAGCTCTCACTTCTCCAATATGCAAAGCATTTTTTACTCTGGCTTATGCGCGGCCCGATATGCTGCTGAAGTTGTTGATTCGAAGCTAGAGGGGGCTAGAGAGGCACTTCGGCGATCAACCGCTGAGAATGCTTCCCTTCAGAAAGAGAAGGAGACTCTAATGGCCTCTCGGGAGACTGACAAAAAGGCTGTCATTGACGCGCGCAAGAGGCTGGCAGATAGTCTGCATGAAAGTGACGGTCTTTCGGCGAAGATCAGGGAAGAACAGGTGCGGATCGGGGAACTGATGTCGGATAAGGCTGCCTTATGCGATTCCGTTACCAAGCTTTCTGAAGACAAGGCCGTATTGATCAACAATGTGGCCAAGCTTACAGCAGAGCTGGATGCGGCCCGTTCTGATCTGTCAGTTAGAATGGCAGAGTTGGAGACGGCTCGGAGCGATATTGCCGATAGGGACGCTGAGTTGGAGAAGGTTCCAGGAAAGATAATCTGGTGGCGAAAAAAGATGAAGGATGTGATGCTGGAGAGTTATGTTTCTTATTATGGCGAGAAGCACTTCCACCCTGCTCATCTCTCCCGGTATGTTGCTGCCGGAGAAAGGAATGCCGAAGCTAAAGAGTATGCACCTTCCTCCGACTCAGATGCTGATGAAGATGACAATATTCCTGTTGGGCCAAACATTGCTTCTGGATCTGGTCCCTCAGCATGAGCTTTTGGCTTTATTTCTTAGTTAGTTGTCGATTGGCATATTTTGTAATGAACAAATATTATTCGGAATATAATTTTGCAATTTTTAGTTATTGCGGATGCCTAACTATTTCTGTTATATATATATACTACTCCAGAAAAAATTAAAAAAGATAAAACAATTGCGAGTTGAACTTATCTTTGTTCTACAGAATCGGCTGATTGTCGTTCTGAAGATGCCGTTTTGAGGTTGAAAAACCTTTTGGGATGGCTTTTTTGATGATTCGGCACTAGGCCGTTTTGAAGATATTGTCGTTGCACACTTCACTATCTGGTTTACTAAGACACAGATAGGTTTGAATCTTTCTTTACCTGGTTTACTAAGACACAGGTACTTTTATCTGGTTTACTAAGACACAGATAGGTTTGAATCTTTCTCTAGCATTCTTAAGCATTTGTTACTATCTGGTTTACTAAGACACAGATAGGCCTAATAATGCTTTGTAGGACTTATCAGGCTCTCGCTGATCAAGCCGTTGGCATCCCTAGGCGACGCCTTAGGTAGCCATAGTAGCGATTTGAACCAATCGGGCTGGAGCCGATTTGGTTGTTGGCATTCCCAGGCAGCGCCTTAGGTAGCCCTAGTAGCGTGTATATTGCTGATTCTTTGATTTTTGTAACGTGGTTCGGTTTAAATTGGCCTACGTCCACGACTCTTTTATTTTCAATCTGCAGTCATATGATAAAAACAATACGGGCAAATATATATTTTTAACACCATTAATTGCAAATAATTTTGCATCCATAATATTTTCATTATTTATGAGCCAAGTGAAAACAACATATTCACCCTGGAATGATATAGCTTCAAATTGGAAATATTCCAAGAGTTGGGTATCGGAGTACCGTTCATTGATTCAAGGTGATATGCTCCTTTGCCGATGACTCTGACTACGCGATATGGTCCTTCCCAATTCGGCGTTAGCTTTTTCTTCTCTCGGCCCGTTGTCGTTACCTTGCGCAGGACTAAATCTCCTGCTTTGAGTAGCCGTTCTTTGACACGCCGATTGTGGTACTTCGCCATTTTGCGTTTGTAGTGCAATGTTTTTAGAACGGCTTCTTCTCTCATTTCTGGTAAGAGATCTAGCTGCTCCCTTAGTCTTTCTTCGTTTTGCTCTTCGTTGAAGTATTCCACCCGAAGGCTGATTGCTCCAATTTCAACTGGAGAGACAGCTTCTACTCCATATGTCATGGCAAACGGCGTCATGCCGGTGGCGGATTTTGTTGTCATCCGATAGGCCCACATGACAAACGGCAATTCTTCTGGCCACTTCGTTGGTTTTCCCTCAAGATTCTTCTTGATTCCATTAAGGATTGCCCTGTTGGTGACTTCTGTTTGTCCGTTCGTTTGTGGATGCGCGACGGAAGAGAAACGCTGTTCAATTGAATATTCTGTGCATTTCCTTTTGAAGTAGGCACTGGTGAATTGAGTCCCGTTATCGCTTACAAGAATTCTTGGGAATCCGAATCTCATGATAACGTTGTTCATGAAAAACCTCCAAGTGTTGTCTGCCATTATCTTTGCCACAGCTTCTGCCTCAGCCCATTTTGTGAAATAATCGACAGTAACAATAACATACTGGAGCTGATTTTTGGCAATCGGGAAAGGTCCCAAGATGTCAATTCCCCATTTTACAAACGGGCACGGACTCATCATATTTGTCAATTCGGCTGCTGGCCGTTGTGGCTCTTTTGCAAACTCTTGGCATTTACGACAAGATTTCACAAAATTATCCGAATCTCTTCTGATCGTTGGCCAATAAAAACCTATTCGAAGAACTTGAGCAGCCATGGTATTTCCTGAGGCATGTATTCCGCATATTCCTTCGTGGATCTCCCTGAGAGTATATAAACCTTATTCTTCTGTGATACATTTTGCCGCTGGATAAGTAAGACAACGGCGAAGAAGCACCCCGTCGTGATAAGTGCATCTAGCAGCTCTTTTGAGAATCTTTAACTTCTCGTTCGCATTTTCTGGTAACTTGCCATGCTTGAGATAATCAATTACTGGAATGCGCCAATCATTCGCCGCTTCTAATACACACAACACCTGCTGTTCTTCCATAAAAGAAGGAATGGAAATTTCTTCTATCATGACATCGGGCGGCATTACTGCTTCGGAGTTAGCTGCTAGTTTGGCGATCTCATCAGCCTCAACATTTTTCTCTCTAGGAATGTGGTTGATTTCGACATGAATTCCCATATTTCTGATTTCGGTGAGCTCTTTCTGTACTTTCCTCAAGTACTGAATCATGATAGGCTCTCTAGCCTGGGAGTCGCCGTTGGCTTGATCAATGATTAATTTTGAATCTCCATAAATGACCAAACGGATATTGACCGTTGGTGCATTGCCGATCAGATTCCCTCCGATACGCAGTCCTGCCAATAACGCTTCATACTCGGCAGCATTATTTGATAACGGCCTAGAGATTTTTAAGGCGTACCTCATTTGAATCCCTTCTGGGCCTAAAATAATAACGCCTGCCCCTGCTTCATTTTGATTCTTGGCGCCATCCACGAAAATTGTCCATTGATCTCCGTTCATATCAGGAAGAGGTAAGCAAACTTCTTCTTTGCTTCCTGGCGGAGAAATCGGCTTCTGAACAAACGTGCATTCAGCAATGAAATCGGCCAGCGCCTGGCCTTTGATAGCGGGTCTGGACTGATATTGCAATCCATATTGCTCCAATTCGATGGCCCAGATGACCATTCGGCCAGCCGATTCAGGTCTTCTAAAAATCCTTCTTAAAGGCTGGTCTGTCAGCACGACCACTGGATGAGCTTGGAAATACCTAGCCATCTTTCTAGCAGCTTGCAACAGAGCGAAAGCAATTTTTTCAATTTGAGAGTATCTCAGCTCAGCATCCTTCAAGATCCGGCTGATAAAATGAATCAGCCGATGTATGCCGTTTTCATCCCGAACCAAAACGGCACTGACTACCTCATCGGCTGCCCCCAAATAAAGAAAAAGGGTGTCCCCCTTTTCGGGTCGAGTTAGCAACAATTCAGAAGACAGATATTCTTTTAAGTCGTGAAAAGCCTTTTCACAATCGTCCTCCCATCCGAATCGTGCCTTCTTCCGAATGACTTTGAAGAACGGGAGGCATTTCTCACCTTGCTTGGAGATGAATCGGCTCAAAGCAATTATTCTTCCTGTGAGTCGTTGAACCTCCTTCACACTCTTTGGCGAAACCATGTCTCTAATTGCCTTCAGCTTGGCGGGATTAGGCTGAATTCCTTCTTTGCTGACAACATAACCAAGGAATTTTCCAGTTTGGAATGCAAACATGCATTTTTTGGGATTTAATTTCATTCCAAATTTTCGCATTATCCCCAATACTTCTTCAAGGTCTCGCAGATGCGCCTCAAAATTTCTGCTTTTCACCAGCATATCATCAACATATACCTCCAAATTTTTTCCGATTAACGGCTCAAAAATCTTATTGGTCGTTCTTTGAAATGTTGCTCCAACATTCTTCAGACCAAACGGCATAGCCCGATAGCAATAGGTGGCCTTTGGCGTGATGAAAGCCGTTTTCTCCTCGTCTTCAATCGCCATCGGTATTTGATGATATCCAGAATTGGCATCAAGCGAACTCAGATATTCATATCCAGCCGTTTGATCCACCAATTGCTCTATCCGCGGCAGCGGATAACAATCCTTGGGGCATGCCTCATTCAGATCGGTGAAATCAATACACATCCTCCAATCCCCGTTTGGCTTTCTCACCACAACTGGATTAGCTAACCATGGCGGATACTGAACCTCTCGGATGAAGTTAGCCTTTAACAGCTTGTCCACTTCTTTCTCAATTGCATCTGCTTTTTCTTTGGAGAAAGCTCGCCGTTTCTGCTGAACCGGCTTGGCATTCGGATAAACGTTCAATCGGTGCTCTGCCGTTTCCCTCGAAAGGCCCGGTATGTCCGTCGGGACCCAGGCGAATTCTCCTTTACACTTATTTAGCAGAAACGAAAGCTGGTCACACTCTCCTTTGCTCAGCTTCTCGCTTATTAAGAAATGCTCAGTGGGCAGATCAGCCACTGACACTTGGGCCATTTTCTCCAATGGCTGAGTACGCTGCTCCTCATCATTTTCTAACGAATCGTCAGCTACGCAAACATAACGGTCACAACAACCATCGACCATCGTTATGTAGCATTCGGCAACTACCTTCTGATCTCCTCAGATTGTAACAACGTCGTCCCATGAAGGGTATTTCATCTTCAAATGCCTTTGCGATATTACTGCTCCAAAAACATTTAAGAACGGACGCCCCAAAATCACATTATATGGCAGGTTTAAGTCTACCACCATAAATAGCTGTTGTTCCTTTCTCCGGGAGCTGTCTTCCACAAAAAAGATTGATAAAAAGGTTAGGCCTACAACAGGAATGGGGACGCCATTTACCCCAATAATCGGCCGCCGGCAAGGCTTCAAGTCTGGCTTAGATCCTTACAAACGGTTAAAAGCGTTGGAAGAAATGAGGTTCACCGTACTTTTGTTGTCCACCAGAGTTCGCCTGACTCCGCAATCGGCAATGATGGCTGTTACCACTAATGCTTCGTTCTGAGGATATGTCACTCCGATCTCATCCTCTTCTGAAAATGTTATGGCCATTCGGTCCAGCTCCGATAGACCTGTGCTTTCTACAACGGGATCATTCTGTTTTCTTTTCTCCCCAATCGGTACATCTTCCGATTCCACCTGCTGGGTTCCTCCTGCTATCAAATTGATCATGTGGAACTCATTGAGAGAGGTTGTCAACACCTCCTTTCCCCTGCCTCCCTGGACACTGGTTCCGGCAGTGTTGGGATTTACGGCCGTTTCTTTCCTGTTGCCGTTAGCTTGATCCTCCAGAGCTTTATTTTGAGCTTTGACCGCAAATTCACCCAAATAACCCTCTTCAATTAACTTTTCAATGGCTTTTTTCAAAGAGAAACAATCCTCCGTGTCATGTCCCTTTGCTTTATGGAACCGGCAGTAAGAATCTCTATGCGGTCCCAGAACGGCGCCAGGTTTGCGTTTGGGATATTGAATCGGCAATCTCCGTTCTTCTATGATGGCAAAGATCTCCGCTACCGACTTAGTTAGCTGCAACGTAGAGAAGTCCGCGAGACGATCCGTCTGTCAGCCTCCAGCCGTTTGCTTCTTTTCTCCCTGTTTGCGGACAACCGTTTCTTTCTTAAGAGGATCGGACTCCTCCCGTTTCTTCCGCTGGAAGTCTGCTTCTTCCATCCTTGCATATTTATCCACCTCAATCCGCAAGAGGTCCAGGGTCTTTGGTGTGCTCGCGATTAGAGCATTTTCCAACTCCCGATACCTGCAGTTTCTCCTCAAAGCCTCAGCTGCAAAGTTTGGCGCAACGTCGGGTAGAGTCGCCAACTCAGCATTAAATCTGGCAACATACACCGTTAAGGATTCCCTTGACTTTCGCACCATATCAAACAGAATCGCTGGAGACTTTTCCACAGGAATACAAGAACTAAATCGGCTTGTGAAAACTTTTGCCAATTGCTCAAAACAATCGATAGATCCGGCTGGTAATTTCTCAAACCAGGTGTTGGCGATTCCTTTCAGAGTCATCACAAATATTTGGCACAACACCTCATCTTTTCTAGTAAAAAACTTAACATGTTTCTTTACTAAACTCAAATGAACTGTTGGATCCGTCGCCCCCAGGTAGGAATCGGTTGGCAATTTGACATGTCTGCTTACTCGATGCTTCCTAACCCGAAAGGTTAAAGGATTCTTTGGATCATCATCTTGCTCTTCACGAGCTGGTAGGGAGACAGAGCCTCTGTAAGCATTCCGATCAGCCCTCTCGCGATCTGTTTCAGATTGAGGTCGTTCCATTGATCTCTCTCGACCTCTTCTTCTCTCGGATCTTCCTTCTACTGACTGCCTCTGGCTCCTTCTTGGGCTATGCTGGATCGCCCGGCTGTTGACCTCTTCCATGTTGTCCAAGTATCCTTCCCCTTTAAGCGGATTTTCACTTTGACGGGGTGGCCGGGGTTCATTCGAAGGATTTCCCCGTTGAGCTGGCTGACTGACGTGCTGGTGCACAGATCTGACGGGCTGGAAAGCCAAGGACGAGGGCACTAAAGATGGTGTCACCACTGGTTGATCATGGATCTGCTGAGGAATAACCTGTTGGTGGACAGACGGAGGGATCCTTCCCATAAACGTTTGCATCATCATATCCATCCGTCGATGCAAGGCGGCAAACTCATGCATGACTGCTGGTGGGATGACTGCTGCTGTAGAGGGTCCAGGTTGTGGAGTGCTAGGAAGTAACACTTCTAGAATTTCTGGGAAATTAAGTCGGCGAGCTGTAGCGTTTATTTCCACACGGGAAGATGAAAATTGAGGGGGTGGAGTTTCATGTTGACCAGCAGCCCCACTGGTAGGTTGATTCGATTGAAAGTTTGGATCGGATGCCATTTTTGGAAATAAAACCCCCAAAAATATAGAGAAGGAAGAGCTTTGAATTTCAAGGTTTGCTCACTTAAAATTTCAAAAGCTCTCAATGAAAGCACCAAATGATAATCCGAGGAACGGGGTGAGGGGTTTTCTGTCAAATGGCACGCCGGAGTGTGGTGATTGGAGCCTCGTGAGTGACCTGCAAAGCGCCGGAATTGTTTTCCGGCGTAGAAGTTCTAATGCCAAAGTCAGTTTTTGATTAAATGTAGTGTAGTGAGAAGATACGTTTTTTCTCTCTCTTTTTTTGTGAGCTCTCCCACCTCCTTTTCAGGTCCTTCCCCTTAGTCCTTGTGCAGGGCTGGAGTGGTTGAACCACTTTGACCTCCTTCCCCCTAGCCCTTCTGCAGAGCTAGAGTGGTTAAACCACTTTGACCTCCTTTTCACCCTTTTCCCCAAAAGGTGGTTTAAAGGACAGGATTAATAATAGTAACGTGGAGCAGGGAAGGTTGTCAGATCCCCCACGCCAACTTTGACTAAATGTGTACTGACTACTGAGTATTATATAAATTATACCAGTGAGTGGAGCTTAATATTTGTGCCCAATCGGTATAATGCCGTTGGGGTTGCGTCGGCTGGGTACCGTTTGGTGATACATTGAGATGGTCAATGTATACAACGGTGCCCATCCGTTTTCTCCTGCTTCAGCGGATGGATCGGCCTCGT
Source organism: Viola odorata (assembly GCA_963691705.1). Lineage (NCBI taxonomy): Eukaryota > Viridiplantae > Streptophyta > Magnoliopsida > Malpighiales > Violaceae > Viola > Viola odorata. The sequence goes on along the minus strand of OY829543.1, from coordinate 55,339,426 downwards.
GCCATTTGCCGTCAACGGGCTAGACCTGCCCTTCTACCACTTATTCCCTTTGACTTAGTCCAATCGGTCGAGTGCCGTTTCTACCCTTGACTTGGTCAAATCGGTCACTCGCCGTTCTGACTGGTCAACGGTACTTTGTGAAGGTACAAAGTCCATTATGCCCTTCTGATAATTTTATGTATTATCACTAACCAAAAGTTAATTTTTTTGGAATTGACAATATGGAAATAACAACTCCTTATTGCCTTATTCCTTAGCCAAATTATCTCATAAACAATTTCTTAATTCCTACATCATCTAATTTGAATGGTTCTTTTGTTTCCTTTTCCCTTACAACTTCATCAAGGAAAGTTCAAGATAGATTTTGAATAAGGTTTATTTACAATCAGCAATGACAAACATTATTCACTTCAAACTGAAATCAAAGAAATATATGGAGCCCAAAGGAAATGTAAAAAATAAATAGAGCATCAAAAAGACAAACGAAAAGAGAGAAAAAGAAGAAGATAAACTCACAGCTCAAAGCATAAATCAGCCTTGGCAAAAACGTTGAAGCGATTAAATCCATGTTATTTTCCTACAATAATGAAACAAACACGCAAAGCCATATTTAATTGCAAAACAAATGTGTAAAAACAAAAACCATGAGAAAAGAAAAAATAAGAAGATTCATACATCTTGCTCTGCTTATCCAGAGTTCTCCGTGCTCGAGGATGATTAAATGAAAAATAAGTTTAATCAAATAAAATTATAGTCGTTTGGATTGTACTAACTACTAACAGTTTCAATGAAACAACAAATCTGAAACCGCAACCGCTTGGCTTGTACCAAGCTCCTGCAAAAATGATAGATTTATATAATTATGCGTAAAAGGTGTAACCTTATTAAAACTATCATGTCCAAGGTATTGTATAACACTTCATAATAAGAAAAAAAGAATAAACCAAAAATGGGTCCCTTTTGATTGTCTTATTTCAACCCTCTATTTTTTTTTGCCTTATAAAACCCTCTCCATTTCAATCGAATAATTTATTTCATCCTTCACCCTAACGCCATCCGTTTTACAGCCATGTCGCCACTCCATTGGAAAAACTTGCTGATATGAAACAAAGAATCACTAGGTCAGTTAGTTCGCATTTCAAAATTACTTGTTACCATCACTTTACTCCTTAGCAGACCAGTATGGCGCGATCGGGCCTGAAAAATGATCTTTGTTTACGAATCCTCCTCTGCTTTTATGCAGCTACATCGACACCACGAAAGAGTTCTGGTATCCAGGTCCTACAATTATGATCAAGGATGTGATGGATATGCAGAGGATGAAGATCGCGATATGGACGAGACAGAAAATAAACTACCATGACGTGGACGCAAGATACATTAGGAGAAGTCTTTTGATAGAAGAATTGCTCAAAATATTCAAGATCTTGACATAGCTCGTTTATGGCCCATTGATATCAGTGTTCGCAGCTTGCCTTCCAAATCTGCTTGTGCCATTCCCTAGGCCTAGACAGGATGCCATACCATACCAATACCATGCCAATCCCATTTTTGTTTCATTATCTATCATTAGGGAGGTTTCATTAATGGATTATATATATTTTTCGATTTTTGAGTTATCTTCTCAGTCTTTTTGGGTAGGAAATTGATCTCGTTCGAGCACTATCTTATCTTAAAGTGGAAGGCTCTTTACCTGGTTTGCTCGACAATAGGTTTATATATAGTCATCCTGCAAAGGCTTGTCTACAAGCAAATTGTATTCCATATTTTGCTTTATACATTTTACAACTTACAAGCATACATTCATGAGAGGAGGCTGCATAAAGAGGAATGAAACGCCTCTTCGGGTAGGCTGCATAAAGAGGAATGAAACGCCTCTTCGGGTCTGTTTGGCGTTTCGGTTCTAATTGGAAAAGTTTTGTGGGAAAAATTCTATGGGAAAATGATTTTTGGTAAATGGAAAAGTTAGATACTTGGTGTTTGGTAAAACAGTTTTTCAAAACTATGGTTTGGATGTAAAATGACCATAATGGGTCTAGAATTATTTATCTTGAGGTAGAGATTTTATTGTGCTAGTTTTTAATTTATTTTGTTGGTTATATAAAGTAAAAAAATTAAAATGAAATGAAAAAAACAAAATAGGAGAGAGAAGTCCTTACTTCTCAATCGCCACTGAGGCAAGGCCAAATTTGGCCTTGCTTTAAAAATGACTTTCCAGGAAGTCATTTGGAGTAGGTGTTACCAAACACCTACTCCTCTAATTTTCTATTCGGGAAAGTCTCGAGTAGAATCGGAACGCCAAACACGTACTTCGCAAATTGCTTTTTCTAATAAAGGGGGCGTTTTTTCCCCTTAAATGGACGTCTTTTTTTCCAAAAAAAGCGCGTCTTTCCAACCTCCAAAAGAACCTGCGTCCTTTTCGTCTCTTTTCGTAAAAGCACATACAGATATGCACACGCGCGCCGTTTTCCACAAACTGAAATGCAGCAAAACAACAGACACGAGGGATTGGCTCGCGGGCGGAAGTGTGCGGATGGATGGAAAAATTGGAAAAAATAGCATAAAAGAAGAAGAAGCCAATGCATTTCGAATTTGCGAGGGAAGCAGAGAGTGAAGTTAGGATGCGAACGACGAGTAACCTTTCTAGCTTAGTGCACGAACTTCGAGAACGGATAGCAGCTTCTTCATCCACGCCACCCAACAGTACTGGAAGCGATGATGCTCTCGAGTTCAGATTTCGCGCCGTCCTCCCTAATCTCCTCCACGACTACGTCGTCCCTTCTTCTTCCGGTCACACTAAACCCTAACTTCCCCGTTCTCTTTGTTTACATTGGTTTGTAGCTCGATTGGCTCAATTTTTTCGGTTAAATTTGTTGCAGCAAGCGAGAGAGAAATGATTGCTGTGTTAAAACTGATTTCTCACACTGCGAGGAATTTTCCTGGTGTGTTTTACCATGGGAAGGCCAGTGCTGTACTGCCTGTGATAGGGAGGATATTGCCGTTCTTCGCCGAGCCTGCATTTCGGTCAGATATTTCCTTAATTTCTGCCGTTTCATGATATTGATTGCAAGTTTTTTAGTTACTATTGGCTGAATGTTGCATTTTATTTCTAGCTCGCGGCATGGAGTGATTTTTGATACTGTTGGATCCTTATTATCCTTGCTTCGCACTGGAGCACGAGATACTTACTGTCAGTTTTTCATTGATGCCATGCTTGCTGTTGAAGGTATGGAAGGAGCTTTGTGTAAGTATGGAGAACACCTGCCTATGCGGTAAAAACTGATGTGTGCTTTGCTTATTGACAGATCTTTTGCATGTGGCATCTTATTCTGCTGAAAACCCAAGCATTTTTTATTCCAGTGGAGTGAACTTAAAGTGTTTCTGTATGTCCTTTTCTGGGATTTTCGATGACCCCACTTGTCTCAGTGATCTGCCGGAAAGTAGCAAACCCACTGATGGTGCTGGCATCTTGATCGATGTCATGGGAAAAATGAGGTGGCAACCTTTTGCAACAGGGATAATTAAGCTTCTTAGCAAATGCGTAACTGATGGAACTTTATATGTGGAGGGAATCATCAGTGTCTCCATTGTTTCAGCTGCTTGTTCTCTCTTATGCTACGGAGATGCAGATGTGCAAATGGTGGGTGACAACATTTTGTTGTGGATAATTGCAGGACTCAATAATATAACATCTAATATGTTTGTTTATTCATTTAGCTGTGATGACTTTTGGTTATAATTGTCTGACGTTCAAACTTTTGTGGAAGGCATGCTTTGACTTTGCACGGATAGTCGGATCGGTGATGGATTGTGACATTATTCCTTTCGAGAATATTATTCTGTCAATAGCTGCAATTTTAAGGGAGGACAAAGGTGGTCTTCCTTCATCCAGGTATGCGTTGATTACTTTTATTGACAGAAGACATTGCTGGCATTATGTAAATGGGGAACCCTTACTATTGTCTGGTCCATGTGTATGTGTGTGAAATATGGGAGGGTGGTGGTGCTGCTAATGTCATCCAAGCAACTATGCTAACAACCAGGTACATTTTGCAGGAACCGGGTTTTTGATTCCTCCATTGGTGTTTTCTCTTTTTTGCGTCTTGTTAGGCTATAGATCTGTTTGAGGCCAAATGAAATTTACTAAAACACTCTAATTTAATAAAAAAATCCCCTTGCTCTTAGGTGGCTTTGTGCAATGCATATACACGGATTGCAAGATCTTGCCCTCCTCATATTTGGAGGCCTGAGTCTCTGATACATCTTCTTTGCGTGCCAGAACCATGTTCTTCCTTGATTGATTGCTTTCGGGTTGTTGTGTCTATTCTTGGTCCTGATAAGGTTGGAGGGAGGGTGAAAAGTAACCGTGGTGAGGGCTTGTCACTGTCAAATGGCATACCAATAGAGAATTCAAGGGTTGGAGAAAAGAGGCATATCCAGGATGTAGATAGCATCATGATCAAACGACGTAAGGTAGATAAAGATACTATGGCTTCTGATCCTGTTGTTCGCATATAGTTAATTTCAAAAGAGAAGAAGAATATGCAGATTATATGCACACCACGCTTCTTTCTTTTCTTGAACGTTTGAGACCACCTGTTAAACCTGATTCCTTAAGACCAGATGTTGTGTTAACAGCTCTTGGCATGCTCTGTATTGCTTTCTGTAGATACCCTACAACCACTCTGTCAATCTGCATCTTTCAGCAGATGCTTGCATGGATCCCGTGGATATGCGATCAGGTATGATTAAGTTATTAAGTTCTCATCTAGCTGTCAGGCACTCTTGATAACCTGCCAAAAGAATAAAATGTAGAGGACTGATAAAAACTAATCCCCCATTTTATACACCATAATGCAATCATCAATGTATAGCAAAAAATGTTAAAATGTAAACCTAACAACCTTCTCCACCCACCCACCCACAAACACAAAACAGAAGAAAATTAAATAAATGTAGCACAGCACCTTATACCTTTGGCTTATCTCAAATGCATCACCGCCATCAAGAACGCATACAAGCTCATCAAGAAGAGCAGGTAAAGCAGCTGAGAATATTTCTTGATTGACAGAACCAGTATGATCATGGTAAAACTGCAAAGTAGAGAGTAACTCTTGCCTATCTGCTTGGTGCAGAGCAAAGGCAAGAACTTTTGGCAGCAGATTAACTATTAGAGGCACCATATCAGTGTTCATACACTTCGCTAGCTCCAACAATGTGTGAACTGCCTGGCCATTATCACGATGAGACACCACCAGCTTTGGAAGAACAATTGGAATCATTTTCTCTATAAGCTTTTCAGTCTCAACACCTAAAACAGCTTCTGCAAACTCTCTCACCATTGTAGGACGGATTGCAAGGCTCGTAGTTAAATAATCAAACACCTCATTACGGATATGACCAAGCTTTGAAAGGATTTGATCAAATCCTCCTTTCACATGGAAGAAGCAAGATTTGCCTATTATCCTTGAGGCATTCATTCTCACTGTCATATGAGTATTATCAAGCTGATCAACCAACAAGATAAGAGAAGACAAGAAAATTTGAGTGCGTATATCAACTGCAATCATAATTTGTGCTAAAGATTCCAGAAGAGTCTCAAAGGTTTGTGGGTCCAGCTGCCAACAAAGCATGTTTAAGAATGCCCAAATATTTTCTTCCCTGTAGCTTTATTTGATAAATCACTGTCCCGAAACAAACAACTCAATACATGATCCTTGACAAAGGAACTGATCTGTGAGCAGAATGCTTCTCTTATCATCTTCTTTTTATTCAGCAGTAGAAGTTCAACACATTGAATCCATTCAGATCTTGTTTTAATGAGAGTCTCTCCATACCCATGCACAAGAATTCGTCGAATAATTCTCACGCAGGCAATTTGAACCTCTTCTAAAGACTCATCATATAGAAGTTTAAAGAATAAAGACAAGAGACGCATGAAATCAGAATTCAATCCGGCTTCAAAACTTTGGACGTCAGGAAGGTGTACACTTCTTGTGTATACCTCATGATTTTGTTCAACCCTTCTGTCACATCTTGAGCACCAGAATCCTTTCACTAAGCAATCTAGTGTCCGAGTCAGACCATATTGTTTATCGTCGACATCTAAAATCAACTTACACTCACCTTTTGCTAAGCCATTAACACCACCAAAATCTATACTATATAAAAAGCACGAAGAAATTTATTTTATTAAATTACTATTATATCCTTTAATTATTAAAAAATTTAAGGGTGTAATAGACTTTTCATTTTTATAAAATTACCTACAATATATCTATTATTCAACCACTTATTTAATTAATTAACCTACCTATTATTAAAATTGAATAAATCTATTACTCAATCACTTATTTAATTAATTAATCTACTTATTAAATCCATTGATTATTTAATTAATTAACGTACCTATTAAACCCTAAACTACAAAGCATCGCCAATAAAATTACAAAACTAATAACTCCACTCTTTTATATTTATTCAGTTCAGATTCACTCCTTTCTGTTTTATCCAAAAAAAAATCCATTTTCAAGATTACCTACAATATATCTATTATTCAACCACTTATTTAATTAATTAACCTACCTATTATTAAAATTGAATAAATCTATTACTCAATCACTTATTTAATTAATTAATCTACTTATTAAATCTATTGATTATTTAATTAATTAACCTACCTATTAAGCCCTAAACTACAAAGCATCACCAACGAAATTATAAAACTAATAACTCCACTCTTCTGTATTTATTCAGTTCAGATTCACTTTTCTTTCCGTTTTATCAATTTTTTTTCCTTTTTCAAGACTAGAGTGAATTCTATTTGGGTTTACATCATTTGGTGTAAAGTATGACAAAGAACTTGCTTCATCGAGGAAAGGAGTTTATACCTTTAAAGCTCAAGGTCAGGCATACCACAATCTTCCTGGATTGGTGCCCACAGAGAATAATCCAGTGTATTTTCAACTTTATTTTTATGATACTGATAATGAGCTACACAATAGGATGAGAATTATGGAGAATGTTAACTTGGATGAAAGCATTATGAATAAATTGATGAAGGTTTTGGAAAAGAACCCATATGCTAAATTTTTGAAAGGCTTCAAAAATATTTCCTCACTTGACGATTTACAAATCCATATCAACACAGGTGTTAATATTGATCAAAGAGTTTATAACCCGCCTTCTGTTGATCAAGTTGTTGCTATATGAATTGAAGGAAATAATTCTAATGTTCCATTTGAAAGAGATATAGTTGTTCATGCACATTCGAGACAACGCCACAGAATTAAACATTACTTTAGCTGTTATGATCCTCTCCAATACCCACTTTTATGCCCTAAAGGAGAAGTTGGTTGGCATCAGAATATTTTCAAACAATGCAAAAGGTCTTCCAATATTAATACAAAAACTACAGAAGACTTTTCAACTATTCTGATATTTACCTCTGCAGAAAATATTTTTGATCAAGAAACAGAATGTAAGCTTTTAATTAATACGATATTATTTCAATTTTTAGCTCTATTTTTTTCATGTGTCTTTTAGAATTTTCACATGATGTTTTTAACATATAGGTGTGCATAGACCTACAATATCAAAAGTATCATGTAGAGAGTACTATTGTTACAACCTTCAAATTAGAGCTTTTATACAATCGATACTTTTACTATCTGGTAGACTATTCCAACAATATGTTGTAGACATGTACATTAAATTGGAGACTACCAGATTTGATTTCTTCCGTCATCAGCAAGCAAAAATCAGATCTGAATTGTACCAAGGAATTGCTGATAGTGTCATGTCAGGAGAAACTAGAGGAAATGAAGTGGGAAAAAGGTTAATCCTTCTTGCCTCTTTTGTTGGAGGGCCACGAGATATGCGACGATGATACCTTGATTCGATATCATTGGTCCAACATCTTGGAAAGCCTGATTTGTTTATTACTATGACATGCAATCCATATTGGAAAGAGATTCAAGATCAGCTTACAGAGGGGAACTTGCATAGGACCTTCCTAATTTAGTTGTGAGGATTTTTCGAGTAAAAGTTCAAGATCTCAAAGATCAAGCTATTAAGAAACAAGTATTTGGAAAAGTAGTTGCACATGTTCATGTTATTGAATTTCATAAAAGGGGAATGTCACACGTTCATATGTTAGTCATACTCGAAGAAGGTTTCAAAATTGTTTGTTCTGATCAGTTTGATAAATTTGTTTGTGCTGAAATACCAGATGAGGATGAAGAACCTCTACTTTTTCAATTAGTGACCAAACATATGATGCATGATCCATGTGGAGAAAGTAATAAAGAATGCGGTTGTATGGAAAATGAAAAATGCAGATTTCACTATCCACGAGGTTTTTCTTCTACAACTGTTGCTGGAAAAGATGGTTATCCAATATATCAAAGAAGAGACAATGAGCAAAAAATAATTAAGAAGAACAAAGAGCTTGATAACCGATGAGTAGTGCCGTATAACTCTTACTTGCTTACAAGATATGGTTGCCACATAAATGTTGAGATCTGCTCCAGCATTAAATCAGTGAAGTATTTTTTATAAGTACGTATACAAAGGGCATGATAAAATATCTGTATACATTGCATCAAATGATGGGAATAATTTGGTTGATGAGATAGAACAATTTCAAGATGGGAGGTTTGTCTCTCCATAAGAAACTGCATGGAGGATATATGAATTCAATTTAAATGAGATGAATCCTCCGATGATAAATTTGCAATTACATTTACCTAATAAACAGGCTGTCTATTATTGGGATAATCAAAATTTGCAAGAAGTGGTACTTTGGGAGCATGTATCAAAGACAATGCTTACAGAATTCTTTACAATATGTTCTGAGAATCCAAATGCAAGACAATATTTATACAAGCAAGAAAAAAACTTTATTCTTAAAATTTTATTTCTTTGCTTATTTATTTTCCAATGTCAGTATTAGTATATATATTATATTGTTTATTTATATTTATAGATATAGTACATTAATTAATGTTCCAATATGATATCTTTCACATAATTATTTCTTATATTTTTACTACAGGAAATTTCCTGTGCATTTTGTCTGGCAATCTAAAGAAAAAGCATGGAAAAAAGAGAATCAACGAGGGGTGTGATTGGTCGTGTAAATACTGCAAATCTAAAAGAAGGAGAAAGGTATTTTCTAAGGTTATTATTGAATCATATTAGAGGACCAAAGTCTTTTGAAGATTTATTGACGGTAAATGAAGTTATATGCAAAACATTCAAACAATCAGCACAAAAGAGAGGATTTTTTGAATATGACGAGAGTATATCAGCGTGTCTAAGTGAATCCCTATCCCCCTTGATGTTATTAACTATGAATTCATGGACTTTCAAGATCTTCCTCATTGTGACCAAAGCAAACGAATTGGTAAGCAACTAAATTTAAAAAATGTTGTAATCATTATTTTAAATTGATAATTCATATTCTACTTTCAATTATTTTAATGACAAATATTATTGATTTCGTTATTAGCGCAAAACCATTCAATGGCAAATTTTGAGAAATTCTATTAATGGACAAAATGTAATATATTTATTTACTAATGTTCAATTACAGTTTTCCTTATATATAAAATCAAATAATTACAATTTTGTTTAACAATACTTAAAATTTTAAAATTATAGGTGAAGAGTTGAAATTGATCTTGTGTGGAGACTTAACTGAAAAGGAATGAGAAGCCCTTTATGAAATAAAAGAGAAAAATTCTATCATTATTTTATCATACGGAATGACATCAAAATATCAAGGTATGTCTATAAAATATAAATTCGAGTCAATTGTTATCTAATAATAATAAAAATACAATTGCTCAAATTGGGAATTTTACAAGTATCAACTAGAAGAACGACAATAGTGATGATTAATCCCATAACATATGAAGCAGATGAAATCCGACAATGGTAAGAATATATATATTAAATATAATAGAAGATTATTTTACCATTATCCATTGTTTAAGTTAATATTTTTTCCATTTAACTTTACAAATATTTATAAATCACAGCTTGAACTATACTCAACAAGAAGATACCCAGAAGATAATCAAATCATCTTCAAAGAGAATGGACAATGCGAGCAAAGCAACTGTAGAACAAATTGCTAACAAAATTTCATCATCAAAACAACAGGTACCAACCATAAAGCAAAATAATTAGTTATGAGCATAACTGAAAAAACTAACATTAACTCTTATTATTTCTGTGCAGTCTTTCTACGTCCTAACAACAACTATTATCGAAGTGATCAATAAAAGACAACCTTGGTATGAATCATGTAAAAAGTACTGGAAAAAGAATTTGACATGGGTGAGGGTCAAGCAACATGCGACAGGTGTAACAATTGCATTGAGACAATTCCAAGATAATTCCAAACAAATTAAAATTTTAATTATTTTAAACATAAAACAAGATGATTAAGACTCAACTTATAATTTTAGATGCATGCTGAGGTTACAAGTTAATGATGGTGAGAATGAAGCAACAATTGTTTTTTTTTTGACGAGACAGAAACACTAATTGGTTGTGACATCAAGAAATACAAAGAATCAGTTGATGACAAGGTAATTCTTTTGGAATAGTGATACTAAAGTTATTTTATTGCAGAAAAAAATACTAATATTATTCTCAATGTAACAGGAAAAAGAGAAGTCGTCACACTATAGAAAAATGATATCCTGTAAGGACAAGGAATTTGATTTCTTAGTCAAGGTCAGAAAAAAAAATAAGAGCGAACGACAGAGGAATATACTTATCACTTAAAAGGTTCATGCAACTAAAAAGAGGACACCAACTAAAGAAGAAATTGATGAAGACGAGGAGTTATTAGCGGTAGTTTAAAAAACGAGCCAACAAAATAAACTTCAAATGAATAATGCAACTGAAAAAATATGTGAACAATACGACAAGGATGAAAGCAAGAATAACAAGATGATAAAAAAAGGAAGGCGAATCAAGAAAATCAAAGAAGAAGATGATCAACAACAAGCTTAAAAATTAGTCAAGCCGAAAAAGAAAAGAGACAAAAAATAAGATGAGGAAGTAATTATTTTGCCCACACCGATACTCATTGACGAAAAAGCTAAAGGCAAAAAAGAGACAAGGAAGTGAACAATACTCAAGAACAAGAAATTTGATAAATTATATGAATATGAGCCCCTAATGAAAAAGATCAAGTAAGAAAAATTGTAAAAAAACTTTATAATTAATAATTATTATTAGTATGCTTAACAATTTATATGGTTGGTTATAATACTTTAGTACAATATTTAAATACTATTAAGCTATATTATCTATTAATAATTATTATTAGTATGCTTAATAATTTATATGTTCGGTTATATTGTTTTAGAACAATATTTAAATAGTGGCATTATCTATTTCAAATGACCAAAATTAATTTATAAACAATATCTAAATTAAATAATTTAATTTAATATTAAAAATTTGCACGTGCCCAAACTATCTAGTACTCATAAAAGCACGACAAAAAGCCAAGAGATAAAGGAATGATTCTCTTAACTCTATCATGCTCCTCTCTGGCCAACAACCTGTGATTGAGAAACAATAGCCAACAATTGTTACACTGCAAATCAATATTGTAATGTAATTACAGGAACAACTAACAAACAATAGTGAACATATACGCAAGTGCAACAAAAATAAAGAGAATTATATTGCTTTCTCCACTTACTCCAGCCTTTTGAACATTTCTGAGAGCACCTTGAGACCAGACCAGAAGACAGTGATCGGCATAGAAATTATGCTTTCAATCCTAACTTCTTCAGCTCCATCATTAAGACCCAAATCCACGACTTCCAAAGCATGTTCTGTTTTCAAAGTAGAACCAAGCTTAGAGACAAGCTGGAGAGAGATACATTTTGTTTTCAGAGGATGATGTGTGACGACATGAGAATGAGTCCAGGGGAACTTAAGCATAGTCTGTATAAGATCTCTATCATCACCAGGACTTTGGAAAGGCTTGTTTTCCTCAAAAAGAAAAGTGTCTGACGACAAAAAATTAACCTCATGAGCGACAAATTGAATAGCAACATACATGTAGAGATAGCAGAAATCAAACATTAAGAAGATAATTAATGAAAATATTCACAATCTGTCATGATGGGAGTTTATTTTCTTACTTTGCATAAACAATAGCATGTGAATTCCTTCCAGGTACATGGAAATATCAAGCGAGATTGAGCTACCTTGCACATCCTACAAAAGGTAAATCCCAATCAATAACCGAAAGAAATTGACAGCTAGATGAGAACTTAATAACTTAATCATACCTGATCGCATATCCACGGGATCCATGCAAGCATCTGCTGAAAGATGCAGATTGACAGAGTGGTTGTAGGGTATCTACAGAAAGCAATACAAAGCATGTCTTTATTCTTTAAACTTCTATATGATGAGTCTTTAGAAGAGGTTCAAATTGCCTGCGTGAGAATTATTGGACGAATCCTTGTGCATGGGTATGGAGAGACTCTCATTAAAACAAGATCTGAATGTATTCAATGTGTTGAATTTCTACTGCTGAATAAAAAGAAGATGATAAGAGAAGCATTCTGCTCACAGATCAGTTCCTTTGTCAAGGATCATGTATTGAGTTGTTTGTTTCTGGACAGTGATTCATCAAATAAAGCTACAGGGAAGAAATTTTTGGGCATTCTTAAACATTCTTTGTTGGTAGCTGATGACCCACAAACCTTTGAGACTCTTCTGGAATCTTTAGCACAAATTATGATTGCAGTTGATATACGCACTCAAATTTTCTTGTCTTCTCTTATCTTGTTGGTTGATCAGCTTGATAATCCTCATATGACAGTGAGAATGAATGCCTCAAGGATAATACGCAAATCTTGCTTCTTCCATGTGAAAGGAGGATTTGATCAAATCCTTTCAAAGCTTGGTCATATCCGTAATGAGGTGTTTGATTATTTAACTACGAGCCTTGCAACCCGTCCTACAATGGTGAGAGAGTTTACAGAAGCTGTTTTAGGTGTTGAGACTGAAAAGCTTATAGAGAAAATGATTCCAATTGTTCTTCCAAAGCTGGTGGTGTCTCATCGTGATAATGGTCAGGCAGTTCACACATTGTTGGAGCTAGCGAAGTGTATGAACACTGATATGGTGCCTCTAATAGTTAATCGGCTGCCAAAAGTTCTTGCCTTTGCTCTGCACCATGATCATACTGGTTCTGACAATCAAGAAATATTCTCAGCTGCTTTACCTGCTCTTCTTGATGAGCTTGTATGCGTGCATTTGAGATAAGCCAAAGGTATAAGGTGCTGTGCTACATTTATTTAATCTTCTTCTGGTTTGGGTTTGTGGGTGGGTGGGTGGAGAAGGTTGTTAGGTTTACATTTTAACATTTTTTGCTATACATTGATGATTGCATTATGGTGTATAAAATGGGCGATTAGTCTTTTTATCAGTCCTCTACATTTTATTCTTTTGGCAGGTTATCAAGAGTGCCTGACAGCTAGATGAGAACTTGATAACTTAATCATACCTGATCGCATATCCACGGGATCCATGCAAGCATCTGCTGAAAGATGCAGATTGACAGAGTGGTTGTAGGGTATCTACAGAAAGCAATACAGAGCATGCCAAGAGCTGTTAACACAGCATCTGGTCTTAAGGAATCAGGTTTAACAGGTGGTCTCAAACGTTCAAGAAAAGAAAGAAGCGTGGTGTCCATATAATCTGCATATTCTTCTTCTCTTTTGAAATTAACTATATGCATTGAGATGCACTCCTGAGAACAACAGGATCAGAAGCCATAGTATCTTTATCTACCTTACGTCGTTTGATCATGATGCTATCTACATCCTGGATATGCCTCTTTTCTCCAACCCTTGAATTCTCTATTGGTATGCCATTTGACAGTGACAAGCCCTCACCACCGTTACTTTTCACCCTCCCTCCAACCTTATCAGGACCAAGAATAGACACAACAACCCGAAAGCAATCAATCAAGGAAGATCATGGTTCTGGCACGCAAAGAAGCTGTATCAGAGACTCAGGCCTCCAAATATGAGGAGGGCAAGATCTAGCAATCCGTGTGTATGCATTGCACAAAGCCACCTAAGAGCAAGGGGATTTTTTTATTAAATTAGAGTGTTTTAGTAAATTTCATTTGGCCTCAAACATCTATAGCCTAACAAGACACAAAAAAGAGAAACAAGTTTGTGTATCTAACCTTAAGCTCTTGGCTTTTAGTTCTGCACATTGACTGGGGAAAAACATTCATCAGGTCTTCAGCTGTTAGCTTAATTACATCATCAGGGCAACTAGAATGCAGTGCATCAAGGCAAACACCAATGGAGGAATCAAAAACCCGGCTCCTGCAAAATGTACCTGGTTGTTAGCATAGTTGCTTGGATGACATTAGCAGCACCACCACCCTCCCATATTTCACACACTGGCCTGTTCCTTTCCTTGCTGACTCTGGCCTGTTCCTTTCTTCTCTTCTTGTTTGACTATGCCACGACCTTGGAATCCTTCCAGGCCCGTGACAGAGGGAGAGGTGGCTGCAAAGTGGGGAGGGTGGGGAAGACGAGTGTAGCTTCTGTTGGAAGCTTGGTTTTTATTTATTTATTTATTTTTATTTACCTGCAAATTACTTACCAAGCCTACTCACCAGGCATGTGTCCCATTTAACTAATAGTCTAATACAGTTACACTTACAACCCTAATTTTACTTTCCATGGGTAAAGAAGTAATTTTAGAAAAACCTCTACTCTTTTATATGTATGTTTATGCATGGCAATAATTTGATCAATGGTTTGTAGAATTGTTTGTTTTCCATCATCAACAGATTCAACACTCAATACTAGTGTGACCAATGAGTCATGACCATCTCTAGTATGGAGCATTTTGAGCTCTAGCTGCGGTAATTAGTGAATTAGAGCGATAAACATCCTAACATTTTTACTATTTTTATATTAAAAGTATACGTGTCATTTTTTACATTCACTCGTTAGTTATTTATTTAAATAAAATTAACAATATAACCTAATTAGAAATGTGATAAACCCCAATTATATCCCTAAGCATTATTTTTATTTTTATTACACGTAGTGAGTATAGACATTGGTTGTAGTTCAGTAGTAAGGTGTTAAACTTGCGAGTCACACTCATAAACTCGTAAGAATTTGACTCCCCTCAGCGAGTTAACTCATACATTAAATCTAAATTTGCTCAAATTTGGGTGAAAACTCGATTTGACTATAGATAACTAAAAAAATGACGCAAAACGACGTCGTTTCATTGAGTAGAACAATGTCATTTAATTTTAGAAATTTATCAGCTTAATTTTTCCTTCTTCCTCGACCTCTCTGACTCCTACCTCAACCAGCAGCAACAACCGAGCTCACCTAAAAATTCTCAACCTTGACCACCATCGTCGGCCACCACCGTCCGCCACTCTGGATTTTAGGATTCTTCAAAACACCAAGGACCTGTTTGGTAAGGGGCATAAATAAATAGGAAAGAGGATGAGTGAGAATGGGGAAGATTAAGAAAGTGAACAATATACTACTCCCTCCGGTTTTTATTGTATGTCGTTTTAGCTTTTGCTTTTACTGTTTCGGCACGTATCTTAAAACGGTCGGCAGACAAACTATTTGAGACAATTTTGCCCTTAATTTTTTCTGGGAAGTACGTTAAGGATTAAAGTACGTTAGAAAAAAAGTACAGATTTTTTTGGGGTCAAATAGTGAGTCATCCGGCCTCCTCAATATGCGTTCCCTACTGAATATTGGGATACGAGGAAGACATACTTTGGAGATCGAAGGGAGTAATAAATGTGTTTAGTATTTTTAGTCTAGGAATGAGAATAAGAAGGGAAAAAAACATTACCTTTGTTTGGTATAAGAATTAAAAAAAGAGAGGAATAAATATGTAAATTTTCTACGATACTCTTTTATTATTAATTATTATTTTTCAATCTATTCATGTTATTAACATTACAAATAAACTCAATCAAACATCTCAATATAATAATTAATTTTTTTTTATGAAATTAATAGTTCTAAATTTTGTTTTCTATAAAATGTCCATTGTTAATTGAAACATGGACAAGGTTTTAAACAATTTATTAAAAAGTTACGATTATATGTGTCACTTTATGGTTTCTCTTGTTAAGACATGAACTAGAACATAAAAGTGCGGGTTTTTATTACATAGCTTGGTAAATTTATAATTATGTAAAATTTGATGGTTATTTTATTTGTGTATGTGTCGCACCCCCTTTTTGGAATTTTACGCGACGCGGGTTTGGGACGAGATGTGAGACGAAATCAGACTCATCTCATATAATGCAATGAAATCGCCACCCTATTTTGTTTTTAGGTTTAGGGAACCTATCGTTTGAGAACATGGCAGAAAACAAAATAAAAAGCTAAGGTAAAAGTAGGTCTGAACCCGAGAACATTGATTCGGGGTCGTATTATGGACTCGGGAATGTGTTAAGCACCCAAGTCACAACCTAAAAAGGTTACCGGATAAACGAGCTGCTTAAATCATGCTTGAAAAATAAAAAATTCCTAACTTAGTGATCATGCCCAATAGATGAATCTAACATTTCTAAATAATCATGCATACGATTATAAGAAAACGTGTCGCACCCCCTTTTTTCATTGAAAACGAGTAAAGGTTTGGGACAAGCCACAATGCGAGACAAGCGTTGGACTTGTCTTAACATCATGCAAAATGAAGTCGCCACCTTAATTTTCTAAGGTTTAGGGAACCTAATCGTCATGGCATTAAAATAAACAAACTAAGGCACAATGGTCTAAACCAAAGAACGATGGTTCGAGGTCGTGATTATGGACTTGGGAAGGTGTTAGGCACCCAAGTCACATCCTAAAAAGGTTACCGATATGCGAGGTATTTTTGAAAATATTTTGAACATGTAATTGGGGCCCTTAAAGGGGACGTTACATCTTAGCATTCGGGACTTGTTATTTCCGTTTGGATTCGAGGGATGGGGTTACCATTTTTTTCTCGATGCTAGAGCGGACGTTCCCCCCTTATCATTGGGCCATGCATGACTTAATTTTTTACTACGTGATTCTATCATAGTAAAACTAGCATCGTATCGATTAATGTATGCATATATGGTTGACATGGCCTTTGAAGCCATCATGCGTAGCATTTAACAAAGAAACAATTGATCTCATGGTATAAAAGGCAAGTGTTATAAACACGGTATACATGTGAGATTGATTTTAATTGTTTTAGCAATTCTATATGTCATGCATACGCGCAGGGTGGTTTTAACGCTTACTAGGGTGTCATGCATTCGATGCGGTTTTAGCATTTAAATAAACATACAAGGAAATGTTTTAAGGTAAACTTACCTTTTAGATGAACCCCGATCGATCCATCTCTTCAAAACCACGATTAATTGACAATTGACATAAATACTTAGGTATATACAAGCATGCACGATTTTAACTAATTATTACAAGCTACAATTCGTAATAATAACCACTCATCTAATTATTACAAATTGGAGGTCGGAATAACTATCTAACTAAATATTACAACAAGTGAAATAACTAATTATTACAACAAGTTGAGCAATTAAATATTATCACATACATGCAATTTAAAATAACGACTAATTCAAACATCCCATACGAACTATAATAATTCACGAAGATAATGCGGTGGTTTGATCATGCATGTAATTTTTCTTTACGGGCCGGGCTAGGCCCATATTTGGATTTCTAGTTGTGGGATGACATGCATACAAATAATATTTAAAAAAACATCGGATAAGTAAAAGAAAGAAAGAAACATACTTTTCGAGCGAAGATTAAAAGTTTAACCTATAAAGCAAGAGTGTTAGTAATAACTTGAAAACAATAAATAATAAAAGCACATGCACACATTTACTAAGCAAGCAATTAAATAAACATGATAAACATGTAAACAATTTATTTCATATGAACATACAAATATTTCATATTAAAACATGGCATAAAGCAAATAAAATATCATGTGAGCATACGAATAATTTTACGATATTTAGCACATAAAATAAAATAAACAATATCGCATACGAGCATATAAACATTTCATATGGAAACTAACACATAAAATAAATAAAAATTTATAAACATGCGAAAGTCATACGAGAAATTAACGCGAAAGTTTACGAAAAATTAATTATATGCATACGAAATTTAAACGCGCGAGATAAAATAAATAATTTATACACATACGACAATTATATGAATTTTTAATGCGCGAAATAAAAAGTAAGCAATTTATCATACGATAATTAATCACGAAATAAAATAAACCAATTACGCGCATACGAGCGTACGAATAATTTATGATTTACTCCCTCCGGAATTTTTTATTTGTCTCTTTGCTACAGTAACAAAAAGTAGCTTAAAGACCAAAAAGTCAAATAATTGCTACAATAACAAAAACAGCAAAGAGTCAACTAAAAAATTCCGGAGGGAGTATTAAACATGGAAGTTCGATTAAAATTAATGGGATAGGCCCATGTAATTAATTAAAAGCAGCGGTTGGGCTTGTGATAAAATCAAGCCCAACAATTTATTTTAAGTGGGATGGGCTTGAGATGAAACCAAGCCCATCACCTTTGGTCTTCTTCATTCCCGCGCCCAGTCCAGCATGCATTCATCTTCTTCCTTGTATTGCCGGCGCCATGGCCGGCGACCAAGGAAGCTCCAATCCAGCCAAATGGCCGGATTTCAACCCCAAAACAGGCCTAATAAATCCCTCTACCCCACAGCCATAAAACCCAGCAAAAACAAAAATAAGTAAAATCAACAAATGCAAGATGCGTTTTTTACATGAAATGAGCAATTTGATTCGATCAAAACAGTGAGCAAATAATTAAATTGAAAGCTTGTGAATTATCTTAAGATTGAGCATAAAACCATGGCATTAAAACAGCAAACAATTTGCAAACGAAGGCCAAGAAATAATTAAAACGAGAATAATACAGTAAAAATGGAAATGGAATAAATAAATTAAAGCATGTGGCTGGGCTTGTGCTTACTGTTTTGGAAGGAGAGAATGAGTGTGTCAACTCGTCCCTTTGAAGGTGTGAAGAGTAGTGTTATTTATAGGCAAGAGCTCAAACGATTGTGTGGTGAATCGGGTGCGCGTGGGCGTCGGCGCGGGCTTCAACGGCGAGTGGCTTGGGCAGTCCAGAGTGGTGAGCAAGTCTTGCGTTCTGTGGCTGGGAAGAAAGGGAAGCTTCGGCTGAAGTGAAAGGAAGCGACGGCCTGTGCAAAAACTTGAGTTTTTGCATTGAAGGCTCGCTACCAAGGAAAATGTGATGATGAAAATTAGTCTGGGTCGTTGGATGTGCATACTTGAGTCAAAGTATGTTGATCCAACGGCTGTGATCAAAGTGAAAATTTATGCATTAATGCATATTAATTATGGCACGAACGGGATATTTTCGGTTCGATCTACGGACTCGCTTGAACTGAAAATAAATTTAAACTGAAAAGACTAAAAGGTGCAGAAAAATAAGACAAAATAAATAGTATACAGTGAATAAATGCGAAATTCGATTTAATGTGTTTATTTTCTCTTTCGGAAATGTCAAAAGGTTCGGACGTAAAATAAATGCCCTTACGACAAAAATTGAACGAAACCAAACGAGAGGGTGTGAAAGAGAAAAATAGTACGTAATTATCAATTAAAGAAATAACACGTTCGAGCCACGGTCCGAGGAAACTTACTCAAGACTGAGAAAAGTTCCAGCGAATAGACAGTCGAAAAGTACGAAAAAAATGAGAAGGCACGAAATGACACGGAATATTAAACAAACTAGCCTAGGACCAAGGATCGACAGAAATTTGACCTAGACGAGCTATTTAAATGCGGTAAACATAAAAATACGAAAATGCGGTGACGAAAACCGGAAAATACGGTTTAGTCGAAAATACGAGAAAAATATGAAAAATTCAAAAGACGTGAAATATTAAAACAAATAGTCCTTGATCAAAAATCGATTGAAATTTGACCTAAACGGGCTATTAACGCGACATGCAATAAAACGAAAAAAGTTGCGACGTAAATCAAAATTCGGGTAGCAACAAAACGTTAAAGTAAATAAAACAAAGAGAACTTGTACTTGTTGGAGGGGCAAGCGTTGATTTACACTACAAAAATGAGATTGTTAGTACGAGAAATAAATAATTAAAAAATAGATAAATGTTTAACAATTTATTACATACTAGACAATTTTAATAATTAAAAGCAAGCTAAAATAATTATTTAAACACTCAGAACCATGCAAAAATAATTAATTACACAGTGCAAGCATACGATAAATCGGCACGAAAATTTAAATGATGGGCCGAAATTGGGATCGATCCAGCTGGGCCGAAATTGGGCCTCACCAGCTGGGCCCAAAACTGGGCCCAGGACAGCCCAGCCGACGGGGTTGGTTGTGTGCGTGGGCATCAGCCCACGGTTCCCTTCTCCCGCTGGGCTCAAGTGGCCTAGCTTTTCTTTCTCTTCCGCTGGGCCTGATCTGGCCCAGCATCTCTCTCTCTCACGCGGGCACCACGCCCACGTTTTTCCTTTCCTGTGCTTGGCCCAAAACCAAATTAAATAAACACTGAACTATTCATCATCACCTTCCTTGCGTCGTCGGCGACCAAAGAAGAATCACCCCCGATCATGGCACGAATAAGGCTAGGAAAAAAACCTTCACGAGCACAGCAACTTGAGCATGCATTCACAGCAAGTTAAATCAACCAAAACAGCCTCTAATTAATTAGAAACATAATTAAAATTAATTAAACAAAAAATTTGAAATTGGATCAAAATGTTCATTGATTGAGCAAATTAAAACGTGGTAATTATTCTATATATCAAATATAATTTATTTAAGATCAAAATGGCTAATTATCATTTGAAAACACGAACAAATGAATTTTTGGAAAAAAAATTAGAAAAAGCGGGAAAACAAGCTCACAAAATTTCAACTGTGAGTAACTTCAACCTTAGGTTGAAGTAGGCAGCTGTTCGTGATAGTGAACCATCGCTAGAGAGGGAGAGAGTGTTCGTGAATTAGCGAGGCAAAACGTTCGTGCGACCTTGCCATTTATAGGCATTTTCGCGAGTGACTTTGGAACAGTCGTTGCGCGTGGTCGGGGCGAGCTTGGGGCGCACGGGACTGTGAGCATGAGCAGTGGCGCCGATGGGACGTGGTGCTGATCTTGTTGGGAGTGGTGATGGAGGAAAGACTTGAGGAGCAAGGGAGTAGCAGTAGACGAGCCTCTGGTCTCTGGTTCATGAACCAAAGGTGGTAGGATGGCTTAATTAGGGGACCGTTTGATCGGGTTTGACTTGGTTGGTCAACCAGATCAACGGTTGTGATGAAAGGTTGACTTTCCTTTTGATTTTTTTTAGCTCTAGCCGATGGTACGAGCAATCTTGCCTGCAAATGCAAAAAAACTCGAACCAAAAATGCTAAAATGTAGAATAAAATAGAACAAAATTATTAGCACACAGTAAGTGACGAAAAGTTCGTCATATAGTTCGATAAAAAATTCACTCGTAAGCGATAAAAGTTCGAACGTAAAAATTGCTAAAATAAAAATTGACAAAACGCAACGAGATAGCGTGAGTTAGAATAATAATAAAAAATAATTAGCTAATGAGTGAAATCGTCTGATCCTCGGTTTCGAGAATTTTACTCGGAATCGATACGAGTTTGAAAGGGAAAAGCGATAAAAATGTGAAAAAATGACGAAATAAAATTTAAATGACATGAAGCGTAAAAATAAACATCAGTTGGACGAAAATAAATGGATGTGTGATTTTAGAAAAAATGACGTTTAAAAATGTGAAAAATATTTTGGCAAAAAATTTAAAATCAAAAATCGGATAGCAACAGTATGTAAAAATAATAATTGATATTTTAAAATAATTGGGCAATCCCATTATACTCTATAACCTTCCTCCACTAGGGTTATAGAATTGTGTATAAATTTTATTATTTTTTCCTTCTCATACTCTTTTTCTTTTTCACTTCACCTTTTTAGGGTCTCAACTAAACATATTCATAAATTAGATTAAAATTCTATATCCTTTCTCATTTATCTATACCTCCTTACCAAACAAGTGAAAGAGATAAATGATGGTAATAATTTAATGAAGAAAGAAGAGGATGATGATGTTTTTGATCCTCAACCAAGTTTTAATCTATTTTAAGATTACTTAATACTAACTATTAAGTTTGAATTTACTTGTGTTGAACTTTATGTTGGCTTGAACATGTAAGTTAATTTTATATTTGAACTATGTTTATTATATGTTTGATTTATGGATTATTGACTAATATTATGTATTAAATGTTTATTTCTTATGTGTTGCATTTTAGTTATACTATACATTCAAAAAATAATTATTTTTGTAAGTTTTGAATGATTACTGATATTTTTTTTATAGAAAATGACTATATATATATAATAATAATAATAATTAAATTTAAATATATAAACTCTTTAGATTTTACGTTTCCGATTTCACATATTCATTTTGAGTTGACTTGAACTCTCGAGTTTAACTACTACCTCGAGTTTAACTACTACTACCTAACTACTACCTTGAGTAAAAGACTTGTCCACTAAAAAAATCATGCTAGGAGAGCCACTAGAAAGACGGAAGAAGACTAGTGAGTAAGTTAGGTTTTATTAATGGACCGTGATTGGTGGCCATAAGAATTGTGGCCACCTTTATCGAAATACATATTTGGCTTGTGGAGAGATCGTCCTTATAATCTCGCGATAATTTGTATGATATCTAACGATATATTGTATAATATCTCGCGAGATTTTAAGGACCAATAAAAAAAGAGCCATCGTTACAACTGTAAGGATCGAACCCATGATCTAACATCATAAAAATAATATGCACTAACTAACTGAACTACAACTTCATATATATATATGTATATATTTCTTTTTAATAATCCATTAATTTGAATAACTCCATATTTTTCCTTTTTTTGGTTTTAACTATACATGTCTTGATAAGTAATTGTAAAAAATATGAGATGTCAATAATGTACTCTGCGTGAAGACCGACAAAATTTTAAGGTTTGTTAGAGACAAATCAATTGTTAGAACGAAAGCTTAATTGTTAGAACAAAAATGCACAAATTACAAGTAGGAATACCTAACCCATAAGAATAACATTAAATACGTACAGTGACTTGCAAAATATTACTTGATTGTACGCACTTATAATTTTCTTTAGTCGTACTATACATTGATGTTATCGTTGTTGGATTTCCTCCAAATTTCTGCAACCTGAAATAAAAAAATCACTAGAAAAAAAATCTTATTATTACACACAAGAAAAAACAATCCTAACCCATCTTGTCTTTTCTATATTTTTCTTCCAAAATTAATCTCAATAATTTAGAAATTTAATTTCAATAAGGGATTTTTTTTTCTTTTATAAATAATATGAGATTTTTTTATATTTCCTAATTAAAAATGTGATATGTTTAACTCGTTACTATTTTAGTCATTTTTTATAAATAAAATAGTTAAAATTAATTGTTATTAAATTTAACGGTTTTTATTAGTTGGGCACCGGTGCTAAAAAAAAAAAAAAAAAGGTTTGGCCACCGTAGAAAATTCCCAAAATTATTTAATAACTAGTTTAATTTCCAAAAGTCTGATGACCAAATCGTAAAAAAGGGAAATTGGGGAGCAAAATTATCAACTGCTTCCGTTTTTTCTCCCTTCTCGGCCACTAAAACCCCACCCCCACCCAGAAGTAGTCGGAGTGGCGGGGTTTATCAAATTATGGCGCTCTCCTCTCCGTTCCTTCTTTCTTCCTGCTCTGCTCACACCCTCAATCCTCTTCTTTTCTCCACGCGACGCCATTGCATCAAATCCATCTCCCACTTGCGTTTCAGGCTCTTCAAACAAAAATTTCTCTCCACTGGTAATTCTTCTATGTTTTCATTCATCTTTCATAAACAAAAAACCCAGTTCTAAAATCTCATTTTTCTTTAACCATTTTTTCTCTTTTCTCATGTTTCTGACTGACTTCTCAGTTGCTGCATCAATATCAACATCAGAGAATGGAGGAGGAGTGTTTACTTCTCCTGAAGTTGCAAAGTCATTTGATTTTTCGTCTGAGGAGCGCATATACAAGTGGTAATCAATTACTGTTGTTCTCCTATTTCTGAGCAGTAAACGAACCACTAATAACGAATGCGTCTTACATTGCTGCTTTTGGTACCAGTTTTGGTTATGGTTTATTCAGACGTTAATACTTGTCATTTCGGCTCCTTTTAGGTGGGAATCTCAAGGTTTTTTTAAGCCCAATTTTGACCGAGGAACTGACCCTTTTGTCATATCAATGCCACCTCCGAATGTTACTGGTTCACTGCACATGGGGCATGCAATCTTCGTCACTCTTGAGGTTGTTGAGGATGCCAATTTGAATTGTTTGATTTTGCCTGCTTTTCGTTTTATTAGTTTTTTATCTTCATTTTCATGATTTATCTACCTACGCGTGGCATGCTGCTAAGGCTGTGTTGAATTTACCTAGGGCAGCAGTAGAGGTGTCGCATCTCTGTTGACTGACATTTTCATTTGAAATTATCCTGCTATTTCATGATGACTAGTTCTCATGTTCTCTAATCAATTTAGAGAGCTAAGTAATTGTAGATGTTCTGGCTGAATATTATAGATACTCCTAGCTTTTCATACTGTCCACTATCTTGTTTGTCAATTTATGCATTGCCCATCTCTCTGATGATGTTTTCTTTGCCTGATTCTTTGTTCTTCTTGTCTAGGATATAATGATCAGGTACAATAGAATGAAGGGGAGACCAACCCTGTGGCTTCCTGGAACTGATCATGCTGGTATTGCAACTCAGGTTAGTTTGCTAACAAGCTATATATCAGCTTTGGTGTGTTAATTGGTGTTCCTTTGGAACTTCTATCATGATGCCTTAAAATATTCATTTGAACCCTCAATATAGCTGTTGAAAATTTCCCATTACTTTGTTTCTGCTACTTTTTTCCATAATTTTTTGAGCAGTTTTGCAGTTTCCTCTTAATTTTTTCTGTTGGAATCTTACATCTTGGGTTCAGTAAATTTTGTTTTACTTGATGTTTCTGAATTGCCTTTTGTCTATGGTTCTGATAGAAGTAGCACTTATGCTTATGTTCTTCTGAATTATCTGATTGAATGTATGATATCCTTCTTTTCCCAGTTGGTTGTTGAAAGAATGCTGGCATCTGAAGGGATAAAAAGGACTGATCTGACTAGAGATGAGTTCACAAAACGAGTTTGGGAATGGAAAGAGAAGTATATTTTCCAACCTTGCTCATAAGTTTATTCTTTATGCATGGAGGCTTCTGCTAAAGAGGACATCTGTGCTTGTTTAGTGCGTGCATATTCTTTGTTTTTGCTCCTATATGATTGGCATTGATGTTTCTTATTGAAATTTTAAACCTTCTTCACAAGTTCTTTTCTATCTTCAAACATAAAGTAGAGTTATGTTGCTTCTGGTTGATCTGGTTTTTCTAGTGCAGTAATTTTGGCTACTAGTATTCTGCTGTTGATTTCATGCTTCTGCATCTCATACAGTTTGTTTTGGCTTTTAGATATGGTGGAACAATAACAAATCAGATTAAGAGGCTTGGTGCTTCCTGTGATTGGACCAGAGAGCACTTTACCCTCGATGAGCAGCTAAGTCGTAAGGCAGTTTTCTAATAGCAGTATAAATTTTCCTTTGACCTTGCAGTTTTAGTTGCGAAGTGCCTGATACATACATGTCAATACATTTAAAGTTATACGAATGGTGTTTGCTACATTGCAGTTGCTCAAGTTCATACATAGTTCTGAGGTTTCAAACAACCTTGTTTCTACTGAGAAGGAAAAAATAAAGGGAAAGAAGTCTTGGATCATAAAGTTATATTGAGAGTTATGATGTCATAGTTGTGTACAAAAACTGTATAATTTGTCATAAGGAATGTAGTGGTGAGATCGTTAAATAGAACAAAGGTTATGAACTTATGAGTTTCAAGGGTGTTACTTAAAATACTTTCCTTTTTTTTTCTTTTCCTTCCAAAGCACCTATATTTAGTGCCGACAGTTTCACACATTCTCATTGAAATAAAAGGAACTTGTCTCAAGTTTATACACATCACATTATAATCCTAGTTGGTACCCTAAATGGCTTCCTTTTGCTTTATATTTGTGTATTTTACATATATGCTGAGACATTCTTTTAACCTTTTGCAGGTGCTGTAATTGAGGCATTTATCAGGCTACATGAGAAAGGCTTAATCTACCAAGGTATTTTCTGAAATCTATCACCTATATTGGTGTAGTCTTAGATTGCAGCAATTTCCTGTGTAATTTTAGTAATTTTTTATAATACTTTGGAGGCTAGGGTACACACACACTAAATTTTCCTTTACCACCTCTTACTTTTCTTTGATGGGGATGGAGGGGAGGAGTTGTAGCTTTTAGGTGGATTTCCTCCTGGGTCAGTCAGCCAGATCATGTTGGAAAACAGTAGTTACTAGTGCTAAAAAGTAGGGTGCTGCAGTGATCTCTTTGTGTCTTTTCTTTTGTTGTTTCTTTTTTTTTGGCTCTGGATTTTCCGATTTGTGTTTGGTTACTCCACTCCAGGCTTAAGACGAAGAAAACTGTCACTGCAAGGTCTAGTACTGATTCTACTTAAGCTGAGTACTTGGCTTTAACACCCACGCCTTTTCCCCTAGGCTAATACCCCACTCTGATTCACCACCTGTGGAGCCATATACCTTTACCATTTAAGACACATAGCAGTTATTTGTTTGCAGTGATTAATGGTTGAATAGATTGATGCTTTCTTTCAGGGTCTTACTTGGTAAACTGGTCCCCAAAGCTACAGACTGCTGTGTCAGATTTGGTATGCTAATTTTGGGTGCATGATGTGGATCTAGTGAATTGTCGTACTTTTCTTAAAATGAACATGTAAATTTGACATTTACTCTCCTTATTTTGCTTAGGAAGTGGAATATTCTGAAGAACCTGGTACTCTATACTACATCAAATACCGTGTTGCTCGAGTTCCCGGGTAATTAGTTGGAGAATATTTTCCCCTTTTTCCTTTTGGATGTACTTCGAACAGTGAGATATTTTCAGTTCAGATATGATTTATTTTCAGTCCAGACAAGATTTTTACCCCTTGTCTTGTCTTGCCACAGCCTTCTAAGGCGTAAGGGTTGTCACATCATGCATGGTAATATTTGATTTCCTTTTCCTTGTAGGAAAGAATTTTTGACAGTAGCAACAACACGTCCTGAGACTCTATTCGGTGATGTGGCTATCACAGTGCATCCTGAGGTAGCTCAGTTGTGTGTTTATATTGGGCATCGATATATTAGGATGGCTTAACTTATGATTGGGTTTCTTGAGTATTGGGCGACATGGTTTTTCTCGTCTTTTTCATGCAAGTGTTGGATTGGTTGGTATGCAGGATGAACGCTATTCCAAGTATATTGGACAGATGGCAATTGTACCTTTGACTTATGGTCGCCATGTCCCAATTCTCGCTAACAAGGTAAGAGCATCTGTTTTTGCATATTGTTGTTTCATTTTATTTTGATGCTAGATTTTTCAGAAGTGCTACCTTTTGCATTGTACATTGATATAATACTTGGTTTGTCTCGAATGTCTGAAAGCATATTTTATACCTTAAAACCTCCAAATTTTGTTGTCATTGGCTGATGGCTATTGTTTTGAGGTCAAGGTTGCTAAAATTGCACTTTTAGCTTATCATGCAAGAGGTTTCATAGACACGTAAGCTAAAATTGAAAGATCTGATTAACCAAGTATTTAAACTTATATAATGCACATCGTAACTCGGAATGCCCAATTCATATTTCAAAAAAATTCACCCATAAATTCAAATCAACTATGTAATGCTAAAAACACGATTGTACAAAATTAACATCAATTTTCAACTTAAAATTTTCAATTAAATTCAAACAAATAATTATCATAATACATTATTCAACAACAGTGTTCAAAGTTCACAAATAATTGATAATTACATTAGTTATATATCACACAAAGTTTCATTTAAATTAGATGTTTATCACTCATAGATCATGGTTTAGTGTAATTGCTTTATCTAGTGGATACACAGTTATTGTTGTCAACTTATTAATGGATTATATTCTTATAATAGTAATATCTCTTAACAAGATTAACAAATAAATCCTAAATGTAAATCTTGTTTTTCAATAAAGCTGACAAAGATTGTTTTACTGGCCCATCTTACCAGTATTCTTTAGAATATTGTGTATAAAGGGCATATTTTAGAACGCTTAGAAATTTATTTTATAATGAAAAAGGAAAAAACCTTATGGATTGAGTGTACGCCTTTATACCAAATGGCTTGGACCTGTAAGTTGTAAGCACAACGTGGGTTGTGTAAGTTCTAATAGGAACACTATTCGAATAGGAACATCCAAGTTGATTTAGGGAATTGTGGAAACTCCTTTTCAAAATGATTCCACCCTTTCTAACATTTTATGTCTAGTTTGACTCCAATATACAACAATTTCCATTTTTCAAACACTTCAATTGTTAAAACTTGAGTTTTTATGAGTTGACATAGATTTTCATAACCATGGTTGCCGTCATTAGCAAAGCCCATGTGACTGCACAAGGCATGACATCAGAGTTTCCTTCATTTCTCTTACTCCCTCCAAGGCATTCATAAATATGCAAATAATACATACATTCAAGCATGTAACACACGTGCGTGTGTGTGTGTATATATGTATGCATGCACACACACACACATATAGATATATATATATATATATATATATATATATATATTCAGGGGTGCAAGCTTTAGTAATGTGTTCCTTTGATGCATTTGAAATGCCCTTGAAATAACCTGGTGTCTATTTTCTGCAGCACGTTGATAAGGATTTTGGCACTGGTGTGTTGAAGATAAGTCCGGGGCATGATCATAATGATTATCTACTGGCTAGGAAGATTGGTCTCCCTATACTTAATGTGATGAATAAGGATGGGACCATGAATGAGGTTGCTGGACTGTACTGGTAATGTTTGAAGTGATTTCATAATGCCATTGAAAAACTGCTTTGAAATTGTTTATGTTGTGCCTAACATATTGCAAAATTCTTGAATGTCAGTGGTCTTGATCGATTTGAGGCTCGGAAGAAAGTATGGTCGGATCTTGAGGAGACTGGCTTAGCTGTGAAAAAGGAGCCGCATACTTTACGAGTTCCCAGATCCCAACGTGGTGGAGAAGTGTGTGAATATTGAATCTTGCATATGTCCTTCCTTATATTAGGATTAAATTTGAACGCATCATGCCTCTTTCACTGATAGTTTCCCTAACATGCATTCATTATTCTTTTAGGTAATCGAGCCATTAGTTAGTAAACAGTGGTTTGTATACATGGAGCCCATGGCTGAGAAGGCCCTTAATGCAGTGCAGAAAGGAGAAGTGAAAATTATGCCTGAAAGATTTGAAAAGGTATTTAAAATGAGCAGATTCCTAAATTATGTCGCTCGTCATTTGAGTCTGGGGTAGGGCAAGTTAAGTTTCCCTTCTCTTTTTTGTTTGAAAAAAAAAATCTTTATAGTGTATCTTCTCATTTATTGGAACTTTTCCCGGGCCTATAATCTTAGTTGCTTCCAGATGTATGTAGTTATTGTTCTTTTGAATGCTATTTGGGTGGAAGTTAGTTGGCATTGATAACTGTACATATTGATATTAAACTTGAATATCATGTCATCTTCCTATTCTGGGTAGCTTCAAGTTCATCCTACTCAATTACTTCTATCCTGTGGTGGTGTGGTTTAAAAAAGATGTATACTTTGAGGAAACTTGGCCCAGTTGCTATGCTTATTACTTTTTGTTTTTTGACAGATCTATAATCATTGGTTATCCAACATTAAGGATTGGTGTATAAGCAGGCAGCTATGGTGGGGACATCGCATTCCTGTTTGGTACATTGTAGGAAAAAGCCCTGAAGAAGATTATATAGTTGCAAGGAATGCTGATGAAGCTCTACAAAAAGCTCACAATAAATATGGAAAAGATGTAGAAATTTATCAAGATCCAGATGTTCTTGACACTTGGTTTTCAAGGTCTCTTAATCCTGAATAATAATCATTGACATATGCTCTAGATAAAAAAGAAAGTAGTTTCTTTTTTCTTCTTCCTCACTTGTGTATCGTATGCCCTTCATTTCAGCTCACTATGGCCCTTCAGTACTCTTGGCTGGCCAGACGTTTCTGCAGAGGATTTTAAGAAGTTTTATCCAACAACAATGATGGAAACAGGGTATTCCCTTCACCTGCTAATTTTTTACACTTGGGTTTGTTTTTGTTATTTTATTACTAGCATTTGGCTGTGGTTGTCTGTGTTGATGTGGGGTTGACCTATACATAGACATTGCAGCAGGACTGATACCTGTATACTGGGTTTGTTGGGTGACAATGGGTTTGGATTAGCCTATCAGAAGTGCTTCAGAACAGTTTTGCCAATGACTATCAGCTAATGGCTATATTGCTACCCCTCCCCAGGGCAAGCCAACTTTGTTAGGTGGGTGTATTCCCACTTGACCGACGTGGGTTCAAATCCCTGCCTATTCACTTTGAGTTTGATTGAAATTAGGGAGTGTCTCAAGTCCCAACTCCTAGGATTTGCTAGGAAAACGGATTCCTCATAATCAGAATAGAGAAAAAATACGACTCCCATCTACTAACAGCTCTATGCAGATCTTGTTCTAAATTAGTTTTTAGATATGCCTCTAAGCATTTGGATGAGGTTAAAAATTAGGGTTAAACATTCAGTTAAGTTATAAGGGATGGAGTGTTAGTGCTGGAAAAAAAAAAGTTAAGTGGACGAGAGTTACTAATATTTCGTAAAAGTTTTAAAATTTATGTGAACTACTGTGTCCTAAAACTAGTTAGGGAATATTTAAATAGAATTCTTTTGGATTTTTTAAATATTTATTTTTGGTTCCATTTACAACACTCAACAGAGGATATGTAGTGGGTTTATAAGTTTAAAGAAAAGACGGATAAGAAAATAACGAGTTTTCCTCCTTCAAAAGGTCTTAACCCATCCAACCTAATATTTAAATCCCAACGTTAACCTTTTTCACTTGGGCGTTCCGTAACATTGTAACCAAACAAAAGTAAAGGAAGTTAAGTTGTTATGGATTAAATCTTAACCTGATTTACCTCCAATCCAAACACACTAGGTATCCTATAAGTGGCTATTGGATTTTATCTTGCATTTGAAGTTTGAACCCTTTATCTATCTTTCATGTGATTTATTTTGGATAAGCTGGTTGTCGAATTAAGCAAAACCAAGGTGGAAAAATGTCACGTAAGGGAGTGACGTCATATGTTTTTGTTATGATCATGTATTTTGTTTCTTTGTAACATCTGACCTGTGAGTTTACCATGTTACTTTATTGTTGCTGGAATTGACAATTCTACTTGCTTCTTTTCATGGCTTTGTGGACAGGCATGACATTTTGTTCTTTTGGGTAGCAAGGATGATAATGATGGGAATTGAGTTCACTGGGACTGCTCCATTTTCTTATGTTTATCTCCATGGACTTATCCGAGACTCTCAGGTAATTAGAGTGCATGTAAAGTTTGATCATATGCGTGTTAGTTTAGGTGTCCTGTAAACATGTTTAAAATTCTACCACTGCTCAAATGAAATTAAGCAAGAAATAGCTAAAAGAGTTGTTCACTGGCTGCCCTTTCAACTAGATTACTGTTTCTCATGAGTTGCTCCTCCATCTGTAGTATTACTTCTGGTTGTGGTTCTTACTTTATGTGAAGTCCTTGTGTCTTAATTTCAGGGCCGGAAAATGTCCAAAACACTGGGGAATGTGATAGATCCCCTTGATACAATCAAAGGGTTTGGAGCTGATGCTTTACGATTTACTCTTGCTTTGGGAACTGCTGGCCAGGTTTGTTGTCTTAAACTTCTTCAAGATATAAAGGCATAATAAATATTTACATGCAGCCCATCTGTTTCATTCTGAATGTGGTTGTTCCTAGCTTATATAAGATTTCATTTTACTGTGTAATACAAATGCCTTTCCTGTCAGGACCTTAACTTGTCTAGTGAGAGATTAACTGCCAACAAGGCCTTCACAAACAAGCTATGGAATGCCGGCAAGTTTGTGCTGCAGAATTTGCCTAGTCAAACTGATATGTCTGCGTGGGAAGCTATACAGTCTACTAAGGTAGGCCCATTTTTCCTGCTCGTTTAGTGAGGATGGGGCTTTATCCTTTTGGTGTCATCAGAGACCATGCTTAACATAGACGTCTCCTTACTCTGTCAATTAAAACAAATTCTCTCTCTTCCAGTTTGATGAAGAAGAGTCCCTGCTCAGGCTGCCCTTACCAGAATGTTGGGTGGTGAGAGGCTGTTTTACTTTTGTCTGTTATACCTGTTCCAAGTAAAACAGAATAACCTTGTTTCATCTTCAGGTATCAAAACTTCATATGCTTATTGATGGAGTCACTGCAAGCTATGACAAGTTCTTCTTTGGAGATGTTGGAAGAGAAACCTATGATTTCTTTTGGAGTGATTTTGCAGATTGGTATGCTGTACTTTCCTTTTTCTTGATGCATGAATGATTATTGCACCCCATCCCTTCATATTGTGCAGAATTTCTGTGGAGCTTTTCTAGTTTCTACAATAATGTATTTTGATCCTTATTGTCTCCTAGAGATTTATCATTTAACCATGGATAATGAGGCTAGGCTCTGTGGTCAAGGTAATGAATTATGTTGCCCCCTCTGAACATCAACTATTCATTGCGCGGTGGGGGTAGGATCTTTCTTCGAAAAGAAAAATTAGTGTCATTTTATGTTTAAGGATATTACTAGAAAGTTGAAAACCAACATACAAGTTGTCAGCATAACTGTTGTACTTTCTAATCTGTGTAAAGTCAAAGTAGAAACTTAAAGTGGGACAAAGGGAGCTTTTCATCACGAGTAATCATGTCTGTTTGTTTTTTCTTCTGAACTGTGCTGCTCTGTTGCTGTGGTTTAATGCTTTTCCATTTTATCAGGTATATTGAGGCCAGTAAAGCTCGGTTGTACCAATCTGGAGGTGATTCAGTTGTTGCACAGGCCGTTCTATTGTATGTATACGAAAATATATTGAAATTACTTCATCCATTCATGCCATTTGTCACCGAAGAATTGTGGCAGGTAATTGTTTTGCTAGGGTATGAATTGCCTTTTGAAGTCAGTTGTATCTTAAAATTTGTTGATCAGAGTCCTACTTCTCCTAGTAACCTGTTTTACTCTCTGACTATTTACTTTAAGTAAGTATTACTCTTAACTCTGTTTTCAAATTGTGTCTAGTTTGTGACTGTGCCATTATAGGATGTGATAGTGGAAATAGGAAAATCCTGGAATCTTGAAATAGGTATATTTGCCTTGTAGAAGCTCCTCTGGTGGTTTCTCATTTCTGCATGCTTGTGACTTTTGTTAGCTGGATCGAGAGCTGCAGTCATGTTTTATTTTGCTTCTACTTTCCGATTCATCTCTTGCATCCACTTACTCTCTGCAATTTTTCAAAACTAGTTTCTGTAATATGGTTGTGGATCTTGGTTGGGTTGCTGAGTCAAGGCCGCTACTTTCAGTTTAAAAATTTCTATCATGTGTTCCTTGTGTTGCAACATGGCACACTTTGCACAGTACCTACTGCTTGAAGAAGTTTATTTAACATTTCTTTTTCGATGTGTATCCAGGCACTTCCCAATCAGAAAGGAGCTCTTATGGTATCTTCTTGGCCCCAGACATCACTTCCACAACATGCGAACTCTGTCAAAAAGTTTGAGAATTTTCAAGCTTTGGTGAGTTCACACAACTTCCTTGCTTTCACCTCTGTGTGTATACACTCAGCTTTTCGTTTATGATGTTTTTTCTTTCTCTTCATTTTTTTTTCCTTTGCAAGTACAAGAATAATGAATTCCTCGTTACATGTAAATCAGACTAGAGCAATACGGAATGCTCGAGCAGAATACTCTGTTGAGCCAGCAAAACGTATATCTGCATCTGTTGTCGCTAGTGAAGAAGTGATCCAATATATATCTGTAAGTGCACTCTATTCCCTTATTTTGTTTTTCGTATTCTTTTCTTGGTGGACGCTACTTTCTTTTATAATGCATGATTAGAGCTCCTACTGCATAGCAACATGAATTAAATGTTGTTGTTTGGTTTGTGATGTCCAAGCAATATTTGACCTTTTATGGTAGGGAAGAATTTAATCCACATCTCCAACCTAAAATATTCAATAGGCATACTTCTAATCTTTTGCACTTAACTTTGGGATAATAATTGTTGAACTCTACATCTATATCCAATTTAAGTCTGTCAACTACTGATACACTGTCACTGCGATATGTAATTCTTTGATTTCTAACTTGGATAATGGTTCCAAGTACCTGGTGTAATAATAGTTATGTGCCCTGAATTTTATGTTGGGAAATATCACTTGAGTGACGTAATAGTAACCCTCGTGCTATTATCCATATGGAGGCATTAAGCCGAGTCCTTAAAAAATATGCAAGAGAATGGTGGCATTGAGAAGAAACCACGAAAATGAGGGGTGAAAGGATGTTTTTCCATGTCAATTGAAATTCATGTGGAAAGAAATTGGAGAGGGACTACTCTCCTCAGATCGAACTCAAGACATAAATCATCTACTTATATTTTCCTCCATCAAGCCAATCCGGAATTGGATGAATATAACCACTAGAGGAGTTTGTTTGTTTTGTGACATGATTTTTAATTGAAGTTAGCATTGTTCCTTGTTTCACCCTTCTACTTAAGGGGGAGCAATGTCTTTGATTTTATGTTAGGCTGACTGCTTGTGTCATACCTCTCAATATTCCATGTCTCTAACGATGCCCAAGTTTTTTTTAGTTTTTTTAATCCAATGCAAGAGGTGCCAGGATGTTCAATAATAGGTAGTGGCACTGCGTAATTAACTTTTTCTTCCGTTATTTTGTTTAAATAAAAAATAAGTGGTTCACCATTGGTCGTTTCTTTTATTCACCCACTATTTCTATAAATGCCCGGGAAATGATTTTAGTACTTGTGGCTGTATACTTTCCATTCGTGCGTCTGCACTCTAAGCAAGGTTGTGACATTTGTTTATGCAGAAAGAAAAGGAAGTTTTAGCTCTTCTGTCCAGGCTAGATATTCAGAATGTCCATTTCACAGATTCTCCTCCAGGCATGTTTACATCCAAGTGCATTTTGCCTTTTTCTTCTTGTCTATGATTTTTTCTCTCTTTTTTCGTTTGGCAACCCATTTGTATTTTACATATTCTATTGGTTTGTCTTTAATTGCTTTTGACTTGCACTTCAGTTGATGCAAAACAATCAGTCCACCTTGTTGCCAGTGAAGGGTTAGAGGCGTATCTCCCACTTGTTGACATGGTTGATATATCTGTTGAAGTCGAACGTCTTTCTAAGCGCCTTAGCAAGATGCAAATGGAGTATGATGGACTTGTAGCTCGTCTCAGCTCTCCAAAAGTATGAACTTCATTTACTCCTTAAAGTGCATGCACCTCACATTGCATAGTGTAGTTCTGTAAATTTCATCCAGCAAGCATTAGTTAGTTACATAGTTTATTTGAATTGCTCATGTTACACAATACACACCAATCAACTAAGTTTCCCGAACAGCCAACTTGTTTATCAAATGCCCTGATGTCATGTTGCGTGTGTCACTCACGCCATATTGAGTTTCTTGAAACAAATCATCCTGGATGGATATTCCTATTTAAGAGAGCAATAGCAAGCATCACCCTGGATGTATAGCTAACCAGACACTTAAGTGTTTCATAATATGACATAGGGACCAAATGTGTTGTGCCTATTAGAATTCCCTGGTAAAGATGTCCATTGCTAGCCTTGACCTGGTTATCTGCCAATGCTGTCAGCATCCAAGCATATTTAGCACCACTGAAGCTGAGCTAATCAAGGTAACTCCCTTGAAAATAGTTCTTGGTGGTTTCTACTTTAGTGTAAGTTCCTCAAAAGGTTTCATCATTGAGTTTGAGACAACTGTGTGTGGGAAGGCATTAGGGACTTAGAAGCTCCTTCACGTTCACTAAATAGTGGGTAGAGGATTGACGACTATCAATTTTCTGCCCCCTAAATCTTGTCTCTTCTGATAACATGTATAAACTGGTTGGTTTGCCTTTGGGTGCATGGCATTTTTATCTTTCAAATGATTTCTTCGATATGCTTACTGCCTTTCTCATCCTGCAGTTTGTTGAGAAAGCTCCACAGGATGTTGTCCAAGGGGTTCGAGAAAAAGCAGCAGAAGCAGAAGAGAAGATTAACCTCACCAAGAACCGCTTGAATTTACTCAAATCCTCTACTTTGGTATCACAATAGATTATGTCTACACTGTCTTGCATTGTCTTGGAGATTCACATCAATAGCTCCCCCACGGTAAGGTGACCAACCCTCCGAACTATATATTTCGTCTTATAATGGGGCTAATGACAGCTAACCATTCAGACAGGTAGGGCAAGGACATGTGGGTATCATGAACTTTTGACCTGGATTCGCCCTTTGCTTGCTTAATGGAGAAGAGTTACAGCACGAAGCAATTTGTGATTCGATTCATTCCTTGAAACTCTTGAGCTGAAAGGCCTGTACATGTAATTGTCTCCTCACAGTCACTGGTGGCATTTACATTACTTTGTTGTAGTGACTGTGCATAGCCTCTAGGGCTTGTCAAAGGGAGTTAACAGTTTTGCAGAGTCCCTTAAGCCAACACTTATGTGATAAAACCATTAGTGTAACTTACTAACTTTCATGATCATTTCAATTACAGTAACGAGCTGATATTTTGGTAAGTTTTCAATTGTTTGCAACTCTTACTTCTAGCTTACCATCTTTGAATGATCTATGACATGTAGCATAATCAAACTTATTAATTTCTTTGAATCATCTTTACATACGTTTGTTCTCTTACATTCTACTCTTTTTTTAAGAAGAAATCTTGATTTACGCATATGGTCAACTATAGCATTTGCATGAATTTGAACTTGGAAAATAATTGTTAATGAGACAGCATAAAACATGAAAGTATACTACAATTTAAATTCAGATCACAGAATTGGGGAATTTGATTGGGCAGAAGCAGAATGGCCATGCACCCACATGCCTCAGTACCAATCAAGCAATGTCCCTCTCCTTGTCCTTCGCCATGTGACTGAGTTGACTAATTGATTCTTCATTTTTACATCACTTGCATTGTCCCTTGGCCCCTTTGGTCGCGATAAAATTATGTGATTGAGTGTCACGGCATTTGTCAATCCTTAACTCTGGTTTAGGTTTAAATCTAACGAACGGGGAGAGCCATTTTAGAGAGACTACAGAAAAACGTTAAACATTTGTTGTCTACAGTACACCAATCATAGAAATTACTCAAATCAAAATATGCAATCCAATTCCATATTACAAACTTTACAAACTGAATATGACTTCCACTAAATCACCAGCTAATTTGACCTACAAAAAACCAACACTTGTCCCAACCATTGGTCCTACCCATGTCTACCAATTGTTGTCGTGGTTTCCTCTTGGAGATGGCAAAGTCATGGACTCACTGCCATATGTTGGGATTTGGACAAAAATTGTAGTGTCATGGACCTCCTAGCTAGGAATCAGAAATGGGTTCCACCAATTAAATCAGGTTTTGTTTTGTAGGATTGCATTTTACTCCTCACAAATGTCAGAACCTCAGAAGAAAAGTAAACGGAAAAATTTCAGAAAGAAAGAAAGCTATATCCGATGTGGGATTTTGATCTGTACACCCCAACAAGACTCGAATCGAAATCATGAAGAAATGGATAAAAACTTCTAAATCACACTGTTCTCATATCTACATAATACATAAATTTGCATGCACAACTAAAATATAAAGCCTAAACAAGCATCATACCATCAAACTCATGCTTCATCCCCCACCCACATCGGCAATAAAAGAAGAAATATGAACATTGAATTCGGAAAGGAAACAACACAACACAATATCTACACCTACGAAAAAACTCGTTTAACATAATAAGGTACTTCATCACCGACCATCAGCGGAATTGAAAGACTCTGCAAAACCAGTTGGCCTTGCTGGAATACTACCCTTGCTGTCTTCTAAGTCGGTGTAACTGAAATCCTTCCCCTCCGACTCCTGCCAGCCCTTTACCATCTGGGTAAGTGGGAGACTATAATCGATGCCGCAGTACTCTTCGGTGTCATCATCCAAAGGTTTCCATTTCTCTACAAGCGAAGCTAAAACATTAACGGCATGTCCCATATCTGGCCTTTGGCTTGGCTCTCTTGCTGTGCAGTGTCCAGCAAGGTCAGCAATGATGGAGATACTCTCAAATGTTTCATCTTTAATATCAAGGGAAGGGTCAATGGCACTTCTAAGCTTCTGTTTATCTGATTTTATACGCCAGAACCATGCGGCCAAGTACTGGCTTTCCTCTGGCCTATCCTCATCAAGCGCCATCAATCCAGTCAATAGCTCCATTAACACAACCCCAAAACTGAAGACATCTGCCTTGGTTGTGATTTTTCCTGTCACTAAAACAATAAGAATGTGACAAAGTCAAAATATGCACTTCAAAGAAAATACTAGTTATAAATTGAATTCCCATGTTTGAGAAATTTGAGGGTAAGCTAAACTGGAAATTTCTAGAGGGTAAGCAGCAATCAAGATACGGTTCCTAATCTAAAACATTCCTTAAGAATAATGGTAAATGTAAGAATATGAACTGATCATATAAACCAGCATTGGTTATGAATACCATACGCAGGGCAGCTAAGTTTTTATGAACTATGCATCGGCCAGCTTTTACACAAGCAGTAATATTAATATTAAAGATCACACCAGTAAATGGAAGCAATGTAAAGTTGAATGCTTACCAGCATATTCAGGTGCTAAGTACCCAAAAGTCCCAGCAAGCCTAGTCACCACTGATTTCTCGCCTTCAGGAGCAAGTTTCACCAGACCAAAATCTGAAACTTTTGCTCGGAAATCATCAGCAAGTAAAATATTTGAAGACTTAAGATCTCTGTGTATGAAACTCCGGTGAGCCAGGTTGTGGAGGTACTCCATTCCTCTAGCAACATCCAAGGCAATGTTGAGCCTCCTCTTCCAAGACAGAGGTTCTAATTCATGGCATTTCCAGTGGAAAAGATGCCTACTGAGAGCACCTTGAGGCATATACTCATAAACAAGTATTCTCTCATTACCCTCAACGGAATAACCCAAAAGTGATACCAAATGACGATGTCGAACCTTGGAAAGAACTGCAATCTCAGCCTGGAATTCGTCCAAGGCTCTGGAGCTGATCACACCAGACTCCATTCTTTTTACTGCTATTTTTGTTCCATCATCCAATTCTCCTTTGTAAACCACCCCAAAACCACCGCGACCAAGCTCATTATCAGAGGCAAAATTCTTGGTCACATTTCGAAGAACTTGAACTGAGATTACTAGATTTCCAGCTTCAATTACATGTGAGTCACCAATACCGCTACTATTTCTGCTTCCAGAACCACTTCCTGTTAGAGTAGAAGTACTTCCATTGGCAACAACAATCTTAAGCGTGTTATCTGAATCAGATGGATCTCTTGGATGAATGACGAGGGAACTTGGATTCTGGAAGGTACTCTTTCTTTTCATACAACAATATATTGACAAAGGAATAACCAAAAAAGCAGCAATTGCTAGACTTGCAACTGGGGCTAGAATTGCAACTAAAGTGGACCTTTGAAGATTTTTCTGTTTGGTTGATTCTGGAGAAGAATTTCCAGAGCTAGAACCTATCCCTTTGGCTGGTGAGTAGGAGTTCCCAGGTGAAGAATCTGAACTTCCAGCTGAACTGCCTGGACCTGATTTATCTGGACTACCACCAGTTAATCCAGGATTCCCATTAAAAAGAACTTGCACTTTGCCAAAGTTTGGTAATGGAGGGGAAATGTCGTTGTTACTAAGATCCAACTTTTGCAAAGACGTCAAGCTAGTCCAGTTTTCAGGAACTTGACCGCTTAGATTGTTATTCTCGAGTTTAATCAGAGACAGAGAGTTTAACTTTGCAACTGAGGGACTCAAGGTACCACTAAGATTGTAACTAGGTAGAACAATGGAATCAACTTGACCATTTGGATTGCATTGCAAACCCAGCCATGAAGTACATGGGTTATTACCAGTCCATGAACAAACAAGTCTTGAAGGGAAGTTCAACCCAGCAAGAAAATCTAAAAGGGCCATAGCCGCTGGTGAGCAAGGATCCCCTGGATTGGACTGACAAAATGCATTTGAAGCAAATGACACTTTTGCTGCTTTGAACTTGGGGATTGGTCCCATTAACTGATTATTGTTCAGATCCAGATGGCCTAAGGGCATATTAGCCAAACTCTGTGGAATCAATCCAACAAGTCGATTGCCATTAAGATTGAGATCCTTCAGAAGAGTCAAATCATCAATATTGTCAGGAATTGTACCTGTGAATTGGTTCCCATGAAGCCAGAGAACAGTAAGCGAATCCATGGTTGTCACGACGTCAATAGCGCCAGTCAAGCCACCACCATTCTGGTCATTCAACCAAAGATTCTGCAAAGACATGCCTTGGAAGCGTCGAGGTATCTCTCCAGATAAATTATTACCTGAAAGTTTCAAGTTCTGTAGAGATGGCAAACTCCCCAGAAAATCAGGCAATGGACCCACCAAATGACATGACATGCAAGAAAGATTCATCAACTGTGCAGAATCTTGCAACCCCTTAGTAAATGACCACCCAGTACTAGCATTGAGATTGTTGTTATCCAATGCTAAGGTTTCCAAGCTCACTAAACCATCAAAGAAATCAGGAGGGATCGAATCAAATTCGTTGAAATCAAAGTAAGCATACAGTAGGTCAGACAACCCACTCAAGGAAGGTAAAGGCCCCGAAAATCGGTTCTTTTGGAGGCCTAACCTTTGGAGCTTGCTGAGCTGGTTGAGGTTTTGAGGCAAAGGGCCTCTCAAGCTCATGTTTTGAACCTGAATTTGAGTAACCCTTGAACCAACGCAGAACACATGGTTCCAAGATTCACCACATGGGTCAGCACCATTAGCAGGCCACCCTAAGAGCTCAGGGTTCTCCAACCCTTCACTGAATGCTTTAAGAATGGCAAAGTCATTAGGGTCTGTGGTACCAAAAACCACTGCAACAAGTGAAATGAGTGATAAAGAAACAAGCTTTATGTAGTGAGTTTTCATGGCAGATCTATGGACCAGCATTTTGCTTCATCAAGAACCATCTGAACCCAGCAAGAAAGAACAAAGAAGCTTCATTTCAGCATCAATGGCTGCTTCTTCAAAAACCCATCTCAAATCTGGCATGAAAATGACAAAGGAACAGGATTTAGACACAATCAATTACACAAGTAGATAAACTTTAGTACTAGTACTAATTAAGTAGTAGCTACCAATGACGGAAGTGACTATAAAGAAGCAAACAAACAACTCAGCTTTAAACTCAACAACATAACCATTAAAGTTGGATCTAACAAGAGTGAAAAAGGAAACATCCAACAACAAAGATGAGAATGGTAATGTAGGAAAACTACAGACCTAAGACCCCATTATTAGAAATTACTACTAGTGACTAATGACTAACTAGAATACAACCAATTGAGGGTGAGTGATGAATAGTTTACCTTTTTTAAAGAATTTATGACGCGATCTCATTTAGTAGTATTATTTTTCTGGAAAGAACAGAACTTTGCCACAAAAACACACAGACCACACTTTCTTTTTCTCCAGATTCTCTTTACATTCTTCTACTTGTGCTTTGCTCGGTCAAAATATATCATCAATTGGTGTAAACTATGAAAGGGTAGTTTTGTCTTTGAACTGGTAGTGATTGCCAAAAGGTGGTGCTTAACTTTGACCCCCCAATAAACAACCTTAATTTGACGTAATTTCTTGGGTGTGAAGATATTTTCTTTTCTGTTCTTTCTTTCCCTCCGAACGTGCTGGTCTGAAAAATGGGATATAGATGGAGTGTCTCCACGTCCACGTGGCCTAAATCCTCGTCTCGTAGGAATATTGGAATTTGGAAGATCTTTCTTTTCCACCTCATATAATTCCACGCTTAATACTTCCTTTACCCGTAATTTTTTCTTAATTTAGAAACTTTTTTGGGAGAAATTTAGAATCTTTTTAAATTGATCTTTATATTTATCATTTTTTTTTCTTAATAAAGTTATTTTCTCTATTTTTTTACAAAATTTAATTTTTTTTAACTTCTACGTATTCACCCATATTTTATACATGACATTTTTACCTGAAAAATAATATAATGATCTTTAAATACACACATAAAATGTTATATTATTTTTCACGTGTGATAAATAATATCATGCGTAAACTTAGATGACTTTTATAGAGTATAAATTATAAAATTCTAGAACGGGTTGATCAAGATAAATTTTAAAAAATATGGTCATTATTATGGATTTTATAAATATGGAGCTTAATTTAAAGAATAATTACAAATGTGTTACGTAAGGATATTAACAACACTTAAACCATTAAACCAATAATGTCATGTGCGTTTACAAATTAATCTAGTTTGAATATTAACATAATAAAAAAAAATTTTAGTATAATTTGTTTTGTTTTATTGAGAAGTGACTAAATATTTTGGTAAAGACTAAATTATTACATTGATGATTAACCATGTAGAAAAAAATGGCAACATGAAGAAAAGTGGTCCAACTGGATTACGAGATCCCCTAAATAATTAAGTTTAAGAAATCACCGAAAGGAGAAAGAAAAATAATCAGATGGGAATTTTAGAGCATGATCATTGATTGTGATTTATGACATGTAATGAGATTGTCAATGGTAGTTCCGTAAATAAGAGGTTAAAGCATAGGATGTGACCACGTGTTGGCTAAATTTACGGATAAAAATGCAAATGAGTGGCGGAGGAGCATTCCTGCACTATGGATGAAATAAAATTTTTAAAAAGTCTATTTTTTATTCTTCTGACGTACCTTCAGCAAATTACATAAATGACCTCTATGTTTGTCATTGGTATGAGACGAGGTCTCTCGATTTTTACCGTTATTAATCCTGTTTGAATATAGTTAAATTTTAAATAGAATATAATTGATCTAATATAATTTATTATAATGTATTTTTTAAACTTGAACTTTATATTTTGATTAAATTAGAACAGATTATTTACCACGATTACAATCAATATTTACTAGGGTTAGCTAAATGTGGGTATAAATTAAAGTATTTTTAGTAAGTAATGCCTATTAATTTTTTGATTAAACAGTTAGAGTAATGAATGGTAACTTTTTTATGTTGTTTTTCATAATTCATCCCTAAGAAATGACAACTTAGGTTTTATATTTACGTATTGAGTAATCATTATAGATCAATTTCTAACTC
The DNA here is from genome assembly GCA_963691705.1 of Viola odorata. Classification (NCBI taxonomy): domain Eukaryota; kingdom Viridiplantae; phylum Streptophyta; class Magnoliopsida; order Malpighiales; family Violaceae; genus Viola; species Viola odorata. Next base: position 55,295,830 of record OY829543.1, on the reverse strand, counting down.
GATAGTATTTTATAAAAAGTAAAGAATTATATCTCGAATATAAAATATGTAGTTTTAATTTTCTGTGGAAAAAAATTCAACCGATCATTAGCCCTTATGTTGTTAGTGCTACACTAAGTAAGGGTGGGCACGTGTAATCTTACTTTTTATCAAAATTTTGACTCACTTGTTTTTATTTTTATATTTTTATTGCGTATTTATATAAGATTCCCACATTCAGTGATTCTAATTTAAACAAATACCATTAAAGATTCGGCGGTGCAAAGGTGGGATTTTGATTAGTCTTCAAGCAAGACAAAGTTGGGCCCACATTTCTGCTGGGCTTTTTGTTTGTAGCGATACAAAGAAAACTAAGAGTCCAAAAGAGTCAAAAAACAATGGAGCCCACCTCTCCCTTCCATTATGCTTAGTTTTTTTCCAATTTCAATCCAAACTACAAGAATCAAGGGCTAGCGCAATGCAACTTCTCTTTTGTTTTTATTTTTATAAATAAATTAAAATTCCTATGCTTTTTTAAAACCACAAAATACAAAATTAATCACATGAACTCATTGAATAAAATTAATTATGTTCTCAATCATTTAAGAATTGAGTGGTTGCATTAGCTAATGAATTTGTGCATAAGTGGAAACTAGTATTATTATATAAATTATACACCGATTGAGTATTTCAGACCATTCACACTTTAATGAAAGAGCCATTGTGTTTTTTTTCTCTTAATTCCAAAATCCAAATCCAACCCATCTCCCTCAATTCTATAACGAAAACCATAATAACAGTAGTTTTTTTAAGAGAAAAAATTGAAACTAATTAAATTCAATTTAAGTTTAATTATATTACGGATTCAAAAGCTTCATTTTTGTTTATTTAGTTTGCAAATCTATTGCAGCAAAATATTTAGAAACAATAATAGAGTTTGTTAAATTTATAGTTCTAAAAAAAACGTATCCGCACCGCTAACTATCCGATTATAATGAATATAACGTACCAAATCAAAAGTAAAATAAAAGAAATTGGCGGGATCTTGGAATTAAAAGAAAAAATGAACAGCCGAGGGGTAATGGGCCATGGGCTAAATCTATAGCTCATCAATCATTCCCGGTCCATTCGTTATATTAGTCGTTCCCATTTCACGTATATATATTTTTTATTTCGTGTGCAAAGTACATATTTACTTTTCTATTTACTCTAAAAATAATCTGCGTTGCTAAAAACTAAGCTTTACAACAAATCAAGCGAGATCGAAATAATATTCCCTTTTCCAGCGATAAAATATCGAGTAAGATCAAAATAATTAATCACTATTTTTGTGCATTCAAATTTCTTTTTTTATTTTTTTGATAGGCATATCTTATTTTGTTTGCCAATGATTCTCAATATAAATTTAGTGTAGCTAATAATCTATAAAATGAAGAGAAAATAAGTAGTACTACAAGTTAAGGGGGCATTTAATTGGTTTTAAATATATTTATTACCGGTGGCAAAAATCACCCCTATACTTTTTTTTGTCAATAATTTTTATATGTAATTGGTTTCGATGGATCTATCGACTTATCAAATAAAAATATAAACAAAATTATTCTTTTAGAAAACTTATGATGTTGAATATGATGTTTGCAATATTTAGAAACAGGATTACTAATAAAGTTCGTTGATGAAGAACTAGCTAATTAATGGACCTTAATTAAAACTGTTGGTCAATTGATCAGATGATGGCATTAATTATTGGTCAATTGATCAGATTAAATCCATTTGTGATTTTCTAATTTGATGTTCTCATCAGTCATCACGACTCCTTTAATTCATCCACTACACCATCACCTATTATCTCATTAACCTGAAAAATTACTATTATCAATCCTAATAATAGAAAATGGTCAGGTTAATTTTGGTGCTCTTAAATTCTTTTTGCCCAAGTGAATCAAATATTTTATGAGTCGTGGGCTGATACTATAAAGCTGAGTTTTGATAGTGAAAAAATAAAAATAAAAATAGGTCCAACACTTATACCTTATCTGCTTCTTCTTTTTGGATTTCGTCGTGCTATGGTACACGGTTGAGTTTAACAATAAACAAGTAAAAAACCTGTCAATCGAGTCCGGATTGTAAAAAATGGACAAAAGATAAATGCAACAACCTGTCAATCGAGTAGTTCATAAAATGGACAAAAGATAAATGCAACAACCTTTGTGTGGAATGTGGAGACAATCAATTCGGTCAATCGAGTAGTTCATTATGAATATTATAAATAAGCCTTCATCAAATCATAAACATTCTAAATAAGCCTTCATCAAATCAAACTTCATAACCCTCATCAAATCAAACGAAAATGGCCAATACAACCAAAAAATTAGTTTATTCCATGTCCCTCGTCACCCTCGTCACCCTCATCTCAATATCTTTGATTTTCATCTTCCATCACCACCACCACCACTCCAAATTCTCCTACTCCAACTTTTCTGCATCTCTCCCCGTGTCTAGGTATGAAGGAGGCTACACATTTGCCCTCACTCTTGGCACTCCTTCTCAAGAAGTCTCTTTAACAATAGACACGGGAAGTAGTCTCGTTTGGGTTCCTTGCTCGTTCCCCCTCACTAACTACACATGCTTTCAGTGCGACTCTTCCAATACCTTCAAGCCCAACATTTCCTCCTCATACAGTTTTGTGGGCTGCACCAGCCCACAATGCAAATTGGCTAGTGGGTATGCATGTTATTCAACCTACAATTATTGTAAATACATACAATACTATGGAATAGGTGATACCACTGGATTACTGTCAACAGAGACTCTCCGTCTCGGTACCCACAATGTACCTCAATTTATGGTGGGCTGCTCCACAAGTTCAAGCCAACTTGCCACCGGCCTTGCCGGGTTCAACAACCACCCGGCCTCGTTCCCTAAGCAACTAGGCCTCCGTAAATTTGCGTATTGCTTCTCATCATCCGGCGGCGGGACCCTTGTTTTGGGCAGTTCCAACCCCGAAGTAAAAAATCTGAGCTACACTCCATTCTTGACGAGCTCAAACCCTGGCTTTCAACAGTTTTACTACGTACTCTTGCGTAGTATTACCGTGGGAGATACCCGTATAAATATACCCAGTAGCTACATGTTTCCTAATAATGGAGGGCAAGGGATGTTGGTCGACTCCGGCACAACCTACATGATAATGGTGAGTCCCATTTTCGAGTTGGTGGCATCCCAGTTTGTGAAAGTGTTGGGTGAGCAATACCCATCGAAACGCTATCCATCAAACATCGGGTATAATTTGTGTTTTCCGGGTCTTACCCAAGAGAAATCAAAGATTGTCCCGAAATTGGTATTTGAGTTCGATGGTATTGGAGCTCGTATGGAGTTGCCACTCGAGAATTATTTCCAGTTTAAAGACAACTACGCTTGTCTTGCCATTAACGACATCCCTATGAACCAGACCACACTTTTTTATGCCATTATTTTGGGAAACAATGCGCAGCAAAATTTCTACATAGAAAATAGGAGGCTTGGTTTTAAACCATATATGTGTACTCTCTGATTTTATTTCATTACGTTGCTTTATAAGCTTTATATGTGAGTCGTCACTTTCTTTTCTATTAATTTATTAAGCTTATTTATATGTGATTCATTATTAGTAAAAGAATGCCATTTTCTGCTCTCTTTTCTCCTCCTTTTGACCAATATAAGTCCTTAGCCAGCTAGTATATATAATTATATATATGCTAGCATTCTTTTTTGTAATTTTTTTTTTGAGCTTTAAGTAGGATCGAACAAGTTGATATTACTTATCCTCTTTACATTAAATGATAAATTTTCTTTCATCTTCCTCCCATCACAAATTCTTTATTTTGAGGAAAATAAAATAAAAACTATTAGCAGTCGTAATAGTTTTATCAGCACGTGTTGGCATAGCCATGGTGTGAAGATTTTGATATGTTCTCTTTAATGTAGGTTGTAACCATACATTGCAAATAATATTACGATGAGTTGACGCATTGTCTTATGGACAATCCTATGAACTTGTTGGTGAAATGAAATTTTATTATTATTATTAATGGATGTCCGTTCTATATTCATTCATGGAGAGAATACGAATATAACTTAATGTAACAGTAAAAATATGGATGTGATGAAAATTAATTTGTCATCTCTAATTGGTCTGCCAATGCAACATTAAGTATTTTTTTATAGAAACTACATTAAGATTAAAGAACAAATAGAAAAACCTCTCCATTCAAAATTCAAAAGCCTTTATACAAATACAAGACTTAAAAGTCAATCCGAGCATACTCATTCCACAAAGGTATCAATAACCATTTATTATTTTTCAAAAGCTTTATTTATTTATTTCCCCCCAAAAACTACTTCAATTAGTTCCATTTTATGATGGTTTGCAAATTAATTTGATAGTTATAAAAACTGAACCAAACCGGTTGGTCCGACTTATGAAGATACGACCTAGATCCTAGCCATTTTTGTCAGATGAAATTTGAAAAAAATTTGTTAAATCGGGAAAAATCGAGTTGAATTGGACAAACCGTATGGTTGGAGTCAAATCGGAATATTTATAATATTTTACAATTTTTTCTATTTTTATCATATAAATATATATTTTATTTTATTTTATTAAACCAACGGTCAACCCTGATTGAATCATTAAATTAAGAAATCGAATAATTGAATATCCAGTTCGGTTATGATAATTATGCACACAAAAAACTAATCATTCGACAAGGCTTAGTAGACATTTATTATTTTTCAAAAGCTTTATTTATTATTTTTCTTCCAAAACTACTGCAATTCGTTCCATTCTACAATGGTCCGCAAATTAAATATTTAGAAACTTCATTGAGCAAAGGCAATCAATTTCTTAATTTTTGCAAACGACAAAGCAACTGCACGACCGGAAGGCGCCTGAAGGTGTACATTCGCATCTATTTGGGGCGCTGTCAAGCCCAAACTTGGCGATAAAATCTTGAGCACACTGCCTATTCCCTACTGGCATTTCTGGGTAGGAACCGCCGCTGCCGAGGTTGCTTAATCCTAACGATTCATCACAAGATCCTGGAAACTTATCCTCCTTGAGGCACCAAAAATCACCTGATTTTTTTTCAAAAAACAAGAGCATTGCATTAACACTTTGTGTAATAAAGGAAAAATAAACATAAATTTATTTCTAAGTACAATTTATTTGGTTCTCCAACGTGACATTAAAGTATATATATATATATATATATCACCTCGTGTTAATAATGTGCCTATTTTTATTTGACATGAAATATCCATACTATTTGTAATGGTACAACATAACAATAAAGGATACTTTCGTATTTAGCCTTTAACAGTATTTAATAAAATAATACTTTTAGCACCAAATATCACTTTTTTTTTTCAATGTAAAATAAAAAATTAGATGATATATATCATTTGCAACATTGCATCAAAACTTTGTGTTATAAAGAAAAGAAATAACATAAATTATTTCAATCTCTAACGAGATATTCAAATATTCGATCTAATATAATTATTTAGCACGTATAATAACCCGAGAGGATAGAATGGGAATTGTTTGGGTTAATATAGAATACAGGTTAAGAAATGCTTCCACTACTTAGACCCAACAACAACAAAATCTGAAACCGAAAAATGAGATTGTGATATTCTTCACCTTGAGCAGTGATTAGAGTAACAAACATAGCACAAGAAATTAAGAGGAGGATGGCTGACTTCATCTTTTGTTAGATTTTAATTCGATGGGATAGTAAATGCAAAGTTATGTGATCTCTTTTTTATAGTAAATTAGAAAATCTGGAATTTCAATGGCTGGTGTATGTTCTTACTGGATTTCTTAATTTAGTTGATTTTGTTCCTTTTGTGTTTGTGACTTTTTGAGGGAGGAAGGAATTTACAGCTAGCTCTGTGCAATTTTCCTTTACCTCTTCTTTTTTGTTTCTAACAAGGGGAGATTTAATTCCATATATGCTGTTTGCTGAATAATTCAAAATAGTGGTCAATAAAATAACCCGTTTGTTGTTAATGATATTAGTGGTTCATATACTTAAATTATCTTATTGATTTGGCATATGTATATTTTTTTGTCCGGATTTGGCTTTTTCACTGCTTATTGTGAATTAATTTTGCCCTTTGTACTAAAGTCGTACATATGTGTCTGTTAATTATACATACATTTTTTATATTACTTTTGATGACATTGCAAGTGAGCAATTTTATATAAAAAAAATTAAAAGAATTCAAGAAAATGTTAAAAATTACTCAAAAAGAATCAGAACATTTTCAAAATTTCTTAATAATTCAAGAAAGAAAAAAATATTTTTTTGAAAAATTAAAATTATTAAAAATACCAAAAACCATTATATGACCTATTTGCGCCACAGAGGGAAAAAAATTAAAATTTACTTGGGTCCCATTACTGGTATTTGAAATATAATCTCTCTTTTTAAAACTAAGAAAAAATAAGGACTATGAATAACAAAAAAAGTGTTACTAATATGCATATAGCTTTTTGGTCTTTTCGTCGGGGTTAATGAGATTTTTGGTCCTCCACTCGCTTAAGTGTATTGATTTGGTCCTTACTCATTTTCGGTCTCATTTGGTACCCGCACTCGAATGATCGTTTACATTTGGTCCCTCGTAGTGACGTCGTCCAACGCATTTCGTTAATTGTCCAATGTGGCATGACACGTCAGATGCCACGTGTAATTTTGCTGACGTGGTCCGAATAGAAAAACAGACTTGGGTAAACGGGTCCCTCATCCATGCCCACAAAATCGACAACTTGCCTCATTCCTCTCCAACAAAACTCATTCTTCTTTCTTCTTTCTACCGTAGCCACCACCACCTCCACCTCTACCCTTCACCACCGTTGTTTCCTCCATCTCTAACTAATATAATACCCAATGACATAAATCCCTCATATACTTTAATGTTTTAATTAATTATTTCTTGTACAATTTTTTGTTTAATGATCCCCTATACTCATATTTTTTTGTTTAATGACCTCCTTGATGTTATAGTATGGTGATCTGGTTTCTTCTCCGTTAGCATAATTTTGACACGTCAGCAAGATTATGCTACGTCGGGGATCATTAAACAAAAAAAATCGACACGTCAGAAAACTTATGTCACGGTGTTGCACCCTCGGAGGCGATTTTGGACGAAGAAAAAATCTCACATATACAATGAAGTTGTCATTCTGTTATTTCTAAATGGTTTAGAGAAACCTAATGTCTGGAAAAAAGAAGAAAGTAAAATAAAAATTAAGGCACAAAAAGAAAGGGTCTAAACCCGAGAACTATGGTTCGGGGTCGATTTATGAACTCGGGAAGGTGTTAGGCACCAGAGTCTCATCCTAAAAAGGTTACCGGTAAAAAAAGTGTGTTTGAAAATCATGTTAAAAAATAAGTAATTGTACCCAGGGGGAATCGCCGTTTTAGTTCTTACGTTGGTTGAATTGATTTTATCGTAATTATTTGCCGAGTTGTAAAAAGATAATAAACATTTTAATCATCTAAGGAGATAAAAAGGGTTGGATGTATACCTACTCCAGTTTAAATTTCGTCGAGTTTAAAATTAGTCAGATTACATGCAAAATTTATTAGGTGAAATTACTACCATTTTATCAGTTTTTACTAAAACGACGACCCTATTGTCATCACCGGGCCATACATAATTAATCCTATTAACTAGGTGATCTTAAGCATGCATAAACTACCAAAGTAACATTTTAAAAGAATGCGAAAAAATACGTTGAAAAGAGAAAAACCGTGGAGTAGGGTTGAAGCCACGCACGGAACACATTTCATCAAATAAGCATAAATTAAAATACATTCATTCATGACAATTGATTAGAGCGAGTAATTAAAACAAGTTACTTCTCATGCAAACAAATTAATTTAAATTCTAGCAATTCTAAATAGTAATGCATACAGAATATATACGGAAAGTGTCGAATGAATAAATAAAATGTGTACATGGGGCAACAACCAACCCAAATCCAGATGGGCTGGCTCAAACCAGCAGACCCACTTTCCAACAACCAGCCAGCTCAACCTGACGGGACGGCTCAACCAAGCCGGCCCAAATTAGCCACCAGCCAGCCAACCCAGATGGGCCGGCTCAAACCCAACCAGCCCAAACTACAAACCCATCAGGCCCATCAGCTGCCCAAGCTTTATCTTTTTCCTCCAGCTGCCGGCGATCAAAACCTACAACTCCAGCGACCAAAACAGCAAACCTGAATTCAAATCAAACCAAATCGGTACTAGCCAAACCGAACCACTCACACAAAACTAAAATCCGATAACTCCTCTGCCTAAGACCCGATCTACTACTCACACCTTCTCATCTCCTATTTCAACCTGAAAATTCAAACAAAACAGCAACAAAAAAAACAACAAACAAGAAAAGAAAAAGAGAAGACCAAGAGAAGAAATGGGTGTAGGAATGGGAGAAAGTTACTTCGCTTCCATGCTTCGTTTGCCGAGAGTGAGGAATTGGGTGTCTGTGGCGGTGGTTGGGTGTTGGTGCGGCGGTATGTGGTGATGCAGTGCATGTGGTGGTGATGCAGCGCATGCGCTTGATAATCCAAAACCTACCCTTAGGTCATTTTAGTCTTTTACACGGGCCCTAGATCTATAGTCCTAGCCACGCATACCCGGCATCTCACTTGCCTTGTTACCAGTGTGGTCGACGTCAGCGAGGGGTCCCATCCGGAATCGTCGCACACTTTCCCACACTAGATATCTCCGCCACCCCGGAATCATCCTCTCTTAGCTAGCAGGGTGCATTAGCCTATAAATACCCCCTCTAGGGGACAAACCAGGTAAGCCAAACACACAAAAAAATAAGCCCAAACTCTGCCCAAATCTACTCTCACTTTACTTTGTTTACCCCTTTTTTATCACTATGAATACTAACTTGATCGTCGGAGTGTCTACGTCGGGGACCCTCTCCGGGGCCTTGCAGGTATAGCTACGACGTGGACAACGACCCTCTCATTGGAGCATATTACCCGATTATCTTCACCCCCTGGTTAAAGGATTATCTCATATCTATTCGTTCATGTGTCAAACAAGCAGAGAGGGAGAAGGGCAAAATTAAATACATATAAGAACCAAGGAAAGGAGTCCTCAATGAGTCAAGCCTAGGAAGAATAGCGGAAGCCATTGGTAAATACTCGGACTCGTTTTCGGTTGGGCTTGTGATAATCCAAAACCTACCCCTATGGCATTTTAGTCTTTTACACGGGCCCTAGAATTCCTAATCCGGAATCTCCTACCCATAATCTGCAGTCCTAGCCACACATACCCGACATCTCACTTGCCTTGCTACCGGTGTGGTCGACGTCAGCGAGAGGGTCCCATCTGGAATCGTCGCACACTTTCCCACACCTGGTATCTCCGCCACCCCGGAATCGTCCTCTCTTAGCTAGCGGGGTGTATTAGCCTATAAATACCCCCTCCAGGGAACAAACCAAGTAAGCCAAACACACAAAAACAAGCCCAAACTCTACCCAAATCTACTCTCACTTTACTTTGCTTACCCTTTTTTTATCACTATGACTACTAACTTGATCATCGGAGTGTCTACGTCGAGGACCCTCTTTGGCGCCTTGCAGGAGTAGCTACGATGTGGACGACCACCCTCTCATCGGAGCATATGACCCGATTATCCTTACCCATCGGGTCCTTACCCCCTAGTTAAAGGATTATCACAGATCTATTCGTTCATGTGTCAAACAAGCAGAGAGGGAGAAGGGCAAAATTAAATACATATAAGAACCAAGGAAAAGAGTCCTCAATGAGTAAAGCCTAGGAAGAAAAGCGGAAGCCCTTGGTAAACACTCGGACTCGTTTTCGGTATTTTAGTCTTTTACAAGGGCCCTAGAATTCCTAATCCGGAATCTCCTACCCGTAATCTACAGTCCTAGCCACGCATACCCAACATCTCACTTGCCTTGTTACCGGTGTGGTTGACGTCAACGAGGGGGTCCCATCCGGAATCGTTGCACACTTTCCCACACCAGGTATCTCCGCCACCCCGGAATTGTCCTCTCTTAGCTAGCGAGGTGTATTAGCCTATAAATACCCCCTCCAGGGGACAAACCAGGTAAGCCAAACACACACAAAAATAAGCCCAAACTCTGCCCAAATCTACTCTCACTTTACTTTGCTTATCCCTTTTTTATCACTATAAATACTAACTTGATCGTCGAAGTGTCTACGTCGGGGACCCTCTCTGATGCCTTGCAGGTGTAGCTGCGACGTGGATGGCCACCCTCTCATCGGAGCATATTACCCGATTATCCTTACCCCCTGGTTTAAGGATTATCACAGCGTGTGTGCTGGAGTGGAGGAGTGTCGGCGGTGAAGGTGGTGCCGAAAGGGAGAGTGAGTAAATGTTGGTGATCTCCCCCCCCCTTTGTGTTGAAAATTTTAGGGCTATTTATAGAGGAAAAGTGGAAATTGAGATGGTGATGGCCATTAATGGCAGTGAATAAAATGGAGAGATGATGATGAGGGTTGGCCGAGGGAGTGGTCGGTGATGGCAGTGAGGGTGGTCGGCTTAATGGCTGATGGTAAGGGTTGACAATGGTGGTTTTATACATTTTGGTTCGAGTCAACAGTACGAGCAATCTTATTTGAAACTGATAAAAGCTCAAACGGAAAATAGTAAAGTATGGACAAAACAAAATAAAATGAAATGACACGATACAAAATAAAAAAACAAGATAATAAATAAAAATATGATTAGTATTAAAAAAGTTAATAATAGGACGAATGAAAAAAAATGCGGATATGCTATGACAAAAATGTCAAAATTTGGGTAGCAGCACACAAAATGGTGATCTTGCTGACGTGTCGAATTTTTTTAACAGCAAACGTGACAGATCATCATTCCGTAATGCCGAGGGTTTTAAAGCATATATGTGTACTCTCTGATTTTATTTCACTACGTTGCTTTATAAGCTTTATAAGCTTCTTTCTTTTCTATTAATTTATTATGCTTATTTATATGTGATTCATTATTAGTAAAAGAATGCCATTTTCTGCTCTCTCTTTTCTCCTCCTTTTGACCAATATAAGTCCTTAACCAGCATTCTTTAATAAATATTAAATTCGTTTCTGTTTAATTATCAATTGATAAATTTTCTTTCATGTTCCTCCCATCACAAATTCTTTATTTTGAGGAAAATTAAATTAAATTTATTAGCAGTCCTAATAGTTATATCAGCACGTGTTGGCGTTGCCATGGAGTGAAGATTTTAATTCGATGGGATAGTAAATGCAAAGTTATGTGATCTCTTGGGATATAAAAACACACATCAACTATCTCCCTTTTTATAGTAAATTAGAAAATCTGGAATTTCAATGGCTGGTGTATGTTCTTACTTGGATTTCTTAATTTAGTTGATTTTGTTCCTTTTGTGTTTGTGACTTTTTGAGGGAGGAAGGAATTTACAGCTAGCTCTGTGCAATTTTCCTTTACCTCTTCTTTTTTGTTTCTAACAAGGGGAGATTTAATTCCATACATACTGATTGCTGAATTATTCCAAAATGTACATATGACAAATCAATAAGATGATTTAAGTATATCAAACACTAATATCATTAACAACAAATGGGCCATTGTATTCACTATTGGCTATTCCACTGCTTATTGCCAATTAATTTTACACATTCCCCGTGCATCCGTAACTATTAACTATTACAAAATCCACCCCCTCTATCAAAGCAATATTAACGGTGTGTTTAGTTGGAAGGAGGGAAACAGGAGGATGGAGGGGAGGAAGGAAAATGAGTGGAAATTAATTTTCCACAAATATATTTGGTTAAAAGAAAATTGGAAGGAAGAAAAAAAATGTAACAAATGACATTTTTGCCTATATTTTATTATAAATATTTACTATTTTTGATTTTTATCTCTGCGTGTGTACAAAAATTGTCTAACCAATTATGCTAAGGTGGAAAAAAATAATATTAGTGGTTCATGTACTTAAATTATCTTATTAATTTGCCATATGTATATTTTTTTGTCCGGGGTTGGCCATTTCACTGCTTATTGTGAATTAATTTTGTCTTTTTTTGTTAACGTCGTGCGTACGTAGCTGTTAACTATGCATATATTTTTATATATTTTTTATGACGTGCCGCTTAAAAAAATGAAAAGAAATTTAAAAATTCAAGAAAATGTTAAAAATTTCTCAAAAAGAATCAGAACATTTTCAAAATTTCGTAATAATTTAAGAAAAAAGAAAATAATATTTAAAAAAATTAAATCATTAAAAATTAAAAAAACCATTATATGACCTATTTGCGCCGGAGAAAACAAATTAAAATTTATGTGGGTCCCATTACTGGTATTTAAAATATAATCTCTCTTTTTAAAATTAAGGAAAAATAAGTAGGGTGTAACCGGTTGGGTTCGGTCTGGTTTTGAATTTAGAACCGGACTGAACCGGAAATGTCCGGTTCTAATAGGCCTGGAACCGGATAGAACCGGAAGGCGTGGAACCGGACTGAACCAAACAGTTCGGTCCGGTTCCAGTTTTTTTTTAATATAATTAATTAAAAAATATATTTGAATGGGCCAGACAGCCCAGCCCAGCTAAGAAACTGAAAACCAAGCCCAGCCCAGCCTAGACCAGCCAAGAAACCCCAGAAAATGAAAATTGAGGGAAGGGGGAGGTACCCCTTCCCTTTGAAAAGGGTAACAAGGGTTTTGCCACCGAAGCAAAGCGTCATATTGATATATGAATGCGTATATATATTTACCAGTTCTTTCGGTTCTACGATTCGGTTTACGGATTTTGGTAGGAGTAGAATCGGACAGAACCGGAAATTTCCGGTTCTGCTACGAGTAGAACCGGACTGAACTGGAGTTTTTCAGTTCAGTCCAGTTCGGTGCAAAATGCTCCGGTTCCGGTTCGGTTTCCGGTTCAGTCCGGTTTTTGTACACCCCTAAAAATAAGGACTCCATAAATAAATAAATAAAATGTTAGTTTTATTTACTAATACGCATATAGTTTTTTGCCTTTTCGTTAATGGTAAAAGTACCAGTAACAATTTGAATCCAAGTTCGAATCTCACCTCAACCTATAAAAAAAATAGTAATTTCTTAAATGTTATGTCATTTTGTTTGAGTGTCCCAAATAAATCCAATTAATTTAATTAAATAACTTTTTTTAATTTCAAAAAATAAAAGAAATTACTTTCCTATATTATTATTAATAATTAAAAATATTTTTGAACACCCGCGTGGGCCTCTCCTCCACTTCTTCCCCTTCTCTCCCCCCCTCCCCCATCACCACCGCAACACAAAGCTCTCCAAGACACTCGCCGCCTCTCCCTCCTTTGCTACCACCCTCCGCACCTCCGCACCTCCCTAGTTTCTGGCGCCATGTTGCTCGTTACTTTCTCTATACCTATGCTCCTCTTATCCTCCCTACAGTTTCCAGGTCGTGCTCGGCGCCATCTCGACCGTCTGATCTAATTTTAAATTCAAAATCAATTACTAGTTGTTACTGTTATGGCAGTAGTAGATTGCGGCTTAACTAGAAAAGAAATTGAAAAACGGGATTTATCGTTACTAGATCTGAAATTGAGGAGTAAGACCAAAACGGCGCCTGATTTACCGGATTTCTTCTGAAGAAAAATTGCAAGTTGTATTCTTACTTTTTTTTATAGATTCTCGCTAGTGAAGTAGGAAGGGGGAAGGTGGTTATGCTGAATAGAGGGTGGTAGATTGTTGTTTGTGGTGTTGTGGATGGGTGAGAGGGGGAGGTGGATGGAGCGGGTAGCCGTTGTTAGAACCTAGGATTTGTGTGTGGAGGAAGATGGTGGGTTGTGATGATGATGACATGGGCAGCGTGGGGCCCACCGGGGGAAAGGATAATAATTTAAAATTTCATTAATTTTTACAACCAAATCTTTAATTTAGGATTTTTTTTTTCATTTTCACGGCATGAAAATAAAAATGTAGGTTCCACAAATAATAAAAAATAATAAAAAATTTAAAATTGACAGTGTCTCGCTTCGTTAAGCATTTTTGTCACGGTGGGTGTAAAATTGATACACGGAGGAAATGTTGGGGACCGACTAAAACCAACAAAATATTTGGGCTAAAATAAATATTTTGCAAACCTTGGGAACCACACAATGTATCAAACCGTTAACTCTAATAGGGATTTAGTTTGGCTAAAAAACTAAATTCACCCTAGCGTTTGTTATACATTTTCAAATAACACATTGCGTTTCAGTAATATTTTATTTAACTATTCTTTTTTTTTGACAAAAACAGACTATATAAGGGTTTTTTTTGTACTTTAATAAAAAAAAATTCAACATTTTGATAATTTTAAAGAACAACTATATTAGTTTTTTAAAATTATTCTCTTTTTTCTTGAATTATTTCTAAATTTTGATTTTTTCTGAGAAATTTTAAACATTTTCTTTTTTTATAAATTATTTCAATTTTTCAATTTTTTTAAATTACTAACATGAATTTGACTATTAATGTCACGTTATAAAAAAATAATATAAAAATGTTATGTATACATAATTAACGGTTACGAATGGAAGATATTAAAATTAATACGTGATAAATAGCAAAAGGTTCAAATTCAGAAAAATAAATAAAAGAAATAGATCAATAAAATAATTAGAGTACATCATTAAATTTTTTGTTTTGTTAATAGGCCGGTAGATGGATGATCTATAGATCCATCTTGTTGGAAGTAGTTGGAGACCTAAAGCCCCCAAGGCCCAAACCACTAGATCTTTCTTGTTCTTACAAAATCCATCCCGTCAATCAAAGCAATATTAACGGTCTGTTTAGTTGGAAGGGGGGAAATGGGAGGATGGAGATGAGGAAGGAAAATGAGTGGAAATTAATTCTCCACAAATATATTTGGTTAAAAGAAAATTGGAAGGAAGAAAAAAATGTAACAAATGACATTTTTGCCTGTATTTTATTATAAATATTTATTATTTTCGATTTTTATCTCAGTGTGTGCACAAAGATTATCCAACTAATTATGATAAAGTGGAAATAAATTTTAAAATACTATCAATCTAGATAACGATGAATGGATGAACTTTTAGATGACTCACTTACAGTTATATTGCAGATAACAGTACGAGTTTATGAGTTGATGTATTTTCTTATGGACAATCCTATGAACTTGTTGGTGAAATGAAATTTAATATGTTTTTTTTATTATTATTAATGAATGTCCCTTCTATATCCATTATGAATGGATAGCTAATAGTGTGAATACGAATATGATATAATGTAAAATAAATACTACTTTGGTATCGAGTACCAAATCTACTGTATTTGTTTTCTCATATTGTAATCAGAATATTATTGGTTCGATTATTTCGATTATTGTATAAAAAAATAATAATCTATTGAAAACATGTAACTTTTAAAGAACCGATTTATTTTGAACTAAATTTTTTTTATGAACCGATTTATTGAAATTATGAACTAAATTAATTATTGAGGTACGCATATAATTTGAAATATGAACGATATGGGCAGCTTGGGTAAACTCTTTATATCCAACACCTTGCATTCAAATCATTGTTAAACTTCCTAGAAAAGGTTAACAACAAAAAGTAGCAGAAAAAAACTAATCATTCGACAAGGCTTCAGTAGACATTTATTATTTTTCAAAAGCTTTATTTATTATTTTTCTTCCAAAACTACGGCAATTCCTTCCGTTCTATGATGGTCCGCAAATTAAATATTTAGAAACTTTTGTCATTGAGCAAAGGCAAACAATTTCTTAATTTGTGCAAACGACATAGCATTTGCACAACCGGAAGGCGCCTGAAGGTGTACAATCGCATCTGTTTGGGTCGCTGTCCCACCCATACTTGGCGGTAAAATCGTCATTACACGGGATATTCCCTAATGGCATTTCTGGGTAGGAACCGCCGATGCCGAGGTTGCTTAATCCCGTCGGTCCACAAGATCCTGGAAACTTATCCTCCTTGAGGCACCAAAAATCACCTGATTTTTTTTTTCAAAAGATAAGAGCATTGCATTAACACTTTGTGTAATAAAGGAAAAATAAACATAAATTTATGTCTAAGTACAATTTATTTGGTTCTCCAACGTGACATTAAAGTATATATATATCACCTAATACGCACGTTAATAATGTGCGCACTTTTATTTGACATGAAATACCATTGTATTTAGCTTTTAACAGTATTTAATAAAATAATACTTTTAGCACCAAATATCACCTTTTTTTGTTCAATGTAAAAGAAAAAATTAGATGATATATATCATTCGCATAAACACTTTGTGTTATAAAAAAAATATATAAATTATTTTGGTCTCTAACGAAATATTTAAGTATTTAATATAATACTAGGTAGTAGGGCACGTGCAACGCACGTGCGGTAATTTTTTATATATAAATTAATTTTGGTTATTTGAAATAGATAATGTCACTATTTAAATATTGTTCTAAAATAATATAACCGAACATATAAATCATTAAGCATACTAATAATAATTATTAATATATAATATAGCTTAATAGTATTTAAATATTGTTTTAAAGTATTACAGCCAACCATATAAATTGTTAAACATACTAATAATAATTATTAATTATAAAGCGTTTTTACAATTTTTCTTACTTGATTTTTTTGATTATGGGCTCATACTTATATAATTCATCAAATTTCTTGTTCTTGAGTCTTGTTCCCTTCCTTGTCTCTTTTTTGCCTTCAGCTTCTTCGTCAATGAGGATCGGTGTGGGCAAAATAATTACTTCCTCGTCTTGTTTTTTGTCTCTTTTCTTTTTCGGCTTGGCTAATTTTATAGCTTGTTGTTGATCATCTTCTTCCTTGATTTTCTTGATTCACCTTCCTTTTTTATCATCTTATTATTCTTGCTTTCATCCTTGTCCTATTGTTCACATTTTTTTCCAGTTGCATTATTCATTTGAACTTTATTTTGCTGGCACCTTTTCCAAACTACCGCTAAAATATCATATTTATGTACAAAAAAGTATTTCACACAAAATATTTTTGGTATAATATAAAAGTTTTAATAATGTCTCAAAAAATGGGATTAACATACAATTTTATGATGGTGTTTAAACTATATTGTAAGCAGTATATTAGTATTGTTATTGAAGTTCTAATGTAGGTATTGACAAAAAAATCTTTTATTAATTTTGAAATAATTAATTTTAAGTTCTTAGAATTAAAACAATTTTAACTCAATTAAGTAATTTACTTTTACAAATTCAAATTTAAATGTTCAAAATAATGTTTCATATTATTTTTATTCTAGTTCTCCAAATATAGTAAATAATTATGTAGTTATTTAAAAAGTTAAAAACAACCACTAATGATTTTTTCTTTTAAAAAATTAAGTTTAATATTTAATGAAAAATTATGATTTAATTAAATGTACAAACTATTTTTCTTCATGTTTATGTATGATAAAAAATCACATAAATAGCTAAGGAAAAATAATTATTTTTTTATTTTTTCTCTCATATTTTTTCTTTCTAATTCTTATTTTATTAATGGCAATGCATGAAATAGAAAATAACAACAGCAATAATAATTAAAAAATAGTCTAAAAATATTTGTGATTATAATTTAATAAAAGTGATAACTTTGTTACTATATTTATCCTTTATTTTTTTCTTCTTTTCCTAATAATATCATATTTTGTTATCTTTTGAAAGAAAAAAATATGTTTCTTAAAATTTTGGATTAGAATAATAATAGTAGTAATAGTTAAGTCATGAAACTTTTATTATTATTATAAATAAATAATTTTTTCCAATTTTAAAATATTTTTTTATTACATTAAGATGATAATAACGTTAGAATATTTATGTATCTCATATAATCCATAACTTTAGGTTTTTTTTCCTATAAATTATGACTTAGAACATGATTTCTTATTTAATTTTTTTATTTAAATCAACTTCATCAACATTTCGTCACTCGCATTAAGAATCCATGAGTGAGATTTTCTATGTATTTTTACAGCAGTCTATTAGGTTACACAAATTTACTCTCATCCATTTGTTATTAATTGAAAAAATATTTTAACTTTAAGGTTTTAAGGACTTCAAATTTATAATAAATATTTATTTAAATATTTTAGGTACAATGATAACTTGTAAATTAGTAACTAAATATTAATCAATTTATTTTATTATTTTTTTAATATATGACTCATGCGTGTTGCACGTTTTTTTCTAGAGAGGTGGGATTCAGAGTTGTGTCATCTAATTTTAATGATCAATTTAAAGATTCAAAAGGTTACTCATTGTAACAATATCTCATCTCAAAGTTAATTTAACTTGAACTTTCTAACGATTTTAAGTTTACGATAAATATTTATTTAATATAATTTATGTACCTATCGTATATTATTTTGATAATGTAGATCATGTGTTCGACCCATAATATTATAATGATAACTAAAAATATAACCAATTTTAAGGTAAACTACATAATTTTTTATAGTTTAAAAAATCTTTCACTTCGGACACTATAGTTTTAAGACTTACATTAGGAATCCTATAATATCCTAAAACATTTTAATATAATATTATAAATGGTTAAAAAATATTAAAAAATGGTAAAAAGTTAAAAAAAGCGTATAAATATTGAAGGAAAATGTATAACCATAAATATTTGATGATTAGATTAAAAAATATTAATTTTCAGTATCTCTTTTTAATTATCTAATTTAATCATTTTATATTATTCCAACTCATTAATCAACATTTGTCACTGAATTAATTTTAGGAAAAGTTATAAAATCTCTTTTTATTTTTCACTTATAGTTGTTTTATGATTTTCTTAACTTTAAAAGTAATTTTTTTCTGAAAAAATAAACCATATACTGCCTTCCAATTATAGTTAAATAATAAAAATAAAATAAATACTATTAACCCATGTAGAAAATATTTTATGTACAATATAAAATATTTATTTCATAAAAATAAAATTAATGTAAATTGTTTTGATAATATATAGCTAATATTATCAATACTTATAAATAAACTTCTCAATTATTCTCATAAAAATTGTTCTTCTTTTTACCTTATAATTTACGTTAGAAAAAGTATAAATATTACAATTTATTTTTCACTTTTATTTAGTTTATGTGTCTTCAACTCTCTTAAAATCAATCCCTTTACTAAATTTAATAATAAAATAAAATAAAAAATATTAACTCAAATAAAGAATATTATTTTTAAAATAATATAATAATACTTAAAATAATTTACATTTAAAAAATAGATTAATTTATATTTTACTCATTGTGACTATTTTTCAAATCCATACTTTTAAAGATATTTCTCACATTGTAGCTCCATGAATAGATTACTTAGATTGATCTCTTACAATCTCTTTGAATATAGTTAGGAACTTGTTGGTAAACCAAGGAAATTTTTTTTTTACCCATGTCAATATCACAAACAATGATAAATTTTAAAAATATATAAAAGTAAAAGTTCATAAGAATAATTTCATTGGAAGATAGTTTCGGTATTTAACATATTTTAGTTCTTAAATAAATTATCTCTCTTTTGTATTTTAGAATTTAAATTATTAAATTATGTAAATAATTTTTTTGTTAATTATAATTTAATATTATGATGTGAATATTTTATTATAAAAAATCACCTTCTTTCATTTTTCATACTATAAAAAAATATTTAATATAAATTTAAATTCTAAAGAATTTATTTAATATTAATTAATTTTAATAAATATATATAATTTATACAAATATAATTTATTTTTGCTAACTTTTTTAACTCACAATACTAAGTATATTTTTCTATGATAAATTATTTACTAATTTCAAGCTCTTACCAAAAGTTATGAATATTATAATTCTGTATCAATAACATGAGCTTAAATTATTGTAAAATGAATTTAATTTTATTAATATATTTTTAATAAATGACATTATCGATTATGTATTATCCTTTTACTTTTAAGAAAAAAAAAATACATGTCAAAATAATTTAATACCACATTATAAACATGCAAAATAAACTTCAAATTATTTTTTATAACTGTAACTTATTTTGTCCATCTAAGTAAATATAGTTGTTGATTTGAGCTAATTAAAAATACATGAACTTATTTGATATTAGTTGGAAATGTATAGGCAAGTGCAAAACATTAATTATTGATCATTCCTTCTTCCAAATTCTCGCAAGTAAGAACTTAGATATTTATGTACAACATTCAGAGCCATAAGCAACGAAATAACTCGGGGTCTTCTTTTCTAATCAGCTCACTTAAATTGCTATTTACTTTTCATTTATGTTTATGTGATTTTTACTACCTGTCTTTAAAAAAAACTAACATACAATTGAAACATTATATAAAATAATCAGGACATAAAATTGTTAAGTTTATATTCCCAATTTTGAATCAATTCAGTATCATATATATAAATTTCTCTAGAAAATTGCATATGTTTTGAAAAATGGAAAAAAACCTTAAAATCAATACGAATATGCAAACTTAATTCATAAAAATTAACCGAACATGAATAAAATGTTGTACATTCTTTGGTTTTTTAAAATAAATTGAATAAAATGTTGTATATGACTATATGCTAATTAGGTTAGGCTAGTTATGGAGAAAAAATAAAAATTAAGCAATACCAACTCTAATTACCACTAAGAAATATAATAGAGAAGTTGAATATATCTTGATTTATGATCGAGGAATTACTTAATATAAATAAAAAATATTAATCATTAAACACAAACAATAAAATAAATTAATTTAAAAAAATAAGAAAACAAAACAGATAATTATGATTATAATTTAAATTAACTAATTATGTTTTTAATTTTAGTTACTTATATTATCACATGCTTGGAAAACTAATTATATATTTTATTTTGGTATCTTTAAATCTTGTGGATCAATACTAATTCTATTCGCACGTGACCGGGTATTTAGGTATTTTATTATCTATATATACTATATATTTAATATATATTATCTAACTTAACTACCAACTGAATTAATATTAGTACTCCCGCTATTGTTAAGAATTCTGAATGCTCTCAAAAAAATTTATTATTATTTTCATCCTTTCTTTTAGATAAATTGGTTGAACTATTTTTTCCCAAATTTAAAAAAATTGATTTAATATACACTAATTATTCCAAAGTTTAATATTAATTTATTTAAAAAATATATATATATATAGTTTATACAAATATAATTTATTTTTGCTAACTTTCTTAATTCACAATACTAAGTATATTTTTCTATGATAAATTATTTACTAATTTCAAGTTCTTACTAAAAGTTATGAATATTATAATTGTTTATTAATTAAATAATTTTCATTTAATAATAGAAATAAAATTGCATTACCTAATTGAAAAATTAGTTTATAAGTTTTTTCACTTTCTAATTTACTATTATTAGTGTTATTTAAAATATTGTTACAAGCTACTTTAAGTGATTTTCTAATAAACTAACGAATGTAGGATGCCCGATTTTCTTTCCACTATTGCCACATAGGAAATATTTTTTTTCATTTTAAAGTTTTTGTTGTTGTTTATCTTGAAATTGAAAACATTATCTAGTTTTTATCTAAAACATTATACTAAATTCTCAAGAAATATATTTATGTACTCATTAAAAATATACTCAAAATATTTATATTGTAACATTTTATTTTTATTATATAATAATAATAAAAATTATTAACTTAATTAATTAAAAAATTAAATATATTTTTAGATAAACTATATAAATAAACCCTAAAGTTTACAAAATCTCCCACTTTGAACCCATTATTTTTAAAATTTGCAATATAAGCATGAAATTCGCAGCGTAAGCCTACATCAAAATTGCAATTTTGGTCTTTCTAATAATTAGAAAATTAGAAAATGGTAAAAAATATTATTAAGTTATTTAATTATTTTATCAATTACTAATTATTTTAATTTTTTAAAATATACTGATTATTTTGTTAAGAGTGATGTTGATTCGAACCAATTAAAAATATAGAGTATTTAATAGGTAGGTTAATTAATTTAATCAACAGTTGTCACTGAATTAAATTTAGGAAAAGTTATAAATTTTCTTTTTATTTTTCACTTTTATAATTTTCTTAACTTTAAAAGTAATTTTTTCTGAAAAAATAAACCATGTACTGCCTTGAAATTATAGTTAAATAATAAAAATAAAATAAATATTATTAACCCATGTAAAAAATATTTTATACAATTGAAATAAATTTAAAACATGAATTTGCAAGTAAGTGGTAATTTAAGTAATTTATTAAATAGTGTATGAAATTGTATAAATATACATATATGGATCGAACTAAATAAATACAATATGAATCTATTGTGCTTAAAGGAAAAGGTTGAAATAGCACGAAAATACAAAATCCGGTGGAATGATGTTATTTTCAACGCATGGTGCACCATTTGGGTGTTGATGAACATAGAATTAAGTTTCAAACGTAAAGCAAAAAGCAGAAAGAAATACATGAAATCAGACACTTCATGAGATGATTTCGTTAAATCATTTATACCTCTATGCTTTTTCGCAATTCTTTGCAATGAAGTTGTGCAACGTTGAAAAAGTTGATCAAGACTTTCTCCACCACCCTGCGCACACACACAATCATCAGGATACGCAAATAATTAATTTAAGTTAGATGGCAGGTTCCACCTTTATTATAAGGTAAATCAGAAAAAAATAATGATGATGGTTCAAACAATTTCGACAATCATAAATAGATACACATATAGACCGAGCTAAATAAATACATATATATAGGACTCAAATTAATTAAATATAGGATTTATATAATAAATATATAATTCATACCATAGGATCTATTGTGCTTAAAGGAAAAAGTTGAAAGCATAGCGATAAAAAGTACTTTCGACTTAGTTTATTTCAGTTACCAAAGTTGTTATAATAGACAAACTCAATCCCTTGACAATAAAAATGAATCCAAACGTTGCAATCATTACCCATAACATGCGCATTTGAAACATAAAAAAGAATAAGGTTGAGTGTTGACAGCAAAATAAGTTACTAACCTTGAAATCGAACAAAACCTTGGGCTGAATAGATCACTCAACCTTTACATAGCTGCATAGTTGTCGACTATTGACAGAGATGAGAATGTATCAAGCTCATTCTTTGTGACTTTAATAAGTACTCAAATTAATTAAATATAAGATTTATATAATAAATATATAATTCATATCACAACTCGATTGATAATTGGAGGAATTGCCAAGCAAGGTGCTACCAAAAACACGACGGATCTGTGAAGATGAAAACACAATTAGCATGTTAAATATATTACTAAAAAGCTATTCGTGACATATAGATCTATTTCAATTGAAGAAATTAATTATTCAACCAGCTTAAAGAAATATGAAAAATAAAGATGAAACCAATTAAAATGAATTAGATGAAAGTGAAGCAGATTTATTCAATTTTAATAGGTAAGTTAATTAATTAAATAAGTAGTTGAATAATAGATTTATTCAATTTTAATAGGTAGGTAATTTTAAAAATTAAAAGACTATTACACCCTTAAGTTTTTTAATAATTAAAGGGTATAATAGTAATTTAAGAAAATAAGCCTCTTCGTGCTTTTTATATAGTATAGATAATTCATTTGGCACGTATAATAGCCCGAGTGGGTCATGTATGTTTAGAATGAGAATTGTTTGGGGTTGATATAGAATACAGGTTGAGAAATGCTTCCACTACTTAGACCCAACAACAACAAAATCTGAAACGGAAAAATGAGATTGTGATATTCACCCTGAACAGTGATTAGAGTAACAAACATAGCACAAGAAATTAAGAGGAGGATGGCTGACTTCATCTTTTGTTAGATTTTAATTCGATGGGATAGTAAATGCAAAGTTATGTGATCTCTTTTTTATAGTAAATTAGAAAATCTGGAATTTCAATGGCTGGTGTATGTTCTTACTGGATTTCTTAATCTAGTTGATTTTGTTCCTTTTGTGTTTGTGACTTTTTGAGGGAGGAAGGAATTTACAGCTACCTCTGTGCAGTTTTCCTTTACCTCTTCTTTTTTGTTTCTAACAAGGGGAGATTTAATTCCATACATACTGATTGCTGAATTATTCCAAAATGTACATATGACAAATCAATAAGATGATTTAAGTATATCAAACACTAATATCATTAACAACAAATGGGCCATTGTATTCACTATTGGCTATTCCACTGCTTATTGCCAATTAATTTTACACATTCCCCTAACATTGTGCATACGTAACTATTAACTATTACAAAATCCATCCCGTCTATCAAAGCAATATTAACGGTGTGTTTAGTTGGAAGGAGGGAAACAGGAGGATGGAGGGGAGGAAGGAAAATGAGTGGAAATTAATTTTCCACAAATATATTTGGTTAAAAGAAAATTGGAAGGAAGAAAAAAAATGTAACAAATGACATTTTTGCCTATATTTTATTATAAATATTTACTATTTTCGATTTTTATCTCGGCGTGTGTACAAAAATTGTCTAACCAATTATGCTAAGGTGGAAAAAAATAATTTAAAAATACAATCAAGTTAGGTAATTGTGGATGGATGAACCCTTAGATGATTTATTTACTGTTATATGTAATTACCTGGTTAGACAATCTTTATAGATATACTAATATAAAAAACTAGAAGTAATATATGATTTGTCCAGATATGAGTGGAAAAATATTTATCGATCCCCATGCCTATTTTGAATTTTGTTTCCTTCCTTCATATTCTCTTTTGCATCAAAATAAGAGAAAACGTTTTCCCTCCATCCATTTTTCTTATAACTAAACAGTAAACACAGTGTAAGTTTTGTAAACATCATGTTTTGTCAAGGTAGCTGATGAGTGCGGAAACCAACAAATTTTAAATAGTACAATTAACCATGCAATAATTAATTTAAACTGTAGCAAGTGGTAAAAAGAGATCGTTCTGCAGAAATTTCACGTCTAATTTAATTCATGTTTAATAACCAAAATTCGTAATAGTGGTAAACACCAATAAAGAGGTTGTCTGGATTGCAATTAATTAACAAATAAAAGAAACAAGAAAAGTAACAGATGAAGGTTGATTAAACTCAAGTGACAAGCAATTCCCGGTAAAAACTCTAATCAAACCATGATTCATTCAGTTGATCATCGACGCAAATATTTTCAAAACCAATTTTCATAGAAAGGCTATAGAAATCAGAGACTCTCTAGATTTCCTGCTCTCCACCTATTCAAAATTAACAAAGAAACTCTCTATTGAAAATTCCTAATCGTCCAAACAATTCTAAGAGACTCTCTATAGAATTTAATTAAGTGATTGACGAACACACAGAGAGAGACCTTTCACAAACCTAGGAGAGAGACACTCTACTCCTATAAGTAAGACTCTACTCTTTTTCTAATCAGCTCGCAAACCAATTAGTTGCCTTCAGATTCATGATAACATGGACTCCAAAATTACCAAGAAAGACCGTAACTAAACATGCTTAATTCTAAATTGATCAAGTTTAAAACAAACACGAATAGTCTGACCGTAAATCAAAAAGAGTAGAGATATGAAAATTGGAATTTAATAAGTACAGATTTGATCTCACAAGAGAAGAATCATGGCTCAAATAGTCTTATCAGGAATTAAATAATTTAGCTACTACAAGTCATAATTAATTCACAAGAGAAATAAACATCCAAATGGAATTAATTAATTAAAGAGTAAAAGGAGAAGAATTTCAGTCTCAATGGCAGTCAACAAAATTGAGGAAGAAGAGATGCCAACCTCTCTGCCAAGCTGTTTCCTTAAAAAGATAAATTCAATCCTTATCTCCTGAAAACTAGTTTTACTCTAATTTGAAATTTAAAAAGATTGTTTTGATATCTCCTAATTGGAATTGAAGTGCTAAAGCTATTACAAGAGTTTACAGCAGCAACACTTCTTCTTTGGAAGCTCAAGACGCATGACGCGTCATTCATTTGGCAGCCCAAGCCCATGTCATATCTTTCAATTTCTTTGGCTGTCTTGGGTCCATCTCTTCAAAAATCAGCAGCAACACTTCATTGTTTTTGGCTCAGGAAAACAAATTGGCTGGTTCTATTCACTTTCATCCACATCAAGCATGCAACGATAGCTTTTCATTCCTTTCTCGTCAACTGGTTCCGCAATCCATAATATGCAAAAATGGAATCAAATCATCACTAGCAGCAATAATATCATCCAAATAATTCAGATTAAACCCATAAAAATCAGCATGAATGCATTCAATCAGTAGCATTGCTAAATTAAAGACGATAAAGGTCTCTGTTTGGTCTTTTATTAAGTGAGAAAAAAACAGGCTGATAATCCCTTTTGGTCAAAATAGATTTTAATAGTTAATAGAATTGTATAAGTAACACCATAAGTACTTGTCAATCCTAATTCCTAACCACTTGGATTTAAGTTTTCTCTGCAAATAAAAAGCCAGGCACAAATATATTAAGCGACTATTGTACACATTTTTGGGGTTTAAAACCGAATATTTTCTTCTGTAAATTGTACTCTACATAAAAATTCCGCTGCACAACATTGCCCAGAACCATAGCAAACGCTGGGTCTGTTTTCAATGGCAAGACACCCGCCATCTAAGGTGTTGCTGAACTCGAAATAATTTTGAAGATTCAACTTCATACGCGCTCTCTTACCTTTGAACCGCAACATCATAGTTGGTAAAAGATTCGAATTTTCTCGGGTAAGACCTAGAAAACACAATTTGAAGTACCCGATGTCCCATGATGGCACGACATTTGGCGTGTAATGACGACCCAACACAATTTCGAATTGGGTGGATACGAGGTCGAAAATAGGACTCGCCATCACCATGTAGGTTGAAACTGAATCAATTAGGGTCCCACCTTGGGTACCATTGCCCACCCGAGGGAAGAGGTATTCACCGGGTATATTGATGCGGGTCTTCCCGACGGTAATTTCTCTCAGCACCACGTAGTAAAATTCTGTACTGGTCCGACCCAGGACAGTAACCGAATTTCCCAAGACCCATCTGGTTCTGGAGGGAATATGGTCTGTTGCTAAATCCGGCAATTCCCACGGATAATTCTTTTGATATTACGGAGCATCCGAGAGCAAAATCGGGCACGGACAGTGTTGAGTCTGATGATAATTCTGGGAAGTGCAGTATCTCTTTTGAAAACTTAAATCAACTTTTATATTCCTCTAAGTTGTGGTGGTGCTTACACACGAAATCAACAAGGCCTTTATATAGGCACTATCTTGCCAAAGAAAAACTGAAAGACAATTAAAATTTATTTAAGACCACTAACTCCTGTAACACCTCTTGGCCTTTCAGCTACAAAAACGCTTGACCTTTTACCTTCTACTAACGTCTAAATTTAAAACCCACTAAATAACATTTAATGTTTATTCAACAAAACTCCCCCATAAACTTAAATGTTTCTACCATCCGTCATGCCAATCAACTTCTTGCATTTGTCGAGAAGTACTTTCGGTAATGGTTTTGTGAAGATATCCGCAACTTGTTCCTGACTTGCCACATGCACCAGTTCCACATTTCCTTCCTTCACATGATCTCGGATAAAGTGAAACCGAACGTCGATGTGTTTGCTTCTTTCATGGTTCACTGGGTTCTTTGCCAACTCAATTGCTGATGTGTTGTCAACTTGAATCACGGTTGCACCTAGTTGCTTTAGCTCCATCTTGCTCAACAAATTTCTAAGCCATATCGCATGACATACACACCGAGATGCTACCACATATTCAGCTTCACACGTCGAGAGCGTCACGATTGGTTGCTTCTTGGAAAGCCAAGTAAACACAGTATCTCCCATAAAGAACACATATCCCGATGTACTTTTCCGATCGTCTATGTCTCCGCACCAATCGCTGTCGGAGTAGCCAATTAACCTGTAGTCTTCTGCTTTCGAGTAGAACAACCCGAGTGACACCGTTCCTTGGATGTATCGTAGGATTCGCTTTAACGCCTTCCAATGTGAATAAACCGGCTCCTCCATGAACCGACTTACAATGCCGACACTTAATGAGAGATCTGGTCTTGTGCATGTGAGATAGCGTAGACTTCCTACCAAACTCCGGTATCTACTCACATCGACACGTTCTCCTCCATCGAACTTCGAAAGTTTTGCACCTGGTTCCATTGGGGTTGATACCGGGTTGCAATTTGCCATCTTGTACTTCTTCAAAATCTCCTTTGCATATGTCTCCTGTGATACAAAAATACCCGTCTCTACTTGTCTAACCTCCAAACCAAGAAAAAACTTCATCAAGCCCAAATCTGTCATCTCAAATTCCCGTGTCATTGTGCCCTTAAACTCTTCTATCATCTCATCACTGTTACCCATAAAAATGAGGTCATCGACATAAAGAGCAACAAATAACACATTACCTCCATTCTTCTTTGCGTAAAGGGCATGCTCGTAGGGACATTGCTTGAACCCGTTCTCCTTGAAATATGTATCGATACGTGTATTCCATGCCCGTGGTGCTTGCTTCAACCCGTAAAGCGCCTTCTTCAACTTTAGCACCTTCTTCTCTTCTCCGACTTTCATGTACCCGGGTGGTTGTTCGATGTAGACATCTTCTTTAAGCACACCATTCAAGAATGCCGACTTGACATCCATTTGAAATATCGGCCATTTGAATTGAGCAGCTTGTGAAATGAGTAATCGGATTGTCTCCATTCTTGCAACAGGAGCAAACACCTCATCATAGTCGATTCCTGCCTTTTGCTTGTATCCCTTCGCAACAAGTCGTGCCTTGTACCGTTCTCTCTCGCCTTGAGCATTCATCTTTTTCTTGAACACCCACTTCACACCAATAGGTTGACTGTCTTTCGGTAATTCTGCTAGCTCCCATGTGTTATTTCGATCGATCGCCTTAATCTCCTCGTTCATGGCAGTTTGCCACTTCTTGTCTTGTACTGCCTCTTCAAAACTGATATTTTCAGCATCTGCCAAAAGACATACGAGGTGTACCTCATCTGTCGAATCATACAAATCTTGCAAGCTTCGCATTTTGGGTTGTCGTGGTTCATCTTCATCATCGGTAGTTTCAGAGTTTGTTGGTATGCTTATTGGTCCAACGACTGATGATTCTCCAACTTCGATGATAGCCTCCGTCGAATTGTTCCAGTCCCACTTGCTTGCTTCGTTTACTCGCACATCACGACTCACCATCACCTTTTTGCTTATCGGGTCGAGTAGCTTGTACCCTTTTGTCTTCTCATCATACCCAATAAAAATATACCTTTTGCTTTTGTCTTCGAGCTTCGTTCTTCGTTGATCTGGTACGTGTGCATAAGCCACACTACCAAACACTTTGAGATGAGAAACTGTCGGCTTTTGTCCACTCCATGCCTCTTGTGGTGTTTGATCATCTAACTTTGCATGTGGACACCGATTTTGCACGTATATGGCGCATTGCACGGCTTCAGCCCAAAATTCTTTTGGCATTTTCTTGCTCTTGAGCATTGACCGAACCATGTCGAGAGTGGTCCGGTTCTTCCTCTCGGCCACACCATTTTGTTGAGGAGAGTATGGCGCAGTTAGAAATCTCCTTATGCCTTGCTCCTCGCAATACTCCATGAAAGCCGTCGAGGTATACTCACCACCTCTATCAGACCGTACAACTTTGATGTGTCTACTAGTTGCCTTCTCCACCATCACTTTGAACCTTTTGAACACCTCGAATGCCTCGGATTTTTCTTTCAGAAAATAAACCCAAGTTTTTTCGTGAAAAATCATCAATAAAGATAATGAAGTACCTTTTACCGCTGAAAGATTCGGGGGTGATTGGTCCACATATGTCGGTATGAATCAAATCGAGAGTATTTTTAGCCTGATATTCTGCCTTCTTTTGAAACGAGGTTCTCGCTTGCTTACCAAGCACACACTCTTCACAAAATTTGCCCTCATAGTCCATGTCCGGAAGCCCATGCACCATGTTCTTCTTTGCTAACTCTTTTAGACCACCATGATGTAAGTGACCAAAACGGAGATGCCACAGCGATGCCTTGTCTTCCATGTTGACTTGCAAACATTTTCCTCGCACGCTTCTCAAATTCAATTTGTACATACGATTTCTTCCCATCTCGACTTGAGCAACCAGATGCCCTTGTTTGTTCTTCAAGTGTAGTAGCCGGTCTTTTAAAAGTATAGAGTAACCTTTCTCCGTGAGTTGTCCCAAACTCAAAATGTTGGTCTTAAGGTCTGGTACGTAATAAACATTTTGGATTGACCCTATCAAGCCATCCTTTTGTAGGTAACAAATCGTACCTTGGCCTTTGACCTCCACCTTTGATGCATCTCCAAATGACACATGACCATCTTCAATCTTTTGCATCTTTTTGAATAGGTACTCGTGACCGCACATATGGTTGCTTGCCCCCGAGTCGAGGTACCATAAAGTGTCATTGTTGATGTTGACTTCATTTTGAGCCATCAAAAGAAAGCTTTCATTTGCTTCGTCTTCCAAGGCTAGGTTGGTTGTTTCTTCCACTCTTTTATCGACTCGACAATCTTTTGCAAAATGCCCCACTTTACCACAGTTATAACATTTTTCGGAGTTGCAATCCTTCGCGTAGTGACCATACTTGTAACACTTATAGCACTCGACGTTGGAATAGTTCGAACGGCCACCTCTTCCTCGACCGCGTCCTCTTCCACGCCAATTTGGTTGGCTCGACTGTCCCTTCTCCTTATTGTACCCTTCATGACTGCTGCCTTGACCATTGCGACCATTTCCACGACTTCCACGACCACGCCCTCTACCTCGAAAATTTTGAGAATAGAGTGCCTTTTCGTCTTTGATTGACGCCTTGGTTTGAAGTGCTTGCTCGAGTGTCTCCTCCTTCTTTTTCTTCTTACGTTGTTCGTGTGCCTCAAGGGAACCGACAAGCTCATCGACTGTGAGCGTCGCAAGGTCCTTTGATTCTTCTATCGCGCACACAACATTCTCAAAATTGTCGGTTAATGATCTCAAAATCTTCTCCACAACTCGCGCATCGGTTAACGCTTCGCCATTACGATTGAGTTGGTTCACCACGGTTTGTACACGCGTGATGTAGTCAGATATACCTTCTGACTCCTTCATCTTCATGCTCTCCAACTCGCCACGAAGAGTCTGGAGACGCACTTGCTTGACTCGGACGACTCCTTTGCACACTTTTTCTAAAATGTCCCACGCTTTTTTTGAAGTAGTTGCACCAGCAATCTTCTCAAAGCCCGACTCATCAACGGCTCGGAACAACATGTATAGTGCCGCCTTATCCTTCGATCGCGCCTCTTTCAACGCCTTATTTTGAGCCGCCGTATATCCCGTGGTATTTGTTGGTTCTTCGAAACCTTCTTCGACCACCTCCCACGTATCTTGAGATCTGAGAAGAGCTTTCATTTGAATGCTCCAGTTCTCGTAGTTCACCTTCGTTAGTCGTGGCAGCGGCATTTGACCCGTCACATTTGCCATTGGCTCCGCTACCAATTTGAAAACTTAAATCAACTTTTATATTCCTCTAAGTTGTGGTGGTGCTTACACACGAAATCAACAAGGCCTTTATATAGGCACTATCTTGCCAAAGAAAAACTGAAAGACAATTAAAATTTATTTAAGACCACTAACTCCTGTAACACCTCTTGGCCTTTCAGCTACAAAAACGCTTGACCTTTTACCTTCTACTAACGTCTAAATTTAAAACCCACTAAATAACATTTAATGTTTATTCAACATCTTTTAGTAGATACCGGACACTAAACCCGGAACCATATACTGCCCCGTATGAGCAATTACTTGACAGGGTACTACTGCAGTATGGAGCAATCAATTTGCAGTTCGGGTCGGTGCAATTGAACCATTTGGCGGTGGAGGAGATGTTTGGGTGAAATTTTGGGATGTGTTTGGGTTTGGGAGTTGCCGTGAAGTTGTAGCAGGTGTAATTTGAGTTGTAGGTGCAGGGGAGCCAAACAAGGCACTCCCTGTGTCCAAAACAAAGGAATTGGTACTCTGAGGGTGAATAGGTAATAGTCTCCACCTTGGGCGAAGCCGCGAAGGTTTGCGGTGTCGTGCGGCGGAGAGGAGATGAAGCGTGATGCTCGTCGTTGTTGCCGCCGTGGGTGACACCAATGCGGTGAAGAGAATCGAGAGGAAGATGAGGAGAGCCATTTGGTTCAAATTTTCCAATGTTTAATTTCGCTGTCTTGGAAATTGGAATCGTAAGTGAGATCAGGTGTGCATTAGGTGGTGAATTTGTGCACAAATTGAAACAGTTTATACAAATTGTAGAAGCCACTAAAATTAGGACCGTGAGGTGGTGAGAAATTAAAATATCTCATAAGTGGTCAAGATTAAACAAAAATTATTTAACAATACATTTGAGTGAGTATTTCAGAACACGCACACCATACATGCGACCCACCGTTCGAATTTTTTTTTTTTAAATTCTCAAAGAGGGAGAGGTGAGAAAATTGAAAATTTTAAGAAATTTTGGTGGAATAATTAGTGTTGCTATTCGATTTTTTTTTCCTCAAAACTTTTCGTATTTTTAGCGTCAATTTTTTGAAATCGTATTTCTGTTTATTTTTGTCCATTTGTTATTTATTTTTATATCTTACGTCGTTTAAATTTTATTTCGTAATTTTTTCATTTTTTTATCATTTTTTTGTTCGACGGTTCCGAGTAAAATTTCTCGAAACCGATGATCAAACATTTTCGTTCATTAGCTACCAATTTTTTATTATTATTTTATTTCGCGTCATTTCGTTTCATTTCGCTTAATTTATATTTTTAGCATTTTTTACGTTCGAACTTTTATCGCTTACGAGTAAAATTTTATCGAACTATATAGCGAACTTTTCGTCGCTTACTGTGTACTAATTGTTTTATTTAATTTTATTCTACGTTTTAGCTATTTCGGTTCGAGTTTTTATTCATTTCACGCAATATTGCTCGTACCATCGGCTGAACCAAATAAATAAAAGGGAGGAGTCAACTTTTGATTTCAACCATTGATCTGGTTGACCAGATCAAACGGCTGAGATAATTAACCGTCATTGGACATGTTCCTCACTTTGGTTCATGCACAGAAGCGCAAACCAGGCTCGCCCTCATCTCCTCGCGATCAAATCGCTCCTCGATCGTCGTCCCAAAGCTACCAGACACCTCCAATCGCTCCTCATCATCGCTCCGACGTCATGCCACCCTCATCCTCTCCTCAACCGACTCAAACGCCTTTAAATACCAGCTATCTCAAGCATTTCGCTTCACCAATTCACGAACGAATCCAAGCATACCCTCTCTCTAAAAGATCTCTCTCACTAGCAGCTCGCTCAACGAAAGGTTGAAGCATATTTTCAATATTCAAGTTTTCGTTTTTTAAACGTTTTATGCCAGTATTTTCCAAGAATTAAATCGTTCGTGTTTTGATGAAAAAAATTGCTTTTTTGATTTCAAATAATTTATTCAATGCTCTAGATTAATTAAATTGCTTCGTTTCTCCGAATTTCTGGACATTTCGGGCGAATTTTGAGCTTTTGTTTAATTAATCAATTTGCCGTTTTTAATTAAATTAAGCACTGTTTTTTATTAATTGAAATTCTGTGATTATTTGATTAAATTTCTGTGTTCATTGATCTTATTTTGGTAGTAAAAATTCCCATTTTCATCGACGTTGGCCGGACCTTGGTCGCCGGCGAACCAAGGTTGAAGACGACTGGAGAGAGCTCTTTTTTAAATCTTTGGTCTGGGTTGTTTGGGAGTGGGCTGGCGCTGTTGCTCAGGCCCAGGCAAGAAAGAGAAGCTGGGCCGCGTCCCTTGCGCAGGCCCAGGCGAGAGGAAGGGATGGGCGGCGTGGCCAGCCCACCCGGAGAGGAGAAGAGAGCAGCCAGCCCATCTGATGGGCTGGGCTGGTCTGTCTTGGGCCTGATGTGAGACCAGCTGACGGGCCCAGTTTCTTGGCCCAGTGGGACGGGCTCAGATTCCGCCTTCACTTATTTTTCATACCGACTAATCGTATGCTTGTACTATTTAATTAATTATTTTTGTATGCCATCGAATGTTTAAATAATTATTTTGCTCACGTTTAATTACTAAAATTAATTATTTTATTTGCGTACGATAGTTGTTAAATATTTATTTGTTTATCGATTATCATCTTCTCGTACTAATAATCTCGGCTTTGTAGGGTAAATCAATTGTCACCGTCCGCAAGTACACCTTTCTCACCCTTTTATTTATTTTAACGTTTTTTCGCACATATACTCGAATGCATGATTATTTAGAAATGTTATAATTTAATTCGCTTAATTCGCATGATATAAAGTAATGGGTTCGATCTTTGCTAATGTAATGATGATTAAAATATAACTAATTTATATTAAAAAAATGTATGGTTGTACCTAACTTTATTTTTTTAATTTTATTTATGGCATATCTTACTTTGTTTGCAAATGATTCTCAATATAAATTTAGTGTAGCTAATAATCTATAAAAGGAAGAGAAAATAAGTAGTACTACAAGTTAAGGGGGCATTTAATTGGTTTTAAATATATTTATTACCGGTGGCAAAAATCTT
This sequence comes from Viola odorata, assembly GCA_963691705.1. Lineage (NCBI taxonomy): Eukaryota > Viridiplantae > Streptophyta > Magnoliopsida > Malpighiales > Violaceae > Viola > Viola odorata. Next base: position 55,261,160 of record OY829543.1, on the reverse strand, counting down.
TTAGAAAACTTATGATGTTGAATATGATGTTTGCAATATTTAGAAACAAGATTACTAATAAAGTTTGTTGATGAGCAGAACTAGCTAATTAATGGACCTTAATTAAAACTGTTGGTCAATTGATGAGATGATGGTATTAATTATTGGTCAATTGATCAGATTAAATCCATCTGTGTTTCAACTCTTGTTTAGAAATTGTTATAAGTATATTCAACTAATCAATTGACCAACAGTTTTAATTAAGGTCCATTTGTGTTTCAATTAATGCATGAATTAATTGATTTTCTATCACGACTCCTTTAATTCGTCCACTACACCATCACCTATAATCTCATTAACCTGAAAAATTACTATTATCAATCCTAATAATAGAAAATGTTCAAGTTAATTTTGGTGCTCTTAAATTCTTTTTGCCCAAGTGAATCAAATATTTTATGAGTCGTGGGCTGATACTATAAAGCTGAGTTTTGATAGTGAAAAAATAAAAATAAAAATAGGTCCAACACTTATACCTTATCTGCTTCTTCTTTTTGGATTTCGTCGTGCTATGGTACACGGTTGAGTTTAACAATAAACAAGTAAAAAACCTGTCAATCGAGTCCGGATTGTAAAAAAATGGACAAAAGATAAATGCAACAACCTGTCAATCGAGTAGTTCATAAAATGGACAAAAGATAAATGCAACAACCTTTGTGTGGAATGTGGAGACAATCAATTCGGTCAATCGAGTAGTTCATTATGAATATTATAAATAAGCCTTCATCAAATCATAAACATTATAAATAAGCCTTCATCAAATCAAACTTCATAACCCTCATCAAATCAAACGAAAATGGCCAATACAACCAAAAAATTAGTTTATTCCATCTCCCTTGTCACCGTCGTCACCCTCATCTCAATATCTTTGTTTTTCACCATCCATCACCACCACCACCACTCCAAATTCTTCTACTCCAACTTTTCTGCATCTCTCCCCGTGTCTTTGTACGAAGGAGGCTACACATTTGCCCTCCCTCTTGGCACTCCTTCTCAAGAAGTCTCTTTAACAATAGACACGGGAAGTAGTCTCGTTTGGGTCCCTTGCTCGTTCCCCCTCACTAACTACACATGCTTTCAGTGCGACTCTTCCAATCCCACCTTCAAGCCCAACATTTCCTCCTCATACAGTTTTGTGGGCTGCACCGGCGCACAATGCAAATTGGCCGGTATGTATACATGCTATTCAACCTACCATTATTGTGAATACGAACAACACTATGGAATAGGTGATACTACTGGATTATTGTTAACAGAGACTCTCCGTCTCGGTACCCACAATGTACCTCAATTTATGGTGGGCTGCTCCACAAGTTCAAGCCAACTTGCCACCGGCCTTGCCGGGTTCAACAACCACCCGGCCTCGCTCCCTAAGCAACTAGGCCTCCGTAAATTTGCCTATTGCTTCTCATCATCCGGCGGCGGGACCCTTGTTTTGGGCAGTTCCAACCCCGAAGTAAAAAATCTGAGCTACACTCCATTCTTGACGAGCTCAGACCCTGGCTTTCAACAGTTTTACTACGTACTCTTGCGTAGCATTACCGTGGGAGATACCCGTATAAATATACCAAGTAGCTATATGTTTCCTAATAATGGAGGGCAAGGGATGTTGGTCGACTCCGGCACAACCTACATGATAATGGTGAGTCCCATTTTCGAGTTGGTGGCATCCCAGTTTGTGAAAGTGTTGGGTGAGCAATACCCATCGCAACGCTATCCATCAAACATCGGGCATAATTTGTGTTTTCCGGGTCTTACCCAAGAGAAATCAAAGATTGTCCCGAAATTGGTATTTGAGTTCGATGGTATTGGAGCTCGTATGGAGTTGCCACTCGAGAATTATTTCCAGTTTAAAGAAAACTACGCTTGTCTTGCCATTAACGACATCCCTATGAACAAGACCAGACTTTTTTATGCCATTATTTTGGGAAACAACGCGCAGCAAAATTTCTACGTAGAGTACGATATAGAAAATAGGAGGCTTGGTTTTAAACCATATATGTGTACTCTCTGATTTTATTTCATTATGTTGCTTTATAAGCTTTATAAGCTTCTTTCTTTTCTATTAACTAGGTAGATAGGGCACGTGCGTTGCACTGTGCGGCAATTTTTTATATGAAATTAAATCATTTAATTTAGATATTATTTATAAATTAATTTTGGTTATTTCAAATAGATAATGTCACTATTTAAATATTGTTCTAAAATAATATAACCGAACATATAAATCACTAAGCATACTAATAATAATTATTAATATATAATATAGTTTAATAGTATTTAAATATTATTTTAAAGTATTACAGCCAACCATATAAATTGTTAAACATACTAATAATAATTATTAATTATTAATTATAAAGCGTTTTTACAATTTTTCTTGCTTGATTTTTTTGATTATGGGCTCATACTTATATAATTCATCAAATTTCTTGTTCTTGAGTCTTGTTCCCTCCCTTGTCTCTTTTTTGCCTTCAGCTTCTTCGTCAATGAGTATCGGTGTGGGCAAAATAATTACTTCCTCATCATATTTTTTGTCTCTTTTCCTTTTCGGCTTGGCTAATTTTTTAGCTTGTTGTTGATCATCTTCTTCCTTGATTTTCTTGATTCGCCTTCCTTTTTTTATCATCTTATTATTCTTGGTTTCATCCTTGTCGTATTGTTCACATTTTTTTATTTGAACTTTATTTTGCTGGCTCCTTTTCCAAACTACCGCTAATGACTCCTCGTCTTCATCAGTTTCTTCTTCAGTTAGTGTGCTATTTTTAGTTGCATTTGGTTTCATCCTTGTCGTATTGTTCACATTTTTTATTTGAACTTTATTTTGCTGTCTCCTTTTCCAAACTACCGTTAATGACTCCTGGTCTTCATCAGTTTCTTCTTCAGTTAGTGTGCTATTTTTAGTTGCATGAACCTCTTCAACAATAAATATATTCCTCTGTCGCTCGCTCTCATTTTAGCAACAACTTAGCTTGTTAGTACTTCTTTATACACCACATTTTTAACATAAGCTCGTCTTTTTTTTTTAAGGTTGTCTGTCTTGACTAAAAGCTTAACTGTCCATGCGAGAAGACATCTTCAGGCAAGTAAACTCCTACATTTGGTATTGTCTGACCTTGAGCTTTATTTATCGTCATGGAGAAACAAAGTCGCACAGGAAATTGCTTTCGAACAAATTTAAATGGATATGTTCCAGCTTCTGCCTGTGACAAAGGTATTCTTGGCAAAAAAACACGTTTACCTGCATGTTGGCCAACTGTTATTTCTACATGTATGACATTGCGTTCAAATCCTCGACAAACCATTCTAGTCCCATTGCATAATCCATTTGGTGGATCTAGATTCCGCAACAACATTATAGGGCAATTCTTCTTGAGTTCTAGTATATGTGGCGGCAATCCATTTGGCATCAATGTATCTAGGAATTCTTCTTGGTAACAATTGTTTTCATCATCAGATGCGATATCAAAGCTCTTAAATATTGTGTCATTTCCGGGGAACAATGATATCATTCTATTATTCAACTCATCAACATATTCATTCTTGGTAGCCAGTATAGCACGATTTGTTATGTACTCAGGTAATGTTGCATTTTCTCGAAGTGAGGGGTTGACACTGTCAATCAAACGGTTAATGGAAGATTCATAGTTGTCATACTTAATTATCATCTCTTCTAGTAAAGATATCATGTCATCATCTATTGTTGGCTCTTCTCCATTTCCTATTCGGAGTAAAAGTTTGCTGAATTCTAAATCTGAGCTAGCCCTCATATTTCTAGATAATTTCAGTCTTCTCATATAGTGTCATAAGTATGACCTTACCAAACTTGCTCCCACAGTTTCTGATCTCGTCCCTCGTGGTACTACAGGTAGTACTTGCCTAAAATCACCTCCAAAAACCACAACTTTACCACCAAATAGTTCATTGTTGTTCATTATATCCCTTAAGAATCGATCAACCATCTCTATTGCGCATCGTTTTGCCATTGGAGCTTCATCCCACAGAATAAGTCTTGCCCTTTTTATTAACTGAGCCTTGGGTTGTTGTTTTGAATAGTTGCTTTCACTTGATTCATGAACATCTATAGGGATACCAAATCGTGAATGAGCAGTACAACCTCCTGACATGATTGTAGCAACAACCCCACATGTCGCAGTTGCAAGTCCAATCATCCCACGTGATCGAACATTAGCTAGCAATGCTTTGTATAAATATGTTTTTCTTGTTCCTCCTGGTCCATCAACAAAAAATACCCCATTGAAATTTGAATCAACTTTTTCTATAATTGCCTTAAAAGCCTCTTCTTGTTCTGGATTTAACTTTGATTGTGCCTCTATATCTTCCAATGTGACTTTAATGGACAATTCATCTGCAATCTCCTTTGGCAATGTCGAATCATGTTCCAAACTTATCTCCTTTAATGTAGGTAAATCATAGTTCTTAACACTTTTCCCCATACTTTCAAATTAAAATTAATACTCTTGAGTGTTAATGCTAATACCTCCTCTGCGCTTGAATTTCGATGGGTTCTTTTATAGTCTTCAGATAATGCATCACAATAGAGATCTCATAACTTCCTTACATCTTCAGGCTGATAATAAATTAAATAAAAAATATAAACGTTAATAAAAAATGGCTTAAATTAATATAAACATAAACAAAAATATTCGGGGAACAACGCAGTTGGTTTAGAACTCTTGCTGCATCTTAATCTTAATATTTATAAATTAAAAAGGCATTTGACAAAATATAGGCTATACGAAAAAAATGGATTTAAAAGATGTAAAAGTGAGGATAGTAAATTCTACTAAATTTAGTTTTTTAGTGACTTAATTTGAAAATTACCTGACAATACACCAAAATAGTAGCGAATAGTCTGCGTAACTCCAATGGCATTTTAAACATAACTGCTTCACTTAGACACGCTGATATACTCTCGTCAGATTCAAGAAGTCCTCTCTTTTGTGCTGATTGTTTGAATGTTTTGCATATAACTTCATTTACTGTCAATAAATCTTCAAAAGATTTTGGCCCTCTAACATGATTCAATAATAACCTTAGAAAATATCTTTCTCCTTCTTTTGGATTTGCAGTATTTACACGGCCAATCACACCCCTTGTTGATTCTCTTTTTTTCCATGCTTTTTCTTTAGATTGCCAGACAAAATGTACAGGAAATTCCCTGTAGTAAAAATATAAGAAATAATTATGTGAAAGATATCATATTGGAACATTAATTAATGTACTATATCTACAAATATAAATAAATAATATAATATATATATATACTAATAGTGGCATTGGAAAATAAATAAGTAAAGAAATAAAATTTTAAGAATAAAGTTTTTTTCTTGCCTGCATAAATATTGTCTTGCATTTGGATTCTCAGAACATGTTGTAAAGAATTCTGTAAGCATTGTCTTCGATACATGCTCCCAAAGTACCACTTCTTGCAAATTTTGATTTTTCCAATAATAGACAGCCTGTTTATTAGGCAAATATAATTGCAAATTTATCACCGGAGGATTCATCTCATTAAAATTGAATTCATATATCCTCCATGCACCTTCTTGTGGAGAGACAAATCTCCCATCTTGAAATTGTTCTATCTCATCAACCAAATTATTCCCATCATTTGATGCAATGTATACAGATATTTTGTCATGCCCTTTGTATACATACTTATAAAGATATTTCACTGATTTAATGCTGGAGCAGATCTCAACATTTATGTGGCAACCATATCTTGTAAGCAAGTAAGAGTTATACGGCACTACCCATCGGTTATCAAGCTCTTTGTTCTTTTTAATTGTTTTCGCCCATTGTCTCTTCTTTGATATATTGGATAACCATCTTTTCCACCCACAGTTGTAGAAGAAAAACCTCGTGGATAGTGAAATCTGCATTTTCCATTTTCCATACAACCACATTTTTTATTACTTTCTCCACATGGACCATGCATCATATGTTTGGTCACTAATTGAAAAAGTAAAGGTTCTTCATCCTCATCTGGTATTTCAGCACAAACAAATTTGTCAAATTGATCAGAACAAACAATTTTGAAACCTTCTTCGAGTATGACTAACATATGAACGTGTGGCATTCCCCTTTTCTGAAATTCAATAACATGAACATGTGCAACTACTTTTCCAAATACTTGTTTCTTGATAACTTGATCTTTGAGATCTTGAACTTTTGCTCGAAATACCCTTGCAACTAAATCAGGACGGTCTTGTGCAAGTTCCCCTTCTGTAAGCTGATCTTGAATCTCTTTCCAATCTGGACTACATGTCATAGTAATAAACAAATCAGGCTTCCCAAAATGTTGGACCAATGATATCGAATCAAGATATCGTCGCCGCATATCTCGTGGCCCTCCAACAAAAGAGGCAGGAAGGGTTAACCTTTTTCCCACTTCACTTCCTCTAGTTTCTCCTGACATGACACTATCAGCAATACCTTGGTACAATTCAGATCGGATTTTTGCTTGCTGATGATGGAAGAAATCAAGTCTGCTAGTCTCCAATTTAATGTACATGTCTACAACATATTGTTGGAATAGTCTACCAGATAGTAAAAGTATCGATTGTATGAAAGCTCTAATTTGAAGCTTGTAACAATAGTACTCTCTACACGATACTTTTGATATTGTAGGTCTATGCACACCTATATGTTAAAAAAATCATGTGAAAATTCTAAAAGACACATGAAAAAAAATAGAGCTAAAAATTGAAATAATATCGTATTAATTAAAAGCTTACCTTCTGTTTCTTGATCAAAAATATTTTCTGCAGAGGTAAATGTTAGAATAGTTGAAAAGTCTTCTGTAGTTGTTGTATTAGTATTGGAAGACCTTCTGCATTGTTTGTAAATATTCTGATGCCAACCAACTTCTCCTTTAGGGCATAAAAGTGGGTATTGGAGAGGATCATAACAACTAAAGTAATGTTTAATTCTATGGCTCTGTCCCGAATGTGCATGAACAACTATATCTCTTTCAAATGGAACATTAGAATTATTTCCTTCAATCCATATAGCAGCAACTTGATCAACAGAAGGTGAGTTATAAACTCTTTGATCAATATTAACACTTGTGTTGATATGGATTTGTAAATCGTCAAGTGAGGAAATATCTTTGAAGCCTTTCAAAAATTTAGCATATGGGTTGTTTTCCAAAATCTTCATCAATCTCTTCATAATGCTTTCATCCAAGTTAGCATTCTCCATAATTCTCATCCTATTATGTAGCTCATTATTAGTATCATAAAAATAAAGTTGAAAATACACTGGGTTATTCTCTGCAGGCACCAATCCGGGAAGGTTGTGGTATGCCTGACCTTGAGCTTTAAAGGTATAAACTCCTTTCCTCGATGAAGCAAGTTCTTTGTCATACTTTACACCAAATGATGTAAACCCAAATATACTATTATATTTTCTAATCTTTCTACGAAACTTTTTCGCTTCTTCTGATTGTGACGTATAAAGTTCTAGCAAATCAACATCATAATGTGTATTGTCAATTTAACTTATCCATTTTGACAACAAAATGTTGGTGGCTCAAACTGAAATCTTTTTGCACCACAATAGTTATAACTGGGAATATCCTTTAACGTATGTAGAGGTGAAATAGATGGTTCAACTTCTATATGTCCTACATATTAAAACAAATAAAAAATTTATTATATAGTTTAGTATTAGTCACTCCGAATTAAAACAAATAAAAGATTTATTATATAGTCTAGTATTAGTCACTCAGAATAATTTTAAACATTGAATCAAATTATTAATTAAATTATTAATTAATCACATAAAATATTTGACACCATCAAATCAAACATTGAATCAAATTATTAATTTTAAAATATTAAATAATCACATACCTTGATATTCATAAAGAAATGATTGTGCTTTAAGCAACCGATTTCGTTCTCTTCTTTTAACATGTGGCACCATCAAACCATTGGTAGCTTTTCTTTTGTTTGTAGACATTTTCCTACAATTGAAATAAATTTAAAACATGAATTCGCAAGTAAGCTTCGTGCTTTTTATATAGTATAGATTTATTATGCTTATTTATATGTGATTCATTATTAGTAAAAGAATGCCATTTTCTGCTCTCTTTTCTCCTCCTTTTGACCAATATAAGTCCTTAGCATTTTTTTTGTAATTTTTTTTTGGGCTTTAAGTAGCATCGAACAAGTTGGCATTAGTTATCCTCCTTTAATCAGATTAAATGATAAATTTTCTTTCATGTTCCTCCCATCACAAATTCTTTATTTTGAGGAAAATAAAATAAAAACTATTAGCAGTCGTACTCGTAATAGTTTTATCACCACGTGTTGGCGTTGCCATGGTGGAAGATTTTGATATGTTTTCTTTAATATAGGCTGTAACCATACATTGCAAATAATATTGCGAGTTTATGAGTTGATGTATTGTCTTATGGACAATCCTATGAACTTTTTGGTGAAATGAAATTTTATTATTATTATGAATGGATGCCCGTTCTATATCCATTATGAACGAATAATTGGCGGAGCGAATATAAATGTGACCTAATGCAACGGTAAAAATATGAATGTGATGAAAATTAATTTGCGTGGATATAGATAAAAGTTAATTACCACACCATCATCAAATTGGGTTGATGCATAAAAAGAGTTGTTAAATCGGGAAAAATCGAGTTGAACTGGGCAAACCGTATGATTGGAGTCAAATCAGAATATTTATAATTTTTTATAATTTTTTATATTTTTATCATATAAATATTTATTTTATTTTATTTTATTAAATCAAGGGTCAATTCCGATTGAATCGTTAAATCAAGAAATCGAACATTTAATATCTGGTTCGGTTATGATAATTATGAAAAAAACTAATCATTCCACAAGGTTTCAGTAGACATTTACTCCCTCCGTTTCCAATTAAACAACGTTTTGAAATAGTAAAAATCCGTAGGACAATGATTTTTTATCTTATTTTATTCCACATTGTTTTATTTTTACTCCTAATTTCCACTCAAATTATTACACCATCATCAAATTGGGTTGATGCATAAAAGGAAAAGATAAAATGACAAGTATTATGAACAGTAAGAATCCGTAAAAAAGTGACAGTTAATTGGAAACAGAGGGAGTATTATTTTTCAAAAGCTTTATTTATTATTTTTCTTCCAAAACTACTGCAATTCGTTCCATTCTACGATGGTCCGCAAATTAAATATTTAGAAACTTTTGTCATTGAGCAAAGGCAAACAATTTCTTAATTTTTGCAAACGACATAGCAACTGCACAACCGGAAGGCGCCTGAAGGTGTACATTCGCATCTATTTGGGTCGCTGTGAAACCCAAACTTGGCGATAAAATCTTGAGCACACTGCCTATTCCCTAATGGCATTTCTGGGTAGGAACCGCCGCTGCCGAGGTTGCTTAATCCTAACGATTCATCACAAGATCCTGGAAACTTATCCTCCTTGAGGCACCAAAAATCACCTGATTTTTTTTTTCAAAAGATAAGAGCATTGCATTAACAATTTGTGTAATAAAGGAAAAATAAACATAAATTTATGTCTAAGTAAAATTTATTTGGTTCTCCAAAGTGACATTAAAGTATATATCACCTTATACGCAGGTTAATAATTTGCGCACTTTTATTTGACATGAAATATCCATACTATTTTTAATGGTATAACATAACAATAAAGGATACCTTCATATTTAGCCTTTAATGGTATTTAATAAAATAATACTTTTAGCGCCAAATATTACTTTTTTTTTGTTCAATGTAAAATAAAAAATTAGATGATATATATCATTTGCAACATTGCATCAAAACTTTGTGCTATAAAGAAAAGAAATAACATAAATTATTTGGATCTCTAACGAGATATTCAAATATTCAATCTAATATAATTTATTTAGCACGTACAATAACCGAGGGGGTCATGTATGTTTAGAATGAGAACTCTTTAGGGTTAATATAGAATATAGGTTGAGAATGCTCCCACCACTTAGACCCAACAACAACAAAATCTGAAACCGAAAAATGAGATTGTGATATTCACCTTGAGCACTGATTAGAGTAACAAACATAGCACAAGAAATTAAGAGGAGGATGGCTGACTTCATCTTTTTGTTAGATTTTAATTCGATGGGATAGTAAATGCAAAGTTATGTGATCTCTTGGGATAAAAAAAACACATCAACTATCTCCTTTTTTATAGTAAATTAGAAAATCTGAAATTTCAATGGCCGGTGTATGTTCTTACTGGATTTCTTAATTTAGTTGATTTTGTTCCTTTTGTGTTTGTGACTTTTTGAGGGAGGAAGGAATTTACAGCTAGCTCTGTGTAATTTTCCTTTACCTCCTTTTTTGTTTCTAACAAGGGGAGATTTAATTCCATACATGCTGATTGCTGAATAATTCAAAATAGTAGTGAATAAAATGGCCCATTTCTTGTTAATGGTATTAATGGTTCATGTACTTTTTTTTTTAATGGAAAATATAATTGGATTAATTCATATCTGCAAGTACAAAAGACGCGATCGCTTCGAGCCATTCCCTTATCCATACATTTCCTAAACAATAAATCAAAGCCATTTGGACTAACTCATGCGCTGAGATATTCATGGACCATCTTATATGCGTAAAGGAGGAACTATGGAAAGTAGAAGCTAGGCGTGTCACCTCCTCCAGTACCAATCCCGCATAGCTTAATGGGAACTCTCCATTGATCAGGGGTAGGATGTTCTGTAAGCAGTCAGACTCAACTATAAACTTGTCGCATCCCCATTGGCGAGCCTGCGTTATAGCGTCCCTTAGTGTCAGTGCCTCTGTTGTTTGCACCTCTGTTCTATGCGGAAGGTAAATTGCTCCTGAAAACACTATTTCACCCCTAGCATCCCGAGCTATAAATCCCAAACCGTAGCCCATATTGCTGCATCCGTGTTCACCTTTACCACCCCTGCATTAGGAGGCTGCCATTTTGAAATGACAGGTTGGGGAGAAGGGGTAGCGGGCCTGTGCTGCGGACACCATGTCTCCTTGAAATCAGACAACAATTTTTCGCCTCTAATAACAACCTCTTGGATTGATTCATCACACTGACATAAGATCTTGTTGTTCCTCGATGTCCACAGGGAGCAAAGGATGGAGATGAGCTTCTCTATATTCGATTCATTCAATGATGTCTTTAGCTCTACTAGCCAAACCACCCAATTGTCTCCTTGCAGCCCCGGAACCCTATCCCAGAAAGCAAACTTTCCCCACACCCCCTTGCAAACGGGCAAGACAACAATAGATGTGGAATCGATTCAACTTCCTCATTGCAGCATGGGCACACTGGGTCCACTGATACACCTCTCCTCACTAAGTTTACTCTGGTTGGGAGAGAGCCACTACCCAACCTCCACATGAAATTTTTAAACTTTGGAAGGATAGATAACCCCCATAAGAATTTCCACCAACCACTACTGGAGTCCGAGCACTCGTGCGATGTTACCGATGTTAGACAATGGTATCCACTTCGGACTGAATACTTCCCATTTGTAGTACCTTTCCATACAAGAGTATCATTCGCCTCACTCCGACTAAGCGGTAGGCTTAATATTGCTGATATTTTCTGTGGTAAAAAGAGTTGCTCCACTAGGTCAGTCTTTCAGCACCTTCGTTCCCTATCAATAAGCTCGACCACTGTTGCCTCCAATTATCTTATTGATTTGGCATATTTATATTTTTTTTGTCTGGGCCATTCCACTGCTTATTGCGAATTAATTTTGCCCAATCCCTTAACGTCGTGCATATGTGGCGGTTAACTATGCATACATTTTTTATATTATTTTTTATGACGTGACGCTTCATGTGAGCAATTTTATAAAAATTAAAAATTCAAGAAAATGTTAAAAATTTCTCAAAAAGAATCAGAACAATTTCAAAATTTCGTAATAATTCAAGAAAAAAGATTTTTTTTAAATACAAAAAACCATTATATGACCTATTTGCGCTAGAGAGAAAAAAAATACTCCCTCTGGTGCAAATTAAACATCGTTTACTATTTGCGCACGCATTTCGAGGAGGCCGGATGACTCACTATTTGACCCCGAAAAAATCCGTACTTTTTTTCAAACGTACGTTAAGGATGCACGTATGTTTGAAAAAAAGTACGAAATTTTTCGGGGTCAAATAGTGAGTCATCCGGCCTCCTGAAGATGCGTGCGCAAATAGTAAAAGACGTTTAATTTGCACCAGAGGGAGTAAAATTTATGTGGGTCCCATTACTGGTATTTGAAATATAATCTCTCTTTTTAAAATTAGGAAAAAATAAGGACTCTATGAATAACAAAAAAAAATGTTACTAATACGCATATAGTTGTTTGGTCTTTTCATTGATGGTAAAAGTACCAATATGAATTCGAATCTCACATCAACCTATAAAAAAGAATGGTAAGTTCTTAAATGTTATGTTCGGTATTTATCATCATTTTGTTCTAGTGTCCCAAATAAATCCAATTAATTTAATTAAATATTTTTTTTAATTTCAAAAAAATAATAATTAAAAATACTTTTGAACACCAGATAGGGGTGTACATGGGCCGGTTCGGGCCGGTTCTAGATCCGGACCGGAATTACCAGTTCTTATCCAGGACAGAACCGGCCCGGACCGGACACTTCCGGTCTGGTCCGAGCCGGTTCTATTTTTCCGGGGTCGGACCGGGCCGGTTTTGGTTCTGACCCGGAATTTGTTTTTAATTAATAATATATCATTTTTTTGTAGAATATTTCACAAAAAATACTTTGTGTCTGATCGTCACTCAAATATACTAATATTTTCCTGGTGCCTAGATGCACAAATTAATGCGTACAGGGCAAGATAGGGTCGAACCACAGAGATTGAAGGATTAAATTGCTAATGAAGATGTATGACAAGATAAGATGCAACAGATCGAACCAAAGTAACACTACCGGGGGGTGTATGTTGATTAATGAATTAATCAACGCAGAGTATGAGAGTTAACAAAACAGAATTGTAAAGTAACTATCTAGGGCATGAAAGTAAAATGCAATCCAGTGCAAGAATTGTAAACACTTCGAGGGCTAGAAAAGTAATAAAAGAGATATTAATGAAAGGAGAGGAGATCTTAGTGAAAGGTGTTCCTTTGGGTTGTTTTACAGGTTGGCTAGTCATTGGTGCAAAAATATTCCAGACTCATGTACAGACCTGCTATAGGGACCGCGTTTCCACACCGCATCCCCTGCTTACCTTCTTAGATAAAAGTCACCCCCCGTTTCCACATATGAGGTGACCTTGACGTTCTGCCGTCCTCCCAGCTACCTCCCTTGTCATCAAGAGGCAACCTTGACACTTCGACCAGTCATGGGTACGAAGTAGGGAAGCTATATTCAGAATGCCCATGAAGGGGAGGTAAGACAGATCTAGGGCGTGACAGCTCGGCTTGTCAGACCCGTATCACATACCCTAGATAACTGTTTACCCCTAGGTGAGGCCTCTCGCACTGCCTCCCCTAGGTGTCTGCTCCAATTCCAGGGCTTCGCGTCAGGTATAACCCTGGAATATGACGTTACTCATGCAGAAATACTAACAGGTGATCAAGCTATCAACATTTCTAGACAAGCATGGAATTAAATCGGTAAACAGTTATGTGCAACAAGAGAATATATTAAGCAAACATTAGACCTCTTAGCCGAACCCTTCAACCCATTAAACACCCTTCACTAAGAAGGGTGGTATTTAGCTACTCATACTATAATATAAACAGTAAGTATATATAATCATGCAATAACAAAGAAAGTAGAAAAGGAGTAGAGTAAACCGATAGATTAATTAATAATCGAAGAGGAGAACTTGAGACAAAGGCTGTTCTTGATGACAAGAGGAGATCCCCAGAAAATCAGTGCTGAAATTATTGTAAGAAAATATCCTAGGACAGTCGTCCTTACAAAAACCCTAGCACTATGCTTATATAGCCTAATACTAGCTAGGAGACAAAATAGATAAGGGCAATGAGGACGTGACAGCACATGTCCTTGCAAAAGGAATATTATGGGATTCCGGCCACGCCTGATATCTTCTGGAAGCGCATGAGATTCCGTGCGGATCTTTGAAGATGCTTTCTTTGGCGGAAGATGCAGAACTGTCGAGACCTTGAGACAGCGCACTGGTCTGGTTCTCGTCGAGGTCTTGACAACTTCCTTTCTTCTAGGCCTTGAAGCTGGAGTTCCTAAAAAATGCTCCAAAATTGCTTCTTTTTTATCTTTTCCCTCTTTTGATGCTAATCTGCAAATAAGATCATAATAAGGGTCAAATAGCAACATCAAGCCCCCGAAAGGGCTAGAAAAGAGGGCAAAACCGAGACCATGAAACGTACCATCAAACATCCCCACACTGCCCCTATGCTCGCCCTCGAGCATAAACAAAATCGAAACTACCCCATTCGATAACATACATAATCAACACCCAACACATAAAATTGGCATGACACTCTACACGCTACACCCAATCAGAACAACTCCAGACCTAGAAAAGCACCTGCATCTGGCTGATAGAATAACGACCCTATCAACCAGACTTTCCCAGACCCAGCCTATTCACCAGCAGTCCTCACAAAGATATGTATTTGCACTCATACTCAGAATAAAATAAGTGTTTAGGCTATCACTCATGAATGCAAATAACACAACACAGGCATAGCTTGCACGTCAATCCGAGTACTGTAGAACACACGCATGGGCAATCAACAATCAGAAAAAACTACGCATCAGCAAGGAGAAAGAAAAGGGTGCGATGAGCTAGAAAAGTAGAAGAGGGATGATAGGCGAGGAAGAGAGAAGTAGGGGGAGAAAAGAAGGAATAAAGAGAAAGAACCAGGTAAAACCTGGTTGGATTCCTCAGCTTAGAAGAAAGCGAAGTGGCGAGTAGGGATGGCAATTGGGTGGATATGGAGCGGGTAAGCACTATCCATACCCGCACCCGCAAATTTGCGGATAATCCATACCCGCACCCGCATCCATATGGAGCGGGTAAAGAAAGAATATTTTTACCCGCGGATAACCCGCGGATATCCGCGAATACCCACAAATTTGATTAAATTTCAAATTTTAATCAAATTAATATGTATAAAAAAAATCCAGCAGCTACTAATATTCCAAATGAATGATGTGCTACTGATAAATTGATAAACCAAATATTATATATTAAAATATAAGTTGCGTGCTACTGCATTATATATTAAAATATTATATTAAATTAAATTTTTAGACTTCGCATTTATATTAAATATTTTTCTGATAGTATGGAAAATGAAAGAATGTAATTTTCTACTATGAAATATTCACATCATAATATTAAATTACAATTAACATCAAAAATTACAAAAAAAAATTATTTAAATAATTTATTAATTAAAATGCTAAAATATAAAATAAAAAGATGATTTAGTGAAGAAAAAAAAGATTAAATAGAGAAACTATCTTCCTATGAAATTATTCTTGAGAACATTTACTGCGTATTCTTTTGTCTTTTATATATTTTTAGAATTTATCATTCTTTGCGTAAAATGGCAAGGATAAAATCTTTTCCCCGGTTGATTACCAACAACAAGTTGCTCACTATGTTCAAAAAGAGGTTATGGGTCATCAATCTATATAATGTAATGATTGAGCTACAATGTGAAAAATATCATTAAAAGCATGAAATTGGAAAACGATCACAAAGAGTAAATATTTCTAACAAACGATTGGGAAGACCTATTCACGTGCATAAGAAATTGTCCTATTATTATTGTAAGTATATTTATTATAATTTAATTTTACCATTAGTAATGAAACATGTGTCAGATAATTTTTAAAAATATTATTAATTCAATATTACATCCTCATTATAAAAATATTTGTTGATCTATTTTTAAATGTAATTATTTCAAATATTAATATACTATTTTAAAATAATATTACTTATTCGAGTTAATAAGTGGTAATATTTATACTTTTTCTAACATAAATTATAAGTTAAAATAAAGAAAAATGCTTATGAGAATAATTGAAAATATTATTATTATATTATCAAAATAAAGTACATTAATTATATTTTACGTAAAATATTTTCTATTAATTTTAATATTTTAATAATAATTTGAAGGTAGAAAATGATTTAATTGTTCAGAAAAAAAAGTATTTTTGAAGTTAAAAAAATGACAAAACAACTACAAGTGACAAATAAAATAATAATTTTATAACTTTTCCTAAAATTAATTTAGTGGTAAATTTTTATTAATGAGTTTGAACAATATAAAAAGGTTAAGTTAGAGAAAGTAAAAAGAAATACTGATTTTTTTTTTTATAATCTAATCATTTATAGTTATACATTTTTTACTGATATTTATAAGTTTTTTTTGTAACTTTTTACCATTAATATTTATTTTTAACCACTTAGAATATTTATATTATAACTTTTAGACTATTATAGGGTCTATAATATAAGTCTTAAAACTATAGTGTTCAAAGTGAAATGTTTTAGAAACTATAAAAAAAATGTAATTTACCCTAAAATATGTGCTAGGTAAAGTAATAAGATTTTTTTTTTAAATAAATTGGTTATATTATTAGTTATCGTTATAATATCATGGATCGAACACTTGACATACGTTATAAAAATGACATGCACTAAAAAGTTTATTTACAACCTTATTTACAAATAAA
This sequence comes from Viola odorata, assembly GCA_963691705.1. Lineage (NCBI taxonomy): Eukaryota > Viridiplantae > Streptophyta > Magnoliopsida > Malpighiales > Violaceae > Viola > Viola odorata. The sequence continues at coordinate 55,244,411 of OY829543.1, read as the reverse complement.
ATAACAGGTTTAATTACAACCTCGTATGCAAATAATAAGAAAAGTTGAAAATATTAGTATAAAAAATTAGAAAAATAATACATTCTATAAAATATTTAATTTTAGTAATAGATAGAAATATTAATTTTAAATATATTTTAAGTCCTTTATGCATTTTATTTTTTATTTTTAACAAAAAAAAGTCATTAGTATTTTGCTATATATAGGCTTCAACCGTGAAATAACTGACCAGTTAAAAGTTATAATTATACATAAAATATATTAAATGAATATTTATTGTATACTTAAAGTGCTTAGAACGTTAAAATTAAATTAACTTTGCGATATAATATCATTACAATCACTCATTATGGATATTATGGTTATAATAAAAAATTGATAAGCCCTAAACCTAATCCTAAATCTTAATATTTCTGTTGATATTATGAATATAATAAAAAATTGATAAACCAATTTAATTTAGTAAGTTGCACTGCTGCTGCATTTGGTTCTAATAAATTGATAAACCAATTTAATTTAATTTAATATATTGCAATCCAATTGACAAGTCAACGAGTAGAAAAAAAAACTTACATTGTAAAAAAAAATTAATTATATATTAAAATATTATATATATATTGTGGGTATTTAGTGCGGGTATTGGAGCGGGTAAGCACTATCCATATCCACATCCAAACCCGCACTTTGCGGGTGCGGGTATATCCATACCCGCAAAATACCCATACTGTGCGGATAATATCCACCCACAATTGCGGGTATTGGGCGGATATCCATATCCGCGGGCGGAATTGCCAACCCTAGTGGCGAGGTAGCTTTCATCGAGGGCACGTTGATGATTCGGGGACTAGACAAAGATCTTCTTTCAGGGGCTGGAGGACGTCTTCTGAAGCTTCGGACGTGGACGCTTTACTTGGAAGCTCAGTTGGTGCCCCTCTTCTTTTATTTTGAAATTTAAATGTATTTTTTTTTTTAGAAGAGAGGGCACGAACCAGCTACAAAATCTGGATCCTTCCAGGGCATGAAACTCTTGATTTTTTTTCTTCTTTCGGAGCTTGCCCTTGGTCTGCTTCCAGCATCGATAGCGACTTCTTTGGCTTCCCCACACTTGAACGTTTCTGGGGCTCGATTTCTTTGAATGATCTAGGGCTCGAAACGTTTTGAGAATTTTTTTTGATTTTTTATCTGCTTTTTCTTGCCCTAGATCTTTGCTTTCTGCTCTGAAGTCTTTTGCTTTGTCTACTTCCCCACACTTGAACTTGACTGCTCACTCTTTGGTGTCTAGCCCTCGACGTTACCCTCAATAAACGCTACCTCACCTGCCAAGGAAAAAGATCAAGAAAAGAAACGAATGGTCAGGAAAGAATATGAAAAGAAGGGGAATGTCGGGGGCATGAAAAGAAAAGAGAGAGGGAGAGGGGGGAGAAGAGAAAGAAAGAGACATTGATGCGAAGTTTTTCGTCTTATCTAAGCTTTCCCATGTCCTAACAGTGACTATACCCAGGGATATTATGCAAACTTAGACTGTGCCTAGCTAAGCATTTTCACTCAAGGATAAATGACATGTAGCTCAAAAATGCTCACGGGATCAAATTTATGACTACTGGTGTCTAGGGCAAGATTGGATATAAGAGCTAGCAGGTCTAGAAAATGCATGTTCAGGTGCAGATGCGATGAATGCCATGCTTCTCCTATGCATCAAAAGTTGGGAATGCATGCCAAAAAAATGGGGTTTTTTGAAAACTGGCATGTGGGAAAATTTTCCTAGCAAGTCTAAAAATAAAATCCGATCAGACAAACATACAATCATGCAACAAACGTGAAAATAAACATGCAATTGATAGCATATTTTTATGCATGATTTTCCCTCCATTTTCTCACCCATTTAGAGCTTGATTCTGCTAATTCACCCTTGATTTCATTACTATTGCAGATCTAGGCCTAAAAAGGGAGTTTGTGCAAAAACATACGTTTTTGGTGCATTTTGAGCGAATTCGAGCTTCAAGACCAAAAGTCGAGGTCCCGAGTCCAAAGCAACGTTCAAGGTCCAGAGTCAGATTCCCAGTTCGGGACTCCCGAAGGGTAAAGGATGACGTTTCCACGTGTCATCCCACCTAACGCCCATGTGATCCCTCTGACACTGTTCTGACGCTCTGCACTGATTACCAAACACCTGCGGATTTCAGCCTTGAGCCCAGTCCAGGCCTGCCAAAGCTGGAAAAACCAGACAGCTTTATGCTTTTTCAGCTTTGTGCTTTTAGGAACATAGATCCATTTTTTTAGGCTTTCAATTAATGCATTTTGTCCCTAGTTTTTGGGCTGTAGATATTTTGTGCTTGGAGCTCTACTATATAAAGGGCATCCAAGAATAGTTTTAGGCATCTCTTCATCTCTTAATCTCATCATCTAATTATTAATTCTTAGGAAAAATTGGAAAATAGCTTAGACTTCTCTCTAGTTTCTCTCTCTAGCTCTTGTTGGCTCCTTCAACATTGCTGCCGAGCTCTAAACGGAATTTAGTAACAAAAGTCTTCTTCCCTTACTCTATTTATTTACTTGATATGCTTTCTTTAATTATTTCTTGTTTATCTTTAAGTATGAGTAGCTAAATTTCTAGTTCTTGGCAAGGCTGATCCAAGGGTTGCAAGGGCAGATTTGAGGCCTTAATGTGCTTAATATATTCTTGATGCTATATTCAACTATTCATTGGTTTAATTACATCTTTGCATGATTTACTTTGAGGCTTGATCAACTGATAATTATCTTGTGTAAATGCTGCCATTTATGTGATGAATACGGAAGGAAAGTTGCATAAGCAAGTAGGCATCTGTTTAGTCTTGACTGTGTCAAAATGGTCTTGAATAGATAGGTTGGGTAGTTGATTGGAGCTGGGTCACGAGTCTGACAAACTGAGGGACCTTAACTCTAGATCTGTCTTTTCTTAGCTTCATGGGCAATTTGAGTATGACCCTCCCGTATTCGTGCCTGGAGGGATGGCGAATTGTCAAGACTACCTCATATGTGGAAACGGGGGGTAGTTTCTCTTAAGAGAAAAGTAGGGGATATCCGAGGAATCTGGTCCCCATGTCATTTCTATGACATCTTGAATGGAAAACCCTTGAGCTGATGACGATCTGGTCCCGAATGCAACCCAGAATGCCTTTGCTAAGAACCCTTTCTCCAACTGATTGTTTGTACTTATTTCACCCTTGTTCTATTTCAAGCCTGCGTTGATATTTTTGCATCTGTTTCTGATTTGTTTTATTATTTCTGGAATTATTCACTGAATTGCTTTATTTTACCGTTCGGGATCCCGAACGTGACATTCGAGACCCCGAACACTGCTTTCTTAGAATAGAATTTGTTAGCTCCCGAAATCTGCCTTGGCTGGCTTGTTCAGCCAAGTAAAACCCCCCCTGATTGTTACTTTTTGTGCTCTTCACTCCCGAATACATTCAAGACCATAGATCAGTTTCTCACAATCCCTGTGTTTGACCCTGACTGCCACTGTACACTTTATCTCTTGTGCACACACGTTTTCAGGCACTATAAATTCTCTATTTGACTGACGATCAGCAATCATGCAACATAGCAAATAAATAATTCCCTCCCCACACTTAGGCAGCGCAATGTCCTCAATGCGGGGAGAGCATAAAAAAGTAGTTCAACATAAAGGGCAGTACAATCCAAATAAACAGAAAGCATTAAAATTGTTCAGTGCCCCTTTTCGGGGGGGGGGGGGGCTGGAGAGATGAAATTGTTCGGGGGGGGGGGGTTACTGAGGTGGCAAATTTCCTCGGGCAACCTCAGCCGTCAAAGCCTGAAGTTCCCGCAAAATGCCCTGGAGAAGTCGTGTCTGACTGGGGTCGTAAACAAGAAGGGGAATCGGTGGCTGGCTTGATGCTGCTGCATTCTGGGCTTGACGAGTTGTGTCGGCCTGCGGCGCTTGCTTGTCGAGGGCTGGAGGGATCGAGGTGGAGCGAGGGTTGGAAAGGTCTGGATAGTCAAAGACTCCACCATTCTTGGTCCCGAAAACCTTCTCTGATGCGGGGGCACAACCTAGATAAAAACTTAGCACACCTCGTGAGAGACATAAATGGCCCATGACATCCAAGGTCCGGATATCCAGGCCCTTGAACGCCAGGGGCTCGGAAAGATTGCAAGCATACAGGTCAAGTCCACGCATTTTAGCAGCAAGCAAGGAGATAAACGATCCAAAAATAGGCCCACAGTTTCCATTCAGTACATGCAAAACACCCGAAGCTACCCAAAAACCAAGATTAACCCTACGTTTGTGTTTCATGCACCATAAAAAGAAAAGTTCCTGCACAGATATCTGTCCTGACGAACCAAATCATGCTGAAAAGGTATGGGCTAGATATCTGTGTAGGATACGCAAAGCAGGATCAACGATTTCATGGGCTTTACTACCTTTAGTGTCATATTTAACAGCAGGTTTATTGGTGAGCTCACGGAAAGCAGTAGTAGCATAAAAAACAGTAGGTATAACAGTCAAGGCATTTTTATACAGAGGAGTATTCAATTCATCATTTTTAACAAACCCTAACCAGCAATTAAATTCTCCAAGAGTCAGGTGCTCCCACTTGTTAGTTAACCTAAAGTTTATGAGACCGGGGGTAGAAGAATTTGGACCGACCTTGCCCTTGGGCCTAAAGGTCCCATCAACCCAGAATGTGGTGAAAAACTCGAGGGAAAGCTCGATAAAGGTTGGGTGTTCTAAATAGAACAAAGATTCCCAACCGATATTGGCTATATACTCCCTGATTTTAGATTCAATACTCATCTTAGCAAGGAAATCAAAATCCAGGCGCGCACATGAGCTAATGCCCTTGGAGTTCAGCATGGTCAACTTATCTAGCGAGGGTTTATCATTAAACACAATCCATTCATGGGGTGAGGAAAGGCCAGAAGTCACCTGTTGGGAGTTGGATCTGAGGATGGATGAAGGTGCTGGAGTCTCGGCCTCGACGTCGTCATCCGTTTCGAGGGCTCGAGGTTTCTTGGAGGTCGAGGGCTTGCCTGCGCTAGAAGATGAAGGTTTTCTCTTCTGTCCCACTGGTGTCTCAACTGCAGCTGGCTGTTCCGCTTTGGCCGGAACTTTGGATTTACCCTTTTTAGCCGCTGACTTCTCTGCGGCTGCCTTCTCCTCAGCTTTCTGGGCCTCGAAATCTTCGTCTTCTTCATCTGCTTCGTTGCCCTCGGCATCTCCACTTTCTCCAGTGCCCTCCTCCATGGCTTCGACATCATCTTCTTGACCAGCACTGAGCTCAGCCTGCTCATCCATGGCCTCGGCATCTTCATCTGACACCAGGATGTCCTTGAGGACTTCCTCAACGGTTAGGGCAGGCTGAGGGGCTAGAAAACGGTCGACGGCCGCGTCAAGGGAGGGTTGTTTGAAAGATGGGGTTGCTTTTTTAGACTTGGGTTTGGTTGTGGACTAGGCAGTCGAAGACCCTGGGGGAAGCTTCACTACCCGGCCGCCTCTAGTGGTGGTCGAAGTGGGAGTAATAGAGCCTGTAACTTCCACCTCGTCGTCCACCGGAGTAAACTCTCGGTTTTGCTCCATGGTCGTGGGAGAGACGGCCGTAGGAGAAGGGATGAGAGGGGGGTTGACGGACGGTGGGGTGGCCGTTTTGAACGAGGCTGAGTTGGGGGTGGCAGATTGAGATCTGGTTTGGGAAGGCACGGGGCTGGAAGGCTCGCCTGGGTTAGGTCCAGAGACGTTCTTTCGGGCGGGTCTTTTCGTTTTTGGTGCCATTGATGGTGAGTGGAGTGAGAGAGATGGCAGTAATGGAGATGGAGATGGGAGTGAAGAGGAAGTAGGGTTGTGTACTGGTGCATGAGAGATGAGGGAGATGTGTTTGAAAGTGATGTGAGGTGAGTGAAACGAGATAGGAGCGTGGGAGAGAGAGTGGTAGCCACAGCTGGCATTTAATGGCGCAGCTTTATCGTTGATGAGGCCTGCGTTTTCTGCGGCTTGACAGGCCACGTGGCACCCTGGGCGTGGAGCACGACTGCCCACGCGTATCCCAACTGCCAAAAAAGGATAGCAACTTTTAAATTTCAAAAAGGATGGCAGTTGGTATATTTAAGATGCGGACAAAAGGAGAGAATAAAGGTGAGTTAATGCTAATTAAAAGGAATAAGATCATAGGGAAAATGGAAGGTGATAACGCGCTTGTCGAGGGCACGATCAAACAAATTATTACAACTTATCACATGCAACAAAATAGATTGAAGACAGTGGCAAGAGGATCGATCCACAGAGATTGGTGAAGACTTACACTAGACAAGGCCAGATTATAAAATAAAACAATAAAAGAAACAAAACAGAATTCAAGGGCTGGATGGAGAGAAACTGGGTCTTGAATGTATTCGGGGGAGAAAAGCACAAAACAAAAACACGAAAAGTAACACTCGGGGGGTTTTACTTGACTAAAACAAGTCAGCCAAGAGAGATTTGGGAGCTAACAATTCTAACTAAGAAAGCAGTATTCGGGGTCCCGAATGGTAAAACAAGCAAATCAGCAAATAATTCCAGAAATAATAAAATAGAAGTGAAATAAACACAATTAATCAATTAGAGAAGATTTCTTAGCAAAGGCACTCTGGATTGCATTCGGGACCAGATCGTCATCGGCTCAAGCATATTCTATTCAAGACATCATAGAAATGACATGGGGACCAGATTCCTCGGATATCCCCTACTTTTCTCTTAAGAGAAACTACCCTCCGTTTCCACATATGAGGTAGTCTTGACAGTCTGCCATCCCTCCAGGCACGAATGCGGGAGGGTCATACTCAAACTGCCCATGAAGCTAAGAAAAGACAGATCTAGAGCTAAAAGTCCCTCAGTTTGTCAGACTCGTGACCTAGCTCTAATCAACTACCCAGCCTATCTATTCGAGACCACTTTGACACAGTCAAGACTAAACAGATGCCTACTTGCTCATGCAATTTTCCTTCCGTATTCATCACATAAATGGCAGCATTTACACAAGATAATTATCAGTTGATCAAGCCTCAAATTAAATCATGCAAAGATTTAATTAAACCGATGAATAGTTGAATATAGCATCAAGAATATATTAAGCACATTAAGGCCTCGAATCTGCCCCTGCAACCCTTGAATCACCCTTGCTAAGAACTAAAGATTTAGCTACTCATACTTGAAGATGAACAAATAATAATTAAAGAAAGCATAATAAAATAAAGAGATTAAGGGAAGAAGACTTGTTACTAAACGTTTGAAGCCCGGCGGCCAAGAGGGAAGAAGCTAACAAGAACTAGAGAGATAAACTAGAGAGAAGTCTAAGAAAATAAAAACTACATGATCATGGATGAACCAAGATATCCTAAACTCTTCCTATCATCCTCTATTTATACTAGAAAATACAATCACAAAATATCTTCTGCCCAACTAAGGAACAAAATGCATTAAATGAAAGCCTATTAATATGGATCTATGCTCCCTAAAGCAAAAGGCTGAAAAAGCTGAAAGCTGATTTTCTTGGTCTTGACCAGCTTTGGCAGATCTGGAATGGGCTCGAGGCCTGCAATGGTCAGAGGGGTAGGTATTTTGTGATCAGTGCAGACTGTCGGAACAGTGTCAAAGGAGGCACATGGGAGGTCTGGGAAGAGGACACGTGGAAATGACGTTCTTCGCCCTTCGGGGTCCCGAATGTCTTCGGGACCTTGAACGCGATTCTGGACTTGGGACCTCGACTGTGGTCTTGAAGCTCGAAAACGCCCAAAATGCTCCAAAAACACATGCTTTTGCATAAACTCCCTTTTTAGGCCTAGATCTGCAATAGTAATGAAAACAAGGGTAAATTAACAGAATCATGCCTTAAATTGATGAAATAATGGAGAGAAAATCATGCATAAATACACTCTATCAGAAGGTAAGGGAGATATACAAGGAATAAAACAATAAAATCAAATCAAATAAAATCAGAGAATCCGAAAAGATGCAGAGAGGATAAGGGAGAGAGAAAAGATGCGGATGGCATATCAAATGCCTCCAGTGCGGTCTGTTTACTCGTTGGGACCTCGACGTGCAGTGTTATTCTAGGTCTGGGGAGGTGGGACATCCACCATGGCCTCCTCAACTGTTGAGGGCTGGAATCCTTCATAAAAGGGTTTCAGTCTCTGGCCATTGACCTTAAAGATGATTCCTGTGACTGGGTTCTGAATCTCGACCGCTCCATGGTTGTAGACTGTCGTGACCACGAAAGGTCCTGACCATTTAGATTTCAGCTTTCCGGCAAAGAGTCGCAGCCGCGAGTTGTACAATAAGACTTGCTGTCCGACCGAGAAGGTTTTGGGACGAAGATGTCTATCATGATAAGCTTTTGTCTTGCCCTTGTAGAGCAGGGCGTTCTCATACGCATCGTCCCTCAATTCTTCTAGCTCTTGGATTTGTAATCGGCGGTGTTGATTGGCGAGGCCTAGATCTGTATTCACCTTTCTGATGGCCCAGAAAGCCTTGTGCTCTATCTCCACTGGAAGATGGCACGGCTTACCATAGACAAGTCTGTAAGGGGTCATTCCGATCGGGGTCTTGAAAGCTGTACGGTAGGCCCAGAGAGCATCATCCAACTTCAGGCTCCAATCATTCCGGGACTGGTTAACGGTCTTCTCAAGGATGGACTTAATCTCACGGTTCGAGACCTCGGCCTGGCCGTTAGTCTGAGGGTGATAAGCAGTAGATGTTCTATGGTGGACTCCATACTTTGTCAAGAGCGAGGTCACGACACGGTTGCAGAAGTGGGTACCCCTATCGCTGATGAGTGCCCTAGGTGTACCAAACCGGTTGAAGATATTGGTGTGGAGAAAGTTCACGACTACCTTAGAATCATCCGTCCGAGTGGCCTTGGCCTCAACCCATTTGGAAACATAATCGACGGCCAGAAGGATGTAGATATTGCCAAAAGAGTTGGGAAAGGGACCCATGAAATCTATACCCCAGATATCGAAGATCTCGCAAGTGATAATGTTTGTCAAGGGCATCTGATTCCTAGCCCCGATATTTCCAGTGACCTGACATCGGGGGCACGAAGCGCAATACATGTAACTATCTTTGAAAATAGTGGGCCAGTACAGACTAGCTTCCAGGACCTTCAGGGCAGTTTTCTTGGCCGCGAAATGGCCTCCTTCTGAATGACAGAATTTAAGGATCGAGGGCACCTCATCCATGGTCACACACCTACGAATTATTTGATCCGAACAGTGATTCCACAGATAGGGGCTGTCCCAGATGTAGTATTTGGCTCGCCTTCTGATTTTGTTGCATTCGGAAGGGGAGGCATCAGCTGGGTAAGTTCCAGTAACACAAAAGTTAGCAATATTAGAAAACCATGGGGAATAAACAGCCTGGGCTAGACATAATTGCTCGTCTGGAAAAGTATCTCGAATTGGTTCAAGCGAATTATCTTCTTGGGCTAGAAGTCTGCTCAAGTGGTCTGCCACCAGGTTTTCTCTTCCTGCCTTATCCTTGATAGCGATGTCAAATTCTTGCAGAAGCAAGATCCAACGAATGAGTCGAGGCTTGGCATCAGCTTTGGTCAATAAACACTGAAGGGCAGAATGATCAGAGTAGATGAGGACATGAGTGCCTAGGAGATATTGCCTGAATTTGTCTAGGGCATAGACTACGGCCAGGAGTTCCTTCTCTGTGGTTGTGTAGTTTTGCTGGGCCGGGTCTAGTAACTTGGAAGCATAATAAATAACATGGGTCTCTTTATCCTTCTTTTGACCCAAAACGGCGCCTAGGGCTTGATTACTGGCATCACACATGACCTCGAAAGGTAATGTCCAATCTGGGGCTCGAATAATCGGGGCCGAGATAAGTTTGTTCTTGAGGAGGTCAAAGGCGGCTTTGCAAGCTTTACTGAAATCAAAGGAGATGTCTTTTTGGAGCAACTGACACATTGGTTGAGCGATTTTGGAAAAATCCTTAATGAACCGTCGGTAGAAACCGGCGTGGCCTAGAAAAGATCTCACATCTCGGACACAGGAGGGGTAGGGAAATGATTCTATCACTTCGATCTTGGCTTTGTCAACCTCAATTCCCTTGGCCGAGATAACATGACCAAGTACCAGGGCTCGATCCACCATGAAATGGCATTTCTCAAAATTCAGGACAAGATCTGTCTCTATGCAGCGCTCTAAACATTTCTTCAGATTGCTCATGCATTCCTCAAAAGAGTTCCCATAGACGGTGAAGTCATCCATGAAGACCTCGATTCCATCTTCAACTAGCTCAGAGAAAATGCTGACCATACAACTCTAAAAAGTGGTAGGGGCATTACACAGACCGAAGGGCATGCGTCTATATGCGAAGGTCCCGAAAGAGCAGGTAAAGTTCGTCTTTTCCTGGTCTTCAGGAGCAACTGGGATCTGATGGAAACCGGAGTAACCGTCTAGACAGCAATAGTGGGTCTTTCCTGCAAGACGTTCTAACATCTGATCGATGAAGGGCAGGGGGAAATGATCTTTGCTGGTGGCGGCATTCAATCAGCGGTAGTCAATACACACTCTCCACCCATTCTGGATCCGGGTAGGAATAGATTCGCCGTCTTGGCCGATGGTGACGGTTATGCCTGTTTTCTTGGGCACGACCTGGATAGGTCTGACCCAAGGGCTATCTGATATAGGGTAGATGACTCCTGCATCTAGCAGCTTGAGAATCTCTTTCTTCACCACCTCCATCATTGGTGGATTGAGTCGACGCTGAGGTTGACGGATGGTCTTGCTCGCGTCTTCTAGGTGAATGTGATGAGTGCATAATGCGGGGGACAAGCCCTTGATGTCTGCAATGGTCCATCCTATGGCTTGTCTGAAATCTCTCAGCAAGGAAACTAGCTTGGACTCCTCGGGGTCTTGAAGCTTGTTAGAGATAATAACAGGAAGATAGTTTTCGAGGCCTAGATAAGCATACTTCAAATGGGAAGGCAAGGGCTTCAGATCTAGGGCTGAAGCCTGATCAATAGACGGGAATAGTTTAACATGGTCTGGACATTCAGGAGACTGCTTCGGAGGCTCATGCTGAGTAACAGCGCATTCTTCTAGGGCCGCGACGACAGAGTGTAATTCAGATGGAATGGGAATTGTCGAAGCCACGACATCTAGAAGAGCGGGTGTCAGACTCCTGTCAAGGGCATAATGTGGGGGATCAGTGGAATATATTTCATCAATCTCCCCTATAATGGGGTCAACAATATCAACATAATTCACACTAGAGAATTCAGAGGGGTAGCGCATGGCTTCTAGCATATTGAATTTGATAATTTCTCCATCAAATTCGAGAGAGATGGTGGCATCATGGACATCAATCTTTGCTCGGGCTGTGGCCAGAAATGGGCGGCCTAGAAGAACATCTGTAGACTTGGTAGAGTCTTCGTTCTCCATGGCAATCACATAGAAATCTACGGGGAACAAGAATTCTCCCACTTGGACTAAGACATCCTTGATGATCCCCTCGGGGTAGATAATAGAACGATCAGCGAGCTGGATGGCAAGGTCTGTAGGCACGAGAGGCTCGAGGCCTAGACTGTGGTAGATTATCAAAGGCATGACATTGATTCCTGCACCTAGATCACACATGGCCTTGCCAATATCGACCGTGCCGATTCGACAAGGAATAATGAGCATGCCTTGGTCTTTGCATTTTGGAGGGATTCTACTCTAGATATGTGCGGAGGCACTGGCTCCTATGCTGATCTTGTTGACTTCTGCGAACTTGTTTTTGTTCGTGCACAGTTGCTTCAAGAATTTGGCATATCTAGGGACATTCTTCACGGCCTGGAGAAGAGGGATGTTAACAACCACTTTACTGAACATCTCAAAGATATCTCGATCCTCCTTGTCTTTCTTGGCCTTGACCAATCTATGAGGGAACGGGGGCTCGAGAATCTTATGAATGTACTCTTGGGTAAATTCTGGTGGATTGGGGTCATTCTGTGGTGAGCCTCTAGGAGAGCGGATTCTGTCCTCCTTGACTTCCACGAATCTAGGGACTTTGGGGAGCTTTGTTCTAGGTTTAGGTCGGATCTTGGCTTCTGGAGAATTTTCAACATCTTGGGCTGGAAGTTCAGGTGGGTTCAAAGTCGTTCCACTACGCAAAGTTAATGTGCAGACATTGTGCTTTGGATTTGCTTCGGTCTGAGGTGGTAGTCTGCCATGGTTTGTTAATTCTTGCAGTTTGGCAGTCAGAGCACTCATTTGCTTCTTAAGCTTATCTATTTCTTTCTGCTGCTCGGGATTCTTAGGCATTTCAGCAGTCGGGGTCTGGACAAAGGTCTGGTCTGGAGGATGGACGAAGGTCTGGTCCTGAGGAGGTTGGCGTTGATACTGGTTCTGGTGGTATGTGGGTCGAGGTCTGAAATTTGGCATGTTAGGGGGGGGGGTTCCATAGGGGTTCTGGTGTGGTTGATGGCTAGGTCCCGAAAGTTGATTGTTCGGAACCCACCCTGGGTTTTGCTGTTTCCAGCCTTGGTTGTAATTTTGACTGTAAGGGACTGGAATGAATTGGCCAGCGGCATTCACTTGTATTTCATCCGGAATATGAGGGCATGCATCAGTGGGGTGATCCACAAAATTGCATATTTGGCATGCTTTGACAGGTGCGGGTTGTCCGGTCATAAAGTTCTGAAACATTCCTGTAAGGGATGATATCTGACTCTGAAGGGCAGCTACTTGTGCATCCTGGCCTGGATTATTGGCAAGGTCATCAGAGGCGTTCTTGGTCATGAGTTCTATTGTAGCTCGACCTGCTGTTGGAGTGAGAGCAGTCAAAGATCCGTTGGCCGCTGCGTTGAGCAACGCCTTATCATGAGGTTTGAGACCTTCACAAAAATACTGAACAAGGGCATGCTCGGTAAGGTTGTGGGCTGGACAGTTAGACTGCATCTTCTGAAATCTCTCATAGTACTGGGCTAGAGTCTCCTCTTTCTTCTGAACTATGAAGACTAGTTGCTTGCGTGTGGTGTTGGAGATAGAAGTTGGGTAGTACTTTTCAGTGAAGATTTTTGACATGTCTGCCCAAGAACGAATAGATCTTGCTGGAAGGTCATAATACCAATCGAGGGCATCATCTTTGAGAGACCACTGGAATGCGCGAAGCTTGGCTTGCTCAATACTGACGTTGGCAGGTTTCATGGCCTCGCAAATAGAGTGGAGCTGTTGGAGGTGACGAAGAGCATTTTCCTTGGCTACCCCCCGAAAAGTAGGCAGATGATGAAGTACGGCTGACTTGAGAGTCCAGTCATCAGGGACGTTAGGCCAGTCAATGCAGCTACTTGCCATATCGGGGGTCGTATGGAAATTGTCAATGGTTTGTTGATCTGGTGGTGGTGGTGGTTGGTCCTCGCGACGCTCATGGTTGTCATGATTGTTTGGGTTCTCTAGGTCTTCCATTTCTAGAAAATCAAAATGGTCTGGTATGGGCTGGTCGGGGTTGTTGTGAAGGAAGGTTAGGTCTACGTAAAGCTAGTGTTCCTGGTCAACCAGGTTGGAAGGGGATCCGTCGAGGGCAGGATGAGGGATCACTCTACGATGAGCAGATGTTCCTTGGGCTTGCCTACGAAGTCCTCTTTCCGTTCTAGTCAACTCGAGGTCTAGAGGGAGTAGATCGGGGGCAGATCTCCTGGTCATACAAAAACAGAAACAAAATTAGTACCGTTCAATCCCCGGCAACGGCGCCAAAATTTGATCGTCACTCAAATATACTAATATTTTCCTAGTGCCTAGATGCACAAATTAATGCGTACAGGGCAAGACAGGGTCGAACCACAGAGATTGAAGGATTAAATTGCTAATGAAGATGTATGACAAGACAAGATGCAACAGATCGAACCAAAGTAACACTACGTTGATTAATGAATTAATCAACGCAGAGTATGGGAGCTAACAAAATAGAATTGTAAAGTAACTATCTAGGGCATGAAAGTAAAATGCAATCCAGTGCAAGAATTGTAAACACTTCGAGGGCTAGAAAAGTAATAAAAGAGATATTAATCAAAGGAGAGGAGATCTTAGTGAAAGGTGTTCCTTTGGGTTGTTTTCCAGGTTGGCTAGTCATTGGTGCAAAAATATTCCAGACTCATGTACAGACCTGCTATAGGGACCGCGTTTCCACACCGCATCCCCTGCTTACCTTCTTAGATAAAAGTCACCCCCCGTTTCCACATATGAGGTGACCTTGACGTTCTGCCGTCCTCCCAGCTACCTCCCTTGTCATCAAGAGGCAACCTTGACACTTCGACCAGTCATGGGTACGAAGTAGGGAAGCTATATTCAGAATGCCCATGAAGGGGAGGTAAGACAGATCTAGGGCGTGACAGCTCGGCTTGTCAGACCCGTATCACATACCCTAGATAACTGTTTACCCCTAGGTGAGGCCTCTCGCGCTGCCTCCCCTAGGTGTCTGCTCCAATTCCAGGGCTTCGCGTCAGGTATAACCCTGGAATATGACGTTACTCATGCAGAAATACTAACAGGTGATCAAGCTATCAACATTTCTAGACAAGCATGGAATTAAATCGGTAAACAGTTATGTGCAACAAGAGAATATATTAAGCAAACATTAGACCTCTTAGCCGAACCCTTCAACCCATTAAACACCCTTCACTAAGAAGGGTGGTATTTAGCTACTCATACTATAATATAAACAGTAAGTATATATAATCATGCAATAACAAAGAAAGTAGAAAAGGAGTAGAGTAAACCAATAGATTAATTAATAATCGAAGAGGAGAACTTGAGACAAGGGCTGTTCTTGATGACAAGAGGAGATCCCCAGAAAATCAGTGCTGAAATTAATGTAAGAAAATATCCTAGGACAGCCGTCCTTACAAAAACCCTAGCACTATGCTTATATAGCCTAATACTAGCTAGGAGACAAAATAGCTAAGGGCAATGAGGACGTGACAGCACATGTCCTTGCAAAAGGAATATTCTGGGATTCCTGCCACGCCTGATATCTTCTGGAAGCGCATGGGATTCCGTGCGGATCTTTGAAGATGCTTTCTTTGGCGGAAGATGCAGAACTGTCGAGACCTTGAGACAGCGCACTGGTCTGGTTCGCGTCGAGGTCTTGACAACTTCCTTTCTTCTAGGCCTTGAAGCTGGAATTCCTAAAAAATGCTCCAAAATTGCTACTTTTCGATCTTTTCCCTCTTTTGATGCTAATCTGCAAATAAGATCATAATAAGGGTCAAATAGCAACATCAAGCCCCCGAAAGGGCTAGAAAAGAGGGCAAAACCGAGACCATGAAACATACTATCAGTGTCGCACCCCTTTTTGGAATTTTCCTAATACGACGCGGGTTTGGGATGAGATGTGAGACAAAATTGGACTCATCTCACATAATGCAATGAAGTCGCCACCCTATTTTGTTTCTAGGTTTAGGGAACCTATCGTTTGAGAACATGGAAGAAAACAAAATAAAAAGCTAAGGCAAAAGTGGGTCTGAACCCGAGAACATTGGTTTTGGGTCATACTATGGACTCGAGAAGGTGTTAGGCACCCGAGTCACATCCTAAAAAGGTTACCGGATAAAAGAGGTGTTTAATCATGTTTGGAAAAAATCCTAATTTATGTGATCATGCCCAATAGATTAATTAAGTTCTAGCACTCTTAAATATTTATGTATGTATATGCGGAAGAAGCGTGGAATAAATAAAAGGGTAAGAAATGCGTACTTGTTGAAAGGATACCAATTGATTTCCCCTTAATCTGTGAGGGATTAAATTTTGACGATTGTTGTACGCGAGCGAGGATGTTTGATTTAGACGAGCACGAACATAATAATTATCTAAGCATGCAAACATACAAGCATACGAAAAATAAATAAACAGTACAAGTGTAAAAAATAAATAGACAATACAAGGTGCAGAAATAAATAAATATTACAAGTGTGCGAAAAATAAATAAACAGTACAAGTGTACGTTGGCACGGAAAACAATGGTCTCGGCCCACCAAACTGGGCCCACAGCTGGGTCAGGCCCGACTCAGCTTGTTGGTGGAATGAAATTTAATATGTTTCTATTATTATTATTAATGGATGTCCATTTTATATCCATTATGAATGAATAATTGGTGGAGTCGATACGAATATGACCTAATGTAAAATAAATAATAACAGTAAAAATATTAATGTGATGAAAATTAATTTGCGTGGATATAGATAAAAGTTAATTACCTGGATCATGAATCCATTGTCATCTCTAATTGATCTGTCAATGTAACATTAAGTATTTTTCAAAAAACACCTGAGGCACCAAAAATCACCTGATTTTTTTTCAGAAGAAAAGAGCATTGCATTAACACTTTGTGTAATAAAGGAAAAATAAACATAAATTTATGTCTAAGTACAATTTATTTGTTTCTCCAACGTGACATTAAAATATATATCACCTCATACGCAGGTTAATAATGTGCTCACTTTTATTTGATATAAAATATTCATACTATTTTTAATGGTATAACATAACAACAAAGGATACCTTCGTATTTAGCCTTTAACAGTATTTAATAAAATAATACTTTAATGAAATATTCATACTATTTTTATTATTATTTATAATTTTTATAATATTTTCTATTTTTATCATATAAATATATATTTTATTTTATTTTATTAAACCAAGGGTCAATTCCGATTGAATCATTAAATCAAGAAATTAAACAATTTAATAACCGGTCCGGTTATGATAATTATGCAAAAAAAACTAATCATTCCACAAGGCTTCAGTAGACATTTATTAGTTTTCAAAAGCTTTATTTATTATTTTTCTTCCAAAACTACTGCAATTCGTTCCATTCTATGATGGTCCGCAAATTAAATATTTAGAAACTTTTATCATTGAGCAAAGGCAAACAATTTCTTAATTTTTGCAAACGACATAGCAACTGCACAACCGGAAGGCGCCGGAAGGTGTACATTCGCATCTATTTGGGTCGCTGTCCCACCCATACTTGACGGTAAAATCGTTATTACACGGCCTATTCCCTAATGGCATTTCTGGGTAGGAACCGCCGCTGCCGAGGTTGCTTAATCCTAACGATTCATCACAAGATCCTGGAAACTTATCCTCCTTGAGGCACCAAAAATCACCTGATTTTTTTTCAAAAAACAAGAGCATTGCATTAACACTTTGTGTAATAAAGGAAAAATAAACATAAATTTATGTCTAAGTACAATTTATTTGGTTCTCCAACGTGACATTAAAGTATATATCACCTCATACGCAGGTTAATAATGTATCCACTCTTATTTGACATGAAATATTTATACTATTTTTAATGGTATAATATAACAACAAAGGATACCTTCGTATTTAGCCTTTAACAGTATTTAATAAAATAATACTTTTAGCACCAAATATTACCTTTTTTTGTTCAATGTAAAATAAAAAATTAGATGATATATATCATTTGCAACATTGCATCAAAACTTTGTGTTATAAAGAAAAGAAATAACATAAATTATTTCAATATGAGATATTCAAATATTCAATCTAATATAAGGCTGCGTTTCATAACGGAATTAATTCTGTTTGGAATTATTTCTGTTTTCCAAAATTTTCCATCTGGAGTTATTTCCGGAATTATTTCTGTTTTCCAAAATTCTGTTTCACAGCTACAGTACGTTTTCTGTTTTCCAGCCTTCATTTTCCAATCTTAGAAAACACAAAATCGTATTCACCTAACAACTATTTCTTACTTTTTTTTTAAAAAAAAAACTACTACTATTATTAAATCAATTTTATTTTAATTAAAAAACAATGCTAATGTTATTTTTTTGTTAAGATTAATAAACTAAATAGTAGCCCATTTTAAGTTTATTAAAGATCAAATATAAGTATGGTAAACATATTCATGTTTAGATTCAAAAGCACAAGCCATTTAAGGGTTGTTTAATTTTTGGAAAATTTTTGGAAAATTTTCTAAAAATTGGAAATATTTCCAAAATCTGTTTCACAGCAACATTTTCCCAAATGGAAAATTTTCAGAAAATGTTTCAGTTCTCTAATTACTATTCAGTTTTCCAGAATTAACACTACAAAATTGGAAAATTCTGGAAACGCCATTTTTGAAGTTTTCCAAAAAAAAAATTCCAATTTTTATTTTTTTATTTTTAGCTCAACCGATCCATATTGTTAACATAAAAAAGAAACAATGTTATTTTGGACATTTCTACCCTCATAATTTATAAATATGCTAAATCTATTCACGTTAAAGATCAAATATAAATATAATAATTCTGTTCATGAAAATAAAATGTCTTGAATTATTTGTTCATGACGTGAATACTACAAACTCGAAATCGTATTCACCTAAGATCAAGTATAAATATAATAATTCTGTTTATGAAAATAAAATACATATAAAATAGTCTTGAATTATTTGTTCATTACGTGAATACCACAAATATCAACATTCAAAACATACTTAATTTAAATTGTTACTTCTTCATATTCTAACAATTATTATAATGAGACCATAATTGATTTGCAATATCTTCTCTAACGCCATTCATTAGTTGTTGTTGGGACATATCCACTTGAATACCTTCTTGCGTCACATTAGCTTCGTTCTCGTCTAAATTTTGCTGACCTTCTGTACCATATTCTGTGAATAGTTGATCAGCTCTATCTTCCATTTGAATAAAGTTGTGTAGTGTACAACAAGCTAGATGTATTTGCCTCTGACGACGAATAGGAAAAAAAAACGACTACTATTGTTAAATCAATTTTATTTTAATTAAAAAATAATGTTAATGTTATTTTTTTTGTTAAGATTAATAAACTAAGTGGTAGCCCATTTTAAGTTTATTAAAGATCAAATATCAGTATGGTAACACATATTCATGTTTAAATTCTAAAGTACAAGCCATTTAAGGGTTGTTTAATTTTTGAAAAATTTTCAAAAAATTGAAAATATTTCCAAAATCTGTTTCACAGCAATATTTTCCCAAATGGAAAATTTTCTAATTCTCCAATTACTATTCAGTTTTGGAAATAATTCCAAAATTAACACTACAAACACTCCAACTTTTGGAAACACCATATTTGATATTTTCCAAATTTTCCTTCACTTTCTTTCCAAAGTGGGGTCTACAGGTCAACTTTACTCTCTCTCATCTTTTTTAATTTTTCTTTCATACAAAAACTCAATCTTCTTACCTAATGCTTTGAACAAAATAAATTAAAAGTTACAAAACCATAATCTTCATCTCAAGATTAGTACTTATATATCCACTTTTCTTATTTTTCTTAATATTTTATAAATGGGTTTTAAACTAATTTAAAATTAATTTAAAAGCTTTTTCCCGCCTAAAACACTCCCTTCAAACTAATATTTAAAAAATGGGTCTTGTGACGTGGCGGGATGGGATTGGTTTTCCAAATGGAAAATTTTGGAATTAATTTAATTTGGAGAAAAATATTGTTGTGCAACAGATTTTGATTATTGAATTTTACTCGTATGATTTTAATTAGGAGTATTAGTTAGTTAAATATCAATTATGAAGTATTTTTATTACAATTTGTATCAATCTACATATTAATTTTAGCTCAACCAATCCATATTGTTAACATAAAAAAGAAACAATGTTATGTTAGGCATGTTTACCCTCATAATTTATAAATATACTAAATCTATTCACGTTAAAGATCAAGTATAAATATAATAATTTCATTCATGAAAATAAAATACATAAAATTTTCTTGAATTATTTGTTCATGATGTGAATACTACAAACTCGAAGTGGTATTCACCTAAGAACTATTTTTTCGTTTTTTTTTTGAAAAATGAAAACTATTACTTTTGTTAAATCAATTTATTTTTAATTAAAAAAATAATGTTAGTTTTTTTCATTTTTGAAGATTAATAAACTAAATAGTATCCCATTTTAATTTTGTTAAAGATCAAATATAAATATGCTAAATCTATTCACGTTAAAGATCAAGTATAAATATAATAATTTCGTTCATGAAAATAAAATACATATAAAATAGTCTTGAATTATTTGTTCATTACGTGAATACTACAAATATCAACATTCAAAACATAATTAATTTAAATTGTTACTTCTTCATATTCTAACAATTATTATAATTAGTTAAATATCAATTATAAAGTATTTTTATTACAATTTATATCAATCTACATATTAATTATCAAAATTACAAGGATAGACATGTCTAAAATAACATTATTATTTTTTAGATTAACAATATGAATTTATTGAACTAAAGTATTAAAAAAAAAATTTTAAAAAATTTGGAAAATGTTTTCCAAATGGAAATATTTCCGAAAAATTTTCAAAATGGAAAATTTTGACTGTGAAACAGATTTTGGAAATAATTTCAGTTTTGGAAAATTTTCAGAAAATTCTCCGTAACTAAACAGCACCTAATTATTTAGCACGTACAATAGCTCAAAGGGGTCGTGTATGTTTAGAATGAGAATTGTTCAGGGTTAATATAGAATATAGGTTGAGAATGTTCCCACTACTTAGACCCAACAACAACAAAATCTGAAACCGAAAAATGAGATTGTGATATTCTTCACCTTGAGCAGTGATTAGAGTAACAAACATAGCACAAGAAATTAAGAGGAGGATGGCTGACTTCATCTTTTGTTAGATTTTAATTCGATGGGTTGGGATATAAAAACACACATCAACTATCTCCTTTTTTATAGTAAATTAGAAAATCTGGAATTTCAATGGTTGGTGTATGTTCTTACTTGGATTTCTTAATTTAGTTGATTTTGTTCCTTTTGTGTTTGTGACTTTTTGAGGGAAGAAGGAATTTACAGTTAGCTCTGTGCAACTTTCCTTTACCTCTTCTTTTTTGTTTCTAACAAGGGGAGATTTAATTCCATACATACTGATTGCTGAATTATTCCAAAATATACATATAACAAATCAATAAGATAATTTAAGTATATCAAACACTAATATCATTAACAACAAACGGGCCATTGTATTCACTATTGGCTATTCCACTGCTTATTGCGATTTAATTTTACCCATTCTCCTAACATCGTGCATACGTAACTATTAACTATTATAAAATCCATTTTTGTCTATCAAAGTAATATTAACGGTGTGTTTAGTTGGAAGGAGTGAAACAGGAGGATGGAGGGAGGAAAATGAGTGGAAATTAATTTTCCAGGTTAAAAGAATTGGAAGGAAGAAAAAAATGTAACAAATGACATTTTTACCTATATTTTATTATAAATATTTACTGTTTTCGATTTTTATCTCGGCGTGTGTATAAAAATTGTCCAACCAATTATGATATGGTGGAAAAAATAATTTAAAAATACTATCAAGTTAGGTAATTGTGGATGGATGAACCCTTAGATGATTTATTTACGGTTATATGTAATTATCTGGTTGGACAATCTTTACAGATAAACTAATATAAAAAAACTGGAAGTAGTATATAATTTGTCGAGATATGAGTGGAAAAATATTTATCGATCCCCATGCCTATTTTGAATTTTGTTTCCTTCCTTCATATTCTCTTTTGCATCAAAATAAGAGAACGTTTTCCCTCCATCCATTTTTCTTATAACTAAACAGTAAACACAGTGTAAGTTTTGTAAACATCATGTTTTGTCAAGGTAGCATTTCTAAATTAAAGACGATAAAAGTCTCTGTTTAAATTTTATTTTTATTTTTTAAGCTGGCCATGAAGGAAATGGCAAAACCAACCAAAAATACAGCAGCCTGGAAAATGTTTGGTCTTTTATTAAGTGGGGAAAAAACAGGCTGATAATCCCTTTTGGTCAAAATAGATTTTAATAGTTAATAGACCACCCATTTTATAAGTAACACCAATAGTATAAGTACTTGGCAATCCTAATTCCTAACTCCTAACCACTTAATTTTCTCATGAGAACAAAACTTAAAAGCGTTATTACCAAAAAAGAAACGGAGAGGTGGGCTGGGCTCACAGCTTCGGACTCTCTTGGATTTAAGTTTTCTCTGCAAATAAAAAGCCAGGCACAAATATATTAAGCGACTTTTGTACACATTTTTGGGGTTTACAACCGAATATTTTATTCTCTAAATTGTACTTTACTCGACATAAAAATTCCGCTGCACAACATTGCCCAGAACAATAGCAAACGCTGGGTCGTTGTTGTCTGTGGTGTTTTCAATGGCAAGACACCACCACCTAAGGTGTTGCTGAACTCGAAATAATTTTGAAGATTCAACTTCATACGCGCTCTCTTACCTTTGAACCGCAACGACTCGAATTTTCTCCGGTAAGACCTAAAAAACACAATTTGAAGTACCCGATGTCCCATGATGGCACGACCTTTGGCGGGTAATGACGACCCAACACAATTTCGAATTGGGTGGATACGAGGTCGAAAATAGGACTCGCCATCACCACGTAGGTTGAAACGAAATCAATTAGGGCCCCACCTTGGGTACCATTGCCCACCCTAGGGAAGAGGTATTCACCGGGTATGTTGATGCGGGTCTTCCCGACGGTAATTTCTCTCAGCACCACGTAGTAAAAATCTGTACCGTTTGGGTTTAGACTTGTCACGAGTGGGGTGTAGTGTAGGCCTTCCATTTTAGGACCACCTAAGAAAAGGTGACCCTGGTCCGACCCAGGACAGTAACCGAATTTCCCAAGACCCATCTAGTTCTGGAGGGAATATGGTCGGTTGCTAAATCCGGCAATTCCCACGGATAATTCTTTTGATATTACGGAGCATCCGAGAGCAAAATCGGGCACGGACAGTGTTGAGTCTGATGATAGTTCTGGGAAGTGCAGTATCTCTTTTAGTAGATACCGGACACTAAACCCGGAACCATATACTGCCCCGTATGAGCAATTACTTGACAGGGTACTACTGCAGTATGGAGCAATCAATTTGCAGTTCGGGTCGGTGCAATTGAACCATTTGGCGGTGGAGGAGATGTTTGGGTGAAATTTTGGGATGTGTTTGGGTTTGGGAGTTGCCGTGAAGTTGTAGCAGGTGTAATTTGAGTTGTAGGTGCAGGGGAGCCAAACAAGGCACTCCCTGTGTCCAAAACAAAGGAATTGGTACACTGAGGTGGGGTCCCCACACTGAAGGTGAATAGGTAATAGTCTCCACCTTGGGCGAAGGTTTGCGGTGTCGTGCGGCGGAGAGGAGAGGAAGCGTGATGTTCGTCGTTGTTGCCGCCGTGGGTGACATCAATGCGGTGAAGAGAATCGAGAGGAAGATGAGGAGAGCCATTTGGTTCAAATTTTCCACTGTTTTAATTTCGCTGTCTTGGAAATTGGAATCGTAAGTGAGATCATATGTCGTGCATTTATTTATACAAGAATAGGAAAACACTTTGGTCCCTCAATTAATTATGCATTTTCAAATCCATCCCAATTTCTCTTATATTATCCAAAATTATCCTCAATCAGATTTTATATTTCAAACAAATGTATTTATCTTTTAAAGACTTTCCATTTGCTATCTTCGGGAAAGACAAAGTTAGCAAATTGGTTAAATAATGAACTTGTATCAAAGGGGGGGCGACGAAATTGATTTAGGACTCACGCTGACAATCTAAGGTCTCGTGATCGAGTTTTAGAGTAAGTAGTTGTTTTAAAATCTTTGAGGTACCACTTAGGCCGGTTTTCAGGTTTTAACATAATGAGAAATGGATTAGTCTAATTTGAAAAAAAATTCAGGACACCACATTATATAAAAAAAATAAAAAAATATAATTAACTAGTGGTATTATGATAATAATAATATTAATGGACTACCATTAATATTATTATTATCGTAATACCACTAACCATTGGTAGTACTAATTAACCATATCATCTAATCAATTAAATGAAAGAAAACTAACCATAACAACTTGTTTGTTGAAACCAGAATCCACGAATGCGAGTTTTATTAGTATAACTTAATCAAAAGCTATTTATTTTTTGTCTGGCAAAAGCCATTGCAATTATTGCCTCCATGATTATTAATTTATTTGTAAAGTCTGTTTGATTAAATTAATAATTTGTTGGAGTCTTAATCAATTCATTATCCACATTGACCAACGTAGCATTGGCACGACTTGTCGTTGGGCCCTGAAGGTGAGCAGCTGCATCTATTTGGATGTAGGGTCGTATATCCGTACTTGTTGGAAAATGCAATAAGACATTGGACAATGCCAACTTCATACGGGGACAATGCCAACTTCATACGGGGAGTGCACGGTTTACTCTCGCCTGGTACCGTACAAAGTCCAAATCTTTACATATATATATACACGATTGAAAATCTTTTCTTATTTTGTCATGCGTTAACTATATATGCATCAAGGGGTGGAAAAAAATAATTATGCATCAAGGAAGTTTCTGTGTTGTAACCTATATAATTTTTTTGGGACGAAATAAGATTAATTTTTATTAGGGGGTTAAAAATAAAGGATAAATTAGAAAAAAAATAAACTTTAAGGATTATTATAAAAGTGTATTTTTTTTAGGAGCGTATATGAAGGATAAATGAAAAAATAATAGAATTTAAAGATTATTGTAGAAGAACTAAAAATTTAGGGGCGAAAGTGAAAGACTAATAAAAAAAATTAAAACTTTAAAGACTAATACAGTATAATGGAAAACAAATTTTGGGGGAACTCCTAAGGAGGCTCTGCCCTGGGAACTGGGAAGTTAAAAAAAAGAAGGTGTGGCAAATGCTTTTCTACGCCTTACGTGATCCATTTGGCTCGAACGGAATAGAGTGATCTTTGATCATGTGTAGTTTGATAGGATTCGTGTTCAAAACTTGATTTTTGCTAGAGTTTGAGTTTGGCTCAAGGCCTGGAAAAAAAACTTTCCTTTGTCTATCACTTATCTAATGGCTTCACCCAATCGACAAATTGAGGTTCGTTTTACGTGGAAATTGCCATGGAACTGGCATTTGGTTCTAGCTGTTTGTTTTTCTTTTAGCTTGAGGCTAGCTTTTTAGTCTTGTCTTTTTAAAACGGTATAGCTGTTATAATATTATCAACTTAATTTTTTGTAATATGATCTTAATGAATGAAATTAGAATAGCTAGGTCTGCGTTTTGTGTGTGGGATTTATGTAATAATTTTTAATGATTCATTGCTTCTTGTTGATTTATGGGTGCTAATAGTATTGACGTAAATCTATGTTCTAGTTTTCAAGTATCGTTGTAGTTAGGCTGACTTGTTGGTGGTAGCATTGACGAAACATTTTTTTTTTTAAATTATTAAATTATAAATGAAGGAAACCTAAGATTACTATAAATTATTAAATTATTATATTACTATAAATGAAGGAATTCAAAGGTAGTAAAACTCTTTATCATAAATTTTAATATAATTATATACCCAAATATCAAATCTAAAATATTTCGTTAATTAGAATAATTTTTTACCGATTGATTCAGAGTGTCTTCCATTTCAAATTAGAAATCTGTGGAATAAAAATTATTAATGTAGTATTTTTTTTCCCAAGACCATCCAATTTTTGGTGAGCTTGAGTTGGGCCGAACGTTTCAGCCGGTGGGCTTTATAAACCTTTTTGTCATATAATGTAACCGACCCTGCTACGTGTTATCTATGTGGATCCTGTGACCCGTCTGTTTTAAAAAGATCCGAACCCGAGTAGCAATCTCGAGTATCAAAATCAAAATCCTCTCTGCTTTGAGGTGAAGTCACCATGGTTTGCCTTCGTCTACACCTTTTCTATCTTCTTCGTTGCAATTTTAATCATCAAGTTTATTGTTGTTATTGTTCTTTGATGATGGATTGACTGTTGTTTTGTTTGTTATCTCTCATTAGCCGCAAGGAGATTACATAGAGTTGCACCAGAAGAGGAATGGCTACCGCCTTGACTACCACGAGCGCAGGCGCAAGAAGAAGGCGCGTGAAGTCCATGAACATTCCAAAAAAGCTCAGACGGTACTGCTTATGCATTCACTTTTTTAATAACTGACATTTATGTTTATGTATCATGCTTTGAGCTTGTTTTCTAAATTGGTTGATTCTTTTTTGGATGGTGCAGGCGCTGGGTATTAAGGGTAAGAGGCTGGCAAAGAAAAATTATTCTGAGAAGGCTCAAATGAAGAAAACGTGAGCTTTTTTCTTCTTCACTTAGTTGTTATCTTTGGTATATATGTTGAATGATGACTGTTGGCTTCGTTTAACTTTTTTAATGAAATGGGTGCAACAAATGTTCTTTCAAGATCAAAATTTGGTGACATCGTAATCTATGTTGTTGTTCGTGATAAAGCAAATATTTTTAAATGTATGGTTGTCAGTGGCAGGCTTTAGAGTTGGAAATGATTTTGTAAAGATATTTGTCTACATGCGAATTAATTTGTTATTACTGTTAGAAACTGTGAAGTAATGTAATAGAGAAAAGATTGTAATGGATTGCTTGATTAATTCATAACTATAACTTACATATTTATACTAACATAATTATAATTGTTTATAGCTAATATACTACAAAGTCTATGTGTACAACTAGAATTGGTAGGTGGTGTAGATATGTTGGACTACTTTTGGTGTCATATCTCCACAATGGCTGAAAGGTGCGAGCATGCTGCTTCTCTTCACGTGGTCTACTGTGCATGGTTGACTACTGTGCATAATATATTCAACACCCCCTCTTAAACTCAAGGTGGCATTTTTGATGACAAGTTGAGTTTAAAGAGTAGGTCTTGAAAACGGCGGGTAGATAGACTTTTGGTGAAGATATCAGCTGTTTGATCAATGGAGGAGGTGGATTGTAATTGAAGAATTCCTTGCTGAAGATGGTGTCGAACAAAGTGACAGTCAATTTCGATGTGTTTTGTGCGCTCATGGAATACATCATTGTGGGCTATCTGGACTGCACTTTGGTTATCACAATAGAGAGGAGTTGCTTGAGATTGAGGAACTCCCATGTCAGTTAGAAGCCATCGTAGCCAAATTAACTGTGATGTGGTATCTGCAAGTGCTCGATATTCAGCTTCAGTGCTAGAACGAGCAACAACCGTTTGTTTCTTACTGCGCCAGGATATGAGGGAATTACCAAGGAAGAAACAGTATCCAGTAGTTGATCGTCTGTCAGTTGGATCTCCTACCCAATCAGCATCAGAGTAAGCATACAACTGTAATGGAGAGTGTGATGAAAAATGAAGACCATGGAAGATGGTGCCTTTGATGTAGCGTAGGATTCGAAGTACAACGGCGAAGTGAACGGAACGGGGAGCAGCCATGAACTGACTGACAAGGTGCACGGCATAGGAAATATCCGGACGAGTCACGGTGAGGTAGATCAAGCTGTCAACAAGTTGACGGTAAAGGGTGGAATCAGAGAGGAGTTCTCCATCATTCGGTCGAAGTTTGATGTTAAGCTCAAGGGGAGTATCTACAATTTTGCTGTCTGAAATGCTAGCTCGAGATAAAAGATCAGATGCATATTTTGCTTGAGATAAGTAATAACCATCAGTGCATTTTGTTACCTCGATCCCAAGAAAATAACTCAGTTTACCTAGATCTTTCATCTCAAACTGTTGACTGAGGGAGGTTTTAAGTGTTTGAATTCCAGAAACATCATCCCCAGTGATTATCATGTCATCTACGTATAGAAGTAGAATGATGGTACCTTGGTCTGTCTTTTTCTTGAATAAGGACGAGTCATGAGGACTTGATGTGAAGCCGAGAGATTGAATGGCATTGCTGAATTTTGAAAACCAAGCTCGGGGAGCTTGTTTTAGACCATATAAGGCCTTTCGAAGTTTGCAAACTTTATTGGAAGGGATATTTGAACCGGGTGGAGGCTGCATATAGACTTCTTCGTCAAGATCTCCATTCAGGAAAGCATTTTTGACATCCATTTAAGAGAGAGACCATTTAAGAGAAGCGGCAACGGCAATAAGGGTACGAACGGTGGTGATTCGAGCAACTGGAGCAAATGTTTCTTCATAGTCGATGCCATATTCTTGTGTATATCCTTTTGCTACCAATCTTGCTTTGTATCGTTCAAGACTCCCATCAGATTTGGTCTTGATTTTGTATATCCACTTGCATCCCACTTTTGATTTTCTTGCCGGGAGATCAACAATGTCCCATGTGTCATTGTCCTGTAATGCATCGAGTTCTTCCTTCATTGCTTTCTGCCAAAGTGGGTTAGAAGATGCTTCACGAAAAGAATTTGGCTCATGTAAGGTAGCCAAGGCATAATAAAGATGAAAGTCACCAAGTTTAGTGGGGAGAACACGAGTTCTAGAGGGGTAACGGGAAGTGGAAGGAACATTTATATGTTGTACCTCACTATGTGGTTGAATGGATGGATCACTCGGTGGATTTTGTACCTCACTATGTGGTTGAACTCTCACAGTGTTTCGCTCACCCTCTACATGCTCTCTGTTTTCATGCAAGCTGTTTTCCTCACTGATATCATTCGCTTGTGGGATTTGTACCTCACTATGTGGTTGAACTCTCACAGTGTTTCGCTCACCCTCTGCATGCTCTCTGTTTTCATGCAAGCTGTTTTCCTCACTGATATCATTCTCTCCACTCAACTCTCCTGGAAAAAGCTCAATAGAAGGATTAGTAAAAAATTGATTGTGAAGATCCACAGAAAGATGAAATGAAGAGATTTTTGAAAAATATTTGTTTTCCCAGAAAATCACATGTCGAGATACCCGAAGGCGTCGACTAACAGGATCATAACAGCGGTAACCTTTTTGATTAGTGCCATACCCAATAAAACAACATAACCGTGAACGGGGTTCAAGTTTATGGTGTTCATGTTTCTGTAGAAGGACAAAACAGGCACAGCCAAAAATTTTGAGATTGGAGTAAGAGGGAAGTTTACCAAATAATTTTTCAAAGGGTGTGTGATTCTGAATAATAGTGGAAGGTATTCTGTTGATTATGTGAACAGCTGTAAGAGCCGCTTCTCCCCAGAATTGTTCAGGGATGGAGGCATCAATGAGTAAAGTGCGAACTGTGTCTAGGATATGTCTATGCTTACGTTCTGCGCGACCATTTTGTTGTGAGGTGCCTGGACAAGAGTATTGAGGAATGGTGCCATCCTGTTTCAAAATATCAAGAAACGCTCGTTGTGTGTATTCAAGGGCATTGTCAGATCGAAAAACTTTAATGTGACATGAAAATTGAGTTTTAATCATGGTAGAGAATTCACCATAAATATCAAGTAATTCAGATCTGTTTTTCATCAAATAGATCCAAGTGTATCGAGAAAAATCATCAATAAAAGTAACAAAATATCGAGATCCTCCCATGGTGGAAATAGGGGAAGGTCCCCAAACATCAGAATGCACTAAATCAAAAGGAGCATTAGCAATATTATCATTTTTATTGAAAGAGAGAGCGGGTTGTTTTCCAAGTTGGCAAGAAAGACAATCAAAATCAACATTAGGAACAGTTCCCAAAACACCAAGACGAGACAAATGTTTAAGTTTATTCTTAGAAACATGACCGAGGCGAGAGTGCCAAATATTTAAAGTAATAGATGCACTGGATGGGGTGGCAGCAACAGTAGAGGAACTGGAAGGAAGATGAAGTGATGACAGTTCAAATAGACGTCCTATCTTATTGCCTGTCCCAACTATCTTGTTGGTTACAGAGTCCTGCACAGTCACACCACTGGGTGAGAACAAAACATTAAATCCCATATCACAGATTTGACCAACAGATAAGAGGTTCACAGATAATTTAGGAACATGATATGTGTTAGAAATAGCAAGATGTGGTATGTGAACAAATCCAATATGGGTAATATTCATAAGGGAGTCATCGGCAGTGTGAATTGGTGGTGTTGTAGACGTTAAAGTTTTGGAGGAGAAATATGATGGGTCAGGTGTCATATGATTGCAACAAGCAGAATCAAATAACCAAGAAGTATTACCCGATGTGGTGGAGAGGACGGTATTTTGATTCCGTTCATGAGAGAGCGCATGATAGACAATTGTTTCGACGTCATTGGGAGTAAGAGTTGGTGTGGGTTCTGTTGAAGTGGTTGGAGCAGTACTGTCAGTTACAGCGGCATATGGTCGAGATGATGAGGATGTATTTCTGGATTGACTGGTGCCCTGTTCACGTTTCCTCTGCAATGCCCAACACTTGGTGATTGTGTGACCCGGTTTCTTGCAATACCTGCAAGAAGTGTCAGAATTGTTGTGTGGTTTATTTGGTGGTGTTGATGTGGTAGCAAGGACAGACTGTTTAGAGACGCGAGAGGATGTGCGACAGGTTTCTTCGGCAATGACAGCTTTATCCACAGTTGGTAATGGATCACGATGGAGTAAATTAGTCTTGACATGTTCATAATCACTATGAATTGCCATAACAAATTGATAGAGACGTAGCGCATCACGATACTCATAAAAGAGTTGTGCATCCCCAGGGCATGACCATTTTGGTTCTGATAGAGCTAATTGATCCCACAAATAAGATATTGCTGAATAAAAATCAGAGATTGATTGACCAGGTTCTTGTCGCATATCATGCAAAGTGTTGAGATATCGTAAACGAGAGGCAACATTAGTAGCAGAATAACGGTTAGCCAGAAAATCGAATACCTCTTTGGCCGTGTCGAAACGACCAAACTGTTGTCGAATTGAGCGAACTGAGGTGTTACCAACCCAGGTAATGATTTTATGATTGTTGCTATCCCACTCTTCAAGTCTGGACTGAAATGAATCTGAGCTTTCTTCCTTTTTCGCCGTGGGTTCTTTAATATCACCAGTGACATAACGCCAAAGTTTACCCCCTTTGAGAAAATTGCGCATATCTTGAAGCCACAAGGTGTAGTTGGAACCATCGAGCATGGTGGAAATAGGTTGGGTAACATTATCTTGAGCCATGGTGTCAAGAACCGGAAGGAATGGCAAGGAACCGGATGAGCAAAGAGTTGAACCGGATACTTCAAAGCCGAATTGGTCAAAACATACCCCAAAAACGGATAGAGCACCCTCGAAAACCTTGGGAACCGGTCCGTGATTCTAATAAACCGGAGTAAAAGCGGGTGAACCGGGCGGTCAAAGAATTGAACCGAAAAGTCAAAGTCAACCAACAAGATTGACCTAGGATGCCACGTGGACCAATCACAAGAGGACACGTGGACCAATCACAGGAGGACAAGTGGACCAATCACAGGAGGACAAGTGGACCAATAATAGAAGGACAAGTGGACCAATCACAGGAGGACAAGTGGACCAATAATAGAAGTACAAGTAATGATCATATTTACAAATATGCCATTACTAATTAATTGGTACAAACAGTACCAATGCTTACCCAGAAGCAATTCTCACGCCGGAGTAGGCAGCGCGTGCAGTGCGTGCAGTGCGTAGACGGTGCCTGGGACCTCGAAATGGCCTGAAATTTTCCAGAGTAGTGATAAAAAATATTGTGAGTCTAATGGTGTGGTTCGTGTGAGATTTAGAGAAGTTTGGATTTTGGAGTTTTACAGCGGAAGACTGAAAATAAGGTTCGCCGGAGCCAAAAAAAAAATCAAAAATGGATTTGGGAGACTAGCTCCGCTACCATGTTAGAAACTGTGAAGCAATGTAATAGAGAAAAGATTGTAATGGATTGCTTGATTAATTCATAACTATAACTTACATATTTATACTAACATAATTATAATTGTTTATAGCTAATATACTACAAAGTCTATGTGTACAACTAGAATTGGTAGGTGGTGCAGATATGTTGGACTACTTTTGGTGCCATATCTCCACAATGGCTGAAAGGTGCGAGCATGCTGCTTCTCTTCATGTGGTCTACTGTGCATGGTTGACTACTGTGCATAATATATTCAACAATTACATTGTGGGTATGAGTCAAGGGATTGCTGGTGCTGATTGTTTGTGTGCGCTCTGCTTATTAAATGGGATAATTATTGACAAAATGGGTTTATTTTTTGTGCTTTCTATAGCTTGGCTATGCATGAGGAGTCAACATCTAGGTGCAAGGTCGATGATCAAGTTCAAGATGGAGCTATTCCTGCCTATTTGATGGATCGTGAGATGACTACACGTGCTAAGGTAAATTGCTATTGCATCCGAGTTAGCATACACATGCAGTGACGGATCCACTTGAGAGAGGGGGTGGGCAAATGCCCCCCTAAGCCCATACCCAAAAAAAATTCTACCAAGCCCAATCCCAAAAAAATTTCTAGTATTTCTAGTATTTCATGGAAAATTCAGCTGCCCTTTCCTGTACAGAGTCATTTGGTCTCTAGAAATAAAGGGCATCCCCTTTGAATATGTAAAAGATCTCTTAAATAAAAGTCATTTGCTACTAAAATCCAACCCTGTTCATAAGAAAATCTCAGTCCTTGTTCATAGTGGAAAACCAATATGTGAATCCTTGGTAATTAACACTAGAAAGATGGGAAATATTGTAACATGAAACCATTACACCACCACGAGACATTTAAGTTACTAAGTTAGGGAGACCAACTAACTTCTTTAAGCTTACACCAAATAAATTGCCTTACCTGTTTATCTTTTTGTTAAGTTTATTTAAATTTTTGTTCAATTTTTCGTTTAGCTCGCTTGTTTTCTCTTTAAAATACTCAAAAAAAAATTTCGGGGGCAGCCGAACCCCCGCCCCCCCAGGAAATAATTCCTGGATCCGTCACTGTACACATGGTAGTTAGTTTTAAGTCTTCACTCGAACATTTCCAGTCAAATTGGTGGGGAAAGCACTATTTGAAGATGCTAGGTGATTGCATTGCATTTCATCATGTTTTATTGTCCATTTACTTGTAGTTTTGGACAGTAAATCTACTGATGTATCCCTTAATTTCCCATATCTTATCAGGTCTGGTTTGGAGGCAGTACTTTAGGAATTTGGGCAGTAGAGAGTTGGAGCTGACTACTCGAGTCTAGGCCTGGGTCTTGGCCTAGACATATTCGCATCTGACGCAGTGCGCTTACCAGAATCGTCTTGGCCTAGACTCCGGCCAAGACTCCTTTGCGATCAGACTGCAGCTTGGAGCGATTGAAGTATTTTTGGAGTTGGACTCTCACAGCTGGCACGTAGCAGCTGTCCAGCAATTTTAGAGGGATAGGAAGACTATCTTATGAAGAATCCCGAAGGGGATCTCCCTCTTTATTTAATTACGATTTAGTTTCCATATTTAGAACAATTTATTGTAATAATCTTTTAGGAGATTAATTAGGAGATTATTTAGGAGATTGAGTTGGAGAAGGACAGAGGAGTTTTAGCTTTCTTATAGCTGATCTCGTCCTCCCCTTTTCCTCTCTCTCTCTACGCTCTCTTCTTCTTCCCCAATTCGACACTTTTATTGCTCCGGATTCAATTCTTTGAATCTCGGATTTAATTTATTTATGCAATCAAGTATTCTTATTATTCATTCATGAGTATGAGTAGCTAAACACTTGTTCTTGGTAAGGGTTGATGAGCTTAAGTTCTTAATGCAATCGTGAGACACAATCCGTTCTTCACAATCTCTTTCTTTGTATTTATTTATTCTTGAACTTAATCCATCGCTTACTCACTAGAGCCAAGGTTTGATCATCCTTGTTCTCTAGGAGAGAAGAGTTGTAACCAGTCTAGAAGGAGAGGGAGTACCCGCCGGCTAGACGGAGTAGGTGACTAGTCTCGAGCAGACTAGAAGAATAGGTAAAATAGGTAGAGACCAGATTGACAACCTAGGAACTTAGCCTAGGTACTGTCTTCCCCTGTGCCATTGAAGAGGTGAGCAACCATTCAAGACAGCAGTCAAACGGATAAACCCTTTAACCAGCAAGGTGTCCCTTGGCTAGGATTATCAGGAGAGGGAGTACCCGCCAGGTAGTTTGAAGAGGAGGGAAGATAGGAGGGAAAAGGAGTTCCTCCCCTCTATAGCAGTACTATGAAGAAGAGATGAACATACTTCAGTCAATGATCGATGCATAAGAACACAAGCTCACCCATCGCCCTTACCTGGAATTCCGTATCACAAGACTTTTTCCCAATCTAGCCCGCAGTCTTGGCCTAGACTCTGCCCAAGACTGTTTTGAATTATTTTATTTCTTTCTGTTTTTTTGTCTTTATTTTCAGATTCAACCAACCAAATTCAGTGACGAGGAAGTCAACCAAGAACTACAATTCCCTAGAAGTCTCTGTGGACCGACCCTCTTACCATCATCTACAAATCCTTGTAGACAGTGATAAGTTGTATTTCTACCCCAAATCCATAACTATTTCACTACTATATTTGACGTGTTCGACGCGCGGTCAAATTTTGGCGCCGTTGCCGGGGACTTCCAACGGTTTTGTAGTTTTTGTTTTTGTGTTTTTTTTTTTTTTGTTTTGCAGTCTAGACCACGATCTTGGCCAAGACTCCGGCCAAGCGGGAAATCATGTTCCATAATTCTATCCCTCATAATTTGAATACATTTAATGTTGAACATAAATTATCTGAATTATCTAACATGGTTCATGACCTCTCTGCAAGGTACAACCAGGGACAGCAAAACTTCCACCCCTTTGTCCAACAAGATCCGCCACAACATTACCAACAACAACAATACCCCATAAACTTCCAGCATTTTGTGCCAATACCCCCTCCAAATCAGGTACCCATGCCACAACTTTCACCTGCACCTCAACCTATGATGCCCACTGGTGTTCCTATAGAAGAGACTCTCCTAAAGTTCGTGATGGTGAGCCAGACCAACCTAATGGAGATGCTGAAACAGCAGGCCAGCCTGGTGGATATGCAGAGACAGATCAATCAATTGACACTCCAAAAATTCATGACGGAGACCCAGTCCAGCCTTGTAGAGATGCAGAAACAGATCACTCTGATAGCACAAAATCAGGTAGACGATGAGGAAGAAATTGAGGCAGAATCTGTCTTGGCCAAGACTCCGGCCAAGACTGTGGCCAAGACTGTGGCCAAACCTGATGAAAGGTTCAAAGAACTAGAGGAAGTGATAGAGATTCCCCCACCTTTCCCTCCTATCTTTGTGGACGTCATTAGGCATGCTGCTAATGAGGATTCTGAATTAAATGGAACTAACTCTTTTGATCATGCTCCTAGCAGAGAAATCCCATGTGAAAAGTTGAAGGAAGGAGAATTCGTGGACACTGTTTCTAATCCTATTTTTGAGACAGATTTTGATATTTTTAACAGCCACGAATTTCCCAAAGTTAATCCTAACCCTCTCCCTTCAAGTGTGCAGGCACAAAAAATTGAACTTGAAAACAGTCTTGGCCTCGAGCTTGGCCAAGCCTTAGGCCAAGATTCATCACTGCCAGCTAGCCCCCCCAAAACCATGGAGTGGTGGACTGATAATCTTCTTAAGCTGCTTGCTACTGTTCACAGTAGCCAAAACTCACCGTTTCTGATGCAGGGACAACAGAACTATGAGCTGGGACGACCTCCCGACCCATTCAAATTTATACCTTTAGGGGCTGTCCAAGGAATGCCACCCAAAGATCCTGACAAGTTTAGCGCATGGAGGGGATTTGGAAAAGTTTCTTGATAAGAAATCCATGGCAATGTCGAGCCTAAGACAATAAATAAGGGCGCTGCATGGGAGGCAACCCATGTTTTTATTTCCGTTTTTCTTTTGATTTTTCATGAATAAATTCAGAGGTCTTTCCTTGATCCGTTTATCCTTCTTTTCTCTCATTTCCAGGGCTACTGCAGCGCTAGGAAGACATTCAAATCAGAGGAAAAATTCAGCTTCGGCGGTTGTCTAGGCCAAGCTCTTGGCCAAGACATTTTTCCAGAACCTAACGAGGACCTTCCAGCCACTTCCTCTGCCCCTCAAGGAATCAGACCAGAACCTCCTCCTCCAGCAGAATGATCTGCTTTTGCCCCCAGGTCGTTTCTTTCCTTTCTTTTCCATTTATGTCTTTTATTTTGTCTCTCCACACAATGAGGACATTGTGTCTTTTAAGTGTGGGGAGGGATTCTGTGAGTCCATTCTTTGAGTATTAGTGAATATATGTGTTGTGATTGTGTATATTTGTGATTAAATATTTGTGAATAATTTTTTTTTTAGTTTGTCTTGGCCAAGCCTTTGACCAAGACAATCTAGGTTGAGTCTGCTGTTTTGCATGATTTTCTGCTCTTTTCTTTTTATGTTTGTTTGAGTCTGTCTTGATGAGTGTACACCGCCCCCAGTTTTTAACTTAGGCTGTTTAGTCAACCACTGAAATTGCATGTAGACACTTGTCTAGGCGGAACAATGCTTTAGTAACAGGGAAGCGAATGAGCGTAACTTGATCAATGCCTAAGGGGCATATCATCTAATGTCACCCAAACAAGCACTATCCACATGGTCTAAAGGACGTCTAGCTTAAATACTTAACGAACATTAGGGTGTCGAGGCTTGCTACGTCTGATTTGAGTGTGTTGTTCTATCTGTTTTAGTGTGAGACATAAAAAGGTGCTGGAATGTCATAGCAGAATATAGCAAAGGTGGAAGTTCTGGGTGCCCAAAAAGAACAAGCTCTGTCTATATGCATATGCCTGTAAAAATACATAGGGCATAGAGAAAAAAATGATGATGCATATGTCTGTAAAAATACAAAGGACATAGAAAAAAAAAAGAGAATAAATCTGCTGAAAATGATTTAAATGGCACTAGTCTTTAGGCACGTTTAGATAGAATAACACTCGGTGGGACTCAAATCTGTGGCAAGTTTAGACCCCTATACATTATTAATCCAAATCTAGCAGGATGTCTTGATACCATTTGGATGAGGTTTGTTTAGGGTATTGATTTGTCCTTGTTAGTCTAGCATTGGGTCGCTTAGGGAAGTGTCTTGGTAATTTCAGTGAAGGGGTGAACAGCCAAAAGGAGAACTCTGGGGTTATGGTGTCTGTTCTGTTTTTGTTGTGCTTTTGTTTTGTTTGTGAGTCTTTGAGTCTGTATGCTTGGGGGCAAGCATAGTTTAAGTGTGGGGAGTTTGATTGCATTGCATTTCATCATGTTTTATTGTCCATTTACTTGTAGTTTTGGACAGTAAATCTACTGATGTATCCCTTAATTTCCCATATCTTATCAGGTCTGGTTTGGAGGCAGTACTTGAGGAATTTGGGCAGTAGAGAGTTGGAGCTGACTACTCGAGTCTAGGCCTGGGTCTTGGCCTAGACATATTCGCATCTGACGCAGTGCGCTTACCAGAATCGTCTTGGCCTAGACTCCGGCCAAGACTCCTTTGCGATCAGACTGCAGCTTGGAGCGATTGAAGTATTTTTGGAGTTGGACTCTCACAGCTGGCACGTAGCAGCTGTCCAGCAATTTTAGAGGGATAGGAAGACTATCTTATGAAGAATCCCGAAGGGGATCTCCCTCTTTATTTAATTACGATTTAGTTTCCATATTTAGAACAATTTATTGTAATAATCTTTTAGGAGATTAATTAGGAGATTATTTAGGAGATTGAGTTGGAGAAGGACAGAGGAGTTTTAGCTTTCTTATAGCTGATCTCGTCCTCCCCTTTTCCTCTCTCTCTCTACGCTCTCTTCTTCTTCCCCAATTCGACACTTTTATTGCTCCGGATTCAATTCTTTGAATCTCGGATTTAATTTATTTATGCAATCAAGTATTCTTATTATTCATTCATGAGTATGAGTAGCTAAACACTTGTTCTTGGTAAGGGTTGATGAGCTTAAGTTCTTAATGCAATCGTGAGACACAATCCGTTCTTCACAATCTCTTTCTTTGTATTTATTTATTCTTGAACTTAATCCATCGCTTACTCACTAGAGCCAAGGTTTGATCATCCTTGTTCTCTAGGAGAGAAGAGTTGTAACCAGTCTAGAAGGAGAGGGAGTACCCGCCGGCTAGACGGAGTAGGTGACTAGTCTCGAGCAGACTAGAAGAATAGGTAAAATAGGTAGAGACCAGATTGACAACCTAGGAACTTAGCCTAGGTACTGTCTTCCCCTGTGCCATTGAAGAGGTGAGCAACCATTCAAGACAGCAGTCAAACGGATAAACCCTTTAACCAGCAAGGTGTCCCTTGGCTAGGATTATCAGGAGAGGGAGTACCCGCCAGGTAGTTTGAAGAGGAGGGAAGATAGGAGGGAAAAGGAGTTCCTCCCCTCTATAGCAGTACTATGAAGAAGAGATGAACATACTTCAGTCAATGATCGATGCATAAGAACACAAGCTCACCCATCGCCCTTACCTGGAATTCCGTATCACAAGACTTTTTCCCAATCTAGCCCGCAGTCTTGGCCTAGACTCTGCCCAAGACTGTTTTGAATTATTTTATTTCTTTCTGTTTTTTTGTCTTTATTTTCAGATTCAACCAACCAAATTCAGTGACGAGGAAGTCAACCAAGAACTACAATTCCCTAGAAGTCTCTGTGGACCGACCCTCTTACCATCATCTACAAATCCTTGTAGACAGTGATAAGTTGTATTTCTACCCCCAATTCCATAACTATTTCACTACTATATTTGACGTGTTCGACGCGCGGTCACTAGGTAGATAAGGGACTTCGTTGCATTTCTATTTTTTCACGGTCTTACTCGACATGCATCATGATTGCTAGCAGCATCCAGTTTAAGCAGGAAGAAGTCACAAAACAAGCATATGCTTGTCTAGGCTAAGGGCATGTAATTGTATTGATGAGCTAAGGACATAATTGTATTGATGAGCTAAGGACAATTGTATCGATGACCTAAATCTGGAAAGGAAATAGCTAGGATAACATTAATTCAATCTGTGAAACACAGATTCACAGAACAAAGATAACCAAAACCTTTGGATGCCATCATAAGTTTGGCTGTGTCACCCATCTCTTTCACCTAATTTTTAGGGTGAGAACTTGTAGGTTCAGAACTGGTATTTCCTATTTCCTCTTGTGTTAGCTTTTTGACAAAACATATTTCATGGGAGAGAGAATTACATTATATAAATGCTTGGGTTGTGTATGCGTACAATGGTGTGCTTTGTTATTGGAGAAATTATTGATATTGCAAATACTAATATTTATCATATTTGTATTTAGTTGTTCTCATATTGGAAATAGAATACCAATTATATCTTACATACTTGAGATTGTGATGGATTGAAATTGTGTTGTTTAGATCCTCAGCAATTCTGTGAAGCAAAAGAGGAAAGAGAAAGCTGGAAGATATGATGTCCCCTTGCCCAAGGTAGATGGTGTTAATTTCTTTCCTCCTTTTGGACCTCATTTGTGTGGTTTCTTGATTTTCATTTCCTTCCAGTGATAAGTAATGTTTAATTGGAAGTGCTTTCCTTATTGCAGGTTAGACCAGTTGCTGAAGATGAAATGTTTAAAGTGATCAGAACTGGCAAGCGAAAGAGTAGGCATTCTTAAACACTTCAATTTCTATGTGAAACCTTTTGACTGGTGACAATTGAAAATTATAAATAACACGGAGTGATTAAACTGAATTGTGATAAGTTAGGTTATGGTGGTTGTGGTTTGTGGATTATAATCTGGTTATTATCCAATATTTAGTGCATGTGAAAATGATTGTTTCTCCTTTAATGTTTATGTACTTAATTGAATTATTTGCTTCTGTTCTTCCCCCCCTGAATGAAGCTGATTTTTTTTTGTAGAATATTTTTTTTTTCTCACATGTTACTAAGGTTCATTCTGCTCGTCTTGTTGGTGAATTAGCTTGATAAGCTTGCAGCTAGCTTCTCTAGTATTGTTTCTTATATTGTTTCTGATTTCTTCTTCAGCCAAGCAATGGAAGCGGATGATCACTAAGGCCACGTTTGTTGGACCTGGTTTTACGAGAAAGCCTCCCAAGTACGAGCGCTTTATCCGTCCTTCAGGATTGCGTTTCACAAAAGCACACATAACACATCCTGAACTCAAATGTACCTTCAATCTCGAGATTATTGGGGTGAAGAAAAATCCTAATGGTCCAATGTACACTTCTCTTGGTGTTATCACCAAAGGAAGCATCATTGAGGTAATACTTGGTTTGATACATCTCATGAAATTCCTTGTCTGAAATTCTTGTTTGACTGTATGTGGCTTACCTATTTATTGATTTTGAATTTCAGGTTAATGTTAGTGAACTAGGTCTTGTTACACCAGCTGGTAAAGTAGTATGGGGTAAGTCTTTCCTGGTCAAAGCTCATTTTTCTGCATGAAACTGCTTTAAGATACTTTTAGTTTCTTTCAACTGCTTCTGATGATTTCTCCGGGTGATGCAGGGAAATATGCTCAAGTAACAAACAATCCAGAGAACGATGGATGTATAAATGGACTTCTTCTTGTCTAAGGTCAATGATGAAACTAGCTAATAGCAAAATGAGGGTCAATGATGTTGATGCAGGTCGTCTTTATTTTTGTTGTTGTTTTCTTTTTGAGGAACAAAGGTCTTCCATGTTGAATATCTATTACCTTCTTGATCTCGAGACTATTTTGAGATAGCTCGTCTTCCATCCTGAATGTAAATCTATGTTCTAGTTTTCAACTCTCGTAGTCAGGTTGAATTGTTGGTTGTAGCATTGACGAAGATAATACCAGATATATCAATTTTGTTTGAGATCTAATTGAATAATATGGTGGCTGTATACTTTGCTAGTAGCTTTCTGGTCTCTGCTTGTGTTATGATTGTATTTTTGGTTGTGTTGTGTTGGGAAGCATGCCATTCAATCATTATCCCCCACCTGTTGAGATATTATCACTTTCAATAAACTGTTTTTGCTAAGGATCAACGGTTTCTACTGCATAAAATAACTAATAGTTCGTACATAAAAGGAGTAGTAATTTGATCTGCAAATTTGGTAATGAGTTGCTCTAATATTGCTCTCCGGAGAAAAACAAAGGGAAGAACAAATAAATAAGTAACAACTAATTTATAACTTGCTGAATAATCAAATTTGCAGCTTATCTCTTGAAGGTCCCTTATCGATTTATCCTGTAGTTGATCAGGGTTTGAAAATGAGGGATGTTATCAGAGAATTTACTTTGATCATGTCACCTGGCATAGGTCTAAAACCTGCAGCGGAAGAACCGCCATGGGATCAAGCAACAACCCTTTCATCTTCTTGACCTTCTTCATCGGAACCTGACTTTCGAGTCCCTTTTTAGCCAGATAGATCTCACAGGTCGTTGGCTAGATTTCTTCATTAGAAGATGTATCTATACTTTCCATTGACTTATTAGCTATCGTAGGCGTTACAGGCAAGACACATTTCGCAGCGCCAAAGAACTAAAATCAGCTGGGATCGGGTTGAACCGAGTCCTACGGATTTGGTGAAAGATGTTGCTTTCCAAAAAAAATTCCTTAGTGGAATCTTGATAGGGTAACAAATATATACTCATACCTAATTATATACATAAATGAGTCAATTTAATTTTTAAATGGATAAAAATGAATTTGGGTATGGGTAGCCAATTAAACCCAACCCAACCCAACCCTATCCCCCTTCATCTTCTTTTCCGCTCAAATCATTTTCTCCCTGCCGCGCTCAAGACCACTTTCTCTCATCCGCTGCCGCCTCCTCCTCCCAACCTGACGAGGGTGTCGCGGTCCCCGCATAAATGAAAAGATGATTACAACTCAGTTCTATGCTACAAATGAATGCAGATAGCGGAGAGAGGTTCGAACACAGGGACAAGTCGGTCCAATCTTTGTTGCTCCTGCAAATGACAATAATCAGCAAAGAGGTGAGAGTTTTATTGGTTGAGAAACAAAAAGAACGAAAATAAGATTGCATGAAAGAAAACAGTAGTGAAATAAAGAAATAGAGAAGAGAAAGAAAATCCCTAGTAGAGATCCTTATGAGGTGACAATTCCAAGTGTGTTGATCATTGACAAAAGCATTTTCAAAACAATTTTCATAGAGAAGTTATAGAGATACATCCAGGGGCGATCTCCAAGCCTCCTCCTACTCAAGTCACTCAAGGAGAAGCTCCTTTCGCGACCCTAACTCCCCTAACAATCAAGGATTGCTGGTTTGTTGATGTGATTAGGAAGGTCCTTCTCAAGACCTTGAGATGGACGCACCTGCAGTCCATTGACTCAAAACTCACTCTTTTCTTCTTCTAGCTTTAGAGAAAGTTTAATTATCCTATCACTAGTTGTCCACTCGGGTTCTCTCTAACACAGAAACGCGGCATTAGAGTGATTCTACTGTAATCATTCAAGTTAAAACATAGGTTAGCTAAGTCTAAATTCAACAAGAACAAATTGTCATTAAAACAAGCAAGAAAAGAGATATGAAAACGTTTTTATTGAAGAACAAAGAGTCTCACAACCTACTGGAATTATCAGCCACAAGATCCCTACCAGGAATGGAGGTTTTTAGTTACAAAACATAATGGAAAATGATACAAGAAGTACAAAACCGAAAATACAAAAAGCTGGAAAATCTGGAAAATGGGAGAAATGCTGATTTTCTCCTCACGTTCCTCCTACTGTCCGAATCCTTTTCTCTGTCTGTTCTGATCTCTATTAATGTCCTTCTGGACACCAAGATGTTCCTCTCCAAGGTGAGACAGCTCCCACTAACAAGTCTCCTCAGTTTGGTCTTCAAGAAGCTTGTCCAAGTGTGATTCCAAAACACAAGGAGAATGTTGTTTGTGTCTTCTATGAACTTGTTAGAAGTGGGAGGAATGATATCTGAACCCAAGAAGCTTAGTGTCTGCAAAAACGGGGTCCAAGGAGACAAGAAACGCACTCAAGAGTAAATAATTATGGCGCGTAAAATCATGGTGAGTGCTATCCGGAACTGGGAACGTCACAGAAGCCTCATCTCAGGGCCTTGAGATGAGTCGGAATGCATCAGCTGAAAATCTGCCAAGGCTGGTTGATCAATTGAGCTCTAATCTTTGGCCTTTCCGTTCCTTTTCCTAATCCTGATTACTCAAGTGCAAATTCTGGAAAAAGGAAGGAAAAAGGGTCAAAGCAGTATGTTTATTGTCTCAAAATCTAAATAAAGAGACAACAAAACTAAGTGGAATAACAATCAATCACAACCCCAACACCACCGCTATCACTCACCGGCGCTGTTCCGCTCAAATCATTTTCTCATCTACCTCTTTTAACTAATCTGTCCGCCGCTCAAGACTACTTTCTCTCATCCGTCGTCGCCTTCTCCTCCCAATCCCAACACCACCTTCTTTGCGTGCAAGTAACGGGTCATGCAAGGCAAATGGCATGCAAGTGACTTGGCAGCTACCGGTTTGGGCTTGCATGATATCGGACAAGGCACCGCTTGGGTGCAGTACCGGGAAAATAGGTAACGGTGGTACCAAGTATATACTAACTTTTTATTCACTATAATAACAGTGAACAATAATTAAGGTCATATAAATTATAATGGCATCATTGTAAGTACCTTAAGATAGGTACGAACAGTATATTCAATATATACTCGTTCGACTGACTTGATCGTCGGAGTGTATACGCTGGGGTAACCCTCGGCATACTTTTCAGGTACCATCAAACGAAACGAGAAGGACTAATGAATCGACCATACACGGAGTAGTGAGACTCGAACCCGGTCTGGTCCAAGTACCATATTACATATAAACCCTCACTCGGTTTCCATTATTATCCCTACCCCTATTCTCTCAGCCGCAACCACTCTCTCACTCAACCTTATCAAAAACCGGCTTTGTGCACCCACAAGTCCCTAACGTAGGGGTTTTTGTTCGATCAGGTCCCCATTTTCAAAAACCCGTCTGGGCGGTCCCCAACGTTTGCTCCGTTAGGCACGAGAGGTCCCTCTAACCGAAACCCTAACAGACGTCCGTTAAGTACCATTAAAATAATATATTTTTTCTGAAAAGTGGACCCCATGTGTCAGATTTAATATTAAACAATTCATTTTTAATTTTTGAAAATCAGAAATATTTTACCTATTTTCTAAACTGATTAATTAAATACTAAATATAAATAATTCCAACCCATAAACGACAACGCAAACAACCATCTTCTTCTTCCTTTCATCCTCCCACAATCGAACTATAAAAATCCATCTTCTTCTTCTTCCTCTGCAACTGACCGTCGCTGCTGTCCAAACCCAAACTCCCAAAATCATCTCCTCTCAACCGGATCCAACCACCATCTTCAAATCAAAATCATCTCCCTCAAACTCCAGCCGCACCACCACATCACTCACCACCGCCGGACTCCCTCTCCCTCTCTGTTCCTTCGCCGGACACAAGCACACCCGCTTCCTTTCCTTCACCTAATAAAAATCCAAAAACCCAAAACCCAAAGCTAAGCCAGGCATTTTAACAAATACCTTGTCCGCACCATATTTTGTACAACACCTCCATCATAGCCGAACCATCTCCTCCATCCTCCATTAACAAACACCTTCAC
Source organism: Viola odorata (assembly GCA_963691705.1). Taxonomy (NCBI): domain Eukaryota; kingdom Viridiplantae; phylum Streptophyta; class Magnoliopsida; order Malpighiales; family Violaceae; genus Viola; species Viola odorata. Next base: position 55,200,081 of record OY829543.1, on the reverse strand, counting down.
AAATCACCAAACCAATCGCCAGTACCAACCATCTCACCATCACCGCCGACTGTCCTTCTCTCTCACTAGACGGCTACACCAACACAAGAAACATGGTAATTTTTACTAACTCCCATTCATCATTTTCTCATCTGTTAATTTCTAAAGAAAAGCTTGTTGCGCTTGCTTGTTATTTCTGGAATTGTTGTTGTTTTGCTGCTGGGCTTGTGTTTGATTTACAGAATCGCCTTGAATTGGAAAGAGAGAGGGAGTCGGCGACGGAAGCTATAGAAGAAGAGGATGAGATGTTGTTTTGATTTTTAGGATTAGGTGTTTGCTGGGTTGGAAGAAAGGAGAATGGGTTGTTCTTTCTTTCTTGCTTTAATGTGGCCCTTCAGGAAGAAAAAAAAAGAAAGAACATGAGAAAAGGGAGGAAAGCAAATTGTCTTGTCCAAGAAAGAAAATAAAATAAAAGAAAAGAAAAGAATAAAGAATACCGCAGCCGTCGGGTTTGGACAACAACAACGGTCAGTTGCAGAGGAAGAAGAAGAAGATGGATTTTTATCGTTCGATTATAGGAGGAGGAAAGGAAGAAGAAGATGGTTGTTTGCGTTGTCGTTTGTGGGTTGGAATTATTTATATTTAGTATTTAATTAATTAGTTTAGAAAATAGGTAAAATATTTCTGATTTTCAAAAATTAAAAACGAATTGTTTAATATTAAATCTGACACATGGGGCCTACTTTTCAGAAAAAAATATTATTTTAATGGTACTTAACGGACGTTCGTTAGGGTTTCGGTTAGAGGGACCTCTCGTGCCTAACGGAGCAAACGTTGGGGACAAAAACCAACCTCGATCAAATTCAATCCTCAACCATAGTTAGTAGGGGTGTACAAGAACCGGGCCGGATCGGAAACCGGACCGGAACCGTCCTTTTTTTGACCCGGACCGGAAAGTTCCAGTTCGGTCCGGTTCTCCATCCCTCAAATCCGGGAACCGGCCCGGAGAACCAGTAGAACCGGAAATGGGGACCGCCCAGACTGGTTTTTGAAAATGGGGACCTGATCGAACAAAAATCCCTACGTTAGGGACTTGTGGGTGCACAAAGCCATCAAAAACCAACCTCGATCAAATTCAATCCTCAACCATAGTTAGTAGGGGTGTACAAGAACCGGGCCGGATCAGAAACCGGACCGGAACCGTCCTTTTTTTGACCCGGACCGGAAAGTTCCGGTTCGGTCCGGTTCTCCATCCCTCAAATCCGGGAACCGGCCCGGAGAACCAGTAGAACCGGAAATATATATTTATATATAAATATATATATATATATATGCATAATAATATCAAAGTTTCCATTTGGTTCAATGGTTAAGTCATCACTTATTATATTAAAGGTTTTGAGGTTCAAACCCTCTTGGCTCCCACTTTTTTCGTATTTGTGTGCAAGAATAAGTTTTAAGTATTAAAAAAAAAAAAAATTCCGGGCCAGAACCGGAACCGGCCCAGTCCGGCCCGAAAAAATTAAACCGGCCCGGCCCAGACCGGAAGTGTCCGGGCCGGGCCGGTTCTGTCCTGGAGAAGAACCGGTAAGTCCGGTCCGGTCCGGTTCTAGCCCAAGAACCGGACCGGACCGCCCGTGTAAGTTAGTTAGTTCTATCATATTCAATCCTAAACCTCGATCGTGATTCGTATCATCCTCCGGCGACACACGGTACGCAACAGTTGCGATCTCACCAGTCACCAGCAATTCAGCGACGCTCTCAGTTGCGCTCTCCCCGCTCATCGGCGACCACAGCAGTTCTCTCACCGGGGAAAACACACATGCTCACCGACGACAACACTCACTCTCTCATCTGTCTCCATCGACGCACTCGCACTCACCGGCGACGAACAAGACTCGCTCTCCAATCACCTCCTCGTTGTTCCTCAATTCAATCGTTCTCAATTCCAAAACCCGCAAACCCCCAATTCCCTCAATTCCATCCTTTAATTCCAAAACCCACAAACTCCTAATTCCATCGTCTGCTCCTTTGCTCTTACTGGCTTCTCCTATCGGAAATTCAATTCCAACCTAATCGCCGGCCGGCTGGTTTTTCAACAGGTAATCATTCTTCCTCATATTTTTGTTAATCTAGAGCAAATCTCAATTATAAAAACATTGGCGAATTCGTTATGAATGTGTATTGTGTATACTCGAAGCATTTGCAGAATTTCTGATTGCTTGAATATGGTTTCTAATTCATATTTAGAATTCGGTATAATGGTACCGATCCATAGAAACTATGGTACGGTATCTCATTTTTACCGACGGATGAACACCCCTACGGTCGTACCCACCTAACTCATCCATTTGCCACCCCTAACCTCGAGTCTTCCTTCTATCATAATTGACGATTCCACAAAAGCCATGTTCTTGAACTTGGTTGCCTATGAAATGTGCCCAGACTTCAAGAACACCTTTGAGGTTACCACCTACATATGCTTCCTCGCTTCACTCATTGATCACTCTGAGGAAGTGAGGATGTCAAGGAGCTGTAACAGGCTCACATTCTGAGCAACCACCTCGGCAGTGATGAAGCAGTGGCCAAACTCTTTAACCAGATGGGCATTGACCTGGTGTCAAAGCCAAACCATGACTTATATTGGGAAGCCAGAAGTGAAATGTACAAGCAACACGGAGATGATCAGAACCGGGTTGCCTGGACTTTCCTTGCACTTTGTGGTGCAATTGCCTGCCTCATTGCAGGTCTCATTCAGGCATGGTATGCCGTAAAAGCTTATTATCATCCCAAATAAACCATAGGCGGGTAAACCTCACCCAAGGAGGAACTGTTGGCATAGTTTTTCTTTAGAACAGAATCAAAAGCTCCACTGATAACATGATGTTTTCCGTACTGTCATTGGGCGCTACTCATTTTTCATTTTATCTGTTCCACAGATTGTTGATGGTTAGTCGTTTTTTCATGTTGATCTCAGCACTTGAGATGTTGCATCTAAGAAAGTGTTGTGGCTGGAATATCAATCAGGTTGAGCAAAAGGAGAAACTGAGAATCCAAATTTCTCCCTAGCGCCTCCTCAAGTTGGGAGACAATATTATACTCCAAAATGGTATACACAGGAAGCGGTTCTGGGACTTGTTCCACCGATGGTCATCAAGGCGAGCAGGTGACAATCACAATTAATGACTATCTGCTCGCCAAGTTGAACTTGTTGGATGATGCCACTAAGCCTAAGAAGCCAGACACACAACAGAATACCAAACCGCGCATCGGTCGGTACTCTTGGCCCTACAGGTATGAGTTCAAGGAATTCGAGCTGCCAAAGGTGGTTAGGTTTGGCCCTAATGCTCACGGTTTCGATATCGGAGAGAAGGTGAAGCTCAAACTAGCTGCCCACTTCACGCTAGAAAACCGCATCGACAGAAAAGCTGCATTGATAAACATCATGAATATTATCGAGGCTTTGAAAGACTGCTACGGAGAATATGTGTGTGAGGACTACAGAGATGAGGACCTGGCCTTCATGTTTCTGATAGATGGCTGTGCTATGCTGCATTTTGTGGAAATAGTTGTACGTGGTGGTGAAAGCTCGTTACTCCAAGAGGATGGTGTAACTTACGATTTCATAGTATTTGCTAAAAGGGACATGTTCTTGCTCATGAACCAACTCCCTTATCAACTTCTCCGGTTGTTGTCCTGCTCCATTGACGACGAAAGGAGGAGGCGCTCTACCGAACAAGCTATCATAGAGTTTACTCATCTTGTGTCACCTTTCAAAGAGATTCTCCCAGTGCAGACACCGGGACCCGACCAATTAGAGGATCCACTCCATCTTCTCGACCTTATTCACAGGAACATGACGATTAGCGTGGTGGGCAATAGAGTTAGGGGTTTCAGGCATCATCAGCATCATTATTACAAGCAAGCTACTTTTCGCAGCGCCAAAGAATTCAAATCATTTGGGATCATGTTGCAGAGCGCCGCTACAAGCTCGATGAATGGTGTCTCTTTCCATCAAGGATTCTTCAGTGGAACCTTGAGCCTTCCTTCTATCACAGTAGATGACTCCTCAACATGCATGCTCTTGAACTTGATTGCCCATGAGATGTGCCCAGATTTTAAGAACGAGTTAGAGGTCACCTCCTATGTATGCTTCCTCCATTCACTCATTGCTCAATCTGAGGATGTGAGGGAGCTGCGACAGGCTCGCATTCTTAAAAATCACCTCAGCAGTGATGAAGATGTGGTCAAACTCTTTAACAAGATGTGCAGTGGCCTGGTGCCAAACCCTGATAAATATAACGAAATCAAAGGCGAATTGTATATGGTACATGAGAACATGGGGATCATCAGAAGCTGGGTGGCCGATGTGAAGGAGAAGTATTTCAGCAACCCCTGGACTTTCCTTGCGGTTTGTGGTGCGGTTTTCGGCCTCGCTTTGAGTTTCATTCAGGCGTGGTATGCCGTCAAATCTAATAAGTGTTAAAATATTTTATATATTTAAAATATCTCCATAATTTAAAGGACATCTCTTCCTTTAATTATGTAGATATTATTATTTCTAATTATTTAATATATTATGTTTACATATTAATTATGTTCCACGCCTATTTGTAGAGTTTATTTATAATGTTCTACTCATTAACTCAATAATAAAGATATAAACTATTTTATATTTCCCGGTTCTCTCCTCTCCCCTCTATAATTCTTTCTTTTATATAATTCTACACCAAGAAATAAGAGACCTTTATATTCTGGGATGGATGTTTTTCTTTTTCTTTTCCTCTGGTGTTCCATTTGAAGAGGGTATGGAGCAAAGTAAGTTATGAGCGTGGTTTGATTAAGAAAAGGTGACAATATTTGTACTTTTGGATGCATTGTTTGTTGGATTCATTTCGGGGAGAAGCCGAAAGACAAAATACTATCAACATTAGTAGATATCTTCAATTAAAATTTATAAATAAAATGAATAATTTATAAGCACGATTTTTAAACTCTGCCACTTACATGAGTGTACTTTGTTTAAGAAAAAGTGAGAATGTATTTTAAGTGCACTGTTTGTTGGCTTTAGAATTCCTGGAGTCTGGAGAAGTCAAAGACAATGTTAAAAATCTACACTACACAGCACAATTTTGAAGCATAGTTCTGGTGATAAAAATATAAGATTTAAACATATCCCTATTATTGCCCTTCGTCGAGTTGGCCGGGGGGATGATGCTTTGGACCTTGTTTGTTATGGAAGACGCGGCAGGAGGGGGCAGGGTTTTAAAACTCGGTGTACAATATAAAAAGTAAGAACATATGTATATTTATACCGGGTTGAAAAATATTTTAGAAGTAATATTTTGAAGTAGTTTTAACGAACCTACACAACACAAGCTTAAAGCATCGTAGTATAATTCTTGGCATAGTTTTCCTTAAGAATACATAATAACTAACAACACTGACAAATAGTTCTGCAACATTCACTTATGAAGTTCAAGTAACCATAGTACCGAACAAAGAGTAGATTAAGACATTAATTTGACGGAAAAAAACTATTGAATCGCTTGGGTTGATGGCAGAGCTAACATTTGGGACTCGACCACCTGCAGTAAACCTGTTGCCAGCCTCCTTGTCAGGTCCTCCACTGAAACCTTAACCACGTCTCTTCTCATGCCGATATCAGCCGCATATCTGCTAGCACAGTAAACCCCAACAGCCGTTGCTGCCATACCATAGACATTTGTTGAAACAACGCGCATCGATGTAGACAGTACTGCCGCAAGAGGACCCCCTATAATTGATACAGCTTGGCCACTCTGCCCCATTGTTATTTCGTTCGTGACAAGAAGCCCAGTTTTGCAATAAATAGCAAAGTCTTCACAGTTCTTATTAAATATACTGTAACACCCAAACCCGTTGTTGAGCAAGTACTTTGCTCGATGAACTACAATATCATCTTCATCTGAGACTGCAAGAGTACAAGTTCCGCCACGTGCTTTTGCAATAAAAAGAGCAGGGGTGACGGCATATTCAAAGCGGTACAAGATACCACCAGCAAGGAAGCAGTTGAGGCAAGAGAGGACAACTCCATGACCCCCTTCCCGAGAAGTGCAGTTGGTGCAGGGCACATAGGAGTTGGATGGTCCTGAGCTCACCAGGAGGACGTCCAATACAGTTCCTGTTCCTACTTCTTGGCCACGTCTCGTGAAATGAATCACTTTATTGTCCCCAATATAGATTCCTAATTGTGTTCAATTGTACAACAGACAACTATAAGTTCCCAGTCATACGAACCTCATTGTTATTGTGAAAACTCAATTGAACCAAAGAAAAAAATGAATCACTTCATCTTCCCCAACATAGATTCCTACTTATGTTTAATTGTAGAACATGAAACTATAGGATTTGAGTCATACTCACGTCATTGTTAGCATGAAAACGCAATTGAATCCACGAAAAGAAAACTTGGAAAAGTACAAGACTGCCACGAGATAAAGTTAGATCTAAAACATTAGGACCCAAAACACAGAATGGAAATGACTTGTATATGTATCAGCTCATTATCAAGGTAGACCTTGCACAGAGAGTAGCATTTCATGTAAGCGACCATACACCGATCACTCTATTTTTGGTACCAAACTGATGTCTTAGGTTGATACCATGCCCAATTGCTTCAAGTTTTCATTCTTTTTTTCAGACAACACAATCCCACAATGCCAAGATCGACTCCACATAAACCATTACAACATTTCAAATGTTTGCACTTCCTTAGTTGATAGTTCATAGGCTTTACAAAGCATTTTAAACACCCATATATTTTACAGAGATGCCCAAATATACTAAAGAAATAAGCTTTTTATACTCATCCTCCATTTTTTTTCTTTTCATGATAGATGATTTATGAAAAAAAAAAAAAAAACCTCACATAAAAATCAAAAAACATTTTTTTTAAAAGAACCCATATATAAAATTCGATCGCAATACAAAAGTGGAGCAGAATACCGTGATGTGCATAAATGTAAGCAGCCCTCCACGAGTAGATATGATCCCCAGGCTTGAGACTCTCCCTGCTGATCCTGGATTCGTATATATCAAAAAATAAATAAAATTAAGCATGTGAAACCCAGAAACGATCGTGATAATAGAGAAGAAATTGACAAATGAAAAAAAATGAAATTTAGAGAGATACCTGTTAGAAAGGAGCCCCATTTCTCCTCTTCCTCTCCGTATCTGATACCAAACTTTTATTATCTATGATTCTGGTTTTTCGCAGTTGTTCCAAACTAAAAAGCAATGGAGGAATGGGGTGACTTTATTTTTCTCCAAAATTACGATTTCACCCTCAGATTAAACCTTCTTTATTAAGGAAGAAAATGGAGAGGAGGATGAGACGATTTAAGCACGCTGCACTTTTCTAGTTTCTTTAAGCATATCTCTTATACGGTCGGTCACCGCTGGCGCGACTGGGATTGGACGCCTCATCACGGAGGAAAGGAATGGGCGTGGCCGTGTGGGCCGTGTGGCATGTCGATCGTGCGTGTGCAATATTCTTTTTTTAATTGGAAATGAGATTTTAAAATAGTCCGATTTTTTATTAATACTTACGACTAATAAGAATCGATGAACTACGACGCGTCTGCGATACTACCACGTGGTCCACGCATAGTTTTAAAAACCGACCTGAGCGACCTGTTGGACCGATTTAAACTGGGTTCAATCAGGGTTCAATCGGGTTCGACTAGATTGATCTGTTGGATCGTTCCGGATCATTCACACATCGAACCGTTCAATTTTAGACAATCGAATCGGATTGAACCGAATTGAACCGGCTGGTTTTCTGTCTAATGGATGTAGCATTTTATAATACTGTAATACATCAAAATAAAATATCAAGTAGATCAAAAATTAAAAGTAAATAAACAATCCAACATTCAAATGAAATAATATTTAAAATTAACACAACTGAATTATTCTAAGATACTAATGTTAAACAAGCGACTTGAACGAGCTTTTAACATTGCAAATTTTTTAACTATTGTCATATGCCGATACATGATAATATCTTAGAAAATGATACATGAGAGATTAAAAAATCTTAGGTGGTTTCCTCTTAAACCAGCACAAAAGATCATTATAATATTTCAAAATAATAATTTGGCTCTGTTTAGAATTCACAATTTAGTCATTGTGTAAATTTATTTGTAATCTACTCCGCATATTTTGTATGATTGGAGCAATTTTAACCCAATCTAATAATTATGCGGTTGATCATTATTAATTTACTACTACTACTACTAATGTTGTTATTATTTTTATTTTTTATTATTTTTATTTTTATTATTATTATTATTATTATTATTATTATTATCATTATCATCATCATCATCATGTCACTGTATTATTATTATTGATACTATTATCTTTTTAGTTGGTTTTATAATTTTGATTTTCATATTTTGTATGATTGAAGCAATTTTAACCCAATCTAATAATTATGCGGTTGATCATTATTAATTTACTACTACTACTAATGTTGTTATTATTATTATTATTATTATTATTATTATTATTATTATTATTATTATTATTATTATTATTATTATTATTATTATTATTATTATTATTATTATTATTATTATTATTATTATTATTATTATTATTATTATTATTATTATTATTATTATTATTATTATTATTATTATTATTATTATTATTATTATTATTATTATTATTATTATTATTATTATTATTATTATTATTATTATTATTATTATTATTATTATTATTATTATTATTATTATTATTATTATTATTATTATTATTATTATTATTATTATTATTATTATTATTATTATTATTATTATTATTATTATTATTATTATTATTATTATTATTATTATTATTATTATTATTATTATTATTATTATTATTATTATTATTATTATTATTATTATTATTATTATTATTATTATTATTATTATTATTATTATTATTATTATTATTATTATTATTATTATTATTTTATTATTATTATTATTATTATCATCATCATGTCACTGTATTATTATTATTGATGTTGTTTTATTATTATCTTTTTAGTTGCTTTTATAGGCCTATTTTGATTTTCATCTTTTTAGTGCATTATCTAATAAATATTTAAATCAAATTAAGCCATTTTCTTGAGTTAATCTCCCTTGGAAACAAAGTAATTTTGATGTGATTATTACGTGTCTCATTTTTAGTGTCTATATTAATATATATTTTAACTACCGCGAAATTGTCATTGAAAGACAATGTTGCCGTAGTGGTTGTGTGTGCACCTTCACTATCAAAAGGTCTTGGGTTCAAATTAGCCTTTCTCCTTCTTTTTAATTTTTCCTGGCATTGAATCAAAACGCCGTCGTATCGCCATTAGAGTTGAACCAGCCGGTTTGATTCCGAGTCGGCCGGGTCACCGGTTTTCTCCAGTCAGACTGCAGTTCCTGTTAGAAAATTTAACCGATCCAGAATTGTCCTTGGGTCACCAGTTCACTGATCCGACCATCGGGTCGGTCCGGGTTTCAAAACTATGCTACCACGGTACCAACACCACCCTCTAAAATAAACAGAATAAAACGTTAATGGCATGTCGTTTAAGTGCTGGAATATGTGTCGTTTAATGGTTAAATAATACTCTATGTCATTTAATAACTGACGTTTTTATACTATTTAGAGTACTTGTCATTTTATCTTTTCCGAAGCATATATTTTGTGCAAATAACAATTTTTTTTTTAATCAACCCAATTTGATGATAGTATGGTAATTTGAGTAAAAATTAGAGGTAAAAATGAAACAATGTGGAATAAAATAAGATCAAAGACCATTGTCTTACGCTTTTCTACTATCCTAAAACGTCTGTTATTAAAGGACGGACGGAGGGAGTATCGGTTGGTAGGCGGTGTGAACAACTTGTAATATAAATTTTATAGTATTAAGGCATCTTATTTATGGATATTTTTCTAGTATAATCCCTTTGTTAGATTTTTCTACTTGTCGTAATTTTAACCGTAATTCTACTTCTCATATTAGTGATTTATTCGTACACGATTGTAAAAGTAATTATCCGTTTAAAAAGGAATAAAAAGTAAAACTAGGGGAAAAGTGAGATTAATTGATCAATAATCATCTCCTTAATTTTTTATATAAAAAAACTAGCTATAGACAAGATGTGTATCATACAAAAAAAAAATATATATATTTTTGATTGTCTTAAATCCTACCGTATTTATTATATTTTGTTATTACATTTTTTTACTATTTTATTTGAATTTTTTAAATTATTATAAACATTAAAATTGTAATTACTAGGAAATATAAATTTACACGGTTAGTATTTAGACAATAAGGATCAAAAAGAAATATTTATAAATCATAGTTTTTTTTAATGTAATTGCGCCGCTATTTTATTCGTCTTATATTAATTCTCAGGTACAGTAGTAACACAAATTCACTAGAATTGGACCCGTGAAAAATTTAAGAATTTATTTTTACAGACGGACAATTTTTCTATTGGTACTTTGCCATTAACAAATAAATATTTACTAACGTACTCAATCACGATTAAATTTTTTTTTATAAAGTTATGGGTATAGTTTTTTTTATATATATAAGCAAGATTTTTTTTTTTTTTTTTTTTTGGGTGTGTGCATGAACTATGAAGTCCATGTTTCGATATTTGAATTAACTCTTTAATGTTTCGTTTACTTCAAGTTGGTCAATGATTTTATATTTGTGTAAAAAAACAAAAAGTGTGTTTTGGGACTTAGGATCTCTACTCTTTTTTTCTTTGGAAATATGGGCTTTCTTATTTTGGGAAATGAACATGGGCTCTCTCTTGTCAAAGGGAGATTGATAAAGCTTGGGCTCACTACTCTACAAAGTCTCCTTTTTTTCTTTTCTTTTTCCTTGCAAGGAAGCCCATGAAACGGGATTCCATAGATTTGTGCTTCATCTTACAATTTATGAACAATGATTGGGCAAATCCGTTCCAAGAGGAAGAAAAAAACTCTTAAATCTTTACTAACACATGATCAATGAGGGTTGTTTGGTACGTTTAAGCAAAAATTCGCCAGCTAATTTGATCTTTGTACATGGATAAAATGCTACTTTTTACGAATATGATTAATCCTATCTATTCGGATGACTCCAGACTATCTATACCTATAGCTAAAAAAAGACACTTTTAAATATTCTATCCTAAATTTGATTTTTCTTCTTTGGTTGAGAAGTGTTTTGAGTGCAAACATGAAATTGCTTAGTCATTATCTTCTTCTTTTCTTTTTTTAATAAAAAAATAAGTTTTTTTTTTTAAGGAAAAAAAATAAGTTAAATGATGCGTCTCGAATTATTATATATATTTAAAAAAAGATAACAATACTAAACTAGCCATTCTTAAGAATTTTATTTATCGTAAAAAAAAATGACTAATTAATAAATTTTCTAAGAAAAAGAAATATAAAGATAATAATTTAAGATGTAAAAATAACGAACACTCAATAATTTTTGATAATTAATTTATGCATTCAATGCCACGAGCATAAATTAATTTTATTCAAGCTTTTTTTTAATATATTAAATCTTTGTGTAGATAGTCCTAGTGCATCGCAAGAACATTCCCACACAAGAAGATGTGAGAAACTTTTGTAGAGATTCCTTCCTATGAGGATGTGAGAAGTGTCTCGAAAAGTCTTGGTCGACCAACAACAGGATATGCCTTCAGTCTCTATCAAGAAAAATTACGGCACCAAGGAAGGAAAAACTTAACATTTTTTTTTGAAATGTCCTAATGACATAAAACAACTCTAGATTTTAAAAAATTAATTAATCGTAACCCTGAATTTATTTTTTGTTTAATTACAACCCTGAACTTTCGACTTAATGATAAATTCCACCCCTGCCGTGACGGAACACTGATGTGGCCCGTTATGTGCCAAGTGCACTGCCACGTGGCTGCCACGTCGGCTATCTACATGTGCAGATGTCCACATCACCGTGCACAGCCACGCGAGTTAGGAAGGTTAGTGGGAGTGGGTCCCATAGCCATGTGGCACGGTGACGTGGGCATCTACATAAGTGGACAACCGATGTGGCAGCCACGTGGCGGTACACTTGGCACATAACGGCATCGCCGCTGCCACGTCGGTGTTCCGTCACGGCAGGGGTGAAATTTATTATTAAGTCGAAAGTTCAGGGTTGTAATTAAACAAAAAATAAATTCAGGGTTGCGATTAATTATTTTTTTAAAGTTCAGGGTTGTTTTATGTCATTAAGTCTTTTTGAAATCGATAAATGAGTTTACAATTTCTAAAGATTGGATCCTCTACCTTTTTAAAGTTTTTAATATTTTATTACCTATAATAATTTTTAAAATTTCAATTCTTTTTTCAAATATGAATCGTTGGCTAAAAAATTTAGTCTCAACTGCAATAACGTCGCGAAACGAGAACGAAGGGGACAAAGGAGCAATAGGGTAATTTCTGTATTGTTGGACAATTAAAGGCAGTTGGGATACAGCAAGCCACTCAATTTGGTGTGTGAACTGAAATTAGGCCTGGAAAAAGGAATGGGCTACAGTCGCCCCAGATTGGCCTGCATATTTTTGTCTTTCACGTAAACACTAATGAACTCATTTGATTAGAAACATTGGAATCAAATGAATCAATGCAATAGACACTACCAACACAAAACAACAAGTTTAGCACCAATTCGATTGTTGTTTCCATCAAACATCGAACAAGAAAGACTTTCTCCAACATTAGAATTTTCCTGTTCCAATCAACAACTAAAAGAGTTAAAAAAGAAGAATTATATTTTAAAAACTACCCATTAGCGATTTCACTATTAAGACCACACACCCTTATACACTAGATCACGAGATGCGAGCTGACACTTAACAAATTATAAATATTTAATGATGTTACGATGACGTGTCAAGTTACACATTACACTATACTTATATAAAAAGTAATTATACAGTAGCTTATATGTTTCATATAGATACGTATAGTTAGATTGTCTGATTGACACGTGACAGTTAATTGTTACATCCAGTTGAGTGGGAAAAAATTAAATTTGTAATAGTTAAATAAATCTCCAAAATTTTGCTCATCTATAACTGTCTTATTAATAAGACAATCCATATAAATCACTTTATAATTTTTCTACTATAAAATCACGATCGTGCAAATCCCCCAGTCCGACTAATTATATATGGGAGTAAATACTATTTAAAATAGTTAATACAGTACTATATAATGAGTCGACTTCCCAGTAATTACTTGCAGCCAACTGTAATACTCCACGAGTTTGAAGTCATATTCTAGAAAACGCTCCTCCACACGTCTCTGCCTTCTTCCCCTCCTCTCAGAAAGCAAGCGTATATCCTTTCTCCCACAATAATATTCTACAGAGAATCTTCCACATCCAATGCAGCACTTCCACGTCATCAACCCACGAGACTACCTCCAAGTCATCACCCGCCAAAATCTCTCAAAATCCTACGTGTACATAATACGTGTCCACCTGCTCAAACCTATAGGGAAAAAAGAAAACAACCCCAATCTATACCGTTATCAATAAAACCTCTCTTTCTCCCCCATTTTATCAATTCCACTGGAAAAATAAAAAACCCTAAAATCTCCCCACTGAAATTGAGAGTAAAATCAAAAGAAATTCCTAATTCGATGGACAAGGTCGCGTCCCAGTCTTCCACGGCGTCGCCGAGCTCGGCCTTCTCGTTCCTATCTAAAGGCTGGCAGGAGGTTCGTGACTCCGCGGACGCGGATCTCCAGCTCATGCGAGCCCGAGCCAACTCATTCAAAAATTTAGCCAATTCGTTCGACCGCGAGATTGAGAACTTCATCAACTCCGCATCGACTTCGTTCTCCGTGCGGTCTCCATCGGCGGCAGCGACGGAGATAGATTTTGTGAAGAAGCTGCAGCCGAAGATATCGGAGTTCCGGAGGGTGTACTCCTCTCCGGATTTTAGTAAGCGCGTAATGGAGAAATGGGGTTCCCCAGGTGCGCGATTAGGGATAGATTTGTCGCGCATAAAGAGTGCGATGCTGGCGGAGGTGACAGATGAGGAGGAGGGTGAGGGTAGGAGAGCAAGGATGAATGGGATGAGGGTGTGGAAAGAGGAACCTAGTGAGGGGCAGTTTAGCAAATTTAATGAATGGGAGCCTATACGTGTGTTGAAAAGAAGGTTGAGGGAGTTAGAGAAGAAGAGTGAGGTTGTTGAGCTGTTTGGAGGCTTTAAAAATAGTGAATTCGTTGAGAAGCTTAAATCCAGCTTGGTATGCATGTTTAACTGTCATTATTATCTTATGCACTTGTTGATTAGCTCATGCTGTTTGCTTTAGACTTTAGAGTATTGCTTGACTGATGTGTTGTCTATTATTTCAGAAAGCTATTCAGAAGGATCCTGAGGAGTCAAAGGTTAGATCTTTGATTCATAACTATTCTGGGCATTTACATTTTCTAGGTTTAGTTGCTACAAGTAAAGTCAGGACTGCCCTTGTTGCTTCCTTGATTATGAAGTGGCAGCGAGGTACTTGCTATTTTCCTGTAACCCAAAGGCTTCCCATTCTAGCCTATCAGCCTAGCTGAACCTTTGTGACAGCTATGGTTGGGCACATACTTCTTTAGCTGAGGATTTGGCATTTCCATGCCAAGAAATGTTGTTATGCACTATCCTAACCGTATTATGCAACCAGCTCTTGCTATTGACTATGGCCACCTATGCTTGGTAGGCTTCTGCTATATGATACATGGTTGAATGTGAGTGATATATAGATATACTGAATATAAATTATGATCCTTGAAACAGATTTTAAGTATATCTTACTGAATGTTTACTTGTCTTCTATTATAGGAAGTACCGCCACTGGATGTACCAGAACTATTGGCATCTTTGGTTAGACAATCTGAGCCCTTTCTGGATCAACTTGGAGTAAGAAAAGGCAAGTAATCTGTCTTTTGTTTCATTCGAAAAGTTGCATTTTTTTTTACTGGCGTGGTTAGCATTTTTGTGTGTGCTCAATGTAAGGTTGTTCTCACTACTAATTATAGAAATTGCTGAGTAAGCTTTCTTACCACTTTTCAACTGCCTCTTTTCATTTTTTATTCTTTTTTGAACCTGTTGATCCATGTCCTCACCTCTGTTTAAGAAAATAAGAAACCATATTGGTCCCGGTTAGAGCTGTAAAATAGACAATGCTGTCTTTCTGTTGGAGGTATCCTTAGTTCTGAATTTTAATGGTGCTTTTCAATATGGTGCAGATGTCTGTGACAAGATTGTGGAAAGCTTGTGCAGCAAAAGTAAGAGTCAACTTATGATCAGTTCACTAACTACAGAAGAATCCTCTCTCATCGAGAATGAGAGTGTGACTGATGAACTAGATTTAAGGATTGCTAGCGTCCTACAAAGTACCGGGCACAGTTATGAGGGTGGCTTTTGGACAGACTCCACAAAGAATCATCCATCAGATGGGAAGAGGCATGTTGCTATTGTCACGACCGCCAGTCTTCCATGGATGACTGGAACAGCTGTGAATCCACTTTTCCGAGCAGCTTATTTGTCGAAGTCTGAAAATCGAAAGGTCACTCTATTGGTTCCATGGCTCTGCAAGTCAGATCAAGAACTGGTCTATCCCAACAGCCTCACTTTTAATTCACCGGAGGAGCAGGAAAATTATATACGTAACTGGCTTGAGGAAAGGATTGGCTTTAAGGCTGATTTTAGAATCTCCTTCTATCCTGGAAAGGTACTTTATTTATGATGGGGTTATGCACCAGATTGTTGATAGTAAGTGTATGCTATACGTGACTTGTATTCCTATTATTTTTTAGTTCTCACAATCAAGGAGAAGCATACTTCCAGCTGGAGATACTTCTCAGTTTATTCCTTCAAAGGATGCTGACATCGCTATTCTCGAGGAGCCGGAACACCTGAATTGGTATCACCATGGTAAGCGTTGGACAGATAAGTTCAACCATGTTGTTGGTGTTGTCCACACAAACTATCTGGAATACATTAAGAGAGAGAAAAATGGGGCTCTTCAAGCTTTCTTTGTCAAACATATAAACAATTGGGTGACAAGAGCATACTGTGACAAGGTAAATTTTATTTTGTTGTGCATATTGATCTTGATACGAATATTTCCGTATCTGTTGGTGGCTCAAGCTATATGGTTGTCTACAGGGATGGTTCATGGTTTAGCATTCCCCAGTTATTAATTATGTTGGTAGGTTTCATCCTATTATATGTATTGAATTGTTTATTGTTGCTACCAGGTTCTTCGCCTCTCTGGTGCCACCCAGGACCTACCAAAGTCTGTGATTTGCAATGTTCATGGAGTGAATCCCAAGTTTTTGAAAATTGGAGAAAAAGTTGCTGGTGAAAGGGAACTTGGGCAACAAGCCTTTTCGAAAGGAGCTTACTTTTTGGGCAAGATGGTTTGGGCAAAGGGATATAAGGAACTAATAGATTTGCTGGCAAAGCACAAAAATGATCTTGATGGCTTCAAGTTGGATGTATTTGGTAATGGAGAGGATGCTCATGAAGTTCAGAGTACAGCGAAGAGATTGGATTTGAATCTCAACTTTCTGAAAGGAAGAGACCATGCTGATGATTCTCTTCATGGGTAAGCATATGATATAGTTACTGTTTTAAGTTTTGGGCCATGTTATGCATGCATTGTATTTGAAGGTACAAATGATGCTGGAAATCTCAGTAATTTACTAATTTTTGTTTTGAGGCATAGTTGTTAATTTTTGTTTTTGTTTTGTTTTTTTGTTGTTGATGTTTTTTGCCTTGTGCTGAAGATTTTCTTTTGCGCTTGAAGGTACAAAGTTTTCATCAATCCTAGTGTCAGCGATGTGCTCTGCACAGCTACAGCCGAGGCACTTGCAATGGGGAAATTTGTTGTATGTGCGGACCACCCCTCTAACGAGTTCTTCAGGTCATTTCCCAACTGTTTGACTTACAAGACTTCTGAGGACTTCGTTGCGAAAGTGAAAGAAGCATTAGAAAATGAGCCTCATCCTCTTACTGATGAGCAAAGATACCACCTCTCATGGGAGGCAGCCACCCAAAGATTTATGCAATATTCTGAGCTAGACAAAATCTTAAATGGTGAAATAGGTGATACAAAACTGAGGACTAACGGAAAGACCATTACAAAAGCAGCTTCAATGAGTAACCTGTCTGATGTGGTTGATGGAGGATTGGCCTTCGCTCACTACTGTCTCACAGGGAATGAGTTTCTTCGACTCTGCACTGGAGCGATACCTGGGACACGAGATTATGACAAGCAGCATTGTAAAGACCTGCATCTCTTGCCTCCACAAGTGGAAAATCCTATCTATGGTTGGTAAGTACTTAAATGTCGTTGTAGGTTATTCCTGTGTATATGATCACAAAGCTTTGGAGCTTGCCAGGCATATAGTTAGAAGTACCATGGATGTACGTACTTTTGAAGAATATTTACGTAGCCGGATCCAAATTTTGTCCTTGTGCATAGTTGCAAATAGATTCCATAGTATGTAGCTAGCTCTATATAGTGAAAATACTTGGATGAAGGAAGTTAACATCTTAATTAAAATTGGAAATATAATCTTTGGCTTCTACCTTCATTTCTTATGTTCTTTGTTTAATATACAACGCTTGTGCTTGTCGTTTCGTGATCTAGCTCATGTGACATCTGTTATATTTCAAATTAATCAGGTATACTCTCCACTATGATTCTCTTATTGATGTGTTGGAATTCGTATGGCTGACTGGTTTCTGCTGACAAAAGTTAGATCAAAATTGCGTGGGCTCTAACCAACGCCGATGAACTTGAGTCAGTCACAGACTCACAGCTCATGCTCATTTTAACAAATATGAAATTTAAATTCCCAAAAAAGAAAGAAATATATTCAGGGAGAGAAATGCTGTCTTATGGTGTGGCATGTGCCTCCAAGTATGTTTCCTTTGCTACATTGTGTCTCTCATTCCAGCATGCGAACCCCATCTACTGCTACTATAGTGTTACTGTATCTTCTACTGAGAAAGAGGTTGTAATTCTGAAGCTTACTAAAAACTTGGAGTCTGTAAAAGTATCTTACCATTTGTCCTCAGACACCAGACACGTAGTTTCGTCTAAGCCTAAACCACAAGTATTTCTTATGTCTGCTTAGAACGGTATATGGAATGGATTGAACTCTTCCCCACCAGGTCGTTGATTGCGCACGATCCGCAGCATCTGTGGATTGAACCCTCTCATATAATCATTCAGCGAGAGTTTAGGGATTCTTTTGGATTTAAGCAAGAGTTTGCAAGTTTGATTGTTCTGAATCATATAATTGGCTAGTAAGAGCGGTGGCTAAGTAGGCTTACGAAGCACGCGTGGTTTAGGCCTAAAAGAAAAGAAAGTACAGCAGATTCCTTTGGTTGACTGTGTGAAGTGAAATGCATGAGTCTACCCTCCATTTGCCTGCAGAATGTTGATGCCAGACAGAGAGTATACAAATTTCAGCTTTTGAGTGGGATTGTTTGTTGCGATGGGATTGCAGCCACTGCTTATTCAGTTACTTTTTTGTAGCCTGCAGGTTTGCCAGAAGAGATCATGATGAACCAACAACCACCATGACATCTGATTATTCCTCTGCTAAACAAACATTAATATACTGATAATGCAGGTCAACTTTTATATTAATCAGTACTCTGTCTGGGGATTTGAGCCACTAATTGTTGTTTGCTAACTATAACCCTTTTGTGCTTAGTCCTCGCGCCATCACTTAATGCTTACGTCGTCTTAGACAGTAGAGAGCCAAAAAGAGAGAAAACTGAAACGCGTATGAAAAAAAGCAGGTACTAGTAATTAGTTGACTGCTTGAAAATTTTGACAATACATTGATCAGTTCGAGTTCGAGTTCGAGTTTCATAATCAATTTATGTATGAAAAGATTATCATTCATTGCCCATATTCATTTTCAGTTTTGCTATCGGGACAAAAGATATGGCGTCTTTCTATAGCATTAAGTGTTGACATTAATCTTGATAAAAACAATCCAATTTTAGAAACCAAAAACACGATTTAGGAGGGGATGCTTGAACTTCCAAGATTCTTTCTATACGCGACTTGGATCCGGGATGTGGGTGGGTTTCAACTTTCAGGTCGCTCAACTTTTCTCTCTTTTTTATTGATAGTTCCATTATTTTCCTTACCCATGAAAAACTTTATAAAGAAAATGGTCATTGGTCACACTCCCCAATTTTATTAATATCCCACTACCATTCCTCATTATATAGACACATTTCAAGGCCATATGCATGCACATACACACATTTATGTATAGTTTATAACTTTTTATAAATTAAATAAAGAATTTGTATTTAAAACTCTCATCCTTAAGCAAGATACTATGTTCAATTTTTGTGTGGAAAGAATTTCCTGTTGAAAATAAGATCTACCCCTTAATAGTTAACCCTATGTGAAAGGAATTAATCATAATTTAATGAGTTTAGAGATCGATATCTATAATTCAGATCTCAAAATATATAAATAAATAATATTGTGACAAAATAATTAAACGGAGAATCCTTACGGAAAATAAAGTAAGGGAAAAGTAATCTAAGAATCTTGGACTGGTGAGATCATTAACCATTAATTAAGTATCTAGCTTATAGTATTAATTAATTAATTATGATTATAAAGCTTGATTTGCCAAACTCATAGTGGGGGTCGTTTTCAATTGGCCTAGAAAATCCACTCCAAGTCGTTGGTACGGAAGAACGTCCCACTTGATAATCTTATGATGTGAAAAAATAAGTGGATAACAACACAAACTTCAACTGTGAAAATCTCAAAATCTCCAATTGCATTCCTTTCCTTTCCTTTTTTGTATATAAACTCCACAATAGTTTTTGGTTTTTAGTTAGCTTTTGGATCCATAAAATAGGACTAACGCGTGCAGACAATACAGACAAATGCATTAGTAGACTGTTCCTACTTGGTTATTTAATTAGTGATTATTCACCGAATTTCGAATTTCGAATTTCTATGTTATAGTATGAGAGAAATGTATTTTATTATGATGAGAGAGTTATTCTCGTTGTAATTTAACTATACTCAAACGATATTAATTTTATGCTGAAAGGACAGAGAAATACTCAATGAGATATTCAATATCATTAGAATATAGTCAAATTAGGAGGAAGATAGCTCTTTTCAAATATTTTCTCTACCAAATACCGCTTATGGTAAAAGAAAGAAGGATAAAAGAATCTTTGCCAAATAGATGAAATGATGCCTCAATTTATTACAAATTAAGTTTATTGAAACAATTATTTAATGAAATCTGATCAAATGATGAAACAATTTTTTTTTTGTATGAAAATGTATTATGGTGACAATTAATTTAGTTTTTTTTACCAATAATTTCTATTAAAGTTAATACGTAGGAGAAATAAAAACTCACTCATCTCTCTTAATTAATGGAATATTGATATTGTCTGTTTTAATTATGAGTTCTCACGATTTCCATAAAAAATCTCATTTAAGAGCTACACTACTCTTATAATTTATTTCTTTTCAATGTGAGATTCACAAAACTCATAATTCGGCCAATGAATCTCCTTTCAAATTAAGTATCATCGAACCCATCACTAGAGCTCACATATTTCCCTTCGAACTAATTACCACAAAGCTCATCACTAAAGCTCAATAATTTCCTCGATCTGGTGATTCAACGCATTTTTTCATTTCAAACTGGAACATTATACTTCTTCCTGTTGGAATGAAGCACCGTACTTTTTGTTCACTTCAGAAATAAATTGTGTCACGTCAAAACTCATTTAAAACTCAGTCTGCAAAACTCACGCACACACCATATGCCATTTAGGATAATCTTGCTTACTAAAAATACTTCACTTTTACTATGGGATGACTAGATTCTTTGAATTGGAATATTCGGGGCATAAATATGTCTTTGAAAATACTCAGAGTTTTACCTTTTATCCTTTGAATTTTTGCGCTTGAGCACTTCACAAAAAACCATCCACTGTACACCCTTCCATTTACATAAGAATCTAGCAAACCACCATAAAGGCTGCATATGAAGTAGGAACTTCAATCATGATCGGTTAAGACTATATGGAGCATTGATATTTTCTTGTTTTATTAGCTATAACTATGAAGCATTTGATGCTGTGATGACCAAATTCCGTACAGTACGGTCTAGGAGGTTTGTTAATGGCCCGCCCCTAGTTGTCTCATTGCTCGCTTACAGTTATATCCACTGGTTATTTACTGTATAAGTTTTTCTTCTGTTTCCTGAGATAAGATAGAAAAGAATTATAAGTTAGGAGACTCGAACTCGAAACTTAACGGTTCCTTATTTATAAGAAGTACCAGTTCTCATATATTATAGTAATTTTCTAATAACAATGATAACATATATATGTGGTTGAAATTGAAATCGACATGGCTCCAAGTAATTTCTTTTCTGTCATAAGAATAAGAAAAGTCCATGACCAACTTGTTTTCCTTTGATGAAAGAATAGTTTGTGTGAGCTGCCCAAAATCGTAATAACTTTATCCATCACTCCTTTTTTTACGTGTTTGCCAAAAATTCTGCTATATATTATTCTCTGCAGTACATGTTTTGGAATAACAATTAACCCCAGTCAGCCTAGCATCAAACATGTACCACAAATTAAGGACCAACTTGAGCTAGTCCATCACAAATTCTATATACAAGTGTTCATAAGTGCCTTATTTTGTTCACAAGTATTTATTGGGTAGTGTTCATAAATACTAATAAAAGCTATAATTAGTTTCATTTTTCATTTGATTAAATTATATAATTATTTATTTTATTTACTTTATAATTATATTTAGATATAAATAATTATTTGTAGTGTAAATCTTTTATGTATTTTATTTTATTTTTTATTTTTGATAATTTTATTAATAATTTAATAATTCAACCTCCTTGCACGGGTTTGAGCTAGCTAGTTAATTGAAAAGAAGTCTATTAAAAAACACCCACTTCCACACCAGACGCAAAAAAACTCTCCACTGAGGAAAAAGAAAAACTAGCATTAGCTTTTGATTTGCCGTCTCTCTTTTAAATCTGAATTGAATTGTTACAATCAAATGCGCTAATACGCTAATAGCAAAAAAAATGGCCCATTTAAATTACATCAATCTCACATTGATAATCAAATTAAACAACTCCAACTCTATCATACTATTAGTTAATTACATACACCCAATACTACATTAGTACTTCCACACGTTGGTCACATTTTGGTGTCTGCAGATGATTATTCTCAGTTTCTGCACATTATTCATGTATTGTAATAACACGATCAACCTCGTTATCATCCATGACAGGTAATACAGTTGCTGAATTCGGTAATTGTGACAATTTGATCTCTGTTGACGCTTTAGGCTTAGTAACATCCTTGAAATGTGCAAGATCCGATAGCTCGTGGACCGACCCAGATAGCGTTTCGACGCATTGAACTATCTCGATCAGTATCGATGCGACCGTGGCAGCAGGAACAATTGATAGGATGTCTGAATCCTGTGATGAGACAGCTTTAAGGACAGTTTTGAGGTCTTCGATGGCTGTTTTTGAGTTTTCCAAATGGAGAAGTGCAGAGGATGGGTTGGTCATTGTTCTGATTGCTAAGGCCAGTGAATTCAATGCCCTACCAGATTCTTTACTCATCATAGTGCTTGATTCTTGGATTATCTTTAAGAATTCTTGCCCCATCTGCAATTAATAGTGACCATCATAAAATTAGCAAAGTATTTTTTTCTTTCTTTCTGTTTTTGTAAATATTTATGGGACTAATTGCGTCTGTAAAGTAATATATAAAATGATAAGTGGCGGAAAAAAGGACAATGGTTTTTTTTCTTCTTTATTATCTTTTGTTTAAAAGGAATAATAAACATGTTAATTTCAAATATTTTTCTAAGGTGATCTAATCAAAACACTTTTGATGGTGCACACTAATGAAGATAATATTATTGAATACTAAAATGTTGTACGAGATCGATCCCTCACTGTTGGACCAACTCTAGTGTTTGGAAAATATTCTCTGGGTTAAAGTATGATTAAGAGTTTAACCAAAACAAGAAAGTTAAAAAAAGTTTGTGATGTAACTTACTTGGACATCTGAGTTGACGTAACAGTTAAGAGCCTCAATCTGATAAGCACATTGTCTGGAAAGTGATCCGATTCTGAGGTATTGATTCCATGGATGCCGGTACCCGAACCGACCATGTCTAGGCTCCCATTTAGCAAGATTTGCCTGAAATGTTCAAGATTGCGCATCAATAATGAAAATGGTGGAGAAGTGCAGAAGTTAGTGGTAGTCATGCATTTTAATTATTTGTTATTAATTACCATTATTTCTTCGGCTGATTTTGTATTCAAGACACTTTTATATCCTTCAAGAAATGACTTGTTATTTTTAGATGCAATATCGCTCTGTCCCTCCTCTGCCTCTTGGAAAAATTCTTCTCCAAATCCTGTAAGGATTTCTACTTTGTTAGCCATCCATCTCAGTTCCTTTTCATTGTCAAACAAGAAAAATGTAAGAAAGAAAGATTGCTTTTTTTTAACCTTCTAGGCAGTTGGCTAGCTTTTCTATGTTGGAAGCAACTAGGTTATGAAGATCTTGCCCTGCCCAAACAGGACATACACACATCGATACTATCATGCAGGTTGCTCCCCCGATTAGTATCGTAACGATCCTTTGCTGAGCCATTGCTACAAGCTCTTCCACTCGATACCCGGATATCGATACTAAGCTGTATGTCAGTATGAAAATGAGTACTCCATAGTCGTATCTAGCCTTGATTCGCGGGACGAATCGCGAAAATGTCGATGCTGTGGCTAACAAGAACACAAGCAGTCCGAGCACAAAAGGTTTCAACGTTTCTCCGAAGAGATCACCCAAGTGTTGCGCACCGAGGCCTAACGCACCAGCGAGTAATGTAGCGAAACCTCTATTCAAAGCCTTGGATAAAGTTCCACCTACAAGAAAAACCAACAGATTAAAGATGGGAAAAGATCAAAACTCTTGAATTGGCATTGCTAATTTCTAACCAAATTCATTTCCAATAATGCATCATTAGTAACTTACCTACTGTAAACTCAAAAACTACAACAACAGTCAGGACAGCCCACATTCCTGCATCACCAAAACCATCGTAGAGTGGCCTAGACAAGTACACCAAGGACACCAATGTAAGAGCAAGTCCCACTTTAATGGAGTGAATCACTCTTCTCGGGTCATCTTGTGCTAATTTATTGATACTTCTTGCAACTTTGGTAACCTTGGGCTTGACCTTGTACAAGATCCCAGCTTTTGTTTCATTTCCAGATTGATGATCAATTTCCATTGTTAGAGTAGTAGCAATAGAGGAAAAGATGGCTGTGAATAATTTGGTTATGTTTTTTTGTTGGGTTTGTTGTGTGTTTGTGTGACTTACTAGAGGATGTATTTATAGAGAAGAAGAAGGAATATTGAGGTGATGCATGTGTTAGTGTAGTTTATTTATTTATTTTAGTAGGTTGACAAGACACATATTATCTTTGAGAAAGAAAGAAAAAAATCTTATAAAATGTGACCGACTAGAATAGAACATTACATACATCCTTTTATGGTTTTGGCAAAAAAATGAAATCTCCACCAAATTAATAAACAAATGGCAGCCCACGATTAGCTATGAGTACAGTTAAGCCCGCATTACTTCACCTCACTTTGAGTTAAGACTTGGAAACTTTTTTATTTTGTGTGAAAAAGACCCATTTGTGTACGAAGAAATTATATATGTAATGATGTTTGTAGTCCCTCTATCCGCCATATTGACTAATTTTTCTTTTTATTATATTTAATACTATAAATTTTTATTTTTCTACATTCTTATATATGTTAGTATAGTTTCTAATGTGACGTAACGTGTCAATTTCATAAACATTTAGCATTAGTATTAACATATATGATAAACAGTAAGGATACATTTTATGTCAAGTAAATACGTACATAGATAAAATTTAGTAAGTATCAAAAAGTTTTTAAAAAAATGAAAAAAAGTCATTATCCCTAACAAAGAGATGGCTATAACCTATAGTAGCCAAACACAAGTTAGGATAAAAGTCTGCATGACCTAACAAAAATTATTAAAAAAAAAGTACAAAAATGTCATCACTAACCAAAGCTACAAGTATAAAGATGAGTGAATTGCTAGATGATGGTGAAGAGAGGGATGAGAATGAAAAGAGTGCAAATTATAAAGCACAAAGAGGGAAATTTAAAAAAAAATGTATGAGTCACCATAAGCAGAAATTTATATTAAATTAGAAATACATATGTAATTCAACGTTATGATCTGTATAATTACTACAAATTTGTCAAATACAGTGTCATAAACATTTTGTGAATTTACAATTAATTTACCCATGCATTCGTTTATATGCATGTCTTCTCTTCCATTAATTTATTTGTTTGACATATGGTTTGATCTACAAACAACAAACTGATATGCGGGAGAGTGGCAAAGTCAGCAAATCACTAGTGACTAGGATCCGACTCGATCTTGTGATTCTTTCTTTTATTCTCCTACCATTTAAAGAAAATTAGTGAACCAAACCAAAAGATATTTTTATTATATGGAAATGTAACCACAAAAAAAGAAAAAGAAGAAGAGAGTTTTATTTAAGCATATATACCATTTATTTATCAATATTGGGTGTAATCAAATGACAATTCAAGAATTTAAACAACGAAAAATAGAAAAAATTATGTTGAAACTTCCCTGTTAAGACGAGACGATAATGTTTGTACGAATTAGTCTTCTACCGAACAAGGGCAAGGGGACGCATTGAAGGAGTCGGGGAAAAATACTAACTAGTAAGTAATTACCACTATATACCTAAAAAGAAAAATAATGTACGCGTTTGTTTTGTATAGAAAAACTCCTAATCCAACGTAAAGAAACAATTGTGATAGTAACATTAATATATGTCTACATTCTTAAAAAATATGAAAGCAGGGTTTAAACACCCTTAAATTTGAGAATAATAATATATCTAAAAAATAATTACAAAGAAAATTTAAATGTCTATTCTCTTGTTTTTCGGGATCGAATTTTGGTGATTCGGCCTCGAAAACAAAACATGACCTTAGGCCTTTATGTTCAGGGTCAATTTCTTTCCAATTCTAGTGGGCTATTAATTGCCTATCAAATATCAACTCAATCGAACAGTCGGATTAAAAGTTACGTTTATTTTAAATTTAAAATTCGTTTGTTTTGGTTGTTTCTTCTTTTTCGATAAATACATATATATAAATAATAAAAGTAGATGAAAAAAATCCCGAGCTATCTTTCAGCTTTTCCCCCCTCTTTTATCTTTTCGAATTCAGAACATGATGTTTTCCATCATGTCAACTTGCGTATAGGTTGTAGCGATGCAACATGCTGTATACAAGAAGAGGGAAACAGCAGGACAAAGCTCTTTGCTCTTCAACCCTAGATATCATTTCTTAACTTATCCGCTCTTTATTTCCTTTCTTGAAAAAAAAAGACAATAAGCATTTACGGAAATTAATCCATCATTTTTCTTACCTATATTTTGTGGCCTGCGAGCCACGTTTTTGGTGACGCATTATAACCACACGCTTGCACACCTACTATTAATTGTTAATTATATTAACGCAGGCAAGGCATAAAGAATTTATGCATTTTAAGATACATATATACCCTTGTCTAAATAGAAGCATATAAATACAAATGTGGCATAGAAAAATAGTTTGCTAAAAATTTTGGGGGGAAGAATATCTAATCCAACTGACAGTAGTTCACATGCCCGTAAACATAGAATATTCGTAAGATAATTCTTGAAAAAATGGTCTAGTTTGCTAAAATTAGTAGCCAATCGTACCTGCGTGACAAGACCGCTGAGAAGTAAGAGATCTGTAAAGTTGCACATCTATCTACATTGCACCATTTTGTAAAGGCAAAATCAATGGAATTGACAAATTAGAATTATTCCCTTTTTTTCCCCCAAAAAAACTCATTTCGATAATAGTAATAACAAAAACTAGGTTGCTAACTTGCTATGCTCTCCTTTTCCCCTATAAATTGCTATGCTCTTATTCCAGTTTGAAAAATGTTTGATTAGGGGAATACTCTCACATAATTCTACATTTTGTACTCATTGATTTGAATTAATGCATTGCTAGTCTTTCGTTATAAAAAAAAACTCTACAAATTGGGTATTGTTATGAAAAGTAAGTCTTCTTCTGTCTTAGGTATTTTTATTGTGTACTGTTAGAGATAATAATAATTTTATTAACTTTTATACTAAAGGTATATGTGTCATTTTAATATTCAGGAAGGGTAAACCTCAATTATATCTTGACATATCGATTAGTGCTACTTTATTAGTAACATAATTAGTATACCAAGCATTATTCATCTTTATTTATTTTTTCTTTCCAAAGCTTTAAATTTTAAAATTTCATAAGCTAACGTATTTCTAAATTTATTCAGTTAAGATCATCGAGTCAGCCCAATAAAAAAAATGCTATGTGTATTTTTTTCCATTGAATTAATGATTTTTTACTTAAAGAGTGAGAATATCGAAGTGCTGAATGAGTGCAGAACTCATCAAAATTAAATAAGAAAATCAACTCTACACGATTCACAAAAGAACTGTAAATAGTGAAAATAGGTTCGTCCTTAGGGGAAATAATGTAACTTTGTAAATATCTGTTACACTTAGGTGAAAATTGGGGTTTTGTTTTGTAAATTAAATTAAAGACAACAAAAATAAGAACACAGATAAACGAAATTGAGTTTTTAACAATGATAAAAGAGACTCCCGATAAAGATTCTAACTAGGCAATATGATTTACACATTCGATCATTGATACAAATATATTAATTCTCAAATTACAGAATTGCTATAGATGCCAAGTTCCTTAGGTCTCCTACTTCCCTTCTGTTTCAAACTAATTAAAATAGGTACTCGATTAATTAATCATAACCAATTAGCACCTTGTTGATTAAATGGTTTACCAGATTTATTGATCTTGACTAGGAAAAAATAATTCTTGACTAAAACACTTCGTTTGTCAGGCGAGGTTTAATTAAATCATTCACTATCTCTAGTCTCACCGAGTTAATTCTAAATTGAGATCGTACTAGATGTCTATTGTATATTTTCAGTGATAACTACTAAAACTTTGAAAAATGACAATGATTAATCAAATTTAAACTAGACATGAACAATGCTGACAAGCAATTAGATAGATCATGAATGCAATTTGAAAAGTATGAAGACCAATTAGATCTCACGAATATAATAAATCATATTCTTATGATCTTTACCGGGAATCAAGTATGAAATTAGCTAGACATAATTATAAGAAATAAAATACCATAAAAGAATTCATTGGAACAAGGAAGAAGATGGAGTTCAGAGCGTGAAAAATAAAGACATAAACTAAATAATTCGAAAAGAAGAAGTGATCTCTGTTGTCGATAATTCAAGTTGAGGTTAAGTAGTTTTCCTCTCTTTGATTTAAAAACTAAATTAAATGTATCCTATCCAAAAGAGACTACAAAAGGAGTAGGACTCCTTATTGAAGTTCTCTTCGTTCAAAATTAGAAGTTCGTGTCAGCACATTTGCTCCCTTCTCGTTATGGGCTTCAAAAGTCGGGCCAAATAAATCTGCCAGAATCGTCCATACCAAAAAAAAATCTTAGGCCATGAAAATAATTTTGGTCTGAAAATCTCCCATTACTGGAATGTGCTTCATCTTATCAAAAAATCTCATTTTTAACAACTCATTTTTTTCAAATTCTCCTTTAGAATTAGATTCCTTTCCTGCAAAAATAACAATTTATAGCTCTAACGAGGGCAATTATCATTAAAATTTAAAACACATGAATTTAATTGAAAATTAATAATTAAATATGCACCCAATCAAGTACTCACGTTAACTTAATAATAGTTAAGCTTGCATTTTTTTTATTTTTTCAGTGTTGTATCATCCTGGTATAACTTCTCTTGAACAACTTGAGGAAATATGGGTCGTACGTACCCATTTCTTTTGTTAAATAAATTAACTTGACGAATATTATTATAACCAAAAAAAAGAATACGAATATTATACTTGGGCTTTATCATATGATTGAGTTCACAGATCGGCCCACTTGGGGAAAATTTTAATTCTTTTTAATTATTTTAATTATAGAAAAGTTTTTGTATTTTTATAAAGGTTTAGACTTTTAGTATCATAGGGCTGTGGACTACGGTGGGTTTTATTTGAATCCGTACAAAGTAGCCCGGATTTGAACCGCGTGGTTATTATTTATTATTCAAATGAAGTGGCCTGCTCTGCTCCGCGTTTGGCATGAATCAGAACCACCATGTTTCCTTTTTATACTAAAAAATACTTTTATTATTAATTATTGTTTACAATACCCAAATTACGATATATACTAACCAGTTGAACTATAATTTTATGTGCAGTATAAAAACACAATTTAATTCGAGCTTCTCTTTATTTTCCTCCATTTGTTTTAATATGCTCCTTTTTTTTTTTACTATAGTCTACAGTCACCAAGTGAATTGTTACTAGTTGTTTTTTTATATAAGCGACTTGTTTCTAGTTATAATTAGATCTTTTTCAACATTATCTAATGATGAAACATCACAAAAAATATGTTAATGTTATCAATCTGTTACAGTAGGGGTAATAATGCCTCCATGACTCTTGTTTTTTTTGGGAAAAAAGTTATTTTAACTACACGGGTATCGACAAATAATTATTTCATGTTTAACTTAATCACGCAATCACGAGCATCAAATATGTACAACTAATTGTTTATACATATAAGAGGCGAGTGCCCAAACATACTAAATTAAGAAACGTTTAATAGTGTTAAACACTTTGTTACAAATTGAACGAAAGTTTTTTTTTTTAAACTTTTAAAAAGGTTTCTTTTTATTAATAAATATATAGTTTATTGATTATCTTACGAGTTGGATTCGAGTTAAAAAATCTAACCTCCCTTTTTTAAAAAAAAGTTTCTTCCCTGCAAAAAAAAAAAACACTAGCTAACTCAAACATGTGTGCGTGATAGGGCTTTTAGTGGAATCTCATTGGCATTTCAATGGATAAAATCCACCTTAACAATTCTCTTAAAACAATTAGATCATGAAAGCATGACTAATCATTGGCCATCATCTATCATGATATTGGTTTGGAGTTGGCCGTCATTGTATGAAGTGATATGATCTCTAGCATTTTAATTAATGGGTAACCTGAAAAACTAGTGAGCAACGCCGGCGCTGGCGAACATTTGTCATTTAAGCAAAATATTACTCCCTCCGTGTCCTATTACTTGTCACTGCCTACTATTCATGCATGAGTTTCGAGGAGGCCGAATGACTCACTATTTGACCCAAAAAGTTCCGTACTTTTTCCCGAATGTACGTTGATGATTAGTGTACGTTCGAAAAAAAAACACGAATTTTTTTGGGGTCAAATAGTGAGTCATTCGGCTTCCTCGAAACGCGTGCATAAACAGTAAAGTGACAAGTAATAGTACACGGAGGGGGTATTAGTTAATTTTTTATGTATGACATAATTTTATGCTTTAAGCACTTTACCATTAGCAAATAGATCCACATAGGAACAAAATTAATTAGAATCTAATGAGTTTACGGATATATGTGGTTCTACACCAAATAAATTATACTACTACTTAAAGTTGTTATTTGATACGTACGTTTTATCTCTTTTGAAGATGTAAAAGCGTAACCGGTCACCTGCTAAAATTTGTTAGTTTGTTAATTTATTTGCTTGCTTCATTTGTGGTTTTTAATTACTTAGTGGATGGTCCTTTTGATAGTTCGTACCCATCTGTTCTTAATTATTTAATTTGTTTAAGAAGTAATCTCTTTGATTAAGACGTATAATCAAAATGAAAACCCACTTCAATTCTTAATTAACTAGTAATTAATTCTGTACTTGGAACCAATATCATTATCATACTGTGCGTTCCGCCTCTCTTTTGAGGGCATTGGATATCTTGTCTTTTTCATCACCTTTCTTTTTTTATATTATAAGCTCTTTTTCATCACTTATCAGACTATTATTATCATATTATTAATATTAATTTCTTGGTAAAAACTAAAAAAGGGTAACTAAGCAGCTAGATATGCCTGCTTAGCTTTCAGCTGGAAAGTGAAAAGGGATAGCATTCTAAGTAAGAGAGTAAACGATCTTAACATAGTGTCTAATGCATTCCACGACTCAAACAACTACATCACAACTAAATATAGGTTAATATATTATTTAAACATTGACGATAAAATATTATTTGAAGTAGACAAAAGAGAGAACTCTATATTTGGAGCAAAAATATAGGAAGAGTGTTCATGCATTTCAATTTAGCAGGCTCAAACGGAGGCCCGTGAATACTATCATATGAATGTTTTTGCAATGGTGGGCTAGGCCCAATTTAGCAGGCTCAAATGACCAAAATGTTGCTTGTTATCGGCCCCTATTACAGAAGTATATACTGCTATTAATTTTAATTTTGCATTTAGAGATGATTTTTAATTAACGTGCTCATCTTTGGATTGCTTCCTTTTTCCAGTGTTTTCCCATCCTTTTAAGAGATCGAGTTAAGCAAAACTGATTCGTTCATAATCGCAGATCTTGAATTGGAATAAAAGGGCACTGCATTCCAATACACCTTTGTTGTTATTTTTTTCTTTCTTATACATACGAGTATAAATAAGAAAACTCAAACTCGCCCTCTTAATTCAAATATTTTATTTTATGTTTATACTGATCTGATAACTTACTTACTTGGGCATTTTATTAGTTTTAAGAACAATCTGTATACTTGTGTATTTATTTATTTGTGATTCAGGTGACTTAATTGAGCCTAATATTTGTCGGATGCCAAAGGAAAACTCTTGTATATTTTTCCATAAGCATGGAATTTTATTTAACCAGCCACACAAGTAGGGTGCTGAATAAAAACTAAAATCGATCTTAAGAATGCAAATCTAAAGGAGGATTAGTTAGTACCCCTTTGGGGTTATGGTTTGGTTTTCAAAAGCACTTTTCAAACCCAGCTTCTTAAAGGTTGGTGTTTGGTAAACCAACTTTACAATAGAGCTTCTCAAAAGCTCTACAAAAACCTTCACATTTTTCCTCTAAAAGCCACTGGCCAGACTCCCAGCAGTGGCTTTTAGAGGCAATTTGGTTGATGCGGGAAGCTGGTTTTTTAGACCATTTTGGACAAAAATGTTAAGGCAAGTTCATCTTAATTACAACTCTGCCATGATAAATAGACCAAAAACAACGCATCCCTTACCTCATTCTCCTCTCATCCTTTTCTACAATCTAGGGTTTGAAATTCTCCTCTCACCCATCGGCTGCCGTTCCTTCCCTTTGGCCTCCACCGTCGTCGTCGTTGCTTTCTTCTTCTCCTACCCTTTTCTCACGCCACCGTCGTCGTCGTTTATACAATCTAGGGTTTGAATATTTGTGTTGAATGCGTAGATTTTAGTTGAATGCTCTCTCTCTCTGCTCCTGCTCACAAGCGAACACCCCAAGCTCCTCCGCGGCGCAGCAGAAGACAGCCAAACCAGAGAGAAGAAGAAAGAAGAAATGGAGGCAGCACGCACAAGTAAAAAGGTCAAAGATGTCTCCCCACACGAATTCGTCAAAGCCTACGCCAACAGCCTCAAACGCTCCGGCAAGGTATACATTGATCGATCCATCTTTATCTATTTTCTTTGCTCTTTTACCTTTTCGTCAATGCAATTTTATACTCATCATATGCTTTTGCCGTGACTGTTTGTGTCGTTAGATTGAACTTCCACCTTGAGTTGATATTGTCAAGACTGGAACATTAAAGGAGCTTGCCCCTTATGATCCTGATTGGTACTACATTAGGGCTGGTACGTGTTTCCTTTTTGTGTGTGTTGAGAATGGGATGTTTTCTGTTTGTTTAGGTTTTAGCTAATGTGGGAGTTGCTGTTCTGTTGTTGCAGCATCCATGGCGAGGAAAATCTACTTGAGGGGTGGTCTGGGTGTTGGTGCCTTTAAAAGGATTTATGGAGGGAGCAAGAGGAATGGCAGCCGGCCACCTCACTTCGGCAAGAGCAGTGGCTCCATTGCTCGCCACATTCTTCAGCAATTGGAAAAAATGAACATTGTTGACCATGACGCGAAGGGGTTAGTCTACTCATCTTTTTGCTTGCTTCTGCATTGTTGTTGTCTTCTTTTTTCATATTGATTAGCAATTCATTTTTTATGGTTAGATGAGTGAGTAGATAAGAAAGGATAGAGGGATGTGTAAATACTTGAGAATAGTAGGGTGATTTGCGTGTAAAATGAGAAAGTAGATACTTGTAGCTGATAACATTGATGGAGCCATAAATGACACAAATTGTTGCTTGAGCTGATCATTTAGTTGGGATTAAGGCCTTTTTAGTTGATACCTAGATACTGATGCCATGTAAGCTTAAGCAGTTTGTTTGAGAATGAATCCTGCTCACTCTCTTTGTTTACTAGCGAATGTTGCTTAGCGTTGTGCCTTTTGTGACAATATTTATCTTCCTTGCATGCCAGCGGGAGGAGAATTACATCCAGTGGCCAAAGGGACCTTGACCAAGTTGCTGGTACGATCACAGCTCCTCTTTGAGGGTGTTTTTTTGGATTTTGCCATGGATGAGGATCCATTGAGATGTAATGGAGTCTAGTTGTTTGCATGAAAGTAGATTCAAAGAATGCTATATGTTAATTTTCTTTGCTTTTATGGCCATGAACGCGTCTGTCTTGTTTTAAAATGCTAGTCACTGGCGTTGGCATCTAATTTTGAATATGTTGTTTTTTCTGCAATCTCTGTCCTCTAGGCATACATCTTTGTTCGGGACAACTAGCCAAATATCTATTTAATGATTGAAGCTACATATGTTATTAGCCTTAAAATTTCTTGCTGCATTGAGTTGGTGAGCTTGCTGCTTGTAAGCAGCGAGTCCGCTGCATTTTTCGTTGCCAACAGAGAAGATTTTATCGGTCTTGTATGTGTTAGACTATAATGGTAATCTAGTCTTCAAAAGATGAGTTTGGAATGAAAGTTCGACCGGGTAATTTTATGTTAGATTCTTCTTCCACCCAAATTTGCTGTTTTAAGTTCGACCAGGAAATTTTAGGTCAGATTCCGGGGCATGGTTTTCTGGTGCCATTAATTAATTAACTCTTTTACGTCGACTGGTTTTCTATCTTTTTTTCTGGGAAAACTAGAAACAAAAATTTAGGTTAGATTATGAACAATTTTTTATAAAAAAAATAGATTTTTAAAAACTAGAAAAAAGTTTT
Organism: Viola odorata; assembly: GCA_963691705.1. Taxonomy (NCBI): domain Eukaryota; kingdom Viridiplantae; phylum Streptophyta; class Magnoliopsida; order Malpighiales; family Violaceae; genus Viola; species Viola odorata. Next base: position 55,165,657 of record OY829543.1, on the reverse strand, counting down.
TCTTTTTTTAGGAAAACTAGAAAAAAGTTGTTTCACGTTTTTTGTTTTTCCCCAAAATTTTCATATTGTCTTGATTACTAATTTAATTACTCTAATCAACACCAATACCACTACTTTTTTTCTAGTTATCATTAACTTCATTATTAATATTAATGATATTATTAAATTTTATTATTACAATTATTATTATAATATCAATGCTACTATCTGACTTTATTACAATACTATTAATGTCAAACATTATTATTATTGTGTAATTGATTCTAAAAGTATCAATATGATCAATAATGAATAATATTTTTGGAAGAAGTTGTATTTTTTGTAGAAATAAGCAATGATAATAATATTTCATTACAGAATTGTTGGTAATACGTTAATATAAAATTATTGTACAATATAACAAAAAGATATCACATAACACGTAAAAAGAAATATGCGAAATGGATGAGGGTGGACTATATAACCAAGGGAAGCATGAGATTTTAGGTTTAATTTTATTTATCTTCAACTTCTCTCAGTAAAATTAAATTGTTTTAATATTTTTGTGTATAGACTCGGTGATATATAAAAAAATTAATCATCAACTTCAGACTCATAAACTTTTTAATATTATTATAAATAAAATGTTAATTATTTGTTTAGAAAAAAAAATTAATTTATCAATAATGTAAATAAATAACACTTAAAAATGACTGATGCCCTTTATAGTAATTTTACACTCAAACCATAGTTCCAAAAGCAGTGTTTACCAAACACTAAAAACAACTTCTCGTTTCCCACAACACTTTTAAAAAAGGTTTACCAAACAGCACACTGCTTTGCGTAGAAGTGCTTTTCCCACAGCACTTTTGCCCACAGCACTTTTCGGACCAGAACCGGAACGCCAAACAGACCCTTAGTCCTATCACCTGAAAAATAATAGACAACAATTTCAATTAATCCAAAACAACAAAAGTAGGAGAAGCGTCGATAACTCATGAACCGAGTACGCAAAAGTCAAGTTTTGAAGTCTTAATTCACGAGAAGTTATTAAGTACACTCGATATACGTAAATATTTGATTTTTGAGATATGTACTCTGGGTCCCAAATATTTGTCGTTTCATTTGAGTTAGTCTCAAATCTTTTTTTTAATTTTTATCAGTCTCAAACATTAATTCATTGAGTTTCAACCGTGAAAAAAAACGACTAAAGGAAACAAACTTCGTTAAAAATGAATATTTTATTATTATTTTTACAAAATGGACCTTTGTTTAGGGATGACAAAAGTTCCGAGAGAGGGGGTTTCCCCAATTTGACCGGGAATTTTGAGGGTTCGGGGATTCCCTGCCCCAATTTGACCGGGGATTAGGGTGGGGATGGGGATGAGGATGGTCATCCCCACCCTGGTTACCCGCCCCCGTACTCATCCCCAGTCCCGCTCCCATCCCCTATAAGCTTTCTAACATTCCAATTATTAAGCTAGTTTGTACATAATTATCATAATATCATTATTAATTAATTTGGTACAACTTCACTATTTTTATCACAATTGGGATTTACTTCATTTTCTTTGATGTCGAGGTGAGTAACTCAAGTGACAGAGCGGCTAATGGTGGCCAGAGAATTGAAGATCCACCTTGTCCACGGTGTCCGTGATGATGTTGTCGTGGTGATTGGAGTCGTCAGCATCAAGTAAATGGCTTTGCATCCTTTGTTCGTGCTCGCCATCAGGCATCCCTCCGTCGTCGCTATTGGCATCGTATACTCCTCCCATCCAGCAGCAGCGGCCCCACCACTCTAGATCTTGCCAATGGTAACCCTTCCAATGACGTTCCGGTCCTCTCACCGAATTACGCCGCTCCTTTGCAATCTCTGAGTTTAGATTCCAATAATTTTTGGGGATAGGGATGAAATTATTGTACTGGGGCCGGGTATGGCAATACCCGGAAATCTCCGCCCCGTTGTCATCCCTACCGGTGTTGCTACATTACATCAGAAATTATTTTTCAAAAAAAAAGTCCGAAAAAACTAAAAAGTTCCAAAAAAATGAAAAAATATTAAAAAGTGATACAAGTTTTTAAAAAACTAAAACAATTCAATAAAATTCAGAAAAATTGAAAAAGATGCGATCAAGAGGAGGAGACAATGGTAAACTGGTAATGGATAGGATATTTTCTATTTGAAACAAGTTTTTAAGAAACAAAAAATAAAAATAAAAAACTAATCATGAGTATTACCAAACACTAAGGATGCGTTTGGTATCATTTGCTGTTTTTTATTCTGTTTATCAAAACTCAAAAAAAAAAATTGGTTTTTTTCTGTGTTTTTTAAAACTAATTTTTCGACAAGTTTTTTCTCTTTCTTTTTTAAAACTGTTTTTTGGGCAAATGAGGTCGTCTAATCACAAAAAATATAAAGTTTAAACATGCATAGGATTTATAATGAACATATTATATAATTCATTAATCCACGTAAGTTCAAACAACAAAATTAAAATTTTCCATGACAGGTAAAATACAAAGAAAATTACATAGAATATCAACGTTGGTTATATAATCCATAATTGTTCTGCTATTCTATCTCGTTTAGTAGCCATTTGACGAAGTTGGGCTGAACTTAAATCAATAGTTACTCGTTCTTGGGATGTACTTGCTTCATTCGATGCTTGATCATTTTCTAGCCAAACACCTCCAGCTTCATCAACCTCAATCACCTCATCGTCACCAAGTTCATGGTTTGAGTTTTCCATTTATCACATGAATCCATTTTTAGACAACTTTTAGCACTATAAAGAATGAAGGATGGCAGAAAGTTACAGTCCTTATGCTTTATAGCAATTACGGACCAAAAAATCAGCAATCACCAAAATTCAGCAATTTAAGCAGTAAAAAATCAGCAATTATAGCACCAAATAACCAGCAATTACATACCCAAATAACTAGCAATTTCAGCTCTAAATAACCAGCAATTGCAGCACCAATAAACCAACAATTGTAGACCAAAAATCAGCAATTACATCACACACAAAAATAACATTTTTTCCACCAAATAAACCACCAATTGCAGACTCAAATACCAGCAATTACAGACCCAAATACCTAGCAATTTCAGCCCTAAATAACTAGCAATTGCAGCACCAACAAACCAGCAATTGTAGACTAATAACAAATTTTGCACCAAATAAACCAGCAACTGCAGACCTCAAATACTAGCAATTACAGACCCAAATAATCAGCAACTTCAGCTCTAAATAACCATATAAAAGTTAACGAATAAGTGGAGAATGAACATACCCTGAGAGGGAAGAGGACGGTGTCGGCAGGAAGAAGCAGAGGCAGTACTGTGGGTGCGCCGGGAGCGGATGAAGAAGGAGGCCGATGACGACCGTAAAACAAAGAACGAAGACGACAAATCTGTCCCTGCAAGCAAGCCAGATGGTGAAGATGATGGTGGTAACAACAAATCTGCTACCAAAGAGAAGGACCTACCCGATACCTACCAGATGATGATGATAACAACAAATCTGGTAGCCAAGGGGATGGATCTGGATGGGAGGAGATGGATATGGTGGTGGTGGTGGTGGAGGACGTGGTGGTGGGAGGTGAAGTTAGAAATGAAGGTGGTGGTGGCAGCGGTGGAGAGAATGAGGAGGAGATGGTGGTGGGAGGTGAAGTTAGAGAGGGAGGTGGTGGTGGCAACAATGTTGGTCGTGGGAAGTGGAGGTGGTAGTGGTGACTGGTGGTGGTGGCAGCAGCGAGGTGGTAGTGGTGGCTGTTGCTGGAGGCAGAAAAGAACATGAAAGGGGATAGGGACGGCTTGTGTAAAAATAATCAAAACAAAAAAACCATAAAAATTGGTTAAGGAAAACGTAGTTCTGAGTAGATAAAAAATAGAAATGAGCTTGATTTACCAAACGCGTTTTTCTATTTGTTTTGAAAAAAAAACAAAAAAACTGTTTTCCAACACGTTACAGAACAGATCCTAAGCTATTATATTTTTCATTTTTCCCTCTTTTTTCTCTTTCGACCAAGAACAAATAATTTATGGACCCATTTTGTCAAAAGAATGCACCAATTTTCTTGATTTCCTCATAATTTTTATTTTTTTTTAGTTCATTAAAAATTTATATCATTTTTCTTAAAAAAACATTACAATTTTAATTTTGATTTCTTTTCCTTGGAACAAAGTACAAATAGAAACAGAGAAACCAATAATTGTAAAGAAAATGGGCCATACTATGTGGTCCAAGTTATCAGGACCCAGGTAACCTATCTTTTACCTGTCCATCATCTAAATCCTAGGCACATGCACTCATTATGAAAGTGTAATTTACGTTTTTGACCATATATTTCATTTTATTTTAGAGTTCTGATATCATCAAAACTTTTATTAAAATTTACTCCGACACTTTAAGGAGTGTAACATTCGATCGCTCGCTCAAACCACAAAAGTTTTTTTTCCTGTTATAAAAAAAAGAGAAGAATGTGTATATCAAATGAAACTTTAAATTCCAAAATTTTAGATATTTTATTTATTTACTTATTTATGGAAAAAGTTGGAATGTGGAGAGAATTGAATGATGTTATGGGCTTAGGAAAAGTAGTGTGAGAAACATGTAGGAGACCACTCCCCTAAATAAGAACACAAGCAAAATGTATATTGTTTCAGAAATTTAGCAAGTTGAGATACGTACCAACCGCACTTTACACTGCTCAATCATCTCAAATTGGGATCAAAATGCCATAAATTAATCAAATGCTAGACTTGTTTTTAGTGGCTTTCTACTGCCATCATTCAAGCACAAACTATACACATCAATGCGCACTTGTTTTTTTTTTTTAAATAGGCTGAAAATTTTATTAAAATAATGTCATGAAGAACATGACCCAGAATTACAAATGCAGCTGTAGCAAAACAGCAGCAAAAACAGAAGACAAGGATCAACTTATCTCTGGACGACTAAACAGAATAACGCGACGCAGGCTACCGCAAAACCATCGCTCACAGTAATTCTTCTTTCTTCAACTAATAATAATTATCAATTTTCCAAACAATATATGGAAATCAGAAGTGAAAGCATGCACATGATTTTTGATTGGAAAAGAAAGTATTGAACAAAGATATATGAATATATAAATCATCAAAACATGTGACCGATCGAATAATCTAATAATACCATGGTTTTGATTAAAATAATAGTTTCCAGGAATGATACCAATAAACACAGCAGCAGACTGAGTTGAAAGATACATGGCATGATCTTGACAGTGAAGTGATGAGAATTAATAAGACACCAACACTGATTGTCTATACTTTCTGGGGCACTAACCCTTCTTGTTCAATTCCCCTTCACCACCATATCCCAAAACAAAATACTCATCAAAGCCTAGCTGCCCATATCTACATAATTTTATATTAATTTAAGTACCATCCATCTTAGTTATAATACCATATAACGCGAGAATGATCATACAATAAAATACGCACACAAAGCAAAAGGTCCATTCCATTTTATAAAAATTAAAAAACAATGTTATCCCATCAAAAGTTAAAACACTCTAATACAAAATTGTGACCCATTAGATTGCCTCCACGTATTGATTAAAGCCATTTTTTGTGACTTTGATGACTTAGCTAGCTAGCTAGCTATAGCTTTAAATTTAGGCACCGAAATCTAATTATTAGTACACGGTATTTTATAATTTAGTGTTATTTTTTATCGAATGAGTTTTGAATTCGAGGTTTTAGTGTTAAAAAAAACAATTAATAAAAAAGTCAGTGTCAGTGTGTCACAATCCGATTCCTTTTGGGACATGCCGGGCATCACTACTCACTCTCTTTCTTTCCGATGATCACAGATAAAAAGGCAGCTAGGTAAAGATGACTACAGAAGTATCACAGGACTAGTTAGGTACGCCGTCCCATGTTTTTTCTCGGTGAAATGACGTTTTAGGCACCCAATATGGAGTTAGGACACTTCCACACTGAACTTTTACTTTTGATTGAATAAACAATATTATTTTTTTAACACTTTGGTACTTTTTATAATCCTGTTGTTTTTTAAATATATATATAATATAAAAATGAAAATGAAAAACGTGAAAAAAATAAAAAAACTCATGACAAGGTAATGCAACAATCATGACTTTTTAGTTTATATTTCCAAAATTTGAAATTCTCATTTTTTTCCATTTTTAATATTTTATATTACATTCATTAAAAAAAATACATATTAACAAAAAACCTCTATTAATTTTTTTACCATTTTATGAACTTTTACTTTTTTTCCACAATTTCCTATTTTCACGTTTTTTTTCCTTTTTATATTATATTATTTTTATAAAAAAACTTATTACATACTCCCGTCTTAAATAATAGAAGTTGAGAGCAAAATCATCATATTTACAATTATTTTTGCGACTTTTTATAAAAAATTTAATTTATTTCGTTTGTAATATAAAATGTTTTTTTATTACAATTAGCAGAAAACAAAACAAAACAAACTATAACGGTGTTAGTTGCAATGTGAGGGGGGTATGGTTATCAAAGTATTTATCCAAGTAAATATTGAGTGTCTATTCAATATTTTTGCTTTTTCATTTGGGTTATACGTGCAGTTTTTTATTTGAAATTAAATACTCCCGCAAACATTATAAATAGTAAATACTCTTTTTAACCATAATCACATCAATTAAGGTAATTATTATTTCGGTTACAAATATAGGTTCAGTAATTATCTTTCCACTATATTAATTACTTCACCTTAAATTGATTGGGCTGGACATTGTAATTTATGGGAAAGATAAAAATTATAATTAAAAAATATCAATTAACCAACAAAAATGAAATAAAACAACTAATTAAAAAAAATTATTAGTTGAAATGGATAACCTTTAAAAAATAGAGGAAGTATATTCAAGTGATATTCCCTAGTCCCTCCCTCTTATAAAAAAATGTCGTTTAAGCTAAATCATAGTTTCCAATTCTCAAGAGTTTTCTTAACATCATATTAAATAAATTTTGTTGGCTACATTACAAATTGGTTAATGAACATTAGGAAGAAATACTTTAGTAAAGGAATAACACAATTTATAAACCACCTAGAAAGTAATAAGATGACATTCTTTCGCGGACAAAAAAAATGCTTAAACGACACTCTTTATAAGACGGATAGATTCCTAATTAAAAAGGTAACTAATGATAGTATTCTTACGCTCGAGTTCGAGTTCTTAATTTAGAATTTCTATTTCCGAAAAGAAAAAAACTAATAGAATAATCTTAAATTATACAATTGTGAACCTAAGCAAATTTAGATGTACACTTCACTGTTTGAAAATCTAATTTAATAAAGAACAAATATTTACTAAAAAATATCTAATAAGAAAGTGTGATGGGTCTTGGAGGATCACTGCTCATTAATGTAAAGAAGATTATTAGTCATTATTATAGGTGGGGATTGCGCTGCCTAACACACCACTTGTGATGTATCTGTGGATATAAGTACAGCCACGTTTGGATAAAGAAGTTTCAAAACCAACAACTCATGCTAGTAATCAAACCACGTCTTCTAGCTACCACACTATGTCAAAATACAACTTTAATCATAAATCAATGCAAGGTTTCGGTCATACTCCCTTACTTATTTTATAAATGTTAAATTAATAAAAAATACACGAACGCTAATAATAAAAGGTTAATAGTTTTCTTGAAAACTAAAAAAATTCTAATTACTAGATAATTACTCCAATTTTTCAGAAATAAATAAATATTAACGAGTAATTACTCCAAATTTCTAACTTGTTGTCTTGAAAAATATAATTGAACAAACTTTTTTAAATAATTTTCCTCCAAATCAATTATCTATAAAATAACGGTGGAAATAATAACACGTAAGGATGACTAAGTCAAATGAGATAATGTCATGAAATTAATGGAATCTAATTAAGTATAGAGTTGGAGTGCAAAGAATCACGACTGCCTGAGAATTACGACCGGAGTATTTACTAGGGAGGAAGGGCAAAGAATCAGGACTGCCTGAGACGGCTTGGCTCCAATAGCTAGCCTTGGCGGTCCATCCTCCGGTCAGGACCAATTTACCAAAAACAGCACCAACCACGGTGTTTATCCATTTCATTTTATTCCACACATTTTGTCCAAGTACAAAAAAATAGTATTAATTTATTAGAACAAAGTTGCATTGCATTAGTATATAGCCAGTAAACTCATAACTAAATCTAATTAACGCACGTAAAATTTTAGTTCATCTGATTAGTGTACGTAGTTTTTATAATGTAAGATTTTAAATTCGATCTCAGATATTATAACGATAATTAATAATATAAATACTTTTTTATATAAAAAAACAATCTAATTAACCTTTTAAAACAAAGTCTATTTTGTGTTCACCATGCGCGCTTAGAAACCCTGCTCAGTTGTGAGTTGTGAGACACGCTCCTCCCCTCCCCGCCCCTGCTCATCACTCAAAATTTAGATGATATCACAGTGTATTTTTGTCGTTCGTGACTAGAAAGCCGATGCTCTATGTACGGCATACGTCACCATCCAATCATGTGCTTACACGCAACCCAACAATCAATCTCTTCCTCGCACCCCCACCCCACTTATCATCCTCTGAATCTCATTAAATCCCACCGTCCGATTGATAACGATTAGTCACAATCACTCATCGGAGAAAACTAACGGTGATAACTGATAGTCTTTAGGAAAAGGGACATTTGTGAAACTGATAAAAAACCTGATACTAATTAATAACATGTTTAATTAAAAAATAATATTTGTAATATGACTTGTAAAATTATGATCCTTGAGATTTATAATTTCTTCATTAAAAAGAACTCAATTCTAGATTGATTTGTGAATTAGTGTCGAGTGTGGTAATAAAGTTATTGTGAAGATAATTGGGGGCAAATTCTCGATTAGTGTATCGTTAGTTTTTCGTCAACAATTCAACAATACTAGTATATTCCTATGACATTTCAAAGTGTTCTCTTGTCTCATTCATCGTGAGTCGAATTTTATTATTTATTTCTTGTTTCATTAAATTTACTCTTTTGATCTTAAAATTTACGTTCTAGATTATAGATACAAGACGAACTAACATTATTGACTTACTCATATCTCCATTAGTTTCGAGTTTTTCCCGCTTCTTTACCAAAACAAAATAACAACGACAGGTAAATAACCAAATACAGTAGACTAGTAGAGTGCGAAACGCAAAAAAAAAAAATGAGAAAATGAGAAGGGCCGAAAAAGTCGTTTTCTTTGAAAGAGACAGAAGAGGCTGACGTGTCAAGAGTAGGATGAAGGAGGACAAATGTGTCAAGTGGAATGAGCATGCGACAAGTTTTACTGATCAATCACCAAAGCCGACAACGACAAGCTTGAAGATAGATATGTATCCGCAGCATTAAAGAAAAAAGAGAGACAGAAATTACCCGGAGACGAAGCCTCTCCTCCGATTGGCTACTTTCTTGACTTTGTTGACACGTGGGTCCCTCCTATTCGTGGACGTTTTAATTTGAGTGGATTGGGCCCACAGATAGGTTAGGGGAGGCGAATCTTTCTTAACCACAAGCTAAAATCTTAATAACAATAAGCTAAAATTTATCTTCCAAAAAAAAAAACTATAAAATTAAGTATTAGTATTTTATTTATTAATTTATAGTAATGTTTTGGGTCTTTCTAGTTGATCATTTTGTCTTATCCTTAATCTAGTATTTTTAGGGTTTATAAAGAAGATATTTCTAGATTTCATTTTCTAATTGAAATGACTCTTTTTCCATTTAATCCAAATTGATTCCCACTATTATCATATTTCTCTTCTCAAGTTGTATATACAAATATGATCAGACTTATCATAAGAAATACAAAACGTTAAATATTTATGTCGTTCAAGAATTAAATCTTCAAACATCTATTAATAAAATTCGAAAAGAGTACTAATTACAAGATTATGGTAGTCTGTTACCATTCAATTACAAGCAATGCCGGTCTTAAAAATTTTGTTTTCAAGAAAATTAATCAGTGAGTTTAGAATACTCGCTAAATGCCATTAATATCACAAAATACAGTTTTTGATATTCAAACTTTTCTGTTATATTTCTATTTTTAAAGCATTGCGTATAATATATAATTTTTTTTGTGAAAGTGCAATGGCTATGAAAGCAGGAGGTATTGTTATTGTATTATAATAATGTTAAAAAGAAGTTGAAAGAAAATAGAAGGAGGGGCTGTGCGTTTGACGCGTCTACAGTAAGTGAGGTGGGGCAAGCGAGGCCCACTTTTGTGTTTTACCAAAAGTCCAAGCCCAACTCTTTAAAGAAAAGGAGATGGGGGTCCGGTGCGGCAAAACTGCAAAGTGCTTTTTATGGGAGTGGCACGTGGGATCAAAGCAGTGGGACCCATTCTGCGTGCCTAACTCAGAAATTTAGTGCGTTGGATGACGTGGCACGTTGCCACCCTTTTTTTCTCTTTTTTCTCTTGTGTTTTTAGTACTAGTAGTATTTTTTATTTTCCATCATAATTTGTCTACTTGCAAGAAATTGAGAGTGCAATTGTTTGAAAGGACTTAATTACGTTATATTCAAGTTAGAGAGGGCATCATGACAAGGCATGGCCACCGGACCGGACGTAATATATATGTGATTCTTCCAGTAAGAAACAATGTGTTTAATGTTTAAACATCCTCTCGTGTCTTGCTCCATGTTCTTGTCCTCCAAGTTTTTAGTGGTGTGCGCGGTTCCATTTTGAGCGCCACACGTACGTACCCAACCAAATTCATATACTAGTACATATCATTTTTTTTAATTCATAATAGAATTTAGACTTAAATATTTGTGTTTCAAACATTAAAATAAAACATGACAAGGAGATATTTGTGTTTCAAACCTTAAAATAAATAAATTGTGGACGTTTTATGAGTTACACCATTTGTTTCATAAAAAAAAAAATTATTTTGGTAATTTTAAGACTAATTAAGATTAATGATGACTAAACACAATTATGATTTTTTCTTTAATCACATGAAATATATATATCTTCTCCTCTCCACTACAAATTGAGTAATGCACAAAATAATGCTTAATTTATTAAATAAAAAATTAATAGTTTAATTTACGTATCTAAGAAAGTAGTAAAACAACATTTAATCCGGAATTTGTATATTGTAAACTAACCACGAGATAATATATATGCTAATTTTGTAAACAACTATGACGGCTATGATCACTTCAAATATTATTGATTACATTTATTGTAAACCCTAAAAGTAGCCTTACCTGCTAACCGAAAATTGCAACTAATTACTTGCTGAATACTGCACCCAACTGCATGCCTTCGAACTCACGAAGATTTTGCAACTTGCAAGGTCAAATAGGTCTATCAGAGATGGTACGTACTGCGTACATTCATACAAATAATTAAGGCTATCACTTCATTTGTGGTTCTTGTTGTGTGGCACCTTTTGTGCATTAATATTAAAACCACACCCTCGTCCCTTAATTATATCTACATTTTAGTTATACTATTAATTAATTAAATGGCTTGGTTAGCTTCTTACAATCAAATCGATGTATATAAAAAAAAAAAAAAAAAAAATACCAATTACATTTAATTACTACTTCCTCTGTTCCTAAAAACCAGTTGATCGTTCGAACACTAGAAAAATAACTCTTATCTGAAACAATATGTGAGCTATAACATGTGCTTCAACTATCGCCTTCAAAATGGAGCTAATGTAATGCGGCGCAAAGACCACTCATTGTCATCGATTCAAACTTTTTTTCTAAATTTACCTTACACATTAAAAATACTACTCAAATTGGAAAAAAACAAAACAAAACGGTGCAAGTTTTTGTACTTTTTTCTTTTCTTTTTAGAGCAAAAAGCTTCTGTACACTTTGGGTGAATGTGATTTAATGAATTGGAAATTACAGTATTACCACAAGATCTAAATTAAAATGACTAGCCGACAAGGAAAGAGATGTTACAAATGATAGGAATTGAAAACTTGCTAATACTAGCTAGCTAACCGTAGACTGGGGCCATAAAAAGAGACGTAAGCTAGCCTAATATTTAAAGAAAAATACATTAGAGACATTCTAAATCGACATTAAATATAAAATTAAGAGAAGATTCAACGGAGAAAGTTATCCCCTTCAATAAATAGTTAAACATAAAATTAATATTCTTAAAATTTTATTCTTTTTCAATATTTCCGGTGCGTATAATTTGAAGCATATAATAAAAGCCGAAGCCTATGTGACAGGGTTACCGATGGTTGCGTCTTGAGATGGGTATTCTAAATGCCAAAGAAAATACTTAGAATATGAAGTAGAAGTAAGAAGAGGTAGCAAAGAAGAAGGGGTCCTTCCATTAGTACAAAAGCTCATTAAGAGTTGGGTCCATGTCCATGTGTGAAAGCAACTTCGCTATCTACTCTCTCTCCCTCTCTCTCTGCGTGGTCAACAAGCTTGAATAGGAATAGGGATCAACAATAATGGTTGCAAAAATTTCTTTTGAGATAATAAAGGAAAGAATTGTGGTGGGAATAATTAGAATTGGGATTTGTGAAAGTTCGCTTTGCCCAACCATGCAATTTGATGCTCAAGTGACCAAGAAATTATCTTTTCCATAGTGTTTGGGACTTCAATGTATATGCATGCCTCATTGCCTCATTTTTTTGGTAATTTTTCTTTCAATGTAATTAAGAAAAACCTCTACTATATTAATTAAGTGGCTTAAAATGTGTTTAATGTATACATGTTGGTTTAGCATAGAAATCGTGCTTATTAAACTTTTAATTTAATTTCTATATATTATTTTTTCCTCGCGTTGTAGCACCCGCACACAACTAATGAGTTACTTTCTAATTTACCATTAATTTAACCAAAATTTCAAATAATGATTATTTTTAGTTGAAAATAGTGGAAAAGGTTAATTAAGAGAATTATTGCAATTGTTATATATATATATATATATAGCTTATTGAGTAATAGTTATGACACAATCATTAGAAAATATAAAATGAGTCAAAAAAATACTAACTAATTAACCTCCTTAAAACTTTAAAATAAACTTTTATTTTTAGCTCAAACTAGTCGGCTAAAAAATTCCAAAGGAAGTATCATATAGCTAAGCCGGTGATTAGCTTCTTCACCAACCTAATCTTTAGAATAAATATGTGATTATGGCCCATTTAAGAGGGTTTACCGACTTAATAGTAGTTTTATAAGAGAGGGTCCCAATCTCCTTACATCAATCCGTTCGTAGCAATGCAGGAAGATAATGAAATTAATACTTACTTTAAATTCAATAATGATGATGACGATTATGCTAACGCTGCCATAGGCTAGCTCTTGGTTTGGTTTGGCAATTTTTACTGTTCCGTAATCAGTAAAAAATCGTTAATTGAACGAACCAGATTAGTAAATTAACTTGAACCGAATTGAGTTTTATATATCTAATGAACCGATATATAAATTCAGTTAAACAAGCTTGATAGTTTTATATGGTGCCAAAATATTGTTACAAATCCATTTCTCATGTTTTGCTGAATTTTAGCTTATACACATTAATTTATATAATTACGACCTGTCATTTTCTACGATAAAAATGAATTTTCTATTTCAGTTTGTCACTAAAATTGCTCAACCAATAAGGTGATTATACGTAAATAATAAGTGATTACATATAATAAGGTGAAAATAAAATTAAATTTTGAAAATACTATCAACCTAGATAATGGTGAGTAATTTCTTTAAAGACTCATATAACCATTTATTAATAATGATATTATGAGATAGAAAACTGAGAGTAGTATATAATTTCTCCCAAAACAAAGAGACAAAGCGAGAGAGTACTCCCATCCCATGTGGTAACGTTTTATTCCGATTGCTAGTATCGTATCGTATGTATATTCGAATTCCTATATATCGTTTCCAGAAGTTGCGCCGTGATATGATCAGATGATTTTTCTTTGGGATTAATCAATTTTGGTCCCTATATTGTAGGGAATCTCTCATTTTAGACTTCTCTACTTACGACTAATATTTTCCAGTGAGACCGTTGATATTGAAATATAATTACTTTTACACGCTAGCACATTATGTAGGATGTCGTGCTGGAAAAACATGTCCAACAAATAAAAATCTTCCACACACGTGGAGGACTAGAGTGTAAAATTAAAAACAGTAGCTTTTCAGCATGACGTGCCATGCTCATGCCAAAAAATCCAGTAAATAACTTAACACGTCAGCTTAAAAAAGCTAAAATTGATCGACATGGAATATATACTGATATATAGCATTAAAGGGACGTGTTAGTACGGCATGTACCAGGTGGTAAAAACATGAATGCAAATGTAAATGAAGATTTTATAATTTTTGATAATCACATCTCTGACAAAACAGCACTGAATAAGTGAATATATCCAATTATCCAAAACTGTACGTATACTATCCTGCTCCAAGATCAATATTCTTTTAATTTTCCCCTTCTGATTTTTAGAGCTGCAAAGGATCTAAAAAGTCACCATCTCATAATGCAATCTTACTTTTTGCTAATTAGATCCCAATCAGTACAAGGAAACTTCCTCTCTGCGTATTTCTTAATCCAAATCATTTTCGGAATCTGAATTGGGAGGAGGGTAAATAAATCCCCTGCAGATGGCATAAACATTAATTAAATATATTTGATGCACTTGAAAACGACGTTGGAAGGCCACAATTTTGATTTCACACTCAAATTCGCTTAGTTAATTTATCTCCACCCTGTTTATTGTCATACGATTTAAACTCGAAATCTAACCTATACGCTATTAAATTTTACGAAACAAAACTTCTATACTAGCGTGAAGAAAGATTTAAACATAAGTCGATCTCGTGTGAACATTAAATTTTAAATCAGTACAAGAAAAAGGTGGGAATGGACATTCACACGACCAGGTCAACAATACATTCTAAATTTAATTTTCTTTTTGTCTCAATGGGACAATTATTGGCAAATAATTTAAATTTGATCTGAAAGCTGTTCAAATTCAAAAGCCATAAAGTCAAGGTATGAAATTAAAAAAAAAGAATTAAACACCAGGCTTTCACATTTGAAAAAAATCTTTCCTAACTTGAATTGAAGAGTAAATACTGTTTGCATGCACCGCAATTGCAATTTAAATGCATTGTAGACTGTAGTAATGAATTCCACCCAGTCGCAGTATATTACCACAACAATTGTCAGCTTTTTAATATTGCTCTGACAAGACAGTAGTACTAGTACTACAGATGATTAGTAGTAAAAGACTCTTCTTTAAGAAAATAAAATAATGGCACCAACTTTAAAGTGGACAATTAAAATCACAAATGAACTTATAACTTTTTTACAAGTTAGGACTCGAATCTGTATTTGAATTTCACCTCGTTTATAAAAAAACTCACAATTTTTAACGTTGAGATCGAAACAAATATTTACTCCATGTTACTTAAAATATAGTAAGAGGTAAGAATGTTGAACCATTTATACCAACCAACGATATATTGGCATACTGTAGACTAAGTCCTATATGTAACATCAAAGCGTTCCTTATTTCTGTTGGACTCTATATCATTTGTTGACAGTGATAGCATATTTTTGTAAGAACAAACCTGCTGTAGTTGAGAATTGATTATTAATAGTATTAACTATTCCCCTTACCAGCTTCTAGATCTTCATTTGATTTTCTTATATTTTATTACATATTTTTTGATTTTTTTTCATTAATTATTTCTAGCAGCTACAAGCAAGATAGGGATCCATCCTCCTGAGGAAATCGGGAGAGTTGGTCTGGTCGGGTCGGGCATTTGATAAAGAGGAATTAACTAGAGTTAAGGAGAAATAAATTATGAAAATGAGTACTTGGAAATATTATGTTTAATGGAGAAATAAATCGGGTCGGGCATTCCTATAACGATTTGAAGGAAAATAGTAGCTTAGGGGTTGAATTCTTTTATCAAACAAGAGAAAAGGAGAATAGTAAGAAGCTAGCTAGCCGGGCCCACACTTTTAGCTTCTTTGATGATAAATTGAAAATGCATGAATTGGGAAAGCTAGCTTTTATTATTAGTAAAGTTTTATGCATATTAATTTTGATTAGGACATTAATTAATTTTAAAATTATGCTGCATATTTTATCAAACTTAACATGTAATGTAAGTTATTTTTACCTCTTGTAAAAAAGTTATTTTTTTTAATCTGCTGGTAAAAAGTTAAAACTGAATAGAACTTAAATTCTACTAATATATAAAAAAAAAACTTTTTTTCTGGACATTAAAGTAGGTGTGCTGCGGTGGTTGGTTGGTGGTGTTCCTAAGGGGATTTTAATTGCTTTATCTTCAAACACTGTTCTCCAACCACAAAAAAAAATACAAATAAGAAAAGAAACAAAAGACAAGGAGATATTTATTATTGAATTGAAACCAATAGGAGAGGGGGGACCCTTCTCCCTTCTCCACCCACACAGTTCTCATCATCATCACCACCATCACCATCACCATCAATCAACTTTTCTTTTCTTGAAGATAATTTAAATTTAAATTTAAGTTTAAATTTCATAAGTATTTTTTTTGGTTTATGGAAGGAGACGTTTCCTCGTTTTTCAGCTGATTGTATCTTCTGACACATTTTGATTTCCTTCCCTTTCCTTCCTTCATTTCTTTTTCATTTCTTCTTTTATCACTGGACTGGACTTGCCAGTTGCCACTCACAATCATATGACCTCCTCTCTCCCTCTTTCTTGCAAGAAAGAAAGAAAGAAAGAACAAGAAAAATTAAAAATTAAAATAGAAAAAGGGATCAATCAAAGTGAGATAAAGAAAAGGAGGGTCAAATCACACAAGTTCCCCTGTTTTGATGTATTCGCAGGTACCACACTCTAAAAAACCCATAAAAAAAAACACAAGCAGCTGCTGCTGCTGCCGCCATGGTAGTAGATTAATTAGTAGTAGCAACATGACTTATATATATAAATAATATCATTACATGATTAAATTAAACATATAAAAGATTGATGCAAAACAGCAAAAAGAAACAAAACCAAGAATCAATTTAAACAATTTCTTTTTTTATTATTGATTTTTCTTGAAAATTAGAAAAAAAGGGGGAAAATGAATTGTGTGGATAATGAATGGAGTAGTGAATAAAAGGAAAGATGGTTTATCTTTTTTTGATGCACAGAGACTTTTTTTCACCACTCCCATCTCTCTCTCTCTCTCTCTCTCTCTCTCTCTCTCTCTCTCTCTCTCTCTCTTTGGTTTTCCTTTTGAGAGAGGGGAGTTGCAGAGATTTTAAATTCTGACAAAAGGGCCCCCTCTTATGTCAAGAACAGACTCGTCGTCGCCGTCGTCATCATCAACAACATATATAGGTGTCTGTGTAAATCTCGTAAACATCTCTTCATCTACACTTTTCGTTCCTTTCCCTCTCTCTCCCTCTCTCTCCCTCTCTCTCATACAGTATATAAAACTTTCCTGGTGATTTGTAAGTGTAAGATTTTAGTTTTCCTTCTACAATTTCCTTTGCAGACGATGATGGAGCACGTGCACACTCAGATGTCCGTCGCAACAGCAGGTATCCATTTTTATAAAATAAAAGTTACTACTATTACTCCATCAATCTCTCTCCTATAGTGTCTACTATAGTATAATCAATTCTTCACTCTCTCTTTCTTTCTCAATCAATCTCTCTCCTCTCTCTCTCTCGATATATATAAACAAACCCATCTCCATATCTCCCACTCCCTTTCTCCCCTCTCCCTCCTCTTTCTTCTTTTAGAGATGAATAACTCAACCACTCTGTAGAAGATGAAATCAAAATTCTTTCATCTCCATAATAATCGCTTTCTGCTGATGTGTGCAAACCAACAGACCACACATTAATCAACGAAAATAGAGTTTATCTGACACTTTCTTTAATTACTTCTCCAGGTAGAATCAACTGGGTTTGATAGATCTCTATTCATCCAATTAGTAATAACACATCTACTCTTGTGAGGTATAAACAACAAAATCAAGAATTGATCATGTTACTTTTTGTTTTCTTGGTCTGTGAAGTTTCTGACACTTTTTTTCTTTAATTCTTTCATGTTTTTTGTGTGCAGAAAGACAGCCTTTGGTGTGGTAATAAGAAGTTGGTTAGTTAAAAAAAAAAGGTATCTCTCTCACTTCTTCCGAGAAATCCGTTACGATGGGGACATATTTCCATGGGAATCATCATCCCGAAATTCAAGCGTCAGCTGAAGGCCTTCAGACACTCGTACTCATGAACCCTACTTATGTCCAATACTCCGACACTCCTCCTCCACCTCCTCAGCCCTCCTCCGCTGCCACCAACAACCTCGTCTTCCTCAACGCCTCCAACAACCTCTCCTCCGGCGCCCACGCGCCTCCCACCACCACTCAGCAATTCGTTGGCATCCCTTTAGACCCCACCTCACACCACCACGACGCCCTGCATGGACTAATCCCCCGCATCCACTACAACCTCTACAACCAAATCGACCACGTACCAAACGCGCGTGAAACCCCACGCGCCCAACAGGGTCTCTCCTTGAGCCTCTCCTCTCAGCAGCAGCACCATCAGCAGCATCACCACGGGTATGGATCGCAGGGTCCCACGGTGTCGGGTGATCAGGATATGAGGGCGTCGGGCGGGTCGGTTTCGTCGGGTTCGGGTGTGACCACTAATGGGGTCTCGGGTATCCAAGGGGTGTTGTTGAGCTCCAAGTACCTGAAAGCTGCTCAAGAACTGCTTGATGAGGTTGTTAATGTGAACAGTAATGAGGGGATTAAGAGTGAAATGTCCAAAAAGGGCAGTGGGATTAGTAGTAATAACAGTAGCAAGGTTGTTGGCGAGTCATCGGGTGGTGGAGATCATGGTTCGGGTGGGGCAGCTTCTGAAACGGGTGGGAAACGTCCAGCGGATCTTACCACAGCTGAGAGACAAGAAATTCAGATGAAGAA
The DNA here is from genome assembly GCA_963691705.1 of Viola odorata. Lineage (NCBI taxonomy): Eukaryota > Viridiplantae > Streptophyta > Magnoliopsida > Malpighiales > Violaceae > Viola > Viola odorata. The sequence continues at coordinate 55,146,670 of OY829543.1, read as the reverse complement.
AGCTAAACTTATTGGCATGCTTGATGAGGTACATATAAATATAACTCTTTTTATTTATTGTTTCTTTCTTATGAAAAAAAAAAGCAATTCATGAATTTAATCAAGTAAACTATTTGGCTTCTATTTTTGGAATTTCAGACAACTGTTGTTATCATGGGTTGGTGTTTTCTAGATTGGGAATTATTTTTATTTTTCTCTTATTTTAAATTAAGGAAGAAGATTTGAAGGTGATTTTGATTGAGAGGACAACTACTTTTCTTGAATTATTGGCCAGAGTTTTCTTAAATTGGAAAATTAACATTAGTATAGTAATCTTGATTTCCAGTTTCTTAATTAAGACATGATTTTTAACTTGATTTGAACGGAAGTGCTCATGAATTCTAATGTTTTTTTCGATCTCTCTTGCTATCCTAAAAATTGTCATCGCTCAATTTCTTTTATTGTTACAAACCAATAATGGAAATGGATTTTTTGTTTTGAAGGTGGAGCATAGGTACAGGCAGTATCATCAACAGATGCTGATAGTGATATCTCAATTTGAACAAGCAGCAGGAATTGGGTCTGCTAAGACATACACATCACTTGCACTTCAGACAATCTCAAAGCAGTTCCGGTGCTTAAAAGATGCAATTACAGGTCAGATTAAAGCTGCCAACAAGAGCTTAGGTGAAGAGGATTGTCTGGGAGGAAAGAGTGAGGGTTCGAGACTTAAATTCGTCGATCATCATCTTCGTCAGCAGCGCGCGCTCCAACAGTTGGGAATGATCCAGCACAATGCTTGGAGACCCCAGAGAGGATTGCCTGAAAGATCTGTCTCCGTGCTTCGTGCTTGGCTTTTCGAGCACTTCCTCCACCCGTGAGTAACTTTTGAGAATTTTGATCCATACCATGATTTTGTTTCTATGGATTTTGAATTGTCTAAATCCGCGAATTTGTCGGTCAGGTATCCGAAGGATTCGGACAAGCACATGCTAGCGAAACAGACAGGACTCACTAGGAGTCAGGTATGGTCTAGTTCTGTTTTGAATATTTCAAAAAGGAAATTCATCTGTTATGTTGTACAAGTTCCTGTATTTGATTTCTGATATTGTTGCTGTTCAGGTGTCTAATTGGTTCATAAATGCTCGCGTTCGGCTGTGGAAGCCAATGGTGGAGGAGATGTACTTGGAGGAAGTAAAGGAGCAGGAACAGAACGGATCCGACGACAAGACGAGCAAAAGTGACCATAATGAAGATTCAGCTTCCAAGTCAATCCAGCAAGAGAGGAGTTCAGCAACAGAGAATCAAGCTAAAGGTTTCAATTCACCAAACCAGAACACTCATTCTGCGATTTCGATGTCCACAGCTTCAACATCTCCCGTCGGAGGAAATGTTAATCGGAACCAGTCAGGATTCTCGCTCATAGGGTCATCAGAATTAGAAGGGATCACACAAGGAAGTCCAAAGAAACCAAGAAACTCGGATCTGATGCATTCTTCGAACAGCTACCCGTCAATAAACATGGATGTGAAGCCTGCCGATTTGAACAATGAGCATATGTCTATGAAATTTGGGGATGAGAGGCAGAGTAGAGACGGCTACTCATTCATGGGTAGCCAAACCAACTTCATTGGAGGTTTTGGGCAATACCCAATTGGGGAAATCGGAAGGTTCGATGCAGAGCAGTTCGCACCGAGGTATTCGGGCAATGGCGTTTCGCTCACCCTCGGTCTTCCCCATTGCGACAACCTCTCTTTATCAGGTACCCACCAATCTTTTCTTCCTAACCCAAGCATTCAATTAGGAAGAAGAGTTGAGCTCGGCGAAGCAAATGAGTTTGGAGCCATCAACACATCTGCACCGCACTCTTCCTCTGCGTACGAGAGTATCAACATTCAGAACCGAAAGAGGTTCGCAGCACAATTGTTGCCAGACTTTGTGGCCTGACCTGAAAAAAATAAGCTGAGAAACAGCTCTTTCCACTATTTCTTGCTGTTCCAAGTATTACTAAGTCAGGGAACAAGGAAAAATGCATGGTAGTGTAAAGGAAACAAGAAAGATTTACTTAGTATAGGTCTTATACTTGGCATATAGAACCACTGAGTTCTTAGACAGCTTAGGATTTGAGCATATATGGTTGAAGATTGTATATTATTTTTGTAAGTTATGAAGATGGATAGATGGATTGATGTCATAAAAAGTTAGTTTATTGGGGCTTACCAATATATATATTGATTGTGAGCAAAAAAAAAACATTGTATATTTCATCAAATAAATGAGATGTAGAAGTCATTATCTCAATTTGATTGCCTATGTAATAATACATGAAATGCAGAGGAAAAGGACTTCCAGAATCCAGACAGTCTCATGTTGGATCAGAAAGTGTATCTGTTTACTATGGACCGACATATGCTTTGTTTGGTTCGAGATCGCTCATTCCATCCTTGTGTATGATTGAAACCCTAAAAATACAATTTAACTATCGTTTTTGATTCCCTACAAAAGAGGGAAATGCCTTTTAGTACTGTATGGTTTGGATCAGAGTCGTCGTCTCATTCCAAGAAGAAAAAAACTATGAGTTGAAGTCAGCAATGGCTACCAGCTATGATTTTCTGATGCATGCCGCCTAGCAGATAAGATTCATAAGAAGCCTGAAAAGGTCCTCTTAGCTCAAGAAAATGTATAAAAAAATAAAAAATACTAAAGCCAGCCAAATAAAGTCAAGAAAAGTTAGTCCAAAATGATACTAGTATGTTAATTTTACGATTTTTTTGAGTATCCTTTTTGCCTTTATGGTACGAGATCAATCTCGTTCGAACATGGTCGGGCTCTATAAAGATAACTCTTCTCAATATAATTTTCTCAATTTTCGGGATTTAAATTTGATATCATAGTAGTTTAATAAAGGACAAAAAGGGACCAGAGTATTGTTTATTCGAATGAAACACATATCAGTATCAGCTACGAAACAAATTTTGACAAATAATTTATGAAAGCTTGCTTCTGTGCCAAGGATACTGATGTCCTGATGACCTTACCTATCATCATATAAATCGTTTTATATATATGGATTTATGTTTTCCTCTTGATTCTAATTTTAAATTATTTCGGCAGGTCTTTTGATTCCTTGGTCTACTAAAGGGAAATAGCATATTCCAGTTCTAGACTTTGAAAATCTGATGATGATGCATTGCATGCCGTCATTATCTATAAACTCACATTAGGTTTTATCTATGAAAGTAAGCCTAATTTGATATTTGGTTGACATTAGGTATTATCTGAGTCTACTAGGCATCTATTTTACAACTAACACAGTTTTTCGACCTCAACCGAGGCACTAATCTTGTTCGAGCATGAATAGGTCCGAGAGTACAACTAACATAGTAGTAAACAATATATAAAGCAAATTTGATAACATGTGGGTCATCAGAGTACTGTACAATTTGTATTGAGATGCACGAAACCAGTTAAATTTCACAAGTACAGTTTTACACTGAGATAGAACCTAAAGTTATGTCATCACAAACTGGAAGATGAAATTCACATCAGAAAAACAGATATACTGTACCTAAGTAATGTGGTACCAGAATGACGATGTCTAATCGCTCTAGTCTTCTGTACGAGGGCAAAAATAGAATTCTTAGCGCTTGGTTAGGCCAGATGTGATTGAATCCCTGGCTACATTCACAAAAGAGGTGGTGAAAGAAACTACAAATCCAAGTTGGTCATATCATGGTCACCCTGTACATCAGCTAGCCTTCTCTTGGCAACCTTGGTCCTGTAACACCACACCTCAAATGCCTCAGTCAAGTCCGGATAACGAATGTGCTCATTTCCTAACCATTCAGTCAAAATCTTAGCCTGCTCTGCAGATGGCAATGTAAGAATCATCGAGACAAATGTAGATCCCAGTGACTGCCAAATCTCTCCATCGAATTTAAGTTCCAGAGTATCCCCCCCAGTAGTTAAAACAGTGTCAGCCAGAGGTTTTGTAACCCTCACAAATGGAAGCCACACCTTCACCATATGTAGCCGTTTGGTTGCAGGCAAAACAACAGTACCATACCCAATTGCTTCTAAAACCTTTGCTGCCACCTCAATGATCTTCAATTTTGTCTCAAACATATCAGTTGTTAAACTCGCTTGCTCAACTACCTTAACAATTTTATCTGATGCGTCTACCCAACTGCAAACAAATTCCTTCATGATTTCCAACTTACTTAAAATCTGGCAAGCCCATGAAAAATCTGACATATATGTTTGGAATGATCGCACTCTCCCTGCCCAAGAAACTGAATCCAAAGATTCATGTGATATAGCTTCCAATAGATTGTTAAATCTAGCAACCAGTTCCTTCATGTGTTCCTTCACCCTATCTTTTATCTTGTCATCGGTAGCCAATAAGGGGGTATCATCATCTTCTGTCAGCATGTATTCAACCTGCTCTTGGGTGGAAGTTTTAAGATCATTCATGGGTGATGGAGGTGATGATGTAGCAAATTGAAATGCGGACTGAAAAATTCTCAATACAGTTGAAGGGTTAACTGGTTGTACACGGGCAAGAACAGGCTCTACTTTCGATCCCATCGCAGGTATGATTTTTAGAATCTCCTCCTCCTCAGCTTCTTCCCAAGGGACTGCTTCCAAATAGTTCACACAAGCTGTAATAATCTGAGGAAAGTCAAGCTCAACAGCCACTCGTAGAACACCGAGGGCATTCTTCACACCATGCCACATGTCATCTAGTGAGCTGTCAGTCCAATCATAAAGAAGACGGAGAAAATTCACATAGTGATCAAAGTCTGACTCCTGACAGTAAACTTCAACACAGTTCCGTGAGTCAATTATCTGGCATGTAGGCCAGTTATCAGAAAGTCGATCAGCAAAGTACTTGCTCTTCTCTGTCAATATATGAGAATGGCAATAAAACCATTCATCCCGGCCCTCTTCTGTCCGTAGCCTAACTACAACATCGCTCGTGATTCGATCACCAATCCTGCTTCGCCCCTTTATTTGATTAACATAAAGCACGAGGAACATAAGTTAGAGAAAATAGACAACCATCAACTGGGAAACTATTTACTCAAATTCATAGCATGGCAGTAATTTTTGCAGTCTATTCTAAATAATAATAATAGCAAAATCATCACCATTTCGCTCATACTCGCTAGCGTAGATTACATGAAGCATGGATTGAGACAAAACCAAATAAGGGTGTCAAGTAACAAAATTTTAGCATGGAACATTAATGGAGGCAAGAATGCAACACGAAAGCTCATATGGCATCATTCACCCAGGCCACTTAGGATATAAATTCAATTCATTTCAACTCTTATGTAATCCCACACTCCTAAAATGACTAAGTACTAACTACTACGCAAATCCCACCTCTATTCAAGGTCACAATAATCTTTATGAAGGATTTCTTACAAAGAGCAAACTGAACTGAATGGAAACAACAAATTCACAGAATGAGCAAGAAAGAAGATAACTTACAGTGGAACCCATCAAAGCAGTAAAAAACTAGTAAGCATTTGGTTGACTCGTTATGCTTTCCACAAACATACAAGAATCTGCGCAACAATCATTAAAAGAACAGCATCAACTCAAAATGCACAGACTTATCAGGTATTATCACTACAAGTTGAACTAAAACATTCTGGTTTTGAAGAAAGAAGTATCACCAAATACTTTCCACACAAGAAATTATATCAAGATTATGCAGCCATTGCAAGATTACGCGAACCCATCAATCGCAGGGCACTAATCTTTCTTTAAGCACATAGTTACGCATGTCAGATAAATAATTAGCAAAAGGGGTTTTGACATGAACCTGATTGAGCTTGGAACTTTCACGTCAGCGGCTAAAATGGCAAAGCTGCAACCCTAGAATCAGCTTCAGTTCTTCTCTCTCTAAAATGGCAAAGCCTCAGTTCTGCACTCGCTAGTGGTTTTTGCAGGTAATTTAATTCTTAGCTTTTGCAGGTGATTTCTTTGATTATCCTTACTAACTCGGAAAAGAGGCCATAATTATAATATATTAATTTTGGGCCTGTGGGCTCACATTCACAGAGTTTCAGCGGGCCCATTTCCCTTTCTTAAATAAACAACTCCTAAGTAGTAATTTTTCGAGTTACTACTAGTGAATACATATCAGTGACAGTAAGGAAATTTAGGAGTAAAAATAATACTCTATTTTTTTCATATGTATCATTATTCTTACAAGATTGGTGAAAGAAATACTCTCATGCTCATCCTTATTCTCATTTCTATAGTAATTGCATTGCTGGACTTGAAGACGGGAGTGCAAATCGAAGAATATTATATATGGTTTATGCATGCTTCTGCTCGACGGTGTTGGTTCATCCAGCAAATTTTTTTTTTTGTCAAATATTTATTAAAATGGGACTCAGCCCAAGTTGGGTTATAAAAGATTCAATAAACTAAAAGTTCAGATTCTAACAAGCCCAGAAAAGATGAGCCCAAAAGTTTCGCGTTTGTGCACTCTCTCAACCATAATGAGCTTTACGCATTTCCATTCTTAAAAAAAAACCTTCATAACTTTTTTTTTATCCTAGTAAAAATATCGATTTTTAATGTATTGAAAAATCAAGATTAATGCTGATTGAACGTAATTAATAAAATCATTAAAAATAATTGGCTAAAAATACACCGAAATACATCGAAAACAAAGAACCCAAAATTATAAATTCAAAGTACTAATATAAATATGGACAAACTATCTTGGCCACATAATTAAAACCAACCTCCTACGAACCAAGCGCGTTTTTTTTACTATTACTTCTCGGATCATGAAGATTCCACGTCACTGGCAAAACCAAAATTCATAAATTAAATAAGTTGGTCACATTCAAAATTTTAATATATATTTATTTATATAAAAGTATTAAATTATCAAACACTCAGCGGTCTTTTCTTGTAAAGTACGAGCTTAAAATGATCATAGGAGATTAAAATAAGAGAGTATGATTAGCATGCACTTAAAAATTCATATTGGATGTCTATATCTGAGATACTCTATGCTGCTTTTAAGGTACTTTTTCTTTTGAATAAAAAAATTTAAGAATTCAAGATTAAGTACCAATGAATATTTACCTTATTGATTGTCTGATTAATGATAAAAATGCTAATAGAAATTCAGACTCAGATTTAAATTTTACCTCTGCCGTAAAAAAAAATTAAGATTAAATTAATTTATTGGATCTATAAAGGTACATTTATACTCACACCCAAGTATTAAGAATTGGAGAAAACAATATTAGACTTTTGCATTTGTAATTTTGTTTTTTTGTTCTAAATTATTATGGCATTTTTTGTTGTTTGAGTTAGCTAATTGCAATTCCTATGTACATACATATACATGAAAAGAATGATTATCCATGTCAAAAAATTGACTATTGACTGAACTCTCATGGACTTGACTTATTGAGTACATGATGAGGGAAACACAAAGAGATCCAACAGTATTGGTTGAGCTAGGTTGTTGTGTGAATTATTGTGCTTCATCATTTATATATTGTATCCATAACGTTGGTATTTATTATTTTCGCCGGTTGATTTTAAAAATAAAATATTCTACAAATTAATCAGGTCCTTATTTTGACAAGACCTCCACCATTTGTTTAAGTTGAACAGACAATTGAAAGAGAACTCTCTATTTCAAAAATCAAATAAACATAAGGAGTACCAAAAAGTTACGAGACTAATCAATAAAGAGCAATCGCCTCCAATGCCACCTTGAGTTTTTTGTTATGTATGTACGAGCTTTGCACACAAATAATCATATCAATTTAACTCGTTTATTCATTTTCAACTTGATTGAAACTCTTTACTCGGGATAAAATTAAATTAATTGTTAATCCGTTAGGTATGACATGCCAGTTTACCGTGTTAGTATCCATACATAACAAAAATTCGATTAGACATTTAGAAATTATTCAAATTCGATTCAATCCTAGATCGATCGATGACTCACAAAAACAAAACACAACAGCTACATTCAAAAATAAGAAGAGCAATTATATTGAAAACCAAAATTTAGATATATGTTGCGTACGTAGACCAGTACTTGGATCACCAAATCAAAGCTCCGTATGTAACATCCAGATGCATTTTTTTGACTCTATCTAGTAGTTACGTATTGCTACCTTTCCTTTTTCTCCAGAACTCTGCATAATTTTGCAATTATTATCTTCTTCTTTTTTTTAAATGCGGCAATTTTCGGAGTATTTTTTTAGACAAGTATAGTTTGTTAACCTATGTAGTAGCTGTTAACACTATTTTTTCATCAAAATATATATAACCAATAAAAAAATATTTTATGATTCAAGTTCGAATTTCACCCGCTTACGAGAAAAGAAATAATATGTATATATCTTCTATTGATTATACCTTTCTATACTTTTTGCTTGACTCACAAGAAAAGAACTTAACTCATCACGATGCAAAGAATATTTTCCCTTTGAATAAGATCGAGTTCGCTTCTCTGATTTGTATTAATCTATATATAAAGAATTGTCCTCATTTCAAAATGTTTCTCGTTTAAAGTTGTTACACAAATAAAGAAACAATTAAATAGCCACAATTTCAGATTAATTTAGTGAGTATTTTCTTCACTCATTTCATATCTCATAAATCAAGTTTACGAGTATAGAGACAATTTGAAATTTTCAAAATGACAATTATTTACAAGGTACCTCAAACAACTAGCATTTTGAAAGCAAGAAAGCAACATTTAATTTTGGGTAAAAGTTTTTTGGGCACCCAATTTTATAGGGGTATTCAATTAATTTTTGTCTAATCCAAAAATGAACCAACTTTTATTTAAGGGTCATTAGCATCACCACTCTTTGAACTATCGTCCGGTAAATAGGTCATTTAATAATTTTTTTGTTGTAAAAAAATTCCTCTGTCAAATTTTTCATCCAAAACTTTAACGAATTTACATCGACCATATTTTTTTATTCTATTTTATTTTTTAAAATTATTTAATGACCCTTTATTTAATTTTAAAATGACACGCAAAGAATGCTAACAACGTGAGTTAAACTTAAGCAAAAAACCGTGGCATGCATCTTATGTTTTTCTAGAAAGCTAAAAAGTAGTACGGAGTAAAGGATCTGCAATTTACATATAGAACGTCTTAGATGCGTTGACTGCACTTTTTGACCGGATATGCATCTACTAATGGAATGGATTGGTGTGTGTGTACGTATTAACTTTCATGTCCAACGGCTCGTCGCTCTGTGGAAAATTGGCTGCTTTGCTTTTGCTTTTGCTTTTGTTTTATGGGGACACATTATTCACATTTACATTCTCTACACTAAAAAGCACTGCTACTATACAACATTACCCTCTCTTTCTTTAAATAACTTAATAGATCACTTACGATATGTTATTTACGCGACAACAATTTATCTCTTAATGAGTTAATTTAATATAAATAAAATTAATTATAGTAGAGTAAATTTAGAAATATACTTATAGTTCAAATCTAAAAACGACCACCATTTTCAGTTATGAACCCGTTTCGAAAACCTTACACGAGATAAGTAATATATTCTTCCTTTTCTAATCGTAAGAACTTCATAACTTCTACATTTTTATTTTAACTACTCCATTCATTTCCCTTTTAATTATAATATCTTATATCATCACGCATTTAAGTACTGTAATTAAATATAATTAGGAATAAAAGAGTAAAAATCACTAGCCAATCACCTAAAAAATATAAATAAAATAACCAATTGGTAATTTTTTATAGTTTAAATCCGACTACTAAAAAATAAACATTTATAGATGTGGACCAGATTAGCATATATATATATATATATATATATATTTCAATTTATATTAAATATGTGCACCTATATATATTAAGATTCGTTTAAGCCAAAGTTGGACTTTAATTAATATTATTAGGTTATGATTATGACAGGAAACTATCAAACTAAATGCGAAATGCAGTCTTCTTCGTTTGATCTAGGGAAATTAATTGGCAATGATAGTACAAGTTTGAATAAAAAAATGGTTGTACATATGAAATGATATGTACTTTTCTTTAATTAATATGAGTTGGTATTTTGCTCTCCTTTTTTATTTTTAGTTTTGGGTATTAGAAGTTACTTCAAATAAAAACAAAACGTTACCAAAACGTTCCATTCATCAAACTCATTTATTTCCTTTTTTTACATAAAACGATTTCTCAGTTCAAAATCGCAATTAATGCGTTCTTCAATCTTCACTCGTAATTGGATTCTTAGAATTTATCTTCATTAAAAAAACAAACAACTCTCTTTTCTTCTTTGACCACCGAATTCTTTCTTAGGAATTAGAACGCCAATTCTAGTAAAACTATTACGATACATACGACCCAGCCCCGCACCAAAAACAAACACAAAAACCATTGACTATTCAACCTTCATTTTATTTTTTTTATTATTTGAAATAATCCCAGCCGGAATCTCTTACCAAGTTACCAATACCCTTCCTTTTTTCCTGAATTCCACACCCCACTCTCCATATATAAACACCCATTTTTTCAACACTCATAAAAACCCTCTCCTTCTTCTCCACCTAATTCCTCTCTCTCACTTTCTTGCAACATCTTCTTCCTATCTTCTTGATTCTTGTTTTCATGGATGAAATTGAAATCCCCCAATTCTTTGTCTGCCCAATATCGCTTCAAATCATGAAAGATCCGGTGACGACCGTTACCGGAATCACATACGATCGCGACAGCATCGAGCATTGGTTATACTCCGGCGAGAACACATCTTGCCCCGTAACCAAACAGCCTCTACCGAAAGAATTAGATATCACTCCTAACCATACTCTCCGCAGATTGATTCAAGCATGGTGCATGGAAAACGCATCCAACGGCATTGACCGGATCCCAACCCCGAAATCCTGCCCAGATAAATCTCATTTCCTTAAACTCCTCCGGCTCCTAAAACAACAACAACATCAAGATTCGCAAACCAAGACACTCCGGCAGCTGGAGCTGCTCGCGGTCGAGAACGAGAGAAATCGGAAGCAAATGGTGGAAGCAGGAGTGCCGAAACCCTTGTTACTATTCGTTGTAAGTTGTTACAAGAAATCTCAAACCGGAGGGTTGCAAGAAGCCCTAAGTATCCTGCGGTACACGAAGATTCCATCGAGCGAATTGTCTGCGATAGTTAAAGAAAATGATCATATCGTTTCTTCGATTACGTGGATTTTGGGATGTAATTTGGATCATCATATTAAATCCAACGCGCTCGAGCTACTAAGGTTGGTGTTTCAAGAAGGGAGTTCGCGCGTTCTTGAAAGGCTGAAACCTGAAATCTTTGAAAATATTATCGACTTCTTGCGGGGAAGATCATTGGCCACGCAAGAAGGGGTTAAGGCCGCGCTGCACGTGATGTTAGAGGCTTGTCCGTACGGGAGGAATCGGATCAAGATGGTCAAATACGGAGCTGTGTTCGAGCTGATTGAGATCGAATTGGGATCTTGTCCGGAGAAAAGAACTACGGAGCTGATTTTCGCTGTACTTTTTCACCTTTGTTGTTGCGCCGACGGGAGAGCGCAGTTCCTGGGCCACGGTGGTGGGATTGCGATGCTGGCGAAGAGGATCTTGAGGGTATCGTCGGCGGTGGATGATCGGGCGGTCTTGATTCTTGCATTGATTTGCAAATTTTCGGGGACGAGTTTGGTGTTTCAAGAACTGTTGGAAGTGAAAGCTGTGACGAAGCTGTGTTCAATGCTGCAAGTTGACTGTGCGCCGTATTTGAAGGATAAGGCCAGGGAAATTCTTAGATCACATTTCGATGAGTGGAAGGACTCTCCTTGTATTACCGCTCCATCTCTTGAGAGGGTATGGTAGCCTTAATTAGTTTATTTATTTAATTTTTTAAAGAAAAAATGTACATTTATCATCCTTGATCTTTTATAAAAAAATAGATTGAAGGATATGCTCGAGATTGTATATATATTTTTTCACTATAGATCCAATTATTAATCAAATATAAATTTTAACCGTTGGATCTATAATAGAAAAAAATAAAAATTAATCTCAAATTTGAAGTATTTTTAGATATCGATTTGTTGACCTATCTGCTATAGTTTTGAACCGTGAAAATAAAACGTTGTGAATCCTATAAGTTAATGGCATTACATCGTTACAAATGAAATGTGGATCCTATAAGTTAATGGCACTATATCGTTACAAATGAAATGACTCAATTTTCTTTCCCCTTCTTAGGGGAGGTTAAGTGTTCCATTAATAAATGGAATGTATACTAAGTTATAGAATAACTTATAACCTAACGGAACCATACAAGCTGCTATTCAAAATGGAGAATGAAACCCAATATATTCTATGCCCAATTAATGTACATCCATGTCCTTCGTACGTAGCCAATATAGATGCATGGTTGTGCTGATAAAACTTGAAAAATTAAAGTTCAGTAACGAAGAAAACTTCCATAGCACAATTGTCCAAGAAAATTAAGGTGGTCAAAATTTCTTTCATTTAAAAAAAAGAAAAAATTAACATAATCTAAATCCACAAGAATAATTGAAGTGACAGCAAATGTGTGAAAAGATTATGAGCATTTTTGTGATTGCATCCGAACAGATTATGCTTTTTATTGTACTGATTTAATGTCAAAAACTGTTTCTGATAAAATCTCAAATTAGATTTTGAAGAAAATAGAATCTATTAAAAAATTATCCCAAACAGACTCTTCCGCATGATTCTTCTATGAGATTTTATTAAGTGGGCTTAAGCTTTAAGTAGCCTTTTGGGTCTGTTGGGTTTTGATGTGAGCCCAAAATTCAGAACCATCTGATAAGGTGGATTTTTATGAGCATTTGTTTGGGCCTATTGATGAGGAAAAATACCAATCAAAAGTTTGAACAATGTCCGAGTGGTAAGACCGTTCACATTATCCATATTTGGTGGGATTTTTATAGGAAGTCAACGTTTAAATCCGCACGTGCTAATCGTGTAAAATTAGTCAGGTGCTTTTCAAAAGACCAAAAACAATGGATTAGGCCCAAAACCACCATTAGCTTTTTTTTTTTTTTTTTAATATTTTATAACAGGTAATTATATTTTAAATAATATAATTAATTTTAAAAAATTCAAAAAAAAATTTAAAAATTTCAAAAAAATTGTAAAAATTCCAAAAAATATTAATTAATGTAAAAATTCAAAATAAATGTAGTAATTCCAAAATAAATGTAATAATTCCAAAATAAATGTATAAATTCCAAAACAAATGTATAAATTCCAAAAAAAATGAAAGAAATTCAAAAACAAATTGTAAAATGTCTTAAAAAATTGTAAAAATTATAAAAAAAATTAATTAATATAAAAATTCAGAAAAAATGTAATAATTCCAAAACAAAATTAATTAATGTAAAAATTCAGAAAAAAATTAATAATTCCAAAAAAAATTAATTAATCTAAAAATTCAAAAAAAATGTAAAAATTCAAAAAAAATGTAGTAATTCCAAAAAAATGTAATAATTCCAAAATAAATGTATAAATTCCAAAACAAATGTATAAATTCCAAAAAAATGAAAGAAATTCAAAAACAAATTGTAAAATGTCTTAAAAAATTGTAAAAATTATAAAAAAATTAATTAATATAAAAATTCAGAAAAAATGTAATAATTCTCTAAAAAATGTAATAATTCCAAAAAAATTTATTTAATGTAAAAATTCAGAAAAAAATTAATAATTCCAAAAAACATTAATTAATCTAAAAATTCATAAAAAATGTAAAAATTCTAAAAAATGTACAAATTCCAAAACAAATGTAAAAATTCCAAAAAAAAATAATTAATCTAAAAATTCAGAAAAAATGTAATAATTCCAAAACAAATGTAAAAATTCCAAAAAAAAATTAATTAATCTAAAAATTCAGAAAAAATGTAAAAAATCTTAAACACTGTAATAATTCCAAATAAAATGTCCAAATTCTAAAAAATTGTAAAAATTCCAAAAAAAAATTACAATTTTTTCTGAATTTTTATGTTAATTAATTTTTTTTTGGATTTTTTACAATGTTTTTGGAATTTGTACATTTTTTTTGGAATTATTACAGTGTTTAAGATTTTTTACATTTTTTCTGAATTTTTAGATTAATTAATTTTTCTTGGAATTTTTACATTTGTTTTGGAATTTGTACATTGTTTTGGAATTATTACATTTTTTCTGAATTTTTAGATTAATTAATTTTTTTTTGGAATTTTTACATTTGTTTTGGAATTTGTACATTTTTTAGAATTTTTACATTTTTTCTGAATTTTTAGATTAATTAAATTTTTTTGGAATTATTAATTTTTTTCTGAATTTTTACATTAATTAATGTTTTTTGGGATTATTACATTTTTTACATTTTTTCTGAATTTTTATATTAATTAATTTTTTTTATAATTTTTACAATTTTTTAAGACATTTTACAATTTGTTTTTGAATTTCTTTCATTTTTTTGGAATTTATACATTTGTTTTGGAATTTATACATTTATTTTGGAATTACTACATTTATTTTGAATTTTTAGACTAATTAATTTTTTTCTGAATTTTTACATTAATTAATTTTTTTTTGGAATTATTACATTTTTTTCATTTTTTCTGAATTTTTATATTAATTAATTTTTTTTATAATTTTTACAATTTTTTAAGACATTTTACAATTTGTTTTTGAATTTCTTTCATTTTTTTTGGAATTTATACATTTGTTTTGGAATTTATACATTTATTTTGGAATTATTACATTTTTTTGAATTTATACATTTATTTTGGAATTACTACATTTATTTTGAATTTTTGCATTAATTATTATTTTTTGAAATTTTTACAATTTTTGAATTTTTACATTTTTTTTGGAATTTTTACATTTTTTTTGGAAGTTTTTAAAATTAATTATATTATTTAAAATATAATTACCTGCAGGTAAAAAAAAAAAACTGTTGTAGCAGGTAACCTGTTAGATTTAACAGAAAAAAGTTAACGGAGGGGGTCCTTTTGCTCGAAAACAATAGTTCAGGGAGCCGTATTTTAAAAAATGAAGTTCAGGGGAAGTTTGTGATTTTCGCCGCTAGTTCAGGGGTGGTAAAAACTATTTCGTACGAATCATGATATCGTCAAAATTAGATTTAATGGGTAAATGGGTAAATGATTCATTCTTTTAGATGTACATCAGATTCCAAACTTTACTAATTTTGTTGCCAAATTGATCACAATATTTTCCTTGAAGCATACTAATCAAATTTTCATTTTTTTTTCTTCTCTTAGTATTTAACTCAATAAAATAGGCAATTTCAAGGGAAATTTATACTAAAGAATTAGATTAAAAAGACTTTGAAGCCTTTAAGCAATAAGCATAAAATGTTACATCAACTTATTCTAAATTTATCGCTACTATTTTTTCTTTGAACTTTGATGATGAATGAATTTTAAATTAAAAAATATAAATAATTAATTTAATATAAATCTAGGTGGACAATTTATCGTTAAATTTAAATATTTTGAGCTGACGTAATTGTTGGAGTTCAGCTCATATTGGCTGAAAGAGAGATTTATTGTGGGTAACCCAATTGGTGCTTATTTGATTTAGGTTAAGAAAGAAAATAAAAGATTGGAGTATGACTTGGAGTAAGATTGTGTAACCTAATTAATTAGGTTGTCCACTAATATATATATATATATATATATATAGTGGCTCAGATTGTGAGAAGAAGCACACAGAGAGAAAAATGTGAGGGGGAGATTTCTCTAGCGTGGTCTCCTCAATCTAGATGTGAGATTGAGTTGAGAAAATTTGTAAAATCAGTTGCAACGAATAGCAACTGAGAGAGATTGTATTAGGGTTGTTGTTGAGCATCCTGAGAGATTGTGAGAGAGGAGAGAAAACAAATTTTCGCCAAACTCTGTGAAGCTGCGGGAGAATCATCTCTGCGACTTCGTTCACCATTGGATCTGGGTGAAATTTGGACAGAAGATGCGTGACTTCTGGTTCTTCAATCTGAAAAGTTGGATCGGTGAGAGGTTGTCTGAGGTAGTAGAAATATTGTCCCGATTGAAGCAGTGAAAATCTGGTTTTGGTTCTCTATTCTCATATCTTGTTTTTCTCGGATTGATTGATTAGATTGTTTGATTGGTACTATTGGTGATAGTGGTGTATGTCAGATTATTCCTATAGTTGAGATAGGAATTTTGCTTGGTTGTACACATTGATCATCATATAGTGGATTGACTGGCTTGGTCCCGCGATTTTTTACCTATTGAGATTTTCCACGTTAAAAATCTCTGTGTTATTTTCTTGATTGCTTTTGATTGATTTGATAGCTAGGGATTATGGATTCTTGGGATAAGATTGTTTACTGCGCAAATTGATTGTCGATTGAAAATAACCCCAACAGCAACCTATAGATATTATATGAGTAGATGATAACCATGGAGTTCCACCTCAATTGTCAACCTAAGAAAGATGTTAAAAACTAAATCTGAGATTGAAAAGAGAGAGCATAATAATCAATAATCAACAAAAATAACTATAAGTGTCATTTGCAAAATGCATCAATGGTCACCGGCGTTGACGGGCTAGCTTGCTGTGCACAGTTGTAGATTAATAAGTGACAGTTAACTTGTTTGTATGTCTACGAATTGGGAGTTGACCAACCACCGGCCAAGCATGTAATTAAATGGCAGCAACTAGCAAAGGGTGGCTAAAAAAATGAGGAAACGAGAAGCAAGACTACTTCTCACCAAAATTAATTAATTATTCAACTTTCAACATTAATATTTTATCAAATTAAAAAAAAATATAAAACCAAAATGGTTACCCCGTAAAGGACCTAGTCATGAAAAAAGAGAGCGAATTAATTAGGTTTTCGATTTCTTTAATAAACAAAAATAAAATTCGAAATTAAAACTATAATAGTAATAATTTGTCGCTAATAGATAATAGGTGAGTTATCCAATGACATTTTCTTCCTTGTAACCTGATGGATAAGAGGTCTGATCGCCCAAAGAATCTGACCATTCGGGAAGTTAAAATAGTTTTCAATCACCAAAGAGTTTGTTGATACTATTGAAATTTCTGAATAATGCCAGGTTGACAACCTCTGCTAAAATGAATCACATAAAACAAAAGACGTCACTCCATCAAGAACTTTCCCTCATCATTCCTACAGACTACTCCTAACCCGTCACCCTTTGTCCACTCTTTAGCATCACAATTAATCTTCACGAAACCAGCCAATGAAGGACTCCACTGTATCGGTCTAGAGGAAGAAGGAGAACATTGTTGTTGACTAGTACTCCCTCCGTCCCTCAATGAATGTCGTTTTAGTTTTTGCTTTTACTGTTTCGGCACGTATCTTAAAACGGCCGGTAGACTCACTATTTGAGACAATTTTGCCCCTAATTTTTTCTGGGAAGTACGTCAAGGATTAACGTACGTTAAAAAAAAATCGAATTTTTTTGGGTCAAATAGTGCCTCATCCGGCCTCCTCGATATACGTTCCCTACTGAATATTAGGATGCGAAGAAGACATTTATTGAGGGAGAGAGAGAGTACTTCTGTAAGAGAATCCTGACCTTGCAATCTCATCACCACACAAAAAAAAACTATGTATTTATCAAATATACTTTATGGAATTTTAATTAAACACTTCTTCGTTTCAAGTTTTCTTTTAGATAAACCAAGAGAATCAAGACTTGTATTCTAAGAAAAATTAACCGACGCCTTCTCACTAGGCATATGCTATTTTACAATATTTCCTTCGAACGAGGGGTTTACTTTTTGCAAAGTCAGACCCCATGCTACATTGATGGGAAAAAAAGAAAATTAAAAATACTTGATTTTCTTTCTTTATATAAATAAAAAAGAAAAGAAATGGACAAAATGTCAAAGATGGATGCAAATTAATGTACACCGCACATCTTGATCAAGTACTGGTCAACTCCGAGAGTTTAAGAGTAGAACTGATGGGAGTGACAGGGAGGCAGATGGTGCGCACCAATTAGCCAGTTAGACAGCCAGCAGCCAGCAGCCAGCAGCCAGCAAAATGTGGCAATTCCATAAACTTTTGTCGGCACCCATTTCTCACTCATATTACACACGAGGTAGACACAAAAATATACATATAAACCTAAAAAGCCATCTACCTATTCAATATTTTCCTTTTAACCAAAAAAAAAAAATCAATATTTTCCTCTCTTTTTTTCCCGAGTTTTCTATTAATTGAGACTAATTTTGTTCGAATTTTATTGGATTTTTAAAAAGTAATGGTTCTTCCAGAATAATTTTTTCATACCTAAACTTAAATTTAAGATCTTAATTACGAATAGATAAATTATTTACCACTTAACCACGACAATCGATCTTCAATCTTTTTATTAGCTACCAAATAATAATAATTTAAGTAAAAAGAAGAAGAATTGTTCTTTTCTTTAGATAGAAAGTCAAAAGGACGGCCACTAATTGCTGTTTTGTAGTAGACTAGTAATATAAATATATAAAAAAAGTTACTTAGGTGAGATCAATGTAATTCCTTGATTAGGAAAACGTTTTGTCGGTTACCCGTGTAAAACCATATTATGGTTAATTAATTAGTAGTAAAGTAATTTATCTATGTTCAACCTAGTCCCGATGAGTATATGCATACTATCACAACAACACAAGATATATACTAAAACCGACCTTTAAAAAAAACTCTACAACTGATAAAAAACTAACTTTAAATGAAAGAAAATAACAATTCATCGATACTTAAATATTTTTTTATGTTCAGAACTAATTATTTTTACACGAACTCAAACCAAACCAATGAACTCTTAGTTGAAAAATGAGCATTAAATGACTCAGATTTCATTAGTAAATTTCATTCCATAACTATATAATAAAAAAAATAAAAGATGTAATAGCAAGACTTCTGAATTTTTCAAGATTTACTGCAAGTTATTGTTAATTTTTTATTAGAAGTAATTAAACTAGCACAATATGCACATTGATGACTTGGTAAAGTGATTCAGTCGCTTAGAAAAGTCATACCCATCCATCTCCTCCCTTCCCTTTGTATTTTCCGTGTTTTGACTTTCTCATTTTGAACATGCGCTCCTTTATTTCTTCTCTCTTCTACTCTCCTTCCTTCCTTCCTCTCCATATATAGAAACCAACCCACTCCTCTCCAAAAATAATTCAAAGCAAACTCTCTCATCTACTAAAAACCTCTCTTATCTCTACCAACAAAAGGAAAAAAGAAAATCTTATTGTTCATCTAAAAAATTTCATCAACAACTCAAAATCATCCGTTCTAGTCCAATGGAAGAGATTGATGTCCCTCAATATTTTCTCTGCCCCATTTCTCTACAAATCATGAAAGACCCGGTTACTCTCCCCACTGGAATCACTTATGACCGGGACAGCATCGAGAAATGGTTATTCTCAGGCAAGAACACCACATGTCCCGTCACCAAACAAGTCGTATCCGATTGCGAGTTAACCCCCAACCACACTCTACGCCGCCTCCTCCAATCTTGGTGCACGCTCAACGCCTCTTACGGAATCGAAAGGATCCCAACTCCGAAACCCGCCATCAACAGATCACAGGTTGCAAAGCTACTTAAAGACGCCAAATCACCGCACCAACAGCTCAAGTGTCTGAGAAGGCTTAGATCGATCGCGAACGAGAACGAAACGAATAAAAGATGTATGGAAAGTGCAGGATGCGTAGATTTCTTGGCTGCGATAGTCAGCAACGACAGTAAGCATTTGTTCGTCGATTCGTCCGAGTACGAGATCTCAAGACCAGGCAGCGAGGCCTTGAGCATTCTCTACGCTATGCAGTTATCAGAATCTGGGCTAAAGAACCTCGCCGCGAAAAATGTAGATTTTATCGAATCATTAACCCGAGTTATGCAGGGAGGAAGCTACGAGTCACGCGCTTACGCAATCCTGTTGCTGAAATCAGTCCTAGAAGTTGCGGATCCGATGAAACTACTGACCCTAACGCGCGAATTCTTCTCGGAAATTGTGCAAGTCCTGCGCGATCAGATCTCTCTCAAGGCAACAAAAGCTGCATTGCAGGTACTAATCAGTGTCTGCCCTTGGGGTAGGAACAGGATCAAAGCAATCGAAGCGAACGGTGTCGCGGTTTTGGTAGATCTACTCGTGGACTCATCGGAGAGGAGGATTTGCGAGATGGGTCTGATGGTGTTGGATCTGCTCTGTCAATGCGCGGAAGGGAGAGCGGAGCTGTTGAGCCAAGGGGCGGGGCTCGCGGTTGTATCGAAGAAGATCTTGAGAGTTTCGCAGATTGCGAGCGAACGGGCTGTCAGGATTCTGCTATCTGTTTCGAAATTCTGCGCTACTTCAGGTGTTCTTCAGGAAATGCTGCAGATTGGTATGGTGGCTAAGTTGTGTTTGGTGCTACAAGTGGATTGTGGCAGTAAAAGTAAGGAAAAGGCAAAGGAGATCTTGAAATTGCATGCTAGAGTTTGGAAGAATTCTCCTTGCATTCCTGTCAATCTTCTATCATCATATCCTGCAGCTTGAAAGAAAAAAGAAGGATGATATTGTCACTTTTAGTTTTTTTTTTGTCTGTTTTGGTACATAATTATTTTGATCTTAATTAGAAAAAAAAAACAGATATACTCTGGCACCAATTGTGTCAAAAAGAAAGTACATGTAGTTTCAAGTTTTCAACTGCAAATGGGTTTCGATTTTTTAAGGAAATCAATGATATTTGCAAATTGGATCAGATCTTTACATGCCATCCTTTTTGTTTGTAGTTTGTAGTACTATATATACAGTTTTTTTCCCAGTTTTCTTGTGCACTGAAGGACAAAGATCAACATATATCCATTCTAGATATATAAATGTTTCCAAATTTTAAGTAATCATGTGTCAACCAGCATTTGATTGGCAGAGTTCAACCAAGAGTGTAAGATTTGCCATTGTTATTGTTCAATACAACACATTTTGATTTGAATATATGGATGTTTCATTGGAGTAAAAACACATTTTGATTGATTATGCATAAATTCGTGATACTCAACTATGTACTTCTGCTCATCCATCATCCCAAACAGTACATATTAGGATTTAATGAAGCTTGACGTGAATAATTTGCAGTTTAATCTTTGTATATAAAGAAATTAACTGTCACGAACATTTTACTGTACAGTGGGATCAACCATCAACCAATTTGAGATCGACAGACAACCCAATTTATTTTTGTTATATGGGAGTACAATAATATTATACTAGTGGTGACAATTCATTGGTTGAATTGAAGCTTAGCATTTTGGGGGAAACAAAAGGAACACGTTGTAAGTAGACTTTGGCGTTCCCAAAAAAATTAATGCATTCAATTGGGGCGCTGCTGCTGTTGCTGTCCACATTTGAATCAGGCCGTTGGTGGGCGCTGGGTTGGGTCAATTCTTTCATTCGTTTATATAGTCACACCGTTCATGTCATTCTCTCAATTAATCCTACGCCTCTTCCACCAACCGTCATCTTCTGGCGGAACGGTACAAAAACTTATTTATTTTAAACCTAGGTTTTAAATTCAAGTTTGATAAATAGAAAAAAATTATATAAAAAAAGTCACGTTTTAGAAATCCGACCATGCTCAAATAAGAGAGATACTTTTGGGGCGGAGGCAGGAGGGGCTAGGGGCGCTGCTGCTGTTGCAAATGGCCTGCCACTAGTGGTAACAAGAAAATAATTACACTTAGTTTAACAAATTTCATGCTATAATTAACCTTTTATATTTTAGCTATAATTTTAAAACGTAAATTAGCATTTTTTTTTCAACGTGATGTGGAATATATAGGTTATGAATTTCTACGAGAAGTATATACTATTATCGAATCAGACTTAAATATAACAGGAGGATTCCTCTCAAGATTAAGCAAATATTAATCTTTCGTTCAAATCTAAATGGGAAATTGCAAAAATTGGTACCTGTACAAGAATTTAATGAAATGTTTCATACCTCATGTCTAAATTGCTTTTAAAAGACACTTGTACAATAACAAAACGTCACATTTGGTACCTCCGACTCACGCCATCCAACAATCGCCGTTAACTGACCTACGTGGCACGCCACGTCGGATGCCACGTGGCATACAGCTGACGTGGCATGACACGTCATCACGCCTGACCTGGTCCATTCTCCACGTATGAAACGACACCGTTTCACACCAAGCATGAACGACAAGTAGTTCATGATTAAAATGGACGACGCGTCGTTCATACGTGGCATACAGCTGACGTGGCATGACACGTCATCACGCCTGACCTGGTCCATTCTCCACGTATGAAACGACACCGTTTCACACCAAGCATGAACGACAAGTAGTTCATGATTAAAATGGACGACGCGTCGTTCATACTAGCACAAATCATTCTCCAACTAAGGGGAATCCATGAATCGAACTCGTGACATCTTGCTGCACAAGGGAGAATCCTACCACTAAACCAAATGCTGTTGATGTGTTATCATTAATTACTACCGATATTTATTACTCCAAAACCCTTTCTCTGCCTCTACTTCCCTTCGATTTGGTGAATAGTTTTCGATGTTCATCCTTTAAAATTTTCAAACAATGTAATAATTCCAAAAACAATAATTTAATTAATCTAAAACTTCAGAAAAAATATAAAAATTCACAAAAATAATTTAATTAATTAATTTAAAAATCCAGAAAACTAGTAAAATTCCAAAAAAATGTACAAATTCCAAAAAAAATGTAAAAATTCTCAAAAATATGTTAAAATTAAAAAAAACATTAATTAATCTAAAAATTCAAAAAAGTTGTTCAAATTCCAAAAAAAATTAAAAAATCCAAAAAAATGTACAAATTCTAAAAAATTAATTAATTAATCTAAAAATTCAAAAAAGTTGTTCAAATTCCCAAAAAAAATTTAAAATGTGCAAATTCCAAAAAAAATCTTAAAATTGAAAAAAAATTGAAAAAAATCTATAAAAAATTATAAAATCCTGAAATTAATCTGATGGTTGCCGAAACCGTCAAAATAAAATAATACAATCTACCAATGCACATGTAGTTTTAAAACAGTAGCTAGTGGTAAAAGGTTCGTCCTCAGGGATTCGGTGGCAATTAATACTCTTTGTAAATAATCAGGAATGGTAACAAGTGGTAAATACTAATATTGGGTTGTTGTGAATAATTGCGAAAAGTAAGTAACAGAAAGAAATAAATGGATGTTGTGTGTGAATTCAGTTGTGATAAATTCCCAGTGAGGATTCCGATGAGCTCATGCAATTTTTCAAAACCAGACTTGCAGGCGGCTATAGAGATCAGGTTCTCACCTAGATCTCCTGCTCTCTACCTATTCGAGATTCTTAAAGGTTCTCACCTATTAAGGTCCTTGATATATCTTATGGCCTAAAGAAGTTATTCTATTAGGTCTAATAAGATAACCAAATAATTCTACCGTAAGAGACCTTCCCGAGTTCAAGAGAGAGAAGTGTCTACTCCTGTAAACTCGACCTTAATTGTTTTCCAATCTGATCCGTCGATCAGTTGGTTGCCTTCGTATCACTTTCTACAATGTAGACTCCAAAGTATCAAGAGAAGACAGTAATCATACAAATTCTAGTGTAGGTGATCAAGCTTCAAAAGAAGTATGCATAATTTGACAATCAATTAAAACAATTAAAGATGCAAGATGGAATTTAATAAATTCGTTTAGATCTCACAATCAATTAATCATGGCTTAAATCCCCACAAGGAATAGATGGTAATTAGCCTATCATCATAATAAATAAATAAATAAATAAGATGTAAGCATAAAAAGTAATTGAATTAATTAAAAAAAGGAAAAAGCAAATAGCGTTGTCAAGCTATTTCAATGGAATTGTGTTTGTAAAAGATGATCTCCTTTTCACAGAGGCGCAACCTCTTTTAAATAATAACTACTTAATTCTCTATTTACAAAATTCAAAATAGGATAATATCTAATAATATCTGTTCCATAATCCTAACAGAAGCGTAGGAGACATTCTGTGGCAGCAGGACTCCTTGCTGGAATAGAAGATCAGCAGCATGAGGTCTTCTAGAAAAACAAGACAGCTGGTCCACGCTGGAATTTCGGGTCTTCCTTACCCCAGGTCTGGGGTAAGGACGCTTCAGACCAAAATAGCTCTAAACTTGACGATTTCAGCTCCTAATGAATCGTTTTGCTTACCAGCGACATAATCTGCAAAAAGGAGTGGAGAACCCAAGAATTAGCAGTATCATCGTCCTAAAATAGACATAAAAGACGACGATAAAAAGACATTTTACGCTCCAATCATAATCTAAATTTTTAAAATTATTTTTTGGAAATTTTAAAATTTTCTTTATTTTTAGATTAATTAATTTTTTTTTGGATTTTTTTACAGTTTTATAATTTTTATATTTTTTCTGAATTTTTAGAATAATTAAATTATTTTTGGAACTTTTACAATTATTTTTGGAATTTTTACATTTTTTGGGGATTTAGATTAATTAAATTATTTTTGGAATTTTTTAGAATTTTTACATTTTTTCTAAATTTTTAAATTAATTAAATTATTGTTAAAATTTTTACATTATTTTTGGAATTATTACATTTTTTGAAAATTTTAAAAGATGAACATCGAAAAGCTATTCACTAAATCGAAGAGGAGTAGAG
The DNA here is from genome assembly GCA_963691705.1 of Viola odorata. Classification (NCBI taxonomy): domain Eukaryota; kingdom Viridiplantae; phylum Streptophyta; class Magnoliopsida; order Malpighiales; family Violaceae; genus Viola; species Viola odorata. Next base: position 55,121,985 of record OY829543.1, on the reverse strand, counting down.
GCAGAAAAAGGGTTTTGGAGTAATAAATATCGGTAGTAGTCAATGATAATGCATCAAGTGCATTTGGTCTAGTGGTATGATACTTGCTTGTGCAGCAAGAGGTCACAAGTTCGATTCTTGAATTTCCCTTAGTGGGAGAATGATATGTACTAGTATGAACGACGCATCGTTCATTTTAATCATGAACTATTCGTCGTTCATGCTTGGTGTGAAACGGCGTCGTTTCATACGTGGAGAAAGGACCAGGTCAGACGTGATGACGTGGCACCGTATGGCACGTAGTTTAGTTAACGGTGATTGTTAGACGGCGTGAGTCGGAGGTACCAAATGTGACGTTTTGTTATTGTACAAGTGTCTTTTAAAAACAATTTAGACACGAGAGATGAAACATTTCATTAAATTCTTGTATAGGTACCAATTTTTGCAATTTCCCAATCTAAATTATCTAAATTCATCTCCAACCGACATTTAATTTTTAGTTATTTCTATAAATTACTAATATTTTAGCCAAAAAGTTACCAACTAAAAAAAAAAAAAAAGAGGGAAAAATACGAAATAATGCGCTTATCAGTCAAAGTCTAACCAATTAATTTTATATTTGTTTTTCTTGTGTTAGCCTATGCCTATGCCCGTACAGTAAGACCCAGCTTGCACATGGAGTAATTAAAGACGAAGCCATTAGCCTAAATCATGCAATCAACGAAATCTCTAATTTGTCACACATGATCAACATCACACGAAATGTCTTCCCTCCCATATATATTAATTTTTCAATTGATCAAGCGGTAGGTAGCTAATTAGCTAGCTAGCCATCTCTGATCAAATGCCACACCATGAGATGATATTCAAGCTGTTGTTTCAAGTGGAGTTGCAATTATATAACACATGTAACCATGTTAATTAGATTAATTTATAACTAATTAATCATAATTATAATTAAATTTAAGCACCGTATACAGACTATACGTTCGCTTTTTTATATATTTAATACTGATAAATATAGCTTCTAACTATAGGTAAGGTATCACTTGAACTTTTATTTTTTAATTTGTTTCATAGTTGATTTTTATCAAAGACGTGTGGCTAGACGACCCAGCTAGAACATGATTGCGGCCAAGATCGTGCTAGCTACTAGTACTACTACTATAAGTACAATTATATATATTAACATAAATGGGTAACGTAATAAAAATTGTACCATTCAGAAAATCGCGAAAAATAAATATATAACATGGTCGTGACTACATTAATTTGTGAATACTAAAAAAAAATTCACTAATCTAGAAGTAGGTGATCTTTCTCATCAAGTAAACATTTTAACTATTTAATTTGTCAATAAATAACAAATATGTAAACTTCAACTTGCAATTTATTTTTTAAATTGTTGAGTTTATACAAGTATCTAGAAAATCAAAATATTATAAATTATACCAATATACTCAGATATAATTCATTTTCAATATAGAATAACGGTAACGAAATGTCATAATTATATTACATAATGGTCCATATTTAATACCATTATTATAGTACTCTTTACCTAGTTTTTACAAGTTTCTAAGCTAAAATTCCCTACCTAAATACAGACACACAACACTAGTACTCCAAGCAATGTCAAAGACATGCATTTTCCCCACCGACCGAACCAGGCAAATCTGTGGTTCCTAATCTTTGCCAATTTGGGTTGACTAATTTTTGTGGTTTGTAAATTGTAATCTGTTTGCTTCTCAATTCCAGCTAACAGTAGAAACAGTAGTAGGCAAATATCATTTGAAAAAATTGTAAGGGAAACATTGGAGGGACGACTATATGAAAATGAGAGGCTAAAATAAGACAGGTATATTCCATTAGCTCAAGGTTTCTCAATTCAAGCCAATATGTGGTTGAAGTTGAAGTGATCAGTCGTTGACATCCCTAGAACCGTGAAAAATCCTTCGAGCGATCGAGAAACTTTTGTTGAATGATAAGTAATGTCAACTAGTTAGTGGTTTGCGAATTTGCCGTTAATGTCAATAAACTCCAACTCTAATCGTTACGGATTTGCACGAAATACCATTGTACATTTGTACTACTCCTAATCATGCTATAAGGTTCACTTACGTGTAAAACTAATTGTAATTTTTTGATGTGATGCGGAATGGTTTCAACGAAATAATCTTCAAAAACTGAAATCCATCGTCGTACGTGGCACATTTATCTGTAAAAAATAATATTAATATTTTGGTATGGTAAAAAAAGACAACTAGTATACTTGATATTGTAATTTTATGACCTAAAATATTGCCGAAATAAGAGTATATAGAAAAACTTAATGTGCCGTAAATATAATACAGTGTAAAATATTAAATTCCAAAATAGAAGGACCAAATTGTCATTAAAACTATTAATAATAACAAATATAATGTTAGGCTTTCTTTTTTATTTTTTTTGGGTAAGAATTTCATTTATTTATTTACTTTTCAATTAAGATGGGCGGTCGGTCACCGAAATCAAATCCACGCAATTTGAATTTGCCTACTTTTTTTTTTGTCGTGAATGCACTAACGCTCACTTTCAAGAGTGCAAGTATGAGTCATTGGCAAGGTATTGCTAATTACCAGACTTTTTGTTCACTCCAACATTGGCCGGTTAATTTAATTTCATATTCTCAAATAACAAGAACAATAATATATTAATAATTCTATTTCATAATTCAAAAGCACTCTCTTGTTCCATATGATAAACTTAGGATGCTAAACATGTATAAATTAATTCTGGTATGCATTACGCATTAAATGTTAGATTATGTTCACTCGCGTAGATAGTGAGATCCACTTCGTGAAAGGTATTTTCTTATGTTTAACTATTTGGACTAAACGTATTGAACATTTAGAACGGTTAGTCATTTTTTGTGTAGCTCAATCACAATCGTATTTCTCTCATTTATAAGTTACTAAAATTTTGTAGAAACCGAGTTAGTTTACCGGTAAAAAAAAAATATGTTAAAAAAATAGATTACAAGTTTATAAAATCAGTGTTGCCAACGAATGAATTATTATAGATTACAAGTTCAAAATAGGCCATCTGAATAAAGCCCATTTGAAGTGGCTAACCATTCTATATGATTGAATAACCTTGGCCCTAATTAATCTTCTCAATCCAACTTGCTTGTTGACATGGATAAGATCCTAGGAGTGTAGACAAAGCAATGTTAAACCATAAAACATTATAAGCATTGTTAAAGAAGAATTTTTGTGATGAACTTGTAATCTATTTTTGTTTGCTGGGAAAACCTGAAAACAGGTTTCCTTAATTTATTGTAAATTCAGGTAAACATATACTGGAAAATGTGTGGATGATTTTACATATAATTCTATACATTATACATATTTATATATAGTAAGAATTACTCAGAAAATTAAAAATTATAAATGAAGTAGTAAAAACTATGCATCTCTTCAACATTTTGACAGATCAAAAGGGCTCCAGCTACCAAACAGCAGATTATTAGGATCTTGATGGGTTTCATGACCAATCAGTAGCTGTTGTTGCATTTGGAGGAGTGTATTATGATCATTATCCATCAAGGGCGTGTTTGACCACAGAATTTCTTGATGAGGGACCATTTCTTCACCTGGCAATGGTGGCAGCCCAAAATTCCTGTTATCAAGAATTGCAAAATCCTGAGCCCTCTCTTGATAGTACAGTAATGGATCATTCTCATTAATAGGAGCTTCGTCTACTGCTGATATATCAGAAATAGTGAGGTGGCAACCAACAAGACCATTTTCCTGATCAGGGAATTGAACATTGAATTCGAAATTCATGTCCGAAATGCCCGTCATCAAGAGGTGATCATCAGGATCAGACGGATGGAACTGATGATGATCACGAGCCGGAACATCTTCATATCTTGTCTTGGAATTCGTCTGCGGGTTCAAGAAATTGGCGTAAACTACCGCAAGATCAATCTGCGAGCCATCGGGAGTGTTGGCAGCAGGGGAGGCAGGGGACCCAACAGAGGAGCAAACCCCTTTGTGAGGCGCGCCATTGTAGCTGAAACGTTTCGAGAGAGCAGAATCGCTGGATGACAGCCTCATCAAGGACTTACCTCTTCTGTTCTTCCTGCAACCGCCTCCTATGGGCACGTTCCGTAAAGATCCACCTTTAGTCCAATACCTTCTGCAGCCTTTGCAGAAGTATCTTGGCTGTGTTAAGCTGTAGTTGTTGTAGTAACAGAATTTGGTGTTCAACGAACCGCAACGAGGACAACTGGGTGCTGTCTCAGCATTGGTTTTCCATGATCTCTCCATAGATGTATCAATTTGCTCCTAACTTTCATCACCTTTATGATTTATCAGTGTCAATTAGTGAGAAGATGTGGTTAAGGAGAGTGTAATTATATCATGAGTAGAATTTTGTTGGAGTGCGGAGAAGGGTTTTGGAAATGCACATGCAATAATGGGTTATAAGTGTGGATTAGGCAAGTTGAGGTTCCGGTTGTAAGTAGCTTGCACTAGCAGCTCCCGGAGGCTAATACAAAGTGTCTGGTTTTGGTAACTTGTGGCGCGATCTTATTGGAAGGGATGAAGGTTGCTTAGGAAACAATGGCCTCGGGAAGTTCATTTTCGGTTTGCTTAGAAGAGCAGACAGAGCTCTAGATTGGGAAAAGGAAATTATTAACTTGGTGCTTGGCAAAATACAAAGTGTTTCCTATGGTTAAGTCTTCTTGTACATGTTGATGCTATGCTATCAAGCAACACCGGCTCCTAGTAAAATGGGATATCCAGATTTTGCTTCTACGTTGGCTTGGTGGGTAGTTGCATGATGTTCTAACAAAGGAGTTGGGAATTGAAATTTGAAACAAATCCTCACAATTTTCCACATTTTTTTTACTTGATTAGGAGATTCAAACTCAAGATTTAACCCTTCCCCGTTACATGAAGTATCATTAAATTATAAGTTTGTAGGTCGTAAACTTCGACATGGGTGCCTAGGAAATGAGAAGATTTGTGTACTATCATGCAAGAATGGTGCGGCTACAGGAGCGGTTTAATACAACTTGACATAAGAAATTCATGTGAATAAGGAGCCCAACCACAAGTATCCTGGCAACTAAAAGTGCTTCCACAAGTATCCGGGTGCCATCTTAGCACCTTTCAAGATTAATCTTGTTCACCGTCAGATTCTAAAAATAGATGACTCTCCCAACATAGTTTGCTTAATTCTAAAAACACGAACTTAAGACTTTTATTAAGAAGGAATAAACACCGTATTACTTGACTATAACCAATGTGACGATCGAGCTTTTTATTTTATTATTAATATTTGCTGATTTCTTTGAGAAGGAATCTACATGCATCACACACACACGTGATTGCTGGGCGTGCACAGAAGAGGGGTTTCTTGAAGAAGGAATGTCCACTTGGTCAACAGTTTGTAATTAGTAGTACTGGTAATTTGAAAAAGGATTTCTTGGATCATGGGCTTCTAGGATCGTGCAATTTTGCAAAATTTCATAAGACAATAGTTAGATAATCGAGGATTATCCTTAATTATCGAAGTTTAAGCATGCAATAGTGTCATTTACAAGGAAGTGCATACTCAACTACTGCATAATGATAAAAAAGAAGATAGCATCTATATTGCAGCAGCCTAAAATCATCTCCTTTCTCTTCCCCTTTTCAGTCTCAGTTTCTTTCATAATATAAAAAAACATTTTTTTTGCATTTCAACTATTTTTTTTATGGTTCATTGACCTCATTACTAATTACATATAGATCACTAATCATAATTTTTTTGCTAAGCTTTCTTCTCCAGTTCTGCCTTTTTCTTATCTGAATCAGTACAGTGCCTTTTTATTAACTTTCTAAGCATTCATCACATGTAAAATCCTTGATTCCAAGATCAATATCGTGCTCACATTGCATTCTGCTATTACAACATTCTCTGCCAAGTTTTGCAGATGAATGTCCATGGAGCTAAAACAACTGTCAATCGAAGTAAACAGAACCGTAAAATCTGCACATCATGTCTAACTACTGGAACAATTGTCTTTCTCAAACTCTATCATAGATGAGGCTGACTATTTCGACTCCATGTATACGGTTCCACTGTACAATTGCAAGAATAGTTTAACTGTAAAGCCACACACACGTTGGGGATATTGGAGCTAAATAAGGCATGAGAGTTTAAACCATGCCTAGCAGCAATCAATCCAAGTTCCAAGATCAGAAAAGTCAAATGCCAATTGGGGGTGTAAGACCAAATTTCTTAGGGCATGTGCGAGTAGAAATGACTCGGAAGAAACTCGATTTTTCCTGGATACTAAGAATTTAGCTTCCATCGACTGCCAAAATAACTTGTCCTCTGAATATAGTGGCAGGCTGGCAACATAAATCAAGGGATCCTTGCAAAATCTAAGAACTCTAGTACCATTGTGCTTTGAGCATATTTTACAGCAGAGTGGTATATACCATTGCGGTATGTCTATAACCATGTCAATGCTTCAAGGACTTCCCATCTAATCTTTATAACAGCTCCTGATCTAATAACATGAGCCGTGCAGTAAAAAGGGATTGGTAATCTGAAGTAAAAAACTACAATGTTGGTGACCAAAGAGATCAACTGGAATTCATATGCGAAAAAGGTCAAAACATAAACTCACATTGCAAACACTTACACTCGCAGCAAACATTTTCCATTAAAAGAGGCAGTAAAACACTAAAGTACATGCTTCAGCACATAACAAGCACTGCAACATATAATCTCTACAAAGGCTACAAGTTTACTTCTGTTTCTTCTTTACCTGCGCAGCCGGAGGAGGAGGACCAACTCTCTTCTTGTCATATAAGCTCGACCTGCTTTCTGATTCATCCTCACTACTGTCCTCCTCATCATCACCACCTTTTGCTAATGGGATTGAATCCTCGCCACTTCTGCCCGTCTTTTTCTTACCAGCTTCCAGCTTGGCATGTAGCTTCCTCGCAACAGGATCATTGGACGCAAAATTCCAATTCCTTGGAACTCTTGCTCCAAGTCCAAGCCTAGAATCGAAAACCAAACATATCAGAAACAAGTACAATGACACAACAAAAGACAATGAGTAATATGAATACTAAATACTACATTCAGTTCAGTTCATACTGACCTAGGATGTCTGCCCTCGGATTCCACCTGTGCTGGTTCATCATCAACACCTTTACTCATGTTATTAACCCATTGTTCTGCCTATGAAAAACCCAAAATTTCAATCAAAACTTCCAACAAAAACTGATGATTCGCGAAAAAGAAAGAACGATAAAATCAGAAAGAGCATACCAATTTGAAGGCTTTGTCCACTCTGAGAATTTGAGGAGGAGGGGCTGCTTTTTGCGGTGGTGCGCTCATGCTGCGCCAAGAACAATATAAGAAGATGGCGTTTAGAAAAGAGCAGATTGAAAGGAGAACAAAGGAAACATGGAGATGGGACTGACGGTGATTTCGTCCACCTCTTTTTAATTTGTGGCGACTCTAGTACGTGACTGGAGAAGCCGTCCGCGACGGAAAACCGGTTCGTATGTATCCACGGTCCGGTTACGAACCGGTTCAGCTTGTTCGTTATGAGTCTTATGACTAAGGTTGATTAGATTTTTAAAGACAACTAACATAATCACAATTTGAGTATTTTTGTTTTTGATCGCAACAATTTGAGTAATTTGATTAATTTTCTGAAAACAAAACGTAATTAAAGTAAATATAAAATACCCACCAATTATAATTTTCACAATCATGTTACTTCAAAACAAAAATGTTATTTTATTGTTAAAATTTATGAAGTACCAACATTAACATAGACACTATACACCAATATTATGGCACAAAAAAATAAAATATTATAGGACATTGACACGGTATATATATTTATATATATTAATATATAACATATAAAAATAAATTCTAAATTAAATGTAACTTGAATTATGGGAAGAAAAAAAATAGCAATTTAATATTAGTACCTTTCACAAGAATAAAATAGTTTAACTTTATAATTTTTTTAAGAACTATAGCTTACAGTAAGAATCTATTTGGTATCATTACTTGTTGAAAATTGTGACTAAAAAAACTAATCACAAGAGGCGATGACTCCAACGCATCATATCGGTATCCATCGCGTGTTGGTTTTGAAAATAAGTCTAACACGAAACATATCATAAAAATGAGATGTCCACGCTTCATAGGTTAAAATAGTTAAGCAACATCCATTCAGACTCAATATACTAGAACCAGATAATCTCTCTGAATGAAATTTTGCTAAAATCTAAAAGTCAAGTTACGCATAACGTAGGGTTAGTGGTATATCTAGCTTTCCACAAGATACCTTCTGCTTCATCCTTTGAAAATTGGAAGTGTTTTGGCTCAAAAACCCTCATTTTCGACCTAAATAGGTCCTCTTTAGCCAGTAGGCCAGGAGAAAAAAGTCAACGTCATTAACATTTCCCAGCTCAAACTGAACAAAAAACCCGCGTACAAAGTTCTACCCTAATTCACATGGCAAACGAAGTTAAAAATCATAGAAAGCTCCGACACTGATACGGGGTAATGATGCGTCACCGTCTCTTTTTTTCCCAGTCTAGTCTGTACTCTAAACTACAGTTTGAATTACAATGCCTCTATACACAAGCCTCAGGCTCAGATGACAAAAAGTAACCAATCAAAAGAAGAATGAAAGAAGCAATGAATAATATTTATACATGGGCCACAAAATTTATAACAAAATCTCATTGGAGTAGCAGTTGAGAGCCAATGTTACAATACAAGAAAATCGCTGAATATAAACCTCGTCGCAACATATGAAAAAATGTCACTTGAAGCGACTTGGACCACAATCATTGGAGGTCCTTCGAGGAAGTTATATAGACGAATATTTCAGTTTCTGACCGTTGCTATTGCTGGCCCAATTTTTCCTACAAATAACAAAACAAACCAGAGAAATCTTTAGGCATTACTGCAGTGACTACAGAAATTGTACAGAAATTCAAGTTTTAACTGCATTCGTTCAAAAGAAAAAGTGCAAGTTCGGCATTGGGACTGAAATTAATTAAGAACCATAACCATTTATATTGGGGGTAGAGAATTCTCCCGCAAGCATCTTGAATGAATGTTGGATGTTTGGTATGGTTTGTAATGGAACAAAAATTGGAATGCCATGTAATAAGAGCAAGGGGGCGTAATTATTCACTTCTAAAGCACTCCGTTATATTCCACAAATATCAAGTGCTTGTAATAATTAAAATAAATAAATGATAGTTAAAACAAAAGAAAAGAAAATAGAAATTCAGAGCACCCTGCAGCTTCCCCTTTATGACAGGTAACAGCACCAACTTTCTATTAGACCATGACACTATAGTTTAGGACTTTGAAATTTGCCATATGGTTTTGCAAGGTATCGATGAGTTTGTAACAGCAGGTCCTCAATTTTCAGATTGTAGCTTACGCCTTTTTCACGACGCTATGCTGAAATTCGTACTTCAAATCTATCAGCTAACTTAAGACTATATCAAGGGGACGAGAGCTAGGCAGAAAAAGGAATACGAGCAGCACAAGCTTTAATCAGATGTAGTTGGACTGAAGGGACTGGGTTCATACTAGCTCTGCTCCAAGATAATTGACTCTGTTTGCCACTAGCTCCAAATAGAAACTGAGTGATGCTAAAGATACCAATATTCACTAACTCTTTAACTAAACATACACGTAATAGTTTCCTATACATTTCATAGTTGAAAATAGATAGTACCAATGCCAGTATAGAAATTATTAATATCTTTAGCATTAGTTCATTGAAAAAATATAAACTAATTTTACCAGCAATCAAAGAAGCACCAGCGCCTAGACTCAAAGATGCAACACAAAAAGTAAAAAATAAAAACTTTTCGAAGGAGTTGATAACCTGAAGCATCTGCATTAACTTTGGGTGCTGCTCCAAAAGCCGGCACAGTTCTTCCTTGTTGCTCAATAAGGACTGCCACAAACAAGATTAATAACAATCAGATAACACTACAGGATTTACCTATCAAACATTCTTATAAAATGCTTGGCACTTTACCGTGATAGCTTTTGGATCTTTGAAGTATTCCTGTAGTGACATCCCCAAATCTTGCTGATGCTGGGATGCACCATCTCCTTGCTGAAGGGAAATTTGTGGCGGAGTATGTTCAACTTGTTGCTGTTGCCACGACTGAGGGAGCTCTTGCTGCTGTGCTTGATAATGGTTATGCATAGAAGATATTTGTGTCTGTTGTGCCATTTGTATTTGGTGCTGCAATTGAGTAGGACTTTGCAGGGATACACCTTGTTCCAGTGGCTGAGGAGGCTGCAAAGGGGGCAAAAGATGCTGAGGTGTTTGCGGTGGACGTTGAAGAGGAGGTTGCAGAGGCTGCAACTGTATTGACTGAAAGGAAGACTGATGAAAGGAGATGTTTTGTGAAATATTTGGGTCCTCCCCTTGCAGAAGGGTTGGGGTGTTTCCATAAAGAGCTGGCCTACCATAAATCATGGGTGGCATTAAAGGAGGTTGCATATAGCCAGAAAGATTTCCTAGCCGAACATCAATCATAGGTGAAACGGAAGTCTGTGGGAACTCAGATGTTCCAACTGTGTAAGCTGGAGATTGGGAACTAGAAGCTTTTAAAGATGTTAAAGTATATGGACTAGATGAAAAGGGAGGTGGAGTAGGAGGAAGTGGAGGATGTAGTCCAGCAGATCCACCAGGAGACGAGTGCGCGGCCCTAGAATACTTGGAATCTGGCATGGGAAGGAAGGATGAGAATGAATGGCTGTTGCTGTATGTGGAAAAAAAATCTGACTGAACCTGCCAAAGAGAAAAAGTGCTATTAGTCTATACAGCCAAACAAACGTCATAGAGAAAAACTGCACCTAAACTTTGTCTATAATTCAAATGCGCAAGCTCTTACTTGGAAAGCAGTAGGAAGTGGCGGTTGCAGATCATTTAAAGAATTTACAAAATGAGATGACTGTGTTGGGCCTTGATCAGCTGTCTGAGAAATAGCTGGCGTTGTTGCTGGAGGAGGTATTGGAGGTAAGGGTGGAGGATTCAAAGGACCTTTCCTGTCATAATGTCCTCGAGATCCAGGAGCATGCTGTGGACTGTTCTTCATATAGAAATTTTGATTCATCCTTGAATCCATTGGTAACTGTGCTGGAAAACCCAAAGTACTGGCAACTGTACCAGAATCAAAACCAGGGGACATTTTGAGTGGACCAAGATTCTTCGCGTCATCAAATTGCTCAAAAAGTTTTTTATCTGAAGAAACACTTGGTTCGCGTGTCAATGGCATTTCAGGTCGTGAACCAGACATCCTTGAAGAGAATTCACTTTGAGTGTTTTCATCAACATGAGAAGCTAATGGTGTTCCTGAACGAGGGAATTGGATGCTCTCATTAGCATCACTTTCTGTTTCTTCAACAATGGAGCGAGGAGAGCCTTGCTCAACTATAAGAGGAGGGGGCTGTTGTAGAATATCATCCGGCTGAGGAAAGGGCAGTTTATCATCAGGTTCAGATTCCTCACCATCAAAAACTATATCTATTCCCTGAAGATCATCATCGAGATCTGTTTTCAACTGCTTAGACTTGATGACTTTTTCCTTATCTGCATCATTAACAGTAGCTGCATTCTTTGCATGTGGTGATGGTTCCCCAACTAGTGCAACCAGTGGGTTCTGGCGTTCCCTTTGCCTGGCCATAAATTCATCCACATGAATAGAAGGAGGCCTTCCACCAGTAGACCCTACTCGGGGAACAGCTATAACATTAGAATTGGTAACACCATCAACACTTCGTTCCCTTGCAACATAGTCATCCACATGCATAGATGGGGGCCTGCTGGTATTTGGCTTGCGCTGCCTAAAGGTGTCCCTGCGAGTTGGACCAGAGGAGGCCATTGATGCACCCAAACTCCGTGAAAATGCACTCTGGCTTGTGGTGTCAACTGCCGTAGTCTCTCCCTTAACGCGCTTACCAGCACCATCCATAGATGACAGTTTCCGTTTCACAGGAAGATTTTGTGATAATCTTTCAGGTTGGTTTTCTGGGCATTCCCATACAAATATCTCACAGAGACCACCAAGGTAAAGATAATCATCAGCCTTTTCAACATTGGCATCCTCCAGCTGATTCACTTTAGATGAAAGAAGAACATCCTTTGGAAGTAAACAAACACCATTCATACTCATGAAATCATCAGATGTAACTGAACCAGTAGCCTTTTGCAACAGTAACAACAATGACTTGGTAGAGCTTAAAGCCTGTAAATTGATAATAAAGTCTCAGGTTCCAAAAAGAGCAGACAGGAAAGCAATCAACACACAACTAACCACCATTTAGTCTACTTACCTGGTACAAAGTGTCCCGTATATCTAAGGCACTTAAATAGTCATCATCATTGACCTTTGAACTCAAAAGTGTGGTCATTTCCAGCAGAAAAGTTATATTTTCAGTTGAGCCATCTGTCGTATCCAAGTCATCATGAATCCCAAAAAGGAATTTCAATGCACCCACTGAACTTGAGTTCAAACTGATAAGAAAGAAAGATTACCAAATTAATTAGTTGTGTAAATAAATTGCCAAAAACAATTATTCAAAAGCCATAGAAAAGAAGGGACTAAAAATTGAAATGAGGTTAGAATCAACACAGAACTGGATAGCATTTTATGGCTGGCCAATATCCAAAAAATGAAAATGGAAAGTCACACATGGTGCTAGTATTTCATCAGATGCTTATGAATATGTAGTTTCTGCACAAATAAGAAAGGGTAGTTTCTATGAATAAAATAAAACATATACTTTCAACAAGAAATACTATTCCAAGACTGCTAAGCTTGGTCATTAGAAGTCTTAGGTCTGTTTAGTAGTGAGTTTGAAACAACTTTAAGCAGTGTTGCAGCTATAGGTTCTTTTTAGTGTTTGGTCACCTGTTTTTCTCAACTTCATCAGTTAGCTTTAGCTGATTTAAGTAGCTCCAATTGGAACATTTAGCTTATCGAAGAGAGAAAAATAGTTTTTTTCTCATTTTTTATTAATTTTCTTCACAATTTCCATAAGAGTACAATTTTATGCTCATCTACCTTTTATTTTCTATCAAAACCATCAATTTTCAATACAAAATAATGTTTTACAAATGTTTTTTTACTTGACTAAATTAAAGCTAAGAGTTTTTCCAAATTAGAGCAGGGAACCAAGTTCTGACATGGGTCGGGACTGTTGCTTGTAATCTATTGTATATTCCTAGAGTTCCTCTAAAATCAGAACTACCAGATGCTGTTAGAGGTATACAATTAACCACAACTCAAAAATGCATGCAATAGGTGGGTCATTGCATGATGCAAAAAGGTTAAGTTGTTTCCTTCAAACAAACAAGTTAAGCTTAATATCTCATTTTTTTGAAATGAGAAGGTCAGGACCACTTGAGGTTATTTAGTCATACACAAGCCTGCAAGATTTTACCTGAACCTTGAAGAGATACAAGAATTTCCACACAAATTCCTGTGTCTAGCAATAGAAAGATAATATGACAATCTAAGGCTCCCAAAGTTCCCAAAGTGTAGCTTTTAACTCTATATTACATATAAGAGTCGCATTAAAATTAGGAGGTCTGGATGAAAATATCCCATGATAGGTTGCTAAACTATACCATTCCGGCTCAATAAAGGCATGGAATTTTAGGTCAAAATGTTGAAATTATATTCAACTCGTGGATCAAAAACAGTAAGCAATTGACTAACCTTTTACCATCCAAGCAAAAGCACAGCGATCCTATACACAATGCATTGACAGCTTCAATAGCACATATTGACAAGCCATCTTTTGAAACAGCTGATCTTAATAGATTTCTCCAGCAACATAGCAAAGGAGGAGACTCTCTCCATTCAAAATTGTCAGGATTGTATTTTTCACTCATTTCATGTCCATTGTCTGATTCCTGTTCCTCAATGCTTGCATTGGCATGATGCAGAGCGGTCACAAAATCACTTTGAACTTCGTTGCAAGAACCTACTTCTTTAAAACATGCAAGACATGAAAGCAATTCTTTTCCAACTGGTAGAACCTGAAAAAAAGAGTGTAACCTTAAGTACCCACTAACGAGAGTCACAAGTTCAGAGTAAGTGAAAAGTAGTACTCAGTAGCAGTTCATACGGCAACATGTTTAAAGTATAAAATGGAGGAAGACTGCACCTGGCAGAACTTCAGGATATGGGATAAAATCTTCGAACCATCTTTACCATTCAAACTTGCAGAACTGCGCAAAATACAACCGTCAATGAGTTAGAAGAAAACAACGTTTTGAACCCATAACTTGATTGGTGGAAATAGAAACACAAATATATAGCTTCTACTCACGAATCAAGGCTCCCATGGTATGTTCTGGAACCAAAAAGAAGTGAAATGGACTTGAATACAGGACAGCACCAGCTAATCAGCGTCAACCCACATGTAACTGAATTATTACAGTCTGAAATCTGTTTTCCATCTGAATCAATGGCAATAAAACACCTTTCCAGTGCCTTAGTTAGCATTTGAGCAACACCCTTCTCCAACAACAGCATCTACACGAGTCATGGGAAAAGAAGTAACAGTGAGTGAAACAGGTCACTGGCAACAAGGGGGTAGAAACAGGCAAGGTTAAAGGCATATGCCAGAATGCTTGGCAATTAAAAAAAATAGCAAACCTTGGCACATGGATGATCCAGTAAGCTGGCAATAAAATCAAGGTATCTGTAAACCTGAAATAGTAAACAACAATGAACTACAGGCACAAGACTAGATGGTTTGCAAAATTAAATAAAAGGAAGGCATTGGCACCTTGTACACATCTATGTCTGATGGGGAAGAGAAGTCAGAAATGTGATCATGTATAGAGGATAATATTGGTCGCAGAAGCACAGATGCATTTTCAGCTTTGTGGCAAGCAATTCGAACTATAAAAACTCGAAGCATATCCTGGATGACTACCAATGCCTGTTCATAAAATTAGAGAGAGAAATCAGGAAGGATGAACATGACATGCAGCTAGTTTAAAGAGTAAATCAGAAGTCCCAAAATGAAAAAAGATCAGGGAAAAACAAAGTGGACTTTGCTGGAGGGAAACATACAGATATTGCATAGTGTTGGATAATCAGGGCAATTTTATCAAGATATGGTGTCAACTGGCTAAGCAGCTTCCCACGGTGTGAAGGCTCCAGATACCAGTCCACCTGCCTCTCCTTCTGTGGCCCCAATAATGTCCCAACAGCCAACTTTCTCACAGCACTTAACAAGGGCACGCCATTTTTCCAAAGCCAAACACCTTCTTCAGGAAATAGATCATTCTTATAAAGAAAAGTAAATATTAGTCACATCACCTCATAAAATTCACATATTGGAATTTGTTTACAAGGACGAAATAACAGGAAAATGTCAACTGACGACAAAAATGCAGAAACTCAATAGTAGGCTTTAGGCACATGGTAAAAGATGAATTTATTAAATCATAGGGTCCACAGTAATTCGATCTAGAAAACTTTCATACCAAAAGGCACAGCAAACTGCACGTTTCCTTTGGACCCAAGGCAAGAACTGAAGTAGCTTGAACATTAGCAAGAAGAGAGTGGAAAAGGCCAGGTGTCCAGCCATACAAGGGCCAGCAAGCAAGTGCTGACACGATGAGATGACAGACAGCTCCAAAACCAAGAGCAGAATCAGGGTAGGGAGAAGATAAGTCAGCAGCACATGCAGCTAGCTTAGGACTGCAATAGAATACAGGAAACAATATAGTGATGATAAAACAAAAGCCATTGACATAAGCAAGGAGGAGAAAGTTTTAAGTTACCTTACTTCTCGGTGCAATCGTATCAGTGCATTCATAAGCTTGGTATTCCTATGCTGCTCTTTAGCTTCCTATAAACATAAACAAAAGCATATTGTTATATTAAAGAAACAGATTAAAGAATTGTTATTACATGGATTAAAAGAGCAGCATTCTTATATTGCAATCACAATCAGATTAAAGAACATGGATTCTTATATTGCAATCACAGTCAGTGACAAGAAGCCACCTCGACTTTTGGCAACACTTAAGCACGCATACATTTCAGTTAACAATAACAGGCCTGGTATTACACAAATTGCTAGACCAAAGTAGAAGTCATTGCTATTAGTGTCCTTTTTAAGTTTAGTGCCAGTACCTTGGCTTTCAGATAGTTTAATTTCACAGAATATACAACTACCGGGTACCTTAAACACATAATGAAACCCACCCGTAATTTCTGCAGAAGCGCGATCAGCAATACCAGTGAAGGAATCAAGAGATCAACTAAGCTCTGCTCACGATTGCGTTCCAACAACAAGTCAGATGTTGAATTGCATTCTGTACCCTCATCCACAAGGTAATCTGTTCAAGCCAAATGAAAATGATTAAAAATAGGAATCACTGTAACCAAAAAAGAGTGCAGCCAAATATTGCTGATTGGAAGTCGAAAAACTGTGAACAGCAGTACTGTACTACACAATGTCATCAAATATCACACAATCTTTATAAAAAATATCAAGCAGTAAATGAGATGGATACTGAAGACACTACATAATAGAAAATACATAATAGATTTTAAAGGCCAGCAGAAAAGAAAACATAAGAAGGTGTAAGCCAACCACGTTCAAAAGCAATCTTTTAGTTGAGCTCTTACACACCTATTTCAACCATGTATACCAAAATCTTTTAAGATGAAAGGAAGAGAACAATTAATCTAACATAACTAACCATAACTGTTTGAGGATCTCTCAAGCATGAAACTGCAGTTGATCAGAATTGCATAGATAACTGTAATTGCACCTTCATCATACAGAGCAGTAGCAACAGTCTACACCAATAAAACTTCAATAAGCCCAAACCAAAATTCACTTTTGTATATCAACTGAAAAGTTTTTGTAGTTAACATACTGAGTTTTCTGAAATGAAGGCCAATATTCGAACAGCTGAAGTCAACTGTGCTACAGATGAATCACGAAGGGTAACACCATCAAATGTCTTCTCAGAGAAAATTTTCCCAAGATTATCCATGACATTGATATCAGATCCACCAGAAGCATCTCCAACTACATTCTCAACATCTGTCAATTCTGACACTAGAATACTAGCTGAGGTTAAATGCGCATCCCCTCCAGAAGCTAACACCGCACAATAACGTAGAAGACCAATAGCCCCATTTTTGTGATAAACTGCACCAGCATCAATCCATTCCAACAGTCTAGTTGGGGCATCTTTCCTATTGGACCCAGGTGAAGAAGAATGTAATGCTTGATGAAGTTCCACAGCATGTCCAATCCACGAATCCAG
The DNA here is from genome assembly GCA_963691705.1 of Viola odorata. Classification (NCBI taxonomy): domain Eukaryota; kingdom Viridiplantae; phylum Streptophyta; class Magnoliopsida; order Malpighiales; family Violaceae; genus Viola; species Viola odorata. The sequence continues at coordinate 55,104,638 of OY829543.1, read as the reverse complement.
GGAGGATGCAGTAGAATCAGTAACAAGAACCTCAAAAATCTCAGAGGCTGAGTGAAAGATTGCAAGATTTACAGGTGAAGCTCCTGTATACAGATTCTCAAGTATATTAGAATAGAAGCCGAGAAAACATTGCTAGTTTAAAACCAACAGGAAAATAATTCAATCACCAGCATTCTTGACACCCAGGTCTGACTCCTTAAGAGAATGTAAAGCTTCAATTAATTTTGATACAGCCTGCAACAGTATATTTGAAATATTACTGCAACAAAAAAAAGCATGACCAAAACACCAAAAATGAAAAGTGCTTGAGAAATAGATAGAAAATAGTGATAGATTTACTGAGAACTGTAAAAGCTCAGTTCATATTATGATCTCATGCATTTATGGAGCGCAAAACTACCAAATATATATGCACACATCTGAGGGAAGATAAAAATATTGCATAGGTGGTGGTAGTTTGAACACATCAGAGAAATAAAATTCAAAACCAATTTGAAACCTACTGAATTTTTAACTTCATATTCTCAACTTAAATCATGCAGATATAACAAATTGTGTGAAGCATGAGATTTGAACTAAGTTTCTGAAACGTTATGTATCTGAGTACCTCTGGAAAATATCCCAAAGCAAGTAAAGCCTGGCGTCCACAGTCTGACCTGGAAAGAAGAACAAGAATTGTGAAAACCATCATCATTGTTCACGAAATCCAAAATTAGAAAAGGAAAGCCAACTCTTTCCACCTGGAGAGACCACAAAGTTCCCACAACACCCATAAAAATTCTTCAGAGTGTGGAGTTGATACTAGCAAACGGTCAATAGCATTAACCTGCAACAAATTATGAGCAATGATCAATTTAGCTACAAGCTGAAAACTGAACTCACAATAAGACAACTATTGAATGGTGTGATCTAACAGAACAAGGGAACGAACCACCCTCAGATGCATCTCAACGATCATCCCAACTTCTTGGGGACTGCACACAAAACCCTTGGTTAATAGAACAGATGCATATCGAAGGGGAGCACATTCTTCCTTATTCGTATCGCCTGCGCCCCTGAGGGCATCAATAACTGTGATTGAAAGTTCAGGATATTGTAGTAGGAAAATTAAACCTGGAAAAAAAGAGAGATATGAATCACATCAATTCCAGATCAGTATATCTAATAAAAAAAATGAACCACATGCTACTGTTAAGAGAACCTGAACGAGACATGAGAAGTGAAAGAAGTATGGCCCCAACAGTGGATACAATATCAATAAAAATGTCCATGGTATCTCCATCTTCTGTATGTAGCACAGGTGACGACAATAGTGCAGCTGACAAAGGAAGAAAGGCTCTCTCCTGGATCCCAGAACACAAATTAAATATGTTAAATGACACGACCAAGAGTATCTAAACGCTCCTCCCATAGCGATAGAGTGGAGAAAAAATGACAATTTAACAGTAGAAACACAAAATTGGTAGCATAGATTTTTTGACTTCCTTTATCATTTAACATGGTTTTAAAATATTTATTGAAAATAAAAGAAGACAAACAGGTGCCTCATCCTTCAACCCACTCTAAACTCAAGTGAGGGGGGGAAATTATATGTACTACATGAGAACATAATTAAATACAAGATGGATAAGAAAAGTAGCATAACAATAAGGGGTAAATGTAACTGACCCTGAACTAAAACAATAATACAATTTTTTTCTTTTTTGAATCCCAGAACTAAATGTTTGGTGCCATGTCACTCCTAAAATCTAGAAATGCCAGCTAAGTATATTTAAACGTTCCAAAATAGAATACCATATAGAAGTTTTTTCCTGAAAAAGGAAAAAAGTAAAGTAAACAATCAAATAGATAAATGGCAGTTTTTAAAACGTTATGCATAATCTCTAAAGCCACTTCATAAGTAATAATAAGCTTCAAAGAATATGGAAATCCACTGCTTGATAAAAAAAGAAAAATACTACGACCTCACATACAGATTTAGAAGATTTCGCCACCAAAGCCGTGGAAACAGATTGGCAGGGCAGGTGAAGCATTTCAATCTTGGCTCAGTAAAAATCATCTAAGGCCCTAAAAATTATGATCATTCACCAGCCACTATGCCGAACAAAGATGGTTGCATTTTGATTTTTTGGTTTGGTTGTATTGTCAAAAAAGTCTCCTAACAAGCCTATACCATCACAAAACAGATTGCATATACCAAAAATGTAGAGGTGATCACACTTGTCTTTCCAAATGCAATGCAGTACAAAACCCATAATCCAAAATCCAATTGTAGACATAGCAACTAAAAATAAACCCCATCTATGTATATTGAAGAGAGTCCATAAAAGAATCAACAAAAACAAAAATTACTTTAATGGAAGTACTGAGGATGCCATGCCAGAAAGAACAAAAGAGGATACATGTCCCATGGGTTCCTGATAACATAAAGAAGTAAGTACTACATACCTTAAGGAGTACCAGTAAATGCGAGTCCACATCCCAGTTTGAAAAGCAGCAATTCGATGAAGCAATCAAGCTACTGGTTGATTTATATGACAACATTCCTTCCGTCTGACCAAGTATCAATGATCTGCTTGCGCAGGCCACTAGAGAAGGGTCTTCAATCGGACCACGCAAATTTATCAATTTCTGCATGAACACTTGTCACCAATATTAACTAAGAATTAAAACTATCCCATACAGGGAAAAAAGGAAAATGGAATTCAAAGTTTAGAACTGACCAGGAGCTTCTTCAGTTGAGATTTTGCACTGTTCAGTTTGTCTGAGGTAATACTTGTAACTCTTCCAACAGTAGAAAGACCAGCTAACACAGACAGAACATCACACTAGCAGCAACAAAAAAAAACAGTACATTAGAACAGGCACAACTCCGGGAACATCTAGAACCTCACAAAGTTGCAAATTTATAGTGTAGTAGTGTACCTCATATCTTGCAGCAACTTCGTAAAATCGTAAGCGATGAAGAACATAGGTTGCAAGAGAAGCAACGTCATGCGGTGGTTCTTGTAGGAACAACTTCAATAATTGACTATACCCTTTGCTGATACCAGATGGGATGTTCTCTTGTTCTCGGGGCCACCAACCTAAAATTCCTTCACATCCAAACGGATGCTGTGTAGCCTGCTCAATAACTCCAAGCAACAGCAGTAGAATGGCAGAAGAATTCTTCATGTAATGTGGAAAAACTTGCACAAGCTGTTCCATTCCTCCACTGTTGACAAACTGAAAGCAGCTTTCTCTACCAGAGCACAACAAATGAGCCACACTCAACCCCAAGATGATATTCTTGTTCTGATGATCAAGACAGAGGAGAAATGCACAGGTTCAGGAAATTATAAACATGTAGTTTGAAAGGTGACTCCATGTGTCTTCACAGCCACAAAAAAGAGAGGAATTATGCATGTTTCAATCACTATAAACAATGAAAAAGGTAGCATGATATGGCGTCAATAAAGCACATTTGAGTCCAAATTACCTGTGAAAGCTGGTGATGCCCAATATCTGTTGAAATCCACTTAAAACAAGAGCTTTGGCTTAGCATTTCCGCTAACTGTTTAGAGGAAGCCAAATCAGCCTCTGATTCAAGGAAAGAGCATTCTGCCAACAATGCCACTGACTCATCTCCCGAACCTCGCTGTAGCACATCAAGAAGCTCTGTTCTACCATCAATTATAGCATTGTGCAACTCCTCAAAATCATTTGATCTACCAATATCACAACCCTTCTGACTGGTAGTTTCACAACATAGACCATGGGTGACATGAGAACAAACTGCCTTCACAACACTACTAACAACTTTATGTACAGAATCCTCTAGATTAGGCAGCTCCAACAACTTTAAAATTAGCTGTACAAATTGCTTCACCTCGACAGATATATCTGAAGCCACAACAGGTAACGATAACACCCTCAAAGAAGTAAGCAATTCGTTGACCGTCCGATTAGCTGAATGCAAAGCTAGAGGGAGATCATCAAGCTTCCCCTCAGCAGAACTAACTAGATTAGTTAGCGAGCTATCATCAAGCTCGATATTAAACTGTCCTAAGTCCTCCGCTGTATTTCCATATATAACTAAACTTAGACTGCGATACGTCCCCCTTACAACCAAATGGTTGGTCACAACAGCCTACAATAAAATTAAAATAAATTCAGCATTGTCGAGCCAAAGTCACTAATAATTCATCAAATTAATACATCAAGACATGAAGTAAAGTACTTGCCTCGACTTCCAGAACATTAGAGGAAGAGTGAGAATAGAGGAATGGCTGACAAAGACGCCTAAATCTTGTCTCACCTTCACACTGGACAAACACCTCCAATGCAAACGAAGGGGGCGAAGTCGCCCTGCATAATTTGTAGAGCATTGCAAGGTTAATAACTTGAAAAACTAAGTGAAACCACTGTCAGCACTAGTCCAAAATTATACAAAAATTCCTAAGGAAAATAGAAAAACACTAATAGTGGCATTACATACCCTACAAGAGAGACAGCTTGGGATGCCGAAGGCGCATTCTGTTCGAGGAATTCACACGCAGTAATGACTATAGGCTCACCAAACAATACCTGAAACGAATTCATTCAGCAGCAGCAGCAGAACATGAATAAATAACAATGAAATTGAGACAATCAAACAATGAAGTTGGCGGCGTGGTTGAGGTGGCGGCGTTTGTCAGTTTAGGTGAATTACCTCGTCGACATACTCATCGAGTTGGGGATGAACAAAATTTTGGGAGAAGAGGACACAGGGTTCGGGTCGGCCCATGTTATGGTGCCGGTTCGGATCCTAGATTCTTCCTCTTCTCAGGTGATTCTGTTGAGACAGGGAAATTGCATTGGGTTCCGGTCAAGCTGAAAATCTAGGGTTTTTGATGGAACTGGTGAGAAGTGAGAAAGGGTAATTTGATATTTGGAATGGGAGACGAGAGAGGGAGGGAAGGAAATCTGCTGGTTTATGATCAAACGACTTGTATTTCAGACTCGTCTCACCCGTCGTCTTTTATTCTCCTTTGCAGACTTCTGGTAAAATAAGGTTTTCTTTAGTGTAACAACCTCTGAGGTATTTTTAATTGCACCCTAAAAGTTTCTACATTTGTTCAACTTGACCCATGGATCCCTAGGTGGTGTTTGGCAGTCCAGTCCAGTGGCTGAACTGGACTTTTGCCACTGAAAATGAGAGGCTTGGTGTTTGGTAAACACCAATGGGAATGGGCTTCTCAAGATGCCCACGCCGGAGACATGCAAATTGGGCTCTCTCTCTCATTTTTTTTTTTTCATTTTAATTTAATTTTCTTACTCTATATAATAAACGAAATAAATTAAAAACTATCACAATATAATCTCTATCTCAAGATAAGTAATTCTAGATCCATTTTTTCTATTTTTATTATTTTTTAAATAATGGATTTTATACTTTATGCTCATTTTACCAAACACCTCAGCTATCTCACAACACTTTTAAAATTTTTTACCAAACAGCACACTCCGTTTCCCAAAAGTCGTTTTCCATTAAATTTTTCCCCATTGACCATTTCCAACTTAAACTGGAACGTCAAACACACTTTAGTCAAAATTATATATTTTTTTATGTAATTATAATATAATAAAATATTTTAATTTTTTTTTTATTCACTCGTGTCTTACTTTCATTCATGTTGTCTCAATTTAAAATTTTGTCTAAAAACATTCTCAAATAAATTTTGAAAGAAGAAAACAGAAAGCAGTAGAAATGAGAGAATTTTGAAAACTAGCAGGATGGTCATTTGATATTTGATAAGATGTTTTGTAGAAAGTAAATATTGGTTTTGAAGCAGTAGATATATTAAATTTAAGGTTCTGTTTACCTGGGAGAATCTCTAGTTTTTAAAAAACTGAAAAATTCTCCGGAAAACATGTTTATTTAGTATAGTTTTCGTTTTCTGTTTGAAAATGAAAATTCTTCGTTGGAAAAGCAATGAACAAATTTGGAGAACGAAAAAAATGTATTCTCCAATTTTCTAACTGTTGGCAAGATAAATTGGAATACTCGTTTTTTCATTGAAAAACTCAATTTTTCAGTTTTCCACTTTAATGATATTTTTTTAATACCATTTTGCCCTGATGCCTTTTTTCCTTTCTTTGGGCCGCAGCCCATTCTTTCCTTCTTTCTTTGGTTGGGTCTCTCCTTTTATTCCATTCATTTTTCCCATTTCGATGCAGCCCTCTCCCCTCTCTCTCTTATTTTCTTTTCTTCTTTTCCTTATTTTTCTCATTTATTTGGTTCGAGCTAAGTGAAATAAAATAAATAATAAATAATAAGCAACGAAAAATCTGATCTATGGTCCGATAAAAATTATTTCGTAGACGATAAAAATTCAAACGGAAAAATTGTTAAAATACAAACTAAATGAAATCAAATGAAATGACGTGAAACAAAATAATAATAAATAACAAATAGCAAATAAAAGAAAATGGTTGATCGTTGGTTTCTAGAATTTTTACTCAAAATCGATATAAGTTAGAACTAAAAAAACAATAAAATATGAGAAATATACAGAAAATGGTTAATCGTTGGTTTCTAGAAATTTGATTCGACGTTTTTTGTATATATATATTTATATGCATGAAAATTTAAAATTGTTAGAATTAAAATTAATCCACTTGCATGAAAATAATTTAGATTAATAATCCACGGTCATTAATTTAATTCGAATATTGATTAATAACTCCCTTTAATAAATTCACACAAACTTATTAATTAATGCAATGAACAATAAGCCAAGTGGTGATATGTATTTTATTTTAATGTAGCAACATGAATTAGTATATTTATATGTAATGGAATATTAGTAGATTGATGATATATTTTAGTTTTTTTAATTATAATAAATGTAAATTTTTCCCAAGGAATTAGTTTATTAATCTTCACAAACCAAAGAAAATAATAACATTATGTTTTCATTAAAAAATTAATGTTAGAATAAAAATATTTTTTGGTTTTCAAAAATTTAGAAAATAGTGTTAAGTAAACACGTTTTTCAGTTTTCTACATCAGGAAAATAGTGCTAAGTAAACAGGTTTTCCAGTTTTTCACATCAGGAAAATAGTGCGAAGTAAACACATTTTTCAGTTTTCTATTGGAAAAGAAAATTCTCTAATTTCAGAAAATCGGCAAATTTTCAAACTGAAAATTCTCCGAAGTAAACGCGCCCTAAGTTTCTGATGTATTTGCAGGCCTAACGTAAAATCCAAGGAGGCCCTGGAATCAAGTAATGGGCCTCATTTCCTCCCTCAGCCATAGGCCCATACCATTGTGAGAGAGCTCATGCTACGGCGTGTCATATTTTCGACCCAAAAAATTGGCATTTCATATTAGACATCAAGAAATAATCCCTTGTTTTTTCTTATAGTATTTTTTTTTTGGAGGGATTTCTTCTAATTATTTTCAAAGTGTCTTATAAATTCATGAAAGGTAACTTTGTTTGTTCTCTACCGCATTAGTTTATAAATTATTAACTAAAAAACAAATGAATTTATGAAAATTTAAATTGGCTGTTATGTTTTTGTTATAAAAAACAACTTCGTTTTGGTCTCGACTCTTTAAGATTTCACCTTTTTTTTTCCAGGGTGATCTTGGCTTGTTTAAAGCTTCCTCGGTCCGCCTATTTGGTTGGGCTTACTCTTTCGGTGCGTCTATACTCCTTGTGTAGTGATGCTAATACTTTTGCACAACTAAACATCAAGAATCAATTCTAACAAAAACAGTTTTGACCATTAGATTAGGTGCGATAGAAAGCAAAATTTGTTTAAAAATCAAATCTCAAACAACACTGATTGCAAATGACTACTGATATGGCATTTGATTATAACTCATCACAAATCCAAGTCATTCACAATCCTTCATATGATATGGCTAATGATGTAGCTAACCTCTAAATCAATCCTCTTTTATCTTACGGCGAGAAACAGTGATCAATTACTGTCACATAAAAGAGCAAGCAAAAGGAAGTAATCCCTATTACAGATGTCAGCCCCCCGAAACACAAAAAATTAGTTATAACTATGCAACAACTCAACTGCTGCAGTGACAACTCCCTTCCCCTCCACATAGATGTCCAGGCTCGGGTCCTCAATCTTCCTGCTTAGAAGCTTGTCAAGTTCCCCCCGCAGTTTCTGCAAAAACCCCTCGTCAAGATCAACCCTTAACCGTCTTTAAACGCATGTGTTAACTATTACAAATTGCAACTAATGGAAACATAAGACAATAACTGATGCGAGACTAAAAAGTGTGACTTACCCGTATTAACTGTAACACACTCTTCGATGATGAAAAATGAAGGTAACCTCCAAGCATCTCAATACCTTCCCCACCTTTGCCAGGGATCAGATTACCACCAAACAAAAGTAGAGCATAATCTGATATGTTTGTTGAGTCTCTAACAAAAATGTCGGATGTCTTCACTTTTTCACTATAAACCATATAAGGGAGAGGGAAGAGATGAGTCCCAGCATTTACGGATCCAGGATGTATATCGACCTTCCCGACATCTTTAGTGTAGAATGCTGTACGCTTTCCTCTTCTTTTACATTGCACAACATTTGGGTAAAGACCAGCACAAAGGATTGCTGATACCATCTCCAAATCATGGCTGTATTGGTTGTAAACCTGCAACATGATCATGAATAAAATAAGAACAAAGACATCAGAGACACTAAGACGAGTAATGCAGTCGGTCAATCACTCATTTGAAAATTTAGTAGCTTACCCTAGCACCCCGGGATCTGTCTACAAAGCCTATGTCTGATAGGAGGTTCAGAAACTGGTCTCTCATATCCTCCATCATCTGCAAAGTATTAAGAGACAAAAAATTCTCCCAACAAAAGGCTCTTTCATTTCGATTACGTTTTGCTTCCTTAAATCCTTCGAATGCTTTAACAAGGGCTATGTGATCACTGCATGCAAGAATATAAGCAATACAATTACATTCAGTCATGAAAAAGGCCCCCATGCTATTGGAAAGAATCAGTGGGACTAATTTTATATCATTACCTGCAAGAATCACCAGCAAATGATCTTTTTGCAGCATCAGCTTCTTCTTTTCTATCTATTGGAAGAACAAAAGGGTTACGATGAGCAAGAGCAGCCGCAATTGTTAAAGCGGGATTGAGGCATTGAAAAACACAGCCCATCAGAAGCATCTTTCCAATATTTGGGTCCACAGGTATAGTACAAAGGTGGCGACCTGTTAGGAACAACAAATTAGACCAGAATAGACCTAAAAGAGCAAAAAATATAGAGCAGTATAGAAAGAAGCAGGTACCAAGTGGAGTAAGCTCCTCCTTATCATCTAAAGCACCAATGGTTTTGAGGAGTTCAATGGCATTTTGAACAGAGAGCGAATCTGGTGGTTGCAGTGCCTTTGCTAAAAATGAACCAATAGCACCAAAATCCAAGCTTTTGATATGCAGACACAACTCTTGCAAAGGAGTTCGGAGAATTTCGGGTAACTGATACTGAACCATTGCATCATGAATAATTTTTGGATACAATCTATAGCAAACTCCAGGTTGCACACGACCAGCACGACCTCGCCTCTGTACGTGTTTTAATACACCAATAATCAAGAACCTTTCAATTTGTGCTCCTCTAACACATGATTTAAGATTTTGGATGTTTAAATTAGAGAGGAGCCAAAAAAAAAAATGATAATGCTTTCATGATGCTAAGCTAATACCTGATGTGCTGATGCCTTCGAAATCCAAGAAGGTAGAAGACAGGCCAGCTTGTTCAGGGCATCATAACTTGTTTCCTTTGCCTTTCCACAGTCTAGAACATACACCACATCATCTATGGTGATACTACTCTCTGCGATATTTGTAGATAGGACAATTTTTCTGTAAAATGGAGCAAATTCATTATTGATAAAATCCAGACCAAAATGCACCTCAAATGAAGCTGCTAATGGCTAGTTTACGACACAAACCAATCCAAAAACTAAAGCAAAGCATTCTGCAAACCTCACAGACCAATAACTCACAAGGTGATAAAATCCTTAGGTGAATAAACTTCAGGTTATTTCCAGTAGAACACTTGCAAATGAGATACACTACACAGACAACATCCACATGATAACAGTTGAATGCCTATGGATTGTAATATCTACCAGATAGTCAGAAGCAGTAAAATCCATGAGATCAAGGAAATATGGCACTTAGAGGAAGGAATTTAACATGGAATTGAAGTTTCTATTAAACTGGTCCAACAAGGGAATCACAGATTCAAAATCCTAATGGGTGCACAAAAGACACAACTGAATGGCATACAACAGTAAGGAATGGTGATGTTTTTAGCTGCCTATCTAAGTATGTATAATGCTCCTATCTCATGCCGTCTCAAACTGATGTTTTCTTTATTTCTGCAAGAGCTATGAGATGAAAAACATGCATGAAACTCATGATTAAAGAGTACTTCCACCCTTAGCTTGCTAGAAGCTAAAGTACCAGAATGCACAAACTATCAAAGTTGTTGTGTCAGAATGCAAGCTACCAATACCAAATAACCAAGATGATTCTCCTGATTTGCTCATGTAAGCCAGGCCCATTAATTTGTACAGGCTTGATATACAGGAAGTTCAGTGATACATTAGTTATCTAGGCAACATGGCTGGACATGAAACCACTTTACAAGAATAGATTTCTAAATTGCAGTTGTTTGCAATAGAATGGACCAAATATGAATCTGGACAAGGTTACAAAACAGTCACAAAACAGAGTTCATTTTCAATTTCAGAAATGTCAGAGTCCAATCAAACAAAACCATGCTGGAAGTACAAAACAGTTAAATAATCATTTTTCAGCTCAATATCAGAGATCTTCACACTGAAATAACTGACAAACTCACTATAATATGCACATACATAAAACATAGAAGAAGTAACAAACAACTAAGGACTCATTCATAAAAAAATCTTATCTATTGACCCATAATGAACTAAATCTATTAACAAAATGATACTTGCCGCTTGTTAGAGGGAGGACGATCAAATATTTCACGCTGGTTGATGGTAGGCATTGAACCATGAAGAGGAAGGACAAGAAACTTGCTTTGGTCTCCTAGAAGTCTGTTTCCTTTAATCTTGTCAAGTAGTTTTGAAATCTCATCCCAGCCAGTAAGAAATACCAGAATTGCTCCATGACCTTCATGGCGACAAATATATTCAATGGTTGCTTCGACCTGTAAAATAAGTCATAGACAATAGCAGTTATATATAGAAAATATTACCAATTGAATTGACATTAATGCGAGAAAAATCGCATTGTGACGATAATGAAATCACAAGATTCATAGTAACTACAATTTTAGTGGATGCTTTCTAAATTGAAATAGACAGGAGCAAGACAGTCACACATGCATAACAGAATTCCTTAACCAGGAAAATTACTATGGTGAAAAAGTGCATACAGATGGATAATTGAGTTCTCAAAATACAAACCAGACCGAAGTCAAGCTGAGAACCAGACCAAGCTTCAAGAGACTGTCTAGTAGAAGTGCTGTAGCTTTTATAGTGGGAATCAATATCAACATCCTGCACAAATAAAGCAATGCCCCAATGAGTATTGATAGACCACAGATGAAATTAGAAAATTACTTGCTCTATCTTAAAAGTACTTAAACTATCCACTTACTGTGATGATCAGCAAAAATTAAAAGAATAACCATACAGTATAGGTTACTGGGATAGCTAGAGTAGAAAGAAATACTATAATTGTTGTGATGAGTATGTGTACGTCTTCACTAAATAACCGGAATAACAATGCTTAGCTGAAAAAGGTATAGATGCAGATATGAAACGCATGCACAATAGTCATATCATATGCCTAGACTGTCTTTACAGCATTTGCAATGTATTTTTGCTCACTCTCTTCCTACCGGGACAGAAAGTAACTAAAAAGTTAAGCAAGTTGAGGAATATTTATCAATGTTATCAGTTGAAAATTTCACAAAATAAACTCAACAAAGATAATCACGATATTCTTATTGAGAAAAAAAGAAGAACGCGATAAGCTTCAGATCTTATAAGCTCCTGGGGAGTTTGAAATGGAAAATATTCAAGTTAAGGGAAATTTAGACATGCCTCAAATAATTCAGTTAATGGATCTTTCTTTGAATCTTGCTCTCTTTTTCTTCTTCCCCTTCTTGAATTCCCTTGAAAATTGCCAGACTCTGATTGTATTTGATAATGGGTTTTCTCCAACACATCTTCCAAATATAGCTCAGCCACAGGGAAAGTCAACCCCTGCAAATATATTGTGATTGAACATAACACATTTTGACATTCTTGAAGAAAAGTGTAACACGCCATGAAATTAAATTAAATCAGTTAGATACCGGAATATGAATAGTTGGAACGTTTCCGAAGTATTTTGAGAACAAATCAGCATTGATGGTGGCACTCATCAAAATAAGGCGTAAATCTGGGCGGCGAGGAAGAAGGTCACGCAAAATTATTAAAAGAAAATCTTCATTCATGCCTCTTTCATGAATTTCGTCTACTAGCAAATGACTCACACCCATAAGATCTGGATCCTGAACCTGTAGTTCAACATTTAAAATAGAAAGCAAATAAAGTGTCAGAGCAACATATGAAACTGCTAAGGTCAAGGGACCAAAAAGCTCAGACATTCCTTGAAGAAATCAATAATTTTAAAGATCGTAAGCTTTTCACGAACAAACACAACATCAGGGTTATAACTTAGAAAGAATCAGTTAGAACTATTCCCAACAATCTCTAAGTCCAAGAATATAAAGACCTAAGCTAGACACATGAGTTAAATTAAATCATTTAAATAGAACAGACTAGTATACACAACAGTTAAACAGTGTGGAATTAATTACCAACTGTCTAAGTAGTACGCCAGTTGTGCAAAATAGTAAACGAGTTTGTGCGGATCGTATTGACTCCAGGCGAATCTGATAGCCTACAGTTTCACCAAGATTCTCTCCCCTTTCAGAAGATATTCGACCTGAAACAGATATGGCAGATATACGGCGTGGTTGAGTGCATATAATGTTGCAGTCAGCACCACGCAGACATGATATCTCCTCCTCCAAGATATACTGAGGAAGTTGTGTGGTTTTACCACAACCAGTCTCCCCTGAAATAACCAATACCTGATATTTTTTAAACTAAAGTTAGTGAGAGTTTGAAGACAATAAAGCACTAGAAATGGCTGAAATGAACTTAATTTGCATTGAATTGAGATAGTGATGGTATAGATTGCAAATTTATGAGATCAGCAAAATGTTGATTCAAAAGTTAAACACAAATGGGAGGTGGCACTGAAGAGAGAAATAGACACAGAAAGTCATGTAATGAAAGCTAAATACTTAGATGAGATTCGTAAGAAACAAATATCTCTAGAACTGCATTATACAGTTCAAACTTCAAACACACACCTTAAGTCAGTTAATGCATTAATCACAACTCTGTTACCATCAACTAAAACTAAACAGTATTTTACACTTGAAATTCTTTTTCTAATAAGTTCCATTACAGAAGATTGCTAAAATAGAAATATTATCTCCTCATTCACAAGAAATGTCAAGGAAACCTCCGCAACTGCCTACAAGTACAGATTTTGCACCTGATTTTCTGCAACAGCTTTCAGAAACTCTGCTCTCATTTTGAAAGCAGGAAGCTTTTCTCTGAAAGCCTGCATTTCCTTCAGACTGCTACCTTGCTGAAAAATACAAAATAAAAGCAGGAAAAGAATTAGATTTCACAATATCCATTGACAAGATCTTTCAATGATTAGAAAGCAATATCTTAAGACAAGGAAATTAGTCATCTACCCTTATTCTATCCTGTCTCTCCTTCAGTTCAGCACTGACTTTCTCCTTGGCAGAATCAGTTTCCAATGCCGGTACAGATTTTGGAGCTGTTACACCAGAAGATGATTGTGTGGCCCGCTCACTAGATACTGCTCTGGAAGCAATGGTGGGTGCTGCTTTCATTGAGTTATCCAACAGACTTCCCACTCTCCTTTCCGTTTCTGTAGACATACGTATCTATAGCACAGATGAGGAAAACTTTAATCACATCCATTATTCAACATACTTTTTCCTCAAAAAAAGGTCTCACATACTTTCACTCCCTTACCTCCTTCTGTGTAGACCCATGGCGCTCGTCAAGATCAGCGCGATAATTGGGCAATGGAACTTTGCTCACCACAAGGGTCTTGCCTTTATTATACGGATGACTTCCTTCCCACAAGCACAAAACCAAGAGAACAAATCATTAGGTAAGTCCACAGCAAATGAAGCTTTTCCGAAAACATAACCAACTCATCTACCTTTGGCACTTTCTAGAGCCTAAACTGAAATAAAGTACACCGATGCACAAATAGTTCACTCTTCCACTAAAATTAATAGATATACAAGTATTCAGGCGTGTACTTACAAATAAAGTTCTAATTGGGAGGCCATGTCAGCCAATGTTTGCTGGTCAGCACGGCTGTAATTACGCTTTATTATCATCTCCTGCTCCATTCCTCCCTTCATTGTCTCCATCTTATTCCACCACTCATTTTCATCAAGCACTTCCATCTAAACATCACACCAAGCAACAAAAAATAATATCATCATCAGCAAATCAGACTTGTATGGGAAGAACAAATTCAAATACAAGACGTTACCTCTACTGCTTGCTGTCTTAGCCGTTCAGCTCGCCACACGGGGTCCCACCACCGCTGTTCCCCACCGCGTCCTCCTCCTCCTCTTCCTCCGCCTCGTCCACCGCCTCGGCCGGGAATACTGCTGCTGCCGCCTCCGCCGCCGCCACGACGACCGCCTTGGAAGTTGGGACGGCGCGACATTGCGGAAGCTGAGATCTGCCGACGGGAGTTTACGAGTTTTATTGTGGTGGTAACGGTGGCTGTGAGTAACAGATGTCTGGAAGTGAAGAAGTAGTTGGCGCTTAGTGAGCGCAAAGACATTTATTTGTAGTGGCGAGCGGAAAGCAGAGAAGCTGGAGCGCAATGGTGTCGTGACTTTTTTTTTTTGGTTCGAATCGTGACTCTCTTTTTTTCCCATTCTATTGCCACGTTACATTTGCCATAAGATGCCGTATATTTTCTTCCAAAATAAGTATAATATTGATAAATTATCTTTAAGAAAACAAATACATAATATTGACAAATCAATATTCATGGTTAGTTGGCAATACAAAAATACTGAATGTATCAAATAATATATTTAAATTTGATAAAAAATACATAATAAACTATAAAAGATATAATTTAGGAATGATTTCATATTTGTAAGTACCATACTTATATTTTAATAAAATATAAAAAAAATATAAAATGTAGCACTAAATTAATAAATCTACTTGAATTGTAAGAAAAATACGTTATACATTTAGAAACACATAATCTAATATAAATTTTATATTTTTTTTAAGTATAGAATTTATATTTTAACAAAATATGAAATTTAATATTAATAATACGATTTTATCTCATAAAAGACATTTAAAAATAATAATATCGTATATAGAAATTGATACAACAATTTCGATAAATATTATATGTTGAAATTTACGATTTTAACACAAAAATTTTAAAAGAACAATCAACAAAAGGCGTAGTTTATTATATGTTGGGAACATTTTCGTATTAAAAACTATTTAGAAAAATGATCTTGAACTAATAATATACAAAATATTTGACACTTCCAATTTGAAATTAAATAGTTACATCACCATCAACGTAGTATATATATATCAGTATCTATATTTTTACTTTTATATATATAATACTTTTTTTCCCAAAATACCCTTGTTAGTTAAGGTTTTTTTAAACCGACGGTCTCTTTTTTTGGTTAGTAACCGTGTTATTTGTTTTTTTTTTTTTTTTTTTTTTTATAAAAGAGAAAAGGCTTAAAAGCCTTATATTACATCATGGATAGAACCCCCTCTGTCACCATTGTACATCATGGTTAAACTCGGAGGAACAAAATCAAACCACTGAAAATCTAAATCTTGCACAAACACTAAATTGGCTAGCCCATCCGCTACCCAATTAGCTTCGCGGAAAACATGAATAACTCGATAAGCACAACCAGGAGTGCGGAGAAGGTCCTTGATCTGACGAACCAAATCCATGTTCGCTATCGGAAAAGAACGATATCTATTGATTGCATGCACAACACCAGCATTGTCACATTGGATTTCCAGGTTGGTCCATCCTCGCTCAAACGCCATCTGAATACCATGAACCATGGCCCATAGTTCTGCTCGATGGGCAGAACATTGTCCTAATTCAACAGAAAAACCGCCTAGCCAAAGGCCATCCTTGTCCCTAAAGCAGCCTCCACCCGCAGAACGTTGCGAAGTCTGACGATAAGCACCATCTGTATTAATAGTGATTTTACCATCTTGGGCCGCGATCCAACGTCCCGAAGGGGTCCTGTCAATGCAGCCTCCTCCATTGCTAGCCCCAACCGTTGAAGAAGCCAAAGCAGCAGTGGCCGCAGCTTTGATAGTAGCAACTTTAGTCATAACCGGCACGTGAATGTCTTTGAAGACAAGATCGTTACGCCACTTCCATAACCACCAGCAGGCAAGGCCAAAGATAAGGCTCCAATTACTGTAAGGATCGGTTGTTCTTCTCCCATTCAAATTATCCGCCAACCAGTCCCGCAGAGACCCATGTTGACACCTATCCCAAACCGCCGGAGTACCCAACTGGCGCCAAAAGGACTTAGCAGAAGGGCAATCTCGAAGGATATGCTCAACCGACTCCTCCTCCAACCCGCAACATGGGCATAAGGAATTATCACTAAAATGCCGCCGACAACGCTCTTGGTTTGTCATCAAACGTTTATGGCACACCAACCATAAAAACAAACGAACCCTCTGAGGTCCAGCCCATTTCCATGGCATGGTCCACATACGATCTCGCGGGCCATCCTTAACTCCAGCTAGAAGAGTAAGCCGAAGCTACGGTGAAATCCCCACTTGACGACAGGCGCCAGTACCGTTGATCGTTACCCAAGAACTGAGCAGGAGGACAACAGCTGAAGATGTGAGAAACAATCTCCTCATCAAGATGAAAGCGCAACAAAGATAAGTTCCACCTGCCATCCGGGAGAACAACTGTAGACAAACGCCAGTCTCTGATGTTGAACGGGATCTCAACATTCAGCAAATCACATAGAGGTGTGTCTCCTGCCCAGCTATCGTACCAAAAGGATATGTCATGCCCATCTCCAATGGACCAACTTGAATAAGTCCGAACTAAATCCCACATATGGCAAATCTCGCGCCAAATAGATGAACCGTTGCGAACCCTTAGGTGGATCGGCATCTCCCCCAAGTTAACATTGTACTTTCCGCCCAACACAGAAGCCCAAAGACTGTGTGGTTCAGTTATAAAACGCCAAGCAAGTTTTGCAATAAATGCCCTGTTGAACGTTTTAAGGCGTTTTATTCCTAGCCCCCCTTCTGTTTTTGGTTTGCAAGCTGTCTCCCAATCGATGAGGTGGACCTTTCTCTCTCCATTGCCACCCCCCCAAATGAAATCCCTACTGAGCCGCTCGATCTTCTCACAGATGCTAACCGGGATCACACACGCCTGGAGTGCGTAAGTAGGGATAGACATCACAGTAGAGTTAACCAAAGTAATCCTCCCAGCAAGGGAAAGGGTTTTGGCTTTCCAACCACTCAGCCTCTTACGGACCTTATCAACTAAATAGTCATAAAACTTACTCTTATTGCGACCATGCAGGAGAGGAACGCCCAAATAGTGCCCTAAATCTTTCGTATAGTGAAATCCAGTCAGGTTTTCAATGTCTGAATTCACCTGATGGGAGACATTGTTAGAAGTTGTGAAAGAAGTTTTGTCCACATTAATTTTTCCTCCTGAGCAAGCACAGAAATCAGCAAGAACATTAAGAACTATTTGAATCTGATCGACTGAAGCCTCGCAAAAAAGGACAAGGTCATCTGCGAAGAAAAGATGGGAGATCGGAATGCCCTGCCTGCCCATACGAATAGGCCTCCAGACCCCCTCCGAAACCGCCTTCTGAATCCCATGAGCCAGCCTTTCCATACACAGGACAAAGAGGTATGGAGACATGGGATCACCCTGACGAACCCCTCTCGTGGGATGAAAACTCTCAGACACCTGCCCATTCCACACCACCTTCGCCGTACTAGCCTGCCAAGAGCGAACCAACATATGAATGAATGCATCAGGAAAGCCTGCATCTTCTAGAGTATCTTGGATGAACTCTCACCGAAGCCGGTCATAAGCTTTCTCGAGGTCAACCTTGATCATAATCCACCCGCAATTTCCTTGCTTACGCCTCATAGAATGGAGCACATCTTGCACAATAACGATATTGTCAATAATTTGCCTGCCAGGAACAAAACTCACTTGGTGACCCCCAATCAAACCAGGCATCCACTCTTTCAACCTATTAACACAAACCTTCATTAAGATTTTAAACACCACAGGAAGCAAGCTGATGGGACGCAAGTTTGCCATGCAAGTAGGATTATCTTTCTTGGGGATCAACGTAATCAGAGCAGTACAAATGGATGGATCAAACTCTTTGCCAGCCAGAGACTCATTGACAAAGGTACAAATAGAATGCTTCACCATAACCCAATTTTTCTAAAAGAAGGCGGCTGTGAAACCATCCTCCCCAGGGGCCTTGAAAGGCTTCATATCAAACACGGCCGCCCTTACCTCCTCCTCTGTAGAAGGTCTAGGAAGATCCTCAACACCAGCCTGGGGTAAGCGATTGAAGTATCCTCGAATAGAGTACGGAGGGAGACTAGCGGTATCTGCTGAAAATAACCTCAGGAAGAACTGTCTTGCATTGTTCCGAAGATTAGTACTATCAGTGCACCAGGACCCATCCTCAAGCTGAAGAGTAGAGATGAAGTTCTTCTTACATCGCACCATAACTTTAGCATGAAAAAAGGATGTATTGCGGTCCCCATGTTGCATCCAATCCGCGTTGGATTTTTGTTTCCAATACAGTTCCTCCTGATTCAAGATCTCCTCATATTCCTCCCTCAGATTGATCTCAAGGTCAGTCAGGAAAGGCGTACGGTAACGATCCAATTTCCTTTCCACCCCTGCAAGCCGGGCAAAGATGTGGCGCTTTTGTTGGAACAAATTACCAAACACTTCCTTGTTCCAAACCTTGGCCTTTGCAGTGAACTCCTTCATAGCAACTTCCACCCCCGCATCACCATTCCACGAGTTTTGAACAAACGTACCAAAGTCCTTATGAATTAACCAAGGAGCAAGAATACGGAATGGAGCAGAAGTCGGAACACGTTGACCAACATTCAAGCATAGCAGAATAGGCCGATGATCAGATAACAATCTGGGAAGATGCAGGACCGAGGCACGAGAAAATTGAACCCTCCACTCAAGAGAACAAACGGCCCGATCAAGTCTCTCCTGGACCATCCCCCTCTGCCAAGTCCAACGAGGGCCTTGAAACCCCAAATCGATTAAGCCTTTATCTTGAATGCACTGTTGAAATAAAGGACACGCGCGGCTACCCTGTATAGACCCTCCAATCTTTTCAAAGGAGAATAAGAAAGCATTAAAATCCCCTATGGCACAAAAGGGCGTAGAAGCGACAGAAGCCAAGTAAGAGATTTGCTCCCAGAGGGCTTTCCGATAACCAGCAATAGGGTCACCATAAACCGCCGCTAGAGTAAAGGCTGAGAAACCCGCCCCTGATACTGTCATACCAACCATCTGGTAGGAGAAGCAGGAGATGCTGACTTTCACCGTAGAATGCCATAACACCCAAATTCCCCCGGAGAACCCTTCTGCCTCAACCCGAAAAGAGCCATCAAACCCCAGATTCTTCACTGTTCTGTCAGCCGTATCTCTGCTAATTCGAGTTTCAAACAGACATAGGATCTTATAATCATGAATACGACGCATATCCTTCAAATACCTGATAACATCAGCGGACCTGCAACCCTGACAATTCCAAGAAAATATTTTACAATCCATAAAAAATAAAGAGGATAAGAAAACAAACCTGAAGACAGAGGACACCAGCAAGCTCTCAAGAAGAGTTGTCCCCCACCATATCCTGCGCACTCGTCCCAGACAGGGGCACAACCGTGGAGAGTGATTCTGAGCTCCCAATCATCAATTTGTCCGAAGAGATCCCAAATCCTTTCGCTTTCTTATTCCTCCCATCTGGTGGGCGACCCCCATTCCCACGCATATTTCCAATCTTAATACCGATGGAGACCCCCTTATCCTTCGCATTACCCCGGCCTGTCATCTTGCCCCTATCAGCTGGGCGGGGCGCGAGGACAGCCATATGATGCGTGTTGTCAAGAGCCTCTGAGACTAAGTTTGGCTCATCTCCCCGCATCAAGCGGACTCCCTTAGGCTTTTCCACAACAACTATAGCCAAATGCATGTCCTCGATTTTTCCATCCCCCTGATCATGCTCTTCCCCAATGGCTGCGGGAGGAAAACGACTATCATCGGTCTTTCTTTTATTAGATTCCTGCACGACCAAACGCTTCTCTGGTAAACATTCCACAAGCCCACCACTAGTACTGGGACTATCAGCTAGAACATTCCTTAATTTAGCCTTAACGAACGGGACAGTAACTGCGGTCGGTTGAGCCTTGACATGGAAGTCCACTTCACACTCCTCAACCTCTGTACTTAGCGTAGCAAATCTAGACTTGCTGCTGACCTGAGGAATACTTTTCGTGGCCTGAGTAGAAGAAGAAGATCCATTGGGAGCGGGTTTCCTCCCTCGTCTCTGTAGGACCATCCAAGGGCCATACTTATCATCCATGCTAGGACCATTCTTTTGAGTGTCTTTGGGGGCTGAAACTGGTGTCGGATTAGACGCTTGCTCTGACCCCCCTATAGGCCCTTTCTGGCCACATAACTCAACTGCATGCCCCGCCATGCCACAGTGATAGCAAATCGCTGGCAGCCCTTCATACACAATAGTTTGCATCTTGCCTCGAAAGAAGAAATATGGGAGTAAAGGTCTAGTCAAGTCCAATTCTACCGCTATTCTAGCGAACTTGCCTCTATCCGAATTGGAGGTATTGAAGTCAACTCGAATCAATTTCCCGATCTTGTTACCAATAGCACGAAGGACTTGCTTGTGGTAAAGGTGTATGGCTAGACCAGGAAAGCGGATCCATGCTGCAACTTTATTAATGCGGTCATTCTCGGGAGTAAAATCTGGGGACCAAGGCTGCACCACCAGGTACCTGCCAAACAACATCCATGGTCCATCCAAGAGAGCATGGGACGCATCCGATTGTAGGTCAAAGGATACAAGGAAGTAATTGCGCTCTAAATCGACCACTTTGAGACCCCCTTCTGGCCTCCACAAAGAATTAATGCGCTCACAAAAACTCTTGTACCCAATTGGTCGACCCATGAGTTTCGCGACAACAGCTTTTTTCCACGGTTTAGAAATTTTCCGTTCGAACGGATCTGAAATTTGAAGCTCAAACGTATCATCTCTATCAATAAATGCAATCCCAACTTGCTCTAAATTATCATCTTCCCTAACGGACTCATCAGACTCAACCTCTTCCTCAGAATCACAATCCATATCAAGATTAGCTCCCTTCCTAGCCAATAAAACATCTTTGAAAGAACCATGGGATGCAGATAAATGAACCTTGGTTTCTCCCCGCTGTTCTTGATTTTCAGTAGGAGCTGCAAATTGAAAAACCGGTGGAAAGTCCGCTGACTGGGCTACATGTGACAATGATGGAGGAACGGCCGGCACATGGGAAACAGGACTCGGATCCGCATCCGCGGACGGCACCATGGCGCAGCAACCAGCAACAAGACGCCTCTCGGATGAATTAATTCCAAATTCCAGCAAAAAGTACGGATTTAAAATAGATGAATAGTGACCGTCGTCGAAACTGCAATCCAACCCCACCAACCTGATCGGAATGTAACGGTGAGCAAAACCCCGGTCGCGGTGAGGCAAGCGATGGTCGGAAGGCGGCGCGTGGTCCCCACGCGCTGGCGAGTGGGGAAACGTGAGGGACCAGCCGGACGACTCCGGCGGCTGCAGAGGGCGCGTGGATTGGCAGAATTGGACGCTTCAAACGGCTCCAGGATCGTCTCGACCTCCCGCACCGAGCTAGAAGGGCGGTGAGAACGGAACGAATCCGGAACGTGACCGGCGGTAGATCAGCTACCAAATGCAGAAAGAGAGAGAAGGACTCCAACGGCTTTTTCTTTTCTTTTCGCCTTTCCTTGCCTTTCCTTGCCTTGCCTTGCGCAAAAAAAAGTGAACTTTTTTTTAGTTGTAACCGTGTTATTTGTTAGTAACCAGTTCCAACTTTTCTACATATAAAAAAAACACCACGTCCAACTAAAATTCTAAAACGCACGCAACTAAGAATTCTCATAAAAATAATAATAACGCAACTGTATATACACGTTCAATCTTTAAAAAAAGCTTAGGTTCCATGTTAATCAATCAAATTGGGCTAAATATGTCTATACATTTTACTCAAATCATTCCTTGTCGTGTGATTTAAAAACGAACACGGATGTGTGGAGCAAATGAGTTAAGAAAAATCTTACTTGCCATAAGATGATGAGGTCAACGATTTCATAAATTCATTATAGCATTCACGAGTTGCATTTGTTAATTATACTGATAATGTGCATCCTAAATCCGAAAATGTAAGTAATAACTATTTTATTGACATTGCTATTGTGTGCAGAAAATATGAATAAATATAGTGATATAAATTACTATTATCACTATTATTTTTATCATTGTCCTAATCAACACAACACTAATAATCTATTTAGATAGCGTTTGATTCACGGAATGTTATTTTTTCTCCCGACTCGGGAAAGTGATTGAAGGGGATGTTAATTTTTTTTGTGTTTGGTTGACATTTAAGATTCCCAAAAAAGTGACATTTTTTTGTTTGTTTTGTAATTGAGAATCCTAAGGGAAAATAAAAGTAATTACTATTCTACCTTCAATAAATAATAATTATTTGAAGTACAATATAATGTATATTTATATATTTTGAAATTGTGGATATTATGTTCTCAACCCATACTAGCAAGCATGACGAGCCGGACAGACCTGTCGTAATGAAGATGGGTATATCTACTAGCGACCATGGTATGTGAGAACAAGGCGAATTGCACCGAAATAAAGATGGGTATATCCTTGAGATATCCATATCCATTGACGAGGAAGCTCTGGGGGAATCTCAAGAGTAACAAATTGTTCGGTCTAAGAGGAGAAAATTGGGTGTTGATCAAACCGAGAAGCTCGTATGTATTCTTTGACGGTTTTGGGTTGGTGTTTAATTAGGGTACAAATAGATTTGATATATGAGGTAGTGGGTCGGGTAAAGGCTAGGTAAGGATTGACAAGGGGTAATTCAGTATTGGAGATTTTTTCTTCCTCAGATAAATAATTGATTTCGTATAAAAAAATCAACCTTATTTGAAGAAGTAGTTTGGAAAGCGGGTTGTGACTATGGGGAAGGTCGCAACAAACTTTTAGACATAGCTGGATAAACCTCATCCATCCTCCTTTCTTCTAAATTAGACAATATCATTCCTGGCTGTGAATGAAAAAATGAGCTTTAGGCTCCGCTACCAATATGCGCAATGGCTACCATGGATATGGAAAGTATGCATCTATAACTAAGAAAAAGAAATAGAAAAAAAAACAAGGGACTCGTTGAACATAATTGCTCAAGGTTGAAGCGTTGGTAGGTGATGTGCTAGCACAAGTATTGTCACTATGAACCCTAAAATATTTTTCTCAGTACCGTCATTATTAGTACCACGGTCATCATTAGTGGGAAAACATTAATAACTAGTAGTCATGCTTTCAAAGGAACCTAAACTCAAATCATCATCAAGCTTGCAAAGTCAAGTATTTTATAGCAAAATATGACACATTTTTCTCGCTATGCAAAATAAACTTAACTGTAATAATAAAATGTCTTCAAAATTTAGAGTGCGATAATACATCATGGAATTAGTAAGAAAAAACCCTAATATTTTGTGGTATTTAAAATATGGGTAACTAAATAATTTTAAAAAACACAACTTTCACTAGACTCAGGAAAGTGATTCCCTGACTAGGGACTCAGGAAAGTGAGGCTCCTCACCCGCTAGTCAGGGAATCACTTTCCTCCAAAATGGGAGAAAGTGGAGGAGTTAAGGAAAGTTGGATTTCAGAGAGTCTAACTTTTCTTGCGCCAACCAAACACAATAAAGTTCGAAATCTCAAATCTCTGAGTTACTTTCCCCCTTGATTTCGTGAACCAACCCACCCTACCCCTAGTAGCAATTGGCGTAAGGAAGAGAGAGTTAGTGACATTCAAAGAAAATAGTAGTGTAGTTGTGATCGTGGATGGTGATACTGAATATGATTAGAACTCAAGCCATAAAATTATGGGGAAAAAATAGTGATGGTGGCCAATAACGCGACAATATTAAAAACAATACGGTAATAGTGTGAATAGTTTTCTTAAGAATACTGAAATGATGAGAAAGGCTACGTTTGAAAATTTTTGAAACAGAAAATGAAGATAGAAGATTGCGTTCATTGAATTTCCTTGACTTTTGCCTGTACATGTACCCAAAATTTAAGATTAGATGCATCAATGAACACAGAGACAGTCGTTCATGGCAGCTCGTGTAGAACACACGCGCCTGCCTCCAAGATGCCAACCTCTAATGATGTGATGATTAGGAAGCTAAACCTAATTAGGTTCTCTGATTAGCTCAACATTAAACTATTGTACTTTCAACCATGTGCATGTTGGTACACCTAACCATAGTGTTAAATAATGGTAATGGCTAAGGTACTAGGAATTGGTAACCGTATCGTAATATATAACGATAAAACGTACAGTCGATCAAGGATACGACATGCTACCGGTAACATAAGATATTGTCGTATCTCTACTTTACATACATGTATCAGGTAACGTAACAGATTAGGATATTAACCCCACTTGTTGCCGACAAACATCAATCAACATTAAAAGCATTGGACCTACCTTAAGCCTCATCATCATCATCATGGTCCACCACCGCACAACTGTTTGAAAGGTCATCATTGCCATCTCCACTTATCTAACCAAAAAACACCATCATTGCTATCTCCATCATCACTTAACCATCAAATCAGTTAATATTATACTCAAAGAAAGGTTACCAACTCCCACCTAGGGGGAGTATAAATATGTCACCCCCCTCCGGTGCTTTTTCAAGTATCCTCACGAGGAACAACACCATGCACACTATTGTACCAACAGTAAGATTTGACAAAAATACCCTTACCCGGTTCACAAGGTTATCATTTGGTTGCTAAAGCTCAATCCTCTTCTTGCAAGCTTCTTTAAATTTGAGAAACACGCGTTTCCAAAAAAATTCTACCTAATGATTTTAATTTTCGACAAAAGTAACTCTGTTTATTTTATTTTATTACATTATGGTTTAGGTATATATTTATTTTTATCCCTCCACTTTCTAAAATTATTCCAAATTATCCTTTTCGACGTCAAAGAATAATACCTGTAGCTTGTTGTGCACTGCATAATTTTATTCAAATGTAAGATAGAGCTGATCAATTACTCACAGAACATGGTAGAGAAAGTGTAGAGAATTTTTATAAGGACAGAGTCGGTGTAACGTAAGAAGGTATTCCAGTGGATATGTCTCAACAAACACAAATAAATATTGTTAGAGAAGATATTGTCTATCAAATATGGGTTCATCATAATAATTGGTAGAATGTGAGGCATTAACAAGTTAAATTGAATATGTTTTTAATGTCATTAATTTTTGTATTCACGTAATGAACAATACTTTATGACTATTTTATATGTATTTTATTTCAACGTACGATCATGAATTAGTATAATTATATTTGATTTTAAAAAAATTAAAATAGACTAGTAGTTTTATCCTTTTTTTTTATAATGTTCATGTTTTGGTTCACGAGATCATGAATAAAAACTATTAGCCCAAACGAAAGATTCGTGGGATGATGCATCAACCCATGACCAAACTGTTCAAATATCAATAATAATAACTAAGTAAATCAAAGTCTTAGATTACCACAAGTACTCATTAACATATTAAATAAAATAGCTAACTTTATATATTTATTTCATTAATAAATTATTAATAGGTTGACGATATATTTTAATTTTAATTTTTTTTAATTATATTTTAAGAATTGTATTTATTAGTTTCTTAATCATTGCAAATAGAAATAAATAATATCATGATTTTTTCATTAAAAACATGCTATTACTTAGCAAAAAAAAAATGTTATTTGAATAAAATTGAAGTTTTCGTTTTTCAAAATTTTCCGGAAATAGTTGTCACGTGAACACAATCTCTAGTTTTTTAATCTGAAAAATCTTCATATTTAGTACGAAATGAGTACGATCTCCAATTTTCCACTGAAAAAAAAAACAAAGATATTTCAGAAAACTAGAAAAGAAAGGGAAAATTTCCTCTACTAAACCGACCTTATATTTTCGAAACTTTCAATCTGGTAGTAAGGAAGAAAGTGATACATAATCATGCTTTCACGAGAAAAGTAAATTCTTATATTTTGACTATTATAATTATTGTTTTTATCTCTATAATGAAAACTATTTTATTTACAAATGCTTATCATACGATCATAAAAAAAATATTAGTAGTGGAAGTTAAAAGTTGGCTATTTCTTATTTATTAGTTTTAAGTTTTCATCAAATAAAATGTTTAATTTATTTTGATTGCGCAGTAAATTTATAATAATAATAATGATAATAATAATTAATAATTCTATAATTATAAGCTTTTATGCGAGGGCATCGACATTGGGCCTCTTTATTCAATATCCATAAAAGATGGGCCTGTTGAATCACGAAATCATCCAAAGTCCACGCCATTAACAACAAAACGGGCCAGTCACAGTAACCGCCGTAACACCACTTCGTTCAATTTACAACATCAAAGTTAACAAATCCATCCACGAATCGGAACCAATTGGCGTTGGCTTGGCACGTACACAGATTAGATCCGATCATCAAACCAAAATCCTTCCGAGCTGAGTCCGACCCGCTGAGCTTGCTCACCAACTCAGCGATGGATCCGGCGAGCTCGCCACTAGGAAAACTGCTGCTGGAGGAGATCGCTCCTGTAGTAATGGTGCTCTGTACACCTCTTGTTGAAGAAACCTGCCGCAAAAACGGCCTCTCCTTTATCGACATGCTTACTCCATTCTGCAACTTCGATAACATCGATGGTTTGTACCTGAAACACATACGATTGTGTCCATGTATATTTCTAGCTAGTTGTTTGGTTGGAGTTCCCATTTTGAATTTTTGTCAATGTAGTGCCTGTGCGGACATCGAGTGATCAACCTTACAGGTTGCAGAAGTTCAAGTTGAGATTGATTTACGAGTCTGATATTTGTCAGCCAAATTTAGAGGTAAAATGCTATGCTGAAAATGTGCATGTTTGAAAAATGATTTGCATTCGTGTATGAATAGTAGAATTATAATTCGTTTTTACGATATGTTTGACTTCGCCCATGGTTTGAGAGTAGGTAGCTAAGAAGCAATTGAAAGAGGTTATTACTCAAGCTGGGGAGAAATATGATTCAGAAATGCACTCAGATCCACCTCCTATTAGTGGCATACTTGCTAGTAAGTTAAATTCGGGTTCTGCACATGTATATTTGCCAATATCCAGGTGTTTTACTACTCATGCATGCTATATTCATTGGTTAGTCTCAGTTTCTGTTGTTGCAATGTAGTAGTTTTTATCTGTTTCATGTGCAGTGATTTGTTTATGTTAATTTGCAAGCATACATACATTTTGGGCTTATATGGTTGCTTGTGGAACTTCATTTGATAAATAATTGATGCTTGTGCAGGCTCTGAAGCTCAAATTTTACCACCATGGATTGAGTTTTTCAATAAAGAGCTTGTGCGTACTGTCTCTTTCTCGGACCATGAAACTTTTGACCATCCTGTGGCATGTATGCTCTTAGAAAGTGTTATAATTTGTTTCTTTTCCTCCTTGTGATCAATGTTTGTCTATTATGTAAGATAGCTTCTCATGTTCTATTCATACCCAAATTAATGTGCAGGTCTTTTGGCTGTTTCTTCAAAGGATGAGCAGCCTATCAGCAAATTTGTTGATCTTTTCAACAGTAATAAGTTGCCTTCTCTTCTTATTGATGGTGCAATGGATCCAAAGATTTTGAAACATTTTGTAATGGTGCACGATAATCAAGATGGTGCCACAGAGAAGTATAGTGATCCTTTCTTTTCTCTGTTTGTAAGAAATTAAACGTTAATAAGCATACCAATATAATTGTAATAGGTTTAGGAGCGTATTTGAACTTATAGTTAGGCCTTTATAGTTACTTTACCATCTAAGCTTTCTGAGTGTACCCTGTCCTATTTCTAACTTGATGCATTGTAGAGAGGTCGTCCATGTTGTTATTGTCTATTATGTTCTATGTTTACTATAAGCAGTCTTTACATATATATAACATTTCATGCATTTTCTGAGATTGTTCCTTTGAGATAAGTGTTAGCAGCTTGAGTAATGCTGGGTTCTGCAACTTATTTCTTGGTTTTCAGGGCAACAAAAATGCTCTCCGAGATGAAAAGTACATATGGATCAAATGACTGTCAATTACTTTGCATTAATTCTTCTGAAGATGGGCCCATAGATCATCAAGATAGCCCATGGTCACCTTATGTATGTTACTTTCAAGAAATCCATCTTTTCCTGTTTTGAAAGTCTCTCTCATTTTTTGTAAGCTTTGTTTGAAATACTAAGATTAAAGGCTATAGTCTTGTGTACTTCTGTGACAGAAATCCAATGCATCATCCAGTCAACGTCTTGGTTGCTTCCTTAACACTGATGATTTTAATGAAGTAAGTTGCTTTCCCATGTTAGCTATGAAGAATCGTAGCCACCATTTCATTGTTTTCTTTCTCTCTTTCTTATTTTGGTCCCAATTGCTGTGAGATTTAACTGGGACATTCCAAAATTTTGGAACAGATTAGAGACTTGATGCAAGAGTTATCTTCAAGGCACATCATCCCACATATGGAACAAAAAGTTCGTCTGCTCAATCAGCAAGTAGGGGATCTCCAGCTTTTCTGTTTTCTTTGAGCTATTGTTTGAGGGGATTTGTTTCCTCTCTAATGCATCTCCTAATTGTTTATTTGTTTTTTCGTTACCCATTCTGTTTAGGTTTCTGCAACTAGGAAAGGATTTAAAAACCAAATCAAAAACTTGTGGTGGAGAAAAGGAAAAGAAGACACGCCAGATTCCTCCAATGGCCCTATGTATGTTTCACAAATATGCTTCCTCTTTCCCTGTCCATTCTGCCTTTATTGAAACATCTTTCTTTAAGTTTCTCTAATTTAGGTTTCATTTCCTATTGAAGGTATACATTTAGCTCAACTGAATCTCAGATTAGAGTTTTGGGTGACTATGCCTTCATGTTACGAGATTATGAGCTTGCATTGTCAAACTACCGCCTTATTTCCACAGATTATAAACTTGATAAAGCTTGGAAGCGCTATGCTGGGGCACAGGTATCTTCAAATCTATGTTTTCTTATGTGTCCCTTCTTTTGGCCCTTTTTCCAGTCAAGCCTATAATTCTTTCCAGGTTCTCACAGAAGCTACATTTTCTTTTTGCTCAAAAATTAGTTGTATGTTTTTTTGTGTGTGTGTGTATGAAACACATCCATAAGGGAGTGTCTTTCTTGGAGTGCTCTTTTCTCTAATGGATATTGTATAGAGGTCCTCTGAAACAAGATCTTATAAAAACGATTTTTTTGGGGCAGTACTTTTTTCCAGGAGCTTGTTAAATGCTTCTAATTTAGTGGTTGGATCTAATTGTGTTTTTTTTACATACTTCTAGTTTCTATAGTTATTTTTTATTACTTGAAAGCATTTTTTTACTTTTCTTGTGTAATATTTCATTATTGTGCAGCTTTATGATACATAGGGATTGTTGTTTTAGTCTGCTGTTAAGACCTCCTATGAATTGTTGTCTCACCTTTTGCTTGCAGGAAATGATGGGACTTACATTTTTCATGCTGGATCAATCAAGAAAGGAAGCAGAGAATTGCATGGAAAATGCATTTAATACATATATGGTACGTTCAATCCTTCCTTGATTTCCTTAAATTATTATATTCACTTAGTTTGTCCTATGCTGTGAACCTTCTTGATGAGTACTTCTATTTAAATCGATTCATAGGTAATTAGTTTGTAGACCTTGAAGCTCAGTGGTTGGGTGGTAGGATTACTAATATGTGTCAGACCTCAGGCTTCCCAACACACAATGTGTGGTGGTTACTTTGCCACCTGTGTTTTAGTCAACTGAATTAATAAATAAGTGAAGGCCACCTTCTTATTTTCCCTTTCAACTTATGGTTTTACTTGATGAGTCTGGTATTCATGCAGAGGATGGGGTCATCTGGTCAACAAAATGCTACTCGCTGCGGTCTCTGGTGGATAGAAATGTTAAAAACTAGATATCAATATAAAGAGGCTGCCACCATTTACTTCCGCATTTGCAGTGAGGTACTACCCTGTATATTTGGCAAAACAAAGTGGATACGTGTCTCCTCTCATTAAAATTTCTTTCCTCAGGATTTGTTGCATTCAGCAGTTATGCTTGAGCAAGCGTCTTATTGCTACCTGTTGTCTAGACCACCCATGTTACACAAGTATGGATTTCATCTTGTTCTTTCTGGTGATCGCTATAAAAAGTGTGATCAGGTAACTATACTGGTGGAAGAATCTACACACAGCCCATTATTTGGTTTTCTTCTGAATACATTCCCTTCTCACTTCTTCAGATTAAACATGCAATTCGCACATATAGAAGTGCTGTGTCCGTTTATAAAGGAACTACCTGGAGTTACATCAAAGATCATGTAAATTTCCATATTGGACAGTAAGTTGTTTTTTTAATCTTATTTTCTTTCTTGCGAAATTTGAGACTGTGTTTTTTAACTCTATATAGCCAGAGTTTACACTGTGAACTCTGTGGGGTTGTAGAATTTACTATGTACACACAGAAATTCCCTTAATACTGGTTATTCAATATAGGTGGTATGCTTTTCTTGGGATGTATGATGTGGCTGTTACACATATGTTGGAAGTCCTGGCCTGTGGCTATCAGTCAAAGACTACACAGGAGTTATTCTTGAGAGACTTCCTTCAAATTGTCCAGGTGACTGCTGCTTGTAGTTCCTTTCAGTTTTTTCTTTTCCCCCTTGGTAGTTGTTTCTAGAGTGGCACAATGGACCTTCAAGGTTTGGAAGAATTTGCTCATCTCTGGTGTGCCACTGTTAGATCTTCTCAATCTTTGTGGTTACTTTGTAGTTTCTTGAATCTAAGGGAACATAGAAAGATTTCCCCTCTGTTTGTTTTTCTTGGGGTAATAAATATTTCTTTCCTGAATTTGGATGTCTTGTTCTTGGGTAATGCAGAAAGCAGGGAAAACATTTGAGGCGTTTAGACTTGAATTACCAGTTATCAATGTTGCATCACTTAAGGTTATTTTTGAAGACCATCGAACCTATGCATCGCCTGCAGCAGTAAGCGGACTCTTTACATTACCTGTTATCCACATTTTTTTTTTGGTCTCCCTCCTTGAGGATGTCTTGTTGTTTTGGTACTGCTTCTCCTTTGTTTTATTGGTGTTTATCGCAAACATATTTCACAAATTTATGTTTCTTCATTTTGAGTAACACTTACACAGACATACAAACACACACTGTTGGGTGATACTTAAGATGGCCTTAGTAAGGTGTTTGGAAGGAATCTTTGGTTTTATTTTTATATTTCTAAAAGTATAGTATCCTTAGTTCTTCCTATGAACTGGTCATTTAACTTTTCACAAGTGAGTACCAATCATCCAGAAGAAAGTATTTTGGTATATCATAAAATGCGCTAACAAATATGGCACTTGAATTTTGTGAAACAATTTTTCTAAAGGTACCATACATGTTATACTCTTGTTACTGATTGCCTTTGATCATAATGTTCTTACTAATTGATCCTCTAGAAAGCAGTTTGCACAAATTGATGCTAGTTACATGTTAATTTTCAGGCTAGTGTTACAGAAAGTTTGTGGCGCTCATTAGAGGAGGATGTGATTCCATCGCTGCCTACTGTTAGGACAAACTGGCTGGAATTACAATCAAGACTTCTGCCTAAAACCTACAAAGATTCAAATATTTGTGTGGCTGGAGGTATGAAGGTGAAAGTAATTTTTTTGAAAAAGTATTTAGTACGTGTTGCTAATGATTATATTTGAGGGGTATAGACTTCTACTATTATTAGTTTTTTTTCATGCTAAGTTGCGTTGGGTTAAATGGGGACATTATTCTGTTGCATTATTAATACTTTTGTTTAATCTTTTCTCCTTTTTTTTGGTGTTTTCAGAAGCAATAAAAGTTGATATTGAATTCAAAAACCCTCTGCAAATACCTATTTCGATTTCTAGTGTTTCTTTAACGTGTGAGTTTTCTCCAACAACAGATGAAACAAAATCTGGTGAGTTATTACAAGTTTCTCAACTATTATTTTCTCTCTCTTCTCCCCTCTTTTTGGATGTCACGTCAAATTTAATGATGGTGCAGATCCAAGTAGCTCAATCACTGAACTTCGAGATGACAGAGAATGTAAGAATGCAGGGTATGAATGTGAACAACTGAAACCTTCCTGAATCTTTTGTTTTCAGGCTCTTGTACTCCTTTCATATTATATACTCTTTCATCTTCTAAAATTGGATATTTGTGTGATAACTGCAGGGATACAGTGTCTGACAGTTCCTTATTTACATTGTCTGAGGTCAACTTTTCATTGTTAGGCGGTGAAGCTAGATTGGTGAGTGCTTACTAAGAACCATTGAATGCATGGGGATTCTTTTCTGTCTAAGACTTACTACTTGTTTCACACTTCAAATTTATAAGCTATATCCTTGTCTTCTGTGCATACATTGATGAGAAGAAATGGTCGATTGATTGAACTATAGTGTCAAATTCACATACATAATGCAAATGGTGAGTGCTACTCACACATTTCATGATGATTGACCTTTGAACCATTTGCATTCTGTATGTGAATTTGACAGCTGTGTTTGCTCCACTCCAACATGAGAAAGTAATGTGCATGACTCTCTAAGTAAAACTGTGTGATCTTGTGAAGGCTTCGGGATGCAAAAGTTATGAATCCCTTAGTTGGTTTTATGGTTATAGCTGCAATAGATTGAAGCAGGAACTAGGGGTTTCTAAATTGAAATGATTACATCTACCATTGATCTAATATTTGCTCCTGGTGCCTCAAAATAACTTTAAAAAAATCAACCAGTTAAGAAAATGGATTCTCTAATTTCTTAGTTGGGGGAGGGCCTGAAAAAATTCCTTTTTCTTTTTGAGGAAGATACAATGAAATAAATAAAATAAAAATGTATGGTAGTGCAGTAACTGAGCTACATGTGGCTGAGCTATCTTGGCAGTAACATTACTATGGGAAAAAATGATGCAATCAAAGTTAAGCTTCCCCTACCGCTTCCATTCTCGCTTTTGAGAAAGGAGGACCACAATCTGAGTTTGCATGAGCTGGTGAAATTTGAAGTCCAGTAGGAAAGTAGTGAAAATCTTACTCTGTTGCTGGAAGTTTTACGCATTGCCCATTCATTTAACAGGTGCAACTCACAGTTACTGCCAGAGAAGAAGGTGCTCTAACAATTATCGGCATTAGATGGAAATTGTCAGGTTCTGTCTCTGGTTTTTACAACTTTGGGTCCAATCTTGGGAAAAATAAAATTGCAAAGGAAAGGAGGACAGTTAAGCATTCTCCTGGCGTTGACCTGAAATTTATAGTGATTAAGGTCCATCATATCTTCCACCTTCTTCCTCTTGCTGTTGAATTTGCATTGTAGTCCGAGGATCAAGTGCCAATGATTTTTCTTTATTTATATTCATCCCTTTTCAGTCCCTACCCAAGCTTGAGGGCTCCATTTGCTCTCTACCTGAAAAGACATATGCAGGAAATTTACAGCATCATGTCTTGGAATTGAGGAACCGATCAGAGTTTTCAATAAAGGTATGCACCCCCACTCTGCATGCCACACACACACACACACCACCTCCGCCAGCATCTCAGTGTCACATCCTGCTTTTAACTTGTGCTGAAATAGGTTGTGTGGGGTTTCAATACCTTGATTCATTGGGATGTTGAATAGGCTTGCCTCATAAGCCACTGGTTTGATAAGTTTAGTGTTTGTATTAGCTAAAAGTCTTGGGTTTGTAACCAAAGGATCATACTTGAATATTGTGAGGATTGCATAAAATGTGATGGGGTGGGAGTTGTGGGTCTGTCTTCAAATTCTTCTTCCCAGGACATCGCTGAGACCATCAATGTCAAGAGACTCCTTTACTGACCATTTTCTGAAAAACTGGGAACAAATTACTTGAATTGCTGCTACAGCCAACCCAAGCCGTGTTAATCTTGTTTCTGTTTGGTTTTTAAGATGCATTAGAATAGTTACTTTACATGTTCTTTTTTGACAGAATCTGAAGATGAAGGTCAGTAATCCTAGATTCCTTTGTATGGGGAACCAAGAAGACTTGAATTCAGAAATTCCTACCTACCTACAGAGAAGGACAAACATTGAACCAAGTGGTCTACTTGCTGATCCTAAAGCAGTGTCTCATGGTGTTTTTCAATTTCCTGAGGTCTGTCTCCAACTTTCCATTTTGCGTCATTTTTTGTGAGTAACACCAATATTTTGTCAATTCATCTGTTGTTATGTGCAACATTGTGCATTTCGTTTGCATCACTTTTCAGGGTGTGTCAATACAAGGGGAAACTCCGTTATTGTGGCCAGTTTGGCTTCGAGCAGCTATTCCTGGAACAATGTCCTTATACATTGTTATCTACTATGAGATGGGAGATGCAGCAAGTGGCATGAGATACCGCACTCTGCGCCTGCATTATAATTTGCAGGTTTGCCTTTGAATTTTACAGAGATGAATTCTTGGTATGATTTGTTTTCCGTGGTTTGAATTTGACAAATCCCAAGGGCCAG
The DNA here is from genome assembly GCA_963691705.1 of Viola odorata. Classification (NCBI taxonomy): domain Eukaryota; kingdom Viridiplantae; phylum Streptophyta; class Magnoliopsida; order Malpighiales; family Violaceae; genus Viola; species Viola odorata. The sequence goes on along the minus strand of OY829543.1, from coordinate 55,069,478 downwards.
ATATGGTTCTTCCCTCCTGGAGTTAAATAAAGCTGTGAAGCCAATGGGCATTTAGCTCATTGGTTGTCTGGTGCAAAGTACCAGTAGGGACTCGGACTCAGGTTCGAATCCCACCTTCGCCTATTATAAAAAAATAAACTGTGAACCTAAGCGGGAAAAGCCAAACTGGTGGTTCTTAATTGTCATTAACCAATTCAAATCCACTGCTGGTTATGATCAGATTGAGCTTGTATATGTGGATATTTGGATTTTTTTTGTTGCTAAGGAGTATTTTCCTCATCACTAAGGGAAAAGATTTCACATGTTTTACTTGTGTTATAGGCGTACAGTTTCTACTTGTGCTCATCTGTTTTTTTCTTTTGTAAATCATCATTGGTTTTGTGCTTTGAAAAGCTAAGTATTGTTGATTGGCTATGCGTATCATTCTTTATTGATTGGCTGTGCATACCATTCTTTATTTGATCAATTTCTTCTTGTTCATTCATTGGAAATTTATCAGATTTTACTTTTTCCAATAGGTGTTACCTTCGCTGGATGTGTCATTTAAAATCTCTCCTTGCCCATCAAGGTTGCAAGAGTACCTTGTGCATGTCGATGTTGTCAACAAAACTAGTTCAGAGAGTTTCCAGGTTAATCAGTTATCAGCTGTTGGACAGCATTGGGAAATTTCACTGCTGCAGGCTGTTGACACCATCTTCCCTTCAAAATCTCTAATTCCTGGTCAAGCATTGTCATGCTTCTTTGTGCTCAAGGTTGGTAGATCTTGTAGTTCGGGGTTTTGAATTGTTGATATTATTTCCAATTTACCTTATTGTTTTCCTCCTGCATGCCTTTGGGTCAAACTTGTTAGTTGTTCTGCTCATCATGCTTCGATTTCCTTTGAATCTTGTATCAACGACTAAAGCTCTGTGCATTTTGACTGCATCCTATGAGGGACCTTTTTCACTTTTATCTTTTATACACGTCTACATGTTGTGCTCACCGATGTCCAACTCTTTGTTTCTTCCTTGTAAGGAGCCTGTTGAGGTTCCACAGCTTGTGTTATGGTGATGCCTAAACATCTTGCTCCGCTTCAAGCCCCACCCCTAATTAGCTTTGTTATATCAATGCTTTAATGCTATATCCGTAATTTATGTTATCGTGGAACTTCTTGGAAACTTATAGTGTTTCTTTCATGGTTGAGTTGGCTCATTCATTTTAAATATCACGTGATTTGATTCTGCCTTTTAATCTTCGTGACCCCATTTATCTTTTGCCTTAGGGTTGTGAGAAATCGGTTACAGAAGAAAAAATCTCCTCCTTTTCCCCTCACATTGGATGCGATGCTAAGTTGGCCCCTAAGGATAGCTCAGGGGCTCTTTTTGATGTATATAGCTCACCTTTAGCCGATTTCCATGGTTCTGAAAGAATATCCAGTCAGGTTGGTAATTTTTATGAAATATTACTATGATTATTACTTTTACTTTGAAGCAAGAGAGTATTTTATCAATTAGCCAGAATTCGCTGGGGGGAAATAGGTACAGATGCTGGAATAGCTGAACACACCATAGGGTGCGGAAGGAAAACATAGTAGCAATGAGGGCAGCAAAAACACCGACATCAAGCTGATCTCAAAATAATTGGAAAATAAGTAATTTGAAAATAAATAAAACAGAGAGGGGGGGGGGGTGGGGGGGTGGGGGGTGGGGGTGAGGGGATTGAAGGTAGAAAGAGTGGAAGAATGGGAAAAGCAATGAGAAGGGATTGAAAGGGCAAGACATGAAAGAAGGTGATGAAGAGAAGAAAAATCAAGGAAATAAAAAAAAGAAACGAAAAGAAGAGGAGGACATGGGGAGGTGGGGTGTTTGTGGTGCTTCCTGAGAGAGAATAATAGGTTTTAGCTTGCAGAGGCAGTAGCTTTAGTCCGCTTCAATTGTTATCAAAATTCTGAATCACCTTTTTGGTTTGGACCGAACAATATGCTGCATTATTTTTTATGTTGTCAACCAAGTTATAAGAAACAGGTTTAGTACATTTTTTTCCTTCTATATGATGGAGGAACGAGAATAGTAAATGGGTTTGTGGTTGAAAATTTTGCTATAGGCAATTCTTTTACGTATATTCTTTTGGTATTATATTTGTTGCTAAAATTGATGGTTTGAGTGTTTATTGTCTTGTAGCAGGAAGGTTTGAACACAGTGGATTTTGTGTTGATCTATCAACAACTGGAAAGTGATATTAACCCCAAGGTTTCAGATTCATCGCCTGTGTTTTCTCATCATGCATGCAATTGCAGGCAAGAATTTATTAAAACTCTCTTATCTAGATTTAAAACAATGCTAGTTACCCTCTATTCTGGTTTTCTCAAGTCTTCCTCACTCCACATTTTGTTAACACTGGTTTTCGGATTTTCCTTTTACAGTACTGAGAGCAGAAGTCCGATATCATGGGTAGTTGATGGGCCTCAAACAAAATACCATAACTTCTCAGATTCTTTTTGTGATATAAACTTGAAGATGACGATATACAACTCGTTGGATGCTGCTGCGTCTGTAAGCATTAGGACACTTGATTCTAACAGTGGCGGTGATCAATCAGTTGAGGCATCTACAGTTACACCTGGAAATCAATCAGGGTGGCATGACGTGTCTTTAGTAAATGACATTAAGACCACTTCTACTGTTCCTCAACCCCACATCAGAAAGCCAACATCACCAGAAATCGTTTCTCCGTTCATTTGGTCCGGCTCAAGCTCCACTACAGTTGAGGTCGGGCCTCAGTCCTCAGCCGAAATTCCTCTTCAGATAAGTGTATTCTCACCTGGGACGTACGATTTGTCAAACTATGTCTTGAATTGGAATCTTCTATCTGTCAACGATAGAAGACAATCTTCGGGGTCCATTCCAGGATACCTGTACCATCTTACCATACTCCAATCAGATTGAGATTTCACCCCTTTTTCCCGGGATCATCCTCTCTATGGTGCAGTGTAGTGTAGGATAGAAGAGATTGAATTTACTACTAATTTTGTAAGTTTGGCTTGTAAATTATTCATTCCATGTATGCCATTATTTTTTCCACCACAGAAATAGGAATCAGGCGGAGAGGTGGAGTGACTTAGGGAAACAAATTACATCCATTTTTGGTCCTTGAAATAATAGTGAGATTGAAAGTTAATCCACTCTTTTCTTATTTTGCGTACTTGTGGGGCTGCTTCTCCTCGACTAAGAACTTCTGACTTCTTAAAATCAACTTCTCACAACTCAAGTTATCGGTATTGCAAGGTAAGCTGTCTCATTTCGTACGGTCCCTTTCTTCACCAACTACTGTATGAGATAATCCTCAAATAATAGTATTATCTTCATGAATGTTAAGGGACATGCATGAAATGAAACCTCTTTCTTTCATATCTTGTTAATTAACTGATATTACAGTAAACGACCCTAAAGCAATTTGCTTATAATTAAATGTCGCATGATTATGATAAGTAGATTTGCTCATGCGATTCGTTGACAATGCTCAACACTGTTGCGACAAAATATACGAATGCTCCTCTAGTTAATCGATCTTTTACCGAAGGAGATGAACGAACATGTCTGCTAAGTAGCTGAACCACCCCATGATGATGGATGTAACCTTCGAAAGGAAAACGCAGTAAGGTGTGCTGAATAGGTGACGAACAATTGAAAAGAAAACGCAGCACGGTGTGCAATGGCTTTGTGAGACCGGAGGTGGTGTTTTCTTTTCTTTTTAAATACGTAAAAGAAAAAAAGTCCCCTAAATGAAGATGGGCCCAAATTATCTATCTCCAAGGAATCTAAAATTCTACTACTACTACGGCTCTGTTTGGCAGTCCAGTTTAGTGGGGAAATGATCAGTGGGGAAATGTTCAGTGGGAAAACAACATCTGGGAAACGGAGGGTGCTGTTTGGTAGTCCAGTTTTCCAAAACTATGACTTAGATGTAAAATGACCATAAAGTGCATAATTCATTTTAAGTGTTTAATGGTTTTTTTTATATATTTTTAATCAATTTATTTATAATCTAACATCTAATAAAATTAATCTATATACCATAAATAAGACATTGAGCCGAAATAAATTGAGAGTGATTTTAAATTTGAGAGTGATTTTACGGATGAATGTCGAAATAAATTGATGGATTTTGTTGGAATGGATGTAGGGAATGTGTGGTCAAAATTTGAGAGGATTCGGAGAATATTTGGGGGAGATTCGAAGAAGAAAATCGATTTTGGAGGTGAAGGGGTCGGGTTGGAGGAGGGAGAATTTTCTGGAAAAAGTGAAGAAGAAAAAGGAAATCGCGATTTTATATAGGGGAAATAGTTTTTACCACCCCTGAACTATCGTCGAAAATCAAAAACCTCCCATGAACATCATTTTTTGAAATTCGCCCCCCTAGACTATTGTTTTCGAGCAAAAAACCCCTTATGTCCATAATTAAATCAATTTTTTTTGTGAATTCTTGGAATTTTTTACAATGTTTCTTGATTTTTAGGTTAATTACATTTTTTCGTGAATTTTTACATTTTCTTTAGATTTTTTGCAATTTTTTTAAATTTGTAAAAATCCTTGGCGTGATCACGCTAAGGTCTTGGCGTGATCACGCCAAGGAAAAAATACCTAGCGTGAATCACATTGGAGTATAAAAACCCATTTTTAAAAAATTAATAAAAATAGGAAAAATTGATCTAGAATTACTTATCTTGAGATAAAGATTTTATTGTGGTAGTTTTTAATTTATTTTATTGGTTATATAAAGTAAAAAAATTAAAATGAAATGAAAAAGAAAAAAAAAAAGGAGAGAGAGAAGCCAAATGGAGTTCCATTTGGCTGCTGGAGCAATTTGCTCCAGCCCGTGAATGTCAATTTTACTGGGTTGGCAACCCAAAATGACCCTTTTTCATTTGTGAAATGGTGTGTACCAAACACCAAAATTTCATTTTGGGTTGGGAAAAATTGGGTTGGGTACCCAACCCCAAACCCCAAACAGCCACTACTACTACTCGAACCAAAGTCAGTCGTGCGTAGTAAATTCCAAACCAACTCGACTAAGTCCTGCCTTTTTCCAGACGAAACACGGAAAGCGCCACATGTCGAATCCATTTTAATAAAAACCCAGAAAAGAGAGACAATTCTACAAAATCATCCCCACGCGCTTTCCTTTCCAACAAATAACACCAACGAACGACTGTTCACTCTTTCCCCTTCCCGCTACGAAGTTTCTTCCACCACTTTTCACGAAAGAAAATTCCAACCCGTGTCAATTTCTTTTAAACCTAAGTTTATCCTCTGAGACTGAGTATATACTCCCTCCCTCGTACATGTCGCCCACTGTTTATGCACGCGTCTCAAGGAGGTCGGATGACTCACTATTTGATTCAAAAAATTCCGTGCTTTTTTTCTAACGTACGTACGTCTAAAAAAAAATCGAGACAAAATTATCTGAATCATCCGGTTTTCTTAAAATGCGTGCAAATAGTAAAAGCGACAAATATATATAGGAGGGAGTATAAGAGTTGAATTTACGATGTTTATTTATGATTTTTACTTTAAAAAAAATGAGGATATCGAATTATCATACCAGTTCTTTTGTCTAGTCCTTCACTTTAAAACCAGTTCAAAAGAACGTCAGATTTGACCATACCCACCCCTCCCTCCTCTCTCTCCCATACAAATAATAAAAACCTCTCCCTCCCCTCTTTATGCATCTACAGCAATACCATTCAATACCCATCTGCTCAGTTTTAATTCCTCACCTAATTAACAACTGGGTTTTATTTCCTCGTACAATTTTTTATTAAAATTTACAGCCATGAACGATTTGTTTTCCGGCTCCTTCTCTCGCTTCCGAAGCGAATCAATCTCCTCCCCCGATCACCAAAACCAACACGTCATCCAAATGGGTGCCATCTCCGAATCAGCTACTCCGTCGACTAACAGTGTCAATCTCGACAAGTTCTTCGAGGACGTCGAATCGGTGAAGGACGAGCTCAAGGAGCTCGAGCGGCTGAATCAGAATCTTCAGTCCTCTCACGAGCAGAGCAAGACGCTGCACAACGCCAAAGCCGTCAAAACCCTCCGGTCTCAGATGGATGCTGACGTGGCGCTCGCGTTGAAGAAGGCCAAGCTGGTCAAGGTTAGATTGGAGGCCTTGGACCGGGCCAACGCGTCGAACCGGAGCCTACCTGGCTGTGGGCCCGGATCCTCGTCGGACCGTACCAGGACGTCCGTTGTGAACGGGCTGAGGAAGAAGCTGAAGGATTTGATGGAGAGCTTTGTTGCTTTGAGACAGAAGATCTCGTCGGAGTATAAAGAGACCGTACAGCGGAGGTATTTTACGGTCACCGGCGAGAATCCCGATGACAAGACGATTGATCTCTTAATATCTACAGGTCAGTATCTTTGTTGGGTGATCAACATTATTAGCTCTTTTTATCAAGAGATATTTCCCAAGTTTGACTTCCAAATTTAGCTCAACTTTTTCTTAAAATTGGAACTATTCGATGGACAATTTATTAGAATAGCAATCTGAACCAACGTTATTTCACAGTTAATTAGTTCATCGACGAAAATTGAAGAGAATCATGATATTCGCCTTTTGATCAATATTGATTTGAGTCAACGGCTTGAAACTTTACAAATGTTGCTTCATGTTTAACTTAAGATGGATTTGTCCATCTAGTCTTGTTAAGATCATTAGTATTGTTCTTTGAGCAATGATATTTTGGCAGAAAAAATGGGCAGAAAAAATAAGCAGATGGTAATTCTGGAAATAAAATGATCATTTTATTTACAAAACTGCCACCACATATTTACGAAACTGCCATCACATATTTACAGAATTGCCATCTGCCCATTTTTTCTGCCCATTTTTTCTGCCAAAATATCATTTCTCTTGTTCTTTTGCGTTGGCTAATTTGGTTGGTAGAATTTTTATGACATTGTTTTGAACTAAGTTGGAGAGATTTTGTTGTCCAAAATCTTATGTACTCTTGAAATTACTCCAATAGATGTTTAAATGAAATGGAAATCTTGATTGATTGGGTTGAATTGGATTTGCAGGGGAGAGCGAGACATTTTTACAGAAAGCTATACAAGAGCAGGGGAGGGGGAGCATTTTGGACACGATTAATGAGATTCAAGAGAGGCATGACGCGGTGAAAGAGATAGAGAACAACTTGAAGGAGCTTCACCAAGTGTTCTTGGACATGGCAGTATTGGTACAACATCAAGGCGAGCAATTGGATGACATTGAGAGCCATATGCAGAGGGCTAGCTCTTTTGTGACAGGTGGGACTAAGCAGTTGCAGCAGGCCAGAGTCTACCAGAAAAACACCCGGAAATGGAGCTGTATCGCCATCTCTATTTTGCTGGTGATCATATTGTTTGTGGTGCTATTCACAGTTAAGCCATGGAACAACAATGGTTCAGCACCAGCAGCACAAGCAGCACCAGCAGCACAAGCAGCCCCAGCAGTGCCAGCGACTCCGTGATCATACCTCAACGTCAATCTGTTTAGCGCGTTCACACACTTGCAGATATACACGTTAGTCGTCCTGAGATTTCATCTTGAGATTGCAGCATTTGTTTCTTGATTGGTTTCATATTGTCATTTTCTTTTCCTTTTAAGAGTTGAATTTTGATGGGGTATGTTAGTTTGGGGGTAAAGGCTGCAGTTTAGAGGATGAGAAAGTTATGCATATGATTTCAGCAGTAAAATCAATGCCTATAATTCTCATGGATTAGGTTTAATGCAGAACCACACCCCGTTTCTTTCTCGTAGATTCTTTTCTGTAACTAATAGTATATTCTCCTCCTCTCTGGGTTTAGTTTCATGCTACTTGCAGGTTTTATATAGTACATGTACATTGTTTAATGGAATCTGGCTTTTAGATGCTATATTTTATTTTAGATAGAATTTCTTATAACGTAACAATTATGAAAAAAAATAAAATAATTTAAAGCCATTTTAAAACACCCCAATGGTTAAAGCACTATTAATATTGAGTATCCTAAATAATTTCGTCGTCAGTGTACTTAATTAATCGATTTTTTTAACATAATTCCCAACAGATTGACATGTTTCATGCCTACAAAACATACCAATGCGTAAGATGTAGGATCAAAAATTATTTCCATTTTTTACTTTTATTTTTATTTATAATCTCCCATTCGACAATTATTTATATATTATTAATTCCTAAATTATCCTCTCTTTTTATATATAATATATTTGTAAGTTGTTAAAGTAATTTTTGTTCACTTGAGAAGGTTTAAATTTTCAAAAAAAATATTTTATTAAGATGGTTTAGGATCCGGGCCGGGCCGGGCCTCCGTATTTAAAAAATGAAGTACGCAGCAATTGCAGCGACGACAGGGTTCAGAGACTACAGAGGGCGACGACGAGAAAAAGTTCTGATAGACATTGTCGTCTAACATGTCAGCCTCTGCCGTTTTAGGACATACAACTTTCTGCCCTATCCTATACAACAAAGCCGAAGAAAGAGAGTGTGTGTTCTTAGTTTAATCTAATACTATCATCCTTATTTTTATTTTGGTGAAAGGGCCAAACGGTTATAAAAGTTAGTTTGGGCTGGTAATTTGCATGGACTTCTTATGATTCAAATATTCTCGTGGACATGCATTTTAAATGGGATAAAAAGGGAAAATAACTTATTTATTACTAGTATTTAATTAAATACACATACGTTTTTTTTAAACACTAATAACAGAATTCGAATGTATCACCTAATTTGCATTATTTATGCCAACCTCTACTTCAAACATTCCCTTACAACATTCGAATTCAAAACCCAAAAAGGATCCAAAATCAGAATACGGAGTCGGAGATTTATGAGTGGGGCCCAGTTGACAGGGAATCTCAGTAAACAAAACTACCTTCTGTTTTTTTCACCACAAATGAAAATGACCCTTTAAAAAGGAAATAAAAAGAATATTCGAATAAAATTAATCTTCTATTCGGAAGAGACGGATTCAAAAAAATCGAAACAATATTTCATTAAATAAATATTACTATATTTTATAAAAGAAATCTTTCGTCAATCACTATCGGTGAACTACTTTTCTAACTACAAATTGTACTACTTGTTTATATTATTTGTTACTAATATTATCTTCCTTTTTAAAGTATAAATAATACTAATATGCATATAAAATGGAGGAAGCAGCTCCGACTTTCACTCCCCTTTCTTTCATTGATATACACACAAGTATAAATATAAATATAAATAATTCCAATTCTCTCTCTCTAACAACCTCCGTAACCTTTTTCCCTGCTGGGTTTTCTTTGTAAGCTCCAAACGCAGCCAACTTTCTCTAGTTCCTCTCCCTTTTCACTCTTTTTGATCTTCTATTTTCATGGTTTCAGCTTTACTTCACATATTTTGTTGCAAAATAATGGGTTTTCTTTCTCTCTTTCTTTTTCCTATGTACTTCCCTTTCTGCTCATACCCTGACACTCTCTCCTGTTCATAGTTTTATTTAACTTTTTTTTATTGTTTCTGCCACCTGATTCCGTTGCAGGAGATAGAAAAACTCAGAAAAAGGTGAAAAACTGATATCAGAAAGAAGAAGAAGAAGATGTATGTGGAAGAGACAGGTGGGTGTTTTGATCCAAACACCATTGATGAAGGTGGTGTTGTTATGGGTTTTATTCAAGCTGTGCCTCTAATGGCAGGCAGCACAAAAAACAGCCACAGCAGCAGCTTTGAAGATAATAACCTCAAATTATCCATGGAAGATCAACAACAACAGGAAGAAGATCGTGCCATGGAAATCCATCTCCAACAACAACAACAGCAGCAGCAATTGGGTTTTGACAACAACAATTCTCTTTTAATCCAACAAGACCCATCTTCTTCCTCAACCCATCATCAATTGATGCAACTTTCCTACTCAAATCTCTGGGATTCCAACATCCAAGATATGCAACAGCTCCTCCTTGATCATCAAAATAGCAACAGTAGTGCTAATTATACTAACAACCATCCCAATTCCTTCCATTCAACAACCCCACCTGACCTTCTTAACCTTTTCCATTTCCCAAGCTCATCAATTTCCTTTGCTGAGAGCCTCCAGAATCAAATCCCTGGCGGCGCCACAGATGCAGCCTCTTCTGCTCTTTACCACCTGAATCAGCTCCCGCCTGAGCCTCCTCTGTTCAGGGGTATGTTTCAACCGACCCATCATGCCTATTCCTTGCCTTCTACCCTTTTTGGCGGTGGTGGTGGAGGAATTGGGGATGTTGATCACAGAGAAGAGCTTTATCAAGATGGCGGGGATGCAGATGGGATCTTGGAATTCAGTGGCGATATGGCTTGTACTGCTGGAAAAAGCATCAGAAAAGGTAATCATGGAAAAATGTCGACCAAACATTTTGCTACTGAACGTGAAAGAAGGGTAAACTTGAATGACAGGTTTAAAGCTCTAAGGGATCTGATCCCAAGCCCAACCAAGGTACAAACCCAATTCAATCATTACACAAAACATAAAAAAGTTTCCACCTTTTGTTCAGCTTATGAATGTTTTGGTGTTTTTTTCTGTATTAATTTGGTATGTTTTTAGAATGACAGGGCATCAATAGTAGGGGATGCTATAGAGTACATTAAAGAGCTGCGCAGGACAGTGAACGAGCTGCAATCTCTTGTGGAGAAGAAGAGATGGGGGAGGGAGAGGAGCAAGAGGCACAAGACAGATCAAGAAGAGCCGAATGGCGAAGTCGAGAGCTGTAACATGAAGCATGACCCAGATCATCTTCAGTCTTACAACAATGGAACATTGAGGAGTTCTTGGCTCCAGAGGAAGTCTAAGGATACTGAGGTGGATGTCAGGATTATTGATGATGAAGTTACCATCAAGCTTGTCCATAGGAAGAACAATTGTCTGAAATTTGTGTCCAAATTGCTTGATGAGCTTCAGCTGGATCTCCATCATGTTGCTGGTGGACACATAGGTGATTACTACAGCTTCATGTTCAACACCAAGGTTGGTAGTTCATTTACTGAGATGTCTAAAATTGACTTGAATATTGTCCATTAGATCCATTCGTTCGTAGAACTATTTATTCGATCGTACACGTTTGATGAGATTAATGTGTGTGTACTTTTGATTGTTTCAGATATATGAAGGATCTTGTGTTTATGCCAGTGCAATAGCAAACAAGTTGATTGAGGTTGTTGGGGAGAGACACTATGCATCCAGTCTACCTGCCAATTGCTATTAATGGAGGAGGAGGAGAGGCCATCATTCCTATGTTGGCTAGATACACAACACAAACTACTCTCTTTTTTTCTGTTTTGACATATGATGATTATGATCAAATAGGGAATGAATAGGATCAATACATTATACTAGAATAAAGTTTGGTGGCAGTAGAACTAATTATCATTGACATGCTATATTAAGTTTCTTCCCTTTTGAACTTAACAAAGGTTGTTTAGGTTTACTAATAGTATGCTTTCAAGTTTGGTCTAACTTTCTCTACCATACTGTTAGTTTGATTGATATAACTTTCTCTACCATATCATACTGTTGATCTTTATGACACTCTCTTTTTTCACAAGAAACAATTGCATATCTTACTGCCATTGTTGAAAAGCTTTATGATTATTTTGGTAGCATCTTGGTATTGCTATGCGTATACTAGACTGAGTTGGTTAGATAAGCTGCATTGTTTTAACGAGATCATGTAGATATTTTTTTTCTGAGTATCCACTCTACCCTTTCAGACATAAAATAATCCTTTTATTATTGGGTTTAAAGGAAATGTCTCTTTCGGTGCGTTTTTTTCTTAGTTTACTGTATTTGAAGCCTTCCCCTGTGGGACCGGCTGTTATTAATGGATGGCCCAATTGAAACCGATCCAAGTCTACCACAGGGTCGTTTGAGAAATCAGAACCATACCCAAGAAAATGATTCTTAGTTTCTACATGCTGATAGCTTATCTTTCTATATAGTCAAGGAGCCATTTTCGTTTGACCCAAGGTCCAGAAATATCATGGACAACCAGCGACCAGATCTTGACCCAGTTATTAAAATACAAGAACAGCCACCTAAATCGTGAAGAACTTTTTCATTCCATCTTCATTTACAATAGCAACAAAATACAAAACCTAGTACAGAGCATCCTTTCTCTTATAACTAAACAAAGGGGGGAAAAAAGACAACTAAAATGCTTAAATAGTTCACTTCCTGTATTCATTCATCCCTTAAAAGACAAAACTGCCAAGTGCAGAGGTGGATGGCAAACAAACAGCCAGTGTGGTCCATAATCATTGAATGTATTTGGGGATTTCGCTTTTCCGCAGAACTGAAAGAGCATATTCAGCTGTGTCAATAAGGTCTTCAATGTTGTGGAGGGATCTCTCTTCCGATGCCACCAAGAAGATGGCCTGAACTTCAGCTTTCTTCGCCAGTCTTGCTGCTAAATTAAGAGGCAGGTTTGGAGAGTTGAGACTGCGCAGTAGTTGGCGGTAAAGAGAGAGCACCCGTCCTCTATTCCTTACCAAATCCTCAGCTGTTGCCCATATCAGACCTTTAGCCATTTCTTGGGGCTTAACTGATACAACAGAAAAGTAACTTGCAATGAAATCATATTTCCTTACCACATGCAGATACCTCAACAAGCACTGTTGTAAATGCAAGGAAACAATCACAGCCCAAATCATCATTTAGAAACCAGGCAATGAACTATAGTGTTTCTTCTCATTTTTGTTTACAACAATTCACATAATCATGCTGGAGTCCCAGATGAAAGAAACGTAAGGTAATGAGACAAGCATGGCATAGATTCAGAGCGTCAAAAAATTATTGCTTTCTGTAGTAATTGTGCATGGACACACTTGGATCCGGTGCTTGGGATAACACTAAAATGCTGTTCAAATGCTTGAAAAACTGAAGCAGTAATGAGGTTAGTCGTGCGAGTGTCTTCGCCGAAAAGTACAGGTACTATGCGCAATATCCAAAGACAGTACATCAGAGTTCAAACAACAGGAATCTTAATGGGGTGACAGTACATGTTCACAAGAAAGCTGAATCAGAATAGGCACAATAAAGACAGAAAACCCTGAAAGCATGTTGCAGCACATCCAGTCTCATCTTCCCCAAACGTAAATGGGGGTAACCAAGATAGAAAGCAACCTAGCTTGACACAAAGAAATGCCGAAATAGGCTGAAGAGCCACAAGTTCTATTAGCAAAACTGACCCATAGCATTGCTCATGCAATTGTAGCAGAGTAGTAGTACTAAGCATGGCAAGGTAAATTAAAGCACCAACAAACTCATCACAAAAATTCAAACATCAGCATTGAAGACTCGAACAAAAGAACACACAGATCACAGCTGATCAGTTGCAAACAGTACCCAATTAGTACAAGCTAAAAGATTAAACACTGAACCTGAAGAAACCCAATCATGCTCAATACAGAGAGGTAAACACCCAGAACAGCAACCAGGTTGCAAAAATGGAGTGGACACAAGCTGATTCATGAAACAACAAAACACAACACAGAGCCTATCACTCTCTCTAATAAACATCCCAAACAGCACAATACAGTGAGAAATAAGAGCAGGCTACTAATGCTTAATCTTTAAAAAACACAGCATGAGGTGAAGCAGAGCTTAGTATGATACCCAGAACATACAAAGACAGAGAGAAGAAATCACCGACACACCCGATTCAATAGTCTTCTTCTCAGGAGAAACGAAGAGAAATTGGAGTGATAGCTAGGTTAAAATCAACGACCAAATAGGATTTCAGGGACCTTCAATGGATTTGCAGCGCGTGAGGAGGAGAGGGAGAGGACGCCGGTTCTTTCTTGTTTCGGGGACGGGGAAGGGGAAGGAACTATCGGCTGAGGAAGATGAAAAGATGATCCAAAATGGGCTTGGTCTTGAGCTTGGTCTTGGGCTTGGGCTTGGTCTTGGGCGTGGGCTTTGGCTTGGGCTTCGGCTTGGGCTTGCAAGGTTAGATGGCGTCCTTCACAATACTTTAAACGACATCGTTTTCGTAAAGCCTGCCTATTCCTATATGAAAAGCAAAAAAAAAAACACTTATTACTTTGTCGCTCTGCAATGGCCTCAGTACGGATGATAGGCAAGTAAATTCCTCTGCGCAAAACACTCTCTAGTCTACTGCTTTGATCTCTAAACTTCTTAGTAACAAACCTCTCTCCTTCTCCTCTGTGCTCTCTTTCTTGTTTTCCTGCTCATCTCCGCAAGCAGACATAGCAGTGAACTTCACAGGTCAGTTTTCATTCAGGCATTTCATCGAACATATTATTATCTCTTCTTTTCTAAGCCCACTAAGCTAACAATGAAATTGTAATCCTTCTCAGATGGCATGTTCAAAGGAATGTACCATGGAAAGCAATGCCACGTCGCTGATATAGCCACTGTTTTGAGCCGGGCCTGGAATGCTGGCGTTGACAGAGTCATTGTAATGTCTCTTAACTCATTCTGTTTGTATGAGCTGAATGCTTGATTAGATCTTTATGAGTATATGGTTGTTTTGTTTTCCTTTTTTGTTTTCAGGTGACTGGTGGGTCGCTTGAGGAGTCAAAAGAAGCTCTTGCTATTGCAGTGACTGATGGTTTGTCCATATAATTATCTGCACTTGTATTGTTGTTAATTTTACTAGAGAATTAGCTTGAGAGTTTGTGCTTTTTGGTTTTGTGTTTTAGGCAGGCTTTTTTGCACCGTTGGGGTCCACCCGACAAGATGCAAGGTTTGTTTATTGGTTTATTTTTATCAGTGAATTGCATGGTTTGGTGGGTGATGTATCCAATCTTTTTGTTCTGGGAAGGAATTTGAAGAGAGTGGGGATCCAGAGAAGCATTTTCAGGCCCTATTGTCGTTGGCGAAAGAAGGGATTCAGAAAGGGAAGGTATGTTTTTTTTATTGTATATAACCAGATGATAAGGCATCACAAATGTTTAGTCACTTATCTGGCATGCCACGTTTTGTGTTAGTTACAGCTATAAGAATCCTTTTTTCTTACTTCTCTTCTAATTCTAAAAATCAACAATGTTTCTAATCACCTTTACATTAAAAAATTATCAGCTACCTGGTTCGGAAGTTTGTTAATTTTGCATTTCTGTTCTGCTACATAGAATGTGTCTTGGTCTTATCACTTTCTTTTAGACTCTGAACAGTTTCCTATCCTTGTGTTGGAATGTTGAACATTAGGTTGTGGCCATTGGTGAATGTGGGTTGGACTATGACAGGCTTCATTTCTGTCCTGCAGATATTCAAAAGAAGTAAGTTGTTGCTTAGAATCTTGACTTTGGAATTTGTGTGTTCCTCATTGTTTTTTGCTTATCCTTGTCATAACTAAGTAATTTTGTGTTTGCATTTTTGCATCACTATCCATATTGAAAGAGTAGGTATTTTGAGAAGCAGTTTGAATTAGCATATGCCACCAAGCTACCTATGTTTCTACATATTCGTGCAGCTGCAGAGGATTTCTGTGAAATTATGGAGCATAATAAGGAACGGTGAGTCTTTTATCTACTTCATTGATGATAGAACCAATTAATGCTAGCTAGCTGTTGTTTTGAGTGAAACTTTCCATGTTCTTTGTTTTTGCTCTGGTCAGGGTCTTATGTACTGATCATGTGGCTGATGTATGAGCAAGTGACTTTTTCTGCTTATTACAGATTCAGTGCTGGTGTAACCCATTCATTTACTGGGAATGCACAGGATCGTGATAGGCTTTTGGCATTCAGTAATACGTATATAGGTGAGGAGATGGCATTTATCTTCGCTCTTGGCCACTTCATTTGTTCACTTTAATTTTGCTTTTCCATTTTGCATATCCAATAGTATTCAAATATCTAATGATTTTATTAAGATGAATGTTAGGGCCTTATAGTCCGATGCTTATCTTTTCATTAAATATAAAAATTCAGCTCTGCACTTATTCACAAGAGTATGCAGTAATTGGTCCCAATCTAAACTTGCATTAAAAACAAAATTGTTCACTGCTGGCTTCATATATTCTCATGAAGGTTCTTCAACCAAACAGGTGTAAATGTGCTCTCTGAAAACAACTGAGAATCTTGAAGTGGTGAGAGGTATCCCTACTGAGAGAATGATGATTGAGACTGATTCTCCATATTGTGAAATTAAGAGCACTCATGCTGGGATTAAATTAGTGAAATCCTTGTGGAATTCTAAGAAGAAGGAGAAGTACGATCAGGACTGCATTGTCAAAGGGCGCAATGAACCTTGTTTAGTTCGGTAAGTGAAAATTAGCATATGATGATGCTGTATTTTTGTTTTTTTTTAAAAAAAGAAAGAAAGAAAGATATCTGAGAGTGTATTATAGTTTACAAACCGTATTCCATACCAGTTTTGCACCGAAATGTAAAAGACAATAGTTGAGCTTGTTTTCTCTTGCAATATGAAGTTTGTCCTTCAGGGTTCACAAATCTCACACTGCCTTATTATCTGTGTAGTGCTTATATTTCCATTTCTTTGTGGGGCTGTTTAACCTTTCTGGAACTCCATTGGAATTAAGACATGCTTTGTTTTCTTTTTATAGTTAAGACATGCTTTGTTAAATTGTGGAATGAGGATTGATGAATGTGCCTTTTTATGTCTCATCATGAGACCAATAGTAGACAACTCTTATGAAGGGAAAATACATTAAGGCTGCCATGTTATTGAGTTTGTTTTACTTGCAATTTTCTGTTTCTTCAAGGTGATAATACCGCTGTTATTCTTAGGCAAGTTCTTGAGGTTGTGGCTGGCTGTAAAGGCATCAGTGACATAGATCAAATGAGCAAGATTATTTACCATAATACCTGCAGGTAAGTGCTTTCTTTCCCCCGATTCATATGTTACTGTTTCTAACATCAAACGAATACCCACAAGTGAATGGCACTGTCCGGGGCAAATATTTAGTCTTCTTTATCTTGATCTATGAATACACATAGGGAGCTGTAAAATCAGGCCACAGTGAAATGTCTGCAGCTGATGTAAAAACTTTTAGCTAAGCTCATTGAATCCTTAAAATCATTTTCAAAACGGTTGCTCTGTAATCCTATGCTTTTTTGCAGGGTTTTCTTTCTCCATGACTTGGATTCTGCAGCAGATGCTCTTCTAGCTGGTCACCATGATTCCAAGTGAACCTGTGGTTGAAAAGAAATTTCCTCTTAGAGGCGTGGCAGTTCATTTCCATTCATGGAAACCGTGAGACATTCTTTCGCATCTGAAGTTGCCTGGTATTGAGGTGGAGACATTTGAGATGAAGTTGAAAGCTGCATGAAGCATAGTGGTGTTTATTGAGCTTTGAAGTTACATGTGGAACTTATGTCTTTTACAAATATTTGTTAACTCATACTAAAATTGCAAAATTGACAATTCAGATTAAGCTGGGGCTTTGCTTTGAATAAGTTCAGATTTCTATTTTACTAAAACCCAATTGCTATGAATGGCAAATGAAGTTCTCAGTTTTTTTTTTGCTAAAAGATCCACCCTTTTCGTTTTCCCCAACTCGCAATTGCATATTTTATGGAGGAGGATTAGTTTTCGGATATGCGTGAAAATCAAATTGGAAAAAATCATCATTCATGATGTTTTCATATAATAAAACTCATTTTACTTTGGAATTGGTACAGTATTTAAGTTTTGTATAATCCAGAGTCATCATCTTAAATGCACAAGGGTCCTGCATCTAAGCTATAGTCCTTAAATCAGCATATCTGGCATTCCAGCTTCTCCCCGTGCCACGTTTTGTTTACAGTGTTGCAACAGAGTTAAACAAGGACCGGACTGGCAGGACCATAGGAAGTCAAGGTTTGAAGTAGTCAGCAACAAAATTTCTCAAAATGCTCCCTTTGCAGAATTAGCAATCCATTCTGGTAACGATTTTCTCTCGAGCACCGACGCTAGAAAGGAGTTCGCTGCTCAGAGAATCATTTACGGAATCACTTTCTGAAGACTGCTGACTTTCCTCAAGCAGTTCACTGCTCTGAGTATCGTTTACTGCAATGCTTTCTTGAGCTGTAGGAGGACGCAGCCTTTGCTCAGCATAGTTCAATCGTAAAGGCCGGCCTTCCACTTCCTACGCACACAGTAAAATTAGATGATTGATAAATACGAAAAACAAGTAAGCAACTGAAGCGTGCAAGACTACGGCAAAAACCAGCCTTACCACTCCATTCATAGTGGTTAGAGCGGCTTCTGCATCCTCAGCAGATTCAAAAGAGACGAAGCCAAAACCTCGAGATCTTCCAGAGTCCCTCTCGAATATGACTCTAGCACTCAGCAGACCTGGCTGGCCAACAAATGCGTCTCTAAGACTTTGAGATGTGAGTCCCCAACCAAGGTTGCCTACATATATCTTGTGGGGAGTTTCTACAAAGCCCTTGTAGCCGCTCCTTATCTTTGGCACCATGATTTCTCTCTCGCCTCCCTTTGGTACTTCTGGGAAGTTCACCCTCGCTGTTCGACCTCCAATTTGCTGCAACCAGTCACACTCACTAAGGTTACCACTTACGAAGATTAGCCATTTTATGCTTAACTAAAAGCTATCAAATGCAAATGTCGGTTCCATCGACGCAAAAACAGGGTTTAGCAGATCAGCAAAGCTATTCAGAGCTAAGGAAACTTTTAGGCAACAATATTTTTGCTGTTGAACTGCTTCCCTGAAAAGATTGTAGCTGTGTAAATATTTCATACTCCAATTGCCTAGATAAAACTTGCTCGGATCAGAAGAACTGCATTAGCAGCCATCCATGCGTGGAGCGAGACAATGACAGAGTAACGAACAAACAACAGATTTTCCACCAGTCTGATCCTAGAATTAAGCAACAACCATGGCCCAACAGCAGAAGAGAATCTTTCTACTGACAAAACCAAATTATTCTAACTTCCTAGGCACGGAATGCAACTATCTTCAGACAATTCGTACCGGGTTGCAGGACAGCAACACTCGGTATAATAAAAAGACTGCAAACAGAAATGTTTTTAACTGATGCAAGACAAACGCAGCAACTTACTGCTCCATTGAACAAGCGAATTGCTTCTTTAGCTTCTCCAATGCTTGCCATTGTAACAAACCCAAAACCCCTGCTTCTATCCGTTACACGATCATAGATAACCTAAACATAAAAATTCAATAGACCCAATAAGAAATTCCTTCATAACATTTGGGCAAGACGAATTAAACAAGCAAAAATGACAGAAGCAAACCTCGACATTAACAACACGACCAGCCTCTTCAAAAATCTCAGCTAATGCCGAAGAATTAATGGAATATGGCAAGTTCCCCACATAAAGCCTTGCTTCTCCACTAAATTCCCCTGCTTCTTCCCCTTCACTTACCTCTCCTTCTGATACTGGTTGGCCATATTCTAGTGTTTCATCATATGTGCCATCTTCGTTTGCTTCAAAACCGTCCAAAGACGAAGAGAAAATGCGGTGGCAATGAGGGAGGGAGAGCGAGGAGGGGTTGATGATGACTTTACTTGGGGTGAGCGTGAGGGGTTTTAGGAATGGTTTAAAGGGTTTCGACAAGAAATGGAGTGAGAATTGAGCGAGGGAAGAGAGGTGAGAGGGAGGAGGGATTTTGGTGCGCAGGGGAGAGGAAGCAATAGATGAGGATGCCATGGAGGAAGAAAGAGTGAGAGAGGAGGACATTGCTGGTTTGGTGCCAGAAATGGGAGAAATTATTTTCCTCAAAGAAAGAAATGGTAGAGAGCAAGAGAGTTGGTCCGATTTGGTACCAATGTTTTTTGGTGATGGAGGAGGAGGGAGCGACTAGGAAGAGAGAATGGGTGGAGGATAATGTTTTGATATTTTGAAATTGTGAAATTAAGTGATGCCAAGTGCCAACTATAAATAACTCATTCTAGTAGCTCTACCTCACTTACATATTACATATGTTACACAAGTACAAATAGAGATTTCGAGCATGTTCAATATTTAAGTTAAAAAGTAGACCAGTTATTTACCACTCGAACATATATTAATTCAGTAAGATACAAATTATTAATAAATGAAGCAAAGCTAGACATTCATTGTCATTACAGAAATAATGATACATAAAGTTACAGATTTTCTTCTTCAGTTTATTGGAAAACCAAGCCATATACATCAAACTTCAAGCTCAATTACAAAACACACTTTGACATTCATGTCATTGTCATGCCTATGGGAGCAGGAGCATGCCCATTTATTTTCCTCCCATAATTTTTTATTTAGTTTTAACTTTTTATTAAATAACACACCTTTTACAGTGCATTAGGCTTGTCAACACCTCTAACCACTCTATACCAGCTAGGCTGCATAGAATGGGAAAAGGCTACACCGTAATGCACCGGAGCCAAGAAGGACTTGCCACACAACCAAAACGCGAAGACGATCTTCAGCCAAATTGATTGCAGGAAAAATGGGGTTTGATGCAAGAACTTGCAACCAAACACCATTTCATTTGCTGTCAAACTTTCTGGTTGCAGCAGCCGACCGCCACGGCAGCTGCTGAAACCCACTTACTGGGCATAACTAAGCCATGCCCATTGTCCATAATGCCAGGGAAGGAGTGGAGAGGTGGTGGACCAAGATCGAAAGAAAAGTGGTCCATAACTCCCTTAGAGTACACACTGGTCACTTCCGATCCTGAATGATTCGATCCACCACCATTCACTTCCTTCCGCGAGTTCAAAGATCCACCACTCCCAGATGTTCCACTCCCTGATTGCAGGACTTCAGAACCCTGAGAACCGGTTGGCTGAGATGGCTGAAAATCACAGGTTTTCTTTGCCTCAGCTCTGAGTTTTATGTCATTTAACTCCTTAGTGTTCAAGAAACGACCACCACATCCCCTAGGTCGGCGCAGTGCATGGAGATGGCGTGAATGGTGCATGTATGGCTGCAGATTAGTAACAGAACTTACAGTTAATAAAACCAAGATTGAGGAGGAGGCATTGCAGAATTCAAGCAGAAACAGGAATATACAAACAAGGCAAGTAACCGAGAGTATAGCTAGAAACCATCAGAATTTTAAGAAGCAAGCACCAAACTAAGATCTCAAAATCGAACCCATTTGGATCAATCATGGTACGATACGATTAAGAGTGGACATGTGAGTTAATACTACAAGTAAAACTGATAACTTATGACAAAATATTTCTCAAAAAGCAAAATTGACACAGGCCATAGTCATGTATCAAAATCATGTCCTGTCCTGCAAAAGAAGTATATTCAGTAGCCAACCAAGAGATTATACCTTACGGTTTCTGGTTAACTTTTTGTTCACGAGAATAGCCTTTGCACGGGACTTACGACGCCTCATGATTCCATGGTACTGCTTAGCATTTACATATATGGGTCCCTCATCTGAAAAGTTCATTGGCAGCATAACTCTCCCCTATGTAGTGATAAGGAAAAAGAAAAGAAAAGAAGAGCTTAATATTGCCAAATTATATCGGTTCCTCATCTATTCTCAAAGTTCATTTCCATACCTTCCACATAATTGAAAAAGTAAGCATATGGTAGCACC
Organism: Viola odorata; assembly: GCA_963691705.1. Taxonomy (NCBI): domain Eukaryota; kingdom Viridiplantae; phylum Streptophyta; class Magnoliopsida; order Malpighiales; family Violaceae; genus Viola; species Viola odorata. The sequence continues at coordinate 55,047,956 of OY829543.1, read as the reverse complement.
ATGTTATTATTTATATATGTTGTCAGAATGGTGCTAACAAGATTAGTAACAGACTTAAATATACATAAAGTTAAGACCTAAAAAACGAGTGGTATACATTGGCCATGACAACCAGATATAAAGTGAAATAGTATGGCAAGAAGTTCTGCAACCGGTATACAAAAACAGAAGTGGTAAAACACACAATCAACAGACTGCAGAAACAATAAAGACGAGAAAAATCTGCTTCACTCTAGCAAAATCATTAAAAACGTTTACAGGTCCTTTATGAGGTAGAAAAATGAAGAGACTAACCGGGATTTGGGCTGCATAAGCTGAGAACACTCCATAACACTGATCCACAAGAGGATACTTTGCTGCACATATCTGCAGTTGCATTTTCAGAAGCACAAATCAAACAATCAGCATTGAGCAGTAGCTATTTAGATGAATAAAATTAGGGTTGAAAATTCGGAATTTCAAGTAAAATGTTACCATTGGCTGGCCAAACCCGAAGTCAAAATGAGTACCATATTCTGGCAGAGGTGGCTGCAGAGAGATGACTGACTGAAGAGATTTTTCACCATCACCTGAAGCTTTGCAGTCACCTGTAAATGATTAGACGTATAGTTACTGGAACAGGCTTATAAGTTGACGTGTATGAAAATTTCACATGAGTGCAGATTTAGGAATTTGTTTTTTTCTAGTTTCTAAGACGAGTAGTTGCATGGCTCGCTCATTGTACTCCTATCTAGTTTCTAATAATATTTAAGGCTCAGATCGCTCCTATGTGGTCTCGGATGTTCTATGAGAGATTTTTAATTGAAATCTAGTCATCTATTCCAGTACCAGTTAATCCCAAACTTGGCTTGTGTAAAATAGTCGGGTATGAGATTAGATCCACCTGTTTATGTATCCGTCTTTTCTAAAAAAAAAAATTTAATTAATAAAAAGGACATGTCCATTTACACTATATTTATATTCAAATATTCAAAGAAATTCTATCTATTCAACAGAAGCCAAAATTTATAGTTTTTTTTATTAGCAACAACCATTTTAACAATTAATTAAAAGTCTAATCCATCTTTCTTGAATTTTAAATTTCCTTTTTTGATTAAAAAATTAAACACAACCAAAATTTAAATTTTGGAAAACAAACAAAACGTAAGGCTTTGACACGTGAGTAAAAATAAATTTCAAATATATAATTCATCAAACTGCTTATTATTATAATCCAATAAAGTTTCTCCTAAAGCACTTCTTACAATGAAATTTCCAATAATTGGAATTTAATAATTATCACAAAATAGTAAAATACAACTACATAATTTCCAACAATTGGAATTTAATAAGAGAGTATGGATAAAAAGTAAAACTTCTCTTTTAAAAGTCTAATATCCATCACATTTGAAATAAACGGGTTAAACTCGAAATTTGGCGAGTCTGGACAGATTTGTCCGGATATATATTGTGTGGGTTGGTCGAACTTAACCCACTTATTAAACGGGACGGAATTTCTAGTCCCACGACCTGAAAAAACCGAATGTAAACAGTACGACTAAATAAGTCGGACCTAAAATTGTCACCCATAACTTTTATGTGATCATAGCTTCAAATTAGCTTCAAAAATGGAAAAAAGAAGAAGCTTTCATTCCCTTAAAAGATTTTTTCTTCTTGATCTCTGCCCTAACCCACTGCAACTACTTATGTTATTTTCCTCCTTTGGTTGGATGTTTCTTTTCAAATCCCCTACCATCCAATTACGAACCAAATTAAAGTTATCAACTTTTAATCCTAGATAAAACAAAGAATATGAGTTTTACACTCCTACATGCAAATTTCTCGTATCATAATAGATATAGTTAAAAGGAGAGGAGAAGGAGAAAACAATAACCGGAGGAAGAATGAACCCTTATAATGGGATGAGTCATCCTTCTCCAAACTTGGCACTATTTCCACTCTCCATCTTCTTCACACAATCATATTGGGGAGTATTGAACTGAAAACCGGGAATGCCAACTTAGAGTCGCTCAAACTAATAGTATAAAAATATCTATCATTTTATGTCAAATTCTCCTGGAACTGATAGGTGGTAGGTTTTCGAGATTTGAATTTCATTCATTCTCTTCGTGGAACGTTTGGACACAAAATCATCGGTGTCAGCATCCTATTAGTTTTGATGATCCAACTCAACTTACAATACCATAGTCACTATACAAAAAAACTCTAAAACGAGATGAAATGCAAGGTAAGGCTTGTTTCACCCAAAAATGCTTTAGGATATGGGAATAGCCAATAACTAAGGGCCAACATACACAAGTAATTACCTAGTGATCTGCGATAATTCTAATTTAGTATCGTGAGGTGATCGTTCAAACAAATTGGGAATTTCATGCTAAATCACTAGAAGAGAATAAATGACATTTGAATTTAGAAGAAACAACCACCTAAGTAATCATCCATTAACTCTAGAGATTTGGCATAAAATCCCACGTATAGTTACTTAATTGATTTGGGGGATTCAACTCATCATACTGGGTTGTCATTCTCGATCCACTATGTAATTTTTCGTTAAAATAATACGTAGCGTGTTCTATTATAAAATTAATGGCCATGATCAGTTCATCAGAATTAAGGAAAATTATATATTACTCGTAAATTTAGATCCCAGTGCGTTCAGATTGATTACCTAAGCTAATAGGAAAAGCGACATCTATGATTTTACCTCAAATCCCCTAGAGTTAATACGTGGATACCTAGGTGATTAGTTTTCAAATTTTGAATTATCATTCTATCACCATCTATTAGGATGAGCATAATTGCTGGATTGCTATATAATGCTCTATTCTAAGGGGTCTGAAAAGATGATATTGAAGAACCATCGAAGCTGCAGACTTTATAAATCAGGGCATGAACAGCCAAAAACAAAATACCAGGAAAGAGGAGAGAAATACCAGGAGAGATAGTGTGAGTAGTGTTCCCTTTCTGCATCCCTTTCTGGTCAGCACTGAGCCTGGTATGCTTAGCAGCAGCGACTCGATCATCTTCCCGAGTGGGTAGTTCCATGGATAAAGTCTTTGGTAGGTTGCAGGATTCACCAATATTAACAGATTGAGACCCAAATGCACCACTCCACCATGGCACTGAAGACAACTGCCCAATTGGGCTATGCACAATCCCTTCATGCTCTTTGAAGTACAGAGTTTTCATAGCCATCGAATCAAGATCACTCTTAATTGTCTTAATTTGTCAAACTCAATCTAATTCCTGCAGTTCGTACAAAGATGAAACATTGTCCATGATCAGAACCCAAAATTTCTGCACAATTTCTACTTCATGAAAATATGAACAAACATAAAATACCCAATTGAAATTGAATCACCAAAGATCATCAAATCAACCCATATAAGTCAAAAATTAAAGGAAAGACCTTTGATCAAGCATCAATCAAATTCCCTATATATGAAAAAAGATCACTGCTTTAATTGCATCACACAAGCCCATAAAACGAAGAAACCACATAAACATGAAACAAAATAAAAAGGGTAGATTTTGTAAACAAACCCATGTTAGAAATTTGAATACAAAGACAGTGACAACTGACAACACAAGCTTGAGATCACATAACATAAAACAAGACAAACAAGAGAGAAATAAATCACCAAAAATCCAAAAACAGGAGGAGGAAGAAAACAGTTAAGAGAAAGAGTAAACAAGAAGAAGAAGAGGTTGCTTACTTTAGTTGGAGAGCGGGGTAGGAGCAGAAATCTAACCCCATTTGTTAGGAGCCATGTCGGTACAAATTGAAGCAAGATTAACAGAAACCCGAGAGAGAGAGAGAGGGGGAGAGGGAGAGGGAGAGGGAGAGGAGAGGGCACAATCAATAAAATAGAAGCAAGTGTAATGGAACTCCACGCCAGTAACCAATAAGCAGTAGCTTTCATGCCATGTCCTTTTGGACACTCTCTAGTCTCTACTATATAGTCTGTACCTGTCTGTAGTGCCAATTGTATTTGTATAAAATAACCTTCGTCGTCACCTCTCTCTGTTTGTCGCTTTCTTTGTCTTTTTAGTTTTTAACTTCTCTCTTTTCTCCCATTTCTAATCACCAATAAAAATCATCACACCCTACGTTTTATTATGGAACTAAACCAATTTTATTCTTTAAATTTCTTAATATTCTTTATACTTATGTGGATCGTAATCATATGATACACCAGATTTATATTTTAAAAGTATTTTTTATGTGTAAAATAAATTTATAAACTATTTATATTTCTTTTTTTTTAGTATTTTTTGTTCCAACATAAGTATCAACTAAATAATTAATAATCATTACAATGTCGAAAATCGAAATCATGATTTACCTCATAAACGCATGCACTAATTAGATGAATTACAGTTGAATAATTATTAATATGATTTTTAATTACGGTTTAATCATTTCAATTTTATAAAATTTTGACTCAATTGAAACATTGACTACAAAGTTACAACACACTGTTTATGTTATAGCTTCTTCTGTTTCTGTTTAATAAATACAATTGAATTTTAGCACTTATTGTTCAAATTCTATCAAAGTGCATTATTTTCAAGCTAAGCTTGTTAAAATCTTACACCAAAATAATTAATGTGCTAATCAATTGCACTTAGTACTTAATAAATCATTTTGTAAGCCTAATATAATTTATTTAAACAGTATATAGTTTAATTATAGTATGTTGATTTCCCACTTAGATATATATATATATCTAAGTTGCAATAACGGCGCGTCTAGATTGTGATATTGGTCAGTTGCAGATCACAACAAGCTCTTGGTTATAAAAAATGATGCTTAAAAGAAAAGAAAAGAAAACTGTTAGACATTTAAAAATCCAAAAAGGAAATGGGGGTAGCTGTCAGTTAAGACATATGGTTAGTTTAACGATTAACAGTGTTTAAGTGGATTACAGGTAAGTTTTGATAGGTCAAGTAGGTTTTAAATATGGAGGATTAATATCTTTATTTTCTACTTTAGCCTTTGGAATTATATTGCTTTTATATTTTGAATGATCGCATCATTGCTTGGTCATACAATTTGCATTTAGTTAAGTCTAATAAAGAAAATATATTGAATTTGCGTGGAAATATTCATACACATAGTTTTAGAAAACGGACCGAACTGGGTAATTCAACTAGTAAAATCGAAGATTGATCTAATTTTTGTTTCAATTTTAGGCTAAAATCGGATATTGATTGAAGCAGTAAAAAAATAGTGATCTGATTGGTTAAGTCGAGACTCATACATAAATAGAAAAACCAATTATAGCAAGACCAACTTGATTTTTGATCTCCCCATTGCTCTTTCTCGAATTCATCTTACTTTCTAAATTAACTTTCACTTGTAAAAATCCAAACATTTTCATTTGATCCTTGATTTGTCATGCTGTTGTTGTTGTTGCGCATGCAAAATCCAAATCCTGAAAAAGGATAGTGTAGTGTGTGACTCCTTGTTGTACCTCAACACTTTTGCCTCTTTTTTTCTTTAAACAAACTTAGGTACGCCAAACAATCTACTATACTGCCCAAGTGCTCTGCCTTTTATTTTATTTTCACTTTTTTCTTTTCCATTAATGTTCACTGCTCACATACTTATTATCCATTTCAATTTATATTTATTTTTTTCATTCTCGACATAAAAAATCTACAAATAAATCAAAAGTTACTAGAATGATTCATGATTTCGTATTTATTTATTAATTTATCAACACACTTCTTATGTGAGAGTCTTTTAAATTTAAAATTATAGGTATTAAAATCGAATAAGATAACGAACAAAAAATAAATATTTCATTAGTTTAACTGAATTTAGGTTTTTGTCTTTTAAACACACAAATCTAGTGCTCCACTAATTAAATATGGAATTAATTCTGTCATTTTCTGAAAATTCTTTACTCTAAACTTATGACGTAGGCCATCTGTTACGTGTCAGTTGGAGAACAAAAAAGTGGAGCCTGTTTAGGAACTTCACAGGAGGAGATCTCCTGTAAGTGCACGTAGAAAAAGTTGCTACCGCGTTTTTATTTAAATTTTTATCTTCCAATCGGAATTTTTTGCAATCTACATCGGATTTTGTTCCTTTTTACTACTCCCTCCGTCCAAATATATTGGACGTTTCAGGGAAAAAACCTTGTCCATTTATAACTGACGCGTTTGCCATTTCAGTCCCCTTTGTTATTATTCTTTCATTTCTACCCTCAAACGACACGTCGTTTGAGGGCTGAGCTACGCGTCATACAGGGCGAAAAAGGAAAACGAAAAAATTGAAGGACGAATTTTGACATTTGGCAGCAGACGTGTCAGAAAAAGTTGGTCCTTTTATCTTTCCTCCTCCGATTTTAAACGGACAATAAAACACGTTTGGCCGACATTCTCACGAAGGTGACCATAGATTCGTGCCGGAAATAACGAGAGGAGCATAACGCAGGTAGTTTCGGACGTATCGGAGGCCGGACGCGCCGGCGCGTGGCGGCGCGTGTCCGGAGCTGCGGCAGCTCCGGCTGCATTTGGCGGCGCGTCCAGCCTCTGATCCGGCCTAAACCACCTGTGTTATGCTCGTATTTTCGTTCCGCTTCGTTTGGTGCCGGAGGTGAGAAAAATAAAGAACGACAAGGCCTCGTATTTTTCCGAACAGATGGAGAAAGAAAGAAAAAAGAGAGAATGAAAGAAGAGGGAGAAAAACGGAAGAGGAGCGAATGGGAGGCTGACACGTGGCAATGAATACTGACGGGAGCAGAAAATTCCTTGGTTTGTGTAATTGGCTCCCTCGCGTCCAATATAAAAGGACGGAGGGAGTAGTAGTTTTCTAACAGCTACTACCAAACAACCACTCCAGGAACAAATTGGGTTATTGGGGAGATGTTGAAACTCTGTCTTACGCAAAATTGATTCGATACGAATAAAATTTAATTTAATTTTTACACTTTTGTTTTTTAAAAAAGGATTCTCAATCTATTTTTATAATATTAAGATAATGATTATTACTGTTTTTGATGCGTTTCTAGCCAATTGTTTTCAATCATTTTATTAACTACGCTCAATCAACACTAATTTTGATTCCTCGATATATTAAAAATGATGAAAACAACATTTTTTCAAAAAAAAATAAAAGTGATTAGGACGTCGTTTTTTTGTAGGACAGAGGGAGTAGCTGTTTTAGTCTTGAAATAAAAATAATATTCGAAAGAAAGAAAAAGAATTGGATATATTTAGTGGTTTTATAATTTAACATTTTACTATTTTATAAAACAAGTCAAATTTTCGAATTGATAATTAAATTTTAATATTGGAGGAAAAAAATCTGAGCTTACCGGAAAAATAAAAAAGTAACCAACTTTTTGAATGTTAATTAATTTGGGAGTCAACGGGTGGGGCAAGAAACAGGAATCAAAGGTTTTGGCAAGAGAACATGGAGGGTGGGGATTAAATGGGATTGCCACTAAGCAAGTGGATTAGCGTTTGTTTTTCTTTATTTGTCTTAATTAAGTAGTGCTTCGTTGTTTATGATATAGTTTAATTATATTTTACACTAAAGAAATTCTTTTACGAGAATCTTTTATAAGCTTTATAATCACAATTAGATAGATCATAGATTCTCTTCTGTGACATTTGCATACAGGTGGATATCAATTCTTGCATCTCTATCAATTCCATTCATTTCCTCCTTCTCTTACTAAGCATTAGAGTTCGGCACTTACATCTTCTAGCGATTCCCTTCGCCTAAAAGAAATAAAGCCTCTCCATTTTATATTAATAATTATATCGCCAAAACTCTTATTGGTTTCCTTGTATTTAATTATTAATGTTGATGGTTAAATTTCACAATTTTTAACCCTTTTCTCTGCTGTATTTACCCATTTTTACTAATTTTAATGGTTAAATTTCACAATTTCCCCCCTCAAATAAAGTACCACGAAATCCATCATCTTGAGCCTAATAATTTTCCCCTCGAACTAAATCCTATATAGCCATTTCCCATCTCCATCAACTTCAAATTCCACCTAAAGTCTTACCTTACTTCATGTTTAGCCTCAAATTAAGTAAAATCCACCATTAAGCTCCACCAATTCTAGTTTAGTCCAGAGATTAGTCTTGTGCTATTCACAACAAAGTTTATTCCACAAAATTAGTGTTTTTGGAACCGGACCGGACAACGAACCGGAAATGAAAATTTCATAGTTCGACCGGGTTCAACCGAAAAAAACCGGATTGAACCATTGGACCGTTTTGAACCGGACACATATCGAACCGTTCAATCTTAGATAATTTAACCGGATTGAACCGGCTGGTTTTTAAATTCTGATGGGCTGGCCCATGCTTGTAATGGGCCGGCCCATCAAATTTTCAAAAAAAAAATAAAAAAATAACCAAAACCAAAACGGCGCCGCTTTGGTTAGGCACATAATTTTTTCCATTTTTTTTAAAAATAAAAAATCAAGACGGCGTCGTTTTGCATTGAACCAGCCGGGTTGCTATCGAACCGGCCGGTTCATCTGTTGTCAAAAAACTGGCCGATTCGTCCGGTCCAACCCGGGTCATATGAATTTCGGTCCGATAGGCCGAATCAGACCGGAAACCCAAAAAATTCAGTTGAACCGGACCGAACCGGCCGGGCCGGTCCGGTTCCAAAAACACTGCACAAAACTCACTGAATTTGGTTTTGCTACCTAGTACTTGTTAGAGAAATAAAAGTTAACAAGCCTCTTTTAATAAAATAATACTTTTCGTTTTGGGACTAAGCCTCACGGACCATGATTTTTCAAAACACTTTATTTTATTTTATTTTATTTTATAGAAAAAGATCTAATTTCATTAAAAATTTCACTACTGTTTTTTTTTAATATAGAATTTTAGTAGGCACACCTTTTTATATTGTTATACAGCTTTGAAATTCAAAATACATGTTTCTGTTACGTTTTGATAAATCTCTAATAACCTACGGTAGTTAGTTCGAGGATGTTAGCTAACTACCATGGACTGCAAAGGACAGTAGAACAATTCCTAACCCATTGCTACAACTGTAGTAAAGCAATGTTAGCTAAGCAACTATGGTCAAAATGAAAGATTTCACTACGAATTGTGTTTTTGCTGACTCTTACTCTTCAAGACACCACCATAATCGATTGACCAGAAAACAGAAAGTAATTTATAGAACACTAAAACAGATTTTATAGGTACAAATAATACTCCCATTAAGCAAAGCACTAATCCCTCAAATTAACACTAAAACAGACCGCAGATGCAACATCAGATGTGTGGATTCAATACCCATCTCAACCAACCTCAAAAAAGTGCAATCTCAGCGATAGTAGTGAAAACCATAACGAAAAGGAAAAAATATACCTTAGACGAGCGATGACAGAGAGAGGGAGGAGAAGCGTGAGGAAGATCGAAGATGATGTGAAGGAGGAGGAGGGCGGCGAGCGACGACAGAGAGAGGGAGGAGAAGCGTGAGGAAGATCGAGGATGGTGTGAAGGGGGAGGAAGGCGGCGAGCGACGACAGAGAAAGGGAGGGAGAAGCGTGAAACTCTGAGAATTTAGGAATACCCGTTCGGGTATAATCTATACCCGAACGGGTATCATACCCATTATACCCGAATGGGTATGGGTAATACCCAAACCATACCCAGTCAAGCTGAGTATGGTTTGGATATTACCCGGTCAAATAGTCATAGGTATGGGCGGGTATCCGGGTATGGATACCCGTTGCCATCCCTACGGTAGTTAGTTGAAACTATGGTAAACTACCTTAGTTTGTATAAATACAAGCTAAGAAAACATACAAACAATAATAAAGGGTAGGAAAAAGTCCGTTTTATTTTATCTTGGAATCCAAGCTACAGTAAACCCCTCCATAAATTCCTTTATACTGTTTGATAATAATAACTCAAAAGTAAATGATCGATCATAATTTAGTCAGCATAAATGGACGATTGAGATTTAGTCATACTGACTGTGGTTAAATTGATTTCTTCACTGTGATTATTTAAATACATTTATTTTTCTATTTATGTTTTAGACGCATTGAGTCTCTCTATTTATATTTAGGTGACACTTTAGATCTTTATCGCTTATGTGTCCAGCAACTAGATTTTTTTCCACATCAAAGTCATCCACATCAACAATTTTTATTATTTTTTATTCCACCTCACGTCACGTTATTTTGAATATTTTATTCACGAAGTCCATCCATAAATATTTTGAATTTCAAAGGAAAAAAAGCAGAAATTCATTTTCCACGTGTAACGTGACGTGACATGTGAGATGGAATAAAAAATAATAAAAACTGTTGATGTAGACAACTCTGATCTGAAAAAAAAATCCGGTTGTCAGACACAAACAATTCTAAAGTATCACGTGAGTATAAGTAGAGAGACTCAATGTGTCCAAAACATAAATAGAGAGGTAAATGCGTCCAAATGGTTATAGTATAAGGACCAACAGTGCAATTTATCCCACCGACAGAAGTTGGCAGTGATCTGGTGACAAAATAGCATGATCCGTTAACTATTTGGTCACCGTGTACTTGATTTCATTCTATATATGTGCGTGCACTCACTATAAACGTCATTAGGAGATTTGAACGCGAGATTTGGTCCTCTTTTGTATTTTTGTCTCTATCTATTCACTTTCATGCTTTTCTTGGATATCAATTCTTAGTTTAGAGAAAGTGTTGGCTCGTAATATGTGGAATTTTTGCATGGCATGTAGGTTAAGTACAAAGATGTTAGAATTACGTTTGGCAAACTATATAGTACAAACCCATAAATATGTAACCGAGACTAACAAACTAAATATATTCTTTTGCACACTTAATTAGAAAAACCTAATAGTGCAAAGTTTTTAATTAAATCCAAATTAATCCCAATTTTTTTTAAAGTTTCACAACTTTAATTTGCAAAATGCGAGAAAAACATTGGTCCATCAAACAATGCAAACCCATGAATAGTAGTCACCAAAAGTTTATCCTACCATAGCCAGCAAGAGCATAACTCACTTACCAAAACATCAAATCTTTAATATCTTGACCAAATGATTTCTTTACCCAAATGCAATTATTCTTCAAATCCACCAAAAAAAAATTCTTTGTCCTAGATTACAATTTTCCTATATAAACCCTCTTCAAGGTCAGGATTTAGAGCACACAGAAATTACAAAGAATGAGTAATTAGCAAACTAAAAGACCAAAAGAAAAAGAATAAAATTAAGAAAATGGCTAGGAAGAAGGTTAAGCTTAAGTTTATAGCAAATGACAGTGCTAGGAGAGCTAGTCTTAAAAAAAGGAGAGTTGGGTTGATAAAAAAAGTGAGTGAGCTAACAATTCTGTGTGGTGTGAGTGCTTTCATCATAATCTACAGTCCTGACGATCCTGAGCCAATGATTTGGCCATCGAAATCGGTGGTTGAGCAGTTGATGGGGCAATTTTGGAACATGTCCGAGATGGAGAGGAGCAAGAAGATGATGAATCAGCAGAGTTACTTGAAGGATCGGGTCGGGAAATTCGAGGACCAGGTGAAGAAGCAGGTTAAAAAGATTCGAGAATTGGAGCTGGGGCTCCTGATGCACAAAATGCATCAGGATAGTGGTGGTGCTGGAATTGAATCGGAGGAGTTGTTCAGTCTGCTTTGGTTAGTAGATGATAAGATGAAGGAGATTATAGACAGAGCCAGTTATTTTGAAAAGCTTCCTCCCCTGGATCCTGGCCCTGTTGACTCATCTGTTCTTCATCCTGCTAATGCTTCCATCGAGGGGCAATGGTTTGGGAGAAATGCAGGTGGATCTAGCAGCAGCAACAACAATATTGCTATTGCTGCTGCCGCGGCAGGTGGGGCCCACTATAGAAATTATGGTGCTGGTGGTGGAAACCTGAGTGATCTTTTCACTCTGGGGCCAATGCCGGATTATGGTGGTGCGGATAGGTTCGATCTCGGGCTGCACCCTTCTTCCTATGGTTTAGGACTCGGGCTGCAGCCTGATCCTGCCAATCTTGGAGCTGCTGCTGCTGCTGGCGGAGGCCGTGGTGGTGGGTTGGGGCTGAGTCTTGATGGCGCTGGAACTAGCGATGGTGATGTTGGGTTGCCTGGATTCTATGGTGGTCCGAGTGATCCATATGGTTTGAACAACGGCTGGCCTTATCCTCCACCTCCTCCTCCTACTTATTACAATTTCTATCCTTGATTCAGTTTTGTGTTGAGTTATGTTAGTGTCAGGCCAGTTTAGTCCTAAATGTTGTTGTTGTCTTTTATGTTTTCCTTCAAAGTCATCTAGGATGACCTATAAGCTTTTATGCTTATAGAGCTGTACCGACCAACACTAAATTTTCTGGCCTTAACTGGTGTTGGTTGTTTTGTTGTCTGTTGAGTTTTCCTTAATAAGGTCACCATGCGTGTGGTTAACTCATGTCACCTAATTAAGCTCCATGCTTAATCTTAATAATGCTATGTTTTGTTTTCCCTTGTTTGCGTCTTTATTGCCGCTGTGCTTGCCATTTTCATTCATCTTTTGTACTCTAATTAAGACTAACAATTGACTAATTAATCTCTCATCAGATAATATATAACATAAAGAAATTGTCTAAAATGGATTTTTTTGAATTTAGGAAGAATTAACCACCAAAAAAAAAGTTCAGGAAGAATGGTTAGACAATTAAAACTTGTATAAATGGGACAGGAAAATTTAAGTGGGATGAGCTTATTAGCAAGTTCGTATGAATCTACGCTTGCATTCATATTCATTTTTGCACTCCTTCATCTTGTAGATCGAAATGGAAAACGAAAAATTGAAAATAGAAGCAAATGAAGCAAAACTAAAATCCTTCATTAGGAAGGAGAAGAAAAGGAAAACTGTCCTCAGTACGTCATTCCATTTGTCACCCTAGCGGCGTGATTGCATCCCAACGAAATAATTAACGGGCTGGGTTTAATTAACATCCAACTTATTAACAAAATTTAAGAATAATTAAAAATCTTTACAAGACGGACAACAATGAGGAAAGAAATTAACAGGTAGTCAATGACAATACTTTGTTGGATGTTATCCGGCAATAACAAATTTCTTCATGGTTACAAAAGTTACAACAGAGTTTACTATCAAAAAAATAAGGAAAGAGAAATTTTCATCACAACAATTGCTCTGCATACAATTACAAATAACAGTTGAAGTTACGAGATGCGACGTCATTTTCGTAATAGAGTTAGTAATCATGGAAAAGGTAGTTCACAACAAAACAATCTTTTCTCGTTTAATCACAAATAACAATCAGGGTATTTTGATTTACACACTGTGCTGCACCTATGGAAAAATACAACAACACGCTGTCTGGAGAACAGAAGAGTATAGACCGATGTGCAAGCTCTTTGAAATCGGAAGCAGAAAATAAGTTACAGCATACCAGGAAGGAATAATCTACAAGCAATCCCCAGCTCAGCACCATTAAAAGAACTTGCTATACTGGCTGGTGAGAGAATCCTTAAGATTTGAGTAAACCCCATAAAGCGAGTACTGCCGAAGGTTGGCTACTTCATACCACGAGTTGAGAGGTGAATAGTGCTTATCAGTTCCAGAGAATGCTAGCTGTATCCCAAGGCTGCAGTCTACATTACCTCCACCTTTTTTGCAATTATTTGTTCTGATTGCACAGTCCTGATTGTTGAGGCAGACAAAGTTAGAATTGGAATTTTGTGAACATTTTGAGCAGCCATCCCTTTTCCAATACAAGTTCTGCAGCCTGCCCTTTTTAAACTCGAGCACCTGTATCAACAAAACTTCAGTGGGTATCCGAACATCTTAGAAGTTCAAATTAGAGAACATAATCGATGTTCAATCTTCTCTTACCAGGGTAAAACTGGTTACAGTGTATGAACTATTTGCAACAAAAGCAAGGTTGGACCTTGCAGCATATTTTCGACCAGCAAATGCAACCATGTAACCATAATTTTCCTGGAAAAGTCAAAAACACAAGCATGTTACGTCAAGCTACATACAAATTGTACATCTATAACTTCATCCATGATGTTCAAGCTAGGACAGTAGGACAGATGCAGCATAACAAGAATACAATGTTTCATTGTTGCTTGAAAAATATAAACCACTTGCAAGGATATGCTACTGAAAATATATATTCTGAACATGTGTGATAACGTGTGGTAGCCATCAAGCATAACCCCATCTCTAAGCATTCTTTATGTTTTAGTTTCTTTTAACTAAGCACAGAAAGTATTTCGCAACCATTATCAGTATTAGCTGATAAAGATATATTGAGTAGGTCAATAGTGAGAACAACACAAGTTGATCAAAGTACCAACAAACCTAATACACATTTTAGTAGACTGCCAAAACATCTCCAAGTATCCAGAACTTATGTTACTATTTCCTCTTTTTCACTTAGTAAGTTCAGAAAGGAATTAGTTTCTCCAACCTTATCAGATACGATAGTGAGCATAACGAAAATAGTTTCAACTAAGTATTACTAGCATATCTGAAACTTATCAACAACAGAACTGGTAAATATCCAACAACAATCCCGCACCACCTATCACTCCATGCATCCAAAATCAAGTTCTACTCATTATCATATTTCATCAAGCATTGAGCAAAGATCCAGGCCAAAAAATGGCGCAATACATATATGCAGGGGAAATTGATGCACATCTCTTTCCTAGTCCAAGCACCAGCACAACCCAACCGAACATTGCAGTATTGAACTAGCCAAGACAGAATCCAATTCTAACCAAAGTGATCAAAACGGGAACAGCATACCACCTAAAGCACAACAATACGACAAATAAACTCCTTAATCTCTCTACTTCAAGCAAAAACTTAAGTTCACTTCTACTCCTGAAAATCGCAGGGAGAAAGAAAGAGAAGTTAAATCATTAACTTACCGGGGCGAAGTTGGAATTGTTGATGGTGAGTAGCGAGATCTCATCGACTTTAGGTCTGAAGATCGAGATCTGCGCGTTTTGGTTGGAGAGAGAGAGTCTGCGGTCGCAGGGTGACAACTGGAGACTGAAGTTGGAGTTGAGGAAGAAGGCCGGGCGTGAAGCAAACGCGATGCCGAAAGTGAAACCGTCGGATACTTGCACAGTCGTGTCAACGCAAGGGGAGTAGACGTTGTTAGTATCTTCCGATTCGACGACCGACGAGAAGGATGAGAAGAGAAGAGTTAGGAGGATACAAAGGAGAGGACTGAAGATTGATGATGTTCTTGCTTCCGCCATTGTTGGCTGAGTTTGGCTGCTGATTTCTGATTTTGACTCTGAGATGGAGAAGAGAGGTTGGACTCGGAAGGAAGAGTGGACGACAAACGAACCTGTGTACAACGGCGGGTCATGGGCTTGATTCAGGAATACAGGCCTGAATCTTTTGTAGTAGGCCCATGTAATTAAAATAATTTGACTGGATTAAAATAATTTTGATGGGCCGGTCACAAAAAATTGATGGGGAAGGCTTTAAAGTCGGGGATGAAATTGTTAATCATTTTGAGTAATTAATTACTCCCTCCGGTCTCCATTAAATGACGTTTGGAGACCGGGTATAGGGATTTAGACAATGATTGGTTGTCGTGGTTTATGACTAGTGTACCCCTCTGAGAATGGCAAATTTATAATTTTGCTCGAACCGGTCTGATTTAAATTGTTTCTTGAACCGGGTTCAATCTCAATTTCGTTTTTTCGTTTCGTGTCAATATTTACCCAAAATTTGAAAATGCAACTCTGTTTTCATTTTCTGCCAATTATTTGGGATAAATTTTGAATTTTAGACGCTTAAAATTTCATTTCTCTCCGAAGACTTTCTCCAATTAACACCGAGATTCCCTAATGCATAACCTTGGGAACGTGAAATATGTGGCGCTTTGTTTGCATTAAGAGAAATGAAGTACATTGAATTTGATCATTTTAATTTCGTTATTAATAACCCATCAATTCCTTTAAACCCTGCCATTATTAGAGAAGAATAGCTTAACCCAGAAGGCGAAGGGAGTGATCGTAATCCATCTTTTGATGGCGAGGCTGCAGAACAACCTACAGACTCATCGGAAGGATCAAATGTTTTCCTATATACACAAATATATACACCCCTGATTTAATCAGCAATTGCCTTGGCTGGCAAATAAGATCAATCCAAGCAAGCTCAACAAGATAAATAAATGAACATCAAATATAATAGGATACATATGAAAGTTGCATTGGTGAAACTTCAATTGACAAGGCCAACAACATAAACATCAAACAAAGAGTAAATCTTAAAACAAGTGTCATTGTTGAATATACAATTCACATCATGTACATGGTCCAAAATGATGTCCCTCTACTAGGGAAACTCATTACAGAATTGGCTGCCATAAAAATACAAAGAACATGGCCATAACTGAGGACGCACAAACATTCAAAAGTGGGATGGACATCCATATCATATAATTGCGCCAATATAATTCCTCAACAATATACAAAATTCAAAACAGTTATAGGGATTGATCAGTAGAAGTCTGGTAGCAGCAAATGCAATATTTCAATAAAAGACTCTTCTTGCTCTGGATCATCAAATTTGAACATACCTCTAATTGGCAACTTGTTCAAGTCAAAGTTTTTGCCTCCCCTGCTTGTCGTTGCCACCCGCTTCCCTTCACCACAATGATCGATAAGGTCAGAATCATTAATGATAGCAACAACAGCATGAGCATCATCATTCAAGGTCATCATCATCCTTCAGCCCACACATGGAAGCGTTACATCTCTACTTGGATTTGTCTTCTCATCATCATATGTATCTAGGACCATCAATTCCATGTTCTCACCAGAGTCCTCAACTGTCGCTTCCTCCACCTCTTCTCCAATTCCAATTGAATCGTTGACGACTATGTTTATAGAATCGTCAAATGCACTGAAGTTGTCGCATTAATAGTCGTCCCAGTAGTCAATGCTCTCAATTTTCTAATTGTCAACCACTGAAACCCTAATTTTGTTTTGGTTGGAAGAAATTTATTTTGCAAGGAAGGAGTACAGAACGAATGGGGTAGATGACAACTGCCTGCTATAGATTAAACATATTGTCATTTTGATTTTCTATTTCCTACCCAAGTAATTTTAAATTTTCCTCTCAAAACCCCCAAAATTTCAAATCCAAAACAAGTAGGTGAAGAAATGGCAGAAGAAGAGAGAGACTTGGTGTTGAGCTCGGCAGCGATAATACCATCAAACATAGCAGACAAGCGCTTTGGGAAGGTTAGGACGTCATTTATTTTGGACCAAAGAATAAGGCCCAAAATGATTTTCTTTCAAGACCGGGGGAGTATGTAACAAACTTTTTAAGGTCATTATTGAGATTGATAGTGATGTGTAGTTCGTCAAATTTGATTATTGTTGGCTGCTTTTGAAAAAGTGAAACTTACTCATGTCCATCATGAGGAATTTTTTTTTGGCACACTATTTTTCCCACTATGCATACCAATTTGTGCATGGAGTCCATCTATTGACTATCCTACCCGACGGGATGAGATATTGACTTAATCATGTTGTAATTAGGGTATCTTACCATCGCTAATTCACGCTCACCAAAAATGTATTTTTTTTTTGGTATTGCCATCTTAAGTGACAACAATTTATCATATATTTTTGAAGTGTAGGTGGAAATATGTTATAAAAATAATTTATAAGTAAAAATGAAGTATGTTATACAAAATTATTATCATATGATTACAAGATTAGTGTTTTGCTGAACAAATTATGGATTATGTACAATATTAGCGTTAAAAAAGAATAAACTATAAATTATAAAATTTATATAAACTGTATGGATTGGGTTACACCAAAATTGGTTGGTGCTTTTATTTTTATTTATTTACATGATTAAAATATAAATAAGAAAATTCAAATTTGAGATTTTGATTAATTGTGGCAATAATCATGTTGTTTTATTAATTTCATGCTGTAAGCTTTGAGCAATGCATGAAAATTGCAATGCCTAACGACAAGCAGGACAGCTGCGCCGATTAATTAATTATATATATATATATATATATATATATATATATATATATATATATATATATATATATATATATATATATATATATATATATAGTTAAGCAACAGTTCAATAAATCTTGCTGTGGGCTCAAAACAGTGAAGATTGCTTCCCCCCCAATAAAAAAATATTGCTCCTATATATCAACCATCAATTTATATAATATTGTTAATGCATTGGATCGTGCTTTGCATTTTGTACGCACAGATTTCATATTTAAATAATACATTAGTTGAAATAATGACGTTACTTATACAAAAACAAAACTTTAACTTAAAGGATAATATGAATCGTTGAACTTATTATACTCTCTCAATCATAGTTTTAAAAATCGAATTGGACAGCGAATTGAAAATAAAAAATTTATGGTTTAATCGAGTTCAACCGGATTCGACCGAATTGACCCATTAGATCGTTTTGAACCGTTCACATATCGAATCGTTCAATCTTAAATAATTAAACCGGATTGAATCGACTGGTTCAATGTCTATAATAGGCTAGCCCATCAATTTTTCCATATTTAAAAAATATATAAAAATAATAATAAAAAATGCAAAACGGCGTCGTTTTGGTTGGGTGACATTGACCCAGCCGAGTTAATAACAGGTTGACCGGGTCGCCGGTTTTGTAATAAATTTTTTTCAGTTCATGTGTAGGTCCGGTCAGATAGCTGAATCGAATCGAAAATTTGAAATTTCACTGTTGAATCGGCCTGTTCGGTCCGGTCCAGTTTTTAAAACTATGCTCTCAATGTATAAAAAAAATGATTATTTTGATCTGTATAAAAAGAATTAATTAATCTGAAATAGAGTGAGTATATATAGAAAAAAATTATAGAATAAACAGAGTTGTTCTAATAAAAAATAAAAAATAAAACTCCTTTCCTTTAAATAAAACTTGATCAAGATTGTTTTCCCTTAATTCCATGTTTATCAGTTCAAAGAAAAACCAGAATTTGGTCCCCACGGTCTATTTCTATGAGTTTTGTGATTCTAAATAGTAAATACACGATTGCTGTTATGAATGATTGAAATGTTAATTTTTTGGGGTAAGGTAAAGCAAGTTTCGTTGGCCCAATTTGTATGAGTCAACCTTCCTAATTGTTAGCGGGAAAAAAAAAATTATCTACGGACTTAAAATATATTTTCTACTCTGAATTGAAATTTTAATTCGTATAATTATTTAGAGATACATAGATTAGTTTGGTTTGAATTACTTTGTGTTTTGTTTTTCTCTTTTTGTTGGGTGACTAACTCTCCTTACTTAAACCTCAAATAAATCTTCCCTTAATTAAAAGGGATAAATCCAAAAAAAGTCCCTGCAGTCTAATTGATTGACTTTTTTCATCCCTCTGTTTTTTTTAACTATTTTCAGTACTCCGAGTCAATAAAATGACTTTTTTCATCCCTCACCCTAACGCCGTCCGAAGTTTCCGTCCGAAATCTGACGTGGCGCGACACGTCGCCTGACACGTGACCCCATTGCTGATGTGGCACGCCACGTCAACAAAAAAAGGGTTAAAGGAAATTTGGGTCCCTGCACTCGAATTGATTGACTTTTTTCATCCCTCTGTTTTTTTAAACTATTTTTAGTACTCCGAATCAATAAAATGACTTTTTTCATCCCTCACCCTAACGCCTTCCGAACCCTAACGCCGTCCACGCTCATATTAATTTCACGCCGTCCCCTGTTTCCTTTCGTACGAGAAACTACACCAGCACAAACATTTTTCAACTTTTGTATCTCTCGACCCGAGGTTGTTTTAAATTATTAATTATTATGTTGTTAAATATTTTAATTTTATTATAAAATTATTAATATTTCAGTTTTCAAATAAGATATATATGTTTTGTTCATATATTTATTATATACTCCCTCTAGTCTCCAATAAATAAGATATACTCCCTTCGGTCTCCAAAATATGTCGTTTTAGCATTTGCTTTTACTGTTTCGGAACGTATCTTAAGACGGCCGGAACAGTCACTATTTGAGACAATTTTGCCCCGAATTTTTTCTCGGAAATACGTTAAGGATTAACGTACGTTCGAAAAAAAGTACGGAATTTTTGGGGTCAAATAGTGCCTCATCCGGCCTCCTCGATATGCGTTCCCTACTGAATATTGGGATGCGAGGAAGACATTTATTGGAGACCAGAGGAAGTATATAATAAATATATGAACAAAACATAACTAAATTTATATATAATAAATATATGAACAAAACATATATATCTTATTTGAAAACTGAAATATTAATAATTTTATAATAAAATTAAAATATTTAACAACATAATAATTAATAATTTAAAACAACCTCGGGTCGAGAGATATAAAAGTTGAAAAATGTTTGTGCTGGTGTAGTTTCTCATACGAAAGGAAGCAGGGGACGGCGTGAAATTAATATGAGCTTGGACGGCGTTAGGGTTCGGACGTCGTTAGGGTGAGGGATGAAAAAAGTCATTTTATTGACTCGGAGTACTAAAAATAGTTTTAAAAAAACAGAGGGATGAAAAAAGTCAATCAATTAGAGTACAGGGACCCAAATTTCCTTTAACCCTTTTTTTGCTGACGTGGCGTGCCACGTCAGCAATGAGGTCACGTGTCAGGCGACGTGTCGCGCCACGTCAGATTTCGGATGGAAACTTCGGACGACGTTAGGGTAAGGGATGAAAAAAGTCATTTTATTGACTCGGAGTACTGAAAATAGTTACAAAAAAATAGAGGGATGAAAAAATTCAATCAATTAGACTGCAGGGACTTTTTTTGAATTTATCCCTAATTAAAACTCCTGTTAACGATCTTTATCTATCTCCTGCTCTAGAGTTGACTTTCTGACTTTTTTTTGAAATAAACCATTTCCTCTACAGCCAAAGTCATGGCTGACCAAACCCGTTTCTGTAATAAATCCCAAATTCCAAAATCCTTCTCCTCCCTTCTTCTTCTTCTTCTTCATCCACCCGACAGGCGATGAACTCCACTGACGCAACCGGTGGATTCCTCGATTCCGGTAACATCGGCGGATTCGGGTATGGCATTGGAGTTTCAATCGGAATCCTCCTACTCATCACAACAATCACTCTAGCTTCATATTTCTGCACCCGAATCCACCCGACGACGTCTTCCGGGTCGAATCAGAGAACGACCGGACCCACCCACCTTCCCGACCTGCATAATTTTGTGGTGGATGTGGGTCTTGACGATGAGACCATAAAAAGCTATCCTAAGCTTCTTTACTCTGAAGCCAAGCTGCACAAAAAGGATCAGACAACCGCGACGTGCTGCTCCATTTGCTTGGCGGATTATAAGAATTCGGACACGCTCCGGTTGTTGCCGGATTGCGGGCATCTGTTTCATCTCAAGTGCGTTGACCCGTGGCTGAGGCTGCATCCGACATGTCCTGTCTGCAGAACGTCTCCGATGCCGACACCACTTTCGACACCGTTAGCCGAAGTTACTCCATTGGCAAGCAGGAGGGATTGAAAGAAAACGGGTTCGTATTTGTCGGATCCAGTTCAAGGAATGTAATTTTTTCAAATTTTTTTTTTTGGGGGTTAGTTTAGATCTTGAAATACAATTTTATTCTAGGTGCCCGGCTGAAATGTATGCAGGATAGTTACTTGATTTATTGCGCTTATGTTATGTTGTAAATAAACGATTTTCTTCACTAATTATTTCATTTTAGCTTGGTTATAATAGATCCTAGATTTAATCACTGAAAAAAAAAGTTGGGTAGGTAACAATTAATGTGGTAAAATGTGGGTATTTTACCCAATGATAGTAAAGAAGTACTGTATTTCAGATATATCCGGGTTTTTTTTCCTCGATATAAGAATTACAATGAAAATATTAGGAAGAGTATGAATAGCACAATCGATTAATATGCATAATTAGTGAATCAAAATTGGGTTTTATTCGCCAAAAAGAAACACTAATTAAGTGTGTAATCATATGACGATTCTAAAATGAAAAATGCGACAATTATTTCAATGTCATGCGTAGTTAATTATTATATCACCAAAGAAAAGAAAAGAAAAGAATATAATAATAAGGAAAACGTACATAGAGATACTAATATGTTAAATAACAATTGTCTAGTAAAGTACTGACTTACAATATTACAGATCTAAGTTATGATCCAACGCATGCACTGTATTATTTGTAAATAAAGGAGATGGATATATCATGGCATCCTGTTGTGATGATGGCCATTCAAATTGCAGGCGCTAGGATGAGCATTTTGTACCGGTTGACCATCTCGGATGATTTTCCGGTCTTCATCCTCGTTGCATATCGGAAAGTATTCGCTGCCATTCTCCTTATCCCCACAGCAACATTGGCGACAGAGAGGTAAGAATGTTGCATGTTCTACTTTCTAATAATTTCACCTTTTATTTGATACAATTTTTAACTCTTGAAACTTGTTTTTTTGGTACAAAAGAGAAACACGCAAGTTAACGTTAATAACTAACCCCTATTACATGATGAGAAAATTAAATATTGAGTCCTAGCGGAAAACCTTGAAACAAATAAACTCCTGTATCATTTGAATGAACATAAAAGACAACTATTTGTTCAAGAAAACCAACCTCAACCTGGATAAGACGGACTAAGCATTCGATAGTACAAAATGAAGGCAAGTGAGCTTGGATGTGAAGCATGTTTTTTTTTTTTTAAGGAATATGTTGAAATACTAACTGAAATTAATGTTTTTTTTTAATCTTTTGGACAAAAAATTAATTTCATTCGAGCATAATTTTACCGGTGAAAATTTTAGAATTCGATAGTACATTTCCTTTCGCTTCTTCCTCTCTTTTTTCAAGAGGATTGAGGAAGTTTAAGCAAAACAAAAGATATATATCTTACTGCTAATTGTTACCTGCGTCATTTGTATTACCAATTCCCTTCATTAAATTAAGAAAAAATGGGCTTAGCTATTGTGGATGGAAAGAAAAAGCCCAATCTGTTCGAAGGTTTGGACTAAGTAAAGGAAGAGCTCAAGTAGGCTAAGCCCAAATGGGGATTTCAACCATCCTTTAGATCTCTGGGGTTAGGGTATGTAGTTTTTCAGACCCGGATTATAAAAAATACAAACTTGAAGTTTAAGTGATATTGAAAAAAGAAAATAAAAAAATAACAAGGACTTTTTATTTTAGTATTTTCTTAGTGTGTTGTCTTTTGGGCGGACTAATTTTATTTAAATATTATTAGTCATTCCAATTTCCATGCTCGAGAATAACAAAGGATAGTTAGTTATTGATCTGGATAAACAACAATAACAGAGAAGTTTATTCCATTTCCAACTAACATTCTGCTAGCATCCACCGTTCAGTCATTCACTACTCTGAAGTCTGACCCAACCCAACAAAACCACACCAATGATTCTGGACCGTCCAAATGGTAGAATCCAACTAATATCCAACGATTAGTTCAGTTGCCTTGAGAAAACTATAAAACCGTACGACAAGTCGTCGCACGCATTAACACTAAACACCATATATAATAAATATTAAACAAAACCACTATAAGTTAAGAAAGAAACACAGCCCGCCGGCGTCGGAGATGATTTCCCGCCGGATGATTGCGCCGCTCTTTGTTTCTCTTTGTTTGATAAGCTCTTCAACGCAATTGGGCGCCGCCACCCACGTCGATTACTGCGGTGAGGCTTTTCGAATATTTCTGTTTTCTTTTCCTTTCCTTTCCTTTTGTGTAGCTAAATAGAAAAAAAATATTGTAAATGGTTGGGTGCAGATAAGAAGGGTTATTATGATGTGAAGGTGAGTGGGGTGGAGATCACGCCGAATCCGGTGGTCAGAGGCCAGCAAGCTACCTTCCGCATTTCTGCAAACACAAGTATGTATGCTCTTTTGCTTTTGCATCTTTGAATTTGATGGAATTTTTTTGAGCTTTTTATTTACAAAATTTGATGTTTTTGGAGTACTAAACCAAATTATGGTTTTGAAACTTTTATTGTCGCCATAAAAGTTTTTTTTTTTGGTCTTCTCGGGTGTACTTTCGTCCCTTCCGGCTTAAGTGTTTGGTACTAGTTTGTTGGGTTTTTTTTTATGGTGAATACAGAAATAGAAAGTAAGATTAGGGCATTTTTTTCATCTATGTAAGTGTAATTTGGCATGAATTAGATAGTAATTTTACCCATTCCAACCTCCTTAGCTACATGTTCAAAGCAATTTATGTTACAAGTTCAATCACGGATGATTTTAGTTCTTGAACTGATTGTTTGGTGTTGAATGATTTTGAATGGTGAGTGCAAGTTTCATCATTATATAAAAAGTATACTGCTTTTATGTTTGAGTATGAATTTTGATTTTGTTTATTTGTATAGCTGAAGCAATCGCTGGTGGAAAATTGATCATCGATGTTGCATACTTTGGATGGCACATCTATAGCGAGACTCATGATCTTTGTGACGAGACTTTTTGCCCTGTGTCTACCGGCGATTTTCTAGCATCTCACTCACAAGTTTTACCAGGATACACCCCACCTGTAAGTCCTGCCAGTGTTTGATTGCACAATATGACAGAAATGTGGAAACTGTTTTCGCAATTAAAAGAACTACTGAACACGTAGATTTAGAACTGCATCACCATCTGAATTTAAGCCAACCATCAGAATTCTCAGTTTTGTTGGAGAATCCTAGTAGTTTGCCGCTACTAGCCAGTTACTTGCATAAATCATAGGCTAAGTTGTTGTGTTACAGATGAATTGTGAAGAATGGTGTTGCATGCATAAACATAAGTAGGGGAGGTTAAGTTTAGACGAGTGTGTTGAGCCAATCTTCTTTCTGCTCAAGCTATGCTACCTAGTGGAAGTAGTTTGAAAGACAATAGACATGATATTTCGCATTGCAAATCAAGTGCATGCTGGCTTTTACAAAAAAAATTGGCTAAATTTGCCTAGTGTTCTAGCATTCTTTGCAGAGAGGAGATATCTACCTCATGTTCTTGTTTCATTTCTCTGACAATGTTTATCAACTCCAGGGTTCGTACTCTCTCAAAATGAGGATGATCGATGGGAATAAAAATCAGCTAACTTGCATTTCCTTTGGCTTCGGTATCGGCTTGGCATCACCCCTCATGGATAGCTAACTTCTTTCAAGATTTCCTTTCAGCTCATGTTCATCTACTATACACAGAATGTGACAAGAATCCTTATTATTTATACCTTATAGGTACTTTAGCATTTGCTCATGTACATTCCAAACCTACTTTTTCCTGATACAAGGATTACTCATTAATGCTATATCAACTTTAAGAAATTGTGTTTGTCCGCGGATAATGATCTGCTAATTAAAGGTTTTAAGAACTTGCATTGGTATAAACATGATTATAAGTATCGATCGAGCAATTAGGTGTCTAGATCGTACCAAATGCCATAGTTCATCAAATTTCGACAACGACACCTGCTCGATTGCTTCGAACCTAGAAATTGTTCTCTGCACAGTTGGATTGCTTTGAAAGAGAAGCTTTACCTCCTTATGACCTTTTTCGTTTGTTTTTTTCTCTTCCATTCCATCATGAGGAGACCTAATTTTCGATAAATGTCAGGGCACTGTGTAGCATGGAGACCCACCTAGTCCCCACAATCTATGCAATGATCAATTCCTAACTTTATAAAGCAACAAGAACAGGGCTTTTCATTTTTTCACTTTTTTTCTGTCATTAGACACCAAAAGAGAAACCTTCCTCATCGTCCTGTCCAAACCTCTCCCCCACATGTCATTCTCAAACAAATTTCATCCTTCCATTCTAATGCTACTCAGCTGCTGCTGCCTCTGATCGCTTTGCCATCCATTCTTATCTTAGGACATGAAGTCAATGACAGGAAGATTCTTAAGTAGATTGAAGTTCATTCCGTCCGTAACCGGAGTAAAACAAAGCCTTGTTTCTCAGTATCAAAACTTGCAAATCCCAGCAGTTTACATACAAGAAGATGCAGGACATGTCGCGGTGTTAAACGACAAAGAACTAGAATCAGAACTCAATGCAGGCGCCAAGGAGAAAATTACACCTTCCTTTGTCAAACTGCTGCTAACCATGGACAACTCTGAGCCTCCAATCTCATCAGAGATCACCAGAGAGCTCGAAGCAGTCGGAGAGGTTGAGGAGGAAAACGTCGAAGAATATCCATCTCTTGCAGGTTTCGAGGAGAAATGCCCACCAGGAGGAAGCCAGTCAATAATCCTCTACTCAACAAGCCTGAGAAGTATAAGGAAGACATTTGAGGATTGTCAAACAATCCGGTTCTTGCTAGAAAGTTTCAAAGTGAAGTACGACGAGCGGGATGTTTCGATGCACTTGGAGTTCAGGGAGGAACTTTGGAGCATACTAGATGGAAGAGTGATCCCTCCTAGGATCTTCATTAGGGGAAGATACATAGGTGGTGCTGACGAAATGGTCGGTCTGCACGAGCAAGGTAAGCTGAAGAAGCTCTTGGAAGGAATCCCTCATAACCTGTCTAACTGTCCTTGCACCGGCTGTGGCAACATGAGGTTTGTTATTTGCTGCAAGTGTAATGGAAGTGCCAAAGTCTTTACAGATGTGGAGAATGATGAATCGCGCGTTCGATGTCTCGAGTGCAACGAAAATGGATTGGTTAAATGCCCCATCTGCAGCTGAACAATCTAATGTTACCAACTCTTCCTAATCTTTTCACCATTCTAATCCCAGATGACTTAATAGCCTGTTCTATGCTTACTTATAGCTGTAGCATAGAGTTTTCTTCACCTGTTGTAATTTGACAAGTACTCAGTCTTGTCAATGAAGATATTGGTGCATGTATCATAGATGTATTTACAGTAATAAAAGAGCAAATGGGGTGTCTGTAGAATTTGCTGCTGAGAAAACTGATTGTTATTTCCATCTTCTAGGCTTTATTCATTCTATGGCATACCTAGCTTATAATCATTTTTCTTGGTTTTTCATGTCACATCCTTTTGTTTATAAAATACACAAATCGAGCAATAATAACCGTCAATACGCATATAGCTCATTAGTTATTTGCTAGTAGTAAAATACGAGTAGGGCTTGGGTTCTCACGGAAAGAGTTTTAGAATGTTTTTCCTTTCTTGATATGGGTAATTAGGGAATGAATAAGGGCTTGTTTGGTTATGAAGAAATGAGGGTAAGGAAGATTATAGAAGGGGAAAGAATCCTATACAATACAAGGTTTGATATGATTCAAGTGGAATTGTATTTGAATGATTGTTGTGATAAAAAGAAAAGTTAGGAATAATGATACGAGTGAGTAGGGAAGAACAAGCACATGGGTTACCCTAAGAAATAAGGGGAAAAAGCAAGAGGTTGGTGCCAAAAGGTATGTGTTGTTCAATAATAGAAAGTGTGAGGCCATGATTAAGCATCCACGCCAAAATACCTTTTTCTTAGGATATTGGATACTGTAGAAAGTTCTCTTTTTTTGCAGTACAAATTAGAGCAACAAGTTAAATTTGACTTCCTAATTTCAATCTTCTTTCTTGTAGGTAATGAAGGGAAAAGCATCTGTCCAAAACAACGTGTGATTGAAAGAGATTGGAACCAAAACTCTTTTCAATTTCATTTCAATTTTTTTGTAGCAAAAATAGGAAAATAGTGAGAAAATATGTTGCTTCATTCAAACATTATTTTGGTGCATTCTCCTATAAACTTTGGTGGTTTGGAAATTTACATTTTTCATGAAGCATGTATAAAATAACTATCGTGCATTTTCTTTTATAGGCCGATCAAATAAGAAGATAACGATACTTGTGATTCTGAGACTAGCGAGCACAATAGACTAAGGTAGTTAGTTGGACCTTAAGTGCAGAAGATAGTGATCACAAATCACAAGTGACCAGAAGGGGAGTAAGCAAGGCCCAAGCCTGTAAATCTGTGGGCCAGCTTTATTACAAGGCCCATCTTACATGATGAAATCATTACAGCAATCTTTTGTAATTGAGGTGGGGTATTTCTCATGTGCATTTGGTCTTTTTTGCTCGTGTGAGAAAGTAAGTCATCATTCTTTTTTCTCCAGCTTTGGATAGCTTGTTGTAGAGAGTAGAGACTCGTATTTGAAATGGGTAGGCCTATCCTCTACATTATAAGTTGCATACTTGCCTACAAACGCATAGATTAATTAGTAGAGAGTCGATCTATTTTAAATAAAAAAATTAAATTTGAACTATGAAAATGTAATTTTGTTAAAACTTATAAGGGGAAATTTTACTATTTTTTCGGTGTTGATCAATTCGAATTCAAAATAGCCAGATAATTTAGAATAAAAAAAAACTCTGTTTATTTAACTTAGTCCAGTTTTGAAGTATGAGTGTGGATTTGGCTGTAAATCTCTTATAATTTTCTAGACATTTTATTGACTAAAAGAGATTGTTTTGCTGACTTTTAAGAGGTGGATCAGTGGCGTAAAGCTACATCCACAGGAAGGGAAGACCAGCAAATTTGACTATCAATAAACAAATAAAACCATTCCTTGTCTGCAATTTGCCAATTTTCAATTTCTGATGACAGCATCAGATCAGACTTGTTCACTACTTGCTGCAAATCATAAACATTAAAAATTCAAAAAAAAACAAACTTTTAATAATAAGGGTCAACCATTAATAGATCTCATATGAGCTCAGCCGGTTCAAGAAAGGAAATAAATCCGGCTGAACCAAGTCCAATATTATGGTTAACCAGTGACACATTTTTGGGTTTTCAAATGACTGTGTTGTTTCTTTCGAATAAAAAATTAATTTCGTGTGCGCTAAACTCCAGATTAAAATCTAAAAGGAAAGCTTCCCACCAACTTTGGGATATGCAAATGCAGCCTTTCCAAACATTCTCCCGTTAATGCAAAGTTCAAATACTTAGCCAACCATTTTTACTAGGTCCTTTAGTAGACCCACATATTTAATACTCGAATTATATCAGGGAAAGTAACTTGTGCATGATAATAAATCATAATAATTCAAAATGTTACCTGTAGATTCTGAAAACCGTATAAATATATTCTGAACTGATCTCACAATCTCACATTATAAACTTTTAAAGCTTATTGATGTTCGAACGAGATTAATTTTCAGTCTATAAAAAGCCGTAAAAACCATCACGTTCACCGGATTACTTTGGTTTCTTACAATGTTTTGAAAAGAAATGGTAGATAAACATGGGACTGAAAAAGGGAAAGGAATCGAATGGAAATAACTCTAGTCTGGGTAAATTTCCAATAACAGAAACTAAAGCATTGCAAAGAATCTTTTCATGTCTTTAGAGACCAACCTTTTAAAAGGTCATGTCTTTACAGCCCATACAATCTATGGGGAAAGAATATTTTGTTCCAATCAAAAATGATTTCACAAACCAGAATCCTAAAATTTAAGCCAACCAGATTCTTCCTGCAAAAATCTAAGGGTCTGTTTTACTTACTGCCATCATCAGCATATGAACATCACATGCCTACATAGTAACTTGTAAAACCAAAAAGGAACTGCAAAAACAGTTTAGATTCTCTACAGTTACCAACCCTTCAAAAGTAGAAAGGGCAATTACAGTTAATAATTTTCAGAATAAAAAATTAGAGTTGCCACAGTAACTAACTAGACACAATGCAAGTAAGGTAAGAGATAAAAGAAGATAATTCCATTAAAAAGACCAGATTAGGTGGAACACGGTCTTTCTATTCCAGAATCCTCGGAAAAGCTCGAACAGGTTCCCTCTTTGTTAAACATCTCATTCACATCACAAGATAACCCATATTAGAACTTAAGTTAGACTAATCACACTTTCTAAAATTTACAGCAAGTCTCTAAACAGCAACTTCTGTGACGGCAATATTGACCAATCCAGATGGAGCAGTGTTCGCTTCTGCTGCGTGAGCTTCTTGTGGTAATGGTTGTAGATACTGGGTGTAGTGGAACTCGATCTGTAATCGGTGATGGAGTGGCGTAGATGACATTAATCCTTTCTTGATATCTGCCTGTAATTCCCTGATCGGGATTGCAGCCAAGAAGCTCTTTATGTACTCCTTGCAGGACTCCTTTCCTTGGCACACGACCTGCCCTTCTTCCTCAGTCTTTGTTAGTTCCTCGCCATTCATCGGTTCATCAGGCATGGTTCCTGCAGCCCCTGAAACAGGCACAACCTCCTTCGTGTTGACCTGCTGCTGGTTCTTGGGTTCCACAGCAGCTGTGACACTCTCCTGGTCACCTACAGTTCTCTCTTCAGCTGACTGAGCTGCATTTGGCAATTTACGAATGATTGTGTTGCTATCGAACTTCAAAATGTAAGCATGACTGCATCCCTCATAAAGCCTCTCACCTAATGTGTCAATGATGTAGTAAGCATCATGTTCAACCTTGAGAACAAAGAAATGGTCATTCCAGCTCACAATGTAGACTTGAGGTTCACCGTTACTTGAACATTCTGATCCAGCATTGCTTATCTCATCCCAAATGTTATCAAATGACATTGCACCATGCAAAAAGTCAAATCTTCCTTCATCCATTCCCTCAGGATGGAAAAACCCGATAAAGGACTTGCCAGGAGCAACAGAGAGAGAACATACTTTGGCTTGGAGAACTGTCTCTAGGTCAAAATGCTTGTCAGGAAATCGTTGCATGTAGGTCTCATTTTCACAGAGGTTCCTCCACTCCAATGACCCTTCTCGGATAAGACTGTCAAATTGAGATTTGATTGGCATCAGATCACGATTGTTCTGAAACCAGTCAGCAATGACAGCAACAAGGGCTGTACAAGCACTCTCGCCTGCTGCCCTCTCACTTCGCTGATCTATAGAAGCAAAGAAGACCTGAGCTTCAAGACTCATCTGTCCATCTCGGCTTGTCAATTGTTTATGTTCCCAACAGCCCACAGCAAAGTTATCATCTCCAAATTCAGAGACTGAAGATCGATTAGCAGATGAATCTTCGTCTGTCTTAAGCCACTGCAAAAATAGTAGCCAAATTTCAAGATTTAGAACTCTGTCAAACTAAGCAAACGAATGTATAATCATGAGCAACGGAGATTGTATGTTTTATTTTACATCTTTAAACCACTAGACCCAATGTATATAAATATGTGTGGAAGAAAGCAATAAATAAAACAGATGAAGTGGGTGAGCGTTCTTACCCGAAGTGCGAAACCTTCATCAGAGCTAAGCTGCCGGCGATCAAAATCGATATCATCCCCACCTTCTTCATATGCCTTCTTCAATAATGGCTCTCCTCTGGCTTTAGGAGACCTGAAGCTCATTTTCCTCTTCCTCCAAGGTAGTATGCTGCGTTTAGAACTTTGCAATGGATATGGTTCAGAAGCCAATGGAGGGGAATCATCAACATGTGAACAACCAACACCAGACTTGCGATTGCTGTAGTATACCCTATCCTCATCAACGTCTTTTCCCTTCATAATAGAATAAAATGCTTCGCCAGCACAGTTAGCGTAAGCTAATGTGCCATAACTGAATGACTTCCTAATGCTAGAATCCGCCTTGACCTCATCAGATTCTCCCTCCTCAAAGTCATCAAGTGAGTCTGTATCAAATGGGTAGTTATATTCACCTTCCTCACTCCTAACAGAGCACCTTCCCTCACTGCCTTCTTCCTCACGGCAAGCTTTTTTTGATCGCCTGGTAGATACGTACTCCGTAAAAATCTTTACCTTTCTGAGACCCGCTTTAATTGCAGAAACCTCATCCTTTTCAGCGGTTACAGTTTCGCCTGATTGAGTAGGCGATGGAAGAGGAACTATTGCTCTCTGTACTGACTCTGTGGTTTCTGGAGCAGTTCTTAGTTCCAACAAACCCAGCGAAATCTGCATCGCAATGAACAAGACGTAAGCATGATATAAGCAAGAAATAAACATAGAAACAGCAGAAAATTTATTGCAGGAGAACCACAATTAGCGAGGTAGGAAAGAAATACACATTGAGATAAGTCAAAGGCACATACACAGAGGAGGGGACGAGGCTCAGTGGTACTGACAGGGAGCACAAGAGGGAGGCTTAATTGAACCTCTTTCTGTTCTGCAGCAGAAGCAAATTCAGCAAGGTTCAACAATGCTGTTCCAACGGTAGGAACCTTGTTCTTTGCCCCTTGATTCAAACCCTGGATAAGAAAACAGGAACTAAGTTCTCTGAACAAAAGAAATTCCAATTCCAAAAAGATCAGGTGGTGACATGAAATGGGCACCCTCAAATACTCCTTTAGGGGACAGTAAATTATTCAAATTCCAACCAGAGATATAAAAATCAACAATCCAGTTGAACCAACCTTTATTCTAAGTCAAAACAATGTATAAATAGGAAAGAGAAAAACTACCCTAAATCTGATATTCAAGAATCTATCGAAAAGAAAAATTAGTAATTGAAACGAAATCTGATAATCTGCATATGCTTATTTCACCAATGAAAAACTCATAACCAAATCCATCTCCATCACATAGAGAAGAAAATTCAAACTCCAAAATGAACAATATTTTCGCTTACAAGGAAAAAAATTCCACGGCATAAATGATAATTATTGGCTCAAAAAAACAAAACCCAATAAAGAGATTGAGAGATAAGGAGCTTACATTGAAGACAGTGAAGGAGATTTCCCAAGGATGGAAGACCACATTTTGATGATTATCATCCTTACTACCATTACTGTTGTTGCTGCTGTTGTTAATAGCCGTTAAAGTACACAAGCTGCAGAAGTCCTCATCCCAGTCCACCGAAACGACATCGTTTTTATCCACCTCCACTTCTTTGGTAAAGTTCCTCTTCACAGCAACTCTCTTCCTAAGAGAGCTCATTAACGCCGACTTGGGACCTTTCCATTTGATCTCAACCGTCAATTTCTCCTTCTCCTCATCTTCCTCCTTCAGATCCTTCCTCCACCCTTCAAGCCTCCTCACCACCAACCTCACCTCATAATTCTTCGTCACCAGAGGCGGCCATGGCCGCCACCTCATCATCTTCACCACCATTTCTTACCTTCCTCCTACCTCAAAAATCTAAAAAAATGCTTCCTTTCTCTATCTACCCACTTCTTGATTTTTTGGTTTTTCTCTCTACCCACTTCTTGATTTCTGTATTTATTTATACAAAAAGAGGGAAGACCCAGGGAAAAAAAAAGGAAAAACAGAACAGAGTGTAAGATGTGTGTAGGGCAAGAGCAAAACAGAGACAAAAGGAGAACAGGGGTAGAGAGGAGAGGAGAGGAAGAGAAGGGTATAATGGTCAAAAAGGAAAAGAAACAGGGGATGCGATTGCGGAGCGAGTTTACTTGCTCTGTTCTTCTTGGAACGTCTGTTTCTTAAGTAAATATATTTATTTTTTCTCTCCTCGGATTAGTAAAGTTGTCAATTTCATACTTATGATATGTACCGATTTGTGTCTAACTTAAAAGTGATAATTTAATTTGCTTTATTTTTAAATACTCTAACTCAAAACGACAAGTAACTAACTGGTATTGTTATTGCTTACTATCTGGTATCCGGCTTTTTGGGTTAGTTGGATAAACTCATCAACAACTACGAGACTTTCACCTCACTCGTTTTCCTTATCAACCGAATCTTTTTTCGCCCACAGTTATAGGAAACGAAGTAAATTTCTACTAATTTAAGTAATTTTTCATTTAGGATATATGACCTGTCAATTAGAAAACACTATTCCTTTAAAAAAAATTGAAAACACTATTCACGTATTAAATGATAAAATTAAATAGAAAAAAAGAGCATCATAGTAAAACAAAAATAATTTTTACCCACCTAACTTTTTCTACACATCACTGTATTAAAGGTCGAAAATCGGCTTAAATTATATCTTAGGGAGTCATCTTATATCGTATTTAATTTTTTATGATAATAATAATTTTTTTATTTTTTGGATTTATTGATTTGATTCAAGGGGTAAGGAAGAAACACTAGCAATGCTGAGGAGCAAGAATGTGGAAAAGGGGAAGGTAGGTTTGAAATTGAAAGGGAGAAAATGCTCATCTTTTGAGAATTTGTAAGCTTAATTAGATAAATGTGAACATGGGTATGTGCTTGACATCTGCTTGCACAGTGACCAATCTTTATTTCAATGACTCCCCGGTTTGAATTCTCGTACCTCAAATGACTTTAGTTTGAAGAAGAATTATATTCAATGTTGGTGGTTAGGTCTATATTAACTTATTGTCTTATGGAACTTAATCTTGGTAAATAAGAAAAATGTCAGCATTAATTGTCTCTTTGGTTTCAATAAATGATAGCATTGTGATAATGCATTTATCCTTATTGCCCATCTTTTTTCTTTGGGTGGCTCAAATAAAACAAGCTCAACACAAACAAGTTTGATCCGATCCGATCCAAATTGATTTCTTTCTGGTTCCTAAAGCTATCCATCACCTCGTTGTTGTAATGAATCCTTTGACTTACATGTGCACCACATAACCTTTTCTATCAACCTTTGTTCCATGTGCATTTTTGCTTCAAAAGCTGGGTTCGAATGACACAACCCGCATATGTTTTTTTTTTTACAATTTTGGTTCTTATATATTACTCTGTCTCTTTTTAAAACTCTCGGTTCATTGTTTTTTTGGGTCAATATCAGAGAATGGCGTGATTAGTGACAAAGGTAAAATATTCGTATTATTTTGGCATGATAACATGTCACATTACGTATAAATGTGAGATACTCGTTGCACGTAACATTATAAAAGTAATAATATATTTTCATTTCACTTGAACATTCTTTTCCTTTTTCTTTTCTTGGGTTGATCTTCTTTCTTTCTTTCTTTATTTATTGCTACGTTTTTTCAACAAATTATCATCAAAGACATTCTTTAATCCTAGACTTGACTAATGGGTAGTTTCTTGAGAATGCATTTTTGATTTGGTACTGTAATTCGAGTACTGTATGAATGTATTTTGTTTTCTAATCAATTTCAGTACTGTAATTTGATGGATTGCTTCATTGTCTGTGTGGTTATTTGAGGCCATTGAAATTGAATGGTTAGTTTTTCAATTCTGTGTAGTATTTTTGAGTTTTCTATTTTTCTTTTATTGGAAACTTTTTTGGTTTCAGTATTTGATTATGGATAAAAATACCGCCCAATCTGGTTTTTGCAGTATCATCTGATCTTTCTCTATCTGATATTTCGATTATGAGTTGGCTAGGAAATGGTTTAAAATAGCTTAATATAATTACGATATTTCGGTATGATACTGAAATTTAGTTCGATACAATACAGTATTTTTTTTTAAGCATTCGATATACCGAATACCTTCGAACGGTATACTGAAATATCGTGGACACCCCTACATCCTTCTAATGGAAATAAAATAAAATAAAATATTTTTTTACACATATATAGAAAATAAATTATATTTTCAATTATTACAATGAAATGTGTCCATAAAACTATCAAACAATGAGTTAGCTTTAACAAATTAAAATAAAAAGGTTAATTTCTATACCTTGGTGAAATTATAAGTCATAAAATATATGAAGAAAAAAAACAAACAAGTGTCATATTTGCTTTTTTATTTAAACAAAAATATATATAGTACTAAGTTTTATTGGGACCGAAAATCAAAATCTTCCATATGTAAACGTCTTTTTCCAACTGATCCTTTACACGTCGCTTTCCCGCCCGGTTTGTCGCCTCTTGTATTGCACTGCCTATGTACAGACTATGAGATGCCAAATCAGGTTAAAATAAAAGATACTGGCTGTTACTATTAGCTGTAATTTTGGAGGACGCTCGTTGGTTTTTAC
This sequence comes from Viola odorata, assembly GCA_963691705.1. Taxonomy (NCBI): domain Eukaryota; kingdom Viridiplantae; phylum Streptophyta; class Magnoliopsida; order Malpighiales; family Violaceae; genus Viola; species Viola odorata. The sequence goes on along the minus strand of OY829543.1, from coordinate 55,012,181 downwards.
AAGAATTTAACCTTCCCCTGCTCCTCTATTCCCTCGTCACTAATCCAAATAAGTTAAGGATGTGTTTTTCAACGATATCAATTCAAAGAGTAAGGTCACATTTTTGAATTCCTTGTATACAATTTCTATTTATAACAACAACAAAAAAAAAGTTTATTTATCCTTTATTTTATTTCAGATTTGATCATTTGAGGTTGTCGCAAGCATTATTAGTTATGATGCTTAAATTAATTTGAAAAAAACAATGGTCTAAATACAAATAAGTTAAAAGGGTAAAAATTGTCATATATTTACTTTATTAGTTGGATTTGAGTTTCAATCAAACCTCTATATTTAAAGGGCGGTGACTTTTAGAGTATAATTTTTTCCATTTGTAATATTCGAATTCAAGCCATATTTAAAGGGTGATGTCGTCTTTTTTAATAATAAACAAGTAAAGATCACAACTTCTTCTACTTTCTTCCACTTTTATTTTTTTACAAAAAAATACAATATAATTCTTTTTTTACATAAATAAATGTAAAATTCGAACTTAAATTGAGTCTAAATTTTTATTAATATTTTACAATCAATAGATTACATATTAGCTTATTAGTTTTTATGCTTAGTCAAAAAAGCGTGAATAATACTATAAAGGTTGTCTAATTTTATATAGTTTTTTTTTTTTTTTGCATAAAACAAACCAACAACTTTGTTATCTTCAATTTCCCTTGACCACTTTAATTATTTTTTAAGAGGAAAAAAACTATTTTTTTTATGTTTGGAACCTTAAATTTATCGAAAAATAAAAAAATTCGATTTCAAAATTACCACCCGATAAATAAGTAAATTCTACTAAATTATGATAAATTTGTGAAAATTCGGTTAAAAATTATTAAAATAATCTAAATTGTATTGACACTATAGTACATTTAATTGGAGACATAGTTTTTTTTTTTAAATCCAAACATAAAAATAAGTTCATTTTTAAATGAATTCGGAATCGAAAATAAAGAAATACATCTCTTCTTGCTTACTATATTTTATTATTTTTCATGATACATACTCGCAGTATATAAATCAATTTGTAATCTGGATTGGAATAGATGCCAAGCTGGCAAAAAAAAAAATCCCCTTAAATATTAAGATTTGTAATATTATAATAAATTAGACGGTTTGTCGCGTTACCAGATTATATTATAAAGTATGACTTAAATCGGTGCCCGTTTTCTAAACCAAGGACTTTGAAAGGAACATCACCCGCAGAAAAGAAAAGAATCACTAAAAAACCCTTAGACCATCGAAACTGACAAAGTTGAAAGGCAGCCAGAAAACAAAATTTATGACGCACGACAAAACCGCAATATAAAATACTAATATTTATTTATAAAATGATTTATTTTTTATCGGTTTTTCCCGGTTTGTTTTGTTTTTTAGAAAACTAATATCGTTCGATTATGATAAAAAAATCTATATTTTAATATGCTCTGATATAATTATTTATTAATTTATTTTGAAAAAATAATAAAAGAACAAAATTGATGGTTATTTTTTGACCTTGGTGTCATGATTAGACTGGGCTCAGTGGGAGGCCCATATTACACGTATTCCACTTCAATTTTCACCCTCAGGTTGAGTGGATTAATATATGGAGAGGAATCCCAGGAAAATGATGCATTCTTCTTTGTTTCCTGAATTATAAGTCAACCTACCATTTTCCTGACCAAATTAAAGTTGAGCACCATGAACAAAACACTAAAGTGATCAAAACATTAGTGCATTTAGCTTTTCCTGTTCTCGTTCAAAAATCAAAAGTTCAAATTACACATGCTTCAATTGCCAAGAAATTATGAAATCATGATTTTAGTATGAAGCAAGAAAGGATATATATGTACATTCTTTGGAGCACTTGTCATGGACAAGCACTTGATTTTGCTGTAAAAGTTACTAGCTAGACATGGAAATGAGCATTGCTTTTGATGACAATTTGTGGTGGATGACTAGAAAAATAAATAATCATAAGTGAAGTCAAGTCATGTTTTCTATTTTTATTGTTAATTTAACCGGCCTCATAAATCTTATATATAGATTCGTGTGTGTTTTATGTTTAGGTATGAACTACACGTATTCTTGAACTTACTAGATCAGAATTAATTTTATTTATATCAAGTTGATTTACTAATAAGTAAAGTGTTTCCAGTAAATAATTGTTGCATATACAGTGATAAAACTAACGTACTTTAATTTACTTAACGGGTGAGAGTTTTCAATATTAATTAGCTTTAAATTGAAAAATCAAATCTTTCTTACCACCAATGAAAAAGTTGAGACACAAAATTCTTTCTAGAAAGCTTGATGAGCATATAACGAAAAGTGGGAGAGCTTTTAAATAAAATGGTTGAAGCAAAGACCAATTTCGATCGGTGATATGATCACCACCTTCACCTGTGTTGTTTCCTCCACAAAGGTAAATGAAATCAATTTTGGGGAACACATAAATGAGACTCAACCCACGCTTTGCCAATCTTGCACTTGCGCGACAAGACATTATTAAAATCTAATGCTTCAAGTCCTGCAATGTGTTGTTAGTAGAATAATTTTTTTTACCAGATAGGTTGTAAGTTTAATTTAATTTATAGTAGAATAAAACAATTTATTTTTAATAATAAAAATAAATAAATAAAGGACAATTCTAAATATAGTTTAGTGAAAAAAGAGAGGATAAATTAAATAATGAGTTGTTCGACTGAGGGTTCAATGGTTTATCTGTTAAGTAATAAATCGCTAATTCAATGATTTTATTGTATTATTATGAGATGCGAATATTTTACTACCATTTAGTGAAGCTACACGATAATAATGAGTTTAATTTGTTTACGTCTAAGAAAATGATTCTTTTAAAACATTTAATAAAAGAAAATATTTCGCATAAATTGTATCTTAAATGCTATATCTACCGAACTATTGAAAAACAACCACACTGTATGGTTATTAGTGTTTTTAAAGTAAGAGTTGACTAAAAAGGACTGTTTGGATGGTCCAACTTTTTTTTCTGATGGAGTGATGCACATGTTTGGAAAATTTGACCCACCATTCCAATTTCCCCATTTGAGGTTACAGTTCACACTCACTTTCTTCCACCCCAGACCAACCTGTCATGGGCCCAATTAAAACAGTTGTTGGATCCAGGTCAATGATGTCCCACATCAGGGGTAGGGTATACCCTACAAAAAAAATGGGCTGGGCTTAAGTGCTTACTGCATTGAATTACTTACTTTTTGTTTATGGGCTGAGTAGCTTGTTGGAGGCCCATCCAGGAGCATTTTTACGAGCACAAGCTTAAGCTCTAGGAATAGTGGGCTTATCACACGCACAAAAAAGATAATGGGCTTAGCATAGGGTAGGCTCAAAAAGTTGCGCACTGCTGGTAGAGGGCCCAACATGGGACGATCTACCCTAAACTACGAACATTCTTCGAACAGAAAATGAAAAATTCAACGAACAATCCGAGTGGAATTGAAACGACGCACCACCGACTTCATCCCATCTACAACAAAACTCCAAGCAAAGTACAAAAACGACCCAAAAGAAAAAAGAAGAAGAAACGATTTATCGCCTTGCCGGTCTGCCCCCATACATAAAGACGCGCCTGTTCGCGCCATCTATATGACCCGTCGTTCACCAGAGAAGCTTCTCCTCCGTCTGGCCAAATCCTTAGCGGAATTAGCACGACGAACTAGCGACGATTACAGCAACACTACTAACCTTGCTTCTCTCTCAAGACTCCTCGGTCGCGTATTCTCTCTTGTCAAATCCCTAACTGTCAAAACCCTAAACTCCACAATCCTCTTCATGGGAGACGATTCCGATTGGTTGAATGACGACGGTCATTCCGGTTTCCACAACAATAATTCCATCATCCACCTCGACTCCCCTGCCGCTTCGTCTGCCTCACGGTCACTCAGTTACGGATTATTTTTTAACAGCAGCCGACTTTCCGATTACGATGATGATGAGAGTGAGGTTCAGAAACTCTACTTGGTTCGCTATAGGTAGAATTAATGTGTTTTCTTTTTCTTTCTTTTATATATTTATTATTTTTAGTATGTCTGGTTGTGGGCGTGATTCTTAATTTTGATAATTTGTGTTTGTTTGTGCTTTTTGGAGGTGGTTGGAGGAGGTGGAGCTTGGCCGGAGTAAAGGAGGGGTGTTGTACAATGCTGCGTCGATGGAGGAGGATGATGACGGGAAGAGCATTGTTTTGACGTTGAGGGAGGTTCTGCGTGCTGCTGATGAACAGATTGCTGGCGACGAGTATGTTTTGATCCCCGGTACAATGTGGTTGCGCGCGCTTAACCGGTCAGTGACCTGAGTGACAATTGGTCCAGTTTGTTTCTGTGTTTATGTGTTTATGTCAATTAGATCATTGTTGCTGAAATTCTAGTGAAGTAGTTGAAACATATCGATTGGAAACGATTATTACTTTCTGTCATTGAGTTAAATGAGTCGCCGAGTCATTTGATCTCTTTTTTGTTTTATCTGTTATGCTGATGTGTTAGAAAAGTTCTTCTGGAGTTTAAGGCTTCCTAATATTTATTCTACTCCTACAGGTATAATGATATGAAAGGAGCAGCACAGGAACTCAATAACTCTTCTGTTGCAGAAGGTCATTTGCCTGATATTTTTCCCTTACAAATTAGGCTTTCACTTTCCTGGGAAACAAACTCTTTGATCGTAAAGATTAGCCAGGAGGTCAATTTCTTCTTTAACTTTTTTCCTTTTCCTTCTATTCATTCTACCTGGGTATTTTTGCAAGAGGCAGAAGAAGGACAAAATCTGGAGCACTGTCAATATTGCAACTGGATAATTTTTATCTTCATTTCCTATGAATTGTTCATGTTTTTTACTTTAACGTGAGCTTTTATTTGTTAATGTGCTTAAGATCTTTATTTGATAATATATTGCTTATTTTCAGGAAAATAAAGAAACCAATTACAGGAGAGCCTGCAATATTTTTATTCCACAGTCTACATATCATTGGGTTAGTACTTGATGATTGCTCACTATTTCTTTTAGATTGAAATTATCTACCTATTTAACTTATCTTTTTATTTCTTTCCATACAGTTGCATATATGGGACTTTTCAGGGCAAATACCCCAGATTTTCAGGGAGGATTGTATGAACAAGCCAAATGATTCCCCAGGAAAATTGGGTGAAAAAGAGGTGACTAATTAATAATTGATTTATTTTATTCTGAGTTTGTAACTGTTGTTGGCTGATATGAAAGCCTTTTTGTTTGTAACTATTACTCATTTTTATTCATGTGGAATCTTGTTTGATGGTATATTTACAGATTACACTTCAATTGCAAGTGTTTACTGATTCTATCAGTGGTGGAGATAAAGACAATATGGAGATGTCAGATTCTTTTGAGACATCTATTGGCGTTCATTCCATTAAAATGAATGGGACTAGGGATACTTCAAGAGGAGTTGGTTGTTTGGGTTTAAGGGGATTGCAAAATCTTGGAAATACGTGTTTCCTGAATAGTGCAATTCAATGCTTAGGGCACACGCCCAAGCTTGTTGATTATTTTCTAGGAGATTATCGTAAAGATATAAACTATGAAAATCAACTAGGGATGAAGGTATAGTTTTATATTTTTTTTATTACATTTTTTTCTTTCACGGAACTTATTTTGGGATAAGTTTTCTTCCTTTCTACGTTATTCTTTCTCATTTCAATGTGTAATTATTGTCTAGGGAGAGCTAGCTTTAGCATTTGGAGATTTGTTAAGTAAGCTATGGACTCCGGGAGCAAACCCTGTTGCTCCAAGAATGTTCAAGCGAACATTAGCTACCTATGCTCTTCAGTTTAGTGGCTATAATCAGCATGATGCCCAAGTTAGTATCACTAATTCATTTTAATTTTATTTTACGTTCTTCTTTTTTACTTCTATTAATGATTGGAAAAAAATTATGGAATTCGAAAACAATGGATCTCAGTACCTCTTGTTTTTTTGGGATTAGGAATTTCTTGCCTTTTTGTTGGATGGACTGCACGAAGATTTGAATCGTGTGAAATTGAAGCCATACATAGAAGTTAAAGATGCTGATGGTCGTCCACACAAAGAAGTAGCAGAAGAATATTGGCAGAATCACCTTGCTCGCAATAACTCCATCATAGTTGACTTGTGCCAAGTAAGATTTTTTTTTTTACTATAGGTTTTGTGCCATGCCACTTGAACCAAATTTTAATTTTGTTGTGGTTAGTAGAACTAGTTAGCAGATGTAGTTGCACCAATATTTTGTTATTTGAATTTTTGTTGATGTTTAATAACTGATTGTTGAATATACGTGGAACCAATTTAGCTCGCACTAATTCCATCAAAATAATTGAAAACTAAGTCTTTTGCTTTACTTTTGGTGCTATGACACTTACATATGTAGTGCATTTTTATGCTTTCTTCAGACTTTTATAAACAGTTCTCCCATTGGAGGGGTTCTCCAATAGTTATTGTAAGAAGTGTAACTTCATAATTATGTATGTCCGATCTGTAGCTGTTGTGGGCTTGAGGATCACCTACATTGCATTTATTTATTTTTATTTCATTACAGGGTCAGTATCGTTCAACATTGGTTTGTCCTGCTTGCAAGATGTTGTCTGTTACATTTGATCCGTTTATGTACCTATCACTGCCATTACCTTCAACAGCAACGCGGGTAATGACTTTGACTGTCTTGAGCTCTTTTGGTGACACTTTGCCATGGTCTATCACTATAACGGTGCCAGAACGTGGAAGATTAAAGGATCTTACTGAGGCCTTGGGCACTGCATGTTTCTTGAAAAATGATGAGACGCTGCTGGTGGCTGAGGTATGCAGCTGATGCTTTGTTCTTGTACATCATGACATTGTTTCCCATGATAGCTAACTAACTGAAATAGTGTATATATATATTGCTCCTTGGTTGCTTGTAAATTGTAACATTGTGCATCTGTGGTTATAGCTAAATCTAGGCACAATTTCTTTAGTATAATGAACTTCACCTGAAGACCTTTATGTCTCAAACGGACGTTTATCAGTGTACCACCAAAAGATTTGTCACTTAATTTGTTATTATCTGTTATCTCAGGAAACATGTAATAGAGTATAGACTCCCCCCTTGTAGGAACCTAAAACTTTAATTGCGTGAACTCAGGAATTCTAAACTTGTGAAATGATGTGCAGATATACATGAACAAAATTTGTAATTTCTTCGATGATCCATGTGGTTCACTAGCCTTGATCAGGGATGATGACAAACTTGTTGCCTACCGACTACCAAAGGGTTTTGAGGCATTCCCATTGTTAACGTTTATACATCAAGAAGTTGAAAAGTAAGTTTAGCGTTGTTCTTGGTCTGGACTTTTTTCCTACCTAGTTTTCCTTTTACTTCTCCGTACTTACTAATTCAGTTATTGAAACCTCATATTCACTCTTTTGGTGGTTTCTTTGACTCTATCAGGCCTTGTCAATTTGAGAGCACAAGATCAAATAACAAATCTTTTGGCATTCCTCTTGTCGGAAGCTTATCTGTTGTTCCTAACAGAGCTAATATTCATAGACTATACCTTCAATTACTGAAGCCATTCCTAATGCCTGCCGATGATGCATTAGACGATTATGATGACTTGGAGACCGTAGGCAATGAAGATTCTGCAATGGAGGACTCTCTTAGCCCTAGAAGTTCAGACAAGAATGCTAGCTCGGGCTGCGAAATGGAAGATCACAATCATTCTAATTCCAATTTTCGGTTCTACTTTGAAGATCGTTACCATCACGTGGAGATACTGATGGAGACTGAGCTATCAATCCCAAAATGGAATTCTAGGCACACTGTACACGCGGTATGGTCAGAAAAGATGACAGAAAAGTATGATACGTGCCTTCTCAACTCATTGCCAGAGGTTTTCAAACCTCAATTCTTGTCATGGAGGTCTGAAGAGTCTGTTACATTATATGGATGTCTTGAAGCTTTCTTGAAAGAAGAGCCTTTAGGACCAGAAGACATGTGGTTAGTAGTGTGTGCAATTAATACTTTGAATTTAAGCTAGACATTTTCTTTCTTATGCTTATCAATATTTGCAACTTCACAAAGCATTTGTGCATTTGTTTGGATGCTGTTTGCCAGCACTTAATTCTCTGATAGATGACACAATTCCTTCTGTTACTTTAGGTATTGCCCTAATTGCAAGAAGCATCAACAGGCTAGCAAAAAACTAGATCTTTGGAGGTTGCCTGAAGTTTTGGTTGTTCATTTGAAGAGGTTCTCATATAGCCGATTTAGTAAGAACAAATTGGAAACTTTTGTGGATTTCCCAGTCGATGATCTTGATCTCTCAATATACATTACCCACAGAGAGAGCCTGGTTTCCAATCGTTACGTGTTATATGCCATAAGCAATCACCTTGGAGGCATGGGCGGCGGCCACTATACTGCTTTTGTCCATGTGAGTGACTTTTTGGTGCTATTTTTTTCTGAATGAATGTTCATCAGGGTATGGCAAATTAAACCCGTGCGTCATGGAGTTAAAGGCCGGAGTGAAAAAGGATGTTGTTTGTTAGGTGGTGTGTGTGTCTATAATGGTTCTTATATTACACTTGGCATGATTTTGTTGGAGTTTACTAAATGACAATTTTGTCCCTTAGTTTATTTTTCCCTCTAACGTGATGTGTGAGTGAAGATGCCTAAAATTCCGTCATGATTCTCTCAGCATAGTGTGGTTTCAACTAATTTTAGTAGTACTTTTCGGTTAAATTGATATTTGGATTGAAGGTTTTTTACTTGCATTAATTATGCTAAGTTTTTCAGGGCGTCCATTCTTTTGCATGTTGTTTTCCCTTTTAGTGCCAATTCTCTACTCGTTTGTTGGCCTAGTTTCTCCTGTTTGGAAAGCATGGATTTGATGATTTGATAATATTCTGGAAGGGGTGGGGAAAATGCAATAGTTAAAATGGAAATTAATTGATGGCTGTCTCTCGGTATAATGTATTTTTTGGACTGACTGTAATTTGTTATATTGTTGTTTTTTTCTGTTTGCAGAACGGACACCAGTGGTATGAGTTTGACGATTCCCTGGTTTCCCCCGTTAGTGAGGACATGATCAAAACAGCTACTGCTTATGTCCTTTTCTACAGGAGAGTTGCTTGATGTCGCTACGGAGATTCATCCTGCATGACTTTCTTTTTTCTTCTTTTAGTTAGTATAAAGAAACAAAGTTAGGAGATTGAAATTGTACATTGAGCTACATACTTACTGCATATCAGGGCTGATTATTTGATTTATAAATAAAGATGTAACTTAGCCGATTTAAACGTTAGACCTAACCTGTCGTGTTTTTTCAGAAACTACAATCATGACTGATTGATACAGCATATTTGTACTTGGTTGGATTCATTCATGTATTTGTATTTGATATTTCATTCATGCGCCAATGTTACTGAGAGCTTTTTTCAAGATAACAAGGAAACCGATTTGATTGATGAAAGTGAAAAAGAGAATTATTTCTTAGGGCGTTTAGTACTCTACTACTCTCTAACTATATGTTTTTTTTATTATTTTCCTTTTTCTTAATTACTTTTTTTCAACAATTGACTTCATTAATTAATTACTATAGTTGGCAACAGGACATGAATTAGAGACACTACATTTCAAACAATAGATTGTTGCTCCCTTTAACAAAAAGAAAATAGAACGTGAATATAAATAGTTCGACACTCTTATATATATATTCAGAGAAGCTAATGCGGTAGGTAATAAGATCATGAATTAGTATAAATTACTATATATATAAGTAAATGTATTTTTTTTTTTATAAACCGCAAATAAGATCAGAACTTAGTAAATTAATTGTAACCTTGAGGCATAAAACATACACAAACATACAAGAATCACTCCCAAGAAAGGGAGAAAAAAAAAACCATTTTGCCTTTGCTATGGAGGTAGAAGATTCCAACCACAAACACAAATCAATCAATCAGACAACACATGCAATTGCTGGCCCCATTTATTCATCTCCCTTACCTTACAATCCAAACCCTTCATTTAATAATTTCTACAAATTCATCACATTGTTTTTTTTCCCCTTAAATTACCACTCTCCAATTTCCAATCAAGCAAACAAACAAAAAAAACAACAACAACAAGCACTAGTACATGGTACTTGTTCTAGTCTAGCTACTATAGATATATCAAATTAATAAATAAATAAAATTGAAAAAAAAAAGAGAGAAAGGGAGAAATAAAGTTAACACATGTTTCTTTATAAAGTGATACTTCATTTCCCTTTCTTAATATCCTCATCAAAGCTGTCATATTTTGCTTTTTTTCATATGGGAAATTAAAATAGAAAGAAGAAAAGATTCTTTTTTTCTGGGATATAGCTAATTGCTGCGAGTACTTGTAACTTTCTTGTGGATTTGAGAAAAATCAGGTGCAGCCAGGAGCAGGGCAGTGCAGTCGCTAAGAATGTCTCTTGACAATATCTCTTCTGAACGTGTCTGTTATGCTCACTGCAACTTCTGCAACACAATTCTAGCGGTATTATTATTATAATAACTATATATATATATAATGATCACATGTCTTTCACGCTGTGTCACTGACAGCCCTAATAATTTTCTGTAGCAGATTTTCTTTTCAATATATATATTAAAAGGAAAAAAAAGACCAGAATTACCTGTTTCTGCTGATCATAATGTTATATTTAGGGTTAGCTTATGAGTAATTAAAAAACCCTTTATAACAAGATCTTGTTGATTAGCATGAAAGAAAGAACAGTTTTTGCATAAATTAAAGTATATATAGAGTTCATGTATTTCTTTTATGATCTTCTGTCAGTTGAAAGAGATGGATCAACATTAATCAGAAGCATATGTATTTTTCTATATATATTATATAGTAACAAAATAATTTTATTCTTTTGCCTTAATTTCCTTAATTTCTTTTTCTTTAGATAATTACTTAATTAGATTTGTTATTAATTAGTTTTTTTTTTTTGCTTGCATTTGGGACGTAGCTAGGGTTTCTTGACAAGAGCTAATTTGTCTCTAAATAGCCAAATGATATGATGTGGAACCCTAAATCAAGCAAGTTTTTTTTGTAGATTTTTTCTGGTAATTAAATTAATGAGATGCAGGTTTATGTTTCTGATATATATATAACCTAAATCAAGAATTCTTTTATCATATGCAATAATTTAAAGAGAAAGATGTTTAAGTCGGCAATTGGGCAGGCATATACACATACATGTACATACATATCATCATCAAAAGTAGCAAATCCGTGTTCTGTCTTTATACATAACAATTTATATATGTTGCAGAGAGTACTAATTATATATAAGTAGTAAGTATAGAGCTTTGGTGGTCTCTGTTCATGTCAAGTCCCTTTCTTCATCCTCTACGAGCCCTTTTAACAGTTTCACTATATAGTCTCTGCTACTGTGCCAGGCGCACTGAATCATATATATTTATATTTATTTTGGTGATTCGTGCATTAATTAATCACTCTTATATCTTTTAAACAAGATTTATATGTCAAATTAACTTGCTGTTAATTAGCGGTACTTTTACTTTTTAGTGAGCCAGCAATAGATTTATGGATACTTGTAGTTCAGATTTGTAAATGTGAATTAATTGATTATAAGCAGTACTTCTGGTTTAAATTCCAGGTGAGTGTGCCATGCAGCAGCAGCAGCAATGTGGTGACTGTTAGGTGTGGGAGGTGTACTAATTTACTGTCACTCACCATTGCACCTAATCTCCACCAGATCATCAGCACTCCTCCTCCTCCTCCACCTCCTCCTAGGCCTGCTCCTCCTCCTCCCCTTTTCCAAAATCTTCACCATCATGTGAGCTAACTAATTGAAATATTACTTAAATCACATATTTTTGGTAATATTACAAAATCAAATGTATATGTATGATCTTGATTTGATGTGAGTTTTCAGCTTTGCTTTGAGGTTTTGTTTGGTTTGTCTTTAATGTACTATATTCTTCTTTTTCCTACACCAACTTCAGAAAAAAAGAAAAGTGGGAGTGGCTCCTTGTTTCTACTCTTGGGGAAAAGCTTGTTTTCCAAAACAAACAATTAATATACATATATATTTATTTTTCTTTATTTTTGTTGTTTTGTGGTTGTATCTAATGGTTATATGATGGACTATATCATGTGTTGTTGATTGCAGAAGCAAAACGTATATAATTTTCAAGAAATTCATTGTGAGGGTTCGCATTCACAGTCTTCCAAGTCATGTAATATGAAGGCTTCTGTTTTAGATACTCCAGAAACTCATGAACACCCCATGGCTAGATCATCTCTTTCAATGCATCGTAAGTGTACTTCTCTTTCAATTTTTTCTCAATGTGTACACTACACTTCCCATTAGATAGAACCATGTTCTTCAATTTTCTACATGCATGAATGATATATCCATTGGTTATAGCTAGATCTTGCTAGAAACATGTAATGTTTTGATGCACTATGTAGAAACTAATGGATTTATGAATATGCATGGAGACTAATTTGATTAGAAACTCTCTACACACAATTTCTTTTTTCCCCGGTCTCCCTACATGTGTCTTCTCTACCAGCTAGTAAGAAATTAATTTCGTTCGAGTATAAATGTGTCTTAAAAAAGTGACTCTCCAATATATTTTTCTTCATTCTCCAGAGTCGAATGTGTGAATTGGGTTAAAGTTTTCTACGCATAAATTTAGTGCATGAAAGATCTTGAGGAACAAAGAGATTTATAACATCGGTTGCAACTCTCTTGTAACCAAACCATTAATCTTAAACTTAGGAAATGAATTGTTCATCGAATAATTAGACAGTTAATGCATAGACATGAGTATATAGACTTAATTAGGTTTTTGCTTATGATTTAGCTTGAAATTCAGACACACCTTATAAAACAAATAATGTAGGCACTTCAGATTCAACTCTTGTACTTTTCATTTGTGGCGATACAATAATGTAAAAGGTCTTTAAGAATTTACTATACTATAGTTTTATTTATTTAAGTATAAAAAAAAATGTCATAAAGAGAAAATAAAGTTTCAAATTCGGGTTTACATTCTTATCTATGTCAAAAACGCATGTCATGAAAAACATAAAGTAAATTTGTAAAAGAAGAAGTGTAGAAATGACAATTTAGGGTTTGAAACTTCACTATTCAGTAAGTTACCTTAAAAAACGAGAGAACAATTTAACATTAATTCTTATCATCTTCCCACCTACTTCAATATACTTAAAATGATTACTCCCTCCATTTCAAAACAAATCTCACAAAAACCAATTAATCATTCTATATGGATAAACTTATTTTTTAGCTACATATAAGGTTTCCTTTCCAAAGACATCCCTTATTTCACCCTTTGAAGATATAGTTAGATATGTTGTTTTGAAACTGGTGGAGTATACTTTTTAGTAGTAGTTGCTGGGATCTTTCTTTATCGAACCTTGATTAAATACATTCTTAATTGTGTGATCTTTAAATGCAATTTTATATCCTTTGATCTAAATGAATTATCAATTGAACAGCCATGGGGATTAAGAAACAACGTGCTCCTTCAGCATACAACAGATTTATTAAGTGAGTATTACTCTATTAATGTATAATATGTATGTATTATAATATGTTTAATTAGTGGATTACTTCTAATCAACGATAAAATGCATTTCCCTTCTGCGTGGCTCTAGCAAGCACTAACTCATTTTGCCAAAATGTGCCACAATTGATGTGTATGTTATAATATATGTAGAGAGGAGATTCGAAGGATAAAGACAAACAATCCTGACATTAGCCACAGAGAAGCTTTTAGCACTGCTGCCAAAAATGTAAGTTCATTTCATTTCAGATATGCTTAATCTATACTATATACATTGAACTACTGGGTTAATTAATATACTATATACTATATACTATATTGCAGTGGGCACATCTACCTCACACCCAGTTTGGGCTAACCCTGAATGGCAGCTTGAACGGTTCTGCATCCAGGCAAGGAACCTAATTAATTAATGGCCATCCATTACTTAATTATTTTATCAATTTTTGTTTATATATACATATAGAGAGACAATTTATAAAGTTGAAAATAATAAATGATTTACTGGCTACAATTGTATTGTTTTGGAATTAAATGAAATACTAGTGTATTTGGTTTGGCATTATTATTTTCTTCAATTAATTATGACAATATATGTGAATTAATTAATATATTTAGTTAGATTTTCTTACACGTAAGGTCTTGATACTACTATGGGTCAATCCCACTTCCTTAGTGTGCCAAAATAGGGTTGAAAAAAGGAAGAAAGAACAATGATATTGGTGGACTAACCGCCGACCACTTTGTTTTTACATATCAATGAATTATTCCTATAAATGATTTATAAACCTATAAATGATTTATAAAAAAACATTTATTTGTAATAAATCGATCGATTAAAAAATAAAATATTTATGCTATGATCATAATGTAATTATTTTATATAAAATATATAATCGAACCGAAAATCTCTTACTATTACGAATAACCACTTGCTGATGTTTTATTTTTTTGCGTGTTATTAGGTACAAAACAAATATCTAACGTTGATGGTGAATCAATTTTATAGTTGTCCATAACCTAGTGTTTATGCTTTATATAAGTGCTCTAATATCATTAAACTCATCTTTTATTAGGTCTAAATTACATATGCATCCTTAATTCCACCAAATCATGTCGAATCTGCTATACGATGATCCATAAATATATAGCTAGAGTGATGAGAAACAATTTGAAGAGGGGCGATTTCTCCCTATGGATCGCCCTTTATGATCGGTAGTTAATTAGTTTGGAATCAGCTTATGATCTCTCTAAGATTTACTTTTTTAAGTTCAACTCTAAATTCTTATTAACTTACTTATTGTGTGGTTGTTTATGATAATTAATACCCACCTTATCTAATTAAAAAAATGATATCGAGTGATAGATATAAGAACAAGAGATATGATTAGAAGAATAAGAAGAAGAAGAAGAAGAAGAAGAAAGAAGAAGAAGCAGAAGAAAGAAGAAGAAGAAGAAGGGTTGAGGTTAGAGATATATCCAAATTTGGTAGATAAAGATGGGGGTGAGGATGCATTATTCTTGGTCAAGAAATTTTGAATTGGACAATGTTTGGCTAGTGGAGATATTGCATAAGAAAAAAGAAATTCCAAGGACGACAGCATCAAATGCAAGTCGACAAGCAACCATATGATCATATGCTGTTAGTGTGCTCTTGTCACAAATCACCAACCGATGGAAACCCTACCTGCAGTACCATATGATGGTGATCGAGATCGAGATCGAGTTGAATATATAATATATTGTATAATTAAAGTGAAGCCAGGGAATCAATTTCCATTCGTGGGCTAATTTTATTGTGCAATTATTGTGTGCATCAACCGTTGTTGATGAAGAGTCAATTTCACAATTCAGGCCTCATAAACAGTAGAATATTACAACTATATATATAATTGGATTTCTATCTTTGATGGAACTAAACGAGCCCTTGACAAGCCAACATCACCATTACTACAACTAGTGACAATTCATCACAACCCTCCTCTCTCTCTCTCTCTTTTCTTGTCCCTTTTTTAACCATTAAGCATTAATATATATATATATATATATATTATATTTTAAGGTTGAGTTTTAGTTATTTCTTTCTTATTTTAGTAAAGTTCTTTTTCATTTTAAATTTAGAGATTTTTCAACACTCACATAAAGAATTATACTTATTAAATTTTTAAACTTTATTTCTTTCAAATTCTTATATTTATATAATAGAGGCAAAATCAATCGAGCAATTTTAAGCACGAAATTTGATTTATTATTCATAGTGGATTATAAAAACTCATTAGATTAATTCTTAATTAATTAAGTAAAAGCTCTCCATATTTGAAACTGGTGTAGGTTATAAACTTGTAATTGTACCATGTGTTTAAATTAATTTTTAAAGTTTGGTTACAATTTTATTAAACAGTTCAGATTCTTTTAACATGACTGGTTATATTCAAGAGAAAATTAAAGGAGCCGGATCCATTTCTGTGACTCCCACGCAGTAAAAGTAAACTACAAACCAATGATTGAGTGATCTGTAGCTGCCAGAACTTAGTGCACAAAATTATTCTTATTACTCCCTCTGCTCTCTAATAGAGAGTCGTCTAAAAGATCGATATATGAATTAAAGAATATTGAAATTGTTGAAGAAATAAAAACTCAGCTGAATCTCTCTTAATGGAATGATACTGTTCGCTTTGGACCTATGCCCGTACAGTTTTCAAAAAAAACTCATTCCACTTTTCTTTTTGATATGAGATTTTGGTTCGCACACTTTAACAATCTTCCTCTCGAACTAAGTACCACAGAGCCCACAACTTAAGCTCACCAATCTCCCCTTGAATGGTGGTAGCCCACCACTAGGGCCCAACAATCTCCCCCTCGAACTATGTACCATGTACCATAGGGCACGATCTAAGAGGCCCATCGAGTACACTTTCCAGCTCAATCTGGAGATTCACCACCGTACTTTTTATTCTGACCGAAGATCCATACTTTCCACCATACTTTCCCAGCTCGGCCCGAAGATTCAACGTGCCACCCGCATCAAAGCTCATTGCACAGGCCCAACTGAACTTTCGGTTCCGCTACTATTTGTTGAAGAAATTAAAACCACCCGAGTCTCTCTTAATGGAATAATATTGTTCGCTTTAAGCCTAAGTCTGCACGGTTTTCACAAAAAACTTCATTCCATTAAGAAGATCAACTACTTTTATATATATATATATATTTTTAATAAGCAGAGTTTTATTATTAACAGGGTCATAAAAGATGACCCAGAGTACACGAACAAAACAGCCAAATACAAGAGACGAGGGCCATACAAGCTAGCTAAAAAGGCCGCAGACACGAATACATTCGACACTCCCCTCGAATATTACATGGGAGACACAGACCCTAAAGACCCACCGATCCCGCTAACAACACAAACACATCGCAACTGAACACCTGGTTCCAAATACAAACAGGAACCAAAAACCAGCAGCCACTCAAAAGAGTCAGGCCCAGGCCCAAGATCCACTCTAGCAACCCAACATCTAACCCTACAATGAGATTCCTCACCGCGCCGCCACTTGACCCTCGCCGGCCCCTACTCGGCCATACTGCCAACCCTCGGCAGCCGATCCAACTCGATCTCCTCTCGCACGAAGCTCCGATAATCAACATCGTCGTCGCCGTCCTCGCCACCGACACCATCTTAGCCGGCAAACAGCAACCATCCCCACGGCTGGCGCAACAAAACCCACGCCACCAACAGCACCAAATCCTCGATCCGCCTCAAAGCGGCGTCACCACGCAGTCGCCTCCGACCTCAATCAACACCACAACCCAACCCAGCCCAGCCATCAAAATCCAGCCAGCTCCTCTATCCCAGCAGCCACACAACCACGTCACCACCGCGCCTTACCCTCCATCAAAATCACCACCATCACTGCTGCCACGACCTCACAGCCGCCTTCTCCAACGATCTCACACCGTCTCGAACACTAAATCTCTCGTACGCCGTCCTCGCCGTTACCATAAAAACCAGCAACGCAACTCACCGACGACCTCCCTTCCGATCTACTTCGCCGTCACCATCCGCGACACCCTCAGCTCTCCTAGCAGCTGTCTACACCTCCGGCCACTGCACACAACTCTACTGCTTCACCGATCTACACCAACCGTCACCACCACTCTTGATTTGGCCGAAACTAACGATTAAGGAAAAGAAAAGAAAAAGAAAACGAAGATAACTGATAGAAAGGAAAACAGGGGGTTGCCGCCGGCCAAGGGAGGGGCCGGCAGCAGCCCAAAGGCCAACCCTATTTTTGAGAAAAGAGAGGATTTTTTGTAGAGAGATTTTTAGAGAGAACTACTTTTATATTTAGTCTTTATTTTTCTTCTTTTTTTGATATGAGATTTTGGTTCGCACACCTCAACCGAATCTTAAATTTTTTTTACTCTAATATCTCTAATTCCCTATAAATACTCCACATTTCTATAAAACACTCCCTTCGTCTCATAAAAAAAAAGACGTTTTAGAATGTTATTAGGTCTTCATTTTCACAATCAATTTATGTGTATATAAATAAATACATAGATAGATTTCTGGATAATTTCTCGGCTCCCCAAAGTACCCTCTTAACATAGTTATTAAAATTAAACTGATAATTAAATTATTCTAATTCTCCAGTCAATGATTCAATTAAGTTTAATCAGTAGTTAATAAAGTATAAACATACGTATTCATATCAGGATGGCACAAAAAAATGAAAATAAAAAATAAAATTTCCAGCTGAAACTGGTTCAACAAGGTAGGTCAACCAATTCAATTGTCTGGACGACCATATCGATTAGTTTTTTTTCAGTTCAATTGCATTTTAATCCAAAATAGCTGACCGAACTAGTTTGAGATCCAAGACTATGATTGAACCGTTCGGTTCAGTTAGGAAGGATAGTTAGTAGCTGTCCATTTCAAGGTGGGAGGAAAATGCAAGCACTTTTGGATGATTGTCAATCAAAGTGTAGACGACATGCGTCTACATACGAAAACACAAAATAGGTAATGGGCTTTCTGTTAAAAAAACCTAATGGCCAGGTGGCCCAGACTATTTGAAGAGGATCAAAGTGAAAGCTACTTTTCCCCTCACTCCAGCAGAAGTGTTTAGGTACGCGCAAACACTGCTCCATTTGTACGCGCAAACATCATAGGTCAAAGATTCGGAGCAGAAACCCACTTCAGTTATGGCAAATCCAAGCTCAGGTAAAGTGAAATTCTCATACTTTAGTCTTTTTGTTCAACATTTTTCATGTAAATTATTCTCTTTCTTGGTTGTTTTTGCTGATGATGATACCGAGTCTTCTCGGTTTTGGCTAATTCCTGTGTTTAGCATCAGTAACTAAAGTATCAATTCAATTTGCTGCGCATGCTCATTTGTACGGAAGAAGCTTGTTATAATTTATCTGGTTACTGGTGACAAACTGATGAATTTATCTAGAACCGTATGCAAGCATTCTTTCGAGACTTATCTGGTTTTGTACAACTTTGAAGTGGGTGATTCTGCTTCTGGAGCTATCTTATTTTGGGACAAAGTGCTGTCAGGATTTTAGCTTTTCCATTTCATTGAAAAAGATGACAAGGGATGGCTGGTTTTAATTGGTCAGGTCGAAAGAATGCATAAGTAAGAGATTTAAGACTGAATTCTCCATGTTATTAGATTTTGTATTGGTTGGTTCTTAAATCTTAATAGCTCTGCTATCTATTCTAGTGTTGCATTTAGAATCACCTGAACCTGAAGCCTGGGTTTCTGAGTGATTCATCTAAATTGCATGACGGTTAAAGTAGTGGTTTTTATGTGGTGAAAATCAGTTTCTTGGTATCTTGGTGGCATGTTTTGTGCGATAATATATGCTCCTAATAATTAAAATCCCTCTTCTGACTAGGGGAGAGTAAAAGACAGAACATCGAAGATGAATTTGATTAAGATTTGGATTCCTCAATTTCACGCTATGACGGGGGATGGACCCCATTTGGATGTTAATGCTTTGCTGCTTTTGTTTCTTGTTAATTGAACCCTTTCTGTTCCACGAGGCATGAGCCAGCATGCACTTTACAAGGCATATGTATGAACTGTGATGTCATTTTGTTCGGTATCAGTTAATAGCTAATGTATTATTTTAGGTATATTAATCTCTAGTGACTTTTATGTTAATAAAAAAGTCTGTCATGCTTGGTGAAAGAACATGAGATACAAAGAAGGGAAACAGATTTATAATCATCTTCTTAACCATCTATTAAGTTTAAATTGGTCCTTACATACAATAATTTCAACTTTTGGAACAGCGATAGGAAGTACAGAGATAATGAGCGGGGACAAACTCATATTAAGAGGGTTGAAGTTCCATGGTTTCCATGGCGTGAAACCAGAAGAAAGGACGTTGGGTCAAAAGTTCTTGATAGATGTTGATGCCTGGATGGATCTCCAGGCAGCTGGTAAATCTGATCACTTGTCAGATACTATTAGCTACACTGAAATATATGGGTGAGCAGTAGTTTAATGTTAGTCACACTTTCATATCATATTTAGTTATCCATTTTATCCTTATCACAATTGCTTTATGCCTTACAGTTCTTCTACTATTTTGATTATAATCTTTGTGTTGACGTCTACTGTTACTTATCCTTATTTGTTGATGACTTTCTTTATGGAAGCTATATTGTGAAAGCTAATAGTTGCAATCCTGCTTAGTCATGTTTGTCTTGTAATGTTTTCAGCAGTCTTTATGAAATTCTTTGGTGGGTGTGATGTTTTCTGGAAACTGACTTTTGTTACCTTAACAGCATAGTTAAGGAAGTTCTCGAGGGCCAACCTCATAATCTTCTTGAATCAGTGGCTCATCAGATTGCTTCGACCACTCTGATGAAATACCCTCAGATATCTGCTGTTCGTGTGAAAGTCGAAAAGCCTCATGTTGCTGTCCAAGGTTCTCTAGATTGTTTGGGAGTTGAGATCTTAAGACAGAGAGGTGCAGTGCCGAAGTAGTAAATTTCCACGAAGATAAAGGGGGAATGCTTTTAAACACTGCGGAATTTTCGAACATCATCAAACACAGGGAAGGGAATCCCATCTCAAGCGCACACATTGGTTAAGGAGCAAGCCGCCATTTCTGCTAGTGAGAATGCGGAAGTTTGGACTCCTAGTTTGGCAATCTTTACTTGTTTTCTTTTAGTTTTTTTCTTCTTCTTATGAGTGATGCATCTGTGATCCGAATGAATGAGAAAAAAACATTCATCCTTTGGTTGTACTATTATCAAAATCACGAAGATTGACTCAAAACTTAAGGACTTGTTCTTTTGTTCTCTTTTTTCTTTTTCCCCATTTCTGTCGAATCTAAATTGTAGTCCAGGGAAGATAAACAAGGGTTTTGATTAAATTGTATACACTAGCAATGACTCATGTTTGAGTCTTTACCTCTGCGAGAAAAAAATAGCTTAATGATCTTTTATCCAGGATGGCATCTCTTCCATCTCTGAACAGAGAACAAGACCAATCAAAATGCAACCATTTTGATGTAAATGCAACAGCGAGTGCAGTGGACCATACAAAAAAAAGATATAACTATAATTGAAGACTGATAAAAGTTTATATCATATAGCCTTTATTAAGATATGCTGGCTACAAAAAATATCAGCATCAATATCATTTGAAATATTTCGGGTAAGATTATTCCTAGCCTAAGTTTAACTATGTTCATCAAAATCTATCAACAAGTTAGGACGGAGCTTCCGGATTAACCACTTTTTGCGCAAAGTAGCACTCAATGCCAAGAACATCCTTACTTTCTTCTCATCCTCCAAAAGGTCACAGGCATCCAGCAAGAAATCATCATCAACGTCTGGTATGTCTTGGACAGCATGAACCACTTTCTCCACACATACAGAGTAATCATCTGTTTGTTTCTTGGGTAGTGATGTAACTGCAACTGCTATCTGTCGCACAGCATCTGCCATTCCCTCAACTTCTCTTCGAGCCTTTTTTGACTGCGGTATAGTTTGAGGCCTCTTGACTTGAGGTCTTTTATGTTGATTAGATCCATTCATCTCACAACCTAAATCTGGGACCTTTCTGCATGTCTCATCTGTAGGTGGACTCTCAGCAAAAGGCACAGCATCTCCAGGAACATTCTTCCCAGACTTTAGTTTTTCCTGTACACAAGCTTTTCCAGAAGTAACTTCATCCTGACATATGATACACATGCCACTGTAGCATGGAACTGATTTATTCCTATACATTCGATAGCTGGGATGTGTCTGCGTTCCTAAAAGAAAACAAATAAAATAGAAGCCCACATATGATAAGATACATAGCTCCTTCAGTTAAGCTGTTAATACCTTGATGTATGCATCCCAGACAGTATCCTCAGCTAGCTGTGTATCATCCCAGCAAAAACCCTTTTCAGCAAGCAGAATCTTTACGCTATCGTGTTGCTTCCTCAAGATACTGTAGCGATTTTTCAGCACAGCCCTACCATATTGCAATCCAAATTTTGCATTGAACAATGTGATCATGTGCACCCATATGTTCTTTTTGAAAGTTCCACCATCTTTATTCCCTTTATGCACCTGCTCCAGCATAAGCTCAAGGAAGTATTGATCCATTGTCAGAGTCCAGTCAATTTTCTTCAAATCATCTTTGGCAGGAGTTTGATCATTAGTCGTTGTGCTTTTCACCTCAGGAACTGTACAGAAGTACTCACAAATCAGAAAGCTTTAAAGTTTCAGAACTAATGAGATAAGGTCACGTACTTTCTTTTCCGTTAGCGAGTACCGACCTTCACTATTGAAGCCTACATCAAAGCATGAAAGACTGTATCTTCCATCAGCAACTGTATGGCCACATATTATGCACAATTCATTATAGAATGGCACAACTTTAGTTCTGTATGGTTGCATATCTAAATGAACCTGCATGCAGGACAAATCATGAGCTGAACCCATCTCAATTCAATGAATGCAGTAGATAGATACTTTAAGCAACAGTTTTTACCATGATATACTCGTCCCATACATGATCATCAGCTGTTACCATATGCCGTGCTTCATCCCATTTGAATCCACTCTGGCCAACTTCAATCTTGATTTTGTTATAGTGCTTCCACAGCAACTTGTATCGGTTCTTCAAAACCTCAAGATCATACTTAAGCCCAAATTTGGAATTGAACTGCACAACCATCTCTGCCCATGCTTGTTTCGTAAACGCCTGACCAGTTTTGTTCCCTCTATGCACTTGGTCTAGCAAAAGGTCTACGAAATAGTGGTCCTGTGGTAGTGTCCAGTTAGCATGTAGGTTAGAATTTCACCTCCTCTTGTCAAAAAAAAAAAAAAAAATAACAGAAAAAATGAACTCTCTGTTAATTTTGATAAGCTAATTAAGAATTGGCTTAATTTTGTTTTCGTAGAGAGTTGTTTAAGAGTGGTGGCAATAGATGTTTTTTCTTTTTCTTTTTCTTTTTTTGGTTTTTTTTTCTTGTGTTTTCGATTCTTCCAATCATGAGACTAATTTGATTCAAATGTAATCGAGCGTTTTAAATAAATAATTTTGTTAAAAAGAAAATTTTAATAAAAAAGGAAGACAAGATTGCAAGCTGATTTGCACAAAAAATAAATGTATTGAATAGGAGAGCGAGAGACGATTTCAATTATGTGCGAACATTTAATGGAGATCACCACCATCACACACTTGGTAGTTGTTTGCCACCTCGCCAACTACCAGTACCATCACGATTTCTAATTAAGAGAATTTAAGAGTATCATGCATGATATTCTTTTAATATTTTTTAATTATTACTCCACCGTTGGTATTGTTTGTGCAATTATATAGTTCTTCCTCGGAGTAATTACGTGAATGTAATCCCAATTGAAATAAAATGCCGAGTAGATTGCACCGCATCTTTAAACAGTGGGGATTTTTAATTTTGAACTAAATTAGTCAACTTGTGGTGCGATTTGCTTATTTTCTTACTACTGAGACTAAATTGCATACTTTAAACAAATATACGTATCAAAATATAAGTATTTTTTTATAAACTAAAAATATATAAGGATAAATAACACCACAGGAAGGAATTACACGAAGTCATACAAAATTACTGGATCCCATTTTTCCAGAAATATCCAAAAGAATGAGCAAACCTTTTTCTCTAACCCGACCATGGTCCCTACCTTATGATACTACGTACTACCCTGTCACTCTATGGACTCAATATCTGTCCAAAAACACGCATAAAAGTCCAACCAACCAAGGTCCAACTTTCTAATTTATCTTCTTGAATTGTCTTAAGCATCATATCCTTGAATTCTTCTGCTTTTTTAATAGAAAAGGTGTGTGCTTTTGTCTTTGTGCTAAATTCTGTTCGTGTCTGGAATGCGTTAAGCCCAAGAACATCATTTTCATTGTTGTTTCTTCCCCTGGGTGGCAACGCATCCAACTGCTTTTTGTCTCCTTTCATTTCAATCTTGAAGCACAAGCATCGATATCGGATGAGATCTGCACTTTTGGGTTTGCTGCCAAGAATGTCCTGTTGCTGAATTCTACAAGCGGACCTGCGATTATGTGAGTTGAGGTCTGACTAATTTTCATTTTTTTTTTCCATGCGGGTGGTTGTGTTTTTATTGTCCATCTCAGTCATGTTTGGGTTTGGATAAAGAGTCTATTTTTATGTGTTTGATGATGTCTATCTTGGGTGTTGGTTACCTTGGTTTCATTTTCTTTTGGTTTAGAGTTGTGATGAGATGTTTACTATTCACTGGCAAGTGAATTTTTAATTGGTCGGAGCTGGAATTTGGAGTGGACCTTGTTTTTTCGTAAATCAGGAGCTTCTGATGGAACCGTTTTGATAAAAATATTGTTTTGCCTTCTTCTTCAGGAGTTATTGATTCCAGATGAATGTCCTTTCTGACGTTTTAAGTTTAGAGTGACCATCTCCTGTTATTAGCCCATGTTGCTCATTCTCTATTGCTAAGGTTCTGTCTTTTTGTTGTTAATTGCTGTGCTAACTAGGCAGATCCATCTAGTATGCGTGTTGTTGTTAAGGATGTTTGGAGAATATTATTCATTTGTGTTTTACGCCAAGGGAATCCTTCATTTATTGTTCTTTCGTTGGTCTTTTGCTTTCAGGAATGGTAAGGAAGTCACTTTATCGTAAGTAAATTTTGCTGACAGAGAGTTTAGAGAGTGCTTGTTTTGCTTGATTGGAGATGCAAAGATGGGGAAGAGTGGCAATATTGCTCAGTATAGAGAGAGGCTGGATAAGACACTGGCATCTCCTGAACTGAAAAATCCTGATGCACTAAAAGCCCGTGTCTGGAATCTGCTGCTATGCTCTGCAGTGAATGAAATTGGAGGCTAGTATTTTGTCACAAGTGTCTATATATTATGAGAGCAGTTATCTGTGAGTAGTTAGTTACATTTGTATTCTGAATCTGCAGGGTGTAGTGAGAATGTTGTAGATAAAAGGACCGATCAAGTGTCTCATTTTCTTGACATGTTGAGGAGTACTTCTATAAATGAGAATCAAGCCTCAAAACCGACTGAAGCATCACACGGTGAATGGAAAGTATGCTCTCTTAATCAACTTTTCAATGATTCTGTACTCTTTGGTGGACTCTTGAGATGAGTTAGAAATGATGGCCGATGAGGATCAGCTGAGTTCCTTATGTTCCTTTTCCAGCTTTAAAGTTCCAAATATATTAGGGGACTTATTTTGAACCTTGCTTCACTTAAGTTATAGCTTCTCATGGACTTTTTGTGGTTTTAGTTTTATCAGTTCTGTCATTGCAAGGAATGTATAATTACATACTTCCTTTATATTTTTGTTTTTTTATTTATTTTGAAAATTGTCATGCTTATTGCTCGGTGTCTAAATACTACTGATTCTTGGTTCTTTTAAAGTTAAAAGATGATAATGAAGAATACCGAGTTATGTATCGACCAGGACCAGAGGGTACTCCCTTCCATACACTACTTGTTGAAGGCTATGTAGATGGGCCTGTTGATGCTTGTAAGTTTAGCTAAAGTAGTCAGAACTCTTTGGGCATTGCTCTTTGAGCAAAAAGTTGGCAATAGCGTAATACTTTTTGATTTCATTGCAGGTTTGTGTATCTCCTGGGAGACGACCCTGTACAAGAAATGGTAAGAATTGTTTTCCATTTTGGTGTCTGACTTCCGTTTAGTTTCCAAAACTTTCGATTGCAACATTAATTCTACTCGTGCTATTTCAGTCTGTGTTGTTAATATTTTTCCTTTTTGGATTCTGCATGTGAACATTAAGAAAATGTCAGAATGTTAATTTTGATCATAAACTTCAACTGTCCTACAAGTTGCATGGTATGCTTTAAGGTTGCTGTCCATGCTCATAGTATGTCAACTAGAATGGTGAGTTGGTGGAAAAATAGATTTTTTTCCTTTTTTTTTGCCCATCGTCTTTGAATATTATGCTCTAATCGAATGAATAGTATATCATCGTGTGTCTATGATAGAGCATGGTATCATTTGTGTTCCCGAGAAATTTGGCACCTTGTACTCGAGGGCACTGCAGAATTTTGAAGACCACCTTGTTTTTGTTTCCTAGGTGGCCTCAATTTAATTTCCCCCCTTTCAAAATCACCATGTGTGAATGCTTGCAAAAGGTCCGGATTGGTGAACAAATATCTTTAGTGAGGTATGTACTAACCTGTAACAATTGTCTAAGGTTTTTGGTATTTTGATTCCCTCGTGCTTCACTAATGCAACTTGTTATGCTAATCCTTTTTTAAAATTTTGGAAGAAAGGGTGAAGGTTACGTGGCCAATGTCAGCCAGGGAGGCAATTGTGCACTTTTTTTTAGTTGAATACCTTGAAGATGGTCTGATTCTTGTTCTTATGAACACGGTACAACTTCAAATTGTGGAATTTTATCACTTTTTGAGTTGCATTTTCTGTTTGAAACTATAGCTTTTGCTAATTCTATATTGTGAACTAATGGTAGATCTCGGATTTGGACGGAATTGATATAGCGACCCATGGGTTTACAAAGGATGGAATCCCTGAAGCAGAAGACGTGGTCAGGATTGATGTGGTAGGAGGCTTTGCAATTCAGAAGGTGAACTCGGAGAGAAGTTACTTTAGGTGAGTTGTCGATGATTGTCTGCATCAGTGCAAAAGTCTTATGGTCCAAAAGACTAAAACTTTGAAGTTTGCTCGAACATAATATGACTCTCGCACACTCTCTGTGAGCAGAATTATGAAGTAGTTATAAATGATCAACTACATAAATCTTCTTCCTTGCCATCTTTATAGTCATATTTATGAGCAAGATGCATAAAAACCAGTTCTTCTTTCACTGTTTCAACCCTAGTTGGTTCATCTTTTTATCTTTTTTCTGCCATCTACTTGCTGAAATCATGTTCTCCCATTTCCAGAAAAAAACTCTATTCTGCAGAGAACCATCTGAAACAGCTTTTCCTCAATTTGGGCCATCCATATGATCTCCTGGATATGTTTATTTATCATTTATCGTTACTTGTTTTAGGACACTTCAATCTTTTCATCCATCGAAAGCACGTTCTTTTATCTTGATGATGCAGGGAGTTCTTTGGTGTAGTGTCTGATTAATTTTGGACTAATGAAGGTGAAAACAACGGATACACAGTTTGGTAGCATTTAATTGTCAAAAAATGGTTTGAACCAATGAAAACTTAGTTACTTGAAATATGAGGGATGCTTCTCTGCCACCAGAATTTTAAGTGTATACCTTGGCGGCTTGGCTCGACTAACTGAAAATGAAGAATTGATTGGTAGACTGGTTGAAGAAGTTGATTTTGTATTTCTCCAATTACTTGAAAAGTTTTGAATAATGGTAAAATTTGTAGGACAATAGCAACTATGGATATGAAGCTGGATTTTGTCCCACCATCCCTTATAAATTTTATCTCAAGGCAGCTCGTTGGCAGTGGTTTCAGACTCTATCAAAAGGTTATTCACATGATACTGTTTCTTATGATGCTTGCATGATGACATCAATCATCCTTGTCAGTTGTTAACTGAATGATTTCTCTGCAACTAATTCTTGACATTGACGACAAATCTAAATCATTTCAGATCGTCGGTTCTGTGTCTAATTATGGTGAAGATTACAGCAAGGCTCTGGAGGATCCGGTGTATGCTAGAATACGCGAGGCTCTTTATTCCACTGGCAAACCAAATGAGATTGTAAAAGGGAATATGGCCAACGATGATAGTTCCCTTTCACCCCGAGAGCACTCTATCAAAATGATGAAGGAAAAAATAGAAGACATGGAACAGGATGTTCATGAAAGGACTGATGCAAGTGAATTTGTAGTAGGGAATGATCAAGTTATAAACAAGAAAGCCTTTGGTGAGATTGACGAAGATACCAGACATGTGAAGGATGAAGAAAAGATTACGAAACAGGAAGTTTGCCGCAATGACAATGATCATGCGACCAAAATTTTGCAAACTATTGAACCAGAAACTAGTGGAAAAGCTTCTGGTGAGATAGAGGAAGAAGAGAGTGAAGATAGTGGACACTTGGAGAATGCTAGCAAGGTTGCAGGTACTCCTTCAGTCGGTAAAACTTCAGAAAAGAGGCTTGAAAATCTTAGAAGAAATGCTGTCATCAGTTCGGAGGTAGAGCACGCCTTAGAAACTTTAGAGAAGGCCATTTCTATGATCCGGGAATACGGATCTAATGTTCAAGCCAGATTTTCCTCAGCCTTATCCAGTGAAGAGCCTCCCAATCTTGAAAAGGGTGATGAAAATGATGGAACTTCAACTAATTTAAGCAAGTTCGCTGAAAATGTTACAACTCTTGTAGAAGATGGTGGAATATGTTCAAATGCTGAGGTTTCTGTTGAAGTGTCTGAGAAAGGAAAACTAGTGAAGAGGACTTCACATGAATCCAATAGCTCTAACAGCATCAGGTACTTATATTTCACAGTTCCAGTGATGATTATCGCCGGATACTGATCTTAAGTAGATTCATATTTATCTTTGTAGATTTTTGGGGTTCCCTTCTTCAATGGCTATTGTGGTTTGGTTTGCACTCATTATTTGTGTGGTATTGTTTTCCAGGCGTGCAGGGTCGAATTCTCACTCAAGAGAAGTGAGCCATAACAAGGTTGCGCCTGCATCACCAGAACAGAATCTTTCAGTTCGTGGAGAACACAACCCATCTGTTCCAAGTTCTTCTCTGCATGGGGAAGAAGTGGAGGCTGATGTACCAATTACGGACTTAACGACACAACAAAGTAAACAGACGCTCATGGACGTAATTAGCATGCAAGAGAATGGTTTGCATAAACAGGTGAAATCAAGTCGACAGAAGCATAGAGTCTGTTGCTTTGGTATCAGCTCCGGAAAATGGGTGTTCTGAGTAGAGAAGGAAGGTAGTGAAGTGGTTGAAATGGACAGCTTTTAACTTAAACCTCATTTGAAGCTGGAATTGCTGTCTTAGAAAGTTGACATATACCATCTTATACCTAGAATTTTCAAAAAAAGAGACAAAGTGGTGGTAACCACCACCTGTGTGGCCCTCGTGAGTCCCTCGATGATTTTCTGCATATATTGGTCCATGGTCCACGTTATGTGAGTTCATCTAGTGACTCGCACAAGGCTACAAAGGTGGTGACTGCCATCATCTCGTGTCAAAAAAATGTTTTTGTTTTCAAAAACTACATATACTATATTTCCTTTCAATTGTAAAAAATTGTACAAGAATAGTTGTCTTGTGTAATACTCCCTTGGGTTTTGAAAGTATGTCTTTTAAGACATTTTACCGGAGACCAGAATTCTCCCGTCCCAATACCTTTTCCACTTCCGTTTGACCATTTTGCTCCTAGCGTCAAACAATGGCGCGAGCGAGTTCCTGTTCTGCTATTTTTAAGCTTCCCTTTTTTGCACAGATCCGATTGAGTAGAAGAGAAGGAGATGGAGTATTTGCTGGTGCAGATCTGGATGGCGGAGATTGGGTAGGTGGTGGTGGAGATTTGATCTGCGGTGGTGAAGAGATATCTACTCCTTTTTGCTCCGATTGAGTAGAAGAGAGGGGGAGGTGATTGGGTTGTCGTTGGTGGCGGTAGAGAATGAAGAAGAGTAGAAAGGGCATTTGACAGTGTTGGTGGAGGGAAGGAAAGAATCAGTTTTGGACATGGATGTTAATTTAAAAAAAAAAAAAGGGTAGAAAGGTAATAACATGTTTAAAAAGTCAAAACTAACCACTTTTTTAATTTTCATGTTTCGTCTTCAAACGACATTTATTAGAGATCGAATAATTCAATTGCATAAATTTAATCACAGAAGATTGACAAAAAATTTCAGTTCCCGAGGGGTACAATTTTCCTTCTAGTTAGACTTTAATACTCCCTCTGTCCACGATTGTTTGTCGTTTAAGCAAAAACGACTGCGTCGGTTTTTAATTGTCGTTCTCGCCTTTCGAGAGCTTCTTCACCTCATTCGGACCAAAACACCCTCGCTCCCTTTGCAAAGCCAATTTCTCTCATCTGCTCCCTTCGCTGCTGAAGTTGATTTTGCTTCTCAAAATTCACCAAAATTTGAGAGGGAAATTGAAAATCAAAGTGGGTGGAAAATGGGAACTTTGGGCTCTGTTCACTGTGTTCAATATATATTCTCGCAATTGAATAAATTTTGGTCTCCTCTACTCCGTCCACAGCTTCCACCTTCATTCCAGAGAAAAGTTATGCGAAATTGGGTTGTTGAATTCGATTATGGAAACCGTCGAGTTCAGAGAAGATTTGCAGTACGATTCTATGATTGAATTTGACAATTCAATGAACATGGTGGTCCGAGATTCAATCGGAATCGTGGCAAAGGTCGCGGATGCGGGGAATGAGGCGTCAGGCGACCGCATCGAGGCTATCGTTGAGGATTCCAGCGAGGGTGTCATCGAGGGAACCGTGGAGGATTCCGGCGACGAAATGGCGTTGACTGTGGAGGATACCTTCTGCGATGATGGGGATATGGCTTGGGGTCGCAAGAGGAAATTGGAGCCACTTGTGAATTTCAGGAAAGTGAAGACCAGGGTAGGCGATTCACGGCCGAAAGTTATCCACGATTTTGACTTGAACGAACTCTCGTCTGAGGAGAGACTGTTGGCCGCCAAGTACAAGGGAGAGAGAGATTTCGACCTCAACAAACTCCCAATTGCAGGTATGTTTGAATTCGAGGACCCAAGTTATGAACCAGACTTTATTGAGATGTTGCGTCTCTTGCTTCCATCCTACTACTGATGACCAAAATGTATTTCTTCTAGTTTTTGGTTGATCAACAAAATGGTGTTGTTGATGTATGTGCAATTGGTTGTTCTTTGTATGTAAGGAACAAGTTTTTGTATTGTTAGGCAATCTGCAAGCTGTAAGTAGGTAGAAAAGTTGTATGATGTAAAAATCAAACCAAAATATCAATGTATTTTTTCAAATTTATTCCAGATTGCTCGCTGTTTTTAGTTTATTTCCAGATTACTCTCTGTTTTCAGTTTGTTTGTAGACTTTTTGTTCACCAATTAATCTACTTTGGAGCATTGTGGTTTGTGGATTGTTTGCTTGTGTTTGAAGTCTGCCCCTTTGAGATTCATCTCTGTTTTCAGTTTAATTAATCTGTCTTTTGGCAAAGCAATTAATCTACTCTGCATTGTGGTTTGTGGTTGGCATCTTCATCCTTACATACATGAATTTGGATTAATGGTTTGTGGATTGTTTTTCGCAATGACTTCAATTTGTTAATCTTAGGAATTGGATGTATGGTTTGTGGTTTCTTCCACAATTGATCAGTCATTACTGTCCACATGGTGTGGAATATCTGTGTTTTTACACCAAATGATCTATACTACTGTAAAAATGCATCTTTGCTTCCGATTTGTGGTTTGTTTGAGCAATGATTTTGCATATCAGTTTTACGACGTGGGTTGGATTGGTCTTGGTATGTGGTTAATGTACATTTGCATTGTGGTTAATGTACATCTGCTTGGCTGAATTATTGGAGTGGGAAAACATGGAACATAGGTTGGGTTTTAAACTATGCATTGTGTTGATTACTGTTTTCAATTTCATTTTAGAATCCCAGGTTGTTTCCTTTGTGGTTGGTTGCAAGTTTTCGTAGAAAACATGCAACCGAAATGGTCCATTTTCTTTCAAGGTTTTGCTCTATATTTGTCCCTGAGAATCAAACCGTAATGGAACTGCTGTGCCAATCATATTGAAACAGAGACAGAGATAAGAGGAAGGAAAACACATTTTATTTTATTCATACTCCATCACAAAAGACATGTGACAAAGAGATTAGGGAAAGGGAAACACAATATGAACATTGATAATCCATCACAACAGTGATGGAGATTAGGTAAAGGAAAACAAGATACATAGATGTTGAACTAATCAGTGGTTGGAATGCCTGGAATGGCATTCGCAAACCTGTTCAGCTCAACATCAGCAACCCTCGCATTGTTGGCTCCTAGATGCAGCACACGTCTCTTATGCTCCAGATGAGCAATCCCAGTTGAGAGATGTGTGATACACTTAGCCAGCATATCAACAGCAGGAATGGTCAGCTCCCCAAAGTAGTCTTCAAATATATCCGCCTTCCGCTGGGTCAGCTCCTCCACCCTTTGGTTCAGCAGCCCGACGTGAAGATTGGTTCGAAGCACCAAGTGGTCTAGCTGCACGATCTCCTCTTGGAGCTGCCTGCTCAGCTCTTGGACCTCATTCAGCATTTCCAGTTTGGCTTGGCGTTCCATGGTGAATGACCTGCACAAAGATTCAAAGAGGTGGAAGATGAGAAGGAGGATTAGTAGATGCGAAATTGTGGCCGTTTAGGGTTGCGGTGAAACAAGGGAAAAGAAAGCATTTATAGTGGCTGGCTAGGGTTAGAAACGGCTGTTTGAAGAGGTGTAAACCAAGTGGTCAAACGGTGTGCTGTTTGGGAAGGTAAAAGGCTGCCTAAAAATCAGGAATTTATTTCCTGCATTACACTCCTTTTCTGCTTAGATACCTGATAAAAGCATGCAACCTACATCCATCCTAGCACACAGTAGCTTCATCACATGGCCACTTTGGACTAAAATTGGACACGAAACAGGGCTACTTGATGTAAATCCAACTTCATCGATCAAGGCAAAGCAATACAACAGATCATTGTATCCAAACAGCAACCCATTCTCTCATGTAAACCAAACATGTCTTATGAACCAGCAACTAAAGCTGTCATTCAAACCAAACATCTCATCCAAACCAGCAACCAAACACTTCATTCCAAGCAAACATCTCATCCAAACCAGCAACCAAACATCTCATTCTAACCAAACATCTTATCCAAACCAGCAACCAAACATCTCATTCTAACCAAACATCTCATCCAAACCAGCAACCAAACATCTCAGTCTATGTAAACATCTCATCCAAACCAAAAATTCAACATCTCATTCAAATCAATATAACCAAAGCAATTTATGCAGACACAAATTGAACATAGGAGTTGCTTCCAAACACAATCCACTTGTACTTTTATTGCTGCATCAAATTAGTGTTCACATATCTTGCACAAATCCACAGAACAAGAGCACACTATGTTTGCTCCACATACAAAAAATAACAGTAGCAAACAGAGATTGATCTTCTCCCTTTGACAGTGCTAATCCTAACCAGAACTCCACCCAAAAGGTACAACCTAATGACTATAATATCCAACATATTTGCATTATATGCTATATGTACACAAAATACTCCAGTAGTTGCACATCTTCTACCAAAAAAATCCATTAATAAACTGGAACTTTTAACAAAAAATGGCCCATCAAACTCCAGTTGGATCTTCACATCTGCATTCTAAAAAACAGGCACAAGTACAATGTCAATACATATTAGTGAATCAAAACACAGTTAAAATATGACATGTACAACCAACATGAAGCCTTACATTGAGCAGCAGGAAGATGAGCAAGAGCAGTGGCAATGAGAAGTGGATCACACGACAGCATGGAAGGTAGCAACCCTTGCCTAACTAATTGTTCCTTCTTCATGTGAGGAATTTTGTACACATTTGAGCCTCTAATTTTCAAGATCTCAATCATGCATGATTGGAGAGTTAGGAAAATGCTATTAGCCTTAAAAGGAGGAAACTCAAAGAAAGCTTTGTTAACTGCTTCCACCAACTGATCCATATTTCTTACACACCTCTTTGATTGCAGTGATTGAATTGCTCTAAAAAAACCCTAGATCAAGCACATTCAAATCAGGCGAATTAGGGGGTTGACTCAAAAGTGTAATCTTCAAACCCACATTGTCTACTGCTGCCAAAAAATCTACATCATCACAATGTATATGTGTTTTTGCATTGTCCTGTTGGATGATAATTTCATCCATGACACTATCCCCCGGCCATTTGTCCTTAATGGCTGGTAGTATTTTCTCAATCATGAATTGTCTAATAACAGCCCTATCTACCTTGGTAATTGGCTTAAGTTCTAGAGTCCCAGCTATCCTATTTGCACTTGACCTCACCGCAGCCACCTCTGTTACCAATGGGAACACCCCTATCTTACCATCAAATGTACATTCTCCATTAGAATCAAACCTAGGTCTAGCAACAGCTGCAAGAAATATAATTTTAGGTATAAAATTAAAACTTTTAATGTTCCTTACAGGATCATCTTCGTCGGCAAGAAGATAGTAAGTCTGCACCTTCCTTGTCATTTGGAACCATTTTTCATCTATGTGCACCACATTTTCCATGTCGTAAAACTGGTTGGAGGTTGGATCAATGGAGGACAGACAATGACGCACCCTTTGCACACGGTTCTCCTCTGTCAATGTTGGTTTCACCGCATTACTGTGCCGCTTCAATTCTCCACTTCTCAATTTCAGTTGTAAAAACGACTTGGATACACCGAGGATTCCAGCGAGAGACCTCAGAGTTGTCCTATCTCGAAATGGAACATCTCTAATCTTCTGGAGATCAAATTGGATACGCTTTCTGCCACAATTTCTAACTCTGGATTGTGAAACCTCGTTATTTTCAGACTCCCTTGCCCTCTTCCAAAGTCGTTGGATTGAACGAATATGCACATTGAAGAATTGGGCAACTTCGGTTGTCGTTGTCCTCTTGAGCTTTCCATTAACACTTTTTGTTAGGAGCATTTGGTAAGTAGTGTGTCTGTCCTCGTTACACAGCTCTCTTCTTACTCCATTTTGACCTACCATCAACAGCAAACAAACACAGTCAAGATGAGGAGAGAGAACCATCAATAAATTGGTAGCAACCATTAATAAATTAAACCATAATCACGAGAGGAATGGAATAATTTTACCTCCAACTCCTCCGCCATGTTCTGGGTCCGGAGCATCTTCATGGATTGCGTCCAAGATCGGCGAATTTGGGGTATGTTCCTCATCTTCTAAAACAATCCCGACACCTGAGGATGGTAATGGGTTGTTTGCAAACAGAGTGAGAGGGTCAATTTGGTTGGTATCCATTGTTTGCCCGCAAGACTTGGTGAAGCCAGTAGAGTCTGAGATTTGAGACTTCTGGAGTGAAGAAAAAATGGATGGGGAGCTGAAAATGTTTTCAGTGAGACCATTGTGCCCAAATATATTCGAAATTAGGCGGCCATAGTTTGAATTTTTGGTTTGATTTCAACTCGAAAATTGGAGGGAGGCCGCGAAAATTTTGGGAGAATTCGCGCGGCCAAAGAGGGAACGGAGTACAGAGGAAGCATTCATCAACGAGGTGAGGGAAGAGGAGGGGCAGCAAGGTCTTCTCACACACGCGCACAGTGCCGCCTTAAACTCCGTGCCCACTGCTAGAACGACAAACAATTGTGGACAGAGGGAGTATTATTTATTTTTGTCATAATTATTTGATTGTTTATAATATATACATGATATTAAGCCGCTAATAAGGGGAAAAACTAAGGACTAAAAATATTAAGAGATGAAAAAAATGATTTTGTTAGTATATCTGTTGAACAAAAAGACTTTTGGTGGTAAAATTGTAAAGAAAAATTTGTTTGTGACATATTTGAAAGATAGAAAATACATTGGTGGTAAAATTGAATTTGTTACAAAAATAAATAAATAAATAAAATTGTTCTATTAATTTAACCGCCAAAGCCGAACAACGGCGCCAGCCGCGAACCGCATAGCATACCTGCCTTCCTCCTCTTCGAGTCCTCGTCTTGTTTGATAGAGCCGCTTCTTCTTCGAACTTCAGAAGAAAACAGAAAAAGGAAAAACAATGATAAGTGCAAAGAAGTTATTGACTCCACTCTCCATGGTTGTTGGACGCAGACTCTTCAATTTGACGACTCGTCGTTTCCCTCCTTTTGTCCCATATCATCGCTTTTCCACCTCTTCCATCCAGAATCCTACATTTTCCTCCACCACCGTCGCAACCCATTTCATCGAATTTCCCATAAATTCTTTCTGTACGGAATCCGCCGGGAAAGTTGATGCTAGATGCTGGAATTGCAATGCTGAGCCCCAAACGACACCGTTTCTTTTCTGCAACGCTTGCCGTACAATACAGTCCGTCGATTCCTCCGTGGACTACTTTCAAATATTTGGGCTGTAAGGATAAAATTTGTCTCCTTTTGGCCTTTTAATTCGTTTGTGGATATGGGTTTTCATTTATCCTGTGTTTGATCTTAAGAAGAGATGATTGCGCTTCTTCTGTTTGTAGAAATTGCGATTTTTTGGAATTGACTAATGTTTATTGTTGTTATGCTTAATAGGGAAAAGAAGTATGAACTGGAGGGTGGAAGTTTGGTGGGGAAGTATAAGGACTGGCAAAAGAAACTGCATCCTGATTTGGTTCATTCAAAATCTCAGGTTTGTTTCCCATCTTGTTTTGTAAATGAAGGTGAAGTTATCATTATTCTTCTTCAGTTATTTAATTTTATTATTTTAATGTGTAGAAAGAACGAGAGTGTGCTGCGGAACAGTCTGCAAGGGTGATTGATGCTTACCGCACACTTGGTGATCCACTATCAAGGGCAATATATATGGTAATAATGCAGTTTAACTATTCAAGTAAGGAGGAATTTGGATTCTGATATTGTTCAATTGCAATGATTTCCTCTTCATAGAGGCTCTATTTCTGGATTTGTAACAAGTCATTGTTGAATAACAGACTTATGTTCTTAACTGGGTTGCTGGAATTGACAGATTGTCTGAAGGGTGTGCAAATTCCAAAACTTCATAGATTATGCCATTATTTTATTGATTTTTTCTCATAGGAAAAGGGGCATGATAATAGCTGAAAATTTAACGATTGGTGAACTTGATTTATTGGAAATCATTTATCATTTGCGAACTTGACCTTCTCAAACTGTCAAGACTCTTGAAGAGTTTATGTTCATCTGCTTATGTTTGGTATAAACCAGTAATGGTGATGAATCATATTATTGCACTAGCTAATTAATGAATTGGAACACGATACATATATTATTTGGTCGTGTGGTTTTTGCATATGTTTGTGCTGGCTTTTCTGGTTTCTCTCTGACTGTCTGATTCTATTAGTATTTGTTTTTCTAAGTGTTTATGAACTTTAAGGTCTTACTCTTTTTCAGCTAAAGCTTGAGGGCATTAATGTTAATGAAGAAGAAACACTTTCAGAACCAGACTTGCTAACAGAGGTAATTTATAAGGAATTTAATGTGGTATGCATCCAAGCTTTTCATTCTTCTAAGCATTTTCTATTGAAATGTGCCCGTTTAAGATTAACCAATGAGTTTGAGTCAGTAGCGTCATGATTCTCTTTCAAGTTTTCAGTCTATTGTTTCATCCCTTTAATTATTTGTGAATAGGTGCTGGTGTACTTTTGGAATAGCAGCACATCTTTCATGAGTGTCAAAACTATCATATGAAAATGATCAGTGCCTATTTACCTGTTGTGGTTGCCTCTTTGTAGGTTGTCTTTATTTCTGCTGGTGTTATACTCAAGACTTTTTCTCTTTGGAATACTTGCTATTGTTGCTCTATTAAGAAATGCCGGAATTTGCTGAAACATAATTGATCCTTTCATAATTTTTTTTGTTCTATATTCCTACTTAGTTTGTTGGTTGCATGATTGCATGTGAGTTTCTGGTGGTATGAAGATGTGTTTTGTTTTTGTTTTTCCTCATTGCTACCTGGAAACTCTTTTTTGATTTTTCTTAGAATCTTGAATCCACAGATTATGGAAATTAGGGAAGCAGTTGAAGAGGCACCTGATTCTCAGGCTCTAAACGAGATAAAAACTACGGTATGACTTTCTTTCTTCGGACTTGTATTGCGAGAGTTGAAGTTGAGTGTCCAAGTTAGTCATCATTGCACGTAATAGTGCTGTCAAATTCAAGTATGTGGTGCATAGTGAGATGAATCGGACTGGATATTGTAGTAGTTCTCTAGAGGTAGTTAAATTATTTGCACTATCCCTTGTTTTTGAATTTGTAGAGGAAATGGGTAATGATAACTTCTTGAAGAGTTTAATAATAACATGGACAGTTTTCAGTTGATAAGGGCTTACCCTAGTTGTTAAACATGTTTTTGCCTGCAGATGCAAGACAAATTGCAACAATGGGCCAAGTCATTTGCAAATGCACTTCACAGTCGGAAATATGATGAAGCCATAACATGTATTCGGAGAATGACTTACTATGACAGAGTGAATGAAGAAATTGTGAAGAGGCTTTGAAAAAGGTGTGCTTTTCTCCAAGTTCTTACCCCCGTAATATTTCACAGTAGGAAAATATTCGGGATAATATTGGGAATGAAAAAGAGGTGCATCGGGTAAATTCAAACAGAAATAGTTCTTTCTTTCTTCTCAATGATGATGCCATTGTCAAAGTTTGTTGTTTTTGTCGGCATGATTGGATCAGTGATGTTGGAGGTGAATTTATTAGTTTTATCTCCAAATCCTGATTGTTTGATCATTTTATTCAAACACCTTGCCAACTAAGTTCCGTCAAATAACTGTCAAGGATCTCTCTGACCAAACCACATCTAACCATTTTCAGGCTCTTGATGATTCTGTTTCAACTTCAGCAGTGTAGAGCTAACATCATTTTCAGGCTCTTGATGATCTGTCACAACTTCATCAGGTGCATCATTTTATTTCCACTCACACACGCACTCCCGCCCTTCTTATTTTGCCCCCTTTTTTTGTAGTTTGATTGATTGTTGTTTTTCTTTTCCAGGTGGAAGTTGGTGTAAGTCCTTAATTAACACTAAAATGGAACTTAAACTTGTGTCATTGTAATCTGCTGTGATCTGTAATACTGCATCTGAAAAAGGTTTGTTGGAAGTATATAGAGGCTATCAAAATAAAACAGAACCGTATCAAGTTGTCATTTTCTAAAAATTAAGAGGAGAAAAGTGCTCCGTTCTTCAACAGTCGAATGCACTACATGCTTGAATGCTTCAACACTTCTTAAACTCTTACAATCTGGGCCTGCTAATTGATTGGGCTATGGCCTTAGTGAACATGAAATAAAACTAAGGTCATTACTGTAGCAAATGGGAGAGCTCGTTGCTTCTATCTTTTCGTACATAGAAATTATTTTAATATGAGAATTTCATTTCTTAGCTTATAAATTTAATGCGAATAAAATAATTTTAACATGGAATCTCCATGTTCAGACCTTAAAAGAAAACTGTATAATTTCTATTAATCTGTGATTTCAACCAATCTTTTGTTTTCTCAAGTACATAGAAAGTAATGACGAAAAAATGCTGTAGAGATTCTCAGTTTTTACCGACTTACACGCAAATCAGTAAAAAGATGGACATTTAAAACGGCATGACATGACATTTGTATAAATATTCGCGCAGTAACGTTTTTTGGCGCTTGCACTTGAAGCTGGCTTCTACAGTCCTAGTGCTGGTTTGCATTCACTGAAAGTTCCTTGAACAATGAGGCGGATAATCAAACTGCAATCTTTACTTCCAAACTCAATCCACAAGCTCTACACCTATCAAAATTCTCACTTTTCATCCCTCTCCTCCAAATCTTCTAAACTTCTCAATCTTAACAAAACCAAAGAACCCAACTTTAAGGGCCAAACGGAATCCAGCACACTTAACTCACTCTTCAAAGAGATCACTGATGTTTTAGGAGCTGATGAAGTGACTCCCGATAAAAGTCCTTCAGGGTTTTCAACTACAGAAGAAACACAATTGCAGAATGGTGTGCTAGGTGTGAAATCCAAGGTTGGAGCAGAAGGTGTTTGTGGAAATGACAACTTGAATGATGGGTTGGAAGGTAGGGCGGTTGTGGTAGATTCCCAGATTGGAGAACT
Organism: Viola odorata; assembly: GCA_963691705.1. NCBI lineage: Eukaryota > Viridiplantae > Streptophyta > Magnoliopsida > Malpighiales > Violaceae > Viola > Viola odorata. Next base: position 54,972,245 of record OY829543.1, on the reverse strand, counting down.
GAATGAAATCGATGTTAGTCCTGTTGTTCATGAGGTTACTGCAATTATTCGTGCAGAAGAAGAACGACTTTCGATGGAGGAGAGGTTGGACTGTGTGGAGTTTCAGTTTGAACCTGATATTGTTGATAAAGTGTTGAAAAGGTGCTTTAAGGTGACACATTTAGCTTTTAGGTTCTTTACTTGGGTGAAGATGAAACATGGGTTTTGTCATACAGCACAGACTTATAATACCATGTTGTATATAGCTGGGGAGGCCCAAGAATTTTATGTGGTGGAGTATTTGCTGGAAGAAATGGAGAAAAACATGATTAAGAAGGATGTGAAGACTTGGACCATTCTTGTTCTGCAGTACGGGAATGCAAAGTTGATAGGGAAGGCTTTGTTCTACTTTGAGAAGATCAGGAAATCTTGGTGTGAGCTGGATGTGGAAGCCTACAAAATAATGATACGCGCCCTTTGTAGGGCTGGAGATGGTGAAATTGCATTAGAACTTTACAAGGAAATGGTTGAGAGGGAAATGGGACTTGATGTAAGTTTGTATAAGATGTTACTGAATTGCTTGGCGAAGTCAGGAAATGTTACTGCTGTCGGTTTTGTTGCAGATGAGATGAGGAGGGTTTTGCAGGTTCCAGAACGTGATGCTCGTATTTGTATACTCAAAGCTTTCTGCGTGGCTGGGAGGATTAGAGAAGCTTTAGAATTTATTCATGACCTCAAGGATAAAGAGATACCTCTTGATTATGATTATTTTGAGACCCTGGTGAGAGGACTGGGTAGGGCTGATAGGATCACAGATGCTCTGGAAATTGTAGAAATTACGCAGAGAAAATATGTTGTTGATGGGAAGGTTTATGGGATTATTATCAATGGATACTTGAGGATGAAAGAACTTTCTAAGGCACTTGATCTGTTCAATAACACGAAAGAATGGGGACATTTACCTACAACCTCTACCTATACCGAGCTAATGCAGCATCTATTCAGATTGAAGGAGTATGAGAAAGGGTGCGAGCTGTATAATGAGATGTTGAGAAGAGGAATTGAGATAGTGTAGCAATTATGGCTGTTGTTGCTGGTCATGTTCGCGAAAACAATGTCAGAAGCATGGGATGCGTTCAAGAGCATGGAGGATAAGGGAACCAATCCCACTTGGAAATCTTATTCAATATTGTGAAGGAGCTTTGCAAAACTTCAAGAACAGATGAAATTTTTAAGGTTTTGGACAAAATGCAGGCTTCCGAGATATTCATTGGTAATGAAATTTTCAAGTGGGTTATATCTTGTATGGAGACGAAGGGGGAGATGGAAAATGTTAAGAAAGTAAGGCAGATGCGGAGTATCTCTGGATTTTGTTCTCCAGAAAATGAGGTAGTCTGTTCTGATATAGCCAAGGAAGATGTCCATACCAAGTTGAACCTTAGCAAATCAGAGCAAGGAAGGATGGATCACCACTTCCTGGAGCCACTTTCTAAGGGTTATAATCAGGAGGATTTACAAGAAATATCTTGCATGGAGAAAAAGGGAGAGATGGAAAGTGTTATGAAAGCAAGGCGGATGTGGAATACCTGTGGATTTCATCCGCCAGAAAATGAGGTAGTCTGTTCTGATATACCAAGGAAGATGTCCACACCGAGTTGAACCATCACAAATCAGAGCAAGGAAGGATGGATCACCACTTTGTGAAGAAACTTTCTAAAGGTTATAATCAGGAGGATTTGCAAGAAATTTGCAGGATATTATCATTCTCGAGGGATTGGTGCATCACTCAAGAAGCTCTGGAGAAATGCAGGATTCAGCTCACACCAGAACTAGTTGTGGAGATTTTGCGCAGTTGCAGCATGCACGGAAATGCTGCATTACAGTTCTTCTCTTGGGTTGGTAAGCAAACTGGCTATCACCACACTACCGAATCGTACAACATGGTGATGAAAATTTCAGGACGTGGGAAAGATTTAAAGTTCATGAGAAGCCTCTTCCATGAAATGAGAAGAAAGGGCTGCTTAGTTACACCAGACACATGGGCAATCCTGATAATGCAATATGGTCGAATAGGTTTGACAGAGATTGCTCTAAAGATTTTTGCGGAGATGAAAGCCAATAGTTGTAACCCTACTTACAGTACCTACAAGTATTTGATCACCTGTCTATGTGGGAAAAAAAAGTATGAAGATTGACGAAGCCATCAAATTATTCAGAGAGATGATCCGTGCTGGACATATCCCTGAGAAAGAATTGGTTGAAACTTACCTCTGCTGTCTATGCGAGCGTGGCTCACTGTTGGAAGCCAGAAGATGCATTGATTCTCTATGCAAAGTTGGTTTCACAATTCCACTTTCTTATTCCTTGTACGTTAGGGCCCTTTGCCGAGCAGGAAAGGTGGAGGAAGCTCTCTCATTGGTGGATGAGGTCAAGCAAGACCGATCCACATTGGATCGGTACACTTACGGGAGCCTTGTTCATGGTCTCCTACGAAAGGGACGAGTAGAAGAGGCATTGGCGAAGGTAGACTCACTGAAGCAGGCAGGCATTCATCCAACTGTCCATGTTTACACATCCTTCATAGTTCATTTCTTCAAGGAGAAGCAGGCCGAACAGGCTCTGGAAATCTTCGACAAAATGCAGCAGGAGGGGTGCAAACCTACCATCGTTACTTATTCCGCATTGATTCGCGGGTACATGAGCGCGGGAAAAGTTGATGATGCCTGGAATATCTTTCATGATCTAAAACTGAAAGGGCCTAGACCGGATTTCAAGACCTATTCGATGTTCATTAGTTGTCTTTTGTCAGTCGAAGAAATCTGAAGAAGCTCTGCATCTTGTATCTGAGATGGTAGTCTTCTTTGGACTAAACAGAGAAGGGAAGCAAGATTTAGCTCATACTCCAAAAAAAAATGGGCCTTAATAAGTAAACGAAAGTTCTTAACATAATTGAACGACCTGTCGTTTTGAAAGGTTACTAGAATGGCAGCGTTTCAGTTTTTCTTAGCGCCCAAACCAGAAAACCGACCCCATTGAAGTACCAAAAAGCTCTGAATTGTGCTCCAAGAACCTGCGATAGTAAGAAACGAAACGGTAGTGTCAAGCAATTCGCAAGCTGAATCACGCAATTATGGGGTGGGTTTGGATAGACGACAAGGAGGAGGCGAACGAGGCGAGATCTTCGCCCCCGTCATTGCGTGGCGGTGCAGTTAGCGAGTACAGCAACAACAAGTCTAACTATTCATCCTCTTCATCGTCATCTGGTGAGGCGCATTACACGAGGAAAATCGTGAGGTCGCAATGCAAGACGGAGGAGGTGGAGCCTGGGAAGTTTATTCGGAAGTGCGAGAAGACGGAAGAGGTCCTCCGCGACTGTCTCGGAAAGTAAATAAACTAAATCCCTTCTCTTGCCTCTTTCCTTTCGTCTGAGATTGCTCTTTTTTTTCTTTCTGTTTGTTTACCGGGAAATTGGGTGGAATGTTATGCAATTTCATGTTTTTGTTCAAGTTTTTTTTTGGTTTGTGATGTGGTTCTCAGTTCAATTAGGGAAATCACAAGTTAGGTTTAGCTGGTATGTGCATCTGCTGGCCTATGAGAATCCTACTAACTGACTGTTCATGGTTGAGTCAACTTCTAATTGCATGCGCATACACGACTGGAGTTAATGGAAGGAGTAGATGATAGGATGAATGCAATTTGTGAGGTTATAACAGTAGTATGACTATCAAATGGAGAGATTAGCATGTAGAAGGTAATGCAACTGATAATTATGGATCCGAAAGTCTGTTGTGGACAACATTTTATAGGTTGGATGCGGTTCCATTAAGTTGATCAAAAGTGTTCTTTTTGTGAGAAGTTTGGGCAATTGACCCTGTTATCATGACTTATAGGAGTTGCGAACAGGCAAGCTGATCGTGGCTAACAACAGGCCTTGACCGTATTTATGCTTTGTGTTTTACAAACATGATCACAAGTTTGAAATTGATTGTGAGAGGAAGTTTTCTATCTTCATTAGAGCATCTCCAAGTGTTCTCCTAATGGATAAAGGTTCTGGTAGTCTCACCTAAGAGGGGGATTGGGTTGTTTTTGGGCCGGTGGCTAAACAGAATTGTGGCCCCTGTACTTATGAAGGAAGGTGTGTTTCACCTAAGAGTGCTTTTGGGGCTGTGGTGAGCGGCAATGATAGCCCCAAAACTAACATGTGAGCTTGAATAGGAGTTGTGGTATTTTTGTTTGTATTACCGTAAAGTTTAGAAATATCGCTTTTTTTCTTGTTGTTGAAACTCCCCCCTAGAGAAGTTAATGAACCTTTGAATAGGGTTCTATTAGAGGCATGGTCCATTCTGAAATACCATTATTTTCTAATGTGAGGTGTGGTGAGGACTTTTTTGCCTTGATATGAGGAAATTTACCAATGTGGTTTGATTGACAACTTGAACTTTTATTTTACATTTCCTACTTTCGTTTTGTTGAATTAGGCCTGCCGAGGTGCTGACATCCAACAAAGAATACACTGAAGAGGATGTTACTGATCAAATTGTTAAAGGATCTTTGTCTTTGGGAAAGTCTGATGTTGGCTCACTATTTGACTTCCCTGGTCTTCGTAGTGACATTGAAGACATAGAACGTCAATTCATGGGTGGACTCAGCCGTTTCTTTGAAGCAGCAGAAGAAATGAAGAAAGGAGTTTTTGATGCTTTTGGGGATGTCTATGGTGAGAATCCATCACCCTCACCATCTATCAGGCGAGGAATACCCATTGAAGACCATAATCGGGTGGACACTCCACCGAAACCTAAGGAACCCAACTCTGGGGATGTTGATCTTTCTGGTCTGGCTGTAGATGTTTGAAATAGTTTTTTCGAGGAACTGCCTGCATTTAGATAAGTTGCTCCTACCTCTAAATAGAGGTACTTTACTACTAAGATGAGCAAATGGTTTTACTACTAAGATGAGCAAATGGTTCATAAATGGAGACAATGTAATCCAAATATGAATATTTGTTGTTCATGTGCTCCATGATACTCTGGTTAATAATAAGTCTACAAGCAGGTACTTTCAACTTTTCTGTTTTTTTTTGGCTTGCTCGATCAGCTTGTGCCGATGTCTTGCACTTGTTTCTCGATTAACTGAAGTTGGATGTTAGAACGTGTTTTGGTTTTTGAAATCTTGTCGCTGTCTATTCTCTGTTACAGTGAAGGCAGAATCAGGTAGATATGAATGCAGAAACTGAGTAATGAGTTGTGTTTTGCGCAATTGGTCTTGACTCGTATTGGATGATAAAGAGAACGTGCTGCACATTTTTCTTCGAATCTAATGAATTTGGTGCTCGATACGCTGCTGAAATGATGTGGTGCAAAGTTAGTGTTATCTAGTGGAAGATCATTCAAACAAATTGCAATAATTTTGTTGTGTATGTGTGGAAAAAGAAGAGTCGAAGATCTAGTCACAGTTCTCGATCGCAATCATCAGACGACTTACTGGCCGGTCAACGAATAGACCTCACATCAAATGATGTTTGCTTTGCCTCTGCATTTTTTCAAAAGTTTGATCAATTTGCTTGGCTTTAGATAAGGTTTGTAAGACCCTTTCCCTTCCTTCACCAGCCTTGAAGACCTTTTCCATGATGTACATATTCTTTCTTTTATTGCCTAATTCACATCCACACAGTTTCTTTTTCTTTTTCTTTCCAAATCCCGCATAGTTTCTGGACAAACAAAAGGGGTGGAAAAAAAGTGTACATACAACTCATAAACAACTGTCGGGTAAGTTTTTCTACTAAAAATATACAGTCCATTTGCAAGTCCATCTCAAAATCTTCCTACTTCCATTTGGGATATGAAGGGGGGAAAAGTTTTTCATAAATGATAGCAACCGATGGAATCAAATGGTAAAAACTTATCTACCATTGTTAGTTTAAATTTGAAGTTCGAGTATGAAGAATATAAAAATCATCATAGAAGAGCTCCTTTAGAACCCTTGAGATTAATTTTAGGCGAGAAGAGAGAATCGAAGACCCTAAATAAATAACAGACAATTTCATATTTGCGTGTACTAACAAAAATTATCTATATATTATTTCAATGTTTAATTGTAAATAATATTTTTTTGTTTATGTTTCTGACTAATCGAAGCAATACGAGACTAAATTTCAATACATTACAGCAGTAAGACTACTCTACCACTTACAATACTCTGTCGCATTGCTTGTTAATAGTTGTGATTTTTTTTAAGGTTTAAATGACTTGTATTTGTAAACTTATTCGGTCAATAACTATGCCGGAATTTAAAATGTACTATTTTAAAGCAAATTTTATTTTAAGTATTAAATTCAAATTTTTTTTTTTTTTTTGTCAGAAAATTCAAATATTTCTAGAAGTGGATAAAACTAGTTGGTAACAAAAAAGGAAAAAAATAACTAGAAAATCAAGAGACAAATCATGTTATATACACTTTAACTAGTTTGATGATTCTATGCTATATAAGTACATAACACGTAATGGCACAGTAAATAACCTCAAGAATCGAAAATGTATGTCATTAGAAAACCAACAACCGGCCCATGGCGGCTGCAGGCCACTACCACCCCTTCCACCCAGTTATTGTTACACTATCCATCCCAATACAGCTTCAATCTTGCCGCCATTCACGAAGGCAATAAAAGTATCCATTTGTAATTTTCAAATACAAATACGAAATTAGTTTCGTTCGAATAATATAAATTTAAAAGAAAAAAAAATGATTCATTCTGTTACTATTTTTTCTATATAGATAATGAAGACCCGAGTCCCACTCGCTACAAGTTTTAATGATATGGTCACACGTATTGCCCAATAGAATTCACGCGGGTAAATTTTACATTCTTGCATCCATGAAACGCGTTTTTTAAGCTTATTATAGTGCCAAGATTTTGAAACTTTCCAAACAGAAAAACCGGTCTTCTTTCTCTTCCTCACTTTCCCACGTATTTTCTTCCCATTTTTATTTTTCCACACATCAAACTTTATATACATATATATATATATATGCTAACATATCAATTATCATCAAATATTTTTCTTGACTTGGTAAAAACTAAAAACCCAAAGACCCTTTCTTCTTCCTTGAATTTTTGCCCTTTATTTCTTATTTTCTGTTGCTTGCACCACCAATTTCTATACTTGTTTTTTCTTCATAGACTCTCTCTTTAATCTTACGTGTGACATTTTGTTTGGATGAAGAATTTGTCAATCAGGGTTTTTGTTTATACTAAAAGACACAGTTACTCTTTCACCAATTCTCACCCCTACCAGGTGTTTATATTAAGTCCTAAGAGGTGACTTTTTTGTGTATGTCTGCATATTGAATCTTCTTCTTGGTTTTTGCGTTTTGTATATTTGCATAGTATGTTCTGTACAGAACTCAAACAGTATCCCTAACCCTTTTGATGTGTTGGGTTTGAAGAAAAGATTCATTTTTTGACGTCGTCTTCAATTCCTGTGGTATGTGTTTGGTGAAGAGAAAGTTGTAGAGGAAGTGATTAGGTCTAAAATGGGGAACAACTGTGTTGCATCAAGGGTTTCTAAGGATTGCTTTCTTCATCCAATCTCTTCTTCATCAATCTGGTGGCATCAATCACCAGATCATTGCTTGATCACCTATAACAAGAGGGAAAAGCTTACTGATGGGTCAGCCATGAGTACTCCGCGGCGAGAAGAAGCTTCTTTTGAGGTTCATAACAAGCCACCGGAGCAAATGAAGATAGCTAAGGAAGAAATTAAACAAGAATTGCCAGTGCCACCACCTAAAACTAAGGTGGTGCCAATGCCGGTAGAGGTCCAAAAGGTTGAGGAAGAAGACAGTAAGCAAGCTCAGCCGACTAGGGAGAAGGAGAAGCAAAAACCAGCAGAACCCAAAAGACCAAAGAAGCATCATTATCATCATGTTAAGAAGCTGTCAAGTGCAGGACTTCAAGCAGATTCGGTGTTGAAGACGAAAACCGGACATTTGAAGCAGTATTACAACTTGGGTAGGAAGCTTGGGAATGGACAATTCGGTACAACTTTTCTATGTGTGGAGAAAGCAACAGGAAAGGAGTATGCTTGCAAGTCCATTGCTAAAAGGAAGTTGCTGACAGAAGATGATGTGGAGGATGTTAGAAGGGAAATTCAGATAATGCATCACTTGGCAGGGCATCCTAATGTAATTTCCATCAAAGGGGCTTATGAAGATGCGGTGGCAGTTCATGTTGTGATGGAATTGTGTGCTGGTGGTGAGCTCTTTGATAGGATTATTAAGAGAGGACATTATACAGAAAGAAAAGCAGCTAAGCTCACTAGAACCATAGTTGGTGTTATAGAAGCTTGCCATTCTTTAGGAGTAATGCATCGTGATCTCAAGCCCGAAAATTTCTTGTTCATCGATGACGAAGAAGATTCACCCCTCAAAGCAATAGACTTTGGATTGTCAGTGTTCTTCAAACCAGGTATCCGCACAAGCTCTCTCGTCTCATCTGAGTCATGTCCTGATCAGCAGTTTTTTTGTCAAAAAACAATTCTGCTTCTGCTTGCTTAGAGTTTACAATCATAAATTGCAGGAGCGGTCATTACTGATGTGGTAGGAAGTCCATACTATGTTGCACCTGAAGTTTTGTGCAAACGTTATGGTCCTGAAGCAGATGTTTGGAGTGCAGGAGTGATGGTTTACATTCTCTTAAGTGGAGTACCTCCATTTTGGGCTGGTAAGAGCTTTGAACTGACTATTCGCGTGCTGAACTTAATAACACTCGTAATTTCCGGTGTTCAGCTTTCTACAATTATGATGCAGAAAATGAGCAGGAGATATTCGAGGAGGTTTTGCACGGCGACTTGGATTTCTCATCAGATCCTTGGCCTCATATCTCTGACAGTGCAAAAGATTTAGTCAGGAAAATGCTTGTCAGGGACCCTAAAAAGAGGCTTACTGCCCATGAAGTTCTATGTAAGTTGTGAAATATCTAACTCCTGTGTTGTTATTTTTCCTTCTTTCCCCATTCTTGATGCATTAATGCCTACTGAAGAATGATTTTGTTAGTTTCTGAATTCAAAGATCCTGGCCATATAGTTTCTGCTTGTATTGTTGAGGAAAAGAACAAATAAGCAGTGTTTATCTCAAAGTTTGGTGCTAATATTTGTTTTTGGCACTCTTCAGGTCACCCTTGGGTTCAGGATGATGGAGTGGCTCCAGACAAGCCTCTTGATCCGGCAGTCTTGAGTCGGTTGAAGCAGTTTTCTTCAATGAACAAGATAAAGAAAATGGCTTTCAGAGTAAGTTTCCAACAGTTTATACTATTTGCTTTTCCTTGTGTCACTAACCAATTGTATGGAATGCATAAGTTATTTCTTAACCTTATGTTTGTTTCCTGCAGATTATCGCAGAGACTCTCTCCGATGAGGAAATAGCAGGTTTGAAAGAGATGTTTAATGTAATAGATGCAGACAATAGTGGACAGATTACTTTTGAAGAACTCAAAGCTGGATTGAAAAAATTTGGTGCAAATCTCACCGAGCGAGAAATATATAACCTTATGCAAGCGGTAAGAATCATCCTAATCATCTCTGACTTTTTCAATCTGGAAAATCCCAATTCGCTTTTATATGGAAGCTGCAGTGATAAAATTTCTTGCCATAACTGTCAATAACAAGTCTGTCCATACCAGTCTAGCCTTAGAACTCCCATAACTAAGGCCCGAAATGGAGTTCGAACACTAAATTCCATTTTTCGTATACGGGAGAAAGAAAAAAGAACATTGGATTAGTCTCCATCCATTAAGTTTTTTGCATAGCATTCTTTGCAAGTTTTAAAAGGAATGCAGAAGTTGTTTCTATTGAAGTTCAGAAAATTACAATGAAAAGATGCTTAAATATAGAACTCTGCTTCTTCCCTTAAAAGATTAGATATTTACAACACTTGTTCTGATTGAAAAATGCAGGCTGATATTGACAACAGCGGCACGATAGATTACGGGGAGTTCATTGCTGCAACAATACATCTAAACAAGATTGATGGGGAAGATCATCTAGTTGCAGCCTTTTCGTATTTTGACAGAGATGGCAGTGGCTACATCACACTAGATGAGCTCCAACAAGCCTGTGATGATTTTGGGATTGAGGATGTCCACTTAGAAGAATTACTACAAGAAGTTGATCAAGATCATGTAAGTGCAAGATCAAGATGATGTGTCATTGATTTTATGTTCTTTCATTATGGTTTTTGGATTGGATTTTGCAGGTCCATTGATCTTTTTCCTTTTCTCTTACAGGATGGTCGGATTGATTACAATGAGTTCGTGGCCATGATGCAAAAGAGTGATACTGATTTGGGAAAAAACAATGGTTTACAAGGTAGAAGCCTTGGCATTGGCTTTAGGGAGGCAGTACCAGTTTGTTAATAAAACTGTATAGTGAGCTTAATTAGTATGTATACACTTCTTCCGAAGTAAAATTTAAGAAATCTTCTAACCCCTCACCACTGACCAAACGCTCGTAACATAGAACTTAAAAACCTTTTATATTTTTTTAGCGATAAGCTATGGTTCGATTGATCACATCATATTATACAATTTCATCATACACAAAAATGAGCTAATCAAGATGGTTATTAGATTGATACTTTAATTTTGAGCAGGAGATTAATCTTATTCAGACTTTAATTTTGTTTAAAGAAGTTGATAAGCAAGGATTTTCAAAGATGTTGAATACAATTGTTTAGCTATCAATTGGCCCATCCCCAGCCTCCTAATTCAAATGTAGGGACGTAATCTTAGATTCATAATAATAATTGATTATATTAATCATAAAATAATGATAAAATTGGTTCCAATAATGACAGAAAAATTATATAGTACACTCGATATTTCATCTCGGCATTGTATCCCCAACAAATAAGACGGGTAAATATGATCCAATCATTGGGGCGATCTTTCCTTTATTTTATTTGTTATTAAAGGAAGTTCCTTAATACATTAAAATGGAGTAATTAAATATATTTTGTCAAAACCAAAAAAAATAGTTATGTATATTTTTTTATAAAAATAAAATAAAACAGCAAGTGTTTTCTCTTTGTAAACAATAAGTTAGTCTTATATATGCCATTAAATTAAGTTGTGAAATAATGAGTGATAGGTACTACTAATTTGAATTAGTCCCATCTCATGGTTTTATTTAGGCAGATTCATTTAAGGTTTAAGAAATATTGTTTTTAATTAGACGTGATTAAGAATTTGGAGAAGTTCCTGACATTAACTAGAAGGAGCCAAGTTCAATCTACTCGTGTAACTAAGAAATTAAAGTCATTTGTCTCGTTCACACAAATTGGACCGACTTAACGTGCTTTGTTTTTTAATTGGTTAAATGGTAAAATATAATATTTTATTTTATTTAGTCCTTACAGTATAATATTTTATTTTATTTGGTCATTCTAAGGTTTTCCAACGGTTTAGAGTGTTGACGTGTAAGTTACATGTCTCATGTCAAAGGACCAAATTAAATAAAGTGATATACTTTAGGACTAGATTAAATAATTTTTTACTTACTAACGCATGTTAATTACACACCACATGATCCAAAACTGGTACGTCATCAACCTCAGCCGGTTACAAGTAATAGAGGGACCAAACTAAACAAAATCCGTTAAATTGAACAAATTTATACTTTAAAAACCATTTTAAATGAAACATCATACTTTATGGATCAAAAATATCACTGTTGTTCTTTTAATACTTAGATCAACTATTAGTTTACATAAATCAAATGAGAAATTGGTTATCGAAAAAAATTAAAAGAGAAACTAAAGTTCATCAAAATAAAATTAATGAGTGTGTAGTTCATTAGTTGTCTTATTTGTTATAAAAGTACGAGTATATAGCTATATATAAATTCAAATCTCAAATCTACCTATAAAAATGTAAAAAAAAAAAAAAAACTAGCATTCCTTAAAAATAAAAATAAAAGGGTAAGTTACGGAAAAAATATAATTTGTTTTTACCAATATTGCTTGTGGTCAAGTGATAAGGGTAAGTGACTTGTTCAATATGTTCACCGTTAACCAAAATTTCGGATTCGATTTATGGGAATAAAACAAACTATACTGAGAGAATTGCTCCTCTTAAACACCCAACAGTGCTTGAACGAGACTATTTTTAATTAAGGAACACCCAAGATAAAAAACTATAAGATATTAGGAAACATCAAAAGCCTCCAAGAATTATGATTACAATTTAGCAGTAATTCCTCTTATAAACGTTTTAAGAGAAAAAAGATAAGATGAAGAAGTTTATAACTTGAATGTACTATTTCATGAAATTGTGTCTGTTAATTTAAAATCTCTTCATAAATAATTTCTCCGAAAATCAATTATTTCAAGTCCAAAAGTTAAATTTTAAGAGTAGTTCTTAAGAAGTATAAGATACTCCATGTGTACATTACCAATTGTTTCAAACAAAAGTCCTCCCAAAACATACAAGAGAAAGCTGCATCTCTAGAATGTTATACTGGTACTCCGTACTCGGTCGTTAGTGTAAGGATAGATTCTATTTTTTTTAAATGGGTCTTGATGTAGTAGATAAAATATTTTTGAAATTATTTTATATTAGATAAAAGAAACGTAACGATATTTCAATTCAGGCAACGGAGATATAAATTGGTTGTTTTTTCACATTTAAGAAAAAAAAATTAAATTCTAAAATTATAGAGTTAATTTCATCAAATTTATATACATTTGGAAAAACTTTCATTTAATAAAGTGTATACCATTGGGAAAACTTCTAATTATAAATTAGAGAGATTTTAAAGAAAAATAAAATGGTCATTTTGTTATATTTAAGAAAAAATTAAAATTTTATTCGTGAAAAAAATTAATTATCAATTTTATACCTTTCAGAAATGTTCAAATAATAAATTAGAGAGTTATTCCGTTTAACAATTAAGTTTCGAGTTCGGATAAAACTAGAATGGACAAAAAGGATAAACTGAGCCGGGTAGAAAATTATCACCACAGCGTTTAGGCTTCCAGGAAGCGTAAACACTCCCCTAAAATCCAGAAGATTAGAAGTTAGACCCATCTGAAGTCCAAGCAAAAAGCCAGCCTTGCTCAAGAATGCAACGTACCAACCACAAAATCCTGAAAATAAACAAACTTACGAAAAACAATTTCCGAAATGGGCCCCAATAGCCTAATAAAAATGATTAATCTCAAAGATCCAACGGCTCGGATCATCCCACTCAACAAAACACCCAATAATCCTAAACGCACGTTCTGACAGCTCACACTAGGTTGGTGTACGTGGTGTAGGACGGCCCATGTCAAGTTAAGTTATACCCACCAATTATGGATTGCCATGTCAGCAGAAGTGGAAAAAACCTCAGAGGGGACATACCCACCTGTGACCTGTTAGATACTGGGCCCCACGTAATCCCCATGTTGTCAAATCAAACAGTTTCTTCTGTTTGTTCTCAATCATTGATGTTGATGTGAAGTTACCATATCGTCCTTGTGGTGTGAGGCGTGTGGTGTGGGAAGTGGTGTGTGACCATAATGCCCTTCAATGATTAGTGGTTAATCATGGTGTTAAATGTTAATCTATTTTCACAAACGTGCTAATCATGTTTCTTTTGTTAACAAGTGATGGACTTGGTGCTTGATATGCGGTTATTGAGTTGAGAACGTGGCTCAGCCGCTCAAGTTTTTTTTTTTCTTTTTTTCAAGGAGTAAATGTTTTTTAGAGTGACATCCACACACACAAAAATGTGAAATAAAAACCAATTTGTTTTAAAATTAATCCTCTCTATTTTCTTAAAATTAAAAGTAAACTCAAGTATAAAAATGAAAATATATATAAGTAAATTTCCGACTAACCTTACTATTTTATAGAAAGTACCACCAAAATATGAACTAATTGATTAAAATTAAACTTAATTGATACAATATTGTGTTGTCGTCTATATTTTTTTTTCATAAGCCGAGGTAAAATGTTAATCTTGGTTTATATTTATAAGTCATGACTTTTGATCTCAATAGTTTATTGACACGTTAGTAAAGCTTTTGTGACTGAGCAGTTAGGAGTTCAAATTTTAACATCATCGGTATTTAATTAAAATTAATTTAGCACAAATTACAGTGGGCTTATTCATTTTTTTATAATTATAATTTGAGTTTCTTATAAATTCAACAAAATAACTTAAACGTTGAAAAATATTGTTTTGTTATTTAATTTGTCAAATTCTACTAGCATTTTTTTCTAGCATTTCATTATTGATCCTCCGTAATATACCAACAATGCTATTTTAGTAGAGGACTTAAATAGAAAATTAGGACAAATTTTATCATTTAGCTTGCTTTTCCTTTAATTAGCAAAAAGGTAAAAAAAGAAAAGAAAAGAAAACTATTTGTCCTAAATATCTTTGATTTTAGAAAACTAAAAATGGTGTTTATTTTCTACTAAATGTGAAAATTTTCAGTTTCAGAAAACTTAAAATCGTTGTCATCTAACAACTAATTTTTTTTTAAAAAAAATAAAAATTACTAATTTTGTTCAATCAATTTGATTTTAATTAAAAAATCATGCTATCATTTATTTCTTTTTTAAAAGATTAATAAACTAAACAATAGCCCATTTTAATTTTGTTAAAAATCAAATATAAATATGTTAATTCTATTCATGTTAAAGATCAAATATAAATATAATAATTCCGTTCATGAAAATAAAATACATATAAAATAGTCTTAAATTATTTGTTCATTACGTGAATACTATAAATATAAACATTAAAAACAGACTTAATTTAACTTGTTACTTCTTCATATTCTAACAATATTATAATTAACCCATAATTGATTTGCAATATCTTCTCTAACCGCAATCATTTGTTGTTGTTGGGACATATCCACTTGAATACCTTCTTGCATCACATTAACTTCATCCTCGTTAAAATTTTGTTGACTTTATGTACCATATTCTATGAATGCCTGATCAACTCTATCTTCCATTCAAATAAAGTTGTGTAGTGCACAACAAGCTAGAGGTATTTACTTTTGACGACGAAGAGGATAATTTGGAATGGACTTTAAGATTGGAAATCTAGCATTCAGGACGTCAAAAGCCCTTTCAATCACATTTCTCAATGACACATGTTGATAGTTAAACAATGCATATTTTTTTGTTATCCTTCCTCGTCCACGAAAATTATTTAAATGATACCGTTCACCACGATAAGGAGCTAAAAATCAGAAATATTTGGATAACCAACATCAATTGCATAATAATAACTACAATCAGACATTTAAAAAACTATTAATGTAACAATTAATAAGTATTGTTATAAATTATAAAAATAATGTTTTACCAGCTGGAGGCATAAGAAAATCATTTTGGTGATGGAGGAGGGGGAGAAGGAGGAGGACAGCCTGAAGTACGAAAAAAAGTGTGAACAAGTTGGCAAGTTGTGAGCAGGAGTTAAAAAAAATTAGAAAATTCTATTTTGGGTGTTTCTAATTTTCAGTGTTAATTTAGAAAAATTGTAAAACTGGAGATTTTTCTGAGATTTTTTCATTTTGAAAAAAGCAATTACTGAAACACAATTTCAGAAATATTTCTACTTTTCTGAAAATTAAAACTTTTTTCAGAAAATTCTCCGTTCGTAAACAGTTTCAGAAGGTTTAGAATTTTTATACTTGTGGTATAAGCTCAAATATTCTATAGCACCAAAAAAAAATTGTTCTGAACAAAAAGCACGACGGATGTTTGTCTTCCATAGTTCCATTAGTTGTGTTCTTCATCTCAAATTGCATGTGCGTTGTCTAAAATGAAACATTTTTTTGTTTTTGAAGTAATACGTTGTTGAATGGATGACATGTACAAATTTCCGAAACAAATTTATTATAATGTGACAACTATTGTTTTCTTTTGTTTTGGTAAAACAACTATAGTGATTATAGTAATTTAAATGAAAATTTCATAGCTGAAATCTATTTTTACTCAAATTCATAAGGTGATGGAGCACCAATGAGTTAAATTGACCATTGATTCATATTTGATGTTCGATTATGAGAATGAAGATGAATAGTGCATAAATAGATGAAGACGTGGACGGTAATGTATATGTTCCATTTAACAT
Organism: Viola odorata; assembly: GCA_963691705.1. NCBI lineage: Eukaryota > Viridiplantae > Streptophyta > Magnoliopsida > Malpighiales > Violaceae > Viola > Viola odorata. The sequence continues at coordinate 54,956,136 of OY829543.1, read as the reverse complement.
CCAATTTTCATAATTTTGTAAAATTTTACTGTTTTTCAACTAATATAAATATCAAATTGCAATATTTAAAAAACTAAAAGATGTATAGTGCAAGTTTTATGACACTATCAGGTCCTAAGTGGAAAGTTTTAGAATTTTTAGAATTTTTTTATGTAGTTTATCCAATATAATTATTTGTAATAAATAAGAATTCCATAATTTCAACTAGGATTTTTTTAAAATTTTTTTTACCCTCGGTAATTAAAAAGCATACCTACCAGCCAACTAAGGAATACAAATAGGTTATTAGTTTTCTTTTTATTCACAAAAATGGTGGATAAAGATCAATAAATTACAAAAGCTTAGCAGTCACCAACCAAGCCAACTCATGTTGTACAACACACAGTGAGCTGCAAATTATTGAATCACACGTATCAGCACAGAACCTCGAGATTTGGGTTTAACTTCAACTTGGGCAAGTTGAAATAACATCGAACCAGGAAAGGAAATTGGGTTTCCATCCTTACCCTCCAAGAACGATTCTCTCCACATTCCCTCCATTAAAGATTCAGAATTCAAAGCAGACAGCCAAAAAAAAAAAAAAAAAACTGCCAGGTGAAGGGCAAGGGAGTGGCATTTTAGTCATTCCAGTTCCTCTCACCAATCTATTTCTTTCCATTTTCATGGAAATGCCCCTCTTACTAATTTAACTCCTCTCTCTTCATCTATATCTGTAGAATTCCTCGAATAAGACCAACGGTGGGGGCTTAGGGAGGGAGAGTGACGTTGTTGTCACTTTGATAAAAAGCTTGAGACTTTGGATTTTGTAACTTTGTTATTGTTTGCTTTGTGTATTTTTTAGTTCTATTTTGTTTATCCCATTTGTTGGGTGGTCTCTTTCAGCGGTTAAAAACTTCACTCCTGCCTTTCTAGTATCTGTTATCACCAAAGGTATGTGCTTTCTCTCAAAAACTCCTTATTGGTTGCATTGTGTTTATGTTCATGTAATGGTGGCTCAGAAATCTTGAAAAGTTGACACCTTTTCCAATAATTTTGTGTAAGTTGTGTTAAGTAATCATTTTTATGTACTGGGTTGTTGTTGGAAGTGTTGAATTATATTGGATCTTTGCTGGGCTGGGTTGATGTTTGATTATTTGTTCATATTTGGAGTTCTGTTGTGGTGTTTCAATGCTTTCATGCTTTTAAAAACGACAAATCAGAAGTTAAAACCTTTTTTTGTTCTTCAATTTCTGTACTCATTTGCCTTCAGTAAAGGAGGTTATTTCTTTTGACTTTGTTCAATTGTTTCATCAATTTGGGTAATTTATGGTTCTATTATTCTCTGGTTGGTTCTTAGAAGGATCTTGCTCGGATAGTTACCAGCTCCTGTCAATTCTCTGGTTAATTAATTTAAATGTCAATCATTGGATAATGTATCTTAACTTACTCAATTCAGCATCTCATCCAAAGTTCCAAACCGTTGGTTTGTACTGATCCTATAGGCCTGCATTTTGTCAATTTCTATTGATCTCTACTGAATTCTAAAGATTGGTGCTTTTCCCTTACTTTCACTGCTCAACTAAGTGAGATCTCAGCATTTATATTAAGTATCGTACTTTTGATTTTATTTCCTTCATTTTGGTGCTCAATTATGTTGGATCTATTTCTTTAGTGATTAGTCTGGCTTTCGTTGGTACTTTCATTGCCCCTTTTCATTGCTAATTAGAATTCGTTTGGCCTCTGCCCATTTAATTGGTAATTTTAGGTTTTCATTGGTTGGATATCTCCACAATACTTTGCTCAGTAAATGTATTATTTGTCTTGGTGAAAAATGTGCAATGGACTTTTATTAGGGGGAAGTTTCAGTTTCATGCTAATCAAACTTACAGTTTGTACTGCTAATGGGATGTAATTGGGTAACTTCTCATCTCACTGAGTGTTGATGCTGCTGCAGTGTTGCAGTTTTGTCAAGGAATGGAGTCTGAGGGTGTGGTTAACTCCAAGGATACCCAAATTGAAGAATCTGCTGTGATGCCAAATAAGGAGAGAGGAAATGCTGCTAATGATGAAGTGCCTCGGATTGCTAATGAGGAGGTTTCAGAAGCTGATGGCACTAAAATTGAAGCTACAGAAAATGTTTCTGAAACTAAACTAGTGAAGCCTGTAAAGGTACAAATTGCCATGTTATAATGCTGTGTGCTGTTTTGTTAGAATGAATGATGCCATTGTACTAAATAAATTGTACCCTGGGTTTCTTGTTGCCTTGTTGATGTGTCTCTGTGCTTGGAATTAGGAACCTGGTGCTAAAAAACGTGCTGCTTCGACTAACAGCAAATTGACAAAGGATAAACCTACTTTGAAAGGCACTGGACCAGTTTCTCGTAACCAGAGGGCAATACTCTCCCAGAGTCTCTCATTTCCAGCAAGAGGAGCTCGTGTTGATAATACAAGAAAGAGCATTGATGCTGTCAAGCATGCCCAAAACGAGAGCACTAAAGCGCAAATACCTAATTCCAATGGATCAGCCAGTTCAGTCTCCCGGCTATATCAACCTAACAGGCGGGCATCCACGGGATTGAATACAAAGGAATCAAATATCAATGGTGGCAAAGCTTCTCCCAGGAAGGCTCCTTTAGCAACCATGCGTAGCAGTACGGTAAGATTGTTGTGTTGTTATACGCCTTTCCTTTTATCTGTTGCTTTGCTTCTTGATATTCATGGTCTCTTTTGTGCCTGCCAGTCCGTGAAAACAAGTCCTCTGAATGAAGCAAATAAGTGCCCTCCATCCAAAGTTTCAGAGTGAGTCAGATCTCCATCAACTGCATGCAATTTCTTTTTTACGGAATATAATTTTGTGCAATTAAAGATAGTCAGTGATAGAAGAAATCATGTCAAAAGTTTCACATTAACATTTCATGTAGAAACCATATTCATCTGTTATGCTGAATGACCAAAAAAAACATGTTGATGGGATCTTATCCTGTTGCAGGTCAAGTGATCTAGATTCAAAACCTGTACCTACTACTTTGCCAAGCAAAGAAGAAGATGACACACATTCCACTACTTCGTAATACTCTTATAAGCCATCATTGTCATATTTTCTTTACTACGCGCCCATGTCATTAACACGTCATAACACTCTATTACTATCAGAAGTGCCACTCCCTCTGACCGGAGAAGTAGCTCTGGGTTTTCCTTCAGATTGGAAGAACGTGCTGAAAAGCGAAAGGAGGTATTTAATGGACACTTGGATCCTATATCAGCTAGTTGACAATCAAACTTCAATCCTAGCCATAATCACATTATGATCTTCTGTTGCAGTTTTTCTCAAAGATAGAAGAGAAAATTCATGCCAAAGAAGTAGAAAAAAGCAACATGCAGGCAAAATCAAAGGTATAGAGATGTTTCTTTGGCACACACTGTTCATCCTTCTTTAAACTTCTACTATGAATCGAAGCGATAATCGGATCTGCATCTTGTATTTACTTTCCTACGGACATTCAGGAAAGCCAGGAAGCAGAGATCAAGCAACTGAGGAAGAGCTTGACATTTAAAGCTACACCTATGCCAACCTTCTACAAAGAGCCTCCTCCAAAAGCAGAACTAAAGAAGGTAATGCACAAATTAGTTGGTGTATGTAGATAACACCTTTTTTGCTTTCAGTGTCTATAGATGTCAGAAAATTTGACGCTGAAAGTGTGAGACTGACAAGCATAAATATAATAAGGGTCTGAAATGATATGTACCAAAATTATCATACAGGCCTGAAACGGCGTAGTGTGCTTGACGAAGTGTTTGGTCTGTCTCAGATGTCGTGCTTAGTAGCTTCCAGACTAGGTCTTATTTGGCATTTCACTTCATGAACAAAAATCCACTTTCATCTCCTGAATTTTTTTGTTTGTTTCTACATTCTTCATTTCTAAGCCTTCGCAGAAAATGTTAAAGAGGTTAAGAAATTCAAGTGTCCTATTCCTTGCCAGCCCCAATAAATGCATGAGAGTACCTGCACAGAAACAAATGACACTACTCTGATATAAGCATGCCTGTCTTAATAGAGCATTGTGTTCTCTCTACTTTTTTCCCATCCTTTTGTGTGGCACAATGAAATGTAGTTCAATATGGTAATTGTTACTTGCTACAGATACCAACCACCCGTCCAAAATCACCAAAGCTTGGGCGGAACAAGAGCTCTACTGCAAATGGAAACGCCTCAGAACCACGTGGATCTTCTCTCAGTCCGCGCTTGAACCAAGAATCAGGCAATTCTATCAAGGGAGTTCAAACCAGTGGCAAGAAGGATACCCTCACTTCAAAAACTCCCATCAGCAAGTTCCAGTCCAAGCTCAAGCCTCAGCCAAGCTTTGCCTCTGGAGCTGAAGGAAAGATGGCCAAGTCCAAAGCAAAGGCTATGGTTGCTGAGAGCCAAAACCAAAATGCATGTGTCGAAGAAATCGGAGAGAACCAGGACAATGCAGTAAACCTTCCTATATGGGAGAATGGGATGGGTGCCGTGCCTGAAACCAATTCTGCTCAGGATAATGGATCGATGTTCAGCTCACCTAACCCAGAGATTATGTCCCATGAAGTTACAGTTGGAGGGTGAGAACATGATTCTTGTGGCTTTGATCTCTAGGTTTTTGCTTTCGAGTTCCATCTTTCTGTGAATAGTCAAGCTGTATGCATGCTAGGGTATATCATATATGACATTTTTTTGAAGCACTTTGTTCTGAAAGCAAACATAAATACTACAGGTTAATCGAAGGAATGTATTATTTTGTTAAGTTCTATTTATGAAATTGTTTGGCTAAACTCCTGAAACTCTTGAGTCTGATGAAGGTAATCTTTGGTCTCATCCTTGTTGTGCAAAAAGTTGAAGTTATTACTTCACAGTGAACATTAAAAATGACTCAGTATTTTTACGTGTGATTGCGAGTAATGTAGGCCTGAATATTAGTTACCTATCAATGCGTTCATAGTTTAGGGATACTCTGTGCAAGAAAGATACCTATCAATGAGTCTTTAGCTTAGTGATATGGTGTGAAAAGCAATGAGAGTAAGATATCGAGTTTGAGTATTTTAACTTGCATTGGAACTGAAAGAAGAAAAAGCTAGTAACATTTTATGGGTGTAATCTCTCTAAGTGCTACATTCCCAATACATGATTCACCTCAAATCCTTTGATATGAAGCATTCTAAATGCCACCAATGAGGTTGTAACTCGAGAAGTTTCGAACCCGAGTCTCTTTATCTACGTGTACATACCTATGGCTAGAGGAAAAAGTAACATTCCAAATGCTAATTGCACATCACATCATTGTAAGTTTTGGAAAAACAGCTCACAGCAGAAACAGATCAAACTCTCACAGAAAGAGTAAGTTGATTAGAGCTCTCATCAATTCACGGGTGTGAGCATGAACACGGAACAATTAATCAGTAGTACGAAAAAGTGGAAGTTTCGTGGCTGATGAATCCTCCTTTCCTACCATTTTCCTTTTTCCCTTTTAAAGTAAGTAAACCTTGGTAAACAAGACTTTGGTCTACTCTTCAATTCTTTCAATGGAGCACATCTCCCCTTTTTAAACCATCAGTTCTCTCCCAATTGAGATCACCATACACAATACTCTGTTTTCTCATCCCTCAAATTCCCTCATGTCCTCAATTTCTCTCCAACCGAAACCGAAACTGAAAACATGACTTCTGATCTTGTTGCTTCATCCTCCATCATCACCACCCATCGACCAAAACAATGCCGTCATGATGTTTTCCTCAGCTTTAGGGGAGAGGACGTTCTCGACAACTTTGTGAGCCACCTCCACAAAGCTTTATCCGACCATCAGATCAAAACATTCATTGATTACAACCTCACCAGAGGAGAAGACTTCCCACCGGCACTCCTCACAGCAATCGAAGAATCTTCCATCTCTGTCATCATCTTCTCTGAGAATTATGCAGATTCCAAATGGTCCTTGAAAGAACTTTTCAAATCATGGAATGCAAGAACTCCAATGGCCAGATTGTTCTTCTCGTGTTCTACCGAGTGGATCCTATCCATGTAAAACGTCTACCTGGAAATTTCGAGGCTGCATTCCGTGGCTTCAAGAACGTTTAAATGGAAACATGGATCTGGATAAGGTGAGGTCTGACTTGATGGAAGTCGCTCATATATCCGGTTGGACTTCACAAATCAACAAGTAACTACTGTTCTTTCTTATTTCCTTGTTTGAAGTGACTCTTAAGTATTCTCTGCGCTATATTTTAAATTTAACAAGAAAGATTTTCAATCATCAGGTTCTAACAATATTTATAGGTTTATTTACAAATGTCTGTCTTCTTTTCATGTTTGGTATAGGTCAGAGGCTGAATTCAGCACCGAAATTGTTACGAGTGTTTTGCAGAAGCTAAATCTAAGTCCCACCCCTTATTCCCCGGACCCGAAATTGGTCGGCATCTTACCACGTGGAGAAAGTTGTCTATACCGAAGATGTCTGCGTTGTCGGAATATGGGGTATGGGTGGCATAGGCAAGACTGGTAATTAGAACCTTCATCGGTACCCTTTTCATACCTTAATACGTAAGCTGATGCCTACTCCTTTCCTACCCTTTTCCTTTTCTTTTTCTCAGGTTAAATTCCACCGTTGGTCCCTCTACTATAACCATTTAAACACATTAACTCATCTATTTATATTTTGGACACATTAAGTCCCTTTATTTATACTTAAGTGACATTTTAGGTCACTTTCACTTATGTGTCCTACCATCGGAATTTTCCCCCAGATCAGAGTCATCTCCGTCACCAATTTTTATTATTTTTTATTCCACCTCACACGTCACGATCATGGATAAATTGCACGGTTGGTCCCTCTACTATGACCATTTATACACATTTACCCCTCTACTTATGTTTTGGACACATTGAGTCCCTCTATTTATACTCAGGTGACACTTTAGTTCCTTCAAACTTACGTGTCCGACAATTAGAATTTTTTCCAGATCAGAATCATCCACGTCAATAATTTTTATTATTTTTTATTCCACCTCATATACATTGGATTCGCACCCAAAAAAAATTAGGGAAAACGCCACAAAAGGCACCTGTACGTTGGGTTTGAACTTTATTTGGCACCTCAACCTTTTTTCGTCTTTAAATGGTACTCGTACGTTAGTGTTTGATCACATTTGGTACCTGCGACCGTTTCCGTCGACAATTTGCCGTTATATAGCTGACGTGGCATGCCACGTCATCAATATGATGACATGACATACCACGTCAGTATTAGTTTAATATTTTTTTCTTTTTTTTTATTTTATTTTCTTTCCTTTTCTTTTCTTTCTTTTTCTTTCTTTTTCTTTCTTTTTCTTTTCTTCTTTCTTTCTTTTTCTTTCTTCCTCCTCTGCACAGAAAATTCCCATTTCCTCTTAAAAATCAAATCTTAAACCTCTACCAATTAAATCCAAATCCATCCTCCTGCCAATTCACCTCACCCTTTCCTCTGAAAATTCATCAAACCCGATTCACTACCGAATCCGATCATCGTTGCCGGCAACAGCCACGACCAGCTCTGCCTCCTCAACCGCCATTACCACCGCAGCAGCCACCAACGCCTTCGCCAACCGCCGCAGCCGCTGCCAATCGCCGCTTACATCATCATCAACAAACCAAACCCACCGCCGGCACCAACCCAAACCAATTAAGCCATTTCTGCCGAATCCAAATTAATCCAAAACAAACACCACCCGATCCACATCACACAAAAATCCACCCGATCCACATCACAAAAAATCCACAAAAACCCAAATCAATTACAGCAAAATCACCCACCAAACTTCCATACCTGAAATCAACCACAGCCAAACCAAAAATCCACAAAAACCCAAATCAATTACAACAATCCACCGCCACTAAAAATCCAATCGCAGCCCCACCGCCGCGCCATCTCTTCCTCAGCCTCCAGCGCCGTCCGAACCTCCGGCCACCAGCGTCGTCTGCAACTCGCCGCAGCAAACTGCCCAAACCACGCACTGCCGCCGCATCACCCTCCAGCTCCATCGCGGCATCACAAGAGCAGAAGAAAAAGATGAGTGCAGAATAGAGAGGAAAGAAAAATAAAAGGAAAGAAGGAAAGGGAAAAAGAAAAAGGAGTGATGTGTCGTAGGATTGAAAGAAAAATTGAAGCAAGGAAATAAAAGAAAAGGAGAAGAAAAAGATGAGTGCAGAGTAGAGAGGAAAGAAAAATAAAAGGAAAGAAGGAAAGGGAAAAAGAAAAAGGAGTAATGTTATGTCGTTGAGGATTGAAAGAAAAATTGAAGCAAGGAAATAAAAGAAATGGAGAAGAAAAAGAAAGAAAAGAAAAGAAAAGGAAAGAAAATAAAATAAAAAAAGGAAAGAAAAAAATATTAAACTAATGCTGACGTGGCATGCCACGTCGGCTATATAACGGCAAATTGTCGACGGAAACGGCCGCAGGTACCAAATGTGATCAAACACTAACGTACGAGTACCATTTAAAGACGAAAAAAGGTTGAGGTGCCAAATAAAGTTCAAACCCAACGTACAGGTGCCTTTTGTGGCGTTTTCCAAAAAAATATAACAAAAGCTCAACCGTCTACTCTATGAATGAAAAAAAAATGTGACTTTTAATAGTTTAATGGTTTTGTAAGATGAATCTCAATCCTACACAAAACCTCCACAGGGAAGAGGATCTAACCTGTCAAATCTAGCAGAAGGTCTGCTAAACAAATACTCCCTCCATCCGGATTTAATTGACGCCCTTAGGCTTAAAACCAACCAAGCAAAATAATTGACGCCCTGCAGTTTCCCTTGCACACTACTGACACATGGATAGAGAAGGAGAGTGAGGGTCATTTGATGATGTTTGAAAAATGAAAGTAAAAGAGATCAACGGTGGAGATAAATAGGGACTGTGCATTGTCATTTGTTCACCTACACTGAAACCAAATTAATTGGATAATACTTATCTTTCCTCCTCCGATTTCAAATCTTAAATAAAACAAGTTTGGACAACATGATCACGAAGGTGACCACATATTCTTGCCGGAAATGACGAGACGAGCAGAACTTAGGTGGTGGCGGACGGAACGGTGGCCGGATACGCCGGCGCGTGGCCGGAACGGCGACGGCTTCAACCGCGATTGGCGGCGCGTGGAGACTCCGAATGGCGCCGTTCCACCTGCGTTCTGCTCGTCTCGTCCTTCCGCTCCTTTCTGTGCCGGCGGTGAGCATGGGAAACAATGCCAGAGGGAGTATTTTTCCGGACAGAAGGAGAAAGAAAGAAAGAAAGGAGAGAAAGAAAGAAAGAAGAGAGAGAAAAAAGGAAGAGGCACGTACCAGCTGCCGACACGTGGAAAACACCTGCCTGCCCTTGTTGTTTCTGTGACCCGCATAGTAACTTTCTTAATTTTTCCAAAAAACAACGGCGCATCAAATATATCGGGATGGAGGGAGTATGTATGATCATCTTAATCACAATAAATATCCTGCCACGTCATATTATACGCGGAAAATGAATTTTTGAAAAATATTTTATCTTTCTTCATTTGAAATCAAAATATTGATGCAATATGTAAATGAACAATGGTTACCAGAACTGAAAAGGGAATTGTTACTACAAGATTGTGATTAAAGTTACTGGAAAACAAAAACTGGGTTACTAGTACATCCATTTAATGTGACTATTGAGACGCCGACGTGGTGGCGATGGATGATGAGAGTGGAGGTTGAGGTTGAGGTTGAAGAAATGTTTGACAAGAAAGTAAGAAATGAAGATGCTGCAAATATTTCATTCATTTTTATATTTTTATATTTTTCTTACTTTTCGAGTTTTTAAATAATTTATAAATAAATTATCAAAATTTAAATGTTTTTTCCTCATCTTTTAAATATTTTTAATAATTTTGCAAATATTTTTTACGTATCAACCGATGTAGAGTGTCACGTCAACAAAAATACTTTTTTCCGTTTTTTAATAACTCTTTTTTTGAAACAGTAACAAAATTTAAAACAATCGTATTTGATTTGATTTGATTTCATATTGTTTCATTTTTTTTCTAATTTCCACTCAAATTATCATACTATCATCAAATTGGGTTGATGCTAAAAGTTTATTTTATCATTTCCACAAATATATAAACTCCGGAAAAGATAAAATGACAAAAGAAGATGGACCAGAAAATTCATAAAAAAGTGTCAATTAATCGAAAATAGAAGGAGTAATATAAAATATGTCACGTACTCATCTGTGTTAAAAGGAGATGTCAAATTAATAAAAGATCATCAGTAAAATGGTCAAATCAGAATTAAAAAAATACATATCAAATCAATAAGATAATTAGATTACAACCAAAATGAATGAATTGTTTAATGCAACAATCACATCACTACAGAAATTTGTGTTAAATATTGAGCAGACTAGGAATTCCCGCCAACTAAGACTCCTAGTTCCCAACCTCAGTCTTGTATGCTTTGCAGTTTTGTAAGAAAGCAAAGATCCTAAACTAATATGGACATGGTATCGCCCGCCACATTCTCTTTTGTCTATTTTAACATTTTTAGGTTCGAGTATCAAGAATAGTCACTCTTTTAAAGCTCAATCATTCTCGAATACAGAGGATACATTTGTTTATTTATATTCATTTGTACAGGACAGAGAACATGTGCTATAAACAGTAGTGAAGGGGGTGTAGCAAAGGAATACATGCAATAGCAGCAGTAGCAGTTTAAAACGATCTCATTTCCAGGTTTTGATTATGGAGAACAAGAATATCAATACTGTCCTTCTAATCATATGCTTGGCCGAACTGATTCTTGTGACTGTTAAGGCAGAGTTGCCAGCAATATTTGTATTAGGAGATTCAACCGTTGATGTAGGGACTAACAATTTCCTGCCTGGAACCAAACCAAAGGCCAAATTCCCTCCTTATGGTATTGATTTCCCTCATTCTCGACCGACCGGGAGGTTCAGCAATGGCTTCAATACTGCTGATGCCCTTCGTTAGTTTCCTGCTGTTAATTTAAGACAACGTTCCTTAATTTCTGTAAAAAAAGTACTAGCATGTACCTTTTGTTTTCTTCTCCTTTGGTAATTTGGTTTTGTGATCAGCTAAGCTATTTGGATTCAAGAGAAGTCCACCACCCTACTTTTTTCTAGCAAACAATCCTAACATTTTGAAGAGGACTAGCTTCAGAGGAGCGGATTTCGTCAGGAGGGGCTGGCGTTCTTGACACAACTGCACAATCTGCAGTGATTGATGATATTGGAAGGAAGAGCGCGCATGTTGTTTCACTAGACATCAGATAGAGCAAATGTCCATAGTGCATGGTAATCTTACAGCTGCCAAGGGTCGAGAAAATGCAGAAATTTTTATCAGCGAGTCTTTGTTCATCATCAGCGTCGGCAGCAATGATATCTTTGCCTATTTCATGTCCGAAACCAAAAGCTCTAAACCTAAACAGAAGCAGTTCATATCAAGCTTAGTACCGGCATATCAGACCCACATGAGGGTGAGTAACTTTCCGCTTTAGATACTTACATTCTTTTCATCTAAGCTGATATACCTAAATATGATTTGAATATGATACATATATGCAGAATCTACTCAAGATCGGAGCGAGGAAGATTGGTGTTATTAGTGTTCCACCAATTGGGTGCTGTCCATCTCTGAGGGTTTATAATACTAGTGGCGGTGGGGGATGTGCGGAGGAGCTGAATGAACTTGCTAGAGATTTTTATTCAGCAATCAATGTAAGTATGGTCAACCTCACCTCAGAATATAAGGACCTCAAGTATTCAATTGGTAACACAGTAGAGATGACAATGTTCGCGATGAAACATTCTTTTCTTTTCGGTAAGATTTTAATCAAATTTGATTATCAACTAACAACTTGTGACTTGATTGGTCTACGACTACTAATCTGTCTGCAAAATTACTCAGGATTTACAGACGTGCAAAATGCATTTTGTGGGGGAAATCAGACCGGCAAGGAGCCATCCATTTGCAACTCAAGCTCTAGTCTTTGTTCAGACCGCAATCAACATTTGTTCTGGGATCGAGTCCACCCTACACAGGCTGCTTCTGATCTGGCAGCTGCAACCCTTTACATTGGTCTGCCAAAATTTGTAGCTCCCATTACCTTCGGCCAGTTAGGCGATGCTTAATTAGCCAAAAACAGTCTATATTGCTTTTCATAACCATGGACCAGTCAATAAGGGAACTCCTGTCTCTCCCAGTTTCTTACAAGCTGTTAGCTATTTTCTTACTCCATGCATATGGTTTGCAGATTTCTTGGATCGATATCGAAAATTTGAATACAGATTAACAACTATTTACTGACATCAACAAAACAGTAGAAAGAAGCAATATTTCCAAGAAGATCTCTTCTACACTCACCGGGTTCTTTTAGCGCTAAAACAAAGATAAAGCAAATAAATCCTGTGACAGAAAACAAAAAGGAGAACACAAAAAGGAGTTTTTGGCATATAAACCCTGTACTTCAGGTCATGATCATATCTCATCCAAGGATCATCAACAGGGTGAATTCTCCTGTCTCTAGTGTCTTCTTTCCTCTTCGGAATGAATGCACTTCAAAAGTTCTTCTCTCTCTCAGCATCTCTAGCTGGTATTCTGGCTCCTCAAGTAGCCTCAATATCTGGTTCAAACAGAACAACATTTATAAACTCCATCAACTAGTTAGAACAACATTTGTAAACTTGCATGTATGGTCTTGGTCTTCCCTCAAAGAGAATCTAGTATATCTTAGGACAAAACCTGTATAGAAGTTTAATGCAAGAAAGTTCACCATTTTCATTGTTGGCCTCTTGGAAGGTGAATGCAGAAGGCAGAGACGCGCTGCAAAAATAAGTATTTCCATCTCTTTTTTACTGCAGTCCTTGTTCAGGTGAGGATCAATCAGACGTTCGTACAGGCCAGAACTTAACAAAAACTTGAGGGAAGAAAAACTCTCGTCTATGTGTGTGTTGTATTTTAACTCAAAGAAAAACCGATTTCTTCTGTTACCCAAAGCACCAAGCTTTCACAGTTTTCCTCGCTTGTTTGAATAGCCTCTTTCCCAGTGATAAGTTCCAGAAGTACAACCCCATAGGAGTAAACATCAACCTTCTCATCCAGCTCTCCATACATGATATACTCTGGAGCCAAGTAACCGAACGTCCCCACAATACTAAATGGCTTTATACCTGCTGAAATTTTCTCGTATACCATTGCCGCACCAAAATCTGAGAGCTAAGAGACAAGAAACATCGATATATTGATTGCTTATGTGCAAGATAACATATGATATGTTGATGTAGATTGAGGTGGAACTTACCTGAGGCTGGCAATTGTCAGAGAGTAGGATGTTGGAGGACTTGGCATCTCTGTGAATTATTGGTGGGTCGCAACAATGAAGATATTCCAATGCCTTTGCCACACCAATCGCGATATCCATCCTCTCGCTCCACCTCAGCTGTCTAAGACTTTAAACTTCCCTCAAGAAGATTGGACACAATTGCATTCATCTTTTTACCGTCACAGTACCCAATAATCTGAACTATGTTATCATGTTTTATGCCAGATAGAATCTCCACTTCATTTAGAAGTTCCTCTGCTGATGAATGTGTACGTTTGAGGACTTTCACAGCTACAGCTTGGCCATCCTGAAGGGTGGCTCGATACACAATACTCTGCCCACCTTCTCCAATTACCAGTTCAGAGCTAAAACTATCGGTGGCTGATTTCAGTTCTTGAAATGCAAAATTCCCGACAGTTCCGATGTATTCCTCGAGTGGAAATTCAGTAAACGGAGCTGCTTTCTTGACACCATGCCTTTCTGCACTATCTAATCGTTGAATTAGTGGAGATGCCAAGGAAAGTGGTACAGACTAACGGTTTTTGAAACTGATGGCTAGTTCTCTGTTGATTGGTGTAACTTTTTCCTGTTGAAGATGATGCAGATGGCTGAAGTACCAGATAAGTAGAGCCTTGTTGACAGATTCCTCGTCTTTGGAGGAAAATCTTTCGTGCAAGATGGTGGCAGCTATTTCAAGCAGGTCTCTACTACTGATCTTTTGGGCCTGTAACACAAAAACAATGAGCAAGAGAGAATGAAACCGACAATGAAAGCTATGAATACTAGCTCCAAGTACCCGGAAAAGCTGCATCCAATCGCAACAATGTTTGCATAGTTGATGCGCACTTGATGGCCTAGTTCTGATATGTAAGAGTGCCCAATACAAACTTTAACCTGGAACTCCATCTTCAAAACAAAAAAGGAACTATCAAGAAAACCAATAAATAAATCCAGCCAATCCTTTACCTGTTTGAATTTGCAGAGATCTTCATGGATGTGGAAAGAATTTGGATCGAAAGTACCTGATGGTTCTTGAACATGAATGGCCAGAACATTATCCCCGCGCTTGACAGCTACATTGAGCAACCGCTGGAGCATCTCTCTGCTATTCTTATCTGACTTCAAAACACAATAACTGTCTTCTTTTTTGCTTCTCTTGTCCATGGGAATGGAAAAAACTTCTTTTCCATTCTTGGCATTCCAAATCCAACCATTGAACGAAATGGAGAAGGATGTAAGCTTTTTCGTTGCTTGTCATTTTCATGCTTTTATTCTTTTTGGTGACAATGTTTACGCTGCCATAAATGTGACCATTGGCTACTGTACGTAAGGTTCTCCTAACATCATTGATTCATCTTTTCGTTGCTGGTAACACTACAGCAGAAAAATTGATGGGTCTGATGATTATTCAGGATAGGTTGGTGCGTTGCAAGAACTTACGTCCAGGAGTAAAAGGGAAATCGGGATAGCGGGTCATCACTTATGATGGAACCGACTAACTCGATTCAGAAATACATATCAAAGATCTTTATTTGGATTGAAGTCTTTATCCTAATCAAGTTCGGACCGCACATTTGACAGATGCATTCAAAGACAATAATCTGAAGTTGGTGTATCCATTGAATATGATGGTTAGTAGATGTGGTTCTTGTTTTTTTTTTTTTTTTAATAGAGGTGGGATTCAAACCTTTATGACTCGTCCTCCACTTAACGTATAGCTTCTTGGGTAAAAGGACATTCAATTGGAACAATTTAAGGTGTTAGGTGCCAAGAAAATTCGCCGTCTGGTGACTTTGGACCGCAAGATGGGCAGTAGGGCAGGTTTACTGCGACAGCCGACATTATCCAACCACTTTATCCAAACAAATTGCAAATGCATCAAATGCACAATTCCCTTTCCTTCAAGTTTGAATTCCAATTTGAAAGTGTAAGGTGCCAAGAAAATTGGCTCTCTTCCAACCAATTCACATCTCAAAGACGAACTGCAGGACGGAGGGACAGTATGGCAGGTTTACTGTGACAGCCCACATGATTCAACCACTTTCATCCAAACAAACTGCATATGCATCAAATGCACAATTCCCGTTCCTTCCATAACATCAGGATAACTGCATACAACACTTTACGTGACAGGGACAGCTTTTAGCCTGTTTTTGCAAGTCGGTTATGGAATGCCAAAAAAGTTTTCAATCAACATAAATGATATATCCAGTCTTCAAATCTCCATCCCACATTTATCAATAAAGATAAAACCGAAGAGTTTACTTTACCTATACCTTGATTCAACTACACAAAAATATTTCGACCTTGTATGCTCAAGAGTGACAATATTGATAAACGTTTGGCTCTTGGCTGTCTAAATTGATTCTCAAACTTCATCATGACATAAACAAGCATGCATCATTTATTCTAGGGCCAATCAACCCACAAAGGCTAGAGTTACCTGATGCCTCTATTTGCAAACCACCAGATGGGCCATGAGGGCAGGAATATCACTTCAATCGTTTCCTGATAAAATGCCTAACCGGTTCTCAATAGGTCAACGTGGCTCAAGTCTTTACTAAAGCACCTGTGAGTAAACAAAGGCCTAAACATGGATTGCTAGCTTCATGGAGAGTCCCACAGAAGATTCAACACAATACCTCCTAGTATGTCTAATAGGCATTGCCAGGCAATCATTCCATGTGCCCAACAACATCAAGTGAACACAGCTAGGAGAAATGGTGAACCAGCACCATTGCACAATGTGACACCCAGCAAAGTTTCTTAGAGTGGCCACCATGCATTCTGTGTCACAAGTGCAGTGCCAATTACCAATGAAAGAATACGAGTCT
Source organism: Viola odorata (assembly GCA_963691705.1). NCBI lineage: Eukaryota > Viridiplantae > Streptophyta > Magnoliopsida > Malpighiales > Violaceae > Viola > Viola odorata. Next base: position 54,939,960 of record OY829543.1, on the reverse strand, counting down.
TGTAAAGACAAAGGAGAACAAACACACAGAAAATCCAGAAACAAGCATCAAACCTAAGGTGCCAACCCTTTCAGGGAAAAGAATTGCATTGCAACGGCAAAAAGAAGGAAACAGTGCATTATAATTATCCACTAAATCAAGTTATACAGTTTGGGCAGGCACACAAATCTTACGTAAGCTTATGAACTTGCTTATCCCAAGCATGCCAAAGGAAAAATTCCTTGACAGTGAGCACACAGGAAAGCTTGCCCAATGTTTATTCACTCATTAACCTGCAGATCCAAAATAAACCACTAATTAAATGATCATCATACTTTCTACAGCATGCAATGCCATTACGGCATCCAAGTAAAACAATTACAGCACGAACACAAAGGTCAATGAGGGGTAATGAAAAGAAGAAAAAAAAACAAAATTCTGGCATTTGGTGGTAGTCTTGTTGAGAAAATTGTCCAGAGTACAGAAATTGGATCATAGCATACCTGATTAAGAGGATTATCAGGAGATTTCTTCCACAATTTCCATATCATGTCCTTATATTGAGTATGAGTAAGCCCTGGTTTCTCTGCCTTCAGGATTGCCATCTCAGCTTCTTCAAAAGCCTAGAAGTATTTTATAGAACGAATTAGCAAAAGTTCACGGTTCATGCAATTCAAAGGCAAATTAATGAATATAAATCATATGTTCCAGTCAAACAGACCTTAAACGAGGCCTTAAGCCTCCTCTCAGGATGCCTATCAATCGGTAAGGTCTCAGTAAATGCTATCTGTGCAATTGCATCTTCGACACTCCTTGCCTCGATAAAGGAGTCATCACGATTCTGATTCGCAACCAACACCATTCTCTCATATTCCTCCTCCGCCGCAGTCCTGCTCTGTTTCCGCTTCCCCTCCTCGGCTTTCCTCGCCAATTCAGCCTGCTCCTCCTCCCTCCTCCTCCTCAGCTCTGCTTCAGTCACCTTGGGAACTGGAATCGCGACCCGATTGGCCTTCTTATCCGGCTTCTTCATCAACTTCTCCAGTTCCTTCTCTTCCTGTTCCGCCAACCTCCGCGCCTCAGCTCGCTTAGCTGCGGCCTCAGCTCGCTTCTCAGACTCCTCCTCGCGTTTCTTCGCAGCGCGGGATCTGGCGCCCTCTGCCTCGCGCCAGTACTGCTCCTCCTTCTCCCGAGCGTCGCGATCCTTTTTCTCGGATTCCGTGGCGTTCTTTCGCGCCTTAGCCGCCTCGGCTTTGCTATTGACACCCATCTTCTTCGGCATCTTTCAATTGGTTAGTGAATTTTTTTAGGGCTCTGATGCAATTGTTTCTCAAAATGGGGAATTTAGGATTTGGTATTAGGGAATTGAAGTGTTTTTCGTTATAGCTATCTGAAGACAGTTATCGTGACGGTGATATGATCTTCTTCTTTTTAAGAAAACGGTGATGGTTTGGAACTTGGGAGCTTCTACTAGATTTTATTTTTCATTTTTTACTTTTATTTCTATTATTATTATTATTAACACGATAGAGCCATACAGTGTTTGTTGGGCTATTAATCCAGAAAAATATAGTTTTGGCCTTTGGGCTTTAAGTTGGCTCCGGTTTGGACAAAATCAATCATTGGGCGTCCGGGTATGGGGCCCGTATTTGGTTTTGTAGAATTTTAAATATGCATGACAAATGTATGCACAAATGAGAAATGATGAAACAAGTTGATCAACTTGTTGGTATAGATAATCTTAATTAAATTCAGGCAGTTAGCAATAATTAACAAGGAAAGAAAGAGTAAAGATCATATTGTGTCGCATTGACAATTAGCTTTCTGATCTGTTTGTTGTAATAATTAGTATTTTTTTTTATTGTAAACATTTTTCCCGTACTCATCAATTTTAACATGCACTTTTTAATCGCTTATATATTTATATGAAGAAAATATTAATAATTCTAAATTAGATATATTTTTTAAATATTTACGGATCAATTATAGTTGTGATGCTAATAACTATTATATTATATCGTTATTTTTCACGATTTTCTTTATGTAAATAAGTATTACATTCCCATTTAAGACCCACCAAAACAAAACCATCCTAGCGTGTCATTAGGGTTTTGCTTTTAGATCATGGGAACGGAGCGGCCTTGATTTGCTTAATCAATAATGAATCACAAGATGCATCCATGATTCCATGTTATGTTGTGTAGGTGGATATACTTCTCTTCCTGGCAAAAGAGTAATAAACAATTTGTCCTACCTCACGCCTCCTCCATAATTCTACATAAGTGAACCTGGGCCTGCCACTGCCAGCCCAGCCGACCTATTGGCTGAAGGCTCGAACTTATCACGTGTATGTACCTAACCTAACCTACTCCTCTACAGTGGTTCTTGGGCTCTGATTGTAGGTTTTCTTTCCTGACATTGGGCTCTCAATGTAATCCCTTCAATAATTTTGAATAAATTCTCATTGATAATTTATTAAAGAAAAAGTAGCCTGAAATTCCGTAAGTAAATGAAAACACAGAAATGTACGTGTCAAATAACAGTAACATCATTGAATTGGGGCACAATTATAGAAGGCCAATCAATGCTCATTCAAACTAATTGCACTCCTTTTTTGGAACTGCATTGAATCTTTGATGATTATGGATCGGAATGCCATCAATGGATGGCCGATGATGGCATGGCATGACAGTATCTTGGTCAGAAATAATTATCTCAATCTGTGAATGACGCAAAAGATTTATCTTGAAACGAGATGATCAATTCTACTACCAAAAAAATGAAGAATTCAATTCCTTTAATAATCCGGAAAAGGAAAAAAAAAAGAGAAAAAAACCAACTACTTCTTATCATTGTTTGTTTATTTATTTTCTTCTCTCATCTCGATTAGTATAATTTTTTTTCCATTTTTCTCTTTTCATTTTTGGTGTGAAATTAATTTTATTAGCATGGTTAGATCATATAAGAATGTCTTCCATGTTGGCGTGCCCTCCTATTTGAATTTAAAATCTAAATTAAAAATAAATGCGATTTTTACTACTCGATCATAATCAATATTGATAATTAACGTAATAAGAATAAAAAAATTACACTATACTATAGGGAAACCGTTGAACCGGCCAGGTGGGTATGGGTTTCAAAACCGTTGGGAAGTGTGTAAAACCTAGTAATAGTATCGTGTGTAGAGGATACCAACCACAAACCATACCCGACCCAACAACGAATACTTCTGCTCTACACAATGTCAGACTTTGGGCCCATTCAGTCAGATTCTCTTCCAAGCATCAAAGACCCCAACTCTCTCTCTCCACCCAAAGATGATCAAGTCCGTTCAAACTTGATGACTCCGCAAGCATCAGACCATCAAGCTCTCGTTACAGGATTCCACGGGATCCGACCCAGATGACCTTGATAATTTGACTTCGACTTCGACTTCCATCTTTTACTTTTTCTAAATTGTTTTTACTTTTTTTACACTGATAGCCAAAATTTAGTATCCCAATCAAACGCTTCGCGATTCGAGTTTTTTTTCTTTCATAGGATATAAATTGAAAATGTAAATAAAGTTAGATGGATGTGAGATTTTTTATTTTGCCTACTTTATAAAAAATACTATTGAACTATAAATTTATTGGTCGAAATGGGTTTCGAGACTCATAAATCAATAAAACTCTCCTCCAGCCCAAAAAAGAAAAAGAAAAAGAAAAAAAACCGGCGTTTCGTCTCATCTACACGCAAGGCAACTTCCCATTCCTTCCTCCTCACCAACCAAAATCATCACATGGGCCCTCAACCTTCTCCCCTCCTCTAAACTCTAAAGTGACGGTACTGATGTAAAACGTAAAAGATTCTCTAAATCATGCTTAAGGATACTGAGGAGAGCCGGGAGACTGAATAAATATTACTTATTTATAATTTATTTTTATTGACCATTGAGGATTGAGATTGATTTGATAAATCTTTTTAATCGAGAATAGTTCTAATTCGAATATTGTCGGATATTTAAAGATTAGTAACTCCCAATATCATATTGATCATTGACGATTAAGAATACTTATAGCATACAGTACCTTATTTTTACCAACAATTTTTTTTTACATTTTTGTTGTCACATAAGTACTACCTACACACATCTACACTGGGGAATGCACAGTACAGCAACAGGCTAAAAAGACAAAAGAAAGCAAGCACTATAAAAAGTACTAGTAGTATACTAGTACTAACAAGGAGGAGTGGGCCCCACAGAAAAAGGACCGTGTCGGGTCGGGTGCTAAAGCCTAAACCCCTCTGTTACGGAAACGCAACCTGCTCCAAGCTGCCGTCTCCCTCTCTCTATGCTGTGTGTCATTTTCACTCTCTCTCTCTCTCTGTTTCACTTAAACGGAGTGTGTGTGACTGTGATTCCTTCCTTATCGTCTCTACCCATTGGTACCGAACAATAGTGATTACGATAGAACAAAACGCAGCAGCGGCACACGCACATCGCACCGTACTTAAGTTGGAGTATAATAGTAGAAAAGTTTAGCCATTGAGTCGAGCGAGCGAGCGAGCGAGCGAGCGAGTTGAGGAACCGTGCTTTTTATCATCATCATTGCTTTATCACTACTACGAAACCCCTCATTTCTCGTTTTTATCCACTACATTGGTAGCATTTTACCTGATGATGTTTCCCTGAGCTTCTTTCCATCCTTCTTTCGCGCTCGCGGCCGGATCTTGATCTACAAAATGGGGAGTAAGAGTATATCCTCCGATGACGGAGGCTCCGACGACCAGCAGAGCGAGAGGTGCGGGAGCTACAGCTTGAGTGCTGATGTCAGCGAGTCTGAGAGTTGCAGTAGCTTCTCCGGTCGCCGCTTTGATGCTGAAGGTGCTTCCAGCTCCATGGCGTCATCTCCTCGCCCGCTACCTGGGAATTACGTTTTTCCGGCGCAGTTTACCTTGCCGTTTCTCGGAGGAAAGAATGTGATGGTTTGGGACGAAAAGCATCGGAAACCGGAGTCTGATTTGTCCGGTACTCTTTTCAGATCCTTCCTATTTATTTATTTTTTGCTAGTTTTTATTTTTTAAGAATTAAATTTAGAACTGATTTTTCTGCTTCTTGTTTCATATTTTCCGACTATAGGAAATGTGGTAGAAACAAGTTAAACCAGACATTTCATTTATATTTTTCGCGTGTTTCTATTCTTGGTTTGTGGGTAGCTAGCATTTTTATGAAACATTTGAATATTTATTGATTTGGAATTGTTTCTATATTCATTGATTGGTTTGTTTCTGTAGAGCTTGACATGATGAGAGAGAGATTTGCAAAGCTGCTTCTAGGGGAGGACATGTCTGGAGGTGGTAAAGGAGTTTGTACTGCACTTGCCATATCAAATGCTATCACAAATCTTTCTGGTTTGTATCAATTTTTCACTTTGGAAGCTCATTTTTACTGGGTCATGTGTGAATTTGTTTATGCATATAATAACCTGGATAGTGCTCTGAACTGTGCCTTGGGTTGTTGCTGCAGCAACTGTGTTTGGTGAGCTCTGGAGGTTAGAACCATTGGCACCACTAAAGAAGTCAATGTGGCATAGAGAAATGGAGTGGCTCTTATGTGTCAGTGATTGGATTGTTGAGCTTGTGCCTTCAATACAACAATTTCCTGGTGGAGGCACGTATGAGGTTATGGCAACTCGGCCACGTTCTGATTTATATGTGAATCTTCCTGCTCTCAAGAAACTTGATGCTATGCTGATTAGCATGCTTGATGGGTTCTGCGAGACAGAGTTTTGGTATGTTGATCGCGGGATAATTGTTGCTGATGATGGCAACTGTGATGTGTATCCATCTGGTGTCTCTAGTGGCAGGCCTTCAATTAGGCAGGAAGAGAAATGGTGGTTGCCTTGCCCAAAAGTTCCACCAAATGGTTTATCTGAGGAAGCAAGGAAGAGGCTGCAGCAGTGTAGGGATTGCACAAACCAGATATTAAAGGCAGCAATGGCAATTAACAACAGTGTGTTATTTGAGACGGAGATACCTACTGCTTACCTGGAGACTTTGCCAAAGGTATGAGTTCACAATCTCTAGAACTAAAATTGAGCATGGTTAGCGTAACGACTTGACCCAGTTGAATGATACGACATGCCACTCTTTAGTCTGTCCTCCTGTGATGCATTTGTGGATGTGTGCCATGTTTGGCACTTCATTGCATTGCATTAATAGGTTGGAGTATGTCTAGGTAGAGGTAGACCGTGTGAAATTTTTCAGAATTTTGTTTAAAGGCTATTCGTACATCTCAAATTTGGTGGTAATCACATATAAAACCGAGAACATTTAATCAAAATCACTAGTGAATCCTGGGAAACATGTTTCTCTTACTTTTCATGGCAGTGAGCTACTATATTTTGGAATAGCTGAGCTTTCTTTTTTCTTATGATTCATCTTACTGCTACACATGATTGATCCTGTTCTGCTGCTTAGGAAATATGATTGAGGAGGCTTTTTTTTCCTATTCTGCTCTATAGCCTTTAAATCGTGGTTATTATTTGTTGTACACTGCCAGAGTGGAAAAGCTTGCCTCGGTGATATTATTTACCGCTACATAACTGCTGAGCAGTTTTCACCAGAGTGTCTTCTTGACTGCCTAGACCTTTCGACAGAGCATCACACTCTAGAAGTGGCTAACAGGATTGAAGCAGCAGTACATGTGTGGAGGCAGAAAAATCAGAAAAAACATTCAAATCACACGAAAGCTAGGCAATCATCTTGGGGTGGCAAGGTCAAGGGACTTGTTAGTGTTACCCACAAGAATCAGTCCCTGGCTCACCGAGCTGAGACGCTCTTGCAGAGCCTAAGGCTTCGTTTTCCTGGCCTCCCTCAAACTGCATTGGATATGAACAAGATACAATATAACAAGGTACAAATTTTAGTCTTTATCAACATAAAATAGAAAGGATGGAAATATTCACTTTTGGACAGATTCACAAGTTTGCAATTGCAATTGGTTCAAGAGATACGCTAATTTTGTGATTGTATTGCCATCTTTCAGTGCACTGTATGGTAAGTGTTCTTGGTATTAAAAAACTGATAAGAGAAACACAATTCTGTTCTTTTTCCCAGAACTTATATTTACTGGTCGTTTTGGCTCGCAGTTCCTCCTTTAGACCCTTATGAACTGTTCTGTTCTTATGTTACGTCAATGTAGCATGTTATGCAGTTTCACTTGTGATGGCATAAATTGAAAGGATACAGGCTAAGGAAAAGAGTTTATTTTTCTTGCAGGATGTCGGGCAATCAATTCTAGAAAGCTACTCTAGAGTCATGGAGAGCTTGGCCTTCAACATCATGGCAAGGATAGATGATGTTTTATTCGTAGATGATGCTACCAAAAGATGTGCTGCAGCTGAATCAGTCTCTCTATTCAACAGAGGAGGTATAGGTGGTCGTCCTGTTCAGAAACTTATGTCTCCTAGCCCGTTCTCAATCCAACATAGCCCTTTCACCTCTCCATTTGCTACCCCAACTTTCTGTTCTTCCACACCTGTCGGAGGAAGCCCAGGAAGGGTACCTTCATCTCTGAAGAAGAGCAATCTTAAGGAGACTCTGGATAGGAAATTCGAGAAGCCGTTGGCAGCTGAATGCGAGAGGGTTTGGTCATACACTGGCAATCTCAGTTCAAGTAAGGTTTCCGGGGAAATCCCTGAAAGAGATTGACTCTCAAGCGTTATCCATCCTTGGCGAGACTGAATCACTACTTTATCATTTCTTCTGAAAGGATTCCACGGATACACTTCTTACTGTAGGATGTAGAATTGGTATCTAGCCTTGTATATTGTTTAGCAAATAGGAAGACGTTCTGAAGTTTTGATCATAACCTTTTTTCCGTTAATCAAGTTGTAGTTGAGGAGAGCCTATTTCTATGCATACTGTTGCAGGAAGGGAATATGCACATGAGCGCCAGTTTGGTGGCGGTAGGGAATGGGATTTATGGGACTGGGATTGAATTTAACAAAATATGAACAAAAAATTTTCAACTTCTGAAAAGCCGAGAATGACTTCCTTTTTCTCTCTCTTTTGGGTTATAACAATTATATTCTGCACAATGTCGATAAAAAAAATATTAGACTAGCAGAGGAAATATTAAAGTTATTAAGTATTATTCTGTCACAGTAAGCCATAGTAGCGATCAGCCAAGTACAAAAAAAACTTAGAAAAAAAACTATAAACGGTAAGGAAAAGGTCTTTTATTAACATGAGATCGCACTTGCTCAAACCAAGAAAGTCCAAGTCCTAAAAACTGCAATGCAAGGAGATCGATTCAGTATCACGAAATCATCCCTGTATAGCTTTTAATGGAAACTTCAAACTCAGATTTCCTTTGCTTGACAAGTATGTAGATCTTTCCCCAAACTCGGTGCGTGCCGCAATTGCTGTACTGATGGGATGACCATGCCTAATATTTCCACTTTTCCTTTGGCATGCTGAAAGATTTCAAAGACTATTAGAAGATCTATCTCTTGTGAAATTTAGTTGACACACATCTTAATCATCAAAAGTTTAAAAGTAAAATATATTTGTTACCTAATTACCATGTCAGAGAAGGTACCTCTGAAATACAGCAACTAATCTGCGCTCAGCGGCAGCAATTGTTGATTTTTATTTTGCCCCTGATACATTCAGCAAATTAGCACTGGAAACGTTACCATGCAGGGTAAAGACTGAAAGGAATTCAAGATAACCCACACTGGATGCATAGATACATGCTAGAATGAACAATCAGCGTAATCAAGCAATCACAAAATTGGTAGCTAAGTCTTGAAATGTATGATCGCTATGTCCAATAAGAACTATAGTGGGATCATCCAATCATCAACCCATCATTTAGAGTAACTAAATTTCAGAACATTGGCATGAACTAATTTGTGCCAGTAAACTGATGCATTAGAGCTTATTGGAGGAAAAAACTATCGAATGTGTTTCAATGAAACTCTAGTGACAAAAGGCTGAATATTAGAATTTTAGAACACTGCTAATAATCAAACAAAGCAGTTGTGGCAAGAAAATCAAAGTACAACAAAAGACTTACTTCTTGCGAGGTTGAAGTCACCCAGCTGGGAGGTGGCCAAAAAATATTGGAATACCTGGGATGCCATCCTAAAGGTCCTAAGAAACGACTCTCTAATCCGAACACACCTGCATCGCTTCGATAAGCGTAATCACCCTCAAAAAATATATGATTCCCCTTGTACCCAAGATCAGAAGCAGAGACCGAAAAAGTACAATCATTACCCAAGAACAATAAACGATCTCCCAAATTTTTTATCTCAATCCAAAGCTGTCCCGCTTGATCCAACTTAAAAACCTTGAACGTAACTGTCTTCTCATACATAACCTGCATACAATTTCCGATTCCCAGATAGTCCTCACCAACATCAAGACTCCCTATATTCCTGTTAATACTCAAATACATATCAACTAACAATAATTCCCCCTCTGATTCAACCAAAAACTTCTTGTCACCACCAAAAACTGGATGTGCAACCTCCTCCAATTTGGAATTCAAGCCAACACGCACCATTCTCCCCAAATTATCCACCCCATAAAAATTTCCTTTATAAACAATGACATCATCATAAGGCAATGGCATGTCCGGTATGATAGTCCAATTTTTATCTCCGCTTTTAAACAAGGCCAATTTCCCAGAAATGTGAATGGTTAGCAACACAAAATCACTATCAGGTCTACAATCAGACTGCAGAATCACCACTTTCTCCATATACAAGTTACCTGCATCAGAGGAGAAGGACGAAGATGACGTAGGCTTGCAGCAAACATCATCAAGAGTATACTCTTGACCCACTTCACGAATTCTAAAGTTCATCAAATCTAACACGCGAGGGAAGTCATCCGGCAATCGCCTCTTTTTGTTTCTAGCGAGAGGGTTCAAAAAATGCTTTGGATGACGATCGTCGTCGTTGATTTTAACAATCCATGAGCGTGGATCATCGGCCTGGTTCTGGGGATTGGATGGACTGATGAGGAGTATGGTGCACTTGCGGAGATGGTTGGCGGAGGAGGCGTGGGAAATTCCGTCATTCGGTGAGATAGTCAGATACGAGTGGTCAGCTTTACGGGGAACAGAAGATCGCCAGGAAGCGCAGACGGAGCGGAGACGGAGGATGTCGATAGAGGTAAGGGGTTTGGCAATTAATTGTACAAGATCCTGAGGAAGGTGAGCCCAATCTGCCATTGTTACGAACTGGGGATTCTTTTCTGTCGGGAAATAGAATAAATACAGAGAGCTAGGGGGAGAAATTGAGGATTGGACGAAGTCAACGGATATGCGAAATTCCGAATTGCTTGTCGGTAAAATAGAACGGTTGGTGGAAAAGCTTGAGCCCATTACTACTCGAGGCCCATTTAATAATTTAATATTTGATCAAAGAAATCAAAGAAACGCCCATTCTTTTTACTGCATGCATAGGCCCATTTTCCTTGGATAGACCCAGTTATTAGTTACTAGTAGTTTTTTTTCTCCCTGCCTTTTCCTCTTATACCCTCCGCCTTCTTTTTCCACTCTCTCCCTCTCCCTCTCCCTCTCAACCCTTGCTGCAATTAAATAGTGTTTCTCGTCCTTACAGTCTTTCAACAGTACACGAAACTGAACCCTCCGCTCTACGGCGGCGTATACCCGTTTTACGGGCTCCAGGCACAGTGGGCAGGAAAGATCAGGCAGCAAGCTAAGCTAGTGACCGCACTCAAATTCGCGTCCTTTTTCTGTCAACACTCTTCATCGTTAAACAAAGTCTGCATTTTTTCTTTTCCAATCAAATTAAGCAAGAATCATAAATATCCACATGGAGCAGAAGAAGAACAAAAAGAACTCTGGTAATGCTAAAGCAAACAAAGCCGCAAGTGGGGGCGATGATGCTTCCAATTTGATTGGCAGCATAGTCGAGAAGGGAATCAGTGATTCCTATAGTAACAATAGCTTTACTCTCCCTCCTAAACTCAGCGTTTTACCGTTTCCTGTTGCTCGCCACCGCTCTCATGGCCCCGTGAGTACCCTTCTCGTTTCCCTCTCGTTCACTTGTTATTTCAGTCTCACAGGATCGCGCTTTATGTTTCTATCTAAACATTATTGCATTAAGCTTCATTTGTAGTTTTAACCTGTAGTTTTGGCAAACGCTTAGCTCGTTTGTTGCTTGAAAATTGTTAAACTTGTTTTAATGAGCTGATGTTTGGATTGACTTCACAGCATTGGGGTCCAATAGCAAGTAGAAAGGATGCTAATGATGATAACGAGGATGATGAGGGTGATGAGGAAGATAATGATTCCACTGACTTTGAACCAATGTCAGTATTCGCAAACCCTGTTCAGAGGAAGCAGAAGAGGGGTTTGGATCTTAGGCAGTGGAGAGAGCTGGCCACGAGTGATAATTTGTTGGAGACTGGTGAGATGGGAAAAAGGAGTTTGGGATTGAAGAAGAGGGGAGAAGACAGGAGGAATGGAGTGGCTTTGATGGAAGTGGATGCAGCTAAAATGAGCAATACTGGCATGGAAATAGATAAACAGATTCGGGAGGATGTTAGAGATGCCAAACTTGGTTCCTTTAAAAAAGAGGTAGGAGGCTCTGGAAGAATAGCAAGTAATAGTGTTATGCACACACAACCTGGAAAAGCCGAGGTGGATCCTATGCTGAAGGATATACTAAAAAGTCAAGAGCAAAATTCTTCAGCTGTTGCTTCCATCCCCAGTTTCAACAATTCTGAATATGGGTCTGCATCATTTGAGAGTGAGATTGATGCAGAGAATAGTGCTCGTTTGCATAATATGACACCTGAAGAGATTGCAGATGCACAGGCTGAAATAATGGAGAAGATAAACCCTGCATTGCTAAGCCTGCTTAAAAAACGTGGTCAAGTAAAAGTAAAGAAGCAGAGTGTCTCAAGGTCAGAAGATGCTGCCGATAATAGGCTAGCTAGTACTTCAAGTGGGAACAAGTCAATGAAGGATTCAAATGTTTCTCCTCTTGTAGAGAGTTATTCCAGTAAGATGGCAATAGATGCCTCAAAAGGTATGAAAAGTCAGCCAGATAAAGGTGTTGTGCAGAATTCTTGCACAGCTAGTGGCAATTTGTGGAGTGATTGGAGCAAGAGAGTTGAAGCTGTTAGAGGATTAAGGTTTTCTTTGGAGGGGACTCCTGTCACAGATGACCTTGCAACCAGTAAGACTTATAACTGTTGCTTCTGTTGTTATAGTTTCTTCCTTATTCATCAGTAGTATGCAGGCCCTAGCTTTCTTCTGTTGATATATTTTGCTCACGTTATCTGTGAGTTTTTGTTATGATGGTTAATAATTGTGAAGTTAATTTCTTCTTTCTTGCACTATAGATAATGTATCAGGTGCTGATAGTAATGTTGTTGAACGTGACTTTTTGCGGACTGAGGGAGACCCTGGTGCAGCAGGCTACACAATCAAAGAAGCAGTACAACTCACTAGAAGTGTGGTCAGTTATCCTCTCAGCAGTTTTCCATATAGCGTTGGTTTACTATGTCACTTTGCCCATCATTGACAAGTTTGTTTCTTCCAGATTCCTGGACAACGGGCCCTTGCATTGCATATCCTTGCAGGTGTGCTTGATAAAGCCTTACACAATATCCAGCAACATCAAGTGGGATGTACCATAAGAAATGACCGTCCAGCTGACAGCAACTCAAGTGATTGGGAAGCCATTTGGGCATATGCACTTGGGCCAGAACCTGAGCTTGTTTTGGCATTGAGGTGAACTCTACCTCAGATTTTTTTCTGCTGATTGTCCTTGCCCTGTATTTGGAACTTTTTATTGTTTTCTTAATTAACTTGATGATTGATTATTTGACATAATGTTTAATCCTCTGCAGGATATGCCTTGATGATAATCACTCTTTAGTAGTTTTAGCTTGTGCAAAAGTTATCCAGTGTGTTCTGAGTTGTGATCTGAACGAGAAATTCTTTGAGATCTCTGAGGTTGAGTTTTGTTTATCCATGTTCTTTACCTTTCTTAATCTTTAGTAGTGGTTGATTCTAGGTTATTATATTTCACTTTCAGAAAGTAGCGACTTACGAGAAGGATATGTACACTGCTGCTGTATTTCGAAGCAAACCAGAGATTGGTGTTGGCTTTCTCCGTGGTGGCTTTTGGAAGTACAATGCTAAACCTTCTAATATTTTGGATTTTATGGATGATAGCAACCTTGATGATGAAACTGAAGAGAAGCACACAATTCAGGATGATATTACTGTTGCTGGTCAAGATTTTGCTGCAGGTTTGGTTAGGATGGGTATCCTTCCAAGGATGCAATATCTTTTGGAGGTAAGAATTGCTGTGTGAAAAGTGCCTGGGGTACTAACACTTTTTATGATAATGTAATATAATACTATTTACTAATTGATGCGGCACCAGGTGCTTGGTGTTTTACATTTTGTTAACTAAATCAAAAACCATCTAGTGTAAATGAGAGCTCATGTCTGCATATAAGTAAAATTGTTAATAGAAGTGTTAATGTACCTAGCACATAGCTCTAAAATCTGTAACATTTATCATGAATACTGAATAACTTCTTGAATTATTTTTGATAAGCCTACATTTCTTATGAATTTAATTGTTGTAAGCTTATTCATCCTTCATCCGTTTTGATGTTATATTTCATGGGTTTTGCAATAATTAGTTGAAGTCTTGAAGTGAAATCTTTGAAGTTATTTGAATTGGAGCAGGTAAAAGCCTGATTTTTTTTATATATATTATAAATTCTCCCACCTCCCCATACAGAAATTTGAAGCTGTTAAGATACTACGGGAAAGATTATTGCAACTAAGTAAACTCAGTTTAATACTACATTGCTGCATCTTCCTTTAAGCTTGATTTAACACTAGTTTATCATGGTTTCAGACCAATCCTACTGCAGTTTTGGAAGAATGCATCATTCGCATACTTATTGCCATAGCAAGGCATTCCCGGATTTGTGCAAATGCAATTATGAAGTGCCAAAGGCTTGTCCACACTGTTGTCAACAGGTTCATTCATGCAGACAGTTTAGAAATCCGTCCTTCTAAGATAAAATCTGTTATCCTTTTGAAGGTAAGCATTTGATCTTTGTTTCCGATACATCGGTTTGCTCCTCAGTATATGTTGGATGGTTTCTGAGCACTGTATCCTCAATGACGTCTAACGTGTTAAGTTAATGCCAAACAGGTCCTTGCTCAATCTGACAAGAACAATTGTCTGGAGCTCATAAAGAATGGATATTTTCAGGCTATGACACATCATCTATATCAGCATACTCCTTCCCTCAACCATTGGTTGAATTCAGGGAAGGAAAAATGTAAACTTTCGTCGGCTTTGATGGTTGAAGAACTGCGCTTGTGGAAGGTCTGCATTCACTATGGTTGCTGTATATCATACTTTTCAGATATATTCCCTGCCCTGTGCTTATGGCTAAATCCACCTACAATCGAGAAACTTTATGAGAGTGAGGTTCTCAGTGAATTTGCTTCCATTGCGAGGGAGGTATACCTTGTTTTGGAGGCTTTGGCGAGAAAACTTCCTGATTTCTATACACAAAGGCATAGAATTTTAGATGGTGATGGTGATGAACTGGAGACCTGGTCATGGAATTTTGTCACTCCAGTGGTTGATTTAGCTTTAAAATGGATAGTTTCTGAGAAAGATCCATTAATTTCCAAGATCTTCCAAGATTCATCAGTTAGTTCCTTGCTGTGGGTCTATTCAGCTGTCATGCACATGCTTTCCACAGTGCTTGAAAGAGTGATCCCAGAGGATTCCACAAGTGTCCAAGATAGTGACAGGGCTGTGCCTTGGTTACCTGAATTTGTTCCTAAGGTTGGTCTTGAAATTATTAAACATGGGTTTTTGATCTTTTTGAGTCCTCATGAAACAGAAGATGGTTTTGCAAGACGTGTCTCCTTTGCTGAGGAACTGTGTCGTTTGAGACAGCAAAGCAATTCCGAAACATCATTAGCTTCTGTCTGTTTTCTTCATGGCCTACTCCGTCTTGTAGCTTCCATTGATGACTTGATCCATTTACCCAAGAGTCAGATCCATAGTACTCTTTCCCAGGGATCCGTTTCGTCAAGAGAGGGGAAAATACTTGAGGAGGGCATAATGAAACATTCTCAGACTGAATTGAGATCTGTGCTCGCTGTTTTTATGAAGTTGGTAGCATCGCAGTGGCAGTTTGTGCAGTCCATTGAGACATTTAGTAGAGGAGGACCTTCTCCTGGGGTGGGAGTTGGCTGGGGTTCCTCTGGAGGAGGGTTTTGGTCCGTGACTGTTCTGTTGGCGCAAACAGATGCAAGATTGCTTATTCACATGCTTAAAATCTTCCATGTGGCGTCCAAGACTGATTTTTTAACGGATGATGAGATGGCATTTTCTATGCACACAATTAATTCTGTCCTAGGAGCATGCTTAACCTGTGGGCCAAGGGATAAGGTTATTGTGGAGAAGGCATTAGATATTTTACTTCAAGACTCTGTTTTCAAGTATCTGAATTTTTTTATCCAGCGGTTTCTTCAATTGAAAAACAGATTGGAACAATTTAGATGGCGATATAACGAAGAGGATTATTTGCTATTTTGCAAAGTTTTAGCTTCTCACTTTAGGAAAAGGTGGTTGTTAGTGAAGAGGAAAGAAAAAGCCATCGATGGGAATATTTCTTCTGGCAATAATAATGTTCGTCTTGAAACCATCCATGAGAATTTTGTGACATCGAACATGGAAAACCAAGATCATTATTGCACTACTTTGACAGCAGAGTGGGCTCACCAGAGACTGCCACTTCCCATGCATTGGTTCCTCAGTCCAATCTCAACCCTCTCTGACAAAATAGATGCTGGTTTCCAGTGTTCTGCTAATATAGCAGATCTCATGCAGGATCCTAGTGGCATACTTGAAGTTGCTAAAGGTGGACTTTTCCTGCTACTAGGTCTGGAAGCCATGTCCACTTTCTTATCAGATGATAATCCTTCTCCTATTCGGAGTGTTCCGTTGGTTTGGAAATTGCATTCTTTGTCTGTCATTTTACTTATTGGCATGGGTGTGCTCGAGGACGACAATAGTCGGCATATCTATGAAGTTTTACAAGATCTATATGGTCAGCTTCTTGATGAAGCTGAATCTAAGAAAAGCCACGAACACATCAATGTATTGCCAGAGAGTGGTAATAAATCTGCTGTGGAGTTTCTGAGGTTTAAGTCAGAGATTCATGACACCTACTCTACATTTATTGAAACTCTTGTG
This sequence comes from Viola odorata, assembly GCA_963691705.1. Lineage (NCBI taxonomy): Eukaryota > Viridiplantae > Streptophyta > Magnoliopsida > Malpighiales > Violaceae > Viola > Viola odorata. The sequence continues at coordinate 54,923,701 of OY829543.1, read as the reverse complement.
GAGCAGTTTGCTGGTGTATCATATGGTGATCTAATTTTTGGCCGGCAAGTGGCTGTGTATTTACACCGTTGTAGTGAAAGTGTAGTGAGACTTTCTGCATGGAACGCACTATCTAATGCTCGCGTCCTTGAAATTCTACCAACACTTGAGAAATGCTTTGGCGAGGCACAAGGGTACCTTGAACCCACTGAGGTATTGCTTTTGTTTTGCAAATCAAATGATGCTTCTAGTTTGTGCTGAAGAGAAAAAAAGAAGGGAAAATCTTAAAATTTTGGATTTTTGGATTTTTTTTTCCAAATAGAATTACATATATCCTTTGCCAGAATTGATTATCCCACTAAATTCTTTTTTGTTCCAAAAAGTATGTAGATTGTTTTTTCAATTGATCAAGTATTTTACGCCCAAGTGCAGGACAATGAAGGTGTTCTGGAAGCTTACGTGAAGTCTTGGGTCTCTGGTGCTCTTGATAGAGCTGCAACTCGAGGAACCATGGCATTTAGTCTGGCCCTGCATCACCTGTCATACTTCATTTTCCTTGCTGCTGGTGTCAGTGATAAGACACCCTTGCGAATTAAGCTAGCAAAATCTCTATTGCGAGACTACTCCCAGAAGCCAAGCCATGAGGTATGTAACTTTCTTTAAGCCTTTGTATCCGTGGGTTAGTTCTTATGGAACAATTAGTGAATACTGATTACACTGGGGGGAAATTCCTAGCCATGCTTGTTACTTGCTTTTCTACAGACGAAGAGCTCATGCTTGTTAGAGCAATCCTAGCCATGTTTATGACTTGCTTTGCTTGGACAGGGAATGATGTTGGATTTGATTGGACATTGCAAGCCGTCGACATCTTACATGGTGGAGGAGAAGGAAGTAGTACGGCCATCGCAGACGCAGGGAAGCGATATCGAGAGAAGGTTTGAGATACTAGTGGAAGCTTGTGATAGAGATTCATCTCTTTTGATAGTAGTAGATAAGCTAAAGTCTGCTTTTCTACAGAAGCATCATCTTATGAGCTAAGCCTTTGTGGTCAGTGATTAATTATAGTGTTTTCCACTGACTGTTGTTGATCTTATAATCGAAAATTACACGAGTCAAGCTTTTGTGGCAAGTCGAGGGCATATTATTCCAAACTCCAAATCAGTGAATCACTAGCTGCACTGGATTTGGATGCAGAGCGACAATTGCATAGAAGAAGATTTCCATGGCCATGCAAATCCTGTCGATGCTTAAAAAAACATACACTACTAGACTTAAGTTCCCTTCAGAAAGAAAATAATAATAAAAAAGAGTGTAATTATTACACCAACCAGCCATGAAATAATTACACGAACTCCCCCATCCATGTTGTAGTGAAACTCACAGAATATTAGTAAACATAATTAGGAATATAAAATGTTTGTGTCCAATGATCATAACTAGGAATATAAAAATGTCAGATCAACCATCAGTTTGAAAGAGAAAAGGAGAAAAGAAAGGACGAAGATGTGGAAGTTAAGTTCATGATTAACGTGGCTTCTAGATGACTGAATTACTAATACATAATTAGATTAATTAGCTAACCACGTAGAAAAATGTATACATAAAAAAAAGAAGTCGAGATCAGAAACAACACGTGATCACGTGATCAAAATTGCATATAATGACGAGGCCGTACTGCAAAGGTGCTCGACAAATGATGATTGATGATCACGTGATCAAAATTGCATATAATGACGAGCCCCTACTGCAAAAATACACTGCATAAAAAGAAACAAAATGGCTGAGTGACCTATGCGGTCTCCATGTATGTTTGTAACTTTGTCCAACTTCATGCATATGATCCCGTGATCAAAACTGATTTCTCATAAATTCAAAAAATTATTTTCGTAAATGAATATCCTATGTGCTAATTAATTAAATGATTTTTTAAATTATAAAAAATAGAAAATATTCAATTTTGACCTCAAGGCTCTGGACAAACATAGAGACTTGTAGGATACAATTATTTTGTTCGATATTATCTAGTAATTCAGGTGCCGATTTATTTGGATTCGAGCCGGTCAGAACCCAATGGAGTATTTTATTATTATATATGAGTTAGATTTTTTTTCCATAAATGCGGAGGTTGAGCTTGAGGTTTTACACACTTCCAATTCGAAGGAGAGCAAACATTTATAGAAATGGAAGAAGCCAAAAAAGATGCAAAAACCATCGAAGAGAAATTAATAGAGGAGGAAGAAGCGCAAGCAGAAGCTGAAATATGGAGATACATATTTGGGTTTACAAATATGGCAGTAGTAAAATGTGCAATAGATCTTGGAATAGCCGACGCCATAGAGGCACACGGCGGACGACCCGTCACACTCTCAGATCTATCCTCCACCCTTGGATGCTCCCCTTCCCTCCTCCACCGCATCATGCGGTTCTTGGTCCACCACAACTTCTTCAAAGAAAAACCCACCACCACCACCACTGTTACAACGGGCTTCGTCAACTCCGCCCTCTCTCGTCTCTTGCTTCGTAAGGGACACAACAGCAGGGCGGATTTCATCCTGCTGGAAAGCAGCCGCGTCATGCTGGCCCCATGGCTCCGCTTGAGCACACGTGTACGCGGCCCCACCGGGGCGCCGTTCGAGGACGAGCATGGCGGTGACGTGTGGAAGTACGCGGAGGAGCATCCGGAGCACTGCAAGCTGATCGACGACGCGATGGCTTGCGACGCGAGGGTTGCGGTAGCGGCGGTGGTGGAAAGTTGTGGTGAGGTGTTTGAAGGGGTGGAGACGGTGGTGGATGTTGGTGGAGGGAATGGGACTAGTCTTAGCTTGTTGGTCAAAGCCTGTCCTTGGATTAAGGATGCCATTAATTTTGACCTCCCCCATGTTGTCTCTGTTGCGCCCCAATGGCAAGGAGTCCAAAATGTTGGTGGTGACATGTTCCAAAGTGTTCCTAAGGCTGACGCTGTCCTACTCAAGGTAATCAACCATGTCACGTCCCACTAACCCGTTCGCTCATAATCTGTCGTTTCAATTTTACACTCACAAATTAAGATAATAATTTAATTTAATTTACTAAATTTTAATTTTTTTAAGAACAAATAAGATTGATTGCAGCTAAAATGATATAATTGTCCTTTATTTTCTAGAAAGACAATATGAATCAATTTTTTTCTTCTCTAAAGTACTAAAGGATGAGCATTTGCAATTTACGAGTCATCGATCTTTAAATGCAGTGGGTTTTACACGATTGGAATGACGAGGATTGCATAAAGATTTTGAAGAATTGTAGGGAAGCAATTCCAAAAGACAAAGGGAAGGTGATAATAGTGGAAGCCATAGTTGCCGATGATGGTGATGGTGATGAAGGGAAGGATAAACTTGAGGGGGCAAAGCTACTGTTAGACATGGTGATGCTGGCTCACACCAACTCAGGCAAAGAGCGAACTTCCAAGGAATGGGATTATATCCTCACACACTCTGGTTTTACCCATCACTTCATCAAACCCATCCGTGCCGTCCAATCTGTCATCGTCGCTTTTACTTAATTATTTATTAATTACTCCCTATATCATTTAAAGGTTGACGTCCGCACTGTTCATACGCATATCGAGGAAGCCGGATGAGGCACTATTTGACCCCAAAAAATTTTGAATTTTTTCTCGGACGTACGTTAAGGATTAATGTACGTTCGAAAAAAAGTACGAAATTTTTTGAGGTCAAATACCACATCATCCGGCCTTTTCGAAACGCGTGTTTATAGTGCGGGCATCTTCCTTTAAAAGACAGAGGGAGTACCTTCAATCTGTCGTCATTTTACCCATCCTTTCATCACTGGATTTTTTTAATTGTTTATTTTTATCATTTTTTAGTTGTTTATTTTTCATTTCCAATAATGTTAGTTGGTATTTTTAATTTTAATAAATAACTTTTTTCTATAAATTTTTACTATTCATAATACTTGTCATTTTATCTTTTCCGAATCATATATTTTGTGCAAATTATAATTTCTTTTTATTCATCAACCCAATTTAATGATGGTGTGATAATTTGAGTGAAAATTATGAATAAAAATGAAACACTGCGGAATAAAATAAGATCAAAGATCGCCCCCTATGAATTTTTACTATTTTAAAAAGTCATTCTTTTAAGACTAGAGAGAGTATCTTTTTAATAAATTAGAAAGTCCAACTCAATTAATTTAAAATATTTTAATTTTTGGATTGGTTAATTTAAAATGGAGTTATTATTGAAATATATTTATAATCGAAATCATTGATTACCTTGGTATGTGGAGGGATTATTAAACCAAGCAATGTGCTGATTCGGATACAGATATGTATCCCCATTAAACTATCTTTTAATTTGTCTTCCACTTCAAACTCCAATATTTAGTACAAAATTAATGAAAAATTATGAGAAAGCTGCAAACGAAAAATAAAAAACAATAGTTTGTTTAGAAAAATAAAAAAATTATATGGGTCCCCATCACATGCTGCAAAGGAAACACATCTCTTAATCATAGAGCTGTAAAGGAAACACATCTCAATCTGCCACGCAATCTGGGTCCCCATCACATGCTAGTTGTAATTGTTTTACTCTACTACTATAAGCTAGTAGCAATTCTCAATTATATATGTAGTTTATACATACACTAATAAAGTTTTGAAATAATTAGTGGTGTTTTTTTTTTGGTTAACTTAAGACTTTTCTGCTTAGCAAATGGGCTAACACGTGGAAATGGGCTATAAGTTATGGCCCATCAGACTGAGAGTCCTGGGCTCAACCCACTCAGAGAAAACCCAACTCTCTCTCTTTCTTTTTAAATGACGCGTGGCAGCCAACAAGACAGCACAACAACTAGTGGGCAGTGTAGCAATTTCTATTTTCCAACTTCCGAAATGCTTTTACAGTCAACGAGGAAAGCTCCTTTCTTTCTCCTGTCCCACCTCCACTCAATCAATCCACCCATATTTTTTCTCAGTCTTTGATTCCGATCTCCATCCTCACTTCCTCTCTTCTCCAACAACAAAGCTTCTATTTTTCTTGATTCAAATTTTAAAAAGCATGGTTTTCTCTACTGCAATTTCTAAACCACCCGCTCTTTTCTCCTCAAGAAGCCGCCCAAGTTTTCATCTTTTAAAACATTGTTTCCCAATTCGTTGTTCTTCGTCTTCTGTATCACTCTCAAGCCGATCAGCACCTACCCAGTTCGATCTAAAGACGTATTGGACACATTTGATGGCAGAGATCAATCGCAAGTTAGACGAGGCTGTTCCGATTCAGTACCCGGAGCAGATCTATAAGGCGATGAGGTATTCTGTCCTCGCTAAAGGAGCCAAGCGCTCCCCACCTGTCATGTGCGTCGCTGCGTGTGAGCTCTTTGGTGGTAACCGCCTCGCTGCCTTCCCTACTGCGTGCGCTCTTGAAATGGTTATTAAATCATTTAACTTCCTTTCTTCCTTTCGTTTTTTGGATTGTTTAATTAGGGAGCATTTCTTTGATATGATGTTGTTGGTGCAAGTAATAATTCCCCATGTTATGTTTCTGGATGAATTCATTCTGATTATTCCTGGTTTGCCAAATTTGAAAATTTGAGGTTTTAGACAGGAAAGGATAGGTAGATTGAAATGCTGCTACTGGAGGCCAAATGCTAGTGCCTTTAGCCTTTAGGGATGATATATTTATATTTAATTTTTGCCTAAGTTGTTACTATAGGAAAAGCAATAGGAAGGGCTTTGGATTTTTCACTAGACTAGATAAGTAAAGTGAAACAAGTGTGTATTGGGAAACTTTTCTTGGACAAGTTTCTATATGGCTACTGTAGTTGAAGCTGATATCATGAATTATAACAGGTACATGCTGCTTCATTGATCCATGATGACCTTCCCTGCATGGATGATGCCCCATCACGACGAGGTCAACCTTCAAATCACGTCGTCTCTGGTGTTGACATGGCTATCTTAGCTGGGGATGCGATTTTCCCTCTTGGCTTCCAACACATTGTCTCCCACACACCTACAGACCTTGTTCCAGAGTCGCGTCTCCTACGTGTGATTGCTGAGATTGCTCGTTCAGTGGGGTCCACAGGCATGGCTGCTGGCCAGTTCCTCGATCTTGAAGGTGGCTCAAGTTCTGTTGAATTTGTTCAAGAGAAGAAATATGGTGAAATGGGTGAGTGCTCTGCAGTATGTGGGGGGTTATTGGCTGGTGCCACGGATGATGAGATACAACGTCTGAGGAGATACGGAAGAGCTGTTGGTGTTTTATATCAGGTGGTGAATGATGTTTTGGAATCAAAACTAAAGGGTGGGGAAGATGAGGAGAATGACACGACGAAAGGGAAAAGTTACGCCCGTGTATATGGGGTTGAGAAGGCCACAGAGCTGGCAGAGGATCTAAGGGCTAAGGCTAAAGGAGAATTAGATGGGTTTGAGAAATACGGCGACAATGTGTTACCACTTTATAGTTTTGTGGATTATGCTGCTGACAGAAACTTCACTGTTGTTGAGTCAAGTTAGTAATGGGGCTCTACCTCGTTTTGTTGCTGCGGTATATCTTTTAGATTAAGCGTAGTTTAGGGCTTAAATGAAACAAAGAATGAAGGCGTATGGTATTTCAATTAAGATTTTGACGGCACTTCATGCATGGACTATGACAATGATGTTCGAACAACGGTAACAAACATTGTGTCGTTGTTGTATTCTTTAGTGTGCCTGGAAACAGACTATAAGCAGCACTTAGCTTAGCTTTCAATTAAAGACGACTTATTCTGCAGTTGTTCGAATCTTTTGCTTGTGAATCACACCGCAACTCATTTAGCTAATGGACATGAGTCTTATTGATTGTCTGTTCGTGGAACTACCGGTCATGTAGTGGTTGAATGAGTGGTGTGAGTTTATAAGAGGCAGTTATGAAAATCTGTGTTTGGTTAAGAAGCCCTACACAGAGTCTAGTGCTTTTGTTGTACTCGAGTCATGTTTCTCTCTGTCCAAAAGAAAAGTTTGGTGAAAGTATTTCTACACGCGCATCGTTGGGCTTACCCTCAACTCTGGGCCAGGTTTTTTTTTGGGCTTAAAAGATTCAAGCCGGCTTAGTCTAAGCCCAAAACTGTCGGTACATGAAGTAAGGGACAGGTTGAACGACATGACGGCTTTCGTCAAACATTCAATCCAACGGCCAACGGCCCAACGCCCGAAATGAACATCACAAAACACAGGATACAGAGCGAGAGGAGATAGTGATATGGTCCTTCATCTTGTCCAGATCATTTGAAGAACAGAGAGATGGCGAACGGCAGCGGAGCCACCGCAGAAAGAACCTTAGATGAGTTGCCGGCGACCGTACTGGCAACCATCATGGCAAAGCTGGACGTGGGTTCGATCTGCTCCCTTGCTGCCACATGCAAGAGCTTCAGATCATGCGCTTCTCATGTGCTCACTTTCGTCCACAACTTCCACATCCTCGTATGTCTTTCTCCCTCTTTAATTTATCCTACTTGGTCCTAGATCATGATTTTAGCCATTAATTTTGGTTATTTGACTTGGTTATTCGTATTTATTGACTTAGGATGTTGCGCCACCCATTGATTTGTTGGCGCCTCTTCTGCCGCCTAATCCTTATCTCAAAAGCTTGAAGCTTGATTGTGGTCATCTTGGTGATAATTCTCTTCATCTCTTAGATAGGCCTTCGTTGCAAGAACTTTGTCTGTATAACTGCTCGGATTTTACCGGTAAACTGCTTTCAGAGATTGGAGGAAAATGCAAAGATTTGAGGTAAACTTTAGTTGAATGCTATAATCAATGTGTTCATATTGCGATTTTGGATGTGTGTATGTTGGATTAGTGTTGCTTTTTTCGTTTCATAGGTCTCTGTACTTGGGTTCTGTGGCTGAAAAAAGAGGGCGGGCTATTCATATATCTGATCTGGAGGAGTTACTCAGTGGTTGCAGACGATTAGAAGTAAGGCTTATTAAATAGTTACTGGCAACTAGTATATGTGCAATAACGTTATTGAATTGCTGACAAAAAACTTGACCGGCATCTAACCTAGGGACTTGAAAGCATTTGAGTGGCTATTTATGGTCTCCAGTGGGTCATGACAGGATTTAGTTTCCGTACATGGGTCACTCTCCCTCAGGACAGAAAAAGTTCATAAATCTTTTAAAAAATATATTGCCTTATAAATGTTCATGACTCGTGTCAGTATCTTTTATTTTCTTATCGGCATTCCTTTTCGGAGGAAGTATCTGCTCTATTATTGATATTTCGCATTACAATTTAAGTATGATTCTTTGATATAGTTGAAATTCATGATAGAAGTTTCCTGAACTGTTAGATAATGTGTTCAATTATAGACCAAATAAGAGGATAAATCCACGTAGACAAGTGTACCGAGGTTATAATGGATGCTTTCCATTTGTCGGTTTCTTATCAAACAGTTTTGCCTTGAGCTTCTATTTTATTTTGGTAACCATATGATACAAGCAGTCTGATACTTATTCTTCTATCCCCTAATAGGCACTGATCTTGATGTTCGATGTCTCCTTATTCCTTCGGCATAATTTTTCACGAGTTTGGGCTTTGGCTTCAGAAAAACTCTGTTCACTTGAGATAGGCTATGTCTCTTCTGTGATGGTAACTGAAATGCTTAGCCCTGCTGTGGGACCCTATCAATCAACAAACAGTGTTCCGCCATCCATTTTGCCTGGCATTCACAAGTTGTGCATGTCAGTCGATTATATCACCGACACTATGGTTGGCGTAATATCAAAAGGTCTACCATCATTAACGCATTTGGATCTTCGAGATGCCCCCCTAATTGAACCCACAGTTAACTTTGATCTCACCAACTCTGGACTTCAACAGATCAATCAGTATGGGAAACTCAAACACCTTTCATTGATTCGGAGCCAAGAATTCCTCATTACATATTTTAGACGAGTTAATGATCTAGGTATGCTCTTGATGGCTGACAAGTGTGAAAGCATGGAAAGTATATGTCTCGGTGGCTTCTGTCGAGTTACTGATTCAGGGTTCAAAACGATCTTGCATTCCTGCTCTAGCCTGTACAAGCTTAAGGTATCTTACGGGACCCATTTAACCGATCTAGTTTTTCATGATGTCTCGGCAACATCCCTTTCTTTGACTCATGTTAGCTTGAGATGGTGCAATCTTTTGACCAACCATGCAATAAAAAAATTGGTGTCAAACACACACCTTAAGGTACTTGACTTGAGATATTGTAAGAGCTTGGGGGATGAAGCCTTAAGGGCTATCAGCACTCTTTATGAATTGAAGATTTTGCTAGTGGATGGTTCTGATATAACTGATTCGGGACTGTCATACTTAAGAGGACGAGTTATAAGTTCACTCATCTCTTTGTCCTTGAGAGGGTGCAAGAGACTTACAGATAACTCCATCACAGCTTTATTTGAAGGTGCTTCAAGATTGGAGTTGCAGCAATTAGACCTATCAAATCTTCCTAACTTCTCTGATGATGGAGTTCTGTCACTTGTGAAAAGTCGGGTTCCAATTTCTGAGCTCCGAATGCGACAGTGTTCTCTAATAGGTGATAAGTCAGTGATGGCGTTAGCTTCGATGCAGGGTGATGAGAACTGGTCTCATGGTAGTGGCTTGCGCTTGCTTGATCTATATAATTGTGGTGGCATTACACAACTGGCGTACCGATGGTTGAAGAAACCCTACTTTCCAAGGTTGAGGTGGTTGGGAGTAACAGGAAGTGTAAGTAGAGATATTGTGGATGCTTTGGCCAGGAATAGACCATTTCTACATGTGGCATGCCATGCTGAGGAGCTGGGGGTCGACCAGTGGGATAACTCTCATAGCTTATATGTGCATGTCTATGAGGAGGTGGATGAACTTGAACAGTGGCTAGTGGAAGGAGAGGGCCAAAATGATGAGGACATGATGGATGTTGAATTAGTTGATCCACACTTATTTGAGTATCTTGCGGGAGTATGATTTTTTTCAAGGTTTACAGTGACAACATCTGCAAAGCAAGCTCTACAAAAAGCGACTGTCTGACTATTGTCTGTATTCTGAACCAGATCCTCTGGTCATTGGGTTGGAGTGGCTACCAGATAAGATCTTCAGCTCCCATGGGGTCTCCAACCTCGACTGATGGCTGAATCCCAAGATGCATGCCAGCGATCCAGGGGTTCCCCCGAATAGTCTTCGACTTGGTCCTTACTGACCTGTGCGATTTCGATCATGTTTTTTTCTCCTCTTAAAATTTTAATTTGTCAGTTCTCTGCTTCTTTCAACGTTGTCTTTTCAGCAGCATGTTGTTTATTCTTGATGGTTTTTCTTCCTGCATTAACATTTGCAGTGTGTAATTTAGCTTTGTGATGTATATTATTTATTCCTAATAATAATCGCATTGGATCTTATTATGTGGTTGGTTTGCTTGCATTTACCATGTACAGTTGTATTGCTCATGGGAAAGAAGAGAAACAGGTTTTTTTTTTTGTGAGAAAAAGAATGCGCGAACCCGGAATCGAACCCGGGTCTGTACCCTGGCATGGTACTATCATTCCACTAAACCACTGGAGTCTGGTGCGGACGCAACAAGACAAGTTGTATCAAAAATGTAAAAAAAGAGAGCCCTTTATTGGTTGCTCAAAAAGAGAAATTAATTGAAATGGAAAAGAAAAAGAGAACGCTATTTTCCTTTCAACTGGTATTTGCAAAAGATGGGCCCTTCTGTCATGCATTTTTGCGCGTAAAAAAGTCTTCAGAATGCTTTATTATAGATTCTTTCCCCTTAATCACCAGACACTGTTGTTGTTTCTAAAGCCCAATTAGTGCAAGAATGGAAAATGAGATCCAAATTCGAATTTTTATTAATATTTTATTATTAGTAGATAAAAATTATGTGACCAATTAATGACTAAATATGGGTATTATTTTTCAAGTGGTTTCGCTCTAATTCTTTATTCACTCTTTAACTTTTCCCCGATTAACACATGGTAAAAAAGAACAATTTCATTAAAAGTGCAAAGAATGTCAATGTAAATGTACAGTATCTAACTAAAGGAGGAATCTGTTAGAAAGGGACAGTCCATGAAAGAGCCATATACAGCCTAGAAAAAAGGTTGTCGGGTGAGTGTTTATGGGTTGTCTTGACTCTTCTTGATTAATGCTATCTTATCCTCCAGGATCAAATGACGACTAGAACGGTGACATTGTGGATGAGGATAGATATCTCTCCCATCCCATGTTTTCTTTTCATGCCATCCAACGGCTGGTGATCATTGTGTTAATTTTGTCGGTCGCTATAATAGAAATGGTTGCCTTTAACATGGTTAAACGGTTGGTGACAAATGTAATAAATCGAATCCAAATTCAAATTTTATAGTGAAACTGAAAGTTACGGATACATGACCACCGATAATTTTGTCAACGCAGACTAAAATATACTTGATCGACTTGAACTGATGCATGATGACATATGTTGACATTGGAAAGATAAACACATTGCTTGATCGCAGGAAATAAATAAAAAAATCAATAAGACCCAAGACCAAGACTTATAGCCATCAATATTGCTAGATTTGATTTGTGATGCCCCGTTGGTATTATTGTTAAAATAAAACTCCTGATACAAACTCAGTTTTAATTTTCAATTCTTAATTTTTTAAAGAGAATTATGGCTTGCATGAGAATGTCCACATACAATGAACCTATGAACCTAGACGTGTCTGTCCAGACTCGCTGCGGATAACATTTCTTTCTGCTACATCGAATCAGTTTTGGCATGTCTTTTCTAGTTTTATATATTAGCAGACATCCAATCAGCTATTTAGTTGGTGGTGCATCTTCATTTTGAATACAAATGTGTAAAAAGTTCGAAACGATATTACAAACCAAATCAAATTCGCGATGTTTGAAGTGTTCTTGACTTTCTAAAATTTATTTTAATCGATAAATCTTAATTTAATTTTTTTCCGTTCATTTTACATCTTGTGTATTTAATTTAATGTAATTATCCGTTTATTGAAAAGAAAAAAAAAATCGGCGATTACCGTGTCCTTCCTCTGCCCTCACTGTAGATACGTATATTGAGGAGGCCGGATGACGCACTATTTGACCCCAAAAAATTTCGATTTTTTTCTCGGACGTAGGAAAATGATTAACGTACGTTCGAAAAAAAGTACGAAATTTTTTGAGGTCAAATAATGTATCATCCGACCTTCTTGATATGCGTATCTATAGTGCGGGCGACATCTAATTGAGGAGGAAGGTAGTATTATGGAAATGTTCACGCAATAAAAAAAATTACAAGAATCCAGCAAATATATGGTATGCTGCCTAAATACTTGTGAAATTAGAATTTTAGGATGAGGAATCCTGAGATCCAAACTTTCTTCGCTGAAGGTTTGGGCTTTGGGCCCACACATTAATTTTTCTCTCTCTTTTCACTTTCGTTTAGGACAACCGACAAATGTCCAGAAATGGAATGGATGTTTATCTCCAAGTTGATAGACCAGTTACATCTGCACCCTCCACGTCAGTAGTGCCCCACAAATAAAAGGGTCCCACTTTTACCACCCATGTCACCATGTGTAACTTATCCTCCTTTTCCAGGTTTGGTTGACTTCCCTAAGACACGTTATCATCCCGTATCCATTTTCCCACTCAAACCAGTTTTCCGAGTTGCAATTCCTTCATACTCGAACAGTTAGTTTAGGAATTCAAACAGGAGTTGGGGCTCTTCTTTTATCTAAACTAATGAGCATTTTTTATTTTATAAAACCTGTCAATGCTAGAATGGAATTATATTTTCGTTGAGATAGGTAGAAAGTAGAAGGGACCGGAGGACACCATGAAAAAGGCGAAGGGAAACAATACCCATCTGGCTAGGGCCAAACTGTGCAAGTATGTGTTTAATCTCTAACGTGTTACGTATATGCATTGCATAGAAACGTACAACAAGATGTCGGCGAGTATTAGGATTAGGATAAGGTTAAAAAATAAAAAAATAAAGGAAAAAACAGGCTCTTGCCTAACCCATTTCAGACTCCAAAGGCGGCAGTGAAAAATATTTTATTCCAGCAACGACTGCTCGCCGCTGCCCTGTCAAACCATGCCCTCTTCTTCTCTCTTCATCGTTTTATAAATAGTAAATACACTCCTCCGCAAATTGACCCCTGGTTCTCCCAAAGGCCGTTTTATATCACAGAGATCAAAATTCTGTCCTTAACATATCCACTTGTTACCCACTATATCATCTCTCCACGTGCCATCCACTCCATTGACTATTATTTTATTTTTTCAAAACCAGTTTATTCTCTTCAGTATGCGAATCCTCTGATCCCTCTGGTCAACCGTTTCCTCCACCACTCCGCGCACGACATGTCACGTGGATATATATATATATTTTTTTTTTCTTCGCTTTTATATGATTTCCGTCGTCGTCGTATCGCAATCTAGACTTAATCATAGTGATTAGGGATTTGTTCCAAACCCTAATTCTAATTCCCGACAATCCGATTATTTAATTTCCATGCCCGAGCCATCTTTTTATATATTGTAAGGCAACTATAATTATTTTATCAATTAGTTAAATATTTTCTAATACAAGACGCTGCTGGCTTGAATTTTCCTAGACATTGTTATGGCACACGTTTTTATTTGCATGTGCATCATATCTATCAACTTGGGCTGCATCGCAATATTGACGGGAGAACATATACAATACTCTCTTCCTTCTCAAATAAATAACCCTCAATTTATTTTCACAAGAACTAAATAAATAATTGATTTATATTTTCGATATATGTCTAGTCTATTACTTTCAATAGCTTCAATATATACAATCAATCAGTATTAATTGCTTCAATAAATACAATCAATCAGTATTAATTTTTATTTGTCAGTACATTAAAAGTATAAAAATAAAGATAAAAAATGATTTAAAAGTTAATTTTAGGAAGACGAGTATAACACTACTGTAAAAATATCAATTACTGAATACTTCTGCTCGTTATTTGGTGCAATTAATGCTCTCCATGGAACAAAAGAAAACATAAAAGAAAAAAAACGTGATGAGATTAATATGTAATAGTATATGCAAATTAGAAAACTGCACCGTTTCAGGTGATTGCGATTGTGATTTTTGTTGCTGAAGAATAAGCAAAAAGGGAGTACACTGTGCATAATAATGACATGATTGAAGGCAACACAACATATATAATTCATATTGGGTTGGGTTGGCTTGGCTTGGCATGTTCTTATCGCTTCCTTCCCTTCATTGTCCACCTCACAAGCCAGTGTCACAGTAGAAAGCATTAAGCCTTTTCTCAAACCTTAATTTCTTTGCCCGGCCGTGCAGGATTCAACCCTTTCCTCGTGAAACTCATTATCAATCTTAATTAATTTGCTTGCGTTCCACCAACCCGATCATCTCATGGAAGATTATTAGTCACTCTTCTAACTGTCACGTCATATTTTATATATTATTTATATAAATAGTAAATTCATAACTAATACGATAAATTCGGTGTGAGTCTTAGTTGAGACCGAAATTTTTTTATAGAAATAATTAAAGTTTTTTATTTAAATATAATTATGTTAATTGCCTAATTAATAAGATAAGTCACATCATATGGTATATTTTCATTGTGAATTATCCCACCATTACTCGAGTGAAATGTATGTGAATGTATCCTTAGACCCCACGTGCAACCGCCTAAATGGTTGGACGATGATCCGATTAGGTGTGTTTAAATAAAATTTAAACCATTAGTGTAGTCCATAGAGAGTCTATCATATGGCATTAATGGAGTACACAACCGCACTAAGGTTAAAATTAATCTTGATTTTTTTAATTATGAAATGCTAATTAGGAGTAATCTCTCTTGATCATCAAGATTTACCCATTTGTTATTGAATGACTGTTATAGCCTTCAGTTCACAACCAGTGAGCCTTGCTCCAAGAGTTGAGGGTTCTCCGTTGCCGTTCTTGTCGGGCCTATTATTGAGTCATCGACAATGTGAAGTGAGTGCCACGTCAGTAACTTTAACTGGTTGTGACAAAAAAAGATGGACAATATTGTATTTCCAGCAAGAAGAAGCTTATCCAAAATCAGGGGGCGATTGGAATATACAACTTTTAGGCGGGTTGTAGACTTGTGTATAGTTGGAACTTGGATTGCTTTTGTCAAGAAAAATAAAATCACCCAAATGAGGTGAAACGCTGGCATATATCACGGATCTAATCTATCCACGTAAACTAATCAAAAACTACTACTACTACTTACCATTAATTACTTCTCATCCCTTTAAAAAAAAATGGCAAGAAGTATCGTATGTATATTCAATATTCAATTGAAACGCTACCATTAATTTATCAACACAAAAATGATAAGGAGTATCGTATGTATACTTCTCATCTCCTTAAATTAAATACAAAAATAAATCATATGTATATAATGCATATTCTTGGGTCGCCAAATCAATTGAATATTTAATATATGATGAAAATTTTCAAAAAAAAATATCTCATAAAAAATACTTAAATAAACACGAGAAAAGAATTGAGAAACAATTCCTATAGAAAAAACTGATTGTTTAATCCTTTTCATGATTTTTCCTATTTATGGCTAAAAAACAATTAACCAACTAATATTTATTTTGGAGTGTTTCCTTATTTTACCCCCTCTATATATAGTCTCGTGTTTATCTAAGCAAAAATTTATTACTACTATTTTAGTGGAAGAAGATCAGCTTTGGTAGCATCCACATCGGCGTGATTTCGATGGGTGCGCACTACCACCGTTAAACATTCCTGCGCAAACCACACCCACACCAGCAAAATACACAACTATACAATACAAAACACGCCATTCTCTTTTTCCTCTCGTTTAAAAAAAAAAAAAAAACTCAGCTGCTACAATACCAGACTACACGATCCTTCGTTTTGAGTTCTCCGTTCTCCATATCTATATAAACTACTACCTCCTCATCCACTTCTCCCGTAACGTTACCTTTTTCCTTTTTGGTTTTCCGATATTTAACTTTCGGTTTCGTTCCGCTCCGGTTGCTGTTTATCGCTCCCTTATCAATGGTGGTTATGATGGATGATAATGAGAGTTGCGGGAGCAGGGTGCACGAGACCACGGCATCGTATTCGGCATCGCAACAACAAGGACGGAAACATAGGCAGAAACTGGAGGTGTTCAATGAGATTCTCAGTCGTCTTAAAGGATCCAACACTGAGGAAGCTAATACCCCAGGCTTCGACGACGAACTCTGGGCCCACTTCAACCGACTCCCTACACGGTATCGTTTCGTATTCCGACTCCCCACTATCCGACAGTTTCTTCTTCTCGTCGAAATCTGTATTTTTTTTCTCTTCTGATGATGTGATTTAGTGGTATAGTAAATTAGTAAAGTAATCTGAACTAATTACTTGGGATTTTGTTTTTAAGTGTGCGGTTCTATGTGATGTAGATATGCGTTGGATGTGAATGTGGAGAGGGCAGAAGATGTGCTTATGCACAAGAGATTACTGCATTTGGCTCACGATCCTGCTAATAGGCCTGCTATTGAAGTCCGGCTTGTCCAGGTTTACTACTGTTTATGTGCTTTTGAACTTTACGGTGTGTGGAAATTGCGATCGATTAGTCTTTTCGAATTCAATCGTTCTTCCAAATGCTTGTTATGGGGGTGTTACAATTTGTGATTCAACCTGCAGGTTCATCCTATTTCTGATGGCAATTCAGCTGATTTTACGGCTCCAGACTCAGCCAGTAAACCCGTCCAAAGTACTAGACAGAGGTGTGTTATATTGTGGCCATTTGGTATCTTTTTGGACTACGTTTAAGATTAATTAACCTGATTTAACCTCTCATCTTAATCCTGTGATTTTTTATTGCGATGCTGACATTTGTTGTGGTCTTTTAATGATCAGTATACATCCGCCACCTGCATTTGGTTCTTCACCTAATCTCGAAGCACTTGCACTGGAAGCTAGTAAGTTTGAAGATCAAGATAGTGACAATTCTGTGCATGCGAATTCAATGTTCTCCCGGTAATTATCTGATCTGCATTCTGCTGGTTAGGGTTTACTAGTATCTGTTTGTGACTCTGTGGAGCCTTTGTTAATAAACTCTTTCTTTTTTTCTTATCACCAAGCATTTGATCTAAAGTCTGATTAAAATCTAAGAGTTGCATGATTTTAGTCCTTGAAGATTGTAGAATGATGGCGTTTCTCCTTTTTCCTAACCAGTATAATGACACTCCATCTGATTAAATAGGCCATCTTCTGTTTTACTGAAACTCATGCACTAGTTTTATGTTGATTGCTCATTACTTCCAATGAATTGTGTTAACCATGCTGCTTCCATTGTGTGTGTGGGCACCCTTTTATAAATCTGGACGGTGAATCTTATTTGTTGTTGATGTAGGCCCATGCATGAAATTACATTTTCAACTGATGACAAGCCAAAACTCCTAAGTCAGGTAAAGGCTTTTGATTGTTTCTAATTCTTAAGCACTGTTTTGTGAACTTGGAGAAGCATTAGATACTGGTTCTTCTTTCAATATATCACATTCTTGGTATCTAGCTAAGTGAACAACTGCCAACACATTTTGGGATGCATTTGGATTGTTAATTTTATCATCAGGCAGCAATCATGTTGCATTCCAAAATAGCTACTACTATTCGTTGTTAGCCTGACAATGCTCATATATATACATTGTAAATTGAAAGTAGGCACTTGAAGCACTTGCTTGTAGTATGTAGTTTAATATAATGAAGTTGCTAGTTAGTGTACATGTGTAGAGAGTGTTGATGGTCTTTGTGATGCTTATCCATTAGTGTTGTCCTTTCTGTTGCACAAAATATACAGTTGACTGCCTTACTCGCTGATATTGATTTGAACATACAAGAAGCACACGCTTTTTCCACAGCTGACGGCTACTCCTTAGATGTCTTTGTTGTTGAGGGTTGGCCGTATGAGGTACTTGCCTTTTTCACCATTTAGGGATATGGCTTCGTGTTAGTTATGAACCTATTATTGAGATCAATAAAACACGTTTCACAGATATATTACTCAAAATTTTCAGGAAACTGAGCAGCTCAGAACTGCACTGGAAAGGGAAGTTCTTAAAATCGAGGTAATTCCTTTCTTACTTGGTCTGTAACTGATGCACTGGGGATGTGAACTGCTGATGTATTTTGCAACAATGAATCCTGGAAAATGGCTCTAGGTTTCCGTTCTTACATTGTGAAATGCTGGTTCCACACGTGTCTTGTAGTTTGTTTGCAATGAATATTGTGTTCCTTTTCATCTTTTTGATGTTTATGCACTAATGTTTTCATCACCAATGAGTTTATTACCCAGTTGTAGTCCTTGCAAAGTAGGAAGAAAGTGGGTCTTCAAGTCTTAGCTTGACATCCTACGAACCAAAACCTGAATCTTTTCACTGTGTCAACTGACTATTACTTTACTGTACTTTTGGTTGCGTTTTGTGGTTTCATTTGCTAGTTTCTTGTTTAGAATAACATTCTTAGTTCTCATCTAATTATAATTCTGTTGTCTGACGTCACAGTCTTGGTCTAATCATCAGTCACCATCTCCCACTAGTGAGCATCATCAGACCAGTGTTGAATGCAGTCCGGATCATGTGACTATACCCAATGACGGTGATGTTTGGGAAATTGATCCTAAATATTTGAAGTTTGAGAACAAAGTCGCATCTGGATCATATGGTGATCTGTAAGTTAACTCTATGTGGATTTTGGACACGGGTGTTGTTTTTTGTTTGACGTTTCATTAACTGTTCCATCATTTATTTTTTAGGTACAAAGGGACATACTGCAGTCAGGAAGTAGCGATTAAAGTTCTCAAGCCTGAACGCGTAAATTCAAATATGCAGAAGGAATTTGCTCAGGAAGTGTATATAATGAGGTTTGTCTCTTATAATGTCTTTAGCTGATTTTTATACATATGCTGCAGGAATTTGTCTGGATTGCAGAAGCATATACCTGCTCAATATATAGGTTTGACCTATGTGTTTGTGTTTTCATATTAGCTTTTGTGAAATTGCAGAAAAGTTAGACACAAGAATGTTGTTCAATTTATAGGTGCATGTACCAAGCCTCCAAGCTTGTGCATTGTGACAGGTAAACGCTGGAGGAAATTTATTCTTAGGTGAATAGTACGTGCATTATTTTTCCATACAAATTCCTTTACTTCTTTTCAATTTTTTCTTCTTCATGTTAGTTTGTTGTGTCTTAATTCTCTTTCTTTCTCTTGGATAGAATTCATGTCTGGAGGAAGTGTATATGACTATCTACACAAACAACGGGGGGTTTTTAAACTACCAACCGTAATTAAAGTAGCAATAGATGTTTCTAAAGGAATGAACTACTTGCACCAAAATAATATAATCCACAGGGATTTGAAGGCTGCAAATCTTCTCATGGATGAAAATGAAGTAAGATTCTCCTTTGACATTTCTATGTGTGTGTTTCCGTTCCTCCTTCCCTTATTTTGGAGACGCCTTTTCTTCTTTTTTCTTTTTCTTCTTTTCAAGAAAAAAAAACTTCCATCATGTCCAAGTTAGCTCTTCTCCTCTG
The DNA here is from genome assembly GCA_963691705.1 of Viola odorata. NCBI lineage: Eukaryota > Viridiplantae > Streptophyta > Magnoliopsida > Malpighiales > Violaceae > Viola > Viola odorata. Next base: position 54,904,121 of record OY829543.1, on the reverse strand, counting down.
CATGCTTCTTTTCCTTCTGTTTCTATTGTGTTGTCATTAAGGCATGAGTCACAACACCTGATGAATGCTTTGTGCTCTGGATAATAACATGCATATCTATAAGGGAAAAAATGTATTTTACTATCTGCATTTCAGGTGGTTAAAGTTGCTGATTTTGGGGTTGCCAGAGTGAAAGCTCAAACTGGAGTAATGACTGCCGAGACTGGGACATATAGATGGATGGCTCCTGAGGTACAGCTTCAAGCATGCCACCTTCTTTACGTGAACAATATTTCATATATATCTACCATAAACGCTTACTAGCGAGAGTGGATAGAGAAAAAGAGTGTACATGAGGAAAGTTGTTGTGAAGCTGTGGCTAGCTGCACTTGTTTGGCAACTTATATGTTTTTTCTTTATAAACTCCTTCCTGCAATAGTTATCATGCATCTTCTAATTGTTTGTTCAGTTTCACACCATTTCCTTACAATAGTTCTTTTGCATTGAAGGTCATAGAACACAAGCCTTATGACCACAAGGCTGATATCTTCAGTTTTGGAGTAGTTTTATGGGAGTTGTTGACAGGAAAGGTATTGTTCAGTCTTCAAATCCCATTTTATTGAAAATATTTGTTCTTTAACTTGATAGTTTTTTGCACATTTGACTTGCCAGCTTCCATATGAGTATCTAACCCCATTACAAGCAGCTGTTGGTGTGGTCCAAAAGGTAACGCGTTCTTCGACTCAGGAGCATCTGTCCAGATACATCTTGGTTAGCAGTATCTTATTACTTTCGTTTGCATGGTTTCAGGGCCTACGGCCTACAATCCCAAAGAACACTAATCCAAAACTTGCTGAGCTACTCGAGAAATGCTGGCAGCAAGATCCAGCTCTCAGACCAGACTTTTCCGAGATTATAGAAGCCCTGATACAAATAGCAAAGGAGGTAAGTCTTGCACTGATAGAAAATTAGATGGCCTAATTTCTTTACTTGAACCATTGCATTTTCAATTACTTCTTGGCTTCATTTTCCTGTGCAAGCTGTAAATTTTGACTTCTTTTTAATACAGGTTGGTGAGGATGGTGAAGGGCGGAAAGACAAATCGGGGGGATTCCTCTCAGTCCTGAGACGAGGTCACCATTGAAGTAGATCATAACCAGAGCATAGGGTTTAATTGCTGTGAACCATTTTTAATGCCTCAATCAAATACTGTACAGTATTTATTTCTTCAAATAATCAAGTATTTTATTCTTTTTTATCATCTATTTATTTGTCGGTGGTTAATCCATTTTTAGACAAGCTACTAATCAATACAAGCTTAGATGAGCTCTGTAACTTGTCAGCATATGTTGGGCCGTATAACAAAGTGATTTGAATTTTATTTTTCTAGTCCTGATCTGCACAAAATTGGACTAGTCATCGTTTCTGGAAAAAAACTTCTCTAAAAGAGGCGTATCCTAAAAAAATTCAAAAAGATGCATCCGTGGTTTAGTAAAAGATGGGTATCCAAAATTTCAAAAAACGTACGTATCTGAAAAAGACGTCGTAAATCAAACTTAAACTGCCGTATACAATTTCCAAAAGAATTATATTTTGCGTCCTTTTTAAAAAGACATCCTAAACTATCCTTAAATTTTCGTATATATTTTTAAAAAGATTTTATTTTCGAGTGTTTTATTTTTAAAAAAGACATCATAAAATTATTCTTCAACTTTCGTATATATATTTAAACTTAAACTTTGAAAAGGACGTCCTCAACTTCTTATACTTCAAATGTTATCAAATTTTGAGGAAACTATTAAAGAGTGCTTTAATTCGTTTCCTATTAAAAAATACTTTAATTCGTTATAGTGGTTCGCACTAGAAATTAGTATAAAGAATTTTTTTATTCTACTTAAAAATAAATAAAATTCTTTAACTTACTTGCATTGAAGCAAAACATGAAAAGTCCATTTTTTATTAAAAAAAAAAAGAAAAGAAAAAAGAAAAAAGAAAAAAGAAAAAAACCTGAACAAAGAGATTCTCAGTTCCACATTCCTTTCTTTGGTCAACTCTTTCAATCTCCTCCTCTAACTTTGTCAGGTTTTTTCTGTTTCCTTTTTTAGTTAAAACTTTTTCATGATGGTAATGAAACGCTCCTGTTTGTCGCTTCTGAGAAAGTTCTGACAAAAAACAGAACATGGGAAAACATTATACTAATTTCCTGAATTCATCACATGATTCCTATGAACATCAAACACGATAAATCCTTAAATTTGAACATCAAAAGATGGAGTTCCCATCGGCAATTGGAAAATCATTCAAATCTCATGACAGCTACAAGCACAAAAGCATCGACGAGTCTGGTGCCAACAACGAAAAGCTCCCCATCCTTTTGGGGAATGAGGTGATTGTTAAGGTGGATGCCAGTGATAACGACAGAGTCGGAAGAGAACCCAGTTTCGGTTACCAGAAAAAACGAGGGACGGAGCAACCACCACCGCCATCGATGGTGATTCGCGAGTTCTTGAACGAGCAGAGGGGACAAAATGGGGAAGTTTCATTCCCAATGGAAGAAGTCAAACCAGAAGAATTAAAACACGAATCCTATCCTTATTCTGTGCGGAATTTACCACCTTCCCCTGACTCTCCAAGCAAGATGTCCTCAAGGGAAATCCGGGTGTCTTTCGAGCCCACTGAATCAGAGTCGTTTAGAAGAAGATACAAGGATGATTATGGGTCTTCCTCGCCGGATGAGAAACGAGAAGAAGTTTTGAGGTGCTCATCGAACAAATCGTTTAGGAGACAACCCAGTCGTCAGTTAAAACCAAACAAAACAAAATCAAGGCTTCTAGACGACGAGAGTCAGGGGGCAATGTCAGGGCCGATACCTAAATCAGGACCGATAAGATCAGGGATGATGGGGTGGGCAACTGATGATGAGGATGAGGATGATCCGCTAGATGACGAAGACATACCAGATGAGTTTATGAAGAACAAATTTAGTCTGCTGACTTTGCTTCAATGGTTGAGCTTGATTATCCTCGTAGCTGCACTGGCCTGTAGTCTTTCAATTCCTTCTTTAAAGGAGAAATCTTTATTGAACCTTGAGTTGTGGAAATGGGAGGTTCTTCTGCTAGTTTTGATATGTGGGAGGCTTGTTTCGGGGTGGGGGATTCGATTGATTGTGATATGTATCGAAAGGAATTTCCTTCTGCGGAAGAGGGTTCTGTATTTTGTTTATGGATTGCGAAAGGGAGTTCAGAATTGTTGCTGGTTAGGGCTTGTGCTGCTTTCCTGGCATTTATTGTTTGATAAGAATGGTGCAAACCGAACAGCAGGCATAGATTTTCTAAATTATTTGACTAAAATCTTGGTGTGTTTCTTGGTGGCTAGTTTCATTTGGTTACTCAAGACTTTAATGGTCAAGGTGCTTGCTTCTTCATTCCATGTTAGCACATACTTTGATAGGATTCAAGAATCTATCTTCAATCAGTATGTGATCGAAACATTGTCGGGTCCTCCCGCGATTGAAATAAGCCAATCCCACGAGGCCTTGATGAGGAGGAATGCTGAGATTCGCGCATTGCAGAAGGCTGGGGCGACCCTACCTCCTGGTTTCAAGATAGATGATCCTCCAAGTATGGTGAAAGATTTCAAAGCCAAAACCATCAAAATCTCCACCCAAAGGTCCAGCAGGAAGGGAGAGTCCAAGAGGGGAGAGTTAAAGAGGGGAGAGTCAAAGATGGCGGATGACGAGATTGCCATTGATCACTTGCACAAACTAAACACCAAGAATGTTTCGGCATGGAATATGAAGAGGTTGATGAAATTTGTGCGGCACGGTTCATTATCCACTTTGGATGAGCAAATACATGGTTCGACTTTGGGGGATGAATCTGCCACACAAATTCGAAGCGAATTAGAGGCTAAAGCTGCTGCAAGAAAGATCTTCTACAATGTATCTCGTCCTGGATCAAAGTGAGTCTCTCACGAAATCACCATCACTGCATATCTAACCTTTTATCTACCAACCACTATACTATGATTATCTAATGGCAAAGACAAGATCTTAGACAAAATAATCTACTCATTACTTGATTGAAGGTACATCTACTACGAGGATTTATTGCGGTTTCTAGGAGAAGAAGAAGCCCAGAAAACAATGAGTTTCTTTCAAGAACAACCTGAAATCAGCAGAATCAAGAAGAAAACTCTCAAGAACTGGGTGGTAAGAACTAAGAACTACCTGAAAACTACTATGATGTCTCATGTTGTGAATGGAATGGAATGATAACCATGGAAAGAAAACAAGTATTAAATTTGTTGTGCAGGTGAATGTTTTCAGGGAGAGAAGGGCACTTGCTTTGACATTGAATGATACCAAGACTGCTGTAAACCAGCTCCATAGAATGATTAACATAATTGTTGGCATTATCATAGTTGCCATCTGCTTAGTCATTCTCCTCCAAGCCGCTGCCAGCAAAATCTTCGTTGTCATTGGCTCGCAACTTGTTGTTGTGTCCTTCGTTTTTGGGAACACTGCCAAGACATTGTTTGAATCTATCATCTTCTTGTTCGTCATTCATCCATTCGACGTGGGCGACAGGTGTGAGGTGGATGGATCAGCGGTGAGTGTACTAGAATTGCAGGCTTCTTTTTATGGTGTACTAATAATACCACCCCACCAATGTTGGTGTTTGAAAACATTGAATTTTGCAGCTGATCGTGGAGGAGATGAACATCATGACCACCTACTTCTTGAGATCTGACAATTTGAAGGTAGTATACCCTAACAGTGTTCTAGCTAGTAAGCCCATTGGCAACTTCTACCGCAGTCCTGACATGGTTGAGATTGTGGAGTTCTACATCCATGTCGCCACTCCATTGGAAAAACTTGCTGATATGAAACAAAGAATCACTAGGTCAGTTAGTTCGCATTTCAAAATTACCTGTTACCATCACTTTACTCCTTAGCAGACCAGTATGGCGCGATCAGGCCTGAAAAATGATCTTTGTTTACGAATCCTCCTCTGCTTTTATGCAGCTACATCGACACCACGAAAGATTTCTGGTATCCAGGTCCTACAATTATGATCAAGGATGTGATGGGTATGCAGAGGATGAAGATCGCGATATGGACGAGACAGAAAATAAACTACCAAGACGTGGACGCAAGATACATTAGGAGAAGTCTTTTGATAGAAGAATTGCTCAAAATATTCAAGGATCTTGACATAGCTCGTTTATGGCCCATTGATATCAGTGTTCGCAGCTTGCCTTCCAAATCTGCATGTGCCATTCCCTAGGCCTAGACAGGATGCCATACCATACCAATACCATGCCAATCCCAATTTTTTTTTTTCATTACGTATCATTATATCATCCAATCCCTTTTTTTTTCATTATCTATCATTAGGAAGGTTTCATTAATGGATTATATATATTTTTTGGTTTTTGAGTTGTCCTTTCAGCCTTTTCGAGTAGAAAATTGATCTCGTTCGAGCATTGTCTTACCTCAAAGTGAACAGCTCTCTACCTGGTTTGCTCGACAATGGGTTTATATATAGTCAGGGGCGGAGCCTTGAAGGGACCAGGAGGAGCTGCAGCACCCCCAAGCTTTTCAAAAAAAAAATTTAATATATACATTGTTGTTCGGTTCGAGCCGATGATACGAGCAATTTTACCTAAAAATGAATAAAAATTTGAACCGAAATTGCTAAAATGTGGAATAAAATAAAACAAAATAATTAGTATACAGTAAGAGACGAAAAGTTCGCTCTATAGTTCGATAAAAATTCGCTCGTAAGCGATAAAAGTTTGAATATAAGAGATAAAAGTTTAAAAAAACTTAAACCTAACCCAAAACCCAACCCAAATTTTAAACCCAACCCACACCAAAATCCTTTCAATTAAATCCCAAATCCTCATTTCCCAAATCATCACTACCAATAAATTCGTGCCAAACCCAATTCAATCTCTGCCGAAATCCAATCTCTCTATTTAATTCAATTTCTACACCAAATCATCACATATCGATCACCCTCTCAATCTCTCATTCAATTCCAATCCTAAAGTAGAGAACAATTGTAAAAAGTACGTATATTGTGTGAATTCTAATGTATAATTATTATTTTTCTATATTGTCTTCTTATTTATCTTTTTGTTAAATTTATCTAAATATTTGTTATTTAGTGATGGATACAAATACTCTTAAGCATTTTTCCAATTTTTCGTTCAGCTCGCTTACCTTCCCTTTAAAATACTCCCAAAAAATTTTTTCGGGGCGCTGCCTCCGAACCCCCGAACTCCCACACCTCTTGAATACATATCCTAGATCCGTCACTGATCTCGCCCCCCAAACATTGAGGGCAGGATCCGCCACTGTATATAGTCATCCTGCAAAGGCTTGTCTACAAGCAAATTGTATTCCATATTTTGCCTTATACATTTTACAACTTACAAGCATACATTCCTGAGAGCAGGCTGCATAAAGAGGAATGAAACTCGTCTTCGCAAATTGCTTTTTCTACTAAAGGGGGCGTTTTTCCCCTTAAATGGACGTCTTTTTTCCAAAAAAGGCGCGTCTTTCCAACCTCGAAAAGAACCTGCGTTCTTTTCGTCTTTTTTCGTAAAAGCACATACATATATGCACACGCGCGCCGTTTTCCAGAACCTGAAATGCAGCAAACAACAGACACGAGGGAATGGCTCGCGGGCGGAAGTGTGCGGATGGATGGAAAAATTGGAAAAAATAGCATAAAAGAAGAAGAAGCCAACGCATTTCGAATTTGCGAGGGAAGCAGAGAGTGAAGTTAGGATGCGAACGACGAGTAACCTTTCTAGCTTAGTGCACGAACTTCGAGAACGGATAGCAGCTTCTTCATCCACGCCACCCAACAGTACTGGAAGCGATGATGCTCTCGAGTTCAGATTTCGCGCGGTCCTCCCTAATCTCCTCCACGACTACGTCGTCCCTTCTTCTTCCGGTCACACTAAACCCTAACTTCCCCGTTCTCTTTGTTTACATTGGTTTGTAGCTCGATTGGCTCAATTTTTTCGGTTAAATTTGTTGCAGCAAGCGAGAGAGAAGTGATTGCTGTGTTAAAACTGATTTCTCATACTGCGAGGAATTTTCCTGGTGTGTTTTACCATGGGAAGGCCAGTGCTGTACTGCCTGTGATAGGGAGGATATTGCCGTTCTTCGCCGAGCCTGCATTTCGGTCAGATATTTCCTTAATTTCTGCCGTTTCATAATATTGATTGCAAGTTTTTTAGTTATTATCGGCTGAATGTTGCGTTTTATTTCTAGCTCGCGGCATGGAGTGATTTTTGATACTGTTGGATCCTTATTGTCCTTGCTTCGCACTGGAGCACGAGATACTTACTGTCAGTTTTTCATTGATGCCATGCTTGCTGTTGAAGGTATGGAAGGAGCTTTGTGTAAGTGTGGGGAACACCTTCCTATGCGGTAAAAACTGATGTGTGCTTTGCTTATTGACAGATCTTTTGCATGTGGCATCTTATTCTGCTGAAAACCCAAGCATTTTTTATTCCAGTGGAGTGAACTTAAAGTGTTTCTGTATGTCCTTTTCTGGGATTTTTGATGACCCCACTTGTCTCAGTGATCTGCCGGAAAGTAGCAAACCCACTGATGGTGCTGGCATCTTGATCAATGTCATGGGAAAAATGAGGTGGCAACCTTTTGCAACAGGGATAATTAAGCTTCTTAGCAAATGCGTAACTGATGGAACTTTATATGTGGAGGGAATCATCAGTGTCTCCATTGTTTCAGCTGCTTGTTCTCTCTTATGCTACGGAGATGCAGATGTGCAAATGGTGGGTGGCAACATTTTGTTGTGGATAATTGCAGGACACAATAATATAACATCTAATATGTTTGTTTATTCATTTAGCTGTGATGACTTTTGGTTATAATTGTCTGACGTTCAAACTTTTGTGGAAGGCATGCTTTGACTTTGCACGGATAGTCGGATCGGTGATGGATTGTGACATTATTCCTTTTGAGAATATTATTCTGTCAATAGCTGCAATTTTAAGGGAGGACAAAGGTGATCTTCCTTCATCCAGGTATGCGTTGATTACTTTTATTGACAGAAGACATTGCTGGCATTTATGTAAATGGGGAACCCTTACTATTGTCTGGTCCATGTGTATGTGTGTGAAATATGGGCGGGTGGTGGTGCTGCTAATGTCATCCAAGCAACTATGCTAACAACCAGGTACATTTTGCAGGAGCCGGGTTTTTGATTCCTCCATTGGTGTTTGCCTTGATGCACTGCATTCTAGTTGTCCTGATGATGTAATTAAGCTAACAGCTGAAGACCTGATGAATGTTTTTCCCCAGTCAATGTGCAGAACTAAAAGCCAAGAGCTTAAGGTTAGATACACAAACTTGTTTCTCTTTTTTGTGTCTTGTTAGGCTATAGATCTGTTTGAGGCCAAATGAAATTTACTAAAACACTCTAATTTAATAAAAAAATCCCCTTGCTCTTAGGTGGCTTTGTGCAATGCATACACACGGATTGCAAGATCTTGCCCTCCTCATATTTGGAGGCCTGAGTCTCTGGTACATCTTCTTTGCGTGCCAGAACCATGTTCTTCCTTGATTGATTGCTTTCGGGTTATTGTGTCTATTCTTGGTCCTGATAAGGTTGGAGGGAGGGTGAAAAGTAACCGTGGTGAGGGTTTGTCACTGTCAAATGGCATACCAATAGAGAATTCAAGGGTTGGAGAAAAGAGGCATATCCAGGATGTAGATAGCATCATGATCAAACGACGTAAGGTAGATAAAGATACTATGGCTTCTGATCCTGTTGTTCTCAAGGAGTGCATCTCAATGCATATAGTTAATTTCAAAAGAGAAGAAGAATATGCAGATTATATGCACACCACGCTTCTTTCTTTTCTTGAACGTTTGAGACCACCTGTTAAACCTGATTCCTTAAGACCAGATGTTGTGTTAACAGCTCTTGGCATGCTCTGTATTGCTTTCTGTAGATACCCAACAACCACTCTGTCAATCTGCATCTTTCAGCAGATGCTTGCATGGATCCCGTGGATATGCGATCAGGTATGATTAAGTTATTAAGTTCTCATCTAGCTGTCAATTTCTTTCGGTTATTGATTGGGATTTACCTTTTGTAGGATGGGCAAGGTAGCTCAATCTCGCTTGATATTTCCATGTACCTGGAAGGAATTCACATGTTATTGTTTATGCAAAGTAAGAAAATAAACTCCCATCATGACAGATTGTGAATATTCTCGTTAATTATCTTCTTAATGTTTGATTTCTGCTATCTCTACATGTATGTTGCTATCCAATTTGTCGCTCATGAGGTTAATTTTTTGTCGTCAGACACTTTTCTTTTGGAGGAAAACAAGCCTTTCCAAAGTCCTGGTGATGATAGAGATCTTATACAGACTATGCTTAAGCTCCCCTGGACTCATTCTCATGTCGTCACACATCCTCTGAAAACAAAATGTCTCTCTCTCCAGCTAGTCTCTAAGCTTGGTTCTACTTTGAAAACAGAACATGCTTTGGAAGTCCTGGATTTGGGTCTTAATGATGGAGCTGAAGAAGTTAGGATTGAAAGCATAATTTCTATGCCGATCACTGTATTCTGGTCTGGTCTCAAGGTGCTCTCAGAAATGTTCAAAAGGCTGGAGTAAGTGGAGAATGCAATATAATTCTCTTTATTTTTGTTGCACTTGCGTATATGTTCACTATTGTTTGTTAGTTGTTCCTGTAATTACATTACAATATTGATTTGCGGTGTAACAATTGTTGGCTATTGTTTCTCAATCACAGGTTGTTGGCCAGAGAGGAGCATGATAGAGTTAAGAGAATCATTCCCTTATCTCTTGGCTTTTTGTCGTGCTTTTATGGGTATTTTGGTGGTGTTAATGGCTTAGCAAAAGGTGAGTGTAAGTTGATTTTAGATGTCGACGATAAACAATATGGTCTGACTCGGACACTAGATTGCTTAGTGAAAGGATTCTGGTGCTCAAGATGTGACAGAAGGGTTGAACAAAATCATGAGGTATACACAAGAAGTGTACACCTTCCTGATGTCCAAAGTTTTGAAGCCGGATTGAATTCTGATTTCATGCGTCTCTTGTCTTTATTCTTTAAACTTCTATATGATGAGTCTTTAGAAGAGGTTCAAATTGCCTGCGTAAGAATTATTCGACGAATCCTTGTGCATGGGTATGGAGAGACTCTCATTAAAACAAGATCTGAATGGATTCAATGTGTTGAATTTCTACTGCTGAATAAAAAGAAGATGATAAGAGAAGCATTCTGCTCACAGATCAGTTCCTTTGTCAAGGATCATGTATTGAGTTGTTTGTTTCCGGACAGTGATTCATCAAATAAAGCTACAGGGAAGAAATTTTTGGGCATTCTTAAACATGCTTTGTTGGTAGCTGATGACCCACAAACCTTTGAGACTCTTCTGGAATCTTTAGCACAAATTATGATTGCAGTTGATATACGCACTCAAATTTTCTTGTCTTCTCTTATCTTGTTGGTTGATCAGCTTGATAATTCTCATATGACAGTGAGAATGAATGCCTCAAGGATAATACGCAAATCTTGCTTCTTCCATGTGAAAGGAGGATTTGATCAAATCCTTTCAAAGCTTGGTCATATCCGTAATGAGGTGTTTGATTATTTAACTACGAGCCTTGCAAGCCGTCCTACAATGGTGAGAGAGTTTGCAGAAGCTGTTTTAGGTGTTGAGACTGAAAAGCTTATAGAGAAAATGATTCCATTTGTTCTTCCAAAGCTGGTGGTGTCTCATCGTGATAATGGCCAGGCAGTTCACACATTGTTGGAGCTAGCAAAGTGTATGAACACTGATATGGTGCCTCTAATAGTTAATTGGCTGCCAAAAGTTCTTGCCTTTGCTCTGCACCAAGCAGATAGGCAAGAGTTACTCTCTACTTTGCAGTTTTACCATGATCATACTGGTTCTGACAATCAAGAAATATTCTCAGCTGCTTTACCTGCTCTTCTTGATGAGCTTGTATGCTTTCTTGATGGCGGTGATTCATTTGAGATAAGCCAAAGGTATAAGGTGCTGTGCTACATTTATTTAATTTTCTTCTGTTTTGTGTTTGTGGGTGGGTGGGTGGAGAAGGTTGTTAGGTTTACATTTTAACATTTTTTGCTATACATTGATGATTGCATTATGGTGTATAAAATGGGCGATTAGTCTTCTCATCAGTCCTCTACATTTTATTCTTTTGGCAGGTTATCAAGAGTGCCTGACATGATCAAAGAAGTTGCCAGAGTTCTGACAGGTTCTGATGATCTTCCTGGATTTTTGAGGAATCATTTTGTTGGACTCCTAAACAGCATCGATAGGAAAATGCTTCACTCAGAGGATCATTTCCTGCAGACACAGGCCTTGCAACGTATTAAGATGCTAATTGAAATGATGGGCTCTCAGCTAAGTACATATGTGCCAAAACTGTTGGTTCTTCTTATGCATGCACTTGGAAAGGAAGCATTACAAACTGAGGGTCTTTCTGTCTTGCATTTTTTCATCGAGCAATTGGCAAAGAACTCACCATCAAGCACTAAACATATAATTTCTCAAGTTTTTGCTGCTCTTATCCCCTTCTTAGAGAAAGAGAAAGAGAATCCTTCCTGCCACTTGAACAAGGTTGTGAAAATTTTGGAAGAAATTGTGTTAAAAAATAGAACCACCCTGAAGCAGCATATTCATGAATTCCCTCCATTGCCCAGTATTACTGTGCTAATGGAAGTGAACAAAGCAATTCAAGAAGCACGTGGTTCAATGACTTTAAAGGATCAATTGCGAGATGTTGTTAATGGTTTGAATCATGAGAACTTGAATGTAAGATATATGGTGGTGTGTGAGTTGAGCAAGCTATTGAATCTGAGAAGAACAGATATTACAGCTCTGATCATTGGTGAAGGTGCTGCAGACATTGACATTTTGAGCTCTTTGATTATGTCGTTACTAAGAGGATGTGCAGAAGAATCAAGGACTAGAGTGGGACAGCGGCTGAAGTTGCTATGTGCTGATTGTCTTGGAGCATTAGGTGCAGTTGACCCTGCCAAAGTCAAGGGATTTTCATGCCAAAGGTTTAAGATTGAATGTTCCGATGATGATCTCATCTTTGAGTTGATCCATAAGCATCTAGCTAGGGCTTTTAGAGCTGCACCTGATACTGTTGTTCAAGACTCAGCAGCATTGGCAATACAGGAGCTGCTAAAGATTGCAGGTTGTGAGGCATCTCTGGATGGGAATTTTGCTACTTCTTTGTCACAAGACCTGAAGCATAAGAACATTGTTAACAGTACTGGGATGAATACCAGGGGTCAGAGATTGTGGGACCGATTCTCTAATTATATCAAAGAGATAATAGCCCCTTGCTTAACCTCTAGATTCCAGCTTCCAAATGTGGCTGATTCAGCATCTGCAGGCCCAATTTACCGGCCTTCTATGTCATTCAGAAGATGGATATTTTTTTGGATAAAAAAACTTACTGCCCATGCAACTGGATCTCGTGCTAGCATCTTTAATGCTTGTCGGGGTATAGTGCGACACGATATGCAAATAGCTATCTATCTGCTGCCTTACTTAGTCCTCTATGCTGTTTGTCATGGTACTGAGGAGGTACGTCTCAGCATAGCTGAGGAGATCCTATCAGTTCTTCTTGCTGCTGCATCAGACAACAGTGGCAGTGCAGTTTATGTCATCAAAGGTGGCCAAAGTGAAGTTTGCATTCAAGCGGTGTTCACTCTTCTTGATAATCTTGGGCAATGGGTAGATGATTTTGAGCAAGAGCTAGCTCTTTCCCAATCATTGCAGTCTTCAGCCTCTAAGAAACAAGCATTGAAATCAAAGGATCAGAGCTCGATATCTTCAATGGATCAGGATCAACTACTTATGCAATGTAAATATGTTTCAGAGCTTTTGACTGCAGTTCCAAAGCTAACTCTTTCCAGGGCATCCTATCGATGTCAAGCTTATGCAAGGTCTTTGATGTATTTTGAGACCCATGTGCGTGCAAAATCAGGCTCATTTAATCCTGCAGCTGAGAGAAGTGGTATCTTTGAGGATGAAGATGTTTCCTATTTGATGGAGATATATAGCTGCCTGGATGAGCCTGATGGTCTATCTGGGGTGGCTTGTTTACGCAAATCATTAAGCTTACAAGACCAGCTATTGATAAACAAAAGAGCAGGAAACTGGGCTGAGGTTTTAACTTCTTGTGAACAGGCTTTGCAAATGGAGCCAACTTCAGTTCAAAGGCATTCAGATGTCCTTAACTGTTTACTCAATATGTGCCACCTTCAGGCCATGGTCACTCATGTGGATGGTTTAATTTCTAGGGTTCCTCAGTACCAAAAAACCTGGTGTATGCAAGGTGTGCAGGCAGCATGGAGGCTTGGAAGATGGGACTTGATGAGTGAGTACCTCAGTGCAGCTGATGAAGAAGGTTTACTTTGTAGTGGTTCTGAGAGTAATGCTTCCTTTGACATGGATGTGGCAAAGATTCTACAGGCTATAATGAATAAGGATCAGTTCTCAGTTGCTGAGAAGATAGCTCATTCCAAACAAGCTTTGATTGCTCCACTTGCTGCTGCAGGCATGGATTCGTATATGCGGGCTTACCCTTTTATTGTTAAACTTCACTTGCTACGAGAGTTGGAGGACTTCCATGCTCTTCTTGTGGATGACTCTTTCTTGGACAAAAAGTTTCATCTTGGTGATATGGGATTCACTAAATTGGTGGAGAACTGGGAAAGTCGTCTCAGATTTACGCAACCGTCACTCTGGGCAAGGGAGCCTCTTTTGGCGTTCCGAAGACTGGTATTTGGTGCCAGTGGTCTCAGTGCTCAAGTTGGGAACTGCTGGCTCCAGTATGCAAAGCTCTGTCGCTTGGCTGGTCATTATGAGACAGCAAACCGAGCCATTCTTGAAGCCCAGGCTTCAGGTGCATCAAACGTTCACATGGAAAAGGCAAAGCTTCTTTGGAGTACAAGACGTTCAGATGGTGCCATTTCAGAGTTGCAACAAACTTTATTGCACATGCCCGAGAAAGTTGTAGGCTCGGCAGCTAGATCTTCAATTACTAGCCTTTCCTTGGTTCCACTAAACCCCCAACCTTTACTTTCTGAGACACAAAATTTGAGTGAGAATCTAGATATTGCAAAGACTCTCCTTTTGTACTCTAGATGGATACATTACACAGGGCAGAAGCAGAAGGAGGATGTCATAACTCTTTATTCGAGGGTGAGGGAGCTGCAGCCTATGTGGGAGAAGGGATTCTTCTATTTGGCTAAATATTGTGATGAGGTACTTGTGGATGCCCGGAAACGTCAGGAAGATAATTCTGAACATGGTTCTAGGGTAGTGCCATTAGCTTCTAATACTATTTCACCTACAAACACGGAGAAGAGGTGGTGGTATTATGTACCTGATGTACTACTATTTTACGCTAAGGGGCTTCACAGGGGCCACAAGAATCTCTTTCAAGCTCTTCCAAGATTGCTAACCTTGTGGTTTGACTTTGGAAGCGTTTATCAGAGATCTGGCTTGTCATCCAATGAGGAATTGAAAAAAGTTCATGTGAAGGTATAATCAGAACATTATGTGCTTTGAAAGAGAGAAGAATGAATAGCATATCATTACTTTATTTCTATTAATTGTGTTCTACTTCCTGTCTCTTATTGTACATTAGTGCTATTTGGCAGGTTTTGGGAATTATGAGAGGCTGTCTGAAGGATCTACCAACGTATCAGTGGTTAACGGTGTTGCCTCAATTAGTTTCTAGAATCTGCCACCAGAATGAAGACATTGTTAGAGTGGTTAAACGCATCATCACCTCTGTTCTCCGGCAGTACCCACAACAAGCTCTTTGGATTATGGCAGCTGTTTCAAAATCTACAGTCCCTTCAAGGCGGGAAGCTGCTGCAGCGATAATACAAGAGGCTAAGAAGGGGTTCAGCCAGGGGAACAGTGGCAGCAATTTGTTTGTTCAGTTTCCTAACTTGGTTGACCATTTGATCAAGTTGTGCTTCCACCCAGGCCAGTCAAAAGCAAAGACAATTAACATCTCAACTGAATTCAGTGCCTTGAAAAGGATGATGCCATTAGGAATTATCATGCCAATTCAGCAATCTCTTACTGTTAGCTTACCAACCTATGATGTCACTGACTCACTTTCATCTGTAATCTTTTCTGCTATGGACCTCCCAACAATTTCAGGCATTGCAGATGAGGCTGAGATTCTTTCTTCTCTTCAAAGACCTAAAAAAGTACGCAAAGAACTTAAGTAGATATGCTTCCTTTGCTTGTTCAGTATCATTTTTTAGTTTAACTAGCATGTTCAGTATCATTTTTCTAACAACTGCTAACCTGTTTTTGTATCTTCAGATTGTTCTATTGGGCAGTGATGGTATTGAGCGACCATTTCTGTGCAAACCCAAGGATGACCTTAGAAAAGATGCTCGTATGATGGAGTTTACAGCAATGATAAACCGTTTGTTATCCAAATATCCTGAAAGCCGTCGAAGGAAACTTTACATTCGTACTTTTGCAGTGATCCCTCTAACCGAAGATTGTGGTATGGTGGAGTGGGTGCCCCATACTCGTGGACTACGGCATATACTCCAGGATATATATATAACCAGTGGGAAATTTGATAGGAATAAGACGAACCCTCAAATTAAGCGGATCTATGATCAGTGCCAAGGTAAAATTCCAGAAGATGAGATGCTGAAGAACAAGATTCTTCCAATGTTCCCTCCAGTTTTCCATAAATGGTTCGTGACCACCTTTTCTGAGCCAGCTGCTTGGTTTAGGGCTCGGGTTGCTTATGCTCACACTACTGCAGTTTGGTCAATGGTTGGGCATATCGTGGGCCTAGGGGATCGGCATGGTGAAAACATTCTATTTGACTCTACCACAGGTGATTGTGTTCACGTTGATTTTAGTTGCCTGTTTGATAAAGGCTTGCAATTGGAGAAGCCCGAGTTGGTCCCATTCAGATTAACCCAGGTAAAGAAGGATTTTTGTGGTGTTATTGTTCTTGTTTTGTTAAGTTCCTGCAGAACAACAATGTACTGCTAGATCATAGTCTGTAAAAGAGTTTCCTTTTTCTCGATGTTTGTTTACGCAATGTCCATGGGTAGTCTTTAAAATTTAATAGTTTTGGATTACTTCTTGGCGCGCGAGTTTCCTGGAACTGGTTTTCTTATCTCATGTTACTGCTCTACCCATCTTGCAGAATATGATAGATGGCTTGGGAATAACTGGCTATGAGGGCATCTTCTTGCGTGTCTGTGAAATCACACTTTCAGTTCTGAGAACACACAGAGAAACACTGATGAGTGTTCTCGAAACTTTCATTCATGATCCTCTTGTTGAGTGGACAAAATCTCACAAATCCAGCGGGGTAGAAGTTCAGAACCCTCATGGACAGGTTTCAGTCTTCCTCACTGTTTTCACCTTGGCCATCGTTGTAAGATTTGTACTTAATACCAATATTAGTAGTTGTTAAACCTAACTGTGGTGTATTGCAGCGTGCCATTAACAACATTGAAGCAAGACTGCAAGGAGTGGTTGTTGGCGTTGGGGCAGCACCATCTTTGCCTCTTGCTGTAGAAGGTCAGGCTCGCCGCTTGATTGCAGAAGCAGTGGCGCACAAGAATCTCGGGAAGATGTACATATGGTGGATGCCTTGGTTTTAGGAGTTTCTACAAAATTCATGTTATTGAAACTGGACTAAAACCGTATCCTTTACATGATCATAGCGGAGGATGTTGAAGAATTCGACTCGGGCAACTCACGTGTTTGCCTTTACCATTGATGATGGTTTTTTGCTACCTCAAAGGAATTCCCGTCCCTTGTTGGCTCCACCCTTTCTTTTAATGTAACCATAACACCGCTTTGCTATTACAAGTTGAAGACTCGAAAAATGGGAAATGGAGAGGAAGGCAGGCCACGAAATAGAGACCTTTTTGACTTGTTGAAAATTGTTTTGTTTAGTTTGGCAATCACATTTTCAATTCCTTAAATGGCTATAAAGGGAGCTATACGTGAGCAATACATATGATTAGCCTACTACAATAATGGAGGTGTTTCTGGTAAAATCATATATTCTACTTTTTATAATTGATTCTTATCTTTTCTTGGATATTTGTGCACTGGAATGAAAATTTTTAAATTCAAGATTATTAATCTCTCAGGTACTATGGAGAGGGAAAAAAAGGAAATCTAACTAATTAAAAAAGTAACTATTTTTATTACTTAATATTCAGGATTAATAACCTTTTTTACTCGTATTTGATCACTTTTCACATTTCATTTCATGTGTGGAAAAATGAAAGGATTCTATATAATTTTAATACATTTGGAGAGCCAACAAGAGTACCCAAATACAATAAAACTAGTATGAAAGTAGGGTGAATTATGTGTAATTTTTTCGCATGCTATTTCTTTATTATTATATTTACTCTCCTGCTACAATATTGCATATCAATTATACAAATAACAAAATAACAAATGAGACGAGAGCGTTGAACTATTCCTACCAAATCACTAAAGTCATATAATTGCTAACGAATATTGTCATAGTTAAGTGCTAACTTGTTACTTAATAGTGATGCGAGTGAAAAAGAAAATAAATAAGTTGATATTTTCCTAGATAAGAAAAGACCATTTCTTGATGTAAGAAAAAAAATTGTGATGGTAAGCAATACCATTAAGCTCGTTCATCCTTATTTATTAAATTATATAAAATGCAATATAAGATAAAAGTAAACTCGTAAACATATACTGAGTGTGTTGATTTCTCTAGTATTGGAAGATGATTATATCTTTTATTATGAACTTATGTCATGACGATTTTCTAAATGAATCGATACATACATTTTAAAGTTTTTCACTAGTAAAATTGTAGTATTTTAAGAGTTAATTCAAGATTTCAATAACTATGAATGTAACAAGGTTTCTTTTATCATTTGGGCTTCACAAGAGTTTCAATTTCTGGGCCTAACAAAAGCATGGGCCACGCTCCAACAATAAAGAAAGGGAAATGACAATTTAAATCTATATGAACAATTATCTTCGGTGGTATCCCTAGATAATATAAGCATCACTTATTCTAGTTAGTGTGTCGGGTTGTTTCGGGTCTCCAATAATATATAGTATATATATTTTCACTGGTATTGTTGCTTTTTTATAAAATAATTGATTATATTATAATATTAATAATTTGAATTTATAACTTATATCATAAAAAAGATAAAAGATACACATTGTTATTAATTGTTTATATGCATTCACTTGATGCTTATATATTTAAATAAATTAAAATATAACCTAGTGAAAGTATAATAATTAATCTTTATGAATACTAATGAGACATTTGTGAACACTTATATATAGAATTGTGTGGCTTTTTCGTATGATTGAAATTCAATTCTTCCAAATTTTATAATTTATATAATATTTCTAATTAATTCAATTTAATAGTTGAACCCAAAAAATTAACTTATCTAATCAATAATTTTCATAAAAAATAATATAAAATTATTAAAAATACATTTCCAACAAAACAATCTTGGTTAGCAGGGTTGCTTTGGCGGGCTATTTCTCGCGGAATTGGATGCATCAATATTATTTCTCGGGTGGAGTCTGACGTGTCAGCAGCACAGAAGCGTACAGTAACCACTTTCCACCCCTTATTGCTCCTTTCTTCTCCTTCTTTGATAAATAGACTAATAATAATTAACATGTTTTGATTTTCTAAAATAAAAAAGAAGAAATAACCCACAATTCTTTTCTTTGGAATACCAATATTAGAGGTTTATTTCCTATTTTTTACGGCTTATCGCTTGCTTATTTGAATAGATAATTAGAAAAGAAAACCGGTACAAAGTAGAAAGAGAGTTTTCTTTTTTAGGAATGGAAATTAAATTGATCAGTTGTAAATGATAAGATTTTGATGCCCTTTTTCTTATTGTTTATATTACTTCTTAACCACAAACTTCACATTCTTCCCGTTTTAGTCAAAAAAAATCATTTCCAGAAATGGAATATTAGTATTTAATACTATTATTTTCTCTATTTGTTTTTCGAGAAGAGAACTAATTATAAAATGTCCAAACTACCCCTATTTCTACGCACTAAACACTTGACACGCATCCGCGCCAACGCACCCCAACCAGCACGACGCTGATCACAAAACAGAAAAGGGTATTTTAGTCATTACAAACAACCTGAAAATCACTGGTTAGCGAAATTCTCGAGGAAATTCAGGGGAAAGACAACACTAATTAAAAAAGGCGAAGGAGCTGGAAAACTTTTCCAAACACACTCCACGCGCGTGACGCTGGCAGTCCAACTTTGGCCCGTTCGACAAAAAGCCAACTCTCCAAGTCAGTCTCTCAGCTGCGTGGCGCTTTCTCTGCTTCCCCCTCCTCTCGCTGTCCGGCCCCTCAACCTGGCCTGCAAGTAGATGAACCTCAGCAGATCCCTCACTCCGTTGGCCCCACGCGCGCAAGCATACTTCGTCCTGCTAAGGTAAACTTCAACTACGATTCTTGGATCTCAGACCATCTGTTAAGGTAGGAGTAGACCAGTTGATTGTACTGATTTTGCATGTTTTGGTCGATCAGATTGCGATTCTGTACTATCGTTATGGATGGTGAGATGACTAATTGAGGAACCTTTTGCGGCGGAGGCGGAGGCTGCGGTGGTTGTGGTTGTGGTTGGAAAGATGGATTCGAGCCACGCGGCGGTTCACCCAGTGAAAGATCCTCCGACGATGGACGGTGGGAACAATAACAACAACCAACCCCGTTTTTAATGTATGGCATGACCGTAATTATCTCCAAACCTAGTGTCAGTTACCTAGACCACCCTATAAAAACACCCAACCATTCTTCTACCATTCCTCACATCAGAAATTAAAATCTCGGCAAATTTCATTAAGCCCGTGACACCTCTCCTCCCCTCCTCTCTCTCCCTCTGATAGGGTTGCGATACAGCGGCTGTGAAGGATTCTCTTCTAAACTCAAAGATCTGTTTTTTGATTCGGTAAGCGTCTGATTTACATGCGTTTCTTTTAGATTGTTAGATCTGTTTTTTCAATTTTCATGATGAAACCTCTAGGCATCCTATATGTTTCAAAATTATTTAATTTGTATTTTGGCTGCTGAGTTTGTTTGTTTGTTTGTGGTTTTGAATACGTTTTCTTTTATTATGATACAGATTAGCAGTTGTTTTTCTTTTCATTATGCCTGCGAAAAAAGAAATAATTTTTATTAATTTTACATACAGATTTTTGCATTTTTGCATTTTTGCATTTTTGCATTTTTGGTAACCGGTTACTGAATTGGAGCAGAGTAACAGAAATGGCAAGTAGACCTCTGCTACTCCTAAGGGCACCGTCAAACTACTTCATCATTAATCCTCAGCGACCGATTCTTCATCAGAATAATAATTTTACTCGGAAATTTTCGGCGAACCCAGAAAATGGGTCACCGCTAGAATCACGAGATTTGACTCGTTTGTCAGAAACGGCTCGCATCACTCTCACCCCACAAGAGGTTTTTTCTTTTCTATTCCCATTTCCGTGTTCTGTATAAACAATGTTATTGATATTCTTTTTTTGTGTACTCTTTCGATTTTCAGGTTGAAGAGTTTGCTCCTAAAATTCAACAAGTGATTGACTGGTATGATTTTTCTAGTCTTGTTTTAAAAAGTTTTTTGTTTATTTGAATGTTTTGTAGTTTTTAATTGGGGAATGTTGCAGGTTTGGACAACTTCAAGCAGTTGATCTCAATACTGTGGAGCCAGCACTTAGAGCAGGTTAGTGCTTGTAATCCCTCATCTTATACATTTTAATTTTATTTGTAATTTTTAACACTTTAAACACCCATTGTGATAAGATTAAATTATGGCAGAGTTTTTATGAAAGCAGCAACAAAAAATCATGTCAAAAGGTGTTCTAGGGTAATAAAACTAGTGTTAAATGAGATAAAACTTACCCATGGTCTTCTTTTACTTCAAGGAAAATAAAACTAGTGTTAAATGGGATAAAATTTACCCATGGTCTTCTTTTACTTCAAGGAAATAGTTGGTAGTCATTCATATTTACTGTGATTGTAATTAAAATTAGTGCTAGCTTTCAGCTTCGGTTTCAACAGCATGTTGTGGTTGCAATGCTATGCTTGAGTTGGTTTAATACTTGACGTATGTCTGTTTGAGTTGGCTAGGGAAATCAAATGGAGGGATGTCAAGCTTGTCTTCTACAAGTGTTATAGCACTTTGACACCATATAATACTTAGCATACTTAATTGGATAATTGGATAATTGATTTTGCTCTTTTTCATTTTTGTGATACTCAACTAGCAGAAGCCGAGGGCGATAACTTGCGAGACGATATTCCAGAAACGTTTGAAAAAATGTAGGTAATGTGATCATTTCAATTGTGTTCCCAACAAGTTTGGTGAGAAACCACAGTTTATTAAATTAAAATTGTGTTTTGGACAGGGAACCTATTATTGCTGGTGTTCCAAGCTATGAGGAGCCATATATCAAAGTTCCCAAAGTCTTGAACAAGGAGTAGCACTATCAAAGGTATGACTTCATTTTTTCAAAAGTTTCTGAAAGCAGCAATTTATACCCTTTGCACCCACAGTCTGAACTAGGACATGTAATGGATGGTTGTCTTATCCTTTTTGGATCATGGGCTTTTTTCGTTTTATACCATGGGCTTACAAGCCCATGAAAACGAGGATCTATAAAATTGGATAATTTTTTCTTTTTAAAATGATACTGTATGATCGAATGTTGAAAATTATTTATTTAATTTAAAAATAGTAACGTAAAATTGATGCAGAAGAAGGTGAATTTCAGAAAAAAAACTACACAACAACAAACACTAAATATAATCCTTGCATAATTAAAATTTTATTTTACATATTGATCTAGCTTCGCTGTGTAACTCCATTTACTTTCACCTCAAAGTCAATTACCTTTAAAATAATTGAAGATAGACCCCTGTTTTATAAGCTAAACCTTGTTGATGAAGGAGACAAAAAAAAACTCTTTTTTTTTAAAGCTTGAGGTGGAAAATATCCTATAAAAAGATAGTATGCGTTATTTTTAATTCCCATCTCTTATCATCAACCGCACCCACCCAATAATAGTCCAAACAACTTTCCTACCATCTGAGATGCCCCAAAGGTGCACATAAAACCACAGAACACAACCCTTAATACTACTGAAGATGATAAATAAAATATGTTAAGGGTTTGTTTGTTTTTGTTTTTGGGTTTGGTTTTTTATTTTTGTTTTCTAAAAGAAAAATATAAACGTGTTCTGTATAAACAATGTTATTGATATTTACTGTGATTGTAATTAAAATTAGTGCTACCTTTCAGCTTCGGTTTCAACAGCATGTTGTGGTTGCAATGCTATGCTTGAGTTGGTTTAATACTTGGCGTATGTCTAGGGAAATCAAATGGAGGGATGTCAAGCTTGTCTTTTACAAGTGCTATAGCACTTTGGCACCTCATAGAGTATAGACCTGTCAAAACGGGTCTGCGGGCCGGACCCGACCCGGGACCCGACAGACTCGGAAAAAAACGGGCCGGGACTGGACCCGACCCGGGAAAAATACGGGACCAATTTTTGGTCCCGGTCCCGGCCCGAAAAAATAGCTCGGGTCCGGGACTAGACCTGGCCCGGCCCGTTTTTTTTTTTTTTTAAATGCAGCTGATTGCTCCCCTTTTCTTTTTTACACGTGCAAGTGCAACACCCTTTTCTCCTCTCTTTTTCAAACGACACAACACCATCTTCCTCTTTCTTTTCTTTTTCATTTTTAATGGACATCTTTGCCTCCTTCTCTCTTCTCTGCTCTTTACTTTTTCTTTCTTTTTCTTTTCTCTTCTTCGATTTTTCTTCACTCTTTTTCTTTCTTTCCTTCTTTTCTACAAGAGCAAACACTACAACAACACTAATCGATGGTGATTTGGTGGGATTGATGGGTTGATTCGCCGGTCGGGAGTTTGGTGTGCCGATTTGGTGGTCGGGGTTGGTTATTGGTCTGTTTTGGGTGCCGGCGGTTTGGTGGGATTGATCGATGGTGATTTGGTGGGATTAGTTTGTTTTGGTGATTGGGATTTGGAATCGGGAGTGGATCTATCTCAGAAAATAGGATTAGAAAAAATGAGGGTTTTTTTTTTAAGGATTAATTTGGACGGGTCTACGGGTCAGACCCGTAGACCCGACGGGTCAGACCCGTCCGTCCCGGAAAAAAACGGGCCGGGACTGGACCCGGCCCGAAGAAAATACGGGACTGATTTTTAGACCCGGCCCGGCCCGAATTCCCGGGTCTCGGGACCGGGTCTCGGGACCCCGGGTCTAATTGACAGGTCTAATAGAGTACTTGGCATACTTAATTGGATAATTGATCTTGGTCTTTTTCATTTTTGTGAAACTCAACTAGCAGAAATTGAGGGCGATAACTTGCGAGACGATATTCCAGAAACTTTTGTAAAAACGTAAGTAATGTGATCATTTCAAGTGTGGTCGCGACAAGTTTGGTGAGAAACCACAGTTTAGTAAGTCATAATTGTGTTTTGGACAGGGAACCTATTATTGCTGGTGTTCCAAGCTATGAGGTGCCATATATCAAAGTTCCCAAAGTCTTGAACAAGGAGTAGCACTATCAAAGGTATAAATTCATTTTTTCCAATACACCTTGAGAAAAGTTACTAAATCCCAATAAAAATTATACTTCCTTTGGGTATTGTTCAGTACAAAGAAGACTAGAGTTGGATACTCATAATCCTAATAATAAGATATACTGTAAGAGGTATCTAGGAATTTCTTACTTCTACCTAATGAAATTTGTTCATGATACACACCAGAAGATTTTCTTGAGCCATAGCTTTGTCTTCTGAAATGAGAACCCTTTTCTTCCTTCTTCAAGCAGTGGATCAGATACTACAAAACTCGTGTCAGATTAATCGAATATATAAAAATACAAATTAGCACTTTCCGATGAATTACAAGAGATTTTAGTGTTTAGGCTCACCTCACACCTATTAATTCTTGATGGGCTATTCACCTGATCCAATTAATCGCAACTGTACGTCTATAATCTTTTACATTCCTGTAGATCGCGTGCCCACAGTCAATTAGATTTTGTATGTTCTGATAATCTATAGAACATGAACAAAATTGAGATTAAAAGCATATACCTTGAACTTTCTTAAAACGTCATTGATTGTCATGGCTGGTGTTGGTACTCGAATTTTGAAGCTAGCACGTTCAATTACCTGCAAAATAGCATGTCCGCATTTTAACGCGCTTAATCAATTATAGTTATATTTATTTTTATATTTTCACTAACCGTTAATGATCTCTCGACCCAGCTCGAGTCCTTTCGTATTTTCATTTTTGGTTATTTTACTTTTTTAGTCTTATTAGGTCCCGAACGAGCCTTTTCAACAGTGTCAAAATAAATGCGTTTAGAGAGTTGAGCTCAAATTTTTGTTCGTATCATCTCGATCGTCATATTTTTCTCTATAACGTAGTTGCTTTCGTTCGAACTTCTCGCCAGTTTTATTACACTGATAGATCGAGCCCATAATTAATTACTAAGCATTTTTCTTCTTTCTTTTTAATCAACCGTTGGATTGGTTGACTGCTCCTTTAGTCAACCATCCAACGGTCACGTGATTTAAACATTCATCCACTCCCTTTTTCTTTTCCCGCAAGCTTTTCCTTTCCAATTCGAAGCCATAATACCTTCCCGAGTCCATAATACGACCTCGAACCTTCGCTCTTAGGTTTAGACCACATGTGCCTTTGTTATAGCTCCACATCTGAGAACCTTTCAACCAGTTAGAAAAGAATTTTTGTTGGAATCAGAGCCCCAACATATGCATAATGTTCGTGCATTTATCACATGTTTACATGTTCGTTGTGTGTTTATATCGTCCTCATAATTTATTGTTTTAACCACTAACACAAGAATTTTACTTCTCATAACCAACCCCGTCTTACTTGTTCACTCAAAATGGCAACACCAACGAAACTTCCGCTTAATACTTTCGGGATCTGGAGCTATAACAATCAGTTAGAGCACGGGGATATGTTGAAATCCGGTTTTGTTCCCGATATCACGACTAAGATTGGGACAGAAGTGGTGGAATTTGATGTTTCAGAGCTAAGGAAGCTAAGGAACGAATTGACCGAGGATGAGGAAGTCCTATTTCGGTGCAAGTACGGGAAACTTGCAGCTTTGATGGATGTCAAAATTGACCTCGGGTGCATCCAAGCGGTCTTGAAATTTTGGGACCCCTATTACCATTGCTTCTCGTTTGATCAAGGATTGGAACTTACCCCTACCCTAGAGGAGTATGTCGCACTACTTTGCTTTGAGCCCCCAATATCAAGTATTTATCAGAATGTCCTTGTCGAGTTTACTGATGTCAAACTAAGGTTAGACCCACTGGTAGGAGTTCCGGCCCAATGGATGAAAGGAAAACGTGTTTGGTATTGGGCGGACATTAAAGAACAATTTTGTGTGACTCGAAGAGAGAAGCGTCTATAAATCCTAGCCTTCGCCATAACCAGTTTGATTTTGTTTCCGAAGATGAAGGGATGTGTCAATTTTGAAGCAGGGAATGTATTTGTTGAAATGGAAAGGAACAAAGTCAACCCTACAACGGTTATCCTAGCGGAGACCTTCCGCACTTTGGATTTTTGTAGGCGGACGGGTGGGGGAAACTCACTTGTTGCACCAAACTTTTGACCATTTGGTTGATGAGCCATTTTAAACAATGGCCCGATCAATCGTTGTTTTCACCAAGTTGCATGGGCACGAATCCTATGGGAAAAGTCATTAGAGGGATAGGCTAAGAGATAGCCAAGGATAAATGAAAATTGGAGGACAAGCACACTTGGGTCGATAGATTTTTGGATCTTTCTGAGGAAGACATCAATCGACACTCTAAGTGGTTGCGAGCTGCTAACCCTATTGTGAGCTGGGGACGCATATTGTGGGTTCCGTTGATTGGAGCACGAGGGTGCGTGCCCTATTGCCCTGCTCTTGTGCTAAACCAATTTTGCATTACACAAATTATTCCTGCAACCTTTGGTATGACGGATTCAAGGCTGACCCACACCGCAGAGTCTCAGGATTTCAGTCAAGCGGCACTCGAATGGAAGAAGCCGTTTTGCCTCGAAGGACATACTGTCCCAACCCAGCCAACTAAAGAATACCTATATTGGAGGGGAAATCGGGTCAATGGGAACGTCTTGCCTTGTCCCGCGAATAGAAGGCACATGGAAGAGGAGGGCGAATCTCACATCGAGGGAGAGGTCAGTTACATTGCACGCGCCCAATCGTTGGAGTAATTGCGGATGGTGAGGGAATAACGAGATCAAATAGCGCAAGAAAGAGAGAATTCGGCGGCCAGGCAGATAGACCTAGAACTCAAGATACACGAGTTAGAGAGGCGCAACAAAGATAACATCTGTATACATGTGGCGAATCAGAAGTATGCATCCCGACATCCTTTTGAAAATCAAAGACAAAATCGAAGGCCAACTTCTGATTCGCCACATGTATACGGATGTTATCTTTGTTGCGCCTCTCTAACTCGTGTATCTTGAGTTCTAGGTCTATCTGCTTAGCCGCCGAATTCTCTTTCTTGCGCTATCTGATCTTGTTTTTCCCTCACCATCCGCAATTGCTCCAACAATTGGGCGCGTGTTATGTAACTGACCTCTCCCTCGATGTGAGATTCGCCCTCCTCTTCCATGGGCCTTCTATTCGCGGGACGAGACAAGACGTTCCCATTGACCGAATTTTCCCTTCAATATAGGTATTCTTTAGTTGGCTGGGTTGGGACAGTATGTCCTTCGAGGCAAAACGGTTTCTTCCATTCGAGTGTCGCTCGGCTGAAATCCTGAAACTCCGTGGTGTAGGTCAGCCTTGAATTCGTCATACCAAAGGTTGCAGGAATAATTTGTGTAATACAAAATTGGTTTAGCACAAGAGCAGGGCAATAGGGCACGCTCCAATCAACGGAACCCACAATAAGCGTCCGCAACTCACAATAGGGTTAGCAGCTCGCAACCACTTAGAGTGCCGATTGATGTCTTCCTCAGAAAGGTCCAAAAATCTATCGACCCAAGTGTGATTGTCCTCTAATTTCCACTTATCCTTGGCTATCTCTTGGCCTATCCCTCTAATGACTTTTTTTCATAGGATTCGTGCCCCTGCAACTTGGTGAAAACAATGATTGATCGGGCCGTTGTTTAAAATGGCTCATTAACCAAATGGTCAAAAGTTGGGTGCAACAAGTGAGCTTCCCCCACCTGTCGGCCTACAAAAATCCAAAGTGCGGAAGGTCTCCGCTAGGATAGTCGTTGTAGGGTTGACTTTGTTCCTTTCCATTTCAACAAATACATTCCCTGCTTCAAAATCGACACATCCCTTCATCTTCGGAAACAAAATCAAACCGGTTATGGCGAAGGCTAGGATTTATGGACGCTTCTCTCTTCGAGTCACACAAAATTGTTCTTTAATGTCCGCCCAATACCAAACACGTTTTCCTTTCATCCATTGGGCCGGAACTCCTACCAGTGGGTCTAACCTTAGTTTGACATCAGTAAACTCGACGAGGACATTCTGATAAATACTTGATATTGGGGGTTCAAAGCAAAGTAGTGCGGCATACTCCTCTAGGGTAGGGGTAAGGTCCAATCCTTGATCTAACGAGAAACAACGGTAATAGGGGTCCCAAAATCTCAAGACTGCTTGGATGCACCCGAGGTCAATTTTGACATCCATCAAAGCTGCAAGTTTTCCGTACTTGCACCGAAATAGGACTTCCTCTTCCTCGGTCAATTCGTTCCTTAGCTTTGAAACATCAAATTCCACCACTTCTGTCCCAATCTTAGTTGTGATATCGGGAACAAAACCCAAGGCCCATCTGTGTTAAAAAAAAGAACAGCAAGCCCGTCACCTTTCTTCAACCCGTGCTTGGTGTTGTTCTTCTTCCTTGCGTCGACCCTAAGGTCGGCGTTCCAAGGCTCACGACCGGTCACCAAAACAAACGAAGATGCGTCACAATGCATAGAGATGAAGCACGACTAAACTATGACCAAAACCCAGCAAAAATTAGACCATTTCATCAACAAACAAAGCTTAATTTGACGATTGAATATATATGTATTAAAACCAAAAAAGCGCAATTAATTAAACAAGGCAGCATGCATTTAAATTGAAGCACATAACATGCCAAACTAAACATTTGAAGCAAGTTTAGGTAATTAATTGAGTTGATAAATGCATAAATGAAAGTTTGAAGAGAAATGGAAGAATGCTTACTTGCTCCGTTTGTCTGTCCGTTAGGGGGTGAGAATGTCTCCTCTTCTTTAGGGTTGTAAATAGTTAGGTATTTATAGGTGGAGGTTTGGTGGTTTGGTCGATTGTGTGGTGAGCAAGCCGTGGTGACGCGACTCGTTTTTGCGTGGCTGAAAACGAAGGGAAGCAACGGGAAGGAGTGACTGGGCATTTTAGAAGCAGTGACAGGGTCTGATGACTAGGCTTCCTTCTCGAAGCAATGACGCGCGAATTGGAAAGGAAAAGCTTGCGGGAAAAGAAAAAGGGAGTGGATGAATGTTTAAATCACGTGAACGTTGGATGGTTGACTAAGGGAGCATTCAACCAATCCAACGGTTGATTAAAAAGAAGAAAAATGCTTATTAATTAATTATGGGCTCGATCTATCAGTGTGATGAAAACTGGCGAGAAGTTCGAACGAAAGTAACTACGTTATAGAGAAAAATATGACGATCGAGATGATGCGAATAAAAATTTGAGCTCAACTCTCTAAACGTATTTATTTTGACAAAGTGTCAAAAAGGATCATTCGGGACCTAATAAGACTGAAAAAGTAAAAAAACCAAAAATGATAGATAAAAATGAAAGAATACGAAAGGACTCGAGCTGGGCCGAGAGATCATATTAACGTTAGTGAAAATATAAAAATAAATATAACTATAATTGATTAAGCGCATTAAAATGCGGACATGCTATTTTGTAGGTGATTGAACGTGCTAGCGTCAAAATTCAGGTACCAACAACTGGCATAACTTCAGGATCTTTAAGGTCACTAGAATCAGAGGTGGAATTTCAATCTACATGATCAACTTTGTTTAATTTGATCAACTCTTGATTTCCTGAATCAACTGTGAGAGACCAAAATAAGACAATCATAACTAGCAAGCAAAAAATGTCACCTACGAAAGGAAAAAAAAGAGTTCCTCTTACCATACATCAACCAACCTTGAACATTAAATTGAGGTTTATATGAAGTTATAGTTGGATATAGTTTTACTTTAAAATGACTTTGTCCAAGTTCCATTTCATTACAAAATGATATAATGAATATTTACTAGTTTGTTGTATATGTTAAAAGTATATATTTTTTATTAACTTAATAGTTATATTTCAATTATTGGCACAATATACATGTTATTAATTATAAAACATATTGAATTAAGTCTCCTTTTTTTTTGTTGAAAATAGATTGGGCCAAATTTGGACTTAAAAGTGAGGCCGAGATAAGGAGATGACTATTTTAGATCTCAGCTGGTCTAATTTTCTCTCTTTTGTTAGAAGTTAGCAAAGATATCGTTCATTGAATGTTCGTATCAATACGCAACATAGCCCACTTCCTAAAACAATGCAACAATCCAAGAGAAAAATAGAAGTACTAGTAGTACACTTATCTACCACTACTAGTGCCAGTGATGTGCTATTGCGTTTCTTCTCATTCTTAATATGGCTACTTGGTAAATTGGACTATGGTGCAATGTGTATTTACAAAACAAACCAATGCGACTCATTTATAAGGAAATTGTAAGCTTACATTTTATATTTTATTCATATAAATTATTCATACAATCCATTATTATATAGTATAAGGTTAGATCACTTAAGTAAAAGATGTGACACATTTAATTTGTTTATGTTGTATTTTTAACTGGTTGTCACTCTTACCTGTTAGAAAATAATGTGCGCAACTATTTGAGTATGGAGAAATTACCCACTAAAAAAATACTTTATCCTTTAATCGCCATGGTACTTTAAAAATAGTTTGTAGGCTAGTTTATCATTTTTATTCCTGTCAAAACCCTTAAGATGACACGAATGCAAAAAAAAAAAAATCAAATTAATACTCCCTTTGGACCACTTTAATTGACTTTCTGAAACAGTAACATTCAGTAAAGCAAACACTTAAAAGTCAAGTAAAGTGTACAATAACATTCCGTAGAAAAATGACAATTATTATGATCCGGAGGGAGTACTAATTAGTGAATACATGAATATACAAGTTAGTTTACTACAATGACAAGCTCAGTTTGGTAGCCTACAAGTTACCGATATGATCATGTATATGGAATTACGAAAGCAAACAAGTTACATTAATCATAGACACATAGAATGCTATACTGCAGCTGAAATCATTCAATTTTCAGTAAAAGCAGAGGATTAAATGCTTTGGTTTACTAGCCTAATAAACAAGATTTTGCTTCAAATTGAAAATTTCTAAAATTGTCAAACCAAATCGTATACACTTTTCTAAAGAAAGAGTTGGGAAAAAAGAAGAAAAGAAACACAAGCCGGTAAAATGCATCTTGCTATTAGTTGGCAAAAGTTTGTGCAACCGAAAGTTATCCAAATTTAAATCTTAAAAGTTATAGGCAACAACCTCATGGACTGACCATTCAAGACAGATACATTTCCCCCCTTACCAACTTCGATGGCATCCCTAATATAACATTATGCAAAGAAGATATTTAGAGAGAAAAAGTTGATAAAACAGAATTTCCAATGAAATAGCAAGCTTGAAAGAGAAACATGTTATTATGATCTGAAAATGGAAGCATGTGTTTCCCTTACAAAGAAAACCTGAGGAAATTTCGAATAGCAGAGCATTATTGCACAATCACACGCTTTGCACCATCCAAAGTGTTCCTGAGTAACATTGCAACAGTCATAGGACCCACACCACCAGGAACAGGAGTAATCCATCCAGCTACCTTACATGCTTCCTGGTAATCTGCATCTCCAACTAGCCTATATCCCAAATTCTTACTTGGATCATCAATAGCATTTGTTCCAACATCAATCGCAGCAGTACCTGGCAGAACAGGAGTGATGCGATCGATTCTTCTTCAGAATAATAATTTTACTCGTAAATTTTCAACGAACCCAGTGTTGTTGTGTTCCAAGTAATTATCCAAGTAAAATAGGCTAATTTTACTCGGAAATCACCTAGGGTGCTGCTGTGATTGATGTTGGAACAAATGCTATTGATGATTCAAGTAAGAAGTTGGGATATAGGCTAGTTGAAGATGTAGATTACTTTTAAGTATTTGCTTTACTGAATGTTATTATTTCAGAAAGTCAATTAAAGTGGTTCAAATGGAGTATTAATTTGGTATATTTTATTTTTTTGCTTTTGTGTCATCTTAAGGATTTTGACAGGAATAAAAATGATAAATTAGCCTACAGACTATTTTTGTTGTACCAGGTCGGCGATTAAAGAATAAAGTATTTTTTTAGTGGGTAATTTCTCCATACTCAAATAGTTGCGCACATTATTTTCTAACAGGTAAGAGTGACAACTAGTTAAAAATACAACATAAACAAATTAAATGTGTCACATCTTTTACTTAAGTGATCTAAACTTATACTATAGTATAATGGATTGTACGAATAACTTATATGAATAAAATATAAAATGTAAGCTTACAATTTCCTTATAAAGGAGTCACATTGGTTTGTTTTGTAAATACACACCGCACCATAGTTCAGTTTACCAAGTAGCCATACTCTGTAGTTTGCCTCACATAGGAATGAATGTATGTGTTAGTATTTTTATTTTTATTAACAATATATAATTCATTGTTGTCTTCCTGCAGATTCCATCTCCTTTCGAAATTCGACAATGGAAAGCGCAGTTGCCGAAAGAGATTGGCTGACCACAACCGGCGCAGGCGAAAGTCACACCAAACAAATCAAGAAAATAACAAGTCAGTACAGCTGGGATGACAACAACACCACCACCCTCAACTCTTCTTTTGATAATAATTTAACAAGTCAGCTCTCCTCATCATCAATTTAATTTACAATATTTTCTGTATGTAGATGAGGAAAATGTGTGGCATAATTAAACTAATGTTGAATTTAATTATTTAATTGGGAATTTGAATGTGAACTTAATTGTTAGTAGAGTCGTCTCCATCGGAATCGGGAGCCATATCCATCGTCATCGGTGACAATTGGGGCACTTTCACCACTTCTTCTTCTGCATCATCAAGCTCGCTCTTTTCCTCCAGTGGGTAATTTTCTAATTAGTAGTAATGAGTTTCACTGGAACGTCGTCGTTTAGCAATAACATAGTCTCTCTTTTTCCTCAATGTTTAGCTGTTGAATTGTACGTGTATGTTGTTAGTACGTATTATAACCACATACATTTGTAGATAAAAGCGTTTAATGGCGTAATCCTGATGCATTTTGGATTTGGCTAATATAAGAACATTCTAATGCGCAAATTGGTACCACTGAATGATAGTAATAGACAGACATACTGGCTTTGAAATTGAAATATTTTAAAAATTTCATGACATCCCCAAATATCCAAAACTGCAACATACTCTGTCTTTCGTGTCAACTAACAACCATTCTTTAACAACTTTACCTTTACCTACAAAGCAACCTACATTCTTCCTATCAATTCTCATTGGACTTCTTGTGCGAAACATAATATCCTTGACCATGGATTTTATAGGGGATTCCCCTCTAACATTGCTATGTTTTCCATACCCACAAACCACGGTTATCTCTGCTGGTATCACATCCTTTCCATTAAACAACCTGTTTCTCATCTCCTCCATCCATTGCAACAACATCAAATACGCCGAACCCAAGTGCATACCATGCAAATCCAGCTTCCCCTCTGACGCTTCCCACTTCATTGCCTGACTCAGAACCGACGAACCAACCAATTTCTTTACCAGCATTGCCTCATCCCTGTCCAGAACCTTCATCAACTCCTCCACTGAAATCGGATAGGAATTATTCGAGCCTTGCACCAGGGACATAATTGTTAGACAAGAATTCAAGACTGAATTACAAGTCCTCAAAGACAATGGAATTCCCAAATCCTTCATCTTTCGAAGCCACAAAACCATGTCAGGTAGCACGTTATGAGCTCCATATGATGCAAGAATCATATTCAAACAAACTGTATCCACTTCAAACCTTTCGATTTCCATTCGATCAACAATCCTGATCATATCTCCAAACAAACCCAATGTCCCATACCCATGTAAAACACATCTATATTCAAACAATGATGGCTTGATCCCTTTCCCTCTCATCTCCTCAATCAAAACCTCAGCTTCCTCAGGTCTCCCCATCTCACACAGCCCACTAATCATAGATTTATAACCTTGTTTTTTCACATAAACGGAGTTGGAATGGTTTAAATCCAAAAAAAGCACCTGTACATGAATTGATTGACTCATTTGGCACCTCTACTAAAAAAAGGATTTAAAAGGCATCTGTACTTCTTACGTATGATACATTTGGCACCTCCCACGAACGGCGTTACCATTCCTCCATTATTCGCTGATGTGGCACGCCACGTGGCATGCCACATCATCAACGTGGCAAATCCGACCCAAATCACGCTGGAACGGGCCTGAAAACGGATCACTTATTTGGGTCGTGAATGACGCGTCGTTCATACAACAAATGACACGTCGTTCACTCCTTTTGTTAAATTATTAATGCAACCTTCTCTTCTCTCTTCCTCTTCTTCTTTTATTCCTTTCTTCTGCACTTTCCTTCTTTATTTCTTTTTCTTTTCTATTCCTTTTTTTCCTTTTTTTCTTTCTTTAATTATAATCATCACCAAAGTTAATTAAAAAAATTCAAATTGATCTTTTATTCTTTTTTAAGAACATGAAATTAATTCTTTATTTCCTTTTTATTTTTTCTTTTTAATTAAACTCAAGAAATAATTATTCTTTATCTTATTTCTCAAGAACACAAAATTAATTCTTTATTTCCTTATTGAAATTTACAGGCATGGCAATAACTTTGAAGAACAAAAGGCGATTGCATCTGACATAAAACACGCCAGAACAACCAAGATAGGAACTTTAAATTCATAGAATTGACTGACAGTAAACAACAAAGGGAAAAATGTTCTGTCGAAAGTCCAAACATTCCATTCCCGAGTGAAGCCTGTAACTAATTATGAGCTATTTTCTGCAGCAGAGAAATAACATTCATAAACTGTATCAGATAAAAAACACTTATGCTTAAACTCATCAAGGTTATACTTTCTCAAAAAGTCTAGTTATTTCAGCCCATTGATAACCGTTATTGACAAAACTTACACAATTCACAACAGAATTCGACAATTTCAACTTGTTCTGTCTAAGAACTGGAAATGCAAATTTCAAGGGAAACCATCACAAAGGAAGAAGTTGTATTCCACAGCAGCAAGAATCTCACCTAGAATTTGCTCTTCCCTTCTCCTATACACAGTAGGATACATCTTCAACAGCAAGAACTGCAGCATTTGACAAATGGTTGGGAAATGATTGTAGGTATGCCTACAAATTGGACAACAGGAATCTCGCTGCCCATTCATGGATTTATGGACACACCAGAAACAAGAGACGTGGCCACAAGCTGCAACCGTAAGGAAGTAACAAGAAACAAACAATCAATAAATCCGGCCAAAATAGCCCCAAAAACTAGCCCCAATCAGACCCGAAAACCAACCAAAATTCGACCAAAATACACCCAAAAATTCGACCGAACAAACCCAGAGATCAACAACAATCAAACCAGACTCCGACTGGACACCAACAACAGTCGAACCAAACTCCGAAAATAAGGTAAACAGGAGCAAAAAAATGAATACAACCACCATCGGTGACTCAAAACAACCACAAAATGGCTTAACTATGAATCTTAAAATCAGATCTAAAACATAGATCTACAAAACTCAAAAAATCCAACCCTTTATTCCTAAGATTCAGATCTCGACTTGGGCGCCATCGAGACGGCAGACGGGGGCGGGTCAGGAGCGACGATTTCCCGAACGGCATCGGGAGTTGGGTTGGGTTGGGCGAGACGCGGCCTGGGGAGAAGATTCTGCGGGAGAACTTGGACCCGAATTTGGAGTTCTGAGGGGAGTTGGGGATGGAGTTGGGAGGAGGAGGAGGTTCGGCGGAGGTGTTGGATCATCACCACCATTTACAAAAACCCAAGGAAGGAGGAGAAGAGGAAGAAGATGAAAAATAACTAAAAAATCAGATTTTTTAAGGAAAAATGATAAGTTTTTAATAAACAAAAAAAATTAAAAATAGGAAAAAATCAAAAAAAGGTTGAACGACGTGTCATTCGTTGTCGTTCACGATCCAAATAAGTGACGCATTTTCAGGCCCGTTCCAGCGTGATTTGGGTCGAATTTGCCGCGTAGCATGACACGTCATCATGTCACGCCACGTCAGCGGATGACGGAGGAATGGTGACGCCGTTCGTGAGAGGTGCCAAATGTGTCATACGTAAGAAGTACAGGTGCCTTTTAAACCGTTTTTTCAGTAGAGGTGCCAAACGAGTCAATCAATTCATGTACAGGTGCCTTTTTTGGATTTAAACCAAGTTGGAATCACAAACAAGCTAATTCAAACAAGCGTAACAATGATCGAAACCGTGACCCGAATTGTACTTGGCATGAGTCTCAACCAAGTTGCAATAAAAAACAGCAAGGTCTCGCTCCTTGGACTGCAATCTTGAAACAGATTCAGATACTAGCTTTTCTGATTCAATGTGGCATCCTTGTTTATCTAGCGAGGCGGCAACATTTGCAACCAGCTTCGGATTCCACTCAAACCACGATGCTTCACTAATCTTTTCATACAGCTGCAAATATAAACACAAATCTTTTCGTCAACAACCGAGCACACAAAAAAGATATCACCAAAGGAAAAAAAAGGAAAGAGTAATGCTATTCCGTAGGAATAGCCAAGAGGAATGACGTGGCGGTGTCCACGTCATTCCATATTTACAAATTTGCCACTGCTTTCATAATTACGAAACTGTCACCGCGTTTTCCAATTCTCCATACCCGTGCGTTCTTCCTCTTCCCGATTTCTAGGTTTTGGGTTTCTCTTCCTCTTCCCGATTTCTTCCTCCTCCATTCGCGACCTCCCTTCCTCCCTCCTCCATACCACGGCCGCCATCCCTTCTCCCTTCTACCCGGACAGCGACCGCGACCGCGACCGCCCACTTGGTAAGGGATTTCGCTCATCCATTCTTTTTCTTTGCTTTATTTTCTTTTTCCTCTGTCTTTTGTAGTTTTTTAATCTTTCTGAGCTCTTTTCATTCATGTATGTTGCTTGTATCTATGGTTGTGTTTGATTGCTTTCATTTTTGGTAGTTTTGGTGTTTGTTTTTAGGTAATGGGGATTTGTTGAGTTGTACCCACTTCTTGATTTTATACCTATTTTAATCTGGATCTATGGATTTTGATTGAAATGGAAAGAATTTGGAGATGGGTTTTCGATATTAAATTGGATTAAACTGTGTGTATACTGTTCAATCTGCAATTGGAAAATAGAAAATTGTGTGTTGCTTGTTGTAGAGAATAATAAGGATGAAAATAGTGGTCTGGGAGATTCAACTCATTTTGGTAGTAGTTCTGTTGTCTAATATTTACCGATCAGATTCACAAACGGATTGTATGTATCTTCTGCGAAATGCCATTTTTGACATTGGTAAAGTGTTGTTTTCATTTCACGTTCAGTTAAGTGTGTGTTGCTACCCGAATTTTGACTTACATCATAACTTATTTTCGTATTTTACGCTTATCGCATTTAATAGCTCGTCTAGGTCAAATTTCTGTCAATTCTTGGTCCTAGGCTAGTTTGTTTAATATTCCGTGTCATTTCGAGTCTTTTTAGTTTTTCGTACTTTCGACTGTCTTTTCACTCGAACTTTTCTCAGTCCCGAGTAAGTTTCCCGGGACCGAGGGTCGAACGCGTTATTTCTTTGTTTGATAATTACGTGTTATTTTTCTCTTTCACGCCACCGCGTTTAGTTTTGTTCAATTTTTATCGTAAGGACATTTATTTTGCGCGCGAACGTTTTGACACTTCCGAAAGAGAAAATAAATACGTTAAATCAACTTTCACATTTCTTCACTGTATATTAGTTTTCTTCCCTTATTTTTCTACACATAGTTGTACCCTCGGCTCGGATTTATTTTCACTTCCGTACGATTTCGCTCGTACCAAAATATCCCGTTCGTTCCCAAAAATGGGATAAATACCACATAAATGCCATTCAATGCCTTCTTACCCTCCAGCTCGGTTCCACCTCAATTGGATCATCACCAAGCCCCCTATGATCATTCTTGGCCACAAGAAACCCTAGCTAGCTCACTATTCCGGCCTAGAGCATCATCATCACCCAAGATATTTCCTCCCTTGAGTTTCCGGCCACACACACAACCGACCCCAATTTTCTTTCTTCCTCTATAAATAGCAAGCTTCATGCAACAAATCAAGGGCACCAAAATCTCCTCTTAATCACCATTTCTTGCTCATCCTTCTTGGTCCAAAACTCTCCTGGAGAGGTAAGCTCTCTCACTCTAGCTTTTCTTTAATTTTCGTTTTCTTCCTTAATGCATGAATAAATTGCTCAAACTTGGTTCAAATGCTTAGTTTTATGCCAATTTCATTTCCCTTGCCTCAATTTAATGACATGTTGCCTTGAGTAATTAATAGCCATAATGCATGCTTATTTTTGCTTGTTAAAATTGGCCACTGTTTTGTTTAAAATTTCTTGCTGTTTTCGTGGGATTGATCCGGTGGCATGCTGTTGTGTGGATTGAGTCGGTTTTGGGAGTATAAAATTATGTTTTAATTTTTCATGCTTAAATTGCTACTGTTGGGTTAATGGAAGAAGAAAGAAAGGAAGAAGAAGAAGGTTGGCGGGAAAGAGGAGAGAAGAAAGGTGATGGGCTTGGCTTGGCCAAGCCCATTTTGTTTTAAATTAAGCCAAGCCCATTTTTTAATGCCCAATTTTCCAACGTGGGACCCGTTTATTTTATTTTTTCGTCAAAATTATGTAAAATGTTCGTATGCTTATATGATATGTTTAAATGATAAAACATGTTCGTATGCTTATATAATAGGTTTAAATGATAAAAAAATATATTCATATGCTTTTATAACATGTTTAAATTAATTGAAATACTCGTATGCTATTTATTTTCGTGTTTAAATGATGTTAAAAATGTTCATGTGTTTAAATACTTTATTTAAATCGTATGAAATGCTTGCATGTTCACATGATAAGAATACCATATGTCATGTTTAAATTGTTGTGAAATAATTAATATGCTTGCATGTTATAAATAAATCGAATATTAATTATGCCATGTTTAAAATTGTTCATATGAAATAAATGAACTAATTGATTACTTGTTTGCCATGTTAATTAATTGTTTACTTGTTTCTTATGTTTAAATTATTTATTTACTTGGCATGAAATAAAATGTTTATTTGTTTATCATGTTTATTTAAATATTTATTTGTCAAATTAAGTAAATGTTTGCATGCGCTTTTATCATTTATTATTTTGAGTTATCGCTAATACTCTCACTTCGTAGGATAAAATTCAAGTCTTCGCTCGCAATGAATTATCTTAATTTATCTCACTTGTTGTAATTAGTTGACGCTTTAATTAATTATTTCACTTGTTGTAATAATTAGCTAGATTAATTATTCCGACCTCCAAATTGTAATAATCAGATAAGTAGTTATTATCCATTGTTGATTTGTAATAATTAGTTAAGTAGTTAAAAAATCGTGTATGTCTGTTATACTTACGTATTTATTACTTGTTGCTAAACACGGTTTTGAAGAGATAGATCAATCGGGGCTCGTCAAAAAGGTATGTTTATCTTAAACACTTCCTTGAATGTTTGTTAGGAATGCTAAAACCCCGAATCGTATGCATGACCACTTAGAATGCGCTAGAACCACTCTCGCGTATGCATGACATATAGAACTGCCAAACAATTAAAATCAATCTCACATGTTTACATGTTTAAATCACTTGCTTTGTCTATGCCATGAAATTAATTGCTATATATTGATATGTGAGCATAGTGGCTTCGAATCCCACACGGTTATTTGCATTCACGAAAACGTACGATGTTAGTATTATCCATGTTAGGATCACTTAGTAATTAATTAATTAATCATGCATGGCTCGATGAAAAGGGGGAACGTCCGCTCTAGCATAACGAACAAACAGTAACCCCGTCCTTCGTGTCCCGATCGGAAATAACATGTCCCTACGAAAATGCTAAGATGTAACGTCACATTTGAGGGCCAAACCACGTAAAAAATGTTTAAATAATCAGAAAGTGTCCCAATTCGGTAAGCGGACTCTGTTGACATGATTCAATCATTGGCCTATGTAAATGATTGGAAAGTGACTTGAGTTCGTGGGAAGAATTGGTTGACATGCTTCGATCATTAAACAAATCTTTGTATATCAAAACTGTATTCAAACACCTTTTTACCGGTAACCTTTTTAAGGGTGTGACTTGGGTGCCTAACACCTTCCCAAGTCCACAATACGACCTCGAACCTTTGTTCAATGGTTTAGACCAAGCCTTAGTTTTTTTATTTTTATGCCATGACGCTTAGGTTCCCTAAAACTTATAAATTAGGGTGGCGACTTCATTGTATTATGCGAAGCATCCATTTATGCTTAGCATACGTCCCAAACCTTAAACTCATTTTCAACGAAAAAGGGGGTGCGACAGTGTGATATTGTTGAGCTTGGTCAAGAATGTTAGGAGTTTGTGCAGTTAGGGGAAATTCAGAGTGATTCTATGGTTTGAGCGAGGCTAAAGGATGTGTGATCTCTTCATTACTCTTGTATTTTCAGAAGCAATTTTAATGAGATTATAATGGTGGGATAAATTGTTAAGAAGATTTGACTTAAAAGGGATGAAATGGGAACTACTTAAAATTTAGAAACAGTTGAGCAAAACACTGAGGATAGAACTAGAAGGACAAATTGAATGGTTTCCAGCTCCTTTTTTAAAATGTTCTTGTGGTATGATGCCAGCTGCAATGCTTCTTTGTGGTTTGTAATTTGGAGAAGGGGGAGAGAAGCAAAAAGAAAGCTTCTGATCATCCATCTCTTTTTTGTTACCAATGCCATTAATTTGTCTAGTTAGTAGCCACCAGTAAAGAATTATTTCCCTGTCATGTTTATGTCTTTCTATTGGCGTGTACAGTGCATTTTTTCTACTTGTTGAAGGTGAATTATGGTGTCATACTAGTACAGATTCTTGGTGCTTTTTATAGCTGAAAGAATTGCTGGAGGTGATGCCTTCTTCTAAATTCTAATAGCTCTTACTCTATCATACTTTTTAATGGTTTTCAGCAGGAGATGTGGTGGAAAAAAAAGGCAAACTCACCTGCTTCCAAACTTGTTATCTAAAGTCGATACTGGGTGCAAGATATTGGCTTCCGGTTGGTGAAACGCTACACCAAAATGGATATCTACAGCATTGGATCACGATTTAGGTTCTAAAAAGAGTAGGTTTGTGCAATGACTTATCTGGGAACATGATGAATGGAATTGTCCCGAGTGGGTAACATGCATTTGCTTATTTGAAAATAATTAGGTTCCAATTAAGCCAAACAAAGCTAACTGGAGTAATTAGAGATATATTGATCTTGTTTTCTCGAGCGCTTTTTGATTGGGCTGTTTTGTTGTTGCTCTGACTTTCTCGAGCGCTTTTTGATCTGCTTGTGATCTCCCAGCTCTTGCCTTTGTTTGGGTCAGAGTTGGCCTTTCCTAGCACCCCTCTCGTGTGCTTGTGTTAGTAAAATCCAGCTTAGAAAAAAAAAACTAAAGTAAAGCGAATCAAACTCAGCAAGTTTGTCAAACCTATCTGATAATACATAAAATTATCAGAAGGGCATAACGGACTTTATGCCTCTACAAGCACCGTTGACTAGACAAAACGGCACTTGACCGGTTTGACTAAGTCAAACACATGAAACGGCATTGTGACCGATTGACAAGTCAACAGGAATAAAGCTTAAAGGGCAAGTCCAACAAGCTGTCATAAACGGCATATATCCGATCTGGCCACGTGGCAATACAAGAACGGAAACGGCTCACTGCCGATTCACTTGCTAGAGTGAGTGATAACGGAAAGGTGAACAGTATCCAAATCGGCACCTTGCCGATTTGGTATAAACGGCACCTTGCCGAATTGGCACAAATGGCATAAGCATTAAATAAAGGTACACTGTACGCTATTTACTTTATGCTAGTGGTCAAGGCCACGCGTGGGGGACAATCATTCTTGCTCCCACTCAACCATTATAAAACTATTAAATAGGAGGAATATTTATTCTCCCAAAGGCACTATATATACTTTTCTATTATTTATTCCTACTTTCTAACCACTTTGTGGAAAAAAGGGGAAAGGTGTCAGTAGATCTAACCACTTTAACCCCAAAAAAGGGGAAGGTGGTCAGATCATCTAACCACCCCAACCCACTATAAGGGAGGGAGGGAAGCCACACAAAAAAGGGGGGGGGATTCGTTCACTCTTACACACACATACGTAGAACATTCTCAAAATAAGACCAAACACTGACTTTGGCATCGGAGTTTCTACGCCGGAGTCCACCTCCGGCGCTGTGCAGGTTGCTCATGGCGTTCAAGGAATTCCGACCATCTCACTCCAAGATGCCATTTGACGGAAGAACCCTCATATCCTTCTTTGGATTATCAAATGGTGCTTTCATTGAGAGCTTTTGAATTTTAAGTGAGTCACCTTGAAGTTCAAAACTCTTCTTCTTCTACTTTCTTGGGGTTTCATTTCCAGAAAAATGGCATCCGACACGAACTTTCAATCAAACCAATCCACTGGTGGTGCTGCTGGTCAGCATGAAACTCCACCAACGCAAGCTTCATCCTCACGTGTGGAATTAAATGCTGCTGCTCGTCGGTTCAGTTTTCCAGAAATTCCAGAAATATCATTTCCGGGCACTCCTCAGCCGGGTCAACCTGCAACAGAAGTTATTGCACCAGCAATCATACTCGAGTTTGCTGCCCTGCACCGAAGGATGGATGTGATGATGCAGACGTTCATAGGGAGGATTCCTCCACCAGTCAACCAGCCAGCTGTTCCTCAGCAGATCCATGATCAACCAGTGGTGACTCCATCTCTATTCCAGCCAGTCAGATCTGTGCACCAGCACACCAGTCGACTATCTCAAGGAAGATCCGAGAGAAGAAGAGGTCGAGAGAGATCACTGGATCGATTTCAATCCGAAAGAAATCAAGGGAGAGCTGATTGGAATGCTTCCAGAGGCTCTGTCTCCCGACTAGATCGGGAAGAGCAAGATGATGATCCAAAGAATCCGTTGACCTTTCGGATTCGGAGACATCAAGTTAGCAGGCATGTTAAGCTACCATCCGATCACTACCATGGGACAACAGATCCTACGGTTCATGTGAGTCTGGTAAAGAAACATGTTAAGTTTTTTACTAGAAATGATGATGCTTTATGCCAAATATTTGTGATAACCCTTAAAGGGATAGCCAATGTTTGGTTTGAGAAGTTACCAGCCGGATCGGTTGACTGTTTTGAGCATCTAGAAAAGGCATTCAGAAGCCGATTTAGCTCATACATTCCGATGGAAAAATCTTCAGCCGTTCTGTTTGACATGACGCGAAAGTCAGGAGAGTCGTTGGCTGCATATATGGCAAGATTCAACAAGGAATTGGCCGTTCTTCCTGAGGTGGCTCCTGTCTTGGCGGCCGAAGCTTTAAAAAGAAATTGTAAATATCGGGAGTTGGAAAATGCTCTGATTGCAAACACTCCTAAAACCTTAGATCTTTTGCGGATTGAGGTGGGAAAATATTCCAGAATGGAAGAAGCAGACTACCAAAGGAGGAAACGGGAGGAACCCGATCTCCAGAGTGAAGAAAAGAAGCAAACGGCATGAAGCCGATGTGCAGATTGGCCGGCCGATTTCCCCTTAAATGCCGTTGTCCAGATCAGAGGAGGAAACGGCAATATTCTCAAAATGACCTAGTGCCGAATGACCTCAAACGGTTCAGTCAAAACGGCATCAAGCCGAATCGTCAAAACAGAGATAAGTCCAATTTGTTTATCTTGTTAACATTTCTGGAATATTATGTATAACATGAATTATCAAATATTTCCAAGCAGGAAAAATATATATTTGCAAGCGTTGTT
This sequence comes from Viola odorata, assembly GCA_963691705.1. Classification (NCBI taxonomy): domain Eukaryota; kingdom Viridiplantae; phylum Streptophyta; class Magnoliopsida; order Malpighiales; family Violaceae; genus Viola; species Viola odorata. The sequence goes on along the minus strand of OY829543.1, from coordinate 54,860,715 downwards.
TCTCATATGATTGCAGAGCTTGAGAAAACAAAAATTAAATCAACCGTGGACGTAAGTCATTTTAGACCGAACCACGTCACCAAAATCCAAGAATTGACAATACGTATATTGCAAACTAATACATATATTGCAAACTAATACATATATTGCAGACGAATACATATATTGCAAACTAATACATATATTGCAAACGATACATATATTGCAAACGATACATATATCGCCAACGATACATATATCGCCACAAAGGCATATATTGTTATTAAGGCATATATTGCTATTGATGCATATATTGCTATTGATGCATATATTGCTATTGATGCATATATAGTTATTGATGCATATATCGTTATTGATGCATATATCGCTATTGATGCATATATCGTTATTGAGGCATCTATTGTCATCATATCTTCTTCAGACCATTTTGGTCCTGCCGATCAGACAGAGTGCTAAGGTCTGTTCCAAACGGCAAATATTTCTTAAAGTGGCTCAATGCTGAATCGGCAAAGAGGCCATATCAAGAACGGCAAGCAGCCGATTCCCGTTACAACAGCCCAAGCCGACTTTGTTCAAAACGGCAAACAGCCGATTTGACTCAAAATGGCAAGACTCATGAATTTACAAAATAAAGATAAGTACAATTTGCTGTTTTGTTTTATCTTTGTTTAATTTTTCTGGAGTATGATATATATATAACAGAAATCATTAAACATTAGCAATTACTGAAAATTGCAAAACTATATATATATTCCGAATACTAATTGTTCATTACAAAACATGCCAAAGCGGCAATAATAAAAAAGGCAGAAGGATTAAGCTGCAGGTTTCTATGATTCATCTTCTGAAGAGGACTGATATTCCTTTGCTTTGGCCTCTCTCTCCAAAGAGTTAACATATGTGCCGATCTTCGTGGCATCAAAGTTAATCTCCCCATAGAATTCCATGTAGTTGTCGATCATGATGTCCTTCATTTTCTGCCGCCACCAGCCGATCTTCCATGGGACTTGTGCCAGCTCCGCATCCCTATCGGCAATATCGCTATTGGCCGTTTTCAACTCTGCCGTTCTGATCTCCAAATCGGCATGGGCCGTGTCTCGCTCTACAATGGTATTGTTCAAATCGTTGACCATCGCGACATTAGTTGCTTGCACCCGGTTCATGGAATCAGCCAAGGCAGAGTTCTCTCTGGACAGCTCCTCGATCCGCACTTGCTCTTCCCTGATCTTCGCAGAAAGGCCGTCCCTTTCATTCAGACTATCGGCCAGCCTCTTTCGTGTCTCAAGAACGACCTTCTTATCACTTTCTCGGGCGGCCGTTAGCTCTTTTATCTCTTTTCGGAGGGAGGCTTTCTCGGCTTCAAAGCTTTGCCTAAGATCGGCTAGCTTCTAGTCGGTCGATTCTGCAAGATAGCGAATGTTGCACAAGCTGCGATAGATATTGCATTCGGCGTTAGAAAACTGCGCACTAAACGCCATCTCTCTGAACCGTTGTCGATCCCCTTCGTTGGCCAGCATTTCGGCAATCAGCTGCCCGGTTCGCCTGTCGGCACTGCTTGGAACATCTAATCCAAGGGAACGGCAACCGACGTCCCCAAAGTTCTGCATGTTCGCGATATGTGTCGTCTCGCCGTCAGGACCCTGACTCGAGAGATGGCCTCGAAGATCGGCAGCAGGCGCAAGCGCATAGTCATCCGAGATGAAAGGATCGGGCATTGGCGGACCGGCAACCCAATGAAGAACAACGGGAGAAGAACCTGAGGAATCGGCAGTAGGAACATCGGATGAGACAGTTGTTTGATTTTCTCTATCGAGGGGAACCCTTGGAGGAGGAACGGAAGAACTTTCGCCAATAGCTGGCTCATGAGCAGGTTCAGCTTGATCGGCATCCTCTATAACGGCATCAGCCTGGCCGATGTCAACTGGCTCAGAAACGGCAGCTTGCCGATCTTCTTGCTCAGACTCAGGAGGAGCGGCAGCAGAAGGACCGCCATCATCTGGAACGGCCCCTTGCCGATTTGCATTATTTTCGGCCATAGCAGCCTCTCTGGCAGCCCGTCTGGCTTCGGCAGCTTTTTCTTTCATTTCGGCAACCCTCTTCCTTTTCTTGAGAACCCGTTGGGCCCCTTCAAGAATCTGCAGATCGGGGGTTCCTAAGGGAAACTGCTCAAAGGTGCCTCGGCTGGTCTTCTTTCGCCTAAAAAGGGATCCTTCGTCAGATGCTGACCGATCCACCACAGGAACGTCCGAGCAACCTTCACCTTCAGCAGCGGCCTCACCTTCTGCCCCCATGGCACCTTCGCCCTCGGAATCGGTAGAAGACAAACGAATTGGAGTCGATCGTGTTGGTAAGACCGATCTGATGAAACGTCCCTCTCCTGCACAAAGTGAAATCGGCATCAGGATTTCACAAAGCAAATACATGTTATATTTCACAAGCAAATCGGTAACTCACCATCAAGGGCACAGTCCGACAGCGGCACACCCAGGGCCATCCTTTGCACATGGAATCTCGTGTCAAAGGCCATTAGAACATCGATCTGAGCCTGCAGCGGACCAGAAGGATCCTCGGGCTTCACCCACTGCAGCTCGTTCATTGCTGGGTTAAACCCAGATATCCACTGAGGCTTTTCAGCAGAAGAAACCAAGAAAAAATGATCTTTCCATCCCTTAATGGAAGATTCATATTTGTCAAAATGCCGCAGAAATGGCTGAAGGTCATTGTCCTTGCGGGGACGAATGGTGATCAAACTGCTACGAGTACTCAGGTGGAAGAAATATCTAAAAAGCTGAATTGGAGGTTTTTTAATCTTCAAACAGTGGCAGACGTTGATAAAGGCATAAATTGAAGCCCACGAATTGGGAGTAAGCTGGGCAGGATTCAAAACATGCACCTTCAAAAGGGTCAGCACTAAGGAATGCAGAGGAAGGCGAAAACCATAGGCAAACATCTTAGAGTACAAAACTCTATGATTATCGGCAAAAACACTGTTCAACCTAATATCTGGGGAAGCTACAGTGGGAGTATATCCTTCGGGCAGCACAATATTAAGCTTTTCTATTTCTAAAGCTAAGTCATCAGCAGACACAAGTTTGGTAGCAGTCTGTTCAATCTGCTCATCGGTGGTAATAACTGGACGCCTAGGAGCCATATCTCAAACGCAAACAACACAGAGAAGAAGAGAAGGTTGAGAAATACCAGGAATAGCAGAAACCCTTGAAGAACGAAGCCCAGAACTTGAAGAAGCAGATTCGCAAAAGTGAGAGGAAGAGAGAAGTTTGAAAGAAGATGAGTGAGAACGGCGTTTGTGAAAGAGAAAATGATTTAGGGTTTTTTCCAATAAGAAACCCTCTTTTAAATGAAGCATCTCTCCAACCGTCAGCATGTCCAATCGGTCACTGACAAGTGGCAGACATGTTCAGAAAAAGCAGCAAGTTTCCAATAAAGCTGAGCCAAGCATTTAATGTGAAACGGCGCACGCGTTTCCCCAAAGGATTTTTGAAATTCAAATTTCAAAAAACTTTACAAAGGAAAAGGCACCCTCTTCAAAGTCACAAACACTTGGCCATTAAAGCGCCACGTCACAGGTATGCTTTAAAATTAATTTTCACTTTATTGCTATTTATTATTTATTTGCAGGAACAAAGAAAAACTTTTCAAATACCTAAAAATAAATCAAAACGGCAATCTGCCGATTGTAAAGCATCAAGCGAGCAGCGGCAAGCCCTTGGTAAACACTCGGGCTCGTTTGTTGTTGGGCCTCTGATAATACATAAAATTATCAGAAGGGCATAACGGACTTTATGCCTCTACAAGCACCGTTGACTAGACAAAACGGCACTTGACCGGTTTGACTAAGTCAAACACATGAAACGGCATTGTGACCGATTGACAAGTCAACAGGAATAAAGCTTAAAGGGCAAGTCCAACAAGCTGTCACAAACGGCATATATCCGATCTGGCCACGTGGCAATACAAGAACGGAAACGGCTCACTGCCGATTCACTTGCTAGAGTGAGTGATAACGGAAAGGTGAACAGTATCCAAATCGGCACCTTGCCGATTTGGTATAAACGGCACCTTGCCGAATTGGCACAAATGGCATAAGCATTAAATAAAGGTACACTGTACGCTATTTACTTTATGCTAGTGGTCAAGGCCACGCGTGGGGGACAATCATTCTTGCTCCCACTCAACCATTATAAAACTATTAAATAGGAGGAATATTTATTCTCCCAAAGGCACTATATATACTTTTCTATTATTTATTCCTACTTTCTAACCACTTTGTGGAAAAAAGGGGAAAGGTGTCAGTAGATCTAACCACTTTAACCCCAAAAAAGGGGAAGGTGGTCAGATCATCTAACCACCCCAACCCACTATAAGGGAGGGAGGGAAGCCACACAAAAAGGGGGGGGATTCGTTCACTCTTACACACACATACGTAGAACATTCTCAAAATAAGACCAAACACTGACTTTGGCATCGGAGTTTCTACGCCGGAGTCCACCTCCGGCGCTGTGCAGGTTGCTCATGGCGTTCAAGGAATTCCGACCATCTCACTCCAAAATGCCATTTGACGGAAGAACCCTCATATCCTTCTTTGGATTATCACTATCATTATGATTCACTCTTTTTTAACATGAACTTGCACCATGTCGAAATTGCAATTCTCCTTGTGCAAATGATTTCAATCTTACATGCTATGATAGAAGGAAATTCTAATACAATCTTATTAGACATGAAATATAGTCCATCATAAATAGTAAAAATTTATGTTACTAATATTTTTGAAGTAATATTTAAAACCAAGACATAATATAAATTTTCGTGTCATAATATAAGACATGTATCTTTATATATATTTTTAATCAATTTATTTATAATCTAAAATCTACTACCTAATATTTATCTAATATCATAAATAAATTAAACTTATTAATACCATAAAAAGTTTATGTTACTAATACCATAAATAAATATTTATCTAATATAATAAAAAGTTTTAAACTATTAGCTTCGAAAATGGAATGAATTACTCTGAAATTGGAATGAATTACTCTGAAATTGTAATAAAATTACATAAAAAAGTTTTAAACTAATTAATGCATTAAAAATTAAACCCGTCATTCCATATATAAAAAGTACAATATTCCATTTACATCACCTTGTAGTTATTTATTTATAAAAATATCCTGATTTCACTCCTTGAGGTTTATGTGAAAATCTAGCCTTAGGCGGTACCCTTGAGATGTGCAGGGCCATCATAACCATCAGAAGGAACCTTGCCATCTTTTTCCACTTCGTCAAAGTAATCCTCACGAGCATTGTCAGCTAACATGAGTGCAGGGCCATAAGATCAACGATGCAGCTAATCCTGCTGTCATCCTGAAATTAACTCGACGAGCATAAACACAGAATGAGCATAACATTATAAAGTTAGGCTGTGAGAAAGCAGGAACTACAGAAGATAGAGCCACAACTGTTTATTTGACTCACAAAATAAGTTGATGCTATGATACCAAGTTGGACTGTTGGAGCAACATTGATGCCACAAACAACTCAAACTGTTGCTTTTGTGAATGTCAATAGGTTTCATATTCAAAGCTAACCATAGTTGATTAAGGAGTTAACAAACTGGAGTTCAATTTGCAGAGTTGATAGATTGAACAAGAACAAAAACAAGGTTTATTGATTGATTCTTTTCAAAACTAAACTGTTTGACCAATATTAAATCGATGCCACAAGCAGCAGCTCAAGCAGCCAGTTTCGTGAATGACAATAGGTTTCAAATTCAAAGCCAACCACAATCGATTAAGGAGTTAGCTGGAGTTTAATTCCACAGAAAACGAAAACAACAAGGTTTGTCGATTGATTAATTGTCAACTTCAGTCTCACATGTTATGGAAACAATAGCACCTAAAGGGCCTCAAGAACAACAGAACAAAACAGAAAAAAGAGAGAAAGGAATCAAGTAAACCAACCAAGCAATGGTGAAGAACACAGAGAAGCTGGTAGTCTGATACAGAACCAACTGGGGAACAGATTTTCCTTTGTAGGGATAAAACAGAGAGAAATACCCAATCACCGTAGAAGCCAAAAGGAAACCAAACGACAAATAATTGGAGTCCCAGCAGCAGGCTACATATGTATACCCAGAAACAGATTCAGAAAAATCAATCTCACACATGGGAAAGAAAAGAAAGGGGGAAAAATTAGTGGAAAACAATGAAAAACCTTCTTGTTTTCTGCGATTATCCCCAAGATGAAGGAGAGTACACCGAGTGTCGCCACCATAAGAGAGGTGAGTTTCATAGTAACAGCCATATTCGCTGAGAAATGAAAGCAAAACGAAACCAAAACTTCAATTCAGAGACACCATTAATAGATTCGTAGATGCTAAATTAGAGAAACTACCAAAAATGAAAGCAGTCAAACACAACCATAGATACCAGCAACAGACATGAATGGAAAGAGCACAGAAAGATTAAAAAACTACAAAAGACAGAGGAAAAAGAAAATAAAGCAAAGAAAAAGAATGGATGAGCGAAATCCCTTACCAAGTGGGCGGTCGCGGTCGCTGTCCGGGTAGAAGGGAGAAGGGGTGGCGGTCGCGGTATGGAGGAGGGAGGAAGGGAGGTCGCGAATGGAGGAGGAAGAAATCGGGAAGAGGAAGAGAAACCCAAAACCTAGAAATCGGGAAGAGGAAGAACGCACGGGTATGGAGAATTGGAAAATGCGGTGGCAGTTTCGTAATTATGAAAGCAGTGGCAAACTTGTAAATATGGAATGACGGGCCCTCTTGGCTATTCCAATAGCATTACTCAATAAAACCTACTAACATATTACCGGGAGCGCGAGGGAGGAAAGGCGAGGAGGGCAAGTGGGGTGAGAAGACAGGAGATGAGAGAGTGCATCAAGAGCTGTTGATTTTGGTGACGAGGCCACGAACTTCTTAGTCAGACGATCAGCGGCTGACAGATCTGTAGAGGTAGTGGCGGTGACTAGCGAGGAAATGAAGCGCTCAGCTTGCTTTCCCAAAGCCACGCATCTAAATCTATGCTTACGAGGTAAAATCAACGCCGCCGCCCACGGTGGCTAAGAAAGAAACGGTAACAGTTGCTTGTGGATGCTCCACGGCGCGTGCGTGTTCATGGGCCCTCCGTATCTAATTAGATAACGAATCTAGCTCTCCTTCTCCACCCTTATCAGAAATCACAGGTTATTCCAACGACGCCGTTTAATTTTATGGGTCAACTGACTTGTTTCCGGACCATGAACAACTTGTCCCTGGAACTTTTTTTTTTATATATTGGAAACTGAACTGAATTTTTTTTTCGGGCTTGATCTTTAACCGCGTAAATGAATGCCTCAATTCACTCATTTCTCTCAGGTAGGTCGAAGGATGATCAGCAACCTAAACGCTGCAGTTTTGACGAAATGTGCAAGGAGTCTTCTTTATCGCCAACAGCTTGTTCGAAGCTTGGCCTCAACAACTGCAAGACCAAGTCGTTCTCACCAGCACCAACTAGAAGTATATTCAATGAACAAAAATATCTCTCATCTGATTCGTACGGGTCGGATTGACGAAGCTAGAGTTTTGTTCAGTATAATGCAGCACAGAAGCACTGTGTCATGGAATATTATGATCAGTGGATATGTAAGACGGAGAGAGATAGCCAAGGCACGCGAACTGTTTGACAAAATGTCCCAGAGAGATGTGGTGTCGTGGAATCTGATGATTTCTGGGTATACGTTGTCTCGTGGGAATAGATTTTTAGAAGAAGGGAGGTACCTGTTTGATAGAATGCCGGAAAGGGATTGCGTTTCCTGGAATACCATGATTAGTGGGTATGCTAAGAACGGGAGGATGGATGAAGCTTTGTTGCTTTTCAATCAAATGAAGGAGAGAAATGTCGTGTCTTGGAATGCTATAGTTACTGGGTTTCTGCAGAATGGTGATGTTACGAGTGCCATTGAATATTTTGAAAGAATGCCAGAGAGGGATGAGTCATCTCTTAGCGCGCTAGTCTCTGGACTTATTCAGAATGAGAAGTTGGATGAAGCTGCAAGAGTTCTGCTTGAGTATGGAAATCAAGATGGTGGGAAAGAGGATTTGGTCCATGCTTATAATACTCTAATTGCAGGGTATGGTCAGAGAGGAATGGTTGGTGAAGCTCGAAAGCTTTTCGATCAAACCCTTTTCTGTAAAAACCAAGGAAAGGAAAAGAGAGGGAGATTCGAGAGAAATTTGGTGTCGTGGAATACTATGATAATGTGTTATGTGAAAGCAGGAGATATTATTTCTGCTAGGGCACTTTTTGACCAGATGACTGACCGCGACACTATTTCCTGGAATACCATGATTAGTGGCTACGTTCATTTTTCAGATATGGAAAAGGCCTCGATTCTCTTCCACGAAATTCCAGATGCTGATGTACTTACATGGAACTCTATGGTTTCAGGATATGCCCAGGTGGGTAGTTTGGGACTTGCTCGCGAATTCTTTGAGAAGATGCCCCAAAGGAACTTGGTTTCATGGAATTCGTTGATAGTTGGGTATGAACAGAATGAGGATTATAACCAAGCAATTAAAGTCTTCATTCAGATGCAAATTGAAGGAGAGAAACCTGATCGACATACTTTTTCTTCTGTTCTAAGTGTGTCAACTGGGATCGTGGATCTGCATCTTGGTATGCAGATTCATCAGCTGGTCACTAAGACGGTTGTACCAGATGTGCCTGTAAATAATGCTCTTATTACTATGTATTCAAGATGTGGGGCTATACTGGAGGCACGGAGCATTTTTTACGAGATAAAACAGTGTAGAGAAGTAATCTCTTGGAATGCAATGATTGGGGGATATGCAACTCATGGTTATGCTTCAGAGGCTCTTCAACTCTTTAAACTGATGAATTTTTTTGAAGTGCAACCCACTCATATAACATTTATTTCAGTTTTGAATGCCTGTGCTCACTCAGGATTACTTGAAGAAGGTCGTAGGATATTTAGATCTATGGTCAGTGAATATAACATCGTGCCAAGGGTTGAGCACTATGCCTCTTTGATACACATTGTAGGTCAACACGGGCAGCTTGAGGAGGCCCTGGAATTGATCAATAGCATGCCATTGGAGCCAGACAAGGCCGCTTGGGGTGCATTGTTGAGTGCTTCTAAAGTGCATAATAATGTAGAGATAGCCCGAGTTGCAGCTGACGCACTGGTAAGACTTGAGCCAGAGAGCTCTGCCCCGTATGTCCTGCTTCACAACATGTACATTGAAGTAGGGCAATGGGATGATGCAGCAGCCGTGAGACTGCTAATGGAAAAGAGTAATATCAAAAAACATGCAGCATATAGTCGGGTTGATTAGCCCTATTTGTGACTGTTGCTTTGCACACAAACGAGCTTCTGTTAAGTTCCATCCACATCCCAAAGGAGGATGCCACTTAGAGTGAGGATGTGATGCATCTCTTCGCAATCAGCCAGGTTGATTAGTCTCATTTATGACTGTTGTTACGTACATGCAGGCTATATCATATGTGCACGCACCAATCAGCAGCTTTCGTTCATTTGCATTCACATCCAGACGCAGGATGCCACTTAGAGTAAAGGATGTTCAAATGGATTCGGTGCATCTAACCGCTATCACTCATCACTCGACAGACAGAATTAAAGAAATACAAACAGGAAATCCAGGATTGGAAACAGAGAGCTGTGAGTTAAGCGATAGTAGAAGTACACCTGCTTGATTAATTTGCCAATCCAGTCTGATGAAATGTCAGATTCTTTAACTTGGACATGGTCAAATTAAAGCTGTAAAGCTAATGGAGTTGTTCAGATTTTTCTCTTGGAATAGCATCTCTTTATCTTTTTTAGTGCAGAGAAGCAAACAGTGGATGGAGCTGAATCTGGGGGTGTTTGCTGAATTATGGTTTGAAGTGGTTAGATGGGCCGCCGGTTGGGCTCTGGCCCAGTGTCTTCAAAGATTGGGAGGGAGTGGTTTAGGACAGATGGGTCCGTGGTACTTATTCTGTACCAAAGAAAAAATTGGGTTTTGTGTAAATTACTAAATTAGGAACTTTGACGTAATGAAAACGTTAATAAATAAAAAGGCCACGTGTCACCGTCTCGTCTCCACGACCTGAACGATCTCTTTTGTCTGTTTCTGTTTGGTTGTACGACTGATAAATACGATCAACTCATCCATATGCACACGAGCAAAATTGAGTACATCATAATGTAAGATAATGATATATATTTAAAAATATTAAAAATAGTGATATTCTAGCACTCATCGTCCTAGATGATGATTTACTCAAATTTTTTAATTATGCATGTATGGCTATGGGTATTAACTCATTTATTTACCCGTTTTCTGTTTTATATTTTAAAAATTAGAAATATAAATGAATATTTTTTTTCCCGAGACTAATAGGGACGACTATAAAACTAGAGAATGACCTTCGTTTTTATCACGGAGTCCGTTAATTTAATCCAGAGACAGAGAGAGCGAGCGAGAGGATTGTATAACTATTATCAATTCCATCCTCAATTCTGATTTTAATCTGATTTACTATCAAATTCCTGGATATGAGAAAAAAGGCGAGAACCAGCCTCGACCAGGCAGTCGTCAGCGTTTGGCAGCGGGAAGTCGGCGAGCTCTCCACCCGAAATTTCGCTCACCGTCTCGGTGCTTCCAAGGTTTGCTACCCTTAATCTCACTTTCAACGTATTATTGCTATTGATCGCACCTTTTGATAGCTAGCTCTAAGGCTATGCTTGGTTTGGCTTGGCTTTATTATTTCTGTCTTTAGGATCTTGTGCTTCGATTGGATATCTATAAGAAGCTTGAGAAGCATCGTGGTTGTGTGAACACAGTGAGCTTCAATGCCGATGGTGACATTTTAGTGTCAGGGTCTGATGACCGACGTGTCATACTTTGGAATTGGGAAACTGGGCAAGTAAAGCTTTCTTTCCACTCTGGTCACAATAACAATGTTTTTCAAGCCAAGATAATGCCTTATTCTGATGATCGAAGCATTGTTACTTGTGCTGCCGACGGTCAGGTATAAACACCACCTTATGCCGCATCCTTTGTTTTAACTGTCATTGGTTGGAGATGATATAAATCCAACTTGGTATTAAGTTTTTCTTGTCATTTTAGGTTCGGCATGCACAAATTTTTGATGGGGGGAAAGTGGAGACTACAATGTTGGCAAAACATCAAGGACGAGTTCATAAGTTGGCTGTTGAGCCCGGAACTCCTCATATATTTTATACTTGTGGCGAGGATGGATTGGTTCAACACGTGAGTCACATCATGATTGTCCTTCCTAATTGTTGTTATTATAATTTATTGCACATAGTTGTTGCATTTTATCTTGTTACGTCATTTGTGATGAATTTTGAATATACAAGTGCGTAATACTGTCTTTTCCAGTTTGATCTGAGGACTGGGACTGCTACAGAACTGTTCACTTGTCAGCTAATTGACAGTATGGGGAGATACATGCCAGGCTCTCACGCCCAAGTTGTCAATCTAAATGCCATTGCAATTGATCCAAGGAACCCAAATCTCTTTGCAGTTGCAGGGTCAGATGCATACACCCGACTTTATGATATTCGCAAGTATAACTGGGAGGCGTCAACTGATTATGGACAACCTGCAGATTACTTTTGCCCTTCTCATTTGATTGGTGATGGGAATGTTGGCATAACTGACTTGGCATTCTCAGACCAGAGTGAGCTTCTAGCCACATACAATGATGAATTTATTTATCTTTTCACACAAGATATGGGATTGGGACCTAATCCCGCTCTGCCCTCCCTGGTTTCTACGGGCAGCGATGCAAGTGACATAGAGCTTGGCTCGTCAACTATGGATGTCAATGGAAAACCTGATCCCCAAGTATACAAGGGCCATGTCAATTCTAAAACTGTGAAGGGCGTGAACTTTTTTGGGCCAAGTTGCGAATATGTGGTGAGCGGATCTGACTGTGGTAGGATATTTATTTGGAACAAAAAGGATGGGGAGCTTATTCGTGTCATGGAAGCAGATAAGGATGTGGTAAACTGTATTGAGTCTCATCCTCATACCACAGTGCTTGCTAGCAGTGGAATTGACCCTGATATAAAGATATGGACTCCAAAGGCCAATGAGAGAGCTACGCTACCTACAAACATTGGAAAGGTATGCTTGTTATTATATTGATGCCATTTCATTTTATAATTTGCACCTGGCTTGATGGTTCTGAGTTTTTAATGATGCAAAGTTAAGTTATAATAGTCTGTACCCATGATATTAGAGTAATAATTTTGGGAAAAAAAATCCTTATGCATGTTGACACAAATTCAATTTTGGTTTCGGACCATGTACATGAGTGCAGACGTTCATTTGAATAGTCTTTTATCCAATTATCTTTTCCCAGAGCTTATCCGCTAGTAAATTGTTCATCCAAGGTGACTCCAAAGGCCAATGAATAATTCATTTATGCTGTTTCTGCTTGTTATTACATTTCCAGTTTTGTGTTAGGCAAATAAATGGGAGGTACATGGTTTAACTCTTACCAGTTACATGGTTTGACTTTACAGTCTTTGGACAATATGGTTTTTCTGTCCCCACTAGGATAGGGGGGTGGGGCACCAATTGCACTTTAGGTTATGACTGCAGACTTCAAATCCTTGTAATACCCAAAGAAGAAAAAAAAACATGGCACTTTTGTTGAGATTAAATGAATGTAGTAGTGCTACAATATCCATGCTACAGGCTGTGATAGGCAGCAGAGGAACTAATTTCTCAGCTCTTACATGTTTGCAAAAGGTTCTGATGCCTGATCATATTCAATGGTTTACCATAATTGATGATGATGATGATGGTGATGATAACGCTTTTGACGATGATGACGATGGCGATGATTATGATGATTCCTCTGACGACGACGATGACGACGATGATAATGATGACGATGAGGATGAGGACAGTGATGGCGATGGTGGTGGTGATGATTAGATAGCTATTGTAATGATGATTTGAATGATGATGGTGATGATTATGATGAGGATGATGATAATTTTCTTGGCAATTTTGATGATGCAACTGATAATTCTGATGTACACTTTCTGTCTTCAGCTGAGACCAAAGGCTAGAGGCTGGATGTACCATTTAACTTCACCACAGGACCTGATGTTGCAATTATTTTCACTGCAAAGGCAGAGGAATAGCCCAGAGCAGAATGAAGAGAGCTCTGCTGCTGGTAGGGAAATACTTGACCTTATGATGTCTTTCGATGCCAACAGTGATGTTTCCTCAGATGGAGAGGACGCCTCAACTCATGATGACTTTTAAGGTTAGCATGTACTGCAATCTTTGGACCTATTAAGTACTACTGTAACTTTGTACATAGCAGGATTTTAAATTCAACTATTTCAAGCTTCTTCACAGATTTTCTTAAAATTTTGTAATGTTTTTTCAGCTTTCGAGTTACATTTCATTCATGAGTAGTTGTTTTTTTCATTTTGTACATTTATGACCTGGTTGTTTATGTACGGTAGCGCTGAGATACCATTTGCTACCACCATACTATGTCAATTATCAGTTGAAACACTAGAAACAAAGATGTTGCATTTCAGCATGTTGTCTGTCATTAAACTAGTACCCCAATTGGGTTTTCCTTGGTTTGTATACATAACTTACTGACCCAAAATGTGTCATATTTAACTTGGCTACAAACACACAAGTCACTTATTCTGACCAGATGAGCGACAGAGTACAGAACTGTAGAATTTTGGCAGATTGTCCAAATAGGTGTTTTTGTCAGAAAGCACTAGGCATTATGCATGTATATACTTAGAAGTCAGAACTGAAGATATATAGCCTAGCTTATTCTTGGTCTCTTCTTAGGCCAGGCAGGCCTTCTCCTTCTGCCTCAAAGAGGACATTCTAATGGTCGGAGCTAGGCCTCCACTGTTGGTGATGATTTTCCGACTACTAGGAGGAGGAACAGGCCTGATCATAAGGCTTTGAAAGAACGCAATCAACACTGCACAATATCATTCGGATGTCAATAAACCAGCGTAGTACTCATAAAACTAGTACAGATGGTACGCATTTTTCTTTTAGTATGATTTGGCTTGAGGTAAAAGTTGGTACCGCTGCGAATCCAATGCACAAGATACTGAAGCCTGGAAAATGGAATGGTGCTTGCTCGGATAGGAACAAAGCTGGATATGCATGAAAAGAAGATGGGCGTAATTCCAAAAGCATGCGCGAAATTCACCCCTCCTAGTATCTCGATCTTTACGAGTCGAGTTTTTTCGCACGTGCCTGTCAGAGGACTAAATGTTAGTTGGGCAAGAATGTTAGCAATGGAACTTATTCCTGAAATGCATTCCTGTGCCTTGCCCTGTACAAGTTTCGATATTGGTTAGTAGTAAACGCGGTCCTGCCGACTTAATTTCTCGAGTTCGAATCTAATTGTCTACATTACCTGCTCATAGGGACCAACTTGCTTTGATGCGATGCTTTGCAACTGCGTTCGGCCGAAAAATTGTTAGTTAACTTCACTCAACGAAAGGGAACTCTTAACTGCAAACTAAGATGAAGGTTAATGGTAATAACTCACACAAGGAAGCACGAAAGTAGCAAAAAGGAAGCAGGCATTGACGGCGTACGGAACCTGCTCACAGAAGGCGAAAGTCTTTAAAACTGGATATAGCAGGAAAAAAGAGAGATTGCAGATCAGTGAAAAGTAAGCATTACCCAAGCTGACCAAGCTATACTGTATAGTAAACTCTGCAAAACATGAGGTAAACCATCAGAATTTTATAGAATAGAAGCAATTCCTCTAAAACATAGGTGAGACTGAGGCACATACTTGAATGAAGGTTACTAAGAGCCCTATCGAAAGAAGTTTTTCTTCTGATATAAAAGGAGCCAATAAACGGCATTAGAATTAGCTGCAAGATTCATAAGACCAAATCAACTGTCAGAATAAGTTGAGAGATTAATGAAACAGGATTAGAATTAAGAATTGCAGGTTTTTTGTAATGCATATGTGTATAATATCTGTGCTATCATTCCTGCTATGCTAATAAGCAGCATCAGAACAGCGAACTGGTCTTTCGAGAAGTGGAATCGAGCCTTCAAGTATAACTTCATTGTGGAGTCTAAGTTATAAGATGTTCACAATACAAGTCAGCTCGAAATGCATGAATTATCTCAAACAAGGGTTGTACGTGATGTACCAGTACACAAGCTTGAGCTCCGCTACATGAGAGAGTGTAAAAGAAGGCAACTGCTGCCTGCGAAAATGTTGGACTGCAACATAATCGCCAAAAGTCACGCATTATCAGACCATGAAAAAAGAGCAAAATCACAATATTCTTGATTCTTTTATGTAAATTATACGCCCTATTACCTGTTCTTGAGCAAGCTGATAAGATCTCCTGGTGTTGGAATTTTCTTGAACACGGGCGCATCACCATCCACTCGATTCCCATCCTATGATCTGGCCTTCAGGATTGGGTGAGTCAAATTCTTTTCACCATCTGGAAAATGTAAACTCTCCTTCAGGAAAATCCTCGTGTACACAACTGCAAGTATTGACACAAAGGCAGAAACCTGCAATATTTCAAAGAAAAGATCAACCTTGTTGTTCTCAACTAGCTACGAGCGAGGCCATACGAGGTATTACGTGTTACCAAAGAAACGTGAATACCTGAAATGTCGAAGCAGTGGATAGGAAACGAGCGGCTAATGTTCCGCAGACATAGGAGGCAGAGGTAATGCCACATACAATTCCGAATGCTGATTGTCCTCTGCCCAACTGGGATGGTATCCGCCTGATAAGCAAGAGGATTAGTGAATAATAAAATGATTATTGATTAATTAAGTGGATGTTTAGAGATGAGATTATTATAAAGATGGTATTTAGTATTTAGTATTTACCACATAAGCAAGAGCAAGACAACTGATGCTGCCCTCAGATACCATTGCAGTGAGAATCCTGAGAACATAGTAGGCATAAAAGAACTTGGTTGTCCTACTATATGCCAGTATAACTGCGGAAAAACAAAAATAATTCTACTTGGAAATCAGAAAATCAATTTTTTTTTTATTGGAGAGAGGATAAGGTGGTACATAGAAGAAACAAATCTGATTTCATCTATCCCTTCTCCAAGTAAAAAAATATCTTCTTCATCAAGACTTTGAAGAGAGTCCTGCTGTTGTTTGGGGACAACTCAACAGTTTCATTAATACTGCTAACATCTCCCCTCCCGTTTTTGGCTACAGTAATATCAATAGCACTTGCAAAATGAAAGCTCAAAAATAAAGAAAGATCAATTAAGGACCTTAGAGAACAAAATAAAAAGAAGAAGAAAATGATTAAAATTAGGGCTTGGTTTTGGTATATGTGTATATGAATTAACAAATTATCGAATTAAGACGACCAAACACTTCAAATGCAAAGTCCTGAAGCGGATTCTTCTGAGACCAAAAGAGGCCTTATTAAACACAGATCTTATGTTATCCCCGATGATTTCCGGTGCCCATTATCTCTTGAACTGATGAAAGATCCTGTGATTGTCTATAGTGGACAGGTACAACAAGGACTTGCTTTTGTAGAGTTATCAATTGTTCATTAACTCCTACTTTCTTTTGCAGACATATGAAAGATCTTGCATCCAAAAATGGTTGGATGCGAGGCACAAGACCTGCCCAAAAACACAGCAGACACCGTTACATACTGCACTGACACCTAATTATGTTCTGAAGAGTTTGATTTCTTTATGGTGTGAAAGCAATGGTGTTGAGATGCCTAAACAACAAGGATCTTGTAGAAGCAAAAAAGTCGGGAGCACTGTTTCAGACTGTGATCGAGCTACTATCACTGTCTTATTGGAGAAATTGGCAAATGGGAATACAGAGCTGCAAAGATCAGCTGCTGGAGAGCTCCGTTTACTAGCAAAGAGGAATGCAGATAACAGAGTATGTATTGCTGAAGCAGGAGCCATTCCATTACTCGTTGAGCTATTATTTTCCCAGGATCCTCGGACTCAGGAGCATGTTTTTACAGTGTTCTCAACCTTTCCATAAACGAGGGCAATAAGGGAGCCATTGTTAATGCAGGAGCTATACCTGATAGAGTTGATGCGCTGAAGAATGGAAGTATAGATGCACGAGAAAATGCGGCTGCAACCCTTTTCAGTTTGTCTGTTGTAGATGAGAAGAAGGTGGCAATCGGAGCAGCAGGGGCGATCTCGGCTCTCATAACCTTACTTTGTGAGGGGACTCCAAGAGGAAAGAAGGATGCTGCGACTGCAATCTTTAATCTTTCTATCTATCAGGGAAATAAGGCCAGAGCAGTAAAGGCCGGTTTTGTGCCTCCCTTGATGAGGTTGCTGAAAGATGCTGGAAGCGGAATGGTGGATGAAGCGTTGGCAATTCTTGCCATTCTTGCAAGCCATCAAGAAGGGAAGGCTGCGATCGGGCAGTCTGAGCCAGTTCCAGCTCTGATGGAGGTAATCAGAACTGGGTCTCCACGTAACTAAGAGAACGCGGCTACTGTGTTGTGGTCACTATGCACTGGCGATCCGCAGCAACTGAAGTTAGCCAGGGAATACAGTGCGGAAGACGCGTTGAAGGAACTATCAGAAAGTGGTACTGATAGGGCTAAGAGAAAAGCTGGAAGAATGTTGGAGCTCCTTCAGCGAGTTGACGCTGTTGTCAATCAAAGTTGCCTCTGAGTATGCCCAGCAATGTTTAGAAAATCAGAGTGAGAAAAATAACTTTGTTCAAATTTTCTGTGAATTTAGTTGTTGTCTTGTGTATAGGGGTAAGTTATGTGAGGTGGGTGTATTGGAGTTATTATGTGTTCAAGATTGATTGTTCCATGTTTGACTATGGACATTTTTTACCAGAAAGGGGGAAAAGCATCCGTGGCTATTATACTTAAAAAACTATGTCAGTATCAACTACTCTCTCCGTCCCATATTAACTGTCACTTTACTGTTCGTGCACGTATTTCGAGAAAGTCGGATGACGCACTATTTGACCTCAAAAACTTTCGAATTTTTTCTCGAACGTAGGTTAAGGATACCCAAAAAAATTCGTACTTTTTTTCGAACGTACGTTAATCCTTAACCTACGTTCGAGAAAAAATTCGAAAGTTTTTGAGGTCAAATAGTGCGTCATCCAGCCTCCTCGAATGTGTGCATGAATAGTGGTCAGTGACAGTTAATATGGGATGGAGGGAGTATCAAGTATCAACAGTAATTATTTATAGAGGTGAATGGCATCTGTGATGTACTTGAAATATTGCTTTTTCTTTTTTAAAATAAATAAATAAAATGTTTGTTCACGCATCTTTTACTCGTTCTTTCTTGTAAATTCGTCAAAGCATCCCAAGGGGATAAATATGGGCCTAATATGTTTAGGCCCAAGATCAGAGTTGAAGCCTGCAAATCCTTCTCTTTGGAAATAGTTGGGCTTTGGAGGCGGATACTAGTCTTTTACCACACAACCCCCACCCCCCCCCCCCCCCCCCCCCCCCCCCCATTTCATAATATTATAGTATAAAAATGATTTAAAATTATCTAAGGTTGAAAACCTCATTATCATTATCAATCACAATCAGTACCTATATGCGCATTTTTGTTTGTTTTGTTTTGTTTTGAAAGGTGTACTTATATGCGGAAATGAGTAGGGGGGGTGTGAGAATTTCATCACGTTCTCATTTCTACCGCAACTCATTTCCTCTTCAATAATAATATTTTCTATTTATATAAATTCGGTTCGTTTCATTTTTCGTTAAATTTTATGCGATCAAGTGATCCATTTGATATCATAATTAATATGGATTGATGAACCTCATAAGTAATCACTCACAATTCAACAACATTATTTTTCTATTAAGAATAATTATTATAAAATATGAAAAATAAATTGTGTTGAAATAAAAATGATGCCAGTCAATTGGGTCACCCCTAAAATTTTCAACGTGATGAAACAAATAAATTTAACAAGATAGTTTTCCAACGTGCAAAGCTCGTTAGGAATCTTAGGTGTAGTTTCACAATGCAAAATTTTCTGAAAATTTTGCAAAATTGGAAAATTTTCCAAAAGCTGTTTCAGAGCCAAAATTTTGCAAACATTTTTCAATTATTTTTTTTTACTCTAGTTCAATAAATCCATATTGTTAATCTAAAAAAAACAATGTTATTTTAGACATATCTACCCTCGTAATTTATGTAAATTGATACAAATTGTGCTAAAAATACTTCGTAATTGATACTCCTAGAATCAAGAAAGTGTCAGACTGGAGCAAATATAAACAGTACCTCCTCTCTCTCGTTGTCCTTGCAGGAGCCCATCCGCGGGCTTCTCTTCCCCTCCGGTCAGCCACTGCTGCCGGAGTAGCCAAAATACCAGCTGCCCACTGCAGCTGGCGTAAAGTCCAACCTGATCTACCTGTTTCTTCCGTTTTCAATCTTTCCTTTCCGCATCTGCTGCCCCTTCCTGCTACAGCACCTTCTCTCTCTCGTTGTCCTAGCCGGAGCTCATCCTTGGGCTTCTCGTCCCCTCCGGTCAGCCCATTGCTGCCGGAGTACCATATCACCAGCTGCTACTGTAGCTGGAGTAGAATCCATCCCGATCTACCTGTTTCTTCCATTACCAAGTCTACTCTGTCCGAATCTAGTTGTTCCTTCAGTGATTTGCGGCCTCATCTGTCCGTTTCGGGGTGTGGCGTTCTCCTTCTGTTCTCCCTCCCCCGGATCGCCTCTGTCCTCCTGATATTCGTTGGATTGTAGTGTTATGGTTTTTGCTTGGTTTTGGTTGGTTTGAAGGGACTTCGTGGGCCCTTTTTGTATTTTTTGCAGATTCTTGATTCTGGGTTTTGTTGAGGTGCTGTAGTCGCCGGATTGGGGTCGGGGCTGCATTTTGAGTGGTCTGGGTCTATTTGCTTTTCAAAGTGTTTTTCCGGTTTGGGGCTTTCGGCAATGGCAGGGCAAAAGCATTTCCGGAAAGGGTTGGCTAGCACTACCAGTGGTGTTTTGAAATCCTCTGGTTTCAAGGAGGGTCGTATGAAGGAAGGGATCTCTTATTACCTTGAAAACTTACCGTCTCACGTGGATCACAGAGCCCTCAGATACCTTATCACTCGCCGATGGAAATTACCTCAGTTTGGGTCCTTGATTGATGTGTTCATTCCGAGTCGCAGGAATAGAAAAGGGGTGAGATTTGGTTTTGCTCGTTTTGATTGGGTTAGTAATAGAATTGATATGGAGATTGCACTGGATAGGCAATTTATTGGCGCGTCTGCTATCAGAAGCAACATAGGTCGGCGTGGTCGGAAAGCAATGAGGTTCAATCAAAAAGGCTCACATCATACCACTTCTTCTAAACGTTTATTATTGAAAGCAGCAAGCTCTGTCCAAGGAGTGGCAGCAAATTCTAATCCTGTTGAGAACAGTCGTGGTTCGGAGACTCGTTCGTTTGCTGAGGTGGTGAGAGGGAAGCCTCTGCTTTTGAAGAATAAGGCCAGTAATGTCAGCAGGGAGGTTGGAGATCCCCCTTTGGGGGTATTAGATTTGGATATACCTGCTGATAACATAGATTGGCTTAAGAAGAGTGCGATCGGGATTATTCGGAAGCTGGAATTTATCCCCCAGATTCAAGAGCTGGTCCAAGAGGCAGGGTGGATTTGTGAAACACGGGTCATGGGGAGAGGCCTAGTTTGGCTGGAATTTGATAGGTTAATTGATAGAGATAGAGCTTTAGCGGAGCCTAACTCAAGGCTGTTCTCTAAGGTAGTTGCTTGGGAGGATGAGATCGCTAAGGGAGGAAGACTATGTTGGGTTCAGGTCGTTGGAATTCCTGTCCAGACTTGGGGTTATTCGACTTTTGAAAAGATTAGCAGTCGTTTGGGGTCACTGGTGGTAGTAGACGATAACACTCTTGAGAGGACAAGACTTGACGTAGCGAGGTTTCTTATCTCCTCGGATCGTATCAATCTAGACGAGTCCATGCAGGTAATGGTAGAAGGGAAATATCATGAGATTCTCTGCAAAGAGGAACCCATGCATGGGGCTGTCACTAACATAGATTGGATGGTGGGGATGAGGGCAGAATTTGATGGATCTGAAGGGTCGTCGGAGGAGGGAGTTGGTGAGTTTGAGAACAGTGGGGAGGGAGAAAAGATCCTATCAGGAGAGGACAAGGGCATAGATGATCAAGAGGTAAATGGGGTTTTTAAACCGGCAGGTGAAGCAACAATCAGGGATGCTTTCCCACTCATCACAGTGAGGCAGAAGGGAGAGAAACTTAAAAAGCTAGTTGGTCAAGCAGGTAGCCTTGAAACAGCCAATTCTGAAGTGGGCTCCAGGGTGGAAATTCAAAAAGCAGATGATGAGGAGATAACTCGCATGAACCGGGTGACAGATGCCACGATGATTGATTCAGATGCGTGGAATGTGGGCAGAATTCTCGCACTAACTGAACATGTGGATAAAAAGGCCTTCTGTTCTTTCGATAAAGAAAGATTCATCGCTGAGATGGAACAATACATTCGTTAGCTCCTCTCCGGAATAAGTCTCTATTTTCTATGGTTAGTTTATTGTCTTGGAATAGCAGAGGGTTGAGAGCAGCCAGGAAGAGGAAGTTTGTCAAACGTTGTTGGCGTAGAGAGCACTTGGATTTATGCTTGCTTCAGGAAACGAAGATGGAGGAAATTGATGAGTTCTTCATCCAGTCTTTATGGGGGAATCAGGAGGCCCGTTGGTTAAGTGCTCCGTCTAATGGTCGTTCCGGAGGGTTACTCACAATGTGGAACAGTAGCTCCTTCTCAGTTGAACGATCGTTATTTGGAGAGCGATACATTTGGTTAGAAGGAATTCTGAATAGAGGGAATTTCCGCTGTGTTGTCCTTAATGTCTATGCTTATAATGATGTGGATAAAAGACGTCAATTGTGGGATACTCTAGCTCATCTAGTTGAGAGTTGTCCGCATCCAGTCCTTATTGGAGGAGATTTTAATGAAATCTTATTGCCTTCTGAAAGGCTTAATGGTTCAAGTCATGCAAGAGGTATGGAAGATTTCCAGGAGTGGGTGACCAGATGCAGGCTTCAGGATATGAGACTTGTTGGTAGGCGCTTTACGTGGGCTAATGCGATTAGTCGAAGTAGATTGGACAGGGTCTTCATTCAAGCAGGCTGGGGCCCTATCTTGCAGAGGGATAGGTTGTCTCCGCTGCCCAGACATGGCTCTGATCACTCACCTTTGCTTCTAACTCAGGACACAGTAAATTGGGGCCCAAAACCTTTCAGAGATCAAGGAATATGGTGGGAGGTGGTGGGCTTCAAGGATTTGGTGGCTGATTGGTGGAGAGAGGCTACCACTGAATTTCCAGGATCATGCAGAGTAATACAGAAGTTAAGATGGTTGAAACAGAAAGTCAAGAGTTGGAATGCAGAGGTTTATGGTCATGTGGAGAAGCGTTTAGAGGAGCTTCAAGAGAAGGAATTGGAGCTTGACAGGATAGCTGATGAGAGAGCTCTGTCCATAGCAGAACAAGGCCAGAGGTTAGAGCTGGCTAATGAGATATGGGATCAGCAGGGGCGGGTTGACAGGTTCTGGAAACAGAAAGCTAGAACCCAATGGGACTCTCAGGGGGATAGAAATACAGGGTATTTCCACAGGTTAGCAAAAGTGAGTTATTTACGTAAGGAAGTGACTGATATTGTCACTCCTAATGGTCGTATGACCGATCCTACTGAGATAAAATCTGCTGCAGTTCAACACTTTTCTTCCTTCTTTCGTTCTGTGAGTTGGGAGCGACCTACGATTCCAGATTTGGGGTTTAATAGTTTGAATGATATTAAAGCAAATGGGTTAGAAGGTGAGGTCACTTCAGAGGAGATTTGGGAAGCCGTTAGGAGTTGCAATGGGCAAAAGACTCCTGGTCCAGATGGTTACTCGCTTAGGTTCATTCAGAATGCTTGGAGTATCATTGGGTCAGACTACTGTGTCTTGATTAAGGGCTTCTTCAATACTGGAATCTTCCCGAAGGGGGCTAACTCCTCTTTCATCGCTCTTCTGCCAAAGTCTAAGGCTACAAAGAGGTTTAGTGATTTCCGTCCCATCAGTCTGGTGAGTAGCTATTATAAAATAATTTCTAAAATTCTCGCGGCAAGGTTGAGCAGGGTGATAGAGAAGGTGATAAGCGAGGAACAACATGGGTTCATGAGAGGAAAACAGACGCTGGATTGCGTGATGGCAGCAAATGAAGTTGTTAATCATTTGAATATGTCTAAACAGCAAGGCCTTCTTTTCAAATTGGATTTTGAAAAGGCTTATGACTCGGTCGAATGGAGTTACCTAGACGAGGTTATGCGCCAAATGGGTTTTGGGGACCGTTGGAGGGGGTGGATTCGGCAGTGTCTAAGTACTTCCAGAGTTTCTGTTTTGATTAATGGTTCTCCTACTAATCAATTTGAGGTTAGTCGCGAGTTAAGGCAAGGGTGTTCTATGTCCCCTTATCTATTTAATATAGCGGCAGAAGGGTTACATCGTCTACTGGTGCGAGCTAAAAGGGTTGGGTTGTTAAGCGGCGTGGGTAATGAGCAGGCTGGGTGGCAGCTTACTCATCTTCAGTTTGCAGATGATACTCTGATTTTTGTTAAGAATGATGAGAGTGAGATACAAGGAGTAAAGGGGACGCTTCGTTGGTTTGAGGCTTACTCAGGGCTCCGTGTCAACTTTCACAAGAGCTCGCTTGTGGGTATCAACATTTGCCAACAGGTAGGGGGATGCCTAGCCAGTAGAGCTGGGTGTAAGTATGAACAATTACCTTTCAAGTATCTTGGTTCTTTCGTGGGGCTTAATCCTAGGAGAGTCACAAGCTGGGATTTTCTTATTCAGAAAATGAAGACTAAGTTGGCGACATGGAAGGGTCATCTTTTGTCTGTTGGCGGGCGTGTTACTTTGCTTAAGTCAGCGGTTTCTAGTCTTCCTGTTTATAACATGTCTATTTATAATATGCCAAAAAGTGTGCGCCGTAAATGTGAAGGGATAATGAGAAGGTTCATGTGGAGCGGAGATGATTCTAAAAGTGGGCTGTCGAAGGTAAAATGGGGAGATATGATTCGTCCGAAGGAGCTTGGGGGCTTGGGTATAGGTAATCTTGAAACTCGGAATGCAGCTTTTTTATTTAAGTGGGTATGGGATCTATGCAATGGAAGTACGAAACTATGGGCGGACATTGTAAGGAGACAATATGGTTTCACCAATTTAGGATTCCTGTGGAAGGAGTTAGTGGCTAAGGTGTCTTTTATTTGGCGGGATATATTTCGTTTATTTCGCAGGGGCGGTGATTGGTTCGATTTTTGGGTAAGACACGTGAATCTCGTTGTGGGTAATGGCCACTCGGTGTCCTTTTGGTGGGATCCTTGGCACAACAATACCCCTTTAGCCCTTGGTTATCCAAGGCTCTACAATTTAACATCTAATGGTAATGGATCTATTCTAGACCATGGGTACTGGAATGGGCATCAGTGGTACTGGAATATTCAGTGGCGCCGTGAGCTATATGAGTGGGAAATGGAAGAGTGGGTTGGCTTGACTTCTCTTATCTCGGTGCCTAACAATATACAAGGTTCTGCTAAGAATAGGTGGCAGTTAAATTGCGAAGGTGAGTATTCGGTTGGGTCCTGGTCTTTGGGTTATGCTAAACAGCGTTTTCAGGCTACCCCGGGTTTAGAGTCATGCTGGTCCAATTTAGTTCCTTACAGAGTAGAATTTTTCCTATGGCTGGCAATGCGCGGGCGTTTGGTTACTAGGGAATTTCTCTGCAAACGTGGCATGCTCAATGAGGAGGACAACGTTTGTCCTATGTGCGATAGGCAAGGGGAATCTATCCAGCACATTTTGCTTCACTGTCAAACATCGTTCTCTTGCTGGAATGCTGTGATGACATGGCTGGGAGTGTCCTGGTGTCCTCCTCGGACTATTGGTGAGCTATGGGATTCATGGGAGACCTATCTCCCAAGTTCCGGGGTACACATAAAGGAGAAGTGGAGGGTCCTGTTTTACGCTATGGCTTGGAGCTTGTGGTTGCAGAGAAACCAAGTAGTTTTTCATCATCATTCCTTCTGCTCGAGACGAGTTTTCAATACCGCCTACTCGTTTTGGTACAGATGGTTAAAGAGTACAGATCATGCATTCCCTTACAGTTTGGGAATGATGCTGTTGTCCCCTTCCTGGTTACTATCGTTGGGTCTGGCAGTTCAATAGTCTAGTATTCTTGGATCTTACTTGGGTACTCCTATGGTTGTTTTCTATCATCATTTTCTTTGCCGCTTCCTCTCTTGAGGAGCAATCTTCTGTACATTCTATTTCCTCTCTTCTGATTGCCTACATCTTCTAGGCAAGAATAAAATCTTCAGCTTATTTTAAAAAAAAAAATAATTGATACTCCTACTTTAACATTTTTCTAAATTTTTATATTAATTTTTGGATTTTACAATTTTTTTAGAATTTTTTTATTAATTAATTTCCTTTTGGATTTCTACAATTTTTCGATTAATTAACTTTTCTTTGCTTATTTTTATATTTTTTCGAATTGTTTATTTTTTTTGGAATTTTTTTCTTGATTCTTAGATTAATTTTTTTTTTAGTTTTTACATTTTTTTTGAAATTTTCTAAATTTTTTTGTGGATTTTTGAGTTTCGAATTTTTACATTTTTTGAAATTTTTACATTTTTTGGAAATTTTTACAATTTTTTGGATTTTTTACATTTTTTCTAAACTTGTAGTGTTAATTCTGAAAAACTGTTTTTGCAATTGCAAAACTTAAAATATGGTGTTTGCAAAATTTTCTAAATTTGTAGTGTTAATTCTGAAAATTTATTTTGCAATTGTAAAACTGAAAAGTTTGCTGAAATTTTTTCATTTAAAAAATTTTTTTCCTCCTAAATGGCTTATGCTTTTGAATTTAGACATGAATATATTTAGCATATTTATATTTAATTTTTAACAAATTTAAAATAGGCTACTATTTAGTTTATTATTATTTTTTTCAAAAAAATAAAAATAAATACGATTTCGAATTTTTTAAAGCTGAAAAATAAAAATAAAAAAATAAAAAATGTATTATAGGTATAAAGTAGAATTGAAAATTTTGCAAAACAAAATTTTTGCTTCGGATTGCTAAGCAAACTCGATTGTAAATTACAAACACACTGGCACGTGGGCCATGAATATGATTCACCTACACACTTCCTTTACTTCCTCTCTTTTTCCTGGTCCCGGATGTTTTTTTAGTAATTTTTAAGTACGCCGTATTAGGATCACGTGTATCCCACAAGCCACCAGCAAAAATCAAATCAATCCCAAGGATCAGATTTGGCTTACCTGGAATCTCTTGTCTCCTCCACGTGGCGTATATGGTGGACCTAGGTTATCACTATCACAGTATCACTCCACCACCAAAACTGTCTGTACCCACTCACTTCCCTTCTCACACTTCTCCTTCGTTCATTTATTTATTTTTCAAAAACAAAATTGCTTTTAGTAAATTATTTTAATTTTAACTATTATATTGATTAAAGTGTAATTTTTTTTAAAAACTAAACGAGTAAATTCACGCACGCGTTTGTAAATCTTTTTCAAATATCACCATGTGTTTCCGAATTTTTTTAATATTTTTAAATTTGTTCACATTCGTTCAATTAAATCACTCAACGTGAAATGCATGATATTACTATATTCATTTCATATTACTTATTTTTTTTATCTAGCTGTCAAAACTAAAAAAGTAATTAAAAATCAGTAATTTTAAGAAGAAAAAACCTGAAACCACAATTATATAAAGTGGAAGGAACATTTAGAAAAGAATTAAAAATACAGGTGGATTTACTCGATTATTGCAGGCTTTGAATTGCAATTTTAGAAAAGGAAAATATAATGATTTATTGCGTAGTCAATTTCTGATCAGTTGAAATTCCTATATTACTGTCCAACTTCTTTTGCTCTTTTCATATTCTAATATTTTTCAAACAGTTAAATAAAGGAAAGAAAAATTATAAGTACAGGGAATAAAAATCAAGTTATAACACCGTCGGTTTTGCCAAAACACCCATTAATTATTTGACTTATGATAAAAATATCAGTAAAAATTCATATCTAAGTTTGAATTCTTTACTTATAAAAAAAAACACCATTGATTTTACCAAGGTCAAGAACAAAGTTTCGAATTTAAATTTTAAGAATAGAAAAATTCATCACCCTTTAAGGACCTAACACGACTCAAACGAAATTTATGTCAGTTAAAATGAAACCAGGGAAAAAATAATTTATTTATTATTAGTTAGACGTAACTCGTAAGTGAGCTGGGCCTGTTACTCTTAAAAAACTATATGGATAAGGGCCGACCCTTATAAGATGGCCCTTCCGTTAGACAATTCTGGTTCGAAGTGAATGTCTTTGGAGAGTATTTTCCACTACTATTGCACTTCTTGCATCAGCAAGTACAGCTGGCACAAGCGAAAATATTAACGTTGATCATTTTTTCCTTCATAATCTCAAACAATTCTATACCTTCGTAATTTATGCCAGAAAAAACTTCTATATATTTATTTTTTTCTTAAAATTATTCGATAATTTAATCACTTTATTAAATATTAATTCTTTTAAAATTGAGTCAGGCAACTATTATACTGTATTACATAAGTCTCAAACCTAAAGCTTTTACTTAAACTATTATACTGTATTACATAAGTCTCAAAATAAAGAAATGACTTTTTTTTTTTTGTTTTTAATTTTGAATCAAATCACAAATTGACTGGACGACCCTAATCACATTAGCCAACACACACAGCCAACAAAGCCAGTCCATTTTTCCACAAACCTCATTAATAAACCCACACTCATTTCTTTATTTTGAACAACAGAGTGCTCAGTTCCCCACCTTTCCTGTTGTCTCCTCCCCCAATCCTCCCATGGATCTCCTCTCGCTGCTCTTCACCTTCTCCCTCATCGCCTTTGGCCTCTACTGGTTCATCTACTTCGGCGCCGCCGAAGTCAAAGGCAAGCACGCCTCCCAACTCTCCGGCGGCTCCATCTCAGCCGATGATGTAGGAGCCAAGTACCGCTCCTACTGGTCTTTCTTCAAGACCCCAAAGCAAATAGAGACCGCCGAAGACGTCCCCGCCTTCGTCGATACTTTCTACAACCTCGTCACCGACATCTACGAGTGGGGCTGGGGCCAGTCCTTCCACTTCGCCCCTTCCGCCCCCGGCCGGTCCCACAAGGAGGACACACGCCTCTACGAGATCAACGCCGTGGATCACCTCAACGTGAAGAAAGGGGACAAGATTCTGGACTGCGGATGCGGTGTTGGTGGGCCCATGCGGACAATCGCCGCTCATTCCGGAGCCAACGTTGTCGGAATCACCATCAACGATTACCAGGTGGAGCGGGCCCGTATGCACAACAAGAAAGCCGGGCTAGACAAGCAGTGCGAGGTTGTCTGCGGGAATTTCATGGAAATGCCGTTTCCAGACAATTCCTTCGACGGGGCTTACTCGATCGAAGCCACCTGTCATGCACCGAAGCTTCAAGACGTTTACGGCGAGATCTTCCGGGTTTTGAAACCGGGAACGAAATACTTCTCGTACGAGTGGGTGACTACCGATTTGTACAAGGCGGAGGATTCGCAGCACGTGGGGATAATTCACGAGATAGAGAGAGGGAACGCGCTGCCAGGGCTGAGGAGTTACAAGGACATCGGTGCGGCGGCGAGGGATGTGGGGTTTGAGGTGGTGAAGGAGGTGGATTTGGCGAAACCGCCGAGCGGGCCGTGGTGGTCGAGGTTGAAGATGGGGAAAGTGGCGTATTGGAGGAATCATGTATTGGTGACGGTGCTCGGTTGGCTGAGGATAGCGCCGAAAGGGGTGGTGGAAGTGCACGAGATGCTGTACGACGCGGCGCATCATTTGACCCGAGGAGGAGAGACTGGGATTTTCACCCCTATGCATGTCGTTGTTTGTCGGAAACCACTCTAATTATCTGCTGTACGTGTGTGTCTGCTTAATTCCTTTTCTTTTCTTTTTCTTCTTTTGGGAAACGTTTAATTAGCTGATCTGTTGTTTCAATTTTTTTCTTTCTTTGAAGAGATGTGTTTATTTTTAGTATTGTGATTGTTATGGTCTTTCTTTGGCCAATTTGTGGGGAATTATTGATTAGTTATCACTATAATTATGAAATTAAGTTGACTTAATTTGTGTAGAGAATGAATTCTGATCAGGAATATTGCATCTTTGAAAATCCAATGAAACGTTGCAGGGAAGAGAATGATCTATTGCCTTCAATTTACGGCTAAGATTAGTGTCAAAATAATCATTTTAAATAATTGTTCATCCGTATGATTGGCTCACGTGCTGTAATCATTTTGTGATTAGGAGAGACATCTCTCGGATCTGTGCACAGCCTTCAATCTCTCGGAGTACCTCATAAAGTTTTTATTTAATGGTTTATTGCATAAATTACTGCCGTCCATAGGAGATTTGATTTGAGTATTTGATACAGAATGGATTTAATAAAGTTTTTTTATTGCATAAATTACTCCCATCCCATGGACACCATCAGAGAAAATCTTATATAATGATCATTGCCGGGTTGTGCCACAATAGCTAAAAACTTTCCAGCTCACCTTTTTATAGTGAAGTAGGATAGGTTGGAGATGTTGGAGATATCGTTCTGTTTTTTCTTCCAATTTAATGGTAGAAATAAT
Source organism: Viola odorata (assembly GCA_963691705.1). Lineage (NCBI taxonomy): Eukaryota > Viridiplantae > Streptophyta > Magnoliopsida > Malpighiales > Violaceae > Viola > Viola odorata. The sequence continues at coordinate 54,830,925 of OY829543.1, read as the reverse complement.
TTTGGTAATATTTCCTGGCTCATTTTTGTAATATAAAAAAAATACTACTCCCTTTTAGTATAAATAACTATTATTTATTGTTTCGGCACGTATATTAAGGAGGCCGGATAATTCACTTTTTGAACCAAAAAAATTCTATATTTTTTTTCGTACGTATGTTCGAGAAAAAATAAGGGGTACAAAAATGAGTGATGAGATTTTTGCCAAACAGGGGCTCGTCGAGTTGTCCGTCACTGTCTGATTGACGTGACAAAGTTGAAAAAATAAGGGGTACAAAAATGAGTGATGAGAACTCTTCTAATTTTCTCTTGAATATGATCAGTCATGTTAGAAGAATCTGAACCGTTCAATAAAATTGGACGAGTAAAATTAAAAATTTAAGTAATTAATGAGTTGATTACTTGTTGAATTTTATTGATTGGTCAACTCATTAATGACTTGAATTTTTAATCTCATTCGTCTAATTTTATTGAACAATTCAAATTCTTTTAACATGACTGGTTATATTCAAAAGAAAAATTAAAAAACCCGGATCCATAAAAATCATATTGTTTTTGTGGGTGCAGTAAGTCCGTGGTAACCGGCAGTGTCCGTCCAAACCGACGCCAGATTACTCCTTAAGTAAGGAGTCGGGACGGAGCAAACTTAGATGAGTAACAACATCAAACTCATCTTAGTGTTTTATTTTATTTTTAAATTAATTAGTATTACAAAACTTAGAAAATTACAAATTACAAATTTATTATTTATTCTCTTACATTCAGCCCAGAAGACAAATCTTAAATTTTAAATAAGTGACACGAATTTACACTTAAGTCCAAAAAAAACACCTTGGCAATGGCAAGCTAATTGTCTCATGTTATACCACTCATGCAAGATGAAAACCTGTTCAGAATTTATAAAATTTATTTTCGTGGATCTCAATGTTTGAAACCATTTGGACAGCTTAATTGCAACATTTGTTGTACATTTAAAAAACAAAAAATAATAGCAAATTGTTGTACAATATTTAGTACTCCCTCCGGTACGTTTTATATGACGTTTTAGTATTTGCTTTTACTGTTCCGGAATGTATCTTAAGACGACCGGAACAGTCACTATTTGAGACAATTTTGCTCTGAATTTTTTCTCGGAAGTACGTTAAAAAAGTACGGAATTTTTTGGTGTTAAATAGTGCCTCATCCGGCCTCCTCAATATGCGTTCACTATTGAATATTGGGATGCGATGAAGTTATATAATTCGTGCTAGAGGGAATACAAAATATACTTTTTAATGTAAAATTCACTATAAATTAACTTCAACGACAATTATATATGAGAATAGTAGTACTCCATTATAGAGTTGTTTTTTGCGACACTTCCATGTTTTCTTACATTTCAACATAGTAATATACCAAGTCAACAATCAACATGTGTTGTCGTAACATATGCACAAAAAATGAGGCACTCAGAAGATGCCTCTCAATTTGTTTTTTTTTTCTATCGAACTTATCTTAAACATATAGTTAGAATATTAAAACAATTTTATAGCTATGTCACCAAGACTAGATCAGTGGTAGAGCTACAGCTACAGCGACTCTCAGGGGCCATATGTTCTTGCAAAACTAACATTTTCTTTCTTATCTTTTATTAATTTTTATTCAATTTAATCTCTTTATTATTCAATTTATAGCTATGTCACCAAGAGTAGATCAGTGGTAGAGCTACAGCTACAGTTACACTACATTTTTTATTAAAAAACATTATATTATCAATTATGATTATAATATTAGAAATTAAAATTAAAATTTATAATATAAAAACAGAAAATACTTACGGAGAGATTGCAAGTAAACTATATTTTTAATATAAATCTAAATTTCAATCTAATTTTATTAAACATTTTTACCCAAAAAAAAATTAAAACAGTCTTCCGTAAATTTTCATACAAGAAAATTATTCGGTCACCAATTTTATTGGAGTAATTATAAAATACACTCAGTGTATTATGTCATTTCGTTCATACACTTAAATTAGTCAATAAAAAAGCTACACGTTAGTGTTGATGACAAAGTAAGAAGTTTTAAATTTTAAATTTCAAATTTTAAAATAATTATAAACCTAAATATTAGTGAGATAAATTTCAAAAAAACTCGTCCACGTATAACAATTTTATTAATTTGAATGTATATCTAATTGAAATAGTGTATATGCATTATATAATTTTTCGTTTTATGTGTTTTATTGGTGGGATGGAGGGAGCGGGAGGGTGTGGGTACGAAGCACCTATAAGTGCCTGTTTGGGAGTCTGGGTTGGGTAGCATTCCCAAACTGAAATGGGTTGAATGGTGTTTGGTAAACACCATTCAACCAATGAAAATCTTAAAATTTGGGTGGCCAACCCAGGAAAATACAACGTAAGGGAATTGGCCGAATTTGGTTGATTGGCAAGATGAGGAAAAGGGCCATTTGCGGGATGGAGGGGCTCATTTATTTGGACAAAAATAACCTTTCTATTCTTGTTTAATTACGATGCTACCAAGTATATAAAATAAAAAAATACTGTTCACGTCTTCTTCCTCACTTTCCAGCTCTCTCCTCTAGCCCGACCATTTTCCCTCTCCTTCTCCAAAATTCGACTTCTTCGATTTCTTGCTCAAATCACGACGAAATCCAGCCAAAATTTAGCTAAACACTCCTCATTCAATCCTAAACAAAAATCATGTGTCAATTTTAGGGATTAATCGCTCAATCTCCATAACCCATAAAATTTCCATTTTGGAACCCTAACTCCCAAAATCCGTTTTTCACTCCAAAATCCTCTTTATCTCCACTCAATATGGCCAAAGGATCCTCTTCTAAGCGTGCTAGGACTAATACACCAAAGAAACCGTCTTCAAAGAGTCGGAAAAGTGATGCCGCTTCTTCTTCCTCCATGGAACCCGATTTTGAAGCTTTGGCCGCGGGTAATCCTTACTTCTATTTTCCTCCGGCTGATACTGATGCCTGTGACATTTATTGCTGTAATTGTTTTAGAAGAGTGAGAAATTTTATTTATTTATTTCTTATTTTTAGTTATCGTTGATTTGCTATTGAGTTAAACTCAGCTCGAAGACAATCTAATTTTGTATTCAATTATAGTTCGTTTTGTTGCTGAATGTTAGCTCACTTTGTTGCCAAAATAATCACCATTTTCGCTGTCAAATGTATGCTTACTTTGCTGTCATAATAGTGCTCTATTTGTTGTCAAAATGTTGTCTGTTTGCTGTCAAATTAGTTACCATGATTTGGAATTTAGTTTGCATGATTTGGTTCTTTGTTTATAGCTAATGTTAGAACTGTTTCGTAGCTAATTTGTGGGCAATTTTTGTGTTCAATTAGGGTTGTTTTGGTTGATGAATGCGAGCTTGCCTTTTGTTGCCGAAATAATGCCCATTTAAGTGTTGAATTCAGCTCATTCTAGCTGTCAAAATGTGTGTTTAGGTGTGACGGGTGTCGAATCCGTTCATAAAATAAATAAAATACAACTCAGTGCTATGCTACAAATTAATGCAGATAGTGGTGAGAGGATCGATCCCACAAGGACAAGCTTTGCCTAATTCTTGGAGTTCCTGCAAATAACCAAGTAAAAGATACCAAGTTTTGGGGTGTAATAACAATTAAACGAAAATACAGTGGATTTGAGATCAGTTGCAAACAAAGAAAATAGCTTTAAAATAGAGAGAATTACAGGGGAGAAAATATTCCGGGTAGAGATCATTGCGAGATGACATTGGTAAGTTGTTGATCATTGACAAAATACATTTCCGAAATGGTTTTCATAGAAGAAGTTGTGGAACCAGCTCACACTAGATTCCCAACCTGCTACAAAAGTATTTAAAAGAATCACTTCATTTTAAATACCCTAATCTTCCTAAGTTCATCCTAAGATTCTAATCCGCCACTTTGCCTTGGCTATGCAGAGCCTTCTACAAAGGAATCAGAATACTTATGGAAGCACTTGAGAGATTGATTAAATACAGTGAGGTCCCTCTTCTAGACAAGGGAATACTTTCATCATCCACGAGTCTGGTCTAGTCTGGCACTTGACCCAGCTGTCACCTAGGTCGGCCCTTCTCAAGGCCTCGGGATGGGATGACCGCCTAATTCAATTCCTTCTATCAGCTTAGACCAAGCAAATACCTCTCATGCCCTGCTGATTTGTCTACAAACGTTCTCCAAGAGTGATGTAATCACAAGGGAACTGACTACACTTGCCCGAATTAAATTCAAGGTGATCAAGCTCAAAAATTAATGAAGACAAGTTTAAAATAAAAACAAGAAGGTTTGAAATATGAAATTCATTTCTATGAAGCTTAAACAAGTCTCACAATCAACATACCAGCCAATCTCTTGATCCCTACCAGGAACTTTGAGTTTAGTTACAACACATAATCAAAATAAAACAAAAGAAGTTCAAATCCGAAATTACAAAGAGTGCTGGAATTTCTGGAAAAAGTTGGTAAATGCTGATTTTTCTCCCTACTGTTCTTGATTGTCCTCTCTCAATCCGTTCCAATCTTGCTACCTTTAATGGTCCGCTCCCACGACTGCAATCTCCTCTCCAAGAACAGTCCACGCCAGCTCACAAGCTCCCAAGAGCTTGTCCTCTAAGTGCTTGTACATGAGTGGGAATATTCTTCATTTAATCAAGAAGAATGTTGATTCATTCTTCCAAAATGTCTTCAAGCACATGAGAATAACATATAGGGGCCCAAGAAGTCAAGTGTCTGCAAATAATGTATCCCAAGAAGACAGGAAATGCACTAGAGATTAAACAAATCCGGCACGCGGATTCATGGAAAGTGCAGATCCAGCTGGCCTTCCGGAGGGACGCTTCTTGTCGAGGCCTAGAGGAGAGCTGATCTCGGCAAAATAGAGGAGTGACCTTGAGACGAACAGACCAACTTCAAAGCAGCAAAAACGGAAAACGGGACTTCAACACCATATGATTGATTACAGCTCTATTCTTCAAGCTTTTCACTCCTTTCCTTCACATTGATGCTCCAAAGGCTGAATCATAAGAAAGGAAGCAAATAGGCTCAAAGTAGCATATTTACCATCTCAATAACTAGGAAAAGAGATAGTAAAACAACCAAAATAATCCATCAATCATAATCCCCCACACTTAATCCATGCTTGCCCCCAAGCATGAACTAAGACAGATAAAGAAAAGACTAAAACATAACAGAAACAAACACACAAACAGACATGCAAACAGCAAACAAACAACACACAAACTACACCCCCTTTGAGCAGAAATAAAATCCCTAGACTTGACTCATGCACACACCTCAAAGATCAACTCTTTCAAGCAAGATTCAACACACCAAACATCACAAATGAGCAAGCATTCAGATAGTGGTATGAAAGGCTGCTATACAACCAGAAAATACAAACCTAGGGCCTCTGTTTTCTTCTCCTTTCGACTCTTTAACCAAACATTGCTGCTGACTCTCAAGCAAATAAATTAAAAACGCAAGCAATAGGCAAAGAACATTATTAAAACAAGAAGTGAGCCAAAGGCTTCTTTTATTCTTCTTCACCTTTCTTATTCTATTTTTTTTTTCTTTTTCTTCTCTTCCTTCTTTTTCTGTCTCTCTTCTTTTCTTTTCTTTTTTTCTTTTTTTTTTTTTATATTTTTTTTTTTTGTTTTTCTCTTCTTCTTTCCGCATCCCTTTCTTTTCTTTAGGCCTTCGGCCTCTTATACCTCCTTTCTTTCCACAATCTCATTTTTTTGAAATCAAAAACATGCACATGCAGACTTGACTCTCATCATGGTGCTATAATAGGTCCAACAACGGGAGTTAGCACACAACCGACCGAAAGTTTCTCCAAATGGGACGATGGTGCCGAACCACCAACGTCGTGCAATCCGGAGGGTATGATGAGAAGCCACACACAAGGAATTTAAATGGCACACAAACAAGCAAAATTAAAGGACTAGGCAGCAATGAGAGGATAGGATCCTCATCCCAAGATCTAAGGAGAAGCAAACAATCAGCCCTAGCAAAGTACTTTCTAGGACAGCAAAACTAATCATACATCTATGGGAATGAATGCTCAATTGCAAGGTCTGATGTATTCAATATTGCAAGACAGAGTTGATAAATCAAGTGTGTGCACAAGACAAGTTTTCGGGATTAAATTCCATGACAAAAGGGGTGGAACACAACAAAAAGGACAAACAAAAACTCATGCAAAAACAAAATAAAAACAAGCAGTGGCGCAAGCAACAAATAAAAATAAACATGCAGTAAAAAGAGAAAAACAAACAGGAGAAACATGCATAAAAACTAAAAATAAAAGCATGCAATAAAACACAAGTCACAGAAAATAAAAAGAAACACGAAAGTGTCTCCCCCACACTTATCGGACACATTGTCCTCAATGTGAATGAGACTGAACAACAAACAAACTAAAAGAAAACAAACAGCAAAAGAAAAGAAACAAAAGCAAAGGAAAAGGAACAGAAGAAACCGGGGGCTTATTGCGGAGGGGTTGGTGGAAAGGCACGGGGTGATTCATCCCGAGGCCTCGGGATGAACTGACCTTCGCTGTTCTGAAATTGGCTTGCTCACATCTGAAAGAAATCGAAAAAGGCTGGCATGGGTTGCCTCCCATGTAGCGTCCCTGTTTGCAGTCTTGGACTCGACTAGATGACCTTTCATGCTGTATCATCATTGAGGTTCTTCAAGCGTGGTGCTCTCCACGGTGTGGTTTTGGAATTTCTCATAAAAAGGCTTGAGACGGTGCCCATTAACTTTGAAAATGTTCTGATCCTCCTGGTTTTGAATTTCAACAGCACCATTGGGGTACACATTAGTAATCACATAAGGACCAGTCCATCGGCTCTTCAATTTTCCAGCAAGGATGCGGAATCTTGAGCTGAATAGAAGCACTTTCTGCCCAACTGTCAAGGCCTTGGGACGAATGGACCTGTCATGGTACATTTTGGCCCTAGCCTTGATAATTGCAGAATTTTCGTAGGCATCATTTCTCAACTCCTCCAACTCCTGAACTTGCATTTTTCTGTGGGATCCAGCTTCTGAAATGTTCATATTGCAATTTTTAATAGCCCAATAGGCTTTGTGCTGAATTTCCACGGGTAAATGGCATGATTTGCCATAAACCAACTTATAAGGAGTTGTCCCAATGGAGGTTTTGAATGCTGTTCTATACGCCCACAGCGCATCATCTAATCTCTGGCTCCAGTCTCCTCGATCTGGTCTGACCGTCTTGCTCAAGATGGATTTTACTTCTCTATTTGACAATTCAGCCAATCCGTTTGTTTGAGGATGATAGGCAGTGGACACACGATGAGTGATATTGTACTTGGCGAAGAGAGTTGTCACAACCTTGTTACAGAAGTGGCTGCCTCTGTCACTGATGATCACTCGTGGCACTCCAAATCTGTTAAGGATTTGGGATTTGAAGAATGAAACAACGGTCTTTGCATCATCAGCCCTTGTTGCCTTCGCTTCCACCCATTTAGATAGGTAGTCTACTGCCAAAACGATGTAGAAGTTGCCTCCTGAATTGGGGAATGGACCCATGAAGTCTATCCCCCAAACATCAAAAATCTCACAAACAAAAATTGGGGTTAAAGGCATCTGATCTCTAGAGGAAATATTACCCGATTTTTGACATTCTAAACAAGTTTTGCAAAACTGAAATGAATCTTTAAATAAATTCGGCCAGAAAAAACCTGATTCGAGAACCTTATGGGCTGTCCTCTTAAATCCGAAGTGTCCTCCACAAGCATAAGCATGGCAAAAATTTAAAATAGAAGGAACTTCACTCTCAAGCACACATCTTCGTAGGATTTTATCATTTCCCACATGCCAAAGGTATGGATCGTCCCATATGTACTTTCTGGAATCTCTAATAATCTTTTCCTTCTCTCGTGCAAGGTAGTGACCATGGAATTTACCCGTAGCAAGGTAATTGACAATATCAGAAAACCATGGTCTCTTCTCGAGGCCTAGAAACAAGCGCTCATCTGGGAATTCTTCCTTGACTGGGTCTGATTTGGTGTCGACCAAAATTCTGCTCAAGTGATCAGCCACCACATTTTCTTTGCCCTTTTTGTCTTTGATCTCAAGATCAAATTCCTGCAAGAGCAATATCCACCTAATTAATCTTGGCTTTGCTTCCTTCTTTGACAAGAGATACTTCAAGGCTGCATGGTCAGAATAAATTATGACTTTAGTGCCAAGAAGATAAGAACGAAATTTATCTAAAGCAAAGACAATTGAAAACAATTCTTTTTCTGTTGTGGTGTAATTTCTTTGGGCTTCATCAAGCATCCTAGAGGCATAATAAATCACGTGTGGGCTCTTGTCAAATTTCTGTCCAAGAACAGCCCCCACAGCTGCATCACTTGCATCACACATGAGTTCAAATGGTCTTGTCCAGTCGGGTGCTTGAATCACTGGTGCTGTCACTAGCTTCTGTTTCAAGAGGTCGAACGCCTCTTTGCATTGCTCATTGAAGTCGAATTTTGCATCCTTTTGCAGCAGCCTACACATAGGCTCCGCAACCTTTGAAAAATCCTTGATAAAACGTCTATAAAAACCTGCAAGGCCTAGAAATGAACGGACATCTCGTACACAAGATGGGTAAGGCAATGAACCAATCACATCAATTTTAGCTTTGTCCACTTCTATTCCTTGCTTTGAAATAATATGGCCTAAAATTAATCCTTGATTTACCATAAAATGGCATTTCTCATAATTTAAAACCAAATTAGTTTCCATGCATCTAATCAAGACTTTTCTCAAGTTTTCCAAACACTCATCAAATGAATTTTCATAAACAGTAAAATCGTCCATGAAAACTTCTATTCCTTTCTCTACAAAATCAGAAAATATACTAACCATACACCTCTGAAAAGTAGCAGGTGCATTACATAAACCAAATGGCATCCTCTTATATGCAAACGTGCCAAAGGGGCAAGTAAAGGTTGTCTTTTCTTGGTCTTCAATGGCAACGGGAATTTGATGGAATCCTGAAAATCCATCGAGACAACAATAGTGTGACTTACCTGCCAACCTCTCAAGCATTTGATCAATAAATGGCAGAGGAAAATGATCCTTCCTAGTAGCATTGTTCAGCCTTCGATAGTCTATGCAAACTCTCCAAGAATTTTGCTCTCTCTTTGGCACCAATTCGCCTTCATTGTTAGCTACCACTGTAATTCCTGATTTTTTTGGAACGACCTGCACAGGACTAACCCAAGAAGAGTCAGAAATAGGATAGATTACACCTGCAGCAAGAAGTTTAAGAATTTCCTTTTTCACGACTTCCATCATTGGAGGATTAAGCCTCCTTTGTGGTTGTCTCACGGTTTTGCTGCCTTCTTCTAGGTGTATCCTGTGCGTGCAGATGGCAGGAGATATTCCCTTTATGTCAGCTATGGTCCAGCCAATTGCTCCCTTGAATTCCTTCAAGACATTCAAAAGTCTTTCTTCTTGCGTGTTGGTCAGCTTGCTGGAAATTATGACCGGTAGGCTCTTCTCGAGGCCTAGAAACGAGTACTTCAGGTGCTCAGGTAATGTTTTGAGTTCCAAGTCAGGTGCCTGCAAAATTGAAGGCTGAAGTTTAGTGACTTGGTCTGTTGATTCTAAAGCTTGCACATCACCTGCAGTAGTGTCTGAAACGTCCAGCTCCTTGACAAAATTAAGGATTTCGGGCTTAATTGGTAGCTCATCTTGTAATTTCTCCACCTCATCATGAGATAAACCATTACTAAGAACAAACTCAAGTGGATCAGAATTATTAATTTCAGAAATGTCATCAACCAAGGGATCAATAACATCTAAAAAATTAACACAGTGTATATCTTCAGGGTATTTCATTGCTTCATACATATTAAATTTAATCAATTCCTCACCAAATTCAAGCGTTAAACACCCATCATACACATCAATTTTAGCACGGGCTGTTCTCAAAAATGGTCTACCAAGGATCACATCAGTAGTTCTAGTAACATCATCATTCCTCATGTCAACAATATAGAAATCTACTGGAAAAATAAAGTCATTTACCTGCACCAAGACATCCTCAACTACTCCAACGGGGTAGACAATGGATCGATCAGCAAGTTGTATAACCACTCTAGTTTCCTTAAGGTTTCCAATATTTAAAGTTTCAAAAATGGACAGAGACATGACATTTATACCTGCTCCAAGGTCGCATAATGCTTTCTCTACTTCCTTGCTCCCGATTTTACAAGGTATCACAAAGGTACCTTGATCTTTGCATTTTGTAGGAAGTTCTTTTTGCAAAATAGCTGAAACATTCTCATTAAAATTCACTGTTTCTATGCCTGCTAGTTTCCTCTTGTTAGTACATAAATCCTTTAAGAATTTAGCATATTTAGGAACCTGAGATATCATATCTAGCAATGGCACATTAATAGCAACTTTTCTAAAAACTTCAAGAATTTTCTCCTCATCCTTCTCCTTCTTGGCTTTTGAGGGCCTTTCGGGAAAAGGGAAAGGTGCTACCTGAGGGTTTGAAGTTTCTTCTTGTGCTTCTGGGATTGGAATGGATGTTTCACCTACTGGAATGGTGGATTCTTGCAAAATTTTTGTTTCAGATTCTTGAGGCTGCTGCTGTTCTGGTCGGTTCATCCCGAGGTCTTGGGATGAACTGACCCTTGGTGGCAAGTCTTTTCCACTTCGTAGAGTCATGGCATTGAGATGTTTGGGATTTTCTACTGTGTTCGAAGGTAGCTGGCCTGAGGTGTTTTGGTGGCTCATGGTGAGCTGTGCCATCTGTTTTTGGAGGTCAGCTATCGCTCCTTGGGTGGTTTGTATGAATGGTTGAAGGATTTGTTTGAGAGTTTCTTCAAGTGGTGGTGGAGGTGGTGCAGTAAGTTGCAATGGTTGTGGAGGTGCTGGCAACTGTGGTTGTTGCGGTTGAGCTGGGGTCTGATTCGTTTGATAATTTTGCTGGTTTTGTTGAGGCTTAGACTTGAAATTCCTCCACTCAAAAGGAGGTTGTTGCTGATTTGGCCCCCACCCATAGTGTGGGTAGTTCTTCCAACCTGGATTGCTGCTGTTGGAGAATGAGTTTCCTTGATGAGGCATGGCTGCATTGGCTTGCTCTGGAGGATCTGCTACAAGTGGACATTCGTGAGTCATGTGGCCGATTTGGCAACAAACTCCACAAGGCGTGACTTGTTGTGGTGGAATTTGTTGGATTTGTGCAATGGTTGCTGGAAAGTTCTTCATAAAAGTAGACACTTCTTCCATGTGTCTCTCAAGTGCAGCAACATTTATGTTGTGTGCAGAGGTGGTACGTTCGCGAGCTTCATTTTGTTGGCAATTATCTGCCAAGGTCTGAATAAGGGCTCTAGCTCGACTAGGGGTCAAGTCCAATAATGCTCCTCCTGCAGCTGAATCAAGTTTTTCCTTGTCTTTAACACACATGCCATCATAAAAGTATTGTATTAATGATTGCTCGGGTACACCATGCGTAGGACAGACTTCCTGGAGGTCTTTAAACCTCTGATGGTACTCTCCAAAAGACTCATCCCCTCGTTGCTGGATAGCAACAAGACTCTTCCTAGCTGCTCCTGCTTTGGTAGCTGACCAATATTTCTTAAGAAAAGTGGCAGCCATTTCAGCCCAAGAGTTTATGGAGTTGTGTGGAAGACTGAAAAACCAATTCTTTGCTGAGTCTTCTAGAGACCACGGAAAAGCTCTTAATTTAGCACGTTCAAGGCTCACTCCAGTGGGTTTAAGTGCATCACATTCAAATTGAAACTTCTGGAGGTGCTTGTAAGGATTTTCGGAGGCATGTCCTCTGAATTTGCTAAGGTTGTGCATGACATTTGACTTCACGGCCCAGTCATTTGGTACTGGACGGTAGTTGATGCACAGGAAAGACTCCTGTTCAGCTCCTTGATTGAGCTCTCGAAGGGTAGGTTCAGGTGGATTGGCCATCTCTGGTTCAGGTTCAGCGTCAGATTCTGGTTGATTCGTCCCGAGGTCTCGGGATGAACTGACCTCTGCTTCTGAGTCTGATCCGGACAAGGTAAATTCACTGAATTTGCGTTTTGATATTCTGATTGCTGTTTCTGTTCTGGCAATCTCTGGGATGTAAGGTAGTGTTTGTGAACTAGAAGACCTGGTCATGAACAAGAAAATCAGAAATTAGAACACGTTGTCCCCGGCAACGGCGCCAATTTATGACGGGTGTCGAATCCGTTCATAAAATAAATAAAATACAACTCAGTGCTATGCTACAAATTAATGCAGATAGTGGTGAGAGGATCGATCCCACAAGGACAAGCTTTGCCTAATTCTTGGAGTTCCTGCAAATAACCAAGTAAAAGATACCAAGTTTTGGGGTGTAATAACAATTAAACGAAAATACAGTGGATTTGAGATCAGTTGCAAACAAAGAAAACAGCTTTAAAATAGAGAGAATTACAGGGGAGAAAATATTCCGGGTAGAGATCATTGCGAGATGGCATTGGTAAGTTGTTGATCATTGACAAAATACATTTCCGAAATGGTTTTCATAGAAGAAGTTGTGGAACCAGCTCACACTAGATTCCCAACCTGCTACAAAAGTATTTAAAAGAATCACTTCATTTTAAATACCCTAATCTTCCTAAGTTCATCCTAAGATTCTAATCCGCCACTTTGCCTTGGCTATGCAGAGCCTTCTACAAAGGAATCAGAATACTTATGGAAGCACTTGAGAGATTGATTAAATACAGTGAGGTCCCTCTTCTAGACAAGGGAATACTTTCATCATCCACGAGTCTGGTCTAGTCTGGGACTTGACCCAGCTGTCACCTAGGTCGGCCCTTCTCAAGGCCTCGGGATGGGATGACCGCCTAATTCAATTCCTTCTATCAGCTTAGACCAAGCAAATACCCCTCATGCCCTGCTGATTTGTCTACAAACGTTCTCCAAGAGTGATGTAATCACAAGGGAACTGACTACACTTGCCCGAATTAAATTCAAGGTGATCAAGCTCAAAAATTAATGAAGACAAGTTTAAAATAAAAACAAGAAGGTTTGAAATATGAAATTCATTTCTATGAAGCTTAAACAAGTCTCACAATCAACATACCAGCCAATCTCTTGATCCCTACCAGGAACTTTGAGTTTAGTTACAACACATAATCAAAATAAAACAAAAGAAGTTCAAATCCGAAATTACAAAGAGTGCTGGAATTTCTGGAAAAAGTTGGTAAATGCTGATTTTTCTCCCTACTGTTCTTGATTGTCCTCTCTCAATCCGTTCCAATCTTGCTACCTTTAATGGTCCGCTCCCACGACTGCAATCTCCTCTCCAAGAACAGTCCACGCCAGCTCACAAGCTCCCAAGAGCTTGTCCTCTAAGTGCTTGTACATGAGTGGGAATATTCTTCATTTAATCAAGAAGAATGTTGATTCATTCTTCCAAAATGTCTTCAAGCACATGAGAATAACATATAGGGGCCCAAGAAGTCAAGTGTCTGCAAATAATGTATCCCAAGAAGACAGGAAATGCACTAGAGATTAAACAAATCCGGCACGCGGATTCATGGAAAGTGCAGATCCAGCTGGCCTTCCGGAGGGACGCTTCTTGTCGAGGCCTAGAGGAGAGCTGATCTCGGCAAAATAGAGGAGTGACCTTGAGACGAACAGACCAACTTCAAAGCAGCAAAAACGGAAAACGGGACTTCAACACCATATGATTGATTACAGCTCTATTCTTCAAGCTTTTCACTCCTTTCCTTCACATTGATGCTCCAAAGGCTGAATCATAAGAAAGGAAGCAAATAGGCTCAAAGTAGCATATTTACCATCTCAATAACTAGGAAAAGAGATAGTAAAACAACCAAAATAATCCATCAATCAAGGTGCTACCAATTTGGTGTTTATAATGCTGTCAATTCGTTGACGAATCGTTGCTCATTTAGTGTCCGTTTTTGTTGCCGAAAGGCTGTTGATTTTGTTGTCGAAATGGGTGCTTGTGCTGCTGCCAAAACCACGCCACTTTGCTGTCAATCTTTGCTCATTTTGCTGTCAATTTCGCACTGATAATTGCTTCTATTTTCATGCTATTTTTGCGGTCAATTGGGAGTTCGTTTTGATGACGAAATAGTGTCCGTTTTGCTGCCAAATTATGCATGTTTTGCTGTCAATATTAAGCTTATTCTAGCTGTCAATTTGATGCCCATTTTGCTGCCAATTCACGCATGTTTTGCTGTCCATTTTGTAGCTCTTTTAGCTGTCCAAATGCACCCCTTTTAGTGTCCAATCGTAGCTTGTTTCGTTGCTAATTTATGTCGCCGAAATGCTGTCAAATTGAGGTGTATTTGCTGCTGAAATGTTGTTCCAAAATAGGCTTGAATGGCTGGGTTTTTCATGCTTTTTGTGGCTGCGTTTTCATGCTTATTTATGGCTATTTTCATGCTTGATTGTGGCTGATTTTCGAGCTCGTTTGGCTGGTCATTAATTGGTAGCATTTGAAATGGCTAATTGGGAGCAATTTATTTTCATTTGTCATGTTCCATGTGAAACTAACACTTGTTTAATGTTTAATTACCTCAAGAAATAGTGTCAAAAGGTTTTATACAAAGACAAGTTTTGAAAAAATGTATTTTGAAAAACGTATGGAATTTAAATCAGTGCTTACCGTGAATCACGGTAAGGGCTTAGCGTGATCACGCTAAGCATTTTTCTCTTAGCGTAATCACGGTAAGCTCTTACCGTAATCACGCTAAGGATCTTCCACTTGATATATTCTTCCTTATTTAACCACGCCCCTCTTTCCAGGCTTGAACCTTGCTCGAATGCTTGGGGACAAATTTCTGAAACAGCAGGATGCTCGCTTCAGCTCTGAGCCTTACATAAGTCAAGCAGTGCATATTGATCAAGCAAACAGTGCCTTCACATTGTTGGCAAGGTGACATTCTTATCATCTATTTCTTAATTTTTGGTCATAAATCATCATAGTGTCTGGTATTTATGCTGTCCTATCTCAAGTTCGTCAATAACTCATGATTCTTTATCTGCATTTGATACTACTTGAACCCGACCGTTGGAATACTGGTCTCTTTTTCTTGGACGACTGTTACGTAAAGTTCATAGTTTCTTTTTATAGCTAAATATTTTGGATACATGAATATAGCTTTCTGTAAAACTTGCAGTGATGGCTTTTGGGATGTCATTGGTGTTAAAAAAGCCTTTCAGCTTGTCCTTGAGGTAAGCTTTTTATAGAGCACCAGTAAAGGTTCGATTGAGATTTTTCGTATGTGCATGCTCCACGACATTGCAATATTAACGTTGGTGTTTGACACAGGGGAAGGATAAATACTCTACAGACGGCGAGAATTCAACTGAGAAGATAGCTAATTTTTTGTTGAGCGAGGCTAGAACACTGCGTACTAAGGATAATACCTCCATACTTTTGTTGGACTTTGAGAGAAAATCTAGATTATCTTCTTGTAAAGTTGATTCATAATATAAATCACAAAGTTTAGTGTACAATTTTGCTTTTCTGGTCCTTTTTTCTTTCTTTTTTGCCTGTTTGTTAATCATCGATATTGCGGTGGAAATCAAATTTATAATTTTGTCATACTTAATTAAATTAAGAACGATTGGTTGATAATTATTAAGAGTAGTTTAATTAATAATTATATAATAATTATAATCTAACAATTGTTTTGATTACTTTTTAAACAAAATGAAATATGTAAGTTATTCATGTAATTCCAAATATGTTTTATTTTTCTATTATATTAGGTAAATATCTTTTATTTATTTCTGGTATTAAAAACTCAATTTTTTTATGGTATTAATAAATTTTAATTTATTTATGATTTAAATAAGTTTAATTTATTTATGATATTAGATAAATATTTGGTAAATGTTAGATTATAAATAAATTGATTAAAAATATATATAAAGATAAAAAAATTAAAAAAAATTAAATACTTAAAATGAATTATGCCCTTTATGGTCATTTTACATCCAAACCATAGTTTTGGAAAACTGGACTACCAAACAGCACCCTCCGTTTCCCAGATATCGTTTTCCCACTGAATTTTTACAATTATTTTACCAAACAGCACCCTCCGTTTCCCAGATGTTGTTTTCCCACTGACCATTTCTCCACTGACCATTTCCCCACTAAACTGGACTGCCAAACAGACCCTAAGTAATAAGTCTGTAACTTGTAAAGCTGTACACAACATAACATACATACATAGCTGCTTCACCAAAACTGTCCCCTTCCTCCTAAAAATATTAGTATGGGCGTAGGAGAAAAGTAGCTTTTACGGTGCACTTTCATACTCATTTCGGTTTTTAATAACAGTTATTTTTTTTATTAAGAATGTGGTTCAAATTAATTATTATTTTGAGTTATAATTATGATTTCTGCGCTCTATTTTAATTTTTTTACTCAACTAATTAATTTGATACTAATATTATTATAATCATACTATAAAAAATAGGTAAATTGAAAATTACAGTTAAGAAAATGTAGTTTAAAATTTATTATTTTAAATTTATCTACTATTTTAAAAGGGACTAATATATTAATTATATATATATATAATATTCTTATCATAAAAAATATAAGTACCTGTACTACTTCTTAGTTGTTTTTTATCCTCCGTCATGTGACATTCCACATGCCACATGGAACATGACCCCTTTATTTTTGATTCTGCCCCTTTTTTTAATGTAATTTTGGATCTAGCATCTTGCATCTTTTGTGCACCTTTCGTTGTCGCACCCTTACGTGCGTCAGACCCAAAGGTTCTTTTTGTAACATTTTTTAATCATGGAGCGTCCGAGGTTTTTTGAAAAATATGCCTGATTTATGGGCTCAAAAACCCAAAAGTTATTGGGCCATGTCCTGAAAAAGAAGTTATTGGGCCCTCCTAACATATCCACATAATACAATTTTACTTTCTTTTGTCCATTTGTCATTTTATACCTAAAAAATATTTTAATTTCCGTCACATCTAATAGTCAAAACTATTTTTAATAAAAAATTTAAATTTGATGCTTCTGCTAGAAGTTGTTTAAATTCTTAGATCAGATTTTAGAGGAAGTAAAATATGCTAGTAAATTATCTAAAGGCCTAAAGATACTATTTTGAGCTTATCAAAAGAAGAAAAAAAAAGACTACGGGGGTACATGAAATGAAAGTATAAAATACGAGTTTAATTGTTGGGGAAATGAAAATTCTGAAAATTAATCAATTGAGTAGAAAATTCAAACACATGGTGCAATTTAGTTAAACGCGAAGCACAAAGTGATGTTTTAAAATTTCTGACCGATTTTTATTTTTTATGTTTAAAGATTGTTTCAAAATTTCCCAGGCTAACAAGTTCTAATTAATCAGGAATTAGATTTTGTTGGTTTAAATCACGAGTTATAGGTAGGATTGTTTAGCACAATGAGTTTGCAAAGTATCGTATGAAGGGTCTATTTGGCGTTCCGGTTCTAGTCCGAAAAGTGTTGTGGCAAAAGTACTTCTGGAAAAGCTAGTATGCTGTTTGATAAACATTTCTTAAAAGTGTTGTGGGAAACGACAAGTTATTTTTACTGTTTGGTAAAACTATAAAAATGAAATAGTTGGAGTATAAAATCCATTTTTAAAAAATTAATAAAAATAGAAAAAGTGGATCTAGAATTACTTATCCTGAGATGGAGATTTTATTGTGGTAGTTTTTAATTTATTTTGTTCTATTATATAAAGTAAAAAAATGAAATTAAAATGAAAAAAAAAAAAGTAAGAGAGAGGGTGCAAACGCAGTGCTACGGTTGCCACTACAGGATTTTTTTTGCAGTGAGGAAAGCCAAGCATTTGCCTTGCACTAACCCGTTCCAGCTGGGTTCAACCCTTAACCCCAAACATTCAACAAGTGTTTTAGTTTTTCACAACGCAGCTTTCTAAAAATCTCTATTCAACCCTTAACCCCAAACACCACCGAAGAAGCAAATAAAAGAAGAACCCAGGATTACAAATTATAAACTACTAATTTGGAAGATTATCGAGTAATTAGAGATATATAGTTAGGTCGCTCTCATCTACGATCTGCCGCTTGATAACGACTACCAAATGGAGAAACAAGAGAGTCCATATATAGTTGGATACTTAGATTTATTAGGCGCCTCTCTTCTCGATTGTTTTCTGATTGTTAATTAATTAGCCAACAAATTAATGATCATTTCATCACCGGAATTAATACAGTCCACAGGTAGTTAAGTTTGTTAGAGGGTGGTGGTTAATGATTAGAATGACAGACTAGAAGTACAGCTCGATCAACTAATAATTGAGGAATTGAACCACCTCCTCCTATTCATTACAAATTACATGCCTACGCGTCCTTAATCGCTGCGGATTGTTAGGCATTTGCATGTGAGGAGTCGGTGACTATAGCCCGCCATATAGGTTGTGTTACTGTTATCTCACATCAATAAATTAATAAGCACAACGCACCATTCGCACCAAACAACTGTTGCTTCTGTTTGAATAACGAACGAATTAGTTGAACCTCTCATATGTATTTCTTTTGCTTAACCTAAGTCGCAAGTAAACGAGTCCTCCCGTTGACATTTGAGCCTCAATCTCGAAGCAAATTAAGGCAACTAATTGCCAATGCCATCCTTACAATTAAATTACTAGGTCAAATGTCTAGATGGCTATAAAGTCAATAGAGCAAAGTATATTCATATTGAATTCTTCCGTCGTTATATCTCAAAACTTGTACTTTTAGCGTTTATTGAGATCCTATATAAGGCCCAACGGTGTAGGAGTTGTATAGCATTCCATACATTGCACAAATAATAGTAATCAAGAAATTAAAGATATGGAGTACTTGAGAGTTGTAGAAGGCAAGTCCTCACCGAAGAGGGATTTCCGTTCGACGCGAGGTAAGAGTCATCGGATGATGATGAGGAACAACCTATTGGAATCGATAGCGCAAGCGAATGGAGGGAGTAGTACTACTGTTGTTTCATCTCAGACCAATGGAGAAGGAGTTGTGAGGGTGAAATTACTGGTGAAGAAGGAAGATTTGAAGCAAATGGTGGAATTGATAAGGAGTGGAAAGAGCAATATTGCTGCTCATCAATCATCGCCAATGTTGCCCTTGGAACAACGGTTAAATCTACTGCGTAGGAAACAACTATGCAGAGCCAACGCGACGAAGGCGAGCAGCAAGAATTTTAAGGGTAGTAATCCATGGATTCCTGCACTTCAAAGCATTCCCGAGGAAATTTAAGTTTTTTTTCCGGTTTTCTCGGGTGTTCTTTTTGTATTTTCGATGAAGAAAATACTATTAATCTGTTTTGTATTTTATTAACATGCTAAGGTCTAATGTTGTAAAAAGGACATCTCTGTTTAGAGATAATTACTCACCATATTCTGTTAATTGAGAGTATAATAATGAATTGTTAATCCCTTGTTCATATCAGTTTCAATGTTAAAAATGATAAGTTATAATGTTTTGGAATGAAAATTGATGGGTGTTGATCAAGATTATACTCATTTATGGCATCTCACTTGATGAAACACGAGTTTTGGGCTGAACCCTTGCTCCTCTCGGGCCAACTTTTTAATATTTGATTCGTAGGCTCATTTGGATATGGGCCCAAGCTAAAAGTCTCACTTCAAGTCTGGATAGAGCCCACAAACTTTTTCCCCAGCAGAGTATCTTTAATGTCACATTGATAATTTTTTTTATAGGGGTTGTGTGATTCGAATTTTAAATTTTAAATGTAATATAATTAATGAACTACATAGCTATTGCTATTTTTTGTAAAATTTAAGTGTTTTAAAAGTGTACTAGTAATTTTACAACGGTGATACTAGAGCAAGGCTAGAGTAAGAAAACTAAACATAAGCCAAAAAATATTTCTACTCTCTTTTTTCTGTTAAATTGATTTCGTGATGGGGCCCATGGTCAAGGTCAAAGTGGGGCAAGAATAGAAAACAACTTTGGAGCAACAAAAAAAAGAAGAGGAACCACAGCAATGCAACACCACCATTAGCAGCAAATGGGATGAAGAAAATCTTAAATGGTGGAAAGCACAACACAATCCTCTAATCAATCTCGGCCAATGATGACCTATCCTTTGTCTCGGCAAAGCTTGCTTCCACATTTGCACTTGAATGCTTTTATCGGATGAAATTCATCATCAAATTCAATACCGTAATCCTGCATTTTCATAATTATTGGTTACTTATTGAGCTCCAAAAATCCAAACAAATCATTCACAAGAATATGAGGCTGAGCGAAAACTTACCCATGTCAACTCTTCCATAGGTTCGATATCCTTATTTGTGAAAAAAGCAATCTGAATCATAAAAGAGACAAAAAAATTAGTTTCTTACATTGCCTCGAATCAACAAGATATTCATTTTCTTCCACACAAAAAACGACTAATTTCAATTACGTACCCTATAGTAGTGATGATCTGGTGTTTCCACTTCCACAGGGATTTCAATCAAGTTACCATCAAAGCATCTAGCCACCAAAAACGAAAACAAATAATTGATTTGTTTGGTCCCGTAACTCTTAAAAAAGTGCTTCATCGACGAATAGTGTCGTACTACATCGTTTTATACAAATGTCAGGTTCAAGGGGAGAGAATAGTAGGGAAGGAAGTACCTGTGATTGATAAACCTGCCAGCATTTCCATATTCAGTTGCATCCAAGCAGAGAGCCTCTTCATCTTTAAGTATCCTCTCGGATCCCCAGTCGGCATCCAGTAGCACAGGATACGTGTGCCTGTCCATTGCAGCATCCCTTTCCTCGTTGCGGTTATAAAGTTCCTGGTTGGTCACAATCTCTCCCACATACTCACAAATAAAAGTTCCTTTCTTTAGGGCATGCACAGAACGAAGACCCCATCCTTTCCCTTCTGGTGCTACAAACACCTACACAGTACACACCATACAGCTCAGGAGAAGGCAAGATACCAATTTGTATTCTCTGATTGGCTAAGTTTGTCAATGTTACAGTTGAAGGAAATGCAAAAGAGATAAACTTATAATCAGAAAGCCAAAAGGAAGAAAATGCCAGTATTTAATTGCCATTATGCACGTCCAAATGCCAATGGAAAAGAGTGTATTCTGACCTGCAAAGCTGCTTGAATGCCTCGTTGAACGACACGATTTCCACACTGCTTGTTGCATCCACATTTACTCCAGCACTCTTTTATAAATTTCCTAGTGAGATGTCCCATGCAAGGCTTTATCCTCCTACCATGTTTTTTCAGATTGTTTTGTAGCGGGCAGATGTCACAGTAATAGTAATATTTTCTTTCACCATCTTTATACCTAGCAATGCAGTCATCTATAAAACTCTGCTTCACCAATCCGTCCCGAGTGTAAGCAAACTCACCTCCTGTCTCCCCAGCACATGCACAAGTTATGGCTGAGGACAAACAGTCTCCTAAACATTGACCACAACAATTGTCATCTGATATACGAGCAATTGAAAAATCAACATGGCCAGCTTCATGAACCATGTTACTTCTCATGTACACAAAGTCAGGCCATTCCAGTGCACCTCTCCCATCCTCCACCAAGGGAATTGGCACATCCTCCTCGCCACGAGATATATCCTTAAGATAAATGGGGTATTTCTTTCCAACAACAGCTTCCATGTTAATTGTGCGTGAATGTTGTGGTTTTTCTAGTACAGTGCTGGCCTTCTCACTTGCGCCATTAGTTCCCTGTCAAAATGAATAAATATATCAGAAAAAGATACGGTGATAATTCCACAAAGACTAATCAATCCAGCAAGATGAAGGATATTTGAATACCAAGTTAATAACTTTCTGATGATTGACTATTTCTTTTGAGCGACACAGCTTCACAGTATTGGAGCTTCCTTCACAATCACCATTGGTGTTGATAACGTTTCCACTAGGCTCCTCTTTTATGTAACAAATTGGAGATGCGTGTACTATAGTAGAATCAGTGTCAATCTCCAGAAAATTCTGACAAACATTTTTCATTAGTTTCTTCAAAGAGAAATTGGGATCCTGGATTCTATAAGTTTTCCGGCATTCATCTTCCACCTCCCCTAAAACCACATCCAAACTTTGACGTAGGAAATAAGAATTTCCAGAAGAGCTACAGATTAAGGAGACCTTTACTTCTTCATTGGTAGATGAAGCAATTTCAAATTGAGATAAAGTGGCAGCAGCTTCAGGAAATTCAGGATTCTTTCCTTTGTCAAGATAAGGCATAGAATGGGATATTTTTGCTCTTTTTCTAGGAGAGTTACCGAGTGGTGATGAAGCCAAATCATCTTTTGAGCTGGATGAAGGCTCTTTACACTTTCCCTCATTATCCAAGCACGCCACTCCATTAAGGTTGGATTTTGCTTCCTAGCCATAAGCACCCATGAGCAAACGGAGTCAGGAATATGACAGTAAATTTCATTAATCATGACAAAACAATGCTACACTGAGAAACAATTTGTTGCATAGCTTTTAGAGGTAGATTACTGAATGCTGAATGTGGCCCATTTGGCACAAGGAAACCTTAAGTGTAGTGTAGCAGTCAACTTCTGCTCCTACTTAGAGACAAGTGTGACAAAAATAAGACAACATTCTTAAGCAAACTTTCTCAACATGGGAACCTAAGTTTCTTTTATACATTGTCTACCACAGCAATTGTAGGAAACAGAGTTACTACAACAGAGGATTGTGAATAACCAACCAAACACTACTAAAAATGATATACAAGAAATATAATAGATTTTGAAAAAAACAAACTATAGATGTACCTTTGCTTCCTCTGCATTCTCATTCATTAGGATATCAACCAAATCTCTATAATTATCTTCTTCGATAAACTCCCATTGATTGTTATACAATTTCATTAGCCTTTTCAGTGCAGTCTTCACTTTTTCTCCAGGGAAGCCAAGGCATGCCAATTCTTTGCAGGCTTTGCTCGCTCTCTCTCTGTTTTCATTACTTTTTGCCATCTTTGACACAAATTAAACCTGCAATTTGATGTGCAAAAGAAAGTAAGCAAAGTACACAAGGGTAGGAAACTTCTAGCATAATTTGTTTGTGTATTCACATCTCTTTCTTTTCTTATTCGAGTATTATTCGAATGACTCTTACTTGAATTAAGAATTAGCAAATTCTTTTAATTTTCTCCCATGACTCAACCCGAAAACTGGGTAAAAAGTGAAACATTTCCTTGAAATCACCACAACCATGGCTGTAAATTGCAAGCATTCAACAAGTACCAAAATGCCCTTAACAATGACAACAATTACAAGAGTAAAGGAACAACCTTTACCACTCCCCAACGACGGTAACAATTACAAGCGTAAAAAGGAACGACCTTTGCCACTAGCAGTAGCAGTGCAGCACCTAATAGAATCACGAAAATCAATTACAAACAAAAAAGGTTTCAACTTTATCACTCAACAAAGTGTTTCTGCGCTCTTATTTCCAATGGCATTCTATTTTCCCTCTCCTGAATTAAAGAATTTGCCTTTTTTTTGGAAATTTGTTTTATAAAAAGAACGATGGCGACACTACACTCGTTAAGGAAAAAAAGAGAAGAAGCTGTAACGACTCACCGGCTGGTCTCTGATATTTATGGAGTCCGTTGGGCATGGAAGTTAGAAATTGATGAACATGCATCCATAACCATTCTCCCTCTCTTTCTCTAGAATATAAATTTCATACTATTTTTTCTCTGTCGCTTCCTTTGCCATTAGTGATGCGCCGCTTTTGTGCCTACGACCTGCGCGATTTTGGCGACCCCAATTTTGCTTTGGATTTTTGTTTTTTGTTATTTTTAAATTATTTACAACGTAGGATTCTGAGTAATTGGATTTTATTTTATTTTTATTACTTCTTTTTTGGGAAAATAAAGATTGCTTCGCTTCAAAGTTGAAGGTTGAAACCGTTGGGCTTAAATTGGGCCTGACACGCATCTGTCAGGCCCAGAACGTACTGATTTACCTGTTGGTCAAATAGTCAAACACTGTTTCTGTGCTGCAGAATGCAGAGTCACGTGCTGGCGTGGCGCCTTTCTATCGTTGATCACATCGTCTTGTTCCATTACAGTTTCGTATTATTTTAAGCTTTTCTTAACAACAGAATTAACAGTCATTCACTTCTCATCCCCGCCAAAAAATTAAAATGCAACCCAAGAATTCTTCAACACTTCTTTTTCAATCTTGAAAAAAAAACCCATCGAAAAAATGGCTTCAAAGTTTGTCCTTAACTGCTACTTCTACAATTCCTACTCGCCGGAAAAAGCTTCTCCTAAACAAAATAAACCAAGAACAACACCTCAAATCAAGACAAGAAACGCAGGAAAAGCTCCGATACGAAGCAGGGGCCTCTCTAAATCTTTTGTTATCAGGCCTAACGATCTCACTCTCACAAGGGCTCTTCGCGCTTGTGTAGATGCTGGGTCTATGGATAATGCACTCCACCTGTTTGAGAAAATGCACCATTCAGATACTTTTATATGGAATGTGATGATCAGAGGGTTTACTAACAAGGGTATGTTTCAACAAGCTATTGATTTTTTTCATAGGATGGAATATGAGGGAATTGGTACAGATCATTTTACCTTTCCCTTTGTGATCAAAGCGTGCAGTGAGTTACAGTCATTGATTGAAGGGCAAAGGGTTCATGCCAAGTTGGTTAAGGTAGGATTTGATGTGGATGTTTATGTTTGTAATTTTCTCATGGACATGTATGTAAGGTTTGGGTTCATCGAGCTTGCAGAGAAAGTCTTTAATGAAATGCCAGTGAGAGACTTGGTTTCTTGGAACTCTATGGTTACTGGATATCACACAGTTGGTGGTGGTTTGAGGTCATTGATGTGTTTTAGAGAAATGCTGGATTTGGGAAAGAAACCTGATAGGTTCACTATGATTAGTGCTCTTAAAGCTTGCTCGGTTGAGTTCACATTGCAAAGTGGAAAGGAAATTCATTGCAAAGTCATTAGAAGTGGGCTTGAATCAGATATTATGGTTCAGACATCGCTTATTGATATGTACAGTAAGTGTGGTAAAATTGATTATGCAGAGAAGGTGTTTAATAGGATTTCTTTGAAAAACACTGTGGTGTGGAATGCAATGATTAGTGGATATAGTTTACATGGTAATTTCCTTGATTCGTTCACTTGCTTGAGGAGAATGCAAGTAGATGACTACTTGATTCCAGATGCTGTCACTATAATAAATTTGCTACCTTCCTGTTCGCAATTGGGTGCTTTGTTAGAAGGTAAATCTCTCCACGGTTATGCAATCAGAAAAATGCTTCTCCCTCACATAGTACTGGAAACTGCTCTTGTGGACATGTATGGAAAATGTGGGGAATTTAAACAAGCAGAGTGTGTCTTTGATCGAATGAAGGAAAAGAACTTAGTATCTTGGAATACCATGATTTCAGCTTATGTACAGAATGGGCAGAGTGATAAAGCTTTGGAATTGTTTCAAATCCTCTGGAGCGAGCCTCTCAGACCAGATGCAGTTATGATTGCGAGCATCCTACCTGCTTATTCTGAATTAGGAACCCTTAGTGAGGGAAAACAGATTCATTCTTATGTCACAAAATTAGGTCTTTGTTCAAACACTTCAGTATCGAATGCTATTGTTTACATGTATGCGAAATGTGGAGATCTTCAAGCTGCAAGAGAATTCTTTGATGACATGGTGTTCCATGATGTTGTTTCATGGAATACCATTATCATGGCTTACGCTATTCATGGGTTTGGAAGAATTTCTATTAAGTTGTTTTATAGAATGAGGGAAAAGGGTGTCACACCCAATGGGAGTACCTTTGCTTCGCTATTATCAGCGTGCAGCTTTTCTGGCCTTGTTGATGAAGGGTGGCAGTACTTTAACTCGATGAAACTGGAATACAACATCAACCCTGAAATAGAGCATTACAGTTGTATGCTAGATCTCCTCGGTCGCACAGGAAATCTCGATGCAGCCATAAATTTTATTGAAGACATGCCTTTGATTCCAACAGCGAGGATATGGGGTTCTTTACTAACTGCCAGTAGGAAAAATAAGGATATAGCTGTAGCTGAATTTGCAGCTAAGAACATTTTATCATTGGAACATGACAATACAGGTTGCTATGTCTTGCTATCTAACATGTATGCTGAAGCTGGGAGGTGGGAAGATGCGGATCAGATTAAGCTTCTTATGATGAAAAAAGGGTTGAAGAGGACAAGCGGATGCAGTACGGTGGAGACCAATGGCCGAAGTCGAAGGTTCATTAACCGAGACAAGTCCCACGACGAAACAAACACAATCTATCAAGTATTGGATATTATCTTGAAGATACTCGGCGAAGATACATACATCGGTTCCCTCACCAAGTTCAGACCGCCAGATGCGATGAAGAAAGAGGCTAAGCGGCCCGAGAATCACAGCATCAGACTGGCTGTCTGCTATGGTTTGATATCAACTACAATCGGAAAACCTGTTATTGTCAGGAAAAACATCAGGATATGTGAAGATTGCCATAGTGCAGCAAAGCAGATGTCTTTGGTCAGTAGCAGAGAAATAATTGTAGGTGATTCCAAAGTATTTCACCACTTCAAATATGGGATTTGTTCATGTGGAGATTATTGGTGATCAGTAAAGAGGACCTGGGTTTGTAAGACGACCACAACTAGATTAGCTGTACTTGTAATACATAAGCTCACGTGCTGGTTGTAAATTGAGCAACATGGATCGAACCCAACAGAGGAATTCACAGTTACCAATCTTGTTTGTTTAAAGTATACCTAATATATTTACAAGCATTCATGAAAGGTGTTAATTGAGAAGAATAAGTAAATAAACATAACTGATTAACTAATTTTCACAAAATTGTTATGCTAATTCAAAAAACAAAACTATCTAGCAGTCAAACCCTAATTAAGCTCCCCAAAAAGACCACTCAGTTAATTTTTTTCTCCATCCCTATCTCCATCCTCATCTCGAGCATTAGCATCGTCGCCAATCTGATCTTGTCGTGTATTCGAAAACGCAGCCTTCAGATGATTAAATACAACATCGTTTAACCATCGAATGCAGCCACATTGATTACGATTGAAACACTTATTCTTCAATTTCTTGAAAAATCCTTCTTCTCCTAACCCAAAATCTTCAGGCCTTTGCATCCCGGTCTGCAAATAAGCAATCATGGCTCGCTTCAGCAGTGGATTCTCGAATGATATTGTTGTTTTGAGAGCAGAAAAGATGGTTTTGACGATGGAGGAGGCAATATATCCTTCAAACTTGTGTACTCCGGCGATTGAATAGCTACCATCTCCAAATCAGAAAATTGTCGACGAAGGGGCCTAAGAGATTCGTGCAACAAAATTTGATTTTGTGATTTTATAATACTACAATTAGTAGTACTAATAAGTATGTATAATTAGTAGAATATTCTGTATAGGAAATTAAAAAAAAAATCTTATAATCCTACTCGTGATCAATGACAATTTAATCTAATATAATAAATTCTCCATATGCTTTTCATTCTTTTTATTAAAAGGCTTAATTTATTTTTTCACGATGTAAAAAATGAAAAGTCTGGTTTTGATTTGGGCTGGGCTTAGGCAAGTGAAAGTGGGCCAGGTCTTTCCATAATTAATGAGTCCACATTTATCAATCAGGCGACAAAACGTAATGGTAGGAGCGAGAGCGAGCGTGTGAAATCAGCCAAAACCCAAAAGTGAAGACCGGCGATTTAACTCAGCACGTGAGAAAGAAAGGCGCAGTAGGCAAGTAGTAGCTCCTCGGTTCCTCGTCCTCCTCGTTTTGCGTATCGGAATTCGCTTGGATTCTTGTCGCCAGTCGCCACCATCTCTTATCCTCCTCCCTCCCCTTCTTCACTAGTCACCATCCCTCATTACGGGCTCCATCAAATGAAGGCGTCAATAGATTGTCTGTAGATGTTAAACAATGGTGGGTGGGGCTGACAACGGGTTGTCGGGTTCTGATTGCTCGCAATTTGAGGAGGACGCGTGGCCACCAGCTCAGTCCGTCGCGTACGTGAGCTCTTGACACGTTAACGCCATAGCTCAGCTCTTTCATGGTTTGTCCCTATTATTGTTTTTGATTCCGTTTCTTCACAAATTACCTACAACAAAAAAGAGCTTCTCAATCTGCAGGTTCCGTATCCTAAAAGAAAGTTTAAAGGTTTCGTTTTCGACTTTCTTTTCTTTTCCTTTTGTTTCCTTTTTCCTTTTTAATCTCTGTTTTTGTGTGTAGTATGAAATATGAATAGATTATTTGTTTGTTTGCGTGTTTTTTGATGTTATATTGAAGTAAGATGTGTGGATTTGTGGTTTCTGGTTATACTTTCTTTTTCTGGTTTCTGGTTATACTTATAAAATCTCTATATTTGGATTACCCATTGTGCCATTTTGGAAAAAATATGAATGTTAATTTTGGGTTGTATTTTCATGGTTCCAGTTATTGGTGATTTCAGTTTGTATTTCGCTTGATTGTTGATAATGATGCAAATATGAATATAAATTTTGGGTTGTATTTTGATGGTTCAAGTTATCTAGATATCCCAATTTGTATTTCGTGATAATGATGCATTTGTTGATGTGGGAATTAAACACTAGTCCTTTGGTGCTGAATGCAGAAACAAAGGAACACCGTCAAGCAGAATTTGGTAGAAATGTCAGGGGGCAACAGTGCTGATTATGTAGTTTTAGGAGAGTCTTCATTTCCTAGCTTAGATAATATTCCGAAGGTTTCAGTTGTGCCCCTTGTTTTCCTCATCTTTTATGAAGTTTCTGGAGGACCATTTGGCATTGAGGATAGTGTCCAGGCAGCCGGCCCCCTTTTAGCTCTTATAGGATTTTTACTTTTCCCGCTTATATGGAGCATTCCAGAAGCATTAATAACTGCAGAAATGGGAACCATGTTCCCGGAGAATGGTGGGTATGTGGTTTGGGTTTCATCAGCTCTGGGTCCATTTTGGGGATTTCAACAAGGTTGGATGAAATGGCTTAGTGGTGTCATTGACAATGCACTATATCCCGTTTTGTTTCTAGACTATCTAAAATCAGCAATTCCAGCATTGGAGAGTGGTGTTCCTAGGGTAATAGCTGTTCTGGCCATAACTGTGGTTCTTACTTACATGAACTACAGGGGTTTAACCATAGTTGGATGGGTTGCTATTGCCTTAGGTGTAGTATCCCTCCTTCCATTTGTTTTTATGGGTTTTGTGGCAATCCCCAAACTGGAGCCCTCGAGATGGTTAGTGGTAGATATGGGCAGTGTGGATTGGAGTTTGTTTTTAAACACTCTCTTTTGGAATCTCAACTACTGGGACTCAATAAGCACTCTGACAGGAGAGGTGGAAAACCCACATAAAACTCTCCCCAAAGCTCTTTCTTATGCTCTTGTCTTGGTTATCTTGGGATACTTTTTCCCTCTCTTGATTGGTACTGGAGCAGTTCCGCTTGACCGGAGTCTTTGGTCTGATGGGTATTTCTCAGACATTGCTAAAATTCTGGGAGGTGTGTGGCTAAGATCTTGGATCCAAGGGGCTTCTGCGTTGTCCAACATGGGTATGTTTGTGGCTGAGATGAGTAGCGACTCTTTCCAGCTTCTGGGCATGGCTGAGCGTGGGATGCTTCCTGAGATCTTTGCCAATAGGTCTCGGTATGGAACCCCTCTTGTTGGGATTTTATTTTCTGCATCTGGGGTGGTTTTGCTCTCATGGTTGAGCTTTCAAGAGATTGTTGCTGCAGAGAACTATTTATACTGTTTTGGAATGATTATGGAATTTATAGCCTTCGTGAAATTAAGGATTCAATACCCAGAAGCAAATAGGCCCTACAAGATACCTGTCGGAACAGCTGGAGCGATTTTAATGTGCATTCCTCCAACAATACTAATTTTGGTGGTTTTAGCTCTTGCTTCTCTCAAAATCATGGTTCTTAGCTGCCTTACTGTCGTTATTGGGTTTATTATCCATCCTTCCCTCATGTATGCTGAGAAGAAGAGGTGGTTCAAGTTCTCTACTAATTCTCACCTTACCGACGTCACTGTTGCCTACCGTCAGGCGTCTGAACCATGAATGGTAGTACTCTAACATTATGTTTTCCTTTTTTTCTGTTCCTCTCTAAATGTTACCTTGCCTTCTTTATTGACTTATTTTCATGCTTATGAATCATTGCGTAATTGCTCATTAATATGGATGCCAACAGTTTCTTAGTACATCTTTTCTTTTTTGATGAAGGAGGCCAACAGTGATCTCCCAATCAGCGTGCTAGTGTGAGGAGAAGGCGGAGCATGACATGCTGGGTCATGCAAATCAAGTGTCAGAATGCATAGTACGATCGGCCACATCAATCAAATTAAGCCACGATCCATTCTGCACTGGAGCTTTTGTGCCGTTGGTTAATATCTCTAGTCTTGAGTTTCCCTGCTAGCTGAAACTGCTGTTCACTGTTTTAATGTTGCGCTTCTGGAGAAGCAGAACATTGTTAGCTCTAAGACCAATACCGAACATATCTAGCTTTAGCATTTGTAATAATTTTGGTCTCTTCCTGATTTTGCAAAGGGTTGAATAATTTTTCTCACTGGTTCCACTTCTTTATTGAATATTGTGCGGTCCCGAGATTGATTGTGATGTTTTATATTTTGCACTACTCATCTTGAAAGAGTTTGATAATTTGGTCTGGCAATTCAAATTGCTGGAATGGATGGGTTGGTGTATGCACGTGTTGGGTTGGATAGAGTAAATAACAGCTTTGTCTTGTATGCATCTATCTCAATATCAGGTGCAAGCCTGCAACGAGCTCTTTGGTTCACCAACTCAATTATCTATGAGATCCACGTGGCAAGCTCCCATCCATTAGGCAAAAAGTTGGTTACATTTTATGTAACCACTACTCGTTACCACTTCACACTAAAATTTAACACATGAATTATTTTTACACACCAAGGACCGTTAACTTAAAAAAAAAAATCTTGTTTTCCCTTCAAATTATACGAAAAAAAAGAAAAGAAAATTATCAAAAATAATTATACTAACATATGAATGTCGTTATATCTGTCACATTTGTTTCTTGTAGAAAGGTTACTATGTTTGCCGGAAATTACAACACTTTCTACTCTATGAAATATCGCTGGGGTTTTGGCCTTTTATACGCTACCCCCATCAGATATAAAAATGAGAGAAGAGACCAGACTTGCTGCATTTCTTTCAGCTCCAGTGAAGAGCATTTCAAAATCAAGAAGACTTAATTCATTGACGCCTTAGGAGCGGAGATGGGTGCTCACAGAAACTCGCCAAGAACCGCTCCAGTGAAAAAATCTGGCATCAAGGAAACTCCACTGAAGAAGTCCGGCACTGAGGAGGTGGGTGTTCGCAGAAACTCGCCAAGAAACTCTCCAGAGAAAAAGTCCGTCACCCTTCAGCACCTCTTCGAACTGGAGTCTGC
The DNA here is from genome assembly GCA_963691705.1 of Viola odorata. NCBI lineage: Eukaryota > Viridiplantae > Streptophyta > Magnoliopsida > Malpighiales > Violaceae > Viola > Viola odorata. The sequence goes on along the minus strand of OY829543.1, from coordinate 54,799,467 downwards.
CGAGAAAAATGGCAAAGTTGTTTCCAGTCCCAAAAATGATGGGAAGGATTCTGTTGAACCTGAGAGTGAAGATATCTTGTCTATCATATCTAGCTGTTCTGTCATTTTCAACTCCGGTGATCCTTCAAAGTCTCCTTCAGAGCGAGAACTGAAGCGACACAAGCTTTTCCAGCTGCTTTCGATCATCAAAACTTCCAAGACGCCACTTCCTGATCAGGTTTTACGCCCTCTTGTGTGCATGATAGGAGCCAACCTCTTCAGGCCCCTCCCTCCATCTTCCAACTCAGAATTACCTGAAGATGAAGACATTGTTTCGATCTTTTCGCCAATGTGGCCGCACCTTCGGTTTGTTTACGACATCCTGCTTAGGCTAGTCCATAAGATGGATCCCAAGGTTCTTAGAGAACACATTGATGAGCCTTTCCTTGCCAAACTTCTCGCTGTGTTTCAATCCGACGACCCAAGAGAACGCGACAGCTTGAAGAATATTTACCACCGGGCATATGCCAGGTTCACCTTCTACAGGGCATTCATGAGGAAATCCATGAACGATGTGCTCCTGCTCTATGTTTTCGGCACGGGGAAGCACCATGGGATCGGTGAGCTGCTGGAGGTATGGGGAAGCATCATCAATGGTTTTACAGTTCCGTTGAAAGAAGAGCACAAGCTTTTCTTGATGCGAGTGCTTATCCCATTACACAAGGCCAGAGGAATGCAGTTTTACCACAGGCAGCTAGCTTACTGCATCAACCAGTTTGTGCAAAAGGAGCCAATGCTCGGCGGGATCATTATTCGAAGGATCTTAAGGAATTGGCCTGTCACCAACTGTCAAAAAGAAGTCCTGCTCATTGCTGAGTTACAAGAACTGGTAGAGAACATCGATCCTGACCACTACAGGAAATTAGCTTTGCCATTGTGTACACAAATCACCAGATGCTTGAACAGTTGCAATTCGCAGGTAACCAAAGAATCACTCGCTCTTTTTTTTTCTCTTCGTTTCGAGCGAAACCCATGCTCAGATGCCCTGACAGTTTCTTGGTCAAAATCTGAATGCCATTTGTATAAATGCAGGTTGCAGAGCGCGCATTATACGTGTGGAACAACGAGCAGTTTGTGAAGATGGCATCGTCGGCGATCGAAGAGGTGTTTCCGGTGGTGGTTGAAGGAATGGAGAGGAACCTGAAGAGGCATTGGAGCCACAATGTGCAGCAGCTGACAAAGGATGTGAAAGTAATGGTTGAAGGCATGGATCCTTATTTATACCAAAAGTGCCTCCGAGAAATCGCTCACAAAGAAATCTTGGCGAGCCAAGAAGACACGAAGAGGGAAAAAAAGTGGGAAAGAATAGAATTGCAAGCAGCCAAGAACAGTCATCATTTCTTCCTACCACAACAAAGTATATGTATTTCTCATTAATCATCTATTGATGTACCCAAAAAAGAAGAAAGAGAAATTAATCAGCTAATTGCCATTCGATAGCTTTTAACCCATCATTAGCAACATTATACGAATTATATTATACAAAAAGAAGAAAGGAAAACGAACTTGTTTTATGTATTATAGTATTTCTTTTCTAAATACAGTTAAACCTCGATAAATGAATGTCCGATAAACGAATAACCTCGCCAAATGAATAATTTTCTCCGGTCCCGACTTGGGCAAATGGGCTAAATGAATAACCTCGCTAAATGCATTAACGAATAATTTTTTTTGAATCCTTAAAGACCCCATGTAAATATAAATGAATAATCATTAAAATTCATAAGATATATATATCCTTTTCCTTCATCCAAATCAAACTTTTCCTTCACCCATGCTTGCATATCCTTTTGCGTAAGACTTGGTTGTTCCTTCTTATGCTCACATATGGCCCTCCTTATCTGGTCGGTCAAAGTTGATTTTGTTGTTGGTTTTGACTGGTGATCGGAAGCCATCAGACTGAATATTAAGAAAGATATAGTAGAATGAATTATTTACCAAACCAAGACTCTAGAAAAATATATATAGTAGTTTGTAGGTAGGTTAGGTACATTGTCTTAGTCTCTAAGTATTCCATACATAGAATATTATTATTAGTACATGTTGCATGTATTTAGACTCTAAGTATTCCATACATAGAATCTTATAAGTACATGATGCATGTACATAGTCTATATACGTATTTGTACATTAAATGTAAAATAAATAATCATACGAAAAAATAAAAATGTAAAAATACTATCTAAATGAATAAAAATTCATTTATCAATAAATGAATATATTTTATCGATAAGTAAATAAACTCACTAAACGAATATTTTTTGCTGGTCCTAAGAGCATTCATTTATCGAGGTTTAACTGTAATTTAAATAACGGTTGGAATTATTTAATTTGATTAACCAGGCCTAATTTACTGATTAAATTAATGATCGGCCCATCCTGATTAATCTACCGGGCCGGGCCGGGCTGGGCTTGAAAAGTCACAAGCCGATTCTTATTTTAAACTCCGGCCCCGATTGGCGAAAAAAAACGGCTGCGGAGTAAGCACGTCGACCGACGTGTATCCTAAAAAAACAGATGAAGATAGAGAAAGAGAACGACATTGTTACGAAAGCGAGCTCGACTTCATGTTTCTGTTGTCTCTCTCGTTCTGGTCTTAAAATCGCCAAACCAGCGTCTCTCTAGTTCTGCTTTCTTCTTCTTCAAAGCTTCAAACGGTATGCTTTTCCTCAGTTTTTCATTTCTTGAATTTTTTCGGGTTTCAACTCTCAACTGTTATTCGCTGTTATTTATATTTTGATACTAACCATCTCGTTAAGTGTGAAATTTAACTTGAAGGCCGTAAAATACATCATTCTTAAACATTCAAAATCGTTGCGTGGGCTGCTTTAGGGTTTGTTTGTGTATGATGGGTAAAGTAGCTAAAGGTGAAGGAGCTGCATTTGCAATTTCTGATACTGTGATTGGATGATTGAGTGTTTGGTTCAATTTTGTTGCTTGAGAATCAACCTACTAGTATTTTTCGGAAATTAGCATCGTTGGAAGTGGTTGTATTTGTAGGATTATTGGGTTGTGTGGTTTGTTGTTGCAAGTGATGGTGAGGAGTAAATTCTTGCTTTCCCCCTTTTGTTGTTGCAGTGGGTGTATATTGAAACAGAACATAGTGATATACTAGGATGGCCATTGTTTCTGGACTTTCCAGAAGTTGTTCAGGTTGGTGATTTGTCTCTCTCTTGATTGCTATTTCGATTTGTTATGGTGTTTGTATGTTGTAATGTGTTCCTCCTTTATTTTCTTGTGAAGGTTTAATTGGCCCTAGTAGTTCTAAACTACGATTCGGGATTCAGAGATGTAACGACATCAGATTCAAGGACTACAATACGTTTCAGCCAGCATCTGAAAGGGTAATTTTCCTTCCCTTTCTTGTTTGCTTGATTGTCCATGTAGCTTTTTTTTTGTATTCTAGAGAATAATTCTTATTTATTTGATTCAAGGATTGATCCTTTCATTTACTTTGTAATATATTTTCTTAGCTGCTCAAGGGGCGAATTCAATATCGTCCTGCACAGCATAGCGGTCCTCGCAACAAACATGTGCTATCTGTAGGGCAGGATCATTATCAATTGAGTCATGAAGAGGACTTGCCTCAGGAACCTTTTTGGCTAAGCCTTGTGAAGGAAGCAAGCTGGTACTTAATTTGTAGACTTCTATCCTCTTGTTAAAAGGCATTGATTTACTTGTAGTTTGTCTACTTCCTTTCGTATAGTAGTGTAAAAATTCGTTTGGAATGTAATAGAAACGCAACGAGCTGGCATTCCCGAAGCGACTAACTTTTGATGTTTTCCTGTCAGGGCCTGGAAGTCATTATTCTCATTTCTGTTTGAGCAACCTAGTCAGCTGAAGTACATAGAGTGGCCAAGTTTCCAAAGCACGGTATGAAGCATCATTTTTTAATTCTCATTGTGATGTAGAATAATGTGAAAAAACGTGGACTGCTACCACCCCTATTTTGTGTTTTAGTATTTCTATCCATAGATTTGTCAGACCAGCAAGAAACCCCTTTTTTCCCATGTTTTGTTCTGTGCAATTGACTATTGAAGAATCTCAAAGTTCTCTCGTTGTTGTGCAGCTGAAGACTGCTACCCTAACTCTTGTTCTTGTAGCAATTTTCATTGTTGTCCTATCATCAGTTGACTCTGCACTATGCTTTGTTCTGGCATTGCTTTTGAGGAGAACTCCTTGAGGATTGGATTTTCGATGTCGGCTTCCATCGGTAGGAGTGTTGCGATTCTCCAGGATTGTGGTGCTATATGGAGTAAGTGCCAGTATGGATTGAAAATGTTGTGACCCCAGTCTTGCACTTCTGAAGAAGCAAAGACGAGCCATGGTTTATGAGGCAAAAGTTGATAGCAGAGATTTGCTATAGTTTAGGGGTGGTTTGCCGACGGGCAAATGTTTGTTACGATTGTCCAGCATATTCTTGATGCTAGTTTGAAGTTAAATTCATGATATAGCTTTAGCTGGTATTATTTCATAAACTTAATTTTGAACTAGATGAGATTGTTTCTCACGAGGCCAGGGGCAGCAAGAAATCCAAAATATCTAATTTCAAGTCCAAAACAAGGAACTATATCAATCAACTCAGATTCTCAGAATAATCCAACGTTTACATTAATGCAATAGTAAGCTTACAATCCAGAATGCTCGGTTTGTGATTGAAACAATTACACGTCAAAACATTGAAGATTACATAGCATGAGAAACTTCGAAGAATGAAATCAATGTCAAAACCCCTTGCACAAAAATCTCACGAACCTATGAACCGAGTAAAAAAAACAAAACCCTTGACCATCAAACTGACAAGGGGCGAAAAAGAGAAATATCACTATTAAACTATTCTCTTCCCTGTTAAAAGAAAAGAAAAGAAGAAGCAAAAGCTTGAATGAGATCACTTTTAAAGATCCTCCTCCCTATCAAAGAACACTAAAATGAACCCCCTATAATAGCCATGCCTCTGTACACCATTGCATCAAACCCAATACTTCATTTTTCTCTAAAGCCACGATTCGAACTGGACCACCAATACAATGTTTGGAAGCAGTCCGATCAGATTCAAGGGAGTATGGCAATACCAATTCTTTTTGCCTGGAAAAAATGGTGACAATATTCCCATTTTTGCCTCAAATAAATCACGGCTCGAATCATACAGGGAAATGATTATGATGACTGATGCAGATACAGCTCACAAGAATCACACGCTGACAGATAAGTTCCAGCCAAGCAAATCAGAACAGCTTTATACTTGATATTTTAATAGCTTTTCTTTCACTGGGGGATCTAGTGCGGACATATACTTGTCCCATGCTTCGTTCCCAAGCATCTGCAATAACATCCATCGAAAGACCAGTTATATAATATACATCAAGCTTTTTCTTTAACTGTCAAACTGCATGAAAGGAAAGCATCAAACCGAAGCATTTCTAACCTGTTTATAACCATGCAACACCTGGCAAACTTCATTGTGTAGCTCTTCACTCCTTATTTCCTATATGCAAGGAAAGAAACAAGAAATTAGTTTTTACCCTCAGAATATTGTGTTGAAAATATCTATCAAGCAATTCTTACCTGCCAACTTGCAATTGCTTTGAACATGAAAACAAGCGAGCTTAAACCTCCTGATGGATTTGCTCTGACCTGGAGACATTTGACAACACCAAAGCAATAAGCATAGGTATTATCACTTATCAGCTTTATCAAGGGTTATCATGAAAGCATTTGCATACCATTGCACAAAGACCTCGGAAAGCATCCTCCTTCTCAATATCATCATGTATTCTGCCACACAAAATCCATTTAAAGTTTACATTTGGTCAAGAACATTGATAAAATGATATAGATGGACTGGCACTTACATAGACAAGGCAGTACACCATGCTTGCATGAAATGCTCCATGTGTGGCGATACAAGCTCAGGACAAGCCCAAGCAAGCCTTCCAAGTGTGATTGCACTATTCTCTATGAGTGACTTGTTCAGCCCCTGCTCAGCATCCACAATTATTCTGATTACATAATCAAGAAAACAAACATACTCTCCCTCTCCCTCTTCACAAGAGCTACAGACATGCACAGTAACACCTATGAACTACGGTTATGTCATTTACCTCTGGATGCTGAAGGATGGGAACTAAGCAAGCGACAATAGTCAATACAATCGGAGAAATTTCTTGGCGAAACTGTCATTAATAGAATACCATAAAAGCAATTAGATTAAATAAGGATCATACTGTGCTAAGTATTGGTAAAAGGTACACAACCCAACAAATAACATAAAGCATTCTACTCCAACTCTATCCTATTAATTTGCAATTCTCCAATTGGGACAAAGTTACCAAAATGACGCGTTATAGCAGGTGCCACAGGTAACACATAATTGTCATCCACCACATTAGGAATTTATAAGAACTAACCATGGTGGGAAAAATCAGAAACTTTTGGTCCCATTTAAACCAGTGTATAAACTTAGAATTTCTTAGATCCAACCAGGACAATACCAAAGGTTAAAGAATGAAACCCATGCTACTCTTTATGTTTTGCTAGATGTCTAGCCAACTACAATGCAGAGTGGTGATATACCTTAACTGCTAATTCTCCAATCGCCCAACAAGCATTATTTGCTACTGAAACAGTTTCCTTCAGCTTAGAAGTGTCCTGTATAGAGCAAATGCTATGATAAAACATCGATAAGCTAAATATAACACAAAGAAAAGGAAATGGGAGACACAAACCAGTTGTTTGGCTGCAATATCAAGAAATTCAGGAAGCCGAGGGCGCAAATGTATAGAGCATACCTGAGCATAACCACAAAAAGACATTTTGAATACATAGAAAATAAGTCAACAATAACCACATATGCTTGATTGAGCTTCCAGCTGCCAACAGTCTGGACGATCAGTCCCAACTATTTGATTTTTCTTTAAAGAGTCCCATATCCCAATCTTCAAGGGAAGGGTATGGAAAATAGATTTAGATAAGCTAGCTGGAGATAAATTTCAATTACCCTGGCAAGGTCCCCTAGAAGAGCAAATGCACTTTGTCGAACATCAGAAGCATCATCCATGCAACACTGAAGAAGCAGGTCCCTTAAACTACTTTGTGATACCTGCAGATGAATTGAAGCAAGTGTGTAAGGATGGAAGGGAATCTCACCTGGTGTGAATCATCTGTATCACATACACATGATTACAGTCCAGGATCAGCATATAATTACTAAGAGTGCTCATTCTAAAGGTTGAAATGGTTAATAGCTAAGCACAAACACTCTGCCCCAAATACGAGCCTAAATGAATGAAAAGAGGGGGCATATTACAGGGAAGAATAAAATAAAGAATTCATATTGGAAAAGCAATTTCGGAAGAGGTGTACCAAACTTTCTATCCCACTACCAAGACCCTCAGCAAGTCCAGAGAGAAGATCGAGAGAGCAGACTACGAACTCTTTATCGTAGGGAACCCCAGCTGAAACAGGATCAACCTGGAATAAAATTCCAATGAACATCTCTAAAAGTTTCAAAAGTGCAGCTAGTATAAATATAAGTGCCCTTGGGAAACGAACAGCTTAAATGAGCAACAAACTTAATGCAGCCAGCATAATAGGTGGATTGATAATAAGGTCGCAACATGATAAAGATTAAAAATTGGTAAAACCTTAGCCAGCTGTTGGGCCTGGATGATGGTTATGCACCTCTGGAAAACAGGTTCTGCAAATTGAGAGAATCCCGTGCCCAATGCCTGAAACAAATAAAGCATACTATTATCTTGTATCACGACAATCCTTATTATCATAATTTCTGCTTCAGAATAGAATAGCTTGGAAATTATCAAACTTGATACCACCTTGAGAGAGATCCCAAAATATACCGATCAAGAACAAAACAAAATAGTAATTTACACCTGTGCTATGGATGTAAAGCATTCCAACAGAGGAAATATATCTTTGTCTGAATTTGCAAGCTGCTGCCACTTGGTGATTAATGGCGGCATCAGAATTTCAAGATGAGCAGGCTGCAAAATTATCAAGGTAGTCAACACAAATAAACTATAGAAGTGATACAAATTCGATGTATTTCTATACTACCTTATTCAATTCTGCTCCAACAGCATCTGCTAGAGTTCCAATAGCATCATATACGATTCTGAGATTCCTCCTCTGTGCCAAATAACAAGGTAAACAGACAGTATAAAACACCTTAGTAACTCACTACATAGCAAGTCTTGAAATTAACAAAGAAAGAGCTCCAATTTGTGCAATGATTTCGGCATTATCCGAACTCAGTATATGTAAGGAAGAAACCTGATATTTCCCAAAAGCACACATAAGGTGCTGCAGAATAATCTGTAAGCGTGGTGCCAAGTCTTCAGCAGCCTCCTGTTAAGGTTAAAGCCAATTAAGATGTATAAAGTCTATATGTGCGGAAATGAAACGAAACAAAAAACTGAAAACTGCAGTTGTCAGACGGACCTCTTCAAGTGTTGCAAAAGCCGAGCAGGCAGCTTCTTGCACCCTCTTGTTAGTGTCCAATATTCTTCGCAAAAGACCCATGAGAACCCTGTCAAATTGCTCATATCCCCTCTGATTTCCACTTTCCTAGAATAGATAAAAAAGCAAACTTTCAACCATTAAATCCAGCAACAGTACTCATCCTCATCAGCCTAAGCAAGACGTGTATATATATAGATAGATAGATATCAATAAACCAAGAGGAGAATCAACTAGTGTAAAATAAAACATTTAACAATACCTGAACAATGTATTTGCTAAACCGAGAAAGTGTCCAGCAGGAGATGCTCCTTATGAGGGGAAACTTGTCATCTAATAGAGGTATAAGGAATTCCACAATCTGCACATTCAGATATCAAATTGATTTTCAAAAAATCCAAATAAGAGGTAAATGGATCTCCAGAGAAGAAAGAAAAAAGTATGACTGACAGGCATAATGTTGCCATTTTAGATCCAACCGGGGGAAACTGTGATAATCTCTCTCACACACACAGAAAAAGAAGAATGAAAACAAAACTAGAATATGTAGTTATAACATTCCAGAATGCACCAACTGCAAAACCAGAATCCTTTGCTGGATAGAATATCATTGGTTTTGGAGAAAACAAAGCTTGACTTCAAGACAAGTAGATGGCATGTTAACAAGAACGAAACTTGTAGAACGCAACAAAGTCAAAATTCAAGTTGTTCACTAACTTCGAAAAGAAAAGGCAGCAGAATGCATCAACAAGTAATACAATGCCCTTAAAATGTGAGACTTGATGTGATGATTAAAGCATTCACGGCTCTGTGATTTCTACCCTTCCAACAAAGCACAACCATAGTTGCATCCAACATACAACAAACTCTGTTTCTGCTTATACCTGAGCCAAATGAGGATAGAGCCCATTGATGCAACCCTCAGCTACTGCGCCAAGAGCCAAGACAGCTGTTTCCCTTTCTTTCCAGGTATCATCACCACTAGCAGACAAGTTGGCCTGCAGAAGCTCGAAAAATGACAAGTCATTTTTAACAATTTTCATAACCAGGTGTTTAGTGGTACAACCATTGAATAGTTACTCCTGGCCTATATAAATGTACAGCTTTTATGGTTTAAGTGCAAAGAGAAACAGAGGAAAAAACGTCTCAGGGAGTCAACATTAGTCAAGAAAAAACATGATAAGTAAAATGTAGAAAAGTCCTTTACAATTAAACAAAGGTACTAAATTCATAACTAAATTACCTGAACAACTGGCATCAACGTAGGAAGAATCTCATCCCCAAACACATTTGATAGAATATCAAGAGCGGCTGCACTGCATTTCCTTAAATTCCATATGTTAACTATATCATCATCCTGCAATTATCCCGATATTGAAAATGAGAGGAATTTCAAAACTGCATGAACCATAAATTGACTTAGAGAATAAAATAGTCATAGCTACTTTGGCAACTTACATCATCATCATCACCTTCTTCTGAGCCACGAAATCGTGATGAATGAAAACGAGGTTTCAAATCCTAGGAAAGAAGTTACAACAGAAACATAATTTCCAATTCAGTATACCAAAAATAACAATCTCAAACACCCAGGAATTAAGCACTGGAAAGAGAAATGGATAGAACCTGATCTCGGTCTGGGAGAGACTCATCGTCCTGCAACAACAAATTCATCCCAGGTAAATAATGAATTGCAATAAGCCCCTAGTTAGAATCAAGGAACATAAAGTGATCCAAAAGAGTTAACCTCTGCATCAGCAAGTGACTCATCATCCTCAGCATAAACCATATTTGACAATAAAACCTAAGGAATTGAAGCAGATGTGTGAGAAATGAAAGAACATAGCTTGGGTGGGTGGGTGGGTGGTGTGTGTGTGTTTGGGTTGGGGGGGAGGGAGCCAAACCGGTATTAGACGTGGCAAGTACTCTTTCAAGTTTTCAGGAGGTAACTGAGCATCACAATATGCTGACCTGCCAAGCATAACAAAACTTATAAAAGGAAGCACGGAAATAAAGGAAAGCAAAGGCATGTAAGTATGATGCTGTAGCAATTGCCTGCAGATGCAGCATAGGGAGTTCAGGCATGGTCAAAGACGGTTAAAAAGAGAATTCCTCCTATGCAAGTCATGTTTCCTATCATGCTTCATGTTTTACAAAAAGTTTAAAATGAATCTACTACTGATTCCTAAACACAAGATCTCAAAGCTACATAGCATTCAAACATGTAGGGAGAGTTACCAGAATTCACAGGCTTCAAGTGCCACTTCTTCATCACCATCCTTGTTGACTTGCAACATGTACTCTATTACATCCCTCAAATGTGGCTGAAATTGGAGGAGAAGTCACATCAGTAATACAAAAGGAGAAGAGCATGATTAGGGTAGAGTGTAGCATAAACTTGACATGAGAAATAGAATGAGAGACCTGAAAATTGGAGGCAGAGAAAAAAAACTAAAATGTAACGATGTAGTTAGGTACATGATATGACATTATAATACCACAACAACATGGCAATACAAAATTTAACCAGACACCCACCTCCAAGAAAGTTGGGCGGACCTCAATTAACTGAACAAAAGCTGCACAAACCTGTTAAACACAAGGGGGAAAGGCCTTAAGATCAGTAAAGCCAACCAGAACAGAATTCTGAAATGTAATCAATAAATTATAATCCAAGTATTGTTTCTTAACATTGGTGACAAACTAATCTATCTTGTTCAGCAAGGTATGGACCATGAATAACAGATAACTCTAAGTGAAGAAGCAAATATATTGGGTATCCAATGAATATCATGCACACGGTAAACATGTGGTCTACACCCTATGACTAGTAAACAGGAATGGCAATGCATTTTATCTGCAACCAATAAAATGCCAAAGAAAAATCACCATTGATTACAACAACTGATGGAACAAAATACACATAAAAACACCAAATTTATTGCTTAGAATCTGATTATGTATGACAGTATGAGGCAATGAAAGAGTATTCACCAATTTTCGCACTTCTGCAGAAGAGTCACGAGCAAGAACAAACAGGCCCTGAAGATACTGGTTCATGGATGCAAGTAGAGCCTGGAAGAAATCAACGGTATTACACAACTGATCGCTCTACAGGATCAGATTAAAGATGAATACATCAGGTGAACTCACAGCAGGCATTAACATAATGTATTGATTCACGGAGCCCAATGCAAGCTTCCTCAGTGAGACATGAGGTGACTGGAACATCTGTTCACAACAAAACCATGATAAAAGTTCAAAACGTGAAAATAAACAGCATAATATGAAACACGAGCCAGAAGCCTCCATTACAAATAATAAACACTTCTCTGTCTAACCTGGAATAACCGAGGAAGAAATATCGTAATAGGGCGCTCAGGTAACCCAGGGACATCAGAATCCAAAAGTTGAGGAATATCTTCACAAATCTGTGTCACCAGCATTGAATTGTATTGAGCTTAGAACACTTATAATCCCAAACACGGTAAGTAATTCTAGACTATAATTATATTACATACCTTAGATAGAGCATCTATGGCACCTTCCATGTGATGAAAATCATTACTATCTAAGCAAGTGATGAGAGCTTGCAAAAGTTCAGGCCATCCCAAAATCCCACCCAATTGAACAAGAACACTTATAATCGTCCCGACTGTCGACCTTATATGCCTATCAGCCGCACCTAAAGATGGCAACAGCTCCGATTTTATGTACTGTTCACTCGCAGGTGCCAGCGTGTTAGGGGCACTTCTGAGGTTATTCTTCAACAACAAACCAGCGGCTTGCCGAACTTCTACGGAGGTACCCTGCAAGAATAATAAAACCAATAACAAACGATCGCCGTCGTGGTGAAACAGCCCAGTCTACATAGAAACCGAACATAGGTTATTACCTCAGCACGGGAGAGGATGAAGGCGAGATAGTTATTGAAATCAGGGAATTGAGAGTAGTGCTGAAGTTGCTGCCAAATCTGAGACTTGTCGGCGGTTGAGGAGGGGGAAATCTGGTACTCAAGCAATCGACAGATCTCTCTGAAACCGTCTTCCTGAGGCTGCCAGGAGGCGCTCGCCGCCGTTGCTGCCGCCGTGGTCGCCATTAGTATCTGATCAAAATTTCTAGACAGGGATTCTCGGTGAAGACGAAGCAAAGCAGACGAGTCGTATTATTATTCGTTTAGTTTTTGGTTGTCAGCTAGTACACTGTAAAGTCTAAATAATAGTAAGCGTAGTGCTTCGCCAGTTATGCAAGAGAGAGAGACGAGTTTCTTCTGGGATTGGGTCGCTTTGGTCCTCCTTTATACATCGGTGAGGATTATAATTACAGTTTTGCTAATTAGATTAATTAAAATGTAATTACTGTACTGTAATACTGTTTGAACTTTAAACACGTTTGTTTTTTTTTTTGTCTGACTCTGTTTGGATCACGAGTTCGTTAATTTGTTTCGTGATTGGTGGAATTGGAATTTCCTTAAACTCTTTTTTGAACTGCTTTTTTTAAATTTTATTTTAGTATCAATTATCATTCCAATACGATAAGTCAAACTCATTATATATATCATAAAAATAACGGACGTTAACTTTAATTAAAAAATAATTCGGTATTTTCACCTTAATTATTTATGATTACTTTAATCCATACATTGTTAACTGATTTTTAATTAAACTCATAATTGATTAATTTAGTTTTTTTATTCATAACGAAATTTCAATCAAATCTCTTAATGAATAATTTAATCCCCGCATCCGTATAACACTTCTAATTGAACTCTACATAATTAATTTAGTCCATATATTCAGAAAAAAAATTCAATCAAAACCCTTAATAATTAATTTAATTCCCGTATTTATAAAAAATTCTTGAGAAAACTCAAACCCATAACACGCCTGGCATTGCTAGTATATATAATTATTTATTTATTTATTTATTTTTATATATAATAATATTTTCCTCAATTCTTCATGTGGGTTTTGGTACACATGATCATTTGATTCTCATCATAAATTGCAATTCAATCCTTAATTATAGAAGGCTAAGAAAACCCATCTCCTCCTCCCAACACCACATACAATATTGATTTTCATCATAAACATTTGGCCATCCCTTACAACTACATCTATCGATATTTCTCGCTCAAATATACCGAAATAATAATACTTGTGCTTTCCAGGTTGATATAATGGGCCTAACATATTGGGCTGGTTTGCTTGCTAGGGTTAGAAGCTTGTTGTTGTAGAGCCCAGCTCAATTAGCCCATTAGTTGTATAAATACCCAAAAACAGATTGTATTGTGACACCAGATATTATTACAAATCAATAACAGAATGGTTTGTTCATTTTCTTAGTTAGTCTTCTCTAGAAATTTAGGGTTCTTAGTCTCGAATCCGGATTGGGTTCTTGACAGTTGAGAATATGGATGTTGATGTAGATCATTATGAAGTCTTGGGGCTTCTTTCTGGTGAGGAAGGGGCAAAGCTTTCTGAAAAAGACATATCGAAAGCTTACAAATTGAAGGCTCTGGAGTTGCATCCAGATAAGAGGCGGGATGACCCAAACGCTCAAGCCAATTTCCAGAAGCTCAAGTCATCCTACGACATTCTTAAAGATGAGAAAGCTCGTAAATTGTTTGATGATCTTCTCCGAGTCAAACGTGAGCAGCAAGCGCGCCGGTCTCAACAGGGTGCCAAGCGGCGGAAGATGGTTAATGATCTTGAGGAGAGGGAACGGGCATCTTTTGCACCAGATCCTGATGCGCAGGCTCGAAACGAGGAGGAAAGGATCATTAGGAAGCTTCGAGAAGAGATTGCGAGAATTCGGGCCATGCAATCCAGTAAAGGAGCAGCTGCAACAACGCCCGCTACTGGAGAGGCAGCTGGGCCGAGGAGCGGGGGTGTGAGCAATACAGATAAGGCAAAGATGCTGAAAGTTTCTTGGGAAAAGGTGGGTGAGGACTACTCAGCAGAACGACTAACTGAGTTGTTTTCGAAGTTTGGTAATGTTGAAGATGTTGTCATCAAGAGTTCCAAGAAAAGGGGTTCCGCTCTTGTTGTGATGGCTACCAAAGAAGCAGCTGTGATGGCTACAGGAAGTGTGTCTGGGAACCTTTCGAATCCGCTTCTTGTCTTACCCGTTCAACCACTTGCAGCAACAGAGTTTACGAGAGTGCAACAACAAGAGGAATCTGATCGTGTAAGTAACTTGGTGGGGTCTGGTTATAAAACATACGAAGATTCCATATTGGCGAAGCTTCAAAAGGTATCTTTATTCTAATCCTCTTTATGATATATTGACACTAGAGGGCATCTTCATATGTGTTGTGAAATATAATTTTGAAGGTTATTATATCTGAGAAATATCGCATGTGTGATAGTTAGTAGCCTTTTCATACATTTTGACAAAAGCAAAGATAGCTAGGTATTTTAGGTATTGCGTTGAACCTGCAATGGTCATGTGGAACGTCAGCTTCCCAGCAATGGGTATAAAGTATTTCAAGCAATGACAATCGTCATCATAGACCAGTTTTAGCTCATGAGTTCTTTTGGGATAGCAATTGTCTTTAGATGATATATAGGAAAGGTTGCATCCAACAAAGGTTAACTCTCCGTTGCTTGTTAATGTGGATTAATTATTCCTCAAGAGAGTGGCGGGGAACAAAAGGGTTTTGCTTTGGGCTCAGGAGAACAATCATCCACTTAGCATTTCAATAGAAATGGGAGAGTGGATTCAGTCAATGTAACTTAATTTGCATAAGACATGCGAGTCAAGTTCCACACTCCACAGGGTGATCAATTCTTCCTGTTTAGGATCTTTTCTGTTAAGTTTTATCGTGATGTGAGTTTGGGGAACAGGATGTAAGTCATTTGGAATGAATGTCAGCGTATTCGTTGGTGCCACAAAAAAATCTGAGTTTGATACTGAACCTTACTTATGTTAAGGGGATTGATACTGGGTGATTTTCTATGATGGCTCTGTTTTACGTCCATAAAGTAGTATAAGTTATAACTATGATGTTTTTACCTGAATCGTGACTCTGGGGGATAAGGAAACACACTGTGTTTCATGCCATTTAGTTAAGTAGTTCCGCATTATTTAGATTAACTTTTGTGTTTCTGACTTTGAGAGTACTTGTTTCTACTTGTAAACAGGCTGCAGCAGCAAAAAAACAAACATGAGAAGATGTAGAAGTATCCGGAACAAGGCCTGAGGTGTATTACGTTTGTGTTTCTGACTCTTATGAGTTCCATGTATTTGTGAATATGCTGATTCAACGAAGATTCCAGAAATGCATCAGTTTTCCAGTTTGTTGAGTAACTTCGTAACAGTCAAATCTGCATATTCTAACAAAGAGCAACTTCCCGCACTGTCCCAAGTGCTGGCCAACTTCTCTGTGTGCCCATAGATTGACAAAAACATACCCAATAGTGTAATTCTCTGTTTTTTTAATGAAAGATCATTACTATGTAATAAAGTAGAAGTTGCATCAGGACAGTTAACGACCAGTTTTCGCGTGTAGATAGAAACAGTAAACCTTTTTATTTAAGAGAAAATCTACCTATTGATTTCCATAGAAATATACATAGATGGCTATTACTCTACCAAGCGACCACATGCAGAAATTTGCTTGAGATGCAACTTCGGTTCATTGTTCATCCCATGATACAAAGTAAAAAGATGGAGCAGTATCTTCCCTTTGTTCCACATGGTATTACATTTGTAGTACATATTCTGTGTTTTGCTTGATAGAGGAAAGAACACAAAACGCACATCCTGTCATTTCAGAACAACTGCAGCATTCCTAAGAGCCAAGTACCTCTGCGCATGCTCATTTGGAAGTGATCTTACGACCTTGAAGACGTCAGTATTTGCATAGCGGAGCTTAGTCCTAGGATCTTGATAAGGTGCCTGCAAAATAACGAATGATGTCATTTTACATAGTGAAAGAACCAACAGTATTCCACAAAACAAATAGACTGAACCTATTTCATATTCGATTCAGATGGTGTCTATCTGAACTCTGAAATTAAACTCGTTCGTTGTAGCATCTCAAAGTACAATTCATTAGGCAGTAGTGTTTCCTCAGAGAAGCATAGCTTGCATAAAACAACAGACTCCTAAATAATTGGTAGAATTGCTCTGGAATTAATTAACTAACTCTCTAGAATCCAATTCCTCCTCGATGACAGGCGTCGTTATTGACCACAGACTTGAATCCAAAAATGATATCTCTCACATTGCAAAGATAAAAAAGGAAATTAGTTTCCCTGCACTTACGACATGTGCCCATATGTTTTCAAACAAGTTCAAGCTCTTTGAAACCAGCTTAAAGAGCTTTACCTTAGGAGCCATCCGTCTACCAGTGATACTCTATTCAACGTAAGAACACACATCGACACACTTTAAGTTTACAGACAAAATATGTTCCCTATATGATCCATTGTACATCCATTAGTAGCTTCACCTACTCATTATAACCTCTACAATGCAGCCTATCATTCATAAATGCGACCGAAACCGAATTACCATGACTATGTACACCAATTAAATATATCTCTTCATCAGAAAGACATACAAACCTCAAATCCAGTTATGTCGCATATTTTCTTGCTCGGATGTATAGAAGGTGGTAACTCAATGTTAATATCTACAAAAATGGGGGAAAATTCAAAATTTGCAAGAAAAATAAAATAAATGAAGAAGAAGCAAACTTTATAATATTAGAATGACATACAGTTGGGCTCATCGGGAGGGTAGTTCTGGTAATTCTCAGCCTGAAGTATTTGCTTCAGTTGTTTCCATCGGCCTCTTGGTTGACCTTTCGGATACTTTTCGTATATCTGTATCCTCTTGAAGCTGAAATGTATCGGCAACACAAGCTCCGCCTGTATTACTTCAGGTTCCATCTTCTTCCTTCTCCTTCTTCTTTCCTGATTTTAGCTATACACACCTGTCAAAATAAACCATCACTTGCACCATTTACAAGCTAATCTGACCTAATATGCAATCAATTAAAAATCCAAAATGCGAGGATACTTACCAGTTACCGGTCAGAGTTTTCGCGGGAAACCCTAACAACCGTCAAGCTCCTCCACGCAGTGAGGTAGGAGGTAGATTGCAGAAGTACATAAATAAAGAGAAGTATTAGGGGATGTTTCATAACGGAATTAATTCCGTTTGAAGTTATTTTTGTCTTCTAAAATTTTCAATCTAGAGTTATTTTCAGAATTATTTCTATTTTTTAAAATTCTACTATTTTATAGCTACAGTACGCTTTCTGTTTTTCAGCTTTCATTTTTCAACCTAGAAAACTCGAAATTGTATTCCCCTAATAACTATTTTTTACTTTTTTGAAAAAAAAAACTACTACTATTGTTAAATCAATTTTATTTTAATTAAAAAACAATGCTATTGTTATTTTTTTTGTTAAGATTAATCAACTAAATAGTAACCCATTTTAAATTTATTAAAGATCAAATATCAGTATGGTAAACATATTCATGTTTAAATTCAAAAGCACAAGTCATTTAAGGGTTGTTTAATTTTAAAAAAAAAATTAAAATTCCAAAATTTGGAAATATTTTCAAAATCTGTTTCATAACAATATTTTTCCAAATGGAAAATTTTCCAGTTTTCCAATTACTATTCAGTTTTGGAAATAATTTCAAAATTAACACTACAAACATTCCAACTTTTGGAAACACCATATTTGATGTTTTCCAATTTTTCCTTCACTTTATTTCCAAAGTGGGATCTACAGGTCAACTTTACTCTCTCTCATCTTTTTTAATTTTTCTTTCATACAAAAACTCAATCTTCTTACTTAATGCTTTGAACAAAATAAATTAAAAATTACAAAAACATAATCTTCATCTCAAGATTAGTAATTATATATCTACTTTTCTTATTTTTCTTAATATTTTATAAATGGGTTTTAAACTAATTTAGAATTAATTTAGAAGTTTTTTCCCGCCTAAAACACTCCCTTCAAACTAATATTTAAAAAATGGGTCTTGTGACGTGGCGGGATGGGATTGGTTTTCCAAATGGAAATTTTTTTAATTAATTTCATTTGGAGAAAAATATTGTTGTGCAACAGATTTTGGTTATTGAATTTTACTCGTATGATTTTAATTAGGAGTATTAGTTAGTTAAATACTCCCTCTAGTCTCCAATAAATGTCTTCCTCACATCCCAATATTCAGTAGGGAACGCATATCGAGGAGGCCGGATGAGGCACTATTTGACCCCAAAAAATTCCGTACTTTTTTTCGAACGTACGTTAATCCTTAACGTACTTCCGAGAAAAAATTCGGGGCAAAATTGTCTCAAATAGTGACTGTTCCGGCCGTCTTAAGATACGTTCCGAAACAGTAAAAGCAAATGCTAAAACGACATACTTTGGAGACCGGAGGGAGTATCAATTATGAAGTATTTTTATTACAATTTGTATCAATCTACATATTAATTTTAGCTCAACCAATCCATATTGTTAACATAAAAAAGAAACAATGTTATGTTAGACATGTCTACCCTCATAATTTATAAATATACTAAATCTATTCACGTTAAAGATCAAGTATAAATATAATAATTTCGTTCATGAAAATAAAATACATAATTTTTTCTTGAATTATTTGTTCATGACGTGAATACTACAAACTCGAAATCGTATTCACCTAAGAACTATTTTTTTTTTTTTGAAAAACGAAAACTACTACTTTTGTTAAATCAATTTGTTTTGAATTAAAAAAACAATGTTAGTTTTTTTAATTTTTGAAGATTAATATACTAAATAGTAGCCCATTTTAATTTTGTTAAAGATCAAATATAAATATGCTAAATCTATTCACGTTAAAGATCAAGTATAAATATAATAATTCCGTTCATGAAAATAAAATACATATAATTTCTTGAATTATTTGTTCGTGACGTGAATACTACAAACTCGAAATCGTTTTCACCTAAGAACTATTTTTTCTTTTTTAAAAAAAAACAAAAACTACTACTTTTGTTAAATCAATTTGTTTTGAATTAAAAAAATAATGTTAGTTTTTTTAATTTTTGAAGATTAATAAACTAAATAGTAGCCCATTTTAATTTTGTTAAAGATCAAATATAAATATGCTAAATCTATTCACGTTAAAGATCAAGTATAAATATAATAATTCCGTTCATGAAAATAAAATACATATAAAATAGTCTTGAATTATTTGTTTATTACGTGAATATTACAAATATCAACATTCAAAACATACTTAATTTAAATTGTTACTTCTTCATATTCTAACAATTATTATAATTAGTTAAATATCAATTATGAAGTATTTTTATTACAATTTGTATCAATCTATTTATTAATTATCAAAATTATGAGGATAGACATGTCTAAAATAACATTTTTTTTCAAATTAACAATATGAATTTATTAAACTAAAGTAATAAAAAAAATATAAAAAATTGGAAAATGTTTTCCAAATGGAAATATTTCCGAAAATGGAAAATTTTCTTTGTGAAACAGATTTTGGAAATAATTCCAGTTTTGGAAAATTTTCAGAAAATTCTTCGTAACTAAATAGCCCCGTAAATTGTCAATTTTGTAGAGATGACAATCGGGTGGGTATGAATATGTTAAAATGAGTATGATGGTTACGGGTAAATACTCAAGTTATACACAAAATTAAATATTAATCATTCCTCATATCTAATATGCCTAATACCTTTAGGTATGTAATGGATATCTAATTAGAGATGACAGTGAGATAGGAGGTAGATTGCAAAAGTACACGAATAAAGAGAAGTATTAGAGATGACAATGGGGTGAGTATGAATATGTTAAAATGAGTATGACGGGTATGGAATGAGTATGACGGGTATGGGTAAATACTCAATTCATACCCAAAATTAATTATTCATTATACCTCATATCCAATATGCTGAATACCCTTGGGTATGTAATAAATATCTAATTACACTTACTTATTTATTATTTAACTTAATAAAATTATTTCACCAATTTTTTTTTATAATTAAGTGAAAATTTACTACTTAGGTTCATTTTCACCTGTTAGATTCATTTTTTACCATTTTGGCTCTTTTTTATCATTTTGGTTCATTTTTTACCATTTATGCTTTTTTTACCGTTTTAGCTCATTTTTTTACCGTTTTCACTCGTTTTTCATCATTTTGGCTTTTTTTTTACCATCTTGGCTCATTTTTACTGTTTTGGCTCATTTTTTACCGTTTTTGTTCATTTTTTGCCATTTTAGCTCATTTTTTACCATTTTGGCTCGTTTTTTACCGTCTTCGCTCGTTTTTTATCATTTTGGTTCATTTTTTACCATCTTGGCTCATTTTTTACCGTCTTCGCTCATTTTTCATCATTTTGGCTCATTTTTTACAATTTTGAATCATTTTTTACAATTTTAGCTCATTTTTTACCATTTTTGCTCGTTTCTTATCATATTTTGCTCAACATATTAGTTAGATTGGATATATCATAATAAAAAAAGAGATCACCAATCCATATCATAATAAATTAAAGGTAGCATCCATATTCATATACAAAAATATAAAGTAAAGATCAACTCCTGTGGAAACTCGTCCATCAACTGTCAGTACTTAAAGTACTTGTATCTGGATCACAATCCTTAAAACCAGTAGCGTATTCTGTAGAAGATATTTTGCCACCATCTAACGGAAGAGAAAAATCAATTGTGTAAAGAATATAGTTACAAACTTAAATAATTAAAATAATTAATGTGTTAAAAACACCTGCCCATAACCAGCTTTGAGAACACATCAATGCCTCCACTGTATCTTCATGTAGTCCGCTGCGATTAGGACTCAGTAGTCTACCACCAGTGCTGAAAGATAACTCAGAAGCTACGGTAGAAATAGGAATAACAAATATATCTCTAGCAATCGCCTAAAGTGTCGGATATACTATCCCATTCACTTTCCACCAAAGCAGGATATCAAAATCTGCAGTTCTTGACAACACATCCATATCCAAATAGATATCTAGCTCATTCCTAACAACAGATAATCTGGACCTTTTTGAAGCTCTCAATACAAAGGAATCATACTCGGACATGCTAGCTGCGGGAGGATCAAGATCTACTTGAGTAGAAGACTCACCAAGAATTTCATTAGAAGTAACCATCTTGTGCCTATATTCATCCACCAAACTATAACAAACATCACAAATTTCTTTAACTTTAGCTGGATATTTTTCCCTGTAGATCTTAAAAAAGAAAAATTCAAGCAATTTAAGCTTATATCTAGGGTCTAAAATAGTAGCTACCCCGATCAACTTATAAATCTCATTCCAGTACTTGTTAAACTTTGACAACATGCACGGTACCATCTTTTGCACTACCTCCATGGGTGAGCTTAACCACTCATGCAATGCTAACTTTAGCTCACAAATCTTTAGAAAATATATATTAGCAGTTGGGTATTTAACACCTGAAAATAACTCCGTGACAATACAAAACAGTTTCAATTTCTCACAAATTATTTTTACAATTTCCCAATCACCATCACAAGGCAAGCATGTATAAGTGTTATTCCTTTGTTTGCACCAAATAAAAACATCCTTATACCTTAGAGTATTGTCAAGCATCACATAGGTGGAATTCCATCTAGTCAGATAATCAAGAGACAACTTTTTTGAATATGTAACACGCAATTGTCTACATGTTTCTTCAAACTTTTCATCTTTTTTAGGGGAAGCAGTCCAAAATGTGACACTTTGACGAATCTTTTCAATCGGTATAAGCCAAATTAAAATATGTAGAGACTTATTTATAAGTTAAAAAGTTACATCAAAATGCGACTTTGTAACTTCCAATTGTTGTCAATGAAGTGAGCAGTAATTACCATATAGCCTTTCTTTTGGTTATCTATTGTTCCGTAGTAATTACAAATCTACCTCCACTCTCGTCAAAAAAAATTATAACTCGCACTTTTTCTTCCATAAAAACACTCAATATATCCTTCTTAATAGTATTTTGGGAAGAGCATTTAAATTTTGGTTGAAGTGAACTAATAAATGTCCTAAACCCAACATGCTCAACAATAGACAGTGGGTACTCATGCATGATTATCATATTTGCTAGTTCTCTTCTTGCAATGTCATGATCAAATAAAAAGGTTGAACTTTCTCCCTCTCGATTACTACTTGCTCTCTCTATATGTCTCTCTTCTTAACACATGTTCTGAGATGTGTATGCAAATGAGAAGTCTCGGCTGCTCTAGTTCCAGCATAATGTCTACCACAATAAGTGCATTGTGCTTTATAAATCCCCTCAATTTTTACTCTTAGAAAGTGTTTCCATACAACACTTCGTAGCCGGGATTGAAAAAGTTCAGCGGCAATATTAGTGACAGAGACTTCGTCACTTTCTTCAGTAACAATGACTTGATCTACGCCACTAGCAGCATCCATTGTCACCCGAAAATAATTCCAAACACAAATAACTCTAGAAATGAGTCTACTATATAAATACATGGAAACAAGAAGTATTTTTTGATGTCTAGAGGAAGGTGCAATCGTGAATAGTTTGGTTATTATTTGAAAAGAGGGAAAGAAGTCTTAATTCAAAAGGACAAGCCAGACACTAATTCGTCTGCGAAGTAATTTGATGAAATGTGACTCTATGTGAAAGGGAGGTTGTCAACCAAACTAAGATAAAATATGATGGCACATCTATCAGACCTTAATGAAGCAACATCATCAGTCAATACAACTAGAATTCAACTACAAATAGAGACAATGAATCAAAACCCATAAACTAGCACCATATTTCACCTATGCTATGCAAAACCAAAAGTCTTGAAACAAAACTTGAAACAGATAAAGGTACACCAAGCTCAAACATGAACGAATGCAAAAACTAAACCCACAAAATGAAAATAGGGAAGTTAAATTGAAGTCAAAATATGTCAGCATAAACTAAACCCACAAATTGAAGTCAAAATGACAGCGCAAACACGCACACATGCACGCACAAAATCAAGCGAATAATAATTCCACAAAAAACGCATACAACTAACTATAACTGACAATAACAATGGTGAAAGGAATGAGGTGTGAGATTTACCTTGAATCTCACCGGATCTAGAATCAGAACGGAGTCTGAAATAAAAGGCCCGAATCGGTATTCCAGACGACCCAAGTGAGAAACCAGAGAGGCCTAAGAGGAATGAAAGAGAGGGAGCTGGGTCTTTGTTGTTTTTAACGGTCTATGACTCAAATGATCTGGTGGTGGTGGTAAGAGCGAGTTGTATTGATTTTAGAACTTGGGTGTATTGATTCCTTAGGATTCAGTCAAAATAGAGAAGGAGTAGCGAGAGAAGCTGAAGGGCGCAGAGGTGTGGAGGAAGCGAGAGAGGAGGTGGGTGCGGTAGTGGAGGCCGGTGGAGAGGATGAAGGCATGGAATTGATGGATGTGTTTCAGTGTTTGAGGCTGGAGCAGAAAGAGAGCAACGACTATTTTTTTCCATAACCGTTCGGGCATTTTGCGGGTATCATACCCAATTATACCTGAAATTATAAAAACGGGTATTATTTGATCAAACGGGTATGGTTATGGGTGGGTATGGGGGTATGGGTACCTATTGTCATCCTTAAGAAGGAGAGTGAGACCAACGACACGTTTTCGATAATTGTAGACTGTGACATGTCGTTTACAAAAAGACGTTGACGCCATCAGACTGTGACGATGCGTCGTTTTCCAAATTAATCCACGGAAAAAAAAGACGTCCTTTACAAGTCCTTTACTTTAGTAGTTACTAACTTACTACCCATTGGCCGTAGCCCGAAATGCAATCACTCTGCTGCAACTAAAAACAGAATTTCTCCCAAAAATCGGTCGATTCCTTGCAGATCTGAGGCTTTCCTTCGATTCCAAAAACAACAAAATTTGAGTACGCTTATGGTTATGACGAAGTGATCGGGCGAGTGACAGAACAAAGAAGAGTAAAGGAGGTTATGGAGAGTGAGATTCAGCGCTCGATTTCTTCTCGGTTGAACCGCAGAGGAGAGCGCGGCAGCCAAATGCTTCCTTCCAAAGGTAGCCAACTCAACCACAAATTTCTTTCAGTTTATTCACTTGGTAAATGTTTGTGTAACTCGCATAGTGACTTTAACAGATGACGGCTTCTTTGGTTCGGGAAAGATAGCGAGTGATTACTCAATGAGAACCATTTGGAAGCGAGGCTTTATTCGGCTGCTTCTCGTCGGTGGCATTGTATGGATGCTACTTATTCTTGCTGCATTGCTGTTTCATGTCTGGTCATGTCAATCTTCGTTGCTGTTCTTTTCAGGTGCGTTTTCGGCAGTATTTTAGCAAATGCTTTTTGTTTGTTTGTTTGTGCTCTTTCTTTCTTTTTTGTCTGTGGAGGATCCTTATTCAAACTGGGTAACTATCTGCAGCTATATGTAATAAAGAAAGCAAGGTATATAACATTTTGAACGTTTTGGGAGTCGTGCCACAGCAACATCGTAAGGATTAGTGAGGCTGAATTTCTTGTTGTGTTTCTGTTTTATTTTTGCAGTGGTGGTCATTGACCAATGCTTTCTTTTTCTTTTTCAATGTGATTTTAGGTTGTCCAATTCCTGTTGCTTATAACCCTGATAAAATAGTAATTCCGAAGGAAAGGACTCCTGATGAAATTGTTAGAGATCTTTCGTATTTTACGGAGGATGAGCCTACAGAGAGTGATTCTGATGCAATGCCACTATTTGGAGGACATCAAAGTTGGAAGCAAAGAGAAGAGAGTTTCAAGTTAAAGTCTTCAATGAAGGTAAATCTCAAGGCGCAAATTTTAAAAACAACTGTCTACCAATGTATGTTATAACTAGAGAGGGATTGCCTTTGGAGGGAAATTGAGTTTGTTGAATTTCTTGTTGATGTGGTTTTGGTGTTTTAGGTGCATTGTGGATTTATGCACAATGGTGGTGCTGAAATGGATCCCAAGGACAGGGAGTATGTTAAGAACTGTAAGTTTGTGGTTGCATCAGGTATTTTCGATGGATATGACGCACCTCATCAACCTTCGAACATAAGTGAACGCTCTAAGAAACTTTTTTGTTTTCTTATGGTCGTGGATGAGGTATCTCTCAGTTTCATAAAGAAAAATGCCACTGTCAGAGAAGACAGTGACGGGGGTGGTTGGGTTGGTATCTGGCGACTCATCCTGTTGAAGTATCCACCTTATGATGAACCTAGAAGGAATGGGAAAGTTCCCAAGATTTTAACCCACAGGTTATTTCCTGAAGCACACTACAGTATTTGGATAGATGGAAAAATGGAGCTGATAGTTGATCCACTACTAATTCTAGAAAGGTACTTCCTTGTGTTTTTTTTATAATAATCTTAATCTCCATATTCTGGATAGAGATAGATGAGAGGAACTGAAAGCACATCCATTTAAATGTTGTCCTTATTTTTTTACTTTTTAGTGAAATTTAAATCATACCTCAAATCAGGCAAGTATTCATAGAGTTTGTCTGGGTTTTAATCAAGGAAAGGAAGTTTGCTGGTTGTCCTTATTACTAGTTGCTCAGTTTTTTTTTTTTTATTATCTAAGAACTATTGTTCTGCAGATATTTGTGGCGTGGGAAGAACACATTTTCCATTGCTCAGCACAAACATCATCGTAATATATACGAGGAGGCTGATGCAAACAAACGAAGGAAACGATATGCTCGACCCCTCATTGATCTCCAGATGAAAATTTACCGTTATGAGGGGCTGGAGCCCTGGAGTGTGAAGAAAAGTACCATTAGCGGTGAGGAAGTTATCGTCTTTTACTCCCATATTTCCTTATGTTTGTCTAGTTTGAGTGCAATTCAGTCATGATTGCTAGCTTGTGACACGTGATATATGATCCTTGCCATGTAAGTACATGAGAGAGATATTGACTGTGTTTGTTTCAATGAATGCAGATGTGCCAGAAGGAGCTATTATCGTACGTGAACATACAGCATTGAATAACTTGTTCAGCTGCCTGTGGTTCAATGAGGTCAACCTCTTTACACCAAGAGACCAACTGAGTTTTGGCTATGTTGTGTACAGATTAGGAGGGTCATTTAAATTTTTCATGTTTCCAAATTGCGAATACAACTCTTTGTTTGTGTTGCATCCGCATACTAGAGAGCATTCTTCTAAGATAGAGTGGGTAAAAGACATGAATGAATTTTTGGGGAGCGGTAGCAGTATGAAAGAGCGCAGAGGTGGATTAGGCTTGTGGACTCCTTATCCAGGAGACCTTAAGTCAGTTGTCCTGCCACATGTAGTAAGAACATCAAAAGCAGGCTGAGGCTCAATATTTATGTAAGTCCATGTGGTGGTGATATTTGTGAACTTTAAAGGTGATGGCTTGTGCTGAAAACATGCAGAGAAGTTTTTGTACACTGTTTGGGGAAGAAGTAGGGTATATTGGTTGCTTAAATTTGTAGGATGTTGAGCCCCTGCGAGATTTAGTAGGGCCTGTAAGTTTGTTGTGGGCTAGCTAGATACAAATTGGTATATATTGATCTGGTGCTAGGCTGCTGACTACCACCTCCATGTACTTCTGTTACTATGAAATGAAATTCTATGTTGAACAAAAATAGCGTATACGCAATATTTATCAAGCAAGATGTTCATAAAAAAAATGTATTTTTCTATCCATGGTTATAGAATTATACCTCATTGGACTCTCAACTGTCCCAAAAATTGTTTTATGTTCTTTCGCAAGCATATTTTAAAGGTTTCTGAAAACTTTCGGACATCTTGGTATTTTTTTTAAAACCAAACCCATCGACATAACGTTACTCGTTGGCCACTCGTCGTTTCCTTGTTTCTTTTCTGATACAAGAGTTTAAGGAAATTTCCTGCTGTATTGTTATGATATAATAAACCAAGAAAAGCACCTTACAAGCAAATTCCTGACCACAAAAAGAATAATATAGCTTCAAATTTCGAGAAAGGATGTGCAATACAACAAAATTATATCACACATGGGACTGTATAGCAAGCCCTCACTTCGCTATGAGCAAAAACACCAACCAACTAACAAATAAAATACAAGGTCTAAAATAGTCCTCAATCGGAAAAATATAGCCGTCATTGTGCTAGGCCGAAGAACACCTCAACTTGAGACTCAGATGGACAAACATCGTTTATTTCTTTCTGCTTGATAAGGGAGATGCAATAAAGGACAGAGCAAGCAAATAAATAAATTCTAGTCCTCATCAAGAAGAAAATAAGCAGGGGTATGATGATGCTGGATTTAAATAAGCAGGGGTATGATGATGCTAGAGTTTTCAATTGGCTGAATCCCGGCTGTAGAACTGGTCGAGAGTTTTTGCAGGTATGCGGTGGAGTAGCTCACGAGGGAAGATACGGAGCAGCGTCCAGGCTAAATCAAGTGACTGAAAGATGTTGCGCGTGTCATAAGCTCCTTGAGCAACAAATTTCCTTTCAAATTTGTCCAAGAACTCCAAGTATAGCTGTTTGGTCAACAGAAATCATGTTAGTTCCAATTTTTAACAAATTCTGAATAGCATGACATGAAAATTATTGATAGGAAGGGGAAAATGCAAGACCAGATCCTCAGATGAAAGAGCTTCTTCTCCAACCACAGCTTTCATTGCCTGGACATCCTTCCCGATGGCATAATTTGCATATAGCTAAAGTTAAAGATGGTCAGTAAACTATATTCCAAGATAGAAAACATAAAAGAGATGAACTGAAGACAAGCTACAATGACCATGCAATCAGACCTGGTTGGACACATCAGAATGGTCCTTGCGCGTCATCCCTTCACCGATGGCACTCTGCAATGGTAACCAATAGTACACTTTCAGTTAAGAGTCCAATAAGTTATGATTCTATAATCATAGATTGAGGAATAAAAGAATCCTTACCTTCATCAGACGAGACAGAGATGGGAGCACATTAATTGGAGGGTATATCTGTCCAGAAGAAACAAATCATCAATCTAATTATAAATCCAAGAAAATGGAGGGATTGCGATCATAAAGGATTGAGTAGAAACTAATGTCCATTCTCTACATGACATGACCAACCTGTCTGTTTTGCAGCTGTCTGTCAATGTAAATCTGCCCCTCTGTGATATATCCCGTAAGATCCGGGATGGGATGTGTAATATCTAGCCAAATTAGGAAAAAGAAAATTAAGATAACTATTTCAAACTAAAGAAAACACAAACATGTACTCTATTCAGTGTGTTTTGGTTGGGGCAGTACCATCATTTGGCATAGTCAATATAGGAATTTGAGTGATGGAGCCTTTGCGTCCTTCAATACGCCCAGCACGCTCGTATATTGTAGCCAAATCAGTATACATATACCCAGGATAACCACGCCTTCCAGGGACTTCCTCTCTGGCAGCTGACACCTGGAATAACAATCACTAATTTGTGTCAAATTGTGCAAGTTCCAGCTCTACTCATAACTGTTATTATGGCTGCAAAGAATAAAATAAAGATAGAGACACTGTATCTCTTACCTCACGAAGAGCATCAGCGTATGAACTCATATCAGTAAGTATGACAAGGACGTGCTTCCCACATTCATATGCCAAATACTCAGCAGTCGTAAGGGCAATACGAGGTGTGATGATACGTTCAATTGTAGGGTCATTTGCCTGAGCGATAGTTAAAATTACAGAGGTAAGTATCCACGAAGCAAAAGATAAGAAATTATCACTATCAACTACAAGAAATTAATTCACTAGGTCTGCTCAGTAGAAACAAGTAGTTACCAAGTTAAGAAAGAGGGTGACTCTCTCCATTGATCCATTTTCCTCAAAATCACGTTTGAAAAACTGTGCAGTCTCCATGTTTACACCCATAGCTGCAAATACAATGGCGAAGTTGTCTTCCGCATGATCCTGAAAATTTGCAGGATAGGTTAAAACACTGAGCTGAACACTTTACTGCAGAGAGAAAGACATAACTAAAGCACAGGAAGCTGCCTCAATGGGAAGTATGTTAAACTTTACCTCAAGAAGATTTTCAGTCGTCTCCAATCGCTTGACTAGACCTGCCTGGCGACATATTTGAGCAGCAATTTCATTATGGGGGAGACCAGCAGCAGAAAACAGAGGGATCTTTTGTCCTCTAGCAATAGAATTCATGACATCAATTGTAGAAATTCCTGTCTGAATCATCTCTTCAGGATATGTTCTCTCGCTGGGGTTAATAGAACTCCCTGTAGAAGACGGACATATTTGAGGATGCATGTTATAGTGAGCAGAGGTCAACAATCAACATAAATCAATGAAAGATAACTAGGAAAGAGCTTACCAGAAATATCCAAGTAGGCCTCCGGCAAAATAGGAGGACCATTATCGATAGGTTTCCCAGAACCATTGAAAATGCGCCCAAGCATATCTAATGACACAGGCGTTTTCAAAACCTACAAAACAGACCAGATTGTAAAGAGGAGGAGCAGAAGGGGGTAGAGGAGCAGACTACTACCTCATCTCATTTGAATAATTAGAAGTCACAAGCGGCAAAGGTAACTCCTTTAATAAAAACTACATCTTTATGGAGTGTGATTCATTTGTAAGTAAATAAGTAGCTTCTTAAGTAAATATTAGCATCAAGCATTCCCATGAGGAATTCAAAAAACATAAATATCAATTTCAATTATTCTGTGCACTAAAAATTGAAATTTAGGATAAGGATGCATAGCAAGTGATATCTAATATGATAATGTAATTCATGTATGTAGTATATTTTCTAATTGAAAATTTAACTGGATTGATGTCAACAAATATTCCTTGTCCCTAACAGATGTGGGTTTAGCAGTGCATGAAAAACAACAAAAGAACTTCATACCTCTCCAGTAAATTGCACGGTTGTGAATTTGTTGTCAATACCAGATGTGCCTTCAAAAACCTGCAGGGATGCAAACAAACAAATTAACCTCGCCACTAAGAAGATCCGTTATTTTCCATACTACCTAACAGAAACAATCCAATAATGCAAACAATAAACTAAAATTGAAAGAAATTTAGATCACAAAAAAGGTAAGGTTTAAGTGTAATCACTTGAACAACAGCTCTCTCTCCATCAACTTCCAGGACTTGACCACGTCGAGTTGTTCCATCCCCCAATCTAATATTAACAATCTCTTGGTATTTCGGTCCCTAATCCAATAATTAAATCAGAACTTGATCACCAAGTGTAGTGCAAACCAGATTAAGTCTCAAGCTAGTAGCTATTACTAACCTTAACTTTCTCAAGTATAACAAGAGGTCCAGCAACACCAGAGACAGTACGATATTCTGCAACGCAATAAATCATTGAAGCACTTTGCTTAGTGATAAGAATTGTCCAAAATCGGGAAAATAATAGTGTTATTCCATGGCTTACCCATCCCGATTTCCAGGGATCCCTCCTCCGACGCGTGATTGTCTTTTACAGCGCCCATTTTCAACCTTAGAAATCACACTACAAATAAGCAAAAATCACTCATAAATGCGCGGAAGAGAATCCAAAACCGCTCATCAAGCAGTGATCATTAACAGTACTAAACAATGAATCACAATTATAACCGAATTAAGTTAAAAAATAAATTCCAAGATTGCATCAGCTCGAAACAAAGCCGTAGAAGCCAAGCATGAGAGAAGACTGAAAACAATTTCGATGAAGCATGACCGATTCCACCAATAAATCATTTCCGATGGTGAAACGGAAAGGAGAAATTTGGATCTGATAAAGAGACCTACCTTCTTTTTCCTTTTGCCTTTTTTCCTTTTCCTGGCACTTGATATGATAAGCAGTGATTGAGAGAGAGACGGGAAGGGAGGGGCTTAGAAGGGGGAATAAACTGAGATCTGGTACTCTAAAAACAATAATTTAATTTGTGTAATTCTTATAAAAAATATTATTATTATTATATAATTAATAAAATAAATTTATCAGACTGGGAGTGGGAACAGTATAATATCGTGGTAATAGTGATGGTGATATGTTCGGTTTAGTCCTTCCGGATATGATCTACTACAGCGAGGCTCACGTGGGACTTTTTACTTTTAGAAGCTGTTCTGGAGATGGTGATGACGATGGCGTTGTGGTCTTTTGTGATTGGTAGACGTGAGGACACGTAAACGTTGGCCACTTGGTCAGGTTCCACTGGTCATTTTAATGCTTATCCAGTTTTGCATATGAGCCGTTAGATCTCAAATTGAACGGCTCAAGAGTTCTTCAGAGGTCAGACGAATGGTGAATGGCTGATGGAGACCGGAGTTTATTGGCTTATTAAGAAGAAAAAGAAACAGAAAAGCAAAATTGGTGAGAGATAAAAATCAACACCATTGATTACTAGTAATTAGTTTAGAGTATAACTAAGTATATTCTTTTTTTCTTCCCCTACGTATTTATGAGATTTTTAATTCGATATAATTATTTATATATAATTGCTAATTTGGTTTATAATTATAATTTATTTATCCACCCAATAAATGAGATGAGACACATGAAGGAAACTTCCTGGCACAACACAACACACTGTCCTCATCTCTATTTTTTTTCCATCCATATATTATTGAAGAAGAATGGTTTTATTTTGTTTTGTTTGTATTTAACTCTTTATCGAGACATTATTAGATGCACTTGGTATATTTGGCACACGGTTCGTCCTTTACAACCGTCGAGTTCCTTTAATTTGCCATTACAGTAAGTAAACAGCAAAAATCTGGAAAGTATAGATGGATTATCAATACTCAAGCAATAGTGTCACTGAAGGAAATAATCAGACAGTGGTGACCGAGAGCTGAACTCCTTAAAACTCATGTTAAGGTTACGGAGTGCTTGGACATGAGGTTCATCTTCCTCCACTGGTATTATTTTAGCAAAACTTCCTTCTCCAAGAAAATCTACCGCACGGTTCGCCGCTTCCAGTCCCGTAACATAGGACTTCTCCTGTTATGTGTCAGACATTCATGCATGGTATGCCATTTACCTGCTTTCGGTTTTTCCTTGCTCAAGAATCAAAATGAGAAATAAGAGCAAGTGATCACCTGTGACCACGATCCGTGCCGGGTAATAATCCAATCTCCAGCCATAAACAAGTTTGGGAATGATGTCGAACCGCACATCATATACTTATATGACCCTTGATGAAAAATGAAGAACGCATATTAAAGAGCAGTCCATTGTCAAGGAAAATAAGCAATTGGACTAGTGAGTACCTGGGAAAGAAGTGAGTTAAGGATTTTGGAAATCTTGCAACTTCCTTTTCCATCACAGTAGCCCTCTCCAAGTCTTTAATGCAGTTGGAAAGGTAGGATATTGCCCTTGTAGCTACTTGCTCATCGGAAAGTGGTACCAACTCATTAGCATTATACTGCGAAGCAAAAATATTTCCAGAACACACCAACCATAAATCTGCTAAGGTTCATATCAATGTTGGCAGAAAAAGATTGAAGTTAACAAGAAGCATACTCACGAAATCAGCTTGTATGACTGTTACTGGGCTGCTTTTATACTCATCATGAAGCACATTCAAGTCGAAGAAAGTCCATCCAACTGAATCGTCCAATGCTGCACAAGCGTTGCTTGCCTTTGGAATTTTGACCTGGTTTATTTGTGAAGTTTATGGCGCAGTTGCATTGATATCATTAAGAAAATGTTCTGGGGTATCTCGCAGAGTCAGTGATACAGGTTCGTACGAACATATATTTTTTGACCATACCTTCCTGTCAAGCCAGAGCTTCGTAGTGACTACATCAATGGCACCCAAATTCAAGGCCTTCAAAAACTCATCCTTTGTACGTAATGCTGCACTACATGAACGGACTTCTAGTTAAAACAGGATAACTTATACTGGGTAAGTAAAAAAACACTACTTTAATGATAATTCCACTCTACTAGGAGAATGAACCACTATCCAACAAGAATGTGGCAGAGATTGTAACCATAACACTGAGCTCTAAGTTCAACTCGATAGATGAATCTATTGAAATCAATGAAAGAAGTTAAAGAGACTCTAGCATGATTGGTTTTTGAACTGTGGACCTATTCTTGACAAGTTCTTGAACTGTGGAGATCCCTACGGCGAAAATAACTGCATCTGCATTGAATCTCTCATTGCCACAAATAACTTGTGAGATGCAACCTGTTTCCTCTTTAAAGATTATATCGGTCACTGTTTTACTGTCAATAAATTGACAGCCTTTCCTGCTCATTGAGTCCATCCATGGATCAAAAACCTTTTCTTTGACGGTCCCACGACACCATACTGCATCAAAATCTTTCTGCAACCATGAACGAGAAATTGTTACAAATTCATTTTAAGTAAACTAAAGAATCAGAAAAGACCAACAACAAAAACCATACCTGGTGAGCCAGGGAGATGTAATATAGCATTCCAAGAGTTGCAGCTGCACTACACTGCTCTGGTGGAGTGAACAAACCCACTTGAAGCAATGGATCAAATACATCCCGATAGAGCCTTTTGGAGCAGCCAAACTGCTTGAAAAGTTCCCTTGCAGTAACTATCATCAGTAAACCTCTAAATAAGACGCTTCAACCACGCCTCTGAGAACAGCAGAAGTAAAAGTAATTTCCTAATACTGAAAACCCAGAGTTGCAAAGCGTAAAAGCATATCTGGCGGATGTACCCATACAATGCAAGACATACTTGACTATAGAACAAAGGCCCCAATGGAGTAGGCAGTTGAGGCATATCTTGGAATACAGGGAATTCAACCTGCAGAATGATCCGCAAACGTATTGAGACAATTCTATGGATCTTATCCAGATTTCTGCATGCGTTTAAGTAACTCTAATTACCTCCAATCCATCTCTGGAGTATTGTGCAGACTGCAACCAGTTAGTGAAGGGCTTGATGCCCAGATCATCTACTAGGCCAAAGACATTTTTGTAGGGAGCCCTAAAACCTAAATACAAAGCACAAATGGAGATTAAGCTTCCATTTAAAACCAGGAAAACAAAAAATATGGAGATTAGACTTCAAGTATTGGAAAATAATGACAAGCTCAAAAAAGCATTTGAAATTACCCTGGCTACCGGCATCATCAGGACTGCCAAAACCACTAACCTCTTGAAGAACAGTGACATCAAATCCCTGAACATAGCCCACATCGTAAACTCATAACAAACCCATATTCAAAAAAGAAAATTCACAAAGACCCACAACAAGAAAATTAACAAAAAAAAGGAAACATTCTCTTTTTGTCAAAGGGCAGAACCTGGTTGCAGAGGTGGTGAGCAGCGCCAAGGGCAGCCCACCCAGAGCCAAAGATGACGACTTTCTTCTTTTCGTCGCCGTTTCCGTTGCTGTTTTGATGTCCGTAATTGGCACGGATTTGGGTTTTGGGACGTGGAGTTGCTGATTTGGAGCAATAGCTTCTACTGTATCTTGCGTTCACTGCGGAATAAGGGGCGAACGAAGATCTCCCACAACCCAACATCGTTTTTTTTTTTAAATGTTACTTTCATTCTAATGATCTTTTGTTTTCATCAACCGCCCTCCACATCCAAAAAAACCGACGATTTATACAAGTATTCTGTTCATTCTTCTACTCAGGAAACGCGAGGAAATTCGGTCCACCAAACAAATAAAATTCCATTAATATAAATCAAATCCTATAAATCTAGTTGCAGTGAATTAAATTAAACGCCAGAGTAATATTTACTACTTTCAAATTGTAATATTAATCTCTTTGATTTAGTCTCTTAACTTGGCAGATAGCTATCCATCATCATCATCTTGACAAATTGTATTATTCGATTCCAGTCACTGTACTTAAATGATTGATATATGTTTCTGAATGATAATTCACGTCTGGCGTGCAAGCTGCATCTTCTGCCCAGCACAAGTAACTAACGCAAGTTAAAAATGATCATTTTCTTGGTTTCTTTCTTTTGTTTTTTAGCTACCAAAAATAAATTTAGTGGATATAAAATACCCAGCAGTCTTTTTCATATTCAATTACTCCTTTTCCTTTTAATTCCAAAACATCACAACCTTTTTTTTCAGACTCCCCAAGTATCCTCTTCATTTTTTCTCGTCAAGAAATTAATTTTTATAATATAGTTTATTGTCGCTGGTGATAAATGTATAAGTAAAAACTCGAATTTAAATTCGAATTTCATATATACTGATAAAAAATATAAGGGGAAATAGTTTTTACCACCCCTGAACTATCGTCGAAAATCAAAAACCTCCTCTGAACTTCTTTTTTTGAAATTCACCCCCCTGGACTATTGTTTTCGGGCAAAAAACCCCTCATGTCCATAATTAAATCAATTTTTTTGTGAATTCTTGGAATTTTTTACAATCTTTTTTGATTTTTAGGTTAATTACATTTTTTCGTAAATTTTTATAATTTTTTTAAAATTGTAAAAATGTGCATTGAAGGGGTTTTTTCCCAAAAACAATAGTCCAGGGGGTGAATTTCAAAAAATGAAGTTTAGGGAAGGTTTTTGATTTTCGACGATAGTTCAGGGGTGATAAAAACTATTTCCCCAAAATATAATTTATTCAAAATTAAATTAAAAAAGAATAAATTTCTTAGCCACTCAACACAACACCATCATTAAAGTTTTCACGCAAACATTATTTAATATAAGAAAAGGAAAAGTATATAGTTATTATATTGCAATAATCTCCCCTAACTCAGCAAAATATTTTATCTTCTTAATTTTTCAGTTTTACCTAATTAGCATTATGTGATTCTTGGATTGCGATTATTAATAAAATATTCTATTTTATTTAAAAAATACAAAAAATGATCATTGCAAAATTACCACGAAGACAAAAATCACATGAGAACGAAAAGAAAATACTCTCTTCGGATACTTTTAATTATTATTTTTCTACTAAAAATTATCGTACATTTCATTTGATTTTTTAGTATTTATTTTATTAAAAATTACTGTTTATATGAGAGGGAGTATATGATTGCATGGTGGAGACGTGATGCAATTTCAAACCAATTATCTCACAGAAAATATCACGCATCATCGTGACATTTTGATCACAACCAGAACAGATCCATCAGACGGCCAATATTTCTCGAAAAGAGTATCCATTTTACACTCGAGTTACACCCTAGCACTCTCTAATCAGTAATCAGAGAAGCTTGCAAATTAACCGTTGCTTGATGCTTGCTTACTCGTTGTTTCCTTTCCTCTTTAAAACAGTTTTTCTCCACACCTCTCTGTCCACAAGAATGTCTGCTGCGGCTCTCACCGTCCGGTCCAACCGGTTCTCTTCCGGTTCACACTTGACTCGGCGGCCGACCCATCTCCCCGGTCATTCTCACAAGATAATATCCTGTATCAAGGAGGAGCGGCCTTGGAGAAAATACTTGATCGTACCTTCCCGGCGCACGTTAGCAAGAGCTGGCTCCCGAGCCGACGACTCGGCGCCGTTTGAGATGTCGGTGGAGAACGCCCTCAAGCTACTCGGAGTGTCCGACGGCGCGTCTTTCGAAGACATACTTCGCGCCAAAAACTCAATTCTTGCCACGTGCAAAGACAATCAGGAAGCGATTGCACAGGTGGGGGTGCTCTTACTTTGTTACTACTCTCTACTTCACTAGATAATTCCATTTCTATGGAATTTCTTGCTTTTGGGTTTGTTTTAGTTGTAGTAAAGTTTTGGACATTAAGTTTAGCGTCATGAAATTGTTATTACTGTTTTTGTGCCTAATTTGTGATTCTCCTTGTTTGCACTGGACTATTGGTTTTTTTTGTCTCACTAAAACTTACGAAATTTGGTTGTAGAAATGTTAAACTATGTGGACTGAAAGTTCTGGAATTGAAGTTGTTGACTAGCTTGTGTTGAATTAAATGATTGGACTTTTTAGGTGGAAGCTGCCTATGATATGTTGCTTATGAGGAGTTTAACTCAGCGTCGAGCGGGGAAAGTTGTGGACAGTGGCATTCGCTATGCAGATGTTAAGCGTGTAAATGGCCCTGGGATAGGGTCGTTGCCGAAGTGGCTGCAGGGTTCTGTTAAGAGTGCCCCTTTGTCAGTGGAAACACCATCAACTGATGATTTGGGCATACAAGCAGGAGTATACGGTGCTTTGATGGTTTTAACTTATGTTAACGGAGCTTCAATGCCAACTGGGGCACCTTATGCAGGGGCTGATGTTCCTGGGCTACTCTTAGCTACAAGTTTTGGTGCTTCATTGTACTTCATGACCAAAAAGAATGTAAAATTAGGTAATGC
Organism: Viola odorata; assembly: GCA_963691705.1. Taxonomy (NCBI): domain Eukaryota; kingdom Viridiplantae; phylum Streptophyta; class Magnoliopsida; order Malpighiales; family Violaceae; genus Viola; species Viola odorata. The sequence goes on along the minus strand of OY829543.1, from coordinate 54,761,726 downwards.
CCTTACGTTTTGTGCATTGACTAATAGTTTGCTCCCACATCCCACCTTTTTCTATCGTTTATTCTTGCAAAGATGACATTAGGAGGTTAGTTTCTTCAATATGGTTGCTGATGATATTTGTCATCCGGTTAGTTGTTAGTAGCTACAAGTGTTGCTATCTATTAGAATCCATTAAGCATGACCCACATATGCATGATTATGTCTTCCTTCATCTTATAAGCTATTTTCAGCTACTTCACTGAATTAATATTTTTCAGCAGAAGGCCCTCTTTTTGCAGAACACCAACATTTCCTAGATTTAGCTCAGAACAGGACTGTTTTTAGGAGTTTGACACTGTAAGATGCTCATTGTGTGAGCTTCAGCTATTTGTTTTGATCACATTGTGAAGGTCATAATTTGATGACAAATATGGGTTGCTCTATAACAGTATGCTTAGCACTGATTATGTGAATTCTGATTTGTATTGAAGTTGTATGACACAAAATCTGATAGCGGTTTTGTTGTTGATGTTTCCAGGAAAGGCTACTGTAATCACTATCGGGGGGCTTGTGGCTGGTGCAGTGGTGGGTTCAGCAGTTGAGAATTGGCTGCAGGTTGATGTTGTCCCACTTCTTGGCATACACTCCCCTGTTACCGTAGTTAGTGAATTCATACTGTTCTCTCAATTTCTGGTTTCACTGTATCTAAGGTAGGAGCAAGAAGACATCAAATGTAACTCAAATTTTAAAACCTGTAATTACTCATTTGCATGATCATACCAAGCATTTTTAGGTTGAGTATCATTGCATGTTGTACAAAACTACTGATAGATTGTAGTGAAAAGCTTGAATCAATTTGAAATCTCCTTGTAATTGCAGAATACACGTCCCCCAATGTTCAAGGTCAAGTCTATTACTGTTCAATTTCTGTCGCTTGACCTTAACAACGAAGGCTTCTATAATTTTCTGGCAAAATGCCATTAGTCAGTTGATTCAAATGTGCCATGATATGCCTCTGTTCTTGCAAGTATAATGAATACTGAAACCTTGAGGCATTTTCCTGTTATATGGATTCCTGGTTGCAAAAGCTTAGGTTGCTGTCTATGGCTAGTTAGCCTAGTTACATAAACAAACTTAAAGGCTATGGAATGCAGCACAATGAAGACTGGATCCCTTTCTTTAGCTGTTTCCGTCACTTTTAGGTTACACAGCACAATGCTTTAGCAGGGAGAATGATGCTATTGTCCATAAATAAAGCTAAAAATTAGCTTTATCACCACCTCCGCACCCCACATCACCGACACTAATATGCTTCAATATTTATCTTTTGAGATATACTGCTAAATGTAACATTACTTATAGGCGAGTGATAAAGATACTGATTCCCCCATAATTTAGATTTCAAATTGGAGTCTGGGAAATTAAAGAAATCGTAACGAGAGCCCCAATTATGCTCGAACATGATCCATCTAAGAGGAAGTGTAGAGAGGGCACCGAAAGGGGGAAAGTTTGTAACATCTTGACTAAAGAGGCCCACCATTCTCATTCACAGCCTCTTAAAAGGTGACAAAAGAGGAAAACATTTACTCAAATTCCCTTGTTCAGTACCAAAAGTTTAACCAATTACAATAGAATTTCCCCCTTCTGCATTTCTGCATTTCTTTGTTAAAATAAAGAGGGATGCAAGAAAACAGGAAATTACAAGTCTTGCAACAAAAACTTGTAGACTATGACATCCGTTGACAAATAAACAAGACTAAATCATTGCTTTTTGGAAAACCAGCAAACAATAGAAAATTAGAATGTCTCAGCGAGCTGCTTCGACATGTTATAATATACAAACAATCTACTACCTGGTGTCATTTTCTTGGACTTCTGAGCTCTCTAGGCAAGTTTGGTTCTCTACTTTCCCAGCATTCTCACTGTAATTCACGAGGTCGTTGTACATTTTCATCGAATCCTTTGAGAACTCGGATAGGGTCTCAAAGACTGATGAAAACCCAGTCTGGAAACCATTTAATGTTGTCCTTTGTGTTTCTACCATGCAGTCGCGGTGTTTTTCCCTCTCCATATCCAGCTTCCTCCTCAACATGTCCAACTGATCTTTCTTCTCCACGATCTGATCAGTTTGGTGTTCTGCATCTGATTCAGGTTTATATTCAATGAGTTTGGATTCAAGAAACCTGGACTCTACCCTCTGAAATGCCAGAGTTCTTCTGTCAAGATCTTTCGCTAGACTGTCAACTTTCCTCTTCTGTCGCTGTTCCTCCCCTTGCTGAGCCCACAAGGCCTTCACATCCTTTGAAAAGCTTTTCAATGCGAAGGATACGGCCTTACCCGGTAACTTCTCTATTTGAGACAACCACTCGTGGAAAATCATGAGTAGTGGGGGGCCAGCAGCTCGATACGGTGCTTCTGACCTTCTGCCCCTGGAATAGAATTCAACTTCAGGAACTAAGAACTTAGTTAGCCAGCCATGGAGTGCTTCGACATATGCCTTTTGAGCTGTAACGTACTCTGTAAAACATGCACGCCAATTTCGAAGCTCGGCTTCAAGCTGAAGCGTAGCTAGCCGGTGAGAGTCATTGCAAAACTTTCCGTATGTGGGGCCGGCGAAAGATTTTACTTCAAAAAGGATCTTATTCTGGGTTTCATGAGATTCCAACATAATCTTCCAGGTGCGACTTAGGCTGCACGAGGAAGAAAATAAATGAAATGCCCAGAATGAAAATCAGAACACAAATCACTTTTGGTTTATTAAGGTAATTTCCTTACCCTCTCAACAGTTCTACTATTTGAGGCTGCAATTCTTCATCTCTTAGTTTCTCAATCCTCTTTGAAATTGACTCAGCACTTCGAATTGCAACCAGGATCCTGGCGTATAAATCCTTTACTGCTGCTCTGGTTTTGTCCACTGTGAGTTCATCGCCTCCAACATCATGGTTTCTGAGTCGCAAGCATTTTTTTTCATAAATCTTCCTTGTGCTGTCTCCCGCCTGATGCATTGGAGATTTCAAAATGAAATTAGATAAAGTGGAAATAAAATAAATCTAATCCATTGTTGATAACAGATTTAGTAGCACAAAAAGTTTCACTGCTGAAAAACTATGAAGATGCAACCGAGGCAGGGTAGGAGAATTACAATTTACCTTAACCTCTTCGTAGAGCTTCTTCTCCCAAGCATATATCCTTCCAAGTGTTAAAGAATGACTTCCTGAATCCATTCCTCCATAATCTTCAAAGAGATCATTCTTAAACTCAGTCCACATCGAAGAACTTTTCGAAGTGGATGCTACGAGGCTCTTACATGATGAAGGCTTAGATGAAGCTGAGCGGTGCCATGTAATAGCCTGGATGAGTTTTTTTGGGTTCTCTGCAGTAGAATAGAGAGGAATCTCATGAGATTAGTGCTGGCTATTTACTTTGGATATGCAGGAGTAGAAAATGTCAACAGAAAGAATCAAAGGCACAAAAATGGAAGGTAAGAGAGAAACTGATAAGCAATGCCCAGCTCTGTTCACACACATAGTTAAACAAGTGAATCTTTAAACCAATCATGAAAGAATCAAAATACACAAAGTTCAGTTTGTGCAGTAAAGTAAAACAATGTAGCTTATTCTGCATAATGGGACACAGATCAAGAATCTACCAAACAAGAAGTTCTACATACTGATTAGCGTTACTTAGCTTTCCTGTCAACATCCATTACAAAGTTAATAATGTTATGGTCAGAATATTGTTATTTAACTGATATTCAAGCAGCAATGATATTTTTGGAACAAAGAAAAGTCTCCCCTATACTCATAAACATAACAACAAGGAATCCTCACCTTTTATTTCTGTTAAGCCAGATTGCAGAAAGACCTGGTTAGCCTCTAACATCCTTGATACATCTTTCCCAGAATCATAAGCCCTAATGAAATGGTCCTCAATATCCTTCAATGCATCCAATAACTCCCTCCCTTTCTCTGGTGTATCAATAAGAGTAAGACCCTTTTGCTCTCCATCCACCACCTTAACCCCATCAGCCACTAAAACCCCTTCAACCTCCTCTCTCCCTTTTTCTTCAAGAACCACCACCTCTTTCTCTGCTTCTCCTTGTTCTTGTTCTTCTTGTCCTTGCCCATATCTTTGTTCTTGTTCTTCTCCTTCTTCCTCCAGTTCTGGTATCCCTTCTTCCTCCCTCACAACCCTTAAATCATCATCAGAACTTCTCCTGTAACCACTCATATTGATCTCTGGCCTCATTGTGTCAAAAGGGTTGAAGAAGTCCCACCCAAAATCACTCTGTGGTGATTGTTGTTGTTGTTGATGATGATGATGCATTGTTGATGCTGGTGGCATTTGCATGTAAAAATACTCAAAGCTCTGCTCCTCTCTTGTCTCCACTTCTTTTTTAGTGTCTTCTTCCTCACTGCGGCAACTCTCTGAAGATACCATCGATGAATCACAAGACTCACAGTTCGCAATGGCCTCCTCATGGGTTTTTGCCTCAGATGGTCTCTGCTGAAGAAACATTGGGTTTGTTATCACATTCTGCTCAGTAGCCGGCCGCGGCGGAGGTGAAGATGGACATGGAGGAGGGAATGCGATGAGATATGGTGAAGTTGGAGAAGAATGGCGAGCTACAAACAGCTTTATCCCTGCTGCTACTGCATACAAAGATTGACAGTATCTACAATGTGCTTCAGCAAGTGCATATCTTCTATCCACAGCTAGTTTTAGCTGCTCTTTTCTCTCCCTGCAGATAGATACCACCACTTCTTCTTCTAACTTGGAGGCAACACATCCCATAGTTTTTCTTTCTCCTCTTAAAGCCTAAAGATGATCTTTTTTTGGCTTCTATAGGAGTGGAAGCTCCTTTTTTAGCAAAGTGGAAGAATGCAAAATGAGAAAGGTGGTTTTTTTAGGAGAGTCTATGTATTCTTTTGGGATAAAAAGGGAGTTATTTGGAGAAACAAGTTTCATCTTTTTTGAAAAGAAAAGTGTTTTCCTGCTAAACCTTTAGGTTTTGGAGAAGTTTAAGAGCAACCCATTTCATTTCTTGGCCACAGAAGACCACAAAAGTATTTGCAGAGCTAAAAAAAATGTTCCTCTCTTGTAAGAAGGAGCAGTATAAAACTGAAAATGTATGTAGGTCAACAATAGCAGAGAATGTTGGGGAGAAACAGGAGGAGAGGTTTTGTTAGGCTTTTAAAAATTAAAAATAATGCAGCAGGTACATTATTCTTCATTCTTCAATCACGAATAAAGAAGAAACTGAATGAACTTATTTTTAATATATATATATATATATATCTATATATATATATATTTTTTTTTAAACAAGCTTTTGTTGTTCTGCTAATTAAAACTGGCTTTACTTACAAATTACAGGTTTTAGTGTCAATGGAGGAGTACCACCACACCACTCCAGTAGAAAGAACAAGAAATGAAGTACAAAGGCAGCTAAGAGGTAGAGAGACAGAGCAAGAAAGAAGAGGTTGGGGCTCGAGAAAGAGAGAGGAAGAAGGTAATGGTGTCCTTGTGTTTGGTAACTTGTACCAAAATGACTACATTAGGTTATAGTCATCAATGCCAAAAACAATTAATAAAAAGTTCTCTGCTTCTGCAAAAAAAATTAGCAGAGAGACTTTAGATTTTGGAGATTTTAGAGAGGGAGACATTTGAAACAGAACAGAACAGACCAGTGAGTAAAAAGAGGAGTCAAACGTACAGTAAATTACTGGTAAAAGGATGGTGACCAGGCATGCAGGCAGAGACTAGTGGCCTTGTTTTGTTTGTCTTGTTTCTTTCTCGTTTTGCATTCTTTAAGATTTTTCTTAAACTAATGTAGCATTTCTGATTATGGGAATATAATTGTGGTTCTTACCATTATTAGGATTTAGGATTAGTTTTGTTATTAGCACTTGACAGTGATGGCAGTGAATTACTTTTAATTAATCACAACTCCTATTCTCTTACTTTCTACCCTATTCATATAAACGTAACATAATGACATGTTAAGAATTAGGAATATTAAATGGAGTTATAGTTCGAATTCGAATTTTTATTTATGTTTTACAAGTTCACATTTTAAAATTTTATTTTTATTTTATTTTACAAAATGGTGATTCCATTTTCTCCTTTTGGATTTGGATAAGTGCATGACCTCCTTTCTTTCTACAAGTACTGGCCAAAGGGAGGCAAGTCTCAGGATTATGCGGAGATGAGACAACCTTATATTTTCTTTTTCCTTTTCTTTTGTAATAATCTGAACACCAAACATAAATTAAAAGAAATGATTGGGTTTAATTTTAATTGATGTCCTGCCACTGAGAGATCTATTTCAGGGTTTGTTGAACTAGAACATGATCAAAAAGTCTCAATAAAGGGACAAAAATAAAAATAAAATATTTTTTCGTCAACTGTTAATTCGATTTCGTGCTCAGAATATGTGGTTATTTTAAAAACTTGGAGAAGAATTTTACTCAATTTGAGTCTGAAATAATGTGTTGACCGGATAGAGGATATCAATAAAAGAAAAAACAGCACCCGTGGGCCGTGGACACGGATGGAGGGATCTATAGGTGTTGTTGTTTTGTGCAGACTATAGAATCTGGTTTGGTTGCATCATCAATGAAGTCAAAAACTGAAGAATCATAGTATCATGCATGTGATATGGGTCAAACAAAGACTCCAAACTAGTTAGCTCTTGTAACTAACTTGACTTTTGGCGCTCATTACTTGTTCGCCTATGTTGTTGTGTCGTCCGTCGTCTGAAACATAAAAATTCCACAAACCCACAACTTATAGAGTAATTTCAATCCTCATCATCAAATCTGGCAATTCCAGTTCCACCGCATGCATCTTCTTGTGCCATACACAGAATCGTTCTGTTACCCAGAAAGGTCATCGTTAATGCTTACTTTGACCACCACACCAGCTTTTCTAATTAATTAGTACTACTGGTACTTTATAACCCTATTAAGAAAAGAGGTTTGTTTAGGTGAAAAAATTAATTACTAGTACTAGCCTACAAGAGGGTTGGGTTGGGTTGGGTTTTCTTCTCTTTTTCATGGGTTAGTGAGAATATGCTCTGACACAAGAGGCTGACCAGTGAAAGCAAAAGGTGGACTCCTCGTAAATCCCTTCTCCTTGTCTTTTCACTATTCATTTCCATCAAAAAGATAAAATTACAAAACCCAGTTTTTGCAATGGTGGGCTTTGCATTTTCTTTTTAAACCCGTTCTTATTTTTCAGATGTCAATTGAGTTTCCAATAAAATATATCATTATAATCGAAACAAAAAAGTTTAATACAATGCTAGTATTGTTTTAGACACGACAGTAGAACAAAATTAAAAAGGGGCGGTTGGTACCGTAGAATTATTGGCCTTCGCATACTATTTCCTTCTATTCTAATTTCTATTGTAGGCTTAGCCCATCACTGGCCATCAAGTGATTGGGCTTTAGTTTATCTACATGAGCCCGCCTACAGCAGGTAAGTATTTTTCTTGAAAAAGAGAGAGAAAGATGGCGCTAAAACTTCAAAAGGGACCAAGAGTTGGCTGGAAGTTAGAACCAGCTAATTCGGCATTCTCATCCCTACCGATTCTATCCTTGTATAGAATAGTTACTTGTTGCAAGTGTTTTACCTCTTAATAGATCACAAATCCGATACGAAGTGATTCCTTTTTGTTCCTACGCATCTGATAACCTCACCTGCCTCTAAGTAGGAACATGGGAACTTTAAAGTTAGTCATTTTGGTAATGGAGCAGCACTGAAGAAAAAAAGATCAAAGATGCAAAGCACAATCCGATAACTTAATACCAGAAGGGAAAAGAAAAGGCCAAAATCCTCACAAGAACTTGCTCTTCATGCAGGAAAATAATCTTCCTTTCGCTCAACACAAACAAATACTACGAATCTTTGGTTCACCACACTCAGCTAATGATCAAAATCTCCTTTCCATGAGTAAAGACTTCAACGGAATTTTGAGCAGAACAGAAGCAGGTAAGAAAATGATGAGTGAAAACACGTACAATCTAACGAACTAACAATCGATGTCAATTTCCATGAGTCGAAGTTCATAAACAAACAACCTGCTAAGAATCAGCTCAAACAACTCTCGCTAGAATGAGTACCTACCTATTGCTTACTCGTTTGACTTGTTTCCATACATACCTGCTTCCACGTAAACGAGTCTCCACAACCCTGAAAGTATCTGCCTCAGTTAACTAAAAGAAATTATCAGAAAATAAACAGGAAACAAGGGGAAGTTTTTCCAAGTTATGCCATCTCAAAGATGCAGAAAAACTAAAAATGATAAGCACAGAAAGATGCCCAAGATTAACTACAATAACCTTGTACTTCTCCATTTCTAGAGGTTCTTTTTTTTTCGTTTTTCTCTTTGCACAGAAGCTAAATGCAAGTATCAGTTCCCAGTTAAGAGTTACAGTGTACATTAAAGAATTGAAGAGTGGCTCCACTTTTTACTCCTTTGGAAGCAACCTGGTATTCACACGACATAATACACGAGACAAAAAACATTCAAGTGCAGCTCTATCAGCCATTGCCACCTTCTGTTGGTGTAGTACAAGGAGCCAGCATGTTTGGGGGTAGGTTGATTCCTGCCCCCCTCACAGATATACCAGAACCTTTCACTGAGCTAGCCCTGCTTACAAGATTTGAGTCAAGAAATACAACAATCACGGTGATGTCGTCATGAAAATGCCGCCGTACACCACGATCAATCTTCTTTAAGTCTGAATACCTCATTTCTCTCTTCTTTGCTGCTTCTTGCAGAGCAGTTTTCACCAGTCTCCGAGCACTTCCCTGCACAAAGGTTTCGAGCACAAACTGTAAATAAACAAGCATCTGTCCTTTTCTTTCTTTCCTTTGAGAAAACTCACCTAGAAGTCTAAGGTCACAAAGTTTGATACAGCCAAACTTTTCATTCATGTTTTAATGACAAAGCAACAAATGGTTGACGAACATCCAACAACACAATGTGGATTTGAAACAAAACAAATGTCCAACTGGCATGACAAGCCTATTCATAATTAATTGAACACTCAAATGCATGGTAAAACAAATCTGAAAGGCTTTTGTTCTAGCAACATGTAAAAACACAAAACAGAAATTAAGGGAAAAAAGAAAACAGAGATCTCATTTTGCTGAAAAAAATTGAAACAAATTACAGTGCTAACATTTGAGAGAAAAAAATCCTTCAGCACCAAGTGCTTATGATAAAACATTCTGAAAGTTATTGTCTCAAATAGGTACCATTGCACGTAGATGACAATGAAAAAGAAATGCACATCAGAACAAGAAGATTCAATGATCTCAATTGATGAATACAGTTGTCAGCATAAAATACTGCAAGATCAACACAATGGGTAGGTCTTTATGTTTTCCTAACCAAACATCACATTTCAACATGAGGTAAAAAACTCTACAACAATGTTTTCTTCTGATAGAGATCTTACATTGCGAGGATGATGTTGAACTATATCAACAGCTTCTTGATTACTTAAGTGTTCCCAAAGGCCATCAGATGCAAATATAAGAAACTGATCGTGAGGTTGCAGTTGGTGAACTGAAATTGCTGGATCAGCACTTAATATTGGTCTTTTGAAAGGTTCACGGAGTCGAAACTTAGAATAAAGAGGCTCCCTGTTGAACTCTGCCTTTTTCAAGTATACATCACCAATAGACCTGGAAATCTGGAAGGCCAAATAATTCTTACTGTCAGTGAACAAACTCAAAAAGTGAGCATCAAGCCCAGAAAACTTGAACTAAAATAGTGTTTAATGATATTTGAGAAGTAATGTTGAGGAGATTTGCCTTTTGATCATGTTTCACATTAAATGCATCTCTAAAATATTTAGATCTAGCCTGAATTAAAATCATAGCATACATATTTGTATTTATTACGAGGGAACTCATTCTCATTTAACGTGGCGATGAATCATTCAATCATAATTAAGAATCAAATTTTCAAAATCAACTAGGTCTAGACATATATAAAGCCCAGTAGAAATGGTGCAGTAAAAATTGGTGAAATGGGTAAAGACTTGAGAGTTAAAAGAGGCCTGCTAGATGCACAAACTAATTACTACTCGAAAAGCTAGCATAAAAAGTCTACTGTGATGTATAAAATCAGAACAGGCCAAAACCCCCACAAGCTTAGGATCATATCCAATATGGTTAGAGTACCAAATCCATTCCACCAAATAAAACGCATCTCTAATAAATTTATGTCCAGGACATGAAAATTTCAAGTCCTTCCAAGTTCCATCCTTGTTTAGGCTTCACCAACTCTTAAAATGGATGTCTAAACTGCCATCGGTATGTGCAGTAGACAGCATTACCTAGAGGGTGATAAGCCATGATAAACAACTTTTCTTTTTTAAGCACGAGAAGACATTACATCAGACCTGTTTCCATACTAAAAGAAAAGTTGGAATAGCAAGTTTTCAGACAGTTAATAACTTACCTGTATAAGGCCTTTGACACGCCATACATTATGCTTTAACACTACAATCTGCGAGTCATCAGGATGCATGGAATGCAGCTCCTGTCTCACAGACTCAAAGCAGGCGTTGTGTTCAGCAGACAGCTGAATCGATAGAACTTCCCCGGTTGCCTTCACAACTCTACCCAGAACAGCACGTGAATCACCAAGGTTCGCAATGTAAAGGGTTCCACCACAGATAACACCAACCAGACAGCATGATCCAACAGCTGCAATTTGCGGATTGATTGGCCACTGTTTAGTTACAAGAGAGAGGAAGCCCTCTTCTGTCGCTTGAAATGCCTTCCGTATTACATCCACTGACATTGATTGTTGCTCCGAAGTAAATCCTGCAGATGTGTACAAAACCTGAAGTTTTAAGTACATAGTTGATAGTATCCAAAAGCCCAGTCAAACTACACTTATCCAATTAGTTGAATTGTTGAATAGCAACGCTCAAAACATAAATGCTACATTAGACTTTTAAATAGTCTCAAATAGAAAATAAACAAATAGCTCAACATCTCCACCCCCACAATCATTAATAATTTGATAGAGTTCAACCCTTCACCCCATACCATGTGCCTGACATCTAATCTAGGTAAAGCAACATTGATATCAAACCTCCATCAGATGTGCCACAGCAGTAGCTTATCGTGGCTACAAGAACTGGTAACTTATGGAAAACCAAACAGTAAGAATAGTGATCATGATTCCCTACTCTTTCTGATTAAAAATCAATCTTTGAAAAAGATATGTGAAAAATGGTAATGAGTAGAGTGGGGATCGTAAAAGAAAACAAGGGGCTTCACTTGATGGCTGCAAGTGAAATCTATAAGAAGAGAAGTTTAAAACACATCTTGACCACAACTAAAAGATAGTCATAGATAAAACCCATTTGATTGCATAACATTTGAATCCTCAATTCGGCATCCTTCACCATACAGTAGATTTCAGCAATATATTAAAAGATCATCAAAACTGGGCTAAAAAACAGATGCTGAAAGTCCACAATTTCATGTCACATACTCTTGAGATGCTGAAAGAGGTGATCATTGATGTAGCGTGATGTTTCTGGTCCTCCATGGCCATCATAAACACCAACAAAGGTACCATATGGACCTGACTCATGTGAACTTAAACTGCCTGACTCAAGCTGACTCTGATCCTCAAGTAAGTTATTCGCCTGTACTACTGCCATTGAAAATTCACCATTTATGTGATGCCCGTGGTCTTTGTACCACAACAATCCATCTTGGCGACCTCCTGCATCTGAATTCGTGTGAGCATATCGATCGGACCTTGGCCGAAAGCAGGCCCTCAAAAAGTTCATCAACCCTGATAACATCCCTCATTTCATCAAGAGAACCACCAAGTTATCCACATTTAAACACGTACTCAAAGAACTCTGACCCAGAAAACCTGGTGGTAACTTGTACCCTTGCTTGTTTACAAATTATCCTCGAGTTATCAGTATGCACTAGAGCAGCATCGCCTATAAAATAGAGTCATTATTAATAGCAATGAATCAAATTCAAAACAACTCTATCATCAAAAAGATTCAAACAACTCTGATGTAAACTTAACAGCTGGAAACTCAATACTTAACAACAAACAAGTATACATGATAACGCCAAGGATGGACAGTTAGAACTCCAATCAACTTTTCACTACAAATTCTGGCTTTAGATATTGGTCTGAGCTTATCCTTCTCTATTTTTCAGTAAAGTAGTTACGCAGAACAAGAAAAGGCAACAAAAGGTGTAGATAAACCAGTGGCTGAAATGTTGGAACTTAACAGATCAATGAAGTGACGTAGAGTGGCAGCCTTGGCTGCTAATTTCAGAAGAAAAAAAATAGAAGAAATTAAAACCAGTAATAACAAGTCCATCATTGGTCTCATCCATAAATGGAAAACCGACGACCAGAACAACAGCTGCTGATCAAAAAAATCAACAAAAAAACCCAGGAAATAAAAAAAAGGATTGGTCAAAACTCACTTTTTTCCAACACAACAAAGAGTCAGGTCAGCCGTAAGGAAAATCCAGAAGGTCCAACATTTTATATTGAAACATTGAAACAGTCACACAAATCTCCCGCAGACAAATTTAATAATCGTAATTCAACCAATTTAACCAGGGAAAAAAATAGAACTGATTCCATTTTCTATACAAACAAGCTCACCTTATTGTAATTTGACTGGTTTTCCTCAAAGTCACAAACTCTTGCAGTTGAACAAGAAGTTAGCAGGTGGGTATAAAACTGTTAGATCTATGGATCCATCAAAATCAAGAGTTGGATTGAACAAAAATCGGAAAAGGGTTTTCGGTTTTTCGGGTCAGTGGTTTATTGGATGATGAGATTGTTGAAGACGAAAGTGAAATGAAGAAGCTTTAGGTCGTCTATCTTCCAAAAGAAAAAAAAAGAAAAGAAGAAAAAAGTGGAAGTCTTTGGTTAAGAAAACTTAAAAGGTTGGACCTTTCTCTCTCTCTATCTTTCTCTCTTCAATCCTCTTTCCCTCTCTCTCTCTCCCCTTTTCTCTTCTTGTTGTCTTAGCAGACAAGCCCCATAAAAAACCAACAATGGAGAGCTTGAAGCCAGCAAAGCAAGGTCCAGTTTTGGGCTCCACACCACTACGTTAATAAGAGAGAGTTTTTTGAGAGAGAGAGAACAAATGAAGGAAGAGAGAGAGAGAGTCAATGAAAGTTTTTAGTTTGGATAATGATACCATGTACGGCAATAATATGGGTTTTCCATGAAATGGGGTTCACGTGTTCCCACGTGGAATGTGACACCACAACAAAAACCAAACTTCATCTGTTGTTCTCGTGTTTAAGCTGGCTAGGTTTGACTAAGTTCGCAACGTGTCGTCTTTACAAGGGAGTAGCACGGAGAAAGGGTTTCTCCATGACGGTGAGTTTTAGTGCGAGGTTACAGTCAAAACGGTGAGTCCGACTCTTAAATGGACCTGGTAGGGGTAGTTTGGTCATAAACTTGGTGTGGAGGGTTAGGTGGCAGGATCTGATTCGTTGAGCAATTTCATACGTGGAAAGAATGTAGAGTTAGCTCATAGGTCAATAGGCTGTGGTGAGATCAATGGTCAGCATAAACAGGCCATGAGATTGGCTTTTGGTGTTTTGGACATTTGCGATACCCGCCGACTTTTGATTAGTGGTTGCCTTTTAAAATGTTGATTTGATGGAGGAGAAATAAAAAAGTTTAGTCTTTAATTATTTGCTAATTTAGGATTATGTGTTGTGTTATTGCTATGTTACGTTACTTATTTTTTAGTAATTGGGTTTGATTCCTTCACTACAATGAATATTGAAATTAAAAAATACCTATTAATTTTCTTCACTATAAACTAATATTATTTGCTATCCAAGACTCATAATTGTAGTATAATAATACTCTTTTCAAAGGAAACATTTGGATTTCATATCTACTAATAAGATGGAATGATTGTTTAATTAAGTACGTGCCTTTAATTAATTGCTCGTTGAATTCAACATAATAATGCAAACAATTCTAAGAGCCGGCCACATAGTTTTCCTTAAATCGTAAAGAGAACTAAAGAAGTATAATTTGACTTTCATCGTTCGATAATCATAATTCAACGAGTAAAGATATTTGTGATTCATAACTAAAATAATACTACTTCCGGTTCCAAACAAACGTCGTTTTAGGATTTGCTTTTACTGTAATTTTAACTTATATTTTTAGTGTTAAACCTACTGAATATTGGGATGTGAGGAAGTCATTTGTTTGGAACCAGAGGGAGTAATAATAATTTATCGATCGAGACAAATCCTAACGGAGAGATCTTCCAATATTTGTTGCAAAAAGGGAAAATATGTTTCAATAATTGGCATAAAATGAAATGAATGGTTCGATTGATTTGGTTCTTCATTTTCCTTCTGCATTTTAATTTGTATCAATCATAGGATCCTGGAGGCAGCAGCAGCAATTGACATCTTATCCACACACTGAAACCGAAAATGACACATCTTCTCTATAGAGACTCTACTCTTAGCTCGCACCAATACATGCATCATGGATGCTTTCAAAATTTGAGGACCCCTCCGATTACAACTTAATTTGCATAATTGCAAATAGAATTTAATGGCACTGCCAAGACAAAAACAAAGAAAGTGTGTGTATAGTAATAGTATATATATTGACAAATTCATCATCATCAAAACCATATAACATAATCAGTTGCGAAGCTAGGGAAATTTTTCTCCGAACCAAATTATGATTGTAACTATCAAATGTTTAAAAAAAGATTGAAAATCTAAAGAATATTAGTATGTGAAATTTACTAATTTGGGGGTAAATATAATAATTTATCAATAAATATGAAAATTTAAAGAATTGTTATATGAGAATTCAAATAGGAAACTCGGCAAGCTAGTACGATAGAGAATCTATAGAGTAGTAGCTACTACCAAGCATAGTGTATGGCATCTTGTAGTGGAATTCTTAGGTCTTTGTCAATCGTATTTTCTATGTACTTCTCCTTAGTGGAGGCTGCGGAAATTAAACAGGGAAAGTTGGATTCCAACCTCAATTCACATAAAAAAAAATCATCATTTTTTCTTCAATAATTAAATTACATTAACTTTTTGATTGCAAATGTTATGATATCATGTCGAATAACGCTGCAGTACCAATATTCAAAATCCGTAATTTATGATTAAAGCGCTATAAGTTAGTGTGTTATTATTAGCATGTGAAATGTGAATCGTAACTATAATTAATTCAGAAAGCGCTTACAATCAAGTTGCTTAAAAAACTATCTCATTACTAATAATGTTAAACATATGTTAATTTAAGCCATTGTTACACATTGTTGACAGTTTGGTATATATACACATTGCATTGATACAATGGATTCATTGATCTATATGATCGATTAAAGAAAAATGGGAGAAAGAATGGAAAGCATGTCAACATTATTAATCTTCTAAGCTAAAAAAAGCCCATAAGATTGGGCACAAAATGGACCACACATTATAAAAAAAATGGTTTAAATTTGTTTTTTATTGATAAATAATGCCCTCTTTTTTCTTCTACGCAATAATGCAATCAGTTATGGTATTAACTGGCAACAGAAACCCTTACTCTTTTATTTTATTTATTATAATTTTCATGTATGCATGCTTGCTGTGGTTAGGCTTTGCAGAGAAGGGAAAGGAATGATTGGTACACTGTCAAGTTGAAAAGCAATAATATTCATTGCATCTGCTGGCCTGGATCCTTTGCCCCAATGTGCGGATACACGCACGTAGGGCAGTGCCCTTAAGATAAAGGGCCATTTCCCTCAAGTAACTAAATGGCTATACTGACTATTCACCACATTGTTCTTATGGTGAGTAACGGTGAGAAACACGAGGCCCGAAAAAAGCGTGAAAGTTCGATGTAAAATCTTGCACACAAAATATTAAAATAAATAAGAGCAATGAATCCTTCTAGTGCAACAAAAACGTGAGAATAATCTCGGAATAAAAGAGGACAATATCATTTTAAATCGAAGAAAATCGTGGTATTTCACGAACGAAATTCGAAAATAATTAAATGGTGACTGGGTTCTTCTGACATGACAATTTCTACTCGGTGAGGGATAACAAGTTATTGGAATGTGCGGAACCGCATTCACTCGAGCAGTCGAGCTAAGCTAGTTATGACAGTATTCCAACGATGGAAAAAATATGATGAAAAACAAAACTTGATGGAGTAATAAGTTCGCCATTGAATTTGGTCACAAAAGGATACACTGTCCTGTCTTTTAGGACCACTTTCACGTCAGAAGTTGAGACTTTGGGCAACAAAAAAAAATTATTTTTTGGCGTGCATATACAGTTTGATTCTACAAAGAATTATACATTTAAAGAGTGACTCCAACTATATCAAACCAAAAGGTATTGCTACTTTCTATATCTTGTATTTTGCTTAATTGCAGTAAGATTAAATGTATGTATTTTTATACGTATGTATGTATGCATGCACGCATGTATAAATAAACGAGTAAAAATTAAACTGGAAAAAAGAAAACATATATATGTAAATTATATATTTTGTCAAAGTTTATGGGCATTGAGAGATGTGGACCAACAAAATGATTAAGGTGACCTCCTGGGGCTTGAATGAGCAATTCTTTCTCAATTGTTTACATCATTGATTACTTAATTTGGATAATATGGATAAAATAATGTTTATTATATAGTAGTATTATGTTAGGTATGGAAGATGTAGCTGGAAAAAAAACAAGGGAGGAGGAAGATATGTTCATTGACGTAACATCGAAATTAAATGGGTGATAATAAAAAAGAAAAGATTCAAAATCTGAATATGTAATGTTTAGGTTGAGTATATTAAATAAATAACACACATAAAAATAATCATAATAATAATAATAACAGTGATTGAAAGAAAACAAAAATGATAGAAGCAAACAGCTTGCATAATAATTTGGGATCATTTCAGTTGATGGTATCTTAGATGGGATATGATATGGGCTCCATTCATAAAAATAGTACGGATCGTTCAGAGCCCTATATTTATATTTATTACGTTATCGATGAGTATATAATTCATTAGTTATTTTGTTAACTCGAATTCAGATTCGAATTTCGTCGGGATTAAAAAAAGGAATGTTAGCATGTATTACAAATAAGTAAGTCTAGTATAATAGATTCATGTCGTGGTCTAATGTCTATGCCTTATCTCAACTACTAGGGAGATCGACAATGCGGATAATGATGTTCTTCGGCTCAAATCTACGTAGATTAGAGAGTCATGTCTCGAAGTAGACATTGCACATAGACTTAGGTTGTGCAACATTAATGGAAGCTGGCCCATCTATTACTACTAAATAAATGGATCTATTACTAAACAAATGGTAAACAAAAGCCAAAACCCAAAAATCATTAATTCTTTATTTACACTTTTTTAAGTAACAAATACTCCGATTCATTGAACGGAGCATATGAAGGGACACAGATTAATTAATTGTTAAAAAAATCCTAATTGACATGTAATTAAATTATAAAAAAAGTAATTAATTAATTAGCATAGCTAATTACTGGTTAAGGCCTCCCTTGGAAGATTTATATAAATATTCTTCATTTTCCTATATATATATACACTATGATATTGAAAGCTACGGTTTGAACACTTTTCATGTGGAAAACCAAACTTTAATTTGTTGGATTTTCACACTTGCGGATGATGTATGCTGTGATGTTTTGTAATTTTGAGTTCGCATGCCGAGCTTGTGGATTTTTAAATAATTAAGGGAAATATTGTGTGAGAATTTGTACGAATAATTGGGCGGTCAAATTAATCTTGCGCATGATAATGAATCTAAGCTTTGATAAAGACATGGAAAGATCCGATGAAAATGAATCCAATTTGAAATCAACGACCCGTCTTTTTTTCAAAGGTTAATAATAATGAAGGAAATATCTATGAAATTGTTGTCGTTTTGGAGGTTAAAACCTAAACGTGACCACCAAGATGTTTGGAATCTTTTTTCCCCATTTTCATTCACATGCAAAAACACATCTTTTTAAACTCTGCGATCTGAAAGGTGGAAAATGTCAAGATTATGTTCGCAGGATTAATTGACTCTTGCCCAAAATTGGTGACATTTGTGCAAATACGTATATTATAAGATACCGAATTATTTTGTTGTTTGTATAAAAATTGGGGATCAAAATACCACCTTTTTTCTTAAGGTCGGTATTAATTACATTGTTTCAAATAATTAATTATTTCATATATAAAGATTAGAAAATTATTTTTTATTTAAAAATATAAAAGTGTCAAATTACTCGCATTAAAAAATTCTCTTTTTGATGGATGAATGAATGCATTTTCAGATTCTATACTTCGTTGATCGGTGGAATTCAACATAAGGACTGGGAGGAACTGCAAGAAAAGGGTGTAAAATTACACATATATAGCGACGAAACTTTATGAAGAATTTAGTCGCCGGAGCTCGTACGTCGTCAATTTTAAAACTTTTTTATTCTACAAAAAATAATTTATTTTTTTAAGCCCAAACGCATTGCGTTGCTGGGCTCTAATAATTCTTTTGGGTCTCGCGTGCTTCATTTTCAAGCCCATTTTCGGGCCCAACGTTTTTATTAACCTGATAAAATAAAACGTAAAGGAAGTGGGAGGTACGCAGTGATCTGCAAAACTTATTGGTCCGAAGAAGCCGCTATTTATCTTTTAATTTTCTTAAAAATGTATTCAAATTATTGCTTGGTGAGAGTGGAGAAGTTTAGGACACCTTCACGTAACTTTCTTAGTCCAATAGGAATCAACTATTTTGACAGTTACCTTCTCCCCTAAATCGGTGTCCTCAGCTATTTTCTGATAGGAGACTAATCCACTTCGAAAAAGGAAAAACTTCATGAATCCCACCCCAGTCCCTACTCCCCATGATTCGAAAATCTGAAAGGCCCAAGGCCACAACTAATCTTGGTTTGGTGTATTATTCAATCTGACAAAAATAGTAGTACTAGTATTCTACAAATACATGGAACAATTTCAAATTTTAACAGCCACCTAAATCAGATTGCCAAGTATTGCAACTTTATGGAGGAAAAAAACCATAAAAGTATATCTCACTTCGTTAATTTGTCGGGGATGCCCCGTCCCAATCGCGTCGGCGTTTGGAAAATGTCTGCTGAATATTTTACCTTGTCCACCCTTATCAAGGCCTGGCATTAGCCCCCCGTCTGACGAATCTGCCAGTAAATGCCCTCTTTGATATGATAACAGTGATCCAAACCTGAAAGGATCTCCTCCATCTAGGTTCCTATCATTTCTCGATGTTATTCGTGAGACTGACTCCTTCCTTCACTTCTCTTGTATCTGTTTTCAGTCCCAAGTGAAGGATCTTGTGGAGAGGATGGAAACCTGTTGGGTATGTTGAAATCGTTTGCTGGTCTGATGTTGGAGAAGCTTGGAGCATTGAAGTTTTTGCCAGTGTCTCTCCTATCTCGGCTCCTATTATCCATTGGTGAGAACTGACCCTTTGCATTACTTCTTTCATACCTTCTTTCATTTCTAAAGGAAGGTTCTGAAGAGGAGGAACGGAGCTCATCTGCTCGGTTGGGATCAATTTCTGGCGTGGAACGTGAGAAATTTGGTGACTTCGGCGGGAACTGATTCCTTGCTTCACCTCTTCTATACCTGTTTTCAGCCGCAGTGGGAGGGGATTGTGTGGAGGATGATAGTCCTTCTGAACCTTTGAAATCATCCGCTGCCCTGAGATTTGAGAAGTTTGGACCACTAAAATTTACGTCTCTCCTATCTGGGTCTCTATCATCCATTGATGATGTTTGTGAGAACTGATTCCTCGGTTCACTTATTTTATACCTGTTTTTTGGTGCATGGGAAGGTTCTTGTAGGGCGGTTGAACGCGTGCCAACTCTCTCATAATCATGTGCTGGTGTCGCGTGCTCATTTTCACAAAGGATCTCATCTTCAGTTTTTGTGCCAGATTCTGAGTCTTCGTACATTGCAGGGCTTCCAATAGGACCAGAGCCAGTGGTCACATTTGGCGCATCCTTCAACTTCTTTGCACCGCCTTTTTTTGATGGGCCAAACTTGACATGCCTGACAATCACATATGCCTGCCTTCTCTCCACCCTTGGCCCACTTTCAATGATAGTAACATCTTCAATCTGTAATTATTATTTTTTAATGAAAAATAAAGAGGAACATAGTTACACCTAACAGGATGAACAGATAGAATGGCAGAAGATTAAAGGATATGGGGTGGTACCAAAGTAGTGAGGCGAGACAACAATGCTCCTAGGCCCTCCACATCTTCATCTTCTTGGTTACTCCCAGCCATGTCCTCTTCATCATCACTTGGTTTTTTGCTGACCAAGGCTCTACCTCCCTTCTTTTGTGTACCCAAGGCAACACACTGTTTCAAACCCATGAAAGAACACAATCACTCTACCAACAAGTATAGTTATTAATCTCAAAGAACCTGATTAACAAGCCCAGTAATAATGCACAATAAACCAACATTTGAAACCCACGAAAGAACACAATCACTCTACCAACAAGTATAGTTATTAATCTCAAAGAACCTGATTAACAAGCCCAGTACTAATGTACAATAAAACAACATTTGAATGCTTGTACCCACAATTCCATAACCATTTTACCAACAGCAACAAAGCACCAGTAATAAAATCACTAGGCCTTAAAGAGAGATTAGCTTTTGATTGGTAGTAAGTAAGAAACGAATGCTAATAATTTCGTTTATGTAAGATCAATGCACCAAATTTAAACACAGATGACAAGAGTTGATAACTGTATGGAGGCACCGATAAATATACAACTCCAAAGGGAAAAAGAATACCTTCACTCGATAACCACGCTCCATTAATCTTATTACTGTGTCCGCTTTCATTTTTAAGTCTTTTTGTTCCTGAAAATAAAAGCATGAGCTTTAATGTAAAATCAAAGCTTCTTTCTTATGTTTAGTCAGGTAGCACTATAGTGTCTTCAACTTGTCAGACAACCAGCATGAACTTACTGTCTTAGCAGCAAAGCGAACCTCCTTGAAGTCCCCTTTTCGAATTGTTGTCTCTGACTGAAAAGTAAAGGATTGGATAGCACGATACATATTTAGTTACGGTAGAAGGCTTCCACATAAATTCATAGCAGAACGAGTACCAGAGCCATTTTCCACACTGGAAGAATTCTCATTGACTTTATTCCAACCACCCTGAATAAAGATCGTGTAAAAACTAAAAACATAATGTACCTTGCTTTTAGCACGTTCCTTGTCCTTCAGTCGTCGCTGGTACAAGTCACGGTGATAGTCCGTGATTTTACAAACAGGCGGATCAGCATCTCTTTGAACCTATAATGAAGGGAAAAAGAATAAGAATTAAAAAACAATTGAGACTCATAAAATATGGATAAGGGTAGTAAGCTGCAGGATAGAACTCTTGTAAAGTTAGTTCCTACATACTCCTAACTGAGAAAAAACAAGTACCACCTAAATGCAATAAAACTTCCTCATTATCAAACCCAAACACGCTAAAAATAGGGAAATGAAGAAATTGCATTGTATAATGAAAACTCCCAATTGCTTTTTCCCTCTTTCTGCACTTAAAATGAGTGGAATGAATAAACTGCTGTAATTTGTAAGCACTGACCTCAACTAAATCAAGTTTGAGCTGCCTTGCTTGTTCAAGTGCGTCACGAAAAGGAACAACTTTGTGCCCTGATCCATATGTTTCATGGATTATTCACCAAACAATTCAAACGCTTTCATAAAAATACAAAGTTATAAATCAAGCACATCAGTGTGTACCTTCATCGTCCACAAGCCTAACATACCGAGCTGTAATTTCACCATTTAACCGCGGCCCGTTTGCTATCTTACCCTGAAATCAACAGAACACCACAATTACAAGATCAAAATCCATACAACAACAACAACAACAACAACAACAACAACAAAAGGAACAAACACACTACAGTACCGTAGATGGGACCGCGAAAAACCTTGCATTGAAGCAAACATCGGTGGGTTTTCTTACAAATTCCCAGATTCGATTCTCCAGTACGTTTGGTACGGAGGTTCTAGGAGAATAATAATAATGAAGGGAAGAAGCAGAGTGGATTTGGCGAGAATAACATCTCTTCAAGAGCTTAGCTTGATAAATTCTATGCCAAAAAGCCATTCTGCTTCACTGAATTCGTCTAACTAGCTATCTATTCCTTAGAGGATTCGGATTGGGATTATCACTATCAAACGAACACAAAGTTTCTTTGACAAAGCTCGTCGCCCTGTTTCTGTTCCGCAATCCCTAGCAATAGCATAGCTCGAATTTTCCCTTCCTTTTTATAAAATAGTAAATAAAAATTTGTTGGGCTAATGTTGTCCTTTTTAATGGGCTTGGGCTTTCTTTTCAATTCTATTACTTGAGAAAAACTAGGGCTTCATCGCCCCTTTGTGCTATGTTCATTGACTTTTTTTTTTATATAAAAAGAAAGCCGTTTTTGTTTATTATATTTGTTAAAATATTGAAAATAAAATCACATTATTAGTATTTCTAGGATCAAATTAAAACTTATTATTTTTAGTAAATTTAAAAAAAAATTATATTTCAAAATTCCAAAATTAGATGATGCAATTTTTTTAAAACTATTTTAGGTAGAAAATTTAAATATGTTGCAGTTTAACTCGTCAATACTTGTTATTTTTAAGAGTAAGTCATGGATTCGATCTCTAATAATAATTAATAATATAACTTTTTTTTTAAAGTGATCTAGAGGTGGGGGATTTTGATATGTATAAGTGTGGTGTTTATTTTTTTTCAAGATAATCCTTATTTCCATAAATAATTTTGGGCTTAAAGTGCTCGGTCCATATCTTCTAGATGGGCTGGGCTCAAATACATCTGTAAATTGCCTTGTTACCCAAACTGAACGCGTAATAACTAACCTAGCGCGAAAGCAAGCGAGCGCAAAGAGCGAAGAACACCTGAAGACTGAAGTAGATAAAAAATCTGCTACTACGTCGAAGCTGCAATTTTCGCGGCTTGCTTCATTACTTGGCTCAAGAAATTCGTTGCTTTGGTCGTCTCTTCCATTGTTGTGTGCGTAGGTAATTCTTTTTAATCTCGTTATGTCATTACAGCTTCTAGGGTTATGGAGATTGATTTAGTTCCGATTTAGCTTCATTAAGTTAGATTTGAAAGCTGAAAATTGCTACTGCTACTGCTATTACTGTTGTGTTTGCCGAACCTGAACTACAAAATGAGTTTATAACGAGTGGCATTCCAGTTTTCTATTTATAGCATTTCTTTTTGTGACTCGATGTAAGTTGAATGTTTAGCTAAGATGAGTTCATCATTGTTCTAGGAACTGGAATTTATAAGACTCTTCGATTCACTCCAGTTATTATCAGTCCTATTGTGAAGATAATTTTATTCACTGTGTGCTCTTTTGGGTTGCTGCTTGTGCTAGGTGTTAAACCTTATTTGCAACGCTGTTCTCCATTAAAATAAAGCGGTTCTAGGTGAAATGGACTTTGACGAATATGATTATTTGGAGAAAACTGTAGAAAATCCTGAAGCTCTGACGGTGAAGGAGATTGGTAATGGTGACTCTACTAAGTCTGGGGAGAAAGAGCGCAGTCGAAGGTCAAGGCATAAGAGTGATGATAAGGATAAGGGTGATGGTAGGGACAATGAACGTAGCCATCAATCAAAGCGGTTAAAATCTGGCGATGAGTTGCGTGCTCGTGACCTGAGTAAAGAAAGAGGATCATCACGCCATCGCTCACAGTCTAGAGATGGTGAGAGGGATCGACATCGGAGTAACAGGGAACATAGAGACAGGGAGAGAGGTAGGGATAGAGATGAGAAGAATGGTAAGGAGAGAGAAAGGGACAGAGATCGGGAGCGAGGCAGGGGGGAGCGTGACAGTGAAAGGGAGAAGGATAAGGAGAAGGGGAAGGAGAAGGATAAGGAGAAGGAGAAGGATAAGGAGAAGGAGAAGGAGAAGGAGAAGGAGAAGGAGAAGGAGAAGGATAAGGAGGACAAGGACAAGGACAAGGACAAGGACAAGGACAATGAGAGGGAAAGAGAGCGGTCACGAAGAAGCAGGAGTCGATCTGAAAAGCATCAGACTGATCAAGATGAACAAGTAAGAGAAAAAAGTTGGGACCGGGAGTATAGAGAGAGAGAAAAAGAGAGGGAGTTAAGGGAACGGGACAGAGAAAGCAGGTACTATTTTCTTCTGCTTATTTTGATAATCTTTCTCCTCTCATAGTTTGCTCTTTGTTCATATTATTGTCAACCAGTCATGCTTGATCTGACTTCAGGTCAATTGTTTGTTTGTTTGTTTGGTGGTCCTTTTTCAAATGAAAAATTGATGAACTAAGCCAGAGTGAGAACTGACCATTCTTTTCTCAGCATTTCTCATGCATGGATGATTGTTTTGACAAATGTTTGGTATGGCTTATTAGCATCCTTTTCTCTTATTATTATTGGTACAAAGAACATTTTCAGTCTCGCCAAAATGTTAACTAATACCTATTTTTTTCTCGTGTTGCATGATTAAATTGCTCAATTCTACTTCTCTTAATTTTCTGGCAGAACCATTCTGTCTTTAGCATAATACTTTTCAGAGTTTAAAGTCCCAAGCCTTCCTCAGTTATTGTTGGTCGTACTCAACAAGTTCTCCTTGGTCTTGGAGTTCGATTTTGTAACCCCTGTTTGGTTCTCTCGCTCTCTCACGGTGGGGGCATAAATAGATGAAGCCGGTGACTGTTGTTTGTGTGCTGGTATGTTGTGGGCTATGAAGTCTCCTGACCTTGATTATACAAGTTTTTTACATTCAAAATTTCAGGTAGATATAAACTTCGGGCTTTTTTCTGTTTTCAATATGGGAGTTTCCTGTCTGTTTGATTGGGTAGGGCACGTTCTCTTTATTTAGGGAAGGTTGCTTCACATTTACATGGACCTATATTGCTACTTTTCCACCTTTTTTATCTGACATGTCTATTTCTTGCTTTGTCTGATATAGTCCTACTGTCCCAGTATTACATCTCACAAATCCCAACTGAACATTAGCCATTTGTGACATTTTCTTTTCTGTTGTCCGTCTTCTTACTTGTATGTGATTCTTAGCTGATCATGGCTTTATGCTATTATTTATATAAAGTTTGACCCTACTAGCTCTAATTGTTCATATAGTTACCTGTATGCTGTTAAATGCGTTGAAAATTAAGAATATTGAACGCCAGATTCTGGGAATCGCAGATGTGCTAGAGCGATGTTCAGATGGTCTTTCTGGCAATTGGGCCAGGCACAAGAACTCAGGTCATGGGTTCTAAATATTTCTTCCTAGAGATTCTGGAATCATTTAAGCTTGCATTGAAAGATTGGGGGTAGCAACTGTGGAGGCTTTGACCAGGGTGGTTATGCCATGTATGATTTCAGTTAACCTCCACCTCTGAACTTAGCTGCTTAATGCTATCTATTCTGTTGCAGAAATGCTGGTGGGGTAGTGATGGACTTTGCTTAAGAGAAGCTGTGCATCTTCTGATGCTTGTGGGACAACCTACAGGATTGGGCTCCTTTTTCTATTATTTTTTTTTTTCTTCTTTTGCAGGATAGTGTCTATCAGATAGTGTGCCCGGTTGACATCTTCAAGTTTGGGCTTAAATACCCAATTGTGCTTCCATGTCTTTGTTAGAGTGTCACAAAAAATAGATAAAGAAAGAATGATTGTCTTCCCCGTTTACAGCTGGTTTCTGATTGTCTTTGCTACCAAAGGCTTCCTCAAAGTCCTATTTTTTCCTTTTAAGTGTTCCCTTTTGTCTGACCTGGTTCAGTTCCTTTTGCATGATACAAACCCTTTGCTGCTTGTCATTCTTTTTAAGGTTCCTTCCCTGTAATAGCTGGTGTCCCTTCTGCAGTCTTGAATAGGTTCTCACTGGTTTGCAATTTGTGTAGCCTCATCGTTACATCTTATTACCATATTTTCTATTTACTCGTTTTTTCCTATTTTTGTGGCATCTCAATATTATAACATGGAAGGGGTGAAAACTTTAGATTATTGCCATTAGCTTTCTTTGATTTTCTTCCTCACTTTCTGCAGTGAATAATGACTGTTATGTATTTGGGATGGTTGACTCTAACTGGGATATAGGTTGTTAACAGGCTTCAAACTAATGCAAATTGGTCCTTTGGTTGATGATGGTGTTTCCACTTAAGTTGTTAATATAAAAGGTACAAATTTAGTAATCCATCCCTTGAATTTGGATTTTCTACTTGACTACTTGGTCTCAGTTCCCTTAATTGCAACCTCTTACTCCAGGTTGGTTCTTGTTAAATTTTAAGCTGAAAGATGCTTTAATTTCAGAATGTGCGTTCATTGCACGTCTCATGTTAACTGTGTGTAGTTCCCTGCAGGACTGTTTTTCATGGTTCGACGTCTTTTCCCATTATGCGGAACATTTTGTGACCATGTTTTTGGGAATTTTCTTTTATCACATTAGGTTTATGGTGGAACGGGCATGAGAAAATGTTCCTTTATTTGAAGGAGCATATTACTCAATTTTCTGGTTTTTGGCTGCTGGTTGGGAAATTGACGAACCTTCATTCTCATTTCATCTATTGTGTAGAAGATACAAAGAGAAAAAGGAAGAAGCGGCAGAGGCTGAGGTAGATCCTGAACGGGATCAGAGGACAGTGTTCGCTTATCAGGTAAGTGGAGACAAATTAAAGCAATATTTTCTTATTGTCCCGTAGTGTTTTATGAACTTCATTTCTTGTGGATTCTAACTTCAGATTTTGATGAAACTACTACAGATATGTTTGAAAGCAGATGAAAGAGATGTCTATGATTTTTTTTCAAGGGCTGGCAAGGTTAGTTATGCATCTGTTGGCTGTTTTTATTATGTTAATCTGTGACATTCTTTTTACAAATTGCAAGTTGTAGCTCCATGATGAAATTCAACTTAGTATGCAAGTGAGTGCTCTATTTCTATGACCTCCTATGAGAAATAGAGTAATAAAACAAATTTGGTAAAAGATTTGAATTGGTGTGCTTGTACATAGTAAGCTTCTACTTTGTGCATGCTGGACAAACATGAACTGTGTTCCTTCTGTGGAGGATTATATTGTATTGCTTTTTTTACTCTTTCTCAATGAATATTTCTTCCTTTGTAAGAAACTAAACACAATTTTTTTCAGGTACGAGATGTACGTCTCATAATGGATCGCAACTCGAGACGTTCAAAAGGAGTCGGGTAAGTCTTTATTTGTGTTCAGTATTAGTTGCTTTTCTTTTCCTTTCAAATATGCTTTATCTTGTTGGATTGACCAAGTTTTTGTTTTCGAATAGTTTTTTAAAGGTTGTGATGTACAGTAGTATGAATTCATCAAGCATTTGTTTCTTTGGTTTAATCTTTATATTGTTTCAGGTACATTGAGTTCTATGATGCAATGTCTGTGCCTATGGCTATAGCACTCTCTGGGCAGCTTCTTCTTGGTCAACCAGTAATGGTGAAACCTTCTGAAGCCGAAAAGAACCTTGTTCAATCAACTGCAGCTGTGGCTGCAGGATCAGGTGGCCTTACAGGGCCATACTCAGGGGGCGCTAGAAGGTTATATGTTGGCAACTTGCACTTCAACATAACAGAAGACCAACTTCGTCAGGTAAGGGGCTTGTTAATTTTACTGTGGGTAGATTATGTGTTTGACGTGGTATTTATATATGCATGAACTCTGTGGATGATTGCTCAGGTTTTTGAACCATTTGGTGCTGTGGAGTTGGTGCAATTACCTGTTGATGAAACTGGCCATTGCAAAGGTTTTGGTTTTGTTCAGGTAAGTTTGGTTAAAACGTGTATTCTTAGTGAAACAGTGAAATAGAAGAAGTTATGAGTCTCAGTGCAAAATTCCATTTGAATGATTAGATAATGAAGGCAATGTTGGCTTTGGACCTATGTTACCCTTGACTTTTGTAGAATTATCTTTATGCCGTCTCTGTCTCTGCAAGCTTGTGTCCGGTTGACATTTATGCAGGCTCAATAAGAATCTAGTATATGTTGTTGACTTATTGTTTATTGCAGTTTGCACGTCTTGAAGATGCCCGGAATGCTTTAAATTTGAATGGACAAGTAGAGATTGCCGGCCGGCCAATCAAGGTTCATATTGTTCCATTGGTTGCTTTTTTCACTTGTGTAATTTAGAATCATATAGCTCTGAATGTGGTTATCCACATGCATCTTTTGTTTTTTGTGCAGGTGTCAGCTGTTACTGATCAACCTGGAGCACAAGATGGAGCAAATGCTGGTGATTTTGATGATGATGAAGGTGGTGGCTTGGTTAGTAATCCTCTTCATTTGTTCCTGGTATTGCGTAATGTTATATATGACCTAAGAGTGGCCTCTCTTCGTGGGCCTTATATAGGAATTGAGTTAGTCTCTTCTTGTGCTGTAAGTTTTTTTAAAGAAAAACTTCCATTGCCACAAATGTAGTGTTTTGAGTTGACTGAGGAAGCTGTGATATCCTAGCATTATGGCTTTTATTATTAACTAGTGTGTTTTAAGGGAATTCACTATTTAGTTATGATCATTTAGTAACTCCTATAAAGCTAGTTAATTTTTTTTCTATGTAAATTTCAGTCCCTGAATGCACGTTCTCGAGCACTTCTTATGCAAAAGCTAGACCGCAGTGGCACTGCTTCAAGGTTGATTTCATTATTTTCTTTTGTTCTCTAAATTGAATTAGTGTGGTTGCTCTGGTTCGTCCAACTCTCTACATTCTCTTGTGTGCAGTATTACTGGTTCTTTAGGGACTCCTGCTGTTAATGCTGGCCTTACTCTTCCACCTGCACCACCAATTTCTGGACTCACTTCTTTTGTGCCGACAATTCTTCCGACTCTCATACCAGGTTCTGTTCCTGCACTTGCTGGGCTTGCAGGTGCAGGTCTTCAACTCCCTGGTGCTCCCATTCCTTCTGTAGATACAATCGGAGTCCCAAGTGAATGTTTATTGTTGAAGAACATGTTTGATCCAAAACTAGAGGTTAGTTTGCTTTTACTTTTTGGAGTAAGCATGTCTTTTGCTTATGCTTAATTTGTTTGGATGTTTGTTTTTCTGCAGACTGAAGAAGATTTTGATTTGGATATCAAAGAAGACGTTAAAGAGGAATGCTCTAAGTTTGGAAAGTTAAGGCACATTTATGTGGACAAGTAAGTGCAATGTTGATTACAGCCTTTTTCCCCCCTTGAAGTAGGGTATGATCGATCATTATTTAGGACTTCAAGGTATTCTTAGTTGGAACTTTATCTACTGTTTCTTGCGCTTCTGTGTATCTGTTGACTGGTTTCTGTGGTTCTTTACTTGATGAAACAGGAATAGTTCTGGGTTTGTTTATTTACGATTTGAGAACACACAAGCTGCAATAGGTGCACAGCGGGCACTCCATGGTAGATGGTTTGCTGGGAAGATGATCACTGCAACATTCATGGTAAGTGCTGTGTATGTGTCGGGTGGGGTTAGTACCTCCTCTTGCAAACTAAAATTCGCTGCTTGTGTGCAGGTGCCCCAGGCCTATGAGGCTCAATTCCCCGATACTGATAGCAGGTAAAGAGTATAGATTGCTGATGTGCAATTGTCTTAGCATCTCTATTAGTTCCTCCTGTGCCGTATCGCACTGACATACTGATTAGGTGATGAAGCATCCGCGGAGGACTCTCATTACCTTTATTAGTCGCTTCTAGTGTGATTCGGGCTATTAGTTTTCCAGACACCAGTCGTTGGCGGTGGGAGAAGCGCATCCACTGTGTTAAATTGTTGTTAGCTTTCAATACTTAGGAATTTAACAGCTGTGGTGACCTGTTTTTGGGACCCTTCGTTGTTGTGCCATGTTTGCTTCATATCTGTTTTCAGACTTGGAAGAAGCGGGACATCATTTAGTTGGCTTTTTTGTTAATGGGCTGGGCCTCCAAAAATTTATATATATATATGCACTGCTGTAATCATTTTATCCCAAATACAATTTACAATTACAAGTGAGGTTGTCCAGTAGTAAGCACCTATGCTATGCATGTTTTAAATTGAGATTTATGTTACAGATTTTCCCAACCACTAATCATAGCTAAGAGTGAGAAAAACTTTTCTTGACTAATAATGAGAATAAAACTTCACCAGAAGAAAAAGATGTCTGTATTTGATATCCACCTATGATTTGAAGGGTGTATCAAAGAGCGAGGATGGAGCTGGAGGTACTACTTCGTTCTTTATCCCTCTACTTCAAATTTATGCGACATGACATAACGTCTGACACAAATAGCTGAAGCCGCCGATCAATTATTCTGGCGAGGTAAATATTAGTTACTGCGTTATACGCAAGTGCTTCCGTCATAATCTTGGCTGTGCATAGAACAGACAAGTAGTGGATCTATCTGATCTCGAACAATATATATATATATATATATATCCATTCAAGATGTCTAGAGAAAAAGTACTACTATATAACTGCCAAGTGCCAAGGATTATTTTTGGAAAAAAAAAATCATGGAAATCGTTGAAGATGTGCTGATAGTAGGAGCTGGAATAGCTGGACTGTCAACATCCTTAGGACTTCACAGGTATATGTACCTTTTCTCTTTTGTTGATATAATGTGGTATATGTACTTGCTTGCTACAAGTAACATATACCAACTTAGTAAATGTTAGGAGGTAGAGAGGAGTTCAACTGGAGAGCTAGGTCAGCGACGGGATTCATCTACTATGTTATGCGTATGTTCATCTGACGTGTTACTGGTATTACTGTAGGATTGGGATTGGAAGCTTAGTGTTGGAATCATCGTCTAGCTTGAGAGTCACAGGATTTGCTTTAGGAATATGGTCGAACGGTTGGAAGGCATTAGACGCTCTTGGCATTGCTCAGACTCTGCGACAACAACACCTGAAACTCGAGGGGTAACTCTCTTTACTTATTGCAATTTACACATTGGATATGTTTCTTGTCCCTCGTTTTGTTTTCCTGAGGTTGATGTGTCTGAATATATGCAGCCTAGGTCTGATGTCCAATGTTGCAGGCGATCCTGGCAAACCCGGGACAGGGCTATCTTTTAACCGCAAAGGGAAAAAGTAAGCATACATTATTTCCTTTAATCGCTTCAGCTGTTTGTGGTTTGGTTTGTTCTCCTGTTGTGTCAGTGAAGTTAAGCAAATTTAACATGCTTATTGTTTATTCAAATGCATGAGTTTTGGGTTTGGATCGAAAAAGGGGGTGCGACAGTTTGGATGGAGACTTATGCCTGTGGCTGCATTTGTTGTAGCGGGGAGCATGAACTTCGTTGTGTGCGAAGGAAATTGCTGCTGGAAGCGCTTGAAAAGGAGCTCCCTAGTGGTACCATAAGGTATTCCTCCAAGGTTGTTTCAATTGAGGAATCAGGGTACTACACCCTAGTCCATCTTGCTGATGGCACCATCATCAAAACCAAGGTAAACCAGCAAATGCAATTTCCACGTTCTTTATTTGGTGTTCAAGCCGTTAATCGTTGGCAGTTGTTTATTTTCGGTCTTTCGAATCTACACTA
This sequence comes from Viola odorata, assembly GCA_963691705.1. Classification (NCBI taxonomy): domain Eukaryota; kingdom Viridiplantae; phylum Streptophyta; class Magnoliopsida; order Malpighiales; family Violaceae; genus Viola; species Viola odorata. The sequence goes on along the minus strand of OY829543.1, from coordinate 54,730,131 downwards.
ACGAGTTTCACAATGAATCGAAAGGTGTTGATTGGGTGTGATGGGGTGAACTCGGTAGTAGCAAAATGGTTGGGGTTCAAGAACGCAGCTTTTACAGGTAGATCAGCTATCAGGGCTTGTGCTGACTTCAAGACTGCTCATCATGACTTTGGATCCAGAATGAAGCAGATCTTCGGTAATGGGTTTCGTGCAGGTTTTATGCCTTGTGATGAATCAACAGTTTATTGGTTTTTCACTTGGACACCCTCTGCTCAAGGTGATATGCCCTGTTCTAATGCATGAATATTCTTACATTTTAACTGCTCAAATGTAAAAACTCATCATTGCTTTATGTTGCAGAGAAGGAGTTGGAGGACAATCCGGCCCAGCTGAAGCAATTCGTGCTGAGAAAACTTGACAATGTGCCTGACCAAATAAGGAACTTTGTAGAAATGACAGAGCTAGATAGAATGACCTGCTCCCCCATACGGTATCGATACCCGTGGGAGTTGTTGTGGGGAAACATGAGCAAAGGCAATGTTTGCGTTGCGGGTGATGCACTGCATCCGATGACACCGGATATCGCGCAAGGCGGGTGCGCTGCTTTGGAGGATGCTGTTGTTCTAGCTAGGTGCATTGGCGAGGCCTTGAAGAAGAAGAAGTCATCAAGTGTGGAAATCCAAGAGAGAGATGAAGAAGAGGAAGAATATAAAAGGATTGAAGTAGGGTTGAAGAAATATTCAAGTGAGAGAAGATGGAGAAGCTTTGACCTCATTCTCACTGCTTACATGGTGGGTGCTGTACAACAATCTGGTGGCGTGGTAATGACATCTTTGAGAGATTCAATCTTTTCTCAGTTTCTTGCTCGGTTGCTGTTGAAGAAAGCTGATTTTGACCCTGGAAAACTCAGTCTTTCTTAGAAGCAATTTCTCTGTACTCTGTTGTAGTTGTTGTGTTGTTGATATCAAAATTTCAAAATAAATTCTGTGTAGCTTTCTTAGCATTAAAGAGATTGAATGTAGTACTTTGTTTTGGAATGAAATTATATCATTAATGCTTGATTTCACCATCAGACAGAAAGCCCCTATCTAATACTAGATCCTACGGTAGACAAGTAATTGTTTTACTACACAACAAAAGAAAAGGAAACCAATTTACATTTCCCTGCAGTTCCCTATCTACCTTCATTGCTCGCGATGGCTAACAAAATCTGACACCTGACCGATCCTTCCTTTCCCATTGCGTCACAAGAAACTGTCATCTCCATCCATAGCTTCCAAAAAGATCTGTTTTCACTCATTTTCATTTATACTTGCAATAGAACATACAAGTAGAACAGCAAAATTTTAGTGAGAAAACAGACCAGGAAAACTTCATAAAGGATAAACAGAGGCAAAATAGCTTGTCCTTACATAGTAAAGGGAATCCACAGCGGTTAATTACAGTGGACTCTTTCTTTTGCCAAGAATGCTCTTCCACACACCTGGGAAATCTAAAATTCTCCTCCAAGAGGGACTTTCGTTTCCATGCACCACCAGTGCAACATTTTCTCTTGGATAACACGGGATAGTTTCCTGACAAGATGGAGTCAACTGTGTTTGTTTCTCTAAACTTTCATATTTTTCATCAGATGCAGAAGTAGTAACAGTCTCTTCCTCGCAACAAGAATCCAATTGCTGCACTAGCTTGCCAGGTAGAATTCCTTGATCTTGGCTACCAGTGACTCGTCCATCATCCTTTTTCTGGATTCCACCTTCGTTTTCCAAAGCCTCGCCCTCATTCTCCAAAACCTCTTTATCAGATGCATGCACAGAAATAATAGTCTCTTCCACACAACAAGAACCCAAATGCCGCACTTGCTTACCATGTAGAATTCCTTCATCTTGGCTGGCAGTGACTTGTCTATCTTTCTTTTTCTGAATTCCACCTTCATTTTCCAAAACCTCATCCTCATGAACTTTAACCATGTTGTCAACAGTAGCATTTTCCTTAGTCGTCGAAACGTCAAATGACTCAATTCCTGGAGTTTTTTCTCCCTCGTTACGATGCACAAACTCATGATCTTCAGCCCTTGTTTCACCATGATCACACTGAACCGTCTTTGCACCCGCACCATCCATATCATTCTCACAACCTCCCACGCCTTCAGTTCTTACTTCTCTATCCAAGTCCATCTCATCATTCCTCCTCCTTTTAGCACCATTCCTCCTCTTTATAGCATCATTCTTCCTCTTTGTAGCATCATTCTTCCTCTTTATAGCATCAATCCACGTCTTTTTAGCATCATCACCAACCATGATTCCAAATCCAGCCATGAAAGCTGACAAATCTTTCTTAGCCACTACAGCCCTTATTCTCACCTCCTCAAACCTATCCGTTGCCCTCTTATAGTTACAAGGAGGACACCAAAACTTGCCCAACTCATCAAATTGCAGAACAGAATTAACGTTAACGCAACTTGCATGAAGATAAATTGGGCATCCAGAACAAGATAACAGATTTCCCCCGCGTTTATCACATCGATTACAACTCACCAAACAATCATCCTCCGAATCGATACGTATGTCATCTACTACATGAGCACCAGCCTGTGCGAAGAATACCGTCAGATACTAGGTGTGCATTACCACTAAAAACGATGACTTCGTCCCAAAAAAAAAAGAGGATTGAACAGTAAAGCAAGCAGAGAGAGAGGGAGAGAGAGATCATACCGCCGGATAAAATTCCGAATTAAACCGAGGCCTACAGGAACTTGCTACTTCAGCTCTCATGGTGGTTTGATTGGGTAAAGAAAGTCAATCCTTACTCCAATTAGGGATTTTGATTCTCCTTTCTTCCTGTGTTGGAGAAAAGGTGGTAAGAAGAAAGAGATTCGGTTCACTCTATAAAGGGAGTGGAGAAGAAAAGGTAGAAAAAAGTGGAAGGTTGGTTTGGTCTCATCATCACTCATCAGTCGTCGGAGACAATGATCAGTGATCAGTGACGCGACGAGTGACAGTGCGGAAATGAAAGAAAAAAATTATAGCGGGAGAGTTTTGGGCCTGATGACTTAGGCTTTCTCCTACCAAAATAAACAACAGAAGGCCCATGTGACTTTTTGTTCAAAATTCAAATATTTATTGTTACCAACAAATAATATTTGACCAAATAAAATATTACTCTCTTTTTTCTTTCAAGAAAGAGGAAACACTGTCGCATTCTAAGTTCTAACCTTACAAGAAAAATGTTCCAAACAAAACTAAAATTTTAAAACTATATATATATATATATATATATCATCACAATTCGATAAAAAATGAGTCTCGTGAAGATATAAAATTAATCTGACCAATAATAATAAATTGACTTCCTAAAAAACATGCTTACAACTCCATAATCCTAGAAATATACTCAAAATACTTATAATTTTAGATAAGTAAAAAAAAAGAATTTGGTTTTATTTATTTTTTTGGAAAAGAAATTGGTTTAACATAACTCCATTTATCCACCAATAAAAAATCAAAGCAATTGATTGAGTAATTTTTTTTTTTTCATATGAAAGAGAGGGAAAAAATAAGGCTCTATACCAAACATAGAAAGCACTTCTCATACTATTTTTTAAGAGATTTAGAATTAAGAAGTCCTAAACCAAAAAAAAGAATAAAGAATCTATCAGGACGACATCGTTTTACAGCTATTAATCTCCTTTCCGGCTGCTCCCTTTCTTTCTCGTCAGTCTTCCCTTGTACCAAAACCTCCTCCGCTTCTCTTTCGACATCCTTTATTAGACTTGCTGGGAAAGAAACAGCGTCTAATAACTTTCGCCACTCTTCTTTTCATCATCGCCATATTCTTCAGATCAGCGCATCCTTCGCTCCCAATCCGAGGTCAATTCAGTCAATTTCCCACTCCATCTCTAAATTTTTCAAAACCCTAACCTTCAACATTAAATTGCGTTAACACCTTCTTCTTGTTTATTCCGTTTCAGATTTTCATCTCCAATATGACTCAAGACGTCGAGATGAAAGAGCTTCCTGCAGCTCCCTCCAATTCCACTACCTCCGCAGCTCCGTCCACCCTCCACAGTGCGTATGCGCTTTCACATAGTATACTTTTGTTGTTTCAGATTTTGGAATTTTTTGTAATCTACTTTTTGGTGGTTTGTAGGTTTGAAGGAGATTGCATCGCTGATTGAGACTGGTGCATATGGTCGTGAGGTGCGGCGGATTATGCGAGCTGTGAGGCAAACAATGGCGCTCAGGTGGAAGCTGAAGCCTTCTGTGCTCTCTGCTTTTCTCAATTTCGCACTCACTCCTGGATCAGATCCGTATAACAAGCTTACCTCTTTTCTTCCCAAGGTATTCTTTAAGCATGTGTTTTGATTCTGAATCTGCTTTGGCGTAAGTGGTTGAATAGATTTCTATGGAATTTATAGAACCTGGGTAATAGTTGAGGAGGGTTAGTGAATTGACTGTATAACTTGTGTGGGAGCAGGAGGATGAGCATGAGATGGAGGTTGATACTGCAACATCTGTAACTCAAGCTCCTGTGAAGCACTCTGTGCCAGAGCTAGAGATATATTGCTACCTGCTGGTGTTGATATTTTTGATTGACCAGAAGAAATTCAGTGAGGTAAAACAGTGCTTGGAAATGTCAAAAGCTATACATACACATATGAACACACAGTGAAATCAGTGGGCTAAGGTGTCACTTTATTTTTCAGGCAAAGGCTTGTTCATCAGCTAGCATTGCCCGGCTGAAGAACGTGAATAGGAGGACTGTTGATGTTCTAGCATCCAGGCTCTACTTCTATTATTCACTTAGCTATGAGCTCACTGATGATCTTGCTGAGATTAGAGGGTAATTGCATCCCATCTGAAGTTCATTGCTTTTGTTGTTATGTAATAATGTGTGTGCTGCGTATGTGGGCCTGTTTGTTAATGACTCTGATTTCCCATTGTTTCTTCTATTGGTAATTCATGCATTTACAACAAATATTCCTGTTGGGTTGGGTGCTAGTGATTCTGTGTGATCTACATTGTTTATGGATGCCTTCCTTTACCTAATTGGATATTTTGTTACTAACAGTAACCTCCTTAATCTTCACCGGACTGCCACATTACGACATGATGAGCTTGGCCAGGTAAGTTTCCTTCTCTCATAAGAATAATTTTCTCACAATGTTTCTAGGGTTAGGCTTCTTATATGGGAACTATGTTATGTCGCAGGAAACACTACTGAACTTGCTACTCCGCAATTACCTTCATTACAATTTGTATGATCAGGCTGAAAAGCTGAGGTCTAAGGCCCCAAGGTTCGAGGCTCACTCAAATCAGCAGGCAAGTTTTTAGTTTATTTTTCAATTCAACAGCAGTCTTTCTTAATGTTATAATGGTAGTGAATGTTGATTTGGATTTTGTCATGGTGCTTACTTATCTTGCAGTGTCTACATGTTTGTGCACCATTTTGTGGTCGTCTCTGCTTCTTACATTAACAACTTTTTGGTTGCAGTTCTGTCGGTACCTCTTTTACTTGGGAAAGATTAGGACTATTCAGTTGGAGTACACGGATGCTAAAGAATCCCTCCTTCAAGCTGCTCGAAAAGCCCCTGTTGCAGCCCTTGGATTTCGAGTTCAATGCAATAAGTGGGCCATCATTGTTAGACTATTGCTAGGAGAAATCCCAGAGAGGACTGTTTTTATGCAGAAAGGGATGGAGAAAGCTTTGAGGCCATACTTTGAGCTGACTAATGTGAGTGTAGACTTACCAAGAGTGATGACTCATTATACTTGAGTTGTTTATTTATGTGCTTCCTATTTAATGCTCGAAAGATAAATTTTCATACTAATTGACATGTCAAAATTTCAGTGTACTCTAGATCATCTTATAAGCCAACCACTTAAAGTATACCACACTTTTTGCCACCTCAGTCAGTGTAGAATCTGTAGATATTTATCCATTTTACCTGTGTTTATCATTTTTTTCCAAAAGAAGGAAATTGTTCTTCATTTAGAGCTAGTTATGAGAATGAGATCTGTCTATTAGTGGTATTATTATGTCAGTATTATTTTTAAAGTCCAAGTGAACATCACAGCAAGAGGCATGTGTCTTTCTGTAACTTGCTAAACATGTAATGATTGATTCTTTGTTTTCACTTGTTTATAGTAAGTATGGGTTGAAGCTCAACATTTGACTTGTTTTGGCCAAGTGGATTTCCTCTTCCTATTTTTTACTGTTGGTTTTGATGATGACTACCTGTAATTTCCAGGCTGTACGAATTGGGGATTTGGAGCTTTTTAAGTCTGTTGCTGATGAGTTCTCAGCTACTTTCAATTCAGACAGGACCCATAATTTAATAGTTAGACTGCGACACAATGTCATAAGGACTGGCCTTCGCAACATCAGCATCTCTTATTCTCGTATTTCGCTGGTTGATGTAGCAAAGAAATTGAGATTGGACTCTCCAAACCCTGTTGCTGATGCCGAGAGTATTGTAGCAAAGGCAATAAGGGATGGTGCAATTGATGCCACTTTGGATCATGTGAATGGGTGGATGGTGTCGAAGGAGACTGGGGACATCTACTCCACAAATGAACCTCAAATTGCATTCAACTCTAGGATTGCCTTCTGCCTGAATATGCACAACGAGGCAGTACGTGCACTTAGGTTTCCACCAAATTCCCACAAGGAGAAAGAGAGTGCTGAGAAGAGGAGGGAGAGACAACAGCAAGAGCAAGAGCTCGCAAAGCACATTGCTGAAGAGGATGATGATGAGTTTTGAGTAGAATCGTGAAATGTTCTCATCGTCCCATTCCGTCTTTAATATCCACCCTCCAGAATGATCTATTCGGTCCCTTTTGCTTGAATTATTCTTCTCGACTTTAGGATTCTGCCTTGTATTTGAGCCGCCTCTATTCTAAATGTTTTGAATTTTATTGGGGTGCTCTTTCCCTTCCATTAATTGTTATAGTTTGTATCCTTTATACTGTAGTCTTGGTTACTATTTTACATTGCAACAGTATGCAGTCGATCTAATGCATCTTTATTTACAAGAAGTGATGGTTGTTGGTTAATAATAACCACAAACATTAGTATTTTGGGGACCATTTTGATTTCTGCAAGAGAATCTCTTATACTTGCTTCAGTGCATTGTTACAAAATGTAGTTACCAAGGACCGTACGGTGTACTAAGCGTTGACAGCCAATTTGAAAACAGAGATGGCAAATCATTGGCAGATTCGGATTTATTTGATTACTCAACAGTGTCATAGCTTTGTGGCATAGTTGACCTAAGAAATGGGGGTGTCTGGCATCCAACCCTAGCATTGGGGGTATCTGAGATCATTGAACAGTTGGTGGGAACACAAGATGCAAATAAGGAGCAAAGATGAAACAACCAAGGGAAAATTATTAGTTTACAATCAGTTGACGTTAAGATTTTTAAGGGTGAAGCAAAAGAAGAGAAATAATGGGAACCGAAACAACGATATCCACCCGCTAAACAAAGAAATCCCAAGGTTACATTTAACACTGGCTGCATTCAGGCAGCAGAGTTCAACCCAAATGACTTGACAATGTTGCTAACCCTTTCTGCAAATGTTCGGGATGTGATCTTTTTACCAGGCACGTGAAACGGGTTTGAAACTGCATCCACATATGCCGCATGGAACTTCCGGAAAAACTACACCAATTCCACCCAAAGAACGAAAAGGAAAAAATGTCAGATACCTATATCAAGAGAGCAATCTACAGAATCAGCTAAATATCTATCTAGGAACTATAAACTGAATTGGCATGAAACAGGCAAATAACAAGTTGGAATTCAGCATTACAACATCAGGATGTTGTTTGCTTCGCCTGTGCAACTTGTACTATCACAAAGAATATCAAAACTGAATAGCAGCTAAGCGCAGATAAGCACAAATATACTTTATTCAGATCAAAAGTGATACAAGTCCTTCGTTCATATTCACCTAAAGTTCAGTTCTAAAAACAGAATAATGACACCCTTGTCTTCGTTGTTAGTATCCAAGATTAGCTATTCAAGAACTAGTTCAATGACAGTTTTTTTCGTGTAATTCTACCATTTGGATTTAGTATGATCTCACACAACCGTCAACATTATCTTAGCACAAAGAAAAGACGTAATATCCTTACCAGCTACATACTCAAGCTAGAACATCACCGCAAAACTAAGCTAGTAACCAAGTGAATGGAAAAGAAGAACTCACATTTCTAACATCAGCATCTCTGGCATCTAAATCAGTGGTAACCAAAATGAATTTCACCTTCGTGTTACTCAGATATCCGTACCTGGAGACAACAAAGCAAAAACATGTTGAAAAGAGTTGCAATTCATATTCCACATATGAATAACCATTAAAAAAGGAACAGAGATAAGTAGAAAGCTTACACTTTATAATTCTCCGTTGGATAGAGCAATCCAAGAAACGTCTCATTCAGCGTCGGGCCAGATTTTTTAGGGTTATTCACTTCACAAATTCACACTCGTAATCAGATCCCACAACTTCTAAAATCCACCCAGAAGTAAAATTCACGAGAAATGAACAGATCAGAAGTCAAAGTGATGTCTGTACCTCGTTCATCGACGACGTCAAGGGAGCAATGGACGATGTGGTGGAGCTTGAGAGCATCGTCTGCCTCCGTGAAGCTCTGTATGTACAGTGGATTGTTCTGCGCATCCACAAAATTGTGCAAAAACAAAATTGAAAAATCAGTTAGGAAAAAAAAAATCAAGTGATGTTGTGTCATGAAAAGATCAGATGGATGATCGGATGAACCTGGTGGCCAACGACAGCGACGCACACGATCATATTTTCCTGATCGATTCACCGCCGAAAGAATGAGACGTTGGAGCTAAGTTTCTTTAGTCGTCACTCGTCAGTTCCCGGGTCCCGTTTTTGGGTAAATGTTCGTTCGTTCGTTCACCATAGACGACAAGTTTCAAAATAGCATGCGACATGTCATTGATATGAAATGTTTAAATTAATAAATATTTTGTTTTATTTCCTGAATATCCAAAAGAAAATTTAAATAAATATATAATTGTTTGATACTCAAGCAATACCAACCAAATGCATTACCTTTGCTTGTCCCATAAATAAACTCTCATCTCAAGTCACCAACTCTATTTCTTCGCTTCAACCATAATACGTTATTCTTTCTTGCTGTACAAAATAATTGAAAATTCTCAAAAAAATTTAAAAAAAATCCATTCATTATTTATTTGCCCAAAAAAAACCATTAATTTCCTATCCTTCAATTGAGAAGAGAAAAAAGAGTCCGACGACAAATCATACACCATAAAACGCAAGGGCAGTGCTAGTCATTTCACGTTATATGTACGCCCCCAAGCAGTCGCCATCCATCCGCATATGTAAACTCCAGAACCAACCTCGAAAGCTGCCATAATTACAAGGCTACCCTCAACCCTTGTCGAGCTTTCACCAATTCCACTTCCCTTTCGTCTCTCTTCTTCCTCTCCTTATATATTCTCTTCTTCGTCACTTTTTCTTCCCCTATTTTCTTCTATTTTTTGGTCCTCGTAATTTCAGGCTTTCGCTCAAAAGAATCTTTTTCTTTACCTTCTTCATCCATTTGTCGAAGAACGGGTAATTTCGTCGCAGATCCTCCTTCAATCCTGCTCTCATATCGTTCAAACGTTTATTGAGCTGCTGTCACGTGGATTGAGCTGGTTTCTCGTCAATTCGTAGCTCCTCTAGGCTTTCTTTCCTTCATTGGTAATTTCTATCACGATTTGGTTGTGCTACTCGTGTTGTTATTTGCTTATTGCTACTTTCTTGATTTTTTTTATATTAGCATAGTGAGTTTTAGTTTTATATATTAGCAGAGTGAAGTTTGAATAGGATATGGATTATGCTGATGTGTATGATTTCTGGGTATTCATTATTTTCGAAGAATAACGGATAAAAAATTTGGTTTGAGTTAAAACAGTTTGGTGGTGTTGAAAGATTCTTATTATGTTTCAGATGGGAAGTTCACACGATGATGTTCTTCCGGATGATAATAAGGAGTCCGGTGGCAATAAGGATGACTCGAACAGGACAGGGGAATGGAAGAGTGGGTTGGTTTCTGAGTTGAATATTAATGGTGATAAAGGGGATGAGGTTGTTGTCAGGAAGTTGCACAGTGTGCCGTATATTTATAGAGAAGATGTTGTTCGGCATAAGAAGAGTGGTGCTATCGGGATAGTTAATGAGGTTGCTGGTGACTCGGATTCTGATGGTAGCATTACAGACGACGATGATGATGATGACGATGACGAGGAGGAGGAGGAGGAGCTAGATGAGGATGCTGAAGATGAGGGTGGTGAGAGTAAAGGTGAGAATGACGGGAATGCTAATGATGACGGGAACAAAGGTAATGGTAATTCTAAGATTGAAATTCTTGAGGCTGATCAGGTTCGAGTACTCTGGATGGACACCAGAGAGCAAATCCAACATGTTAATGATATAATTGTTGTCGATCGGGGATTCTTACATGGGGATTATGTTGCATCTGCTTCCAACCCAAGTGATCAAGTAGGTGTTGTGGTGGATGTCAATATCGCCGTTGACTTGTTGGCTCCAGATCAGTCTATTATAAAAGATGTGTCAACCAAAGATTTGAAACGTGTCAGGGAGTTTGCTGTAGGTGACTATGTGGTCCTTGGGCCCTGGTTGGGTAGAGTTGATGATGTTTTGGATAATGTAACCGTGTTAGTTGATGATGGTTCTGTGTGCAAAGTAATGGGGGCTGAGCCACTGCATCTCAAGCCAGTTTCCAAGAATACACTTGACGAAGATGAGCATTTCCCTTACTATCCTGGTCAGCGTGTAAGGGCAACTTCATCATCAGTTTTTAGGAACTCTCGGTGGCTTTCGGGCTTGTGGAAAGCTAATAGGTTGGAAGGCACTGTTACAAAAGTTACTTCTGGATCTGTATTCGTCTATTGGATAGCATCTGCTGGGTACGGGCCTGATTCTTCAACTTCCCCTCCTGAAGAGCAGAATCCAAAGAACTTAAAACTACTATCTTGTTTTACACATGCAAACTGGCAAGTAGGTGACTGGTGTCTTTTGCCCTCATCTAATATACAGTCACAGGCAGTAACCTCAGACAATGGTTTGTCAAAGTTAGGACTTCATGATCCAATAAAAAATGAATCAAATTCTATGAAACTTGGGATTGGATGTGATTCCAAAGAGGTTGCACCAGGGGAATTAGATGATACTAATGAACTGATGGATGTTGATCCGGAGACAGGATCAGAGGAAAATAATGGAACTAATGCAAACAATAGCATATTCGAATCTAGCTCTTGCAGTAGTTCAACCTCAATTTCTAAAGAGCCTGTACATGAAACTTGGCCTCTCCACCGCAAAAAGATACGCAAAGTTGCAATGCGGAGAGAGAAGAAAGCTCGAAGAAAAGAGGAAAAATTTGAAAGAGCCCTTTTGATTGTCAACACTAGGACCAGAGTTGATGTGGCATGGCAGGATGGTACTATCGCACACGGCTTGGATTCAACCAAACTGATTCCAATGGATAGTCCTGGTGATCATGAATTTGTTGCTGAACAGTATGTGGTGGAGAGGGCCTATGATGATGATGATGATAATGCTTCTGAAGCTAGGCGTGTTGGGGTGATAAAAAGTGTAAATGCCAAAGAGCGAACAGCTTGTGTAAGGTGGCTCAAGCAAGTTGCCAGGCCAGAAGATCCCCGCGAGTTTGGCGAGGAGGAAGTTGTTAGTGTGTATGAACTGGAGAGCCATCCAGACTATGATTACTCATATGGTGATGCAGTGGTTCGGTTAGCACCAGTTTCTGCTTCTTTACAGATAATATCTGATGGTGGGCCTGTTGCTGAACCAAATCAGCAAACTGGACTAAGTCAGAGTTTGTTAACAAAAAAACACTCAGGGCGCAAGACAGGGGAGCCTGCATTTGGTAATGAAGGTTTTATGGAGTTCTCAGATCTCTCTTGGGTTGGGAATATAACTGGTCTCAGGAATGGTGATATTGAAGTCACATGGGCTGATGGGATGGTCTCAACGGTATGTTAGCACAATTCTCCATCCTTCCTTTTTATACTTTATCCTTAACTTTCATCAATTAGCTATTGGTATTCTTCATCTATGGCACAATTACTTTACCTCTCACCACCAACTATCCTCTGTGAAATGATTGGAGGCTGTCTTTATGCTGTGGGATGTTTCTCCAGACCTTAGGAAGTAAAGGATCAGTGAGAAATTCTGTTGTGACTGATTTTTTTATGGATGGAATATGAGTGCTATGAGATACTTTTGTTTTGGTAAACTTCTAGCTGGTTTAAAATCCTTGACCATTTCTTTGTTCAGAGGGTGGGAGGAGAGAGTCAGCATCCAATAAATGATGTGGATTCAATTAATAATTGTGTGACTCTGAAGATATTTTGTTTAATCTTTTTTCTTAAAATTGTTGGTCTAGCAAATTGATGTTGTGGTTTATTACAGGTTGGTCCTCAAGCAATTTTTGTTGTCAGTCGTGATGATGATGATTCGATAGGGGCTGGGAGTGAAGTAAGTGATGCTGCTGCCAGCTGGGAAACAGTTGATGATGATGAGGAGGAGGAGGAGATGGATGGGCTTGAGAATGATCAAGAGGTGTGTTTCTACCTGGAATTGTAGGATATCATTTTTTAAGCTTGCAATGGGTCAATTTGTAAAGTGTAGGAAGGGTAATCAGCAGCAGTAGTATATTTAGGTCTCGTGATGGTACAATAACTTGTAATGCCCTTAGAATGACAAGATATACAAAAAAGCATCTATACAAAACTTCACATTCTAAAGCAAATTTTAGTAGGATAGGGTCATGTTTTGGGGAAAAGGGCTCTGTTCCTTTACCTAGTGCGTGTTGTAATCTGTAGGCTAGAGCTATATTTACTTTACATATGCCTTTTTTATAGGTTGCCATATAACCGTTTGAAATACTGAGGCAACTGTGTCCTGTTCAGGAAACTGGTGTACGAAATGCTACCAACATGAATGCTGATGCAGGGGAGAGTCTAGAGCATAATGATTCTGGAAGGAATCTAGCTCTCTCTCTTCCCTTTGCTGCGATTGACTTTGTCACAAGATTGGCATCCGGAATACTTTCCCTGGGACGGAAAAATACAGAGAGAGATTTTTCAAACTCCAAAGGTGATAATGGACTTCAACCTCAAGGAGTGACACGCCAGTCCAATGAAAATGACTCTAGTGATGAGTCCAGTGATGGGTCTAGCTCTGAAAAGTCTAAAATCATTGATAATGGTGGTGCACAAAGTGCTCAAGAGCAGGTAGGGGAACATGCTGGAGTGGAGGCCCGAGAATCATCACTTGCTGTTGAAATTTTGTGCAACCAAAGGACGAGTGAATCAGACACTCCAATTTGTTTTGGGGATGATATGTCCAATTTCAAAAAATTTGACATAGCTAAAGATCCTTTGGACCATCACTTCCTTAGTTCAATGGGGCAGGTACTTCCTTCTGTTACTGTTGAATATTGTAGTCACATGTCCCCTTGCTTTAATCTAGATTCATTCCTATAGGCACCTTGAGTCCTTATAGATTCTTGCATACATTTTCTTCAAGTTTACGTTACAAATGGTCAATACCTTTGAGTCCTGAAGTTTTCACCACGAAGAATTCCTTATTTATGAAATATTCCATCATATTGTAAAGATTTCCTAACTAATTATGCTTGTAGATAAACAATGGAAGGAAGTGGTTCAAGAAGGTTCAGCAAGATTGGAACATTCTTCAGAAAAACCTGCCTGGTAAGATGCTTTACTATATTATCTGCATACTCTGTATACTGGAGGGCATATGGCATCCTTTTTTGTTGACATTGAAACACTTTATCAGATGGGATACATGTACGAGTTTATGAAGATCGAATGGATCTCTTGAGGGCAGTAATAGTTGGGGCATATGGAACACCATACCAAGATGGACTCTTCTTTTTCGATTTTCATCTTCCACAAGAATATCCTGATGTTCCTCCAGTGAGAAATAATCCCCCAACACTTTTTCTTTGGTTTGGAAACTATAGTTATGATTTTGCATTGTTTTGATGCATCCTTTTTCCTCCATGATGCTACAGTCTGCTTATTACCATTCTGGTGGTTGGCGAATAAATCCAAATTTGTACGAGGAGGGCAAAGTATGCCTTAGCCTTTTGAACACCTGGGCTGGCCGAGGAAATGAAGTTTGGCATTCCTCCTCTAGCATCCTTCAAGTCTTAGTCTCACTTCAGGGTTTGGTGTTAAATTCTAAGCCTTATTTTAATGAAGCTGGATATGACAAGCAGATTGGGACAGCTGAAGGTGAGAAGAATTCATTGTCATATAATGAGAACACTTTCTTGCTAAATTGCAAGGCAATGATGTATCTTATGCGGAGGCCTCCAAAGGTAATATCTTAATTCGCAGCTTTTGTTTTGTATTTACTTTTTGTGCTTTTTATCTTATTGCTTTTCTCACTGCCTCTGGAACCAAAACATTGGTGTGAAATAGTTTGTTAGTTGTCAGAGGCTGGTAGATGTATCCCAGTATCTGATGTGCATCAGCTATCTTTTTGTTATGATCTCATAGAACTTTTTTTTTTGTATTCCAATCCTTCCGATACTGGCATCATGTCCAAGGATAACTAGAACGCTTGTATTGTTTATGAATGTCAGGATTTTGAAGAGCTTGTAAAAGAGCATTTCAGAAGGCGTGGTTACTACATCCTTAAGGCCTGTGATGCCTATATGCGAGGCTATTTAATTGGCTCACTCACGAAAGATGCCTGTGTGGGTGACGAGGACAGTTCCAATTCAACTTCAGTTGGTTTCAAGCTGATGTTAGCCAAGATTGTCCCAAAGCTTTACTCGGCATTGAATGAAATCGGAGCTGATTGCCATGAATTTAAGCATCTGTTACAGTTGTGAAGAACATTTTCTGCTTAGCCAGTCTTCCCATTGCCAATCTTCTTCATGTTAACCCAACAAGGTCAATTTTTTCATGACCCTGGCTTCCAAATCCCAGATACTTGTGAATGTAAAAACCTTTTTCGACGAATTGGAGTTCTTAATTAAGCCTCATTGGTCATTGAATCTGGGCACCTTGGAGCTAGGTACTCGGTCTCCTTTCATTGTTAAATATGTTTTTGTTTATCATCAACACAAATGATTGTTGTTTTTTCCTTTTTACACTCGAGAATTAGCTGCGAACTTTCTGTACTTCCTCTGGCATTTGGAAGGCAGGCAGGATTTTGGATTGATCGTTCAGTTTGATATTTTGTTGGGAATTGATGAATTACTACATGTAACTTGGTTATGGAAAACTTTCAATATCAGAATCCTATACACTTGATTATGTTTTTCATGTTTCGA
Organism: Viola odorata; assembly: GCA_963691705.1. NCBI lineage: Eukaryota > Viridiplantae > Streptophyta > Magnoliopsida > Malpighiales > Violaceae > Viola > Viola odorata. Next base: position 54,714,756 of record OY829543.1, on the reverse strand, counting down.
TTAAGCAATTCTCTTTCATTTGTCCGAAGAAACATCAGGAAAAATAAATGGTTCTGATCACAGAAGTACTACTTATAATCATGTTTACTAATGGCAAAATTCAGTGGCATAGTTTGTAATAATAATGCTTAATTGACAATAAATCAAAACCTGAAACGAGCAATCTTGCCAAATTTTATTGCAAGCTCCTTCTTTTTACAGATTTTTTTTTGCCATAGTTTCGATCTATATGCAGAAACCCAACATGTAGCTGGATTTGCAAAACTTGATGAAGCATTAACAACCATATATTTCATCAAATATCACCCAAAAAAGACACAGAAGCTTTCATCATTTGATCCCAATTCCACTGCACTACCACCAAAAAAGATAAAACAGACAAGGAAAATAACAAAAAATTAATAGAAAAAAAGAAGAGGAAATCAAGAACCAGTCTTGATCATCTTCCTCCTTGCCAAGAACCTTGCGACCGGAGGCGTAAGAGCTAAAGTAATCGGGACTCGTACTGGAAACAGCGCCTTGTTACACAGCACGGCCATCGCAAGAGCACCACCAGTCGAAGCAGCAAGCTCAGCGGTCCGATTCCTCTTCTTCTCTTCCATCACAGCCGTTGATCCCGCGCTCTCTCCACCACCACCAGAAAATCCATCTTGAGGCGATTGGGCCTGTTCTAGAGATGGTTTGGGGAATCCAGGAAGATTCCACTTGTCAATAATTGATTCCACATCCACGTTGTTCTTGATTGCGACGTAAAGGCCGGTGATTGAAGCGGCGGAGACGGAGAAGTGGACACCTAATCCAACCTTCCCGTACTTCTTGAGGAACTCTTTGAATCGGCCTCCAGCCATTGACGCGTCGTTTCGGGTTGGAGAAGAAGAACAGGTGGTGGCACTGGCAGCTGCTGAGGTTTGTGGGTTAGGGTTTTGGGACAAATTGCGGCCTCCGATCATAGAAATGATGGTGACAGCGGAGTGGAGCTTAAGTCAGTAAATGACGATGAGATTTGCTAGAAAGTTGATGAAACTTCTACTCCCGTTACGGGGCCGAAGCCCATGGGCTGCACGCGTGTATTTTGGGCTGATATGTTTTAACAATTTTCTAGTTGTTATTAGTATTTTTTTCACCCCTTTTTAACAATAAAATTCATGTAAAATTCTTCAAGTCTCGGTTGAGTTTCATAACTAGACAGATTAATATTTTTGGGATACTTCTAATGAGATCCATAAATCATTATAAATATCATTAGAAAAACAAAATCTTTTAACATTATAAAGAAACATAATATTGGTTAATTTATGAAAGTTGAGAGGGATCACACCCATAAATAAGTATCTTGTCCCTCTAGTCCATGCAAATATATTGAAAACAAGTGAAAAAAAGTTGCATTGTCATAGTGAAGGCAAATTGCACAATGGGGAGAATTTGTTTATTCTAAAATAGAACTATAAGGTTACTCTCAGTCATGAAAGTGGTGGAGGTGGTGGTGAGTGCCATTGGTGTGGCCATTGTGCATTCCATGTTGGTGGTGGTCCAAGCCAGGACTGCAATTCTCTGCTGGTTTGGCCATTTCAGGCCACCCTCTTGGCAAATTTTGTGTTAGCTCCAGCAAAGAGTCCCTCACATAGTCTGCTTGAACCATTTCACTGTCCTTCTTCTGCTTACCCCAACAACAAAAGAAGAAGAAGAAAACATTAAACAAAAAATTTAAGGTAAGACTCGAACTCGAGTCCCTACCGGTAAGACTGATAAATTATCATTTTTAACAAGAAAATGGAATGGAAAGTGTTGGAAGAATTTACCACAACATTGAAAACATTGGACACAAGGCCTCTGTTGCTGGTCACATTGGCATTTGTAACTTCTAAACCAAGAGAATCAAAAGCATCCATCAATTTCACAAACCCTCCTGGCTTGTGCTCAGAAAACACCCTCACAAAAAACTCTGTCCCATCTAGTTGTGCCACCTCCACTTGCGGCTACATCAAAGGAAAATTATACCATTTTAGGACCCGACAATGGTCGACCAATAGAAAGAATTATACGCATAAATGTGGGGATTGTACCTCCATTTGGTGGCCCTTGTCATGAGTGATCTCTGATTCTTGATTTAGCTTAGACCCAGGTGCACCAACTTGGAACCCATTATTCATGCCATGAATATCAGATGCAGAACCAGGATTCAGTCCACTTTGGCTCAGGGTAATTTCTTGCTGCATATTGTTTCTGTTCCCGTTTCTACCACCCTCATCATCTGAATGCTGCTCCTCAAGCTCATCCTGTAGCTCTTTAGCCTGCTTCTGTAGCTCCTTCACAAACTCAATTGCATCTCCAAGAATTGAAGCCCTGTCCAACTAAAAATCAAGAAAATGACACAATTAGTCTAAAAAAAGAACCAAGAAATGACAGAATTAGTCTAATGAATCAAAAAGATTTTACACACCTTTGAAATATTGGGTACCAAGGACCTTAGAGTATAGAGTCTGTCGTTAAGCTTCTTCCTCCTCCTCCTCTCAGCCAGTAGGTTTTTGCATTGAGCCCCTTTTCCTGTTCTTCTTCTGTACTTAGCATCATCCTCATCATCCATCTGATCATTGCAATCCGATAACGAATCGGGTGATCCTGCATTCTCCTGTTGGACAGAGTCCTTATCATTATTATTCCCTGCTTGTTGTTGATTATCCTTGTTCTCTAACTCAACATATTGCAAGCTCATGTTTGTGTAATTAGTCATCATGGAGACATTGTCCACGTCTTGTAGCAGCACTCCATTCTCCATTCCTTCGTAGATTCCAGCATTTTTTGTTCTGTTCTCCTCATTGTAGTTCAAATGCTGCAGAAAATTCATAGGAGAATTGCACAGACGGATTCGGTCCAACGAGATGTCATATGGAAGATTCAAATTCTCTAAAGGTGGTGATGGAGAAACTGGTGCCTGCTGCTGCTGAAACTGATTGATCTGTTCTTTTTGTTCATTCATCATGTTCATATTTGCAGCAGAGTAGCCTGAATCTTGATCCATCAAAATGTTGCATTGAGATATCACAAAATCTATGATTTGTGGATCTTCAGATACCTTTAATTACAAGAAACACGTGAAAAGATTATAGCTTTTGATTTTTTTCGTTAAACGGATCGATCATACATTGATATGAATGAGGAATATCTGAATCTTACTTGCTTGGCAACAAACAGCTCGATTAGTCCTCCTGGTACTGGAATCAAAACCCTAGTCCCAACTGCTTCCTAGTCAAGTAATTAAGAGTAAAAAACTTCTTAATTAGGCCTTTTCTTTTGAAGAGTTGAGGCAAAAATAACAATGGAAAAAGATTGAAACTACTTACTTCAAGAATACGGGATTCTGAGTTATTAGAGAAGTTTAGCCATCTGGGTATGCTTGATATCAAGGTTTGAGCATGAATCCTGTTTTTGTCAGGAGTATAAATAGTAATTTTATAGTACATGAAATGAACAAGAAAAAACATTAATTTTATAAAATGAACAGTAAATACCCATTGTCTAGGGGAATTGAGGAGGGAATTTGGGCAAGAAGTTCACAAGATTTAGTTATTGGGTGATGGATCAAGACATCCCTACAAGGAAGGATTGCTGAAACAGGAGATTGAAGTCCATCTCCACCATTTTGAGTACTCTCCTCAGCACCAGCACAACAACAATCCACCAACTCAATATACCTTAAAATTTGTAAATTTCCAAAAGACAATATTAGACAGAGAGAACGAGATAAATCTCCTGCTGAAATGGTAGAAAGGACACTTTGATCTTAACCTTTGATCTTCACTCAACTTCCAAACAACAGAATAATCCCATCCTTTCAAACCCACCAATGGCCTTATTTTCTCGATGAGGTTTTGTACCACATTCATGATGTTATCACCTGCACAATCATTAATGATCATAGCTTAGTCACCTACTAACTAACTAGCTCAATTCTTGACATAAGCCTTAAACTTTAAAAGAAAAAAGAAAAAAGAAAAAGCCATCACAAAGCACACAATTACTCAAGAAAGAAAGAGATGCGTACCTAGCTGATGAGAATACCTCATCTTTGGCTCCAAATTAGTTTTGGCTAGACAATGTAACAAAAACAAAAAGAAAGAAAGAAAATGGAAACCAAAACAGAATTAGTTACTTGTCATAAAAAACACAAATCCAAAGATCCAGTTTTACAAATTAATTAGAATCTTGATAAAATATCTGTAACATCCCAAAAGGAACATACATAATTCGAATCCAGATTAATCAACCAGTGGATTGAATTACCAGGTGAGAAACGGAAAATAGTTAACTACAACATCCTCAGATTATAGTAATTCTTTTTGGACTTTTCTTTTTAGTGAAGAAACAAACCCTTTTCCTAAATTTTGCTTCTCTTTAAATAAGAGAAGGTTACTTATTGCTTATTTGGTAGGTGAAATGCAACCCTTGCATGAGACATTTTCTTAATTTTCAATAGAAACACACCAATTTTAGTGCAGTTGTTTGTGACCGTTCGATGAGAGTGTGGTGCTTACAATCAATGGTGTAGATGTGTGTGGCATGTAACTAATTATGTGGATGGGCGTACAGAATAATTAAGAACTTTTTGTATATTAATATATATATATATATATATATATATGTTTTCCTGTTTTGATTAATGATGGCAGGAACATAATGCATGAGCTAAAATTGCGTATAAAACCTTAACCAACTATGTAAGTCTTTCATTCGTTTTGGTTATGTATTCTTTCATGTCTCAACAACTCTCCAACATATGTTTTTTCCCAACATTAAATCAAAACAAGGGTTGTAAGAAACCAATTAGCTAGTGAAATTCCTAGCATGATAGCATCCTTGATTTTGTTTTTTAAGTTACAAAAACAAGGGTTGGGTTGGACCGCCAATATTGTCCGTAAGACATCTAAAGCTGAAGGCAAGGCCCAATTCAAGTAAGCACACTGAGCCCAATGATAAAAATGCGGACTACCACAACCTGACTTGGGTCTGAATTTTCTTTTTGATAGAAACTTGGGCCTAGCATTAGTTTTGCTTCTTCTCTCTCTCTTCTTATGAATCTTATCACAAAATTAACATTAAAGATTACTGTATAAAAAATTAATAATAAAAAATAGAGAGTGAAGGTATGTACATCAGTTGACGACTCAAATTTCCCATCTTTAATTAATTGAACTTTGGATCCATTGGAATTTCCTGGATGGATTACGAAATGAAAAAAAAGAAATGCGTGTAGAGTTATAGGGATTGTACAAGATACCCATGTAACACATGATATGAAATCACCGTACCCATCATGCTTCGGACTGGGAGCAACAATTAGAATCATCTATTAAGGTTTTATTAGCTATTTTGGGAGAATAATGGAGTACCGTACCATTTATGTAATTTAGCTTTCAAAAGGTTACACGCGTTATATGAAAAATTTATTATGATATTTTTATTAATTAATCAGAATGTTTCTAACTTTATCGCTCTAGAACTCTACTAGTGTCCAACGTACTTTACATGGAATCAATCTTGAGTATCCTAATCTATCCTTAATTTGAATGCACACCGTTCCTCCATTTCTGTGATTGGTTATAACATTCTTTAACGAGTCAAGATTTCATTAATTTAAAACAAAATGATAAACTAAACTAATCATGTAATGAATCGTGTCGTGTCGTGTCGTCGTGTGTGTTTTCACACTTTGCTTATTAGGATAGCACATGGAAATTAGGGGAAGGGACAGTCCGTCGAAGGGGACATGGCGATTTTACGCACCTGTTATTTATAGATTAGAGGGACCAAAACTACCTTTCATATGGGCAGTTGTCCCTTTCCATAGTCCCAAAACTGGAAAAACCTATTTGCCTCATTTATAAATAGGGTAGGGACTCTCTCGGCTTTTGTACCTTAATACTAATACATAACCATATATTGTAGGCGGTTGCTTCCAACCTATGTGGGCCGCGGCCCATTTATTGTTGCTCTATTTCGTTTGGACTTTGGAGTAATATTCATGTGCGGATATTCCATACAAAAAACAGGTCATCAGTGACATCTACATTTGCTGTGGCATAGGCCACGTTTGTTGAATTCTCACATCAAATCAAGCTTAGTTCTAAAAATAAATAAAAATCAAGTGGTTGAAATGTTTTTCTTCCAAATTCCTTTTCTTTTCTTTTCTTCTCTCTTTTTGGTCTCTATAATTGGTTGTTGTTTATCGTTTTAAAGAGGGTGTAGTTAATATAGTTAGTTGTATGGTAAAATTATCAAATGACCCATTAAATATGTCAAATTACCGTAAAAGTTGTTGTTTAAAAATGGTAAAATTTATATACTATTCCCTCCCAGTTTAATTAAACGTCGCTTTAACTTTGGGCATGTATATTAAAAAGGTCGGATGACTCACTGTTTGAGACAATTTTGCTCCTTATTTTTTCTTGAACATACGTTAAGGATGCTCGTACGTTCGAGAAGAAGTAAGAGGCAAAATTGTCTTTAACAGTAAGTCATCCTACCTCTTTAATATACGTGCTCAAAATTAAGTTAATAAAATTAAGAGGAAGTATTTCATGTTTTTGTAATTATGAATTTCAGCCGGTGAAAATTCTCCCCTCCAAAAAAAAGAAAAGAGACTTAGATTTCTAAAACGGATGGGATGTATTTGTTTTAAAAATATATGTAATTAACATATTTATTGAAATGATAGTAATTCATCGCACTGAATTGAAATTTAAAATATAATATAGTGTTTTCTGCTTTTTTCTATAAAAAAAGTTTAAATTAATTGTCAAATACGTATATTGTTTATCAAATCAAATCAAACTATTAACGCATGCAATCTAGAAACACATTATTTTTTCGTCAAATGAGAAGAAAAGTATGCTTTTTCCTTGTTTAATAATACTCCCCCCACAAACTCGCGAAGTAGCATTATTTTGACCGGTGAAGAATTCATAATTATAATATAATTAACAGATTAACACTGCCAACTACTACTAGTAATTAAGAATGATTATCATGACTCGCATTTCCACCCATCGAGTCATCACTTTGGGTCGACCTGATGGGCACGTGTCATAAACGCAAAATCTTGTCAAAGTCAACTTTTTTTTCTTCCATCTAGTTAGGCCAATCACATAAAATTAAAAGGAAAGAAAACAAAAATTAAAATTAAAAAAAGTAATATAAATTTCTACTGACAGAAAAGAAAAGGGCACGTGTGTGGCGTTCGGGTTATAATATAGGTGAGGAAAGTAGAGCAGTAGGTGGACTGCTGGTGGTGGTGGTGGTGGCGGGGGCGCGTTCGTACTTGGCTGGGTTTGGTAATGCTTAATTGGTTAGTGGGTCGTCATTTTTGAGCAAACTGTAGAAAAAGAAGAAAAAGCCAATCTGAATCCAATTTGGATTTTGTCATTTGGTGTGGTATCGTTTAGTCAAACCTGGAAAATAATTCACTTTCCACGCTTTCCAAACAAGCTGACACAGAGCTGCAAATTGGACCACAAATTTGATCAAATACAAAACTCCTTCCTCTGTATTCTTGAACAATCTTTCAACCCAGTTTCTATTTCGTCTCTGGTAATTCAAATTCCTCCCTACTGATTCTCCTGTGTAGAAAGTTCGTTTCTTTGTTTGTTTATTCTTGTTGGGTTTTTGTTTTTCTTGGTGTGCCCTTTAAGTTGATTGAACGTAAAGTTATGGCTATCATTATTTTTTAAGGTTCTGTTTGTTTCCTCTTGTTTGATTTGAGTTGGTTCTGTTGTTAAAAATGCTTTCTTTCTTGTTCCCTTATCATTATGGTTTCTTCCTGTTTGGTTTTTTTGTTAAAAAACTTTACTATCAGTTGATTCTTCGATCATTTGGGATACTACTTGTGTTTGAATATTACTGTTGTTGATGTGGGTATGTGTAATTAGGATGATTTCCATTCCCCCCAGCTTCAATCAAGTTTCTAAGTGCTAGATAGGTGCATGCAAAGGGTCAGGATAAAATTTTGATGGGTTTTTTCGTATAAGAATCTTATTTTCTCATGTTATAAGATCTTCTAGGTTCTGATGGATTAACTGGCTGTGTTGTAAGCTTTGAATAATTCTTCTGGTTTGGATCTGTTTTATGGAAATTTCTTTTTGCTTGTTTTGTAGCCTGGGGCATGATAAGAAATTCTTGATTTTGAGTGTTACCAGTTGACAAGGAGATGGCAGAGGCTGGAAGAGTGCATCCGAATTGTGTTAATGCTCCAAATCCGTACCATGAATGTGGTGTAGCTTGTCTTGAGAAGATTCAAGGCGGCGGCAAAGGACGGAAGGATAAGAAAAAGTCAGGTAATCTCTACTATTACTGTGTTAGTCTAGACGCTCTGCTGCTCAATGTGTTGATTGGAGTTAGATTGTGGATATGGTATGTTTATGAATGAATCTCTCTTTGTAAATTGTATGGGTAAGCTCTTGATCAGTATATTAAGGAAAATAATTGATGTCCCACAGCAGAATCTAAAAGCAAGTAAAGTCCATCAAGGCTCAGATTCGAACGTAACTGCTTAACGAGACAGTTTTTAACAGCTCTGTTCATTAACCTATATTGTTTAGAGAAGGGTCAAGAAGCTAAAGCTCTGACTTGTTTAGAAAACCCAGGTCTTAAAACATTTCGATTTGTCATCAGAATATTGGGTCTTCACGCTTATGCTTTGGCTTATGAAGCGTCTAATTTATTGACATTGTTCAACATTCTGAAACATAGATCTGTAATTTGTATTCTTTCATATGTTAGATTTTCAAATTGGACTTGGCAAAAAGACGGAGGGAGAAAGAACAAAGTCAAGTTGCCCTAAAGCATCTAATCCTTACCACAACTGTGATGAATTTTGCTCTTATGCCAATCCGCAGGGGGTTAAAAAACAATCAGGTACCCCCCATTTCTTCTAGTACTAAGATTATCCAGAGAAGTACTACACTTAACGTTAAGTTCTTTTTGGGTTTGAGGGACAGGCAGGGAATTTGCACTTACTGAATGGAGAATCTGTAGAACCAAATGGAAATGAATAAGAAAGAAAAGAAAATTAATGAAAATGAAATCATAAAATGGAAATGGCAATTTCATTGAAATATAGCATAAGAGCTAGAGAATTACTGAAGCAATCAACATGTAGGAGTAACTGTTTATTTTTCCAAATCATAAGATTTTGTTTGGTGGATCAATGTTATTCATGTAAGGTGATCGCTAGATAATTGGATTCATGGATTTGGAGAAAAATATCCTTGTTTTATAATGTTTTGTTTGTGGAATATTGGTGTATAGTGTATACTGCTACATCTCTAGTGCCTTGTGTGTTCGGACATGTTTCCAGGCTTTTTCTTTCTACATAATCCAATTTAATTCAGTTCCAAAGCATTGTTATTTCAGGGTCAATCCTTCAGGCTACATTAAGCTTTGGCAGGAAAAAGAAGGCATTTGAACCTCAGCCACCAAAGTCTCCTCAAAGGGCTCCAAATGTTTCTCCACCATCTCCTTTGCCTGCTTGGAAAAAAGTTGAATCAGACAATAGTCACTCTTCTTCTTCTTCGTCTCAGCAGCTCTCTGATTTATCCCAAGATCATTCGTTCGAGCAAGTTCAACCTGCTGGATCAGTGCCTTTATCTGGGCATCTTAAACTGGTACTATATCTCTCTTGCTAGATACCCGTTCTGACATTTCCTTGATCCGTCTCTCACATTCTTTCTCAAACAGCCTGATCAGCCAAATGGCCATTCGAATGGTAGTTTTACCAGCTTTGCCGTTGCAAAACCAGCCGAACAGAAAGATAAAGAAAAGCCTCGTGCTTCACCTAGGGCATCACCTATTGCATCACCCAGGGGATCTTCATTTCCCTTCATAAGCGATGTTGGAAAAGTTACTAATGACCCTGTTGTGAGGGCTTTGAACTTCAATCTTTCGGTCAATCCTCATGCATCAGAAGAGAGTGATGAGGAAGATATGCTGTCAGTTGTTTCCGATTCCTGTGTGTCAGTTGGACACTATCATGTGAGGCGAAATGTTGGCTCTACTCTACAGCTTATCTTCAACAAATATGGAGATATAGCAGCAAATAGTCGGTTGGAATCAACGTCTATGCGAGCTTATTATCTAGAATGTCTGTGCTCTGTGGTTCAGGAGTTGCAATCTACTACTTTTAAGCAGTTGACAAAATCCAAGCTTAAAGAGATGCTGGCTGTTCTTAAGGATGTAGAATCTGCACAAATCGATGTGAGTTGGTTACGTGATGTGCTAAGTGAAATTGCACAAGCCATGGAGCTCAATGCTCAGCATGATGCAGCTGAGATTGCAAAAGCTGAATGCGATGATGCCATAGAGTCAACGAGGAAAGAACTCGAATCATTGATGGAGGATTTAGCACAAAAAGAAAAGGCAGCAGCTGATGCCAGAGCACAAGTTACTGAAGCCAGAAGTCGCTTCAAGAACCTGGAGCTTGAATCTTCCCAGTTGAATGATACTATTTCATCCATTTGGTCGAAAGTAGAGAAGTTCCATTCGAAACCGTTGGCAGACGAGCTTTTGTAACACGACTACGAGTCAAGGCAGCACTATACCTTGTTCTTTACATTTCATTTGTTTAACTAAATAGTTCAATACAAGTGTTAGGGTGATGCTTTTCATGCTAAGCATTTTTTTAGACTTAATATTTGTAAAGGGTTTTTCTTTTTTCTTCCTTTTTATAATTTGTATAATAGTATAAAACAAGCGGTTGATTTTTTATCAAATAATCTTTGTTTAAGACAATGCAGTTCTAATCTGCTGAGGATAAAAGAACATCCTTGTTTGGTACTTAGGATAAGAGACTGAGCCTCTTTGTTCATTTGGTGGCAGACCACTTTCTCAATTCAGCATGGAAACAGGCCACATGCCACATGCTATTTTTCACTTTCTGTTATCTGTCATCATGCGTAAATGCTTAACACCTACTCCACTAACCATATCCCCTCTGCACCAAATCTTCATCTTCATTGTTTCTTTTATTAGCCAACCTGAATTAGGTATTGGTTGCAAAGTCAACCATAAATAAATACTCGTATTTCTTTCCGGTGTTTTCAGTTACCCTCTTTACTCTTTCGATCGGGAGATTATTGTTAAACAAAATAGGTTATCCTCTCCATTCTTTTGAGCAAAAAATTATTCTTGTTCGAGTGCTACAAATCGAAATGAGAACAACTAACGTAGTAACATGGGATGGAAACAACTCCTCGTTTTCAACTGCTATGTAAGCAAAGTCAACGACTTTTTTATCAGCTCTCTTATAAAGAGTCGATTTATGATTTTGATCAGTAACCCATTTCCAATTTCACAAACTTCAACGATGTAACTGATTTGTTCTTGCATCATCGCATCTTTTAGAATCTGTTCTTTCACCAATCAATCATTGTACAGAACTGTAATCCCAAGTGAAAAAAAATCTACGGTAGAAGCGGCCCGCTCTGTTGTCCCCTTCTTAATGAGTGTGGTTGGAAATGTACATCTGCTACAAATCCAAGGACAAAAACTCGTAAATATGTGAGAAGGTGTGAAAGAATTGCCGGCAGTCAACGATTTTGCTTAACGGTAAGACGAGAGACGATAACTTTACTCGTTTTCTTTTGTTCATTACTTTACTCGTTCGTTTTCAAGAAGAGTTGAACTTTCAAAACCCAAGTCAGAGATCCAACATTTTTGCAGCTGATGTGCTCTTCCTTCCCTTAATAGTAGTTTCTTTCAGTTTTTGTGCAAAAAATTAAGAGTTTCATGTAAAATTTTCTGGGTTTAGTGGAAAGTTTTTGTATTTTGGATATGGGTAAGGATGCTGTGGTCTGTGAAAAATTGAAGCTTTAAGAGATAAAGTGATGTGTTGGGTGTTAATTTTTGTGGAAATTTTAAAGGGTTTTGGCTGAAAATTCTTGGTTTTTGCAGTTTTGGAAATAAGATGGCTTTGAATGGAAGGGTACACCCAAATTGCCCTTCGGCTTCCAATCCCTACCATGAATGTGCTGTAGCTTGCCTTGAGAAAATTTCACGAGGCCAGGGAGGGAAAGAGGAGAAAAAGTCAGGTAAATTTCTATTTTTGGTGTTTTCGTCAAATGTTTTGCTTGTTCATTGCTTGAATCTTGAAAGTAGAAGTAATCATTTGAGTGTCCTAGGCATTTTTCTTTACCAAATAGTTTCTCATTATCATATGAATCTGCTTGCACTAAATCAATTTCACTAAAAAAGGAATGATCTAAAATTCACTCTCACTCAAAAAAATCTAAAGTTCAGGCTTTTCTTGCATTCGAGCAATAAACAGATTCGCTGTGTACCACAAATTATCCGGTTGATATCTTGTTTGTTCAGTTGAAGGAGTTTTTCTGTGATTCAAACCATTGGGTGCAGAATCTTTTTTCTGGTCTTTTCTCATTGAAAATGAATCTAAGTTCCTTCTTCTTGCATGCATTCTCATCATGCACAATTTGTTCTGCAGGCTCCATCCTTCATTATGCCGTAGGCTTTGGTAGGAAAAAGAAAGTACCTGAATCTCTTCCAAAGTCCCCTCAGGTGGTTGAAAAAATTTCTGAAATGAAGCCAGTTAAGCATGCTGATCCTGCATTATCTCCATCTTATACATCAACTGAAACACATACCGAGACCACTCTAGCTTTTCTGTTGTCTCAGCTACGTTCTGAAGACAGGAGCTCTGGAGATAGTTCATTTGATGAGGGGGTGGTTCAATCCTTTGAATCAAACTACACACCTGGCAGTGCCACGGTTAACATTCCCACCCCTCACGCACCAAATTTGTGTTCTCTATTCTGCATTCACTTGCCCCTTACTTCTTTCTTTCTCTTTTTCGTTAACAGCCTGATCATGCGAAAAGCCCTTCAAGAATTCATGCTTCGCACGGGGAAGCTTTTCAATCCTCTGAATCAAATTACAAGTCTGGAAATGTCACGGTTAGTTCCATCACTCTTGCTCATAAATTGCTGTTATCTATATTGGCTTCACTTCCCTCTCGCTTTTTCTTTCGGTAACAGCCTAATCGACGCAAAAGCACTTCAAGGATGCATGCTTCATCCCTGGCAGCTTCCAGTTCTTCTGATGAAGGGATGGTTCAATCCTCTGAATGGAATTACACATCTGGAAATGTCACAGTTAGTTCTTTCACTCTTTCTGGCCAAATTTCTGCTCTCCATTCACTTGCATCACACTTTTTTTCTTTTTGTCACAGCCCGATCATCAAAAAAGCCCTTTAAGGATTCATGCTTCACCTAAGGCAGCATTCTTTCCATTTGTTGGCCATGCGTCCCCTAAAGCTTTTGCCCCCTCTGCTAAGGATGTGCGGAAAATCACTGGTCCTGTTATGGAGCATATGAATACCAGCCTTTCAAATGAGGGTGATGAAGATGAGACACAATCTGTTATTTCCGATTCATGTGTGTCAGTGGGAAGATACCATGTGCAACCTAGTGTTGCATCCACTCTACAGTTGATCTTCAACAAACATGGAGATATAGCTGAAGGGAGCCGGTTGGAATCTGCTTCCATGCGAGCTTTTTATCTAGAAGGCGTCTGCTCTGTGATTCAGGAGCTACACTGCACTGCTTTTAAGCACTTGACGAAATCCAAACTTAAAGAAATGTTCGCTGTTGTTAGAGATGTTGAATCCGCACAAATTGATATCAGTTGGCTGCGTGCTGCACTTGATGAGCTCGCGGAAGCCCTGGAACTCACTAGTCAGCATCGAGCCTTTGAGGAAGCGAAATCGAACTGTGATCTCCGTATAGAAACAGCAAGGAAAGAAATAGAATCTATGACGGAGGATTTAGCTCAGAAGGAGAAAGCGGTGGCTGATACCAAGGCACGAATTGCTGAAAGAGAAGCGCAATTGTGCGAGCTGGTGGATGAATTTTCTGATTTGGATGACACTGTTGATTCTCTCTTGTCCAAGCTTGAGAAGTTTCATACCACAACCTTGGGAAATTACATCTTTTAATGAAACTGCAAGCCAAAGTAATACGTTTTGGTTCTTCCCTGTTGTTGTTACTAATGTAACACCTCACTGTTGTGGCCAGGTTTATTCTATGTTTGTGTCTTATTTGTTGATAGAAAACCCACAATTGTTCTTTTTTTCCATGTAAGCTGTATGATTGGAAGCATGTGGTTGATTGAATCTTAATTCATTAATTAATTTCTGGATTCCCAGTATGGTTTCTTCTTTTCATGTTCTTTCTTTTCCGGACGGTAGATATTGGATGAAAACAATGCCGGTATTAATGATTTCATGTTTTAAAATGTGCGGAAGAAAAACGAACATCCGTTGTAGTATAGTTGGTCAGGATACCCTAAAATTTAATAGATAAATTCACGAATGTAAAGTGTGAATTGCAACACGGAAAATGATGTCTCGATTTTTTGTGTTAATTTATTATCAATATATTGATCTATTGTTAATTCACTGCACTTACTTGTAAGTTTATCTTTATTTAATATTTTTTCACACGTGTTATATTTGTATTCGTTTATGTGTCAAAACTTTTAGCTAATACGTACCAAATTAATATAAACGTACATATTGTAAATTAACACAAACTAACATCTAACATATACTAAGTGGTAAGTTAATACAAAAGATATAGTACATGTACCAAATATATTTTACTTTTTTTTTTGGTAAGCAATATCTTTTATCTTAAAACCTCGAAATCTTTTTATCAATTTTTTTTTATGGTATAAAACCAATCCTTATGTTGTAAAAATCAATATAAAGGTGAATTTAACAACAAAAAGAAGGAGAGGGAGAAGAAATTAGATCGAAAAAAGGCCCCAATGGCCCAGCCCGGTTTTAACCGCTAATGGCCCAACCCCACTAAGGGAAGCAAATGCTCTCAAGATTTACAAGTCTACGCACACGAGTCGAAACGAAAAACAAAAATCCCCAAAATACAAACCTAATTTTCGAAATCGCGCTTGCTCGGTGTTCTCTTGAATTCCTTTCTCCGTCACAGGTGTGTCTCTTTCTCTACTCCTTATTGATCTCTTACTAGTTGCAATTTTCTAGCTCTATCTGTCAGTGGGCTATCTAATTTAGTAATTAGGAGAATTAGCTATGTTTTGCTTAATATGAATGCGTAGAGTATTAATGTCTTCTTTAGCACTTGGTGATATAATGATTGTATGGAAAAGCACATCAAATTTCTTAAGGAATCGGTATCTTTCTATCGTAATCAACGATTGATGCAATTCGGGGTTGTATTGTATGGTGATTTTTGTTGTTTGGTTGTATTGGCTGTAAAGAGCGTGGGATTTAGTACAAGATGGCTGAAGAAAGGAGAGTGCACCCAGATTGTAGAAATGCTTCTAATCCTTACCATGAATGTGTTGAATATTGCTTCCGAAGAATTGCTGAAGTTATGGCACGCAAGGAAAGAGAAGAGACTGGTATCTTCTGTTGTTTTTTTTGCGTTGTTTTAGAAACCAACAATGACTACTAGCTTTATAAGTTCATTGTTTGGTACTCATTCTGTGACAGAAGTTGTGCAAGCAAAAGATGACAACAGCCGGTCAACTACAGTGGTTCCCGATGAAGGTGAAGAGAAGAATGACAGGAAGCCTGATTTGGATCAACAATCTGATGACGATGATGATCACCAGACTGTTCAGGATAGTGTTGATGTTACAAAACTCACTGGCAGGCAGAAGAAATTGTTTGAACTGCGACTGAAAATGGTAATTGTGATCTCTAGTTTCTTTTTCCTTTTTTTCCTTTTTTGTAAGAAGAAGCTTAGACTTGAATCTAAGGCATAATCCTCCCTGATTTACGGGGAGCTATTAGCTCATTGGTAGTAAATTATGTTACTATACTGGGTCGCTCATTTAGGAAAAAATAACAGTGTATGATGGCTGAATGTAGAATGAAGCAAGAAAAGCCAATCAAACTGCAATGGTTGCTGAGAAGAAAAAAATGGAAGCTCCACCAGAATCAAGGGGAATTTCTAAACAGAAATGGATTGAGGAGAGGAAGAAAAAAATTGGGAAACTCCTCGATGCAAATGGTTTGGATATGACAAAGGCATACATGTTAGATACACAAGAGGCAGCAGAAGGAAAATATAAGAAATGGGAAAAGGATCCTGCTCCATCTGGTTGGGATGGTATGTTTTGGTTTCTGCTTTCCGTTTCAAGTTTTGCCCTGTTTATCACTATCAATTCATTTCTTTCACTTCATATGTTGAATGTTAATGGAAGCGAATTTCATTTTTTCCTAGACTTGGCAATTTTGCTTGCACATCTATAATGAGGGATATATGTAGGTAGCCACATGAGCTAAGCTTCCTTTGAGTATTGCCTTCTGTGTTTTGTTGTTTCTCATGTATATCTATGATGTTTTATGTTTTACTTCTTTAACATGTAGGAAGGCTTCATGGGTGTTCTTGTTCCATATTCATTGTATCATTTGTAAGATATTGATTCAGCTAATAAGCTGATACAGTAACTGATCTTTCTTTTTCACTTCAACAGTTTTCAACCAGAAAACTCTGTACAATGCATATAAAAAACGAACAAAGAATATTGGAGTTGACCTAGAGGAGTACAACAGAATGAAAGAAGCTGATCCGGAGTTCTACCGTGACGCCTCAAGCCTCCGATATGGCAAGGTACCACCTCTGTCTACATATTTAGTTGTTTCCTTGCATATCAAAATTCCATGGTTTTGAACATTTCATGTACTCTTCAAAAAAAAAAATTAGGCGCCGAAGGTCTCGGAGGAGAAGATAGACAAGATGGTGAAGGAACTCACGGATCGGGATGAGAAACGCAACTCATTTAGCCGAAGGAGAAGGTTCCATGAAGAGAAGGACGTTGATTCAATCAATGACCGTAATGAGCACTTCAACAAGAAGATCGAACGAGCCTTTGGTAGATACACACTGGAGATCAAGAACAATCTAGAGCGAGGAACTGCCTTGCCTGACTAAGTATGTAACCCTTTTATGTTTTCTGCTGCATTGTTATTGTGATGTGGAACAAGGAATCTCTGCCCACAAGGAGGTTTTAAGTTATAATGTCTGTTGTAATAATTCGTGTGCAGTTGAACACTCACTGACATAGCTAGTACGAGTTGGAAACGTATTGTATACGCGTTTTTTTCTCTAGCTGAACCTAACGATACCTCACTTGTTTCAGATTATTTTTTCCGACGGATTATAAAATTCAAGGGGATGTGGATCTGCAGTTATTGAGGCATCCATGCACTAGCGCATCCAAATGTTGTTGTATTCATTCACCGGAACAGATCCTTGTAACTCCGGTTGGAATGAGATTGTTATCTAGTTGAAAGGCTGTGTTGCTCTGGTATTCCCTCCATACGCTGTTTATAAGTTTTATTATACTGTATCACAGTTTTCTCATTGGATTCGCTCTCGTAGCACTTCTTCGTTGAGAATGAAAGGATAGGATTAGGAACGTTGGGCATATTAGCCTTTTAAGGGTAATGTGCCCTACAGGCGTTGGGTCCAGTAAACAAACACTCACACTCACCTGCTTCTCTACTTCATCAGTCCTTGTCATCCTTGATAACCTGACCATAATCCAAGGACGCAACTAAACCTACATGGATTCACCCCTCACTCTCCATCCCTCGATAGAGAGGCCAAATCATCGTACTCGTAAGGCTTCGGCCTTCATGTCTTGGATGTCAAAATTGTAAGTATTGGCTGAAGAGAGGTTGTTGTTGGAGGAGGCCTGTTCGAAACGGTGGGTTATGAAAGTGCGGCACGGTTATCAAGGCTATGCCCCAACTAACAGAGAATCTTCCTCTTTTTTTTTTTTTCTTTTTTTTCTGTCTTACTATAGAATTTTCCTCAAAAGAATATCAACCATCTAATGCATCTGACGGGGCAAAAAAAGCTTGTAAAGTGAAGGAAAACAACGTGGGATAAGGCAGAGTAATGCAGGCTTTTACTATACTATTTTCCGCTCGGACAGTCTTATTGGTTGGACTTTAGCCCAAAAGGCCCAAAAGGCCCAAAAGTGGTCTCACTCGCTGGCCAGTCGATTTGGACTGTGCAATAAGACACGTATCATGTAGGGCCGTAGGGGTGATGACCGAAATCAGACGGCCGTTTGGTTCTTTTCCTATTTAAAACTTGTTTATCATCAATTGATTCCGTTAACGGCGAGTGAGTTAATAACGGCCAAATTCTAGTGACTTGGTTGGTTGTAAAGATTATGGATTGGACGGATATACTACAGTGAAAGCATTGAAAGGAGAGAGAAGAGAACATCAGTACTACTGATTCACAATAATAACAGCCAAACTAAACAAAGATTAATTAAGATTAAACAAGGAATCAAAAGAAGCTAGCCAATCATAATCCGTAGTCCATACTACTAATCTTTTCATCCACACAAACAATCAAACAAACAAACAAATAGATTTCTGATTTTAATTTCAGTTGGTAGGGTTGCTGCGGAAAGATCCCAAGGCCTTGATCGCCGCCGCCCTGAGAATGTATTGATGGTATGCTGCCGCCGCAAGTGCTCCAATAAATGGTCCGACCCAGAAGATCCACTGTCCATCCATATCAACATTACCAACATTATTAGTTAGTTACCAGTTATCCGTTATCAGTTATCAGTTATCAATTATCATAACTAAATCAACTAACAACTTTTAATTACTCCAAAAATCCAAAAAGAAAAAGAAAAAAAAAGAAGACTCGTCATACTTGGTCATCCCAGGCTCTGTCGTTGTTGAAGATAACAGCAGCACCGAAGCTTCTAGCCGGGTTGATACCAGTTCCAGTAATGGGGATTGTAGCCAAATGAACCATGAACACAGCAAACCCAATTGGAAGAGGAGCCAACACCTACAAATTAAATCAAACGAACATTTTCAAAAGTCAAAACAACAGAGAAATTAAATTTGAAACGGCCGTAATTATTTTGTGTACGTACAGGGACATGAGAGTCATGGGCTCTTCTCTTGGGGTCAGTTGCAGAGAAGACGGTGTAGACAAGGACGAAAGTGCCGATAATTTCAGCACCCAAAGCAGAGCCAACGGTGTAGCCTGATTGCACAAAGTTAGCACCACCATTGTTAGAGTTGTATGGGTGTTTCATTAACGCCTTCACCAGACCCACACCACAGATCGCACCGGCAGACTGAGCCACAATGTAAGCTACAGCTCTGATGAGTGAAACCTTACGAGCCAAGAACAGACCGAAAGTCACAGCTGGGTTAATATGTCCACCTGCAGCAACAAAATACCCAAATTAAAACCAAACCCATCAACAAAAGAGTGTAAGACTAAGAACCCAGGTGAGAAATCTTGTTAATTTACCAGAGATTCCGGCGGTGCAGTAAACGAGGATGAAGATCATGCCACCAAATGACCAAGCGATACCCAAAACGCCAACACCGTCACATGGATCTTTGTTCTTGGCATGGCCGATGACGGTGGCGATGGTGACGTAGAGGAAGAGGAGGGTGGCGATGAACTCGGCAATGACGGCTCTGTAGAAAGACCATAGCTTGATCTCACCCAAATCCATGAGTGGTGCTGGTGGAGGATCGACATAATCCTTATGGGTTTGTCCTTCCTCACTCACTTCCTTATCCTTAGACATTTTTTTTCACACTCTGCTTCTTTTTCTTCTCTCTGAAAAAAACAGAAATGAAGCTCAATTTTTTCCCACACTCTAGTACAGCCTACAGGGGTGGCAGGAGTGGTTTTAAAGAAGGAAGGAGGGAGAAGGAAGTGTGGGGCCAAGTGTGACAGATAAGCCATGTGATGGCTAATCATCTACTATTGTGATGGTTAGCCGTGGGTAGGCCTGGAAGCGTCGCTGGCATGCAACCAAAACCCAATGCCATGCCAATCCTTCTTCCAACGGCTTTCTCCTTTTCTTTTCTTTTCTTTTCTTTCTTTTCTTAGCTAGTAAATTATATAGTGTTTCAAATATTTTATTCGGCCATTTTTAGTTAGATCGTTCGACAAATAACATGGATAGAAGGTGAGTTACTGATTACAAGATCAACTGTTAAAATTTATAATCTTCTTATTAATTAAGTGATCTAACTAGACGTGTCAATAACCCAAACAATAATTAAGGTTGAAAGCCTAGTCATTATATATTAATTAGTAAATTTTACCCTCATTCGAAGCACAATCTGATATAAATTAACAGGTGCAAAAATGTCGTAGGAAATCTTGCATTTTTTTATAAAATACATTCACTAATTTACTGCTCTTAGCTCATGTAATGCGATTAAACAGACAAAAGTTGGGTGGTTTTCTGAATATAAATTTACTAGTTGGGTTTTTTAAGAAAAAGTTCTTTGATATTTGCAGGAGTTAGTCAAAGCTCAAGTCAAGGCGAGGCGACATAGGAAAAGAATAGACATCTTTTACTTGGGTTTATAGTAATAAAAATGTAGGCCCATTGCGTGCCTATTAAGGTAGGAACTAGTAAAAAAGAATCACGTGGTGTGGCACCGGCACCGGCACCAAGAAGAAAGAAAACATTCTACTGTACCAAGAAAAAAAAAGTACCGTTAGTTGATGATGTGGGCCTGGGCCTGCATCACATTACGGACTACGTAGGCCCAACCGCTACCATCTCACCTTAAAATTTTATACATTTAATAAATATTCTTAATTAAGTGATATTTTAGTCCAAAAAAAAGTTTTCTTTCAATAAAAATTGTAATTTAGTTCAATTTGCGGCTTAATTAATCGTGTTTAACTTGTCCCTACACCATAATTGCTGACCCACTTTTGTATCCTTTGCAAGATAAAAAGATTAGAGTGATTTTCTAATTACCGAAAGTATAATCTACCCAATCAAGAATATGTATAATGATTGGTCCCACAGATAGTCTTCTGCGATAAGGATGCTGCTGGCCTGCTAGGGTGGAATTCTATAAGGAAACAAAAAAATCACTATCCAACCAATACGATCCATCTAAGAATCTTTCACTCTCATTTCGATCCATTCAAAATCTCAAATATCTAAGTATAAATGATGGTTTATACATTATACACATTGTACTACCACATTTGGGCCCACTTTGTACAACTTAATTTTTTAATATGTATAATATATGTCGTATATTAATTTTAAATAAGGCAATATAGTTACTTATTATATTTATATAATAGCATAGTTATTAAATATTTTATAAATATGAGACTAAATTAATTATTTAAAGATTTGATTGTATATATTTTACGAATATTTGAACCCCATGGTTCTCGGTTCAATTAGAATTTACAAATGAGTAGTGAGTAATTTAAGTATTTAATATTTAAATACAAGCTTTCTAAGTGTTTAATAAACTCTCCTAATATAATTTTCTTAATTTTTTAGGTTGAAATTTGAAATTTATAAGACTTATTATTCTTTAAACACCCAAGTCTTTAATAAGATTTATTTTTTTAAATATTTTCGAGTATTCTTTATGTTCTTCTAATATGAAATTAATATCGTTCGAGTATTATCAATTTCATAGTAGCTCTCTCAATTGAAGAGATTTTATGTTCATTGACTTATAATCTGATGAGAGAGAACATCTTGTGTACCAACCTGGAATGTTCCCTTCCAAAACATAAATCAGAATCAAAAATCAAAGCATGCAAGTGGGCCACTTAATCATTGAGGAAATTAGTTGTCTGACTCTGGCATGTGGATATGATTCCATGAAGAAATCCTCTCCAATATCTACTTATTTTTTATTTTCTTTCAAGAACTTTCAATATCACCTTGTAAAAATGATAAGAACTGAAAGGCTGGTTTGAGAAATTGATCGCCTGTTCTTTTTTAGTATATCACACACTTCTGAAAATGTGTTTGCTTGTAAAAGTTACCAATGGAGCCGTCATTAAAAATTACTTGAAAAGAAATGAAATTATGGCTTGTGTTTAATGTTTTGTATGCATGTATACCTCTTCATTTAGTTCTTCCACCATTCACAGATTTCTTAAACAGTGATTCGAATTCGTCACCGGTGCACGAAGCAGGAAACAATCCAGTGAATCTGTAAGAGAAAGCAGGACCCAAAAAAGAGTTTAGATTTCAAAATGAAGAGGAATTGGAAGAGTATAGGTAAGCTGCTAATTCCAAATGCTTACCAAGTTATTCAGAGGAGCTGCGATGTAGAATCCTTGGATTGCAATAACAGCTAAGTTTGTGCTCACAACGACGAAAATACTCAACGAATGCTTTCCCATCCACTCCAAGATAGAAAACAAATGTCTGTGCCCGCGTACATCTACCTGTGGCAAACAACAGAATAATAGTTAAGATACTGTCCATGGAACTCTCGTCGGCTTCAAATGAGGATAGAACTTACCAGCAAGTATATAAGACAGTATGTAATTCCTGCTATAGCTGCGGTAATCAATGTGTAGCTGAATGTATAGAGCGACTTATTGACTGGAATGCCTGACAGGATGAAGAAAAGAGAGGAATTTTCAAGCATTCAATACAGTAACAGCTCGAAAACAGAAGATATCGAGTTTGCACAGATTTTCTGATAGAAATGAAGTTGCTTTTGGCCATTATACTGCATATTCGTAATTCATTATATTTGAGGATTCATGAAAGAAAAAGTTATGGACCACTGTAGTGCGTTTACCCATGAACGTAAGCAAAAATCCAAGCACAAGAAGTGGCGCTGAGAATATGGACCACTTTTTCAAGCGCCCCTTATGGTCCTGAAAAGCATGTGCACAAAATCAGATGTTGGACTGTTTCACAAATTTATTGATGTGATCCTGGTACTTTTTTATACAGTTCTAGAATGGAAAATAACAGGTCTTAGTCGTTACAGTCCCACTCAATTTGCGTGAGACCCTGATTATACGATTAAGAACAGCTATCACAAAAGAACTGGATGAACAACCAAAGAGGTTGAAGATTGAAAATGTCTCACCTGTATGTGAGCAAGGATGTGACCATATTGAAGCCCAATTATGCAGGTCACTGCAGCAGGTAAGGAGCTGTGTTTACACAGTAACCATAAATGAGGATAAATTACTGAGAAACAGACAATGCTGCAAATTACACAACAAAATTCAGTCAAAGAGAGTAGGAAAAAACAGGCCAGAATTGCAACCTTAAGAGACCTTCGGGATCAAAAGGAGCATGGCACCAGGCAGGTGAATTCTCCGGAACGTGGCCACGAGAGGACACATTGCACTCCTACACACTGAAATCATTCTTAGGGGCCGACGTGTCTCATATCAGTGAACACTCAACCAAAATGAAGAACTTGCTATACCTTCAGGTTTCTGTAACAGGGTTTTCTATACAGGTGATCAAGACCGACTAGATAGCGATCAATCATTCCAGCTGAGTTACATGCAGGGCCAAGATCACCTCTTACAGAGCATTTCACCTGTATAAAAGAATGTTAACTCATCTAGGCATGTGAACTTTGAAGGTGGTGCACACCCAAGTTTTAAGTGCTTAAAGTTGGTTCAAATATACTGGTATAAGACCATCAGGTAAAGAATACAAGAAATTATTGAAGCTTTGTGTAAGCTCTTACCATGTAAACACTGGTGTCATTTATCGGAAGCACAGAAAAAGTCAAGCTAGAAATTTCAAATTGCCAATCTGGAACGTATAGACCATGCAGCAACCATAGGTATACTACAGATAACAAAAGTGCTCCACACCTGGAAAGCAGAACTTTTGTCAAATGAAAGGGGGAAGGAATTTAACATGCTGAGAATTTAACAACCTCGAGGGATCAGAAATGTTTTTTTCTTATGATTGAAGTTTGAAGTACAAATATCAGCAGCAATACATAAGTAGTAAGAGACGAGCAACTACTTGAAGGCTTTGATTTGTAATGCAATGCCAAATTCTGAAACCTTACCAATGCCAACAATAGTTCTTGTAAAAATTGCCTGTCCTTGCTATTCGACATGAAAGCCAGATCTCACATAAAGCAGCGGCAATGTACCCAATGGATATTCTCTGGCTTGAATGACAGCAAAAACTAGGTTAACAATAATCGATAGGAGTAAGTTCGAAGGTAGATAAGATGACCTTAAACCTAACTAGTGAGATCAACAATAGTACAACACCAGATATGTGAATATGCATAGCAGAACACAACATGGCAGTATGAAGCGTATGCTATTTGATGAAAATACCTGCAGAATGCCAAGCCAACGTATCTTTTCAATGTCAACGCCATAGGTCAGGGTATTGATTCCATGAAAGTAGCCACCTGGAAAGTAAATGGATCTAATAAACTTGACATACCAACAAGCATATGCTACAATAGTTGTATACTGCAAATTTGACTACAAGTCAAATGAGGTAGAAAAGCTAAAACGATGCGATCTGCTCATAACTACATTAGCTCAAATGAAGCTCAAATAGTGTTACCTTGAAGAAGGACACCGAGAAAAAACAGCTTCACAGCCCTAAACATGGCCTTCCACGTGGCTTCCAATCTGTTTGGAACTCTCTGGATACATATAACACAATGCAGCTTCCAATTCAGTACACTCAAAAATCAAAAATCAAAAATCACAATCATGGTTTCATTTTGACAAGATCAGAGAGAAGTAATTCCAAAGAAGCAGAAAATGATTGAAAATAAGAAGAGAAATGTGAAATGTATGTACCTTGTACATAAGTGCAAGAGAAACACCAGCGATAAAAAGGAAGAAAGGCATGACAAGATCCGCCAACTGAAGCCCATTCCATGGAGAATGTGTGATAATTGGGAGAATTGCACCACCGTAATCAACCACCATCATTAGCTGCAATGCAAAACAGCCAATCAGAGATGTAACAAAATCCCCCGCTCTTGGGGGATGTCCTCAACGCCGAGGAATGTGTCCTAGGGTGTATGTGCGACTCGTTCAGATTGGGGGTTGGGACAAACGAAAGGAAACAACTTTCGACTACCCATGATCAGTACCGATGAACAGGATAAAATGAAAAAAACCCTTCCTTTATCTAAAAAAAAGTTCTATCCTTCTATTGTGTAATTGAACCAAATTAAGCAGACCATAGCTAGAAAAAGTCAAAGCAAAGTCAACAAGCTGAAATATCCACACCCCACAGCAAAAAAGAAGGAAAATTAACAAAAAAAAGAAACAGAGAGGGAGGAAAGAAGAGATTACAACTTACAAAGACGCAGAGGCCACGAAAGACGTCAAGAGAAGCGACACGTGGAGTTCTGCTGGTGGATTTTGTTTGTAATTGATCAACAGCTTGCAACAAGGGTTTGGCCACGTCCATTATACTATCAGTGGAAAGGAAAGGAAAGGAGAGGAGAGGAAAGGAAAGGAAAGGGGAAATGACGGAATAGAACACAGGAAGAAAGGAAGAAGGAACCAAAATGAAAATGTGACTGTATTCGTGAGAGAAGAGGATGATACCGATAATCTGTATCTTTTGTTTTCGTGGTAGAGCATATCCCAATCATGTTTTGGACCACAAAAGAGAAGTCGCTCTATGACAAGACATCACACCACGTGGCGGAACTGTATTGGGTGTGAACGTCGATGGAATGAGAAGATACTGACCGTTCTGTTTAGTTCGTTAACAAACTATGAACGCCATTGACCATTCCTTTCCTATATATAAAAAAATAAGGAAAAATATATACACATAAATAAGGTTTATCTAAAACGTAAAAAGTCATGTTTTGTAATGGGCCGGACTCATTCAAAAACAAAAAAGCCCTAATTTTGAGAGTCAAACCTTAAGGTCCAGGCACAAAAAAAAAAAAAGTAAAATTGTTCAAAGAATTACTCCATAAATTAATAATTCTTCAAACAATTAGTGGTTAATATGAACAATTCGACCTTTCAGCAAAAAGAGTTATAGCTAGTTTGAGCCTTTATATACAGAGAAATTATCTACCCCGGCTGGATAAGTCCTAACTCATACCTAGGCTAACATATTTTCTTGATGTATGGCTGCAGGAATATCGGAGAATTGTTAATACTGATGAAAAGCTCTTCTCTGGAATTGACACATGTGATCTATCTTCCAAGCTAAATGTCATCAACAATTTCTTACAAGTTGCTGATGAACATATACAATTTGCTGAGGAACACGAGAATAAATGCCGCGAAGAGAAGCATATGCTCTCCTCCAAGCTTGAAGATGCCACCAAATCTCTACAAACCTACCAGGCAAGGGAGAAACAGTTGGCTGAGGAGAAGCAAGAGTTGGAGATGGAAATCGCTTCTCTCAGAGAAATGCTGCGGATTGCTGCTGCTGATGATGATTCTGACAGGATTACTTTCCACGAGTTGGAGTTGAGAGATGAGAATCAGAAGCTTAGTAGGAAGCTTAACGAGTGGAGATTTCCTCCGCTTCGCTAAGTTTCACCAGAAACTAGTTAGCCGACAAGTTTCAGGATATAAGTTTTCCAGGTTGGAGGAAGAAAAGACCTCTCGTCTTGGTTGCTGCTGTTACCTAAGGTTTAGCTGCTCGCCTTTACCGAGACAACTTGCGGGATTTGTACAACTTCTTCTCCAAGGAGGATTAGATTAGAATAGATTAGATTGTTAGGATTTTAATTAAGACCCTGTTCTTCTTTCATAATTTAGATTTATGTTCTTCTTATTTTAGATAAATGATAAATGATACTCTCTCCGTTTCCAATTAAACGACGTTTTGAAATAGTAAAAATCCGTAAGACAATGATTTTTGATCTTATTTTATTCCACATTGTTTCATTTTTACTCCTAATTTCCACTCAAATTACCACACCATCATCAAATTGGGTTGATGCATAAATTTTTTTTTTATCATTTGCACAAAATATATACTTCGGAAAAGATAAAATGACAAGTATTATGAACAGTAAAATTCCGTAGGAAAGTTACAGTTAATTGGAAACGGAGGGAGTACTTTTTAAGAAAAAATAAAGTTATATTTTCTTGAAGAAAAATAAAATCATTTTTTATCGAAGTAATTTGAAAATGACAAGTATTTCGAAACAGAACGGAAGGGAGTACAAATTTGTAAATACGGAATTAGTATGCTGATTTCTTTTTATGTAAAGTAAAAAGGGTTTACAGAAAAATTAAGTGTGAATGATTTGTTAATCCCGTTTCTTAATAGTTTAATAAATGGTTTTGAATTCATTCATTTTATTTTTTTAATAATTCAATTATTGTATAAAGAGAAATTTATCTATACTTTACCTGCTAGACTTATCTAGTGCAAAGATAATTAGTCTTAGTCTAGTGGGTTTAGGAACATTCGCGGTAGTTACTATTATAGTAAAATTCTTCTAAGTAAGAAGTAATTACTTCATAAACCAACAATCTAGGAATATTTATTTTCTTATTATAACAATAATAACAAAAAAAAATCCAAGACCCGGTTATTAAAGTCCTAAACAAAAACAAGTATTCTAATTCTTTGGTTTTTGTTAGTGAACTATTTCCATATTGAGAGATCAGCTACTTAATATAAATACATTCACATGTCGAAAATCAAATACACCCAAAAACCTAAAATCAAATACACCCAAAACCCTACTTAAGATGGAAGTCATTTCCCTCAAAGAAAGGAAGGATGATGCGAATTCTGACTTGAACAATCGCGAATTGAGAGGAGATTGTGGAACTTCCTCGGAAGCTTATGGTGGAGAGTTCAGCCGCTAAGCTTCTCGAGACACAAGCGATGGAGGCTCAGGATATGGTTTCGAGGTTGGAGGATCACAAGACTGGTCTTGCTGATAAGCTCCGTGAAACAAAAGGCTTAGCTCACTCTACCGAGATTACGTGCAGGATTTGTACTACTTCTACTCCTTAGCTAAGAAACAAATTGAAGATTTAGGACCCTGTTCTTGTCTGAGAACTTAGATTTATTTATTCTCCCCTTATTTTACTTCTGTTAGGTGCAGTATTATCAGAGATTTATGTTGAATTGCTTCTTTGAGGACATCTGATCCTCTCTTTTCATTTTTATTATTGTCTTAAGGGTGATATTCTTAGGGACTCAAGTGAGGAAACACAGAGTGCAATCAAGAACTCAAAGCTCAGAAGGGAAGAGCTCAAAGCTCAGAAGGAAATAGGAAGGAAGATGTAACGATGGTCTACAAGAATACTTACAGAGAAATGAGCTTGTTTCCATTAAAAGAAAAACCTTTAACTATGAATGCCTTTAAACAAAAAGTGGTTTGAATCAAAAGAGGGCAAACATTTTACAAAGTAAATTGACCAAAGAGCCAAAAGCATTAAACTAAACAATCAAGCACTGATAGCAAAAGAAACACCATAAGCAGCTGCACACCACGTAGTGGAAGAGGCATAAAAGCTCAATACCAATATAATATAATAAGAGGTTCATACGCAAATTGATCCAATGGAAGTTATACAATTCGACCCAGAGTACAACTTCTGAGTAAAAAGAGCCAAAATACCAATAAAAGATACCATCCTATCATCATATATCAACACTTCCTATCACAAAATATGGACACCGTGAGGACAACCATTCCATCATTCAAAAGCCCACTGGTTCTCCCTTCGAACCTCCTCTTCCTCCTCAGGGGTGAAGTCATTCTTGATGTTAAAAGTCTTGCGGATCTCCTCAGGTGTCTTTCCCTTGATCATGTCAGCCACAGTCTGGCAGGTCAAATCCAACAAGCTCTTGATGTTCAAATAGTTAGCAGCCTGTAAACAACTTATAGTAAGAAACAGGACAAGAAAACAAGAAACAGAAGAGAAACAATGAGGACGCTCAATGTGATTGGAAGGAAGTTCATGCTATCTTATAGACAAATCCAAGATAAGACCATGTACAAAAACAATACAAAAAACACAAATCTCCAAAGAAATAAGTAGAACATCAAGAGAAACTGGGTTTAAAAGCATACAAAGACCAAACACAAACTCAAACAGGATGTTCACAGTCAAAGGGCACACACTAGACACATAATACGGCACATTGATTCCTTTATACATGAGGTACAACCAAACAGTTACAAATTATAATGTGGTCACTATCAAGAAGAAAAAAAAACTGACAACTGAGAGCACAAACCAATTTCTACTAAATAACCAACCATCACGATGAAAAAGGCCACCAAACTAGACTACTTGTGGATCCAGAACATAGTTTCGTTTCAAAGATTAACAAACAATGGAGGACCAGATCAAATAACCAGCACTCACACAACATTCAAAGTTCCACTCAAAAGTAAGCCACAATAACCACTACTGAACGGGTTAAAATAATTACAACTATAAAAATAAAGAAACACGATAATTCTGAAAGGCATAATTGTAAAAGGATCATAAACCCATAATTCAACGAAGCAAACAGCAAAGAGCAAACAAAATCATAAACGTAGAGTCGGTAGTGGGTTATACCAAGATGAGGTCAAAAAGGGTATTCTGGTCAACTTTGACGAACTCAGCATCCCAGGTCTTGAGAGAATCGTCAGCAGAGGAAGAAGATGGGGTCTTCTCCTTATCGTCGCTGGCCTCCACATGTTTCTTACAGTATTCGATGACCTTGGCGAGGATCTTGCTAGTGACGTTGGGCAGCGGGATCTCGTTGTCAGCGCAGTCATCCTCGATCATGTGCTTAATGGTCTGGGACTCGGTCGCGACCTTCTCATCAACCTCAAAGGTCTCCCCATCGGAGGATTTTAGAGTAATCTTTTTTGGAGTCGACATTGTTGCAGAAACGATTTCGAAAACCCTAACCCTAGGAGAGAGAGTTCTAGAGGAAGGGAGGGAAAAGACGAAAAGCCGACGATACAGTAAAGAACCAAGAAAATCAAATAGCGCGTGCTTTTTAAGGGAAAGAGAGTGGAGGCTTATTTATAATCGCTTTACGTCCGTGAAATTACGATATTGGACTTTGGAATTAATGGGCCTTTGTGGCCCAATGTTTATTTACTGGCTTGTTAGGTTGAGCTTTTTTAATAGTATTTATTGTGTCATTATTATAGATTTGGGTTTTCAAAAAGTGTGCTGCGCAATCTTCTCAAATTAAAAACGTGTTGTCTTACCATTAATTTAAGAGGATTTATTTTTTGATAGGAAAAAATTCATATTCACCAGACTAGTTTGAGTGAATTAATGAAGATAATGATATTACATACCTAGTTAAGTTTTTTTTTAAAGATAAATAAACTTACTGAACTAATTTTACTCAATGTATTGATTAGATTACCGAATGGTCTCGATCACACACATAAAAAATCTTATCCAGCATTGTGAACAATAATGTAACTGCAGAATTTAATGAGTTTTTCATTAATATTAATTTATTTACTAATCTTTTATTTTCTTTTAAGTGCACAAAATCTATTTGCTGAAGATCGACCATTGAAAATCCCCTTCAAAAAAAAAAAAAAAAAAAACATTGAAAATCTAATTATTAGCGTACTAATCTATTTGTGCTTAGTGCCTAAGTGAGTAGTTTACCAATTACCAGCATTCTCATCGGTTAAGCAAAAGTTCGCTTGTTCAATCATTCTCCAACCGAGTGCGAACAGAAGGCTACTTGCTTTTAGAGAATACAATCACAGTTATAGGGACTAGAGCATACAAGAAGGCTATTCAGGAAGCAGGGCACAAGATGCAAATAGTAATGCAAGGGAATTTGGCTGTTATAACTTTTCCTTAGTAATTTTACATGATTGTTAAACTGACACTCATTAGATACTTATGTACTTGCATTCGGCAAGACATGATACCAACGAGAAGTCCCTGGAGCTTTCCGATGCTTCATAACTTTGAAACGGGCAATCCTGCGACAGAAGCAAGGCAAACGAATAGTCAAGAGAAGCCTCGGTCATGTGGATGGATGGTTGCTAGATTTTGACTAGCAAACGGAATTGACTAAACATTTCCTTTGGTGATTAATTACCTAAGGCTTTTGCATTGACAATACTTGGACTTGCAGCCGGAGGAGGAGCATTCTCGTTCAAGAATGGCTCAACTCTATTCGGATCACCCCATATCGGATATCCCTTAATCTTCCCCTACACATGCAGATGAATGTCAATAAGTTGAGAAATTCCAAGTCAATGAGCGTCAGGAAACTGAATCAAACATCAGCTGAGTTGGGCTTTAATCGGAAAATAAATTTGCATACCAGTACATTCAGAGCAGCGAGTGTCGCCATGCCTTCACGAGTCCACTACAAAAACAAGGAGAGATGGCATTCGTAAACACTATTCACTATAGGAAATGTTTCCTTCATTTGTCAGATACTGTGTTTATCGATATTACCTTGGAAGCAGAAGCGATGTGAGGTACAACAACAGCATTCTTCATATCAGCAAGCCCAGGCTTCATGTAAGGTTCATCCTATAATATAACACAGAATCGACAAACAGTTATCAAGCACTGACTTGTTGTCAACTGAAATACAGGATTTAAGTTTCTTTACCTCGAAGACATCAAGCCCAACTCGGAACATAGGATTTTGTTTCAAATGCTCAACAAGGGCTACTTCATCGACCACAGGACCCCTGCTACAGTTTATAAGGATCGCTTCCTGTAGAAGTAAGTTATGTTTTCTCATAACTCAAGTTCGCTTTTTGAATAAGCCTCAAGTCACAAGAAGGATAGTCACTGGAAATTTTACCTTTTTCATTGTAGCAAGACTATCTTTGTTTATCAAATGATAAGTGGTTTTATCCAAGATTGGGTGAAGACTTATCTACAAGAAACATCAAATCAGATCATTATCATTCGAAACCAGAATCTTACTTAAGAGGAGCGAAAGACGTTCTGAGCAAAAGAAACCTACAACATCTGCCTCGCGTAGCACCTCCTCCATGGAGGCGGCCCGTTTCCATGTAACTGGCGTCTCGTCATTCGCTTTTAGGAATCCACCATAAGCTGCAATTGCAGACAAACATTATTAAGAACAATGATGGTTTGGTGAATCAATTACGATACTTTCACAAGAGACGTGCCTGTAACAAACTTCTCCAGGCGTGTGGATTGGTAAAGATCAAAGTATATTAGATTCATTTTGAATCCTTCAACCTGTTGAGGAAGTTAAAAACAATTAATCAAGAACACGTGCTTCCACTTTTACCACACCACAATTCAAACTGCGAGATCATAATCCTCTAAATCAATAACAACCAATTCTACTCCATTACCATCATCCTGGCATAAGCAGATCCAATTCGGCCAGCTCCGATGACACCAACAGTCTGCCCTTTAAGTAAGTTACCCACAAACCTGTCATAACAACCAGGATAAATCACATAACCATGAAGATATTGAACATACTTATAGACATGGAATGGGGAGTTTCATACAGATTAGGAAGCCATCCATCATATAAACCTCCCCTCATGAACTCATCCGCCTCAACTATTCTTCTAGCTGCAGCTAAGGAAAGTGATGCAGCCAACTCCGCAGTTGTCTCCGTAAGAACCCCCTAATTAACCAAATTAGAAACCTATCAACTCTCACTGTTCTATATTCAAAAGAACTTATTAACCATCTAAAGGATGAACATACGCATAAACGAAACCGAACTTACAGGAGTGTTTCCGACAGCAACACCATACTTATTGGCAGCATTAACATCAACATTGTTGTAACCAACAGCCATGTTACTAAAAGCTTTTCCTCCTGCCCTGCTTAATGCTGCAAATAAAGTATCTCCCCAATCTTCTGTCAGCTGAAACACAATACCCAAAACTCACCTTAACAAAACCTATCTCGCCAACGACAAAACAACCAATCCTAATTTACTAATTTCATAATATGATGTTTAACAAAAAAGAGAATTGATCAATTACTCTACCTGGCCAATCACACCGTCACACTTGTCACCAATTAGAGCAATGATATCCTCCACAGACAGGATTGTTTTCTTCTGTGTGCATATCTAAACATTGACATGAACAAAGAAAAATGTAATCTTTATGATTAATCACTTCAATTCAAGAGAACTCATTTAAAATAAAGGCAACCAATCCATAACCAACAAGGATATACCTCCACACGACAATCCTGCTCGATCAGGAGATTGATCCAGCGAGTTCCGGGCATGGGTTTGGTACTCACAACTCTGTATTTCCCATTTGGGTTCCATACTTCAATAGAAAGTGGTGTGGCCATTGGAGCCGAAGAAAGAGTTCAAGTAAGAATGTGTGTGTACACTACTAACAAGAGAACTAAAGTGAGCAACTTTTTCAAATTTCTGGTAGTTTAGTTAACAGAAATGCAGATTGATGTAGTGTGGGAGGATGCACACACTATTTCCTGTGGTCTCGCACTAGGATGAGTTTTCCTGCGTTGACGGCTGACTTTTCTAGCTTTTGATTGGTGGTAGCTTTGGTTTTGTGATTGGCTGTTTGCTTATTTAAGATAAAATGATGGCTTTTTGTGGTGGTGTTTGGGCGTAGAACTGTAGAGGTGACTCAGTGTTGGTTGGAGTTTTTGGACCTTCCATTTGGAATTGGATTAGAGATAATGATGACGTGGCGGTTGAAGCAGTGTGACACGTAATGATAGCTTTATCACTTTTGTCAAATGACATAAATGGTCCTCATTGTTTGGACAATATGAGAACATGGGTCATTTTCTTATGGTCATTTTGGTGAAATTCTGACTTTTTCTTTTTTCCGGTTTTTTTTTTTAATTGGAAAAAGACTTGGGCCTGGGCTGCATATATAGAAAAATGGACTTGGGTTGTTGACAGGATAACGGATGTGTGTTTTTAGGTTTCCATGAAAAAAACCCAATCTTTTTTCTTTATCCTAACAAATTATGTCATTTCATATTATAATATAACATAACAAAGCTATATCATGTCTAACATTATTCACCGGGCATGTAAAATATCTCAAACATTTTCCATCATTATAAGTACATATTTATAAGCATGTGAAGTTGAAATCAGCAAAAAAAAAAGTATTCCTCTTTCTCAAATCTAGTCTTACTACCGAATAAAGTATCAATTTTTATCGAGTATTGTCGGGTTTAGAATGGTGATTTCGTGGCGTGCTCATTACACTGCCAAAATGAAAGTAAACGTGAACTTGGCCCAATTGCTTAATGGGCCTAAGTTGTGAAATTATGCGTGTGGCAGTCACACGCCAGCTCCAATAAAGTATGTGCTAGCACGAGCAGAAATGTGCGCGGGCTCCTGATGGTTAGGAAACTTAAAATGTGGACTGGATTTATTGTTAGGATACCACTTCCACGGTTCCACCTACTCTCTTGTCGGCGATTAGATTTTCGGATAATTGCCTAATTTCTCTAGTAAACAGCCCCCACGTAGCAGGCTTCAAAGCCCTATGTTTGCTATTATTATTATTATCATGGAATCTTTTCCCTTTTGGGTTGGAGTTGGGCTGCCTCGTTGTCTCCAACTTATCAGGATAAGCAATCTACTGCTGAGTGCTGACACAACAAATTAAGTACAGTAAAATTTTAGATCTGATCTTTAAAATAAAAATTAAAAAGTGATTTTAATCAAGTTTCTGATTAATTCTAGCTTAGATTTTAACCAAAAGTCAATTAATTGAGATTAGTATCCGATTCTTACTTTTTTTCAGCCCCATCTATTATTGGTCGCATCTTACGAGTGACAACGTTGCTACCATACACCACCATTCTCTCTCATTAGTCGGTGACAGGGAGTGAACAATGACATCCCACGGCAATGGCATAGTTGGTGGAGCGGCTGAAAAGTAGAAGAGCACCATATAAGGAGAAAGGAAAGCAAGTCAAGGCACGTAATTTAAAATGCATTCCATCCATGTTCATAAATTAGTTAGGATTTAATGAAACTTAGACATTTCCCCCAATTTTATCACTTTCCTTTTCTCAAATTATTATTATCATTATTATTATTACTACTACTAGAGGAGGAAGATTTTTAGACGTTACAGGTTGTTATAGATTTTATTTTTGATTTTATTATACTCCCTTTTAATTTTATTAACTATTGCTTTAATTTTAGGCATGTATATTAAAAAAATCGGATGAATTATTGTACGAGTATTCTTAACATATGTTCGAGAAAAAATAAAAGACAAAATTGTCGGAAATTGAAACAAAACCTAATACTACTATAGTATACTGCCAAAACAAGAAAGGAAAACAAATATACTATTCCCTCACTATTCAATTTTCAGTTAACCCTCTTTTTTTTTTTGTGACACGAAACTTTATCTTCTTTGCTCTTCTCCTTTCTCTCTGCAAAGGTAATTTCTTACCTCTAAAAACCTCTCAGCAACAAACACAGGAAGAAGAGAGGTGATGGTGATGGAGAGGCTTCTTTATTCTTCTTCTCCTACCCCTCTCCAAATCTCCCGGAAACCCACTCCACTCCTCCCGCGGCTCGCCGGAATTGACTCTCTGAAATTCGGTTTTTTCCCTCTGCCACGCACTGAGTTTAAGCGGGTCAACTCAATCTCTTGCCAGCATGAGAATACCCGCCCATCCGCTCTTTCTAATAAATCTCATTCTGTTTCTTCTATTCGGATTAAACCGTCAACTGGGTCGGTGCCAAAATGCAATTTTTTCAAACAGATCGTTAGTGAAGGAGCTTCGATTCAATCAAAGGTACCTGTTTGGTTGAGAGTGTTAGCTTTTCTTACAATTTTTGTTATCTTTTTAAGATTTTATGTGCAATTTATATGTTTCTGGGATAGATGTAGCTTGAGACGTGAGTAGTTTATGTTAGCTTTATGAGATGTGAGCTGAAATGTTGGTACGTAGTCATATAAAATCACATTTCACACAATTGAGACATTGTCATGGGTAATACGTATAAGATTACCGATATGATGGAATTGTAGTTTCATACTGGATGATGATTTGAAATTTTGAAGTGAAAATGTGGAAGGGAAACTGAATTGTGCAAAATTGAAGGGAATGGGAATTTTCCGAAATTCTATAATGCTTTGACTTTAAGATACAATTAAGAAAGTTACTGCTGTTCCTCTCAGAAAAAAATGCAAAGCTACTGATGTATTAGGTGTTTTACAAGTCATCCTAATCGATTCTACAAGGAGCCTTTCCACATTATTTTGTTTATCAACCGCCTTTTAGTATCCTTGAATGAGACTCATGAAAAGGTTTTTTTCCTTTTAGTTTCCTTCAACTGATGGAAATACATTTTCTTTTTGTTCTTGTTTGATTTTGTCCTTTTGTCAGCGTGTGGATATTTGAGAATGCTTGATGGATATCCATCCACCACTATCTCAGTGCCAAATGCCTCTAAGTTCTCTTGAAGACATGCCTTCATAACCTGTGAGACGAAAGTCTGTCACTTGAGTCCGGTCTCCTTGGCAGAACCCCGATAGTATCTTTTTTACAGACCGTATATAATCTTTATAAGCTTAACAAATACTAGTTGGAAACGCTTGCTAGTAGGACATTTCTCAACACTGCCCATTAGGTCTGAATGAAAGCAAACACTACAAATTTTGTTCAGCTATTTTATCTATTTTCATTTTTGGTTGGTTTATCAATGGTTCCATCTTTATTTTTGAATAGCTTAATAAATTCCGTTTATTGCCACTTATGCTGCAGGCAACTGCTGTCGCTACAGTTATGGCACTCTCAGTTCTCGTTTCATTCTTAATCAATCCAATCTTTGTATCACCGGCTCTTGCCACTTTCCAAACTGCTGTCAAGACAGGGGGTCCTGCTGCTGCAGTAGGGTCAAAACTGATGCAAACTGAACTGTTAACCAGTGCTTGGGCTGGCTTCTTTGCTGGCTGCTTACACACTCTGTCCGGACCTGACCACCTTGCTGCTTTGGCTCCACTCTCAATTGGTCGTACGCGAATGGAAAGTGCCGCTGTAGGAGCTCTTTGGGGCTGTGGTCATGACGCTGGCCAGCTCATATTTGGCTTGCTATTTCTGCTATTAAAGGATCGTCTTCACATTGAAATTATCAGAACATGGGGTACTAGAGTTGTAGGTCTTACTTTACTTGTTATCGGTGGTATGGGTATTAAGGAAGCTTCAGAAGTTCCGACCCCATGTGTTGCCTTAGAAAATGGTGAGTGCGATGTTAGTGTTTATGATGCAATAGAGAGCCCAACTGTAGGGAAGAAGATTGGTTTTGCAACTTTTGCCACAGGGATTGTCCATGGGTTGCAACCGGATGCCCTAATGATGGTGTTGCCTGCACTTGCATTACCTTCTCGTTTGGCTGGTGCGGCGTTTCTCATTATGTTCCTGTTTGGGAC
This sequence comes from Viola odorata, assembly GCA_963691705.1. NCBI lineage: Eukaryota > Viridiplantae > Streptophyta > Magnoliopsida > Malpighiales > Violaceae > Viola > Viola odorata. The sequence goes on along the minus strand of OY829543.1, from coordinate 54,677,561 downwards.
CGTTTTTTCGATGGGAAGCTACACAGTATTTATAGGATCATGCAGCGAGGCACTAAAGGAACGAGTACCTAGAATAACTGAGAAACTCACTTGGGCTTCTTCTCTTATAGCAATTGCTCTAGGCTTGGCCATTATCATTAGCCAGTTTTTTGGATTCAGCCTTTATTGATGCATCTCACTCGGCATGGAGATTTCACTTTTAGAAGTCGTCACTTTAGTGTTAGAGAAGAATCTTTACGAAGGAATGTTCAATTTATTTACGGCTAGAGCAAGGATCCTGGTGAGAATTATCCTTTGTCATACTTTTGCTTTCTAAGATTGTTAGAGTTTTGTTTCTTTCTGTTGGATGGATTGTAGCTTCCAATATTAAAGGAATCCGTATTTCTATTGAGCAAGTCTAAGTTTTCATATTTACGCATTCAAGTCATCACTTCCATATGTTATAGATTACAGGGTGAACAAAATTGAAGAAATGCCTCCTGCCGAAAAGGGTTGAGAAGACATCCTACCACGCGAAAAAAGTATGAATGTCCGAAAGGGGTAGAGACCGATGAAGAATTCAACCGGAACGAGTAGAAGGGGGTTGGAGGATAATTTTTCCTTCACGATTCACGAATAGAAATTAGAATGCATCAAAACTTCAAAATACTGGAAAACCTCCTATCCCTCTCTTTAAACTGCCCAAGGCTTCATCAATCATGCATTTCATAGTCTGAACGATGCAGTAGTAACTAAATATCTCATTGTCATCCCAGTACATATTACTCAACTAATTAATCCTTCAAAGTGCTTACACAAAGCAAAGACTGACGGCAGAATCATCGCAACACATTTCACCTTTGTTCAAAAATTGAAGCAATGGTTACGCTTGTAATGAAATTCAGAAGTAATCAGGATACATCGTGTGATCGTCATCCTAATCCACAGCATACAAAAGCCAAAAAGATGACAAGCTCCAGTGATCTAAGTATGGTATCATTCCATTGAAAAAACGAGAACTTTCCGATGCAGTCAAAGCAAAGCCACTCCTACTACAGAAACTGAAGAGAAACATCAAGGCTTCTGCTTTCTGTTGGTATCATAAAGCACACAAACATCTGCTGCCGTCTTCAACTGAAATCAAAAGAAATCCACAAAATTCCTCATATGCTACAGGGAAGCAACGATAACAAGTACTTACTAATTACGAGCCTGGATAATAGTTAGCACTAATCTCTTAAGAGTTTGAATGCTCATTTTCAAAAACAATGTGTTTTATTTTTACAGAAATACCAAACAACAACAGCGGCCATATTGACACAGCTAGAGAATTAATGTGAACCACATGTTTCTGTTCCAATAAAAAAAAAACCTAAATTAATTGAAGAAGACTTAAAATTGTGGATTAATAGCAGGCAGAGTGGAAACCAAAATTCTGCTACTTAAGCGCTAAACAAGACTATAGTTAGTAGCCACTATCCTTATTTTCAATTAGTAAAGAATATTGATGACAATTTCATGTGAAATTTCTTGCTTCTGAAGCATCAATAGGCATGCATCTGTAGTGAAATAATAAAGGCATTAGTTGCTACCTGTATCATATTTACAGTTTGTTTGATTCCCCACCCAAACAAACTTAAGGCCAAAACTGCAGAGATAGGTGAAATCTCCTTCAGTGCAGCCACTAGAACCTGAAAAAAGTAAAAAATTAGGAACTAGGATAACCAATGGAAATGCACCTTATAGGCTCAAAGAAAAGTATAACCGTAATGTAACAAGGTCTTACTTCCATCAAATTTTCAGTTTCATTTTCTGCCAGTAGAAACAAGGTAATATAGAGAACCTGCAGAATCAATCGGCGTTAAATGAAGAGAACAACAGTAGTTCTATTCTTAATTTTGATGAGAAGACAGACAGACAGTCAAAGCTAGTTACCTCACAAGCCACACAACAATAAGCCATAAACATCCGGTTTCCATAGTAAGCCCTGAAAAGCCAGCTGGTGCTGTCCTTAACATCTTTATGGCTAGTTTTGCCTAACAAGAAGGTGCTGCAAATTACACGTATTAAATTATCAATTATTTACAATCTATGAAACAGAAAGAATAAGCAAGAAACAGCGGGACAAAGCTAATAAATGACTTTACGGCACTTGCTAAAATCTATTGGAGAGTGTGTTAGTGGGTCAGATATTCCAAATGTCAATTTTAAAGAGATGGATCCCATAGAGAAGGATGCTAGTAACTAGGTTATAGGTAGAAAATAAACATCCGCGGGCAAGCACCCATTTACACTATCTCTAACAATGAAATGACCATATTTATCCAGGAAGAATAAACTCTATGAAAACAGAATACTCGTGTCCCACAAAGGAAAAGGTTACCTGTACATCTGCATCCAGTGGCTACCAATATCTAGAGCAAGCAACGACAAGAAAACCAAGCTAGGCCTGTACACTTGTGACAGGATCACTAAGAGACATGCAGTGCTAATCCTGGAAAAACAATATGTTAATTCAATCAGCTATATATGCATAACTAATAAGCTAAAACTTAATGAGTACAGGGGGAAAAAAAAGAGTAAATATAATAAATTACCTGTCAGTTACCATGTCCAAAACAGCTCCAAATGTAGAAACTGAACAATAGAAAGATGAATTAGGTCCTCTAGCATAGGATTTTATTTAAGGAACAACAAAGAGCAGCAGGTAACAAATGGGCAATCATGTCCGAAAATGTGAGTAATAATACGAGTAACACCAAACAAGCAAAAATAAGAAATTGCAATTTTTTGCTGCAAATACTTTTAAGCCCACATAAGAGATTCCCGCAAACCTGGTAAAAAAAAGATTAATCAACCTAGGTAAAAATGCATGCAAATTCCGTTGTTGCATCTATTCCTTTCAAGAAAGGCATCAGCAATCATGCTACTGAATTTGAAAGAGATCATTGTAAAAAGAGGGAAAAGACAAAAGGGTGGCTTGAGAAAGTAACAAAATAAAACAGAATGACCTTGACCCCACTATCAACATATGCAGGTAACAACAAACATTATCAGCAGAACATCTACTACATTGAGTTTGTCAATAGAAACATACTGTATCTACTAAAAAAACATACATCACAAATGAAGTTCGTTATACAAGGCTAAAAAGAACAAGAAAAACCCAAAGCAACCTTGATTAAATTTGCGGGCACACCAGCCATCAATGCCATCACAAACAAAGCTGAAAAACAAGAAAATGCGAACTTGGTTACACCCCTGCAAGTAGCAGCACACTTATGTAAAAGAAGATCAAAGACGAAACAAGATTTTATAGAATGCTAACTCCTGACCTAATGAAATACAGAGCGCAGAAAATCCATTTGTTGGAGAAGCATATTGCAAAGGCAAAGCAATTCATGAGAACCCTTGTGTACCCTGCATTCTCAAGATATGACATTCACGTATCTATCCTACAACAGCAGAAAATTGAACTCAGAAGGAAATTGAAAAAACAAAAACCCACCAATGAGATTGGGAATGTAAAGGTAGACAGACAATCTGCTGGGTTTTGGTCTTGGCTTGGCCATTGGATCTTCTCCTACGTCAGTTCACAACTGCAACACATTATAACCAGGCGATTAATTCCTTTCAAACCAAAAACTTGAACAAGCACTAAATTCCGAAAAACAGATACCAAATGCAAAATGCCAGGTCTATGAAGCATTTTCGCAAGCACCTACTGCGCCAAAGAAGAAAACGCAGGAAACGAAACACCTCTCAATAATCAAATACCCATCTCAATGCATACAAAAGAGAATGACTCTCGATACTACACCCAAATCTAGCTCGAGAGAGTTACAAATTCTGATTTCAATCAAGAATCAACAACAGGAACAGCATGGGTAAATAGAATAAAAATGGCAAGAACACTGGATTCACCAGACAAAGCGCGGAGATGATGGATGATGAGATGAAGCGTCACAGAGCAGAGAAAAGAAGCCAGAACCACTTGGCTGGCCACGGGAGCAAACGATTCCTCCTTCTTTCCTCACTGGCCTGGTCGCAGTTGCACCGCTGTATTCCTTTCTTCGAAATTATTCTAATAGAATTAGTAACTTTTATTTTAAAAATTACGTTCTTGATTTTTTAAAATAAGAAAGAGTGATTGATCGGCAAGGAATATATGCAATTAAGTTTTTTTCTCTTTTGTTGTCCTACTTGCCCTTCAATCTTTTATGTTATTACAGTTCTACCATTCATTATCGATCAGTCAAATTACAATATTAGAACCCTTTCCTATTATGGTATGATTTATAGTTTTAGTTTTAACCAAAAATAAATAAAAAATTATAGTTTTAGAACTTGAAAAAAAAAATGAAAAATCTTATCTGCTGCTTTTTTTCTGATATTTTGCAATTATCTATCGAACTATAATGCTTACTTCTTTTATATTTTTTAGAGTCATATTTTTTTAGATATAATTATGTTCGAACGAAATTAATATTATTGTTAGTTTCTTTGAGTAACATCACACATGTTCTTTAACTCATGGTAATAGTACCTTTTCTAATAATAATAACAATACATTTTAAATGCAAGCTTAAATCTAAGGACTTGTTTTGTATAGTCTTATGTTTTTGGTTTTGATAACAAACACAACCTTATAAATGCATTAATATTTGGAGTGACGTTTGCTCTTAACGAGTACGAATATGATTAGAGAACTTCAAACTGAGACCACCTATCCTCTATCCGAATAGCATCCGACTATTTTGAATTAGTCGGATTTTTTTTGGAGAAATTTGAATTTCTTTATTTTTTAGAATTATTTTTTATTTTAAAAAGGACAAATTTTATTAATTTTAGGTACTTTTTTAAAATCCTTGACTTCATGCAACCTAATAAGTCATCCCAACAATACTAGGATGAAATAGCTAGATAAAAAAAGAAAATGGAGGTAAAAGTAAGAGAGATTAAATTCAAAACTTATTCGAATATTTAAAATTTTGGATAATATTAGATTGGATTTTGAAATTATCTATTTTTCAACCCTATCCGAATTCCATTCGACATAATTAACAAGTTTTGAGCAAGATGCATTTTCATTGGAGATACTTCTCCTTAAATAAGAAGATAATGTACAACCTAAATTAGGCAACAATTTACAGCTAATGTAAATCCCTATTCTAGGTAATATATATACAAATGCATGGTAAGAAGAATAACTAAATTGAAGCTGCAAATCTTGCAATCAATTCCTGAATTAGTGCCACAAAATGTTCCCAGTAATACCCCCCCTCAAATTGATATGGGATGGTTGTGAAACATCAATTTGGCAACCATAAACTGATGACGATGTCTGGAAAGAGCCTTCGTAAATACGTCAGTTGTTTGAATTGCAGTGTTGATATGAGGAAGGGAAATCACGCGATCATCATAGACATCTCGTATAGAATGGCAATCCACTTCAATGTGTTTCGTACGTTCATGAAATACTGGATTTGCGACAATTTGGATGACACTAGTGTTGTCGGCATGAAGAGGAGTAGGCTCAGTTTGAGGAAAGCCAAGCTCACCCAATAACCCCCGAAGCCAAACAATTTCTGAACATGCTGAGGACATAGCACAATATTCAGACTTAGTTGAAGATTTAGATACTCGATCTTGCTTCTTGCTTTTCCATGATACAAGAGAGTCACCAAGAAACATACACCATATGGTAATAGAACGACGAGTATCAGAGCAACCAGCCCAATCCGCGTCACTGTATGCAACTAAACGTAGAGGAGTATCCACGGAAAAGAAAAGACCTCGATTAGAAGTTCCTTGCAAATATCTAATAATACGACAAACAGCAGCTAGATGGATGTGTGTAGGTGATTGCATAAATTGGCTAACTTGTTGAATAGCAAAGGAAATATCTAGCCGAGTAATCGTCAAATAATTGAGGCTCCCCACTAAGCGGCGATACAGAGATGGATCAGAAAGAATATCACCATCATCCCGACGAAATTTGACATTTACCTCTAAAGGAGTGTCAACCGAGCGACCATCTTGTAGACCAGCCAAAGAGATAAGATCCTGAGTATATTTATGTTGGTGTAAGAAGACACCAGCAGCAGTTGAATGTACTTCAAGGCCTAGAAAATATTGCAAAGGACCTAAGTCCTTCATATGAAAGGACTGATGAAGATGCTTTTGAAGTTGTGAAATCAAAGTGGAGTCAGTACCCGTAATGACAATATCATCCACATAAATCAAGAGTAAGACTATGTCTTTCGTAGTTTTGCAAAGAAACAGAGAGGAATCATACCGACTCTGGACAAAGGAGAAGCTAAGGAGTGTAGATCTAAACTTGTCAAACCAGGCACGTGGTGCTTGTTTCAAGCCATAGAGTGATCGTTTGAGCTTACAAACATTCGCCGATGGTGTAGAAAAGAATCCAGATGGTGGAGTCATATAGATTTCTTCCTTAAGGTCCCCTTGTAAAAAGGCATTCTTAACATCCATTTGTCGCAATGGCCAACCTTGAGAGGCTGCAATAGCAAGGATAAGTCGCACAGTAGTCATCTTTGCAACTGGGGCGAATGTTTCTTCATAGTCAACCCCATACTCTTGTCGATTATCGAGTGCCACCAACCTGGCCTTATATCTGTCAATAGACCCGTCAGCGCGAAGTTTGATGGAATATACCCATTTACACCCAATGGGTTTGACCTCTGTAGGACATGGAACAATATCCCTAGTATGATTCTCCTGAAGAGCTTGAAGCTCTTCTTGCATGGCTTTCGTCCAGCATGCATGTTTAGCTGCTTGAGAATAACAAGTAGGTACAACAGTGTTAGCTAAAATGGCAGAAAAATCATACCATTTTGGAGGATGAGTGGTACGGAGTGACCGTCGAAGAGCCATTAGAGAAGACACCGGATCAGGGTCAGGAAAGATTTACGGAGAAGGTCGTCGTCGTCGATAAACAAGGTCGGGTTGAAAGTGCTCAATGAGTGATGACGTATCATGGCTTTCATCAAAGGTAGGAATACTCACACTATCAAGATGAGAGACGTGTTGCTGGAAAAAATACTCGGTTTCAAAGAAGATCACATTTCTAGAGATACGCATGCGCTGAGCAGCAACATCATAGCACAAATATCCTTTCTGAGTAGTACTATAACCCATAAAAGCACATGTTACTGATTGTGCCATAAGTTTGTGGCGCTAGCACAAATATCCTTTCTAAGTAGTACTATAACCCATAAAAGCACATGTTACTGATTGTGCATGCGAGATAACAGGAGCAATACCCCAAACATCAGAATGTATAATCTCAAAACATGTATTAGCATGATGTCCAGATGAAGGAAAAGGTAGCGTTTTACTTTTTCCCAACTTACAAGTAGAACAATAAAAATTGAAATTGTGATATTTGTTACCAAGAACCCCACGATTCATGAGAGTAGACAAAATGACATTATTCGGATGACCCAAGCGTTTATGTCAAATAACGGCCTTATTTTCAACAATAAGAGAAGCGAAAGACAGAGTTCTAGGAATAGAAAATTACAACGGAAAATTTCTGCCATTCGCGATCACCTTCCCCGACACCTGATCCTGCACAAGACATCCATTCCGAGAAAAATGCACATCACAGTGATTATCCACCAGTTGACCAATAGAAATAAGGCTAGTAGACAAGCCGGGAGAAACAAATACATGACGAAAAGAAGGCGTGATATCACCAATGACTGTAATGGGAAGATTACTGTCGTTGGCAATTTCAATATTTTGTGTACCAGTATACTCCCTTATATTATGTAATAAAGTAGGTGATCCAGTCATATGATTGGATGCGCCAGAATCAACAATCCAAGGAAAAGGAATAGACTTACTGTGACCTTGAAGTCCAAGAGCAGAGAATGCAGTGAGAATCATTTGTTGTACCATTTCTGGGGTAAGAGGGGTTTGATTGGCTTGTATGGCCGCCGCAGTCCCATCATTAATAGTAGAAGAGGAAACAACTGCTTGAAAGGCTTGGGTTTTCCGATGTTCTGGCCGTGTAGGACACTCCTTGATGATATGCCCTTGTTGTTTGCAGTAGTTACAGAATTTCTTACTACAATTCTGTGCGATATGGCCAAACTCCTTGCAATTATAGCATTGTGATTGTCCCTTCGCTCGATTCCTTCCTTGAGCAGCATAAGCAAGAGTGACCAAATCAGCGGTTTCTTTAGGTCCACTTAGAATAGCTTGGGTAGCCATCCTTTGTTCTTCACGCAATAATTCACCAACACATATGTCTAGGGAGGGAACCGGATTTCTGTTCAACAATCCAACCCGTGCAGTTTCAAATTCCGGTCTCAATTTCATCAAAAACTTATCCCGCTTACTTTCTTCATGAATCTCCCGAAGACCTCCCAACGTCGCGGGAGAGACCTTAGAACAGATAATACCAGAATATTCGCTCCATAGGTTAATGAATTCAGAATAATATTGCTCAATGGAAAGATTACTTTGACTGAACTGACTAATTTCGAGCTCAAGTTGAAAACGTCGCGCAACATTTTCCTGGTGGTAGATGCATCTCAGGTAATCCCACATTTGTTTCGTTGTGCTAAAAAAACACAGATTGTTAACTATACGTGGTTCAATGGACGCTAAGATCCAAGAAATGATGCAAGCATCATTGGTTTCCCATTGGGAAAGTGTCGTAGCGTCTGTAGGTGCTAAAGAACTACCGTCGATGTGCTTCCAGAGTGTCTTCCCTTTCAAAAATATTCTGAACTGAAACTCCCAGGCAGAGTAATTCTTGCCTGTAAGCCTAATGGAAAATGTCTTGGAGGATTTGCCGAAAAAAATTTCAGCAGACATCCTAAACCAAAAAAATCACAAAACTAAAATGTTGATAATAAATCAACCCGAAACGAGGAAGAGCCAAGAAAAGAAACCAGCCCAGAGAAGAGAGTCAGCAAGGGATTGCTGGCTCCGCTACCATAACAAGTTTTAAGCAAGATGCCTTTTCATTGGAGATACTTCTCCTTAAATAAAAAGATAATGTACAACCTAAATTAGGCAACAATTTACACCTAATGTAAATCCCTATTCTAGGTAATATATATACAAATACATGGTAAGAAGAATAACTAAATTGAAGCCGCAAATCTTACAATCAATTTCTGAATTAGTGCCATAGAATGTTCCCAGTAATAATAATTCGAATCGCATACGTTAGTTCGGACCGGATGGTAAAAAGATCTCCTTATCAAAATACAAACTGAAAGGTGGACCATGGATCAATCTGTTCCAAAATCCTAAACAATAAGCTGCTACAAACTAAGTGCCTGTTTGGGATTCAAAGTTGGGTACCAAACCAACTTTTCCCACAGGTAAATGAAATTATTGGTGTTTGTTAACACCCCTTTCCACCATTACACGCTGGGATTCTCAAGAATCCCAGTGCAAGGCAAGGCCAATTTGGCCTTGCCTCCGCTGGAGCATTTTGCTCCAGCAGCCACTGGTATGGGACCAGTGGCTCCCTTTCCCTTTTTTTTTTTCATCTTATTTTGATTTTTTTAGTTTATATAACCAACAAAATAAATTAAAAACTACTACAATAAAATCTTTACATCAAGATAAATAATTCTAGATCCATTTTTCCTATTTTTATTAATTTTTTAAAAATGGGTTTTATACCCTTTATGGTCATTTTACATCCAAACCATAGTTTTGAAAAACTGTTTTACCAAACACCTCATGTATCTCACACTCTATTTCCCAGAAGTTATTTTCCCACACAACTTTTCGCACAAAACTTTTCCCCACAGAACCGGAACGCCAAACAGACCCTAACACGCCAGCGCAAAGTCATTGAGAGCTTGAATACTGTAGGTTACGAGTTGGGCCTTAGCCCAAACCTCATCACACCTCTAGATTTTTTTTTTCTTTCTTCTCGTGACTTATTAGCGATTACTCCCTCTGTCTTATTTTAATTGACTTTTTGAAACAGTAATAAAACGTAAAATAAACATTAAAAAATCAAATAATATATAAAGTAACAAAAAGTAGCAAAGCGTCGAGTAAAAAAAGACGAAGGGATTAATACTTACTTACTCCGAAACTGCAAATGCAATAACGGAACGCCTTTTGATAAACTTGCTGACTTATTTTTTCTATTCAAGTTCTTTTTTGAATTTCTTGTTCCAGAAGGACCACAACCCCACAACTGTAAAGTGCATTGTCCTTATCCACAGATCAGAAATTTAGTTACCAACTGCAATTAGTCAAGTTCAGATTTGATTACTCAGTTCAAAAATTAAATTTTCTAAGAAATCGTTTTTTTAAAGTTATTATTCACTTCCGTATGCGTGTCGTCCATGTCCAAAGTGGTTGCTCCTCCTCCTGCTGTTTCCAAGATGAACAGTCAACGTCCACGTCACACCAACCAACTCCCCCAGATTCCCGTTCTCTCCAAAATCATCATTTTCGTTGGAAAATAAAAATATTGTTTTATATTTCTTTATACGATTAAAACTAAAAAGTAACATTGGCAGTGGAAAAAGAAAATAAGAGCAATGGGCTTGGGTTTCTTTCTTTCTTTTTCGTTTCTTAACCCAATCAAAGACGTGTAGGGCCCACCTGTAAGAGCAGTGGCACACGTTGGATCAGACGGATCAGAATTAAACAATTTATTTATTTATTTTTGGAAAAAGAAAAGAAAAGAAAATGATGGGAGGAGGAGCACGGTCCACACTCCACACAGCCTACCATAAAAGCGTAACTGTACGGCCATTCGTATCAGGCGGGAAAAATGGGGAGGACCGGGCCCACAGTACGAGGACACTTCCACCCCCTAATTACTAATTTGCCCCCACTACACCAAAGTGTCCTCCTCCATCTCTTTTTTTATAACCTTGTTTGGTGATTACTGATTAATACTCCCTCCGGTTCCTAATAAACGTCATTTTAGAATTTATTTTTACTGTTCCGGACCGGAACAGTCACTATTTGAAACAATTTTGTTCCTAATTTTTTCTCGGTTCGAAAAAAAGTACGAAATTTTTTAGAGTCAAATAGTGAGTCATCCGGCCTTTTTAATATGCGTTCCTACTGAATATTGAGATGTGAAGAAGTTATTTAATTAGAACCAGAAAGAGTACCTCATTAAAATAGATAGTTAGTGTTCAACTGGATATGTATCGCTTAACATGCTGATTTGGTGCGAATATATCTAAATTAAATTTTAAAAAAAGACTGTTAAAGTGGAGAAATTTGGTAACGGGGACTCAATTGTCTAGAAGATGGAACCAACAACTACCACCAAGATTGTTCTTATATGCACTCCAATGCTGTGTGGTCATCAAGATGGAGATGGAGGGATTGCATCAAAAACAGGGGTTGAAGATATGATTTTTAATTTGTATGCCATGGATAAACAATTGAAAAGATGGGGATAATATCATAATAGGATAATCAACAATGTCTTCAATCTCCATCATCCTAACCCAATTTTCAGAATATTGGCATAAAATCCCATTATAAAACATGGTAGACTAGACTCACTCCTAGTCTAGAAAAAAAGAATATAGTCACCTTTTTTTTCTTCATCTTTCTCTGATGAAATGAATCTGACATTGCTTTCAATTTTCTCTTGTCACTGTTCAATCAATGCCAAGAAAGGAAAGGAAACTCTGTAGTGGTATGAGTAATCAAATCAAATGTAATAAATCCAAAAAAGGAAAAAAGCAATCAACCCATGAAAGGGAAAAAAAGATGCTCTCATCTCATGTCCTGTAAATTCTGTCCAAAACCTCTGTTTGATTTCCTTGCTTTGTTCTAAAGTACAGTTTATATAAACAGAGAAGATCCTAAAGAAGAAAAAAACACCTATTATTATTGCCAATATCAATAGACACTAATAATGCTTGCTGCGTGCATCGAATTGGGTTCTTGATTTTCTTTTCCCTTTCACTTTTCCCGGAAAATTTGAAGGATTCTTTTCTCTTTTCTCTTTTCTTGGCCTAGAAAACCTAAACCATGATTATGGCCTCAATACTAGCCTTCTTTCCCGTTTGACACACTGGGCAAGAATCAAGAAAAGCCTCACAGTCTTTACATGAACAAAGGTGCCTACAAGGAAGAAACAAAACACACGAATTCCTAGAACGACACCGTTTGCACGGCATCATCATCGTCTTCTTCTTCTCTTCCACATCATGATCAAACTCTGTTCCTCCAACTTCACAGCAAGACTCTGCATCATCCCCACCACCATTGTTGTAATTATTAGAGCAACCTGTCGCATTTTCTTTCAATTGCTCTATGGTATTGTTGAGAGAGACAACCATTGCTTCGTTTTCTTGCGCAACTCTCTGCCATGCCTCGCTCTCCACTTCCAATCTCTTCAAGAAATTTTCAAGCTCGTTTCTCCTTTTAGCCGCAACTGCGATCTGTTCATCTTTCTGCCTAAACAAAGGCATTGCCTTCGATTCTATTCTCTTCAACAATAGCACCGTCTGTTGCCTCCTCTGCTCTTGCAACAACAACCTAAATCTCTCATTCTGTTGCAGAATCCAAACATTCAAAATCTAAAATCTAAAATGCCAGCAAAAAGAAAAAGAAGGAAATATGGGTTTTGATTAAAAATTGAGGGGACAAACCTGTAATCTGATATAATGATCAATTTCTTGTCTCTGTTTCTGATCTTGAGAAGAACCCATTGATTGGTATTGACTGTCACTGCTGATGTAATTGTTGTTGCTCTGCTTCAAAGGATTGTCTAAACAGAGGTTTTGATTTCTGGGTTGGGAGTTTTGTAACTGTTGATTTTGCAGTTGGATTTGTTGCTGTTGTTGAGGATTGAAATAGAAATGGTTGAACCCATTTCCAGCACCACAACCAGAACTGTCCATTAACATCAAATCCTGCGACACCCACGATGGAAACTGCGCTTCTATTGCCATAATCTTGTACCAATAATCCTCCTTAATTTCTCCTAACGCCACGAGATTAATAAAAATCCAGACCAACAACGCTCGATCGCCAAAAACCAAACTGTAACCTTAATTTCACTTGTAAAACAATAATCCCTGGTTTCTTTTTTTTGTCTGCTTGCTGATAAGGAACATGCAAATTACAGAGAGAAAATGTTGAAGGAGAGGTTTTATATATATAGGAATAGGAGAAGGAGGTGATGTGTATAAAAGGAAAGAAGAGAGTGCATAGGATACTTTTAGCTGTTTATTTATTTAATTTTTATATTACTACTAGAAGCATTAAAGGGAGAGATGTATATGGGACGCGGTAAGCAACGACGCACACATGCATATTTTGTGACTAAACTATCGGGTCAGAGATTTCAGAGGCGTTTGTTTGGTTTTGAATGACAAACAACACAACAGAAAATTAAAAATAATAATAATGATAGGAAAATCCAATTCTATGATTCAACCAATTATGAATGGGTCAGTTCTTATTTTGGTGAGAGAGAGAGAGATTTGTCAGTTCAGTCACTTAGAAAGCATGAAGAATAGGATTACATTTTCCACCAAAAATTGTTTGTTATGATTTGTATGATCGATTTAAGAGTAATAATCACAAACCTGAAAAATAGAACATATATTTAGAAAAGATTTTTTTCCCGATAAAGCTCTACACATTATCTAACGATTTGAAACTTGCATGCCAAGTCTAGAGAACTTATTATCCCATTCAACAAGGACAGATTCGATCCAATTGGATAAAGTTAAACGGATCTAATTATGAAAAAAAAGAGATTATTATATTAAGTACAATTACTTAGACAAATTAGCCAAGGCCCAACTACCCAATTTGGACGGTTCCCATGGATCCTCATTTCTCACCCAAATCACGGAAACTTGTCCAACTCAGTTAAAAATTCAGAGTTTCTAACGTCCAAAAAGAAAAAGAAAGGAAATCGTTAGCCACATTTCCCATGTCACTTCCTCATCGACTTCTCAAAGTCACATTCTTTTGAAAAAGGGCATTATTATCATCCATTCTTTTTCAAAATACAAAATCCGTTTGCACTTGGGCCGGAGCTGGGCCACAGACGGTGATATGAAATTAACACAAAGCATGGATTGTGTGCTTGTTGTGGACCCGTGTGCTACCCAACTACTGAGTTTATGATTTCCTTCCATGCCAATGCCCAACCATTGCCGGAGCGGGAGCTACTTTTATTAGATACATTATGTGTATTAACATTTATCGATCTCCTTCCATTAATTGAATTAGGTTTGTTGAGATTAAATTTGTATTGATTTACAATAAAATAATTTATTTTTAGATACGTTGAAATGCACAACCATTCAACGTTGCTAGTAGAATTGATCGAATTAAATCCCATTAGACTATTAAAATTTGCACCAATTTCGAAAAGAATAATGTTTTTAACCAAATGTGGCACGCATACACAACATGAATAATCTATAAGTACCTCATGCATTGGGTGTCCTTTATCTAGGGCAACCAACGGTGCAAGCCATGTGACTTGCCAAAGAATAGATCAAATCAAACTTCCTCCAAGTCCAACAGAACTTTTGGGCACTCTCCTTAATTCCTCTAACTTTCTTTATCTGTTCTTTCACTTTCATTGACTGGGATTATTATTAATACAGTATTGTCAAAGAAGGATGGTGATATTATGCCAAAAAAGAGAGAAAGAAAGACGATAGAAATTAAAAAGGTAAGGTGGTGGTGGTGCAAGAATCCAAAAGCCATTCTCGTATTTGGTGCAAAGGTCTTGCTGCTGCTGCTGTAACTTCTCAACTACTACTACTCTTGTTTTCTTGCTTTTGGCAAAGTGATATGGGACCCTTGTGCTTCATACTCATAACACTTAGCTCTCGCTAGGGTCCGAGGCCAACCACACTTTCAAAGTTTTTTTCTTCTTCTAATTAATGTTTGTAGTGGGATTCAAACAAGAAAACGTGTACAAATAAATCTCCCCTTTGTATGTTCGTGATAGTAATCATGCATTTGCTTTCTCATACTTGAGGAAAAAACATGGGAATCATCTTGCTCAATTAGTGGACTTAGAGGAACTTTCTTTGGCACAACTTTAAAAAGTAAAGCATCATTGTTCCATAACGTTTTAGGTAACTTCTCACGTACCTTGGCTTGGTAGTTCGAGAAATAATTCGTTTTATATTTTTTCTAAGTGAACGAACTTGTTATTATATACACGAGTATATCTAATAATTTATCTGACAAAAATAAATAAAAACTTATAATTGACATGATTAAATTTAGGAGTGTTAGTGTTTATTTTTATGTTTTTTTTAAAACAATCAGGTATCTGATCATTATATTAACTGTCGATTATAATAAAATTTCGAGTTCGAATCTATTTATTTACGTGTTTATCTACTTCAATAAAAGAAAACTAAAATGTAGAAGGACAACATTAATCTTCAAGACTCCAACGACTAATATGCAATGAAAGTTGTACAACTAGTACTAACTTTTAAGTGATGTGTCTGTTGGACATGCTTAGTGGGAGGGGCGTGCTTTATAACCCACGATTGAGCAAAAATATTCAACTTAATTACATTAATTACCAATATGTTTTGGGGATGCCAACTTAAAAATAAAAATTGGTAATGTGGAACACGACTTCCAACCTGACCCGATCTGATCCAACCCATTTAATTTATTAACTTATTCATAGCGTTTGGTTAATTGATGAAAATAACCCGATCCTTAGACTCCTCAAGTCTTCGTACGGACTTTTTGATTTCCGTCTTTGGTGGATCATCATTTCAAGTTTTCAACACCCCATATTGGACAGTACACGACACTCCATTTATTTTATTTAATGGTGAATATTGGGTGACATATTTATGTTTTTGTCATTAAATTAATGCGATTATTATACTGGTTGTTCTGAAAAGAAAAAGAAAATATAAACCACGGTAAATAATTATCGACTGTTTTTAGTTGTCGTTTTTTTAAAAAAAATTAGGAATCGAGGCAATTATTAGTAGTTCATTTTCAGCCAACCAAATTGTATTATTTTTTCTTCCAAAAAATGGCTGTTATTTTTAAAAAAAATCGATCAACCAAATCGCAACATTTTTTGTTAATTATCTTGAAAATTGAAAATGGACAACTAATTCGCCCATTTTATTTACTCTAAAAACGACAACTAAAAAAACTATAAAAAAATATAAGTATCGAATCAATGATATTTTATTTCGTTTGCCTGAGTATCATGCATAAAACATAAATTAAGGGGACTTAAACTTGAAGCAATGGATTATTTTACTTACCATCATAGAGTAACATAATTTATTTATTTAAAACCAATAAAAGTAGGTACATTTTTCTTAAAGCTAATATTATAACGTAGCTAGCTATCTACCATATGTTATGTTTGCGGTTATTTATATTTTATGCAAGGTCGACAAAGTGGGCAATAATAATTAAGTCCACAGAATAAGAAAGCGATCACTTGATATGTACAATTATCCCATCTTTAATAAAGTTAATTAGTCGTGCTTAATTAATTGATTAACACTATAGTTCTAAATCTAATTATCATGCTTTTCCCACTTGGCTTTTCCTGTCTATAAGCAAGAAAACATAGATAGATTTACATATTAAACTTTTAATGAAAGATCTGACCTGACCTTGTAATGGGCTTAAAAAAAAATTCGCTACAATATATGACTTAACTGTAGCATGGGTTCGGCTATTTTTGGACCACGTGGACCTGTCCCCGGCTACTGCTGAGCAGAGTGGTGTTGGTCATACTACCCGGTTACTGCTGAGTAATTTATTAATCATTCTCGTATTACATGACTCACATTTTACACTTTATTTATAACCATAAGTGAGATCCAATTATATGCATATAATTAAAGTGGTGTTGGTAAATTTAGTATACTGAACAATAAATATGAAGGGAGTTGTTAATTCGAGAATACTTAATAATTTTGCGTCCAATGAGCAAAAATGGGCCATAGAGTTGTTGTAGATATGGTCCAATCCTTAATTTGGTTCGCAAGAAGCAGGTTGGTTTGTTGGGTTGTGTTGTGCTGTCCCCAGTTGGACAGCAGTGGTATAGTTCTTGGACCGACATGACTTTGAAATCATATTAGTCTGGTAGACCAAACATAGAATACAAGTAGGATGTTACGTATCTATAAAAGGGATTAAAAGATTAGGCCCTGTTTACTTAGAAGAATTCTCCCGAAAAATCCATGTAACTGAATAAAAATAATGATGTTTAAATATTTAAGTTATTCTTTTGTGTTTTTCCTTATAGAAATGCATAGGTGCAATAGATGGTACTCATGTCGCAGCTTGGGCTCCTAGATCCAAACAAAAAATATTTCGGGGTAGAAAATCACTTGTTACTCAAAATATTATGGCGGTGCGTTCGCATGATTTGATATTTACTTTTGTTTATACTGGTTGGGAAGGCACAGCTAATAATTCACGCGTATTTCTTGATGCATTAACAAGACAAGAAAATTAATTTCCTATGCCTCCAACAGGTGAAACATTATTATTGTAATTCATAATAATATTTATTAATTATTTTTTTCCATCTTTTATTGATTGTAGTTATCTTGTGCATATTACTATTATGCTGTTGATGTTGGTTATCCAAATATTCCAGGATTTTTGGTTCCTTATCGTGGCGAAATATATAACCGCAACGATTTTCATGGACGAGGAAGGATCGAGATAAAATATGAATTGTTTAACTATCGACATTCACCTTTGAGAAATGTTATTGAAAGGGCTTTTGGCATACTCAAGGCTAGATTTCTAATCTTAAAGTCTATTCCGAATTACCCTCTTCGGCGTCAAAAATTGATACCTTTAATTTGTTGTGCACTGCACAATTTCATTCAAATGGAAGATAGAGCTGATCGATTATTCACAGAATATGGTATGGAAGGTCTAGAGAACGTTGATGGGGACGAAGTTGGTAAGATGCAAGAAGGTATTCAAGTGAATATGTCTCAACAACAACAAATGAATGTTGTTAGAGAAGATATTGCAAGTCAATTATGGGCTCATCATAATAATCATTAGAATATGAGGAATTAACAAGCCAAATAAAGTATGTTTTTAATGTCATCTTTTTTTATATTTACATAATGAACAATAAGACTATTTTATATGTTTTTTATTTTCATGTAGAAAGATGAATTAGTATATTTATATGTAATGGAATATTAGTAGATTGATGATATATTTTAGATTTTTCAATTATAATAAGTGTCATTTTTTTCCTACAAATATATTTATTAGTTTGTTTTAATCTTTGCAAATAGAAGAAAATAATAACATGATTTTTTCATTAAAAAAATCAAGTTGTTGGAACAAAATTATTTTTGGTTTTGCAATAATTTGAAAATTAGTGCGAAGTAAACACGTTCTCCAGTTTTCAGATAAGGATTTTTTTACAAGTAAACACGTTTTTCAGTTTTTCAGAACAAGAAAATGTTTTCAGTTATTGCGAAGTAAACACGATATCCAATTTCCTGTTTGAAATGAAAAACAACAAATTTTCAAACTGAAAGTTTTTCGAAGTAAACGGGGCTTAGTATTTACAAATCCATGATTTTGTATCATGGGCTGCCTAATTCTTGTTTAATTATAATCCAAATTAGTATATGTTCTGGGCCGGGTAACTAATTTACTTTGGGCCCTGATTAAAATAAATGTTTTGGGCTGGGCCGGCAAACATAAAAATAAGAGTTTGGATTGTTAATTTAATTCTCTCTCAAAAAACGGCATTTTAATTTAAACAAAAAGGTTGGTGTGTATCCCATCAACCCACGTTCACTGTCGATCTCTAGAAGGAAAAAAATAAAAGAGAAGTCAAATCTATTTATTTGGGAAACTCCATAGATACATCATACAAGATTGGATAACTAGTTTTATTTGTATTGATTCAATTGTTTAAATACTTTAACGCCATGTAAATGATGTAACATAACGACTTCCACTAATTTGTAGTCTTGATGTGAGTGAGGTATATACTACAATACTCGTTAATTTTGGAGTGGGAAGGATTCTTGTGTTTTATTTAAAACTAGGAAATGATTTATTTTATTTATAAATTAACAATCATTATCATCGTTATAATATAAAAAATTAAACTCATAATTTATCTCACCTTATGTCTTAATTTGCACCCTCCTCTTATTTTCACCCAAATTACCCAAATTAAATGTTTTTCTACTTAGTTTTCCTAAAATTACAATTTAAAGATGTAAATAAACCACTATTTTACCGTTCTTATCTTATCTCCATATTGTGATGATTAATTCCGCCACCGGAGAAACTTGTAGCTAATGAAACTTGTAAGTTTCGAAAGAGAGATTAGTGCATCATCCGACCTCCTCGATATGCATGAGCGACGTTTAATAAAGACCGGAGAGAGTATAATAACTCGAACTCGTAATTAAATTAAAAATAACATAATTAATAGGTCCCTTACGGACGTAGCTACCTTCCTTTGTCACTCTCTCTTAAGGGGACCCAACGAAATAAACTCAACTCCTTCCTGGCCCAACCTCACCTTACCTATTAGTAAAATCACCGTATATTTGGGCCCGGGCCCGGGCCCACAATCCGATTCCGCAACAATCATCAACAGTTATGGAATCCTTTCAACCATATTTCTAAATCATTCAATCAGAACACGACACGTTGCACGTTAAACATCCCACTTGCCACCTCGAAAGAGCAAGAATCCAACGACCCACGAAAGCCTCCTGCTTATATAAACAGACTCACTCACTCACTTCCTTTACACCATCATTTCACTTTTGAATCCAAAGAAATAAATATCAATTTAATTTAAAGTATTTGGGATATTTCCTATTTCTTGCTATTTAAATATCTATTTTTTTTTTCAGTAGTAAGAAAAGATAACATCTATACTTAGAGACTTAGATCGAAGAAGAAGATGGGCGCTCTCGATCATTTATCTCATCTCTTTGACTGCTCCGGTGGCAGCCACAAGAAACGCAAGCAATTGCAGGTACACATCATCATCTCTCTTCAATCTCCTCTTTCTAATTTCTTTTAGGCTTGTTTAAAAATCACTCACCTCGGGGTCTAGTTCGTAAATAGTTATTTGTTGCGACCACTTTATTTTTAGTTTGTGTGTATGAACTGACAGAAATTAGAGTAGGAGACTAGCTCAGATCTCAGATAAGCAGTGTTGGTTGTTTGTTGCTCGATTAAAGTGATTTTGAAAATTAGCACAAAGTAAGGTTGTTTTTGTCTTTTTATTTTGAAATAGTTAATGAAACGGCACCGTATATGTACTCTAACACCTGCTGTAATATTCTCCGTTGATTTACATGACTTTTTGTTGTTGTGATCAGACGGTGGAGGTTAAAGTTCGGATAGACTGCGAAGGATGCGAGCGGAAAGTGCAGAGGTCGTTGGAAGGGATGAAAGGTGTGAACAAGGTGGACGTGGAGCGGAAAGCAAACAAGGTGACAGTCGTTGGATATGTGGACCCAGCCAAGGTGGTGTCCCGCATAGCCCATCGAACGGGTAAGAAAGCAGAGCTGTGGCCATACGTACCGTATGATATGGTAGCCCACCCTTATGCTCAAGGGACGTATGATAGGAAGGCGCCAGCTGGGTACGTGAGAAATTCTCAGGACCCGCATGCCTCGCAACTCGCACGTGCTAGCTCCATTGAAGTTCGATACACCACCGCTTTTAGCGACGAGAATCCTACCGCTTGTGTTGTTATGTAATCTAGTAAAATGATCGTTTTTTCATAATTAGTTGGGTTTTCAAGAAGACTAAGCATTAAATTTAGTTCGGTTGGTGCATATTATTTTGTTTTGGTTTTGTATTTTTTTTCCCTTAAAATTTTTGGCAACATGATGGGATAAAATAATAAGTAATTCTAAACTGACCCTTACGTAACTCGTAAAAATAATACTCCTTCCGGTTTCTAATAAACATCGTTTTAGGATTTGCTTTTACGTGCCGGAACAGTCACTATTTGAAACAATTTTGCCTCTAATTTTTTCTCGGAAGTACGTTAAGGATTAACGTACGTTCGAAAAAAAGTACGGAATTTTTTGGGGTCAAATAGTGAGTCATCCGGTCTCCTTAATATGTGTTCCCTACTGAATATTGAGATGCGGGGAAGTTATTTATTTAGAACCAGATGGAGTAATATATAATATGCACTAACATTTAGTATCTCCGTTCAAATTGATGAGGGATGAAGTCTTAACTCATGAAAAAAAAAAAAAAACTCTCTTCATATTAATGTTAGCATTAGTATTAAGGTTCTTCTAGCATTTATATCTGTTAAAGTAAACTTATTTTTTTTCTATGTTAAGTCTGACCTCACTTGTAAATTTAAAAAAAAAAACCATTCCTTCCCCTTCACCCACTCACATGATTGTTACTAACATTTAATTTATTATGCCCTTCCCGTAATTAATCACACCTTCCTTTTGGCGGGAAACCAAAACCCTAAAGCCTTAAACCCGCCAAATCAAACCATAGGCAATCAAAATCAAAGAAACAGAGCACCATAACCACCACAGGGAGCACCAACTAGAACATTTTCGTACCAAATGGTGGCCAAACAGGGTCCCCCCGATGAGGTGGTGGTGGAGGAAGAATTCTCCGTGTGGAAGAAGAACACGCCATTTCTCTACGACCTGGTCATTTCTCACGCTCTCGAGTGGCCTTCTCTTACCGTCCAATGGGTCCCACTCGCGGCGCCACTCCCCCACCCCACTGACCCGTCGTCTTTCTCCGTGCACAGGCTCGTTCTTGGAACGCACACCTCCGACGATTTCCCCAATTACCTCATGATAGCTGACGTCCTCATCCCCAACTCCACCTCTGAAGCCAAACCCCATGCCGTTTCTGAGAATTCCATCACCCCTAAGGTTGGTCTGATGAATTCTGGCTTCTGTTTGTTTCTTTTGGGGATTTTGTTTGGTGCTTGTTAAGTGTTCGATGAAATGCCTTTTTTCTGTTTGGGTGGTGCATATCCCCAAGATTAGTGTGATGGATTCTGGTTTCTGTTTGTTTCTTTTGGGGTTTTTGTTTGGTGCTTGTGAACTGTTCGAGGAAATGACTTCTTATGTTTTGTTGTATTTTGCAGGTGGAAATAACTCAGAAGATACGTGTTGACGGAGAGGTGAATAGGGCACGATGCATGCCGCAGAACCCGGTTATTATTGGAGCTATGACAAGCGGTTGTGAGCTTTGCGTCTTTGATTCTACTAAGCAGATAGAGAAGCAGGAAGGTGATGCCGTATGCGATCCTGATTTGAGGTTGGTGGGTCATGACAAGGAAGGATATGGTTTGTCTTGGAGTCCACTTAAGCAAGGATATCTAGTGAGTGGTTCTCATGATAATAAAATCTGTTTGTGGGATGTGTCTGCTGAGGCACAAGATAAGGTGCTCCAGGCACTGTATACTTACAAGGTAAATAGTTCAATTATTTTTGCCAGAAAATCATTCTTTGTTCATAAGCACTGTTTATATACTTTGATCATGAAAGTGTGTTTAATTGGTTGAACTGGGAATGTTTTCTAGGCACATGAAAGTGTTGTTGAAGACGTGTCCTGGCACTTGAAGAATGAGAATTTGTTTGGATCTGTTGGGATGACTGTCACTTAATGATATGGGACGTGCGCACAAATCAAGCACAACATTCTATTAAAGCTCATGAGAAAGAGGCAAGGAGATTTGAATTTATTTTTGGTTAAATTATTCTTCCCATCATTTCGTGAATTCACTTTATTACTTGTGCTTAAACTAAGCCTGTATTATCTTTATCTTTGCTGGAGGATGCTAATTAAGAAGATTTTGATTATATAAAACATGCACATCGATAGGTTTTGGCTTGTATCTAGTGGTGTGTAGATTTCTAAGCTAAACTTACTAAAAGAGGTGATTGACTACACAATGCGGGGAAATGAATTAAGTTTTATTGTAAAGTGTTCTGTTTGGATGCCATATTTATTTCCTAATTGAAGCTGCAAGTAACATCATCTTTTTTAATCACAGGTCAACTATCTGTCTTTTAATCCATATAATGAATGGATTCTTGCTACAGCATCTTTAGACTCTACTGTTGCCCTGTTTGATATGCGCAAGCTGACTTCTTCTTTGCATGTTTTAAGTGGCCACACGTATGTCCTTTGCCTCTACCATGAACTTTATAATGTAAATTTTGTTGGATAATTGCACTGATATAGATTGTCAGATGCCATCGCTCACTATTTTTTTCTACTCAGAGAAGAGGTGTTCCAAGTTGAATGGGATCCTTTTCATGAGACCGTGCTAGCATCTTCTGCTGATGATCGTAGGCTGAATGTTTGGGACCTCAACAGGTACTTCAATCAGAAATTGCTAGAATACCTGTTTTTTATGTCCCCTCATATATTAAGGGGTTCCTTGTACCTTCTTGTATTCTCATTGAATTCCTAGACGGAGTAATTGATGAGATACTTTCTTATCTGTTTGTAATTGCTTGTGTGGCTTAAGTAGTCAACCATGTTGTGTTCAGTTTGAAGCCATATGAACCAAAACTATGTGTTACAAAGATCGAAATTTGCTTGCCTTTATCTGTCCATCAAACACACAGGCTGAAGTCTCTAGTCCTGTCACTATTCTGAGTACTAAACTGGCTGTAGTGCCATAATTACTAAGAATAGAAGTTACAAAATTTTATTCGTCGTATTTTACTGATGTAGCTATATTAGGGTTCACATGTTATGTACTTTCACAAAATCTCTTCATTCTTGTTTGTTTGTTTGGTTCGAGGTTAGGGTTACTTTTATTTCCAGTCTCAAATGAAAACTGCCATGCAATGTGAAAATTTATTAACGAGTACTTGGCTTTCTGTGTTTCCTTCATATACTCAACAAGTCAATTGGCTCGTTGGGTGCACCTGATTAAACATCAACCCCGTACTGAATAGACTAAAATCCATGCATCATAATTTGACACTGAAGTTTTAATGCCTTCAGGATTGGGGAGGAGTAGTTAGAGTTAGATGCCGATGATGGCCCTCCGGAACTCCTTTTCTCTCATGGAGGTCACCAGGCCAAGATATACGATTTCTCATGGAACGAAAATGAACCATGGGTCATTTCAAGCGCTTCTGATGACAACACTCTTCAGGTGTGGCAAATGGCTGAGAGTATTTACCGTGACGACGATGTAGCTGTCGAGCTTCGATGATTCCATCTCAACTGCTTTCCAACTAATCAAAAGTTTAGTTTTCCTCTAGCATTAGGTTGTGGCTTGCATTACTTCCAAGACTGTTGTTAATATTTGTCATGAAAAGTTACTAATGTAATTTCTGCGACTTCCACCTCCATGGCCATCTATAGATTATGATATATTCTCATCTCATGCGTCGTCCTTTCGCGATCAGTGTTTTAGTGCTTGTGTACGCATCACCAGCGACCATTGCATCTTCTCACAGTACTTGTATTTATATTTCTACATCATCGATGACTGTCTTTGAAATTGAATTGAAGAACACAAGAATTATAGGCCTTTTCTTCACAACACATTTCTGGGATAGTAACTTGAAAGGGGAACTTGTATTGATACATAAGAATAAAATAATGTGTTATCAATCACACGAAGCGAGGCACACCTAGTAAATTCTCCCTGAAAAGGTAAACATTAGAGGCATACAAATGCACAAAATGGCCCAACATAAATGTCTTTTACTGCTTAGATAAACAGAGATGCCAAAAAAGAAGGCATCGAAAGCCAATAGTTGAAAATCTTCATCTGTTGATGAGGCTCTGCTGCACCGGCTTCAGAGATAAAATCTCGAGTTTATGCTGTGGCTAAACAAAGGTAATTGTTCTGACTTCTGAGGCAATATGAAGTCATCAACCCTTGTGCAGCAGGAGATCATCTGTGAAGCTTTTCAGCTTGCCGTTTAAGAACGAGCCCCCCCTGACAAATAAGTACATCAAAAAATCACAGTCAGTCAAACGACCAGGCTTTCACTGTACAAATCGTAGAGACAGAAATCAGCGCAAGAGATGCAAGAATAAACAACAAGACAGTTTAATAACTAAAAGTGGACTTGGATTCTTGTCATTCAAAGCTCTGATGTTTGAAATGTTCTTTTAGTACCTAAACTCTGAATTCTGCAAGATAACAACATTTATCTACCCCAAAGGCATGCATGTTGTAGTGCTATAGTATAGATGGTCATTTTACCAGTTATGTGCGACGTATGCTGACAATGCAATGATTTTCAAGCAAAAGATTCCATGGATACATATATTAAAATTATTGCAAACTACTCCCTCCGTCCGGTATTAAGTGGCGATTTCCTACGATTTCTTTGGACACTATTAATTGTCATTTTACCTTTTTGAACAGCAATTTTAATGTAACATGACTAAAATGCCCTCTTAGCCATCACCACCTAAACACCTCAGTCTCACCACACTGCCTTCATTCACTGTCACCACACAGCCTCACCAGTGCCACTGAAACATCACAACCACCACTGCCAAACAAACACCACAGACCCACAACCACCACTGCCAAACAAACATCACAGCCACCACTGCCAAACAAATCCTAATTAATCCCCTGCAAAATCAACTCCAGAGCCACACCCAATTTCAATTAATCCCAAATTAACACCCCTCAATCTCCCTTTCTGCCTCCGCAATCGCCAACTGCCAATACAACCTCACTGCCCAACCAATTAAACACTAGCCGGACCACCACCAGCTAAACCCAAACCTAGCTGAACCACCATTAACACCGCTGTCGTTTCCCACCTCGACCGCCGCAGCCATCACCGTCGCTGATTCCCTCAGACAGTGATGAATGCGCCTGCGTGGGTGGCGATCAATGTGAGAAATATCGATTTCTGGACGGATGCAGCGGAAAGTGGGCGGAGGAGAAGGAAGGAGAGAAGGGAGAGGAAGATGCAGCGTGGATAGATGTGAATGGCATGCTTTGTTAAATGCCATATAACCAGGGGCATTTTAGAAAGGAAACCAATAAAATAAGCAGAAAAAACAAACCCACTCAGGTCTGCCACTGTGCTAAAACGACACACAATACTGGACAGAGGGAGTATCATTTACTAAACTATATGTTTTTACTAAATATAAGGTAGGATGCTGCAACTGCAACTACATGCTGCATGTTAAGTTCAATATCAACAATCATGTATGAAATTCACCCACTCAGCAGAAATCAGTAATTACACAAATTGTCAAGTCCATCATCCTAGTTAACAAATAAGTGATACAAGTTGAGACGCATGAAATTGCCATGTCAATAACTTCAAATGGTGATCAAAATGTTCAGCTGGGATCATGCACAAAAATGTTGAAAAACAACCACAAGTGCCTGGGTGCTCTCATCCATATCAAATAAACAAAGCACATGCTTAACTCTTGGCAAGTTTCTAATTTCAAAATTCCTGAAGCTTGAGAATCATGGAAACAATTGATTTGAGGAAACAAATCGATCAAAGAAATCCAAACCACACCACAAGTTGGATATTGAATAATAGAACTACCCTACATCCATGACTTAAATGGACATGAAAGGCAAGTACTCTAAAGTCTTACCTCTTCTCTTATTTGTGCCAGTGGAATTGCCATCTGAGACTGCAAGCCCACAGCCAGGAAGGTCTTTCACTCCCACATTTTGATTCACCAGACACTGAAGATTCTCAAATCCACAGCCACTAAAATCTTGTCCGTCAATTGCTACACCTTCTCCCCCTTTGCCATCCACTCCTGGAAGGGGGCGATAAACTTGATCATTACACTGCATATTAGTCTTTGATAGGTCTGGACACTGCATACTACAGGGATTCATCATATAAGCACCAGACATGTTTGAATGGGCAAAAATCGGCTTCTGATAAGGGAAAGACCCAATCTCCCCTTCAATCCTGCCTCGAATGTCAACAAGTAAACACTTGAGCCTCGCATTCTCTGCCTCCAATACCGCTTGTCCCTGCAGCTTTTTTAACAACTGTTGGTTCACAGCCCTCAAGTCTTTAACTTCATCCTTCAAAGATGCTTCTCTAGCCTTCTTCTTCTCTCTATACTTCCGGACAGCCTCCTTGTTTCCAGATGGGCGTTTTTTGGACTTCTTTTCTGTAGACTCCGCGGTGTCATCAGTGCCTGCATTATCCTCAGATGGGGCAGAGCCAGACACAATTTTGGTATGCACATGAAAGCATGTGTGAGTGTGAGACAAATCAGGACCAGGCGGGTTGCAGGTGTGTGTGTGAGTACAAGCATGAGTATCGTTGAACGCGAAATCAAACATGTTCAGGCTATCCAAGGAGCAAGTACTTGGCATCTCGCCCATGTTTGGACTCGAAAGGAATGTGTTGGAGAAATCCACCTCACCGTCATCCATTATAGCACCAACTGACAACTTAGCAAAACCCAATGAAGTAGGGAACAAAATTGGGATTTTTACAGGTTACCCAAATGCTAAATTGACTCAATTTTAGCTTTCTTTCATAAATTAAGAACACTCCGGAAAGTAGACGCGCAAGTACTCGAGAGCTGCAAACAGGGTTTTGGAGAAAATGAATCAACAAATTAATAAAAAACCCTAATAACACTATC
Source organism: Viola odorata (assembly GCA_963691705.1). Taxonomy (NCBI): domain Eukaryota; kingdom Viridiplantae; phylum Streptophyta; class Magnoliopsida; order Malpighiales; family Violaceae; genus Viola; species Viola odorata. Next base: position 54,649,970 of record OY829543.1, on the reverse strand, counting down.
AAAAGGAAGCAATTCAATCGCAGAGAGAAAGAAAATGGTTCGGACTGAACATCAATCGCAAACGAAGCTTTAACCATTCAAAATGAACATAACTTCAAATCTGGAAAGCATAAGGCGATGGAATCGAGGTTACATTAGAATAAGAGAACCACAGAGAGTATACAGAGAGAGAGCACATAATCGACACAGAATTAATGAAAATAATAAAAAAAAGAATTAAAATTAAAATCCTAGAAACATAGACTGCGGTGCGGTGGATAGCAGCACTTTGCTAAAGAACAAAAAGCATTAAAACAGTAAAGCGACAGGCTTTTGATAAGATGATAAAGGGATCCAAACAAAGAAGAGTTGGTAGAAAAAAATGGACGTACCAGAGACGACGAGGAAGAGCAGAAACTCTTATGAGTTGTGGTGAGATTCGGCGAAAGAGAGGAGGAGGAGAAAAAGCTCTCCCCTTTTATTACTGTATATGAAAAGCCAAGAGGATCTATTTCAATTCCAATTCCAAATTTCCAACTTCAATTTATAGGAACTTGTTACGTGTCGAAATAATTCTGGCGTCCTGGGCTTTGTAATTGTTGCAGACTTTTCATGGCCGTTCGTTTGATCGGCTTTTTACAATAATGGAGAGGACTTTTGGGTATTTTCAGCAAGGCCCACTAACAGTAGTGATGGTTTTGTTTTTTCTTTTTTCCACACTCGAAATGGTTGAAAAGATTTACAAGAGTTGAAGCCAAAAATAAAAAGGGAAAAATTCTACGTCTATCCTTCAAAAAATAACTTTTATAATAATTAAAATAATACTGTTTTTTATGTATTTATAATCAATTACTCTTAATCGTTTTATCAACTACATTCAATTAATACTAATTTTAATTCTCTAATACATTAAAAATGAAAAAAATGTCATTTTAAAAAAAAATGAAAAATAACCAGGATGCCATTTATTTGAGGATTTACAATAAATTAAATTAAATTAAATTAAATTAATCTTTTTATTAATATTTTTTTATCATTGCAGGTATAAGTTACAACATTCGGTTTTATTTCTAAATTGATTGTTTTATTAATTAATATTACAATATATGAATTGTTTATTTGAACTTGATTTTAGATTTCAAAAACTGCACTTTCAACTTGTGTCGTTACTTACTTGTATTAAAATACCGTTCTAACAACACATTATTAAGATTAGTTAATTTTTTATTAATTAAGCACAATACAAAATCATCATTATCTCATAATAATTAAACAAGAGAAAAAGGGAAAGGAGGTTGATTAAAATGAGTCAAGGGTCTTTACGGAATTGGCGACTGTCTACGGTTGTTGTCCCGGATGGTAGGAGGAACTTATCTTTGTTGGCCTTCTACCTTGATGAGGAGCTTGTCTCCTACATCTCTAGTCGCTGCCCTCCTGCCTAGTTCTCGGGAAAGGATCAGCGCTATTGACGCTTGTCGTCTAGTGGGGATTTCACCATGGCCTCTGCGTATGCCCTTATAGTTGGTAGTGAGGATGGCCCTTCAGATCGTATATGGAACATGCCTTGGAAATGGGTTGGCCCTCAGAGGGTTCGATTGTTCTTATGGTTGGTGTGCCACAAACGTTTGCTGACAAATCAAGAGCGAGTTCGGCGGCACATGAGTGATAACGCCTTGTGTCTAAGTTGCGGGATTGAGGAGGAGTCGGTGGAGCATATTCTTCGAGACTACCCAACATCCAAGTCCTTTTGGGGTCAGTTGGTTACTCTTGTGGTTTGGGACAGGTTTCGTCAAGGGTCTTTACGGGACTGGCTGGTAACCAATCTGAACGAGGGTGGGATGAGCGGTACAGACGCGAATTGGAGCCTCACTTTCGGTCTAGCCTGTTGGTGGTTGTGGAAGTGGCGTGTTGAGCTTGTGTTCAAAGACAATCATGTGTCGGTTGCGACAAGAGTTGCTATTGTCAAAGTTGCGACCAGTGCGACCTTGGCTGCTTCTTCTGTCCGGTTGAGCGATGGAGGCGGATGCATTGACATGTCCATTTCGGTTGGCTGGGTTGCTGCCCAAGATGGTAAAATCACCCTAAATACGGATGGTGCTTGTCGGCAGGCTTTGCAACGATCCGCGGGTGGAGGATGTTTTAGGGATAAAGATGGGCTTTGGCTTGGTGGATTTTCTGTTATATTAGGCCAGTGTTCGGCTCATCGAGCAGAACTTTGGGCCATGCTGCATGGAGTACAGGTGGCTCGGGATTGAGGATGACATAATTTGGAAGTCCAATGTGACAATGCCAGTGTTGTGCATGCGATAAATAGGGACCGCTCTTTCCCGATAGCTAACATGGATTTGGTGCGTCGCATCAAGGATCTTCTTCGCACTACTGGATGTGCTTATCGAGTTATTAATGTTTTTTTGTGAAGCTAATTGTGTAGCGGATGGGCTAGCCACTTTAGTTTTCATGCAGGAGTTGAGGCTTCAGTGGTTTGATGTTGTTCCTTCTCCTATTGTAATATAAGACATTAAGCCTCTCTTTAAAAAAAAAAAAATTGAGTCAAGGAAAAAATGTAATTAGACTTTTACAAAAAGATAAAATTAATAGATTTATAATGTCTGATAATAATTATCAGTTTATTTATATTTTTTGTTTGTTTGTTGTCAATTGTCATCAATACAAGAATTGAAAAAAAATAGTAAAAAAAGAAAGAAAGAGAGTAGAGGACAAATAATAAATTTCACGCAAAAAAGATTGATTATATCTAAAACAAATTCTTTCAATAAAATTTGTGAGGTATTTATTTACAAAAAAAACATAAAGTTCTATGTATTTTTTCACCACCAAATAATATTAAGTAAGGAAAATTATGTGTCACCGCGACAGCTTAATGAGTGAATCGAAGATATTTTATGAAGTTTCTTTCATTAAAACCAGTAGAGAGAGTGAAGTTGAGCGGAAATGATTTTAGAAGAAAACGGTTAGGAATGAATTCATTGAATTCTTGTTCATTGAACAAATTGATTTTTTACGAGGCAATTGGATAAAAATTCCAATTTCTGATTCTCTGCTTTTATATTTATGTTTTTCTTTTTGCTGCTAAATAAATTAACAGCTGCCAATACTGTCTACAATCGATAGAAAGTCAACAATGATAAGAGATTAACTAACATCAAAACGCTCACGTATTTAAAAATGAAAAGCAATTAAAAGAAAACATCAAAACATCTAGTTTTCTTCTTCTTCGATCCCTCTCTTCAGTGACATTATGGTCGTGAAAAAAGAAAAAATTGTAATTAGATTTGTGAGATATTTAAATTGGGAGGGAATTTGGGTGGGGCAATTAGAAATTAGGGGAGAGATTTGTGGAGAAAAATAGGAATTTAAAAGATTATAAGGAAGAATAAGAAAAAGAGTTAAATAAAATTTAAACATCACTGGATGATGTGGCCCAATCAAAAGAAAAATGTAAAACTAACAACGGTTAATGAGATGGGTCTTAAGGAAAAAACTTGGGTAGATCATGATCTACCTACATCATGATCTAGGATGATAACACGTGCCCAAATAGTGCTAGAATACCACTATTTTTGATACTTTTGGACACGTGTCATCATCCTACATCATAATGTAGGTAGATTATGATCTACCCAAGTTTTACTGTGGTTCTTAACACTCCTGGTAACACGTTCTATATAAGACAACAATATCAACCGAACTGACTTTAACTTTTCGAAACAATAATTAGACTATCATTTATAAGTATTGAAAATATTTGGATTATTTGTAATGAAATTTATATAAATATTAAAATAAATAAAAGATGATGTGAAATTAATCTATAAATTGTACAAGTTAAAATATATTACAAGCTAGATTTTCTATAAGACAACAATATACTCCCTCCGGTGTGAATTAAACGTCGTTTTAGGATTTACTTTTACCGTAGCTTTTACTTATATTTTTAGTGTTAAACCTACTGAATATTGGATGCGAGAAAGACGTTTAATTTACAGCAGAGGGAGTAATAAAGAGCTGAAAAAACGACCCAAATCGATCTTAAAAAGAGAAAAAATAGGGAATTACTAGCCGAACCCTATAATTACTATGACCAACCCTGACGGGCAAGCTATGGGCAAAGATCACCCATCTTTACGAGAAAATTACGAAATTGAGCCTCCAAATCCAAAGTACTAATATAATCGTAATTATAGACATTGCATTTGCACCAATCCCCTCACCCTAGTATATCGAGAGAGACTATTAGGAAACTGCTATAAAAGAAGCAAATACTCCCGCGAACCTTTTAATTTGTTGGTTCTTTATTTCCTTTCCTTTTCTTGGCGGGTAAGAAACTGCAATGTCAAGGTGCTTATCGTTCCCGCCCGCCACCAGGGTATGAGGATTTGATAGAATTGTTGATCTTTTCCTTCATGGGTTTCTGTTATCTTGTTGTTTTAATCAAGTGTATCGGTGTTTTTCCCCCGGTGGAATCGACTTTAGTGTCGATGTGCTCTGTATGTGTTTGTCTTAATGTTCGTAAGATTAAGAGTAAGAGATAACAGAAAGACAGAATTGATGTTTTAATTAGACAGATGGTAATTTTTTCTTGTTTCTTGATGTAGAAACTTATCTTCGACCATCTAAAGTTTGGATTTCTCGTTGGATTAGTGTTCCATAAACTTGGTTGCTGCTTTTGTGGATAAAGCTTTAATCTTTCCCTACAATATTCGAGCTCTCTGCTTTCTACATATGTGGGCATTGTTGGTTCTCAAATTCATTATTCATTCGCTTCGATTATTACAGGTTAGGAGAGAAGAGGCAGAGGTCGAGAAGCAAAAGAAGAAAGAAAAGAGGAGGAGGAGGAAAGAGGAGAGATTAGGAAGAAGAGGAACAGTCATCACAGAAGTCACAAGCGTCGCAAGAGCAACAATGGTAACAATGGTCGTAGGCACAGAAGTTGCTGTGACACGAAAAAGGATCTAGAATTGGAGGAGGAAGAATTGGAAGAAGGAGAGATTAGGCAGGAGAGGAATAGTCATCATAGAAGGCACACGCATCACAGGAGCAACAATGGTAGCCACAAAAGTCTTCTTAACATGAAAAAGGATCATGAACCAGAAGGACCAGAGGGTAGCACTGTTACAGCTCCATCAGCTTGTATCAGATAGCATGTATGACTATTGTGACAACAGCAACAATGTCAGGAGGAAAATGTCCTGTTTGTCTCCTGAAAGCTGTCATGAACAAGGTGTGTTACAATTTCTTTCACTCCACTCGAGCTGTTAGATTTCCATTTTCCTGATAATGAATATTATGTTTTCCTGTTGATGCTGCAGGAAGCCTTGTCTGGGCTGGTGTCAGTATACATGACCGTCAGGATGAACCATCATTTCTGTCTAACAAACCAGTTTGCTCTATTACAAAAATGGATCCTGTTCTCCGAGGAAAGTCTGAATTGGCCTGTAGCCAAATTGAAGAGCAGTTCTGTTCTAGTTATTGTAAGGCTAGCCTTATCATGGATCAATTCCTTTGTTCCTTTGCGGAGTCCACTAATACTTTGATAGAGTCAGATACAGTTTTTGGCGAGCAGTTCCTGCGTCATCCCGCACTTCAACTTAATGCATCAAGCGACTCTGAACAAGGCTTGCAGGACATAGAATCGACATGGGGAATTATTTCCGCACTGGGTTCCACTTCCTATGATGAGTGAGAGCATCTGGAGTCTGAGAGTCTAGAGTGGCTATTTGCAAAAAAAGCCGAAAGACTGCCTGACATGAGTGAAGCTTTTGCTGAGTCCACTACTACTTCCACAGTATCAGATACAGCTTCTGAAGAGATGTTCCTATGCCATCCCACTCTTCAACTTGAGGCCATCAGTAAAGAGAAGGCTGAAGCATCGAGCTGCTCTGAACGAGGCCTGCAGGACATAGAATCGACATTTAGAGACTTATTTGCGCGTTAGGCTCCACCTCCCGCGACGAGTGAGCATCTGGAATCTGAAAGTATAGAGATGCTAATTGGAGCAAAAGCCAAGAGACAGCCTAGGACTAACCTGAGTGAAGCTTTCAATGCCAGGAGCAATGAATTGTGTCATTCAAGTTCTGCAAAATTTGCAACAGCTCAATATTTACCCCAAGCTGCCATACATGCCTTGCCATTTAAGATACCCTTCTAAAGCTGTCACCAGGAGCTGCAATGTGTAAAAAACTGTATCCATGGTTTCTACCAGCCTTCGCTCAAGAATGAGATTCCAGAATCTTGGTATATACCTGAGTTATTATCTTTACTGTTTTGTGCAGTTTGTTATAGGAAAGACTTCTGACCAAGTAAAAATTGTATTGATATGTTACATCATTACTGAAAGTAGTATTCATATTCTCTTGTACTGTTGAAAATTATCACAAATGTAGCTGAAATTTCATTTATGATCAAAACAGATTGGAGGATGTCATTTGTGCAAACAGTTTTTCGGATTCGGTTTCTCTGATTGAATTATTTTTGTGGAAATAAGTACTTCTGGAATAGTCAAGTAGATAGTTCTGTAATTGGCTGTTTCAGGATTATTCTGATGAAGATCTTAGTTAACAATAGAAACAGAGCAATTCCTGTGAGAAAGAAAAGGAGCTCATGATAAGCTCTATCTATTATTCTTTCATGATCATTTTACACAGGACATCGATGCTTAGTCCATATCTGCGAACATCCACCACCTCTGCAAAGGGTGCGTACATTTTTACCTACAACTGTACAGGGCTGACCTACATTTCTTTTTGATGAACTACAGATGCAAATACAGCCCACGATTTTTCGGAAAATTCGGCTGTCAAGCCAGTGGATATATAACTTATAAGCAGTAAAGATACAACAGCAGAAACTAATTGAAGCTAGATGATCAGCTCCATCTTTCCTTCAAATATTCTTCGAAAGAGAGAGCATTTCCTTGCTCCACACTACTAAATGAGGTAGAATCATCATCAATGTCAAGCAATGCAAGACTCAAATGCAACTCCGCACTTGAATTTGGGTAAACTTCATCATCATTATCACCATTTTCTTCCTGATTTCCCGGTTCTCCAGGGTTTTCTGCTTCTTTATCACCTTTTAGGACCATCAATATCTGGGCAAAAGTTTATCATTATTAAGAATGCAGTCATTTTGGATTTTCCTTGAATCGACATAATATATATACCTCACTCATTTTAGGGCGCAGCCTAGCTGATCGTGTGATGCAGAGTGTTGCTGCAAGGAGCATTCTCTGCATTTGAACCTCATCAAAGTTTCCATTTAAATTCGGATCGAGTATCGAACTTGTATTTCCATCCTCTATCATTGGCTTTGCCTGATCAGCACAGAACTCACTGTTAGAGAGATGCATATATCCATTAGAAGTTAATATTTTGATTTTGGAATAAGGCACTTACCCACATGACTAAGCTCTCCTTGCCCTTGGGATTTTCGGTGCAAATTGGTTTTCTTCCTGATAACAGTTCGAGTAGAACTACACCAAAAGCATAGACATCAATTTTTTCACTGACTTTCCCATACATGAAATATTCAGGAGCAAGATAGCCAAATGTTCCAACAACGTCACTTTGAGTCACAAAAGATGAAGTTGTTGGCCCCCAGATCGCCAGCCCAAAATCGGATAGCTGTCACATGCATAAACAAGAACAGTCAATGTCATAAATATTCTAGAAATTGCCTATTTTTGGTGCTGAAACTGCCATTAATATCTTTTTAGTTCGGTACCTGTGGTTCAAAGTCATCTGAAAGAAGTATGTTAGAAGATTTAACATCTCTGTGAATCACAGGCCTAGAACATTCCTTATGTAGGTAATGCAAGGATTCAGCGATTTTAACAGCTATGTCAAATCTCATCTCCCATGATAATGCAGATTGGCCTTTGATTCTACCTGCACAGATCATATAAATTTTCACCTCAGGAATGTATTTAGAGGAGTAGAAAAAACTCTGAAGGGAAGCTTTACCTTGTAGATTATCCTCCAGGCTTCCATTAGACAAGAATTCATATACAGATACGAGATCTGTTTCCTCAACGCAGATCCCTAAAACAGGTGTGATGTGCTTGTGCTTCAGTGAGGAAATTATAACAACTTCATGAGCAAAATTCTTGGTTTCTTCTTGGGATGATTTCCGAATCTTTACTGCCACTGGATTTCCATCTGCTAGAATCCCTTTGTACACGCGGTTACATCCTCCTTTCCCGATCAAATTTTCTGTAACACGAATTGAGACTTGTTATGAGAATTCACTATAAAGAAAAGTAAGTTGGTGCTATGTAAGTCATGATTGACTCAAGGTAGAAACCTGAGGAAAAATTTGAAGTTGCAGCTTTCAGAACCTCATAACTTAACCACTTGCAGCCGGAGGAATTTATTTTCTTCAGAATTTCTGCCCCATTCTCCAGTTCACCAATTGCAAAAGAACTAATCCTATTGTTCTCCTCCAAGGTGCCACTTTTCCCTGACAAAGGACTTTCTGTACTCGAACCTTCAACACTTCCATTTGACAAACGACTTGGTAAGCTCATTGCCCACTGCACTACCGACAGCTCCCTAGCCTTCAGCACCTTTGGAGACTCCGAGTTTGCCCTTCTTAGAAGTGGCCAACCAGGCCTGTGATCCAAAGTATCCCCAACAATAAGAGAAATTGATCTTCTCTTGTGCCCACTTGCAAAGCTTGAAACTTCATCCTTACATTCTATCCCCTCAAAAGTAGAAATTTCAGTATCTGCCTCAGAATCACCGAACTTGGATAGGAATTCTGTTGGAGTGGAGCTTCTGGTTAGATTGAAACTTGGTTTTGGATCTCCGCTAAGGCCTGACATCATGGAAAAACATCATTATTATTGTCCTTTTTTTCATGACATGATAACCATTTGGAGTTTGTTTCTTGTAAAGATACAAATACAAAACCTGGTAGTTGATTGTTGTTGCACCTTCTGAACAGAATTTTACCTTTGTAGATTGCCAAAACATCAGTGGTTGGAGGCAGTCTCTTAGCACAATACCTAGCAGTAGAAGACCAACCCCTGAAAGCGGAATTTGCATAGACTAATTAGAAATTGATCATCACATAAAAAAACTAACACTAAACCAGAACTCAAGTCTTCAATTTAGGTAAACCCTACACTAGGGCACTTTGGCTGCTGATCCCCACAACTACAGCCACAGCAGAATGCTTCTTTGCCTCTCGAACCAGTGCCCTTCGCACCGAAACGCCTTTGCAGACATGACCAGTAAGACCTATCTGAAACAAAACCAGTACAGATCACATTCAGTCGCTAGTTTTTATCTTTTTTGCTCAATTTTAAGGAAAAAAAGGGTGAAAAGTTGTGTGTTCAAAACCTTCTTCAAGGAACACAACCCATCATACACTTCCAAATAGCTATCCAACAAGGGCTTGTCTCTCAAAGAATGGCCTGAAATCAGTAACTCAAATCACATCATAATTATAATTTAGAGGATAAACTAAACAAAACCCATGTTCAAAACAATCAAGAATCATTCACAACATTACCTGAACTTCCACAAACATGAACTGCAATAACACAATCTCCAGGTTCAGCAACCTTGACAAGAGCCCAGCTGAGCAGCTCTCTACTATTTCCATCAATTTGTATCCCAACTAATACATTCCTCTTCTCAACAATAGGCATTTTTTTCTCTCAACAAAACACACACAAGAGACAAAAACAAAATCTTGATTTGATCAGTTGCAGAAAATTATATCATCTGTCCCTCCTTGGAATTGGAGGACTTCTGCAAAATTAATGACCCTTCCACTGCTTGAGTAGAACATTTCATTCCCTGCAATAAAAGCCAAAGTATGCTCACTACTAGCTCGAATAAGAAACCTGATACCCCACCATCTTGTACCCACTTATTGCAGCTACCCATTGTTATATTTATTACAAAATTATAAATCCTATACCCCATTTATAGATTCCACACTTGAATGATCCAAATAAAAGAATTTAAACAAATCTCATTAAAACCCACATGCCCACCATGACATAAGACTGGAAAAATTACATCTTTTTTTAATTAGAAATAGTGTTTATAATAAGATGAGCAATAAAAGACAATTAAGAAAAAGTACCTAAAAGCTCAGCTTGGCATTTTAAATGAAATTGCCGCCAAAACATCATCAGATACCTACTGCAACTAATTTGAAGAGTCATAAATCTGATAAAAAGCTCAAAAGGACAAAAAAGAACAAATCTTTTTTGGTAATAAAACCAAAGACAATGGGTTGCTGTGGTGACGATTGAGAATAGTCAAGCAATTGGGTTTATTAGTAGAAAAATGAAAAAAAAGTTTTTCAAAAATCAAAAAGGATGTGAGGGAGAAGGAAGTGTCGGCAAGAAAGGAATTTCTTTGTTTTTTTTCTTTTTTTAGTTGTTTCATTTTATTTTAATTAAAACTTGTTCTTCGTTGCTTATATCCGATTTTTTTCTGGGGCAGTTAAAAACCGGCAAAAGTCGCGGGAAACCCCCCGATATCCGGTCATTCGGAGGGACTGGTGTCGGGTTGAGCCTGTTTCGTGTTGTACCACATACTGCAAATGTGGCGGAAAAATGTTTTAATTAAAAAAAGACCAGAAAACACAAACTCAAATTCCGTTTTAAGCAAGTAATTTGTCGCTAAACATCTGCAAATTACACACATAATCTATTTATTAACGAGTAACTTCGTGATATTTCTTACAAAGTTAGAAGTTAGGTATGGGCGCTAAGAAGAAAAATACTATTCAATACCAATTAACTCCAAAAGTCAACCTTAAATTTATAATATGCTTGACGCATAAAATGCTAGAACGAGAATAATTCTCTACAGCAAATATATAATTTAATTGTTCGATAATATTAGAATAAAATTAGTTTTTTTTTTATCTAAAAGAATATGAGAAAAATAAAAAAGTACCACGTTTTTTTTTCTTCTTTTTAATTTAGTGCGTCGGTCACTTGTATTTGTATAGACGGTAAGAACATGATTTTGGCATGTAGCAACTGTGTAATTGACACGAGTTTTATTTTTAGACTTATTAAATAATATAAATCTTATAATCATTAGATATATTTAATGGCATTATAACTCAAATGACGATATTATAACTACTTCACTGTAGAATTTCCCTGACTACAAAGTTTGTCTTTATTAAACTGTTACTTAACTATAACAACAAAAACTTACGCTTTATGTTAATTTTTTTTAGTATGTTATAAGCCAATATATTTAATATTTTTTTTCTCTAATATGATTATTGTACGCACCTTATATTGTATTCATAAAAAATTAATAAAAAAAATTAAATTGTTAATTTTTTTTATTGTAAATGTAAATTTTTTTAGGGTTAAATTATACTTATTAAAAATACTTTTTGAATTCAACCGAACAACGTTATTATTTTTATTTTATTGTTCGGAAAGAAACTTAGTGAAAGATAGGATCATTGATTATCTTAAAAATCTATCATTATCTAGCTCAATAAATTAGGTTTAGCTCATTAAAATTGGAGTATAGACTAGGCAAGACGCAGACTCATTTTGATAGTCTAGTGACTCTAGCCTAGCTAGCCGAAAGCGATAAAGTATCAATTAATTTGGCAGTCAAACATCAAGAAGTGAGTGGGACAAACCATGAGTGTCTTAAACAAGGGGTAAGAAAGAAAAGGACATCTTTTTTTTTCACCCTTCTTCATGACCGTGAGCCGCTGACGACGCCATGGAAATAACATCCAATTATAATGATATTTAATAAATAAGAAAAAACCGGTTAATGTACTCGTGCTGTTTTGCTTTCTTCTTCTGTCACGCAATATCTGCGGGAGGTTGAAACCCAGTTTTTTATTATTTTATTGTAAATTTGAGATTCAAATTCGAGAGGTTGACCTGTTATCCGTCCGTAAAAAGTGAAACCGTGGTCGAGTATGGCCCACCATTTCTTTCTCGCAAAATTAAGTATTGAAAAACACGAAACATCAATTAATTTAGATAAGAAATTTAAACCTAAAATGTCAATTAATATTAGTTTGACAAGTTGAGAGTAATAAAAAGATTGATTTGAGTTAATTATTACTGAATTATTGCAACTGTTGTTACCATTATTGTTAATTAATACACTAATACAATACTATACCAATAAATGTGATGGCTCAACTGGTTCGATTTGGTAGGTATAAGTGGCAGATTATGCAAGTCTTAATTTAGATTAGCGTAGAGATGATTGTTATTCCCGGGGGCTAAGTTTTAGAGCCTTAGAGGTAATACATTACTGTATCAAGAACTTAGTATTTTTTTTTAATTAATAAACGGAAGTGAGATTTAAATTTGAGTTTCGAATTAATTTTTATTATTGTGCATAAAGTCCATAATTGATTGCCATGGAATATTTTGCACAAACAAGGTCGGCCCAGTTAATTCCATAGGCCCATCATTTATTATGTCCAAGAATTGAAATGAGATGCTCAGCCTTACAAGTTACAAGATTCTGTTTTTATTAATTAGTAGTAAAAGTTAAGCAATCTCTATTCTTTAAATGACAGATATATATATATAAATAATTTATTTTCTGGGAAAATTTCATCAGACAAAAATGATGGGTTATCAACTTATTATTACTATCCCATGGCATATTTTTGAGTCCAGCTTCTAGCAGTTGATTCGTACTTAACCTTGTCAGTCTTGCACATATGTGCAATTTCAGGAACTAGTGGATCGTCCGCATTTGGGTCTGTCAGCAGAGAACATATAGACAACAAAACCTGACAAAAATCCCACATCCGTTAGAATTATATCTTACAATCGAAAATTTATAAAATAATCCGCGCGCCTCTATATATTCTGATAACCTTGTTAAAATCCTTGATTTAATAATATATATAAAAAAAATCCACCTTGGATATGGTGAGTGCAGGGCTCCATTGTTCCTTGAGTATGTCCAAGCAGATATTTCCATTGCTGTTTATGTTTGGATGGAAAACCTTGGTCCTGAAGGCCACCTGCAAAAGGAATTTTTCCGATCCGACAACATTATAGGGTGAGAATGCCAAACCACTAATAGCAATGAACAAATCAATGAATGAATGAATGGTTCTGTTCGATCAAAGTTATCGATTGGGTTTTGATTCGTACCTTTGGAGGTTTGAAGGGGTAATCAGGTGGGAAATGGATTGTGACAAGGAAAACACCACCAGAATATGGACTATCATTCGGACCAATGATGGTTGCTTGCCAATGATACATATCCTCAGCTACAGGACCTGAAAACACAAAAACATAGGCAGCAGATATGTAACTTTCTCATAGATATGCCATATACTTGAAAACTTTCCCGTTTCCTATATGTTTTTACCTGCACTGCAAGAAGTTGGAGGATCTCTCTGCAATTCCCTCAGCTCCTTCAGTATTCTCTTCGACGCCATTGCGAATCGATCGGTAGAAGTTAGGCACTGATGATTTAGCAGAAAAATGAAGAAAATGTTGCAATAATATAAGGATGCTCTTCAAAGGATTGATGGTTGTGTTTTAAATAGAGGAATTGGTGATTCCTTGAAAGAGAACGTATCAATGGCAGAGGTCCACTCATTCGTTTTACACTTATTTTATCAGATGGTGGGCACAGTATAAATTCCAGGAAAAGTAGCAACTAAGGGATACCATATGGGTCTGAAAATAACATCTTTGAAAGATATTGTCAACCACTTCACTGCAGAATTGTAATTTTAGGTTTGATTTATCTGATATGGGAATTTTTAACGATATATAACATGAGCTCTCTCTTTGCACAGGTGTTTGTATAGCACGTCCATGGGGGAGCCGAATTTTGCTGCACAATTTGTCTCATTACGTTAATTCCTTTGCCCGGGAGTCCATATATTAGATGTTCAGCCGAATGGGCTTAACTTTTAGCTAAATCATGAAGTAACAGGAGTTTTTATGGACACTCTCTCTTCTTTTTACCAAAAAAGAAAAGAAAAAACTTTAGCAATTGGTCAGCACAGACCCTTTTAGGTTAGACCAATTCAATGATCATATCAGGAATATTTTAAACTAAAACTAATAGTAGCTATTGGTGCACAAATCCATGTCTAGAAAAGAAAAATATTCCTCCCAATCTAGGGAATCTAGCAAAGCTTTTATGCTTGACAGGTCTAAAATGAGCCACAAAGTTTAATTTACAATATCTTCCAGAAGAAAATGGATTCCATGCCAATGCAATGTAGTTTAGCACAACCCAACAACTATATTAAGAATTTAAGATTCGTTTAGTGCTAGATCAGCTTACGGATCATACAAGATGAAAAAGTTTGGTATCTCATACGGTTCTTCATTCTAGCCTACATCAACCTAAGGAAACGGATGACGAGGCACGCGTGTTAATAAACACAGTATGAATCATTCATATACAAATGAGAATACAATCTAGCTGGAATTCATAAAACATATAACTTCATGCTTATAGAGCGGTGCTCCCTAGTTCTGTCAGTAGAGACTACAGACAACATCCGGCTGTTTCGTCAAGATGGAAGGAGGAAGGCGGAAGGCGGCAAGTGACTGATCAGATTAGTGCCTAATATGTCATGCCCAGTGAAAACTTTAGTTCACAATATGGAGCAAGCCCTTTGTGCCTTTCTCTTCTTTCTCTTCTTCTGCTTAGGTGGCTGGAGAACCACCTTAATGGCCGCATCAAAGACAGCTTTGACATTCTGTGTCGTAAAAGAGTAGAGCAAGTTAATCCTATTAGTAATGGAAGCACACGACAGCTTTATTTCAAAGAATAACTTATGTAATATACCTGCTGTGTTTTTGAACTGCACTCGATGTAAACAGGAGCTCCGATCAGCTTTCTTAGTTCTTCCCCCTTTCAAAGAATATGAAAGACAGTTTAGTCCCGACAGAGGCCAGATCAGTTTCAATGGATGTTTAATGGAAAACAAGCCAAGTGGCGGCTAATACCTGAGCTGTGCTAATGGGCACTGCACCAGGGTGATCTATAAAGAATTGCTTATCATCTCGAAGGTCTGCAAGAATCAAATTTATTTGCTGTCAAAATCAAACGCCACCTACAATACAGATACGAGTGCTTTGCCTAATATTGAATGGTACCAATCATCACAAGGATCTTCAAAGTACGAACATAAAAGATAAAACAACAAATTGATCTCAAAGTCATCCATACATAGCTGAGGAGAAGAACGGTTACGGATTGAGGAGGTTGGGGACATTCGAAACTTCTAAAATAGTTAAAGATCTAAACTGAAGTTTTAGATATGAACACGAAAGGTTGGTTTTTGTACAGGCACAAAGCATCTAGAATGTATGCGAGCAAAATAGAACATGCACATGAGCGTCTGCCAGTCTGGGCTAATGTTCAGTAGGTAGGTCAAATCTGGAGCCCAGCTTCATATAACTACCATTTGATACTCTTACTCTTCCTGATCATATGCACAAATTCAATGATAGAAAGCACTGAAATTGAAGTCAATGCCCAAACGGAACCAAACAAATGCTTGAATACCATGATAGGCATGGGTCTAAAGAAAAAGCTGGTGGAAAGTAGAAGAACAAGAGTGGGAGGTCACAGAAATTTGATTTCTTCCAGTTTCCCATCAAGCTATAGCAGGAAGATTAATAGATAATATAAAAATCAATTTACATCAAGGATGAATGAAACTTCATCCCAATATTAATGTAGTGAAAGAAGGCATGATTCTAAGAATAACTGGGTTACAGAAAATCAGACTTAGTGGTTGATGGATGTTGAAAATCAAGTTTGACAGTTGAAAAGCTCTTGAAGCAGATAAGGAAAGAGAAGTTATGTTATCAAAGAGTTCAGTTAAACCATGCAATAACGGCATCAAAACAAAGAATAAAGAATAAAAGAACAAAGGAAAATTCAAGGCATGAGAAACTAACCAAGCTTTGTGCCAACAAGAATAATTGGAACACCAGGTGCATAGTGCCTCAATTCAGGAATCCACTGGAAATTAGAAAACAGAGAAACGTCATCAGCAGACAAACAATGAGCAATCGTCCCATGAAAAGCGGGAAAAGAAGGTCCAAAGATAGTGCCAGCCTTACTTTCTTCGCAACATTTTCATAGCTGGCCTTGCTAATGAGGGAGAATGCAAGCAGGAAAACATCAGCTCCACGATAGCTCAAAGGCCTTAATCTGTTGTAATCCTCCTGGCCTGTTCCATAAAGTAAATGTATGAAAATCAATATGATGAACTTCCAAGAAACAGGAACACTATGGATCTAAGAGTTACCAGCAGTATCCCACAGCCCCAAATTCACAGTGCTTCCATCCACAACCACGTTCGCACTAAAATTGTCAAATACAGTTGGCACATAATCCTGTTTTCCAGCATATCACAAAAGAACAAGAAAACGTCATAATCCTATTATCCCAAATTCTTTCTTCAAATGTTAAAAACGTTGCAATCAAGTAAGGATATGTTAAAATGCCAGATCACCACAACACTAATCATGTGTCAGAACTTGCTATTGAAAGAAACACACTAATTCTAAACAGCACATCGTATCTGACTCAAAGGTCAGTATTTGAAACGTCATAATCTTAATGCGGAGGAACATAAGTAGCATCTGAATTCTGGAATTTCAACATTATGAGAGAAAAATATAAATACAAAAAATGTTACAATGAACACAACCAAAGGACCTAAACCCCACTCATCTACTGTGTGGTTTCATGGTCACTCCACTCACTTAACCATATAATTTTCAGCAATTTGCACTCTTAGGTAGAAACAATCACAAATACACACTCAAGTACATTGCTTCTTTCATTTTTCCCATCTTTACAAACGAAACAAACAAAACCCTAAATTTTACAGTACATCTAGTTCTCATTAAGAATAAAAGCTGCATCCCCTGTAAAGCTAGGTGCTTGTACAAGCCATTGACTAAGGCAATTACTTAAATTGAAGCTCAGTTGACCGGACATCACAAACATCAACTCACAAAAGAAAGCTCCATCCTTTAAGACCTCCCAAATTTTCTCAAGAAGCAAACAGTAAACAAACCAAGAAAACACATGAAAACTGATTTTTTTACTTACAGTAGGGAAAGTATTGCTGGTGTAGGAGATGAGCATGCAAGTCTTGCCAACAGCACCATCACCCACAGTGACACATTTTATGAACCTTGAAGCACTCATCTTTCTTGATTTATCCTCTACCCTTTAATTCCAAAACCCTAATTTCCCAGCCTTGGGGAACATACAGTGGAGGTAGAGGGAGAGAAATGTAGGGAAAGCAAAGGAATGAAGAAAATGAAGGAGAACTGGGACTGGAAGGAAAGATAGACAGCTCTAAGCCAGCTATAAGTGGTGATTGGTACCTCTATTTCAGCTCTTCAATTTCTACTAATAACATGTACCCACCACCAACACCCATCATCACTTTCTCTCTCCTTTTATTTTCTTTTATTTATGGATTTAGATTAGCAAAAAAATGTTTTCTTCTTCCTGGAGCCAAAAGTCAAGAAGATAGAAATGGTCAAGCTATTGACTTCGGTCTTTCTTTTCTCTCTTTTTTTCCCCACAGAGACAAATTCATCTTGGGTGAAAAGATAAAAAGTTAAGAACATTAATCTTTCTAATTGTTAATGAAAATTTGTTTTTTTCTTTATAAATTAAATAAATAAATACATGTGTAATATGTGAGCACTGCCAAAGAAATGAGAGTGTAATTTCGCAGTGTTCTTATACCCAGATTAGTTTTTTTCCTTTGGATTTTTAACTTTTATAGCATATGATTAATTTGCCATACTTGCTACGATATCTCAATGCTGAAATAACAGAGGGAAATTGTTCTATTAAAAAATAAAGGTAATGATAATAGCAACAACAAATTAGGTGAATGATGAACGTAAAATAGGGAAATTGTAGATAATTAATTGTTGTAATTAGGTGAAATGATGAAGGAAGCGATGTTGATGTTTATCTGAGGTTAGTTAAAACTACCCTTATAGTCTAGATGCTTCAATTTCAATCCATGTTGGTATACATAGATATTACTAGTTATTCAAATTTTAAATTTTCTTATATAGTAGTACTTCAACTCGAACGTTTTTCTTTTTTAAATTATAAAAAGGTTGACCTTATAATATATGTTAATATGTTATAGTATTTTATTTATTAAAACTATATAATCTTCATGAAATAATTTAATCAAATTAATCAAGTCACATCATAAAGCCACAACACCTTAAAAACGGACTATTTTTTATGTGTCATGCAAGCAACTTAGGAAGCACTACACGTTAATTATTTATATATTAGAAAAATACCAATTCATTTGGTTAATGTGGATAGTCTTATTATAAGATTATTGAGGCTAACCGTTTTAGTCTATTGTTAGTTCTGGTCGAAAAATATTACTCTTTACTCTTAATTCAAGTCGAATAATTAGTTAGTTAATTAGTTAGTTAGAACGCTCTCTTGTGTTGAAGCATCATTGATCCATTTTTAACCACCTCATTGTAAAATCTTCATAGGAAAAGTTGGTTGTTGAATGTGGTTATAGATTAAGGGTCCATCAACCCCACCTAATCAACCTAATTATAGATGTTAATCGTTTCTATCGATATCATCTTCTTTTCTTTTACTTTTCCTTTTTCTTCTTTTCTTCCTTTATTTCTTTCTATAAAAAAATAGAAAAAAATACCCGAATAAACAAAAGAAATTAATTAATTTATAATTATTCATTCTTAGATATTTCCGACCATGGTGGGAATAATACACTAAGAGGAGGAAATTAATAGATGATTGCGAAAGTACCAACCAATTAAAAATCTGTTCTAAGACAAAAATTAAAAATCAATTTTTTTTTAAAAGTTGCCTGGCAGGAGTCTTTTCACATTGTGGGCTTACCATTGATATTCACCTAGACGCATATCACGCAAAACGAGGCGTCCTTTTAAAAAGGACGTGGCTAGTAAAAAAATTATATGATACGTCCTAAACAAAAAGGCGCGCGATCAATATTCTTCAAAACTCGCGTCTTATTGAAAACAAGGCATCTTTTTTTGAAAAAAACGTGCCCTACAAAATATTTATATAACACGTCTTAATCAACTAGACGCGTCTTCTTTTTTATAAAAGACGCAGAATATGAACGTTTTTACAACAGACTTTATATTTTGCTTGAAACTTGGGCCGAAAATAAAAGCCCAAATAAGCAGAGAAAAAGCCCTAACAATATCTTACAGCAGACTTTATACTTTGCTTGAAACTTGCAATTCCTACGCACATCAATTCTACTCTACTCATGATCCAAAAACTGACTTATAATGTCTTTTACAAAGGAAGCATATTGCATCTTCAGGATGATGCCAGTTGCTCTCAGACATCACAATGTCAACTGATTCTCGACTTAAATACTCATAGTTCGTCATCTGAACTAATGATATCGAGTTCAATCATCTTTCCCAGTCCTGGCTTGAGCTTTTCAGCTGAAGATTGCGCATAATCAGTTTTCTTTCTTTTGGCATCTGATTGGTTTTTGATCAGCACAGATGGATCTGTTTTCATGGTAAGTGATTTCCTGTAGAGCATCCGTTGTTCAACGACATTGGCAGGTGATGTGAAATATATACAAGAAATGTGTGACTAACAGCTTCTAATAAACAGCTCACCTTTTCTCTGCGCTGGTCATTTGTTGCTTTGGTGCTGCAGAAGCTTTACTCGTACTCTTTGGATTCAGTTTCCCTGCAACTGCAAGTACAAGGCAATAAGAAACTCATATATTGTTGCACGGAATCACATTAAGCATTAGCGAGAAGGTTAACGATCTTAAACCTGTAATATGATTAAGGCATCTTATCCCTTGTGAGTGTGCATTTGTTGTCACTTTATCAGCCTTACTATTTATTCAAGCGAACAAATTAATCAAGGGAATCACCGCAACGCAAAAAAAGAAAAAAGCTGCAGTTTTAGACAGTACAAACCTCAAAGCCCTTTTGAGTGATTCCACTGACAATAATTTAACTGGCTGCTTGGATGACTTTAAGTTACTTCTATCAGCTAGAGGGTCAACCAAGTAAATGCCTTGTGCCTTGAGAGGATCCCAAAATGCTGTTCTCAAGTTCCTGAGAGGAAAACTGCAAGTTTTAGGAGACTTGTTATAAAAATCAAACTTGTGTTAAATCCAGAGCATTCATCACCTACCCTCCTTTCAGCTCACTCCGCGTTGTGGAATATGTCTCTGCTGATTTCTGTAGAAGTGTGACAGATGTGAAGTTAGTTCATACCAGAGACAGAGTGATCAAGACAGTAAGGCCTGTGGAAGGTTCTCACTTACTGATCTATGATACCGGCAATATATCCCTTGTTGCCTGAGATAACACAATAACTCAAGTTACTAAAGATGAATTTCTACACAAAAAAGGAAAGAAAAGCATGATCCTTTCAATTGACAATATATCTAAGCCTGTTAGTGGGAAGGTGAAGGATCTATTGAATTTGACTGGGATTCCTGAAAAAGCTATTCAGCTAGAATTGCCATGCCAACCATCATGAACAGTCGAACAAAGACACAAGGAAGGATAACCTTCACTAGAGATCATGCTCACAAGCAATGTTACTTGAGAAATTCTTGTAACTTACTTATTTATGATTAGTGTACAAGCCATCCCATCCTTCCTTTTTCCCTTGCAAACTCCATAATCAACTGAAATACCCATTTTCAATATTTGATTAGCAGAATTTGCACTCAAAGTAAACCCTGATCCCTGAAACAAAAGAAAGAATGTTATAAACCTATGCATCGAATAACAATGAGGGCAGGACAGCATTTAAGAATAGGAAGAAGGTGATACCCCATTGTCCTTCCTCACAGAGCAGTTGAATAGTGCGAAAACAGTTCCAGCCTGCTCTTTAGAGTTTTGCTGATAGGCATCTCCAAACAAGAAAACTGAAACAGTGTTTTCATCTAAGCATCCAAGTTTCCATATGCCATAGCTCTTCCCAGCAGAAGTAGTCCTTGGAATCCCCTTCTCAGTCAATACTCCAACAGTTACCCAGCATCCCAAAATACTGTCTCCGACCAATAAATTTCTGGAAATCATCACCACAATGCAAATTAAAACCTAATCAACCATTTGCCCACACAACTAAAACAAAAATAACATCTTTTGCCAACAACTGTTTGACAAATAATAACACAGATATAATGATGTAACAGTAGGGAAAATATTTACTTAATTGTTGGCAACCGAATAAAGCGTATATCAGAGAACTGTTCGTTGAGCTCTGCAGGCGTGACCAATTGATTCCTGAAACATACAGTAAGGAAGTGAAATGAAATGCAGTTAAAAGAATACATCCAAGGCACTAGTCCAGATTCAAACAAATTTACATGCAGTACCTTATTCTCAAACCCGAATACTTCTCAACGTTAGTTTCATTAGAGCTCTTTGACCGGTTCGATTTCCCAACTTTCTCAGCTTGCTTAGGCTGATAATCCATACAGTCTTGAACAGCATCTCTAAACATAGACAAATCTGCGTGCCCTTTTTTCCTAGGCAATTCATCATCCGATAAACACCCTACCCAATTTTATTGGAAACAAAGAAAGATACCACAGTAAGCAAACATTAAACTGCAAATTAAAGCCAGAGACATCAAATTGGAAGCAAACAGCACATACCCACATTGAGATTCGCTAAAAAAAAGGTAGAAACGTAGACCCAGTTGAATAAAGTTGAAAACTTTAATATGAGGGTAAAGAAAAATGTAAGCGTACCTGATGGAGAATGGGGGCGGTGATTTGATGGAGAACCAGACGGAGTTTCCACGACTCTGTCTTGCAGAGAAAGGAGAAGATCGAGGTCCTCTTGATGGTATGACATTGCAGATGCAGTAATGCGGGAAAAAGATGCAGGTAAGGGTTTTGGGTTGTAATTAAAAAGCCTAGAAATGAAATTTTTGTTCTTTGGATTTGTGGAGGGAAAGTTGGTATCCATGGAGGGAAGGAAAGTAGACCTGAAAATAAAGTTCTTCTACGACGTGTCGTCGGTTTACTACGCCCAACGAAAAATAATTTTGTTTCGAGAAAGCACATGGCCCATTACCTAAGCAAACCTTAAAAATCATAGACCGATTTTCTTAAATAAATAAATAAAAATTCAAATTATATACCTTAAATTTTTGGTGCCTCCAATTATTTATTTATTTTAAGAAAAGAAGATTTATGAAAAAGCCAATTGTTTAAACCAATAGGCGCACCTTGCACGAATTGGTAGGTATAATGAGAAAAGAAATCTGTAAAAAAGTTAGCTTCCTGATAATGATGTAAAATTTCAGTCATCGAATTCAACCATGAATAATCAGATTCTGCTCGTTAGGTTAGCACTTGTGGACGAAGCCACACATATATCCAATTATTTTGTTTTATGCTACTCCCTCCGGACACAATTACTTGTCATTTTACTGTTCATGCATGCATTTCGAGGATGCTGAATGGCTCGCTATTTGACCCCAAAAAATTTCGTACTTTTTTTCGAACGTACGTTAATCCTTAACGTACGTTCGAGAAAAAATTCAGAAGTTTTTGGGGTCAAATAGTGAGTCATCCGGCTTCCTCGAAACGCATGCATGAATAGTAAAACGACAAGTAATTGTGTCCGGAAGGAGTATCATATTTGCCCATTCTTGACATAAAACTACTCTTGTTGCATGTTTTATTCGTTTATTTAAGAACTCAAAATTTAAAATTTAAATTAAAAATGAATAAATTATTTATGGATCGTTATACAGTTACATCACAACCACCAATTTTATTTTTTTTATCACGAGATAGGAGTATGAGAAAAATCCATCCATAAAAAAAGAAAATTAAATTTTAGATATATGAGAAAGACTATGGGATTTAATTTCTTTTCCCTTGAAACCTGATTACTGTATAATTGCTCGATAAAACCGGTAACATTAAATATTATTATTGAATAAATTTAATGATTAATCATACAAAACAGCGGGAATTCAGCAATTCAACCAACAATGAACTGAACTTCCTTCTAGTTACTTTGCTGACAACCAACATCTCTTCTTGTAGTTAAGCAATTTGTGGGTAGGAACTAAGTCAAAGATGAAACACTTCCATCATCTTCTTCCATCTCCTCAAGAATAGCAGAAATCAAACATCTCACCTTAAAATAGCATTCCTTAAACCGAGTTTTCCTCAATGTCGCTCCATATTTTACCTTCTCATCATTCTGTCCTATATCACTATCGCTATGTCCAACTTTACCTCTTCAGCTGCAAAAGGGAACTCCTCCCTCCTTCTTCCTCAAGAAGAAGCGGAGCGAAACCCGACTTTCTCTCTCTGGCTAAACTGCAGATTGTTGCTCCCCTGTTTCTCAACAGCAACAATGGTGCTTAAACCCAACAATGCTTTTCTGCTTTCTGCTCTGCTATTCACCCTCTTGGTTTCTTCAACTGTTGTTGTTCATGGAGACCAGCAGAAAGGTGTCACTTATGATCAGACCTCATTGATCATCAATGGCAAGAGAGAGCTTCTGTTCTCTGGCTCCATCCATTATCCTCGCAGTACCCCTGAAGTAATTAGACTCGAACCCGAGACATTCTCCTCCATATACTTTATTTCACCGATTCTTGATTATTCGTACTAATTTCAAGATTGATTCCATTTTTTTCAGATGTGGCCTGACCTCCTTCAAAAATCTAAAGATGGTGGCTTGAATGTGATTCAAACTTATGTTTTTTGGAACATTCATGAGCCTCAACAGGGAAAGGTTATTTATTGTTTTCCGTCATAGATAGGAATGTAAAAGTTAGGAATTTGAACTCTGAGACTTTGCCCTCCGTGTAAAAAGAAGGAAGTATTACTGCGTTACAAGCTCATCAGTTGATAATTAAAGTATCGATCGTCTGTTTTGCAGTACAATTTTGAAGGAGCTTATGATGTGGTGAAATTCATCAAGCTGGTTCAAGAGCATGGCATGTATGTGACCATAAGGCATGGTCCATTTGTCCAGGCTGAATTTAACCATGGGTATCAGTTCTTCACTCTCATCTCTTCAATCTAATCACTCTTTCTTTTTTCCCTCTCTTATTTTTCTGTTGTTCCTAATGTAAAGAGGACTACCATATTGGCTAAGAGAAATTCCTGGCATCATTTTCCGGTCTGATAATGCTCCATACAAGGTAATAATGTCAAACCCTACTATCATATCCACCAGAAGGAATTGATGTGAAATGTAGTTGAATAATTTGAAAACTACTTTTGGGTGCAGGAACATATGGAGAAATTTGTTACTAAAGTTGTGAAAATGATGTGGGACAACAAATTGTATGCATCACAAGGAGGCCCTATCATCTTGTCTCAGGTTTAGTCTTTACTGCGCTGCAAAATCCTAACTCGCGTATCTGATACTGTTGAGATCTTCCTTTTTCAACCGCATTTTAATTTCTTTCCAAATGCAGATTGAGAATGAGTACAACACTGTACAACGCGCGTTCAGAGAATTGGGAGATAGTTATGTTCAGTGGGCTGGAAACATGGCCTTGGGTTTGAATACTGGAGTCCCTTGGATAATGTGCAAGCAGAAGGATGCTCCTGGTCCAATTGTAAGCTTATAAGATTACATTTTACGTTTCGGTTTGGTTCGGTTTGTAACTTTACAAACTTTGCACGCATGTTCCTCGTTGCAGATCAACACCTGCAATGGAAGACACTGTGGAGATACTTTCACAGGCCCCAATGCTCCCAACAAGCCTTCACTGTGGACTGAGAATTGGACTGCTCAGTGAGTACTTGGCCTTGTCAATGCTTACATTTGAACAATTCATGAGCAATTATAGTAGGAAGGCTTTGCAATTGGCTCAGGATGTCAGTTCTAGGATTCTACATGGAGCTAATGGCATTCGATTGACCGTTTATGTAATGGCAGGTTTCGAGTATTTGGAGACCCTCCATCGCAAAGATCAGCAGAAGATGCTGCATATTCGGTTGCTCGCTGGTTCTCGAAGAATGGAACTCTAGTCAACTATTACATGGTAGGTGGTTATTGAACTCTTCCTACATCTTTTCAGCAATGAATGAAAGTTCTCTTGTTTGTCAATGTCTTTATTGCATTTGTATGTCTGCAGTATCACGGAGGAACAAACTTCGATAGAACTGCCGCCTCATTCGTGACAACCCGCTATTATGATGAAGCACCTCTTGATGAATTTGGTAAGATCTAGAAAAAGTTTAGCCTGTAATGCTGTCAGGAAATAAAAGTTCATTACAAAACTAACTAGGGTTTTCTTTTCATTGTTCAAGGTTTGAAAAGAGAACCAAAATGGGGTCACCTCAAGGATCTGCACAAGGTTATAAATATGTGTCAGAAGGCACTGCTTTACGGAACCCCTACAACCCAAATCTTGGGGACAGGTTATGAGGTCAGCATCTAAAATTAGCAGTACAGGCTTCCCTCCGAATCCAACGAGTAGTTGAAAAATGTTTATATTAACTTGATCTGTTCTTCCTTCCAGGCTTTGATCAATGAGCACCAGGAAACAAAAGTCTGTGCGGCTTTCTTGACCAATACCAACTTCAAACATGCAGGCACTGTTAACTTCAGAGGCAAGGATTATTACCTGCCTGCGCGTTCCATCAGCATCCTCCCCGACTGCACCACCGTGGTTTTCAACACTGGAACTGTAACTCCTGATTTTTTTCTGTCATCTCTTTCACAATGTAGTTGAACTTGCTAACGAAAGTTATGAAAAAGAGTGATAATTTTGAAACATTTTGAATTTGCAAAACAGATATTATCTCAACATAATTCAAGGAATTTTGTGAGATCAAGGACCGCGAACGTGCATAATTGGAAAATGTTCTCAGAAGCCATTCCAAGTATGCTTCCACATCAGACCAGGAACCCTGAGGAGCTTTATTTCTTAACTAAAGATACCACGGACTACGCTTGGTACACAACCACGTAAGTGGATCGATCATCTTATTCACAATGTTCATGTTGTCTGTCCACTACAAGGATTCTATAACAGCAGCAGCAGGAACCAAATTCTTACATGTTCTGAAATTTCTCCTTCCAGCATAAGTGTGGATCGGAAAGACATGCCAATGAAGAAGCATAGTCGCCCAGTTTTAAGAGTTGCGAGTCTTGGTCATGCAATGGTTGCTTTCGTAAATGGTGAATTCGTAGGTAAGGAAAAATACCTTTCGAATGCATCTTACTTCCTAGTAACAGATTCCGTCCTGTAAAAAAACTCTCGAATGGTTTATATAACTAAGTGTTCAAATGATTGTAGGATCCGCACATGGTAGCCAAATCGAGAAGAGTTTTGTCCTGGAGGTACCTGTGAACTTAAAGCCTGGGGTTAATTTCATTACCTTCTTGGCCTCCCTCGTTGGACTACCTGTAAGGAGCTACGATCAAATCATATATTCAAACTTTTTATTTTTCCTGATAAAATCTTAAAGCTGAAACTAATGATAGATTTGTTTTCATTTTCTTCATTAATACAGGATAGTGGAGCCTATATGGAGCATAGGTATGCCGGACCTAAGGGTGTTTCGATCCTAGGATTGAACACCGGAACGCTTGATCTCTCTTCAAATGGTTGGGGACATCAGGTATATATCAATGAGCTTCCCGTTTCAAAACGAGGAGCGAAAAGCTCAATCAAAAGTCCTATCAAAGAGAGTTGTAGTTCTCGTAAACAGTAACTGCAAATGCGCAAATTTTTGCAGGTTGGTTTGAGTGGACAGAACATTCAAGTATTTACTGAGAAAGGAGCAAAGAAGGTGAACTGGGAAGATGCTAGCAAAGGAGGACCTCCTGTTACTTGGTACAAGGTAATCATTGTCAAGAACTTTGCAAGTTTTAATCTGGATGCCATTCTCGAATAACAAACATTACTGTATTTAATTTCTTGTAAACAGACTAATTTTGATGCCCCTCAAGCAAAAGCCCCCGTCGCAGTTCGAATGACGGGTATGAAGAAGGGTATGATATGGATCAATGGTAAGAGTATTGGCCGTTACTGGATGTCTTACCTTTCTCCTCTCGGAGAAGCTACTCAGAAAGAGTAAGTTGCAAGCAACATTTTCTTGATAATAGTAATACAAGATGGGGAAAAGGCTGAAACTTACATTTCTTGCTATAATTTCAGGTACCATATCCCAAGATCATACCTGGAGGATAAAGATAACCTGATGGTTATACTGGAGGAGGAAGCTGCAAACCCTGAAAAGGTTGAGATCCTGACAGTGAACAGGGACACAATCTGCAGTTTAGCCACAGAAGATCATCCACCAAATGTGAAATCATGGAAAAGGAAGAAGAACAAGTTCATACCTGTGGTGGATGATGCAAAAGCAGCAGCTCACTTGTCTTGTTCAGGCTACAAGAAGATCAGTGTAGTGCAGTTTGCGAGCTTCGGCGACCCGTTTGGCAGTTGTGGCCTCTATAGTGTTGGGAATTGCACTGCATCCAACTCCAAACAAGTTGTTGAGCAGGTAAATCATTTTTTTTCCTACTGATCCTTAGGTTCTTGCACATCTTCACCAACACTAATGATAATTGGATTTTCTGTTACGATTTTTCGACAGTATTGTTTGGGCAAGAAAAGTTGTGAAATTCCTGTTGACAGAGACATTTTTGACAAGAACAATGATGCCTGCCCAGATATCAGAAAGACTTTGGCTGTGCAAGTGAAGTGTGGGAAGTAGAGAGACTCATCGTGGGAAAAATGAAGTGATTTAAGATCATGGGCGTGGATGGAATGGATGCACTTATCTTCTGGTGGTCTGAAAGACAGGAAAACATAATTTTTTAGAAGAAAAAAAGAAGTTATGTGGGCATTCAAGCTCATTTATTTGTGTTGACATCTTTAATGTAGTCTTTTTCATTAATATATGAATGGATATATTTTCTTTTTCTTCTATTATTATGTTTAAATTATTTCTGTTGATCTTTTAACTAGCGGTCTGTTAAGTTTATGAAGTTGCAGAATTAATTAATTAATTAATCATGTTAACATACGAGGAGTTCATAGTATGAAATTCAGTAAAATAAAGTTATACTTCTAAAAATTGTACTATATTATGCATTTATATTAGTTTATGTGATTTAAGAAAAAATCATGATATATAAGTTTAGTACTGTTATCAAAGTAAACAAAAAGTAACAATAACTGGACCAAAAACAAAGCAACGAAGACTTCGTCGTGGCTGAACATATTTTTCATCAGAGAAGAACGTTGTAAAAGAGCTACGCTATGAACAAGGAAACGACGAAATGCTGGCCGTGGCAAGCACAAGGTGTCGATGTTTGTTTAATCTAGGGTGACAAAGCCAACCCTGAGAAATGAAGATAACGCTGTTAAAGCAAATCAATTCACTAACCCAAGAAAAGCAACAACTCCGGCGACAAACTTTTTGGCGAACACAGTCCAATTTAGGGAAAGAAACAATAGAGGGTAAAAAAATCCTACACAAGTTTAAGATTTTCACACTTCTCCAACCACTATTGAACAAAACCATGCAATAATTCCACCAATCCACCACTTTAACAAACCTCAACAACATCTACAACACACAATATAAATATATGGCGAATCGACAATGAATGAGTAAAGGAGATACATATCTTGAGATTTGCACCTTCAAATTTTAAAGAATTTGACAAAAATGTTCGGTCATGTTCGATCTAATTTTTGGGAAATAAGTAATCCTGGTTCTCAATTCAATTAATACCTGGATTGAACTTTCAAGTAACAAAAGAATGGATTAAGACAGAAGGAGAAGACAGTAACATTTTCATTAATTTTTTTTCTTTTCATTCTCAACATTTCTCCAAATACATGTATTTTCTATCAGAACAAAATTAAAGGGAAAAAAATTGAAATTTCCTATTTATTTACAAGCATTAGCAGCTAAAAACAAGACTCCGAATGTTCCCCAACCCTAAAAGCTTGAAAATGCAGCAATCTAACCTGAAAAATAATAACAAATGAATATAAAAGAAATTTCTGCTGAGCTGCCAACAAAATTATTTTCAGCTTGGAGAGCACCCAAGGAAAAAGCGCTGCCAAGAATGTGCTCCATGCTCTACTCAAGAAATAACATGACGAGCTCAACAAAATTAAGAAACTGACCTTGGCGTTAAGAGGGCACCAACAAGGAGCCATTATTGAGCAGCGTTAGAGCCGCTTCCAAATATCAAATTTACTCCAGCAAAGACTATTGAGCCTGAGAGACTTGTCACAAATGTACACGGCTTTCCACCAATTTACCCAAACTCACGACAAATCAAACGATCCCTGCCCTTCGCTAATCGCATACACAAGTTTCTTGTACATTATTTCCTGTTTAAAAGCACAAGGTAAACTTTAGCTGCAGAACCTAGCACGAGAGAGGAAAGAGTACTATGATCCAATTGTTTGCAAAGCTCAAAGTACCTTGGTAGAATAAGGAGGAAGCTTTAGGTAATTAGCACAGGTCATGACACTTGGCAGGTCATCATCAGCCGAATCAGAAGTCCCTGTACCATTCGGTGCTGCAGCCGCTGTAGATGAATGCTGCACAAAAAGATGTCATGGTATAATATATGCCAATGCGGAAATCTGAGACCTAATTTTGGAAGATGGCCCTCAGATTAATGGCACACAAGTCAAATAAAAAAAATGTTACACATTCCGATGCTGAAGGCCCCGAACAGAACCTCAGAATGACACAGAAATCCAACCTTCTACAACTAATAAAGACTCTAAAAGGGAAAATTATAAGGAACATCTTAATATACCTTCCTAACAATGGTTAGTTTTGGATTGAGAACTGCAAGACCACCAGGAGGCAACCTAGGTGCACCGGTGACAAACTGGCAGAAGGAACGCTGTTGCTCTGCTGTGAAGTCTCCCATAATCTCAAGCAACTGTTGGCACCATAACAGAACAGGGGAATAAAACCATTATGCACAAGACTCAAAAACAAAGTCCTTAACCTTAAATATCCTTTAAAATAAAATAGAAAAAGAGGCATACATTAACTATTGGAGGACTTTTGGCAGTGTATCCATGATCAAATTTTATGTGTTCCACAAGTGTATCAGGCTGCATTAGACAGAGTAGATTATAATAAACCTCAGTGCAAGTTCCTATCAAGGAAATCATATATCAAAGAAACAAACAGCAGATTACCTGCCACAACTCTCTGCGGCCGCAAAGCAAATTATCCAACTCTTGGGGGGTAAAAATTTGTAATGCTGAGATGTCAAAGACCTAGTCATAGTCACGCATCAAAAGAATGAGCTTAACTATAACAAGAGTACACATGCACAAGTAAAAAATGAGACTAATTTCATATGATATGTTCAAAAACAAGAGGAAAGCCGTTGTAAACCATGGGCCTCCAACAACCACATGCAAATGGGAGAATCTGACGAATGAATAGGCACGCACAAGGAAATAAGCTGGTTTCTTTTCTAGAGAGCTCAGAAAGAAAAGTATTCTCACCTGATTGAACCCAGCTCTGAATGCATCCAGTTGTTGCACAATCCCAGTCTTCACAGTTGCATCAACGACCAAGGAAACGTACTCCTCCAAGTTATTGATATCAACCTAAAGGTTGTTACGGGGGCAAAAAATCATGTTAATGTAATTCAAAGGAAAAGAAAAAATACATTCAAATTTTGAGATGGATAACTCAGGATATGGACCATACAGTTTCATCTCCTGGCTTCAAAATGTAGTCCGGAAAACCAGGAAGGGTGAAATCTAAGCAGAGATCTTCTATTGAGGTACCACGGAAACGTAAATCAGCAATTGCACCAACATTATCACCTGCAGTTTCTAGATAACGTTTTCGGCAAACAAGGAGCTGTAATTCTTGCAAAATCTTTCCAAATTCGACATCCAAAGACAGAATATCATATAGATCAAGTTCCTGCAAATGACAATATGACAAATGAGCTAACTTGGCAACTGTTGTAACCCGATCAAAGTAAAAGAATTAAGCCCTACAAAAAGTGCATCTGGTGAAACTGAAAATAAAATCGACATACTTGACCAAGCACAAGTTTATAAAATGCAGTTGAAAATGGCAGGTCCAGAAGCCGCCCATCTTGAAGAGCTTTGGCCATAGCACGTCCAACCAGCCGGAAATTCTCAATGACCTTGTAAAACTGGCCACCTTCAGAAGTGTCAAAATTTGGAGGCCAAGGACGAGGAAACAGACCGAGAGGAGCTTGGACAGGGTCTTCTTCACCAGCAATAGACCCACTATTGGATTTCCCCTTCTTATCTTCAACTCCATCAATTTCCATGGAAGGCTTGACCGAAGATGTATTTGACCTCCACATTCCAAGTGCAACTTTCTGCAGGTCATGACTTAAAAGCGTGTAGAACTCCAAAGTTGGACCCAAACCTGTGCCAACTTCACCAAAATATTCTACTTCAAGTACAGCCTTCTGGCTAGAATACATCTCCATTACTTTTGCTGCAGAATCCAAAATACGGTTTCTAGATACCCGAACCTTTTGCCGCTGTAATCTACCAACCCTGACCTCTCTCTCATTTGCTGAGCCATGTCCATCAGCACCTTGCTGCTGCTGAAGACGATATAACGCACGAGACAATCCAAAAGCAGTAGAGTAGAAGTACTGCCGTCGGGTCTCAAAAGGGAATAAGAATGGACATGCCTTTGTCAACTGAAAACACCATGATGGGAGACTCCCACTGCACAATGCAAGGGCATCCTGCATCTGACGAGCTAGTTTAGGAGTGAGTTTGTTGTTGGTAAACTCCTCTGTGGGAACCCTCACGCCAGAAGCACTCAATTCATTGAGAGAACAGGTTTTCCCCTCAGCAAAATCGTCAGATACTAGCTGCATTCTCAGGCGAGGTGCAAGCTGGTTCAAGCCCTCAAGGACACGCAGCAGGGCCAATATATTATAAGTTGGATTAGATTTTTCCAGATCACAAGGAAGATCCCCTTGCAAGATACTATCCAAAAGTGATGCTCGATGCGATGCCCCATCAAAATTGGAATTAGAGGAAGAGCCACCTTTGGTGGACTTCGATGAAGTAATAGAGCTTGAGCCCCCCACAGAAGCTCTATCTACTTGGCCATCTGCCCGCTGGTATGTGATGGTGTATATATCACTCCAAAGCCTGCTTCCA
Source organism: Viola odorata (assembly GCA_963691705.1). Lineage (NCBI taxonomy): Eukaryota > Viridiplantae > Streptophyta > Magnoliopsida > Malpighiales > Violaceae > Viola > Viola odorata. The sequence goes on along the minus strand of OY829543.1, from coordinate 54,617,799 downwards.
TCACTAGAGACGAAATCACTACCACCATACCTTTCATCATCATCCTCATCCAATGCAAGCTGCCGTTGGATAGCCTGATAGATCGACAAATGCCTGTTTAGCTGCTTTCCACCAACAGTAAAAATTAATTTTGCAGGATCATTAGAGCTACCAAACAGGGGTCGTCCTTGTCGATCTCTACCTCCCCGGAAACCTCTTCCATTTGCAGATCCTAGCCCAGCCATGGCAGCAGCAAATGACATAGCACCTCTGGACCCATAAGAGTTACCACTCCTTAAATCAGTAGAGTCTGAGTCCCTAACAGCAGCAGCTCTACTACTAGAACCAGAAGCAGGATTACTTTGACTATCACTTGCTGCTGGTGCAATATTGCCATCATCGAGCGTATCACCTAACTTAACGTCATGTACTTTTTCAGGCATGCAGACAGGGAGTGAATCATCTCCCAGCAACTAGGGCAGCAAAAAAAACAACAACGGCAAATGAAATTAGGAAACCCAGCAAAATAACCCACTACTAGCCTGCTGCATAAGGTACCGACATTAAGAAATTATAAGATTCAGATCACAAACGGATTGCAATCAGACAAATCAATTATATAGCATGACGACATGCATGTGAGATCCTAGTAAGGAGCATGACCTATTAATGAAAATCAGCGCCTCCTACTAACCCTGCTTCTCTATTCCAATAGGACAAAAAACCGCAAAAAATGGAGGGGAAGCGAAAGGCAGGAAAAAAAACAAGGATTGCACAAAACAAAAAAAAATTATCAGGTAATTTAAGGATTCAAAGACATACATCTTCATGGTCATCATCATCGTCATCAGAGATATCATCATCTTCAATCACCAATGCATCATCCATATCAACTGGGGAAATTTCTAGTTCCTCATCCTACCACAAAATCAAAAGCAAATTATTGAAAAGAAAACACTATGCCAACATGCATACTGAGAGCGCACTGAATAAACGACAATAGGCAAACTGACGCATATACACAATTTTAATCATGTTTGTATAATACTCCATGTCAGATCATACCTCAGAGCTAGAGTCCCCTACGGGCTTCATCAGTGTATCTTTATCAAGAGCAGCTCTTCTACGAGCGGCATTTCTAGTTTGAGGCCCCTTTGTCTCCTCCTGTGCAGGCTTCAAAACAGCCTTGCCCTTTCCTTTTGATGAGTTGGTGCTCTTCTCAGGCAATGGCTCTGTTTTAGCAGTATCTCCTATGTTAACAGATGACCTTGACCTTGCAGAATGGCGACGAGTGGTGGAGGCAGGAGTTGAAGTAGAAGGAGAAGACCCACCAGCTCCAGGAGGCGTAGTCCCAGATTCAGAGTTCACAGATGCTGAGGGCTTTTGGCCAGACTCACCCCGTTGGACCCGAGGCCAGAGGAAGTCTTCTACAGCAGTTAAACTTGCTAAGGGATCAATAAGTACAACATTGGAAGAGTAATCTCGGAGAGCTTTTTCCCCAGAGGCTCGACATAGTCGCAGCTTAAATGGTTGGGACAGTGCACTCAGTCCAGAAGATAGACGAGCACCTCCACTGGATGACCTAGCTGAATGGCTTATAACAACAGGAAAGCGCTCTAAAGATGTCAAAGCATTTTGTAGCTTCTGAACCAAAACAGTCACAGGAGCTGCACTCCCCTCGGCGATACTGCAAGGAAGAGCAAGAGCAACAAACAGCTTAAATCGTCTCAGGGCTTGTTGACGAAGCTTGGCTAGGCTAGCTTCTGAAATTCTCTCCTTTGGGAAGTGGCCACAAGAAAAATAGTTAAGCAACGCTGACACAACACCACTGCCAATAAACTCAAAAGTGGATACCCCATCCCCTTTGCCTAGCTCTTCTAGCATCTCAGATATCACCCCAATCAGGTATTCTTCCTTATTAGCAGAGCTATCAAGAAGGCGAGGCCCAGAAGCCTTTGACTTTCCCTTCGCTTTAGTCTTTTGATCATCAACACCAGCACTCAATTTCATGCAAAGATTCTTTAGGTGCAAGAGATCATCAGTAACACCAACTTCAGCTGAACCCTGATCAGAAGGAAAATGCTTGTCTTTAAAAGCTTTAGCACATGCACTGACCGCCATGCGAAGATTCGAATTCACCATGGGGATTTCAAAAGAATTTGGAGGTGATCCAGCATTTGCCGAAATGGGAGTCTTAGATTCCTCTGGTAAATTCCCTTCAAGATTAGAGTTACCACTGCGGCGTTTGTAACGCCTAGAACGGGATGACGTCACAGGAGCAGAATCAGCATCCTTCTCAGGAGGAGATGCTTCTGCACTAGGGGTACTTGAATTTCCAGCTAAGGCAAGTTGATCTACAGCATGAACCACACCTTCTCTAACAAACATCTTGGAAAAAGTTCCCGGAAGTTTTTCCATCAGAATCTCAGCAATTTGGAGGGAAGGAACCAAGACATGGGGATCTTTCCAAGCTAATACACCAGCTAAGAAACTATAGGGAAAAAGGCAAAGTTTGTTAATTTTGGCAAGATAACATGCAATACAAATTTATTTTGTATTTGTATTTGTATTCATGTGGAATAATTGGGTACCTCGATATATTTGTCACGGTCAGTAAAGACTGAATCATCTCTGCATTGCTGAAGTACATCAACTTTCCAATAACTGAAAGACACTTGTGGCGAACAGGACTGTTGACACTAGAACCATAGATCTGTTAGGAAAGCAAATTGTGTTAGTATTACAAACTGAGGTGAAAACCACGATCTAGCAACATACACAATGCTGACCCTCTGAAAACTACCTGTAACATAACAGGGAGAATATCCATTCCAAATTGTTGCAGAAGCTCTGGCTGGTCATTTAACAATTTTTCCCTAGCTGAAATCTCAGGGGAGCTACCGCTTGCATCTTCCTGTTTCCCAGCACTGCTGGAAGGAGAGTTCTTCACGACAGATCCCTTTACAAACAAGTTGGTACTAGCAGGAAGGGTTATTGTTCCTTGAGGGACTGGGGGGAGGAGCTCATTTGCCAGATTGACTATCTCAAAAATCTATCCAGCACAAACAGAACCAAAAGAAATTAATAACATGCTACAATCAACACTAGCAGAAGAAAAGAATAAGTACCTGCTCGGCAGGTCTACTCAGAGCTGGAGAAACGGATGAATTTGCAGTAACACCAGAGCCCGAGAGTATGTCTTTGAGGATGCCACTGATACCAAGAAGAAGTAATGTTTTGGCTCCAATAGGGGAACCACTTGCACAAGTGGAAAGCAGACGGATTAAGCCCTACGTGCAACAGAACTATAGTAAGACGAGAATACAACAGATCTATTAACCAAAACCTAAAAGCAGAAACAGCTATTATTACCGTATATGTAGGTGGGCTGAGAGATGCCTGTCCACCTCCAGAATTACTGGTGGATATGAGGGAAGCAGCTTGCGTGACTAATCCATGATTACATAGCTCATCCAGTCTGTCTGGAGACGAAGAAAAGGCTTCAGCAATCCGGGTCAGACAAGCAGAAGCGTGCTCCAATACCTACAAGCATAGAACATTGCATAGTATGAGATGAAAACAATGATGTATGCAGGCCTAAATCCTAACGAGAAATATCCTACCTTTGCATCATGATACTGAAGAAGGTTTGTTAACAATGGAACAGCTTCCATCACAAAGTCAGCAGCATCTGAGGGTAGCTTCTTGCACATATTTGCAGCAGTAGCTAATGCCACCCGCTGAAATTGTAAAGAACGTATTTCAGATAAAAACTCAATCGCTCAATGTAATCTCCTCACAGTATAATAAGATATAAAAAAAAGGGACTTTTACCTGGACTCCTGTGGAGAAGAAATCCAGATAAGAAAGCACTGCCATTAGAGCACCAGCTCGCAGACAAGCAGTAGGGTGCTCCTGAGATATCTTCTTTAGCGCTTGTAGAGACTGTTAACACGCAAATTCCAATATCCATAAATTGACGAAGTTCATTTTAACCAAAAGATAATAAATCACTAGAATAAATACTTTTAATTACGAGCATTCAAGAAAAACCAACCTGTTCAGCCAGGTCCATGTACTCTATAGTAAGCAACCTTGCAACGAAACAAGAAACAGCACCATAATGCACAACAGCCGCACAAGATGAAGGCAACACATCACACAAATGAGTAATTGCTCTAGCTGCAAGCAACATGATATCAGGGTTACTCTCGTGATTCAACAAGCCAACAAGTACGGGCACAAACGAGTCCACAGAAAAAGTGCTCAATGAATCCTCAGTCCCAATCGAAAGCATCTCACAAAGCTGCGTCAGTGCCTCCACCTGCTTTCCTTCCTCTCCGTCAGCTCGCAACCCTGACAGTATCTTCTTCAACCGCCCAGACTGATGAGATGCAGAAGCAGAACCCATCGCATGAGAGGGCAGCAGATCATCAAGCCCAGCACCAAGCTTCCGCAGCAGACCTTGGAGAGCACTGCTTGCTGAGGTCAAATTCTGGTGGAAAGCCCCAATTCCACCACCCTCGCTGTCGTTATCATCATCGTCGTGGGGATTACTGCTACTGTTAATATTATTGTTATTTCCTGATTCCATATTGATTCCTAGATTGTTGTCCCTATCTCTGTCCCTAACATCCCTGGTGTCACGAACCTTGACTTCATGCTCTTTCTCTTTGCCCTTATCGGATTCAGCGTTGGAGTTGTTGTTTCTGTTACGGCGGGAGGAACGGGAGGATGATTCAACGGGCGTGGAGGGGTCCATGGTGGTGGAGCGGGAGGCCCGGGAGCGGGTGGTAGTGGCGGTGGCGGCAGAAGCAGGAGTGGTTACGCGGGAGGCCCGGGAGCGCTTGTTGGAACGAGTGGTAGGACCGGAGGAGGAAGATGAAGGGGGAGTTGAGGAAGCCTCCGCCCGCTTCCGACTCCGAGTTTCCATACAATAACTGAACCGCCAAGGTGGAATCCTTGGTCCCGCAGCTACGCGGCACCGGATCGGGCAAGAACTCTGTGCATCTCGCCGCCAGGTACAGACAATTCAATCGGAACACCAAAACTGAAAATGAGATAAAAAAGTAGAAGCAGTCGATTGCAATTAAACGCGAGGCGAATCAAATGCCCCAGTCAATTGGATGGATGGTGGACGGATTTGGAGTGAATTGAGAAAGAGGGGAAGGAGAGTGGGTGACGAAAGAGAAACCCTAAAGTGGGGGTGAGAATAAAGAGAAAGGAGAGACCGAGTGCGTAGACTCTTTTATATGTTGAGTCAGATAGTAATGTCAAGAGGGAGAGGTTATATTCTTCTGTTTAATTATTTTTTTTCTCTCTTCATTGATATATATATTTATTTATTTATTTTTTCTTTAACAAATTCTTGATATTTTTTTGCAGTGACTGTCAACAAAATATCAGATTCCTAACCCGTCAGGCCCACACGGCCCAATAATCTGTTTACTGCGTTCGGCCTTTTATGCAGGGCCCAGGTCCAACCCTGGCATTAAAGTCCGGCCTAGTAAAAAAAGAAAAAGATAAATTTTGTTTTCTATGATGTTGTCTAAACAAAACAGTTTTTAATTTCATCAACCTAAATTCTAAACAAGTACGTTGAAATGAACCCAGCGAAGCCTCGTCTAAATGTAATTTATGGCCCAAAAAAGCCCATCAGAATAAGGGTTCGTTTGAAAAATAGTTTTGGCATTTATGGTCCGAACATAACCTAAAAAGTTTACAAAATAATTTATTACAATTTATCTGTGATTGCATTTTGCATTCATCTCTAGCAATAACCAAGTCAATTGCCTACATAATATTTTGTGGTTTTAATAGTATTGATGTTAAGAATGATAAAGGAGTATATTCAATAACTTACTTATATAAATTTAAGAGCGGTAGAAATAAATGTACAAGTGAGATTAATAGAAGCGTCAGGTTAATATTATGAAATGAAGATAATAGATAATATAGAGATGAAAATGATAGTAAACAATATATTCAAAGCATGAATAAAATAAATATAAGGTGAGATTAAATCGTATAAGTATTTTATATAAATAGATTAAGTTCACGAATTTGGTACATGAAAATATGTGTACATCTGTATATTCAATTACGTGTATCATTTTCAGTGGTGTAAGCATGGTTTTGCCATCGAACATAACGCCATACACTATCTACGGGTCTGTTTAGAGTTCCGATTCTATGTGGAAAAGTTCGGTGGAAAAAAATTGGGTGGGAAAATGACTTTTCGGAACGGAGTGTGCTGCTTGATAAAAAATTTAAAAAGTGCTGTGAGATACCTGAGGTGTTTGGTAAAAAAGTTGGGTGGGAAAACATTGGAGTATAAAACCCATTTTTAAAAAATTAATAAAAATATGAAAAGTGGATCTAAAATTACTTATTTTGAGATAAAGATTTTATTGTGGTAATTTTTAATTTATTTTGTTTGTTATATAAAGTAAAAAATTTAAAATGAAATGAAAATGAAAAAAAAAAGGAGAGAGAAGGCCAAACCTGACTCTCAGGTTGGCTGGCTGGAGCAAAATCCTGGTGCAAATTTTTTCCCAAACACCCAAACCTCTGTTTGGGGTTGAGAAAAATTGGGTTGGGTACCCAACTCTAGGGCTGTACAAGAACCGGCCCGGACCGGGAACCGATCCGGAACCGGCCTTTTTTTGACCCGGACCGGACCGATCCGGGGTTTTTTTTTTTTTTTTGATCCGGACCGGACCAGACCGGAACTTCCGGTTCGGTCCGGTTCTCCACCCCTCTAAATCCGGGAACCGACCCGGAGAACCGGTAGAACCGGAAGTATATATATAAAAAATATATAAATATATATATAAATATATATATATATGTATAATAATATCAAAGTTTCCATTTGGTTCAATGGTTAACTCATCACTTTTTGTATTAAAGGAGAGAGGTTCAAATCCTCTTGGCTCCCACTTTTTTTTTCTTTCTAAACTTAACTCATTCTCTTTCTTTTTTCCTTCTAAATTATATTAAAATTTCTCATGTATGTATATATTTTTTCTAGTAATATAATTATAAACTCAATTAAAAATCCTCATTTTTTTCTTTTTATTTGTTATTTTAAATACAAAATTGTATTAAGGATGTTATATGAACTAAAAAATAAAATTTTAATAGCCATTTATATAGTTAAGATGACACATACTAGTAATATATTATTGTAAATTGTAATAATCATTTATATAGTTAATATGTATAAATTAAGACCATTAATTATTAATAATATAGTTACTAATTATTATCAATTGTCATAAAATTAAAATTTACACATTGTTTAGAGTTTTATGCTTTTAATTTAAATTGTATTAATTTTTAAATTACTAATGTATTATGCATTTTTTCTTTTTTCTTTTAAACTCAATTAAATTTAAAAGTCCTCATTTTTTCTTTTTATTTGTTACTTTAAATACAAAATTTTATTAAGGATGTTATATTACCTAAGAAAAAAAAATTTAATAGCCATTTATATAGTTAAGATGACACATACTAGTAATATATTATTGTAAATTGTAATAGCCATTTATATAGTTAATGTGTATAAAGTAAGACTACTAATTATTAATAATATAGTTTAGGGATTATTATCAATTGTCATAAAATTAAAATTTACTAATTGTTTAGAGTTTTGTGCTTTTAATTTAAATTGTATTAATGTTTAAATTACTAATGTATTATGCATTTAAAAGTTCTCATTTTTTTTTTCTTTTTATTTGTTAATTTAAATACAAAATTTTCCTAAGGATGTTATATGACCTAAGAAATAAAATTTTAATAGTCATTTATATAGTTAAGATGACACATACTAGTAATATATAGTTGTAAATTGTAATAGTCATTTATATAGTTAATATGTATAAAATAAGACCATTAATTATTAATAATATAGTTATTAATTATTATCAATAAATAATTAAGGTTCCAATTCTCCAACCTTTAAAATCCGAGAACCGGTAGAACCGAAAATATATATATATATATATATATATGCACAATGATATCAAAGTTTCCATTTGGTTTAATGGTTAACACCTCACCTATTATATTAAAGGGGAGAGGTTCAAATCCTCTTGGCTCCCACTTTCTTTTTTCCTTCTAAACTTAACTCCTCCTAAAAAAAAAAAAAAAAAAAAAAAAAAAAAAAAAAAAAATCCGGGTCAGAACCGGAACCGGCCCGGTCCGACCCGGAAAATTCAGAACCGGCCCGGCCCGGACCGTAAGAGTCCGGTCCGGTCCGGTTCTGTCCAGGCCCAGAACCGTTAATTCCGGTCCGGTCCGGTTCTAGCCCAAGAACCGGCCCGAACCGGCCCGTGTACACCCCTACCCAACTCTCAACGCTAAACCGCCACTACGTAGGGCAATGAAACGTCCGTTTCAGCAATTTTATTTCTCTTTTTATTTACTTCCACCAAAGAAGCAAAGACCCTGCTTATTCATCTCCTTCCTATCATCAGCCACGTGTCCAAAGTCTCTATGCCGGGCCCCACACAATCCTCTCATCACAATGGCCCAAAATGGAAAAAAAAAGGATTACGTGTTTGAAAAACACACTACTCGAACAATCACTTCGCTGAAAAACGCTCCATTTTTCTCAATTGTTGGGAGGCGTTTATCTCCTTTGCGCGCCAGTGTCTGCCGCGCTCCTCGCTTGGAGATCAGTTAAGGACAGATCAGTCATTTCGTAATCTCCTATTTACTACTGTCATTTATCTCTGTGATCCGAAAGATCGACGAGGAGAGATATGGAAACCGTTCTTATTGAATACACCGAATAAATTGTGAGAGAGGAAGCGAACGCCGCGCGCGCAAGAGAGAAGAGTGTCTGGTTTTGTGGTTGGAGTAAGGAGTAGAGCATTGAACGATGGGCTTTTTCAGTACGTTGTTCGGGTTTTGTGGCTTCGGAGTTGGGATTTCAATGGGTGTCGTGATCGGCTATTACCTATTCATTTACTTCCATCCCGACGACGTCAAGGTGCAATTTCGCGTTCTTTAGCCGCATTTGGGTTTTCATATTTCTGTTCTGTGTTTATCCGGTGTACCGTGTTTGTGTATGCTTCTGATTTTGTTCAATGATGGTTGTTATTTGAAGGAAGGAAATGAGAATTAGATTTTTGACACTAGAATTGCTAGTAGAGTTGAAGATACATAATGACATTTGCCTTATCTAGTTGATTTGCCCATTTCGATTGGTTAGTTAAGATGCAAATTAAGGTGGTTTGCTTGTGATACATACAACGGATTAGACTAGAATTTCAAATTCTGGTATATCTGCACTTGTTAAAAGAGTTTTTGGTTGTTTTACTAGGATCCTGAGATTCGTCCTTTGGTTGAGCAAGACACCGAGACTTTGGAGCGGATGCTTCCAGAATTACCACTGTGGGTGAAAAATCCTGACTATGATCGTGTAAGGAATTCCTGTTATCTTGTCCACTTACATGCTATGCCTTCAACAAGTGTGGACTGCAATATAGTTTCACTGTTTCTGCTTATATTGGTTTTGCTTTTGGTGTAGCTTGATTGGTTAAACGTGTTCATTCAACACATGTGGCCATACCTAGACAAGGTAAGACACAATGCCAGCTCCTATTATCTTACCACTAGCTTTCACCTATATATTGTTTCTGTTTGTTATGGATCTCTTGACTCTCTTACTTCTTTTTCTTACAGGCCATTTGCAAGACTGCCAAGAATATTGCAGGCCCCATAATACAAGAGCAGATTCCCAAGTACAAAATTGATTCGGTTGAATTTGAGAAACTTACTCTAGGTTCATTGCCACCAACTTTCCAAGGTGAGTTGGAGGCCTTATACTTATTGCTGTCATTCTTTGTGCTCTGTAATATTTCAATTTAATGGTGCTTATAAAATCTGGTCCTACTAGGAATGAAAGTTTATGTCACTGATGAGAAGGAGTTAATTATGGAACCATCAATAAAATGGGCTGCAAATCCCAATGTCACTATTGCTGTTAAAGCATTTGGGTTGAAGGCAACTGCTCAGGTTCTTGGATCCTTCTTTTCTGGAATTAAGTTGTTTTCTTGTTAACCTTTATACGAGGATTTTGGAACTAAGTTGTTTTGAACCTTTATACAAGAATTTCAACTTTCTTATTCTGGGTTGTCTGGATGACTAGGTGGTGGATTTGCAAGTATTTGCTTCACCGCGCATAACTTTGAAGCCCTTGGTTCCTAGCTTTCCTTGTTTTGCCAAAATCTTAGTTTCTCTCATGGAAAAGGTTGGTGGTTCTTTCTTTTATGGATTTTTGATTGTTGGAATCAAGCTGACATAATGATGTGAGTAGAAGCAAAAATAAATGTGTTAGAACTGTATCTGAAGAGCATCTTTTAACTACCGAGCAACATTCTTATATTGATTTTTGCTTTGGGCCTTAAATCATTGGATGGACAGGGTGGTATTTATAAGAAATCTTCTAGGCTACTTATTAGTGTTTTACTGATTTTTTTTCTTCCATCTCTATTACAGCCACATATTGACTTTGGACTCAAGCTCCTGGGTGCTGATCTTATGTCAATACCTGGAGTCTATAGGATTGTCCAGGTACAGTATTCCTGATGTATCTGTTCTGTTCTAATCAAATTACAAGTTTATCCCCTGGTCTTTTCTTACCAGACCTACAATAGAACTTTTATGGGAGTTGTGAAGGTCCAACAAATCTCTTTATTCCCATTGGTTTGGCATTATTGTTGCATGGCAAGAATGAAATTCTCCATAGGTGTTTTTTTAAAGTATTGTTGGGAAGCATAAAGTATGAAGCTCAGGCATCTAACCTACTTATCTTGATCTCAAAGGGTTTTTTTTGGTTCTTTCTTTTTTTCTCAAAAATATTCTTTAATTTCCTAATCACAGGAGATAATCAAAGACCAGGTTGCCAACATGTATCTGTGGCCTAAGACCCTTGAAGTGCCCATTCTTGATCCTGCAAAGTATGTTCTACACTAACTGAAGAGTCTCTGAACTTTGGCAATTTAAGAATATAGTCGCAGTGACTATAATATATATTTAATATATTTTTTTCTGATAATAACCCTGCACGTCTTGGCTTTACAAAAATAATTGGAAAATGCAGGGCCTTGAGGCGGCCTGTAGGAATTCTCAACGTTAAGATTCTGAGGGCAATGAAGCTGAAAAAGAAAGACCTGCTGGGTGCATCAGACCCTTACGTTAAAGTAAAGATGACTGAAGATAAGCTAACATCAAAAAAGACCTCCGTAAAGCACAAGAACTTGAATCCTGAATGGAATGAGGAATTCAACATGGTTGTTAAAGATCCTGAAGCCCAGGCTGTAGAGTTTCATGTTTATGATTGGGAGCAGGTAAAAATTACTAGTTGCTTTTTGAAGTGTTTTTTGTTTTTTGGGGTGTTACGTCTCATCAGGTGTCCTTTCAATTAGGTTGGCAAGCATGATAAGATGGGTCTGAATGTAGTTCCTCTAAAGGAGCTCACTCCAGAGGAGCCTAAAGTTTTGATTCTTGACCTCCTTAAAAATATGAACAAAAATGATCCTCTAAATGAAAAGTCACGGGGGCAGCTTGTGGTGGAACTTACATACAAGCCATTCTCAGAGGAAGAATTAAACGTGGGATTTTCTGATTCCAATAGGACACAGAAAGCTCCTGATGGGACCCCTGCTGGTGGAGGTCTGCTTGTAATTATAGTTCATGAAGCTCAGGATCTTGAAGGGAAACACCATACTAATCCATATGTACGGATTCTTTTTAATGGGGAAGAAAGAAAAACTAAGGTAACGATAGTCACTCGTGCAACACTCAATTTGATAATTGGCTGAGATTAAAATTTCCACAAGTATTTATAGAAGTTCTATGTTTTATTGGTACAGCAAATAAAGAAAAACAGAGATCCAAGGTGGGAGGAGGAGTTTCAGTTTATGCTGGAGGAGCCTCCCACTAATGATAAGCTGCATGTGGAAGTTCTCAGCACCTCATCGAGAATGGGTCTGCTGCATCCCAAGGTAGGAGTTGCATAATAGCTTTTAAACTTGATATAGAAAAATTGAAGTTTGTGAAATGAATACTACAACGGTATTCATTGAAATATATGCAGTTCCAGAAAGAGTTCCTGAAATGACTCTGTATGAAGTATGAACGGATGCTGTGCTTTATGCATGAGTCATAGCTCAAATATTTTTTGCCGAACTTAGTTGGTTTGCTTAATTATAGATTATTGTGGTTCACTTTTAGCGTCCATAGAATCTGATGTGAAGCGCTTTATGTTTTCTTCAATCAGGAACCTCTAGGATTTGTGGATATCCCTCTTTCAGATGTAGTCCACAACAGAAGAATTAATGAGAAGTACCATCTCATCGACTCGAAGAACGGAAGGGTTCAAATCGAGTTGCAGTGGAGATCAGCTTCTTGAGCATATTAAATGCTCACTGTATTCCTTTTGCAATTTGATGTGTGATAGGAATACGTCTGTTACGAAATTGCACCCATTCTTTCTGTTTCTATGAAGAAGCTAATCTATAGTTGCGGTAATATGTTCTTTCGTCTGTTTAAGGATATGCTAAACATTGATTATCAAGTATGCTAGAACTGGGGACTTCATCCATTAGTTGTACTCTGGTTTTATCTTCTGCTCATAAAGTCAAATAGAAAAGCTATGCGTTAGTATATCATGCGGCTAAAATAAATAAATCAATGTTTTTGTTGGTTTTTTCACTAATCCCGTAATTTTGGGTATTTTTTAAGCAATTTGTTGCTAGTAATAGAAGAACTCCTGCACTGATTTGTTTTGAGGGGGGAAGAAACAAAATTAAAACGACAAGTCGTCGTTGGTTTGCCTATGCCATATCTTCCACGTGGCAACCTCGAAGTGTGAAATTGGGAATAGATCATAACTCCTCAGTAACACCCAATCCGAAATTATCCGATACCAATACTCAATACCACTAGCAGCTCCTGCTCTCTTCTTTACCTCACAAAGTCCAAGTACATTTCCCATTTCCACACACTCTACTGCTCCTCAGTCAACCTACCATGGCGTTTCCGGTCGTCGACACAGATTACCTGAAGGAGATCGACAAAGCTCGCCGCGATCTCCGAGCTCTCATCGCCTACAAGAACTGCGCTCCTATCATGCTCCGCCTCGCGTACGTGCTCTCTCCTAATCTTCAATAAGTAGTAGCATTAGATTTGTTGAAATCGTTTTTTTTTTAACTGAAGGTGGCACGACGCTGGTACTTATGATAAGGTCACCAAAACTGGTGGACCTAGAGGCTCCATAAGGACCGAGGAGGAGTTGAGTCATGCCGCAAATAATGGCTTGAAGATAGCTATTGATTTTTGCGGTTAGTTCCTCTTTCGCCCGTTTTTTTGGTACTTAAGTTGTTTATGTGCACCTGTTAAGTATAGTTGAGAAAATAGTAATGACTTTGTAGCTCAGTGTTAATTCATACAGTCAGGGAGAAGTTAGGTATCCACTTCGAGTCCCTAACTTGCAATTTCTGTCTACAACAAAGAAAGGAAAAGTATAGTTGAGAAATTGAGAGTTTCATTATTGCGTGCTTAGTTTAAAGGGAAGTTATGTATGAATATTAAATAGTTAAACACCACAAGTTGTTTATGCCGTTTAAAAATGATTTTCTGTACAGGTCGTTTATTACAGCATTTAACTAGGGGATTTACGTGTAAACCTTATGGGCAGAGATATATTTTGATATAGTGATTGTGAGGAAGTCGCATCATGCTCATGAAGGATCACTTGTCACTATCTGCTTATGTTTTTATGCTTATGGTTAGTTATCTAATGATTGGTTTTATTTTGTTTTTTCAGAGGAGGTTAAGGCTAAACATCCTAAAATTACATATGCAGACTTGTACGAGGTGATGGTCATACTGATCTTAGTGGTTTTCAAGTTTCATAACTCATAGGTCATTGTTTGGTCCAAGAGATGATAAGCGTACTGACTCGATCAATTTTTGTTGCATTTCCAGCTCGCAGGTGTTGTTGCGGTTGAGGTCACTGGAGGTCCAACTGTTGAGTTTGTTCCTGGTAGAAAGGTATGGTATTGTAGGATTTTTTGAAGGTGAAGGTGTGTACAATCAAACTGATTACCAGCTTTATATGCCGTTTTTGTCAGGATTCAAAAGTTTCTCCCAGGGAAGGGCGACTTCCAAATGCCATTCTAGGTACATTTAATGCTCCCCAATTCATGGTTTGTATTTTATTATCATAGTGACAGTACTTAAAACTGAGAATTTGTGGTTTGAACTGGGAGTTTTGGAGTTGGCATCTTACATTTTAGAAACTCCAGATTATGCTTGTTTAGTTGATAGCTGTATCTGGCCATTTTGGATCCCTGCAATGTATACTTTATAACATCATATTCGAAAAGTTCATTGAGTTATATATGAGATGGCACTTTAAAGGACTTGAACTTTGCATGCCTTTTTAACGAATTTTGTGGCAGGTGCACCACATTTGAGGGACGTCTTTTACCGGATGGGTCTGTCTGACAAGGATATTGTGGCACTTTCAGGGGCTCATACTCTGGTGATTCTGAAATCCATGTTTCCTACTTGATGTAGTGAGGTCTATATCTATAAACTCTAACTTGATCTGTTCTGATTCATAGGGACGGGCACATCGTGAGAGATCGGGTTTCGATGGCCCTTGGACCCAGGAGCCTTTGAAGTTTGATAACTCTTATTTTGTGTAAGATTTAAATTGCAGTTACAAAGAGATTCTTTTAGTACTTAGGTTATTAACTCGGTTATGCATAATTCTTTTTGTGAATTTTAGGGAACTATTGAAAGGGGAAACTGAAGGGTTGTTGAAGCTTCCAACTGACTTGGCTTTAATGGATGATCCTGCATTTCGTCCTTTGGTGGAACTATATGCAAAGGTAACAAGGGTTTTCTTTTATTAACAAGTGCCATGGTATGTTTTTATACAACTGTACCTCTATGATGATATTCATGCATATACCACGACAGATAACGTTTACGATCATTATGCTTTCTGCCAAAAAAAAATTAAGATCAACAACCTGCTGAAATAGTGTTATCTGCCTTAATTTAACCAGGACGAGTCCAATGAATCAGTTTAAATTCTGTTTAAGGCTGGATTTTTCTTTGTTCATGCATTAAATTTGTTAGCATGGTTGTCTTGTGCCTCACCTACACTTTCTTAGTCTTATTATTAGTTGTTTCGTTCTCCAGAAGAATAGTTGGGTTCACAAAGTGCTTTCCACGCCTTAAATGGATTTTTGTAATATACAGTTTCCACATCAGTTGGAGTACATAAGTTGGACCCTCTGAGCTCTTCAGTAAACTTTAGCCAAAACCCTTAGTTTTGGGGCTGTTATTGAACTTGTTGGTATCTGGTTCTAGTTTTTAGTACTGGACTGGGTTAATTTACCCATAATTTGGCCAAAACGAAACTTACCCCTGTTTTCAGTTAAGCAGTTATTCTATTGTTACAAAATGGAGCTTTGGTAGTCCGATACATGATTTCTTTCTTGTGATAACTTTATCCAGGATGAGGAGGCATTCTTTAAAGACTATGCTGTATCGCATAAGAAACTTTCAGAACTGGGATTCACTCCCTCCCAATCCAAGCTAATTACAAAGGACAGTACAATTTTGGCACAAAGCGCAGTTGGGGTTGTAGTTGCTGCTGCTGTGGTGGTCTTTAGCTATTATTACGAAGTTCGTAAAAGGATGAAGTAGACATTCCCTTGTTCCTCGTGAACTGATTACACAAGTGCATTCTTGTGAAATACAGCCAAGGAGCTGGTTACTTAATATTTTCATCTGATTCATAATAACCACATTACATTACTGAATACATGTAGTTGCTTTTCATTATAAAGTTAATTTTTAGATACAATGTTGAAAGTTTCGTTTGGAATCATGGTAGACTGGTAGTTGGGCTGTTCCGCGGTAGTGAATCTCGGGTATAAGCAGGTGATTAGCGGAATCCTTGTAATCCTCTGGTTTTCGATTTTTATACATCAAAATTATAATATCTGCCAAGAGGTTGGGCACTTGGCAGAATTTGTGAGGCAGTGACAGCCATCAAAGGTCCTTGTTCCTTGGTTCTTTCTTGCCATTGAATCTGCAATTCTGCAACACAGTTGGCAGACTTTTTTTGACAAAGGATATGGTTACAGTGCGTGGAGTAGTGGTTGATTTGATTGTGATTAATGCTTCAGGCTTAGCCGCTTAGGGTTTTCTGGCATAGGAAGTAGTTTGATTTGATATTTGATTTAACAAGAGAGAAATCTCCCTTCTCCCTTCTCCCTTCTCCCTTCTCCCTTCTCCCTATCCATCAAAGCACCTTCTTTCATGTGCAAACAAAATATTCTTTACGTAATCTTTTTAGTAGTGAGATGGGGCGTACCTTCTGGTATGGTACGGTGCGTTAGGAGAGTGATAACATTGGTTTAGACAACATGAATAATAATAATAATAAATGAATGGTAAGAGAAGAATAATGCATCCTTTATCTTAATGTGGTGGTAGAGTAATACTATAATACTAGTACATACATTGCGGGTTGTGTGCCGCTAGTGCTAGCTGCTAAGGTTGAGGAGTCCCCACATGGGGGAAGAGGAAGGGATGAAGCGAGCCACAAGGGACAGCCAAAGAGGTAGGTAGGTAAAGGGTTCTTAGGACTGTACCAGAAAGATAGGGGTCTTGATCAAATGCCTAAGCACATGATGTCCACGTGTCTGCTTTTTGCTAGCTGTCACCAGTCACCACCACCCATTTCTTCTTTCATCTTGTTTCTTGACTGGCCAAATATATAGGATTACTATTTGGCCAGTCAAACCCAATTACCTGATTCATCTACCTTTTGAGCCTTTTGGGTTTAAGAAAGAAGGGAAAAAACCAAAAAGGAACAAAATACAGACCAGTAAGTAAGTGTAACTAACCAGTTAGGTAAAATCCTTCTTTCTTTCTCTCAAATCACTTTATTTCTCTTTTGGGGCAATCATGTGTCTCTGCATTCGTAGGACAGGTTTTGATAGAGACCTCTTCTGGCACCACGACCTAACTCATCCGTTTCATTAGTAGTGTTCCTTAACTAATACTAGTAATTACCATTTACCTCAACAGGTTGATTGAAATCTTTTACTTCTAAACTAGTAACTGACATTTACACGTTCGTATCGAGTTATCCCACCCACCAACCAACTTCGTGGGGGTAGAGACTTAGAGAGAGAAAGATGGAAGGGAAACTGTACATGTGTGTGGTGTGGTGGTGGTGGGTAGCAAATAATATGCTGATTAATGCCCCCTCCCAACTTTTTTTTAAAATAAATATTAAATAAATTGTCTTGGAAAAATTGGAGAAGAAGATAACTTCAAAAAGATGAACCAACCTCCCTTTTCCCCACCCCCAACCCTACCCTTTGATCTGCCTAAACTTGCACCACAAGGTTAGTTTGGTGGGTAATTAAAGAAGAAAAAAGTTGGAAGGTGAACCAAAGCCCACACACAACCCCAACCCCAACCACACTCATACTTTCTCCTTTTTTTTTAGTTCTCTTTCGAGAATTTAACTCACTGGTTGATAAATCTGAATTCGAGTTTTGTAGGCTCATTTCCAATGATGGATTCTCTCAATGATTTTAAGACGGATGTGTTTCTAAAATCGGAAGTTAAGCTTTTGATTAAGATGAAAGGGTACTTTTTTTCCCTTTCATCATCATCTTTACCTTCATCAACCCCACCTCCAACCCTTCTAGAACATCTACCTCTCTCATGCATGATTGTGTAGTGTACCAATAGAATAAAGAAGCACAACTACCATCTTGGTATATACTTGAGGAGGAGGAGAGAGCACAAGGATAACACAAGAATAGACAAAACCACTTGGGCCTTTTTTTCTCTTTCCCATATGCCCACTACAACTAACCTATTTTTAAAATCTATTCTTCCATGTTTCATTACTCCTCTCTTGCATGCAATTTAACATTGAAATATTGAAATTCCTCCCAAAATACAAAATCTTCCATGAAAGGTAATTAGTGAGAATTAATATATGAAAGTGGACCCACCTCACTTGGTGTTAGTTCCAACAGCATGATATAAAGTAAAAAGCTGTTCATGAATTCTGGTACCTGTGTTGTCTACTAGTACTAAGTTAGGGGGAGAATTTCAAAGGTAACTAATCTATATTAATTAATTTAATTAATCAAAAGTTGTGGATGGTTTATTAAAAAGTGAGATGGGCCAGAAATCACACACCTTGTCTTGCCTAAACTTTAATTATCTTACTTTACACCTACCTGAAGGTTACCTATATAGTTAATGATCCCCTCCCTTTCTTTTATTATCATTAATGCTAATATCATAATCATCATCATCAAAGAGAGAGAGAGAGACTAGTGCCAGTTCCAGCCACTCCCCTCTAACCTATCTCACCAACTCACGTCTAGAAGCAATTAGCCATTTACCCCTCTCTCTCTCTCCTCTCTCTCTCTACCCCCTCTCTTTATAAGAGTCAAAAGCCTATAAAACGACATCTCAAAAGGGCCGGCCTTTACCTTCCCACCAGTGCAAAACAATGGAAGATTGAAAACCCCGATTCCTTCCAATTCCTTCCATAGAAACCAAATCTATTTATAATCTAAACACTAAACTAAAACTCTTAGCACAAAATATGGGCAGGTCTCCTTGCTGCGAGAAAGCTCATACGAACAAAGGTGCTTGGACCAAAGAAGAAGACGATCGGCTTATCGCTTATATCAGAGCTCACGGCGAAGGTTGCTGGCGCTCACTCCCTAAATCCGCTGGCCTCCTCCGCTGCGGTAAAAGTTGCAGGCTGCGCTGGATCAACTATTTACGACCTGACCTCAAACGTGGCAATTTTACTGAAGAAGAAGATGAACTCATCATCAAACTCCACAGCCTCCTTGGCAACAAGTAAGCACTGGTTATTGATTTCAATTGATCGATTAATTGAAACCCTAATTAATCCCCTTTTCCCCCAAATTTGATTTCTGTATATTCCGGTAGCAAGATTGTTAATTGGATAATTGGGTCTAATGGGTATCTTTTATTTCTGTGTTTAGATGGTCTCTTATAGCTGGGAGATTACCAGGAAGAACAGATAATGAGATAAAAAATTATTGGAATACTCATATAAGAAGGAAGCTTATGAACAGAGGCATAGATCCTACAACCCACCGACCACTCAACGAGCCACCGCAAGAATCAGCAGCAACAACCGCACCAACGCCGCTGCCGCATCCCCCAACTATTTCATCAACAACGATTTCTTTCAGTTCTGTCAAGGAAGAAAAGGGATCAAAAATCCCAATTATTAATACGAACAGTATGAGTACTGTTTTTGTGGTTAGAGAAGAGAAAACCCAAGTTGAAGAAAGATGCCCAGACTTGAATCTTGATCTCAAAATTAGCCCGCCATATCAACAACAGTACCACCAGGCAGCAGAGCAGCAGGCACTGAAAACTGGAGGGAGGAGGAATCTTTGCTTTTCTTGCAGTCTTGGGTTGCAAAAGAGCAAAGATTGCAATTGTTTCATGGATAGCGATGGTGGTTTTAGTACCGGGAGCAGCAGCAGTAGCAGCAGCACCAGCTCTGGTTATGATTTCTTAGGATTGAAAAGTGGGGTTTTGGATTATAGGGGCCTGGAGATGAAATAATAATTTGTGCATCTTTTGTAGATTTTTTTATAAAAAAAAAGGAAAAAAAGAGAGAAGAATATTGGGAGAGAAATGGGAACAGAGATTGTTAATTATTAGATTAAAGGCAAATCTCTATAATTTCTCTACTTAATCTGTATGGTTTAATTTTAATTCATATATAACTTAACTAATACTAGTATACTACTCCTCCTTTGCAGCTGTTATGTAAATTGCGAGTTAATTACATATATTTTTCATGAATTAAGTATGAAATCTATGAATTTTGCATGAACAAAAGATGTTCTAGTACCTTTCTGCTTCTTTAATAAAGATCTTAACGAAAAAGGCTTATTTTCTTGATTTTCTTGATTTTCTTTATCTTTCTGGAAAGATTTGGCTGTGGAACCTTTGTATCAGTTTAGATGGAGTAAAATAGATTTAATCATCTCACCAAATTTGGATTCTTTTTGAGTTTGTCTTGCTTTCAGAAAAGCTTTTCATCTTCCTTTGGGGAATGGATAAGCTGCGAGAGGAGGAGAAAGCAGGAGGATGGGAGTGGTTGCTCACCTATCTCTCCAACTCTAATAAAACCTCATACATTTACTTCTTAAATATTTTGATAAAAAATTATATATTTATAATACGCACGAGAAATTATTCACTACTCGCGTATTGTATCTTAACACGTCTATATGATCCGCTTAATAATGAGGTGGTTGGATATAACTTATCATCTCGAAGAAGCTTGTCGATATTAGTTTGACGAGATTAATATTTTGTTTGAAAAGAATGCATACTAGAATACAAAAATAGAAAAGGCCGAAGAAGCATAGAGTAGTTTTAAGGATTATAACTGGAGCTGCCGAATGGAGAAATTAAGATCTCTGCTGTTGACTTCAAAAATTTGCCTTCATTAGTTAATTATAAAACTAATGGTTCTAGAAACTTTCTTACGTAAGATTATTATTCTTTAGCATTAAACCAAATCATGTTTTTCTATTTATTTATTTATTTTTAGGGGGGAAATAGCATATTAAAGCAATTTTAAATGCAAAATACAGGAAAGAAACAAAAAGCTTTGTACCGTTTGTTTTGTACACGCGTAGCTCTACTGTTTCATCGAGCAGTCACCACCACTGTACCAAACATGTTCATTTATTTATTTTAAAAGATTTTGAAGCCATTTTCGTATAATTTCAGATCCGATAATACTAGAACCGAATTAGTATCTTTTAAAACTATATTTTATTGTTAATGCAGACGGACGAGGAGTATCAATCCAAACTTACGTCACTGTGTAGTTGGTCTTCCCTAATTTTCCTAACTTCACGAACCACCCAAATATTTTTATTAATTTACTGGCTGTAATTAGTGACCTATGCAATGCCAATAAGGCTGTGACACGCACAAATATAATTAATATATAACTAAACAATAATTCACCGCCAGCTTTGAAAAGAAGTAATAACTATTTCGATACGAATATAATTAATCATCGATCAAAATCAAGTGTTTCTTACCTAGATAGATTCACGATGATACATGGAGTGAGCAATGTGTGGTAGGAGCTACTTTCAAAGAAAGATCCTAGAACAAAAACAGCACTGACCAGCCATTCCCATATAGAAAAGCTACTCTCTTTTTCAACTTTTCATTATTTCATTTCCATTTTTAATTTCCATTTTCAAAGGTGTTAGGTAGAGACATTAGAAGCTTCCATGGGATATTTTTCTTTTCACATATATAAATTTTATTTTTAATGTTTTATTTTTTGCTTTTCCTATCTACTTTTAACGGTAAATAAGCCAGGTTGTCAATCTCATATCGTTAAGCGTCTCGGTTTGACAATTGGTATGAAATGTACTGGTCTCGATTAAAATATTGATTTCGTCGGTACCATATATATATATAAACAAATGACATACAAATTTACAAATATTCAATAAATTTATGATTCATTTTTTAGTATTGGGATAAAATATACCGTTCATTTTGATCATACTAAACAGATATCGGTCGATATGAATGAAATAATTAATATAGACCGAGATAAAAATCAAAATAGTATAATAAATTTTCTATATCATTTTTCATATTAGAATGAGATAAACTGAACATATCAACGGACGTAGTATAAGATTGATAACATTGAAATAAATAAGCGAGTAGTAAATTATTGGTTCCCTCTCCGTCAATAAACAGTGTAATTACTAATTATTGTCCTACCCCCACGTTATTTTATAGTTCGTCCTCTACCAACATCACATGCAGAACAATTGCAAGGGACCCTCAAAGGCTTTCCTTCTCCATCCCTACCATGCCCAAAATACCCTCAAAGGCTTTTACGTAGACTCCGATTTGGTTAAAAAAAATCTAGAAAATTAAAATGGAAGCGGTGAGAATGGCAGAAGTGGTAAATAGAGAAGAGATGAGGGGTGTTGATTGGTGTGTCCCACACGCTACCAACTCCCCTCAATTCGGGCAGCCGTCCGACGTAAGGGTCATGTGCTTTGGTTGCGGCGGTGCCCCAGTCACCTTCACTCCCCTTCGAGCCCCACCACCCACACCCTCTCTTCTATTTGTACTTGTACAGTAACTAACTCCTACCTTCCTTTCCTCCAACTCTCCTCACTTTTTTACCCTATTGTCCCTCCCTCTCTAGAAACGTTACACCGTAGAATATTTAACTTACCAAAGTCTTAAAAGAACTTTCAAGATCAAAGAACTTAAAACTTCTTTTTGTCAAAATAATGCATAATATATACGAGTAATAATTTTGACACGTCACGATCAAGAGGCGATCAATCTTAATCAGAAACATGAATCCTCATCGCTAAAAAAATCCTAAAAATTCACAAAATCTTTAATTGTTGTCATCAACTAAATTCACCAAAAATGAAAAAATAAATTTCAACTAGAGTCCCGGAGAGATGATATATAAAAACACTAGATTTCTATGAATAATGGTGAATATTTGTTTTAGAAGATTCGTTAAATAATGATTAATTAGCTTAAGCAAATAAAATCCAAGTGTCCAAATTGTTGAATATTGAGATTTTCTTGTTAGATTCCTTAGGCAACCTTTCCTTATAGTGGAAGACGGATTAATTAAGTCAATATTCCAGTTGTATCATCCTCGATTCTTCTTTTTATAGGGTGTTTTTTCAATTGAAAATAATCTCATTCGAATCTTATCGGTGTTAATGAACGGCAATTTTTCTAATATAATTTTCTCAATTTCTAAAATTCAAACTCGAAACCTTAGTTAATGATAGACAAAATCTTTATCACTTAACTACAATTAATATCAATACAATTAGATAGATATATTCATGCCAAAATATAAGTGGTGTTTGGTAATAAATAATCATGAGAATAACTCTTCCTACGGCTAGTATTAAGGAAATTTAGACATGCCATTCAATCCATGAGAGAAATGAAAAGAAATAATCTAGCTATTCTAATTTTTCTTTAAACAGGACCAGTCATGTTAGAAGAATCTGAACTGTTCGATAAAATTAGACCGATGAGATTAAAATTTCAAGTCATTAATTACCGTATTATATTAGAATATACTAAACATATTGTTTTGAAAGTCAATGATGCACTTAGCACGAGCCTTTTTCCTTCAAGATTTCAACACCATCACCCCATTTTCTAGTGTTGAATCGATCTCAGAATTAGAAAGTTTTATAACAGGAGTTGTTAAGAACATCACAAAGACACAAACGGCATTATTGTATTTGAACGACACTATTTTTCAACAAAATTTGCTGAGATGCTTTCCTTGGTCCAACACATTTGCATTCGCAATTTAAAATGTTAATCACGCCACGTGTTAACAATCAAAACTCAACATAAGAAAATTATCCATTCACCAAAATGTTTCCTTTCTTTTATCAGAGAATGAAGAAATGCAAATAAACTGTTAATTGATTCCGTTAAAAAAAAAAGTTACAACCAGTCAATTTCTTTATTTTAATTTTTAATTAAAAGAAGAAGGGTGCACACGCTACACCCAGGCGCAAGGTAGCACACAACTGGGTGGTAGGAAAAGTTAAAGAGTTTGGTAGGATATATACTTGGATAATAATTCGGAAGGTGGGCAGCCCGGCCGGGCAGGAGAGAGAAGAAGACACATACATCTCCATGTGGATATTGATAAGCATTAACTAAGCCATGGGCCATGGGCCCTGGGACACAATAATATAAAATATAATAGAAGATGTGTACAAATGTAGTGCGGCGTTACTCAATCAACTCATAATTTAAGAGTTAACTTTAAGAGAAATTATAAAATTTCTTAATAATAATATTAATAATACTGTAAATAGTAAAATAATACTCCCTCCGTCAGCGATTAATTGTCTTTTTCTACTGAATGTTGCTGTACACATTACTTGATTTTTTGGTGTTTGTTTTATTTTTTGTTACTGTTTCAGAAAAATATTTAATGGAGAACGGAGACCCATTTATGCTTGTTTTATATAATTGAATCTCATTGTTTTTTTTTTACCGATCAATTTAAAAACTCAAACTATTTATTTCACATCATCATTTTTCTTCGCCATTAACCTATAGTCATCCGACTCAATTTATTTCATAGCATGAATTCTAAATTATAGTATGGTAAATTGGTAATGTAGAATTAGGATTAAAAAAGAGAGTGGAGAGTAGTGTTGTTGACTGTTGTGGATAACGTGTGTGCAAGTTCAATTGGTAGGTGTGGTCGTTGTTAGTTTGGGTGGAGGGAGATGGATACTAATTAGATGCCCCACCCAACTCCAAGTCCTTTAGTCAACACTGCTGTCCGTCTTTTTCATTAAAACTATTCATAATATGATGGAGCAATATAATATTAGACTTGAAAGGCTCCACCATTTTTCTTTCCATGCTTTTCTGAGTTCAAACTCCAAATCTAAGTTCATCTATTTACAATCACCACCACCAGTCTTCCAAACGGATAAGAGATGGATCTGTTTTCCAGTGTAAAATCAATAAATTTCAGAATAAATGTTACCAAAACAAATTTAAATTAAGCAAACCAAACGCGCAATTAATGACTTAGTTCCAAAACGTTTAAGGCTTGAATTAGTAGGTAGTCATGTTTGTTAAAGTAATTTGTCATAGCAGAGGAAGTAGGTTGACCCTTCGAAGTAGGGGTCGGGCACTTTAGACCAAATGTTTTGTTAATCAAACAATAGTTATTAAAATTAGAATTTCTAAATTGACTTCCCATTGGATTTTGTTAGGACCTGATAGGAAAAAAAGAGGGTAGCTAGCTCTTATACTATACAGAAACATTGTTTCCCCAAATACTGGAAAACTCTCCAAACAGTCCACCATACTGGAACCCTAAGACATCAATTCCTACACTTTTTACCTCAGAAAGAAACATCTGTTCTGTTCCGTCTCGTTAGCACCTACATTGTTAAGTTACAGATAAGAACTCATACCAGATTGTTAGGTGACATTTCCTTCTAGACATGAAATTAAGGAAAAACGTGCACATTTCATTTTCCTCACCTAATCAACTTCATACATCACTTTCTGTTTTCTCAAGTCGGCACCGAACCAATTAAGAACAACCCAGTTACATAGCAAACCTTAAAGGCAACTAAGTACCAGATGAGGACTTTTTGAGCAAGGAAGTGGAGTCTAAAAAGCAACGCTGTTTGACAAAAAAGCTTAAAATGTTGACCACCAAACCATCTTACAGCAACAAAGAACAAATTCACTCTGGAAAAGCTAAAAGATGATGTATGAGAAGTACAATAGAGTTTAGTCTTCCCTTTGAGGACCCCGCTTTGCAGCCTCTGCTGCTGCCTTCTCAGCTTCAATATCGGCCACAATAGCATCAATCTCAGCTTCTTCAAGCTGCCGCAGCCCATCATCTTTTGTCATCACAGCAATTTCTATGTTTTTCCCTCCGCTTTCAACGACCTAATTACAAGAAAATGTATTGTAAGCTAAAGTTGGTAGAAAAGTGCAAGCATGATTACACACCATAAGATTAGGCATACAGTCCTTTTTTAAGGCAAAAAAAGTAGCAGATGGCTGAAGTTTCCTACTTAATCAGATTCCTTGGTATACAGTAATATACACGTCTGTGCTAAACACATATGGATAATGGCCAGAAGAAATGTGATGATTCAATCTAGTTACATCAAATTTCAATTTCATACTCGATCAACATAAGTACCCAACACTTAGCCATTCCATTGTGAAGGCCTACTTTCGTATGCAGTGGAATATAAAAAATACAATTTATCAGGAACAAGGGAAGCACAAGTACATTTATCATAGACAGGCTGACACCAAATATTCAAGGGCAAGCTTGACTCAGATTATTTAAGTAGAAAACTTTATCAGAATCTTGAAGAAATCAGATCACTAAGCCATACGTAATGTGTGCTTGTATCCACTACTAAATATCACTCTTTAACCTAATTTAGGCCCACTAAACCACCAAAATGACAAAATAAGGAAGAATGGATCCAACTTTCGACAAGGGAATGAAAATTTAAGTTCAGGGGAGGAAAATAAACTCATTGCCGTATACATTGAAATGAAAACACAACAATATATGAAGCGTTGCATGTGAACAGGACAGGCTCATACAATAGCACATTGCCAGCATTTTCCTTCACTCAACAGTTTCATGAAAAGCAAATAAATTTTAATACACCACAAGCGATGATCCAACATTTAAACTGGTTGTATCAATTTCACCTACAAACTTCCATTACACAATTAACAGTATTAAAAGAGAATTTCATAGCAATTTCAGTAGCGAAGTAAGTACACAATATCAATTGGAACATCTGATAAGAACTGTTCTAGTCAAATTAAACAACAAATAACTACACAATAAAAATAACTGCCAGCTTGAACATAATTCCAACAAGTAATCACCAATAATGATATTATTAAATAACACACATACATAGGAAATGGAATGAACTACTTACTTCAAGCAATGCACGAATAGCCAACTTCACAGTTTCTTGTCCTGAGGTCTCTTTATAGTTCTTTTCCAGAAACTCCCGCATAGAATTTGAGTTCCTACCAGTAGCATTTGCTTTCCATGCTGAAAATGCTCCAGATGGATCTGTCTGATAGAGTGCAGGCACACGCGTGTAAGGGTCAAACCCTACAATTAAAGTCGAAAGACCAAAGGGTCTCACACCACCACTCTGTGTATACTTCTGCTGCAAACCCGCAATGTAACGAGTAATATATTCCACAGTCACAGGGTCCTCCACAGTAAGCCTGTGGCTTTGACACTCAACACGCGCCTTGTTAACCAACACACGAGCATCCGCCTTCAATCCAGCACACACTAACGCTATGTGGTCATCCAAAGAAACAATCTTCCTCACCGATCTACAAAAAGAAAGAAACACAACCTATACTCAGTGGCAGTTTCGTTAATAATGAGGGTTTCAATTTCAACTCATAATTCGTAGAACTAACAGCCAACCCTAGCTCAGTTCATACCTGGAGTCTTGGAGTTTGGCGGTGGATTTCTTCTCGACGCCAAGGACGACGATGTCGGTACCGCGAACGCCGACGGCAGCGTTACCCTTGCGTACGGCTTCAAGAGCGTATTCGACCTGGAACAGGTGTCCGTCCGGTGAGAAGACGGTGATTGCGCGATCGTATCTAGCCATTGGGTGTTGCTTCTAAGCTGTTTTGTGGTGATTCTGGATGTTTTTGTGAGATCTGGTTTTGCTTGTTTGATCGTGAAGAAGGGTGTATTAACTTTAAAGTGGCGAGAAGCTTAGAGTTCGACTTAGGGGACAAGCCAAGAAAAGAAGAGCCTGTGACTTCAGCGTGAGGACTTTTCTTAGAAATTTGATGCTCTGAAACGACGTGGCTTTTGATTCCAACGTAGGCCTCAGGCCCACGTCTATATCAGACTTCGGTTTCAAACATGGGCCGGGCTTCTCTTCGTTGCACTAGTTAATTGGGCCTCCAATTCCTTTACACTTTTGAGTTTTGAACATTTTTCTTTTGGTAAAAAAAAACTGTTTTTTCTTACACCAATAAATTATTAGCTAAAGTGATGATATTTATTGCAAAGGGAAAAGTAAAAAATGATAAATTTTGAGTTTGAATCTTATAACTTTCAATTTTTATTTGTCAAAAAATTAAAAGATTGGTATTTTTTAGTGTAAATTAGAGAAATAATCTCGTGTACGTTTTACTGTTCAATTAAGCAATAATGGTGATTTAAAGCTCAGATCAAAGAAGATAATGATAAGAAAACATCGATGTCTTTTCTTCATTTCAAGGCAAAAAAGAAGAGACAACGTTAAACACATTTGTGTAGGCATAGGGATAGATATTAGATAGTGCCCTTGTAAATGGCACGAATAGTAAATTGCAAATGGGCTAGTGACTGGCGGGGGCCTTTGATAGTGGCGTAGACTTTAGGTCAACCCTCCCAATTAAGGCCATTTTCATACTGGGCCAGTGTGTCAACAAAAAAGAGAAAAAGAAACCCCATCGGCCCAATAAATTATTGTATGATCCTCTCCTTTTCATTTATTTCATCATGGCAAAAAAAAAACATTGCCCCCATGAAATTATGTACACTCCTGTCATAAAATATAAAAAAAAAAATGATTTTTTTGACAAGCAAGTAAGTAATCAAAGTTCGCACTAACGACTCTTTTAAAATAATTTATTATATTTTTATTCTCGATCTTAAAATTTGGGTGAATAATTTTAGAAGATTTATCTGACTCGGATATTAACTCGTCCCGATTTTGATGGCAGATCAATTAAGGGTATGGCGGAGAGTAAGCAACTATTTGATGGTGGGCGGAGAGTAAGCAAAGCACTTTCCAAATGGGTCATTTGCTATGGTCATTGTGCCACTAATAAAAACGAGATTTTCTATTTTAGACACGTGGAGAAGCAAGCTACTCCTCTTTTAGGTATGTCTCCCAAATATAAATAATCTGGCCCGTTTTGATATTGATTGTTGGATTTAAAGGAAAGGACAGTACCAAAAAGATTAGGAGGGTAGTAATTTATCGGGTTAATAATCGATTTGGTTCTACAATGAGAATGAAATCGATAATTTTAGAACAAATTTGAAAGTTCTAATCCAAAATATATATATAATAAATATAATCTCTCCACAAGTTGGTAACTAATTGCATAAATTGTTTTAATATACCCCATCCATATCATGTGTTGTCACAATCTAAGGATCAAACTGCTCAAGAAACATCACCAAAACCTGATAATTAATTATCTCGGTTATTGAAATACCTGAAAATGGTGAGACTCGAATCCAAAATCTTATTAATATTTTGGGACTAATAAACAATTAATGAGTGACGTGCGGTTTCATTTGCATTTGAACGAAAGTATGAGAAAACTGTTTATCTTGTCCTACGTAGGTAAGCCATGAAAGTGAGATGAGATGCTGTACGTGTTACCCGCACCAGCTTGCCTACCATTGTTAGTACTAAGTACGTAATGTTTCTGTTCTGATTAGTATTTCTCATCTCCTATAAAAGCACAGACACATCCTCTCCATTTTATTTATCCAGTGCCCTCCGTTTTATTTTCTTCCTAAACCTCTACATTTTATCTGTTCTTCCATTTCAACACCTGCAATGTTGGCCAGGAGTCGAACGATGCCGAGCAGAATCCACCATGGAGCTGTAAGAATTATATACAGAACAAACTCATATAGGTTTTTTCTGTACATGTTGTTGTCCATTTCCTTACAGTTTCTTGTTTTGTTTTCTTAGACAGATGAAAGGCATGATATTAGGCACTACCTACAAGTGGAAGTCCAACCTAAAACTGTAACCAAAGAGAGTGATGCTATCAATCCTGAAGCTAACTACTCTAAAAGTTTCGATGATGATGGTCGCTTAAAGCGAACAGGTACAACAGATGGTTTTCTAATCAATTTGGTATCAAACTTAATAATTACCATCTAATTTTTCCAATTAGTGCTAATTCACTTATGTTTTCATGAAAGCTACAAACTTTATGCATGAAACAGATTCATAACATTGTAGATGTACAATTTTTGATGGTGCAGGAACTTTCTGGACTGCTACATCCCATATCATCACTGCTGTTATAGGCTCAGGAGTGTTGTCACTGGCTTGGGCCATCGCGCAGCTCGGTTGGGGTGCTGGACCGATTGTTATGGTCCTCTTTGCTATTGTCAATATGTACACTTCCAGTCTACTAGCTCAATGCTACAGGTCAGGTGACCCTGTTACAGGACAGAGGAATTATACTTATACGGATGCTGTTAAGGCCAATTTAGGTAACTAGAATGTTTCTTTCTTCCTTTACCATATTCCGCAGTGGAAATTTGTTTTATTCTTGTTCATATGATCCTTATGGTGAGTGTTTCTGCTGCAGGCGGGAGAAAAGTCCTGCTGTGCGGATTGATTCAATACTTGAATCTGTTCGGTGTGGCTATTGGGTATACTATTGCAGCATCAGTCAGTATGATGTGAGTCAATTTGTAGCAAAATCTGAGATAAAAGTTGAGTTTTCTGAAGCAAAAGTAGGGACCCTTTTTCAATTCTGTTATGTTTGTTGCAGGGCTATAAAGAGATCAAACTGTTTCCACAAGAGTGGAGGGAAAAATCCTTGTCACATGTCAAGCAATGGGTATATGATAACATTTGGAATCATAGAGGTGTTGTTTTCTCAGATACCAGACTTTGATCAAGTGTGGTGGCTATCTATAGTTGCAGCTATTATGTCTTTCACATACTCCGCAGTTGGTCTTAGTCTTGGTATAGGAAAAGTTGCAGGTACTATATTCAGTCTCCACAAAACATATTATTGCATCAAAAGGATATTAGGTTTCTTTTTGAAACAATCGAGTAGCTAGAATGGATTGAACAAGTAGTTATGATGTCATTTTGTGCAGGAAATGGGATATTGAAAGGAAGCCTGACTGGAATCAGTATCGGGACAGTAACACATGCTGGAACCGTCACTTCTACACAGAAGCTATGGAGAAGTTTGCAAGCTCTTGGAGCCATTGCCTTTGCATACTCTTTCTCCATCATCCTTATCGAGATTCAGGTAAATATCACTACATGGTACTTCTCGTAAGTGTCTAATATCTATCTTCTGATTTTACATTTCATCGTGTATGCAGGATACAATAAGATCACCACCTGCAGAACATAAGACAATGAAGAAAGCAACTTTTCTTAGTGTCATGATAACCACAATATTCTACCTACTCTGTGGATGCATGGGATACGCAGCATTCGGTGATGATTCACCAGGAAATCTCCTAACAGGGTTTGGATTCTACAACCCTTACTGGCTGCTAGACATTGCCAATGTCGCAATTGTCGTGCACCTTGTAGGTGCATATCAGGTATAGCAGAAGTTCACAACTTCAAATACCATCATGCTCCAACTAAATTGTTTCTCATGATGGATACAGTGATTAATAAACGTTTGAACCTGCAGGTGTTCTGTCAACCATTATTTGCATTTGTCGAGAAATGGAGCGCTGGTAAGTGGGGAAAGAGTGACTTTGTGACAGCAGAAATAGAGATACCAGTTCCCTGTTGTGGCGTCTATCAGCTCAACTTCTTCCGTCTAATATGGAGAACCATATTCGTCATACTAACAACACTCATAGCCATGCTCATGCCCTTCTTCAATGATGTTGTTGGAATACTTGGTGCCATGGGATTCTGGCCATTGACGGTTTACTTCCCAATCGAAATGTATATATCTCAGAAGAAGATAGGAAGATGGACGAGCCGGTGGGTCAGTCTGCAGATTCTTAGCATGGCGTGTCTTGTCATCTCCATAGCTGCTGCTGTTGGTTCTGTGGCCGGGGTTGTTCTTGATCTCAAAACTTACAAGCCATTCAAAACAAGCTATTAGCAAAATGTTATACAATGCAGGGTCGATTTAGTAAACTTGTGATGTAAGAAAATCTTTATAGCTAAGCAAAAACGACGCTGTAGCAATAAATCTATCTTTACAAGTATTTGTAACTCCTCATGCCTCATTCTTGTAGCTGTGCAAATGGCTACTTGTCATGGTCTCAGGAAACTCTTTTAGTTGTGTCATATTGTTGTGCAATTTAAGATCTATATCCATTAACTGAGTTCCACATTTTTCTCATCTGTTACTTTTACTCTTCATAACTATGCTGGAATGGAGATGAAAACCTCGTAGAGATTTCGATCAAAGAAATGAAAGACGCAGAAGGATCGGATAAAAACGGTGCTCTCTATTGAAACCAGTAAAAATAGTACAATGAGTTATCTGTATTCTACAACAAGCCACTAAACAGATTTTGCATCTAAGCTATTTGCGTTATACAACAAGCGACTAAACAGAATTTGCCTTCGACAGTCGGAAAAGAACAAACTCTCAGTACAAAATCGACTCAAAAAACAAGTTGCCATCACTTCTTCTGCTTGGCATGAGCTGCAGCTGCTTGTGCGGCAACTTTTGCAAATTTTGTAGGTTTGAATGCGCTCTTCGGGTTAAGGGCCTTTCTTATCTTGAACACAGCCCAGGCAGTCCCAAGTGCATGTCCTGCAGCATGAAGGCTCTCGTTTGTAACCTTCCCGGCTTGTTCTCCATACCTGAAATGCCGAATACTTAAATCATAAATATCGGATACTGTTCATGTGGCGGCGACCCACACATGAACGGAATGTTAAGTACTCTACTCTCGACTATAATTTACCTAAATTCCCTACTTCAAGTCTATCTAAGCTTTAAATCCTCTGTTTTTTTTTCTTTCTATCAGAAGCAAATCTCCACCACATATTAAGATCCCCCAAACAAGTGAGACAAGACATAGCCATAACACCACAAGAAATCTCCTATAGAGCAACAGTATCCTCACTAAGTTCATTTCAAATTGAGCGTGCAAACTGATATGATTATTCGATGGCGCGCGCTAGAAATTATGGAAGTGCTACTCTTTTTACAGGATTGAGACATACCTCTGGGAGACAAGCCCGGTTGTCACAACTGAAGAGGTTGACATGACATTCTTCCCAGCCACTTCAAGAGCATCAAATACCTTGTCTGCTCAAGCACACAAAAGATCAAACAAATCGAAAGTTACATTCCGAAAACAAGAACTGAAGTACTACTCTATAACATGTTTTGCTTAGGTATAAGAGTTTAAAGTGGGAAACTTACTAAATCCATCCAAGGAAGCAAGAACAATTTCTCCAGGCAAGATGCTACAAAATTTCTGCCCAACTTTGGAGTTCACAACTGAACCAGCAAAGAATCCAGAAACTTTCACAACCCCACCAAGGATGCCAAGAGCTACTTTTTCTGAAGTTTTGGTCAGCATCTTAACCCTGAAATATAACAACACAAAACCAATTAACACAATAGCTACAAAGACCATAATTAAGCATTTCCAAAACTTTCTAACATAACAATTTCACTCAATAAACCACAAGTAAATCTCAAAACTATATAATCAAGCAAGAACCAACCTTTTGATCCTCCTCAATGTCCCCGGACTAATCTCTGACTCAGAACCCTTAGAAATCCTCTTCTTCAAGAACTCATCACCCCACTTCAACCTATCTACAGTCACATCCCCACACCACAAAATCCCCCTAATCACATGCCCCGATCCGGCGGCGATCAATCTAGCAGCAGAGCTACTGTAATCATCCACGTTAGGCGCCAACACAGTCCAATACGCAGCTGACCTCTCCTCCATCATCTTTTTCTTCTTCCCACCATCTCTCTTCAACTCCTCCGGCGATATCTCCTTCGCCACATCACCACCCACCAACCCATTCTTCCCTGCCTCCTTCACTCGCTGCACTGAAAAAGAACTGTACTTCTCCAATATCTTATCAAATTCGCCCAACAATCCTTCTTGCCCTTTCGACGCAAACGTCACCCCATAGTTCAACAACTCCATCTCTTCACTACCCGATTCATTCCCAACCACACGAAGCGCGAAGAAGTAATGCGATTCATCAAGCTTAACCGCAGCCTCGTCTTTGGCCAGCGGCCACTGAATCGCATCGTCACCTACACGAACAAGAACCGCAACTACGGTGTCTCCTTGCTTGAGACCCACTATAATAAGATCCCCAGAAGCAAGCTCAACGCTCTGATCTCTTTCAATCAAGTGAACAATAACCCCTGGGATCTTGATTAGGATCTCCTCATGGGGTTGCGAATCCGAAATGGTGTCGTCTTCTTCCGGGATGAGATTCCGATCCAGGTCTTTCATGTCAATAGATGGGTATAAAGAAGAAGACGATGCCCTAGAAGTTGAAGATGCAGAAATTGCTTCTGGGTTTGAGAGAATTACTTCAGGGTATAGAGAGGGTTTTGCAGACGACATTCTTTTTCCTAAATAGCATTTCTCATTTTGAAAATGTTAAGACTTCCTGGAGATACTGGGGGGTTTTAAGGAATGCGTATCTTATGATCGAAGTAAAATCGCCGCCGTGTCGGTAGAGAATTAAACAACTGTAATTGTCGAGACGTGGCATTTTGCGGGGTGTTGGCCGTGCCGTGTGACAAATGTTTTACAGATCTCTCCCGCGCTTTGCGCTTTTAATACCGACATCCAATTACTTCTTTTTCCTTATTTTTTACAGTTGACTGAAGCCCAATTAAGAGCAAACAGGCCCAATAATGAAAAACTTAGCTGCGGCCCATCAGCAAGAAAGGATACTATTACATTTGGGCCATTATGAAAAGGGCCAATTCCAAAATCTCGGTAGTTTTTTGACAGTTATAACCACACTTCCAATTTCCAAACTATGAAGCTATATGATACTCGTGGCTTTCCATGTCTGCGTTTCCATATGGATCGGCATCTACCCATTTGAATCATTTTGTCAATAGAGCAATTGCATATTCTTAACTTTTATCTCCACAATTGTAAGGATTGGAGCTTCATTGGTACAAGGAAATCCAGATTGTGCACAATGCACACTAGATAGGAATATAGGATAGTCACCTAAAAAAAAGTTTTCAGCACATAAAAGATTGTCCATCAGATGCAAGAAAATGAGGACCATGCTACTACAAATACATTCCAAATATGGTCAAAGTTGAAAAATGCAAATACCAAATCCACACCAAAACAAGAAACCAACAATCACACAATCAAGAGCAATGTTACGAAACAAACAAATAGAAAAGCTTCAATATCCGCTGATTAATCCTAATCCGAATCCGATGGGTATTTACTATTGAAATTATCAACACCGTGGAAATTAATCAAAGAAAAATTTCTAAGGTGCAGCAAAGGTTAATTCTCTGCACCGTCGGTAAGAAAAAGGATGAAGAAAAATTTCTTTGGTTATGAGCTGACCAAAGAAAATGAATGAAGAAATAAATAAAAAAATAAGCAAAAGTTGATTCTTGCACTGTCGGCGAGGAAAAAGAGGATGAAGGAAATTTTCAATGGTAGGTGCCTACTAATGAAGAAAAATAATAATAATAAAAAATTAAAAAGGTAATTGGTGCAGTGAAGTTTTGTACCTATAAATACATATGCATGCATTCTCTAAAATGCAGTGCATTGGAGAGCAAGAGAGTGAAGTGCAACGCAGTGCACAAGAGAGAAAATAAAAGAGAGGGAGTGAGGCATAGTAGTGAAATAAAAGTGTGTGTGAGAGTGAGTGTTGTATGCCTATCCAAAGGCAATAAATATTATATCTCATTTGTAGTTTTTCTACTTCCATTAATTAAAAGTTCAGTTTTTTGTTCGTATCTCCACCCGGTTGATTATTAGCTTTGTTAATTTTCACCACCTTTGTTCAACATTTACTTTCCCATTCCTTCAATTTTTTTTTACCATATCCACATAGCGCTCCTCGTCATGTTTCAAATTAGCAACCTTCTAGTCCAACTCAACCAGTTTCTCCTTTGCCAACTTGAATTTTGTTGTGATATGTAAAAAATTTCATATCAGAAAGAAATATCCTAACATAACATATAAGGTTTATAAAGGATTGAACTCTTCAATCTTAAAAATTAGCTTTTGAGGTACGCTCTCTTAAGTTTTAGTGAATCTCATTTGTTACAATTAGTAGCGGAGCCGAACCCATCTATACACAGTTAACTGGCATTAAGGTAAATGAAAGTACTGTGAGGGGAAATTTTATAGACGAATTAGTTATAGAGGTTTTCTTTTTTTGGACAATCTAATCATGGATTTTCCCTTTTCTTTTACTCAATTTATACTCATTCCGTCCATGATATCCATTGATTTCTGTAAAAATTGTCACCTTTTCCCGTTAAGTAGCAAATAACACGAGTCTTGACAAAGCTCGAAATTTAACTATTAAATCATTTATTTCTTTTCAGTAGGGCAAAAATTAATGGGTCCCTCGGACATAACGAGTAAATTGTCTAATATAAAATACTTTGAGTAATCGGAAATCTCTCCTAATTAAATTGTCAAATTTTTTTTTGTTACTGTTTCGTTTTTTTTCCTGCAAATTTATAGATACAATTAAGCGCAAACAGGACAAATAAAAAGTGAGCCGAATAGCAACTGTGGCCCATCACTATTATGAAAGGCCCAATTTACAGTGCCTTAATTAGATTTATCCATTATTATGTTTAACAGGCCCACGGCCTCAATTCGGAGGAAGCTGCGTCCTAACTCCTATCGTGCCACGTCTTAGAATTAGAATTTAGAACAGAAAGGACGGTGGCTGGCGGTAAACATCAATCAATCCTCCAATGCTTGCAATTGCTATGGGTTTGAATCAAATTCAGAGGAACCCGTTTTTTGCATTGCATCATTTCAGTACATTCCATCACCAGCAGCTCAACTGCTCAAAACTCTTGAGTAGTTTTTTCAAATCTGGTAGAGTCTCAGATGCAGAGCAACTGTTCGATAAATTGCCTCAAAGAGACATCATTGTATGGTCCATTGCAATTCACGGGTATGCCATAAATGGGTTTCATGAAAAATCGATCAAACTGTTTTCCCAGATGCGTGAATCAGGAAAGGCTCCCAATTCTTTCACTGTTGTTGGAATTCTTGTAAGTGCTGAACGAGCCCGTGACTTGATGCTAGCGAAGTCAGCTCATGGACTTATTGTTAAAAGCGGAT
Organism: Viola odorata; assembly: GCA_963691705.1. Classification (NCBI taxonomy): domain Eukaryota; kingdom Viridiplantae; phylum Streptophyta; class Magnoliopsida; order Malpighiales; family Violaceae; genus Viola; species Viola odorata. The sequence continues at coordinate 54,581,048 of OY829543.1, read as the reverse complement.
TGAAATCTGATGTCATTGTTGGTACATCATTGCTAGATGCTTACGCGAAATGTGGACATGTTTCTGAATCCTATAAGGTGTTTCGGGAGCTGAAGAAACCGACTGTGGTTACTTGCGGTGCAATTGTTGCCGGATTTATAAACAGCGGCCTTTATGAGAGTGGTTTTAGGCTTTTTGGGAAATTCAGGAGGGATGGCATTTTGCTCAGTGAAGCGACGGTATTGACTCTGTGTAAAGGGTGTGCTGCTTTACAAAGAAGGGTGCTTTGTGAATGTCTTCACGGGTTAATTGTTAAGCTTCCTCTTGCAACTTGTCCATCAGTTAATAACTCGATTCTTCATATGTATTCAAGTTTGAAGGATTTTTCTGCTGCTAACAAAGTTTTTGAAGGAATGGAGAGCAAAGATGTGATCAGTTGGACTACATTAATGGGTTTATTGGTTGACCTTGAACATGGTGTTATTGAGTTTTTTTCCAAGATGAGGGAGGACGGAGTGCGTGCTGATGCAGTGGTCTTCATTCATCTGACTTCAGCATGCTCGATTTTAGGAGATTTGAAGAGGGGAAAACAAATCCATGGTCAAACTGTTGTGTCTGGATTTCAACCAATGGTCCCTCTAATGAACTCCATTGTTTCGATGTACTCAAAGTGTGGTGATTTGGATTCTTCAAAGTGTGTGTTTGATCAAACAACTAGGAAGAGTATAGAATCGTGGACAGCCATGATCTCAGGATATGCACAAAATGGCTGCCCGAGGGAGGCTTTGGATTTTGTCATTAAGGCAAGACTGGAGGAAAACTATTCCCTTGATTCGGCTCTTTTGGTGAGTGCTTTATCAGCTTCTGGTGAGCTTGCAGCACTAGAGTTCTGTCTGCAACTCCATTGTTATGCAATGAAAGCTGGATTTTCCAATCATAAAGCAGTTCAGAATAGCCTAATATCAGTTTACTCAAAATGCGGGCGAGTGGAACTTGCTAAAAACGTTTTTAAGGAGATGGACAATCTAAGGGATGTAGTCTCTTGGAATGCAATTTTGAATGGCTATGGGGTCAATGGATTTGGAGAAGCTGCTCTTTCAACCTACCATGATATGAGGAAGCATGGAGAAAATCCTGACAGTGTGACCTATCTATGCATTTTGAGTGCATGTAGTCATGCAGGGTTGGTAAGGGATGGTTTGAAGATTTTTAATCACATGTTGGAAGATGATAAAATAAGGCCAACCCAGGAGCATTATGGGTGTATCATTGACTTGCTTGTGAGAGCAGGGTGTTTATCTGATGCAAGAGGTTTTGCTGACAACTTTTTGGAAGAAACAGGTCCGGATGTATGGAAGGCTTTGCTTAGTGGGTGCTCGGTTCATGGGAATGTGGAGCTGGCAGAACTGGCTGCCAAGAACCTGTTCGAGAAAGACCTTGCGGAAATGGGGCATGTTGTGCCTCTCTCGAATCTTTATAAATCACTTGGTAGGTTTCAGGATGCTGAAGCATTGAGACTGAGAATGCAGGATAAGGGGTTCATTAAGAACCCAGGAATCAGCTTTATAGATGGGGTTTCCCATGACTGTGGTTGAAGACTTTTTGGCAAGATAAAAGGGATTGAAGGCGGTTAAGTTCTTGCGGGCATCCATTAGAGTAACAAGTCTTTCTTTGCTCGGTTGAATTTCTTGGCATTCTGTCTAGACCATTGGATTTGGTATTCATGGTGAGGATAGCTCTCCTGATATGTTGTTGTTGTTTTGTTCCTCAAACCAGCAAAGAGGAGTGATGAAGGTTGAGGTCTACAAGGCAGAATAAGTTCCCATTAAGCTACGAGCTCATTGGTACAACGGAGCTTCGACACACTGAGCTGTTAATTCTGTCTTGGCACGAAAGGCATGTAGGATGATGGTGGAACTCGACAGGTATGAAATCAACTAATTCCTAGTTTATGCCACAAACGTAAGAGCTTTATGATCACTAATGCATTGCCTACTCAGTCCACTTGCACAGATGCAAACAGTTGTAAAGTCCATAGCCTTTTGAGTTGTAAGATCCAAGAGAGAAATCCACTTTGCTTTTATCAGGTAAGATCTTGTTGGGATTGCAGGACTACTCCTTGACTAGTGGGGTCAAGTTCTTAGGTTCGGTTCCAACTTTTTATTATACTATGCTATGCGCTTTGGTATTGAATGAAAAAATAAGATTATGTTGAAGCTAAGTTGCGTGTAATGCCACTCACCATGCAATTCTTTATTTCCACATTTTTTGAAAAGGTATTGAATCTTGATTTAGAGGCTAACACATTTAAATGGTCATGTATGTTACAAGCAATTCTCTCTCCTTTAAAGTCTCACATTGTGTTTTTAACTTAAAGTATCGACTAATTATATTCGCATCGAATTAACTCTTTTAGTTCTTTTGTTCCTGTGGGCTATATGAAACGCTAGCAAAGAGTATCCAATTTTTTCCTTTTAAATGATGAAAAATGAAAAAGAATGGTCAAATGCCTGTCCTTGATTCACAAAAATGGGGCCTAGATCACATAAGGTAGTTTAAGAGTAGGTCCCTTAAAAGTAGAGGTAATCGACCTTCAAGAGGGTCTACTGTCCTAACCAGTGGGATCTGGTACCCCCCAAAATCCACCAGAATTACTTTTCATTTATTCAAAATCAAATCTACAAGTAACAAGTTTCAACATTTACAGAAAAGTACAAGTAATTAGTAGTAATTTTTTCACGAGTCGTAACTAATAATTTCTCCGCTCGATCCTTAATACTGGTCCCATGAAAGAATCAATCAAATCTCGAACCGAAAGATATTGTTTGTTTTTCTTTTTCTTTTTTTCTGGACTAGTTCTTCATCTTTTTCTCCTCCTCTAGAATTTGAAAGTGACAAAAATGTATAATTTGTACTCATATGGGTGCAGCAACAACCGACAGAAGATTAACAATTTACCGTCCTAACATAAATGGCGGAAGAACATTTTGACAGAAGCTACAAAACCTACAAACTACAAAGTCAACACTTACGAGATAAAATTTCAAGTTCGAATCATCTTATTACATTCTTTTATGTATGAAAAAAAACATTTATAAATTAAATTATAATATTTTGACCAACTTTTACCCATCCACCACTATCAATGCCGCAATCTATGCACTCTGCAAATCGAAATTGACATTTTTTCTCCGCCTATTTCACAAACTTTCTTCAAAACTGGAAACTATGAAGTATAAACTTGACAAGTTTACACATACAACATTGCATAAAGAGGAGGCTAATAAACAAATAAAACTGGAAAGAAGAAAAACAAAAAAAAAAACAAAACCACTCTCTAAACAGTTTATGCATAGCAAGTTCTAAACTTGCACTACCTTCCACTCTTAATCTAGTGCTTAAAATACTAATATTCTTTCGGTAAGTTGAACAACACTATTTTAAAAACCTACTCCCATCCCAGCCCAACATCATTGATCAAAGAGACATGATCCCTAATTCAAAGTTTCAAGACTAGAACGGATCGATTTGAGTCACCACAATTGGACTCTTGACCAAATGCTTCCCATCAGACCATGAAAGCGACCCGAAAACAGCACCCGACGCACCCAGCATCAAGTTCCGGGTATCAGCTGTCACCGTCACGATAAAACTCCGCTTCTTAACTGCCGGATTGAACACCAATGTTGATGGTTTTACAGACACTGTAACCCCCTTCGGTGGTTGAATTTGCACGCGGTACACTGAGTTCGGAGCACCCACATTGGTCACGGTTCGGATAAACACCTTGCTGGTTCTTGTTCCTCTGGATGAGCTAGTAAACAATGCTGCCATTGAAGGGTAATTCAGGTTTTCCGGCAAAGGCTTCTTTACCGGACACCTCACAGCAATTCGGGTCACCACTTGAATCAACTTAGGCCCGTATCCAATTCCACACAGATAGTTCACATAATCATTATTAGCAATATCATAAACAAGCCCTGGATCCATTGCCCGATCGAGATTAACATGGCCTCCGCCAAAATCATACGCGGACGACACATTCCCATTGGCCTCATCAGTCATCCCCTGGTTCAAATTATTCAAAGTGTTTGCAGTAGTCATCATTGCTGACCTTATTGCAGCCGGACTCCAATCCGGATGCGCAGATTTCAACAAGGCAGCTGCACCACTAACATGAGGACAAGCCATTGAAGTACCAGAAAGAATGTTGAATTCAGTTTTTCGAAAATCAGAATCCAATCCAGTTGGACCAACTGCATCAGTCCAAGCAGCAAGAATGTTAACACCAGGAGCAATCAAGTCCGGCTTCAAGATCTCAGGGTTTAACCCATTAGGCCCCCTACCGGAAAATGAAGCCACAACCGGAGCTGGTTTAATTCCAATCACTGTCCCCTTAAAATCAATGGTGGCTGTGGCGGTCGAAGAGGATAAAATGTATGCTTTAACTGCATCACCCTCATCAGAACCAAGAGCACAAGCAGGCAAAAGATGTGCGTCACCCACTAGCCCTTCACCATTAGAGATTCCATTGGCAAGAATCATGGCTACACCTCCAGCCTTCTTAACCACCAAACCTTTAGCCACTCGAGGACTACTGCCTCGGTCACAAATCACAATTCTGCCCTTAACCATGTTAGAATCCAAAGAATTTTCCATACACAAAGAAGCAGATAACACTCCTGATTTCCCAGGATAAACTAAAGGATACATTTTACCATTCAACGGCAAGCCAGCGTAAAGTGACACACCAGACAACTTCCGGCCATTGCCAAGAACGACTTCAGCAGGGAAATTCCGGTCAATTGTGCCGGCACCGACAGTGGCTAGCCAGGGTGCGAGGTTAGTCACTGACATGGCATTAGGACCATCATTTCCAGCAGAGGCCGACACAAATACGCCTCTGGAAACGGCACCGTATGCTCCAATGGCAATGGGATCAAGATAATACGGCGACGCAATCCCATCCCCGCCGCCGATTGAAATCGAGATCACATCCACACCATCAGTAACCGCCGCGTCAAACGCGGCTAAAATATCGGAATCGAAACACCCTGAATTCTTCCAACACACTTTATAAACCGCCAACCGCGCTTTTGGCGCCACGCCTTTCGCAATTCCAGGAGCGTAACCTTCCATGCTCGCACGGAACGCGTGCCTACCAGCGGCGGTGGATGCAGTGTGGGTCCCATGACCGTCCGCATCCCTCGGTGATTTAAACTCAACTGTCTCGTTTATCCCTCCTCCAATTGGCCCAATCGGCCTCGCCGCAGCTTCATGCCCTTTGATGAAGAACCGAGCACCGATTAACTTTCTGTTACAGTTCTTAGCAGTGAATTGCTCTCCGGTTTGGCAAACCCCTTTCCACTTTTTCGGAATGGGTCCTAGATTCACATCAGAGAAACTCCGGCGTTCTGGCCAGACTCCGGTGTCCAAGACACCAATGATTACGTCGGATCCGTAATCTGATTCCGACCAGAGTCCCCGCTGGTTTCTCAGCCCGAGAAACTGCGGCGACCGGGTAGTGTGGAGTTGGCGGCGGCGATCCTCGAAAACGGTGAGAACCGCAGGGTGTTGGCGGAGAGAGGAAGCTTGGGATGTGGTGAGAGAGGCGGAGAAGCCGTGGAAAACGGTGTCGTAGACATGGAGGATTTGGGGTGGGTCAGTGAACTCAGAGGTGTACCAGTGGTAGTGTGTGGGGAAAATGGAGGGCTTTGATTGAGAGTCAACACGGATGATGAAGGTTTTCAAAGTCTGGTCATCAGTAGAAAGTGAGAGAACAGGGAAGAAGATGAGGAATAGCAATGGAAGGGAACAGGAAAGAAACGGCGTCGTCGCCATGAGAAGTGAGCGAGAGTGGAGGGAGTGAAGTGAACTGTGCGACCGAGGGAGAAGAACCGAGACATGATATAAAGGAGATATTAAAGCAAGATTAATTAGTAGGACGAGGAGTAAGTACATTTGCTTTTTTAAAATCTAATTAATCCTTAATTAATAAATTTAGTTGGATTCCGGATATCTGTGAGTGTTGTTTTGTCGTTTTGTCGTTTTGATGAGTCAGCTGTCAGCACTTGTTCAGCGGAGCCGTGTCTCTTCAGGTTTTACGGCGTCGTTTGATGTCCAAAAGCGACAGATTGTTTTAATAACTAATAAGGGGAAATTAGAAAGTTGGAGAAAAGAAAGCATAAGGATTTTATTTACCAAATTGTTTAAAGTGAGGGACCAAGGAAATGGACAGGTAGGACAAGAATTTGTTTTTTAAAAAGTGGAAAAAGTAGTGCGTTGAACTGTAGATTATTAGTTGTAATATTTTAATATTCCGACTAAATTAATTGTAATAAAAGATAGTCATATTTCATAGGATTCATGATAGTGATAGTGATCATAATCACATAGAATAAAAACTCTTAGGTGTGTTTATTTTAAATACCAACTAAAAGTATCTAAGGACTACTGAATTTATTGTTTTTTTAAAAAAATAAAGTGTAATTCAAAAAAAATGAGGCAATAATGGTTTTGGCTGTTCGTTGAACTTAAATGGATAGAAAAGTTAGAACTTGGGGAATCTAAAGTTTTGATTCTTTTATGCTGTGAGTGTACAGCCGCATAAATTGGGATTTTTTCATACCACAAAAAAGTTCAATAATCATCGTTGTGTTGTAGGGGTGGGCATGGGTCGAGTCGGCTCGAATCGGATCAGAACTTTGTCACCTCCAATTGAATTATAATTGAAATAATTTGGTCGGATTTTGATGCATATGAATTCAATTAGTAACTGACTAAATTCGACAATTTCGATTCGAATTTCGGCTTTACATTAAAAGTTTCAAATGTTTCAAGATTTCGGTTCACATTATACTTAAAAATAAAAATGTTTTGTTCAAAATTTAAATTGTTCAGTTTTTCAGTTTAAATCGATTCAGTTAGATTTGGATTAAAGAACAATAATCGATTAAATTCGGTTCTTACTAAATAAAAGAATTTGATCGGATCAGATCAAATGGGTTGGATCTAAATAAATTTGCTTATCCCTATTGGATTGTACTAAATCCATATGGGGTTAAGGGCAAGTGTCCTGCGCTCGGGTCACTAGGACAGGTCCCTCACACAGAGTGTCCTGCGCTCGGGTCACTTATATGCACGTTATCTCAAAGACTCACCCACCTTTTCTGTTCATACTTCATACAGTAGTTCATAGAATTCCAGCTTTGGTTTTACACGAGTTTTACTTTCTTTCACCTGTACGATGGACACTACAGCGCTTTTCATTCAAATTTAAGTTAATAACTTAATTATTGCTTTAATTAAAACAAGTAGGAAAATAGTTACACCAATATTCTTATTAGCTGATGTTTTTAGGGATAACTTTTGTTAATATTTGTCAAATTAACTCATTCTTTTTTTAAAATTATATCTTGATTTATGTTGTTTTCTCGATTGTCTTTAAGCTAGCTTGTAGTTCTTTTTTAATGTGATTTTTTTCTTAGAAAAAATTACCTAAATCGTAAGAGATGAATAACATATTGACAATTACAATTAAATCAACTAAAGGCGACAATGCAATAGGAGAAAAAGGAGATGATGAAGTATGATTCGCACAAGCATTGTTTTTTCGACATTAATGTTAGTTAATGTATAAATTTTCTCGAATCCCACAAAAGCCCAACCCAAACTCAACTGGCTCACAAAAGTATTTCAAGACAAAGGGCAAATCGTAACTTCGTAACTTAGGAAAAGAAAACCCAACTTAAAAGAAAAAACTGGCAAGAGAGGAAATAATCCTCAGGAAACAGAGCAGGATCATCACTTCTTGTCCGTTCCCTCAAATTGCTACTAATAATTAAACATAAAAATAAGAAACCCTAACTGCTAGTCCTGCAAAAAGAAGAAATAACTTTTTAGAAATAATGCAAAAATGGAGAAGAAAGAAAGCCATTAATTAGTAATTACATTGCAGCGAAACCGGTCCTCGTCCTCGTCCCGTATGTAGCGAAACCAGTCCTGCTCCTCGTCCTCGTCCTCGTAATTTTGTGCGCCGTGAACGGTTACAAGAGTGGTCACCCTATTCAACTGTAAGAGGAAATGCTATTCTATAAGGAAAAGAATTCGACCAAAGAAAAGAAAGAAAAATCGACTTACCCGGAGCGAAACGAGACTCAGACCATTTATATAAGCTTTGGAAATTTACAGATTTAACCTAAACTTTTGGGCTAAACGAGACTCAGACCTTTTATAGTCTGGGCTGAAGTAGAAGACTCTTGGTTAGGTTGGGTTGGGCTTAGTCCTGGGCCGTGTATTTATCTAAAAAATAATGTTTCATTAACAACAACACTAAAAAATAATATTTAATTTAATTGTACGTTTTTATGACACATAACAAGAATTGGTACAGCCTTTGTTCAATTATATCACCGACTTAATAAAGTGCAATTTATTGGGTATTTTTATTTGGAATAATTTTAGGGGAATTAATTTCTTTTTCTTTTTTGAAAAAAGAAAAACATTTAAAGTCTCTTTTTCACGATTTTCGTTATAAAGAGAATAAATACATTTCACTAATTGACTCTTTATGCTATTAATACTTTTACTAACTTACTTAAATATGTGTAATTTATTAGTAAAAAAATCATGCTTAATGGATAAATTGTACTTTTTAAAATAAATACATGAGTTAAAAAATGGATTTTTTTTGTTTTATACTATTATTTTAAAGAAAGATTATAACCCTTCTTGTTGGATTTGAGATGCGTTTGTATATATATTGTTGTATGCATCCACAATCGCTGGCTTGCTGCAGCTGTTAGAAAATGTAAAAGCTATTATAGGTAAAAAATGAAAAAAAATGGGCTAAAATGGAAAAAAATAAGCAAAACTGGTAAAAAATGAGACAAAATGGTAAAAAATGAGCCAAAACGGTAAAAAATGAGCCAAAGTAGTAAAAAAGAGCTAAACGGTAAAAAAGATCCAAAATGGTAAAAAATGAGTCAAAATGGTAAAAAACGAGACAAAACGGTAAAAAAAGAGCCAAAGTGGTAAAAATATTAGCCAAAACAGTAAAAATGAACAAAAACGGTAAAAAAACGAGACAAAATTGTAAAAAACGAGTCAAAATAATAAAAACGACCCAAAATTGTAAAAAATGAACCTAATTGGTGAAAACGGACCTAAATAGTGAAATTTTCCTTAATTATAAAAAAATAATATAATTTGGTGAATTGGATATCCATTACATACCCAATTGGGTATTGGGTATATTGGGTATGGGTAATAATGGATATTTAGTTTTGGGTACGAATTGAGTATTTACCCATACCCGCCCATACTCGCTTAACACACCCATACCCGCCCAATTGTCATCCCTACCCTGGCGCATCAAACTCATGGGCATGCAAAGCCACCAAACTGCTGAGCGAGACCAAGATGGAACAAATCTTCACTTTGGAGTATATGGATGTGGAGGGTTTCGATAAAGAAGAGCATAGTCCCCATAAGATGATATAAAAAAGTGATGAGAGTACTGGAAATGATATAATGATGTAATGGAAGAATATGGTCAGAGACATAAAATGGAACACCACAAAACCACCAACTACTGTGGCAACCAAGTGGGTCAATGAAATGCAGGGAGTTGAAGAATCCGTGATTACAATGGGTAAGTAAACATAAGAAAAGAAGACGAGGAGACGTAAACACAAAACGATTGGTGAACTTTGGGTGGTGGGAAAAGGCATGGTTTGAAGAGGAATGAAGAAGATGAACGAAGGAGATGAAGATGCAAAGAGATGGAATGAAGGGTGGGTATTTATAGGAGAGGCTAATGTTGGTGTAATGACAAGTTAATTAATTATGTAACTAAGTACAATGAAGAAAATTATTGGACATAAACAAAAAAACGCAAGAAAAATAGCACTTGCACACCGCGATAATTTTTCGGTGACAAATTGAAAAAAAAACCCAAAACAACACAGATCTTTTTAAAAATGACCTTTGGTCTTCTAGATCTCAGGAAAAAAAAATCCTTTTCGGATCTTTAAATTGGTTGGACTATATTAAATTTGATTATCATGGATGAGTTCATGGTTTATACAGGGAAGTCATGATCCCTTTGTTTTGGATGATTTATGTAAAGAAAATGCTTAATTTACTAACAAATCTTCTTCTTTTTTTATTAATTGATGTGTCAAAATCTGAATGATATATTTTAAGTAATGAGACTCTCAAATGAATTAATGTATATCACTCATATATTTTCCACATCAATTAGTATGTAATTTTTATATAATATAATTTGTTAGTATATACTCCGCCCGTCCTTTAATAACAGACATTTTAGAATAGTAGAAAAGCGTAAGATAATAACTTTTTATCTTATTTTATTCCACATTCTTTCATTTTTACCTCTAATTTCTACTCAAATTACCACACCATCATCACATATTATAATCTTCTCCTCCTGCCGAAATCATTCCCCCATTTAGAACATTCCAATCGTATCGCAAACATTAAAAAAAAAAAATTGCCAATGAATATTGCATTGTAGTGTCCTGATTCTCAAAAGATGCATCATTTCATTTATTTACACATACCGCTCGTTTGACATTTTTTTCCCGTCCTGAAAACAAAAGCTACCAACAATATCCAACCTACGCTTGGTTCAGCAACATTTCTGCACCCACACAGGCCCAAACACAACATCCCACAAAATCATGGTTAATGGATAAATTGTACTTTTTAAAATAAATACATGAGTTAAAAATGGTTTTTTTTAAATTTTATACTATTATTTTAAAGAAAGATTATAACCCTTCTTGTTGGATTTGAAGATGCGTTTGTATATATATTATTGTATGCATCCACAATCGCTAGCCTGCTGCAGCTGTTAGAAAATGTAAAAGCTATTGTCGGTAAAAAATGAGCAAAAAAGATAAAAACGAGCTAAAATGGTAAAAAATAAGCAAAAACGGTAAAAAATGAGCCAAAATGGTAAAAAATTTAGCCAAAATAGTAAAAACGAGCCAAAACTGTTAAAAATGAGACAAAATGGTAAAAAACGAGCCAAAATAATAAAAACGACCCAAAATGGTAAAAAATGAACCTAATTGGTGAAAACGGACCTAAATAATGAAATTTTCCTTGATTATAAAAAAATAAAATAATTTGGTGAATTGGATATACATTACATACCCAATTGGGTATTGGGTATTGAGTATATTGGGTATGGGTAATAATGGATATTTAGTTTTGGGTATGAATTGAGTATTTACCCATACCTACCCAATTGCCATCCCTATCCTGGCGCATCAAACTCATGGGCATGCAAAGCCACCAAACTGCTGAGCGAGACCAAGATGGAACAAATCTTCACTTTGGAGTATATGGATATGGAGGGTTCCGATAAAGAAGAGCATAGTCCCCATAAGATGATATCAAAAAGTGATGAGAGTACTGGAAATGATATATTGATGTAATGGAAGAATATGGTAAGAGACATAAAATGGAACACCACAACACTACCAACTACTGTGGCAACCAAATGGGTCAATGAAATGGAGGGAGTTGAAGAATCCGTGATTACAACGGGTAAGTAAACATAAGAAAAGAAGACGAGGAGACGTAAACACAAAACGATTGGTGAACTTTGGGTGGTGGGCAAAGGCATGGTTGGAAGAGGAATGAAGAAGATGAACGAAGGAGATGAAGATGCAAAGAGATGGAATGAAGGGTGGGTATTTATAGGAGAGACTAATGTTGGTGTAATGACAAGTTAATTAATTAATTAAGGACTAAGAGTAATGATTGCTAGCTAGTCTAGCCTATGCAGGGCAGGGAGCGGCCTACCCTGCACCTGCCGTCTGCGACACTGCATATAATCCTCCTCTCTGGCAGTCCTGCTGAAAACAACTTCAGTCTCCCGTTGATGGGATGCCATGTGTACAGATTAGTTGATTTCTGCACATGTGGCATCCGTTCTACTAAAGTTTTACTCCAGTCCTGCTCTCTTCCAACATTAGCTCTTTCATTAGTTATAGCCAACTATTCAAAAAATGCCCCAAGTATAAGTCTGAACTTTTCTCATTTTATCTTTTTTATTCATTTTTCATGTATCAATGATATAAAAGTAGTACTCAAGATTTATTAGAAAGTTATGATAGTTTGTGAAACCAAAAACAAATCACCAAATTTTTAAACCATCATATATGCAACTAATTACAATGAAGAAATTTTTTGGACATAAACAAAAAAACGCAAGAAAAATAGCACTTGCACACCGCGATAATTTTTCGATGACAAATTGAAAAAAAAAAACGCAAAACAACACAAATCTTTTAAAAAATGACCTTTGGTCTTCTAGATCTCAGAAAAAAAAAAAATCCTTTTCGGATCTTTAAATTGGTTGGACTATATTAAATTTGATTATCATGGATGAGTTCATGGTTTATACAGGGAAGTCATGATCCCTTTGTTTTGGATGATTTATGTAAAGAAAATGCTTAATTTACTAACAAATCTTCTTTTTTTTTTATTAATTGATGTGTCAAAATCTGAATGATATATTTTAAGTAATGAGACTCTCAAATGAATTAATGTATATCACTCATATATTTTCCACATCAATTAGTATGTAATTTTTATATAATATAATTTGTTAGTATATACTCCGCCCGTCCTTTAATAACAGACATTTTAGAATAGTAGAAAAGCGTAAGATAATAATTTTTTATCTTATTTTATTCCACATTATTTCATTTTTACCTCTAATTTCCACTCAAATTACCACATCATCATCACATATTATAATCTTCTCCTCCTGCCGAAATCACCCCCCTTGTAGAACATTCCAATCGTATCGCAAATATTAAAAAATAAATAAATAAATTGCCAATGAATATCGCATTGTAGTGTCCTGATTCTCAAAAGATGCATCATTTCATTTATTTACACATACCGCTCGTTTGACATTTTTTCCCTGTCCTGGGAACAAAAGCTACCAACAATATCCTACCTACCCTTGGAAAAGCCACCAAACTACTGAGCGAGACCAAGATGGAACAAATCTTCACTTTGGAGTATATGGATGTGGAGGGTTCCGATAAAGAAGAGTATAGTCCCCATATGATGATATAAAAAAGTGATGAGAGTACTGAAAATGATATATTGATGTAATGGAAGAATATGGTCAGAGACATAAAATGGAACACCACAACACCACCAACTACTGTGGTGTTCCATTTCATTTATTGCCAATGAATATCGCATTGTAGTGTCCTGATTCTCAAAAGATGCATCATTTCATTTATTTACACATACCGCTCGTTTGACATTTTTTCCCTGTCCTGGGAACAAAAGCTACCAAAAATATCCTACCTACCCTTGGAAAAGCCACCAAACTGCTGAGCGAGACCAAGATGGAACAAATCTTCACTTTGGAGTATATGGATGTGGAGAGTTCCGATAAAGAAGAGTATAGTCCCTATAAGATGATATAAAAAAGTGATAAGAGTGCTGGAAATGATATATTGATGTAATGGAAGAATATGGTCAAAGACATAAAATGGAACACCACAACACCACCAACTATTGTGGTGTTCCATTTCATTTATTGCCAATGAATATCGCATTGTAGTGTCCTGATTCTCAAAAGATGCATCATTTCATTTATTTACACATACCGCTCGTTTGACATTTTTTCCCTCTCCTGGGAACAAAAGCTACCAACAATATCCTACCTACCCTTGGAAAAGCCACCAAACTGCTGAGCGAGACCAAGATGGAACAAATCTTCACTTTGGAGTATATGGATGTGGAGGGTTCCGATAAAGAAGAGTATAGTCCCCATAAGATGATATAAAAAAGTGATGAGAGTACTGGAAATGATATATTGATGTAATGGAAGAATATGGTCAGAGACATAAAATGGAACACCACAACACCACCAACTACTGTGGTGTTCCATTTCATTTATTGCCAATGAATATCGCATTGTAGTGTCCTGATTCTCAAAAGATGCATCATTTCATTTATTTACACATACCGCTCGTTTGACATTTTTTCCCTGTCCTGGGAACAAAAGCTACCAACAATATCCTACCTACCCTTGGATCAGCAACATTTCTGCACCCACACAGGCCCAAACACAGCATCCCACAAAATCATGGTTAATGGATAAATTGTACGTTTTAAAATAAATACATGAGTTAAAAAATGGGTTTTTTTTGTTTTATACTATTATTTTAAAGAAAGATTATAACCCTTCTTGTTGGATTTGAAGATGCGTTTGTATATATATTGTTGTATGCATCCACAATTGCTGGCCTGCTGCATCTGTTAGAAAATGTAAAAGCTATTGTTCATAAAAAATGAGCAAAAATGATAAAAAACGAGCTAAAGTGGTAAAAAATAAGCAAAAACGGTAAAAAATGAGCCAAGATAATAAAAAAATGAGCCAAAACGGTAAAAAATGAGCCAAAACGGTAAAAAGAGCCAAAATGGTAAAAAAGAGACAAAACGGTAAAAAATGAGACAAAATGGTAAAAAACGACCCAAAATGGTAAAAAACGAACCTAATTGGTGAAAACGGTCCTAAATAGTGAAATTTTCCTTAATTATAAAAAAATAAAATAATTTGGTAAATTGGATATCCATTACATACCCAATTGGGTATTGGGTATATTGGGTATGGGTAATAATGGATATTTAGTTTTGGGTATGAATTGAGTATTTACCCATACCCGCCCATACCCGTTTTAACATACCCATACCCGCCCAATTGCCATAACTATCCTGGCGCATCAAACTCATGGGCATGCAAAGCCACCAAACTGCTGAGCGAGACCAAGATGGAACAAATCTTCACTTTGGAGTATATCGATGTGGAGGGTTCCGATAAAGAAGAGTATAGTCCCCATAAGATGATATAAAAAAGTGATGAGAGTACTGGAAATGATATATTGATGTAATGGAAGAATATGGTCAGAGACATAAAATGGAACACCACAACACCACCAACTACTGTGGTGTTCCATTTCATTTATTGCCAATGAATATCGCATTGTAGTGTCCTGATTCTCAAAAGATGCATCATTTCATTTATTTACACATACCGCTCGTTTGACATTTTTTCCCTGTCCTGGGAACAAAAGCTACCAACAATATCCTACCTACCCTTGGATCAGCAACATTTCTGCACCCACACAGGCCCAAACACAGCATCCCACAAAATCATGGTTAATGAATAAATTGTACTTTTTAAAATAAATACATGAGTTAAAAAATGAGTTTTTTTTATTTTATACTATTATTTTAAAGAAAGATTATAACCCTTCTTGTTGGATTTGAAGATGCGTTTGTATATATATTGTTGTATGCATCCACAATTGCTGGCCTGCTGCATCTGTTAGAAAATGTAAAAGCTATTGTTCGTAAAAAATGAGCAAAAATGATAAAAAATGAGTTAAAGTGGTAAAAAATAAGCAAAAACGGTAAAAAATGAGCCAAGATAATAAAAAAAATGAGCCAAAATGGTAAAAAATGAGCCAAAACGGTAAAAAGAGCCAAAATGGTAAAAAAGAGACAAAACGGTAAAAAATGAGACAAAATCGTAAAAAATGACCCAAAATGGTAAAAAATGAACCTAATTGGTGAAAAGGGTCCTAAATAGTGAAATTTTCCTTAATTATAAAAAAATAAAATAATTTGGTGAATTGGATATCTATTACATACCCAATTGGGTATTGGGTATATTGGGTATGGGTAATAATGGATATTTAGTTTTGGGTATGAATTGAGTATTTACCCATACCCGCCCATACCCGTTTTAACATACCCATACCCGCCCAATTGCCATCCCTATCCTGGCGCATCAAACTCATGGGCATGCAAAGCCACCAAACTGCTGAGCGAGACCAAGATGGAACAAATCTTCACTTTGGAGTATATGGATGTGGAGGGTTCCGATAAAGAAGAGTATAGTCCCCATAAGATGATATAAAAAAGTGATGAGAGTACTGGAAATGATATATTGATGTAATGGAAGAATATGGTCAGAGACATAAAATGGAACACCACAACACCGCCAACTACTGTGGCAACCAAATGGGTCAATGAAATGGAGGGAGTTGAAGAATCCGTGATTACAACGGGTAAGTAAACATAGGAAAAGAAGACGAGGAGACGTAAACACAAAACGATTGATGAACTTTGGGTGGTGGGCAAAGGCATGGTTGGAAGAGGAATGAAGAAGATGAACGAAGGAGATGAAGATGCAAAGAGATGGAATGAAGGGTGGGTATTTATAGGAGAGGCTAATGTTGGTGCAATGACAAGTTAATTAATTAATTAAGGACTAAGAGTAATGATTTCTAGCTAGTCTAGCCTATGCAGGGCAGGGAGCGGCCTACCCTGCACCTGCCGTCTGCAACACTGCATATATTCCTCCTCTCTGGCAGTCCTGCTGAAAACAACTTCGGTCTCCCGTTGAGATTAGTTGATTTCTGCACATGTGGCATCCGTTCTACTAAAGTTTTACTACAGTCCTGCTCTCTTCCAACATTAGCTCTTTCATTAGTTATAGCCAACTATTCAAAAAATGCCCCAAGTATAAGTCTGAACTTTTCTCATTTTATCTTTTTTATTCATTTTTCATGTATCAATGATATAAAAGTAGTACTCAAGATTTATTAGAAAGTTATGATAGTTTGCGAAACCAAAAACAAATCACCAAATTTTTAAACCATCATATATGCAACTAAGTACAATGAAGAAAATTATTAGACATAAACAAAAAAACGCAAGAAAAATAGCACTTGCACACTGCGATAATTTTTCAGTGACAAATTGAAAAAAAAAACCCAAAACAACACAGATCTTTTAAAAAATGACCTTTGGTCTTCTAGATCTCAGAAAAAATAAAAAAAATCATTTTCGGATCTTTAAATTGGTTGGACTATATTAAATTTGATTGTCATGGATGAGTTCATGGTTTATACATTGTTTTGGGTGATTTATGTAAAGAAAATGCTTAATTTACTAACAAATCTTATAATTTTTTTTTATTAATTGATGTGTCAAAATCTGAATGATATATTTTAAGTAATGAGACTGTCAAATGAATTAATGTATATCACTCATATATTTTCCACATCAATTAGTATGTAATTTTTATATAATATAATTTGTTAGTATATACTCCGCCCGTCCTTTAATAACGGACATTTTAGAATAGTAGAAAAGCGTAAGATAATAATTTTTTATCTTATTTTTTTCCACATTGTTTCATTTTTACCTCTAATTTCCACTCAAATTACCACACCATCATCAAATTGGGTTGATTCAAAAAAAATATAGTCATTTGCACAAAATATATGTTTCGGAAAAGATAAAATGACAAGTAATCCAAATAGTAAAAAAACGTAGAAAAACGTCAGTTATTAAAAGGCAGAGGGAATACAACACTATTTTTTATTTAAAATACGACCGTATGTCTTAAAACAAAAAAAACAAAAAACCAAGACATTAGAGAGGCAAAAAATTAAAATTTTCAACCTTAAATTAGAATCGAACCTATCTAGTTTGGGTTGGCTACAGAACTTGTGATTTGTGCTTCTCAGAAATGATTTTTTTTTAAATGATTTTATTATTAATTATTATTATAATATAAAGGATTAAACTTATAATATATATTGTTGAAATACATTACAATAATTTGGACGCAACACACGAGAATGACCATTAAATTCTGTTGCTGCACAAGCACAACTCCACCCGATCCTTTGCATTAGTAGAAGAGCATCTAAAGACCCAATAGTTCAAGCATTCTTCTTTCGTTTAGTAGAGCCAAGCCAACAATTAATAAGAAGTCCAACCATCCAATCAGAGATTATTACTACCCTACATCCTTGTTTAAGCGTCTTGAAAACTGAATTGACGGTTATGCCACATTGGTATGACACGTGTCTCTTCCAAGAAGAGGTTTTATCAAGTACTCTAAGGGTCTGTTTGGCGTTCCGGTTCTTGTCCGAAAAGTGCTTTGAATAAAAGTGCTGTGGAAAAAACACTTTTGCGCAAAGCAGTGTGTTGTTTGGTAAACATTTTTTAAAAGTGTTGTGGGAAACGAGAAGTTATTTTTGGTGTTGGTAAAACTATAAAAGTGAAAGAGTTGGAGTATAAAACCCATTTTTAAAAAATTAATAAAAATAGGAAAAGTGGGTCTAGAATTACTTATCTCGAGATGGAGATTTTATTGTGATAGTTTTTAATTTATTTTATGCATTATATAAAGTAAAAAAAAAGAAATTAAAAAAAAAGAAAAAAAAAAGGAGGAGAGAGGGTGTAAAACGCAGCTGCCTGCGCAGCTGCGTTGCCCACTGCACCATTTTTGTGCAGTGGGATAAGGAGGGGACGCAGTGCAAATTTTAGTAGAGCTTTTCCAAAAGCTCTATTGGAAACGTTTGGTAGCTTTGGGGTTGGGCAAAGTACTTTTCCCCACCTCAACCCCAACCCCAAACACTACCTAACTAACGTGTTGCTCACGTTATACCTTAAGACTATCAGCAGCAGCGTACCAAATTGGGGAGCAAATCATGACCAACAAGGGCAGCAGGGGACCAAGTGGAGAGCAAATTCCAGCTCTCCACGTCCGGGACCAAATTTTGGTCCCGGACCAAACTGACACCTTTTATTAAAAAAAATAAAAACATATTGAATCATCCAATGGCAGCGCGCGCGTGGCGCGCTGTCATTGGATGATTCTTATTGTTTTTTTTCCCCACTCATTGTTTAAATCGAATTTTTTTTAATAAATACTGAAAATAATTTTATAAAAAATATACCATTATTTTTAATTTTTTGAGATCTATAAATTGAGACTAGGTTTGTATTATTTGGACACTAAAAAAAATTTAAATTTATTACATTTTTTTCTTTTTTAAATGCTTCTTTTTTAAATTCGAACAACCCTCGCTTAGATTTAAAAAAATTATTTCTCACGTTTACCAGTTTATTTTGTGTGTTTCTCAAGTTTACGAGTTTATTTTGTGTGTATTTTTTTGTTCGTGTGCAATAATCTAAGTCAATGTTTGATTTACTGAGTGATAAATAATATCGTGCGTTGCTCTTTAAAAATATTATATTATTTATTTTATTAAAAAAGTATAGATTTTTTGAAATCTGAAAAAAAATTATGAAATTTAATTAATTTATATTAAAAAAATATTATTTATTATTTATTATATTATAAAAAGTAATTATTATAGTAATTATAAATTTAATAAGAAAAGAAATGAAAAATGTGGTGGGGTATATGATAAATGATGTGGAAGGGAGAGAAAGTTTTTAACACCCTGAATAATCCCCTGCTGTGAGCGCGTGGGTGTTAAATGCTTTTTGGTTGGGTGCTAAGCTAATATGGCAGTGAGAGAAAGTGAATAACACCCAAAAATTTAATCCCCTGCTGTGGATGGTCTAAGATCTACTCCCTCCGGTCCGAATTAAATGACGTTTTAGCATTTGCTTTTACTGTTTCGGCACGTATCTTAAAGCGGCCGAAACAGTCACTATTTGAGACAATTTTGCCCCTAATTTTTTCTCGGAAGTACGTTAAGGATTAACGTACGTTCGAAAAAAAGTATGAATTTTTTTGGGGTCAAATAATGAGTCATCCGGCCTCCTCAATATGCGTTCCCTACTGAATATTGGGATGCGAGGAAGTCATTTAATTCGTGCCAGAGGGAGTATGTAAATTCTTAACAAAAGAAAATTCACCAGTTCCATTTTGTACGTCAATGTATTTAATATTTTTTTTCGATAGTAAATATTTTTTCATGTCAATAATAATAAATTCTCATGTACATTAAAAATAGATGAAATAAATTTACATTTTACATATATCGTAAGTTTTTCGTAGTATATATGTAATTTATTGGAAATTAAATTACACCCAAAACACCGTACACATCATACTTGGAGAGTAGCTAATTAATAAAATCTTTGCAAGAAGGGGCGAATAAATTTCAGTTAAATTGCCCAAATTAAGATTTGAATGAGGATCGGAGTATATGTGAATCAATATCACGAGACAAAATTTCTTTGTTTAAAATGACAGATATTATGATCTAGGGAGTAGAACCGAAGGAACTAATTAATGCTTTCTTTACGTAGTGTGGAATCCATCATAAATGAGCTTAGTTAACCAGTGGGAAGTTAGCTACAGACTTTACTGGTAATGTTTTCTCAACAACCAAACTGCTCATGCTCTTAGTATTGTGTTTTCCAACTTATCTCAATCTTATATTCTTTTCTGACTCCTCCATGCACAGCTGAGTACCTTGGTTTTACCTCATACCCTCCTGCTTACCTTAGTCAAGAAGCCAGGGGAAGAAATATCCTTACCGGAGTCAACTTCGCGTCAGCTGCTTCTGGCCTTTTCGACGGAACATCCCAGCTATATGTAATCATTGAGATCCAGAACCTCTCGTGTATGTGAGTTTTGAGCAAACCATTCAAGCTAACACACGTCTCATGAATGTTGCTTGTGAACCTTTTCAGAGTGCTATAGGACAAGAATTTGTTTTTTTAAAAGTGGAAAAAGTAGTGCGTTGAACTGTAATAGGTTATTAGTTGTAATATTTTAATATTCCGACTAAATTAATTGTAATAAAAGATATAGTCATATTTCATAGGATTCATGATAGTGATAGTGATCATAATCATATAGAATAAAAACTCTTAGGTGTGTTTATTTTAAATACCAACTAAAGGTATCTAAGGACTACTGAATTTATTGTTTTTTTTTTAAATATAATGTAATTCAAAAAAAATGAGGCAATAATGGTTTTGGCTGTTAGTTGAACTTAAATGGATAGAAAAGTTAGAACTTGGGGAATCTAAAGTTTTGATTCTTTTATGCTGTGAGTGTACAGCCGCATAAATTGGGATTTTTTCATACCACAAAAAAGTTCAATAATCATCGTTGTGTTATAGGGGTGGGCATAGGTCGAGTCGGATCGAATCGTATTCAAACTAATCTAAGTCGATTTTTAGATTAAATTGGATCTTTTTCACCTCCAATAGAACTACAACTGAAATAATTTGGTCGGAGTTTGATGCAGATGAATTCAATTAGTAATTGACTAAATTCGACAATTTTGATTCAGATTGATTCAGATTTTGGCTTTACACTAGAAGTTTCAAATGTTTCAAGATTTCCGTTCACATTATACTTAAAAATACAAGCATTTTGTTTAATATTTGAATTGTTTAGTTTTTCAATTTAGATCGATTCAGTTGGATTTGGATAAAAGAACAATAATCGATTAAATTCGGTTCTTATTGAATAAAAGAATTTGAATTCAGATCGGATCGAACGGGTTGGATCTAAATAAATTTGCTCATCCCAATCCATACTGGGTTAAGGGCAAGTGTCCTGCGCTCGGGTCACAAGGACAGGTCCCTCACAGAGTACTCATGAATTCCCCACTTATATGCATGTTATCTCAGAGACTCACCCACCTTTTCTGTTCATACTTGATAGTTCATAGAATTCTAGGTTTGGTTTTACACGAGTTTTACTTTCTTTCACCTGTACGGCGGACACCATAGTGCTTTTCATTCAAATTTAAGTTAATAACTTAATTATTGCTTTAATTAAAACAAGTAGGGAAATAGTTACACCAATATTCTTATTAGCTGATGTTTTTAGGGATAACTTTTGTTAAGATTTGTCAAATTAACTCATTCTTTTTTTTAAATTATATCTTAATTTATGTTGTTTTCTCCCTAGCTTGTAGTTTTTTTTTATTTGATTTTTTTCTTAGAAAAAATTACCCAAATCGTAAGAGATGAATAAATTACAATTAAATCAACTAAAGACGACAATACAATAAAAGAAAAAGGAAGATGATGAAGTATGATTCGCACAAGCTTGTTTTGTCGACATTAATGTTAGTTAATGTATAAATTTTCTTGAATCACGTGAGTCTGAAATTAAAAGCATGATTGGTTTCATCATAAAAGTTTTCTTTGACCTTTTTTTTTTTAAATTTAATTTATGGAATTTCGGGCTTAGCGCCTTTGTTGATCCAAACTCCTTGCAGTACTACTGGGCCCTACTGGGCTAATAATGTAAGGTTTTAAGCAAAGTAGTAAATTTAGTACTCCCTCCGTTTTTATTTAGTTGACGCGGGCCTACATTTCACAGGAATTAAAGTGATTGGTGTCGCAGGCACCGTTGCAGGAATTGTACGCAAAACGTGGGCTTTTCTTCCTCCAACCACAGCGTTTCTTCCTCCGCCGTTTCTTGTTTTCACCGCCCACACAGAAAGGAGCGGAAGGTCGTCTCGAGTCGGGAGCAGGTGGAATGACGCCACTCCGACCAGCCACGCGCCGCCAATCGCCGACGAAGCTTCCGTGGCTCCTTTCCACACGCCGGCGCGTGGGAGCGCGTCCGACCACCGTTTCTGCCGCCATCACCTAGGTTCGACTCGTTTCGTCATTTCCGGCACGAATCTATGGTCGCTTTGATTTTTCTCTGCTTATTTGTTGAAGAAAAAGATGAAAGGGATATGAAGAAGAGAGAGGATGTCAGAAATGATATTTTCAAAACAGCCACATATGATTCACTGTTTCGTTTCATTCTTTTGCCCCCGTATGACACACAGTTTAGTAAGCGAATGACATGTCGTTCAAGGGACAAAAATGTAAAAGTGCACCTAAGGACAACACGTTGAACGAAGGCGTCAGTTAATTTCGAATTTTGGATTTAACACTAAACGAGTCAGTTAATATATATAACGGAGGGAGTAATTACTTTTTTCTAATTTTAAAAAAATTAATATTTTTTTTATTTCCATTATTTGACACATCTTACTACTCCCTCCAAGTTTTATTAACTGTCTTTTTGATTTTAGGCACGCATATTAAGAAGGCTGAATGACTCACTGTTTGAGACCATTTTGCTTCTTGTTTTTTTTCGAACGTACAAGCATTTTTAACGTACGTTTGAGAAAAAGTAAGGGGCAAAAATGTCTCAAACAGTGAGTCATCCGGCCTTATTAATATGCATGCCTAAAATCAAAACGACAGTTAATAAAATTAGAAGGAAGTATATTTTTCTTCCGCTAAAGAGTATGGAACGTGACAGGACTGCCACGGTAGAAAACTCAAAAACAATCCCTTTCATTACCAAAAAATAGCCCCTTTGGATCCAACGGCTGACATCACATCTGAAGATGATCAGTTTGACTGGGCAACACCATTCGCCAAGATGGACAGTGATCATTCTGTCATCCTCAAGTGGGTCCCAGCTCCCAACAGAACACGTCACTGAGCTGGTAAAACCGTAAAGGTGTTCGTTATTCCGGTCCCGTACAACAGAGCAACAAGAGATCTCTCTTAGAAACTTGAGGGCGGTTTGTATTTTCCCTAATTTTTACACGATTTGTTTATTTAGACGTAGTTTTTGTATTGCTTTCTTTTAATATATTTCTAGCTTACCAATACCACCAAGTGACTTTACAAAAGGATTGACCCAACTCCAAATTTAAGATATCAGCCCAAAGATTCGCCTAACTACTCTTTATTACAGTTTATGTACAATTGGTTTTAACTATAAATTTTACTTTTTACGGTTCATCTATCATATTATAATGCTTTCCGTTGTCTTACTCTTACCTATAAAGTACGCACATCCTCAAACTACGTTAAAATTTATATCGTGTGTGATTTAATATGAATTAAAATATTTAAAAGAAAATATTTTTGATGTTTTTTCAACTAATACTAGATCCGTTCGAATAAAATAAATTAAAATATTAATTCACAACAGTAAAATATAGTTAATTGAAATATGAGTGGGTCAAGTCTAGCAAATAACTTAAAATCAATTTTATTGATTTGTTAAAAGAATTAGTCTAGCAAATAAATCTCTTTTAACCTTTTTGACAAAAAAGAAGGAAGAAAAGGGAGAACAAACCTAACAAATCAATGATTGGGACAGAACTCATTGGGCTTCCAAGAAATGGGCTGATATGTTAAATTTGGGCCCATCTTAAAGTAAAGACATGGTGTGCGAGTTGGGCCGCTTGGCCTTTGGTCTCGGGTCGCTTTTATCTCTCAGGGGTTGTTAAGTTGTTATAGGTTTTTTTCTCCAATAAAGAAAAGAATACCCCATCAAAGGAAATTTACATCAAGACGAATCAAATACTAAGAGATTAATGATTAAATTTAACGATGTGAGTTAGGGGTAGGCATCATAATCGATCGGCTGGTGGTTAGCCATCACTTGAAGTTGAAAGTTGAAACACTAACAAGATAGTAACTTTTGCATAGTTACTTGGGTAATTGATTTGGGAAGTCGTGTGACTATAATTGTGGATTAGTGGTAACTAGTAAGTGACTTGTTCGATTTTAACTCATTTTTAAGTACGAACTAAAATAAGAATGTAATCTATTCTTGTAATTCACTCTATGAGTAAGCAATATAAATATTTTGACTCATGAACGAAACAAATGTTAGATGTAATAATTATAAAGGAAAAATAGAGGTAAAAGGGTATTTCCTTTGGAGTATAAATGATTTGCTTCTGGAGTGTTAGGAGGCAAAACATGATTGAGTTTGTTGTGGTTTCTGGCCCATGACATCAAATTCCCTTTCTTTCACATCTAGAAATTATTGTTTTCCAATTACTCCTCCTCGGTAGGAAAAAAATAGTGATTGAGGTATACATACGTTTGTTTTTTTTGTGTGGTAAACTTCAATTTCTTCCGACAATTATTGGTTTGTTATCGACTTAGTCTCAATCGTTTCAAACGTAATTTTAAGATTCCAAACATTTTTATCATATTTTAATTAAGTCATACCGTGAGATTTTTGATATACTTCCTGGACTGCCCAACTTTCCTCTAATTAGCGCTAAACTAATAATTTACTTTTCATTTTTACAAAATTGAAGTTTACCCTACATTTTGCATGTGTAAAGGGATAGAACCTTAAGTAAGGTATTGAAGATAGAGATAAGCAAATGCATAAACAAGATTGAGAGGAGATTTCAATTGATACGTAGTTTATTGGTTGTTTGGCTGATGATAAAAATATCGATAAAAAATTAAATTTAGATTCGAATCTCATATCTGATTATAGAAAAAGAAAAGATTGAGAGGTGAGAACAAAATTGCCGAAAAGTCTCTCTCCAAGAAATTTTCCTTTTGTCAAAAAGCGCGTCACGTCAATATTCCAGCCATTTCCAATAATGTTTCTAACTTATTGTCTCTCTTATACACTCTTTCTCGGATTGGAATTGTTTTTCACGTCAGTATCCCTTCTCATCTTGGCCACTACTTACTAATGAAGAATTATACCCTGCGATACCATGTCACACCCATGCCTAATATTGTCCTAATGTGCCCATAATTTTCCTAAAAGTTAGATCCTTTCCCATAGCTTCGAGGTGCCCAACTCAAGCTCAAATCGATCCAAGGTAGTTCCTGAAATTATAATCATCAATCCTCTTTTTCGATCTTTTTAAGTATCATTTTTATCCTTATATTAAAGACTAATTATGTTAAAGCAAACGTCTAATGTCAAGTGTGTTTATTAGAAGTTGTAGTATTTTGACGATGACTTCAAAAGCTACAACGTGTCATCATCCCTCGATGATCTTATCCTATTACACAACATTGTGTGAGTGGAAAGTAAAGTGTGCGAATCACTATGGTCTCTTTTAAATGGCCAGAAATAAACGATACGGTCATTTAACCTTTCCAATTAGTTAAAGGTTAAGAACTTAAATTAACAAAAAACGATCTTTGTGGTCTCATAATAGCACACGCAAGACACAACTGTTATTACAGATTAGAAGATTAACTTACACAATTAGTCCCAAAACCTAAAGAAGACAAAAGAGAGCAACACATCTGGTCGGAGTTATTAAATAAAAAGTAAGATTCGCAAAACATTAATTTAGCTAATTAATCATGTATGGTATTTATTTGGCCCGGTCCATTATGACATCAAAGCCCATCTCTTCTGGGTCAGTTGCTTGGACTTCATAATGGATCCCTTCAAGCACCCTCCTCAATCCATCTTTGGAGGTCGCGTAAAGGATCTTCGCCCTAATCCTTGACTCAGCTGGTGACCTGAAAATAAACAAAATTAATCATTAACATCAATAATTGTCATAACCAAAAAAAATTAATATTGTAAACTGTTAGATTAGATCTAAATCCAACAATTATTTTTGGATCAAACATAAGTATATACTACAAATCCAACAATTATTATGTCATTTTCAATTATAAATTATATTATTTTTTTTCCAGTCTTCTCGAGAATATGAGACTAATTAATATCGTTGAAACACTATCGCGCGGGGAGACCTATACTGTAAAACTAAAATGTTAAGTTGATATGTCCAAACGACAGAACATTTCATCTAGATAAGTACTCAATTAATATCATTGACCCCTCACCTAATTCAAGGATTATCTTCAAATAATTTGTCCTCAACCCCTATGATTATTCTTCACTAATTTTTTAACTCTACCAAACTTGTGGAAAACAGCATTTTCCCGGTTTGGCACCCAGAAAAAGAGAGAATAGAATTAATTATTTTTCCTTTACGGAAAATCAAAGAATCTGATTCTCACTGATCAAATTTCTCTATCGAACAACATTTTTATACTTAATACTGTTTATTTAGTAGCAGAAACAGAGGGGTTCATCAAACAAATCATAGAATTTAATCAAACAGGAAATTTAACTAGTAGTATAAAAGTTATAAGAGAAGAAATGGGAGACGGACCAAGCGATGAAGAAGATCTTGCTTTTGCGGCAGTTATCGACGGTGACGAAATCGAAATCGAAGACGGCGTATCGGCAATCATCAGTTGGTAAAGAGGCGGCGAGCTCATCGTATCCCTCGCCGGCGCCGCCGACCTTGTCGACGGTGACCAACTTCGATTTCTCATCGATCTTGAACACTATGAACCGACTCACCTTCTTCCACTTCATCTCCATGAACGAATTCTTGCATTCATCCGTCACCCACATCCCCGTCGTCGCCTGATTTCATTAATTTGGATAAATTACACAATTAATTAAGCTAATTAAACAAAAATTAGAGCGAATAACTAAAGAGAAAAGAGGAGAAAAAGTTGAATAGTTACCATCTTGAAAGCCATTGCCATGGTTGCTTGTTGAATGTTGATGGAACTGGAAAATTGAAATTGAAATTGAAAATTTGGTTGCTGCTTTTAGCTAAAGAGAGAAGATTGAAAATGATGAACGAGTGCGCGAGTCGAGTGTGTTGTACTTTTGGAGAGGCCTTTATATAAAGACAGTGTTGCTTTATTGCCATTGGAGTTGGACTTCTATTACGATTTTATCCTTACAGATCTACTATGGGTTGCTAACTTGCTATTGCCTATTGCTGCAGTAGTGTATACCTGAGAATTGACCAGTTTATCCTCTACTCAGTTTATGGTAATAATGGAATTGAATAAGAGAGGTGAAACCATGAGGACCTGCAATCAATGTGCAATCCGTGACAGATTTATATTTTCCCTTATTTGTCATTGAAATTTTTATTAGGAAACAAATATAATTATTTGACCATAGTTTTGGATGTCCTCCTTCTTTTCAGTTATAAGACTAATTTGAATCGAGCATAATCGATGATCGAATTCTGAAAATGATAATTTTTCTACTGATTTTATCTATTTTCTAAACTTAAAAATAGATCGTTCGATAATCAAAGTTCGTTTACGGGTAATTTTATTAGTGAGATTTATGATTTAGTTTGGTTGACTAAATAACACGTGTTATTTATCAAATTCTTTTTTATTTTTTGGGTCGGGATTTATCAAATTCTTATGAACATGACATTCCTAGATCATACAGTGGTCCAATCTCGGATCGCACAGCCACATCCCCCAATTCCCATCTTCCATCTTCCAAAGAGTCTTGGCGTGAAAGCAAAGGAGTAAAAGATGGCGCGGCGGGATGGAGGAACTATGAAGTCAATGGCCGAACATGTAACATGAGCCATTGCATTTATTTACCACCATTAACCGGTAACATGTTCATCATCATCTTCTTTTGCAACGTCAAGATTTCAAATCCCAATTCTCGAGTCTTTCCACAAATTTGTTCAGGATAAAACGTGATATGTAATTGGTCGACATTCCAACAAATCATCCCATAAAATACTATGCATGTAGTTATCCAATATTCCTCTCGATCGTAAAGGATAGATGATCGAGTAGATTTATGCGGGAGAAGGAGACACTACAAGCACTAAAATCTTGCAAACTAGCTAGGCAGAAGATGGATTGGACGTCCAAGAGGAGACATGTCCCTTACGTCTGTGGACCTCTTTTGTGAAAAAATAAACTTGATATACAATGTATGAGGCCCACAACAAGTGTCCATGTGTTACTTATTCCTATTGCCATAAAGTTTCTAGTCATTACAAGTGTCTAACCATCACAAAAAAACTCCATGCTTAAACGAAATTAATCTTATATACGCAGTAGAGAAGACACACTCGAGAATATAGCTAATCCAACCATAGTGCGGTTGTGAACTTGTGGTTATGAAAATGGGTCATCTAGTTTCAATTCAACCCCACAGATCTTTCTATTGTTTAGTTTCTGGCTTTTTGTTAATGTAAGTACTCAAATCAATTTGGTGGTGTTGGTTTAATCCTTACGGAAGTGGTTGGGAAATATGCATATGGGCGTTTTATTTCAGCCACTCTTTGCAAACCTGGACGCCCAGCTTAGCAAACAAGCCATGCTGAATAATTCGCCTCCATCTTAAAGCAAAGTGGTCAAATTACAGTATAGGGAGGGGACATCTCCTCGAGGTTTAGCAAAATGACATTCCGCTAAGCATCAAGTAGATATCTCCATAACAGATACTCAAAACGTCGAGTAGTTCTGCTGTATTCCAAATCCAAACCAGATGGTTGCCAACGCAGCATCGACGGCAATACTCAGCAACCATATATGCCCGGTATTGTAGCATGGAAGTGAAAGAATTGGAATCTTAGCAGTGAAAGGAAGAACATAACGCAATAAACAACTACGAAACGAACATGCATTTATCCTCCGTTTTTCTTTCAGATGAAACTATTAGTTTAGTCACACTAGAGACTAGTTTCTACTAATAATGGTACACCAGCAAATAAACATTCATTAAGATGATAGTAATCCTATAGGACCATTTCAACTTTCACCTTCAAGCAAAAAGAGCTAGAGTAGGAAAAAGCATACTTAATTCAACAATTTTTTTGCTACAGACTCTCATTTCTCTCTTATCCAGCATTGTCCTCACAAGATGAATAAAACAGCTTCATAAGTACAATGCAGCTAACCCTTCATCAGTATAAGCATGAAATTGTACCACTGAGTCACTGACAGAAGATTGATGAGAAGATTCAAAAGTGCGTACCAATGGCATATCATCTTCACTTGTCATCAGCTGGTGGCTTCTCATCATTCTTCTTCTTTTGTTCAGACTACAAATGAAGAACAAATCAGTTACTATGCATCACAAACATCTGAAAACAAGAAAAAGAAGTAGAAACTCAATTCACAACCCAGTATAAGATTTGAGAACCCACCTCAGATTGGGCTTGGAAAGATGCAAGCAGATCCCTCACCGAAGGATCATTAGGGTCAACCCCTGGAAGCTGTGTGAAGGGTAAGATGTTAGAACTTAGAACACAAACTACATAAGCTGAAATCGTGTCTCAATGTTCAATAATGTAGGTTCAAGTAGACATACCGATCCAATGACAGATGACATAAAGGACTGATCCTCCAGCACCTTATTCATATCTGACTGAGTTGAGGAATCTTTTGCAGCTTCCTGCATAGACATTTGAAGAGCTGCATGCAAAATATACAGGAAATGAGTTGGTAAAGGTACACCAATTTGTTTTGAAACTCTTAGCGAAACAGAACCATGCTGAAAAATGATCTCCAAATGAGACATGACCTACCCATTGCCAAATCATTATCATCATTAGTTGCCTCAGACATTTCAGAATCATTCACAGTAGGATCAGAACCAGGTGTTTGCATTGACAATGCGATGGCCTGTTCAAGTATGGCATCCTATCACAAAATTTTAATCAAAGCAAAATTTAAAATTCTTTTTTTCTCTGAAGAAATATAAGTTCCAAACAATAGGTACAATGAGATTGAGAGTAATGCATTTTCAGTGTCTCTGCACGCAAAAGACATCAAGGCATAAGTTACGATGAAACCAACCATATCAACAGCATTGTCAGTTGCTTCAGGAGCAACATCCTTCTCAGCCATAGCCACATCCTGCGAATTCGATGATGGTTCCTCTCCTTTTCCTTGACTAGCAGCTTCGTCAGCAGCCCTTTTGGCAGCAGCTTCTTGCCTTGCTCTCTCCTCTTCCATAGAAACTCTGAGCGCAAGAGCCAGCTCAGGATCAAGATTCGGATCAACACCAAATTCATAGTCACCACCAGCAACTGCAGCGGCAGCGGCAACAAACCCGCTTCCTCCTTCTCCATCCCCTGTGAACACAGGTGTACTGCCAGAATAATAAAAAAGATTGAATTACTTGAGCTGCATTTAAGATGAAACGAACTACTCCGATAAATCTTCAAAAACTAGTATCTTAGGTACAATCTTAACAAGAAAGAGGATTATCTGATCTTATCACACAACTGAGTAGCTTATTATCAACGGAAGATATAATTTAAGCAGTTTCTGTTATCAGGTGGAAACTCCAGCTCTGCCTGGTAAAATCTATGATGCTTATAAATACCACAACTTTTTCCCAGTCAAATTGGCATTCTATTCCAGTCACTTTTTACACTTACTTGCAGAAAATAAAATCATTCTTGACACTAATTTCCATATTCCAAACTGTACCCTAAAAACTGACAAGAGAATACTTTAAAGTAGCATAGAATATCATACCTGATAAGCACATCAGATAGTGCATTTGCACCAGGAGGAATGTGAACTATATGGCTGCTGTCGTTGTTATTAACAGCAGCAAGGAGAGCCTCCAATTTCTCTGGCTTGCCATCATCTTCTTCACCAAAATCGACAATATCAAGAGCTACACTGTTCTTCTTCAATTTCTTCCCTATGAGCTCCAGCACCTTCTTTTCGTATTTGATAGGACTGAAAATATTCAATCACATTATTAAGAAAAACTTCAACATCAACAACAATAAATGAGGAAGTTGAGCAAACTAGCAGCTAATCTACCTTCCAGCGAAAACTATTATTCTTTGACGTTGGTTTTTGTTTTGGCGATGCTTAAGAGCCAATTGTGCCACCTGGATTGCAGCAGTTATGTTCATCTCGCCCCCTACTTCAAGACCTAAAAAAACAAAATATTACAGATGAGAAGGGAAACAATGTACTTCAACAAAGAGTAAATAGAGAGGAACAATTTGAAAGTGCTAGTGCATTGAGCTGGAAAGTTGAAACAAATTCTCATTAGGGTTGGATTGGGTATTCCAGTTTCATTTTTTGTATTGCTCATATTTACAAATCGCGTCTCATCTGCTCATTAACCATCAAGTATTTCATCCATTCACAAAGCCAATCTAAACTCGAATAGCACTACAAGTCTCGTACCACAATCAGGTAATAGAAAAATAAAATCAGAACCATTGAGCTTACCGTGCATACAACCCAAAATTTTTCCAAGATCACTGGTAGGAGTGGTCAAAACACGCACTCCCTTGCCTGCCATTGTTAGAATCCCCACTGTATTCTCTGGGTTAGACTGCCAATTAAGTTTTTTCTCAACCATCAGTATACAAGTACGAATCGATACCAAGTTATCGGAACAAAAACCTAATTCTACAAACTAACAAAACCATCAATAAATAAATTACCTGTGTTTTGGCACCGCAGATGAGATTAACAGCATCGGCTTGAGATAGGAAACGAGAAGGAGCATAGTCGCCGTTGCGCATCCACTCTGAGTTGTCGATGCATATCATAGTCGCCTAATAAAGAACAAAAAGCCAAACGAACAGAGTTAAATTACCAAAAAAAGAAAGAAAAAGTTAGGGGGAAAAGTAAGCATTGAGCTCCATTGCTGACCTCGAGAACCATCTTGTTACCGTCAAGGAGGAGAGTGCGTCGATGAAGAAGAAAGGTTCTCTCTTTCCCTCGAGTGTGTTTGTTTGTGTTTCGTGCTGGCGAAGAGATGTAAGGAGGTCTGATATGCCTTCGTCTTTTTAGTATTTTCTCCTAATAAACAAAATTATAATCCTAATAGTAATCCTACTATTTTTACTTAACAAATAGTAATTTTTATGCTTCCAACCTCTATTTACATTTTGTTGATAATTTTTATATTTATTTGATAGTGATTTATTTAAATAAATAAATATTATATAGCCTCACAACAATTATTTATTTATTACTTACTTTTTGCCTTTTATTTTTTATATACTAAAAATTTCGTTGTTTTCTTTTAAAACCCGATTACGCTCGAACTAAATTAAACTAATAATTATAATTTTGGTGAATTGAATTTCTCTAAGAATTTCTCATTGTTTTGCCGCAGCGACTTGTTAGGTTAATATAACTCGTAATTCTCCCTGGATTATACGTGTTCGTTCGAATTTGTGCATGGTGAATCGTTGGTTAATCAAGGTCTGCGCTCAAATCTTAATTGTTCTTCATCCATAATTCTTTGGTATTTCATATATGTGCATATCAGAAATTGATTCCTCCAGCTAGTAATTATTAGGAGAAGTAATTTCACCATGGAGGTGTTCAGCGGTCCCGTAGCATTCCCCCCCAAGGGCGACGAGTGCTCGTATATCGAATCATACTCTACCAGTATAACAACCCTGGTGATGGAAGAAAGGACATCCTGCTTGCCCATTGTCTGAAGTCGTTTGCATCTGTTCCTGGGCTTATACTACATTTTCCAACTCCCGGAATCTTTCCCCCCCCCTGAAATATTAAGTTTTAGTTTAAAGAGCACCTAAAAGATTAAAAGGATACCTGACCATGCTCGAACACGAGCCAGAAGTGCATAAAGTGCACCTGAAAGATTGAAAGGTAGAGGATTCTTCAGTTGCTTGAAAACTTGCACTCTTTTATTAGTGAACCCTCAAAACTGGCTATTCAACAAACGGAAAAAAATTCAAGGTATTCACAAAATGGCCAATAGGCAGATGTAAACTTTTATACAAAGTTACAAACAACAAACGGAGAAACAACACAATGACAAATCAATAATACAGATCATACACCAGGTGTTATGGTAGAAATCAGAGATCTATGGTTCCTACTGATCGGTAGATGAGCATAAACCTCATGAACCTCCTGCTTGTAGACCTCCCCTCTATCTCTGTCTATGGCATAGCACACGTAAACTGTGTCAATCACATTGTTCAGAACATGAACAAAGAAACCCAGCACATTAATCAGTAGCAACCAAGCAAGAGCAGCTACTATGTATGAGTCAGCCCCAAGATTGCTCACACCCTTCAAGATTGCCCAGACCTGTTCGCAAGTAGAGAATCAGGAAACTAAGAGTAAACAGTTGATTCAAGGAAACGGCAGCAAAACAAATTGTGAAACTTTTCTTGAAAAAATTGAAACATTAACTCGAATACAAGTGAAAATTTGGCATTCCCACAGATATATCCTTGCGGTAAGCACTAAGAAAAGTGAGAATACAGCAGGAAACAGTAGCTTAAATGCATAGAGTGAAGAAAGATGTAACTACTCACCACGATTGCATATATTGCTGAAAGGACGGATATAATTCCAGCCAGTATACGAGTGGAGATGGTCTCTACAAACATAGTAGACAGGAGATTACGTTTTAACAGCTCATATGTCATCCTTGCAGAGGTGCAATAGGCTTCACCAGTTATTGCCGCAAAGTGGATGGTGAACTTGTTCAGAAATTCTATAGCTGACAGTAATGTATTAACCAAAAATTGCAGTACAAGATTCACCATCCCATGAGCTTCATCTCCTTGTCTAGCACTATCAATAGCATGACGCACAATACGAACAATGCAAATAAGCAGTCCAGAGAAACAAACAGTGCCAGAGGAGGGCCCCAAGGCATTTCTGCAAGTGATTAATGGACACGTGTCAATGGCTGAACAGCTCATCATTATAATAATATTATCCAAGAATGAAAGGTTTCTTCATGAAAGCATTCAAGTTTAGCCATTTGATTATACTTTTTAAAGTAACTAAAAACAATGACATTTGGACAGCTACTTCAGGAGTGGACAGAAGGTATGAAGAGAAGTTAACTAAACAATCCCCGTAGAGATATCTAGAGTAAAAATAAGAGCACCACAGAGGTTTGCACAGGTGTAAATCTAGAAATCTAGAACCAAGCAGGGGAGTGTGCAAGCTGTGAAATAACTGCGTAAAACCCATATCAACTAACTACAAACATCAAGTGAATGCATGGGATGTGTAAAGTTCATTATTTTCCCAGAAGAATACATGAATAACTACAGCATTATAATTACTCAAATTGGCTGCTACGCAGAACAGTTTTCAAGTTTTCAGTCTACTAATATAATGTCATCAAACTCTCATTCTAGCAAACAGAATCATGAAACCATTGAAGGAATTGAAAGTCACCACAAACAACAACCATCTAGCTCACCAAAGGCCCATTAGACCTACCTTGAGCAACAAACAAATAAGCAAAGCAGAGTCAATAATTTTGGAAGTTAATGTTTTCTAGGTAAGCATATACATCTCAGAAACGGAATGTAAAAATGCATGTTTTAAGCCAAACAAAGAAATGAACAGCATGAAATCACCTCAAAGAACTTCTTATATTCCGCTTAGGAGCACCATCTTCCTTTCTGAAGTACCACTGGGCAATTGCCCCACTTATCACATACACCTGCGCTTCGACCACAAAAGCAAGAGACCACAGCATGGTAAGTGTAGCCAACGCAAAGTACACTGGCACCCAACTGTCTTCCTTCCAAGCACAACTGTACACCCCTTTAGAGTCCTTTACCACAATCTTGCCATTTCGTTTCGCGAACACTAGGAACACCACAATTGGCGTGTAATAGACCAATAATCCAAGAATCAACAACGGCAATGCAGCAAACAATCCCAAGTTCTCCGACAAAGCATCAGAAGCAACCCCAATTATCCTAACAGTCAGTTCGATTCGTTGCCAATTAGCCACAAACACCCATATAATTATCCCAATGACCAAGAACACAAAAACCAACACTAGTATTCTATACCCCAAAGGGAATGCAGTACTACAAGAGGAACTAACAGTACAAGCGACAAACCAATACACATTGAAAAAAATGGGAATGACTACAAAGAACGGAAGAGAAGCGTACACAAGCTGTTTGGTATAATGCTTGAGTAACAAAAGTAAGAGGAAACAAATTGGTACACTCAAAATCAGCGTAATTACAAGACTCCATACTAAAGCTGTCAACAACCCACTTGAATCCGACGAGGCCAAGGAAGCAGCAAAACCATAATTCGAGGAGCTTCTCTTGACACAAGAAGTGGAGGAGGAGTCGAAGATGTAGGAGGAGAGGTTGGAGTAATTGGGGTTTTTGTGGAAGATGGAGAAGATGCCGAAAGCGAAAGTGCAGAGAACAAGGAGGAGGTAGAGGACGAGGAAAGGAAGATCCTTGAAGGTTCTCGGTCCGTAATTATAAGAGATCTGGAGGTACTGGGTGGGGTCAGGGTCAGGTTCGGGTGGGTATGGGAGGATGGATTGTTGGTCAGGAGGAGGAGTGGAGAGGAGAGGCTGTGTGGCAGGTGAAGAGGAGTCGTAGAGGGAGGTAAGCTTGCTGGGTTCATCGGAGCTACCCATTTAGAGAGAGAAAGGGAGAGATGATTATGCGGGTGGTGGCGGTGATGGTGATTGACATGAGTGCAGGTGCAGCATTCTTTTTTGTTGTTGTTATGCTGGTGTTGACCGTAGTGATGAGGGTTGGTAGTGGTGATCTTTCCTATTTATTTATTTTGTTTTTTTTCCCCTGTTGTTATTACAGTGTACAAACTTTCGTTTTTTTCCCCCTTTTCCGTAAGTGATGAGTATAACTTTGTGGATAATTATCCTCTCTTTTATTTTTAAGAGGACGGATAGTTAATAACGACATGATGAGTGATCAAATTCATCCAGATTTGACCGATTCGAATTGAATTTGAACCGAATTCAGTCGGTTATTGTTCAGTTAGAATTGGTAAGATTTACTATCGAACCAATCTGTATGAAAAAATTGAACAATTTAAATTTTGAACAAGATGTTTTCATTTTCATGTATAAACCGACCCAAAATCTTAAAATATTTGAATTTTATAATATAAAATCAAAATTTGAACCGATTCAAATCGAAGTTGTCGTCTTGAGTCGGTAATTGATTGAACTAGACCGAATCCGAATCCGAATCCAATCAAACTATTTTGATTATTATTCAATTGAAGATGAGAAAGACTCTATCCGAATTGAGATTGAACTAAACTCGAACCGTTTCAACCAAGGATTACAAATTTAGTTATAGAGTAATACTAGAGATACAAACATCTTTACAATTTTTTATTAAAAAAACACACGTGTCATCTCCGCATTCACCGGATAATTATTCATTTAAATAAAAATAATAATATAACCTAATTAGCAAGGGATAAACTCAATCATAACACATAAATTTGTACAATTTTATCTATAAAATAGTTAATATTCCAAATTGGTTAGTTATAACCAAAAAAAACATGATTTGCTGCCTATGAACTCTTTGAACAGTTTTTAAATGGTTTAGAATCTAACAACTGTTCTGTTTTCTTTTTATTATTATTACTTCATCATTTCCATATTATGAACTCTCAGCTTCCAAATCCAACTCTTTTTTTTAACAAAAACAGTCTTCTTTAGCTAAATAATCAGTAATTTCGTATTAATGACAATTGCAAAATACAATAATAGAAGAAAAAAAAGGAAGCTAAAGAAGGTAAATCTAAGAAACCAAAGGATATTACACAGTAGAAGTAATCAATAATATAAAGCACGTTAGCAGACTCAAAACAGAAGAACTTGTCAACTTTGAGCAGATTTTGATCTTTCCTCCTCCCACTTGTTACTGGGTATCTCTCCTGAATCCACAATAACCACCTTCTTCCTGGGTTTCCCGCTATAGGTTCCGGCGCCTCCTTCAATTGCATAAACATTATCCATGCCCTCAATGACCTTGCCAAAAACAACATGCTCTCCGTCCAACCTAAACAAATTACCATGGGCATTGACAAATCATTAGGTATCCAATACGGAAGCTATGACATGGAATATACATATACTTCTTAAGCTTTCAACATAAATAAAAAGAGATCATAAGAGCATTTCTTTGATCAGATCAAGTCTAATAACATGGATAGCCTTACTCAAATACAGTCAACCCTAAAGTTGTCATGTACTATAACTAGATAACCATTCACTTGCAACATTTCAATCGAATAATAGCTTGCCAAGGATGCCATAGAAAAAAACAATACGAGCGAGCGCTCGCGCGCGAGCACACACACACGCACAGTTTCAAAGCTATATAAGCATCGTTCAATATCTCCTTTTTGTCTTTTATTTCTTTAGTCAAAAGGCTTTGTCCGACAATTGAAATGTTTAGGCAATAGCAAAAACTCTATCAAGTAGATTGGGATCCTTTTCAACTTTTAGTTAGGTACAGAGAATTTAAACATCAAGTCCAAAACAACGGAAGAGGAGCTTATGGTGCAGGTCCCAACAAGCCTCCGGCCTTGTTAGGTGTCCGCACCCAGCAATTCTACGTATTTAGCTGCTCCTCATACTCACATAGGCTTATGTTTCAATATTTCTCAAAGCTACCAGAGATGAGCTTACCAGCTGGCCTTTATGGTAGTGATAAAAAACTGGCAGCCATTGGAATCTGGCCCTGAATTAACCATGGAAATAACACCTACATAGACATGAAAACAATACAAGAAAATGATGAAATGATCAGCCTCACAAAAGTTAAGACTTGGCCAAATAACATTCACACCCAGAGGCCACATAGAAAGCACTAAGATTTCTGCATACAGTACCTGCATGGGAATGTTTTATCTTAAAATTCTCATCCGGAAAGATGCTTCCGTATATAGAATCGCTTCCCTTCCCATCACCATGCACTATATCACCACCTTGAATCATGAACCCCGGTATTATACGATGAAACCGTGTTCCTTTATAGTGCAGGGGTTTCCCACTTTGACCTTTGCCATTCTCCCCTGCAAGCAAAAAGAAGTAATCAAACAGGGTATTACTAACAAAATGCTTCTTCCAAAAATATTTTAGCCGGAAGAATCTATAACATGGGAAATTAATAAGAAGATAACACAAGTACCTGTGCACAAAGCCCTGAAATTCTCTGTCAACAAAAAGGTTGAAGCATTAGACAACGAAGTTGTATGCAATCAAAAAAAAAAAAGGGAAGTACAAAGCCTTTTGCGTGGTAAGGCACAACACAAAACCCAAAGGCTTGAAGTGAAATATGACAAGGTACTTCTCAAAGCCAAAATCGCAAACTATTGAATGCTTCTGACCGCATCTTTTTTGACACTCAACTGAATCAATTCGGAAAACAAACCTTCCCATTGATGCTCAATTGAAGTGTAAAAACAACCAATTCGAGTTCAACAAGCACAAACTAGCAAATTACAGTTGCTGCTACAATTCAGAATCCAATCAAATGATTGAATAAAAACTAGTGACTGAAGACCAAGACCTAATACAGCCTCCACATAATGTGCTCATGCATATGAATAGAGCTAGTGACTAGAGAGTAAACTATGAGGAAAAACTACAT
The DNA here is from genome assembly GCA_963691705.1 of Viola odorata. Classification (NCBI taxonomy): domain Eukaryota; kingdom Viridiplantae; phylum Streptophyta; class Magnoliopsida; order Malpighiales; family Violaceae; genus Viola; species Viola odorata. The sequence continues at coordinate 54,542,217 of OY829543.1, read as the reverse complement.
ACACGCAGGGGAGACAGTACAAAACCTATTAAAGTACATGTAGATCCTTACAATCTCCCACATTTCGAATCAACAGATAGGAGAGATGGAATATCCCTAATCCACACACATTTCCACAATTATCATTGGGACAGAAAGGGATCGGTCGATGCCAAGATATTAAAGGACATACCTACAGTTTTGGGTACAACCTTGCCATATAGTCCAATAACAATTCTACCTGCAGAATCCACAAGTAACAGCCAAATCGATAAGATAAGTAAGGAACATTGGACCTAAACCTAAAACTTTGACAGTAAGGAAACAAGAACCAGACCTAGGTGCTGGTCATCCATATCAATATCCAAGTACACTCTATGCGTGATCTCATACTCAGGAACCTCTTCCTCCTTGAATAATTCTACATCCTAGACAATAATTCAACAGCATTAACCAACTCTACTCTATTACACAAACACAACAAAATAACAAGCTGCACAATCATTAATTCCGTTTCTCAGGTGAAAATCAAGAAACTAAGAGGAAAAAACAATCAAAACTAGAATAAGGTGCCGTGAATCTTAAAAACCGGAATACTACACGGATCCAAACAGTTAAGAACAAGACGGTGAGGGGGGGAATAATTAGAAATGAGTACCTTTAATGGATTAATGACTATGAAAAAAAACAAGATTGCAAAGGCAGCAAGGAGGAGCAGGCATTTTGGAGTAACCCAAGCTGGCATCTCGCTCTTCTTTTTCTTCTCCCCCAGTCAGTTAGTTCCTCATCTGATTTTACAGTCTAAACGACGATGATCTCTGGTTTTTGTTGCGTTTAAAACGAAGGTGCAGTTGTTTACGCGCATGGAGTGGGCAATTCTCTCACACTGTGCGCGAAGTGGAATGAAGGGAGGAGAGAATTATCTGGTTGAGATGGAAAAATGAAGTTCCAGTCGAAGATCCGATTCTTCTCTTTTTCCCAATAAAATTGTCCAAAAGCAAATCGGGATTTGATTTTTCGCCATGGATAAAGTCAAAACGACGTGCCGTCTGGTTGAAGTGCTGTCTCAGTGGTTGTCGTTTAGGTGTCCCCATTTGTAGCATCTGGGAGATTCTGGGCTCAGTTGGCTGAACAATGCGCAGTGGACATTGGGCCTTAAATTGAGGATCTTAGGTTTGATTATGGGCTGGGCAAAACATGTTATTGGCCCAGTTAAGATTCTGAAGTGCTTGCAGGCTGCAGTAATCTATATTTACTTTTACTATGTATGATTACTTTACTTTTACTAAAAAGTTACTTTTACTTTATTTATTATTAATTTTTTATTATACCACCAAAATATTCATTACTTTAATGAATAATTAATTGTTAAATTATTACCAAATGATCTTAAAACTTATAAATCTAATAATCCCAAAATGGATAATTATATTTCTAAAAAAGGATTTGAAATGATATAACTCATCTCTTCTAATCAATTTTTTTTTTTAAAGTACGAGTTCTTCTTTTTCAACTTATTATTCCTTCAATTTCTTTTTTGAAACTTTTATTCTTTCATTCTAACTTTACTCATATGAGATTTTGATGGTCATGTTATGTGATAAATCCATGGAGTAATAATACACATGATGAGAGAAAGTTGATAATGATAAGGCGTTGGTGTTATCGTCCACGGCTTATGAAATGTTCTTCATGTAGCGATTGTGAAGTTTAAAAATCCAAACCAAATGCTTACTCTTTTCTTAATCAGAGTAAATTCGAGCATTTATATGGTAGAGTCGATATTAATTAAGAAATCGTACAACTCTAAAGAAGAACCGTTGATTAGTGGGCCAAGACAGGTTATTTAAATCTATATTAGATCCACTTGACAGCCCAAGTTGGAGAAGGCCGTGTTTGCTTCTAACAATTTTTTTAGAATACTTTTACATCTCTATGAGTCTCCCTCTGATATGATTGACGTCTATGGCAACAATTAACATATACTTCAAGTTGCTTTATTTATTTCATGCTTAGTTGTTTTGATTTGTAACTTTCTCGTAACCTAACATGATTTACATATCTAACAACTTTCGTCCGCTTTATTTTATTTTTTTATATTTGAGAAAGATTCACAGGCAGCGTGGTGGATCTAGAAGATGGCTACATAAATCAAATAAAATTGAGAAACCATGGACCTCAAAACTGCAAGCTGCACAATGGTAGTATTAGGTAGTGTTTGGCATTCAAAGTTGGGTTGGCAATAGAGCTTTTGCCAACCCAAAAGCCTAAGAAGGTGTTTGGCTACCACCTTCCCAATAGAGCTTATCTAACTGGAGCAAATTGTTCCGGTGGCAAACGCAGCTGCCTGTAAAGTTGCGTTTGCACCCTCTCTCTCCTATTATTATTATTTTTTAATTTCATTTTTTACTTTATATAATGAACAAAATAAATTAAAAATTAGCACAATAGAATCTCCATCTCGAGATAAGTAATTCTAAATCCACTTTTCCTATTTTTATTAATTTTTTAAAAATGAATTTTATATTCAAACTCTTTCATTTTTATAGTTTTACCAAACACCAAAAACAACTTCTCGTTTCCCACAACCCTTTTAAAAAATGTTTACCAAACAGCACACTACTTTGCGCAAAAGTATTTTTCCCACAACACTTTTCGGACCAGAACCGGAACGCCAAATAGACCTTTAGTTGTAGTGTTGCTCTCTCAAGATTTGATTTCAAGAGCAATTTTTTCTTCCATTCTTGTTCTTTAAATAAAATATCTCATTGAATTGAAAAATAATGTTTTTTCTTTACCGAAATTCAAAAAAAACGTCACGTCACGTCATTTTCTTGGGAAGCGACACGAATAAATATATCGGCTATACTGGCTATCTTATACTACTAGTACTATAAATCAACTTGCTTATCAACTCGTGCCTGCCTAATTAGAAAATAGAAATGGCATATTTCTCTCCACTCGCCGACATGCGTGGGCCAGCGCAACAACTGACATCTTTTACTACATCACTAATACACTTACAAGTGTATTTCCGTCCCAACTAATTGAACGAATATTGTTAAAAGAAAAATATCACTAATACACTTATGTACTCCCTCCCGTTTTTTTTAACTGACACTTTAATTTTGGGCACGCATATTAAGAAAGTCAGATGATTCATTATTAGAGGGTAAAATTATCTCAAATAGTGAGTCATCCGACCTCCTTAATATGCGTGCCTAAAATTAAAGCGTCAGTTAATAAAATTTGGAGGAAAAAAACTGAAGGAAGTATTTTCTTACTTTTTTATATAAGAAAAATGCTTATATTGTCAATCATCTTTACAATCCACGTATTTTATCATTATACTAACCTTTTTTTACAAGTAAAAAATGTACTCGAGTTAGAATCTATATTTGTCAATTTTACTTTAATATGGGACCTGATATTTTAAATGATGGCCCACCCTATTTTATACAGTAATTAACTTTTTGTCCATAAGAAAAGATTGTTCTGTGATTGTAAGGCTGTGAAGCGACGCGTTTGACTAAACTGCAAGTTGGGTCCATCCCTTGTGCAAGCCTGCACTATTTATAAGAAAGGAAAATTACATTTCGCTTCTTTGCCACAAATGCAGAAAAGAAGTTTGGGTCAGAGACTTTATAAAAAGGAAAAGAAAAGTAAAATAGTATTAAAATTAAGTTTCCCAAATGGCCGATTTGAATCTTTCAAATTGTTTTGCACACAGCACAATTAATTAAACACATCATCATGTCATCATCTTTTTCTTTTTTTATTTTGAATAAGTTTTTTATTTAATTTTGGATAAATTTTAATAACGAACGAGTAGACGACGAGGTTGGTTGGAATGCATGCAGAGGCTACTCCAGTGCTTACGTGTCAAGAAATTGCCACAAATTGGCTGTTAAAGTTTTGCTTAATGTTACGTCTTTCCATTTTCTCCTTTACCGCGGCAAAAGAGTCCCCGTACACGTCACTCTTTTGCCCCTACCACACGCGAAAAAAGAAAAAAAAGAAAAAATACTGGAAATAAATTTCCAGCAGAAAAATGGAAAAAAAGCCTCAATAACTTCAACATTTTCCAAACTTTTATTCTGAAAAAATCTAAACAGTTGGCATCGGGCCCAAAGCCCTTACCCCCTACACTCCCCCCCTTCAATCCGCATCGTTCCTTGCGAACGGTCTGGCACCGTCCGTGTTACCGTCTCTATTAATAATTATTTTATTCCATGTTTCCAAACAAATTCACCTTTACCTTCATCAATCCGGCATTTCTCTTTCGCATCAAACATAAAATTCTTCTATATATGCCTCCCACTCGCGCCTCACTTTGCAAACTAAACACTCCACTTTTTTTTATAAAAAAAACACCAAAATTACATTTATATTTCTTTCTTCTTAACTCTTAAGCGCTTTATTGGTTCATTTGATGGGTTTCTTTGGTTTATCTTCAAGCAGCAGCAGCAGCACCACGACGGCGCTACGATGGCTAGGATTTGTGACCGCAGTTTGGGTCCAATCCATCTCCGGGAACAATTACACCTTCTCCAACTATTCCGACGCTCTAAAATCTCTCATGAACTTGACTCAGCTACAGCTCAACAATTTATCCGTCGCAAAAGATGTCGGCAAAGCATTCGGCATCCTCGCCGGACTCGCCAGTGACCGCCTCCCTACCCCAGTCATCCTCCTCATCGGCTCCATTGAAGGCCTCATCGGCTATGGAACTCAATGGCTCGTCGTCAGCCGCCGAATCCAACCCCTCTCTTACTGGCAGGTAATTAATTTAATTAATTTACATTTAATTTTGAAATTAGTATGTTGGGATTCGTGATTTTTGCGATCGCACAGTTTCCAACGCAACTACTCGCCAATAGATACCCATCACGAGAATGTTTGTTACTATATTGGAAGTGACTGTACAGCACATTTTTTTTAAGATAGATTAATTTATTAATGCTTGATTAGTGAAAAGTTATGTCGTATTATGCACTTTACCAATTTGTGGTTTTTGAATTTGAAACTTAATTAATTTTGTTTGACCGGTAGATGTGCATATTCCTCTGTTTGGGAGGCAACAGTACGACATGGATGAACACGGCCGTTTTAGTCACGTGCATCCGCAACTTTCGCCGTAATCGAGGACCGGTCTCGGGAGTATTGAAAGGTTACGTCGGTCTAAGCACCGCCATTTTCACCGACGTCTGCACCGCTCTCTTCTCCGACGATCCTTCCTCCTTCCTCCTAATGCTCGCCCTCGTCCCCTTAGCCGTCTGCCTTACTGCCGTCGTCTTCCTCCGTGAAGTCCCAGTGGCGACAACCACCGTTGAAGAAAAAGAAGAGACAAAGTACTTCAGCATCATCAATGTCTTAGCCGTTGTCGTCGCTGTTTATCTACTGGCGTACGATTTAATTGTTAAGAATCCTAGCAGTGCGGTTTCTATGTCGTTTGTAGCTGTCCTCCTTTTGCTTTTAGCTTCTCCAATCGCCGTTCCGGTTTTTGCTTTTATAAAAAGCTGGAGCCTGAACCGGATTAAGAATGGTCAAGATGTTGAGGGACAGGTAAAAGAACCGTTGTTGACTGAGGAAATCCAAAGCCAAATCCAGGAGAAGCCGGAGGTGGAGGTGGAGGTGGCGGAGGAGAAGGAGGCGCAGGTGATGGAGATAAGGAGGAAGCCGGTGATTGGAGAGGAGCACTCTGTGATGGAGACGATAAGCACGGTGGATTTCTGGATTCTGTTTTTCTCGTTTTTGTGTGGGGTAGGGACGGGTATGGCGGTGATGAATAATATGGGTCAAATGGGGTTAGCTCTCGGATACGCCGACGTATCGATCTTTGTCTCCCTCACTAGCATTTGGGGATTTTTCGGACGTATCGTTTCGGGTTTGGTCTCTGAATACTACATCAAGTAAGTTTTCATTTATTATTATTTTTAAGCATTGTTTGCTTATTTACTGTTCTCAATTTGTTTCTTTTTTTCAATGTCTGCTGCTAAATACTATTAGAATAAGGAAAATTAAGAATCTTATAAGAAATTCACAAGAATAGCAAGTGAAAAGGTGTAAATTGACATGTTAAGAACACGAAACGTACTAAAAAATAATTTCATACATTACACATTAATTATTTTAAAACAGAACTTTTTCATTGATAAATTTGAAAATTGCCACTTGAAGTTGTGCCATTAATTAATACTCCATATAACTTCTGTAAGGAGTTTGGATGCATTACTTATAATATATTAAAAATATCCCATTGATGCGAACTTACGCTGTTTAAAAGTCAAGAATATGAGGCAAACAAAGACCTAGAATAAGAATAAAATAGAGAAGACTCAAACGCAAGTCTCTTTTCTCAGAAAATTTTAGTATAATACACCGGATTCTCATCGGAAGCTGATGGTTTCTGATCGGTATATAATTTTGTCTTCCTATTGAAAAAATAAAAAAAATTAAGTCTTCTAACAACAGTCTAACAACAGTGTTATGTTAACCAAGAATAAACTACTTTAGCATTTGGTTTGATGAATGTAGTTTATTTTTACTTGGTGGTGGGCGGCTATGGTGTAATTATAGAGATGGTCTTAAAGATGCTTTAATTCTTATTCTACCAGTAAGGTTGTTTCCTAGTGGGTGCAAGTGTGGACTTGGTTGCTTTAAGATGTGAAAAGCACAAGGATATTTTAGAAAGAAAAAAAAGAAGATTGGACAAAAGGTTTCCTTATTCTTTGATTTGTTCTTTAGATCTCTGAATCAACTTGATCGATTCTGTGTTATCCGTACGGCCCATACTACATAGGTTCATCATCGCAAATCTGCTAAAGGTTAAATAAACACCCACTTGCAAGAACAGACAACTTTAGTTTGTCCCAGCTGCCTGGTGTTTGTCACTTAATTTAGTGGACATGTCACTCTCGTTAGCATTGTATTCTTTGTTGTTCTTGTGGAATATGCCTATCTTTTCGCCGTGCTGCTAAAATTATTGAAAGTAATGGTTTTATTTGGGATGAATGATTTAAAATGTTAAACTCGTTATTAATTAGACCATTTCACGATCCTCTGTCCAATTTTTGTTCTCTCAGGAAATCTGGAACACCAAGGCCTCTGTGGAATGCAGCTTCTCAAATACTCATGGCTGTTGGGTACATGCAATTGGCATTAGCTCTGCCTGGTTCCCTATACATCGGTTCTGTTGTCGTTGGCATCTGTTATGGAGTCCGTCTAGCTGTATCAGTCCCGACTGCCTCCGAGCTCTTTGGCCTAAAATCTTTCGGCCTAATCTACAACTTGTTAATCCTCAACCTCCCACTTGGCTCGTTTCTTTTCTCTGGTCTGCTCGCTGGACTTCTGTATGATGCAGAAGCTACACCAACAGCGGGAGGGGGTAATACCTGTGTTGGTGCCCATTGTTTTAGGCTCGTCTTCGCCACCATGGCAGTCGCGTGTATTATTGGATTTTTTCTGGATGTTTGGTTGGCAATAAGAACCAAGAAAGTTTATTCCAAGATTTATTCTAGCAAGAAGTCCAAGAAATTATCCGCAGCATCTAGCCGCCAATGAGGAAACTGTCACACGAGGATTGGACAATTTATGAAAGCTAGGTTGTGTAGTTTGTGATCGGATCATCCATCTTATTATCCATTGGATTTGTTCATATAAATAGAGTAGATAATACTCCTGTCATTTTCCTCCTTACAGAAAGGGAGATTTTGTTGTCTCTCTTTCTGTAATTTTTTTAACCTCTTTGATGAAAGGGAAGAATGGACCGAAGTCTCTGTATGACAATTTATGAACTTTTCTCTAGCTGTATTGTCATGAGACATGATCCTGGGAGAGTTTACGGATTGAATTCCTGTGTATTGTCGTGAAATTGTCATCAGGAAATGACAATAATATTATACACGCGCTTCACAAATATTAAATTCTTTCATAATAGTTTTTAAAATTCAATTTTTTTAATAATTTGTTCTTCATTTTTAACCCTTTAAAAAAACTGATTTTATAGATGTTATGTTCTGCTCTGTTCGTTCCTTGTGATATACTTACTGCTTACATAATTCTAAGTTTCTACTACTCTCAAAGAATTTACCAAAAACCTTGTAGGCAAACATAGTGATAGTATAGAGGAATGCATTTATGGTAAAAAAAACAATACTGCTTCACTAAAAAGCATATAAAGCCTTTTAGTCCATTCGGCAATGGACTGGTGAAGGCCCATCGGTTATTTCAGGCTACGTTTAGGGCCGAAGAAGAAAAAGAAAAAACTATCTTCAGTAAAATAAAAAAGGTTCCATTGCCGGGAATCGAACCCGGGTCTCCTGGGTGAAAGCCAGATATCCTAACCGCTGGACGACAATGGATTGGTGTCATCAAATAAGTTTAAATATTTATATTTATGATATAAGACAGTAAGAGTATGATGAACGCGTGCAAATGCTAAGGGATGACTGATGAGTGCTCTGCTAGACTGCTACTCCTCAAAATCGCCCTACCCTTCCCGTCCTTCCAAGTTACAATGGTCACTGGTCAGGCCTCTCTCTTCACTTTATTTTTTTGCTGAGTTTTTTTTTTTTTTCAACTGGACATTACTATCAGGCTCAAATGATGACCAACGTAATAGTTTATTTTATTTTCAAGACTTAAATTTAAAATTTTAATTAAGAAAGAATAAATCGTTTTATTGCAATCAATGTTGGTTATTGTTTGACATTGTAAAAATACAAAACAATGAAAATTAATCTAACTAAACAAAGTGTTTTTTAGACTGATAAAAACAAGTACTAATCCTACATCCTAAACAAAACTGCAGCGTGTACTCACCCAAAATGGGTCATCAAAACGACAGTTTGCAGTGATGATCATTCAATGCTTCTCTAATTGGGCCGAACCTTAATTACACTCCTACAATAGCACAAAGAGTAGGGCAATCAAAAAACTTGAGAGTTGACCCATATCAGAAAAAAAAATCAGTCCCACCAAATTCCAAGTGCATCAATCCTAAGAGTTAATTTTAAGGTTTTTGGTAGACATGTCTTTCAAACATCAAGTTCACATGCACCTCTTAAACATGGGCAGCACCTTCTAGGACCAGACCGCCATTTCTGAACACTTTCACCACGCTCTTGTCACCTCCATTCTTTAAATGATTGTACATAAAAAGTTTCCAATTCTCATGAAAAAAAAAACTATCTATAAATGCTTAAAACACATTCCAATCCCTGAGAAATAACAACTACGTAACAACATGTTACACACTTTTTTCTTCGGTTTCTCTGTTTTCTTCCTCCTCATCAGCCCTCCTTCCTCTGCTTCTTCTTATGGTATTTTGTCCCCTTGCCAACTAATTAAGGTTTGATTATTTTAATTTCAAGGATTTTCATTGGAATTAGGATACTAATCTTGGTCTAATTACTGCAGACGGGGCTAATTACGACCATACAGCTTATACCAAGGTAAGCTAGATGGAGAACCTGGATTACTTGATAATGAATTATTAAGAAAATTCACATCTCTCATTAGTGATTTTAATACTAATTACGTATGAAAAATGCATTAAAGTAGGTAAATTAGGTAATGTGTCTTGTTGGGTGTTTGTAAATTTTCTTTTTTTGGCAGTGTAAAGGAGCACCAGAAAGACCACTCTACAATGGAGGGATTCTAAGAGATCAACCTCCAATTATCAATAATGATCAAACTAATGATTCTTCAACATTAAATCTTTATACCCCAGCTTTGATACTGCAAAATCTCACTCAAGGCACCATTTATTGTTTCTCCAGTTGAGTTTCTCTATTTCTTTCTTTGTAATTTAGTAGAATAGCAATTTTAATTTTATGGTAAGCATGAGTTTTGCACCCTTTAGTAGAAAATTGTTTCTTGAATGAAAAACTTGTCAGCAAGATTTACCTGTGTATGCAGAATCATACATACCCTTTACATGTTCAATCATTAAAAAAGTCATCTTTCTACCAACTTCAGATGTAAAAAATGTTTTTATGGGTTTGATGTCACTGAAAATTCCCTGATATTATGGAATTTTGATGCAAACTTCAGTTTGGGTGAAGATTCAAGGTTCAGATGAATCTTTACTAAGAGCAAGCCTAACAACAGATAACACCACATACAACTGTGTTGGAACTGTTTTAGCCAGGAGTGGATGCTGGTCATTCCTCAAAGGTGGGTTCATCCTCGACTCATTCTCAAATTTAGCACTTGTACATTTTCAGGTAAAAATTCGTTGTCAAATTCTCTTGAAACAAGTTATTATAAGACGGACCTGTTATTGATTAATAGTATTGTTTACGCCTTTTTGTTCTGCTCGCGCAGAGTTCAGATAATAAGAATGTCTACATTTCGATAGCGAGCGCTTCGTTACAACCCTTTACCGAGCAGCAATGGAGAATAAATCAGCAGCATAGAATCAACACTGTAACCACTTTTAACAATTCAGCTTACCTTACCAGTTCTGTTTGTATCCTATGCCACGTATAATTTGGAACCTTAATTCTAGGAAAGGAAGCGTGCTATGATGATTCATGTTTCTAACAGTAACGGAGATGCATTGCAAGGAGCAGAGATCACAGTAGAACAAGTATCCAAAGCTTTTCCTATTGGATCAGCAATAGCAAAGACCATTCTAGGAAATTTGCCATATCAGGTAATTTCTGTCACTACATAAGAGGGTGTACTAACTTTGGTAGATACATATGCTAAACTAAAAATGAAGTTGTAAATTGTTGCAGAAATGGTTTGCTGAGAGATTCAGCACTGCAGTGTTCGAAAATGAGCTCAAGTGGTACGCGACAGAACCTGAACAAGGACAGGTCAACTACACCACAGCAGACCAAATGATAGAATTCCTTAGAGCCAACCGAATAGATGTTAGAGGGCACAACATATTCTGGGAAGATCCTAAGTATACACCTTCGTGGGTTCGTAATCTTACAGACGATGAACTAAAATCAGCGGTGAATTCCCGAATCCAAAGCTTGATGAGCAGATATAAGGAAGAGTTTTTACATTGGGATGTAAGCAATGAGATGCTACATTTTGATTTCTATGAGCAAAGGCTAGGTCCTAATGCTACTGTACATTTCTACCAGACAGCACACACATCAGACCCTTTAGCAACTTTGTTTATGAATGAATTCAATGTGGTAGAGACATGCAGCGATGTGAATTCAACTGTAGATGTTTACATCTCGAGGATAAGAGAGCTCGAACGCGGAGGAGCTCCCATGGATGGAATTGGCCTAGAGGGTCATTTCTCCAAACCAAATCTGCCTCTTATAAGAGCCATCCTAGACAAATTGGGTACATTAAAGCTTCCACTTTGGCTAACAGAAGTTGATATCAGCAACAAATTTGATCATAACACTCAGGTAAATAGAACAAATTTTGTTCTCTTAAAGCAACATTTCTCCGTTTTTTAAGCTGATTTGAACTGCAGGCTATTTATCTTGAACAAGTGCTGCGAGAAGGATTTTCACATCCTGCGGTGGATGGAATAATGCTTTGGACTGCACTTCATCCTAATGGGTGCTACCAAATGTGCCTAACCGATAACAATCTTAAAAACCTGCCGGCCGGCGATGTGGTCGACAAGGTACTCAAAGAATGGAAAACTGGGGAGATAAATGGTCAGGCAGATGAACATGGTTCATATAGTTTTCATGGATTCTTAGGTGAATACAAAGTAAATGTGCAACTTGGGAACAGAACAGTGAACTCCACCTTTTCGCTTTGCAAAGGACATGAAACTAAACATTTTTCCGTTATAGTGTAGAGTTTTCTGGGCCAAGGAAAAAGCCCAAAAGTACGTTAAGATCTGAGATGAAGATGATGGCTCGGCCCAATATATGGTTGGTTAGTTTAATTGTTAGTAGGCCCAATATATGTGTATTTTTGTTTTTTTATCAACAGAGCCCAAATGACTCGCTCTTTTTCATGGGTGCCCACTGTTAATTTTGGTAAACACGTGGCATGGCTTAGTTAGGCTTTGTGGGAGACAGCTGGCAGAAATCAGGGAAGGTAAAACAAGAGTTGGGAGTTGTGCGGCCGTTTGTTGAAAGATGTTGTGACTTGTGAGTAAAGTCGAGTGTCTACAGCGTCTATAGCTACAGAAGACGCGTATGTCGATGAATGTCGAGTAGTTTCCTGTAATGTTTTAAAACAAGGTTGAAATTCGAACTAAACTCGAATCTCTGTTAGTATTTTATTATATGATGACAATTAATGTGTTAATGCTCGATGATATCACAAATTATTTTAGTTGCTAATACATGATTATAAGATACTCCCTCCGTCCTACAAAGGATGACTTCTTCGCATCCCAATATTCAGTAGGGAACGCATATTGAGGAGGCGGGATGAGGCACTATTTGACTCCAAAAAAATCCGATTTTTTTTTGAACGTACGTTAATCCTTAACGTACTTCTCAGAAAAAATTAGGGGCAAAATTGTCTCAAATAGTAAGTCTGCCGGCCGTTTTAAGATACGTGCCGAAACAGTAAAAACAAAAGCTAAAACGCCATCCTTTGTGGGACGGAGGGAGTATTAAAATTACATAAAATTTTATAAAAAAGTTACACTACCTAATGTTGGGAAATTTCAATGGTAAAATGTATCAATTATCAATTGGTAGAATTTTTTTAAGCTCTACTAATATACTAATTTTTTTTTTCATTAGAGAACTTGATACCTTTTATGCTTAATTAGATTGATTAGTACAAATATAATTAATTTTAATGATTAAATTTAGGGATAAGCGTGATTGAATATATAAGAACATGGTGTAGATGGGGAGTGAGTAAAATGTTCTCTTATGTTCAAGAAAGATGCATAGTCCCTTTTCTCCGTAGTGGTGTGGTCGTCTTCATTTGTTAAATTAATCAAAACACTCCACCGACGTATAGAATAAGTTTATTTTAATTAGGTCATAATCTGCATTTTTCACCACTAATTTTATTCGCATTGATTAGCTTAATTTTATTATACTAAAAATACTATTATTCTAAACAAAAAAATACAAGAAAGAAATCAATAATTTTCACGCAAATTTTTTATAATTACGCGCCCTAAATAAATAGATGTGGTGTTTATAGTTCAATCACTTCCACCGTCCTTTTCACTGTGCAAGTGAGTTTGAATTGAACGGATATATCACATCATCATGTTATATTGGAGATGGTTGCCAAATAATTAAAACATTATGATCAATCTGCTTTCCTGAGAAACCTGGGTTTGTAACATAAGTGGGGGTCGCCTGAATATAATGAACACATTAGTATTTCATAACTAATGAGTGGTTTTATGTTCTCATTTTTTGAATACGAATCGATCCAATTAGTTTTGACCAACGATTTTTAACACGTATAGCTTAGACATTATTGTTGGCTACTGAATTTAGGATACACTATAGTATTTTTAGACCTAAAAAAAGGTTCCAAGAGGCAACTTTTGATTTTAGACGCCAGCTAATTGCGGCAATTTTTCAACCAAGAATCTAAGTTTTTGACTTTGTTTCTCTCCATGTCATCATGAGAAGACATTCGGTCCCCAGTTCATGACTTATGTCATTTTCCTTCTTCAAAACTTCAACATCTCCCAAATCATAACGTGACGCACTAGTCTCATAAAAAATCCACAAAAACACAAAAGTTTATTACACAAGAAACTTGCAATTCCCGCAAAGTAGCAGTACTTATCCTGCAGTTTAAACATAAAACACCCAGCCAACAATCCCAAACTCAATTCACATTCTGCATAACTACTTTTCTTCCTATTTTCCTCCATTTCAGGCATTTTCTCTGCCTCTCGAGATTAATATGGTTCGAGCGTTATTTTTCGCCCACTGCAGTATGATCCTTGATTTGTTACTTTAATCAAAAGCAGGAAAAGCACTACAATAATTCTCAAAGAAAAATATAGAGAAACAACCACTTTCTACTAGGTATATGACATTGAAAATCCTTAGGAAGAGAGAATCTTGGAATGAGTGGTTTACAACAGGGAGAGGAGAATCTTGTCAGCTTTCCTAACAAAGGCAAAATCCAAGGCACCAAGCCTGCAAATCTGTTACTACTAATTAAGAATTTCACATTGAAAACTTGCAAGCCATGAAAACTAAAAGTGGTACTAATAACTAGTAAGGTTCTACTTCTAGGGCTACAAGTAAATAAAGGAAACAAGGAGGGACAGAGTAGTAATTAGGGCCATGAGTGCAGATTGTAGAGAAGGAGAGGCTGTTCTTTGTGAGCTCCCCATGGCCAAACCTGCCAACCATGAACCATCTGCTAACATAGTTTGCCCAGACCCAGTGCTAGACACCGACCCAGTTCCAGATTCCGAGCCTGAAAACCCTGAGCCGGAACCCAAACCAGAACCTGTAGGATCTACACCAGTTCCAGAGTACTCAACTCCTGATCCTGTAGAGTCCTGTGATGTAGTTGCTGGAGTCATTGGTGCTGAATAGGTTGATGATTTCTGACTGCAATGTCACATGTTACAGAAATGAGAAAACTAAATCAATAATTAATCCTAACAGACAGAAATTGTTTATTCTACAGATACAGAATTTTGGTAGTTTTATAGATTTGATGTTATAATATAAATTGCCACCCAACAGTCTTAATTATTAAGCCCATGTTAACCTAAACATGGTTTATCATAAACTAATAACATAATTAAGAAAAAGGGGATTCCTTGGCCTTGCCATTTTGCCCTCATATCCAAAGTTCTCAACTTTAGCAGAAAGTAACTAAAGCTAAACATAATGGACAAAGTAATGTCTCAACCAAAATTCTTCCAAACAGAAAATACTAGAACTAGACTTTAATCAGAACAATTATTAAACACAAGATATGTTAATTAACAGAAAAAAAGTTAATTACTACTAATAGACAATTAGACAGCATTTTGAAAGCAAGAGAACAAAGGAATGGGACCATCTTTATCTTTTTAGCAGTAAAGACTACTAAAGAGTGAAGAAATATCTACCTTGGTGATGAGGGGCAAAACGTCACCGTATAGTCGGCGCCGGTGCAAGTGAACGTGCTAGTAGCGTCATCATAGGCGTAGCTATAGGATTTAGGGCAGGCGGTCTTGAACATTTCTGAGTAAACCGACGGCTTACAAGTGTCGGGTGTATTAAACGCGCCACTACAACAGTACTCGGGACTTCCAAAAGCCTCACACGCGCTTTTACACGCTTCGCCCTCCCCCACTTTCAACTCAGTTGGGCACAGCCTGTTCAGATCAGAGGAGCAACCCGTGGATCCGCATAAACCCGACCCGCCTGACCCTTCCACAACCATGGGCAAGTTATATCCATCAACCAAGCTGACGTCATAGAAATCCTGCCCGCCCGACCCGAGTGTGAACTCCGCGAGTGTAGCCGGTGGTGCAGCTCCGAGACCATTGCATTCAACCTGACCCGACCCGCAATCCCCTGTGGTACAAGATCCAGCGCCAGATTCGTCAAATGTACAGCCGGTTCGAGCCCAGAAACGGCCGGACCAACCGGTTGGAGCTGGGAAAGAGCGGGAAGTTTCTTGGGGGAGCTCGAATCCAGTGCTGTCGAGTCTAGGACTGCCGGCATTGGCTAAAATCCCTGGCCATACAGTATAGTCACATCTGTTGACAAATGTGAATGTAGCACCCAAAACTCCTGCAAAAAAACGAAAAACAAACAGACCCATTAAGAAAGATTGCATTTTTCTTGAATGTTTTTAACAAAGATTGTAACTTTTAAGTGTTTTTTGTACCTTTGGAAGTGAAAAGAAGAGCTAGAAGGAAACAGGAGATAAGAATGTGAGTCATAAGTGTGATGGTTAATTAAACTTCTTGTTTTTTTGGGGTATTTTTCTTCTTCTCCCTCTTCCTTTCTTCTTCTGTAAATGAAGAATATGAGTAGGGAAAGTACTGCAATGAGAGTGTGGGATGATCAATGAGAGATAAGAAAGAACAAGAAAAAGGACAGTGTGTGTGGAGGTTGGAGAAAGATCCAAATTAGCTCCCATAATATAATAATAACACCTCTTCTTTGTTTCCTCCAACGTCACTGTATCAAAACAAGTGAAAAAGAATTAGAAAACAAATAAAAATGTTTCGTGGCTTTTTCCCTTTTTGGTTTAATATACTAATTGGTGGTCAAAGTTTAACAAAATAATTGTTTTAACTCAAATATTATTTTTTCATCTGATCCAAACGTTTTCTCAATTTATGAATTTTACTCAAAATTCAGAAAATTCAAAAAAAAATTCAAAATTTTGCCAAAAACTTAAGATAAGAATTAAATTATTTAATATTCTTTATAGAATTATAAAAAATTAAAAAATATTTTTAGTTATTTAGTTATCGTCCTGTTATAATTTTCTATGATTGTGTGCCTCATCATTTTACTTTATTTATTTATTTAATTACTATTTTTATTTATTTTTACAAATAAACTAGGTTTTAAATTATATTTGAGTGATTAACCACTTAAATGTAATTTATGACCTAACCTACATATAAAAATAAATAAAAAAGTTAAATAATTGATGTATTAGATAAATACACAAATGAATAGTTAAATCGAAAAATAAAAAATAATATTTAGGATCAGATAAGACAAAAAAATTTGAGGTTAAAACAATAATTTTGAGTAACGTTAATACAGTTTTTCTCTTCCCTTTTATTTTTTATTTGGATAGGGGGCTTTGGGCCCATTTACTACTGACCCAACATCCCTAAGGTTTGCTCCAATACGTTAGGGTCCATGACAATGAATGGTTCGGCACCGCTTGATTCGTTTACACAAGGATGGGTAGCTTTAGGATGAAAATGGCCCCACCCCAAGCCACCTACCGTGGTTACTAGGAGTTCCCGGTCCCACCAACATGAAGAAACAGTTGACTATATTCCACGTTGATATGGCAATGCTGAGATGGCGACTGCTTGGTGAAAGCTGATCTGCCATGTCATTTGCAAATTAACCGTTGAGTATGCCACGTGAGATGGTAGGGCCGGGGAGTTTTGCAATCAATAATGGTGAACGCATAGGATTCCATGCTGTCTCGTCTTTTCATGATTCACTCACTGATATAATTCATTTACTATTTCTTGATAATCAAATAAAATAAATTGTAATCCCTCCCGATTTTTACTATTTCAATACGTTTATCGAGAAAATCAAATAATTCATCATTTGATCATAAAAAAATTTGTATTTTTTTTTAACGTACGTTAAGGTACGTCCGAGAAAAAATTCGGGACAAAATTATCTCAAATAGTAAATCATCCAATTTTCTCGATATGCGTACCGAAATAGTAAATAATAAATAAATTTTACAATTTTAAAAGAACAATAAACAGGAAATTGATGTGATACGAAAAAAGAGAGATTGTTTGATCCAACCAATTAGAATTTAGAATGTGCATCATTTACAGGACTAGCCGCACGAGCCACTCATTATTACTATGCAAAGTGAAAGAATGTAAAGACCATTCAAACAACTTTCAAGTACTATCATTTTGCACTTCAAAGTGATAGTAAAGGCTAAAAAAAAAAAGTGCCGGAAAGCACAAGATGCTGCAATACTTTACTCTTCAGGGTAGTAAAGTTAAACTTTCTTGCAAACTTTGTCCATGAAAAATTAGAAAAGTAAAGTATGTATGTGCATTTACATTTTGTTTATACTATTACTAGCCATTCAGACATGTCGCATACTAAATTTGTCACTGTCACACGTAACAAATCTTTTAATTTGAAACCAAAGTTTATTTTATTTATTTGTTTCTATTAAGAAAGAACGTTTATAAGGTATATTAATTTTTGTTTGAAACCATCGAATTCCATGGGAGTATTAAGAACAAAGTGGATTGGATTGAAATTGGAAAATTAGGAAAAATATGGGTTCTTTTGTAGTTTGCATGAACGAATACCAAAACAGTCATAGGATTGCGAGAATGGAAAGTGGGAACTTGTATGGGATTTGGTGCAATTACAAATAGTAGTACTAACTGATTTGATTGAAAGTCAAAGGATGTTTTTAATAAAAAAATTAACCCACGTTAGTTTTAAAATAGGATAATAATTTCCAATTTTACCGCTAGTAAAATTCCCTCCTGCAGAGTCATTACGTTTGTAATTGAGTCAAATAAATTATTACATTTATTTACTTGGTTAAAATTGACTACTGTCACTTTTCAAAATTTAAAGAGAGCAACGTACATAAATTATAAAATAAAAGGAAGATTTCATCTCATTGTCCGTTTAATAAAATATCGTACTTGAGATATTTGAGTGAATTAAAACAAAGGTTTTTGAGTTTCTAGTGTTTCTACTCGTCGGAGCGGACAAAGAGCTCTTGAGTTTGTTATTGAAACGCTTCCTAAATCTTCCTTTTCTTGTTCTCCATTGCATTGAAGCGCAGACTAATTTGGTGCAGTGAAAGCAACGTATAATTTGGCTGACCGGGTCTCGCGGGTGAACGACTTCAGCATTCTTGGTAGGAGTTAACTTTAGTATGAAGTTGATAGTTATGATAGTGAAGACAATATCTTTATTTGACATTCTAGTTATGTTTTTTACAATTGTTTTTAGTTTACATTTTAATGGCAATATAACTTTTAGATTTTTCTAATCTATATTTTTTTTATGTATGCTTAGTACATTTTAAAAAAAAAAATTGACATAAAAAAGTATTACATCTATAAGAATATATTTATCATAAAATTATATTTTAACTACTAAAATTATTTTACAATAAAAAAATATAAATTACACATTAAAAATATATATAATTGACGTATCCCTAATTATATTGTGTTCTAAATTTTTAAAAATTACTATATCGAAATACCGTGTCGTATTGTATTCGTGTCTTGTATCCGTATTTATGCTTAGGTATTTTTCTATTTTCTTTTTTTCAGTTGATTCTAAGTTCATACTCCAATACCGTTCGCTACCTTGCCGGCTAACCTGAAATCATCAATCATTATGGCCTCTTAAAATTTGTCACTGAAGAAAAATAATAATTGGAGTAACGAAACGACAGCATTGAAAATGCATAGTGTGGTCATTTGGGATGACTGATGAATTGTAACTGCTGCTTTACTGTTGCAGCTAGTAAGGACAATGCTTTTCGATCCGAACGACGAGCATGTGGTGTACTTCATCACTATCGCAGACCGGAGCACACACCTGCTTATCTCGTTCAACATGCGCACCAAAGAATTGGGAGAGGAGAGGTTTGTACTGCTGTCACTCCAAGAATTGGTTACAGAGGCTTTCAGCTTGTGCTTCCATGGTGGCCTACATCCTTGCCTAATTCAGTACTACCTTAAATTTGTTCTGATTTTTGCAATCATGATCTGGATTGATAATGTTCGTGTACACAACATCTTTTAGTAACAACATATAATGGGGCATCTCTCTCCAACATTAGTCTTCCCGACTCGTAAAAGAAAAATAGGGTAGAGAAATGGGCACAACTACCACGTTTTAATCACCTAATGGCCCGGACTCGCGATATAGCTCGACGATATAGATCAAAGATATGCAGATTGTAACAAGTCTAAGGTAGCATAGGCTCAAAATTTTGTACAAAAGTTACCAAGTACAACAGAGTACACGAATTTTGGTTTTTAGTTACTCTTAGTAACAACAAAACTAAAACCACTTTCTTTTTCAATATTCAACAAGTATAAAGTCCTTCCTGAGATTATAGCAATTCTCCAGTATGAGATTTGCATTCCTCTAATGACTATCAAAACCTATGTACATACTGAGAGTTGTGACTTCAAAATGGGCATGCACTAGAATGGCATGTGACTTCAAAATGAAAAGATTACACAGCAAACAGAGAGGAATGTGTTATCTACAACATCTCGAGGGTATTTGATACGTACCACCAGAAGTAACCAATCTACACTTCAGTCAATGGTTCTGTAAGATCAACGAGAAATACAAGAAGAGAGACTCGGGTAAAACGTCACAACTGATGACCTAATTCTTCTGCTGGAATTCGCTATCTGCCTGGAAGTGTCCATGCCAATGTTAGTATACAGGTGTGATATAAGCAGCAAAGACCCAAAGGTGAAAAAAAATCCACTATGACATTAATCACACATGAATCAGACCTGGAGATGAAGCACCAGAGGAATACTTACTTGATAAGTACATCATAGTCTTGTTGACCAGTGGAAGTGCTGCTCCATCCTGTCGTCTCTCCAGTAGTTTTTGGCTGCAATTTCATATAATGTAGTGAATGTATACTTCGTTTCATGGTAATATGGAAAATGCCACATTACAATACAATCTCAATCAGAAGACACGAGAAACAACACTACTCAGGTAAAGTACTTCACCAATCAAGTGGCTTTGGATTAATACACTAAAACTCTGGGAGAAAAGGCAGTTTCTAAGTTTGATCTGTAGGGGTGAGTTAGGATTGATACACTGAATACATCGACAGAGCCATTATTAGCTGAACTGCTTCCACGACTTTATAAACAGTAGCTACCGGCCTCCAGCATTTGTACAAGGATTCATTGGTGAGGGAGAACACCAATAAAGACCAACGAAACGAAAAATATCTCAAAATGGTAAAATTCTGACATTTTCTCGTTCGTATGTTGAGTGAAGTGAAACATACTGATAGGATATTTGTTAGTCTCCTTAAATATCATCAACTAAACTAAAAATGATGCTGACAACCCATTAATCATTCTACGCCAACAAACCAATCGCATTGATATAAAAATTGATCACTTTTTTCCTCATCTTAGAACTAATTAGATGCAGATGTGGAATGCTCATGTTAAACCCTAACTAGTAATCAATGATTGCTCATCACTGTCACCATCACAACCTCAATTATAAATAGGAATTTCGCTTCCTCTGTCACCCATCCATTAAGAAAATATTGCAAAATTTCAGGAACTAGATACCAGTCAAAAGTCACTCAGCTCCTAACCTAAATTACTCAATTACCCCCTTCACTCCAAGTAATAAGCAAGCAACAAAACAAAAACAAGGATTGAATCCTATCCTACAAGATGAGCAGATTGATGATTTACAAATTTTACCTGGTGTAAGGCAAAGGGCAGAATATGATGATGTAGTCGGAGTTGGCACACGTGTAGGTACTGGTTTTGTCATCATACGCGTAGCTGTACGCGCGTGGGCAAGCATGCTTGAAGAACAAAGAGTAAGCCGTAGGCCCACACGTGTCAGGCGTAGCGTACGCCTCACTGCAGCAAAACCTTGGATCCCCAAACGCCTCACACGCGCTTCTGCAGCCGACCCCCACATTCCTGCCTTGTTCACGCACCGACAGCTTCAACTGACTCGGGCACGCACCGTTTAATTCAATCAAACACCCGGTGGCTCCGCACCTTCCGCGTGTCGCGTTCTTAGGAATTATAAGCATCGGGAGGTTGTAACCGTCGACTAAGCTGACGTCGTAGAAATCCAATCCATTGGCGTCGTTCAGGGTGAACTCCGCCAGCGTAGCAGGTGGTTTCGCGCCACTCCCGCCGCACTCCACGCTCCCGGTCCCACAATCGGCAGTTAGGCAAGAGAATTTACCGGATGAATCTTTGCCGCAGAAGCTCCGTCCCCAAATCCGACCCGACCAGGCGTATGGTATGCGTACAGTTCTGGATTTCCCGCTTTTGAGCTCGAAGCCGGTGGTGGGGAGCTGGCTCGTCCCGGCGCCGGAAAGCAATCCAGGCCATATCGTGCGGCGGCACTTGTTGACGAACTTGAAATGAACAACTGCCTCTGCTTCTGCAAGAGATCAAAACGAAAGTGTATATACAAAATTAAGAATAAAGAATAAAGAATGAAGGAGGAAGAATCTTGAAGGGGTTGAGGTTGGGGAAAAGATTACCGTTGAAAGAGGAGAGGAGGAGGATGAGGGGGAGAGAGAGAATGGGGGCGGATATGACGTGGCGATCCATGAATGGAGAGATGAGAAATTTCTGGAAGTGAATTCGAGTAATTGAGTTGCGTTTCAGCGTTTGATTGTGAGGGGTGGCAAATGGGTGGGTATGGGTGGGTATGGGTAATGACTAAATGGGTATGGGTGGGTATGGGTATCATACCCATTTATTACCCATATAATTTTTTAAATGAGTACCCATACTCATTTATACCCATTTAATCATACCCACCCATTTATACCCATTTATACCCATTTAAATCATACGCACTTAATAAATATAATTTTTTATTAAGTAAAATTAAAAATACTATGTTTAACCATTTAGGTTCGGGTTTGATCATTTAGACTCAGGTTTGATCATTTAGGCTCGAGTTTGACCGTTTAGGCTCGGGTTTGACATTTTAGGCTCGGGTTTGACCATTTAGACTCGAATTTTATCATTTAGGCTCGAGTTTGACCGTTTAGGCTCGGGTTTAACCGTTTAGGCTCAAATTTTATTTTACTAAAATAAATAATTTTAAATTATATATATAATAAATAGAATAAATATTAAATAATAATAAAAGTAAAATTTAATTTATTTATTTTTATTGTATAAATAAATTGATTGATTAAATTAACATAGTACTTCTAGCTATTAATTTATAAATTATTTATGCTAGTTATTAATTTAAAACTTGTGTACAACACTAGATTAATCTAATGTTGGCCACTGCATGCATACTCCAATCCATCCGTGTTGGCCACTGCATGCATACTCCACTGTTGCTTTATTAAGGAGTATGCATTACTCCACTGTTTCTTTTTATTGTTGCAATAAATATATATATATATATATATACTGATTTTAATTTTATAAATTCTTTTCCATTTTATTAACTCATGAAGAATTAAGTTTGGTATTTTGGTATATCGAAATACCGTACCGAATTAAATTCGGTATTTCGGTACAGTACCGAAATTTAGTTCGGTACGGTATGATAATTATTTTTGGTCATTCAGTAGACCGAATATGGAAATATTTCGGTCGGTATACCGAACTACCGACCGATTCCCACCCCTTACATAGATTAATATATATGCATGTCATTTTAAATTAATTAAAGTACTACATTTCAATCCAGTACTTCTAATATTCCGATTAGAAATATGCATGCAGTGGAAATAATATCTCGTTATCATAATAATATTATAATTTTAAAAAAAAAAAATTTAAAAAAAAAAAGAAAAAAAAAAAAAAAACTTACTATTAATTATAAGAATAGTTATGAAAATTTTAAATTAATTCAAAATATATTTAAATAATTTTGAATTATCCATGATTTTTTCATGCTTTTAAGTATAAAACCCATTTTTTAAAACTTAAAAAAAAATAAGAAAAGTAGATATAGAATTACTTATCTTGAGATAGAGATTAAGTTGTTATAGTTTTTAATTTAGTTTGTTCATTATATAAATTAAGAAAATTGAATTTATTTAAAAAAGAAAAATAAAAAAGATGAGAGAGAGAGCAGAAGGGGAGGGATAGGGTTGGTTTTGGTTTAATTGGTACCCATTGGGTACCCATTACCCAACCCAATAAAACCCACATATTTTAGTTTAAATGGGTATATTACCCATTTCTATCTATTTAAAAATTGCACTAACCCATTTAACACTCATACCCACTTAAATTAGTTGGGTATGGGTACCCATTGAGTATGGGTAGATTTTTGCCACCCCTAATTGTGAGTGACTAAACTCTTAACAACTTTCCTTTCCTCTTTTTTCCCCTGCGGAAGGGGTGGATCATGGATGGGTTTGGGCAGACAACTGTTTTTGTGTCTTTTGGTGCTCATGCCATTTGTTTTTCCGGGTTTATCTTGGATTTTTGTAGTGGGCCTAAAATTGGATGGGTATCTCAATTTGAGCCCAAATAAGCCTATAAAAAGAAGAAAGGCCCAAATATTTTGAAACTACAATAAAATATAAAAATCATGAGATTAGTAAGTAAAAGAAAGTTATTGCAATAGAGTTGGATGAGTGAAAATAAAATGGTTCTTGGATTCTAAAAATTGCCTCCAATATTATGATGTTGTTTGAGCATAAATGTGTTCAAAATCCTATTCCTATCGTGATGGAGTTGACCATATCCATTGATTTAGTTTGAAGGTCAACGCGGGTTTACCAAAAGGGCACCTGCAAATTTTCACGATGGAAAGTGATGGGTGTCTAAAGTTTCATGCTTAAATCATTGCTAGCAATGTGTAATATTCCCATAGGATTAGCTAAACTTAATTTAATCAGAGTTTGATTTACAATTAGGATTTATGTAAGTTTTTGGTTTCAGGTAGGATTGTGTGATAGCTGAGAGGATGATTATTCTTCATCATGCCCTACTTTAGTATCATCCTATCATCCATCACTTTTTAGTTTTTAGTTACAGACCATGGCGTGCTAAATTCCATTACTTCAATCTCTCTCTCTCATTTTTTTATTACTATGTTTACCGATTTGAAAAAAGTTATAATTGTTGTTTTCTCATTTGATTCGGCCAGCTATATCGATCAAGTGGTAAAAAATTGATTTATTTTAATATAAATTATGATGATCGGTAAGAGGGTTTTTTTTTTTGGGAGATTTGATAATGTGACTTAATTAGAACTGATTTTCCACTTAAAAGTCGAAAATGAGTTGATTCAAGGATGGCATCCTATTAACAAAATGATTTAGTGGCTTTATCAGGTTCCCATTTTAGTGAGACCATAGAGCAATAGTTCAGAGACAAAATTAAGCAGAATGATAAAAAATGCTACTTTGCAATTATATATAACGCATTCGTAAACACAACCGGCCCATGATAGATCTTCTATAACATCTCATGACATTTTATAGGATTTGGTTTGGTAGGTTTCACATTTTTCTTTTTTTACACATTATATAATGAGACCTAGTGGAGGTGTGATGGTGTTAAATCCGTAAAAAATAATTATAAAATACAATTCACTATTAAGAACAAGTTTAATTGTAAATAGTAAGTAAGAGGTTCGATCCGCAGGGAGTACTGGTATGATTTTTGTGTGTGCTTGCGAAGATCAAAGATAACACTTAGGTGAAATTTGGGGGATTTTGTTTTAAACTTGGAGACTGAAAAGAAAATAAAGCAAATAAACAATCCAGACCAAGAATAAGGCATGAGCAGACGAAACAATCAGAAGAGAGAAATTTCTAATAGAAGCTTAGCAAACGATGAGACATGAGCAGCAATCATTGACACAAGAGTATTTATCTTCAATCTACAGAGTTGCTATAGGATCAAGGTACGTTTATAACTCCTGCTTCCCTCATGTATCAAAACCACCTCAGGTACGCTTAGAGGTGATTCTTAACCAACTAGCACCTTGCTAGTTAAAGGGTTTACTAAGTTGGCTGATGATTGATTAGGGGAAGACAACTCCAAATCTAGTATCCTCGGTTGTCAATCAGGACTAAATCAGGTTAACCTTTCACACTAGCGGTACTCTGGGCTAGTTCGCGGTAGATCCATCTGCGCTAGTTTGTCTACTTAGATCCTCTTGATTCGTAAGTGGCCCAAACGGGTTGCCGTAATCAAGAAGAATAACTGTAGTGATAATCAATTTAACTCTAGATTGGCCAAATCTAAAATAAAAAAGAAAACACAATACAATTATTATGAGATTAGTTAAATGCATATCAGAAAAATAAAAGGATCAATTAGGCCTCATGCGCACTCATGTTCATGCTTTAATGCTTCTACTAAGAAGGTTTTACTTAGCTACTCATACTCACGTTGAAAGCAAACAAAATATGTATTAAGATATTAAGAATCCTTCGTTTCCGAATGAGCAAAGTTGAAATCGGCGACATAGAGATAAACAGAGAGAATGACCCAAGTTCTAGGCGAAGTCCCCTTCTCAAATAACATAGGAGGAGTGTATATAGTTTCATCCTCCCATAATATCTCTAAAATTAAAAAATTAAAAAATAAATCCTAATCAAACTCTAATTATATCTAAATCACTCATCCTCTCAAATTAAAAGTCTACAATACTGAGATAAAAAAGTTTGAACGTCACTCCAACTCTTTTACAGGTAAGCCAGCAAATCATATTCACTCAGATTTCAAGGTTCGAGTTGTCACTCATGATTTAGGTTTCTGCCAGTCAGGTGACTCATCTTGACCAAGAGACCAACCAAGAAAGGTGTATGTCTTCATCTTGCCTAGAATTGACTAGATTCTGCTCATTTTTTCCCATTTGCCCTCCAGGTCTGTTTTCTGCAATAATCATGGAATTTATACTGAAATCAATAGAATTATCATAAAAAAATGCATAAAAACAGGTGGTAAAACCACTGCAGTTTAAGCTCAATCAAGGTGCGTCGTTGGTGAGCAAAATTGTTATAACATCGTAGGCTTAATTGAGTAAGGGAGCAGTGGACTCATGGTAAATTAATTTATGTCTATTTTTCTACAAATTAATACACAATTGAGTACATAAGTCTGTTAGGTTTAAATACTAGGCTTATATACGTATAGACCCACAGTCTAAATTATTTAATCCAGTTAAAAATTCAAAATTAAACAAAAGGAGGTAGTACTTATATTATGTCTTTTGGCTTCCCTCACACCCCAAATCCATTGATAGTAACAACAACTCTGAGCAAGTGGCATAGCGGCTCATTTTTTTTTCTTTCAATCTTAGTCTGTTCAACCGTGCAAATTGCAGAGGTACATACTTATTTATTTATTTTACCAATTTTTATAGTCATTCATCAATTTTTTAAGTTTTTTTTGGATACTTGCAAATTTCAAGTTTTATCTAATCTAGTAATCCCAAAACCTGCTGCACCGCGTCATTTTTTCTTCTTCTTCTCTTTTTAACATTTTAACGTAATTAACTTAATAAATAGAATCTCCTGTATATATTTTTATGTGATACGTACTCATTAATTTATTGATGGTAAAACTACTACAATTTAAGCTCAATCAAGGTGTGTCGTTGGTGAGCAAAATTATTATAACATTGTAGGCTTAACTAGTGAAGTGTAACTTGTTAGTAGCAAATTATCTTTTAACGAGACATGATTAGTCAAACTATAGTTGGTTTCGTACTATATGGTTAATCGACCCAGTATAAACATAATCACAATAATTTAGTGTGTTTGAAAGTATTGAAAATTGGTTTATCCGGTTCAAACAAGAACATCAGTCATGAATTAGTGGTTGAATAACATCATTATCGCTACAATATTTTTTCCTTTTTTAGTCTTTTTCGGGTTTCTTTCCACCCTTCGAGCATGAGATTAATAGTGTTACTATTTGATTGTAGTTATTGGGGGGGGGGGGGGGGGGGGGGGGGGTGAAATTGAAGTATAGTGCATAGTAGGGGTATATGGTTTTGATGGAGGGAAACGAATAGTGGGAAATGAATTTGAAGAAGCATGCAGGAAAATTGAAATGTTGTGGGTTTGGCCTGCAGTGCAATAGATGAGTGGTCAAAGGAGACACAAGCAACAGTTGGAATGTTTCTGGTCCCGGTGGCTGTGGTTGTGGTTGTGGCTGTGGCAGGCCAGAAAGCGTGACCGGACATTGGACAAGGAGTGTGATATTTGGTTTGGTGCGCATCAAAAGCCCATCAATATGTTGCTACTCAACACCAAAACAATACTCTTTTTTTCTACACCAAAACATCCCTTGCCTTCTCTTAATTTAATCATGTTCCTAATTACTGGAAGATAAGTTTCTTATTTTTTATTTTTATTTCTAAATGACAAGAAGACAAAATCATTATGCATATAATCATGAGATACAAGATAAAAATCAATAATTTATCTGTTGGAATTCGAAAAGTATGGCAATATCCTTTTAATTTATAAATTTATTTCACATTTAATTGCAAATTTGATAAAATTAGTAGTTTTTTTAATTGAAAAATCTGATAAAATTAGAAGTTAAATTCAATTAATTAAGTACAAGAAAGAAAGACGTAGAAACACTTACAATTATGGATCTAATGTCCTCATAAACTTCAACCATTACAGAGGAGAAAATCTAAATCGA
Organism: Viola odorata; assembly: GCA_963691705.1. NCBI lineage: Eukaryota > Viridiplantae > Streptophyta > Magnoliopsida > Malpighiales > Violaceae > Viola > Viola odorata. The sequence continues at coordinate 54,514,241 of OY829543.1, read as the reverse complement.
ATTTGAATTCTTACTAATACTTCATCCCTAATTAAGAACTAACTAGCTACATGTTCACCGAATAATAATTTATTATAATTATAGTACTAGTATTTTAACAAAAGGCCATGTGAAAATGAGGTTTTGGGTTTTGGGCTTTTGGAGAGGGAGGGAGATGGGGCCCAGTAAGTAAGTAAGTAAGTCGGATTCTCGAGTTTAGAAAGAGGCAAAGAGAATGCATTGGGCATGTGATAAAAGCAGCTTTCCCTCTTCTTGTAATTGTAAAGCGACCACGCCCGTTTGGCTGCAATCATGCGGTCTACTGCCTTATAATTCCTCTTCACTCCCTTCTCCTCCCTTCTTCTTCTTTTCTCCCCATGTACCCATGTACCTTGTTCTCCTCAATATAAATATATACTAACATTTTTGTTTCCAATTCTTGCCTTCTTGCTTTTACCTTTTAGCCCTTGCCAAATTTACTGTATTAAATTCGGGACAAAATTTAATAACTGAGGTGACTCGTCGAATTTAACTCGAACTTTTTAAACAAGTTAAAATGACTTACGGACTAGACTAAGCCTCTTTAATATTCTTTATTTAAATTCCTAATAAGTGGAAAAATGAAATAAAACGCGGTAAAGGTGAATTTGATCCAATGGCACAAAAGCAATTATAGGGACTAAGCAAGGTTCGCATAGGTATCTAATCAGAAATTAGCAAATAATAAGATCGGGAAGAGAGGTGACCTCGGACCCGCTCGTGCGGAGTAGCCACTCACGCACTCTTTATAATTATATTTGAAACAGAACGCTAATAAATTAATTACTACATCTATACTTATACCATTAAATTATTTTAAAGTGTACGTCACACACATTTAAATTAAGAGATTGTTCTAATTTAATTAAATATCTTAATATTGTGCTATAAATATACAGTTTTTTTTCTAATAAACTGATAAATATTATAAAGTAAAGCCAGCGATCCAAGGAGTGTGCTGGATCAAAATTAAAGACCGACCGGGAGGACAGATTGTAGAGAGAAGAGAACCATAAATTGGTCTTATGACTCAAGAAGGAGTAACACGATAAACTCAATTAGTCCAAGAAATAACACCTAGGAAAAGCTAATAATTCATGCACCAAGTAGGGGAAGTCAGGATCTAACTTGTGAGGGAGAGTTTTGTTGTCAAAGTCACATTACATTATATCGAAATCTGAAATAATCGACAATTTATGAGGTGATTATAAACTTAACAAAAAAAAAGAAAATAATTACAAACAAGCCCTCGAAGAACATGATACTTCTTCAACCTCCCCAAAGGGCCAGAACTTTAAAAAACCTCTAAAAAGTGGATAAAAGCGGATTTACTCTGTTCCCAAAACTGCTCAAAATCATCTAAAATACCTTTCAAAAACAGCCTTTCCCACCATTCGAGACCCTCTTCGCTGTCTTATATATACAGCCCCATCTCAACTCCCATTCCCCATATCAAAGACCCATTAGTTCGTCCATTACCCAAAAACCATTTAACCATTTTTTTTTCCTTATTTTTCTCCACCCATTTTATAAAAAAAGCCCATTTACCACTACTACTAGTGAGGAAAAAACAGAGTGAGAAGAAGGAGAGGAAAAACAAAAATGGCAACTGAGAAAGATGTGGAAACAGTGATTGTTGGTAATTATGTGGAGATGGAGACTGAAGGAAAACAAAAAGACATCAAATCAAAGCTTTCCAACTTCTTATGGCATGGTGGCTCTGTCTATGATGCTTGGTTCAGCTGTGCTTCTAATCAGGTAATTAATCTGATCTAATTAATTAATCTCCTCTAATTACTTGATTGTTTTGTGTGATCATTTTAATATGTTAGTGAAATCGGGTAATAAAGATCGTTTCTTTCGATCTCAGACCCAAATCCAATATGAACAAGATTAGTCTTAACTGTTTTTTTTGTTGTTCTTGTTTTGGACAGGTGGCTCAAGTGTTGCTGACATTGCCATACTCATTTTCGCAACTAGGGATGCTATCTGGGATTATGTTTCAGCTGTTTTATGGACTGTTGGGTAGTTGGACTGCTTACCTAATCAGTGTTCTATATGTAGAATACAGAACAAGGAAGGAAAGAGAGAAAGTTGATTTCAGAAACCATGTCATCCAGGTAATTAAGAACACTAATCTCTTCTTAATTACATGTTAATAATATGTTTTCCATCTCTAATTACCCATGTTTTTGTATGTTCTTGTAGTGGTTTGAAGTTCTTGATGGACTTCTTGGAAAACATTGGAGGAATGTGGGTTTGGCATTTAACTGCACTTTCCTTCTCTTTGGATCTGTCATTCAACTCATTGCTTGTGCAAGGTACCATAAAATATTTTTACAGCACTACCATTTATTAATCATCCTCTGAATCGTGTTACCTTTATCCTGTCATTAAATACACACACGCACTTGTTTTTACGTACTCGTATTCTTAACCCTTCCTTATTTTGCAAGATCTGCCTAGTACTAAATCCACACCGACTTTTATTAGTGAATGTTAATCTTTAAATATTGATGTTAATGTTTGCAGCAACATATATTACATAAATGACAATCTGGACAAAAGGACATGGACTTACATCTTTGGGGCATGCTGTGCCACTACAGTCTTTATTCCATCTTTTCACAACTACAGAATTTGGTCATTTCTTGGACTTGTCATGACCACTTACACAGCTTGGTACCTCACCATTGCTTCAATCCTTCATGGTCAGGTACGAATATAATTAATCAACTAAAAACGTTAATACTCATTGTCGTATGCAGAAAATTGAGCAGCTTTGCCAATAATTAATTAGTAATCAGTAGTACACTAATTATATGATTAATGTAGGAGGAGGGGGTTAAGCATTCGGGTCCAAGAACGATGGTGCTGTATTTTACTGGGGCCACAAACATTCTCTACACATTTGGAGGGCATGCTGTTACTGTGTAAGACAATTTTGGATTTTAGGTTCTTTTGTTTCTTACGTTAATTACAAGAAACATGGCGCGTGTTTCCTTGCTTAATCTTGTTCTTTAAAACTAATTGTCTGGATTAAACTAGTTAATTGCACGCTTAACGTCGATGTTGAAAATGACTAATCCTTCAAAACCTTTGAACTTTGAAGACATGATCTGACCATGTGATCTACTGACCAACCAACCAGATTTGTTTATTAATGTTTCCTTTTTTTTATTTATTACCAAAATTGCCCTTCCTAGGCGTGGGAGGCAAAAAGAGAGTTTAATCTGTTCTTGAGAACAATATTCTACTGTTCTTGGTCCTTTTACCAGTTTTCATTTAAAATAAATAAATTGTTTTGCTAAAAAAGAATATAGAAAGCCAAACATCTTTTCTATTTGATACTTTTGCTTTTATCATGAGAACAGTAAAGTGTGGGCGCAGCCCAGTTTTCTTATCAGTTGTAAATTTGTAATATGTATCCCATTTTTAAAGATCGAATAATGTTCGTACAAAACTAACTCTATACGTACTTATTGTAAGTAGTAGAAGATTAATTAGGGTAATTAATGAAAGGTGAGAGATTTATTATGAATGGATTTTGCAGGGAGATAATGCATGCAATGTGGAAGCCTCAAAAATTCAAGAGCATCTATTTACTGGCAACTCTTTATGTGCTGACACTGACGCTGCCTTCAGCATCAGCAGTATACTGGGCATTTGGAGACATGCTTCTCAATCACTCCAATGCCTTTGCCCTCTTCCCAAGATCTCCTTCCCGTGACATGGCTGTCGTCTTGATGCTCATCCATCAGGTACTACATAGTACATTAACACATATGGCCCGCCCTGCGATTCAATTTTTGCGTATATAATAATTAACTTTTATGATACTTCTTCATTTTTAATAGATTAACTTGTGTAAGATCAATATAATTAGTCTTGGTTTAGTAAATTTAGACATAGTACAGCTCAAATCTAAAAATACAAACATAAACATATGCACATTGCAAACAATTAGGTGCTTCAATTCTTGTGAAACACTTTACTTTTTATTGATTATTGATTAAATGCGTCGACTTATAATTGGTCTAGCGATATTGTTGTCTAGATCTTACAGTTGTATAACTACTAATTAGTATCGATTAAAATTAGATGAAACTAATCATTTGTTGATTTTTTTGGGTGCAGTTTATAACATTCGGTTTTGCTTGCACACCATTGTATTTTGTATGGGAGAAAGCTATCGGGATGCATGAATGCAAGAGCATGTGCAAAAGGGCAGCAGCAAGATTGCCTGTGGTCGTTCCTATTTGGTTCCTAGCCATTATCTTCCCTTTCTTTGGTCCCATTAATTCCACCGTTGGATCACTCCTCGTCAGCTTCACTGTCTACATCATCCCCGCCCTGGCCCACATCTTCACCTTCAAATCGGCCACCGCAAGAGAGGTACCCCACCCCACTATTACTTGACACGTGTAATTTGTTTGTTAAATGTTCATCTCAATGGTGTGTGATACTGATGCGTGCTAAACGGCTGTGATTGCAGAATGCAGTGGAGCAACCGCCAAGATTTTTGGGGAGATGGGTCGGGTCGTTCGTGATCAATACTTTTGTGGTGGTTTGGGTATTAATTGTTGGGTTTGGGTTTGGTGGATGGGCCAGCGTGACAAATTTCGTCCACCAGATTGATACATTTGGGCTTTTTACAAAATGCTACCAATGCCCTCCAACAATGGCCCAACCACCAATGCCCCACCTAAACGCCACCGCAGCTCCACCACCTCTCCACCACTCACACAACCGTACTCATCTCCCTTGATTTCGCCACCACCCACAACAATTTTCTAACTCCAATCCAAAAAAATAGATCTCTAAAGATCAAGGATCCCATTTTCCACCCAATTCCTAAAATGCTCTTGCAAGGTGAGAGAGAGTAGTAGAGAGGCGACATGTCGTTTGCTAGTAATGATTATGGTGGGATTATAGGACCTGCCGTGCTGGTTATGTGCTTTCTATCTTAGTCATCCTTAGAAAGTTGTTATGAATTATGAATTACCACCCAAAAGAAGTAGCTGTATCTTGTATGATGTATGAAATTTTTGAGTATTTGTAGCTTTCAGATGTGATATGCCAAAAAAAAGTGCTTATTCCTCTGATGTTCAGGAGCAACTTTTTTCTCTTTAATTTTAACAAGAAACCTTCTAAATTTGATTTACTAAATAACAAAACTGGCCAATGAAAACACAATCGTCACTAATAAACTTAAATTGCAAGTTACTTGACATGTAATTTAGTGATTGTTCGCTCGTGTGTTGGTAAGGACTTGTAAATCGCACTTACTCGGCCATTCTTCGCCATAACGAAATGTAATGGAAGCTTCAAAAAATACTTCTGTGAGTTTGTGTCCATTTCTTTACTCTTGTCTTTTGATTCCTTACTGCCAGTTGTTCAATGCTCGGTTTTCGGCCCTAATGAAGGACTTGGAATCTCAGACATAGAAAAGGATATGCCAATCACGTAGCAAACTAACATCAATTTCCCAAGCATGATTATGATTGGTCATTTGATGAAGAAAAAAGAAAAGGATGATTGTAATTGGTGAGTAAAAGTCCAAGTCCAACCAGACAAAACCCTATACTAAGAATTTAAAAAGAAGAGAAAGATAAAAAACGAATGACGTAAGGATTTGAAGAATGGTTTTCTTGAATTCTCATCTTTTGGGGATAATGGCTCTGCTCGAGTGATGTTAATTTGTCATCTTTTTTAACAGTGTAATGTGCAGAACACAGTGACAAACAATGTCCAAAGATGACCCTTTAATCAACCGCGTGCGGGTTGCGACACGACAGAACATCGATCATCCCTTCTTTTTGTTCCACGTCTCCGTCTCCATTCGAGTATACACCACTCCCGAAATGACAATTGCCAAGTCATAATTTACATTCCATTGTATAAGCGAAGGGATCTACCGTTAACAATGAATCCATAATCATAATTGTGTAAGAGCGTAAATTTAACATGACATAACTGAAGTAAAGTAAAAAATTCATATTCTAGTGTTTTTTTTTCTTCACATTTTCAGTAATAAAAATAAACCTCATTTAAAGGTGATTTCAGACCTCTAATAGATGAAATAAACTTATCATTATCCATGATTCTCCTAACTTGGCTCATGATTGTGCTTTGTTCCCCAGAGTAGATAAACACCTGATTATTTGCCTAACAATTAGTACTCTAGGACAAACAAAGACTATAACATCAATTACATATATAACTATTTTTAGTAAAATATAAATTACATACCCACCGTATCAATATTGCACCAAAAATATAAGGATGGGAATCATTGATTTGCAATATTAATTCTCACATCGTTCATATCATATTATTCCAAAAAATTCTTGCAATCGATATCAATGGGATAGATCCCGGATTTCTAAACAGAAATATCGCTTGGGCCAACCAATGCGCTGGGTAGGGTCACCCAACCCACAAAAAGCACTATTACCCAAACCAAGAATCCTACTTTGAACATAAAGTCATGGGCGAAAGGTACTTTTTCCCATTCATTGGTTTGAATAACATAATATTGGATACGTCTTAGAAACCGAACAATTATCAGCTTATAAGTCGTCGTTGCACAAACAAGCGCGTACAAAATTGCCTTTATTCGCTATATAACTCGGGAAAAGTGAACACACACTACTGTCAAACAAGAACAAGCAGGGGGTGCAAAAAAAACATGAAGATAACCGAATAGCACATTTGGGCTATGAAATTGATCGCTAACACATAGTTTAATTCCTACACTATTTGCTAGCATTGAACTCTTCTCGCAGAGTCCCACGCTTTGGACCCGAAAAACTATATCTGTTCACTATTCCACTACGCTTGAAACTGCGAGTGCCCTATCAAGAACCGGGCATACACAATCAAGTACGTACAACTAAAGTGAGAAGGAAGCAAATACATCAACCAAAGCACAAGGGGTTTAAAGAAATCAGTGAGCATTTGATCATACAAAAAGAACAGATTAAACAAAAGAGGGATAACACAAAAAAAATGGACCACCAAACATTCAACCAAGAAGCCACAAAAAAGACTAAAACAATGAGATCCCATTAAAGGTTGCATTAATATGAAAACTTTTCATGAAATAGTAAAGGGTATGGGATAGCTGCTACAAATACTATATCGGTCCCCACCAATCAAAACTCTTCACACATAAAAAGATAAACATCAAGGTTTATGTTATCACAATGGAAAACCAAGTCTCCATATAGACCATAAAACAAAATATTACATCAGACTAAAGAATCAATCAAGAAATATTACATAATGAAGAAAGCATAAAGCAAGAAACCAATGGCATCACATTCTGCAAATAAAGAATAAAGCAAGAAACCAACAGCTCCAATTGCAATAATCTGTAAAAAGAGCATCTAGAGCATTAAGAAAAGAAATGAACCAAACCAGCATGTATATTCATATAATTTGTGTATAAACACTTCATCATCAGCAAAACAGTGAGAGATTACAATGTTCAAGAAGGATCCATCCATTAATCATCTCCCCTGCCACTACTCAGACCTATCATCACCCCAACATCATACCGATTTGAAACCCTAAATTAAAAGACCAGAAACCAGAGACACGGACAAATCACCAAATCCGACATTCATTGAAACTTAAAAACCAACTACGAACCCTAACAGATCCGGACACTACTACTGGATAACCAAGTTAATCCATGCGACTGCCAATGCAATTGCATAGGTCAACAACAAAACAACCTAACAGAACACCAAAAGCATAATAAAAAAAAGGAGCAGGTAAGAATGTGATGACCACCACATTCTACAAAACTACCCCTCCAGCTTAACGACCACCACCACTGGTGGGGCACTCCCTAGCAAAGTGTCCACTCTCACCGCAGTTGTAGCAGCCACCAGAACCACCTCCTCCTCCGCCACCGCCGGAGCCACCATACCTGCCTCCACCGCCTCCACCGCTTCCTCCAGAAGGACAGTCCCTTGCCATGTGACCAGACTCGCCACAGCTGTAGCAGCCACCGCCGCCACCTCCACCTCCACCTCCGTAGCCACCGCCGCCTCCAGATCCGTAGCCTCCACCACCACCGCGTCCACCACGGCTCCCACCGCCTGAGCTGTAACCTCCGCCTGAGCTGTAGCCTCCGCCTGTGCTGTAGCCACCTCCACCGTAGCCGCCGCCTCCACCGCGACCACCTCTTCCACCACCGCCTCCGCCACCGCCGCGGGAGCCCTGGACAGATTCGCCGTTGGGACCAGTCACATCAGTAGCCTTGGTGCGGCCATCGTTGGAGTTCTCGATCTGGTACTCGACCTCCTCGCCTTCACCCAGGCTGCGGAAACCCTCAGATCTGATAGAGGATTGATGGACGAACAGATCTTCGCTGCCATCATCAGGGGTGATGAAGCCAAACCCCTTCTGATCGTTGAACCACTTCACCTTGCCGGTCAATCTTTCTCCGCTCATCTTTTTTAGGTTTTTGGTTGCGCCGCTCACAGATTTTTTTCTAGCTTTTGGTTGCTAGGGTTGTTTCGGCGCAGGATGTGTGTGAGGAGTGGAGGGCGAGAGGCGTGGTATATATGGGGAAGGGTAAGGGTTCCACGTCAGCGTTTTTCTTGTTTTGGGAAATCTCAAGCGACGTCTCCGCTGGTTGATCCTACGGTCAGGGATTTTTGGGCAGAGGTGTGTGGTCCGTTGGATGTGGTCTCTATGTAGGGGTAATTTGGGAAAACAGATGGAAGATTTTTAGTTTGATTTTTATTTTTCAGGGGGTCTAGTAGACTGTTGGAGTAGGAGGACTGGTCAAAGGGTCAATGGACAGTCAAAGCATGTATTGGATTGGACTCATCAGTTATCAATGCGTACTGTCCTTTCATCAAGGAAACAGTTCATCCTTTTTATGCAATTTTTTTTTTTAATTTAATTAGTAACACAGCATTGGTTTATGCATTGGAGTACCAATTATATGGTGTGTGTGTGTGTGTTGTTGGGTGGGTACAGAGTACCAGCAAGCACAGAGCAAAAGAAGCCTTTCCTTTTTCCTGCAACCATTTCCAATGGGGTGTTTGTCTTCTTGAAAATTGAAAATTAAGTTGTGACTAGACTACTGAGTCCCACGGTAAAAAGATAGCTCAAATTTCAAATATCTCAAATGAAAATGAAAATCATATCGGAGAATTATTCTTTTAAAATCTAACTATATTTGAATAAAATTATATAAAAAATAAATACAATTAATATTGATGGTGCATTGGGAAAATAATTTGGCTTTCAAATTTTGAATTTGAGTCTAAAACTAGTCTGTTTTCCTTGAAAGCATTAGCCTAGAGATTGAAAAGAATTGTTGAAATTAAATAATTTATTATAAAAAATATTACATTCGTCGTATAATACTTTTTAGAGAAATTTATCTCCATCTCATTTAAAGAATGATTAGTCTCGTAAACGATAAAATTGAACAAAAAATATACCTGGATTACAAAAACGACATATATGTTAGTTGCTAAAAAGAAACAATTAGGCATTAGCTATGAAATAATAATAATAATAATAATAAGATTATAAAAAGAGAAACTTTATTGTATCATTAAACAAGGTGCCTAAAGAGGTGACCTAAGAACATAATGTATACTAGATGTTAACTAACCAATATACTTTAAATTCTCGGGTTCAACCCTTCAGGGTGTACCATCTGTTCTATGAGATGGGATGGGACAAGCAGCTGCCCAGACTTCAAAATAGCGTAATAAGCAGTTTATAGGTTTCAAAATCTTCATTTCCGTGACATAATGTGCTCATTCTAATTACGGTGAGAGAAAAAATGTGCTCATTCTAACGAAAAATGTTGTCATCCAAAATGGCTAGGGCAACTTGAGAGAACTTACGGTTTCCGTTTTTTCTCCAACGAAAATAATTGAGTTCAAGCCTACCCTTGAAGCCCATAAGCCCAACCAAAAAACAAAAACAAGTTACTTCCTGAGTTAGAATTAGGACTAGCGGGTTAGGGAAGTAGCGTCTAGGGATGGCACCCGGATACCTGCCCATACCCATAACTATTTGACCGGGTAATACCTAAATGATACCCGGTTTGACTGGGTATGGTTTGGGTATTACCCATACCCATTCGGGTATAATGGGTATGATACCCGTTTGGGTATTACCTATACCCGAAGGGGTATATGTACAATTTTCCAGTTTTTGCTTCCACTTCGCCTTCCACACCTTCTCGTGCCCCATTTCGCCGTCTCCATCTTCTCCGACCAGTGCGAAGCCCCTCACCCTCACCCTCGCCTCTCCTTCTTCTCCGACCAATAGTTACTCGCCTCTCCCTTTTTCATCGCTAGCACCAGTAATTTATGAGAAATTGATTTGGTGAAGGATCATTCAGTAGTGGAACTACTTGGAAGCTGTGGACGACAAGTTCTGCTTTGGTGGTTGCGTGTAGAAGCTCGTGCTGATAGTAAATTTCCACCAGGGTGAGTGTTTTTCATCCTTCATTTAACCTTATATGTACAGTTCTACTGTGTTTTGTTCTTGTTGAGATTACTTGTTTGGTTTAATTGGCCACTGTTTGAAGATTGTGAGCAGTAGGAAACTAAATCATGGAACTGATTATTAGTTGAGACAGATCTTTTGGCTACTTTTTAGTTTTCCTAATTGTTTTGAGTTTATAATCTAAAGTCAAGAGGCCCCCCAACTTCCAGTGCCTAATTTTTTACTACTAGTGTCAATGTGTCATGGCACACTACTGAGAACTTAATGAGGGGAACTCATCCCTGATTCAGGCGGTCAAGGGTTATTAACCAGATTGGCTTGCGCAGCTATATCCCTCAGGACAGTTGTTGGCATATCTTGATACTTTGATAGTATGTATTCTTAAGGAGGCATGCTTTTTGCTAAATCAAATGAGATTAGTGTGTCAACTGTATTGATGAGGCATCTGTATGATGTGTTTTCCTCTTAAGTCTATGCCTGCTCTATAGGAATAGTCATGTGATATCTCACGACCTCTGCTTTCTTTGTTATTTAAAATGTCTTAATATAACTAGAACACTACTTTGGATAAACCTTGAGTTTTGATGTGAGAATCAATTATTGCTGAGTAGCTGAGAGCAGCTAATAGGAGTGATCCTATCTTCAGAACCTCCCCAACCTAAGGCATTATACATGTAGAAGTTTCCTGCCCCTTGCATCCAGATAACTTTCATTGAATTAGAAATTTATACGAGCTCGGTGACCAACCTGAATTTTTGTTTTAGGTGGGCTTCACAGTGTGTGAGGGATTATAGGTATAGGTCACCTGGGTGTTCTCCTTTTGTGTGTATTCGGGCTTTCAATGTGTTATGAATGATGCTAGGCAGGGTCATGCACCATGCTGGCTTTAATGCTATGAATGATCAGATCATGTGCACCGAATATTCTAATATAACCGAAACTGCAGTTCTAAGCTCAAGGTAGTTATCGCCCCCCACGCCTCCCTCACTTGACAGCTGTAGATCTCTCAACTTCAGTGCAGAATGTGCAGATTAATTACATCCATCTCTTTTTTTCCTCAGGTATATGCTCGTCTCTTTTCCTTTAATATGACCGAAAACAGAAGGGATTTTACTGTTATCTTTGTTCTAAAGTGCCCTATGCTTGGCTCTTTATTTTTGGAAAATTTTGAGGTTTATGACATTTGTTAATGCATTCTGAAACAAGTAAACAAGTAAAGTGATCCTTTGCCTATGACACTGTTGAATTGAATTACCACTGCAGATGATGATTTGATCAATAATTCATATATATAATGTTTAGTAAGATCTAGGATTTCTGTAATTTGCTGCATTTTTAAGCACTCCTGTTGTGACAGATGATGCTGGATTAATGGCCTTCCTTATCTTGAATATATTCCAACCAGTGCCAAAACAATGCCCTGCTGTTGCAAATGCATCCTCGGCAGCCTCCCCTGCACTTTCACCATACCTGATACCCAATTTAACAAATAATTAGAAGAAAGAAAAAACCCAACAACAAACAATTATTAATTAATATTAATATTTAATTAGTAAGTTGGAAAATAAAATCACCTGTTAGAGATCATTCTAGTTGTAGCCTTTGTTGTTGCGGAGAAAGCTTGTTTTTCAGCAGCTTCAGCTGCATCTATCACCTTGTCTGCTCATAATTTTCAAACAGGTTCCAAACAGCACCTTTGTTGTATTGAGGAGAGGTTCCAAATAGTTCTTTGTTTTGCAGCATTTGTATGTAAAGAACAAAACTTCCATCTTGTGATGCCAGACGTCAGTTACTATACTGAAATGAACAAAAAGTGTAGTTACTTATTTAAATTTATAGTAGACAAATACCAATCAAAGGCATTGTCATATTATTTAGTAAAAGTGTTAGCATCGTTCGTAAATTTAATGGGCTGAATTTTATTGACTAATGGGTTCGAATTTTGATATATTTTTCTTTTTGTATAATAATTCTAAATATTTTTACAAATTTTTTAAGAATATACGAGCAAAAACGGTAAAAAATGAGCCAAAATGGTAAAAAATGAACAAAAACGGTAAAAAAATGAGCGAAAACGAGAAAAAAAGAGAGCAAAGATGGTAAAAAATGAGCAAAAATAATAAAAAATGGTAAAAAAATGAGCCAAAATGAAAAAATGAGCTAAAATGGTCAAAAAATGAGCCAAAACGGTAAAAAAACGAGCCAAAATTATAAAAATTGAAAAAAATGAGCAAAAATAATGAAAATGAACCAGTGAAAATTTTTTTAATTATAAAAAAATAAAATAATTTGGTGAATTGGATATTCATTACATACCCAATTGGGGTATTGGGTATGGGTAATAATGAGTATGTTAAAGCGGGTATAAATTGGGTATTTACCCATACCCGCTCATACCCGTTTTAATATACCCATACCCGCCCAATTGTCATCCCTAGTAGCGTCCAGTCTCCTACGAGGCATGAAAGAGGATGAAAGAATTTGAAAACGGCGGCACTTTTACACTCCAACTTTTCAAGTCTTTTTTCATGTTTTGTTTCAATCTCTTTAGGTATTTTCGATGCTTTTTTTAGCCAAAAGATTAATCTCATTTGAATATTTATCACTATTTTTTTCAGGCTGGAGATTAATTTCGTTCGAACATTGTCACTGTGAAAGGAGATGAGTGTTTTTTTCATGTTTGATATATCAAAATTCACTAGTGCTGAATTTAATTAGTTGTTGATTGTACCATGTTAGTAATTAAAGTCTTTGTGGTTGAAGGAGGTGGTGAGATGGTGACGATGCAAAGGCCAAAATGAGAACAGAGAAGCGATTGGCATAATTTCCAAAAAAGCAATAAAACCAGATTGGTTAAAAGTTTTGCTTCCCTGAAAAATTCTGGAAAGTTGGTTGCGGAAAGAAACAACTGAAATTAAATCCTAAATTTGGATTCAATTCATGCAATTCAGCTATCTACACAAAACAGAACCAACTATATACTATCTGGTTAGTTCCTTTATTTTGGTGGATCCAAACTCTGCTAATGTTCTTCTTTTTCCAACATAAATACGTATGTAGATAAGAAGATTCGAACTTATAAATTCCCATAGTTAATTTCATGGTATCATGGTCTAGTATCTTTCATGGAGTCCACAGCAGATAAAGTTGTATTATCCTAAACAAAAAAATGTGAAAAAGAGAGAGAAGGAACTAAACGGAGGAAATGCGAATTGGAAAATGTTTGTCAATAGTTAAAGAAGAAAACTGGGAAAACGTAAGGAAGGAAGAGCAGTAAAGATTGCTCTACAAGCAGTTATTACTTCATTTTTTTTAGTCTCCTAAACAGTTAGCTACCACAACATGAATGATCTCAGCAAGCCTAAATTTATGTACATATACGCTGAAGAAGCAGGCAAAACAGATGAATAATTTTCACATGTACCACACATTTTTGAGTCAATGGAATCCCCTTGAACCTCTTGATTGATAGAGTTCCAATCTGCTTTTTGCATCAGATAGTAGGGATTCGATTACGTGGTCTTCGACCAAATGTGACTGCTTCGTCGACCATTCCAGCACGATTAGGACTTCTTCATTTGCTAGAGCCTCGCTGTCGGGGCAATTCAATGTGACATAGCATAGCAGTATCAGTGATGGGATTTGAACAGCTTGTTCTCCAAAGTACACTAGTTGAATCAGATGTTTGGTTCCTCCTGCAGTGATAATCGCCTTCGAGTGATTAACACAAAGGAAATTCTCGGTGGTTGCGAACTTGTTCAACGCTATTGCTGCCTCCAATGACACCTCAGATTCTCTTTCGTCGAGCAACTTCACCAGTGGAGTCACGATCCTAGTTTCTGTTGCGCGAAAAGTCCTGGCCAAATTGCCAATGGATTTCACACAGGGTATGAGGAGTTCTTGGATTTCCTTTTGAACTACTCTTATCAGCTGATCAACAACTGCTTTTGCAGCAGGTGATGTGGGCTTGAAGGAGGACCGTCTCAGGTCAGGGTTTTGTTCTGCTACTGCTGTGATTTCCATCAATGCCAATGCGGAGTAAGATTGAACTTCCTCGGGGCCTTTCTCTAACAAAACTGCAAAGCATAGGAGAGCTCGAGACTCCGTTATGGTTCGGCAGATGGTGACATTCCCTTTAGAGAGCTGCCATAGTGCTCTTGCAGCCATTGCCTTCATCTGTGCTTTTGTAGCTGGGTCTTCATATTCCCTTCCTTTGATGCTAGTCCCAGCTAGTGACATGGGTTGATTGCTGTGATGATGGTGTTGTTGCTGCTTAGGGTTTCCCCTCCCATGATTCGAATGCGGATGATTTGGAGGAAGATTTTCTGCTTGCTGTGCAGTCCTTGCCACTTGCTGCTGCACAGGATTGTTATTTGCAGTCGTTGTCTGATTCTGACTCGGATTCTGACCTCTCATTGCCAATGTATTGGTCACCAGATTGTGCATTTGGTTCGTACTCTTGTTACTCATTGGATGAGAAATTCTTGGTATGGAATCATCTTCTTGCTCCTTTTTCTCATTAGGATCTGGTGTGTTACTAGCCATCACAACCGAATGAATCGACATTGTCTGTTTGCTTGCAATTGCATACTTACTATGTTCTTGGATAGTCTCAAATGCAAGATGACTTACCAGAAACCGAATTATGTTGTTCTGCGCGAAATGGTCTTGACATTTCGGATGATTTGCTGCCAATTCAGAAACTGCCCAGGCCACAACAACCTGAACTTTCATATGACCTTCTTTCAGGAGTTTCGCAAACACGGTACAAACACCAGCATTGACAATCTGCTCCACGCTTTCCGGATCGCGCCCTAACAACCCAATCGCTCTAGCTGCATTTTCCTGACCCTCCATTTTCCCCTCCTTAGCTAACTTCAACAATGGCGGAACCCCACATTCCTCTATAATCAATTTCCCATACCTGTCATTATCTCTAGCCAAAGAGACCAAGGAAGCAGCAGCATCCGACCTATCCTCCAACGACCCAGTATACAAAATCGCAACCTGTTCCCAAATCAGCCATAAAATCGGCTCATTGGTAGCAATTGGAGGCAGACCAAAGTGCTCATCGTCCCTGTCTTCCCCTGAAGCTGAACCCCGTAACAGCCAGGAAACGTCTCCTATCGAATTCTCAAGCTGCATTGTTGTTTTCTTAAATGCAGCTGCAGGGATGATTGTGAACATCCGTTTCATGATTCCCGTGGCGCGGCATTTGATGACAAGAGTAAGCGCTTTATCAAGAACCTGCTCCGTGTCATCGATGATTCGTCTTGTGGGTCGCTGGTAAAGGTCACTGCTTGCGCGCGCTGCCTGACGCAAAAGCGTTGCCAGCTTCTCTGTTTTGGCTTTCAGCTCTAGACAATCTTGTTTAAAAGATTGAGCATCATCTGCTGATTTTGTTACCTGGTCTGCTAATTGAATTGGCCTCGCCAGGATCTCCTTAACAATGTCCGCCATGGTAGCGGACTAGAATCCTTAGATTTTAGATCAAACTGTATATATTTGTCAGGAAATAACGCAGAAAAGGGAAGTATAGGAAAAGGAAAGAAATTAAAATGGTGAATTTTGAACAAGAAACGTTTTTGTTTTTGTTTTCCTGTAAAAGAAAAGGAATTAAGGACGGACTTTTTCCTGGGTTGGTAGGGAAGGTGGTAAGGGGCTAATGGTGGTGGGTGCGACGGTGGCCGTAGGTGGTGGTGGAGGAGCTGCGCCGCCGGAGGATTTTAGGACGGGGGAGAGAGGATTGTAATGGTCGAACGAAATTTTCTCTTAGTTCCGTATTTAAGAACGAACGACCATTGTTTCTTACGTTATATATATATAGGTAGTAGAAATCAGTGTTCCATAATTATTTATTTATTGATTTGTTTCCTTTTTAATGCGATAGAAACCAAGCGCGTTGGATTTACGTGTTTGGTATGCACGCTCCTCTGCAGAATAATTTTCATTTGAAAAAAAATTACTAATTCTTCTTTGATATATGTGCCAAATGTGTGACGTGATGATTTGAGTCCTGCAATCCATTTTTGCATTAAGGCAATCCAAATTTGATCACTAAACGTCAACTATCTTAAATCTTCTGACTCCATTTAAGTGAATACTTAGCACCAATCCGTACTCTATTAATTGCTCTCATAATCACAATTCTATTTTTTTTTTAGTTAATTTTCTGAAAATATAATTAGTTCAATTTTTCTGAAAGTGGCCGGAGCGTTGGCAGCTTCGGCGGCGCGTGCCGGCGATTGGCTGGTTATAATGGCGCCGTTCCACCTGCTCCCGACTCGAGACGTCCTTCCGCTCCTTTCTGTGGGGGTGGTGAAAACAGGAAACGGTGGGTAAGGCTAATTCCAAGCAGAGACAGCCGAGTGAGAAAAATCCAAGAGAGTGAATTGCTTGTTGTCAATGGCCTTCTTCTCTTTCCTTCATTCTTTTCCGTTGATCTTCCTTGACCTTGGATTTTCAACCCATCCAACGCCCTTCTTCTCTTTTCTTCTCTGACGCGAGGGTCCCACCACCCTTAATAAGAGTGATTCACTCCCTCGCGTCCATTAAAAAGGGACGGAGGGAGTATTGAGCTACTAGCTTAAACCATCCACAACAGCGGGTGTTAAATTTAGAGTGTTATTCACTTTCTCTCCTGCCACATCAGCTTAACACTCAACCAAATTATCAAATAACACCCACTTCTCACAGCAGGGTATTTTTCAGGGTGTTATTCAGTTTCTCTCCCTTCCACATTATTTAATCATATACCCCACCATATTTTTCATTTCTTTTTCTTATTAAATTTATAATTACTATAATAATTACTTTTTATAATATAATAAATAATAAATAATATATTTTTAATATAAATTAATTAAATTTCAGAATTTTTTTTCAGATTTCAAAAAATCTATACTTGGATAGCCCACTGTCAGAAAAACTCAATTGACACCCTCTCTATCCTATTCATCAATTGATACCGCAAAAAACCCCCTGCTGCACCCAAAAGTCCCCTCAATGATCCCCTGCTGTGGATAGCGTTAGTACTACTCTACTACTACTCCCTCCGTCCCGTATTAATTGTCGTTTACTATTCCAGCGCGTATTTCAAGGCGGTCGGAATAGTTACTATATGACCCCGAAAAATTTCGTACTTTTTTTCAAACATACGTACGTTTGAAAAAAAATATGAAATTTTTTTGGGGTCAAATAGTGTGTTATCCGGCCTCCTTAATATGCATGCCCAAACAGTAAAAGACGTTTAATATGGGACCGAGGGAGTATTTTTTATTTGTCAGCTTGAAGATTGAAGAATAATATTCATATATGTATGATTTTCGACACTAAGGATTGAAAAAGAAATCCAGCTATAGATCCGATGTCTCTGTCCTAATTCCTAAATCTAAGTGCTTAATCCAGCTATAATTCTTTTTTTCCCCCTCCTGGATTAGCAATTGCGAGAATTCTCAAGAATGTATGTATCAATCAGGACTATGTGTCATTCTCGTTGTGTATGCCACTACTTGTCTTTGCAGTTTACAGGCATCAAATTCTAATTTTATTTTTAATTTAATCGTCTGTTGCTGTTGCTTTCGTAGGCGCCAACCTATAATTTTACAAACTGTTGTTCCTTCAAGGTGGAACATGTTGTTTTCACAAAAAAAAAACATTTGCATCGTTCTTTCCCGATATTGGATTTGGTACCGAAAATTTGTGACGAGAGTTGGCTATGATTGAGAATCTATCAAGACGTTGGAGGTTCAAATCAGTTTATAAAAACAATGTGATGGAGTTGAAGGCAACATATCAAATCAGTAAAATGTTAGAAAAATAAGTTGAGATAGATTGTCTTTTGGCGCATGTTGAAGGATTTGGATTATAGCAAACGGCTGTTTCTTGGAAGCTGCAAGCATGTAATGTCATGTAGACTCTCAACTTTATACGAACTGTCCATCGTTGCAAATAAAAAATGGCTTTTGGATTGTACAAAAAAGGCTAGAATTGCAGATACAATCTGGTGAAAACGGGGCAATATTTATTCATTTAAGGCCGTGCTATTGATAGGTTGAGCTGCTTCTCATCTTCTTGAAGATGGGAATGGAACCAAGAACTTGGCATGTACTGGACGAAATAGTAGAATGGAACAAAAAAATAAATAATTGTATGATCGTTGTTTGCATGAATATATAACTCTTGAAAAACCAGGACCATGATTGATTGTCTTTTCGGATGTCATTTGTCGTATCCAGCAACAAATTAATCTCGTCTAAGCACTATCAAGGCAGAAATGAATAACATAAATACATATATTCTTATCTAGTGGCTCAAAACCATCCAGTTGGTTAGCCAGCTGGTTCTGATATTTCACTTGTGAGCTTAAGTACTGTACTAACTGTCAAAACATTAATTAACTAAATTCTCGAGTTGGGTTCTTGAAATAATGGCCTTAGGTGAGTTGAGTTTTTACCACCAGACTGTTCTTTCATTTAAGCTGATGAAGATTTCCTATTCTAGGTTCTTGAAATAATAGCTACAGGAAAAACATTAAATGACTTGTACCAAAAGAAATATGTATACAATCTGTTTTGAAAAGGAGCAAAAATGTATTAATGACAATTAATTATATTTGTTGGGGTTGTTGTTGCTTCAATCCAATTTGCAGATGTGACCATTAACCTACAATTTGTAGGGTAGGAAAACTTTCTGTCACGAGTTGTATTATTGTAGCAGAAAGAAAAATGAAGAAGAAGAAGAAGCTATCTTTCTTTGGCCCCAACAAGAATCTACGGAAAGCACCATGAAGATTCCAAAAATGGGTCGGACAAACAAGAATAGGGCCATTCATCTACTGGATAATACAGTACGTAGCACTAAAACTTGTATTTTTGCAGTCAGATTTGTAGTATGTATCTACCATGATTGATTTCTACTGGTGCTTGTACCTTACCCTTACCTCACGGAACAGTTTTTTTTTTTATAGAAAAGTTGGATATGAGTGGTTTAATACTCTTATCATTTAAGTAAGAGATTTGTAAGTTCAATTTTTATATATGGAGAAATTACTTTGTGCACTTTGATTCCTCTTCTTGTGCATAGTCTTGGATCAAATAAATAAGGATTTTCTTGTATTGAACATTGGATGCTCTTAAAGAACACATGGAGCCTGCAATAGGGGATCCTACCAGAATCTGTGAATCCCAGCTGATTCTTATGCTTAAAATGTCAAAAAAAAACGAAACTGCCTTTCAAATATCGGTCAGACATGTTTGTTTTAGTGTTTGCTAGCCATGTAGAGTGAGAGGCATGTAACATGGAAAAAACAAGAAAAACCCAAAAGATTAATAGAAAAAAAAAACAATGCTTGTTGTAGGAGAGTAGTGCAATCAATACTAACATTTTATACTTTTTTTATTTAATTGTATCGATATTGATAGTTATTTATTTAAGTTTAAAATAAATTGACAGAATAAAAAAAAACCTCAATCATTTTTAACACGTTAATTATATAAAAAAATTTGGGAAAATAGCATAAAACACCCCTATACTATACGCGAAAAGCAAAAACTTCCCTTGACCTTCAAAACGTCAATTACACCTTCTTTGAACTACGTTGACCGTGTAAAGTGTAGTCTCCGCCCAGTTTGACTAAGAGAACCGTTAGAGTCACTCACTACAACCAGTTTCTTTTTGTTGTGTTTTTTTTTGGAAAATATTGGAAAACATCAAATATGACGTTTTCAGAATTTTCTAAATTTATACTGTTAATTCTGAAAAACTGGAAAATGTTAGAAAACTGAAATATTTTTTAAAAATTTTCCATTTTGAAAAACAGAAACTGTAAAACCCATTTCAAGAAATTTTCCAGTTTTTGAAAATTTTTCTGAAAATTTTCCATTACTTATTTCATTAATTTCCACATTTACATACTCCCTCCGTCCTTGAAATGAGGTCGTTTTAGCTTTTGCTTTTACTGTTTCGGCACGTAGCTTAAAACGGCCGGCAGACGCACTATTTGAGACAATTTTGCCCTTAATTTTTTCTGGGAAGTACGTTAAGGATTAACGTATGTTCACAAAAAGTTTCGGATTTTTTTGAGGTCAAATAGTGCCTCATCCGGCCTCCTCAATATGCGTTTCCTACTGAATATTGGGATGCGAGAAAGACAAGATTTCAAGGAAGGAGGGAGTATTTCGTAGTCAAAATTTGTTAATGAAACTGCCAACACTGGTCAGTTTCCCACTTCCGGCAACCGTAAGCAGAAGCCGCCGCTATGGTATCCATAAAGCCCGCGACGCCTGTTATAAACGTGATCCCTATCGTAGCTCGCCTGTTTGTCCGGATCCGACAATGTGGAATAGGCTGTGTGAATTTTAATAAACTCATTCGCTGACATTCCCTTTCGATTCATAGAAACAACGTCAGAATGACAAGTTCTTGCTAGTCTCCTATACGCAGCTTTAATCTCACCCCCACTTGCACTTGTCCGAATCCCCAACACCTCGTATAGCGACAAAGTTGATGCCATTTTTAAGGAACCGGGTAGGAATTAAAATCAGCGCTTATGAGAGTAAGTTTGAGATTTTATCTGGAAAAATTGTTGTTTGAAGAAAGGATGAAAGAAAAGTTGTTGGTAGTTGAGGTTGGCTTGAGAGAATTGAGAATAATAATCTGAGTGGTCAACTCATTGTTTTATCTATCAATTATATTTCAACACATCAATTATTATGACAAGATTTGTTAATATTTAAAACATTTTTCAATATATATATTTTATGAATGGGCCTCTATTTATTATTTGGGCTGACAAGTAGGCCACCTAGATATATGGGCTAAGGCAGCTCACGTTTTTTCTTGGGCTGTTAAAGTTTTCCACCATCCTCAACAAATAAAATAAAAACGCGTTATTATATTTCCAAGTTGCTCTCGTGACTCGTGAGAATCAAGAATCATGGATTGATCGAGTCAGTGCTTGTTGCTACTCCCTCCGGCTGAATATAGTTGTCGTTTGGGGGCATTTTTCATGGGCTGAAAATAGTTGTCGTCTTAGATAAACGTACCCACTTATTTTCTGGTTTTACAATTTTGTCCCTGAAATGACTCATCATTCGGGCAAAAACGACGTGTCACACGGGCTTTTATGGAAATGAAAAAATTTAGTGGACCATACTCTGCTTCTGCTCCATCTTCTCACTCCAACGTTGTCTCTGACAACAAAACCTTCTCACTCCTCACTCTCACTCCTCACTCCATCTCCTCCATTATCCTTTCTTATTTCCTTAACCACAAAACCAAAAATCAAACAAAAAATATAGGATTGTTATACTGGAATTGAGGATTCAAATGATATGAATATTGATATATTTTGTGATTTTTTTGGAAAAATTTGGATTTAAAAAAGAGAAGCAAAAAAGAGAGAGAGAGTTGCAGAGAAGAGAGAGAGATTGTTGAGGAAGAAGCAAAGCACGACACGTGGCCTAAAGCCACTGGCATCTTGACACAAACTGACCGATCTGTCTCCTTCTCTTAAAACCCGTGATTTTTGTCGGAACGACAACTATTATCAGCCGGAGGGAGTAACTAGCAGCGGCCGACAAATTAGGGACAATAATAATTAAGAAATATCAAATATATGTCTATAAAAAAGGAGTCTTGTTTTTTGCCCGCATCCGTAAGCGTATCATTTCTCTCCCCGATTTGTATATAGTTGTATAATTTGGTAAAATTAACTATCGTATTTATATTTATAGGAAATTGATTAGTACTCCCTTTCGGGTTTATTAGATGACGTTTGACTTTATGGCACGCATATTAAAAAAATCGAATGACTCACTATTTGACCCCAAAAAATCTCGTACTTTTTTTTCCAACGTACGGGATTTTTGGTGGTCAAATAGTTAGTTATCCGACTTCCTTAATACGCGTGCCACAAAGTCAAACGTCATCTAATAATCCCCGGAGGAAGTGTTTTTTAATTATAATTTTTTTTTAAAGTACAGTACATTTTTTTTAAATTGATCAATAATTAATAAATTATTCCTCTGACAAATCTTGTAATCCTCGCAGAAAGAGATAATTGGATGCTGTTCAACTAAAAAAAATGAGTTGCTTGTTTGAGAATACTTAAAAATCTCTCTCAACGGTTAGTTTCTTGCTCAAAGTATACGACAACGCCTGCTCTTTTATACATTTTTTTTTATTTTTTCATGTACTTTTTCTATTTTATACTCATTTTGAGTAAAAGACCGTTTCATTTAAATATAACCCCTCGTTTTACGGTAAACGTTGTTACTTGCTATACAACACCACGATCTCTTCATTTTTTTTCACTCGTTATGATATCCACATTTTATGGACACTCACACAGTGTCCTATAATTTTAAATTTTTTCACGTTACAATATTGTGTTCGTGTTAACATCCATATTTACCAGGTTCCCTTGTTATTGATCTATTAAAAAACAACTTTCCTAACATAATTTGTTGCAATCTTTTGGTGTAATTTTAAGACCGAAATATAAAAAAATGATGGAAATGTAGATTTTTTTGTTTGTTGATTCATGACTAAATTCTTGATGGATTACACAAGATTCTACAAAGTACAGATTAACTCAGCTAAACACCAAATTACACAAACATTTCTCCCCTGCTTCCTTTACACAATACTGGGAAACAGAGCAACAGAGGATCCTTAATACGCCCTCTCATCCTAATTAACTACACTACTAATCATTAATTTCCACATTTTTTACACACTTCGTAGAAATTAAAAGCAACAATCGCAAAATCAATCTAATAACAACTACCAACACTGGTCAGTTTCCCACCTCCGGCAACCGTAAGCAGAAGCCGCCGCCATGGTTGCAGATGTGGCAGAGGAGTATCCATAAGGCCCACGACGCCTATTATAAACGTGATCCCTATCGTAGCTCGCCCGTTTGTCCGGATCCGACAGCGTCGAGTAGGCTGTGTGGACTTTAATAAACTCATTTGCTGACATTTCCTTTTGATTCATGGACACAACATCAGGATGACAAGTTCTAGCTAGTCTCCTGTACGCAGCTTTAATCTCATGCCCACTCGCACTTGCCGAAATTCCTAATACTTCGTACAAACTAGATGCCATTTCGAGGAATGGAAAGATCTTTCAAGAGGTCAGAAGTTGTTTGGAAGATTTAATGTTGAAGTTGGGGAAATTTGTGATTTGATGAGATGGAAGAGAAGAGGTTGTAAGAATACTAGACAGTGAATTGAGAAATTGAGAGATATGGGTTGGCTTTATAACTTTATAGAAAGGGGGGGCATAACTTATACTAATATATGAGGATTTTAAACTATGGTTAGTCATTTATTTTGAAATTCTTATCCATAAGAAATTGTCCTATGCTGACTCAGCTAAGTGTTGATTCGGTGTTCATTTGGATAAACTTCCCCTTCTTCCCATCTTGTTTTGCCCCACTTCATTTTCACTCAACCAATGAGATGAGTCAATGCAGGTCTTCCTCCTTATGGAAAAAAGCTAGTACTAGTACCATTTGTTAATGTCGGATCTTGTTCTATTAGATTTTATGTAATTTGATTAGAACCAGTCGTTATAATGAATAGTAAATAGATCTTTCATCTTTAATCTATATCTGGCATCCGAGTACGAGGAATGAAGAAAAATACGTTAAAAAAATCGACTACTATTGCAAGGCGCTGAGTCATCATGACTGTGTGCTCGAAGAAGATAAGAACAACACGTCACGTCTTTGTTCATCCCCGTTCATGTCCTGTCCCTTTCTTGAACGATTTCAATTGGATAAGCTTGGTTAATTATATACACAAATAATATCAATTGCTCTTACTGCCTCTTTACTAAGATATACACCAAAATCTCAATTGAGCGCATTACTCAACTTGTTTAATGCACACTTTCTTTTACTCATTTTCTATCCATTTCAAGTAAAAAAGAATTTTACCCAAAAAAAAAAAAGAAGAAAAGAAAGATTATTATTTTTTTATAGGTGAAAGCGATGAGTTTTACTGGTATTTTGTCACTAACCGATAATAATAAATCATATGCTCATTAACCATTAATATATTTGATATGAACAGGTGGATTGATTTAACTATATTTTAAAAAAAGTACAACAGATAAAAAAACTTTTGACAATATTCCAAATGTATGCTAGATTTTTTTTTCTATCAAAGTTCAAAAAACTATATTTCATTGGTAGCACAAAATAAATACCAAAATTAGTCTATTTTAAGCTCACACGCGCCTGTTGTGAACAGGCCCATCACAAGCAAATAGTAGACAAGCAATAAGCCCAACAATTAAATATAGCAGCCCAATTTCCATCCAACAACTAGAAGCCCAAAACTAAGTTTGGTTTGGGCCTATTTGAAATGTAGTACAAATTTATCCGGCTACAAGTCGTCCAAACCTCTCTTTATGATAGATCGCAAGACAATGACACGTCGTTCTTATCTCAGTGTCTCTTCAATGAGTGATTTGAATCAAGTATTGCAAAGCTCAGGAAAAAAAAGGGGTAAAAACATGCCGAGCAAGAAGAACAACAAGAGGAAGAGAGCAGAACGGCCGACGATCCATCCCAAAAACAAATACTCCGATAACCCACCCGACTTCGCTCTCTTAGCTTCTCTCTATCCTTCTTTCAAGCCTTTCGTCTTCTACTCTCGCAACAACAGCCGCCCCCATATCGACTGGACTGACATCAACGCCACTCGTGAGCT
Source organism: Viola odorata (assembly GCA_963691705.1). Lineage (NCBI taxonomy): Eukaryota > Viridiplantae > Streptophyta > Magnoliopsida > Malpighiales > Violaceae > Viola > Viola odorata. The sequence goes on along the minus strand of OY829543.1, from coordinate 54,489,006 downwards.
CACGCGCGTCCTCCTCCTCCACGACCACGGCCTCAACTGGTAATTTCACTCTATTCCCTTCCACAAAAACAGAAACTTTACACTGCTTCCCATAGTTTATGAATTGGGTTTTTTGATATAGGTGGATTCCTGATGGGCAGCTATGCCCAACGGTGCCCAATAGATCGAATTACATTCATTGGATTGATGACCTTCTTTCGTCAGACATTATTCCGAGGAGTAATGTCGTTGATGGACGACACCTGGTAAAAGGTTTTGATATAGGCACTGGAGCTAACTGCATTTATCCTCTCCTTGGTGCTTCACTTTTGGGGTGGAGTTTTGTTGCCTCAGGTAACTTTTTGTACTTAAAAAGGGATCTTTTTGGAGTATCCGTAATCTTTTTTGTTGCGCATTTATGTAAGTAAGCTTTGTTGCAGATGCGACTGATGTGGCGATAGAGTGGGCGGAGAGGAATGTTAAGAGCAACGAACATATTGCAGAACTCGTTGAGGTTAGAAGGGTTCCTAGTTGTCAAGGAAATGTGGCTGAGGAATCAAAGAATTTGCACTTGGCTGGTAATGATTATCTTGGACCACCTGTGCTGGTTGGTGTGGTGAGGGATGATGAGAGGTTTGATTTTTGCATGTGCAATCCACCATTTTTTGAGAGCATGGAGGAGGCAGGACTTAATCCAAAAACAGCTTGTGGTGGAACACCTGAAGAAATGGTTTGTCCTGGTGGTGAAAAGGCGTTTATCACACGTATTATTGAAGATAGTGTTGTATTAAAGGAAGCTTTTCGGTAATGTCTCTTGTCTATATGTATGCATTGTTCTCAATATGATTCTGTGCATTGTTTTCAGGCGTGTTTATCATGCATTGTTGTCTACATGCATGCAGGTGGTATACTTCTATGATTGGACGAAAAGCCAACCTTAAGTTTTTAACTTCAAAGCTTTGGGAAGTTGGAGTTACCATTGTCAAGACTACTGAATTTGTTCAAGGGGAGACTTTTAGATGGGGGCTTGCTTGGTCTTTTGTTCCTCCTGCTAGGAAGATAATTTCAACTAGCATAGCTGAAAAGAGCAACCTTTCTTTCACACTGGAGGTATGGATATCTTTCTGTCTTCGTACTTTTAATGCCAACAAACATATGTAACTGGATTGGATTAAGAGCTAGTGTTTGTTTGGCACTGTTTTTCACTTTCAGATCTCATTGTAGAGTTGTCTATCTTGTAGGGACTTCAACGCCAATTCGGTGCCATTCATGTGCTACAATCTATAGAGGCCTTTTTCTGCTCCAGTGGCTCGTCCTGTAAATTAAATATCTCCACATTTACTGTTGATGTAAGAGCTACTGCTTTTCATTTTTCAATTACCTGATTTGTACGTAATGTTGTCATTCCTTACACTATGATCGTGTTTTAATAGATCACTGCATCAAATGATTCATGCAATACAATCCAGAAGAATGAAGCAAAATACCACAATAGAAATAGTAGCTGGGATTCTGCACCTGAGGCATATGATGGTTCTGCTTGTTTGCCGCCCCCTTTAAATAATCTATGTTTTCGCCTTTCGGTATGCTCACATTCTCAGCTTGCGTTTCTACTTGATTTTGTTTCTGTTAGAAACCAGATATAATTGTACCATTTTTGCTGACAGGTTTTCCAGCAAATCCCAGGTACCCTTTTGGTGAAAGCATCATTACAGAAAAGAGACAACCCTGTTGCAGGTTTTTGCACTACCTTTGTCATGAAACTGTATTCTTGTTATACTTTTTGTGCATCATAATCAAAGTGAATGATTCCCATTGTTGCCTGCCAACTATGTTTCCTTTGCTATTTGTTTTATTTAATGTCCAGTCTCTACTTTCTAGTTTCAAAACACTGAATGCTCATGTTGTTGGAATCACCTTTACCCGAACATGTGAAAATGCTGGTACACTTAATTTGTCTGGGTTATTGCTGTGAACGAAAATGAAGTGTGACAATTAATGGTTCAACCAGATTACATGGCTGCTTATTAATAGGTGTCTCCTTATTAATGTGTTTGTCAATGCTTCATTGTTTTAGCTGTTCTTTCGGCAGGAATATTTTCATCAATAATTCAACAACTGGAGGAAACTTTGCGAGAGAGATTTTGTAGAGCGAAGGCCCCTCTCAGTTAAGATTTGTATAACTCAGCCGTATCCCAGTAGTCACAAACTGGACAAACACAGCTCACATATGATAGTGTACCGCCATGAATGGATTTAGATGCTTAATCATGGATATTTGTACATTTGGATATAGGATGCAATATATTGAACTCAAGTGTTATACGATACGTTTAGGTTGAAACCAGCACTTGATCATCTGATGGTGATAGCAAGATTTTCCCCTCTAACGTAGTTGAATGGCGGTTAAGTTTGTGATTGTTCCACACATTGTAAAGAACATTAGGGTTAGCCCATACATGTATATTTTCGTCCTAATCGCTTTGCCCTTTTCTTCATTCCTCTTTTTCTGTTGTGATTATTACTATTTCAGTTTCCTGCCACAGCTTTGTATATTTTTACAAAGTTCCTATCTGTGTTCATTCCTTTGTTACAGTTTTGGATTTTTTTTAGAAGAACTGATTATGTACTTTGGCTTTCTCGTTGAAAAAGTAGTAAAAGTAACATTTATGTTTGATTTTCTTATCAACATGTTAGCCATCTTGTTTCATTCATCGATTGAACGCGATTTTGCGCCTGCATTTCAACAGTCGGATGATCAAATTCAGCCTTATTGTTATAGAAACTTATCATTATGAAAACTGAAAGACGATGCTCGATCTGAATCTTAGTCTCAAGGGTGGAGAGGATACACGGAATCATCAAGAAAAGCTTAACAATTTATTTAACAATAACAATCATCCACCCACCAGCTCTTTATACAGCACACATCAATCATTACATCACATACAAATAAATCAAAGTACAAATGTAGCAAATTACGCACAGAAAATTGTTCAAAAACTAAGCCTTCCCTTCAACCCTGGCCTGAGTAATTCCAACACACGCATCGACAAAATCCTCATCGATAAAATCTGTCGAAAAGATCTGCAACTTATCAACGCAATCTTTTGTGCAGCACTGAGCAATGAACAATCTTGCATATCCATGAATCCTGTTTGTCACTGGTTTAACACACACAACTGGGTTATCTGCTTGTGGTGTCACTGTATTCTCCACCCTGTAAAAATATTTTCTTGAAGAAACTGGTGGTTGCTCACTCAAATGCTTCAAATTGCTCTCAAATTTCTTGGATGGCAAGTCTGTGTCAATCCAATTATCCTTCAAATACCCAGCACTCCATAAAGAGCTTCCTGCCTTTGGCTGTGGAGATTTTCTCGGCTTCCAAACACAAATTACACGCTTTGGCAGCAATTCTGCAATTGACTTCCCAAAAACGTGATCATCCTGATGAATCAGATACTCACCTAGCTCACCCTCTAAATACTTGTCAAACTCAGCAGGATCTTCATGCCCGAACTCGGTCCGGATCTCAAGAATTATGATCTCTGACTCGGTTTCAGATAAGAACTTCTTGACATCATTGATCACAACATCAACACTGTATGTTGTCAGGATTCCGTGGCAGATGCGGCGATCCTCCTGGACTCTGATGTCAAGAACTCTGGCGCCTCTGCAGAGCTGGTTGTAGATGGATAAAGATTGGCATTGAGCGAAAGGGCGAGTAATGAATGGAATTCCAATCTTGTTGGTAGCAGAATCATGAGTTCCAGGCCAAACAATCTGATTTATGTGTATCTTTTCAGGACCAAGAACAGACATCCAATTCTTCCTGTCTGATGAGATGCAATCACAACAAGGGAATGAAATACCTGAGCTTTCTTGCAGATCAACCAAAGCTTTCTTCTCTGTTTTGATCTCTTTTCGCTTCTCCATCAGTTTAGAAGCCTGGGCACCCATTTGTTCTTTCTTTTTTCTGCGGAAGAAGAACAAAAAGAAGAAATACCCAACTGATCAAAACTTCTTCTCTTCTTCTTCTTGTTCCTTTTCTTGTTCTTGTTGGTAGTGGTGGTGGGTATGTTTATGCTCTGTTGTAGAGAAAAAGACATGTTAAGGGTTTTAATATAGAGCATTGTAAACGTCAATTTGGTGGATGAAGTTACTATTGTTTGGTTTATTAGATTTGCAAGAGTTAATCTGTTTCCTTCGCTAGGTTTTTACTCTTGATGTTTTTCTAAAGTTTTGATCTTTTGGTTTTGGAAAAGGACTTGTTGCGTTGTCTTCGGTTTGGTGGGGTTTTTTTTTTTATTTGATTGCATTATTGCTTCATTGCTGGATAGGTGTGATCCATGTTAATTATAGCCTTGGTTGGTCCACTTGTATGGCTATCCAAACTTGTCGTCAAGTTTGTATCCAAACAAACTTGTCTTCAAGTTTAACCGTTAATTCAATCAACGGATTATCCGGTGCAGATATAATTAGTCACCGTTATATTAGAAATATCTGCCCCTAATCATGTTCCACATGGCACCAATTTTTTCTTCTTTCTTCAGAATTCCACATGGCACGAAATTGGTGGGTCTAAATAATTTATGCACAACGTGGGTCATGTGTTCTTCAGAAGAGCTTCTTCAACGATCTCAAAGAGTAAACGCTAATATAATTATATAATTCCATGTATAATTGAAGACTATTGCTTACAAAGGAGGAGGAGAAGTGGGTTGGATTTTTTTTCCTCCTTACCTTACATAAATTTCTTTTTAATTTTTAAACGGTCTAAACCTAATTTGTGACATTGATCTAAAACTTAAACTTTGAATTGCAAGTTAGAGGACTCCATATCGAGAACTAATTGTTTTTCATACTCAAAACAAGACATAAACTGTACCTCCAAGTGCTACAAACATGAAAAAAATCACATCATGAAGAGCAGCAGATGCAAGTGAAATCATTTTCTGAATTCTTGTCACAAAGTTGTTGAAAAGAATGAAACAAACAAACAATCTCCCCAGCACAACACTATGGAGAGATTCAGCAATGTATTCATCAAATGTGAAAAGTGGATATACAATGTTCCATACTGTAAGGATTGCTTACTGAAGAAAAGCAAAATGCCTCATGGCAGAAGTAAAAACAAAATGTAATTCAAGAGGCTATGGATAATACCTCATGGCAGAAGCAAAAGATAAAACCTTCTACCTTCCAGTATTTTGTGATGAAACAGCGTCTTCCACCACGCCGGCTGATTGATTCAGGACCAAAAATATCTGTGCTTCTATCAAAAGGATGTAACCTACATCCATATCACGAAAGCACTCACCTTGTTTAGAATCCTGCCCATCTTAAAAACTAAGCCCTTCATTGCATGTGTCGCTCCTTATTTTCAGTCACCATCTAACTAATAACTTGCTTCTTCATTCCAACTTCCAAGTCAATCATTCGTAAGGCGTTTCACTTTCTCAACAAAATCTGACCTCCCAAGTGCAGCGTATACACTCGACAGTAGTAAATAAGCTGAAGAAGATTGAGGGTCTGATTCCAAAAACTGTTCGGCAATTTTTCTTACCAAATCTACATTTCCAGGGATTCTACTACATACACCAACTAGGGCATCCATAATCTGATCATTGGGCTCACATGGCATTTTCTCAAGATGTTTTATTAACTTGTCAAAATGTCCCGCTTTACCCAGGAGATCAATCAAGCATACATAATGTTCCTGGTTGGGAACAATACTGTGATCACAAGTCATTGAGTGAAACAACCCCATACCATACTGCTCAAGACCTGAATGACTGCATGCATTGAGAATGACGAGCAACGTTACCCTATCTGGTTTCACCCCAGCTTTCACCACCTCATCACACATTTGAATAGCTTCTTCACCGTGACCATGATGTGCCAAAGCAGAAATCATAGTGTTCCACAAGACAATATCTTGCTTATTACCTATAGTATCAAATACTAGCCTACCGACTTCCAACTTCCCACATTTTGAATACATGTCAATCAGAGAGCTCACAACAATTGTATTAGGTCTGAAATTCATTCGTATCAAATAGGCATGTATTTGTTTACCATGCTTAAGCAAGGCCATGCTAGCGCAAGCACAAAGACAACTACTAAATGTAAATTGATCTGGTATAACACGAAAAGCTATCATCTCTCTGAACAGATCAAGTGCTTTATCTGCCACACCATGCCTAGCATACCCAGAAATCAAAGCTGTCCACGAAACAGGATTTTTCTGGGGCATCAGATCAAAAAATTCCTTAGCCGCCCCCATATTGCCTGATTGTGCATACCCGGAAACCATTGTGGTCCAAGCAAAAACATCCTTCCCACTCATCTCATCAAACAACCTCCTTGCATCAACCATCTCCCCACATTTTGCATACGCATCAACAACCGTGCTCGAGATCACCATATTAAACAAAAGCCCAGCAACCAAAACCTGCCCATGCGCTTGCCTGGTAATCCCCAAATCCTTAAACTTAACGCATGTACTTAATAATCCTGCAAAACTATACTCATTATATCCAATTCCCAACTTCCTAAACTCCTTATAAAACTTCAAAGCCTCATTGCAATGCCCTCTTTGTGCAAACCCAACCACCATCGTATTCCAAGACACAACATCTTTCGCAGGCATTTTATTAAACAAAGTCTCAGCTTCCTGTATCAGCCCTGATTTCACATACCCAGAAAGCATATTATTCCACGAGAACAAATTCCTAACAGACATTTTATCAAACACCCTATATGCACCCACATGATCACCACAAGCTACATACATATGAATCAAATTGTTAGCTAATAAAGTATTGGGCTTTTTCAGTCCGGTTAGCTTCAAGTGGAGATGAACCCATTTTCCTAATTTGAGTGACCTGTTGTTTGCGCATTGTTGGAGAAGGTGAGCTAGAATTCGACTGGGTAAGCGTATTCCTTTGCGTGACAAATGCTCGAGAGAGGAGACGGCGTGGATTAATTCAGTTTGAGAGGAAATGTTAAGGAAAGATTGAAGTATGCAAGGAATTTTTTTGGGGAAGAGATTTTTGGGATTTGATTGAAATTTGGAGGGAATGATGGGATTTGGAAGAGGTTTAGAAGAGGGCATTGCCGCATTGGAGAGAGAGGAAACTGGTGACTGGCTAGTCTGACCGGAGAACGGAAAGGCTACATATTTACGTAATTAATCATTTACAATAGTCCCTTAAAAAAAATCAAAAACCACATTGTAGCCCATGTTACAATCAGCCCAATACTGTTGCGGCCCATACAAATAAACCCAGGTTTTACCAGAAGAAGCCCAGCCCAGGAAATCCAAGTACTCAAATGACGTTAAGATTTTTTTATGGATTCCTTTTTCTTTTTTTTTTTACATTTCAATAAATAGGAATAATGCACGCACCGAACTTGAGTGACCAAATTTCTCCATTAATTCCCGTAACATTAAGGATTAAACCAAATCATTTAAATCCAGATTAGTTTGGGTAGCGTTTGGTTGAGGGAATTAAGAAGGAAAATAATTCAGAAATTTAAGATTCCGAGCTTTATTGCGTTTGGTTGCGACAAGGAATCGCTCTCCTCTGGAATCCAATTTTCCTTGACCACCTTGATTTTCCAAAAAATGGGGGAAAGTGATTCCTTGACCAGGGGTGGAGAGAATGATTCCCCTACAGGAAAAGTTAATTTTTTTTATTAAATGACATATTTGTCCAAAACTAATTATAAAAAATAACCTAATAAAGCGACTTTTTCATTTTCTATTTTTTAAAACTTCGCCAAATTATATTAATTACACAAAAAATATATTAATTACATAAAAATATAATTAATTATATAAAACATCAAAATTATAATAATCACATAAAAATTACATAGTAATGATGTAAATAATAATAGATAGAAAAAAATACGGTTAGGAATGGGAACAAATCATCCAAGAAATTTCGATCCTAAACTTGTCTATTGTTATAGTTATGTTTTTTTTGCATTGCTAGAACAATATGTATCATACTTTGTTATAATTTTCAAGGATTCTAATACGAAGGTTATGCCATTTGTCATTTTCTTTAACCTGCAAAAAAAATAGTTATAAAACTTGATATTTTGATTGTTTAAAGATAGACAATTAAATAGAGAGAAAGTTTAACGTGTTTAGAGGAAACTGTGTAGCACATTATATATAGAAAAAAATAATTATACACCTAATAAGATAACAAAAGACACCTAATAAGATAACAAAGACACAAATATAGAAAAGAATAAAATAGTTATTTTTTTTACTTTCCTTGAGGATTCCCAAGTACAAAACAAACACAATAATGTTACTTTCCCGGGAATCTTAAATCCCAACCAAATACAAAAAAATTAACATTTCCCTCAATCACTCTCCCGGGTATCATTCTCCCGAAAAAGTAATTCTAAGGGAGGAGAGTGATTCCAAAAAGGAAAGTAACATTCCATGAACCAAACGCTACCTTAGTTTGTTGGGGCGGTGTTGCTTCTAAACAAACAAGCTTGCACTTGGCTCACCACCCCACTTAGACTCATGATTCTATCACAAATCACAAAAAAATAAAAAAATGACTAATTTTAACAAATACTGTATAACAACACTAATAATAATAATTGCGTATTCATTAATTGCTAATTTCGTGAGAATTGCATCTCAAAATCTCCTGGATACTCGCTATATTTAAAAAAAAAAGAATTCTTACCATATTTTTTTATAAAAAAAAACTATACATTAGACCACCATATACCTCGTCGCTGTAGTTTCTTATGCTTTAAATCTGCATGAGACTTCCGTCATGTTTGAGATTCTGGCAGCAAACGAATGCATCTTGTCTTCAACTTCTGCGTAAATAATTAATTGAAATAAAAAATAGAAAATAAATAAAAAAATTGCTTGAAATATGTTTCCCCTGTTCTAACTATATAATAATGCCAACAATCATATTAACAATCAAATTAAATGTCTAAGATTTATAGATTTACAGATTTACTCCAAAAGAAGGTAAGTATAATTACCATAAATAAAGTTGGTTATTAAAGGAATTTCTTATAATTAGGAAAGTTTTCTGACTATAATTAGCTACTGTTTAGGGATCTGTCATTAATGGCAAAAATCTGATATTCGATTTCCTAAGTGGTATTTTTCAATCTAGGGTTTCATGACTTGATCCACACTTATATATACAACACTTCATTATGTTATGTTGCAGGTTAAAAAATAGCCGCAAAATTATATATATATATGGAGAAAGAAGCAATTCTTGTTTCAATCGGGGAAACAATTTCTGTGATTGAAGAAGAGTGTTCTACTCATTCAACCACCAGCAGCAGCAGCAATCCCGACCCCTGCTCCTCCGTCTTCGCGCTAAAGCGCAAGAGGAATTCAAGATTCAAAGGCGTTGTCCCTCACCCCAACGGGAATTGGGGCAGCCAAATCTTCTCCGACCACTGTCGCCTTTGACTTGGAACTTTCAGAACAGAGGAGGAAGCAGCCGTGGGGTACGACAGGGCAGCACTCAAGCTCCGAACAAGCGAGCACCTCCGCGGGCGCGTGAATTTACCTCTGAACGAAATACTGACGGCCCAAGAACTGAATTTTCAAAATTGCTACACCGCGGAGGCCGTCATCAATATGATTAGGGACGGGAGTTACCAGGTGAAGTTCGACGATTTTCAAAATCGCTGTTCTTTGGTGAAAGCAGTGAGAAGGGAAGAGTTAGATCTCGGGGTTAAGGATGAGGTGGTGAGGTTTGGGAGCAACAACGACAATTGCATTCGTTGCAAGAGGTTGTTCCAGAAGGATCTGACGCCGAGTGACGTCGGAAACCTGAACAGGGTTGTGATACCAAAGAAGTGTGCTGTGAAGTTTTTTCCTCGGATTTCGGAGGAGGGAGGTGTCGGTGAGGATGACGTGCAGCTGCCGTTTTACGACAGGAACATGAAGTTGTGGAAGTTTAGGTATTGTTACTGGAGGAGTAGCCAGAGTTTTGTGTTTACTAGAGGTTGGAATAAGTTTGTTAAGGAGAAGGGGTTAGAGGCTAATGATACAATTGTTTTCAGTTTATGTGAGGACATAGAAAATAATCCTCCTTTTTTCTTGATTGATGTAATTAATAATGGGATTAACAATAATAATAATGGATTAGGTGATCAGGTGCAAGAGGTGGAAGGTGAGATGGGATTGGAGTTGAATCTTGGGTTTGGACAGAAAGTGGAAGATCTTCAATCAAAGGTTGGAGCTGAGAAAAAAGGTTTTAAGCTGTTTGGTGTGCAAATCTTGGTCTGAAATTAGCTTCTTTTCCGGTCTTGTTTTTATTTTTATCTAATTTGGATTGTGTTAATTAGTTTCTTAAGTTTTAAGGTCGTTGTGGAGAAACCATTGAGATGGATTTATAAAATGTTTTTTATAATGTTCGAATATAATTACTAGTTATACGGAATTCAAAATTATGTCGATATATTTCTCAGTAACGAAACAATTTGTAAACTATACGACACACTTCACATCCACCATATCACAATATACTTATCTATTTATTTTCAAAATGATTTAAAAATGCAACCAACGCTTATCCATTATACGTACGTCTCATCTTTTTCCATCTACACGATTGATTCTCTGGTGACAAGTTCCAAACCAAAGACAACAACATAGAAGACGATAACATCTCTTTCTTTAAAAGTATTTTAAAATAATTAAATAAATAAATAAATTTGCAAGCTTTTTCAATAAAATATAGTTTCCTTCCATATTTTCTATACTTAAAAAGTATTTCCCTTGTTTTCATGAACCCGATTGAGAGTTGCTTTGAAGACAAGCAAAGTGGGAGCTTGATTTTTGGGAGTTGGAATTTCAAGGGATTTAATCAGTAGAAAGAAACAATTTTTAATACTTATATGGTCCAGATTTTAAACATTTCAAATTTTTTTTTTTTTTATAAACGGAAATTATATTCGAACTTAAATTCAAATCTCTCTATTAATATTTTTATATTAACTAATAATCAATTAACTAGACAATATTTGCTAATCATTTCCTTATAAGGAAAAAAGAGAGAGAGATGGTTTACTGATAATTATGTTTTTAATGATTTTTTCTTTTATAATTTTGACTAGTAAAGCAACATATCGTCTACCGTGGTCGTTGTGGCAGCGTATTCATCGATCAAAAGCTCTCAATCAGACGCTCCACAAAGCCTCACCTAATCTTCGCACGTGAGACATAAACGCCACATGCGATGTCTATCGCACGCTTTTCATGTCCACGCCACCTTGATCTTTGGCGTCTTTGACGATGCAATTGATGAAAACCGAACCACATGATTCACACCGTTGGATCAAGCACCCGCACACACTCATTCTCAGCCGTCTGATGAGAGCTCTTATCTCCTCCTCAGTTTAGCTCCTTCTAAACCAGCACACAACCCAGTTAGTAGATATACGAAAAACACCCACAAAGTTAAAACCTTGGAAGACAGACGAGATCCTCACTTTTTCTTTTTATCTCTCCCTCTCATTTTTATTGCGCATAATACCCCCTTTTCCCCCCGAGCACTTCCTTTCCCTCCTTCTAGTTTTATTGACAAACCCAGGTGAGCTTTTCCTCTTTTAAGCGAAGTTATTTTTAGTATTACTATTATTATATATTTTCTATTGCTTTCGTTTCTGTGCAAAGTTCTGATAAAGCCTGGAAACGTAGCTTTTGGGATCGTTTTTATTTGTTTTTTCTGTTTTTGGATCCATTGCATTTATTTTTTTGAACTAGAACTGGACTTTTGTGTTGTTATTTTTGAGTAACTATACGGGGTTTTGTTGGTTATCTGATTAGCTGCTACGGGTACTTCGGGATTATTGGTTTAGTTAATTGAATTGATTTTGATTTTTTAGTTATTTTCGGTTTTGGTGAATCTAGGGTTTTGAGCAGAAGTGTTGGAAATGGAGAATGGAGCGGAGAAGGTTGACGGGATGCCGTTGGAGGAGGAAACCAACGTGGGCAATGGGATTTTGGGGGTTGAGGTAGAGGAGAAGGGTGTGGCTGCGTCTGACAAGTTGAAAGAGGAGGTGGAGGAAGAGGTTTTTGAAGAGGCAATTGAGGGTCATGAGCAATTGGTGCAGCATGGCACGGATGAAGGGGCAGAGTTTTCATCAGGGGCTGGTGTTGAGGCTGTGGCTTGTAGTGATCCCGTGGTTGTTAATGAAAGTCTAGATACCGGGATGGAAGCGGAGGCTTTTGAGGAGGCAAGTTCCGTTCCTGCTCAGGTCCAGAATGTCCAGAATACTGAGGAGGTGGCTGTGGTGCATGGTGCGGTGGAGGTACAAGATATCAGTGGCGGTGAGAGCATTGATAAGATTGACGAGGGAGGAACTGTGGAGGATGTAGGAGGAAATGAGTTGAATGGAGGGAAGGAGAGTTTGATAGGTGATCATGAAAGCACTAAGGTTTTGGTGCGTGAGGATGCAGATTCAAGTAAGGAGGTTGAATTGATTGATGAGCTTCTTCCTAAGGATGATGGGAAGCCTGAGTTAAAGGTTGTTGAGTTAGGTTCTGAAGAGACTGGGGTATCAATTGAGGCATCAGCTGAGGTTAAAGAGGATAAGGATAAAGGTGTGGAGGATTTGGAGGAAAAAGATGCAGCAGTCCTTGATAATGTAAATGGGGAACAGATTGTTGATACAAGTGTTCCTGATAATGAGACTGGGGCCCATGAAAGCAATGGGGTCTTGAATAACAGTTCAGTTGCTGTGGATTCAGAGCATTCTGAAGATACTCATAAACTGAAAGCCACTCCTCCTGTCCTGCATACCGCTGTGGAGGATGGAAAAGCTACATCACCAGATACTGTAAGCGCTTCTGATTTAGATAAGTTTGAAAATGAGATAAGTAAAGATGTTCACATTCAGGCAGTTAATTCGAGAGCAGAGGATAGCAAGGCTTCTGAACTGCTGCATGCTGCTGAGGTAGCTAACGGAGTTAGCACTGAGATTACTGTGAGTAAGGAGCCTGAAAAGCAAACAGAAAATGTGGAAGAAAAGAAGACAGAAAATGGTCAGGAAGAAAAGAAGATAGAAAATAGTCAGGAAGAAAAGAAAAGCTCACGGGAACACAGAGAAAAGGAAACTCAACCTGTGCCAAAGCTTGCTTCTTCAATTGGAAAAGGTACAACTCCTGCTCCACAGGCTTCTCGTCCAGCTGGCCTTGGTCGCGCTGCCCCACTATTGGAACCTGCACCAAGGGCAGTGCAGCATCCCCGTGTTAATGGATCTCTGTCTCAGATGCAATCCCAGCAGATTGATGACTCTTCTAGTGCAGATGCAGAGGAGTTTGATGAGACACGGGAGAAACTCCAGATGATCAGGGTCAAATTTTTGCGCCTTGCCCATAGGCTTGGGCAGACTCCCCATAATGTTGTTGTAGCACAGGTTTTGTACAGGCTAGGATTGGCTGAGCAATTGCGAGGGAGAAATGGGGGCCGTGTTGGTGCCTTCAGTTTTGATCGTGCAAGTGCCATGGCAGAGCAGCTTGAGAATGCAGGACAGGAACCCCTTGATTTCTCTTGTACGATTATGGTTCTTGGAAAGACGGGGGTTGGTAAAAGTGCAACTATTAATTCTATATTCGATGAAGTAAAGTTTAACACCGATGCCTTTCAATTGGGCACAAAAAAAGTTCAAGATGTCGTGGGCACCGTTCAGGGGATTAAAGTGCGGGTCATTGATACACCAGGGCTTTTGCCTTCATGGTCTGACCAACACCAGAATGAGAAGATCTTGCACTCAGTCAAACGCTTTATCAGGAAAAATCCTCCTGACATTGTGTTGTATCTTGATAGATTGGACATGCAAAGCAGAGATTTTGGTGATATGCCCCTCCTGCGCACCATCACAGAGATTTTTGGGCCATCTATATGGTTTAATGCGATTGTGGTCTTGACTCATGCTGCTTCTGCTCCACCTGATGGTCCTAATGGTACTGCGTCAAGTTATGATATGTTTGTGACTCAACGTTCTCATGTTGTTCAACAAGCAATTCGTCAGGCAGCTGGGGATATGCGACTAATGAATCCGGTTTCATTAGTGGAAAACCATTCTGCATGCAGGACAAATAGAGCTGGTCAGAGAGTGTTGCCAAATGGTCAGGTTTGGAAGCCTCATCTGTTACTCCTCTCTTTTGCATCAAAGATTCTTGCTGAAGCAAATATGCTGTTAAAGCTGCAAGATAGTCCCCCTGGAAAGCCTTTTGCCCCTCGATCAAGAGCTCCTCCATTACCATTCCTTCTCTCATCCCTTCTCCAGTCAAGGCCACAGGTCAAGCTGCCTGAGGAACAGTTTGGCGATGAGGATGGCCTCGATGATGACTTGGATGACTCATCTGATTCTGAGGAGGAGTCAGAATATGATAACTTACCACCATTTAAAAGCTTGACAAGAGCCCAAGTTTCAAAGCTTACAAAAACCCAGAAGAAAGCTTATTTTGAGGAGTTAGAATATAGGGAGAAGCTTTTCATGAAGAAACAGTTGAGGGATGAGAAAAGGCGACGTAGGTTCTTGAAGAAGATGGCTGCTGCGGCTAAAGATCTGCCTCCTGAACATAATGAGAACGGAGAGGAAGAAGTTGGTGGTGCTGCTTCCGTGCCAGTTCCTATGCCAGATTTAGCGTTGCCTGCTTCATTTGATTCTGATAATCCTACCCACCGGTATCGCTCTCTTGAAGCCTCTAACCAGTGGCTTGTAAGGCCTGTTCTAGATTCCCATGGTTGGGATCATGATGTTGGTTATGAAGGGATAAATGTGGAGAGATTGTTTGTGGTTAAGGACAGAATTCCCATTTCCTTTTCTGGCCAGGTAACCAAAGATAAAAAGGATGCTAATGTTCAAATGGAATTAGCTAGTTCTTTAAAGCATGGGGAAGGGAAAGCAACTTCACTAGGTTTTGATATGCAGACTGTGGGTAAGGACTTGGCTTATACTTTACGCAGTGAGACAAGGTTCTGTAATTTCAGGAGAAATAAAGCAACAGCTGGTCTCTCAGTCACACTCTTGGGTGATGCCTTATCAGCTGGGTTGAAAGTTGAAGACAAACTGATTGTAAATAAGCGGTTCCAAATGGTAATGTCTGGTGGTGCAATGACTGGTCGTGGTGATGTGGCTTATGGTGGCAGTTTGGAGGCTCAATTGCGAGACAAGGACTATCCTCTAGGCCGTTCCCTCTCTACTCTTGGGCTCTCTGTGATGGATTGGCATGGAGATCTTGCTGTTGGTTGCAATATACAATCCCAGGTTCCTATAGGACGGACTACAAACTTGATTGCTCGTGCCAACTTGAATAACAGGGGTGCAGGGCAGGTCAGTTTTCGCGTGAACAGCTCAGAGCAGCTTCAAATAGCATTAATTGGCCTCATCCCGCTGTTGCGGAAACTATGGGATTATCCTCAACAAATGCCGTATGGACAATGAAGCAAAGTAGGTTATACATGCTGCAGAGCCAATCATTGACAGGAAGAGTGTCAGAGTAAGGCTGTTGCGTTTCTTTTCTCCCAAATCCAACTTGGTCCTGCAGGAAACTTCTCTTTTTGGAGTTAAATTTAAACATCATGTCTAGTTTTGATTATAGCAATTATAGTTTGCTAGTAGTTTCTTTGTTAGATATTTTGATATTGGTTTTTGTTCCAGTGGAGCTGCTTCTTGTTCTACTGTTTCCTGTGTCTAGTTTTCTCGTAAATGGGCGCGGGAGCTGATTTGTATTGTACAATTCCGTTCGCTTGCCAGTGGCCATATGAAATCATCACCTTCATGGTGCTAGTTTTTGCGAGCTTAGGATCTCCTGTTTAATTAGGTGTTGTTTTTATTTTGACACTGTTGCCTAGATAAAGATTGGTTAGCAATTGAAACTCTGGAATTTACTCATTCTCAATTCTTCTTTTTTCAGAGCATATGCTTATCATCTGTTGTATTTGAATGGGAAATATAAGTAGTTTTTTCTTGCCTTATTATTATTATTTTTTTAATGTCATTTATCTTATATAATCTGTTGCATCGGAATGGATAGGTTCCATGCTTTTTGAGAGCAAGTGAATGTAGAGTTTCTATCATTCATTCCCGTACATATAAATATATAATAATTTCTCCTAAAGTGGTTTTTACCTCGCAATTGATCTCAACTCTCAAGTGTTGAAATTAATCAACCCTAATCCGTAGTTGTTGTTTTGTGGAGACCAATTAAATACAAAAGAAGTCAATTTTTGGTATTTATTTATAATTTATCGTTTTTTGTTAGTATTAGGTCACGTTAGAAGTTGCATAATTCATTTAATAAGCTAATGTGTCCCATTAATTAAAAAGTAGAGGCGTTACAATATGTTATCTAGTAAATTGTTATATTAATAACAAGTGTTCCACAGGACCTTTTTATTATTTATTTTTACATTTTTTTTGTTTGTTTGCCTAATTTCTTCTTTAATGGATTGTGTAACCCTAATCCTATTTCTAATCCTACTACACACACATATATATAAGGGCCGACTTTCTGTTATTTCAAGCACGCCTTAATTACTTTCCTGTATTAATCATCCATCGATCTCTCTCTCTCTCTCTCGGTCGTAATTAGTATAGCTAATTTCTTTGATCGGTCATCACTACTCCGGTTAATCATATTAGCAAGTCTGTAATTCTTTGTTCGATATGGTCAGGCTGGTGTCGATGGAAGATTGGTTTAGGGTAGAGCTCATCGGCAGCGGGTCTTATGGGTTCGTCTACTTAGCTTCAACAACCAACACCGATGATCCTCCGTTCGCCGTCAAGTCTGCTTTTCTTGGTCGTCCGTCTTCCGCTCTCCAAAAAGAAAAAAGAATACTGGACCAGTTTCTTGATTGCCAAGAAATCGTCACATGTTACGGGACTTGCACTAGTCACGAGTTCGACACCATACTCTTCAACCTCCAGTTGGAATATGCTCCCGGTGGCTCTGTTCTAAACTTGATACGTGATCACGGCGGCATGATACCGGAATCTCTCGTGAAGAACTGTACTCGGATGATCTTGAAAGGGTTATCGCGAATCCACGAGCGAGGGATCGTGCACTGTGATTTGAAGCCGGCCAATATCCTCGTTTTTCCTAACGATGGTGGTGATCAAGGGGTTCGGGTTAAATTAGCTGATTTTGGGTTAGCGAAAGAGCCTGGGGAGGGATTATCCGTGGATGACACGTCTTGCATGTTTCGAGGCACCCCCAATTACATGTCGCCGGAATCTGTGGAGATGAATATAGGACCGCCTCTAGATATTTGGTCTCTTGGCTGTGTTGTTGTGGAGATGTTAACAGGCGCTGTGCCATGGGGAGGTTTAATGACGAGCAATTTGGTGGACAAGCTTCTTTTCGAGAAGGAAGCGCCGAGGATTCCAGATCAGGTATCGAAGCAAGGAAAAGATTTCTTGATCAGATGTTTCGAGGTGGAACCAAGTAAGAGATGGACCGCTGATATGCTATTGAGTCATCCTTTCGTCAGCAGTACTACTGAAGAGAAATATACTTCAAGATTGGAGGATACTGAACAAGTCCCGGAATTGCCAATTACAAGATGTCAACTTGATAATGGTTTTGGAGAATGGATCTTGAAGGATTTGGGTATCTTTTGATTGACAGGTGAAGAAGCTATGCGTATAGTCTTTTGTAGCTCCTTTCCCCCCCGATTGGCTAGTCTTTTGTAGCTCCGTTGAAAATAGTGGATTGACTTGCCAAGATTGGCCGTGGATGTTTCCCCAAATTGGGGTTTTACCACGTAAAAAAAATAGTGTCCCCCTCGTCCAATTTTTTTATTTTAAAATTTTTTTATTTATAAATTTAACCAATTCATGTGGGCAATTGCATATCCGCACGCCATTCGGAAAACCCCATGTCCAAGTAGTAATTAAAAGGGTAAAAATAGGGTATTGCAAAGCATTTGAATTTCCCCATTTTGCCAGAAGAGAAACTGATAGCATGACTAACTGCCTTTCCAAGTAGTTAACATCAGTCTTTTCCAAAGTCCGCGTTGTAGCTAGCACTTGACTCCAGTTTCTTGGCCTCCTGGAAAAGCAAAAATTCATTATGTTTCGTACAATCAAAATCTTAACAAGAATTGAAAAAGATCCTCCAAACATCCAGACAAACAATGAAGTTTGAATTTCCTTTTGAAAATCTAGTTGACAGTTTGTAATGCGATAGTGAAGCATATCTTACTGAACTTTTCAATTTAAGTAGTGAAAAGATAGAAACTTGAAAAAAGTTCTCAAGGACGGAGGAGATAACGATATACCCATGAGACGCTTAACCAAGTGGACACTACAGTACTGCTTCTCACAGACAATACCTTCATGAAATCTTCGTGGATGACATAATTACGTTCTGCACGGATTGCAAACATCCCAGCTTCAGTGCAAATATTTCTAAGACCAGCCCCATTGAAACCCTGAAACAAACACACCTGGATTAATCTTCTAAAAACAAGCAAACAGAATGTTAGGCTTAGGCATATAACAGATAGAAAGGAAAACTGCAGTTCACCTCAGCAAGCTTGACAACAGCTTCATAGTCAATTTCACCATGCTTGGCGATTCCAGCAGCATGTATTTGAGAATTTCCATTCTGGATTGCTCATTTGGCAAAGGAAACTTAATCTTCCTGTCTAGACGTCCAGGACGAAGGAGTCCAGGGGGTCAAGCACATCAGGTCTATTCGTGGCCATAATCATCTTGACCTGGAAAATATGGTTCAAATTCAATAACCTCGAAGTGATAAGAATGCATTTGTAGGAAAGAAATGACATCATGCAGGCCTGCTTAACCAACACAAAAGACTACCTTGCCGAGTTGGTCAAATCCATCCAACTGATTAAGCAACTCCGTAAGCGTTCTTTGTATTTCACGATCAGCACTAGTCCCCTCGCTGAACCGGCGTCCACCAATAGCATCAATTTCATCCATAAATATAATACACGGCTGAACAATCAGAAATCATTAGTTAGTAATATAATACTGAGAGAGGTGTCGCCGCCAAGGGAAAATGGTTTTACTTGGTATGTGCTCTTACTTGATGATCACGTGCATACCCAAATGTCTCACGAATCAATCTAGCACTTTCACCAATATACTTATCAATTATAGCACTGGACACAACCTACAACCAGAAGTAATCAATAAAAATGTTAGACCGAAATTAGATGCATGTTATACAAATTTCATACAGTAATCTCCAACCTTCAAAAAGTTGGCATCTATGTTGCTTGCAATAGCCCTTGCTAGTAATGTCTTCCCTGTTCCGGGGGGGTCCATAGAGAAGAACACCCTGAAACAATTGAAATTCAGAATAACAATGAATATTATCCACTTCTGTAGGCTCAAGGCTAGATGAATCAGATGGTGCAGAATATAGCAAGCATTACCTTGGGAGGCTTAATCCATACCCTCAAGAAGAGCTCAGGATTCATAAGAGGCAGTTCTATAGATTCTCTGAGCTCCCGAATCTGATCTGACAACCCTCCCACTGCAGAGTAGCTGACATTCCCTGGGACTTCATGAAGCATGTTATAAACAACTGGATCAACCTGTAAAGCAAAATTGTATTACAAGTCACAACACAGAACAAAAGAAGCACAAAAACAACAGCAAACAAGTAACAAGAGAGTGTCAATACTCACTTCGCGAGGAAGAGCTCACATTATAGTAAGAGTAGTCATATCAAGAACCACGCGAGTGCCAGCAGTGAGTTTCTCTTTGTCCACCTTACTCCGGCAGCCAACCACATACCTCGGCCCACTGCTTGCTTTAACTATCACTATACAAACAATTCAATAATCTCTATTAGCTACCACAACAATCCATCAAGCTAAGGAAACCACAAAACAGCAAGCAGAGACGGAATTAATTACAGCGTTCATTGTCAAGAGGCCGTAGAACTTCGCCAATGATTTGGCCAACACTCTGAAGAGATTTCAAATCGTCTTCCGTTTTATCAAATTCCTTCTTCGCCGTGCGCAAACTCTCTCACTGTAGAAACCCAATCCCAACACATCCCAGCCACTTAGTTACCCACTTACATACTAACCTAACCAATCATCATGAACAAAAGCACCATAAACAAATTCGAAATTGAAAACCTAAGCCTGTGTTTTCAATTTCTTAATTATAGTAAGAAGAATAGATCGGGGTTTGCGTTACCTGTTCGAACTCGAGTTTCTAGCTCTTTATGTTGCAGCAGCTTCTTCCGATATGGTGGTCGCTGTACGGAGGAGCGCCGCTTCCTCCGCTTCAGTTGCTTGATAGATTATATTCAGAGCTCTCTCTCTTCTCTCTGTTAGTCTGTTTGGGCAGGAAAAGGAATTGTTAATTTGATGTTATGCAATGCAAATATGTCGACAGATAAGCCGGCCGGTTGGGTTGTCGGAAAAGATGGACTCTGTGCTGCTCTCTTCTCAATTAATCATTTGGGATACGATGTTGAATGAATCCTGGTTTGAGTAGGATGTTAGAACCAAAATATGTTCGTTATTGTTGTTAACCTTATGAACAATAATATAGGAACAAATCAATTTGATTAATACATGAATCAAATAACGGAATGTGGAAGCGTACCTGATGATGATGTCATGATCTTAAAAAATTCGGGAACAAAGGTCTTCTGGTGGATTGTTGCCTTAGGGCTGAATGGGGAGCCGTCGTTCTCTGTTTTCAACGTTGAGAAAACCTTTTTTTTTCCTTAAGCGTTAAAACAGAAGAACCTTACCTTATATATGACAACTTCCACCGGGGACCAAATCCCAATTATATTTAACTTATGTTAATTACAAATTGACCCATCAACAATTGTAATTAACTCGGGATTCTGCACAAATACTGAATGTGCCCCCCACACTGTATTAATTAGACGATTTGACCCCTTAACTTTAATAGATCATCAATTTGGTCCAATTAACCTAATGTTAACAATATATTATATGACGGTATACACATAACATATGCGTCCATATCTCCCAACGTGTACGAACGGTACTAACGCATTAGTCCCGTTGTCCAAATTCCAACAATCTCCCACTTGGATAACTACACAATATGCGTTCCTTATAGTACCACCTTTTGTCATACAATCATATGTTAACCCCCGAATGCTAGCATATATCCGTCTAATTCAATCCGGTCCATTAGCTTCATTAATACAAGAACCAAAAGAGTAGTCATCGCAGTCCAAACAATTAAACTCATAATGATTACGAGTACTAACTAACGACAAAGATCCAGTGTGCATGTGCAGCATGAAAATTACAAGTGATCTATACTTGTCAAATTTCCAACTGATCCTCTTTACTTTATGAGATCAAAATCCAGAGCATATATTGAATAAAATCAATATCCATAGACTGTGAAATAACATAATACACAGTTAAAGCATATACAAGTTACAATAGTACAAACCGAACTCCCACTAATCTCAGGCATCTAACTTAATGACACCCATACTCGATACATGGCCATGAAATGCTACAGGTGTCAATGCCTTAGTGAGTGGATCCGCAATCATATCGTTTATACCCAGTAACTTTATGCTAACTTGATTGCTCTGAACCCTTTCTTTAACGGCAAGGAACTTTATATCAATGTGCTTAGACCTTGACGTACTCCGATTACTGTTGGAGTACAGCACAACAACCCGGTTGTCACAAAAGATCCTCAATGGTCTCTCAATACCAGTGACAACTCGCAGTTCCTTAACCATGTTCCGCAGCCATATAACATGACTGGATGCCCCGTAGCAAGCTACGAACTCAGCCTCCATAGTGGAAGATGCAACAAGTGACTGTTTCGTACTCTTCCATGAAATGGTTCCTTCAGCCAGAAGAAAGACATAACATGAAGTCGATCTCCGGCTATCCTGGCATCCAACGAAATCAAAATCAGTATACCCAATGATCTCAAGCTGATCTGATCTCCTGTATGTGAGCATATAGTCTTTCATTTTCTGCAGGTATCGAAAGACCCTTTTGGCTGCAACCCAATGATCCCTTCCGGGATTGCTCTGGTATCTGCCCAACATACCAACAATAAATGCAAGATCCGGACGGGTGAAAACCTGTGCATACATGATGCTTCACACAACCGAAGCATATGGTACACCCTCCATGAACTTGCGGTCCAAGTTCGTCTTAGGACACTAATCAAGGCTAAATTTCTCACCTTTGGAGATAGGGGTATCATGTGGCTTACAATTTTGCATGCTAAACCTCTTTAGTACTTTATTGATGTAACCCTTTTGTGATAATTCAAGGGTACCCCGTGAACGATCACGGTGTATATGAATCCCCAACACAAAAGATGCTTCCCCAAGGTCTTTCATCTCAAAGTTATCTGAGAGAAAAGCCTTAGTATCCTGAAGAAGCTTTACATCGTTAGTAGCAAACAAAATGTCATCCACATATAACAGTAGAAATAAAAATCTACTCCCACTGAACTTATGGTACAGACAGTCCTCCACAACATTTACTTCGAAACCGTATGAAGTAATACTGCTATGGAACTTCAAGTACCATTGACAAGAAGCTTGCTTGAGCCTATAGATAGACTTCTTTAATCTACAAACCAATTCACTATCCTCGTTGGAGGATAGTCCTTCTGGTCGCCTCATGTAGATTTCTTGCTCAAGATCCCCATTGAGGAAAGTAGTCTTTACATCCATTTGGTGTAGCTCAAGATCGAAATGTGTCGTCAGGGCCATAATAGTCCTAAAAGAGTCCTTCGATGAAACTGGAGAGAAGGTCTTTTTATAGTCTATTCCTTCCTTTTGGGTGAACCCTTTCGCGACAAGACGTGCCTTGTACCTCTCAATATTGCCCTGAGAATCCTTTTTGATTTTGAAAACTCATTCGCAACCTATCGGTTTCTTTTTCTCAGGCAATGGTACAAGTTCCCAAACGTCGTTGTCCTTCATGGATTTGAATTCATCCCCTATGACCCTTATCCACTCTCGAGTGTCAGAACAACTATTAGCCTCTTTAAAGGTGAGCGGGTCATCCTCCAAAGAGTCAATAGTATCCTCATGTTCTTGCTGAAATACGATATAATCATCCGAAATCGTATTTCTTCTCACTCTAGTGGATCTCCTTAACGACATATCTGCCATTACTTGGTCCTCAACTATTTAAGGTTGTTGAATTTGATCCGGTTGTGGACCCTCATGGACATCCTGATGATCCTCAAGTATAACATGTGGATCCAGTCCTGGTCCTGCAGGAAGATTAATGATGTCGTTTCTTGCTCTCTGAGGGATAAGAATAGGAATATGAACAATAAGTTCATTATGTCCCTCAGAAACTGCATGAGGATGAGGTATGTTTGAATCCTCCTCAAAAATGACATCTGACCTTCTATCTTCCCCCCCAAAATCAACATCCTCAAGGAATCTAGCATTTCCCGTCTCGAAAAAAGTTCAGATAGTAGGGTTGTATAACTTATACCCTCGTGACCTCTCAGGATATCCAACAAAATAACAACTAACGGTCCTTAAGTCCAGTTTCTTTTCACCGGGCCTATAAGGCCTTGCCTCTGCTGGACATCCCCAAACCTTTAAGTGTTTTAAGATAGGCTTTCGGCCAGTCCATAACTCATATGGGGTTTTGTTAGTCATTTTAGTTGGTATCCTATTGAGAATGTAGACTGCAGTTCTTAAGGCATCTCCCCAGAGTGATGTAGGTAAGGTAGTATTGGCAACCATACTCCTTACCATATCTTTAAGGGCACGGTTCCTCCTTTAAGATACACCATTCATGGTCGGAGACCCCGACATGGTGTACTGTGGAACTATCCCACACTCATCGAGAAATTGGGCAAATGGCCCAAGACGCTGTTCACCTGATCCATCATATCGACCGTAGTACTCACCACCACGATCTGATCTAACAGCCTTAATAGCCTTTCCGAGTTGATTTTTAACTCCAGCCTTAAAAGACTTGAAAGCGTCCAATGCCTCGGACTTTTCCTTTAAAAGGTATAGGTATCCGTATAGAGAGAAATCATCTATAAAACTAATAAAGTATCATTGACCATTCCAGGATGCCGTAGGGAATAGACCACAAATGTCTGTATGTACCAGTTTTAGAGTTTTCGAACTTCTCTCGGCCTCAAATCGTCATTTGTTAGTTGTTTTGCCCTTTATGCACTCGATGCAAACCTGCTGGTCTGTACCCAAGAATTTCATCTGACACAAGTCGGTCTATTCTCCTTGCGGAGATATGACCTAACCGTCTGTGCCATAACCTGAATGAATCCTCAGTTGGCAATTTATGCTTAATCCTTCTGGACTCGCTAGCATAACATTCATTATTGCTGTCAACCGAATGCAATAAATACAAGTTATGCTCTGCAACACTGCAAAGAAACACTTATGTGTTTAGTGGTTCCTGTATTTAACCACCAAGTGTTCTTAGCCACAGAAACAAGAAGGGATTCTGTACTAAAAAGAGACAATGACATACCTTTCTTTTCACGCCAAGCCATATACTTAGCGTAGTCCTTCTTTAAGTGGCCTGCTTTCTTGCAGAAGAAACATTGTGGTCCCTTATGCTCAGTATCTGAGCCCTCATACTTCTTCTGAGAACCAGACCCTACAGTCTCTTTGCCTTTCCTCTTTTTAAAACCTGATGGAGAGGTTGTAGCTAGATGAGCACTATCCAGTTGAGAGTGTCTCAACCTTTCCTGTTCCTGAACCAGATGAACAGTCAGCTGATCAATTGTCCACTTATTTTCCTGACAATTGTTGGAAGTGAAGCCAGCACACGATGTACCAGATAGTCATCTGGTAACTCAACTTTAAGTGCCTTCAGCTTCTCAGCTAGGTTGATGATCTCCTGGACATACTCCCGTATGTCGCTATCCCCTCTGTACTTTATGGTCAAAAATTTGTGAATAGTATTGCTAATTTCGGCCTTCTCTGTATGGGTATAGCGACAAGCCAAGATCTCTAGGATCTTGCTGGCACTAACTTCCTTATCCAGTGTGCTCCGCATGGACATAGGGACAACACTGAGTATGACCAAACGACAAGCTCTGTTCGATTGCTGCCAGTCCTCAAAAGCCTGGAGTTCCTTATCAGAACTTTCGAGGGCTGGTTCCTGAGGGCAATCCTTATAGAGTGCCAGATCCTTATTCATACAGCATAGTGTTGTCTCTACCTTTCTCTTCCATAACTTGAAGTTACTGGAAGACAATAGTGGTACACTGTTCAAATTGGCAGATATCGAGCTTGCTAAGTTCATATCCGAAAGAACACAACATTTAATCAGCTCACTTTACTAAAAATATGAAAGTAATAAACTTAATGAATAACACATTGACTGAATCAAAAGATTAATTATATGACATTGTGTCTAGTCTTTGGACTAAAGGCACAACTTACAGCTAATTAATCTGTCATAGTGTGAATTGTATAGCTTGATTTTGCCAATTATTTAATCTTCCTTTGGGCCGATCAAACAATCGCATAAATCTCTTAATAGCTATAGGTCTTGAAATTCATCACTATCGTGTTTATAATTTCTGCCAAATAGTCATCTTCCTTTGGGCCGACAACTATCCGCATGAAATTATGAACACCACACTTGAAATGTCTAACTCGGTAATATCTGCAGCAGAGGTCACTTTTGTGACTTTACTACTTTTATTAATCTAGTTAAACAAACAAGCTAAGCCTAAAAGCTTTCTTAGTGTTATTCTACTTTCATTCGTGAATGCATTATTTTTGAACTTTGACAAACATCTTAAACTTTATGATGTTTATATTCAAAATAATTGAATTAACTTTAAGTCCGACAAACTGAACCAGTACTAATAATTGCAAAAATAATTAAATCAAACTTTAAGTTTGGAAAACCGGACCATTACATAGAATTACAAATCAATTACCAATTAATGACACTCCAATTAATTGGTTCAAACTTGATTCATCATGCATAAATGGAAACAGAATGAATTAAACCAATTAATTCCCATAAATCAATTAACTGTCGCAAAATAATTAACTGCCAATTCCATAACTGCAATTAATGAATCATTCAAAATCATCCAATTCCCAAATTATCACTGTTTAATTGCAATTCCAATCAATAACCAAAACGGGATTTCAACATAAATTATTCCCATAACCGCACTGAGTAATTAAATTGCGATTGTAATCGTTTAATTGCAATTCCCATGGAATTGATTTCACAAATTGCAAACGGGATTAATAAATTGCAATTCCAGTAACGGGATTCAAGCAATTAACCAATTTAATTCCAATAAACCAATTTAATTCAATTAATTGATTCAATTGCATGCGCAGAATTGCAATTCCATGTTTAATTGCAAACTGCCAATAATTTCATTCCAATTGCAATTCCGATTGCAGCAAGCAAACGAAATCAATCAACAATTAACAATTAAATAAAATTAATGGCATACTGAATGAGAATTTCAATTCTGCATGGGAATTTCAATTCCGAATTCCTTATCAAAACCGAAGTGATATCAAACCCGATTCCAGCAGTTTCATAAACCCTAATAATTAAATTCCCAAATTTTCCAATTGATTTCAAAATTGTTTGATGAAATCAATTAATCATGCATCATAATCATGCATCATGAATTTGCAATCCATGGATAATCTAAATTGATTGGCTCCGCTACCAATTGTTAGAACTAAAATATGTTTGTTGTTGTTCTTAACCTTATGAACAACAATATAGGAAAAAATCAATTCGATTAATACATGAATCAAATAACGGAATGCGGAAGCGTACCTGATGATAATGTCATGATCTTGAAAAATCCGGGAACAAAAGTCTTCTGGTGGATTGTTGCCTTAGAGCTGGATGGGGAGCCGTCGTTCTCTGTTTTCAACGTACGTTTGTTTTCTGAGAAAACCCTTTTTTTTCCTTAAGCGTTAAAAACAGAAGAATCTTGCCTTATATATGGCAACTTCCACTAGGGACCAAATCCCAATTATATTTAACTTATGTTAATTACAAATTGACCCATCAACAATTGTAATTAACCCGGGATTTTGCACAAATACTGAATGTGCCCCCCACACTGTATTAATTAGACGATTGGACCCCTTAACTTTAATAGATCATCAATTTGGTCCAATTAACCTAATGTTAACAATATATTATATGACGGTATACACATAACATATGCGTCCATATCTCCCAATGTGTACGAACGGTACTAACGCATTAGTCCCGTTGTCCAAATTCCAACATAGGAACCCTGGTTCGAGTATTAAACAAATTAATAATGATAATATATTTACCCAGGAGTCCCTAACGTAGGGGTTTTTGTTCGATCAGGTCCCCATTTTCAAAAACTCGTCTGGGCGATCCCCAACGTTTGCTCTATTAGGCACGAGAGGTCCCTCTAACCGAAACCCTAGCAAACGTCCGTTAAGTACCATTACAATAATATTTTTTTCTGAAAAGTGGGCCCCATGTGTCAGATTTAATATTAAACAATTCATTTTTAATTTTTAAAAATCCGTAATATTTTTACCTATTTTCTGAAAAACCAAAAAACTAATTAAATCCTAAATATAAATAATTAACTAACTAATAACCATTAACAAACTCAAATACAATTAACTAACTAAATTTAAATTAACTGTAATACAATTCCAAACTAAAAAACCCAAATACAATTCCAAACTGAAAAACCATTTCGTGCTCAAACCAGGCGGACAAACTACTCATCCTTCTTCTTCCTTGTTCTTCATCTTCTCTGGTATCTGGTTTCGCCTAGTCAGTATAAAGATTACGAGGTCGCCAGGAAGATAATCCTTTGAAAGGTAAGGATATTTAAACCCTTGCATTTGTTTTAATCGTGTTTCTTTTGCTTTAAAAGATGTGGATAATAACATATATGCTCTGACCTGAGATTTATTCGTGGTCCTTGCGTTCCTCTGACCTGGGATTTATTCTTGTTTCATTATTTTTGGTAGTCCATGGCTGTCATTCGTTTCAACGTCGGTGGTATTTTCAAGTATAATCCTTATAGATACAAAATGGGTATTGTGGTGGAGTGGAAGTGTGATGTGTCTGA
The DNA here is from genome assembly GCA_963691705.1 of Viola odorata. Lineage (NCBI taxonomy): Eukaryota > Viridiplantae > Streptophyta > Magnoliopsida > Malpighiales > Violaceae > Viola > Viola odorata. The sequence continues at coordinate 54,460,914 of OY829543.1, read as the reverse complement.
TTTGTGTTATGAATTGTTGATATGGATTTTGGGTAGGATGAAGGTAAACAACGTGGGTAAGATTCTATTTTACAAACAATGGGATAAGGATATTGTTGATTTTGACATGGATTTAATCCTATTACAATGTGAAATATCACTTGGAATGTTAATTAACCTGGAAAAGGAAGTAGGTGTAGTTGATGTATATGTAGACTATGATGAAAGACAGCCTCTATTTGTTGAAGGTAAACCTAGGATTTTACCATGTGACTTGTTACCCCTGCCTAACTCAATACATTGTAATTCCTTCAGTAATGACATAGTAGAGTTGGTTGGTGGTTCTTATCCTTTAGAGTGTGATGAGGAGAATGTTGAAGGAGAAGATGTGTTAGGTAATGAAGAAATCTTCACAGATGATGATGAAGAAGATAGTGAAGATGATAATCCTGATGAGGAAGTGACCGCGCGTCGAACACGTCAAATATAAGAGTGAAATAAGTATGGAAATGGGGGTAGAAATACAACTTATCACTGTCTACAAGGATTTGTAGATGATGGTAAGAGGATCGTCCACAGAGACCTCTAGGAAATGTAGTTCTTGAGTTTGACTTCCTCGTCACTGAGTTTTGGTTGGTTGTTATCTGAAACTAAAGACAAAACAGAAAGTAATGAAAACAGTTTAAAATATAAGATAGTATTGGCCGAAGTCTAGGCCAAGACTGCGGGCTAGATTGGGAAAAAGTCTTGTGATACGGAATTCCAGGTAAGGGCGATGGGTGAGCTTGCGTTCTTATGCATCGATCATGGACTGAAGTATGTTCATCTCTTCTTCATAGTACTGCTATAGAGGGGAGGAACTCCTTTTCCCTCCTATCTTCCCTCCTCTTCAAACTATCTGGCGGGTACTCCCTCTCCTGATAATCCTAGCCAAGGGACACCTTGCTGGTTAAAGGGTTTATCCGTTTGACTGCTATCTTGAATGGTTGCTCACCTCTTCAATGGTGCAGGGGAAGACAGTACCTAGGCTAAGTTCCTAGGTTGTCAATCTGGTCTCTACCTATTTTACCTATGCTTCTAGTCTGCTCGAGACTAGTCACCTACTCCGTCTAGCCGGCGGGTACTCCCTCTCCTTCTAGACTGGTTACAACTCTTCTCTCCTAGAGAACAAGGATGATCAAACCTTGGCTCTAGTGAGTAAGCGATGGATTAAGTTCAAGAATAAATAAATACAAAGAAAGAGATTGTGAAGAACGGATTGTGTCTCACGATTGCATTAAGAACTTAAGCTCATCAACCCTTACCAAGAACAAGTGTTTAGCTACTCATACTCATGAATGAATAATAAGAATACTTGATTGCATAAATAAATTAAATCCGAGATTCAAAGAATTGAATCCGGAGCAATAGTATAAAAGTGTCGAATTGGGGAAGAAGAAGAGAGCGTCTGAGAGAGAGAGGAAAAGGGGAGGACGAGATCAGCTATAAGAAAGCTAAAACTCCTCTGTCCTTCTCCAACTCAATCTCCTAAATAATCTCCTAAATAATCTCCTAAAAGATTATTACAATTAATTGTTCTAAATATGGAAACTAAATCGCAATTAATTAAAGAGGGAGATCCCATGCGGGATTCTACATAAGATTGTCTTCCTATCCCTCTAAAATTGCTGGACAGCTGCTACGTGCCAGCTGTGAGAGTCCAACTCCAAAAATACTTCAATCGCTCTAAGCTGCAGTCTGATCGCAAAGGAGTCTTGGCCGAAGTCTAGGCCAAGACGATTCTGGTAAGCGCACTGTGTCAGATACGAACCTGTCTAGGCCAAGATCCAGGCCTAGACTCGAATAAACAGCTTCGGCTCCAAACTTCGTGAATTCTTCCCATTCAGCCTCCAAACCAGACCTGATCAAATGTGGGAAATTAAAGGGAATATCAATAGAATTACTGTCCAAAATAACTAGAAAATGGACAATAAAACATGATGAAATGCAATGCAATCAAACTCCCCACACTTAAACAATGCTTGCCCCCAAGCATACAGACTCAAAGACTCAACAAAAATTAAAAACACATCAAAACAAAACAGACATCCTGACCCCCCGGACTTTCTCATTTTCAGATTGCTTACCCGTCCACTGGATCTGCTAAGACACTTCACTAGAGTACCCAATGCAAGACTAACAAGGAATGATCAATACCCCGAACATACACCTTCCACATGGTATCAAGACACCCTACTAGATTAGATGATAAAGTATAGGGTAACAAGGTTCACCAAGGATTTGAGTCCCACCAAGTGTCGTCTATCAAAAAGTGCCTAAAGACTGGTGCCATTTAAATCACTTTGACAGAAATTTTTCTTCTTTTATTTTCTTTTATGTCTTTAGCAATTTTTTTTTCTTCTGACAATTCAAGTGTCTTTTCTATGATAAATTTTTTCTTTTATAGACACGGCACATAGACAGAGCTTGTCCTTTTCAGCGGGGACTTCCACCTTTGCTATGTCTGTCCTATGACATTCCAACACCTTTATTTGTCTCACACTACAACAGATAGAACGACACACTCAAATCCGGGCAGCAAACCTCATCATCCTAATAAGAATTAAGGTCCTAGCTAGGTGTCCTTACGACCATATGGATGGCTAACGTTCGGGAAACATCAGATTAAATGCCCCTTAGGCATTGATCATTTACGCTCATTCGCATCCTTGTTACTAAAGCATTGTATTCCCTAAAAAAGTGTCTACATGCAATCCCACCAAAAGACTAAACAATTTAAGCAAGAAAACAGGGATTCGGATGTTCACAACAAAACAAACTCAAAACATGCATAAAAATACCAATAAAAATCATGCAAATGACTGACTCTATACTGGACATACTGATATAAAATAAAATAAAAAAATAAAAATAAATAAATTAAAACACACTAATTTGACTCACAAAAACAGACGCAAAACACACAATCAAACATTCAATATTCACAAACACAAGACATATGTAGCATCCTCCCCACACTTGAAAGACACAATGTCCTCATTGTGTGGAGAGACAAATACAAGACAGAAAAATAAAAGAAAAGAAAGATATGACCTGGGGGCAGAAGCAACTCAAGTTGCTGGGGGCTGGGGATCTTGGCCAGAATCTTGGCCTAGATCAGGGGCAGAAGGGTCTTTCGGTTTCGGATCTCTTGGAGCAGGAGGTTCTTGGCCTGGCGGTTGTCCAGGATGTTCCAGGATGGACTGTTGTTGTTGAGCGAGTGGAGTGTTGCTGAAGTCCGTTTTCTGGTGGAGACTGGATAAGGGATTTTGGCCGCAGTCTTTGCCTGTGTCTTGGCCTAGATCAGCTGCTGCTGCTGGATCTGTAATGGGTGGGTCTTGCAAAGCCTTTGACTCCAGTTGTGGTGTCTGCACAACAGAAGGTAGGAATTTAGGAACCGTAGACTGCACGAATTGGCAACCTACAGTTTTTTTCTTCGGTTTGGCAGTCTTGGCCTGCGTCTTGGCCAAGCTCGAGGCCAAGACTGAGTCTGTTTTTTCTGGATCGGCCAAACTGGCCAAAACTTTTGGGAGTTCCTTCTGATCTCCTGCTCTGTCCTCCAATCCTGCTATTGGATCTAAAATATCAAGAAAATTCACGCAATGTGGATCATTAGGATGCTGTGATGCTTCTGTGATGCTGAATTTTATAGTACTTCCAAAGAATTCTAAAATTATGCTCCCTTCAAAGCAGTCAATCTTAGCCTTCGATGTCCTTAGAAATGGTCTTCCTAATAAAATGTCAGTGGTGCAAGAAGGCAATTGAATATTCATTTCAACAATGTAAAAGTCCACTGGATATATAAAATCATTTACCATTACCAAGACATCTGTCACAATTCCCTTGGGTCGGATGAACGATCTGTCAGCCAGCTGAATCACCAGATCAGTCTCCTTCATTGTACCTATCTTTAAGGTCTTGAACTCACTCAAGGACATCACGTTGATGCCAGCCCCTAAGTCACAAAGGGCATTATCAATCATCTTGTTTCCTATTCGGCATGGAATGGTGAAAGTTCCTTGATCCTTGCACTTCTCTGGAAGTTGCTGCACTGTATGAACTAAATTCACCCTCTCTACACCTGCAACTTTCTTTTTGTTAGTGCAAAATTCTTTAAGAAGTTTAGCATAAGAGGGAACTTTGGCAATTAAGTCTAACATAGGCATATTAACAGCTATCTTTCCAAAAAAATTCATAAAGTCCCTTGCTTCATCTTGTTTCTTCTCTTTTGAGGATCTAGGAGGAAACGGTGGAAGAATTTCGATCACTTCCTCTTTCTGGTCAGTCTTGGCCCGAGTCTTGGCCAAGACAGGTTCTGCCTCATTTTTATCCAACTCTTGCGATTGAATTTTCTCCAATTCCTTGTCTGTTTTCGCACCTTGCCTCTCTGGTAACACACTTCCACTCCTTAAACTCATGGCACTAACATTAACATTGTGCACTGGATTGTTTACCGTGGTTGGAGGTAATCTGCCTTGGTTAGCCATCTGATTGATTTGCTTCTGCATCTCCGCCTGTGATTGCATAAAATTCTTCTGCATCTCTACCTGTGACAGCATAAAATTTTTCTGCATCTCTACCAGACTAGTTTGGGTTGCCTGCATAAAATTTTTGAGTGTATCTTCCACAGAAGGACCAGTAATCTGCAAAGGTTGAGGGGCAGGCGGTAGCTGGGCTATAGGAGCTTGGCTAGGGGCTTGGCCTAGATTCTGTCGTGGAGGGACTGGATCGCTCCATCTGAAGTTTGGGTGGCCTCTCCATGAGTACTCGTTGCTTCCCTGAGGGTAGTTCTGCATGCTCCCTTGGTTGTGTGCGTATGCTGCATTAACCTGAGTCATATCATCCGAAGGGTGTTGCACCATATAACAATTGTTGGTTTGATGATCCTGCTGCTGACATATCCCACACACTGAAGCTACCTGTTTTTGATTCTGAACTCCTGTGGGCATTGCACCTGAAAAGTTAATAGAAAGATTTTTGACCATGTCAGTTAATTCAGTTAACTTTTGTTCAACATTAATAGCACAAAGATTTGAAGGAATAGAGTTTCGGTCAGAAGAAATATTATTTTGGCAATTATCCGCCATAGTCTGAAGTAGCATCTTGGCTCTTGTGACAGTCAAATCTTGCAATGCTCCACCAGCTACTGAATCCACTTTCTCTTTGCAGCTTGGCAGCATCCCGTCATAAAAGTACTGGATCATTGTCTGATCCGCAACTCCGTGTGTAGGGCAGACTTCTTGTAACTCCCTGAACCGTTGATGATATTCACTTAGACCCTCATCGTTCCTTTGCTGGATGGCAGCCATGTTCTTTCTAGCTACCACTGCTTTCGTTGCATTCCAGTACTTGTTTAGGAACAAAGTGGACATCTCGGCCCATGTGTTGACCGTGTTGTGAGGTAGACCGTAGAACCAATTTTGGGCAGCCCCCTCAAGAGAGCATGGAAAAGCTTTCAACTTTGCTCTTTCCATATTCACAGTAGCTGGTTTCATCATGTCACATTGAACGTGTAGGTTCCTCAGATGCTTGAATGGGTTTTCATTTGAATGGCTAAAGAACTTAGGAAGGTTGGCCACCATATTGGTCTTTATAGACCAGTCATTGGGTACAGCTGGTAAACTAATACAGGAAAAGGTTTCCTGTTCCGCTGTTTTGTTCAGTTCCCTCATCGTGGGCTCTGGTTGATTTTCTGCCATGTCTTGGCCGGAGTCTTGCCCAAGATCGTGGCCTAGACTGGAATCTGTTTCGGAACTAGAGGTTTCCGATTCACTTTCTTCTGGGGTTTTCCTCTTTCTAGCTATCTTTCTGAGTTGTGCTTCGGTCTTAGTGAGATTCGGATTGTACAGTAGCAAATCTTCTTCTCTGCAAGAGGACCTGGTCATCAACTATCAAAAACAAAATAAAACAAAAACTACAAATACCGTTAGAGATCCCCGGCAACGGCGCCAAAATTTGACCGCGCGTCGAACACGTCAAATATAAGAGTGAAATAAGTATGGAAATGGGGGTAGAAATACAACTTATCACTGTCTACAAGGATTTGTAGATGATGGTAAGAGGATCGTCCACAGAGACCTCTAGGAAATGTAGTTCTTGAGTTTGACTTCCTCGTCACTGAGTTTTGGTTGGTTGTTATCTGAAACTAAAGACAAAACAGAAAGTAATGAAAACAGTTTAAAATATAAGATAGTATTGGCCGAAGTCTAGGCCAAGACTGCGGGCTAGATTGGGAAAAAGTCTTGTGATACGGAATTCCAGGTAAGGGCGATGGGTGAGCTTGCGTTCTTATGCATCGATCATGGACTGAAGTATGTTCATCTCTTCTTCATAGTACTGCTATAGAGGGGAGGAACTCCTTTTCCCTCCTATCTTCCCTCCTCTTCAAACTATCTGGCGGGTACTCCCTCTCCTGATAATCCTAGCCAAGGGACACCTTGCTGGTTAAAGGGTTTATCCGTTTGACTGCTGTCTTGAATGGTTGCTCACCTCTTCAATGGTGCAGGGGAAGACAGTACCTAGGCTAAGTTCCTAGGTTGTCAATCTGGTCTCTACCTATTTTACCTATGCTTCTAGTCTGCTCGAGACTAGTCACCTACTCCGTCTAGCCGGCGGGTACTCCCTCTCCTTCTAGACTGGTTACAACTCTTCTCTCCTAGAGAACAAGGATGATCAAACCTTGGCTCTAGTGAGTAAGCGATGGATTAAGTTCAAGAATAAATAAATACAAAGAAAGAGATTGTGAAGAACGGATTGTGTCTCACGATTGCATTAAGAACTTAAGCTCATCAACCCTTACCAAGAACAAGTGTTTAGCTACTCATACTCATGAATGAATAATAAGAATACTTGATTGCATAAATAAATTAAATCCGAGATTCAAAGAATTGAATCCGGAGCAATAGTATAAAAGTGTCGAATTGGGGAAGAAGAAGAGAGCGTCTGAGAGAGAGAGGAAAAGGGGAGGACGAGATCAGCTATAAGAAAGCTAAAACTCCTCTGTCCTTCTCCAACTCAATCTCCTAAATAATCTCCTAAATAATCTCCTAAAAGATTATTACAATTAATTGTTCTAAATATGGAAACTAAATCGCAATTAATTAAAGAGGGAGATCCCATGCGGGATTCTACATAAGATTGTCTTCCTATCCCTCTAAAATTGCTGGACAGCTGCTACGTGCCAGCTGTGAGAGTCCAACTCCAAAAATACTTCAATCGCTCCAAGCTGCAGTCTGATCGCAAAGGAGTCTTGGCCGAAGTCTAGGCCAAGACGATTCTGGTAAGCGCACTGCGTCAGATACGAACCTGTCTAGGCCAAGATCCAGGCCTAGACTCGAATAAACAGCTTCGGCTCCAAACTTCGTGAATTCTTCCCATTCAGCCTCCAAACCAGACCTGATCAAATGTGGGAAATTAAAGGGAATATCAATAGAATTACTGTCCAAAATAACTAGAAAATGGACAATAAAACATGATGAAATGCAATGCAATCAGGAAGATTTAGGAATAGAAGGAGGGCTTGGTCATTGGGTGTCTGCTCCACAAATTTTAGATGATGAAGAATACTTGTTAATTAGGAGACAGAGAAAGAAGAAGGCTAGAGATGATGTCAGTAATAGGACTGTTGTGGTTTCTGGAAATCCTCAAGATTTTCAACCACCATCTTGTAATGAAATAGGAGATGATTCTAAAGTCAGTGCAGAGACTAGTAGTGATGGAAGTGAAGTTGAACATGGGAGGAGGAGAAGGAAGACAAAAATGACTTTCAAACCCACCACTAACTATAAACAAATTCCAAACTTGGAGATTGGTATGATTTTTTCTTCTGCAAAGGACTTTCAAGGATGCAGTTGTAGAACACAGTTTGAAGGTGCATAGGGAGATATCTTTTGTGAAGAATGATAAGAAGAGAATCAGAGTTAAGTGTTTGGATGATAGTTGTTTGTGGTTTGTTTATGCCATGAAACCCACTGGACAATCTCATTGGCAGTTAAGGACTATAGGACTTTTTCACACCTGCTCCAGAGTGTTCACTAATTGCAAAAGGATTATAGGACTATAGGACTATATGGTTATTAGTTAGTTAATTAGTTATATTTAGGATTTAATTAGTTTTTTGGTTTTTCAGAAAATAGGTAAAAACATTTCGGATTTTCAAAAGTTAAAAACGAATTGTTTAATATTAAATCTGACACATGGGGCCCACTTTTCAGAAAAAATATTATTGTAATGGTACTTAACGGACGTTTGCTAGGGTTACGGTTAGAGGGACCTCTCGTACCTAACAGAGTAAACGTTGGGGATCGCCTAGGTGGGTTTTTAAAAATAGGGACCTGATCGAACAAAAATCCCTACCTTAGGGACTCCTGGGTGCGCAAAGGCAAATATTTATAGGGGAAATAGTTTTTACCACCCCCGAACTATCGTCGAAAATCAAAAACCTCCACTGAACTTTATTTTTTGAAATTCACCCCCTAGACTATTGTTTTCGGGCAAAAAGCCCCTTCTGTCCATAATTAAATCAATTTTTTTGTGAATTATTGGAATTTTTTACAATGTTTCTTGATTTTTAGGTTAATTATATTTTTTCGTGAATTTTTACATTTTTTACAATTTTTTTAAAATTGTAAAAATGTGCATTGAAGGGGCTTTTTGTCCGAAACAATAGTCCAGGGGGTGAATTTCAAAAAATAAAGTTCAGGGGACGTTTTTGATTTTCGACGATAGTTCAAGGGTGGTAAAAACTATTTCTCCATATTTATATGAAACGCTTTCATAAAACCCTTAGGCTCGGCCCACTGACTTTGAATATGGACCTTGGCCCATAATTAAACAATTTCTTTTTAATGTTCTATTCCTATGATTCTATACAATTTTTATTTTATTTTAAAATGTCTTCATATGCATTTATATAATTTTTGTTTTATATTTGTACATATTTTTTATTTAATTTTAACGTTAAAATATTTATATGTATCCACGTGTTTTTATTTTCCATATTCACTTAAAAAATGTAATTTTTAAAGAATAAATTCAATAAATTCATTAATTAATTATACAAAAATTCATTCATATTGAACATTTTATTCTATGAAAACATGATTCATAGGAAGCAATATTAATAATAGTAATAAATATTAAATAGCAAGAATCATTACATGACTTAACTTAATGAACAAGAGTTACATTGTAGCCAACAATGGCATCACCAGTGGTTACATTAAACCAGTACGTGTGTGCAATTGCATATCCGCGCGCCATTCGGAAAACTCCAGTCCCGCCAACCACCGGCATCTCTCGAACCACATTCATCGCCGGATTCCTCCCAAGAATACTAATCGAACTCCCATTATACATCCCATCTGTGAACCCAAAATTCATGGCCATGATCAAGACCAAATCCTCCTGACAGGCCGACCCGTAAAGGCCTTGGGCTCGACCCACTAACTTAGAATTCGGTTCCGGGCCCATGGTCAGTGGGTCGTCCGCCATCATGACAGCACCAAAAAGGGTTGGGGATTTGTTGGTGTTGGAGGATTGAGCCACCTGAACAGCCGTCGGAGTCCGGCCACTAACGATGTCGTGGAAGTAGAATTGGAGTTGGGTTTCGGTGTCCTTTCTCCCTTTTGTAACTTTCTTGGCCCAATTGTCTCCCTTTTGAGCCCATGGAGTTGTTGCTATTAAGGACATTATCAAGAAAACCAAAAAACATAGTTTTGTAGCCATAATTTCTCGAGTCTTGGGTGAATTTTAGGAGAAAATTTTGAGCTATTATGTTGGTTTAGGACATAATGTTTCATGTCTTGTATATATATAAGAAGCTAATAGCAACATATTCAAAGGTGGTTTAACAAACATTTGACCTATCTAGATTTTGTTGTTTTGTTTTCTTCTTTTTGGAAACTAAATGTCAGATTCAAATTTGAAAGAATCACTTCTGTAGAACTCGACTATGTTCGGTCAAATACTGGAGAAAATTTGAATAGGTGTTTGATGAAAGTAGAGTGGTTCACCAAATTTTTAATTGTATAGCTCTTTGCAGTGTCAACGTTTTTGGAAAGTGCGTTTGACACCTGGGCTTTTAGGCATAAAGGATTGAAAATTTTCAACAATTTGGTTGGGTATAGAAAAGAGATCTTTACTGGAATGAAATGCAAATGACAAATCTCAGTACAAAAAACCAATAAAACACATTCAATTCATATGTTATTTAATTATTCAATACACACTTATCTCTAACATAGTTTTTTAACGATTTTTTGTTTTTAGTACCATTATAGTACTCAGTAATGTAGCACAGTAACATTATACTCAAGAATAGCATCACCGTTGGTTGCATTGAAATAGCTTGTTTTAATCTCAGCAAACCCTCTCGCTCTTCCTCCCACCACCGCAACCTCCCTGTGCGCCTCCGTCGCCGGATTCCTCGAAAACACACTAATCGAGCTCCCATTAAACTCCCCCGTCGTAAAAGCAAAATCAACCAGCAAAATGATGGAGAACTGTTGGAATCAACACCAACCTTGGCGTTAATGGGAGCGTTATCATGCAAAGGCATGATAACAAGCAAATAAAAGAGGGCGTTAATGGCAGCGTCATCATCAGCGGCAGCAACAAGCATCAAGCGGCATCATCAAGCAGCGGCATCAAGCGGCATCATCAGCGGCAGCATCATCACAGCAGCGTTATCTAGCACGGCAGTGTCAGCGGCATCAAGAGTTAAGAACGGTTGCATTTTGACACTTATAATTTTATGGTGTGCACAACTGTAAAAATCTATAATGTTGTACCACGTGTAATAAATAGAAGTGTGTAGAAAAAAGTACGTCGGTGGAATGCCTATATATATGCATCCACCACATTACAGAAAAGTTAGTCGGAACCTTTGTTCCCACCCAAAATAGAGTGTTGGAGAGTGAGAATTGTGCACACTGTGCACCACTCTCGTGATCAGTTGTCATAAAAAAAAGGAAAGAAAAAGGTATGCAGGGTGAGGATGAGAGGAGAAGAGTGTGCACAGTGTTGGCACACCACTCACTGAGTAAAGTGTGTGAAGAGCAGAGTCCTGCATCACACCACTATCATCATCATCAGAAAGAAATCATGTTTGGTTTTACCATGAGTAGAACGTGATCAAGAAAAGGAAAGAAAAAGTGTTTCTGTGTGCGGTTCTACAAATCAAAATTGATCATGTTCTTTTGTTTTCTCGAAGGGGAAACGTGAAATGATTAATAGCTCATTATTGTTGTTGTAATTCTATTATTCAATCAACCAATGAAATATTCTTCTTTTTTAAAATTAATTTTATAATTTCTTGCTTATTGTTGTTGTTGGATTTTGGACAATAACGTGTACATTAGTATCCGTTACCGTTAATTATATTTAGACCAATCGAGTGATCTAATAAAGTTTATGGTCTGAATTGTCTAATCAATTAAGTGCGAGGGGCAAATTTAATGTTTGTGCAGATTCCCGGGTTAATTACTAATTGTTAATGGACCAATTAGTAATTAACCATTTTGGTTATTTGGGAATTAGTCCCTGGAGGAATTTCTCTATTTTATTTAAAGTCTTTTCATCAAGGTAACAAAATAACACAGAAAACAAAAGGTTTTGTACAAGAGCTTTGGTTTCCATTTGCCTAGAGAATTTCATCCTCCAGAAGGCCAAAAATCCCTCTCCAATTTCATGGCATCGGCTAATACAGGTACGCTTCCGCTGTTTATCTATATTAATCATTTTATAATCGATTTGTTTTGGTTCTTGGGATTGTTCATAAGGTTAGGGAACAATCTAGATTCTATTCGAATCTAACAATTGGTAGCGGAGCCTTTACAAATTCGATTTTTTATGCATGATTAATTATGTGTTACGATGCATGATTGAAGGATTAATTAAAGGCAATATATTTTTGTTGCTGGAATTTTTATACCTGGAATTTTGGGTAATCTGTTGGGAAATTTTTGGCTGGTGCATTTAGCACCAGCAGCAATCGGCGACTGCTGCACCTAGCACATAGGTGCTAGGGTTGCATGACAGCCAATGCTGTCATGCGGAGTGGGAAGGCCAGCCCTTGGGCTGGCAGCGCTGGACAAAGGCCCAGCGCATGAGGGACAGGCCAGCCTGTTGGCTGGCAGTGCCTGGGCCTGCGCAAGCCCAGCGCATGAAGGGGACGCTAGCCTCTTGGCTGGCTGTCATGGGCCAGCGCTGTGAGGCGCGACTCAGCGCATGGGAAGGCCGGCCTTTGGCCGACTGTGGCATGGGCACGGCCCAGCGCCTCTTACCCACGACCCAACTTGGTTTTTGGGCCATTTTGGCCCATTTTTCCAAAAAAATAAAATAATAATAATAATTTGCCCATTATGTCAGTCTTGTTTTTATTTTATTTTTTAATCATCATAAAGTTAAGGTGATTATTAAAATAAAATATAATGATTTAAAAACAAGATTAGAGGCAAAAGGCATAATTAATTAATTGTGTAATTAATTAATTTAAAGTTATTTAATTATTTTGAATGTTAAACATTATAAAGTCTAGATGTTTATTAAATTTCAAAATAATTAATTTAAAGTTATTTAATTATTTTGAAAATTAAACATCATAAAGACAAGATGCTTATTAGGTTTCAAAATAATTAACTTAAAGTAAATTTTATTATTTTGAATAATTAAACATCATAAAGTTTAGATGTTTATAAGGGTTCAAAATAATTAATTTTTAAAGAAAATTGGAATAACAATAAGGGAGCCTTTTTAAGCTTTGCTTGACTATTCTAATTGGTTAATTAAAGTAGTATAGTCACAAAAGTGACCTCTGCTATGGAAAATTTTCGAATTAGACTTTTCAAGTGTAGTGTTTGTAATTTCATGTGAATAATTGTCGGCCCAAAGGAAGACAATTATTTGACATAAATTATAAACATGGTAGTGATGAATTTCAAGTTTATAGCTATTAAGAGATTTATTGCGTATGTTTGATCGACCCAAAGGAAGATCAAACATTTGGCAAAATCAAGCTATAAAATTCACACTATGACAGATTAATTAACTGTGAATTGTGTCTTAATCCAAAGATTAAACACAATGTCATATAATTAGTCTTTTTCGATTTTATCGATATGTTATTCATTAAGAGCAATTTTTATAAAGTGAGCTAATTAAAGTGTTGGGTTTTTTCAGATGTGAACTCAGCAAGATCTGTTTCTGCCAACATGAACAGCATCCCACTTCTGACTTCCGGTAACTTTGCGTTATGGAAGCTAAAGGTGGAGACGGCGCTCTGTTGCATGAAAATGGACCAGACCCTGTATAAGGATTGTCCTCAGGAGCCAGACCTCGATAGCAGTGATAAGGACCTCCTGGCTTACGAGGACTGGGTACAATCAAACAGAGCCTGCCGTTTAGTCATGATAAGCTTCATCTCCGAAGGTCAGCAGAAGTCGCTGGAAAAAGAGCAGGATGCCAAGAAGATCCTAGCGATCTTGACTAGTCGCTACACCCATACGGCGAAGGCCGAGATTAACGATACCATTCGCAAATTCTCGACCGTAAAGTACTCGGGTGTTGGCGACATTCGGGAGTATGTCCAGGAAATTCTCAATCTGGCAGATAAGTTGAGGTCACTAAAGATTGAGTTACCGGATGATTATCTGGTACACCATATTCTGACCTCTCTGCCACCTCAGTACAGTCAATTTGAGGTGAGCTACAACTACCAGGAGAACAAGTGGTCTATTGACCAGTTTACGGTTCAACTGGTTCAAGAACAAGACCGCCTAAAGGCTCTCAAGCTGGACAATGCTCATTTGGCTACTGCTACTGCCTCTTCATTCGGTGCGAAGAGGAAAGGCAAAAGTGCTACAGGGCCCGCTTCTCAGAAGAAACCTAAAGTCTCAGCCACTGAGAATAAAGCAAGCAAGTGTTTCTTCTGCAAGAAGGCAGGCCATCAGAAAAAGGACTGTGCCAAGTATGCTGCTTGGATAAAGAAGAGAGGTACATCACTTTCTCTTGTTAGTTCTGAGTACCTTCTCGTTTCTGTAGCTAAAAACACTTGGTGGTTAGATACAGGATCCACTAAACACATAAGTGTTTCTTTACAGTGCTGTAGGGCGTACCGGATGCCCCAGGCAAGTGAGAGATTTCTCTACATGGGAGCAGGTGACCTGGTACCGGTCGAGGGAATTGCCACCATAGAGCTGATTCTTAGCACCGGATATGTCTTAGAATTAAGAGAGACTTTTTATGTACCGTCATTTAGACGAAGTCTGATTTCTGTTCCTATTTTGGACAGAGAAGGTTATGTAATCAGATTTGGAAATAATAAAAGTCTCATTTATCTTAATTCTACTCTGGTTGGTACTGGTGTTTTGAATGATGGTGACAGCTTATATTTATTGCATACAGTCGATAGCAATAATGAATGTAATGTTGGCGAGGCTAGAGGGACTAAAAGAAAATTGTCAACTGAGGATTCATTTAGACTGTGGCACAAGCGTTTAGGTCACATCTCCAAAATGAGAATAGATCGTCTTGTGTCAGATGAGATCCTTCAGGCACTTGATCACACAGACCAACAGGTCTGTATCGAGTGCATAAAGGGCAAAACGGCTAACAAGAGAAGATTTCAGGCTAAGAGAAGTATGGAAAGTCTAGGGCTGATACATACCGATATCTGTGGTCCATTCCCTACAGCATCTTGGAATGGTCAACGGTATTTTATCACGTTCATAGATGACTTCTCCTGTTATGGGTATCTGTATCTTCTAAAGGAAAAGTCCGAGGCATTAGACGCTTTCAAGTCTTTTAAGGCCGAAGTTGAGAATCAACTCGGAAAGACTATAAAGGCTGTCAGATCAGATCGTGGTGGCGAATACTACGGTCGATATGATGGATCAGGTGAACAGCGTCCTGGGCCATTTACCCAGTTTCTCGATGAGTGTGGGATAGTTCCACAGTACACCATGCCGGGGTCTTCGACCATGAATGGTGTAACTAAAAGGAGGAACCATACCCTTAAAGATATGGTGAGGAGTATGATTGTCAATACCACCTTGCCTATATCACTCTGGGGAGATGCCTTAAGAACTGCAGTCTATATTCTCAACAGGATACCAACTAAAGCAACAAATAAAACCCCATATGAATTATGGACTGGCAGAAAGCCTGTCTTAAAGCATATTAAGGTTTGGGGATCTCCAGCTGAGTCTAGGCCTTATAGGCCTGATGAAAAAAAACTGGACTCAAGGACTGTTAGTTGCTATTTTGTTGGCTATCCGGAGAGGTCAAGGGGTTATAAGTTTTATAATCCTACTACCCGCACATTCTTTGAGACGGGAAATGCCCGGTTCTTTGAGGATGTTGAGTTTGAGGGGGAAGATAGAAGAACCGATGTCGTTTTTGATGAGGATTCAGCTACACCTCATCAGGCAGTACCTGAGGGACAAGATGAGCTTATTGTTCATGTTCCAGTTCTTGTTCCTCAGCAAGCAAGAAACAACATCATTGATCCTCCTATAGGACCAGGTCATCAGGTTATACCTGAAGACCATCAGGACCCACAGGATTTACCTGTGGATCATCAGGAAGTCCTACAGGTACCTCTGCCAGATCAAAATCATCAACCTCATGTGGTTGAGAACCAAGCAAATATGCCTCTTAGGAGGTCCACTAGAGTGAGAAGAAGTGCGATTCCGGATGATTATGTCGTATTTCTGCAAGAATGATCGCGCGTCGAACACGTCAAATATAATAGTGAAATAGGTATGGAATTGGGGGTAGAAATACAACTTATCACTATCTACAAGAGTTTGTAGATGATGGTAAGAGGATCATCTATAGAGATCTCTAGGAAATGTAGTTCTTGGGTTGACTTCCTCATCACTGAGTTTTGGTTGGGTAGAATCTGAAACTGAAGACAAAATGGAAAGAAGTGAAAACAGTTTAAAATAGTATTGGCCAAAGTCTTGGTCAAGACTGGGGTCAAGATTGGAGTAAATCCGATAAAAGGAAATTCCAGGTAAGGGCGACGTGAGAGCTTTGTTCTTATGCTTCGATTATGGATTCAAATATATTCATCTCTTTGTTTATAGTACTGCTATAGAGTGGAGGTACTTCTGTTCACTTCTGTCTTCCCTCCTCTTCAAATTACCTGGCGGGTGCTCCCTTTCCTGATAATCCTAGCCAAGGGACACCTTGCTGGTTAAAGGGTTTATCTGTTTGACTGCTGTCTTGAATGGCTGTTCGCTTCCTCAATGGTATAGGGGAAGACAGTACCTAGGCCAAGGTATCTCCCTATGGAGATCCTAGGTTGTCAATCTGGTCTTGACCTAGATTGCTTATTTCTTCTAGTCTAGCTCGAGACTAGTTACCTACTTTGTCTAGCCGACGGGTGCTCCCTTTCCTTCTAGACCGGCTACAACTCTTCTCTACTAGAGTGCAAGGATGATCAAACCTTGTCTCTAGTGAGTAAGCAATGAATCAAGCTCAAGAAATAAATAAATACAAGTAAAGAGATTATAAAGCACGGTTTAATCTCACGAATGCATAAGAACTTCAGCTCATCAACCCTTACCAAGAATAGGTGTTTAGTTAATCATATTCATAATTAACAAGACAATATATATTTTTTCATAAATAATAAATCCGAGATTTTTAAATAAAATCCGGAGCAAAGTTTAACAATGTCAGAGAAGGGGAAAAGAGAAGAAGGGGTCGGATTTTTGATCCGGACAGAGGAGGTACAATGTTTGGCTAAATAACCCTAAAACTCCTCTGTCCTACTTCAACTCAACTTCCTAGAAAATCTCTAAAAAGATTGTAACAATAAATTGTTTGAAATTGGAAATAAAATCGCGAATACAAAAGAGGGAGATCCCTTAGGATTCTTCAAAAGATAGGCTTCAGATCCCTCAGGATTTGCGAATAGAAGTGGCCTGCCAGCAGCCAAGGCCCACGCGAAGCGAAGCCCAAAAGGGTGCCAACGCAACTTCTCAACTGTCTTGTATCGCGAAAAGAGTCTTGGTCGAAGTCTAGGCCAAGACGATCTGACTGGTGCGCTGCTTGAGATGCGAATGTGTCTTGGCCGAAGTCTAGGCCAAGACTAGGAAAATCAGCTTCAGCTATCCAAATCAGAAACTTCAATATTCTGCCAACAGACCAGAACTGCAAAGAATAAGGGAAATCAAGGATAATTCAGTAGGTTTACTGTCCAAATAAACTAGTAAATGGACAATAAAACATGATGAAATGCAATGCAATCAAATTTCCCACACTTAAACTATGCTTGCCCCCAAGCATACAGACTCAAAAGAAAAGGAAATTAAAAACACATCAAAAACATAAACAAACGACACTAGGATTTCCAGATTTCCTCCTTCGGCTGCTCACTGTACAACTGAAATCACCAAGACACTTGTCTAGCCGACCTAATGCTAGACTAACAAGGACAGATCAATACCCTAAACATACCCCATCCACATGGTATCAAGACACCTCGCAAGATATTATGATAAAGTATAAGGCAACAAGGCTTACCACTGATTTGAGTCCCACCATGTGACATCTATCCCAAAGTGCCTAAAGACTGGTGCCATTTGAATCACTTTGACAGATTTTTCTCAAAATTTTTCTATGCCCTCGCGACAACTTTTTATTTGTTTTATTTAGGCATACTAAGTGTCCTTTGTATTTTTACAGACACAACACATAGACAGAGCTTGTTCTTTTCTGTGGGAACTTCCACCTTTGCTATGTCTGTCCTATGACGTTCCAACACCTTTTTACTGTCTCACACTTACATCGGATAGAACAACACACTCAAATCATTTAGCAGCTAGCCTAGTCACCCTAATGAGAGTTGAAGTTTTAGCTAAATGTCTTTACGACCCTGTGGATAGGCAATGTTTGGGGACCATTAGAGTATATGACCCTTAGGCATTGATCTAGTTGCGCTCATTCGCTTCCCTGTTACTATAACATTATTTCGCCTAAACAAGTGTCTAGATGTGGTTTCGGTTGTACACTAGACAGCCTAGGCAAAAATCTGGATTTCCTGGTGAGCACTCAACAAAACAGACTCAAACATGCAAGGAAAATACAAAAATAAAAATCGTGCAAACAACAGACTCCAAACTAGACAGACTAATGTAAAAAGAAAACTTAAAACGCAAAAATTTGACTCAAAATGACACACATCAGACAATATTCACAACAATCATAAAACAGAAATTAAAACACCCTCCCCACACTTAAAAGACACAATGTCCTCATTGTGTGGAGAGAAAGAAAATAAAAGACAGAAATTTAAAAAGAAAGGAGAAGACACGACCTGAGGGCAAAAGCAGCTTAAGTCGCTGGAGGCTGGGTGTCTTGGCCAGATGCTTGGCCTAGACTCTGGTCTGGAAGGTCTGTCGGTGTTGGATCTCTTGGAGCAGGAGGAGGCATCGACGGATGTGGTGTCGTTGCTGGCGATGCTGGAGGCTTGGGCTCATCCTCCTCATCAGATGACTCGGAGTCACTTTCGGAGCTCAAGTTGTCATACAGGGCTTTGAGGTACTTGAGGTGGACTTGAAGATGTTGGTACACATGGAGGACGTTGGTCCTGGTGAGCTTCATTTGCTCAAGGAGGACGTCTTGTCGGTCATTAAGTATTTTAGCCCAACAAGGCACCTCTGTACTGGTGGATGCAGATGAAGGGCCTTGCGAAGTGTCTTGGGGCTTGTCTTGGCTTAGACGATCCAGGATAATCTTCTGCTGCTCTAGGATGAGCAGCTGGCGAGCTTGAAATTCCCTGGCCCATGTTGGAGGTTCGTTGGTGTTACTGGCAGGAGGATCTTGGCCTGCGTCTTGGCCTAGATCAGCTGCAGCATCAGGAATGGGAGTGTCTTGGCCGGCGTCTTGGCCTAGATCCTGGGCTATATGGCCCTCTGCTTCTTCTCCAGGGATTTGTACTGGACGCAACTTGTACTTTCCTGCATTTTTCTTCGAGAAAATGTGCTCCGAAACTGGTGTAAAACCTGTATTACAAGCAACAAACTCTCCGTCCAAATGGAAGTGTCCCATTTGGTCGAAGGATCTAAAATCTAGAATTTTGGGGGAGCAACACTTATGCAAATTAGCAGTGGCAGGATCTAACTTAGCAGTTTGAATAGCAAGCCAAGTAATCAAGGACCCAAAAATAAGTTTGGTTTTAGACTCACGGGCATGCAACACTTGAACCAAATATAAGCCTAAGTTGACTTTTTTCTGGTGTAAAATACACCAAAGCAAAAATAGTTCAGACTTGGCTAAATTCCCAGAAACCTTTGTCTTCCCCGAAAGGTTAATAGACAAGGCTCTATGGAGCATTCTAAGTGTTGGGTTCAGAATGACATGTGCCTTAGAGTTCCTATCGAACTTAGCATCCGGATCACCAGTGATCTCTCTAAATGCAACATTATTATCCCAATCAGTGGGATAATAAAAAATGGCCTCTTCACTATATGCAAATCCTAACAGAGAATTGAAAGCATTAACAGACAAGTGGCTCCATTTATCACACAACCGAAAATTAATCACATCATCAGCAGCAAAATCAGGTTTGTCTCTACCCCTAACATACAAGGTTTCCTCGTCAAACCATAAAGATGTGTGAAACTCTAAGCACAATTCAGTATAGGCATCACAGTCAATAGACAAAAAGGGGACCCAACCAATGGCAAACACAAACTCCCTAATTTTATTTCCTAATCCCATAGCATCAAGAAAATCAAACTCCAATCTAGCAAACGCAGGAATGTCACAGAAATGGAAATCACGCAATTTGGCCTTGAGGTCTGGTGTGTCAAATTTCAACCAGCCTCGGAGTGTGTGCAGGGGAGGGAGAGAAGTTACCTTAGCAGTCTTGGCCGAAGTCTGAAACGTCTTCATCGTCCTCAGCAGCAGCTTCCTCGATCACCTGCTGCTTGCCTTTGCTTTTGGTAGAAGAGGGACCGGCAGTGGTTTTGCCCTTCTTAGGGTTTGGCGATGGTGGTGATCGATCTGGGATCTTCGCCGGCTTCTTTGTCGGTGTGATCTTGTGGGCCACCTGCTTGATGCGCCCGGATTTCTTTGGTGGTGCAGTGGTGGCAGGTTTCTTCACCGGAGGTGGCGGTGGTGGTGTGGGTACAGCAGCGGCGGCGGCGGGCTTAGGTTTTGGGGCTGCAGTGGTGGTCGGAGCTGGGTTTGATGCTCCTGCGGCTGCCATCTTCTTCAACAACCTGCTCTCTCGCCGGCTGTCTCTCTCTCCAGTTGATGCGGGAGCAGAGGGACGCATCCTTTTCGCAAGGGGGGCGTCGTTGGAGTCCTCGTCACTTACGACCACTGCTCGGTCACTCCCTTGACACTCTCATTCGATTCCTCAGGCAAATCATCCTCTGAGGACATTGAATCCGTGTTCTCCAGTGCTTCGAGCAGTCGTCTCGCGGCTAAGATGCCGTCGGTCGGAAAAGCTGGCGGCGGAGCCCCACGGAGGTCGTCGCTAGCCTCTTGGTTGTCGGATGGTGATGATGGATTGGGTGCAGTCATGGTGGTTTAGAGTTTAGGTTTTCTGAGATGTGCGCGCGATTTGGGGAAGAAGAAGGAGAAGGGACTGTTGCTTTTTGAGCTCAGTGGTAAGAGGGCGGATTTGTTGGTTTACATGGGTAAGTAGTGTCAGAGTGGGAGGGGAATACACAGAGGTGGTGGTTTGATTTTCCCACGTTTCCCATAAATTCCATTTAATTACTTTTTGGATTTGTCCGTTCAAAAAGCAATTAAAGGCTTTAAAAGACGGTGCTGACACGTGTCCCACTAACTAAGAAAATTCGGCTCTGATGCAAAACAGTCTAGCCCAAAGGCTTGACCAAGCTCTTGGCCAACCTTCTTCAAATTCCCCATACTTAATTTCCTACAAATAACCAGAAACAAAACAGAAACCCAAAGAAATCGAATGGAACAAAAATTCTCGATAAATAAAATGAAAAGAAATTAGATAATAGAATAAGAATAAAGATGATAACAGAGGGTTATAGGAAATAAAAGAAAATAAAAATAAAAATAAAAATAAAGGGAAAATAAATAAATATACAAAAGTTGAGAAAGCAAGGGTTGCCTCCCTTGTAGCGCCCTTATTTAGAGTCCTAGGCTTGACTCAGATTTTTTCACATGTGTCAACTGGTGGCAAATCAACCTTTTCAGAAATCTTTCCTTCTTGGAAACTTTCGAAGAATGGCTTCAATCTTTGCCCATTCACTTTGAGTTCGGCACCTGTTTTTTCATTTCTAATATCTACTGCATCATGTGGGTAAATATTAGTAATAACGAAAGGGCCTTCCCATTTTGTTTTTAGTTTTCCAGGAAATAATTTGAAACGGGAATTATAAAGGAGAACCTTCTCCCCTGTGTGGAGAGGTTTCCCATCAATTCTCTTGTCGTGGTAAGCTTTCATTCTGATCTTGACAATCAACTGATTGTCATAGGCTTGGTCTCGCAACTCCTCTAGCTCGTGGAGTTGTAACTTTCTCTCTTGCCCAGCTTGGTCATAACTCAAATTGCACTTTCGTATGGCCCAATACGCCTTGTGTTGCAACCCCACTGGCAAGTGGCACGCCTTCCCGTAGACTAACTTGTAAGATGTCATCCCAATTGGACTTTGTAGGCCGTTCTGCAGGCCCATAACGCGTCATCTAACCGCTGGCTCCAATCGCGTCTGTCTAGGCCTACTGTCTTGGCCAAGACAGACTTCACCTCTCTATTCGAAACTTCCGCTTGACCGTTCGATTGAGGATGATAGGCTGTGGATACCCTATGTGTGATGCCATATTTCCTGAAAAGAGAAGACAAAATCTTATTGCAGAAGTGTGTCCCTCGATCACTAATGATCCCACGAGGAATTCCAAATCTGTTCAAGATATTAGATTTAATGAAGGAAATAACAGTCCTAGCATCGTCATTCTTGGTGGCTTTCGCCTCTATCCATTTAGATACATAATCTACAGCCAAGAGAATATATCTATTGCCAAAAGAAGTAGGGAAGGGTCCCATAAAATCTATGCCCCATAAATCAAAAATTTCACAAGAAAGAATAAAGTTCATAGGCATTTCATTTCGGGAACTAATATTCCCTACTTTTTGACAAGCAGGACACGTTTTACAAAATAAGAAACTGTCCTGAAAAATATTAGGCCAATAAAAACCGGCCTCTAAGACCTTTAGAGTTGTTCTTCGTGCTCCAAAATGGCCTCCACACGCTTGAGAATGGCAAAAAGTCAAAATAGATAAAGTCTCATTTTGAGGGGCACACCTCCTTAGCAATTGATCAGTACCTATTTTCCATAAATAAGGGTCATCCCAGACATAATACTTACTGTCATGCTTGACCTTTACCCTCTCATAGGTAGTCATATCTCCATAGTGTTTACCTGTTGCGAGGTAGTTCGCAATTTCAGCATACCAAGGTGGTGGGTTTGGCTGAGGTCTTGGCCTAGACTCCGGGCTAGACAGCGCGACTGAAAACAGTTTCTCATCAGGAAATTCTGCTCTTACTGGTTCCAGATCTCCTTCTGCTAGGCAGCGGCTCAGATGGTCTGCCACAAGGTTTTCCCTGCCGCTCTTGTCCTTAATTTCCAGATTGTATTCCTGCAAGAGAAGAATCCATCGGATTAGTCTAGGCTTGGCCTCATGCTTGACCAAGAGGTACTTTAATGCCGCATGGTATGAAAATACAATAATTTTAGTCCCCAATAAGTAAGATCTAAATTTCTCCAAGGCAAAAACTATTGCGAAAAGTTCTTTTTCAGTAGTGGTATAATTTCGTTGGGCATCATCTAGCATTTTTGATGCATAATAGATCACATGCGGATCTTTCCCTTTCTTTTGCCCAAGAATGGCTCCCACAGCAGCGTCACTTGCGTCACACATCAGCTCGAATGGCAAGCTCCAATCTGGTGCTTGGATGATCGGTGCTGAGGTTAGTCGTTCCTTCAACTCATCGAATGACTTTTGACATGCCTCATTGAAGTCGAACTCTACCTCCTTTTGAAGCAACTTACACATCGGTTCAGCTATCTTCGAGAAGTCTTTTATGAACCTGCGATAGAAACCTGCATGTCCAAGAAAGCTTCTAACCTCACGCAAGCATGAGGGGTAAGGCAAGTTCTTGATAATGTCAATTTTCGCTTGATCCACTTCAATGCCTTTCTTCGAAATCACATGGCCAAGGAAAATTCCTTGGTCTACCATAAAATGGCATTTTTCAAAGTTTAAGACTAGACAAGTATCAACACATCTCTTTAAAATATTTTCTAAATTATGTAGACATTGTTCGAAATTATTACCATAAATGGTAAAATCATCCATGAACACCTCGATGCTCTTCTCTACATATTCGGAAAATATACTTACCATGCACCTTTGAAAGGTGGCAGACGCATTGCACAGCCCAAATGGCATGCGTTTGTAGGCGAACGTTCCAAATGGACAAGTGAACGTCGTCTTTTCTTGGTCTTCGGGTGCAACGGGGATTTGGTGAAACCCCGAGTATCCGTCCAAGAAGCAGTAGTGAGACTTTCCAGTGAGTCTCTCTACCATTTGGTCGATAAACGGTAATGGGAAATGATCCTTCCGAGTGACTTGATTCAGTCTTCGGTAGTCAATGCATACCCTCCATCCGTTTTGGATCCTTGTTGTCCTTTGGGTTCCATCTTCTCCTTCGATGACTGTGATCCCTGTTTTCTTCCGGACTACCTGCACAGGGGACACCCAATTACTATCAGAAATAGGATAAATTACACCCGAATCAAGCAACTTAATTATTTCTTTTTTAACTACTTCCATCATCGGAGGGTTTAATCTCCTCTGGGGTTGCCGAATAGGTTTCTTATCCTCTTCCACATGTATTTTGTGGGTACAGATGTTGGCCGATATCCCTTTGATGTCTGCCATGGTCCAGCCAATGGCTTCTTTGTACACATCTTCAAGACTACCACCAATTTTTCTTCTTCATCCTCCGTTAATTTGGCTGAAATTATAACGGGTAGGGTGTTGTCTAGGCCTAGATAGGCGTACTTCAAATGGTCTGGCAGAGCTTTTAGTTCCAACTGTGGTGCCTGCACAATAGAAGGCTGAAATTTAGAAAGGTTGGATTGCACAAATTGACAATTTACAGTTACCTTCCCAATTTTCGCAGTCTTGGCCTGCGTCTTGGCCAAGCTCGAGGCCAAGACTGGTTCTGTTTCTTCTGGTTCGGTCAAACTGTCCAGAATTTTCTGGAGTTCCTTCTGATCTCCAGTCCTGTCTTCCAATTCTTTTAGAGTTCTTGTGGAAATTCCCCTGCTCAAAACGTACTCAAGGGGGTCGTTAATATAAATGTCAGCAATTTCTTCAGTAATTGGATCTAAAACATCAAGAAAATTAACACAATGTAAATCATTAGGATGTTTTAAAGCCTCTGTAATGCTGAATTTAATTGTCCTTCCACAAAATTCTAGAATTATGCTTCCCTCGTAGTAATCAATTTTTGCTTTAGACGTCCTTAGGAATGGTCTCCCCAATAAAATATCAGTGGTACAAGAGGGAAGTTGAACATTCATTTCAACTATATAAAAGTCCACTGGATAAATAAAATCATTTACCATTACCAAGACGTCAGTCACCACTCCTTTAGGTCTGATGATAGTTCGATCTGCCAGCTGAATTACCAAGTCGGTCTCCTTCATTGTCCTTATCTTCAAGGTCTCAAACTCACTTAGGGACATCACATTGATGCCAGCCCCTAAGTCACAAAGGGTTTTCTCAATGATTTTGTTCCCTATTTGGCACGAAATTGTGAAGGTCCCTTGATCCTTGCACTTCTCTGGGAGCTGTTGTATTGCCGAGACATTGTGTTCTAAATTTACCCTCTCTACACCTGCAATTTTCTTTTTATTAGTGCACAGTTCCTTAAGAAATTTAGCATAAGAGGGGACTTTTGAAATTAAGTCCAACATAGGAATATTCACAGCTATTTTTCTGAAAACTGCCATAAAGTCTCTCTTTTCATCTTCCCTCTTCTCCTTCGAAGATCTAGGAGGGAATAGTGGAGGAATTTCTATAATTTCTTCCTTCTGGTCAGTCTTGGCCTGAGGCTTGGCCAAGACAGGTTCTGCTTTTTCTTGTCCTGCGATAACTTCAGTATTGGCCTGTGTCTTGGTCAAGACTACTTCTGCTTCAGCTTCCTCTTCTTCATCTTCATCCCGGCCCTCTGACTGGATTTTTCGCAACTCCTCGTCTGTTTTTGCTCCTTCCCTCTCTGGTAGCACAACTCCACTCCTCAAACTAATGACACTAACATTGTGTTTTGGATTATCTACGGTTGTGGAAGGCAATTTCCCTTGATTTGCCATCTGATTAATCTGCTTTTGCATTTCAGCCAAAGTAGATTGAGTTGATTGCATCAGGTTCTTCTGCATTTCCATCAAATTTTTGATGGTATCCTCCATAGATGGCCCAGTAAGTTGCAAAGGCTGGGGTGCTGGCGGCAGTTGAGGTACAGCGGCTTGACCAGGAGGTTGGCCAGGATTAAGGTGTGAAAGACGAGGGATGAAGTTTTGAAAGTTAACGGGAGGTTGGCCAGGGTGTTGCTGCAAAGGGGCATTCTGATTCGGGTTCTGGTTTGGAAGGATTGGATCTCTCCACCTAAAGTTCGGATGTGCTCTCCATGAGTACTGATTACTCCCTTGTGGGAAGTTTTGCATACTTCCTTGGTTTTGACCATAGACTGCATTTACTTGTGTTACTTCATCAGGAGGGTGTTGCACCATGTAGCAATTGTTTGTTTGATGATCCTGCTGCTGGCAGATTCCACAAACAGAGGCTACCTGCTCTTGGCTAGGATTCCCTATGGTCATTGCTCCTGAAATATTGACAGAAATATTCTTTACCATGTCAGTTAGTTCAGCCAATTTTTGTTCAACATCAATAGAACAAAGACTAGAAGGGGTAGAGTTTCTTTCAGAAGAAGTATTATTTTGGCAGTTGTCTGCCATGGTCTGAAGTAGAAGTTTGGCTCTCGTTACAGTCAAGTCTTGCAATGCTCCACCCGCTGCTGAATCAACATTTTCTTTTGTAGGTAGGAGCATTCCATCGTAGAAATATTGGATCATGGTCTGATCCGCAACTCCATGTGTAGGACAAACTTCTTGCAATTCCTTGAACCGTTGGTGATATTCGCTCAGTCCCTCATTGTTCCTTTGCTGGATGGCAGCCATATTTTTTCTAGCCGACCCTGCTTTCGTTGCATTCCAGTATTTATTGAGGAATAGGGTGGACATCTCGGCCCAGGTGTTGACTGTGTTGTGAGGTAGGTTGTAGAACCAGTTCTGCGCAACCCCCTCAAGAGAGCAAGGGAAGGCTTTTAGCTTCGCTCTCTCCATACTCACACCTACTGGCTTCATCATATCACACTGGACATGTAAATTCCTCAAGTGTTTGAATGGGTTCTCGTTTGTATGACCGTAAAACCTAGGAAGGTTGGCCACCATGTTGGTCTTGATCGAACAATCATTCGCCACTGGCGGCAAAGCGATGCAGGAAAAGGTTTCCTGCTCAGCTGATTTGTTCAGCTCCCTCATCGTGGGTTCTTGCTGATTTTTTGCCATAGCTGGACCAAAGAAATCGTCTTGGTCTGAATCTAGGCTAAGATCGTGGTCTAGACTATGGTCTGATTCGGAATTAGAAGCTTCCGATTCACTTTCTTCTAGGGTTTTTTCTTTTTCTAGCTATCTTCCAGAGTTGTGCTTCGGCCTTAGTGAGATTCGGATTGTATGGTAGCAAATCTTCTTCTCTACAAGAGGACCTGGTCATCAACTATCAAAAACAAAAATAAAACAAAAACTACAAATACCGTTAGAAATCCCCGGCAACGGCGCCAAAATTTGATCACGCATCGAACACGTCAAATATAATAGTAAAATAGGTATGGAATTGGGGGTAGAAATACAACTTATCACTGTCTACAAGAGTTTGTAGATGATGGTAAGAGGATCGTCCACAAAGATCTCTAGGAAATGTAGTTCTTGGGTTGACTTCCTCGTCACTGAGTTTTCGTTGGGTAGAATCTGAAACTGAAGACAAAATGGAAAGAAGTGAAAACAGTTTAAAATAGTATTGGCCAAAGTCTTGGTCAAGACTGGGGTCAAGATTGGAGTAAATCCGATAAAAGGAAATTCCAGGTAAGGGCGACGTGAGAGCTTTGTTCTTATGCTTCGATCATGGATTCAAATATATTCATCTCTTTGTTTATAGTACTGCTATAGAGTGGAGGTACTCCTGTTCACTCCTGTCTTCCCTCCTCTTCAAATTACCTGGCGGGTGCTCCCTTTCCTGATAATCCTAGCCAAGGGACACCTTGCTGGTTAAAGGGTTTATCCGTTTGACTGCTGTCTTGAATGGTTGTTCGCTTCCTCAATGGTATAGGGGAAGACAGTACCTAGGCCAAGGTATCTCCCTATGGAGATCCTAGGTTGTCAATCTGGTCTTGACCTAGATTGCTTATTTCTTCTAGTCTAGCTCGAGACTAGTTACCTACTTTGTCTAGCCGACGGGTGCTCCCTTTCCTTCTAGACCGGCTACAACTCTTCTCTGCTAGAGTGCAAGGATGATCAAACCTTATCTGTAGTGAGTAAGCGATGAATCAAGCTCAAGAAATAAATAAATACAAGTAAAGAGATTATAAAGCACGGTTTAATCTCACGAATGCATAAGAACTTCAGCTCTTCAACCCTTACCAAGAGTAGGTGTTTAGTTAATCATATTCATAATTAACAAGGCAATATATATTTTTGCATAAATAATAAATCCGAGATTTTTAAATAAAATCCGGAGCAAAGTTTAACAATGTCAAAGAAGGGGAAAAGAGAAGAAGGGGTCGGATTTTTGATCCGGACAGAGGAGGTACAATGTTTGGCTAAATAGCCCTAAAACTCCTCTGTCCTACTTCAACTCAACTTCCTAGAAAATCTCTAAAAAGATTGTAACAATAAATTGTTTGAAATTGGAAATAAAATCGCGAATACAAAAGAGGGAGATCCCTTAGGATTCTTCAAAAGATAGGCTTCAGATCCCTCAGGATTTGCGAACAGAAGCGGCCTGCCAGCAGTCAAGGCCCACACGAAGCGAAGCCTAAAAGGGTGCCAACGCAACTTCTCAACTGTCTTGTATCGCGAAAAGAGTCTTGGCCGAAGTCTAGGCCAAGACGATCTGACTGGTGTGCTGCTTGAGATGCGAATGTGTCTTGGCCGAAGTCTAGGCCAAGACTAGGAAAATCAGCTTCAGCTATCCAAATCAGAAACTTCAATATTCTGCCAACAGACCAGAACTGCAAAGAATAGGGGAAATCAAGGATAATTCAGTAGGTTTACTGTCCAAATAAACTAGTAAATGGACAATAAAACATGATGAAATGCAAAGAACCGATGTCATTTTTGATGAGGATTCAACTACACCTCATCAGGCAGTACCTGAGGGACAAGATGAGCTTGTTGTTCATGTTCCAGTTCTTGTTCCTCAGCAAGCAAGAAACAACATCGTTGATCCTCCTGCAGGACCAGGTCATCTGGTTATACCTGAAGACCATCAGGACCCACATGATTTACCTGTGGATCATCAGGAAGTCCTACAGGAACCTCTGCCAGATCAAACTCATCAACCTCATGTGGTTGAGAACCAAGCAAATATGCCTCTTAGGAGGTCTACTAGACTGAGAAGAAGTGCGATTCCGGATGATTATGTCGTATTTCTGCAAGAACATGAGGATGCTATTGACTCATTAGAGGGTGACCTAATCACTTTCATTGAGGCCACTAGCTGTTCTGATGCTCAAAAGTGGATACGGACCATGGGGGATGAATTTCAATCCATGAAGGACAATGACGTGTGAGAACTTGTACCATTGCCTAAAAATGTGAAACCGATCGGATTTAAATGGGTTTTTAAAACCAAACGGGATTCACAAGGCAATATTGAGAGGTACAAGACACGTCTTGTTGCGAAAGGATTCACCTAGAAGGAAGGAATAGACTATAAAGAGACCTTCTCTTCAGTTTCTTTGAAGGACTCTTTTAGGACTATCATGGCTCTTGTGGCATATTTTGATCTTGAGCTACATCAGATGGATGTAAAGACTGCCTTCCTCAATGGGGATCTTGAGGAAGAAATCTACATGAAGCGACTAGATGGCTTAACCTCTCACGAGGATAGTCAGTTGGTCTGTAGATTGAAAAAGTCTATCTATGGGCTCAAGCAGGCATCTCGTCAATGGTACCTGAAGTTCCATCGAATTATTACTTCATACGGTTTTGAGGTAAATACAGTAGAGGACTGTCTGTACCATAAATTCAGTGGGAGTAGGTTTATGTTTTTACTGTTTTATGTGGATGATGTTCTGCTTGCTACAAATGATGTAAAGCTTCTTCAGGATACTGAGGCATTCCTTTCAACTCAGTTTGAGATGAAGGACCTTGGTGAAGCTTCTTTTGTGCTTAGGATACAGATCCATCGGGATCGTTCAGAGGGTATCCTCAGGTTGTCACAAAAGGGTTACATCGATAAAGTTCTTAAAAGGTTTAGCATGTAGAATTGTAAGCCACATGATACCCCTATCTCCAAAGGTGAGAAATTTAGCCTAGACCAGTGTCCTAAGACCGATTTGGACTGCAAGTTCATGGAGGGTATTCCATATGCTTCGGCTGTGGGAAGCATCATGTATGCTCAAGTTTGTACCCGTATGGATCTTGCGTATATAGTTGGTATGTTGGGCAGATACTAGAGCAATCCCGGGAGGGATCATTGGGTCGCAGCCAAAAGGGTTTTTCGGTACCTGCAGAGAACGAAATACTATATGCTCACGTACAAGAGATCAGATCAGCTTGAGATCATTGGGTATTCTGATTCTGATTTCGCTGGATGCCAGGACAGTCGGAGATCGACATCAGGTTTCGTCTTTCTGCTGGCTAGTGGGGTCATTTCTTGGAAGAGCGCCAAACAGTCACTCGTCGCTTCTTCCACTATGGAGGCTGAGTTCGTAGCTTGCTACGGGGCATCTAGTCATGCGGTATGGTTGCGAAATATGGTCAAGGAACTGCGAGTTGTCACTGGGATCGAGAGACCCTTAAGGATCTATTGTGACAATCGGGCTGCAGTGCTGTACTCTAACAATAGTCGGAGCACATCCAGATCGAAGCACATCGACATCAAGTTCCTTGCTGTTAAAGAAAGAGTTCAGAGTGGTCTTGTGAGCATTGAGTTATTAGGTACAAATGCTATGGTTGCAGATCCGCTCACTAAGGCATTGACACCTGTTGCATTTCATGGCCATGTATCGAGCATGGGTGTCATTAGGTTAGATGCCTGAGATTAGTGGGAGTTATGTTTTGTACCATTATGGCTCACGGATGTATTGACTGTGTATTTATTTTCACAGTTTATGGATATTGATTTTTATTCAATATGCGCTCTGGTTTTCCTTTTTGATCTCATAAAGTTTAAAGTGGATTAGTTGGAAATAGACATGAACAGATCATTTTACATGTATTTCCATGCTGCACATGCGCACTGGATCCATGTCGTTGGTCAGTTAAGTTTGTAATCATCATGAGTTTAGTTGCCTGAGATGCGACGACTGCTCTCTTGGTTCTGACATTAATGAAACCGACGGACCGGATTGGATTAGACAAGAGTTATGCTAGCATTCGGGAAATTAACGGTCGGTACTATAAGGATTGTACAATTCGGATTGTCCAAGTGAGAGATTGTTGGATTTTGGACAATAACGTGTACATTAGTATCCGTTACCGTTAATTATATTTAGACCAATCGAGTGATCTAATAAATTTTATGGTCTGAATTGTCTAATCAATTAAGTGCAAGGGGCAAATTTAATGTTTGTGCAGATTCCCGGGTTAATTACTAATTGTTAATGGACCAATTAGTAATTAACCATTTTGGTTATTTGGGAATTGGTCCCTGGAGGAATTTCTCTATTTTATTTAAAGCCTCTTCATCAAGGTAACAAAATAACACAGAAAACAAAAGGTTTTGTGCAAGAGCTTTGGTTTCTATTTGCCTAGAGAATTTCATCCTCCAGAAGGCCAAAAATCCCTCTCCAATTTCATGGCATCGGTGATCGCGCGTCGAACACGTCAAATTTAAGTTGTATAAATGAATATAAAACGGGGTAGAAGTACAACTTAACACTTGTCCACAAGGAACTTGTAGATGGTGGTAAGAGGGTCGGTCCACAGAGACTTCAGGGGGGTTTGTAGTTCTTGGTTGACTTCCTCGTCACTGAGTTTGATTGGTAGAATCTGAAAATAAAGAAAGAAAACAAAAGAGGTAAAATAATTCAAAACTGTCTTGGGCAGAGTCTAGGCCAAGACAGGGGTCAAGACAGTGAAATATCAGAAAAGAAAGAATTCCCGGTAAGGGAATATGAGAGCTTCTGTTCTTATGATCCGATCACTGATTCAAAGATATTCTTCTCTGTATTCATAGTACTGCTATAGAGTGGAGGTGCTCCTGGTCACTCCTATCTTCCCTCCTCTTCAAATTATCTGGCGGGTGCTCCCTTTCCTGATAATCCTAGCCAAGGGACACCTTGTTGGTTAAAGGGTTTATCCGTTTGACTGCTGTCTT
Source organism: Viola odorata (assembly GCA_963691705.1). Classification (NCBI taxonomy): domain Eukaryota; kingdom Viridiplantae; phylum Streptophyta; class Magnoliopsida; order Malpighiales; family Violaceae; genus Viola; species Viola odorata. The sequence continues at coordinate 54,429,234 of OY829543.1, read as the reverse complement.
GAATGGCTGCTCACCTCTTCAATGGTATAGGGGAAGACAGTACGTAGGTCAAGGTGTTTCCCCACGGAAACCCTAGGTTGTCAATCTGGTCTTGACCTAGATCACTTATTTCTTCTAGTCTGGTGCGAGACTAGTCACCTACTTTGCCTAGCCGACGGGTGCTCCCTTTCCTTCTAGGCTGGTTGCAACTCTTCTCTACTAGGGAACAAGAATGGCCAACTCTTGCCTCTAGTGAGTAAGCGATTTGATTAAGATCAAGAAATAAGTGAATACGAATAAAGAGATTATTAAGGACGATTTGATCTCACGAATACATAAGAACGAAGCTCATCAACCCTTACCAAGAATGGGTGTTTAGCTACTCATACTCATGAATGAATGATAAAAATATTTAATTGTATAAAATAAATCCGTGAATTAAATTCACGGAGCAAAGTAATTGTTTTCAATGGTGGGAAAAGAAAAAGAGGCGGAGAAGAGAGAGGAGCCAAAGAGGAGAACGAGTTCAGCTATAAGTAAGCTAAAAACTCCTCTGTCCTTCTCCAACTCAATCTCCTAAATAATCTCCTAGATAATCTCTCAATAAATCTCTTAAATAGTCTCCTAGATAATCTCCTAAATAAATTATCCTGATTTGTTTTGAATAAAAATAGGAATTTAAAATATACAAAGATGGAAGGAGATCCTTAATAGGATTCTTAAATAAATATCTTCCTGATCCTTCTCTTTGTCACTGGAAAGCTGTGATTTGCCAGCTCGCAAGGCCCAACGTTGCTGCTCATGATTCCTTTCTCGCGAATCAGTCTTGGCCGGAGTCTTGGCCAAGACGATCTGGCTTTGTATGCGGAGGTGTCTTGGCCAAAGTCTAGGCCAAGACTGGGAAAAATCAGCTTCTGCTTTCCATATCAGAATCTTCAATACTTTGCCATCAGACCAGAACTGCAAGGAATGTGGGAAATCAGGGATAAATCAGTATGTTTACTGTCCAAATAAACAAGTAAATGGACAATAAAACATGATGAAATGCAATGCAATCAATCGGCTAATACAGGTACGCTTCCGTTGTTTATCTATATTAATCATTTTATAATCGATTTGTTTTGGTTCTTAGGATTGTTCATAAGGTTAGGGAACAATCTAGATTCTATTCGAATATAACAGCTTCTTCTAAAGGGCAGAATCGATTGACGGTTGACTAGATTTGCCACCTGTTACTCCTCTCTTTTGCATCAAAGATTCTTGCTGAAGCAAATATGCTGTTAAAGCTGCAAGATAGTCCCCCTAGAAAGCCTTTTGCCCCTCGATCAAGAGCTCCTCCATTACCATTGATCGCGCGTCGAACACGTCAAATATAATAGTGAAATAGGTATGGAATTGGGGGTAGAAATACAACTTATCACTGTCTACAAGAGTTTGTAGATGATGGTAAGAGGATCATCCACAGAGACCTCTAGGAGATGTAGTTCTTGGTTTGACTTCCTCGTCACTAGATTTGGTTTTGGTTTTGGTAGAATCTGAAAATAAAGACAAAACAGAAAGAGGTAAAATAGTTCAAAACAGTATTGGCCAAAGGCTTGGCCTAGACTGGGGTCAAGATTGAAATAAATCTAATAAAAGAGAATTCCAGGTAAGGGTGATTTGAGAGCTTGCGTTCTTATGCTTCGATCATCGATGCAAGTGTATTCATCTCTTCATTCATAGTACTGCTATAGAGTGGAGGAACTCCTTTTCACTCCTGTCTTCCCTTCTCTTCAAATTACCTGGCGGGTACTCACTCTCCTGATAATCCTAGCCAAGGGACACCTTGCTGGTTAAAGGGTTTATCCGTTTGACTGCTGTCTTGAATGGTTGTTCGCTTGCTCAATGGTGTAGGGGAAGACAGTACCTAGGTCAAGGTGCTTCCCTGTGGAAACCCTAGGTTGTCAATCTGGTCTTGACCTAGATTACTTATTTCTTCTAGTCTGGCGCGAGACTAGTTGTCTACTCTATCTAGCCGGCGGGTACTCCCTCTCCTTCTAGACTGGCTGCAACTCTTCTCTACTAGAGTACAAAGATGATCAGACTTTGTCCCTAGTGAGTAAGCGATGGATTAAGCTTAAGAAACAAATAAATACAAGCAAAGAGGTTATTAAGCACGATTTGATCTCACGAACGCATAAGAACTCACTCATCAACCCTTACCAAGAATTGGTGTTTAGCTACTCAGACTCATAATTGAAAAGATAAAATATTTAGTTGCATAAATTAATTAATCCGAGATTTAAACAAATCCGGAGCAAAGTATAATGTCGAAAAAGAGAAGAAGGAGGAGAAAATCCTATGACCGACCCCTCGGGACAGAGGAGAACAATGTTCGGCTAAATAGCCCTAAAACTCCTCTGCCCTACTCCAACTCTACTTCCTAGAAAATCTCTAAAAGATTGTAATAATAAATTGTTTGAGTTACAATAGGAATAAAATCGTAATTACAAAAGAGGGAGATCCCATGCGGGATTCTTCAAGAGATATGCGCTTCAGATCCCTCTAAGATTGCGGGACAACTGCTACTTGCCAGCTGCAAAGCCCAAGGAAGAAACGGCCCAAGCGGACGTTGATGACTGCTTAATCGCAAAAGAGTCTTGGCCGAAGTCTAGGCCAAGACGATCTGACTGGTGCGCTGCTTCAGACGCGAAAGTGTCTTGGCCAAAGTCTAGGCCAAGACTGGGAAAATCAACTTTAGCTCTCCATATCAGAATCTCCAATATTATGCCATCAGACCAGAACTGCCAAGAAAAAGGGGAAATAATGGATAAATCAGTAGATTTACTGTCCAAATAAAAAGTAAATGGACAATAAAATATGATTAAATGCAATGCAATCAAATTCCCCACACTTAAACTATGCTTGCCCCCAAGCATACAGACTCAAAGACTCAAAAATAAAAATTAAAACATAACAAAAACAGAATAGAAACAGAACAGACACTAAGGACCCCCCGGACTTTCTCAATTTCAGGTTGTCTACCCCTTCACTGGATCTGCCAAGACACTTCACTAAGATATCCAATGTTAGACTAACAAGGAATAATCAATACCCTAAACATACCCCTTCCACATGGTATCAAGACACCCTACTAGATAAAGAAGATTAAGTGTAGGGTAACAAGGTTCACTACCGATTTGAGTCCCACCGCAAGTGTTGCCTATCTAATAGTGCCTAAAGACTGGTGTCATTTGAATCACTTTGACAGATTTTTCTTTTTCTTTTTTCCTATGCCTTTTCTATGTCTTTTTATTTGTTTTGCTTTAGGCATAACAAGTGTCCTTTGTATTTTTACAGACACGGCACATAGACAGAGCTTGTCCTTTTCCGCGGGGACTTCCACCTTTGCTATGTCTGCCCTATGACGTTCCAACACCTTCTACTGTCTCACACTCTCGACAGATAGAACAACACACTCAAATCATGGCAGCAAACCCCGCTATCCTAAAAAGAGTTAAGGTTCTAGCTAAGTGTCCCTACGACCATGTAGACGGTTAATGTTTGGGGATCATAAGAGAATATGCCCCTTAGGCATTGATCATTTACGCTCATTCGCTTCCCTGTTACTAAAATATTGTGTCCCTTAGGAAAGTGTCTAAATGCAGTCCCACCGAGAGTCTAAACAGCCTAAGCAAGAAAACAGGGGTCCGGGTGTGTACAAAACAGACTCAAAACATGCAGAAAAATACAAATGAAAATCATGCAAATGACAGACGCAAAACTGGACAAACTTGTGTAAAAAGAAAAAATTAAAATGCAAAAAATAGACTCGAAAATACACAAAATAACCAATATTCACAACAAACACAAAACAGAAATTAAAACACCCTCCCCATACTTAAAAGACACAATGTACTCATTGTGTGGAGAGACAAATAAAAAGGAAAAAATAAAATGAAAGGAAAAGATAAGACCTGGGGGCAAAAAACAGCTTAAGCTGCTGGAGATTTGGCGTTTTGGCCAGAAGCTTGGCCTAGACTCTGGTCTGGAGGCGGCGTTGAACTTGCTGGATCTTTTGGAGCAGGAGGCGGCATAGACGGATGTGGTGTCTTTGCTGGCGGCGCTGATGGCTCGGGAGCATCCTCCTCATCAGAGGACTCACTGTCGGAGCTCAAATTGTCGTACAGAGCTCTGAGGTACTTGAGGTGGACTTGAAGATGTTGATAAACGTGGAGAACGTTGGTCCTGGTGAGCTTCATTTGTTCCAGGAGGACATCTTGGCGGTCGTTAAGTGCTTTGGCCCAACGAGGCACCTCGACACTGGTGGATGCGGATGAAGGGTCTTGCGCTTTGTCTTGGGGCTTGTCTTGGCCTAGACGATCCAGGATAATCTTCTGCTGCTCAAGGATGAGCAGCTGGCGAGCTTGAAATTCCCTGGCCCATGCTGGAGGTTCGTTGGTGCTACTGGCAGGGGGATCTTGGCCTGCGTCTTGGCCTAGATCAGCTGCAGCATCAGGAACGGGAGTGTCTTGGCCGGCGTCTTGGCCTAGATCCTGGGCAATATGGTCCTCTGCTTCTTCTTCTGGGATTTGAACTGGACGCAGCTTGTATTTCCCTTCATTTTTCTTCGAGAAAATGTGCTCCCCAACTGGTGTAAAACCTGTATTACAAGCAACAAACTCTCCGTCCAAATGGAAGTATCCCATTTGGTCGAAGGCTCTCAAATCTAGAATTTTGGGGGAACAACACTTATGCAAATCAGCAGTGGCAGGATCTAGCTTAGCAGTTTTAATAACAAGCCAAGTAATCAAGGATCCAAAAATCAATTTGGTGACAGACTCACGAACATGCAATTGCTGAACCAAATATAAACCTAAGTTGACTTTTTTCTGGTGCAAAATGCACCAAAGCAAAAACAGTTCAGACTTGGCTAAATTTCCAAAAACCTTTGTCTTCCCCGAAAGATTAATGGACAAGGTTCTATGGAGCATTCTAAGTGCAGGGTTCAGAATAGCATGTGCCTTAGAGTTCCTATTGAACTTGGCATCCGGATCACCTGTGATCTCTCTAAAGGCAGCATTGTTATCCCAATCAGTGGGATAGTCAAAAATAGCCTCTTCACTATATGCAAATCCTAACAAAGAATTGAAAGCATCAACAGACAAGTGGCTCCATTTATCACACAAGCGAAAATTAATCACATCCTCAGCAGCAAAGTCAGGTTTGTCTCTACCCCTAACGTACAAGGTTTCCTCGTCAAACTATAAAGATGTGTGAAACTCTAAGCACAACTCAGTGTAAGCATCACAATCAACAGACATAAAAGGGATCCAACCAATGACATACACAAACTCCCTAATTTTGTTCCCTAATCCCATAGCATCAAGAAAATCAAAATCCAATCTAGCAACTGCAGGAATGTCACAGGAATGAAAATCACGTAATTTGGCTTTGAGGTCTGGTGTGTCAAATTTCAACCAGCCTCGGAGTGTGTGCAGGGGAGGAAGAGAAGTTACCTTAGCAGTCTTGGCCAAGACTGAAACGTCTTCATCATCCTCAGTATCAGCTTCCTCGATCACCTGCTGCTTCCCTTTGCTTTTTGCAGAAGAGGGGCCCACACTGGTTTTGCCCTTCTTAAGGGTTTGGCGGCGATGGTGATCGATCTGGGATCTTCGCCGGCTTTTTTGTCGGCGTATTCTTGTGGGCCACCTGCTTGATGCGGCTGGATTTTTTTGGTGGTGCAGACCCCGCGGCTGGCTTCTTCGCCGGAGGTGGTGGTGGTGGTGGTACAGCAGCGGCGATGGCAGCAGGTTTTGGGGCTGCAGCGGTCGGCGGAGCTGGGTTTGATGCTCCGGCTGCTCCCATCTTCTTCAACAGCCGGTTCTGTAGCCGACTTTCTCTTTCTCCAGCCGACGCGGGAGCAGAAGGTCGCATTCTTTTCGCAAGAGGGGCGTCGTCGGAGACCGTGAGTGACGGCTCAGTCGGCTCCCTTGACGCTATCCTCTGATTCGCCGGGTAAATCGTCCTCTGAGGACATCGAATCTGTGTTCTCTAGTGCTTGGAGCAGACGTCTCGCGGCTGAGATGCCGTCGGTCGGAAAGACAGGCGGCGGAGCTCCACGGACGTCGTCACTCGCTTCTGGAATGTTAGAGGGTAGGCTCCGCTTTGGTGGGCTCATGGTTGCGAGGGAGGAATGAGGAGTGAAATAATGGTGGGTTTAAAGTTTAGGTTTTCTGGGATTTTTGTGCGATTTGGGGAAGAAGAAGGAGAAGAGACTGTTGCTTTTTGAGCTCAGGTGAGAGGCCGAATTTTTTGGTTACGTGGGTGAGTAGTGTCAGAGTGGGAAGAGGAATATGCAGAGGTGGTGATTTATTTTCCCACGCTTTCAATTAATTCCTTTTAATTGCTTTTGAATTTGTCCGTTCAAAAAGCAATTAAAGGCTTTAAAAGACGGCGCTGGCACGTGTCCCACTAACTCTCAAAAGGGCGGCTCTGATGTAAAACAGTCTAGACCCAAGGCTTGGCCTAGAGCTTGGCCAACCTACTTCAATTTCCCCACACTCGATTTCCTGCACAAAATCGAAAACAACCCAGCGAAATCAAATGTGACAAAAATAAAATAAAATAAAAACTTCTTAAAAATAAAAGAATCAAGGGTTGCCTCCCTTGCAGCGCCCTTATTTTAAGTCCTAGGCTTGACTTTGAATCCTTTTCACTTGTTTTCCGGTGGCAAGTCCACCTTTTCAGAAATCTTTTCTTCCTGGAAATTTTCGAAGAATGGCTTCAATCTTTGCCCATTCACTTTGAGCTCGGCACCTGTTTTTTCATTTCTAATATCTACTACACCACGTGGGTAAATATTAGTAATAACAAAAGGCCCTTCCCACATTGTTTGAAGTTTTTCAGGAAACAATTTAAAATGGGAATTATAAAGGAGAACCTTCTCCACTGTGTGGAGAGGTTTCCCAACAATTCTCTTGTCATGGTAAGCCTTCATTCTGATTTTGACAATCAGCTGATTGTCATAAGCTTGGTCTCTTAACTCCTCTAGCTCATGGAGTTGCAATTTTCTCTCTTGTCCAGCTTGGTCGTAACTCAAGTTGCACTTCCGTATGGCCCAATATGCTTTGTGTTGCAACCCTACTGGCAAGTGGCACACCTTCCCATAGACTAGTTTGTAAGGCGTCATCCCAATTGGACCTTTGTAGGCCGTTCGGCAGGCCCACAACGCGTCATCTAACCGCTGGCTCCAATAGCGTCTGTCTAGGCCTACTGTCTTACAGACTTCACCTCTCTATTCGAAACTTCCGCTTGGCCGTTTGATTGAGGATGATAGGTTGTGGATACCCTGTGTGTGATGCCATATTTCCTGAAAAGAGAAGACAAAATCTTATTGCAGAAGTGAGTTCCTCGATCACTAATGATCCCACGAGGAATTCCAAACCTGTTCAAGATGTTAGATTTAATGAAGGAAATAACAGTCCTAGCATCATCATTCTTGGTGGCTTTCACCTCCACCCATTTTGATACATAATCCACAGCTAATAAAATGTATCTGTTGCCAAAAGAAGTAGGAAAATGTCCCATAAAATCTATGCCCCATAAATCAAAAATTTCACAAGAAAGAATAAAGTTCATAGGCATTTCATTTCGGGAACTGATATTCCCTACTTTTTGACAAGCAGGACATGTTTTGCAAAACAAGAAACTGTCTTGAAAAATACTTGGCCAATAAAAACCAGCCTCTAAAACTTTTAGGGTTGTTCTCCTTGCTCCAAAGTGGCCTCCACATGCTTGAGAATGACAGAAAGTTAAAATAGATAAAGTCTCACTTTGAGGAACACACAGTACCTATTTTCCACAAATAAGGGTCATCCCAAACATAATACTTACTGTCATGTTTGACCTTTACCCTTTCGTAGGTAGTCATATCTCCATAGTGTTTACCTGTTGCAAGGTATTTCGCAATTTCAGCATACCATGGTCTCGGGTTTGGCGGAGGTCTAGGCCTAGACTCCGGGCTAGACAGTGTGACTGAAAATAGTTTTTCATCAGGAAATTCTGCTCTCACAGGCTCCAGATCTCCTTCTGCAAGACAGCGGCTAAGGTGATCTGCCACGAGGTTTTCCTTGCCGCTCTTGTCCTTAATTTCCAGATTGTATTCCTGCAAAAGAAGAATCCATCGGATTAGTCTAGGTTTGGCCTCTTGCTTGACCAAGAGATATTTTAATGCCGCATGATCTAAAAATACAATTATTTTTGTGCCCAATAAATAAGATCTGAATTTTTCCAAGGCAAAAACAATTGCAAAAAGTTCTTTTTTAGTCGTGGTGTAATTCCTCTAGGCATCATCTAGCATTTTTTATGCATAGTAGATGACGTGTGGATCTCTCCCTTTCTTCTGCCCAAGAACAGCCCCCACGGCTGCATCACTTGCGTCGCACATCAGCTCGAAAGGCAAGCTCCAGTCGGGTGCTTGAATGATTAGTGTTGACGTCAATCGCTCCTTCAGCTCGTCGAACGACTTTTGACATCCTTCATTGAAGTCGAATTCCACCTCCTTTTGAAGTAGCTTGCACATCGGTTCAGCTACCTTCGAGAAGTCTTTTATGAACTTGCGATAAAAACCTGCATGTCCAAGAAAGCTTCTAACCTCACGCAAGCATGAGGGGTAAGGCAAGTTCTTGATAGTGTCTATTTTTGCTTGATCGACTTCAATCCCTTTCTTTGAAACTATATGCCCAAGGACAATTCCTTGATCTACCATAAAATGACATTTTTCATAATTCAAAACTAAGCATGTATCAACACATCTCTTTAGAATATTTTCTAAATTATGTAAACATTGCTCAAAATTATTACCGTACACGGTAAAGTCATCCATGAACACCTCGATGCTCTTCTCTACATAATCAGAAAAAATGCTTACCATGCACCTTTGAAAGGTGGCCGGCGCATTACATAATCCAAATGGCATACGTTTGTAGGCGAACGTTCCAAACGGGCAAGTGAACGTCGTCTTTTCTTGGTCCTCGGGTGCAACAGGGATTTGATGAAACCCCGAGTATCCGTCCAGGAAGCAGTAGTGAGACTTTCCAGTAAGTCTCTCAACCATTTGGTCTATAAACGGCAGTGGGAAATTATCCTTCCGAGTGACTTGATTCAGCCTTAGGTAGTCTATACATACCCTCCATCCGTTTTGAATTCGTGTCGTTCTTTGGGTGCCGTCTTCTCCTTCGATTACTGTAATTCCAGTCTTCTTGGGAACTACCTGCACAGGAGACACCCAATTACTATCAGAAATAGGATAAATTACACCTGAATCTAGTAGTTTGATTATTTCTTTTTTAACAACTTCCATCATCGGAGGGTTTCATCTCCTCTGGGGTTGCCGGATAGGTTTCTTATCCTCTTCCACATGTATTTTGTGGGTACAGATGTTGGCTGATATCCCCTTGATATCTGCCATAGTCCAGCCAATTACTTCCTTGTGCATCTTCAAGACTGCAACCAATCTTTCCTCTTCATCTTTTGTTAGCTTTGCTGAAATGATGACGGGTAGGGTGTCGTCTAGGCCTAGATAGGCGTATTTGAGATGATCGGGCAAGGCTTTTAATTCCAACTGAGGTGCCTGCACAACAGAAGGTAAGAATTTAGGAGTCGAAGGTTGAATATATTGACAACTCACTGCTTTCTTTCTTTTTTCGGCAGTCTTGGCCTGCGTCTTGGCCAAGCTTGAGGCCAAGACAGGTTCTGGTTCTTCTGGATCGGTCAAACTGTCCAGAATTTCCTGGAGTTCCTTCTGATCTCCAGTCCTTTCCTCTAATTCTCTTAGAGTTCTTGTGGAAATTCCTCTGCTCAAGACATACTCAAGGGGGTCGTTAATATAAATGTCAGCAATTTTCTTAGTAATTGGGTCTAAAACATCAAGAAAGTTCACACAATGTAAATCATTAGGATGTTTTAAAGCATCAGTAATGCTGAATTTAATTGTTCTTCCACAAAATTCTAGAATTATGCTTCCTTCATAGCAATCAATTTTAGCTTTTGATGTCCTCAAGAATGGTCTTCCTAATAAAATGTCAGTGGTGCAAGAAGGCAATTGTACATTCATTTCTACTATATAAAAATCCACTGGATAAATAAAATCATTTACCATTACCAAGACATCAGTTACCACTCCTTTAGGTCGAATGATCGTTCGATCGGCCAACTGAATTACCAAATCTGTTTCCTTCATTGTCCCAATCTTCAAAGTCTCGAATTCGCTTAGGGACATTACATTGATGCCAGCCCCTAAATCGCAAAGGGTTTTCTCAATGATTTTATTTCCTATTTGACATGGGATGGTGAAGATCCCTTGGTCCTTGCACTTCTCTGGAAGCTGCTATACTGCCGAGACTTCATGAGCTAGGTTCACCCTCTCTATACCTGCAATTTTCTTTTTATTAGTGCACAATTCTTTAAGAAATTTAGCATAAGAGGGGACTTTTGCAATCAAGTCCAACATAGGAATATTAACAGTTATTTTCCCAAAAACAGCCATGAAATCTCTTGCTTCATCTTGCCTCTTCTCCTTTGAAGATCTAGGAGGGAATGGTGGAGGAATTTCTATGATTTCCTCTGGTTTGTCAGGTTTGGCCTGGGTCTTGGCCTGGACTGGTTCTTTTTCTTTTGGCTTCGTGATAACTTCAGTATTGGCCTGTGGTTTGGCCAAGACTACTTCCGCTTCGGCTTCCTCTTCCTCATCTTCATCCACGTCTTCCGACTGGATTTTTCTCATCTCCTCATCTGTATTCGCTCCTTCCCTTTCTGGTAACATAGTTCTACTCCTCAAACTAATGGCACTAACATTGTGTTTTGGGTTTTCTACGGTTGTAGGTGGTAATTTTCCTTGATTGGCCATCTGATTGATCTGCTTTTGCATCTTCGCCAAGCTAGACTGCGTAGATTGCATCAAGTTCTTTTGCATCTCAACTAAACTCTTAAGCGTATCCTCCATAGAGGGGCCGATTATCTGCAAGGTTTGAGGTGCTAGAGGCAGCTGAGGTACAGAGGCTTGGCCAGGAGGTTGGCCAGGATTAAGGTGTGAAGGACGAGGTACGAAATTTTGAAAGTTAACGGGAGGTTGGCCAGGATGTTGCTGAGGCATATTCTGACTTTGATTCTGATTTGGAGGGACTGGATCTCTCCATCTAAAATTCGGATGGCCTCTCCACGAGTACTAATTACTTCCTTAAGGGAAATTCTGCATACTTCCTTGGTTTTGCCCATAGACCGCATTTACTTGTGTTACATCATCAGGATGTTGCACCATGTAACAGTTATTGGTCTGATGGTCTTGTTGCTGGCAGATTCTGCAAACAGAGGCTACCTGCTCTTGATTAGAGTTCCCAGCGGCCATTGCACCTGAAATATAGACAGAAATATGCTTTACCATGTCAGTTAGTTCAGCTAATTTTTGCTCAACATCAATAGAACAAAGACTAGAAGGGGTAGAGTTTCTATCAGAAGAAGTATTATTTTGGCAGTTGTCTGCCATGGTCTGAAGTAAGAGCTTGGCTTTGGTGACAGTCAAGTCTTGCAATGCTCCACCCGCGGCTGCATCAACTTTCTCTTTGCTAGGTAGGAGCATTCCATCATAGAAATATTGGATCATGGTCTGATCCGCAACTCCATGTGTAGGACAAACTTCTTGCAATTCTTTGAACCGTTGGTGATATTTGCTCAGCCCCTCATTGTTCCTCTGCTGGATAGCAGCCATATTTTTTCTAGTCGCTCCTGCTTTCGTCGCATTCCAGTACTTGTTGAGGAACAAAGTGGACATCTCGGCCCAAGTGTTGACTGTGTTGTAAGGAAGGCTGTAGAACCAATTCTGCGCAGCCCCCTCAAGAGAACAAGGAAAGGCTTTTAGCTTCGCTCTCTCCATGCTTACGGCAGCTGGTTTCATCATGTCGCACTGGACATGTAAATTCCTCAAGTGTTTGAACGGGTTCTCGTTCGTATGGCCATAAAACCTAGGAAGGTTGGCCACCATGTTGGTCTTGATCGACCAATCATTTGCCACTGGCGGCAGAGCTATACAGGAGAAGGTTTCCTGCTCTGCTGATTTGTTCAGCTCCCTCATCGTAGGTTCTTGCTGATTTTCAGCCATAACTGGACCAAGGAAATTGTCTTGGTCGAAGTCTTGGTCTAGACTGCGGTCTAGACTATGATCTGATTCGGAACTGGAGGCTTCTGACTCACTTTCTTCTGGGGTTTTTCTTTTTCTAGCTATCTTCCGGAGTTGTGCTTCGGTCTTGGTGAGATTCGGATTGTATGGTAGCAAATCTTCTTCTCTGCACGAGGACCTGGTCATCAACTATCAAAAATAACATAAAACAAAAACTACAAATACCGTTAGAGATCCCCGGCAACGGCGCCAAAATTTGATCGCGCGTCGAACACGTCAAATATAATAGTGAAATAGGTATGGAATTGGGGGTAGAAATACAACTTATCACTGTCTACAAGAGTTTGTAGATGATGGTAAGAGGATCGTCCACAGAGACCTCTAGGAGATGTAGTTCTTGGTTTGACTTCCTTGTCACTGGATTTGGTTTTGGTTTTGGTAGAATCTGAAAATAAAGACAAAACAGAAAGAGGTAAAATAGTTCAAAACAGTATTGGCCAAAGGCTTGGCCTAGACTGGGGTCAAGATTGAAATAAATCTAATAAAAGAGAATTCCAGGTAAGGGTGATTTGAGAGCTTGCGTTCTTATGCTTCAATCATCGATGCAAGTGTATTCATCTCTTCATTCATAGTACTGCTATAGAGTGGAGGAACTCATTTTCACCCCTGTCTTCCCTCCTCTTCAAATTGCCTGGCGGGTACTCCCTCTCCTGATAATCCTAGCCAAGGGACACCTTGCTGGTTAAAGGGTTTATCCGTTTAACTACTGTCTTGAATGGTTGTTCGCTTCCTCAATGGTGTAGGGGAAAACAGTACCTAGGTCAAGGTGCTTCCCTGTGGAAACCCTAAGTTGTCAATCTGGTCTTGACCTAGATTACTTATTTCTTCTAGTCTGGCGCGAGACTAGTTGTCTACTCTATCTAGCCGGCGGGTACTCCCTCTCCTTCTAGACTGGCTGCAACTCTTCTCTACTAGAGTACAAAGATGATCAGACTTTGTCCCTAGTGAGTAAGCGATGGATTAAGCTTAAGAAACAAATAAATACAAGCAAAGAGGTTATTAAGCACGATTTGATCTCACGAACGCATAAGAACTCACTCATCAACCCTTACCAAGAATTGGTGTTTAGCTACTCAGACTCATAATTGAAAAGATAAAATATTTAATTGCATAAATTAATTAATCCGAGATTTAAACAAATCCGGAGCAAAGTATAATGTCGAAAAAGAGAAGAAGGAGGAGAAAATCCTATGACCGACCCCTCGGGACAGAGGAGAACAATGTTCGGCTAAATAGCCCTAAAACTCCTCTGCCCTACTCCAACTCTACTTCCTAGAAAATCTCTAAAAGATTGTAATAATAAATTGTTTGAGTTACAATAGGAATAAAATCGTAGTTACAAAAGAGGGAGATCCCATGCGGGATTCTTCAAGAGATATGCGCTTCAGATCCCTCTAAGATTGCGGGACAACTGCTACTTGCCAGCTGCAAAGCCCAACGAAGAAACGGCCCAAGCGGACGTTGATGACTGCTCAATCGCAAAAGAGTCTTGGCCGAAGTCTAGGCCAAGACGATCTGACTGGTGCGCTGCTTCAGACGCGAAAGTGTCTTGGCCAAAGTCTAGGCCAAGACTGGGAAAATCAACTTTAGCTCTCCATATCAGAATCTCCAATATTATGCCATCAGACCAGAACTGCCAAGAAAAAGGGGAAATCATGGATAAATCAGTAGATTTACTGTCCAAATAAAAAGTAAATGGACAATAAAACATGATTAAATGCAATGCAATCAACCATTCCTTCTCTCTCTCATCCCTTCTCCAGTCAAGACCACAGGTCAAGCTGCCTGAGGAACAGTTTGGCAATGAGGATGGCCTCGATGATGACTTGGACGACTCATCTGATTCTGAGGAGGAGTCAGAATATGATAACTTACCACTATTTAAAAGCTTGACAAGAGCCCAAGCTTCAAAGCTTACAAAAACCCAGAAGAAAGCTTATTTTGAGGAGTTAGAATATGGGGAGAAGCTTTTCATGAAGAAACAGTTGAGGGATGAGAAAAGGCGACGTAGGTTCTTGAAGAAGATGGTTGTTGCGGCTAAAGATCTGCCTCCTGAATATGATGAGAACAGAGAGGAAGAAGTTGGTGGTGCTGCTTGTTGTAACTTAGAGATTTGATAAAGAAGTTTTACAGAGATGTTAAGAACAAAGCAAAAGCACACAACTATTTTATATATCGTATATTGATCTCTTTATATAGGAAGAGATACAGTAGTTACATAAGCAGTTACTTATAACTGTAAATAACTTCTAAATGATAAAATAGGTATAACTTCTAACAGATAGAATAGTTAACATGTGTGTCATTGATTAACTACTACAAATCACCCCCTTAATCATGACGCACTATTTTTACTTTTTTGCGCAAAGAGATGATTCGATCCACCTCTCGAGCTTCTTCAAATAGGTCCAAATTTCTCTTACCAGCAAGCTTGGGCCAAGTCAGTTGCGTATTGCATACAACTGGAACAACATCTTCCTCCGGGTCAGATTCAAAATCTATGTCTTCCTCTGGGTCAGATTCAGAAGAGATCGACACCTAACTCTTTATTTCCATTGTTCCTTCAGTTGTCTCAGTGCCAAGCCTAGTCCCTGTGACAGTCCTATTACTACCAACAGAAGCGCCAAGTCCATTCTCCACCCCATTTATTGCACTTTTTCCATGGTCTTCTGTTACCGAGCGATCTCCTAAGTTTTCAGTACCCGTCACTGTCTCCTCAAGTGACACAAATATCAGCTTGCCTTCAGTCAGGTTATAGTTGGTTCCTGTGTTGATGCACCACACATTGTTCCCACTGTCTACTGGTAACACACTTTCCTCATTGAGGAACACCGTCTGTGGTGTGTCTACAGCCTCCTGAATGTGCTCACAATGCTCAGCCAACAGAAGTGCTGGCGTGTAGTCTACGTCTTGCACCTGTGTCAGATTCACCGTTTCCTCGCGACGTGGTTTTCGGCATTCCTTGGCATAATGTCCGTATTTGAAGCAGTTGAAGCACTTAACCTTAGTCATGTCGCGACTGCCTCTTGAAACTACAGAGTCCTTCCTATAGCGGCCGCCATTGCTGCGCCAACTACCATGTTGCTTGTCATGACGCCGATTGTTACTACCACTATCAGAGTTTTTCTCGTCATCAGAAGAGTTCTCGCCATTTTCTCTCCTTTCCTTTCGCGCGAGCCATTCCTCCTTGGTGAAGAGAAGGCGACTACCCACCTCAGCAGTATCACATCCAAGGTCATAGCACTCTTCAACGACTTTGAGTCGTCCTGTTAGCTCCTCCAGAGTAAGCGTCTTGAGATCAACTAACGTCTCGATGGAAATGGCAACCTGAGTATATCTTGGGGGAACTACCCGAAGAAACTTTTTAACCACCTTCTCATCATCAATCTGGTCACCCAAAAGGTTCAAACTGTTCACCAGGCTGGTCAAACGCATAGCAAAATCATCTATTGTCTCACCATCCCTGAATTTGATGGACTCAAAGTCCATACGCAGTGTCTGCACCTTTGCCTCATGCACACGCTCGGCACCCATACGCATGGTCATCACAGCATCCCATGCTTGCTTGGCTGTGTCCTTCACAGCAAGAGTCCCCAACATCTCAGGTGGCACGGATCGGAGAATGGCAGCCAATGCCATCCTATCGTCCTGGTACTCTGCATTCCCGGGATCAATTGCCTCCCATATTCCTTGTGCTTGCAAGTTGACTCTCATCATGAGAGCCCAATCACCGTAGTTGGTGCGAGTTAGCATGGGGTAAACCATACCCATCTCCTTTACTACTCGTTGCACTTCTCCATGGTTGCTGCTTTCGCCTTTTTTGTTGCGGTTCTTTTGTGGTGAAGGGGATTTTGATTCGTGTTCTGACATCTCATAAAAACCATAACCTTTGCTCCGCTACCACTTATTGTAACTTACAGATTTGATAAAGAAGTTTTACAGAGATGTTAAGAACAAAGCAAAAGCACACAACTATTTTATATATCGCATATTGATCTCTTTATATAGGAAGAGATACAGTAGTTACATAAGCAGTTACTTATAACTGTAAATAACTTCTAAACGATAAAATAGGTATAACTTCTAACAGATAGAATAGTTAACATGTGTGTCATTGATTAACTACTACACTGCTTCCATGCCAGTTCCTATGCCAGATTTAGCGTTGCCTGCTTCATTTGATTCTGATAATCCTACCCACCGGTATCGCTCTCTTGAAGCCTCTAACCAGTGGCTTGTAAGGCCTGTTCTAGATTCCCATGGTTGGGATCATGATGTTGGTTATGAAGGGATAAATGTGGAGAGATTGTTTGTGGTTAAGGACAGAATTCCCATTTCCTTTTCTGGCCAGGTAACCAAAGATAAAAAGGATGCTAATGTTCAAATGGAATTAGCTAGTTCTTTAAAGCATGGGGAAGGGAAAGCAACTTCACTAGGTTTTGATATGCAGACTGTGGGTAAGGACTTGGCTTATACTTTACGCAGTGAGACAAGGTTCTGTAATTTCAGGAGAAATAAAGCAACAGCTGGTCTCTCAGTCACACTCTTGGGTGATGCCTTATCAGCTGGGTTGAAAGTTGAAGACAAACTGATTGTAAATAAGCGGTTCCAAATGGTAATGTCTGGTGGTGCAATGACTGGTCGTGGTGATGTGGCTTATGGTGGCAGTTTGGAGGCTCAATTGCGAGACAAGGACTATCCTCTAGGCCGTTCCCTCTCTACTCTTGGGCTCTCTGTGATGGATTGGCATGGAGATCTTGCTGTTGGTTGCAATATACAATCCCAGGTTCCTATAGGACGGACTACAAACTTGATTGCTCGTGCCAACTTGAATAACAGGGGTGCAGGGCAGGTCAGTTTTCGCGTGAACAGCTCAGAGCAGCTTCAAATAGCATTAATTGGCCTCATCCCGCTGTTGCGGAAACTATGGGATTATCCTCAACAAATGCCGTATGGACAATGAAGCAAAGTAGGTTATACATGCTGCAGAGCCAATCATTGACAGGAAGAGTGTCAGAGTAAGGCTGTTGCGTTTCTTTTCTCCCAAATCCAACTTGGTCCTGCAGGAAACTTCTCTTTTTGGAGTTAAATTTAAACATCATGTCTAGTTTTGATTATAGCAATTATAGTTTGCTAGTAGTTTCTTTGTTAGATATTTTGATATTGGTTTTTGTTCCAGTGGAGCTGCTTCTTGTTCTACTGTTTCCTGTGTCTAGTTTTCTCGTAAATGGGCGCGGGAGCTGATTTGTATTGTACAATTCCGTTCGCTTGCCAGTGGCCATATGAAATCATCACCTTCATGGTGCTAGTTTTTGCGAGCTTAGGATCTCCTGTTTAATTAGGTGTTGTTTTTATTTTGACACTGTTGCCTAGATAAAGATTGGTTAGCAATTGAAACTCTGGAATTTACTCATTCTCAATTCTTCTTTTTTCAGAGCATATGCTTATCATCTGTTGTATTTGAATGGGAAATATAAGTAGTTTTTTCTTGCCTTATTATTATTATTTTTTTAATGTCATTTATCTTATATAATCTGTTGCATCGGAATGGATAGGTTCCATGCTTTTTGAGAGCAAGTGAATGTAGAGTTTCTATCATTCATTCCCGTACATATAAATATATAATAATTTCTCCTAAAGTGGTTTTTACCTCGCAATTGATCTCAACTCTCAAGTGTTGAAATTAATCAACCCTAATCCGTAGTTGTTGTTTTGTGGAGACCAATTAAATACAAAAGAAGTCAATTTTTGGTATTTATTTATAATTTATCGTTTTTTGTTAGTATTAGGTCACGTTAGAAGTTGCATAATTCATTTAATAAGCTAATGTGTCCCATTAATTAAAAAGTAGAGGCGTTACAATATGTTATCTAGTAAATTGTTATATTAATAACAAGTGTTCCACAGGACCTTTTTATTATTTATTTTTACATTTTTTTTGTTTGTTTGCCTAATTTCTTCTTTAATGGATTGTGTAACCCTAATCCTATTTCTAATCCTACTACACACACATATATATAAGGGCCGACTTTCTGTTATTTCAAGCACGCCTTAATTACTTTCCTGTATTAATCATCCATCGATCTCTCTCTCTCTCTCTCGGTCGTAATTAGTATAGCTAATTTCTTTGATCGGTCATCACTACTCCGGTTAATCATATTAGCAAGTCTGTAATTCTTTGTTCGATATGGTCAGGCTGGTGTCGATGGAAGATTGGTTTAGGGTAGAGCTCATCGGCAGCGGGTCTTATGGGTTCGTCTACTTAGCTTCAACAACCAACACCGATGATCCTCCGTTCGCCGTCAAGTCTGCTTTTCTTGGTCGTCCGTCTTCCGCTCTCCAAAAAGAAAAAAGAATACTGGACCAGTTTCTTGATTGCCAAGAAATCGTCACATGTTACGGGACTTGCACTAGTCACGAGTTCGACACCATACTCTTCAACCTCCAGTTGGAATATGCTCCCGGTGGCTCTGTTCTAAACTTGATACGTGATCACGGCGGCATGATACCGGAATCTCTCGTGAAGAACTGTACTCGGATGATCTTGAAAGGGTTATCGCGAATCCACGAGCGAGGGATCGTGCACTGTGATTTGAAGCCGGCCAATATCCTCGTTTTTCCTAACGATGGTGGTGATCAAGGGGTTCGGGTTAAATTAGCTGATTTTGGGTTAGCGAAAGAGCCTGGGGAGGGATTATCCGTGGATGACACGTCTTGCATGTTTCGAGGCACCCCCAATTACATGTCGCCGGAATCTGTGGAGATGAATATAGGACCGCCTCTAGATATTTGGTCTCTTGGCTGTGTTGTTGTGGAGATGTTAACAGGCGCTGTGCCATGGGGAGGTTTAATGACGAGCAATTTGGTGGACAAGCTTCTTTTCGAGAAGGAAGCGCCGAGGATTCCAGATCAGGTATCGAAGCAAGGAAAAGATTTCTTGATCAGATGTTTCGAGGTGGAACCAAGTAAGAGATGGACCGCTGATATGCTATTGAGTCATCCTTTCGTCAGCAGTACTACTGAAGAGAAATATACTTCAAGATTGGAGGATACTGAACAAGTCCCGGAATTGCCAATTACAAGATGTCAACTTGATAATGGTTTTGGAGAATGGATCTTGAAGGATTTGGGTATCTTTTGATTGACAGGTGAAGAAGCTATGCGTATAGTCTTTTGTAGCTCCTTTTCCCCCCGATTGGCTAGTCTTTTGTAGCTCCGTTGAAAATAGTGGATTGACTTGCCAAGATTGGCCGTGGATGTTTCCCCAAATTGGGGTTTTACCACGTAAAAAAAATAGTGTCCCCCTCGTTCAATTTTTTTATTTTAAAATTTTTTTATTTTAAAATTTTTTTATTTATAAATTTAACCAATTCATGTGGGCAATTGCATATCCGCACGCCATTCGGAAAACCCCATGCCCAAGTAGTAATTAAAAGGGTAAAAATAGGGTATTGCAAAGCATTTGAATTTCCCCATTTTGCCAGAAGAGAAACTGATAGCATGACTAACTGCCTTTCCAAGTAGTTAACATCAGTCTTTTCCAAAGTCCGCGTTGTAGCTAGCACTTGACTCCAGTTTCTTGGCCTCCTAGAAAAGCAAAAATTCATTATGTTTCGTACAATCAAAATCTTAACAAGAATTGAAAAAGATCCTCCAAACATCCAGACAAACAATGAAGTTTGAATTTCCTTTTGAAAATCTAGTTGACAGTTTGTAATGCGATAGTGAAGCATATCTTACTGAACTTTTCAATTTAAGTAGTGAAAAGATAGAAACTTGAAAAAAGTTCTCAAGGAAGGAGGAGATAACGATATACCCATGAGACGCTTAACCAAGTGGACACTACAGTACTGCTTCTCACAGACAATACCTTCATGAAATCTTCGTGGATGACATAATTACGTTCTGCACGGATTGCAAACATCCCAGCTTCAGTGCAAATATTTCTAAGACCAGCCCCATTGAAACCCTGAAACAAACACACCTGGATTAATCTTCTAAAAACAAGCAAACAGAATGTTAGGCTTAGGCATATAACAGATAGAAAGGAAAACTGCAGTTCACCTCAGCAAGCTTGACAACAGCTTCATAGTCAATTTCACCATGCTTGGCGATTCCAGCAGCATGTATTTGAGAATTTCCATTCTGGATTGCTCATTTGGCAAAGGAAACTTAATCTTCCTGTCTAGATGTCCAGGACGAAGGAGTCCAGGGGGTCAAGCACATCAGGTCTATTCGTGGCCATAATCATCTTGACCTGGAAAATATGGTTCAAATTCAATAACCTCGAAGTGATAAGAATGCATTTGTAGGAAAGAAATGACATCATGCAGGCCTGCTTAACCAACACAAAAGACTACCTTGCCGAGTTGGTCAAATCCATCCAACTGATTAAGCAACTCCGTAAGCGTTCTTTGTATTTCACGATCAGCACTAGTCCCCTCGCTGAACCGGCGTCCACCAATAGCATCAATTTCATCCATAAATATAATACACGGCTGAACAATCAGAAATCATTAGTTAGTAATATAATACTGAGAAAGGTGTCGCCGCCAAGGGAAAATGGTTTTACTTGGTATGTGCTCTTACTTGATGATCACGTGCATACCCAAATGTCTCACGAATCAATCTAGCACTTTCACCAATATACTTATCAATTATAGCACTGGACACAACCTACAACCAGAAGTAATCAATAAAAATGTTAGACCGAAATTAGATGCATGTTATACAAATTTCATACAGTAATCTCCAACCTTCAAAAAGTTGGCATCTATGTTGCTTGCAATAGCCCTTGCTAGTAATGTCTTCCCTGTTCCGGGGGGGTCCATAGAGAAGAACACCCTGAAACAATTGAAATTCAGAATAACAATGAATATTATCCACTTCTGTAGGCTCAAGGCTAGATGAATCAGATGGTGCAGAATATAGCAAGCATTACCTTGGGAGGCTTAATCCATACCCTCAAGAAGAGCTCAGGATTCATAAGAGGCAGTTCTATAGATTCTCTGAGCTCCCGAATCTGATCTGACAACCCTCCCACTGCAGAGTAGCTGACATTCCCTGGGACTTCATGAAGCATGTTATAAACAACTGGATCAACCTGTAAAGCAAAATTGTATTACAAGTCACAACACAGAACAAAAGAAGCACAAAAACAACAGCAAACAAGTAACAAGAGAGTGTCAATACTCACTTCGCGAGGAAGAGCTCACATTATAGTAAGAGTAGTCATATCAAGAACCACGCGAGTGCCAGCAGTGAGTTTCTCTTTGTCCACCTTACTCCGGCAGCCAACCACATACCTCGGCCCACTGCTTGCTTTAACTATCACTATACAAACAATTCAATAATCTCTATTAGCTACCACAACAATCCATCAAGCTAAGGAAACCACAAAACAGCAAGCAGAGACGGAATTAATTACAGCGTTCATTGTCAAGAGGCCGTAGAACTTCGCCAATGATTTGGCCAACACTCTGAAGAGATTTCAAATCGTTTTCCGTTTTATCAAATTCCTTCTTCGCCGTGCGCAAACTCTCACTGTAGAAACCCAATCCCAACACATCCCAGCCACTTAGTTACCCACTTACATACTAACCTAACCAATCATCATGAACAAAAGCACCATAAACAAATTCGAAATTGAAAACCTAAGCCTGTGTTTTCAATTTCTTAATTATAGTAAGAAGAATAGATCGGGGTTTGCGTTACCTGTTCGAACTCGAGTTTCTAGCTCTTTATGTTGCAGCAGCTTCTTCCGATATGGTGGTCGCTGTACGGAGGAGCGCCGCTTCCTCCGCTTCAGTTGCTTGATAGATTATATTCAGAGCTCTCTCTCTTCTCTCTGTTAGTCTGTTTGGGCAGGAAAAGGAATTGTTAATTTGATGTTATGCAATGCAAATATGTCGACAGATAAGCCGGCCGGTTGGGTTGTCGGAAAAGATGGACTCTGTGCTGCTCTCTTCTCAATTAATCATTTGGGATACGATGTTGAGTGAATCCTGGTTTGAGTAGGATGTTAGAACCAAAATATGTTCGGTATTGTTATTAACCTTATGAACAATAATATAGGAACAAATCAATTTGATTAATACATGAATCAAATAACGGAATGCGGAAGCGTACCTGATGATAATGTCATGATCTTAAAAAATTCGGGAACAAAGGTCTTCTGGTGAATTGTTGCCTTAGGGCTGAATGGGGAGCCGTTGTTCTCTGTTTTCAACGTAGGTTTGTTTTCTGAGAAAACCTTTTTTTTTTCCTTTAAGCGTTCCACCAGGAACCAAATCTCAATTATATTTAACTTATGTTAATTACAAATTGACCCATCAACAATTGTAATTAACTCGGGATTCTGCACAAATACTGAATGTGCCCCCCACACTGTATTAATTAAACGATTTGACCCCTTAACTTTAATAGATCATCAATTTGGTCCAATTAACCTAATATTAACAATATATTATATGACGGTATACACATAATATATGCGTCCATATCTCCCAACGTGTACGAACGGTACTAACGCATTAGTCTCGTTGTCCAAATTCCAACAATCTCCCACTTGGATAACTACATAATATACGTTCCTTATAGTACCACTTTTTGTCATACAATCATATGTTAACCCCCGAATGCTAGCATATATCCGTCTAATTCAATTCGGTCCATTAGCTTCATTAATACAAGAACCAAAAGAGTAATACAGCCACTTAGTTACCCACTTACATACTAACCTAACCAATCATCATGAACAAAAGCACCACAAACAAATTCGAAATTGAAAACCAAGCCTGTGTATTCAATTTCTTAATTATAGTAAGAAGAATAGATCGGGGTTTGCGTTACCTGTTCGAACTCGAGTTTCTAGCTCTTTATGTTGCAGCAGCTTCTTCCGATACGGTGGTCGCAGTACGGAGGAGCGCCGCTTCCTCCGCTTCAGTAGACATTGTTAGTTTGCTTGATAGATTATATTCAGAGCTCTCTCTCCTCTCTGTTAGTCTGTTTGGGCAGGAAAAGGAATTGTTAATTTGATGTTATGCAATGCAAATATGTCGACAGATAAGCCGGCCGGTTGGGTTGTCGGAAAAGATGGACTCTGTGCTGCTCTCTTCTCAATTAATCATTTGGGATACGATGCTAAATGAATCCTGGTTTGAGTAGGAATCCTGGTTCGAGTATTAAACAAATTAATAATGATAAAATATTTATATGAAACACTTTCATAAAACCCTTAGGCTCGGCCCACTGAGTTTGAATATGGACCTTGGCCCATAATTAAACAATTTCTTTTTAATGTTCTATTCCTATGATTCTATACAATTTTTATTTTATTTTAAAATGTCTTCATATGCATTTATATAATTTTTGTTTTATATTTGTACATATTTTTTATTTAATTTTAACGTTAAAATATTTATTTGTATCCACGTGTTTTTATTTTCCATATTCACTTAAAAAATGTAATTTTTTAAAGAATAAATTCAATAAATTCATTAATTAATTATACAAAAATTCATTCATATTGAACATTTTATTCTATGAAAACATGATTCATAGGGAGCAATATTAATAATAGTAATAAATATTAAATAGCAAGAATCATTACATGACTTAACTTAATGAACAAGAGTTACATTGTAGCCAACAATGGCATCACCAGTGGTTACATTAAACCAGTACGTGTGTGCAATTGCATATCCGCGCGCCATTCGGAAAACTCCAGTGCCGCCAACCACCGGCATCTCTCGAACCACATTCATCGCCGGATTCCTCCCAAGAATACTAATCGAACTCCCATTATACATCCCATCTGTGAACCCAAAATTCATGGCCATGATCAAGACCAAATCCTCCTGACAGGCCGACCCGTAAAGGCCTTGGGCTCGACCCACTAACTTAGAATTCGGTTCCGGGCCCATGGTCAGTGGGTCGTCCGCCATCATGACAGCACCAAAAAGGGTTGGGGATTTGTTGGTGTTGGAGGATTGAGCCACCTGAACAGCCGTCGGAGTCCGGCCACTAACGATGTCGTGGAAGTAGAATTGGAGTTGGGTTTCGGTGTCCTTTCTCCCTTTTGTAACTTTCTTGGCCCAATTGTCTCCCTTTTGAGCCCATGGAGTTGTTGCTATTAAGGACATTATCAAGAAAACCAAAAAACATAGTTTTGTAGCCATAATTTCTTGAGTCTTGGGTGAATTTTAGGAGAAAATTTTGAGCTATTATGTTGGTTTAGGACATAATGTTTCATGTCTTGTATATATATAAGAAGCTAATAGCAACATATTCAAAGGTGGTTTAACAAACATTTGACCTATCTAAACGTCTGTGATGTGATTCATGTTTCTAATTTTATATCTATTTGGTTTTTTTATTAAATAACATATCTTATACTCAATTCATGATTAGTAATAGGCCAGGGCACTAATTCACGATTTGTTTTAAATTTCCTTAAATTAATTTTATCACATTTAATTAAAATAGTAAAGTTATTTACACCCAAAATAATTTAATTAAGCCTATAATAGGCCATCGTACTAATTCACATATTTTTTTTGGAAACAAAATACTTGCATTAGATTAGAAAAGGTTCATTACATCCTTGAAAGCTACGTGCTGAAACAAAAGAGGAATATCAGCATTCCAACACTAGTAAGGAAGTAAGCTAGACTGCTAGAGTTCACAATTTTTTTTTTAAAAAGACTTTTTTTTTTAAGTCTTTGCTCCTTTAATATACTTTTTTGGTCTTTAGTCTTTCATTGTGTTCTCTCTTTCCTTTCATGTAAAATAACACTTTTATTTGAGTACTCTTAAACTTTGAAGGAAGATGTTTATTCCAACATACATAGTATGCTATGTTTACGAAACTCAAATTCTAAAAGCTTTATTTGACGATGGATAAAAATCTTTATAACTTAACTACATAATAACGATCAATAAGTGACCACAATGATTGTATTCGTACAACTAATCTCTCCCAATTGTCAAGAGACTTCTTTTAAGAGAGTTTTTTTTTTCATCAACTTGATTGTAATTTTTTATCTTTTTCCCACTCGAATATTATCGAATTTCAAAAAGAGTATTGTTTTTAACAAGATGTTCTTTGTTTTTTTGTGTTGGAAAATTTCATAATTTCTTGGATAGATGTATTTTTTTAAGTAGCATGTTGAAACGTGTTTATCCTAGGTGTTTTAACTTTTAATAAACTCTTAGCCCCTTCAAGTCTTTACATATTGTTATTGATATACTTAAATGCCAAAAATAATAATGCTAATAATTTCATATTATAATGGTAAAATTCTTTACTTGTTGGGCCAATATAGATTTTTAGTCAGATTTGTGACGCTGATTGCCCCCAAAATTTCAATTAGAGTCCAGGCTCCAGAAACGACAAATATATTAGAGTCAAGTAGCGACCAAACTCACGTGCTTAAAATGAGAACGAAAGACACCCTACACGCGTCGTCCTGCTATTAGCGCCAGAAATCCACCGGGTAACGGAAAAGCTCGAAATAAAAACCCTCTCCATCCTCCTCTCTTCGCTGCCCATCGCACCAACTCATTTCTTTCCCTCCACCGCTAATGGAGTCTCTTATTTTCACACCGCAGCATGCGCCGGTGCTGCGTGTCAACCCTTGTAAATCTTTTATCCCGCAAAGGTTGTCGGGTCAAAAGCATTTTATCTCCAAAGCGTTAACAATAAATGCCTCCTTGTCAAAGCCGGCGGCGGCGGATGTCCATTCACTGCCAGCTGTCCGAGACAATATCTTAGAAGCTGTTCCTTCTCCTCCACCGTTGAAGAAAGTATCGGCCGATTCTCTGCAATACCCACCTGGCTACTTGGGTGCGGTACCCAAACGGTCGGAAGCAGGCGGGAATGATGGTATAATAAACGCGATGGGGTATTTGACAAATATACTATCGTCGAGGGTGTATGACGTGGCTATTGAAACTCCATTGCAGTTTGCTCCAAAGCTTTCTGAACGAATTGGCGTTAACGTTTGGCTCAAGAGAGAAGATTTGCAGCCTGTAAGTTTTTTTACTGTCAATTATTACTTATTTGTTCTTGTTTTAGTTAACTAATGAAACGTGGTGGACTATTGGTGGGGTTTTCCTTTCAATGTATGGAACTTAATGGGTCTAAGTGGCACATAGAAGAATGAAATTGTTGCTTTTGAAGAACTGTATTTTGTTTTAGGTTTTTATGATAAAATTCTATTTAATTGGTTGTCAGAGATTTTGGTGGCTGTTGTGGATTCTTAGCTGACTGTTGTAAGATAGGATTATTTGTGTCGTGTGCTGGATGTTTCTATGAATCGAAGCTCATTGCTTTGATTTTGTATGTGGGGTTTTAGGTTTTTTCGTTTAAGTTGCGCGGGGCATACAATATGATGGTGAAGCTTACCAAGGAACAGCTGGATAAAGGGGTTATTTGTTCCTCAGCAGGAAACCATGCGCAAGGTGTGGCATTAGCAGCCAAGAAGTTAGGCTGCAATGCTGTGATTGTTATGCCTGTTACAACACCTGAAATCAAGGTAGTATATTTTGGTTGATCTTGTTTCTGTGCTTGATGGCTTCAATACTGTAGTTTATTAATCGACTTGTGGGTTCTTTTTTCACAGTGGCAATCTGTCAAGAGGTTAGGTGCGACCGTTGTCCTAGTGGGAGATGCATATGATGAGGCACAGGCATATGCAAAAAAAAGGGCCATAGAGGAGAGTCGGACATTCATACCTCCTTTTGATCATCCGGATGTCATCATTGGGCAAGGAACTGTTGGGATGGAAATTGTGAGGCAAATTCAAAGCCGACCTCTGCATGCAATATTCGTGCCTGTGGGGGGTGGTGGGTTAATCGCTGGTATTGCTGCTTATGTAAAGAGGATTAATCCTGAGGTATGTTGTTCATTAGACAAGAGTTCATTGATTGTGTTGACTTTTAACTATCCAGGGTATGCTTCTAAAGAGCACCCTTTGATTCATAAAGAGAGAATAAGTCTGATACATAACTTGCAGGTCAAAATTATAGGGGTGGAGCCCAATGATGCAAATGCAATGGCATTGTCACTGCATCATGGTGAGAGAATAATGTTGGATCAGGTTGGAGGTTTTGCAGATGGTGTGGCTGTTAAAGAAATTGGTGAAGAAACTTTCCATATATGCAAGGAACTGATAGACGGTGTAGTTCTTGTAAACCGTGATGCTATCTGTGCCTCAATAAAGGTATGGTCTCTTAATTGATATGAAGCATTTGCATAGATAATCCTCTTTATTTGGTTTTGCATTTAGCAGGTTGTAGTGCGATCACTGGTCAGTTAGCTTATTAATTGTAACTTGCTGGCATGCTTATGAAGAAGTTAGGTGCAGTATTGCCTTGCAATCTTCACCTTTTGTTTTGTTCAAAATGTTATCAGGGAGAGATTCTGCATGTGCAGGCCTCTAAGGCAGTGGACTCAGCCCCCTGATCATCTTTTCTCCACCCACTTTCTGTCTTGCTATACTATCTTTGCTGGTTTTGGTGAAGTTTTGTTCTTCTAGTGAACTAGGAGCTGTCCCATGCAAATTACCATGTGACAGTCAAATGATTGAATGTGGTGCTTGTGCTGCAGGACATGTTCGAGGAGAAAAGGAGTATCTTAGAGCCTGCAGGTGCTCTCTCCCTTGCTGGAGCTGAAGCATACTGCAAGTATTATGGCCTTGAAGGAGTGAATGTTGTGGCAATAACTAGTGGCGCCAATATGAACTTTGATAAACTGAGGATAGTCACTGAACTTGCCAATGTTGGTAGGAAACAAGAAGCTGTGCTTGCAACTGTTTTGCCGGAGGAACCAGGGAGCTTCAAACAATTTTGTGAACTCGTAAGAATCATTCAACCGTTCTTTTCGGGCAGCCTTTAATTCATATATTAATCTAAACTATTTGCGTGACAGGTGGGCCCAATGAACATCACAGAGTTCAAATATAGATGTAGTTCTGTAAAGGAGGCGGTTGTTCTCTATAGGTAAGGAAATAAGCCAAAGATCAACTTGTTGAAATTTTTTGTTTTGATATTTTAAGAAATGAAAGGGAAAACTTCCTTGCTTTCAAATGAATCAACTTTACATGCTAAATAATCACAAGTAATATCTAATTACACATGTACCTGATTTACGTGTTTCACCAAATCCCTGATACTCTCTCCATCTTAGCTCTTATATAATAATAGCTACTGGATAGGTGTTAAGAAGCAAGAGTGTTTTTTTATTATTCTTATATTCTGTGCAGTGTTGGTCTTCACACAGTTTCTGAACTTGAAGCAATGAAACAAAGGATGGAATCTTCTCAACTAAGAACTTACAATCTTACCGAAAGTAACTTGGTTAAAGATCACTTACGTTATTTGGTAATTATTCTTCTTTTATGTTTATCTGGTTTAGTCCATTTATGCACAAAGTCTACTTCATGGCTGCAAGCTGGGAGGTGGCTCGTTGGGTCTGTCGGATGTGTATCCCACCGAGTAAATATGTTCTGTTTGCTCGAGTCTGTCTTGTTGCTTGGATGGGTTGGGGTGGGGCGTTGGGTTACTGAGAATATGTTTTCTGTACTTAAATTTGGGTAGATATTTCTTTTACATTGCTATTGCAACTTTTAAGTTTGTTTTTGCTATGCATCTTTACAGATTGGTGGCAGATTAAATGTTCCAAATGAGGTTCTTTGTCGTTTCATCTTCCCAGAAAGGCCTGGTGCGTTGATGAAGTTCTTGGACGCTTTCAGTCCACATTGGAACATTAGCTTGTTCCACTACCGAGGACAGGTTTGTTTGCAAAGCTTTTCTTTCATGCTCATTGATAATTTCATTTGGTGGTTTAACTCTTTGAATATCTCCTGATACAGGGTGAAACCGGTGCAAACATATTGGTCGGAATTCAGGTTCCACAGACTGAGATGAACGAGTTCTGCGATTGTGCAGACAGCGTTGGGTATGAATACTTAGTTGTAACGGATGATAAAGACTTCCATCTTTTGATGCAGTGATGAGAACTGCCTTGCGATTATTCTTGTGTTACTCTCGTAGGCTCGCGGCGCTAAAAAATAGGCCTTAACGGCCATTGTCAGTAGAGAAGTGGGAATTGCCATAGCCATGTTTAACATGTTTTATCGTCACTTTTTGTTACTTGTAATTCTCTATGGTACTTGATTGATAAGTGTTAGGGTTTAGCTTTTGGTTATGACTTATGACAACTAATAGAGTTTTAGGCGTTTAATAATAATAATAATCTATTGTTGTAATAACTAATAAAAAATTATTGTGGCCGATGTATTTCCTGACATGACAGGAAAAGCTACGGGCGGCGAAGTTGTAATCTGCACTGGGCCTTGAATAATTTGCAGTAGCTTTACAATTGGATGGTGGAAGACCTCAGTATTCAAAGAGTGGATGGGTTGAGGGGAATGTGATAGAAAGATATGCAAAGGAAAATTTAACAATTCCTTTTATAGTAAAAAAATAGAGGAGGAAAACTAAGAGGACGGGCGAGAATGAAATGTTAAAGAAAGCAAAATAAAACTAAGAGTACGGCCTGTTTGGTAGTTGGTTATGACCAAAAAAAATACTATGTTATGAATGGTTACGACTTACGAATAAAAATAAGTGTGTAAATTTTTATGAAAAAAAAATCCTTTGAGAATATATTAAAAAGAATTCAAATTTCGATATATCTCCATTTTCAAAATTCAGACTTTACTAACAGCTATAAATACATAGCATTTGACACTCATAATTCATACCTTCTTCTACCAATAGTGTGAAAAATGGCTTCCTATTTTATGCTCTCTCTTTCTCGTAGCTTTTAGTTTCTTTTGTTCGGCTACTGAAGTTACATTCGACAATGTAGCTATCAAAATTAATGGAGAAAGAAAAACAATTATTTCTGATTCTATTCATTATCCTCCTAGTACACCCGAGGTAAGACTTTTACTTCTAAAAATTACAATGTGAAGTGCATGCGTAAAAATGTGTTAAGTTCGTGTGGAGGCAAATGCTCATGCAGAAATGATGACCCGGGCTCCAATAGGCTACGATGTAGCAATTGGTCATGACATGATAGAACAGGACCGTGCTGTTAGCCCTGATGAGATGAATGGATGGGAAACAATGCACAGAGAGGCAAAAAGGAGC
The DNA here is from genome assembly GCA_963691705.1 of Viola odorata. Lineage (NCBI taxonomy): Eukaryota > Viridiplantae > Streptophyta > Magnoliopsida > Malpighiales > Violaceae > Viola > Viola odorata. Next base: position 54,398,882 of record OY829543.1, on the reverse strand, counting down.
ACTCGGAAGGGTTCTTGAACGATGATGAGACTGAGTGAAGAGACCAGCACGCACTGTGATTGGCAACACCAGATGAACCACGAAGAGTTTATAATGCTGTAATTTCTGTAGCCTAATTGTTGGTTTTATTTGTCAAACATGCATAAAGTTTCCCGTTAGTGGGGTAAATTACACACTACCTTTTGTGTACTCATCCGTTGAAATCCAGTGCTGTATTTTCTACCGAATTCGTCGGTACCAAACTAATCATTGTTTCCTTTTGATTAAGTTGAAATTTAATTCAAAGGTAGCGTAAAAAACCTGTGATGGGTTCTATAAAACCAAATAAAGTGCCAAAAACAATCCAATTTAAACTCTTGCATGTAGAATTTCAACTAGAAAGATTTACACACTTACTTAATACAGAATCCGACAAGGGAAAACAAAGAATAAAAAATAAAATTCTAAACTCATTTTACATGGTGATATACCTATCATGGTATATTCCTGGGGAGGAAAAGAACCATATTCCCCCCAAAACAACTTTGCTAGAGAAATAGGTATGGATGCAAAGCATTAATGAAGTGCAAAAAGCATTCCAAATAATATTAGTAGTACTGAAATGTACTATTAGTATTGAAACATCACCTAACGGTTTGAAATGAACAATCCATAGAATCTGATATGCAAATTTACCGAATCCGATAAACTCACTGAAATACAGAATTCGATATGTTTACTGAAAATATAGAACCCGATATACTTATAAATATATAATCCAATAAGCTCACGAAGATGGCACACCAGAGAAGGCACGCAATGAGCAGCACAGCTAGGCGGGAAGGCATTACTGTAAAAATGAAACATAATTACGGTTAGCAGCAATATACTCAAAGAGGTTTGCCAAAATAAGCATAAGTACCAAACCAAATGCAGTCAAATGAATCCAAAGAGTAATGACGACCTTCACTAGGAAATTCTTCAAGGCAAATAAGTGAATAACTAGTACTACTGTAGAAGTGGAAAACAATGGCTAATGCAAAATTCATTGCGCTTAGTTAAAATTGGAGGATCTCACAAATAAATTCGCTACTAAATAATTTCAAATGTTGCTGTAAAAACCTCAGATGTGACTGGGGATAAAAAACCAAAAGGAGGATAATGGATTTGTCATTCAATCATCGAGCTAAACAATGGGGATTAAAAACTAAAACTAACATTCTTATCAACAACAATTTTAACAATTGACAATGTACACACGCAAACACAAGGATACATGTAATCATAGCATTATATTTTAGTCAGAATTAATTCTACCAATCACAATGTATGAACAAGTAATTCAGTGATACTAAAAGACATGCAGATTATAGTAAAGAAGCGAGATCAACACAGGATATCAAAGTGATTACCTTCATTTCGACCCTGTGAAAGGACTCCACATAAGTGTTTCTTATGATGCCCCTCAAATCCCCGAAACTAACAGAACAAGCCACCTTGGATTGACATGTTACTTTTTTACCAGACAACTTGTCAGTGGCCTCCAAGGTTATGTAGAAAGCATACATGGGATACTCGAGAAACAGATTTGCCTTCTTTACCTCTGAAAACTCTAGATCTGAATCCTACAAAAACAGAAAAGAAAAAGGAATAGTGCAACAATTAATCAGCATGTATGCAAGTGAATTAATAGGAAATAAGTATATTAACGAAAATCAAATCAACCGTCATGAAATTGTGATATTGGACAGCAGCCATGCCGAGCTTTGAAATCAAGGGAATAAATTTGGCATACTTAGGACTTGTTCCAAAGATGGGATCTTTCTGTTCCTGCCTCTCAGGATATATAACGAAAAATCCCCGATACATTCCATCCGGGCGATCCTTTGGGTCTGGGACATTAAAATACTAATCAATTGCGCCACCACAAGAGAGAAAAAAGCAATTACAATACGTACAATTACAAACTGGGAATGTAAAAATAAAAAAAGAAGCAGCAAAAATTAAATATTATGAACGTACGTTGTTTTTCGCAGCAGAATTGAGATATCGTTCGACTTCCTCTTTCTCGCTCGGATCACTCCAAGTCAAATTCGAAAAAAACAATTCATAGTAAGACTCTGGACGCGGTTGACCAATGTCCCAAGATTGCTTAAATGATTCCTCAGTTCTCAACAGGTTGTTTGGATCGGTGATAGTACCATTGCTTACGAGCTGGATCAGAGAAAATCGAACAGCAATATTTATTTCCTTCACTTCCATAGGACATCTATCCAAAAAAGTTTCAATAGCCAAATCCGTCGCCTGCGATGTTTTCCCCAAATTCAGCGGTGGCGTTGGCGGTGTCAACTCCACTGACTTCCGACGCCTCTTGTTCCGAGCCATCTTCATCCCCTTCCACATCTGCATCCCCTTCCAGATCAGCAGTCCAGGCATCTCTCAACAGAAACCCTAGCCCCCTTTTCTTTTTTCTTTTAGTACTAGTGTTTTTTCTCTCTTTAGCGCGAGAGGTCAAATTCCTCCAAACGATTTTTATCATCGCATCTCACCAAAATAGGTCGGTCTCTCCCTTCGTTTTTTGCTATTTTCCATTTGGTCCATCAATAAATCAGAAAATTACATTAAAACCTTATACTTTACAAAATACTCTATTTTACCCTTACAATTTAAAAGCGTGCAACATAACAATATAATTTCCAAAAAATTGCAATTTAAAAATTTATAAAAGATAAAAATTTCAAATAAAATAGTAAAGGATAGCAAAAATTTATAAATTTTGGACAAAAAAATATAACAAATATAGTAGGATTTAAAACAATGAAATTTTTATTTTATTTTATTTACAATTTCCTTTAAAATTTTAAATTTTACTCACATATTATTTTACTTTCAGTGGACTCCCCATATTTATTACATTTTTCATCAAAATTCTATATATTTTTTGATCTTTTTTACCATTTTTAAATTTTCTTAACTAATAGAAAGTTAAAAATGAAACTTTTAGGAAATTATAAGATTTATATTGTAAAATGTTAAGACAAAATAAAATATTTTATAAACTATAGGAAATAAAGTGAACCACCATACCATAATCTACCGTCACCGTTTAGTTTTGTGAAAAATAAATATGGTAGAATAAAGAAAATGAGTTCTAGAAAAATGACTCATGTTATATACATATTGTTGTTTTTAACAAGAAAAATGACTCGCGTTATGAACAATTAGTTAATGAATTTCTATTTCAAGTTACAAAGTAGAAAATTCCCAAAAAAATATGCATAATTCTTGTTATGATTGTTACGTCAGATTAAAATTTGATTCATAATTTTCTCACGTGATTTAGAAAAGGTTTGGAAATACTTATTTGAGGGCCTTAGATACTAGTATAACATAGGATTTGTCCATGCTACGCTAGTTTGCTTATACGAACGAGCTCGTAGCCATCCGATTAATATAAATTTAGGATGCACACGAGACTGTAAATTAGTATATATCGTTTTTATAACGTAAGATCACGAGTTTGATATTTAGTACGGTAATGAAAATTAATAACACAACTATTTAAAAAAAACTACTCCCTCTGTCCTTTAATGTTTGTCTTTCTCGCATCCCAATATTTAGTAGGGAACGCATATCGAGGAGGCCGGATGAAGCACTATTTGACCCCAAAAAAATCGATTTTTTTTGTGAACGTACGTTAATCCTTAACGTACTTCCCAGAAAAAATTAGGGGCAAAATTGTCTCAAATAGTGAGTCTACCGGCCGTTTTAAGATACGTGTCGAAACAGTAAAAGCAAAAGCTAAAACGACAAACATTGAAGGACGGAGGAGGGAGTATATGTATATAAGTTTGGGATGTGTAACAAAGCTGTTTAACTAACTCTCTTTCTTTTCTTTTTTTTTTTTTTTGACGGGACTTTCTTTTCTTTTTTGTTCATTAGCTTCTTCTTATCATTTCTTTTTTCAACTTTTTATTTTATTTTATTAGTTATATTTTTTCTTGAAAAAGTACAATATTTCGATTCCGTATGAATTACTAATATTTTGTTCGTACAAATCACCCTTAATCAAGTTCTCATATGAATCATTAAACTATTTCAAACAATTTGTCCGCGTACTGGTGTTCGAGCTCGCCGCAAAGATGATACCGTCTCGGAGAATGGTAGCGTCAGTAATGAACCGCAGAACGGTGGGTTGTTAGTCAATGGCGCAAATGGGCATGGAGAGGGGCGTATTGTGCCCACGGAGCTTCATAAAGAAGCCTGTCACGTGCTTCACCGGAGAACCCAAGCAACAATGACTCATATATAGCAGAATGATCAAGGGAGAATGCAAAACTGGGATGGGTTTTTGTAGGGGATTAATATAGGAATTATATGGTAATTAAACTTGAAAATAACTAAAGCTACCTTCAATTACTGAATTTAATTAGAAGAAAATACCACACTCATTGAGTGTATAATCCAGCTACTCATTGAGTAGAAACCTGGAGAAGATTCTGAGCAAAAATCCAAATGGAAAGCTAACAAACAAATAGACATAGCCATTCATATAAACGCAGGATAAGAAATGAACAACCCAGTGAACGTCCGCCAACTCAGCAAGATCGATACGCGTCCCAGCAACTTGTTATTTCTTCGAGCGACTTGTCAAACCGGCGTGCGACGTGAAGGACATTCACTCCTCGCATGCGACTTATCGGCTGCTCGACCGCCCGTCGTTCCTCACTTTCTTTGTAACTAACGTTCCTTCCTCAACTGACTCCTCTTTTGTGTTGCCCTTTTGCCTTAATTCCAATCTTCCATCTGCATATCCACAATTGATATGTGACAATGCCCTCCCGTTGAAATCCCTTGTCCACAAGGATTCTAAATGAGGATAAGCGTTGCTAAGGTAGTCAGACCATTCCCAGGAAACTGGCAGGTTAGCAGCAGGAGTCCAAGCAACCTTTAATTGCGTGGCAGCCACACCTTGCCTCTTCTGAATCCTACTTCCCAGGATTGCTACTGGTTCAATCAAGATAGGAGAAGCATCAAGTTGGGTGGACGGATGAAAAGGCTTCAGCTGACTCACATGGAGAACATTATGGATCAAACTAGAAGTTGGTAAATCAAGTTTATAAGCAACTAGGCCAATCTTGTCAGTGATGCGAAAAGGTCCAAAAAACCTAGGAGCCAGCTTCTGATTGCTCCTATGAGCCACTGAGAGTTGCCTATAGGGTTGTAGCTTGATGAGGACTTGATCTCCTATATCAAAGGACCTAATATACCTTTTCTTGTCAGCAAAAAACTTCATTTTTGCTCTAGCAGCCTCTAAGTGAGACTTGAGTTGAGTAAGTGCAGCCTCTCTGTTCACTAACAGTTGATTGACATCACTGTCGTTGGAGTCATGAGGCACATAGGGGATGCTTAAAGGAGGATCAGTACCAAATAGTGCCTTAAAAGGAGAGGTGTGTATGGACTCATGGTATGAGCTGTTATACCAGAACTGAGCTAAAGCAAGGAAATCTGACCACTTGTGAGGTTGAGAGGAACAAAAACACCTCAAGTATTGCTCCAAGCATTGGTTGACTCTCTCAGTCTGACCATCTGTTTGAGGATGATAGGAGCTGGAATGTTTCAGTTCAATTCCTTGCAAATGGAAGAGGTCAAGCCAGAATCTGCTAAGGAAAACTGGATCTCTGTCAGTTAGAATGGAGTTTGGAGGACCATGGATGTGAAGTACTTTTTCCATGAATACTTTGGCAACTGATGAAGCAGTATAAGGGTGTTTGAGGCTTAGGAAGTGGCTGAACTTGGTCAGTCTATCCACCACTACCAGGATGACTGAAAAGCCATTGGACTTAGGCAAGCCCTCAATAAAGTCCATGGTTAAGTCTGTGAAAACTCCCTCTGGCATTGGAAGTGGTTGAAGTAACCCTGGGCTGTGTATGTGTTCTGGCTTGCTCCTTTGACAAACACTGCAGTGCCTCACATAATTCCTGACCATTTTCCTAAGACCAGTCCAAAAGAAAAGAGCAATAAGTTTGTGAGTTGTTGCCTGGATCCCTGAATGCCCTGCTGTGGGAGTGTCATGAAAAATGGAGATGATTCTCATGCGTAGGCCGTTATCCTGACCTACCACCAACTTCCCTTTCCTACGCAAACAAGATTGCTGGAATGAATAATGAGGGTGTGAGGTCGGATTGGTTTGAAGTTCACTTATGAGCTGCTGTAAGTGTAGATTAGCCTGCCAAGAGGTTTTGATTTCCTCTAGCAAAAGGGAATCAATGGAGGAGTACAAAAGGGAGAAAAGCTGAGGAGAAGAAACTCTCGAAAGTGCATCAGCAGCTGCATTCGATGACCCTGGTTTATACTGAACCTCATAGTCATACTGTTGAAGTTTGACTAACCAAATGAATTGAGCATCCTTGGATAGTTTCTACCCTAAAAGGTATTTTAAGCTATGATGATCCGTGTAAATTATGAAATGCCTATCCCTTAAGTAGCTGTGCCAATGTTTGACTGCAAAGAGGACTGCAAACAACTCTCTCTCATAAACAGACTTAGCTTGATGCCTAGGAGCCAAGGTTTTACTGATGTAGGCAATAGGGTGTTTGTCTTGCATCAAAACTGCCCCTATACCTTCCCCAGAAGCATCAGTCTCCAAGATGAATGGCTTTGAAAAATCTGGCAGAGTAAGAACTGGTGAGGAAATGAGAGCTTGCTTCAACCTTTGAAAAGCAATATCAGCTGCATCATTCCAGAGGAAACTATCTTTCCTCAATAAGTCTGTTAAGGGTTTTGCAATGGATGCATACCCTTTAATAAATCTCCTGTAATAACCAGTTAACCCCAAGAATCCCCTCACATGTTTGACTGTTTTCAAAGCAGGTCAAGCTTCTACAGCCATGATTTTATCCGGATCAGTCCTCACCCCTTGATGTGAGATCACATGGCCTAAATAGGTTACTTGGTCTGTTACAAAGGCACACTTAGACTGCTTAAGAAATAACTTGTGTGTCCTGAGCAAGTCAAAAGCATGTTGCAAATGCTCTGCATGTGATTCAAGGGATTTACTATAGATTAATATGTCATCAAAGAAGACCAGAATAAATTTCCTTAAGCAAGCAGCAAATACATTGTTCATCAAGGCTTGAAAGGTTGAAGGGGCATTGCATAGCCCAAAAGGCATTACCCTGAATTGATACAGTCCTTGATGTGTTCTAAAAGCAGTTTTGTGAGCATCTTCTGGATGGATCAACACCTGGTGATACCCTGCTCTCAGATCCAATTTAGAAAACACTCTTGCACCGCCCAACTCATCAAGAAATTCTTCAATCAATGGAATGGGAAATCTATTCTTGATTGTTTGTTGATTCAGGGCTCTGAAGTCTACACACATTCTCCACCCTCCATCCTTCTTTTTAACCAAAATAATTGGGGCAGCATAAGGGCTCTGACTCTCCTCAATAAAACCAGAAGTTAAAAGTGCAGATATCTGTCTCTCCACCTCATCCTTTTGTTGCTTAGAGAGCTTGTAAGGCCTCAAATTGATTGGCTGAGCTCCTGCTTGTAGCGGGATTGTATGATCATAAGGTCTATTAGGGGGAAGCTCAGAAGGCTCCTCAAATAAGTCCTTAAATTGTTGGAGGATTGCTGTAAATTCTGCAGGAAACTCAGAACTGTAGCTAGAAAGTTCCATCAATTCAGAGGTAGTGCAAATTTGAGCTATAGCTACCTTTTGAGGTTTAGCCAACAATCTAGACATAGATTCATTGCTAATCCACCTGACAGATAGCTTACATCCTTCTTTCAACACAATTTCTGTCTCATTCTTGTAAAACCTCATCACCATTTGCTTGAAATCCCACAATATAGGTCCCAAAGTTTCTAACCAATCCATGCCAAGAATGATATCATAATGGACTAAGGGTAGGATTAAGGCGTTGATAGTAAAACTCTCACCATGAATGCTCCATTGGATGTTGAGACACGCCTCAGCAGTAGTGATCACCTCCCCATTAGCCACGGTAATTCTCACTGGAGTGATAGTAGAAACTGGGAAATTCAATGCTTCTGCAGTGGCCTTGGAGATCAAGTTATGGGTGCTCCCAGTGTCAATGAGAGTATGGATTGACTGCCTCTGTATCTGCAAAATCACTCTCATGGCTTTGGGGCTTGGTCCTCTAATATCATGGATTGCACATAGAGATGCAGAAGACTCTTCTGCCCCAGGGAGTTCCACTTCCTTCACATCCTCTTCTGGTTCATAGTCAATTGCATCTTGCTCATCAGGACCTGCCTCCACCAAGAAAAATTGCCTGGTTTGACACTTGTGTCCCCGGAAAAACTTCTCCCCACAAAATTTACAAAGCCCAGCTGCAATCCTCTCTCTGATTGTCTTTTCATCTAAGGTTTGGAATGAAGGAGAAAATTGTCTGGTTGTAGCCTTGCCTTGTGGGTTGATGTGGTTGGTCACTGGTGTATTTTGGGGTGTTTGTGGGTGGGTTTTTAGTTGGTTTGGAGGTGGTCTAAAAGGCCCTGGGTGCTGGGGCTGTTTTTGGTTAGTATTTTGGTTGAATTTTGAGCTAGGTGGAGTGTATGTGTTTTGGTTCTGATGGTAGTGTGTGGTTTGGAATTGAGAGCTAGAGGGTGAGGTCATGTGTTTAAAAGCAGGTAAGGCAATTTCAGTGGAAAGGGTAAGTTCCACAGCTGCTTCATACGTTTCTGGTTTAAACATTCTCACCAAATGGCTCAACTCAGGTTTTAAACCAGCTAGGAAAAGACTTTTCCCATAAGCATCACAAATGTTAAGTCTATCATACAATGCATTAAACTGGTTAATATAGGTCTCAACATCAACTATCTGCCTTAGATTAGAGATTTCCCCCATGGGGTCATCCATTTTCCTAGGAGAAAACCTAGTGATCAAGCATTTAGAAAAATCAGACCAAAGCCATAGATCTTCTTCTCTATTTTTCATCTTTACCTTGTACCATTTCAAAGCATCTCTATAAAGGTGATGGGAAGCAACCTCTACCTTTAAATGGGGCGCAGTCCTCATGCTCTGAAAGTAGTTTTCAGCTTGAAACACCCAATCGTGGACCTCAGCTCCTTGAAACCAAGGAAATTCAAGGGTAGCAGGTTTTGGATTGGCTTGGAAGTCTGGGTTGATGGGATCTGCCTCGTGTACTACCTCTCTATCAGGCCTTTGCAACGCCAACAGCTCGTTGATGGACCTCTGTATCTCAGTCATATTCTGCTCCAGGATCCCAATCCTAGCAACTTGATGTTCCCTGTTTCCCAGCCTAGCCTCCATCAATAGTGATCCATCTCCTTCGATTTCTCTATGATCTGACCCATCTGGTGCATTAGGCACGCCAGCTGTCCCTGCTAGGTGATTAATAGTCCTCGGCATCTAGATCAAGCACAGAAATTATAGATCTAGATTCCACCAGCCTCAACTGGTGTAGCTAACACTGACCAGCTTTGGAAATGTTTCTTTAGGAACAGGAAGGGCGCAGCGGAAAGGAGAGAAAGGTGGTGTCTTGGCCAGGGAAGAGCTCCGCTACCACTTTGTCACGTGCTTCACCGGAGAACCCAAGCAACAATGACTCATATATAGCAGAATGATCAAGGGAGAATGCAAAACTGGGATGGGTTTTTGTAGGGGATTAATATAGGAATTATATGGTAATTAAACTTGAAAATAACTAAAGCTACCTTCAATTACTGAATTTAATTAGAAGAAAATACCACACTCATTGAGTGTATAATCCAGCTACTCATTGAGTAGAAACCTGGAGAAGATTCTGAGCAAAAATCCAAATGGAAAGCTAACAAACAAATAGACATAGCCATTCATATAAACGCAGGATAAGAAATGAACAACCCAGTGAACGTCCGCCAGCTCAGCAAGATCGATACGCGTCCCAGCAACTTGTTATTTCTTCGAGCGACTTGTCAAACCGGCGTGCGACGTGAAGGACATTCACTCCTCGCATGCGACTTATCGGCTGCTCGACCGCCCGTCGTTCCTCACTTTCTTTGTAACTAACGTTCCTTCCTCAGCTGACTCCTCTTTTGTGTTGCCCTTCTGCCTTAATTCCAATCTTCCATCTGCATATCCACAATTGATATGTGACAAAGCCACTGAAGCTTACATGGCTTATGCTATCTGTCCTGCTGGGGAGGGCTTTGCCTGATGCCAGGGATGGATTGAAGCCTGTTCACAGGAGGATCCTGTGAGTATTTAAACAACAGCAATTGGAATTCTCTTACCTTTGTGTTCTCTAACCTTGAATTGGAAGCTTTCAGTGCTTTTCAAACTGTATTTCCACTGAATTTTAAAATATTCTGATTTATGACAGAATTTGGTCCCTATTTGGGTGATTTTTTAACTGCAGGTTTGCAATGCTCATGGTTAGAAGTTGTTGGTGAGGTTAGAAGTTCTGCTTTATCTCTCTTCTTTAGGGTCATTTTTAGGTCAAATCTTGTTGTTTACAGGCTAGTATGGTGACACTTGAATGTGATGGATTATTAGTTAATTTGTTAATTACTTTAATGCAGGTTTTGGGTGAGTTTCATCCCCATGGAGATACTGCTGTTTATGATGCACTGGTGCGAACGGCTCAGGTAAATATATCACTTTTTTTTATTGGTGTATTATGTTGAAAAACTTAGGGCTAGGTCATAGACTGAGAAGCCACTGTAATTTAATAATCTCTGTTTGGCACGAAAAGTGAGTTTGTCATGGCCAAACCTTTGTTTGGATAAAGCATCTCCAGTTGTTTTGGGAGAGCATGTCCAATTTTGATCCAAAGGCAGTTTTACGGTGCTAACAGAGTACTTTCTTATATTGAGTTTGCATTAGAAAATACTTTTGGCGTTGCATTATTTGCTATAAGTTCTGTGTTAGTGCTGGCTAGTATATAGCCGCTCTTGATAGAAAGCAATGATGTACTTGCTTTATGTATCATTACTTTTTTTTTATGTTCGTGGTTTGTTCTCACCAAGTGCATGCTCACAATTTTGCAAACAAATGTGCATACTGGATATTGTTATTTTCATACTTGATTTTGGTTCACAATAGTGTTACACTTCCAGTTTGATCCAATCTCTATGATACTTTTTCCCTCCCAGCTCCATTTGGCACTGTTTGATCAATACTATAACTTCGTTACTCTGTTTTTTGCAGCCCATATGATTCATGACTTTTTAATTTTAACAATTTTTTTTTCCAAGATTTCTCCCTAAGATTCCCGCTTATCCAAGGGCATGGGAGTTTTGGTTCGATTGACGCAGATCCTCCTGATGCCATGCGTTATACAGAATGCAGGCTGGATGTATGTTGTAACTGTAATTTTCATTTCATCATGTACATTTTTCTATGCTATTTCATTTCACTTATGTTAAGATACCCTTCCAATAAAGTTATGGATTTAGTACTGCATAGAGATTTGAGGACATGCTGACATCATAATCATTGTTAAAATAACCAATAAATATGCTGTCACTTTTGCACCTGTGAGCTGCAATCCTGGCTGGAAACATGCTTTGCAAAAATCTTGGTTGTAAAAGAAAACCAAAGGAGCCAGCTGTAAATGTCTAAATTACCTCCTCTCAGTACTGCATAATATGCATACTTTTTCTTAGTTCATTTGATCACTGTGCATCCTTGGTACATTGAATTCTTTGATTGTAGGCTGTCTATCATCAATGCCTACTCATATGGATAGTCACGACCCTTGTTTTCATTCTTGCAGGGACTTACGGAAGCAGTTCTTATGGCAGATATTGAACTAGATACAGTTAGTACAGTTCCTTATTGTATTTTTTGTTGATTTCCACATTTCTTTAAACTGCCAACTTTATCTTTGCATCGTTTGTTTGGTTGCTTTCTAGGTTGATTTTGTCCCCAATTTTGATAATTCCCAAAAGGAACCGGCACTTTTGCCTGCTAGGCTTCCAACATTGTCGTTGAATGGTGCTTCTGGGATTGCGGTAATTTAATCATTACCTTTTTGTTGTTTCTTTTGACATGTTTTCTTATGTTGTTTATTCACGTAACGAATTCTACATCAAATCATTCTTTACTGATTCATAACCCTGAAACCACTGTAAGTACCCCATACACTGGGACTACCAAGTTGATGCTTTCTTGTCAATGTCGATGATACTCTCCTTCCTCAAACACAGATACATACACATCTCACAGCATGCAATTGTAGCTTGAATCTATTATTTTAATATGCTTTTATTTATTTTTGTTTATTTCTGTGTTACAGTTACAAGAGTTATTAGAATACATGCCAGGACCTGACTTCCCAACTGGAGGAATAATTATGGGCAATCTTGGGTAAGTTAGTTTTTGAATTGGTGTTTACTTTGTACAATTAAATTGGAAAGTGGATAGCGTTTTACCACAAATCATGTAGTATCACTCAATAAAGGCTATTAAATGCTGGTACACCAACTGTTTAGATATTTACGATCACTCTATAAAGGCTTTTAAATGCTGGTACATCAACTGTTTATATATTCTTACTGCAAGCATCTCTTCACTTCCGCCTCAATGGGTGGTTATGGTTGTTACTTTTATCTCTCTTTAGAATTACTTTTTAACTCCTTTCAGTTGAAAATTTGTTCCCGTCTTTGGTAACATTTTTCTTCTAATAGTAGGGGTATTTTAAATGGTTTTCTGGTGAATGTTTTAATTTACAGCATAACAAACATCACAGATAAAAGGAGCTATTAGACTTTAGAGTTATTATAGTTGACTGCCAAAGCTGCAGTGATGAAGAATAACAACTTGTGTACAGTATTTAACTTTTACACAAGAAAAATATTATTTACCAAGGCTGTGGACTGTTTTGGAAAAACTTGTCACGATAAAGACCCCTTAAACCACACAATTTGGAGATTTCGAGTTGTGTTGCTACCCGAATTTTGACTTACGTCACAACCTTTTTCGTTTATTACATGTCATATTAATAGCTCGTTTACGTCAAATTTCAATCGATTTTTGATCAAAGACTATCTATTTTAATATTTCATGTCATTTCGTGTCTTTTAAATTTTTCGTGTTTTTCTCGTATTTTCGACTAAAACCGTATTTTTCGGTTTTCGTCAACGTATTTACGTATTTTTATGTTTATCACATTCAATACCTCGTCTAGGTCAAGTTCTTGTCGATTCTTGGTCCTAGTCTAGTTTATTTAAAATTCCGTGTCATCTCGTGCCTTTTTAGTTTCTCGTACTTTTAACTGTCTTTATTCGAACTTTTCTCAGTCTCGAATAAGTTTTCTCAGACCAAGGCTCCAACGCACTCGTTCTTTGTTTGATAATTACGTACTAATTTTCCCTTTCACGCCACCGTGCTCAATTTCGTTCAATTTTTGTCGTAAGGACATTTATTTTGCGCGCGAACGTTTTGACACTTCCGAAAGAGAAAATAAACACCTCACCTCAACTTTCGCGTTTATTCACTGTATATTAGTTTTCTCGGCTTATTTTTCTACACATAGTTGGATCTCGCTTTGGGTTTATTTTCGTTTTCAAGCGATTTCACTCGTACAAAAATATCCCATTCGTACCCCAAAAATAGGATAAATGTTACATAAATGCCATTTAATTCCTTCTCATCCTCCAGCTCGGTTCCAGCTTGCCTTGCTCATCACCTAGCCACACAATCAAACTTGCTCACCACCTAGCCACACAATCAAACTTGCTCACCACTCCGGGCACTGTTCATCATCATCATTGTCTTTCTTTTCTTCCCGTCCATTTGCAGCCACAAGCCGGAACCGACTCCAACTTTTTTTCTTCCTCTATAAATAGCAACCTTCAAGCAACAAATCAAGGGCACCAAATCCTCCTCTTAATCACCATTTCTAGCACTACCTTCTTGGAAAAATAGCTCTCCCGGAGAGGTAAGCTACCCCTCTCTCTAGTTTCTTTAATTTTCATTTTCCCTTGTAATGCATGAATAAACTGTAGAAACTTGTCTAAAATGCTTAGTTTTCATGTTAGCAATGCTTTCCTTTCTTCAATTTAATTGTATAATGCTTTAGCTAATTAATAGCCATAGATGCATATTAATTAGCTTGCTTTTCCATGCAAAATTGATGACGTTTTGGACTTGTTTTTCTTGCTGTTTTTGTGGCTTTTATTTTCTGTTTTGCTACCTTAATTATTGCCAACCATTTTGGGTAAGAATGGTGAAGGATTGAAAAGTGAGTAAATGGCCATGGTGGCCGGCTGGGAAATGAAGAAAGGAGGAAGAAGAAGGGTAAGGGCGGGAAAGAAGAAAGGCAAAGGTGATGGGCTTGATTTTATCACAAGCCCATCTTGATTAAATGAAAGTTGGGCTTGATTTCATCACAAGCCCAGCCACTGTTTTGGACTAAAATAGCGGGCTCGGCCCATTTAATTTCGTACAAGAGTTTCGTATACGTGTTGTTAATTTTTCGTACAACTTTCGTGTTTAAATTCTCGTAATTTTTGCATGCTTTAAATACTTTGTTTTAAATTAAAATTTGGGCTTGGCTTGTGCCAAGCCCATTTTTTAATGTCCAAAAATCCCTTGTGGGGCCCACTTATTTCGTATATGCCATGTACAATGTATTTCGTATATGCCATGTATAATTTGCTTCGTATATGCCATGAACAATTTTCATACTAATATTTCATGAATAATTCGTATGCTTGTATGCCATGATTTAAATAAACGTGTTTATACCATGTTTTATTTAATTAAATGCTTGCATGAGTTAATTGATTTATTTATGCGATGCCTTATTTAATTAAATACTTACATGATTTAAATAATTTATTTATGCCATGTTTTATTTAACCAAATGCTTGTATGATTTAAATATTTTATTTATGTCATGTTGTATTTAATTAAATGTTTACATGATTTAAATATTTTATTTATTTATGCTTTGTTTAATTAAATGCTTACATGATTTAAATAATTTTTTTATGTCATGTTTTATTTAATTAAATGCTTGCATGATTTAAATAATTTGTTTATAACATGTTCTATTTAATTAAATGTTTGCATGTTTTAAATGATTTGTTCATTTGCTATGCCATGTTTATTTAATTAATTGTCTATTCGTCATAAATTAAATAAATGTTTGCATGCGCTTTTCTTATTTATTTATTTTCGAAAACGTTGCTAACACTCTCAATTTGCAAGGAAGATCAAGAGCACGCAACGCAAGTACGTCTTTCTTCTAAGTCTCTCTTATTTATTTAATGTCTTTTGCAAATATTATTTTCATGTGTGTTATTTTAAAAATGCTAAAAAGCTTATAATCGTATGCGTGATAAAATCAACCCACATGCTTACATGTTGACATCACTTGCGTTTAAATGCCATGAGATTAATTGCTTTCTTGTTAAATGATATGCATGGTGGTTTCAATCCCACACAGTTATTTGCATTCATGAAAACGTACGATGTTAGCATTGCCCATGTTAGGATCACGTAGTAATCAATTAATTAATCATGCATGGCTCAATGAAAAGGGGGAACGTCCGCTCTAGCATAACGAACAAACGGTAACCCCGTCCTTCGTGTCCCGATCGGAAATAACATGTCCCTACGAAAATGCTAAGATGTAACGTCACCTTTGAGGGCCAAATCGTGTAAAAAATGTTTAGATAATCGAAAAGTGACCCAATTCTAGTACGCGGATTCAGCCGACATGATTCAATCATTTGCCTATGTAAATGGTTGGAAAGTGGCCTGGATTCGTAGGAAGGAGGAGGTCGACATGCTTCGATCGTTTAAACAAATCTTTGTATATCAAAACTGTCTTTAAACACCTTTATAACCGGTAACCTATTTTAGGGTGTGACTTGGGTGCCTAACACCTTCCCAAGTCCACAATACGACCTCGAACCGTTGGTCAATGGTTTAGACCAATTGTGCCTTAGGTTTTTATTTTTATGCCATGACGCTTAGGTTCCCTAAACCTTAGAAATTAGGGTGGCGACTTCATTGTATTATGCGAAGCATCCATTTATGCTTAGCATCCTCCGCGAACCTTTAAACTCATTTTCAACGAACGAAAAAAGGGGGTGCGACAGTTTGGCGACTTCACTGGGGACTAGTAGGGTCGAAGCCGGTTTTTTTTTAGGTGTTTGTTTTTTTATTTGATATATTGTTTTCATGACTATTTGTTATTGTTTTGATCAATTGTCATACGCATTACATGCATAGGCCCTACACCCAAGGGTCGCCTTACCAAATAAGTTTAGGACGGGGAGTAAGGACACCCTAGGACACGAGTCCTGGGTAATGTTCTCGAAACCCAACCCGCTCGAACCCTTAAAGCTAGCCGGACGGTTGGCCTCCATTTTAGTACGCGGATTCAGCCGACATGATTCAATCATTTGCCTATGTAAATGGTTGGAAAGTGGCCTGAGTTCGTAAGAAGGAATAGGTGGTCGCCTTACGACACTTTTTGGACCATTCTATGGTATCGTCGGGAACCTTCAGGTCGTTAGAACTTTAGTCAACGTCAAAAGCCCCCATCACGTGCATCATACTTGTTTTGTCGTGGCTTGGTTTACCACGTTTTCTACGTTTTTTTTTCTTTTTCGCACTAATCTAGCAATGCATGTAAAGAACCTAGCAACATATTTTGTGTAAAGTTGCTAACGCAGGGACTCTGTTTCATGTTCTTTCCCCAAGGACCATCCTGCTTGTTCAAAATGACAGTGCCCGCATTACTCTCACTTGATACTTTGGGGGAAGAAGGTTTGGGAATCAGGTTGCACGAGGGGATATGTTGAAAGCCGGTTTTTATTTTCAATATTGCTGCCAAGATTGGAATAGAGGAAGTGGTGATGCAGAAAGAGAGGTTGCGTCGTTAGAATATTTGTAATGAGCAAATGGGCCCCGACTTTCAAGATTGAAGCCCTTCGGAATCAAGCATCAATTGCTTAGATTTTTCTTTTACCCCATGTAACAATGTTCCTAGACTTTGTCTACTAGCTTTGGGTAGATCTAGATAGTCAAAACCAACTTGTAATGGTTGTAACCCCTTTTGGATGAAAAAATATCAATGACAAAATTCGTAGTTATTCGGATAATTACGAAATGCGTTTTTTTCTCTCACACATCCCAAAAAAAAAACATCGAACGGCCAACGCCTACAATAAAATCAACCTCCCCCCCGAAATGAACCATATATAAAGCCCACCAAAAAAAAACACACGATTGATTGACCTTGGAAAAAAAAAACACGCTCACAAAAATTCAGAATGCAAGAAGTCGTTGTTTTGGGTTCAGCTGCACACTCTTTTATCTTGGCCAATATGAACGTCATTGGCTGGGAATTCCCACTTGGACAAAATACGAAAGATGTTCGTAACACATAGAACTCCACCCTTACCAAATTTCATAATCTTCAGAACAGCCCATTTTCGCCAAGCGAATTCAGCACGTAAAGACAGCTCCATTTCTCGGCCCCAGCTGCGCAATCTTTTGTCTTGGCCAAAATGAAGATGATTTGCACCGAATTTCCACTAGACCAAAACATGAAAGATGTTGAGAACAGGCCAAAATTTAACCACGCAAACTTTCATAAAGTTCTGGGCAGCCAAACTCAAAAAAAAATAATTTCAGAACGCAAGGGAAGTTCGCACTTTCTCGGCCTCAGCTGCGTAATCTTTTATCTCGGCCAATAAGAATACGTTCGGCTCCAAATTTTCACTCAACCAAAACACGAAAGATGTTCATCACACATAGAAATCCACCCCCGCCAAATTTCAGAATTTTCGGAACAGCAAATCGCTCACAAAAATTTTTTTAGAACGCAGGGGCGGATGCTCCTCGGTCTCAGCTGCGCGATCTTTTGTTTTGGCCAATAGCAACGTGATTTACTCAGAATTTCTACTCGGCCAAAACACAAAAGATGTTCCCAACATCTTGAAGTTCATCCATACCAAATTTCAGATTTTTCAGAGCAGCGTAGCTCCATCCAAGGAAGCCGCAATCAGCTCCCCAAACCTGTCTCTGGCGGTATACCGCCTGGCCCCTAGCGGTATACCGCTAGCTTCGCTCCAAATCCCATCGAAATCCTTTTTTTGGCCTCCAAAATCATCCGCTCTGCTGCGCGATCTTTTGCTTTGGCCAATATCAACGAGATTTACTAGGAATTTCCACTCGGAAAAAACATGAAAGATGTTCCCAACATGCTGAAGTTCACCCATACCAAATTTCAGAAAGTTCTGAGTAGCCAATCTCTTGCAAAAAATTCTAAACTCAAGGACAGCTGCTCTACTCGGCTTCAGCTGCGCGTTCTTTTGTTTTGACCAATATCAACATGATCGGCTAGGAATTTCCACTTGGCCAAAACACGAAAGATGTTCACAACACCTTAAAGAGTTTCCATGCCGAAAATGGGATTTTCCCGAATAGCTCATCGCCCACAAAGAATTTGGACGCAAGGAAGACGGTTTTCTCGGTCTCAGCCGTGCGATCTTTTGTCTCGGCCAATATAAACACATTCGGCTCAGAATTTCCGTTCGGCCAAAACACGAAAGATGTTCGTAACACGTTGAAGTATGTTCCTACAAAATTTCAGATTTTTTGGAGCAGTGCACCTCAGCCAAAAGCAAGGCCCACGAAAGGCCATCTCTGGCGGTATACCGCTAGCTTCGGCTCCGAAATCAGTTTTTCACCTCCAAAATCATCCGTTCAGCCGCGCGCTCATTTGTTTTGGCTAATATCGATACGATGGGCTCGGAATTTCCCTTCGACCAAAACACGGAAGATGTTCGTAACACATTTAATTATTTCCACACCAAATTTCAGAGCATTCGGGGCCAGACATCTCTCGGAAATAATTTAGGCGTGAGGATAGCTACTCTACTCGCCCTCAGCTGCGCGTTCTTTTGTTTTGACCAATATCAGCACAATCGGCTGAACATTTCCACTTGGCCAAAACACGAAAGATGTTCACAACACCTTGAAGCATTTCCATGCCAAAAATGGGATTTTTCCGAATAGCTCATCGCCCACAAAGAATTCGGACATAAGGAAGACAGTTTTCTCGGTCTCAGCCGTGCGATCCTAGGTCTCGTCTAATATGAATGCGTTCGTCTCAGAATTTTCACATAGTCAAAACACGAAAGATGTTGATAACAGATTGAAGTATGCTCATGCCAAAAATCAAATTTTTCGGGGCAACGGATCCCTCACAAACAATTTAGAGATTTTCTGAGCATGATGACTTTAGCTACTTACTTCGGGTCGCTTCAAGGGTTTTCATGGATAACACCCAAGATCGTGCTATATCGTTGGAATAAATAGAAGCTCCCTTCGCATCTCCACCGAAAACGCTAACCCAAGATGCGTCATTTTTTTTGTTCCCCCCCGAAAGTATCAAGTGAAAGCATGGCCGGAAGAGTGAACGAGCAGCGTGGAGGCCTCGAGATTGCATCGCCCATACTCGCTTTTATTTCTTTTCACTTGTCTTTTTCAGGTTAACAATGGCTTCCAAGAGGCGAACTAACCCCCACCTTTCGTCAAATTTTGTGTGGCAGACGGAGGCATGAAGGGAAATCATACATAAAGTCGAGCCTACGACTTTAAACAAGGGCGCTTCGTGGGAAACAACCCACGCATTTTTCACTATCTCTATTTTTCGTTAATTTTAAATTCAAACATCTTGGAATGTCTTTTCCATGTGAATTCACAATTTAATTGTCTTCTTCATTCCAGGTGCAACAAGACCTAGGGGGCAAGCGAGTGAAGGGACAACCAAAAGAAGGTGTCGAAAAATGTCCAAGCTCATTTTTCAAGGAAGTTGTCCTTTACATTTATACAATTTCCCTTTCCGCAATTTAGATTTCTGTAATTTATGTTTTCGCAATTTTACATTGCAGGTACAACAAGATTTGTAAACCTAGGGGGCAAGCAAGTGAAGTGACGACCAAAAGAAGGTGTCGAAAGATGTCCAAGCTCATTTTTCAGGGAAGTTGTCCTTTTACACTTTCGCAATTTCCGTCCCTGCAATTTCCGTTTTTTTTTTTTGCAATTTCCATTTCCGCAATTTACATTTTTTGCAATTTACATTTCCGCGATGTTTAAAATTCCCACAATTTATGTTATTGCGAGAGTGTGTGCGTCATTTTTGCTAAAATCCTTAGTTTTCGCAAAAAAAAAAAAAAAAATGTACTACTTGGGCTAAAAAGAGGGCCACATTTTTTTATCAAGCGTTCATCATTTTTAAACTTATGTGTTCATTAGAAGTTGTATAAACATATGAGATTTCGTCTGTTAACTCTTATGTCCATGACATGTTTAGACGTAAGCAATCACAAACATATCCCTGTGAGTATTTTGGGCCTTCATGCCTTATTTCCTTCATAAGTGTAAATGCTAAACTAGGTGCTAGTTAGATTTGCATAATATCCAGGGTACATGAACAATCAAACATGGGATAACAATAAAATGACATTGGACTTTGCGTTCTCCTCCCCTCTTAATTTATTTTTCCAACTAAAACTACACCACCCTACATTCCTTTTGCCACCTTAAAAAAAAAATTATTATTAAATAAACCCTTCAAGAAAAAAAGAGCAGTTCTTCGCAAACAAATAAACGCTCAACTAGAATGGTCGACCAAGGCACCATGCGCGTGTTAAGCTCATCACAAACAAATCAGCAAAACAAAAAGGAAACCCCCACCCAAAGGTGACAATCCTCACTAATACAAAAGCGAAAAGAACCAATCAAAGGTCGTTACCCAAAGAGGGAAGTCTAGACAAAGGGAATTGCACTTGCTTCTTTTATTTTCTTCTACCTATAAAAGAGGGAAAGAAAAGAAAAGAAAAGAAAAGAAAAGAAACAAAAGAAACAAAGAAGAAACAAAAGAAAAAAAAAGGGAAGAAAAAAAAAGGGAAGAGAAGAAAACGAAAAAAAACACAAGGAAGTGAGTGCGAAAAAAAAGAAGAGAGAAGAATAAAAGGAAAAAAAAACAACCATCATTAAACAAAGTCCATCGAAAATAAACATGGAGAAGAACACCCATTTCTCCCCAAATGAAAGAAGAAACTCACAAACTTGGCTAAATCGCCAAAACATCTTTCACCATAATTTGCCCTCATCACAATCAGTCCATGAGCGCAAACTCAAACAAAAAACCAACAACACCACAAACTTTCCCTTTCCATAAAATCTCTCACTTCTTATCTCTTGCAAAGTCCTCTGGATTCTTAAAAGGCCCATGCATGTGCATCTTCATTTGAAGTCTATTCACTCGGATTGACATTGCAAATTTAATTTTTGTGCTATGTTTATTGCATTTTTAGGAGTGTAAACACATAGCCTTATTTTCTGAGCGTGAGTGCAAACACTAACATCTGGTGAGGATTGCTTACGTTTACATGTCATGGGAAAGTCTTGTTCTTGAGGTCGTTATTTCCTGAACAAGACGTAGATGTTATCTAGATTTGTATCAATCATGTTTATATAACGAAAACTGAACGAACATTTTTTCAAAAGAAAACGCTTGAATTTATTTTCTTAAACAAAGAAATCATTTTCATTCCAAACAAAAAACTTGGGGCAAGCCATGGGTTAAATGTAGGAATATTTGATATTTCTCACATTATCATTTGCTCTCCCTTTTTCTATCTGTTGCTGCTTTGTGTTTGCTTCCTTTCTATTTGCAGGATACAGATACACTTTGATGGAATCACGTCGACCTTGGGTCTTTGATGAAGAAATCATTGTAAAGCCTTCCGCTTGGATTTTTGTCCAATCAACCCCGAATGAAGGTACGTTACCACTTCACTCTCAACTTACGTCGGTGTGACGACTTGGTTGTCCACTTTTCTCCCTATGTTGTGCGGTGACTTGGTCACCCACGTCCGTGTGACGACTTGGTTGTCCACTTTTCTCCCTATGTTGTGCGGTGACTTGGTCACCCACTTCCGTGTGACGACTTGGTTGTCCACTTTTCTCCCTATGTTGTGCGGTGACTTGGTCACCCACGTCGGTGTGACGACTTGGTTGTCCACTTTTCTCCCTATGTTGTGCGGTGACTTGGTCACCCACGTCGGTGTGACGACTTGGTTGTCCACTTTTCTCCCTATGTTGTGCGGTGACTTGGTCACCCACGTCCGTGTGACGACTTGGTTGTCCACTTTTCTCCCTATGTTGTGCGGTGACTTGGTCACCCACGTCGGTGTGACGACTTGGTTGTCCACTTTTCTCCCTATGTTGTACGGTGACTTGGTCACCCACGTCGGTGTGACGACTTGGTTGTCCACTTTTCTCCCTATGTTGTGCGGTGACTTGGTCACCCACGTCGGTGTGACGACTTGGTTGTCCACTTTTCTCCCTATGTTGTGCGGTGACTTGGTGACCCACGTCGGTGTGACGACTTGGTTGTCCACTTTTCTCCCTATGTTGTGCGGTGACTTGGTGACCCACGTCGGTGTGACGACTTGGTTGTCCACTTTTCTCCCTATGTTGTGCGGTGACTTGGTGACCCACGTCGGTGTGACGACTTGGTTGTCCACTTTTCTCCCTATGTTGTGCGGTGACTTGGTGACCCACGTCGGTGTGACGACTTGGTTGTCCACTTTTCTCCCTATGTTGTGCGGTGACTTGGTCACCCACGTCCGTGTGACGACTTGGTTGTCCACTTTTCTCCCTATGTTGTGCGGTGACTTGGTCACCCACGTCCGTGTGACGACTTGGTTGTCCACTTTTCTCCCTATGTTGTGCGGTGACTTGGTCACCCACGTCCGTGTGACGACTTGGTTGTCCACTTTTCTCCCTATGTTGTGCGGTGACTTGGTCACCCACGTCCGTGTGACGACTTGGTTGTCCACTTTTCTCCCTATGTTGTGCGGTGACTTGGTCACCCACGTCCGTGTGACGACTTGGTTGTCCACTTTTCTCCCTATGTTGTGCGGTGACTTGGTCACCCACGTCCGTGTGACGACTTGGTTGTCCACTTTTCTCCCTATGTTGTGCGGTGACTTGGTCACCCACGTCCGTGTGACGACTTGGTTGTCCACTTTTCTCCCTATGTTGTGCGGTGACCTGGTCGTCCACGGTGACTTGGTTACCCACGTTTTCAGTTATGTCGTGTGACGACTTGGTCGTACACTTTCTCACTTGTGTCGTACGGTGATTTTTGTCACCCACTTCCTCTTCATTTCAAACGGCGACTTGATCGCCCACCTTCAACCACTCTCCGTTCCAGTTTGCACGGTAAGTTCGAGGTAAGACCTGCTTTCCCGTTACACCCTTTTCAAAACATATCATTTTGCAATGCATTTCCCAAAACCGTGGTAGCATTTGGGGGCAACTGTCTTTACTGCTAATCAAAAATCTCAGTTACACTATATTTTTTATCAGACAGTAAAGAGGGGGCAACTGTTGCTACCCGAATTTTGACTTACGTCACAACCTTTTTCGTTTATTACATGTCATATTAATAGCTCGTTTACGTCAAATTTCAATCGATTTTTGATCAAAGACTATCTATTTTAATATTTCATGTCATTTCGTGTCTTTTAAATTTTTCGTGTTTTTCTCGTATTTTCGACTAAAACCGTATTTTTCGGTTTTCGTCAACGTATTTACGTATTTTTATGTTTATCACATTCAATACCTCGTCTAGGTCAAGTTCTTGTCGATTCTTGGTCCTAGTCTAGTTTATTTAAAATTCCGTGTCATCTCGTGCCTTTTTAGTTTCTCGTACTTTTAACTGTCTTTATTCGAACTTTTCTCAGTCTCGAATAAGTTTTCTCAGACCAAGGCTCCAACGCACTCGTTCTTTGTTTGATAATTACGTACTAATTTTCCCTTTCACGCCACCGTGCTCAATTTCGTTCAATTTTTGTCGTAAGGACATTTATTTTGCGCGCGAACGTTTTGACACTTCCGAAAGAGAAAATAAACACCTCACCTCAACTTTCGCGTTTATTCACTGTATATTAGTTTTCTCGGCTTATTTTTCTACACATAGTTGGATCTCGCTTTGGGTTTATTTTCGTTTTCAAGCGATTTCACTCGTACAAAAATATCCCATTCGTACCCCAAAAATAGGATAAATGTTACATAAATGCCATTTAATTCCTTCTCATCCTCCAGCTCGGTTCCAGCTTGCCTTGCTCATCACCTAGCCACACAATCAAACTTGCTCACCACCTAGCCACACAATCAAACTTGCTCACCACTCCGGGCACTGTTCATCATCATCATTGTCTTTCTTTTCTTCCCGTCCATTTGCAGCCACAAGCCGGAACCGACTCCAACTTTTTTTCTTCCTCTATAAATAGCAACCTTCAAGCAACAAATCAAGGGCACCAAATCCTCCTCTTAATCACCATTTCTAGCACTACCTTCTTGGAAAAATAGCTCTCCCGGAGAGGTAAGCTACCCCTCTCTCTAGTTTCTTTAATTTTCATTTTCCCTTGTAATGCATGAATAAACTGTAGAAACTTGTCTAAAATGCTTAGTTTTCATGTTAGCAATGCTTTCCTTTCTTCAATTTAATTGTATAATGCTTTAGCTAATTAATAGCCATAGATGCATATTAATTAGCTTGCTTTTCCATGCAAAATTGATGACGTTTTGGACTTGTTTTTCTTGCTGTTTTTGTGGCTTTTATTTTCTGTTTTGCTACCTTAATTATTGCCAACCATTTTGGGTAAGAATGGTGAAGGATTGAAAAGTGAGTAAATGGCCATGGTGGCCGGCTGGGAAATGAAGAAAGGAGGAAGAAGAAGGGTAAGGGCGGGAAAGAAGAAAGGCAAAGGTGATGGGCTTGATTTTATCACAAGCCCATCTTGATTAAATGAAAGTTGGGCTTGATTTCATCACAAGCCCAGCCACTGTTTTGGACTAAAATAGCGGGCTCGGCCCATTTAATTTCGTACAAGAGTTTCGTATACGTGTTGTTAATTTTTCGTACAACTTTCGTGTTTAAATTCTCGTAATTTTTGCATGCTTTAAATACTTTGTTTTAAATTAAAATTTGGGCTTGGCTTGTGCCAAGCCCATTTTTTAATGTCCAAAAATCCCTTGTGGGGCCCACTTATTTCGTATATGCCATGTACAATGTATTTCGTATATGCCATGTATAATTTGCTTCGTATATGCCATGAACAATTTTCATACTAATATTTCATGAATAATTCGTATGCTTGTATGCCATGATTTAAATAAACGTGTTTATACCATGTTTTATTTAATTAAATGCTTGCATGAGTTAATTGATTTATTTATGCGATGCCTTATTTAATTAAATACTTACATGATTTAAATAATTTATTTATGCCATGTTTTATTTAACCAAATGCTTGTATGATTTAAATATTTTATTTATGTCATGTTGTATTTAATTAAATGTTTACATGATTTAAATATTTTATTTATTTATGCTTTGTTTAATTAAATGCTTACATGATTTAAATAATTTTTTTATGTCATGTTTTATTTAATTAAATGCTTGCATGATTTAAATAATTTGTTTATAACATGTTCTATTTAATTAAATGTTTGCATGTTTTAAATGATTTGTTCATTTGCTATGCCATGTTTATTTAATTAATTGTCTATTCGTCATAAATTAAATAAATGTTTGCATGCGCTTTTCTTATTTATTTATTTTCGAAAACGTTGCTAACACTCTCAATTTGCAAGGAAGATCAAGAGCACGCAACGCAAGTACGTCTTTCTTCTAAGTCTCTCTTATTTATTTAATGTCTTTTGCAAATATTATTTTCATGTGTGTTATTTTAAAAATGCTAAAAAGCTTATAATCGTATGCGTGATAAAATCAACCCACATGCTTACATGTTGACATCACTTGCGTTTAAATGCCATGAGATTAATTGCTTTCTTGTTAAATGATATGCATGGTGGTTTCAATCCCACACAGTTATTTGCATTCATGAAAACGTACGATGTTAGCATTGCCCATGTTAGGATCACGTAGTAATCAATTAATTAATCATGCATGGCTCAATGAAAAGGGGAACGTCCGCTCTAGCATAACGAACAAACGGTAACCCCGTCCTTCGTGTCCCGATCGGAAATAACATGTCCCTACGAAAATGCTAAGATGTAACGTCACCTTTGAGGGCCAAATCGTGTAAAAAATGTTTAGATAATCGAAAAGTGACCCAATTCTAGTACGCGGATTCAGCCGACATGATTCAATCATTTGCCTATGTAAATGGTTGGAAAGTGGCCTGGATTCGTAGGAAGGAGGAGGTCGACATGCTTCGATCGTTTAAACAAATCTTTGTATATCAAAACTGTCTTTAAACACCTTTATAACCGGTAACCTATTTTAGGGTGTGACTTGGGTGCCTAACACCTTCCCAAGTCCACAATACGACCTCGAACCGTTGGTCAATGGTTTAGACCAATTGTGCCTTAGGTTTTTATTTTTATGCCATGACGCTTAGGTTCCCTAAACCTTAGAAATTAGGGTGGCGACTTCATTGTATTATGCGAAGCATCCATTTATGCTTAGCATCCTCCGCGAACCTTTAAACTCGTTTTCAACGAACGAAAAAAGGGGGTGCGACAAGTTGTCTTAGAGTCATGTGTTCCCTGTAGTTTGCAAATATGTTTCAGTGATGTCTATGCAAGAGTACGTCTTGTCTTGTCTGTGGACCATAGTATCAGGAGCACTGAAATATGGGTTACCTTCTGGTAGACTCACAAGTGTTTGGATAAGAAAGTAAATTTTCTGTCTAACCCTAAATGATAGCGTGTGTAAAATTTGTTTCTCGTTTCCTAGTACAACTATGGAAGATATTTATGCACTTCAGTCCTGATTGTTTTTCTATTTAATGTAGGATCTTAGATGCATATCGAACTGGGCGAGGACGTGTTATTGTCGGGGAAAAACGGAAATTGAATTGCTAGATTCTAAAACAAAGAGAGCTGCAATTGCCATAAAAGAGCTGAGGTTGTGGCTTATTGTTGTGTTGCATGCTTGTGTCGTATCCATTAAGTTGTTACTGAAGGTTGATGGTTTCCTGTGGAGCAGATACCATATCAGACTAACAAAGCATCAATGGTGCAAAAGATTGCTGAACTCGTAGAGAGTAAGGTATTGATATATTCTGTGCTCCTCAAAAGAACTGTTTCTGGTGGTAAAGTATTGCCTTGGGGTGGTTGGCAAATGTCTTGCACTGCCTTTCTGCAATGATTGTTTTGTGCTTTATCTTGCTCTAGTATATGGAGTTCGATGTATAAATATTTTGGTTTTTTTACATGACAAAGCTTAGATGGCATTAGTGATATCCGGGATGAAAGTGATCGCACTGGAATGCGTGTAGTCATTGAGGTATGATATAGAGAAGTAATGTTGTTTAAAACTTTAGATGGCTTATACAGCCTATATGCTATATCACTTGGATACTTTGACTAATTTATTTCCTTACATCTTGTAGCTGAAACGGGGCGCTGACCCTTTGATCACCTTAAACAATCTTTATCGCCAAACTCCACTGCAGTCAGGTTTTAGCTGCAATATGGTGGGGTAAGTAGTATTTTATTATCTAGTCTCTGGATAGACATTTCATTTCTGCTACACGGAGCTGCGTCAATTTTTTTTTGTTCTTGGAGCTCTACAATCATTTCATGGTGACCTCTGTGTTGCAGTATACTGGATGGACAACCTAAACAGATGGGTCTAAAAGAACTTCTGCAGGTGACTAGTTACACTTGCTTCATTTTGAAATGCACCTCTCATTTCCCTTAATTTGAATTTGCAAGTGTTGTGCTACTCATAGATGTATTAGATTACACTATCTAGTTATCTCACATGCTTCCAGCCTCTAGGATTGTGTTTTAAAGCGGGTAGTGTTGCCAAAAGTTTGGTATGGTGTCAAAATGTAATTACATGTTCGGTTATCTTTCTCGAACTGTAGTTTTGAACTTTTTGGAACTCCAATAGTGTGAAAAGTCTAATTTGAATGCTAGATTCCTAATGCAACTACACAATTCTGTGGAGCTAGTATATGTCTTTCTTTTCATCCTTCATTAGGCATTCTTAGATTTTTGGTGCTCTGTTCTGGAGCGGTGTACGAGGTTCAAGCTTTCACAAGCACAAGACAGAAGACACATTGTTGAGGTATGCTAAGGTATTTGTTTTATTTACCAGTTTTACCTTACAATGTATGCGACGTGATGATTTCTTTCTTCACCTGTGTGCTTGTACCATTGCTTCAATTGTATTTTTGTTGGATGATGATCATGTTAGAACTAAGCCTTTTTGATAACTCATCTCGGTCCAACACATTTTACATTTCCTCAAGTACTACACTTTCCATGAAAGGGAAGTTAACTTCTTCATAAGGCATTTGCTGACGTTATTGTTAGTTTTATAGTCATGGTCAACCACGGTTATGAAACAATAGTATATCCTAAGAAAGACCTTAACATGCGATTGTTTCAGAGGCATAGGACTTTATATATGAGACAAATGTTTTGGACTGAAATAGGACTGACCATGAAATTTTAGCACTAGAGATGTAATAATCTGTACTCTGCTCCAAGCCTAATAACTCCGGCCCTATTATTTTCTCCTCTGTTACTTCCTAGGTATATATAAACGAGAATTGGTTGATCTTTCTGATCCATATTATTGATTTATGGTTGTTCTTTTAACGCTAAGGGGATCGTGGTGGGTCTTGATAATATGGATGAAGTGATTCGTATAATTAGGGTGGCTTCAAGTAACGCAGCTGCATCTGCTGGTTTGAGAAATGGTAAACCCTATTCGGCTTTTATGACATTTCCTTTACGTCCCTGCTTGTATGTTTCCTTTTCCAAGCCTGTGATTGCAATTAATTCTCCTGACTGCTTAATGGCCGTTACCTTTAGGCTAGCAAAAACAGCTTTAGACATTATAAAATAAGTACAAGTATTTGTGTTTTCAGTTACTTGGTCACCCTTGTTTTGTCTAGGAATTGTAGGAAGTAATTAGTTCTTTTTGTTGCTAATTGTTATTTGCCAAATTCTTGATGCAGAGTTCAATCTCTCTGAGAAACAAGCTGAAGCTATATTAGACATAAGCCTTAGACGTCTTAACCTTCTCGAGGTGCATGTTATCACATTTGTTAAGTTTTTTTTCTCATTTGGCAAATTATATTATGTAAATTATATAGTTCTCATTTTGCAGAGAAAAATGTTTGTTGATGAAAACTAAATCCTGTTCTTTTTCAGACAAAGTAAAAAACTAGTTGATTAACTATTTTGACCCACTCATTCTTGTCACCCATCTAAGTACTACTATGGCTACACCAAGTGTATGTACCTTGGTTGGAAGTTTGAGTCCGTATACATGCACCAGCACAGCTGTACCTACTCAAAGTTTTGTCCTGAATACAATACTTATGATGTTTCTGGTTTTAACTTTTAATCTCATCTTCCTTTTTTCTTGTTTCAGTTGCTATACCTGTATGAGATTGAACTAGCTCTTTGATTGGGTATGCTGAATTAACTAGTTATCACAACCACGGAATTGATACACTTTGCTTTTCATGACATTATCTTTAACCACTTAATAAAGTGTCAATTGCTTTTTCCTACTTGTGTCAGTTGTATGGATTCAACAGCTAATGCTCCCCTTTCTCCTTCCAAAATTTTCTTGTTTGTTGTTTCTACAAGTATTGATTGTATGCAAATGATGTGGTTATCAGTTCTATACCATTAATCTCTAGTTGGTTATCCTCCCTCATTTCTTGTTTTCCTGCAGTTTAGTGGGTGTGCATTTCATGCAAGGTTGTCCCTGTAATTCTTTTTCCTATTTATTCTCTTTTTAGTTTTTATTTGTGAATCTAAAGCCCAATGGTCATTAATTATTGATGTACTTTACCACTTTTCATAAGAGTCCTTACATGGATACATTCTATATTATTGGTGTTAACTCATGTACTGTTTCCTGCTCTTATTTCATCATTTAGTTGATGGAACAAGAAGTAGTTGAGCTCGAGAATAAGTTCTCAAATCCAAGGCGTTCAACCTTGGAAGACTCTGACAATGGTCAAGTTGAAGATATAGATGTTATTCCGAATGATGAAATGTTACTGGTAATTGGCATCATGCTTTCTGTCTTAGCGACTCTGTTTCCATCACATTGAACTACTAAAACTGTCCTATTTGCTGATGGTAGATGTATTAAATTTTGTTGATTTCAGATATCCAATTGTTTGTTCAGGATTATTTTTCATCTAATTGCAGGCTTTCAGTGAAAAGGGCTATGTCAAGCGGATGAAGCCCGACACATTTAATCTTCAACATCGTGGCACAATTGGTAAATCTGTTGGAAAACTGAGATTTAATGATACAATGTCTGACTTTCTTGTCTGCCACGCACATGACCATGTGCTATACTTCAGGTTCGTCTGCTCTGCTTTAGCTTTGTGGTATCCTGGCCCCTGACTGGCTATTTGTTTCAGGATCTTGCATCAATTTGCCCCTGTAAATTCTATTAGTTAATTTGGTTATGGTTATAACCCCCAAATTACATTTGCAGTGACCGAGGAATAGTGCACTCAGCTCGTGCTTATAAAATTCCCGAATGCACCAGGACTGCAGCAGGCACACCACTGGTTCAGGTATTCTCTATTCTTGTATTCTTCATATTTTTATCACATAGTTTGATGTCTTATGGTTGCCTACATCTTTGCTTTGCTGGAGACAGATCTTATCTTTATCTGAAGGGGAAAGAAGAACTTTAATCATTCCTGTGAGTGAGTTTACTGAAGATCAGTTTTTAGTGATGCTCACAACCAGTGGATATATAAAAAAAGCACCCTTGAATTTGTTCTCAGCCATACGCTCATCGGGAATCATAGCCATTCAATTGGTTTGCCTTTCATTCTGCTGTTGTATTTGGTGACGTGGTTCATTGAAAGGTTCCTGGTGATGAGCTTGAAAGGTTCCTAGTGATGAGCTTAAGTGGGTCTGCTGTTGTATGAACGATGATCTTGTGGCCATTGCTTCACAAAATGGAAAGGTCATCCTCAGTACCTGTGAGAAAGTAAGTTAACTTTGCGGCATTTGCAGTCTTGCTGTAGAAACCATGTGAGGAAGGCTCGCCTAGGGCCTTTTATAGTAGCTTTAATATGGGACAAAAGAAAGATCCATCATTCCTTTTTGTTGCACCTAGTCCTTTTCTTTTCATGTTCTTTTTGTTGCCAGATGTTTCAACCAGAAAATTAAACTGTACCAATGAGGAAAATGGTTTAGTTAGAAAAAAGTTGGTGAAAGCATGTTGAAAATTGAAAAGCCGTGAAATTGATTGGGAGTCAGTAGGTGTGGTATTGTGGAATGAATTGTATTGCTGCTTTTAGCCTGTTGAACAGAAGCTGACAAATTTCAGATAGCTTATCATTGTAAGTCTGTGATGAAAGTTCGTATGCTTATAAAGTATTATGGTTAATGGATCTTTCTTATTCTAGAGCCAACCTTAAGTCTAAAAATCTTGTGTTCCCTGTACACTGTTGCTGTCAACTTTTCTTTTTCTCATTCATTTGGTTTGATCAGTATAATAGCTTTTCTTGCCTTCTTTCCTGTTAACACTTTTTTTTTTCACTGGATCAAATGATTTCTCTAGGGCATTATAAATATTTAATTTAAGTTAACAATTTATCACTTCATACTTGGTCAATGCATGAGAAGGTTAGCTTCATCTGCTGCCAGCTATTTTTGTACCAAAAAGAGATCTCTTTTTATGTTCCGAAGGTTCAGTCTAAGTAGTTGACAAAATGCTCTACTTGATTTATATCTTTCACTATATGTTCCTGGATAGAAAGACAATGTTTGTTGGCCACCTGTTTAGGCCAATAAAAAGATAAAGTTCCTTGATTTGGCCTTTGAAATGGTCGAGTGTGGGATTTGCTTTCTAACTTCAACTGAAATGATTTAAATAAATTTGATGGAACCCTGAGTTGTAACTTGGTTTCTACTTCCTATACCTTCTGAGTTTCCTTTTCCCTTTAAGTTACTTCCGTGCTGTGCCATTACAATATATGGTTGTGCAGTCTCATATGCATTCCTATATTCCGTAAGGCAGAAGGCAATAGCAATGCCTTAAAAGTGGAGGATAGGGGTTGGGTGTTGGGGGCAAGGGGGAAGGGGTGGACAGGAGGAAACAAACATGGTGATTCAGTACGCTCATCTAACATTTTTTTCCAACAACATTTTATAGGAATCACCTGAAGGCCAGAGGATGATGGGATTTTGAAAATCCCTACCTTCGTTCAGGGAAAAGGAAAGGTTGCTGCAAGCAATAGCGAAGAATCAGGACTAACTATTTACTCAATGGTTTCATTTCAGCTAAGACCATTAATTAGCAAATTGTCAGTTCAATATTTTGTTGGAGGAAGAAGGGGGAAAAAGTCCCATTATTGCTTCACTGTACACTTGCCTTTTGTGGTTTGCTCTTGTAAACTTGGAATTTTAAGGTATTGATTTGTTGGAGAAAGGTTCTGCTACTTTTTAAACTTTAGAAACTAAAAGATTGCCATGGAAATTATGGCAATAATTAAAGAAGTCAACAATCAAGGTATAATGTGCTTTGAGAAAGAAGAGAAAATGCCAGGACCAGATTCTTTAATGCATAAGAACAAT
Source organism: Viola odorata (assembly GCA_963691705.1). NCBI lineage: Eukaryota > Viridiplantae > Streptophyta > Magnoliopsida > Malpighiales > Violaceae > Viola > Viola odorata. The sequence goes on along the minus strand of OY829543.1, from coordinate 54,366,277 downwards.
CAAATGCCTAAGATGGAATGTATGATAGATAATGATAGCTTTTCATTTAGTTTTTTCTTTTCTTTTTTATTGTGTGTGCGTGGATGGGGTGGATTATGAGGGTGGATGGTTACGCTCTCTGTCTACGACTCTACGGTCCTAACTAGTTGTTGTATTAGCAGGTTGTAGTTATCTCTGGAGAGACTGGATGATAAGATCCGAGATCTCTTCGGGTCGGAAACGGTTGCTACAGCTAGTCGGAGGGGAAGCGATCGGCGTCGGAGGTACCTGCAAAGCGCCGGAGGGGGACTCCGGCGTAGACACTCCGATGTTTAAGTCAGTTCGGGTTTTCAGAATGGTAGAGGTTCTCCAAGATGATCTCAATCTTACCTTCTGTTTGGGAAGATGGGGGTATTTATAGGCCGAAGTTGGCGATACCTGACAGCGATAAGGGTGCAGCGATAAGCATCATCCGAAGATATCGCTTCCAGCGATAATAGGTAAGCCATCGCGGTCGATCATCACGTAAGGCCTATCAGGAGCGACATCCTCTCCGTTCCCCTAGGATGGGATGACGCCGTGTGCGTAAAGATGCATGAGATCCCCCCCCCCCCGCTGAAGTCGACCATCCTAGGAAACGTCCGCCGGCCCGGGCGATAGGTTGGTTTTTCAGGGAAGCGTATAGAAACTCGTCAAGGATAGATGTCGTAGCTACAATATTGCCGTCAGGAGCAATCCAATTGTTATCATAAGCCCAACTGAAAACTAGCCCGAGTGTTCACCAAGGGCTATCCATGTCTGATATCTTTAGATAGGGGTTTGCTCTGTCATGAGGCGATATTTCCACAGAGGGCTTGAGCTTTTCTTTATTGTTCAAAGGCTGATCAATCCCAATGCGGAACGAGGGCTTAGATCCACAACTTTCCACCAACTCGGTCAAGTTCGTCCTTGTTTCTTGTCAAAAAGACCTGTCTCCTCGAGACATTAAGAATTCTACTAGGAGGCCGCTGGGGCGCTCGTGATTCTGAAGGCTTTACTTTTATTCAGCGATACTGGCCCATTTGGCCTTTCAATAGGACTTATGAAGTCTCAGCTTTGTTCGAGTCATGGAAGGACCGTCAATAGGTCGCATGCGATATCGTCGCGTATATTCAACCAGGTCGTACCATGGGCTGGCATATATTTCGGGTCTATCGTCCCTCCAAGTGTTCTGCAAAGACACAGAGGAGATAGAAACTTATATAAAAGTTAGCAAACTTTATACTTACAGAGGTTCGAGGTTACACGAGCCCGATTTTTCTTTTACGCTCGAGAAAACAGCGGTATCAGCGGGGCTTTATACCATTAGCTACCTTATGATTAGCGCGGCTTCATACCACCAGACGCCTGTGATGTCATCGCGGTTTTACGCATCCAGGGCCACCTGCGACATCAACGCGGCCTTACACTGTGGATACCGGTAACCTTATGGCTTTAGCGTCAGGGCTACCAGTGACACCGTGCCTCTCAACGTTTTTCAGACTCTGCCTCGTACTCCTTCCAGTATCTGTATCGTGAACGTCACCCGTCCCTTTCGTTCTACGCTTATCAATCTTCGAGGTTATCGGGGTGGCTCGTCTTTTGAGGACCTCAATTTCTTTTCCCAAGGCCTCCCTTCACTGGAGCCTATAAATCGGAGAGCTTTCTCCACCCACGTTCTCCTCATCTTTATCAGCTAGCATCATGGATCATTTGACTAAGAATTTTCTTCTCTCCAAGGGTCATTCACTCAGAAACCTCAACGACGGTGACGTCGATTTCCTGGAGAACATGCTGGTCAAGACTTCTGAGGATATTCTGGAGCTGCAAGGAATGCTGACTCCGCTTTATTCCCGGCTGGGGGCCATTTCCCTGGAGGACTTCAGTCCTTTGGAGAGCGTATCAAAGCTGTCCGCCTCCATCGCTCGGATTCAGGTAGTAATCGCCATGCTGCAGCAGCGTAAGGACATGTTGGGGTGCTGCCTGAAGGGGATGAGGGCCACTTCCCATGATCTTGTCCTGGTCATGGATTCCTTGAGGGACCTTCCTGAGGTGCCCGAGGATACTGGTTCTGACACCTGATAATGGTGGCTCCCTTTGGGCCTTTTTCTTTTCCTCTTGCCTTGTAATTGTATCTTTCGGCCGGTAGGCCATAATAAATAAATCGTTTCAATCATTCCGCCTTGTAACTGTTCTTCTTCTTTACTGCGCTCTTTGTCATGTTCCAAGGAATATTCTTAGCCCAACTGAAAACAGTCTTGCCATTGGGCGGTTTTTCGGTTGATCGTTCTGCCTTAACTCCGCGCCGTCCTCATTATAACAACTGATCAGCAGATATTAGCATTATTCTTGATTTGCGCGAGATTTCAACAGGCATGACTGCAAATCTACATTGGCACTTCATACTGTACACGTGCCAATCTTCAAGAGTCGGGTTGGAGGATCGAAGAGTCTCTTTTCTTCTTTTCCCGGCTATTTAATGAGGCTTTTCCTCCTTCATTCTTATCCATTTCTTTCTCCTTTATTTTTCTTCGTTATAGATCCTCTGCGAGTCTCATGGCTGATTCTTATTTGCTAGGTACGGCTTCGGGGAATTCACCGCCAACTCCTCCGACTACCCCTGACACAGATAATCCTCCCCCATCGCCTCCTTGGAGGCCGGTTGTCCGCCGGCGAGGTCGCAAGAGGCGGAGGAAGGAAGTTGAACTACGAAGGAAGGAGGCTGCCAAGGCCTCTAAGTCATTTTTCGACTCTCTGGCTTCTCTGGCTAGGGAGGAGAAAAAATCGTTTCCTCTTTTGAGTGATTCGCCTCCGTGGGTTCCTTCTGCTGGTTCAGCCGTTGATGCAGTATCGCCAAGCGTTAAGGAGAAAACAACCGAGTCGACTACTGCCGCTAGAAAGAGGGTCGGTGAGTCTTCTCCCCCTGCTGTTGTGGATTCACCCTTCTGGGGTGGCGATGACGAAGAGGACGTAGTCTACTGCTACGGCATTACTTGGTCCGACGGTGAAGAGTAGGGCCTAATCCTTCTTTTTGTAGATGCCGTATGGCCTTCCTCATAATAATGAATGATGGTTTTACTTCCTTTTCGCTTCTCATCGCTTACTTATTGTTTCTTTCTGAGCGTTCCGGGTTATCACGGAAGCGTCCCTTTCGCTACGGGTAACTGCCTTCAACTTCTAATCGGTAACTGTCTTCTTTCGGAAGGCACAAATGACTATCCACGTGTCTTTTTCTGTTCTGTACGTGTTTCATTTTTACAGGCTGTCTCTTCTTTAGGCTTTCCTTTATAAGGAAATCATCTCTCTCTTTTACTGCTTTTGCAAATATTTTGAGTTTCTGCACATTTTCTCTCTCTTCTGCACTTCTTTTCTTCGAGAGGTTTTACTGCGACCGCTCACTGGTGCCGGCGACCGGCTCACTGGCTTTTTGCTCCAGGTATTTACTCTTTCTACCGCCGTAGATTTACTTTCCCTGTCCCTTATGTCTTCAACTGTTGAAAACCCCATAGATCCTGAAGCTAGGAGAACTCGCAGCATATTCAATTGTAATGAGGTTTTGAGGGTTGAATTAGAGGAGAGTGGTATTACTTTTCCCACGGGCTATCGCCCTTTTGTCTCTTTGAAGGACACTCGGCTGCCTGACGCCATGTGGGGAACATTCCGGTTAGTTTATTTCAAGATGTTTACTTACGGATTCCGTTTCCCACTCCATACTTCTCTGTTGAAACTGCTAGATCATTACGACCTTAATCCCGTCCAGATTACTCCACCCTCTTGGTGTGGTATTTACGCTTTCCTTCGTTCATGCGAGATGAAGCGTATATTTGCTCCATCGCTTGATCTATTCCGCACGTTCTTTGTCTTGAGTTGTCGCGACTGCCTGGTAGATATTACCCCCAGATGGGATGATGTCATTGTGCAACTGTTCTGGCGGAACTTTCAAGGTTTTGAGGAACACGTAGATGACTGGAAGTCTGGCTTTTTCACCCTTCGTTTGCCGTCACGACTCTGGCGCGGGGGTTTCAATCGAAAAATCAATAGTGGCGTTTGGAAAAGACCGGAAGCGCTGTCAAGCCAGGATGTTTCCAACGTTAGCGCCTTGTTAGAAATAGAAGGGTCTTTCCGTATCCGGGAGTTTGCTCGGTTCAGGCCCTTGCCAGAGTGCGTTGTGGGTGAGTTTCCTTTTTCTTCTTTATCGCTTCAATCTTCTTAATTTGCTAATATGTTTTGTTGGCAGGTAACGCTGAGAGTAGTTCTTCTGGGGAAAGTGACGCCCCTTTGAACGTAACACCTCTCCAGTCGCTGCCTCCTTCTCCTCCGCCTGAAAATTCCCGCCGCCCACCCATTCCGCCTGGAAGGGAAAGGACTAAAACCGTCACAACTCGCAGAGCCTCCACTCGACCTTCTTGTTTCCTTGAAAATTGGCTTCCGTCCCGTGGCAAGAGGGTAGCTCAAGGCGATCCTGTGTTTGAGAAAATCGACAGCGATAGCGAGAGCATGGACACTGGTCCTGAATTACGTCATGCTACTATTGCCCAAAGGATGAAACTTAGGTCGCGGAGGAATGATGACACGGCGGAATCGGCCGAGGACGATAGCGAAGAAATTGCAGAAGAGACGGAGCGTCTCATAAAGAAGGTTCGCACAGAGAAAACTAACCCCCAGTTCCTCCTTTGAAAGGAGTTAACGCGGTCCCCCCCGAGAATATTAACGCTTCTCATGCCGCGAGTACTTCGCAAGTGGTGAAAAATATCAAAGCTATCAGGGTACCTTCCGCCGTTTCTATCGAAAACAATGAGACCTCGGCAGCCGCGACCTCTCCTTTGTCATCGGGCCATCCTGCTTCCCCGATAGGTTCTTTTATCCCAGAGGCAACCCTACCGGTTTCGAATTTAAGCATTCCTCCTGAACTTCTCCCACGGAAGCCTCCCCTTTTGTTTCTGTCTTCAATTTCGGGCGTTGGTGATTGCGCAAAAAGTTGTTCCCCTCCTTATATTGCCAACCTTTCTCCTCAGAGGTCCCAGGGCCCCACTGGATATCAGCTGGATTTGTCTTCTTTCGGCACTGACGGGCTTCGTGCCTTAGGAATATCGGATCCGTTATCGCGAGAAGAGCCCGTGGGTCCCATAGTGGGACAGATGTTTACTTCTTCCAAGGACAGGGAAGAGTTTTTACAGCATGCTCCCGAGACACGACAATCACACCTCATGAACGACATGCTGGCTAGCTTTCGGAAATTTCATTATTTTCTTGAAGACCAGCGTAACAAAACTCGACCCTCTTCGGATTTGCAGGATCAATTAGACGCGGCCTTGGCGACGACGAAGGAGCTATCGCAGTTGCAAGAACGAACTCGGGCGGAGTTGGAGGATTGTCGCGCTGAACTTTCTCGGGAGAAGTCGAAGGGGAAAGCGAGAGCAGAGCTAATGGAGGCGGAACTGGTGGTGGCTGATAAAAAGAACGTCTTCCTTCGTGAAGAGTTGTCATCTCGTGATGCCGATTTGGCCAAAGTTCCTTCGAGGATAGCCTGGTGGAAGAATAAGACCATCGAGGTTTGTATCGCAGGATTTATGGATCTCCATATCCGAGGCGCCGTCGATTCATCCATGCTGGCCGATTACGCTTCCCAAAAAATTAAAGATCTTAGTGAAGGCGAAAGGGGTTTTCCTTCTTCTGGGGAAAAGCAAGGGAATGATGACGGCGAGGCATGCGATGACTCTTAATTGATCCATTGAAGAACATTGCTATTTGTTTTCCATGTCTTGTAATAACGTCCTATCTCGCGGCGATATCGGTACCTTGCTCTTCGGGCGATATCTTATTTTATTTCGCTCTCTTGTACTGTCTTGAGAACTGTTCTTTTATTCAACGCCGATTTGTATCATTTCCTTTCTTGTGATATCGCTTTTGCTTTTTATCAAAAAGTCACATCTACTTTCCAGAGCATTTAATGCTCGCGACCCTTCCGTCGGTGCGCGGGAAAAGTCATGATGGTGCAGATACACGTGTTCGTTTCTTCTGCCTCTCCACCTTAGCGTGTTTAGAAATTTTAACAAGATCGAAGCGCTTGTCGCGCTTCTTCTAGAGTCGTACTCATTGCTTGAGTCTTATCCCTCATGCCGCTTCGACACAACGACTGCAGCATCCGTCGTTTCCTTTTAATTACTAGGGTTATAAACCCTCTTTATTTCTTCCCTTTTCTTTTTCACTCCACTTTTTCATATTATCTCTCGGCCGTCTTGCCCTTCTCACCTCCATTCAAGGCTTTCAAAGTTCTTTCCTTTCAAAGGTACTTCCCTTCCTTTCCCTCGTCTTCTTCATTTCTATTTCCTTAGTCTTGCCATGGCAAAGACTCGCCGTTCTGAGTCAAAATCCATCGATGAGAAGAAAATGGATACCACGGTCAGTGTTATTACCACGGAGGCCATTCTCCAGGAGCATTTGGCTACTCACGGTGCCGTTATTCCTGACGGTTGCCAAGCTGTTGTTGCCCCTAGGTCAGTTCGTTTAAACAGCGTTCTGACCGGCAATCAAAGGGTGTTATATGCCCAGATGTTTCGCTACGGTTTCCGGCTCCCTATCGATTCTTTCGTCAAGGGTTTGCTTATTGCTGGCAATTTCAATCCTGCCCAGTTAGCCCCAAATGCATATTGCTGTGTTTATGCTTTTTTAGAACTCTGTAGATATAAGGGGATCACTTCCCCTTCTCTTTTGCTGCTTAGATCCCTTTTTAAATTGATGAAGTGCCGGGGTGTGATAACCATATCGCCTCGCTTTGACGATGATTCTCTCAAGTCTTTTACTTGGAAGTTGCTCCATATTGAGTCTTCTGTTGAGGCTTGGAAAAAGGAGTTCTTTCTGATAAATTTTCCTGACGCTCCTGGTCCCGAGTGGCGTTCTGGGTTTAATCAGGACGTCCAAGATGGCGTTTGGAGTCGACCAGGGACACTTCCCGCTCGTGAACAGGGATGGTTAAACACCTTACTCCAACTGGAGATCAGCGTTCATATTCGACTCACGGCCTGCAGAATGGCCATTCAGGAGTGCGTTAGACGTGAGTATCGCGCTACCTTTCCCTTTCATCACTGATACTAACGCTGACGTTATTTTGTGATTTTGCAGCGACGGATCCTGATTATAAACCGGAAAGCGTAAGAAGACGCTTAAGGAGAGCTCATAATAGAGAAGAAAGGGAAAAGCTCGATTCAGAGGCCACTGATAATCCTTCTGAGCTTCCGGCTACTTCCGCGAATCTCGCTCAAGTATCCTCCTCCTCAGTTGGCGAAGGGGATACCGACATCCCTGAAGGTGTTCCCATCGTGACCGTTGCTGCTCCCTCGTCTTCTCAGGCTCCTAAGGCCATTGCCAGAGGAAAAAAGAAGAAAAGAACACGGAGTATCGCCACTCTTACTCCTTCTCCCGACGCTGCGGGTTCTTCTGAGGCACTACCTTCCCTCAACACCGCTACCGTAAGCGTGTTGTGCCTCAATATCTTTCGTTATTTGATCTATTTTCCTTTTTTCTCAATTTGTACTCCTTGCAGGAGGCCGTTGTAGTTACTGCTTCCGCTCCTTCAGGCGATATGAATCTCTCTTATGTGCTGAGGGGTTCCGCGAAGAGGGCCCGGATAGAAGGCGAGGATGAGAACATACCCTCCTCTAACATCGCGGGGGAAGGTGGTTCCGTTAACGTTCCTAATTCCGCAGTGGTTCCTCCAGGTGGACATTCCGCGGAAGTTTTGGGAGACCTAGGAGGTGCGGACCCCTTTGGCGCTTCGCCCAGTTCCTTTGGTGGGCCTGTGCATCATTATTCCTCTTCTTTAGGCTATCAAGACGTCTTGCAGGACCTTTCGGGCTATCAGCCTCATGGTACCTTCCTGCCCCCGGGCAGTTCTTCTTCACAGGTTCGCGCCCCTGGTCCTCTGGCTTTCGTTCCCTCTAGCGTTCCTTGGCGGCAACGCTATAATGAAGCCGGAACCTCTTTCAATTTTGCGGCGGATCTTTGTCCATTAAACGGGCTCGGCGAAGTGACCCATCAGGTTGAGTTGTTCGACTTCCGTACCCGTGGTTTGGCAGCCATCGGGGGCGATGGTTCAGATGAGGTTTCTGCGCTGCTGGCTTCTCAAATTCTTGCCTCATCTGCAGAACGGGAAGCTTTCCTTTCCCTGGCGGAAGATGACCAAGTGAACTCTTTCCGTGCTAGCCTTTTCTCCAATATGATGAAATTTCACTACTGGGCGGAGGAGGTGAAGCATCGGACTGTTTCCCTCCGTTCTGTTTCGGCGGAGCTGTCCAAGGAGCAAGATGAAAAGAAAAAGGTGTTGGCAGATCGTTCCAAGATACTGCTGGCTCACCACGAGTTACAGAAACAACATTCCGCTCTGGAAACGGCTTTGTCAGAGGAACAGGCCAAAGTGACTGCTTTGGAGAGTGAGAAGTCCTCTTTAGAAAAGGAGAAGGCAGCTTTGGCGGATGAGTCAGTTGATATGGGCTGGTGGCATGCTGAACAGACCGCCCGTGTTCTAGTTAAGTGTTTCGAAGAAATTCATGGGGTGGATGCGTACAAGGGCGAAGATGTCGCGAAAGCCTTTCTACAAAGTTCTGCCCATATCAACGAGGCAGGCTATCGCCAAGCCAAGGCAGCGGGCTGGAAACGAAAAGACCCCGAGAGCTGATGTATCGCGATATTTTGCCGTTCCCTCCAGCGATCAAATATCGCTTGGCTTTTGTCTTTTGCCTTTGCAGCATAAATATTTTGAACAGTGAATCTTTGTAAATCCTTGAGATGCCTTTAATATTTCTAGACAATCCCTTTATCGGTGTTCCTCTTTTATTTTTCTCATCGCGAGACTTCTCTCGTCACTGAGGTTGCCTTATCCTCACGGTGCGTTTACTTTCTTGAGCAGATCCTTGGTATTTATACCAAGGTGACCAAGATCTATGTCGGTTTGGCCTTTCGATAAGCCTATCGGTATCATGACCACCACTCCTTCCACTGCTCAGAAGTATTCTGCACATTTCTAATTGTAGATCGTCAATAACAAAATGAGATTTGAGAGACAGTGATTACCCGTAGGAGCCTGTTTGCTGCCATCATTGGGCTTTATCACGGAACCCGTTTCGAATCGCGTTGTCCCTCGGCTCTATACTTCGCCAGGGATTACTCATCCAGTTACTAGCTGGAATTACGCGATCCTTCACGTTTCCCTTATCTCTCGTTCGGCCTTTCTAAGTGCCTCATCTCGTGAGCTGTCGGATCTGGACGGCTATCACAAGGCTAGGGAATTTTCACTTTTATAGGCGTTGTCCTCTCGTTTAGAACTGTGTCCTTACTTAATGGTTTAGCTGCACCAGCCCAACCGTTAAGATAGGATTCTTGTTTCTAAACAGAGTTTCTAACTCTTTGGGGCGTGTCTTGTTTTGATGTACCGTCTCCACGAGATCGGTTATCATTAAAGAACTTTTCACTCCCAAAGATACCGGGCAGTGCCCTCACTTAGTGAGCCATCTGATCAAGATCGGTCATCACAAGGATAGGACTTTTCACCCCCGGGGGCGTCAAGGATCTTTCAATCCGACGCTAATCAAGGATACACTGGGGTCGTGCCCTCACTTAGTGGGCCATCTGATCAAGACCGACCATCACAAGGATAGGACTTTTCACTCCCAGGGTACCCCCCTTTTTTATCTGCACAAAAGCAACCACAAACCCACGAAAACTCTCCTATTGAGCGTTAGCCACGGTTAGGGTCGTTATAATCCAAATAGTGCAGATAAAATTAAACTCTAGGATAATATAACTTCAAACGAGCGATATTCCAGGAGTTGGATAAGGGCGTACCGTCAAGTGTCTCCAGGCGATAGGCCCCTCTTCCGACAACGTGGGTTACGCGATACGGTCCTTCCCAGTTAGGACTAAGCTTTCCCATACGTTGTCCGGTTGCTCGCCTGTCTCGGAGCACCAGGTCACCGTTTTTCAACAATCGCTCTTTGACCTGCCTGTTATGATAACGGGCCATTTTTCTTTTGTAGTGTTGCGTTTTCAGTAGGACTTCTTCTCGAACCTCTGGTAACGCGTCCAGGTTAGCACGTAACCGTTCCTCATTTCGTTCCTCACGAAAGTGAGCCACCCGTAGGCTCATGGCCCCAATTTCCACTGGCGTGACGGCTTCAGTTCCAAAAGCTAACGCGAAAGGCGTTTCTCCAGTGCTAACTTTTTCGGTCATGCGGTATGCCCACATCACGTATGGCAATTCATCAGCCCACTTCTTCTTAGACCCCTCTATGTTTTTCTTAATACCGCTGAGGATGCTCCTATTAGTTACCTCTGCCTGTCCGTTGGTTTGTGGGTGAGCCACGGAAGAGAATCTCTGCTCAATCCCGAATTCTGAACATTGGTCTTTGAAGAATTGGCTGGTGAACTGGGTCCCGTTATCGCTGACAAGGATACGAGGCACCCCGAATCTCATGATAACTTGATGTTTGAAAAAACGCCATGTTTTTTCTGCCGTGATTGTGGCAACCGCTTCAGCTTCCGCCCACTTTGTAAAATAGTCCACAGCCACTATCACAAATTTCAGTTGGGACCTTGCCTTTGGAAATGGACCCAGGATGTCAATCCCCCATTTGGCAAAAGGGCAAGGGGCGATGATTTCCGATATTTCCGTGGCCGGACGTCGAGGAATTTTAGCAAATTCCTGACATTTGGGGCAAGCTTGTACATAATTGTGGCAATCCCTTCGTATGGTGGGCCAGTAGAATCCTGATCTGAAAACTTGTGCCGCCATGGTGCCGCCTGACGCGTGCATTCTGCATATCCCTTCGTGGATTTCGCGTAAGGTGTGAAGGCCCTCTTGTTCGGTTATACATTTGGCGGCGGGGTGAGAAAAACATCTTTGAATTAGATCCCCGTTATAGTACGTGCAACGAGCAGCCTGTCTTAATACTTTCATCTTTTCAGCGTTACCGTCAGGCAGCTCTTCGTGCATCAAGTATTTTATTACCGGAATCCGCCAATCATTCTCGAGCTCATTCACACACAAAGAGGCTTGTTCCTCCATGAAGGACGGCACCAATAGCTCACGATAATACACATCTTTAGGTATGGATGCTTCAGGATTCGCGGCCAGCTTGGCAAGGTAATCGGCTTCAGCGTTTTCCTCTCGGGGAACGTGCTCGAAGCTGACTTGCATGCCCTCTTTTTTTATTTCCACTAGTTCTCGCGTTACCTTAGAGAGGTATTGCACCATAATAGGTTCTCGAGCCTGAGAGTGTCCTGAGACCTGGTCAATTATCAGTTTGGAGTCTCCACAAATTTTTAGACGCAGATCTCCTGTTTGGCCGGTATCGCGCCTTCCCTTTGAAGAAAACTCTCTTCCTATTCTGAGTCCAGCTAGCAACGCCTCATATTCGGCTGCGTTATTGGACAAAGGCTGTAAGATTCGAATAGCATACCGTATATGCATATCGTGCGGCCCGTTTATGAAGACTCCGGCCCCCGCCAGTTCTTGGTTTTTGGCTCCGTCCACATGAACGATCCAAAGATCCGTATATGTTTCTGGGAATGGGAGATCCATATCGTTCCATTCCGCTTCAGGTACACCACTCAAAGGGTCCTCTGTGAAAGTACACTCTGCTATAAAATCAGCAAGGACCTGAGCCTTTACGGATGGCCGGGACTGGTACCTCAAACCATATTGTTCGAGTTCTAGGGCCCAGATCAGCATTCTTCCTGAAGATTCAGGCTTTCGAAATATCCTCTTCAAGGGTTGGTCTGTAAGTACAACGATAGGATAAGACTGGAAGTATCGGTCCATCTTGCGGGCGGCTTGTATAAGGGCGAACGCTATTTTCTCAATACGAGCATATCGCAGTTCCGCGTCCTTTAAGACATGACTCACGAAGTAAACTGGGCGATGAGTGTGGTTATCGTCACGAACAAGGACGGCGCTGACCACTTCGTCCGCCGCGCTCAAGTATAAGTATAGGGTATCGCCGGACTCGGGCCTTGTCAATAATAAATCAGATGATAAATAGTCCTTTAAGTCCACAAATGCTTGCTCACATTCTGGGGTCCACCCAAACGTGGCTTTCCGTCGTATGACTTTGAAAAAAGGGAGGCACTTTTCTCCTTGCTTGGAGACGAATCGTCCCAGAGCGATAACGCGCCCCGTTAGCCTTTGCACTTCCTTAACGGTTCTCGGCGATATCATATCATGTATAGCTTTAACCTTAGAAGGATTAGGCTGGATACCTTTCTGGCTAACTACGTAGCCCAAGAACTTACCCGTCTGGAATGCAAACATGCACTTCCGGGGGTTTAGCTTCATGCGATACCTTTTCATCACATCAAAAACTTCCTTTAGATCCTGCAGGTGATCCTGAAAATTCGCACTCTTCACCAGTATCTCGTCAACATATGCTTCCACATTTCTCCCTATTTGTTCCTCAAAAATCTTATTTGCCATTCGCTGAAACGTGGCCCCCGCGTTCTTTAGTCCAAATGGCATCGCTGTGTAGCAATACGTGGCTTTAGGAGTAAGGAAGGCGGTCTTCTCCTCATCCTCTAGGGCCATGGGGATTTGATGATATCCGGAATTGGCGTCCAATGAGCTTAGATATGCGTATCCAGCGGTTTGATCAACCAACTGACCTATGCGAGGAAGCGGGTAGCAATCCTTAGGACAAGCGTCGTTCAAGTTGGTGAAGTCAATGCACATACGCCAATCTCCATTGGGTTTAGGAACAAGAACCGGGTTGGCTAACCAAGTGGGATACTGTACTTCGCGAATGAAACCCGCGTCAAGGAGCTTTACAACCTCCTTTTCCACAGCCGACGCTTTTTCGGTGGAGAACGCCCGTCGTTTTTGCTGAACTGGCTTGACGTCAGGGTCAACGTTAAGCCTGTGCTCGGCTATTTCTCGTGATATACCTGGCATATCGGCGGGCTTCCATGCAAAATTTCCTTGGCATTTGTTCAACAGCCGTGCCAGTTGAAGATTTTCCGCTGGGCTGAGCTTATCGCTGACCAGGAAGCTGGCTCCCTCTTTGCCTATCACTGATACGGGTACCATCTTGTCAAGGGGTTGAGCGCGCTTTTCATCATCCTGCTCGTAGGGGTCTGCCGCTATACACACGTATCTATCGTAGCTTGTCTGGGTCATGAGCGAATAGCATTCTGCCGCCAGTTTCTGATCACCTTTTATCGATACCACCCCGTCCCAGGAGGGGTATTTCATCTTTAGATGTTTTTGTGATATCGCCGCTCCAAAGCGATTGAGGAAAGGCCGTCCGAGTATGACGTTATAGGGCAGATTCAGATCCACAACAAGGAACAATAAATTCTCTGACCGTTTGTAAGTGTCTTCTCGGAAGTATACGGGTAAGGTGATTACTCCCGTAACAGGGATAGGGGTCCCATCCACTCCGACTATGGGTCTCTTACTAGGCGTTAACTCATCGTGGGGGCGTTTCATGAGGTTGTAAGCTTCCAGCGAAAAAAGGTTCACGGCACTCCCGTTGTCCACAAGAGTCCTTCTTATACCATGACTGGCGATGACAGGTGTGACTACCAAGGCGTCATTATGGGGGTAGATAACGCCTTTTTCGTCCTCTTCTGAAAAGGATAAGATCATGCGATCAAGTATGTCTATCGCTCCACCTTTCTTTGTTATGCCGTCTCGCTTACGCTTTTCCCCTTTCGCCACCATCGACTGTTCTGATTCATCTGCGTAGGGGATCCCTCCCGCTATGATATTGATTATGGGGATGTCGTCGCCATCTATCGCGAAGGTTTCCACACCCTTTCCTTTGGGAGCGTTATCCGGCTGTGGGACTGGAGGGGGCCTTGGTCGTTCGTCTGCCGCTCTTCTTATCGGATTGTTTCGGGCATCTTCCCTTACTTGAGTCGCAAATTCTCCCAGATATCCTTCCTCCACCAAGCATTCTATCGCCCACTTTAATTCTCTGCAAGCCTCTGTGGAATGTCCTCTGGCTTTATGGAATTTACAGTAAGCGTTTTCTCTTCTGCCTAAAAGCACTCCAGGTTTCGTGGGTGCAGGATAACGGATAGGAAGATCTCGCTGTTCCGCTATCGCCAAGATCTCCGCTCTTGGTACATTCAAGGAGGGAAAATCCGGATCATACGCCCGATTTTTGTTAGCGTTCCCTTGACGCTGATGAGGGGAACTACCTTGTTTTCCTTTCGAGGAATTTCCTTTTGGCTTATCGTAGGTCTTTGGGATGTAATCTTTCCGTCGAGCGTAATCATCAGTGTAATGATCGTCAACCAGAGGATTTGCGGGAGCGGCAGGGATGTGAGGTGCCCCAGGCGGCATATTAAATGTTCTATTTCTATTTTCTTCTTCTTCCATTTTCGCATAATTATGGGCTTTAAGTCTTAGTGCGTCCAAGGATATTGGAGGATCCACCATCAATGCATCTTTCAGTTTTCCATAATGGCAGTTTCTTTTCAGAGCTTCTATGGCGAAATCAACGGTAACTCCCGGCGTTAATGACATTTCCAGATCGAATCGGCTGAGGAATTCTTTCAATGTCTCTTGGGGCTTCCGCTGTATGTCAAATAACGCTGCGGCAGATTTCCGAATTGGAATTGCTGTACTAAATCTGCTCCGAAATTTGGATTCCAACTGTGCGAAGTTACTAATGGATCCGCCAGGAAGACCTTCAAACCAAAGACGAGCAACTCCCGATAAGGTCATAACAAATATCTGACATAAAGCCGCATCACTGTGGGTTTGAAACTGGACGAAATCCTTCACTTTGTTGATGTGCGAAATAGGATCTTTAGTACCATCATAAGTATCAGCGGGAAGCTTCACTCGCCTGCTGACCCTGTGACGTCTTATACGACGACTGAAAGGGTGACCTGAGGTATCATCAAGAATCTCACGCGCATGACGTGGGGGAGATATGTCTCCTTGTCGCCCTCCTTCCCTTGGTTCAGGTATATGATGTAGCCTGGGAGACCGACTGCGACTCCTGGGAGAACGACTTCGATATCTTCTGCTACTGGATCTTTCACTGTATACGGGAGATAAACTCCTGTTTGTTCCTTCCCTCCGTCTGGCCCAACGGTTCCTCAACGCCTCAAGCTGCCTGTCTTCCTGCAGAAGAAGTCTTTGCGGTATTTGTGGTACATAAGCCTCTACTCCTCCTTGAGTGAGCTGTACGTGACCAACCGGGGGATTTCCTGCGGATAAAGGCACTTGGGGGTTCTCTGGAAACAACGGGGGCAAAGGTCGATCAGCAACAATAGATGGTGTGAACATGACGCGAGGAGGAACGCTAGATCCAGAAGCACCAGGCGTGACTCTAGTGGCCATTTCAGTCAAATATTCCAAGCGGGAACGAAGGGCCGCTATTTCCATAGCAAAGGGATTTTCATTGTTAAGCACAGATCCTTCCAAAAGAGGAGTATAAAGATCAGATCCCACCGTCTGTGATGAAGAAATGACCATCTGTGAGGAGATAGATCCTCCGGCGATCCCGACCGAGAGGTCCAGAGGTCCCGAGATAGTTGATTGTGTCGTCATAGAGAGGTCAGCAGTAGCAAAAGGAAATAACCGCCTGCGAGTTGAGAGAGGAATATTGGAAAATGTAGACCGGTCTGGCTCCGATCTGGCTGTCATAACCGTTCCGATCTCCCAACTAAACAGAGCTTGGCTATTAAGGACGCTCACTTAATACACCAAAGCTCTCAATGAAAGCACCATTTGATAAGATCCGAGATCTCTTCGGGTCGGAAACGGTTGCTACAGCTAGTCGGAGGGGAAGCGATCGGCGTCGGAGGTACCTGCAAAGCGCCGGAGGGGGACTCCGGCGTAGACACTCCGATGTTTAAGTCGGTTCGGGTTTTCAGAATGGTAGAGGTTCTCCAAGATGATCTCGATCTTACCTTCTGTTTGGGAAGATGGGGGTATTTATAGGCCGAAGTTGGCGATACCTGACAGCGATAAGGGTGCAGCGATAAGCATCATCCGAAGATATCGCTTCCAGCGATAATAGGTAAGCCATCGCGGTCGATCATCACGTAAGGCCTATCAGGAGCGACATCCTCTCCGTTCCCCTAGGATGGGATGACGCCGTGTGCGTAAAGATGCATGAGATCCCCCCCGCTGAAGTCGACCATCCTAGGAAACGTCCGCCGGCCCGGGCGATAGGTTGGTTTTTCAGGGAAGCGTATAGAAACTCGTCAAGCATAGATGCCGTAGCTACAATATTGCCGTCAGGAGCAATCCAATTGTTATCACTGGATGTGGTAAAACTACTCAACTTCCTTCAATATATAGTGTAGTCAGAAATAGAATCTGGCCGTGGCGCATTCTGCAATATAATCTGCACGCAGCCGCAGAGAATATCAGCTATGGCTGTCTCAAATAGAGTATCTGCTGAAAGAGGAGAGCCTCTGGGTGGGTGATGCAGTGAGTATTTGTTCTCCCAAGATACTGATGTAGATTTATCTGCTTATTAATAGTTTTCCTTATTTGAATACTTCTTTATACTTGCTGCTACACCGAACAGATTTGTTTGATAGGTGGGTTATGAAAGGAAGAAATATCCATCTTCTGTTCTGTACCCGTGGAATTTTACTTCAACGCCTGTTAAGTGATCGAAACTTGGATGGCATAACTCATGTCTTTGTTGATGAAATTCATGAGCGAGGAATGAATGAAGGTAGGCTTCATTACTAGTTCAGCTCATCACCTAACATTTCTCAAGAAGCTATTCAACTCAGTAGTTAATCTTTGTTAATCCTTTTCCCGACCTTTTCTTATATATAACAGACTTCCTATTAATTGTGCTCAAGGATCTTCTTCTAGATTCAAGCTGCAACTTTGTAGGACTTTCACACAGTAAAAATGATGCAAACACTTATCGGTTGAATATACAATGCCCATGTCTTACTCATATTGGGTGCTTTGACACCTTTTGGTTTACTGTGAGTGAGTTTACTGAAGATCAGTTTTTAGTGATGCTCACAACCAGTGGATATATAAAAAAAGCACCCCTGAATTTGTTCTGAGCCATACGCTCATCGGGAATCATAGCCATTCAATTGGTTTGCCTTTTCATTCTGCTGTTGTATTTAGTGACGTGGTTCAGCACGCTCATCTAACATTTTTTTCCTACAACATTTTACAGGAATCACTTGAAGGCCAGAGGATGATGGAATTTTGAAAATCGCTACCTTCGTTCAGGGGAAAGGAAAGGCTGCTTCAAGCAATTGCAAAGAATCAGGTCTAACTATTTACTCAAAATTGTCAGTTCAATATTTTGTTGGAGGAAGGGGAGAAAAGTCCCATTATTGCTTCACTTTGCACTTGCCTTTTGTGGTTTGCTCTTGTAAACTTGGAATTTTAAGGTATTCATTTGTTGGAGAAAGGTTCTGCTACTTTTTAAACTTTAGAAACTAAAAGATTGCCATGGAAATTATGGCAATAATTAAAGAAGTGAACAATCAAGGTATAATGTGCTTTGAGAAAGAAGAGAAAATGCCAGGACCAGATTCTTTAATGCATAAGAATAATCAAATGCCTAAGATGGAATGTATGTTAGATAGTGATAGCTTTTCATGTAGTTTTTCCTTTTCTTTTTTATTGTGTGTGCGTGGATGGGGTGGATTATGAGGGTGGATGGTTACGCTCTCTGTCTACGACTCTACGGTCCTAACTAGTTGTTGTATTAGCAGGTTGTAGTTATCTCTGGAGAGACTTGATGTGGTAAAACTACTCAACTTCCTTCAACATATAGTGGAGTCAGAAATAGAATTTGGCCGTGGCGCATTCTGCAATATAATCTGCACGCAGCCATGGAGAATATCAGCTATGGCTGTATCAGATAGAGTATCTGCTAAAAGAGGAGAGCCTTTGGGTGACGCAGTTAGTATTTGTTCTCCTAAGATACTGATGTAGATTTATCTGCTTATTAATAGTTTTCCTTATTTGAATACTTCTTTATACTTGCTGCTACACCGAACAGATTTGTTTGATAGGTGGGTTATGAAAGGAAGAAATACCCATCTTCTGTTCTGTACCAGTGGAATTTTGCTTCGACGCCTGTTAAGTGACCGAAACTTGGATGGCATAACTCATGTCTTTGTTGATGAAATTCATGAGCGAGGAAGGTAGGCTTCATTACTAGTTCAGCTCATCACCTAACATTTCTCAAGAAGCTATTCAACTCAGTAGTTAATCTTTGTTAATCCTTTTCCCGACCTTTTCTTATATATAACAGACTTCCTATTAATTGTGCTCAAGGATCTTCTTCTAGATTCAAGCTGCAACTTTGTATGACTTTCACACAGTAAAAATGATGCAAACACTTATCGGTTGATTATACAATGCCCATGTCTTACTCATATTGGGTGCATTGACACCTTTTGGTTTGTGAAGAACTGAATTTATGTTCGTTTCGTGAGGCTTCTATCTGGTGCCGAGTTTTTATACTTACGAACCCTGGTTTATTGATGTAATGTGTTCATCTGGTATCTAGATCGCAAGCGTGTATTATCTTTCTTAGGGGATTCTTTATGATGTTTTCTGTTCATAAGAGATTCAAGCATCTGATCAACTGCTACATGCATCAGAGCTTCATCTTCAGTTGTCATGTTTTGGATTTTACTGCATATTTTCAAGTACAGCTTAGGCACTACAGACAGTTAAACTGATACAAGTGTTTGAATTCTTGCATGCAAAACTTTAGGACGTTAGTTCCTGTTTTGTTAGTCTTAGCGAAAATAATTTAGGAAAATGATGGAATTTAGAGTCTTGAGTTACTCACAAAGGTTGTTATGCCTCTCCTATAGATTAAACTGCTTGCTTAATTTGATCAAGTGATTTACATTCATTTGTTGTACTTGCTTGTTGAGAGAGTCTGCAATTCCTTCTGAGGTTTTTCGCTTCCCACTTGTTTCTGACTGTAGACTATTTTCAGGTTACTACCTTACCATGTCATAGGTGACTATGCAGCAAAGGAAGATGGCACATCAGGCCAGATGCGATCTCGCTCCCAGCAGTAGGATCATCGTAGCATTTCAGCTAAAGTCGCAGAGTTCACGGGAACAATTGTGAAACAGGCCCTAAGCCGAAACGAGCTTTGGGAGTTTCGATATTTGAGGAGAGAATTTTGATATCCTTCAAGATGAGAAAATGGAAACCAGGGAGAAGGCAGATGGGTGAGGCTCAATTAAGAATGGCAGCCATGGTTCAAGCTCGTGTGGAGGCAAATGCTCATGCAGAAATGATGACCCGAGCTCCGATAGGCTACTAGGCAACGATGTAGCAATTGGTCATGATGTGGTAGAGCAGGACCGTGCTGTTTAGCCCTGATGAGATGATGAATGGGTGGGGAAACAATGCACAGAGAAGCAAAAAGGAGCACTTGGAAGGGTTCTTGAACAATGAGGAGTCTGAGTGGAGAGACCAGCACGCACTATGATTGGCGACACCAGATGAACCACGAAGAGTTTATAATGCTGTAATTTATGTAGCCTAATTGTTGGTTTTATTTGTCAAACATGCATAAAGTTTCCTGTTAGTAGGGTAAATTACATGCTACCTTTGGTGTACTCATCCGTTGAAATCTAATGTTGTATTTTCCACCTAATTCGTCGATACCAAACTGATCATTGTTTCCTTTTGATAGCGTCGATATTTAATTCAAAGGGAGCGTAAAAATCTGTGATGGGTTCTATAAAACTAAATAAAGTGTCAAAAATAATTCAATTTAAACTCTCGCATGTATAATTTTGACTAGAAAGATTTACATTTACTTAATACAGAATTTGACAAGTGGAAATAAAGAATAAAAAATAAAATTCTAAACTCATTTTCTATGGTTATATACCTATCATGGTATTCTTGGGGAGGAAAAGAACCATATTTCCCCCAAAACAACTCCCGATGCTAGAGAAATAGGTATGAATGTAAAGCATTAATGAAGTGCAAAGGGCAGTACTGAAATGTACTATTAGTACTGAAACATCAACTAACAGTTCGAAATGAACAATCCATAGAATTGGAGGATCTCAAATAAACTCGCTATTTACGGTTTTTGCTCCTGCTGCTACGCTCTCTCCTTTACTTTGTTTTGAAAGGGGAGATTTCCACTTGCTCTTCTTACTCACACCTGCCGTCACACGACTCACACCAAGCTTCAAAAATAAAAATTATTCAATATTTTAGAATATATAATAAGAATAAAAAGAAAAATAAAATAGTTTAAAAAAAATAAGCGAATACAATAGGCAAGGATTATACTATCTAAGGGAACTTTACAGAATATGATATGCACCCTACCATATCCTAACAAACCCTATCCTAAAGTGGGTTGAATTTGGCAATATCTGGACCATGTATGTCTTAGGAAATATCAATATCAATAACAATAAATACAAATACTATGGTCCCACTGGGCAATAATAATAATATCAATATGGCAAGAGTGACACTAAAGAAAAAGTCACAGGCATTCACTAAAAAAGAGATCCAACTCCACATAATAAAGATAACAAAGAAAAACAAATCCAAAACTTGGACAGAATGAATAAATACTATTGTTGCCTAATACTGTTAAACAATTAAACAAATATATAAATAAATATCAAACCCTATCCTAAAGTGGTTTTAATGCTTCCAACTTCTAAACCTTATACTATTCTAGAAAACTTTATAAAACATTCACATTAGATTTATGTGATCCTCACAAACCCTACCAGCACATCAGCAGCCAATATACCTCTAAGCCTAGATCCACCTTCCCTGCTTCTCAATCTCCCCACCCCAGATCTCTCTCTGTCTCTCTCTCTCTTTTCTTTCCCAATCAAATAAAGTCTTGTTATAACCTATTTTCAATTGAATGAATTATTTTTGTTAACAATCAAGCAACTTGAAGAATTTGCAGAGAAAATAGCTGTTATCAATTACAGGAAAATTTAAGAGGGGCTTCACAGAGCATCCTTTACCTTGAAGAAGTGAAGAAGTAAGGCAGATTTTACTCCAGTAACTAATTTTTGTAAGCTGCTTATGCTTTTCATTTTTATGTGTACTAAAGGCATAAAAGTTGCAGGGAGGGAACTTCTAATTCCTATGCAGATTGCCAGGGAAGGGGAATCAGGGGAAGGACTGCTAGTTTGACCTTAAATTTATGTGATCCTCACAACCCCTACCAGCACATCAGCAGCCAATATACCTCTAACCCTAGATCCACCTTCCCTGCTTCTCAATCTCCCCACCCCAGATGTCTCTCTTTTCTTTCCCAATCAAATAAAGGCTGGTTATAACTTATTTTCGATTGAATGAATTATTTCTGTTAACAATCAAGCAACTTGAAGAATTTGCAGAGAAAAGAGTTGTTATCAATTGCAGGAAAATTTAAGAGGCTCTTCACAGAGCATCCTTCACCTTGAAGAAGTGAAGAAGTAAGGCAGATTTTACTCTAGTAACTAATTTTTGTAAGCTGCTTATGCTTTTCAGTTTTATGTGCACTCAGTTTCTGCAGGGTGGGAACTTCTAATTCCTAATGGGAATCAGGGAAGGATTGCTAGTTTGACCTTAAATGTGATCCTCACAAACCCTACCAGCACATCAGCTACCAATATCCACCTTCCCTGCTTCTCAATCTCCCCACCCCAGATGTCTCTTTTCTTTCCGAATCTGTTATAACTTATTTTCGATTGAATGAATTATTTCTGATTAACAATCAACCAACTTGAAGAATTTGCAGAGAAAAGAGTTGTTATCGATTGCAGGAAAATTTAAGAGGGGCTTCACAGAGCAAGTAAGGCAGACTTTACTCTAGTAAAAAATTTTGTAAGTTGCATATACTTTCAGTTTTATGTGCACTAAACTAACAACAAAAGAATAACAAAACAGATATGTACCTTCCTCTCTTGGGTGTGATGAATAGCTTTTATCCTTGGGTGTGATGAATAGCTTTTATCCTTGTTGCTGCCTCCTCAACTGATCGAAACACCGGCACGGGAGTGGTTTTAACCTCACTCCCACCATCAAGAGCATTCCGGTAGTTCCACAAAGCTTTACTCCCATTTTCTCAATTCTTAATTTGATCCACCAACTGCCCCAATGTCATCATATCCTCTTCCTCTACTTTCATGATCGTCCTCATGATATTTGGAAAACGAGTGGACTCAATAATCATGATAATTACTACCGCAAGATGACATTTCAGCTCACTTTCTGGTGTGGTTTTATTATCTAGAGCCATTACAGCTGCTATCAGTTGTGGAAGGTCGAATTTGGTGGATATGTCCTTCATCCCATCTACTTTCATGTCAATTTTCAACAAAGTTTGATAATTGACATTGATGTTGAGCATCCTGGCATGGGGTAGCAGTCTATTTTCATTCTCCGATTCTAACTCAAAATAACCCCTATTTGAAAAAAATCCTATCAAATAGAGGTTATCTTTCCGGATGATCAGTGTCACCATCTTGGATTCTGCTCTGAGTACAACCTGCATAAAATCCTCCCCCTCAATAGGATTTTTCTTTTCTTCATGCAGGAAAACAAAACCATGGGAACTTATGATATTTCCCTTGGAGTCAACATGGTCTAAACTAACCCTTTCCCCCTCTGAAAAGTGAAGAATGTCCGCACACTTGTCTGGTAGGGTGTTAAACAGTGTTTCCTCATCCGCTGTTGCAATGAGGTCAATGACGGTTGCCACTGGCCCTGGAAGTTGTGGTTCAATGACGGTTGCCACTGGCCCTGGAAGTTGTGGTTCTAACATTTTTAGGATTTAGGGCTTAGGAACTCTAACTACTAAAGCTCAATTTCCAACTCCTAGAAACGGGTTTAGGGTTTAGCAACTCTAACTCCTAGAAACGGGTTTAGGGTTTAGGGTTTAGGAACTCTAACTACTAAAGCTCAATTTCCAAATTCCTAGAAACAGACCAGAAATGGAACCGAGTAAACAATCACATTTCTATACTGATAAATTGGAAAAGTGGAAGGAGAAGAAGGGGAGAAGGAAAAGAACCTGGAAATCTGGAGGGAGAGTTGCGGAAGTGAGGAGGAGGAGGCTCTGTTTGAACAGATTTTGGTTTTCTTTTGGTTATCTCCTTTTTGCAACAGAGAGTAAGGGAAGTAAGGGAGTATAGTGTAAATATTTTTGTAGGGAGAGTTGCGGAAGTGAAAGGAGGAAGAGGTTCTGTTTGAATGTTTAATTTTTCATTGGTAGCTTCGATGCACACTGAACTTGCTTATAAGACTATCCACAGCAGTGGGTGTCAAATTTAGGGTGTTATTCACTTTTTCTCCTGCCACATCAGCTTAACATCCAACCAAATTTTCAAATAACACCCACTTCTCACAGCAATGTGTTTTTCAGAGTGTTATTCACTCTCTCTCTTCCACATCAGCTGATTGCATTGCATTTCATCATGTTTTATTGTCCATTTACTTGTAGTTTTGGACAGTAAATCTACTGATGTATCCCTTAATTTCCCACATTTAATCAGATCTGGTTTGGAGGCAGCAAGAGAGGAATTCGTGAAGAAGAGAGCTGAAGCTGATTACTCGAGTCTAGGCCTGGGTCTTGGCCTAGACATATTCGCATCTGACGCAGTGCGCTTACCAGAATCGTCTTGGCCTAGACTCCGGCCAAGACTCCTTTGCGATCAGACTGCAGCTTGGAGCGATTGAAGTATTTTTGGAGTTGGACTCTCACAGCTGGCACGTAGCAGCTGTCCAGCAATTTTAGAGGGATAGGAAGACAATCTTATGTAGAATCCCGCATAGGATCTCCCTCTTTAATTAATTGCGATTTAGTTTCCATATTTAGAACAATTAATTGTAATAATCTTTTAGGAGATTATTTAGGAGATTATTTAGGAGATTGAGTTGGAGAAGGACAGAGGAGTTTTAGCTTTCTTATAGCTGATCTCGTCCTCCCCTTTTCCTCTCTCTCTCTACGCTCTCTTCTTCTTCCCCAATTCGACACTTTTATACTATTGCTCCGGATTCAATTCTTTAAATCTCGGATTTATTTTATTTATGCAAGTTAAATTCTTTATCTTTTATCCATGAGCATGAGTAACTAAAACACTTGTTCTTGGTAAGGGTTGATGAGCTTAAGTTCTTAATGCAATCGTGAGACACAATCCGTTCTTCACAATCTCTTTCTTTGTATTTATTTATTCTTGAACTTAATCCATCGCTTACTCACTAGATCCAAGGTTTGATCATCCTTGTTCTCTAGGAGAGAAGAGTTGTAACCAGTCTAGAAGGAGAGGGAGTACCCGCCGGCTAGACGGAGTAGGTGACTAGTCTCGAGCAGACTAGAAGAATAGGTAAAATAGGTAGAGACCAGATTGACAATCTAGGAACTTAGCCTAGGTACTGTCTTCCCCTGCACCATTGAAGAGGTGAGCAACCATTCAAGACAGCAGTCAAACGGATAAACCCTTTAACCAGCAAGGTGTCCCTTGGCTAGGATTATCAGGAGAGGGAGTACCCGCCAGATAGTTTGAAGAGGAGGGAAGATAGGAGGGAAAAGGAGTTCCTCCCCTCTATAGCAGTACTATGAAGAAGAGATGAACATACTTCAGTCCATGATCGATGCATAAGAACGCAAGCTCACCCATCGCCCTTACCTGGAATTCCGTATCACAAGACTTTTTCCCAATCTAGCCCGCAGTCTTGGCCTAGACTTCGGCCAATACTATCTTATATTTTAAACTGTTTTCATTACTTTCTGTTTTGTCTTTAGTTTCAGATAACAACCAACCAAAACTCAGTGACGAGGAAGTCAAACTCAAGAACTACATTTCCTAGAGGTCTCTGTGGACGATCCTCTTACCATCATCTACAAATCCTTGTAGACAGTGATAAGTTGTATTTCTACCCCCATTTCCATACTTATTTCACTCTTATATTTGACGTGTTCGACGCGCGGTCATCAGCTTTCCACTAACTTTCATTTCTTTTTCTTATTAACATTTATAATTACTATAATAATAATTATTTATAATATAATAAATAATAAATAATATATTTTTAATAAAAATTAATTAAATTTCCTATTTTTTTTTCATATTTCACAAAATCTATACTTTTTTAATACAATAAATAATATAATATTTTTTAAAAATAACATATGATTTTATTTATCAATCAGTAAATCAAACATAGATAGATTATTGCAAACGAACAAGAAAATACACACTAAATATACCTAAACTTGAGAAATAATTTTTTTAAATCTATTTCACAATAATTTCGTTCAAATCACATGTGGTGTTTTGAGTAATTATAGATCTAAATATATATATATATATATATATATAATTTTTATAATTATTTTGAGTAATTATTATGAAAAAATGCATTTAAAAAAGAAATAAATGTAAAAAACTCGAATTTTTTTTAGTGTTCAAATAATACAAACCTAGTCTCAATTTATAGATCTCAAAAAATTAAAAAATAATGGTATATTTTTTATAAAATTATTTTGGATAATTATTATGAAAAAATGCATTTAAAAAAGAAAAAAATGAAAAATAATGTAAAAAACTCGAATTTTTTTTAGTGTCCAAATAATACAAACTTAATCTCTATTTATAGATCTCAAAAAATTAAAAATAATGGCATATTTTTTATAAAAATATTTTCAGTATTTATTATGAAAAACCCCATTTAAAAAATGAGGGGGGAAATAAAGAATTCGAGACCAATGGCAGCGCACGCGTGGCGTGTTGCCATTGGTCCATCTAATTTTTTTTTTTTTTTAAATGCAAAAGTCAGAAAAACGCGGGTGTCAAAATTTGACACCCGCTCGCGTGCTGCCTGCTCAAAGACACCCAAAAACCCATTGCTGCCTTGAATAACACCCAAAAACACCCAAAAATCCACACCAAAAACACATTGGTGTGGATGGTCTAAGTTGAATTGTCTGAATAATTTTCGTTAAGGGATCGAAATGTAAACATTTTCTTTTCTTATAATGAAGTTTTTACTCGATCACATGTTACATTACGTTCTTTGTTAGTTGATTTGGATGACAAGTAGTGGGTATTTAGTTCTCTTACGCACATGTTTCATTCACATGTTACATTACGTTCTTTGTTGGTTGATTTGGATGACAAGTAGTGGGTATTTAGTTCTCTTATGCACATGTTTCATTCTCGTCATCATGTTGGTGACTGACTACTTCAAACTCGAGCTAGAGACGTTTTAACTTGTTAATTTCCATTTTCCTATGATTGAGTTTGCTTTCTGCAGTTCTAGCAATAGCAGCTGCTTAGTTGCTTCTTTCTATATGTTAAATATTTACCTCTTATTTACTTTTCTCAATAAATAAACTCTCTCCTCTTGTACACTTGAACAAAAAGATGCCTCTTTAGTCTTTAATCAAGCTAATCTATACAACATCACATGCATTTCCTGGTTACGTCTTCCATCCAAATCAACAGTGTTGGCTCCTCTTTAAACTCAAATCCAATAACCACTTTTCCTGTATAAGTTCTTGCCCTTGTATCATTAGAAACTCAAAGCTTCTTTGCATTCACGATTAAGGGCCTCAATCAGTAAGCACAGAATATCACCAGTGATCTTTACACGAGCACTGGCCGTACGAAAAACAATGAAACCCTGAGGTATCCCTTACAACTATCTCTCTACCAGTAACAGCGGAAACATATTTCAAGAAGCTATGGCAATCCCCACACAGAAGTATGTTCTTCATGATTGTAATGGGTTCTTCTGGTCTTGTCATCAGCAGGCCATAGGCTGTCGCTAGTTTTGCACTGTGATGGAACAAGAAATCCTTCTTGTGATGCTCTTCTACTTCATGAAGAACAAAGCCAGTGTCAGGCTCATACCCAGCTTTCATACATTCTAAAATTAGTATTTCTAATCCACTATGGATGTCTTTTGCTTGGTGATGAGAGTTATCTCTCGTATAGAATGAATGAACCTGTTTCTGATGAATAATCCAACTTCGACATGGATGCTTCCGGAGCCCCTTCTCTCTCATATCCTCCCTCACCATTTTTTAACAATGCCATCTCCCTGAAGCAGAGTATAGATTTGACACAAGCACAAAGGTAGATGGATCTTGTGGTGGCATAGCCAATATTCGCTTGGCAACTCGTTTTCCAATGCTAGTATTCATATGGGTTCTGCAACTATCCAACAAAGCTCTCCAAACAGAAGCATCTGCTTCAAAAGGCGTATTAATGATCATTTCCTCTGCCTCTTCAAGAAGACCCCAGTATCCTAAAACACCAATTAACGAAGCATAATGCTCTGAAGTCGGCTCATGATTATAGACTGTCTTCATTGAGAGAAACAAATGGCGGCATTCGTCAACTACATTTGAACTAGTATGTTTATAAGCTGCAAGAACCAGCGCAAAAGTGACTGAATCTGGTTTTAAGTCTGCCATCACCATCCTTGACCAGACAGCCAAGGCCTCATCACCCTGCCTGTGCAAAAGGTAGCCTGAAATCAAACCATTCCATGAAACTATGTCGTTTGCGGGCATAACATCAAATGATTTTATAGCATCATTCATGTTGCAACACTTAGAATACATGCTAACTATTGAATTTCCCACCCCCAAATCAGCTACTAGGCCAGTTTTAAGAGCATGACAGTGAACTTGCCTCCCCATTTCGTGAAACCCCAAAGTTCCACAAACACCAAGAACTGAAGTCAAGGCAATTTCATCCAGCACCAATGTCCCTTCTAACAGACTACGATGGAAAAGAAGAATGGCATGATCAGGAAGCCCATTTCGAGCATAGCCACACAACATTGATGTCCAAGCTATAGAGCTATCCTCGTCAGAAGGCCAACTGTGAAATATTTTCTCAGCATCCTTCATCCTTCCGCACCTGGTGTACATATCAAGTAAAGCAGCCTCAATACAAGCATTTTTCCTGAGACCAAACTTGATGATAAATGCATGAATCTGCTTACTAATTTCCAATGTCATGAGCAACCCACAAGCAGTGACCACACTAGTTAAAGTGAAATCCGTTAACTCAATTCCTTCACTAACCATTATAATAAATAAATCCAGTGCCTTCAACCCTTCATTGTTTCGACAAAATCCTGACAAAATGGCGTTATAAGAAACAGAATTCCTCTCTGGCATCTTTAAAAACATCTCCACTGCCAGATCAACTGATCCAAATTCCATATACGCCGTAATCATTTCTGTCCAAGTAACTACATCTCTCACTATCATCCTATCAAACACAGCCACCCCATCTTTTAGACTGACACACTTGGTGTAGAACCCAATGATTGCATTATTCACACTCAAATTAGTCCCTAACCCATTTCTCACTGCATGAGCATGAACCTCTCTACCTTCCATTAAAGCATGGCACCCAGCACAAGCAGTCAGAAGGGTTGAAATTGTAAATTGATCAGCTCTAAAGCCACTATTTTCACGCAATTCACGAAACATATCCAATGCAGTTTCATAACGTAACTCTTTCACGAAACTCGACAACAAAGTATTCCACGATGTGGCATCTCTATGAGGCATTTCATCAGACAACTGAATCAAATGGTTGAAACACCAACACTTGGCATACAAACCCATCAAAGCATTGCAGACAAAAACAGACTCTAAAAGACCCATCTTCATAGCCAAGGCATGAACTTGAAAACCCAAATCCAAGTCCAAAATCCTTATACAAGCACTTAAAACAGCAACAAAAGTATACTCATTAGGGTAAGTACCAGACCTCCTCATCTCAAAGAAGAGCTCAATTGCTTCAATTTCTCGATTTGCCTTGGTAAAACAAGAAATCAAACAACTATAAGACACGACATCCGGTCTAGAAAGACACCAAAATACGTTACAAGCATCAGTAATGAGTCCCAACTTGATATAGGATAAAATGATAGAAAGTCTGCTGCTTTTAGCTGGGATTCAAAGAGAGTGCTTTTAAATTATATTTGTTATTTTTTATGATTTTTATTATTATTAATTTTTTTTAATCAAGAAATGGCTACATTACATGTAAATAGAAGTTAAGGGAGGCAAATCAATTTTAGGGAGAATAATTTACCCCTCTTTAAAATGATGATATTTTACCCACTAAATAAAAGCCGGTCAAACAATTTGAAGCTTTGTAACTAAATTTCGTCGCTAATACTGTTTTATCGTCGCTATAAGCCTAATTGCTCATTAGCAAACTATAATTGCATTGCGTAGCTCGTATTTCTAAAATTATTAGCCTGCACGATGTGGGTTTTAAAAGGGTTCTTCATCCAGAGAAAGATGGTAATAACATCCATTAATATATAACTGATGAATGTGAAAAGAAAACATGACACACTTTGCACTACATATAAAATCTTAGAAAAGAAAAACAACAAATTTTATAATTATATCACATAACGACTAGTAAATATATAAAATTAGCTGCAAGGAGTGAACTTGCAAGTAGCAGTGGCACTAGAACCAGCATTGGCTCTGATGAATTTGAGAGCCGTAAGAAGAGCACTTCTGTCCGAACCCAGTAAAGCCCAATTCATGTGAGTGATGACATTGATTGCATTGTAAGGGAATTGGAGACTGTTGTAGGAATTCAAAAGTGCTGTTGTCCCTTCTCTCAATAGGGTCTTATAAGGGTCACCCCTCCCTTGAAGGGCTTGCCATAAGGTCATGTCTGTCCCATACCTTCTAACTGCTAGCAACCCAAAAACCACCCCTACCTTTGTGTCAGGATTCACTGCCCTCCAATAGCATCTGTATTGTGGCATTGTCCAGTTCCTGAAATTTAACAGATTCAATTTCTTTACATTGAACATTATAGGATTGAAAACCAATTTGGACCCACTTAACCAACAATCTTAAAACTTACTGGTGCGAGCATGCTGATGCTTCCAAGAACGGTACGCGCGGCATCGGAGGCAATGGTGGAAGTGGAGGCAACCTAGGGACTGGAGGAACCCTGAAATGTGGTGAGGGAGGCAGAACAGGCAATGTAGGAGCTGGAGGCCTCGTAACCGGGGCCGGCACGGGGCTTGTGGACCTTGTGCAGAATGATACGGGATGTGCAGGCTGTGAAAGCAAAGAATCAACAGAATACATTTCCATACCAAAAAAACTGAACATAAGTCTAAGTTTCTGTGCAGGACCAGCTGCTGCACCACAACTATTCGAGCCGCTCTGGCCAGTGCTTGAAACCTGAGCAAAACAATTGCTCAAATCCGGATTCCCATCAAACCTCATTGTATAGCTTCCAAACCAATTTGTTGTCTCTTCCCTTGACATTGTAATTTCCCCATTAACATCAGCACAAGATACAGACACCTTAATTCCTGCAGCAATTTTACCACTGTCAGAGTAGTTTCAATCTTCAATTATAGCTAAATTTCAGTTTTTGTACACTGTAGTTTCCAACTTAGATCAGATATGACTGTGACATCTTGACCAAAGTTTCCAACTTAGATCAGATATGGTCATTAAGTTCTTTCTTATGAAAAAACAGAAGAAAAGAGAGAAAATACCACATGTGTTAAGTACTAAATCAATCACCTACTGGGAGATTTGGACCACTCCATGAGAAACTGAAGGTGGGTTTGATGAAAAAGTCCATAAAGTGTGTAATGTATGATCAGAAGAAAAAGAAAATGAAGAATGTAGATTGTGATGGTGATGGTGATGGTGATGGTGATGGATCTTTCTTACCATATAGGGGATAGTCAAACAGAGAGATTTGACCATCTTTGCATTGGTCACAGAACACTGATCCAGTGACAGATGCATCAGCTTGAGTTCCACCAATGGCTGCAAAAAGAATGAGAAGAGAAGAGAAGAAAAGTTTGTGCAGCCAATCCATTTTTTATGTTTTTGTTTTGTTTTCTTGACAAAACGCTGAGTTGTTTTGCAGCAAAACCCCACTGTATATAAAAAGAAGAACCAGAAGGGAAAATGTTATGAACAGTACCCTTAACCCAACTGTCAAAAAGAAGAAGTTAATGTTTGATGCTGGTTTTTAATTTCCTCAACTGCCAAAATTTATTGGGTGTTTGAAATTTACTTCGGGAGTATTCTTTTTCTTTCTGATCACAGCCAAATGTATTGTCACAGACCTTACATTAAAGACATGTCATGAAAATCAGATCTATATATGTTCCTGTTTCCTGTTTACCATGCTGTTGGGAGTGATAATTAGATTTTTTTTTTTTTTTTGCATTTTTAACGGTTAGTCTATTCGATCAAAACTAATTATGTTTGTATAGAATTTACGGTCAGCGGCAAGTGCTCTCACTATGTCCATATACAAGTATCGAAATTAAGAACTCTTTCTCAAACACTTATGTTAATAGTTAATACTAGAAAGTTGTCACTTTTTATGATAGTGTAGGCACATCCAAATTGGCCCATGGTGGTGGAACAAAAGGATGAAAAGAAGTAAATTTATTTGTGTTCTTTTATCAAAGGTGGGATAGGAATTGAGGCAGCAAATGGTAGATTTCCATCTCAAGTATTTTGTCGTTTTAGAGATGCGAATTTACTTGTTGCACATTCTTCCTCTTCTGATGTACAAACTATACACCACTGTATTGTCACCGAGGACATCCTAGATCCAAATTGTACAAATTCTCAATTATTCCATATGAATCAAGACAAAAAGAGGAAGAATTTTCTCAAGAAAGTAGATTTTAGGGTTTTGATCATGATTATTAGGTTTCAAACTGAATTATGAAAGTGAGTAAATTGGTAAGTATGATGACCCATATCACTCTTTGTTGCTATAAAAAAAAAGAAAAAAGACAAGGATGGTGAATTTATGGGTCTGCACTGTATCTGAACTTTCATCTAACTAAATGCAGGTTGGATTGGTGAAAGTTGGGATTGGGACTATACCAATTTTGGAACTTAAATCTGATCGACCATTGCTGAGAATATCGGACAATGACATGTTACATGCTATATTGGTCATCAGAAATTCACTCCATCAGGACCCATTTCTTCTAAAAACAAAAACAAGTCTTCTAAATTAGCCAATCGGTGGAAGAAATTATTAAAGTATTTGAGACGTGTTTGGCCACTCCGATTCAGTGGTGCTTTTGAATTTTTTTATCGGCGGTGGAGAGGATGTTAGTTAGCCGTTGGGGTAGCTAGGAGTAGGAGCATTGATGAGGAAGTAGAATAGGCTGGGATGGACCACAATGCAGCATCATTTCATTTTCAGACAGCCAAATCAAGCTACGACATTAACTACTACTCTCAACCTTCAACATTTTTGTAGTCCCAAGCTTTGGTCAATTCCGTACGCTGTTAACTACTACCTCAGAAGACTTAAGAGTGAAACTAAAGCCACCCCGTTCAACTTGTGTCAAGGAATCCATACACAACAAGGCTAGAGATCCGCTTCTCCTCGTTCGGAGACATTATTAGATCGTTCCGGTGCCCCTTACTACGGTATTTTACCATCAATCAATACAAGTATATTTCAACAGATAAGGAGAAAGTACAATTTCAACACATAAGGAATAACACACGTCTGAAATTCAAGACGAGCTACTATATAAAACAACAACGATGGCCAAAACCATCATCAGTCCTACCAAAATTGTCTCATCATTCCACATTCCACATTCCACACCCATGTTCAACAGTCATAAATTTAATAACGGTCACGGCAAAACTCGTACAAATATAAAAGGGGAGAAAACAAAAGACCTTGTGGACTACCAATGAATTCAATCACCTCTACTCTTTCTTCCTCTCTCAATTCTCAAGACCTTAGTTGTAAAACTTGAATTCAATTCTCTTCTGCAACTCCAGTCTCTTCAGCAACTGCAGTCTCAGCAGCATCCCCATCCTCAGTTTTATTATCAGCGCTGCATGCAAACAAGCATTCATTTGATGAAGTTCACGGCACATCAGCTAATAATAATCATCAATCAAGAGAAATACGGACAGACAAAGTTTCCCATCCCCACACCCAACCCGAAAATATTTAACTTAGAATGCTCTTGATAAAGAACATCTTGATTAAGAACTATCTGCCCCTACATAGCAAATGTGATCAACCAAACTAACAGAAACTGCATATAGCACAGGCACTACAGAAAGAACATTTTCCTAGTAAGACTTGCTATATGAAATGATAATGCAATCATTATACATAAGCACATTCCAGCACAACTAGAAGGTCCAAAGTTAGAACCAACAAAACAATGCGACCAAACAAAAGTACACCAAAGTCATTTGTGGAAAATGATCATAAGCTATAGCAAAATTCATTAGCTTCATTCCAACGAAGATATCAATTTGGATTCATGTACCATGCTTGTTTTGAGACACCAATCATATACCAATTCGTAAAGGAAAAGAATGACTCTTTACGACATTAAGTAAGCACTAAAATGTCACCTGTGATGCTCAAAACAGTCCCAATATACAACTATGATCAGATAAAACAGTCTCAAACAAAAACAAATTTAACCAAGACAAGATCAACAATTAGATACAGCCAATTCATAAAAACAAACCTCTGTGAACGAGAGCCAGAATCCAAACTATCAGGCTTCCCCCAAGCCCTCCCAACACGGCCATTACCAAAGCTGCCCCTGCGCCCAGGCGAGGACCCATCCTCTTTCTCCAGCTCCTTACTAATCTTCATTGACTCCAATTTCTCGTCAATCTCCTTATAATCCTTCCCTTGCTCCGCCAACACCTCCTCTCTTGGCCTTGCTTCCCCAAACGGATTTGATCCTTTAGGCTTGGTTACAGCCACATTATCATAACTCACAGGCAGAGGCTCCAATTTCTCCTCAATCTCCTTATAATCTCTTGGCCTCGCTTCCCCAAATGGACTCGATCCTTTAGGCTTGGCTACAGCCTCATTACCATTATCCACAGGCAGACTTCGTGGTTGTAGCACCAGCTTTGGCCTTGAGCTCGCACCCACAACCCCACCCCCATTACTCTCTTCTCTTCTCCTTCCCCAACTATCTGAATCCGCAGCACCAAAATTAGTAGGGGTGTGTTTCTCTCGCGATAACGAATCAAAACTCCCTCTCTTTTCAAATCCACCACTGCTGGCACCATATCTCCGCGGGGGCGGCTCCCTTGCTGGTGGCTTGTTAGTCACCCAGCTGTCTGATTCATCTGCCTTTGACTGTGAGTCAAAAAACGAACCCCTATCCCTCTCTCTTCTCGGCTCAAATCCACTCCCCATCTCTCTTCTCGACTCAAACCCGCCCCCCATCGTTGATTTCTTCCCTTTGGACCAATCATCGATCTCATCCGCACGGGAAGGCGGCAGGGGTTCTCTGCTCCCAAACTCCCTATCAGAAACCCTAGAATTACCGTCCTTATTACCCCATCGCGAATTAGACGACTCGTCGCCGCCGTTGCGGTAGCTGCTGAGACCGTAGGATTTGAAGCCACCGCCAAGGCGGGAGCGGTCGAGTTCTTCGGCGCTACGTTCGCGGGGACCAGTTGGGAGATTGATGAGGTCTTCATGGGTTAGGCCCTGTGGTTGCTGGCTCGGTGGCTTGTAGGTGGAGAACTCGGCTAAGGAGAGGGTTTGATTCTTCTTCTTCTTGGGTTGTCTGGTGGCGGCGGCGGCAGACAAGGAAGGGAAATCAGCGGCGGGTGCGAAAGCAGAGACGTTTTGCTGAGAATTCTCTTCTTGTTGTTGGAGTTCCGCTTCGTGCTCCTCGGCGTCTAGAGCCCACGCGCCAGGCTTGCTCCAAGGAGAGGATACAGTAGCAGCCATGTTGTTGTCGTCTCTTCTCTGCGTTGATTTTTGTTTTCCCTTTTTTTGCTGGAGAGTTGTTGCGTTACTTGGCAGCGAAGAGGAATGGTGCGAGGTTTATAAAGGGTAGGGATATTGATTAAATCGAACGGTGGAAAATGCACGTGAAAGATTCTTTAGATAAATTGACGGTGCTAGTGTAAGTTGGGTTTTTATCTTTTTTCCTGGTAAATGTTGGGTTATCTTCTTCTTCTATTAGAGCCTGATAAAAAAAAGAATTTAAAGTAAAAAATCCAAAATATTTTTTTGTTCTCTCTGTAGTATGGAAAAATATCATTAAGCCAAACACATTTAACACATTGAAAATTTGTTAAAAAAATCCCAAATAGAATTAATTTCTTAGAAGAATTAGTCTCGTAATAAGTCAAGAGAATATAGGGATATACTGAAAACTATTTTCAAAAAATAAGGCAAGCACAAGCTAACAGTATTCTACAATGGATCAATACAACAACTGTAAACGAATAAACAAACTCAAATACACAAGCTATCAGTATTCTACAAAGGAATAAAGCAAGCGCCACTATGTACAAGTATATCCGCTGTTTTTGGCATATCCAAAA
Organism: Viola odorata; assembly: GCA_963691705.1. Classification (NCBI taxonomy): domain Eukaryota; kingdom Viridiplantae; phylum Streptophyta; class Magnoliopsida; order Malpighiales; family Violaceae; genus Viola; species Viola odorata. The sequence continues at coordinate 54,330,935 of OY829543.1, read as the reverse complement.
TCTGATCTTGTTAGGGAACTCCAAGTACGAGAATGATGCACTCAGTTAAGGCCTCTATTCTGGGAGTGGGAAGAACAGCTACAGAGAACACCACGAAAGATTGGTCTAGAAGAATGATCGCTGCTCACTGTTTGTGTTGTGCCAACAGTGGAGATCGTGTTCACCTTCAAGCCAAAAAAATGTCATTGCTCATCTGCATTGTGTACACTGATTAAATGTTCTTCAACACCCTCCTTAAGGGAGTCTCCAGTAACATACCATGTCACAGTACCTGAAATGAGTAGCAAACTCAGTTGTGAGATTCAGTTCGGTGGCATGGTTGACAAAGGACGAAGGTGGAAATAGCCACACCAGTTAAAGAAGCATTCACAAGCTGTGAATCACAAACTAACAACATAAAGACCCTCTAACTTCAGTAAAGAAGCATTTCAATTAGTGAACGAAGAGATGTTCATATCTAGGCTAGTACACCTAAGGGAACCCTAATATTTCCATTCCATTACCAAATCAAAAAGGCCCACTGAAATTGACTTGACTCAAATTCTTAGGAGCTCAGGCCAACTAGAAATCTCACATTGAGCATGATTCTATTTACTTTATAAAGATAAGCATTATATGGATTGATAACAGTATATATAAACCTATCGGAGGAGCTTCTTCCTGTTCTTTGGTTGAATGAAGTATGACTGTTCCTGTAAGTACAGTGATGAATCCACATATCTCAGAGGCTATACTGCTTGCATTTTGGCCAGACCAATCCTATAAAAAAATACAAGACATCATTTACTTGGAAGTTCATCAACACCAGGAAATTGCAATGAGAGCAGAACAAAATACATCAAAAAAATCACTGCACACGAGTCAATGGTTCTAAGTTCTAACCTTAAACATGATGATGCTGGCAACAATAGTCAGGGTTGTAAACATTACATAATATACTGGAGAGACAATAGCTGTGTCGAATGTGTCCAATGCCTGACATAATGACAACAAACACCACTCAACAAACAATGACAACGAAATTGTAGTATAACATTGGAACGGAAAACGTTAAAAAATGATATCGACAAAATTGGAAATTCAATGAACAAGAGAGAACTTAGAGATTTCTGTCTCTCGCACAAGGTTCTAGCATAAAGTACATTGGAGAATAACATTGAAGGAACTAAACCTACCTTGTTCAGATAATTTAATTGCGTAATGACACAGATCACTGCAACTGTAACAAAAAACCAAGTCTGCGGATAAGTTATCTGATTTGTTCCCTCAAGCGTCAGCTTTATGGCAATCCCGATTGCTTTCATGCTTACAACCTGAATGACACAAGAAATATGTTTCATGCGGATATTCTCTAATGAGAGGAGTGACCACAAAAGACATGACCAGACACTCAAAAAGAATAGCTATACAATATTCTATAGTAGGAAGGACGAGTAATTACCGTAATTGAACCCATAAAAGAACATATTCCCAAGTAGATCAATATGTTTGTCTGTCCATAGCAAGGCTCAAAGTGCAAAATCAAAGCTAACACTGTTGCAACCATAGCTAGCACATATATTAAAAAAGCTGTGAAAAGAAAGAGGCCAAGAAAACAATAAGTAATTGTTAATGACAAAAGATGCTGTAAACATAGATCAAAACTAGAAAGAGGTGTATTAACCTGGTTCAGTAGCCAAGTTCCAGATTTCTTGAACAGAATTAGGTGTTTGCTCCTGAGGCGCATGGAGTACAATCACAACAGATCCGACAATGCAGGAAATACATCCAATAACACCCATTTTCTGCAGCCGTTCCTTCAAGATTAAGTGGGCCAAAAGTGCGCTACTCAGATTCCATCAAACATGTTAGTTTTGGCACAATACACAATCTATTATATCAGAAGTTACCACGAGCAGAAGTAGTAACAACAGATACTTAGGCATATAAGCATTTACCTGATAATTATACTTAAAGCCCCAAGAGGGGTCACTAGAACTGCTGGAGCATACACATAGGCCACGCAATTCGCAATCTCGCCAACAATCACTGTTTGCACAGAGGTAATGAACTGAAAGCTCACAATTTTTCCTTTCATGTTGACAACAACTTTTTACAAAAAACTTGGTGACAGAGAGCTTATAACTTGCATGGCCACTTACTTGTTATCATGCCTGCCCACCATAGGGGCTCCAGTAAGTAGGTGTAACCCCCAACTCCTGCATTATTAAGAAAAAAAAGGTTCAGCTGCTTGAAAGAATCAAATTAAGCAGCATGCATTGTCACAATAACGCTAACAACTGATATGGATAACTTGAAACAAGCAACTGAAGCTGTTCCCAACTTCTAATGAAGGTGTCATCACAAAATAGAGGCAGAGAGCAGCATATGTGTTAAAGACAGGAAATTTAGCAATGTTAATACATTAGTTAGTTCATACAAAGGATCTAAACAGCCTTATTGCTTCATTACTACTTAATGTCTATAATCCTAACGCAGAAAATGTCAAAGCAGAAGATAAGTTATCTAAATGAAAAGGGTTTGAGCGGAATCGTGGTCTCTTCCCTATGGCCAAGCTAATCAATAATAAAACAACCAAAATCAAGCAATTTAGAGCTCAAAGACCAGAGTCCTCAAGCTCATTACTCTCTGATTCAGCTTGCCTTCACTTCCAATCCAGCATTTCAAAATTCAAACTGAAAAAGAACCAGACAATTTTCGTTTACATCTAACTGCAGATGCCCATCCACTTAACAAATCAAAGCAACGCATCTCAAAACTCAGAATTTGATTGATTGCAGAAACTAAGAGACAGACCTGCTCGAGTACCGCTGGCGCCAGCTCGCTTGAGCCCTTTCTTCTTCAAAATGAAGCTGGAACCTATAAAAGCACTCGACGCCACCGCTAGAATCAGCCCTTTTGAATTATCCGATACACCCATTACTGATCTCAAGACCATACTAATCCTAATTACCATTTCCTTCTTACAAAGCAATGAAAAAACTGCCTCTTATCCGCTTAGTACAGTTGAAATACCTCGGAAGAACAAAAAGGAGGTCCAATCCAACCAGGCCAGTACAGTTGTCTATTTCGTCTTCTTCTCTGACCCAAAACGTCTGCGTTTCAGAAGAAACTGCTTCTTTAGAAAGTCGTGCTGATGGGGGAGAGAGAGAGAGAGAGGGAACGACGATGGCGGAGAAAGAGAGAGATCCGCTAAATATCAGAACTTCCCCGACGAGTCTGGTCTTCTTATTGGCTTCTTTTGTCGTCTTCATCTGAAATTTCCAAACTCCAGGTAAAAGGCCCACGAAGACTAATCCTATGCTACGCGCAAACCAAAGCTTACCTTACACCCGGTCATCGCAGCCACTGGCGGCTTTGATTTTGCTTTCCATCTAACACGAAATCCACGCCCTCCATTTTTTATTGGCTGATTAAATAAAGTTTTACGCGCAGGAGTAATTAAGGTTAAATTTCCTATTGGTCCACTTGGTTTTTCTTGATCGTGTTAGTAGTTGGTCTGAGACTCTGAAATGTACGTTTCCCTCACGTCGGCCAAATGGTAATTTGGACTTTGGAGATACAGTAGCAGACTTCACGTGCCCTGTGGTGAAATTGTCACGTGACAGGCTGGATCACAGCGAAGGAGAAAATGGGCTACTACTCATGGCCATGAGTGTGCCCGCCGGACTCGTGTCCGGCAATACAATGTGGAGTTATTTTTAACCGAAAATAAATGTAGAATTGTAACGATTGAACGGAGTTGCTAATATGGGTAAGAAAGCCAAAAAGGAAAAAAAAAGGAAAAAACAAATGGAAGTAGTTGATTTATTGCGATATCTTGTTCGAACGTTCTAAGTACTATTTTGAAATGGTCAATAATGTTTTATATTTTTTATTTATTTTCATAATTTCATAAATTAAGCATACAATTTTATCATTTAAACAAAAAAATCTAATTATTTTCATTAAAAAATAACATAAAAATTATATTATTATTTCATATTTATTTTACGGAAGAGAACTATTCCCTCCGGCCCAAATTAAACAACGCTTTAATTTTAGGTACGCATATTAAAAAGGTCGGATAATTGACTGTTTGAGACAATTTTGTCCTTTATTTTTTCTCGAACTTAATTTTGTACCGCTCGTACGTTTGAGAAAAAGTAAGGAATAAAATTGTATCAAATAGTGAATCATCCGACTTTTTTAATATACGTACTCAAAATTAAAGCCACGTTTAATTTAGGAAGAAGTACTACTATACGTCAGTTTGGCGAGCGGTGCAGGAGTTGATTTTGAATTTTTTAAACAAGTTGAATGGTGGAGTATATTCTTTTTTTTTCACCACTATTTCGCTATAATTTCAATTTGCGTGCATTTATTTGTATTGCTTATAAAAAAAATCCAAAAAAAGAAACAAAACTGAAAAGACGGATAAGGCGAGACACCGGATAAGCCAGCTCGGCGCCTAAAGAATTCCGATAGCGCCACGCACCATAATTCTCAATTCCTTCCTCTTTTTCGCCATTCATCTATGGATCATCATCATCATCTCAAAGACGAATCTATCTATCATTCCTTGCATCAAATGCAATCCCTAAATCCTCCTCCCTTCGCCGACTTCCCTCTCCCACCGCCCGACCCTCGCGTGATCTCCACACGCCCCCAACCAAAACCCAGGTTCGTCCCCGTCTTTCTCGTTTGAACATTTCAACCCACCATGGAAGTCACTATTTCATTTTTCATTTCTATATTTTCACTGTTTGTTCCTTGTTTTGCAGTGTCGATGCAGAAGTGAAGGATAGTGCAGCTGCGCGGAAAATCCAGAAAGCTGATCGCGAAAAATTGAGGAGAGATCGGCTAAATGAGCAGTTTCTTGAGCTGGGAAGTTCTATTGGTAAGATGAATTAAGAATTTTTATTCAGTTTTATGGATATCTTAAACTATGTGATGTTTTAGTTGTAAATAAATGAGATTAAGAATTTAATTTAGAGTTGTGAACACAATTTTTTGTTTGTTGGTTTGTTATTGTGTGGCGTTAGTCGATTTTGTGGTTGTTTAGTTTCGATCAATTTATGTGTGACTTTGGAACGCAGATCCTGAGAGACCCAAAAATGACAAAGCAACAATTCTAACTGATACAATTCAGTTGCTGAAAGATCTGACATCTCAAGTTGATAAACTTAAGTCTGAGTACACTGCATTGACTGAAGAATCGCGTGAGGTGACATTTCAATTTTCCTTTGGACTGATGAATAATCAGGTGTAGGGATACTGGAATAGTGTAACTAATTGTTTTGAAAACAGTTAACACAGGAGAAAAATGATCTTAGAGAAGAGAAGGCATCTCTTAAGTCTGATATTGAGAATCTTAATAGTCTGTACCAGCAAAGATTGAGGACTGCTTACCCGTGGGGTGCTATTGATCACTCAATGGTTATGGCTCCGGCTTCTTATCCCTATCCCATGCCAGTACCAATGCCATCTGCACCGATTCCTATTCACCCATCCATGCAACCATACCACTTTTTTGGAAATCAGAACCCTGCTGTCATCCATAACCCTTGTCCAACATTTGTTCCATATATGACCTCTAATGGCTTGGTTGATCAACAATCTGCCCAACTTGCATCTTCACCAGCGCAGCCTGCTAGCCGATCACATGTCTTAGGTAGACAAGATTCAAAGAATATATCATCAGGGGAGAACAAGCGTGACAAAAGTGAGAATTCTGATGATGTTACAACGGACCTGGAGTTGAAGACACCAGGATCTACCGCAGATGAGGTAAGTGGTAGTGTTTTTAGAAAGTATTGGAACCATACCATTATAGATAAGTTATCACATCCAATTGAATTACATATATGCACTTTGCAGGACTTAACATCGGGTGAAAGAAAGTCCAAAAAATCTCTGAGGAAGGGGAACAATGCTACTGATGGGAGTTCTTTTAGTAGGTGTTCTTCATCTCGCAGTGTAGAAGACAGTTCATCGAATAGTGTAGTTGGTAGCACAAAAGCGGATGACTAAGACCAGTCAAAGAATTAACTGGCGTGGGAGGAGCACAGGTTGTTTCCATTCTGCGGACTCCTCAGTGTAAAGTTCTTGTGGTTCATCATTTGAGGTTTTGCTACCTTTCTACCGTATTAAATCTCAGTATCCTGGAATTAGATATGGTCATTTCATCATCTGAATCTTTTTCATTTTAGAGAAGGTGGGATGCTTCTGCTAATAATACGGAAAACATGGGGTAGTAGTTGAGGCATCTCTTTTAATGAAGATTCTAGGAATGGTAGTTAAAATCATCTTTTATAGGTACTTGCTATGGAAAAAGGATTACAATTGACCCCTGGCACAAATTGCCCTGTTAGTTGCAGGGACGAGTATGATCACTTGGTGGTTGGTTGGCCACACCACATATGTATATAAGCTACTGAGTACTGACCCTTATATGGTAGTAACATTTATTGATTATAGTGGTTGTGTAACATGTCTTGATATTCAATGAACATAATATACATTTGTGATCTTGCAATGTTACATGTAATAGCAACTTCAAAGAAGTGCAGGCACATGGATTTGCAAAATCTATGTTTGGTCTTTTGATTGAATGGATGTTGGCTATCTTGATTTGGTGTGGATTTCGTATTTGCATTTTCAACTCTGACCAGATTTGGAATGTATTTGTAGCATAGTTCTCACTTCTTGCCTCCGGTGTACAGTTCGTCATCGTTTAGGTGAGGAAATCTGAACAGGTGACTATTCTAACTAGTGTTGCGTTTCTGCTACGTTTTCAATTTCCTTGTGTACCAATGAAGCTCCAGTATTTACAACTGTGGAGATAGAGCTTGACGGTATGCAATTGCTCCACTTACGGAATGATTCAAATCGATACATGAAAGCTCATGGCTGTCTAGACGAGGAAGGGATGCGACGTTATGGATGAAGGTAAGAAGCTGGTTCAAGTACGAGATTCTGAATCGTTAATGGTTGGTCACTGGCTTTGATCTTTGTCTTGTGCACTGAGAAAGCTACAGAAATTGTTATTCCTATGAAGTCATGGAACAGTTATTCTCAACTTCCATGGCCATTTTGTCACTTTTGTCGCTTTACGGTATTTCGGATTTTGGACCATTTCTCAATAAAATAGCATTAAACATAGTATGGGGCTAGCGTCGTGACCTCATTGCTAAACTCTCTCTTAACGAAATTTCTTGGATTATGATGGAACATTTTCCTTTTTTGTTACATGACTTCTTCTTTTTCTTTTTGAGAATATTTTTGTTACATGACGATGAAGGCTTTTCTACCAGCTGATTTCACCCATTGGAATATATTTTTGTCATTTGTTTAAAAATATAGATATTGAGATATAGTAAATGAGGATAAAAATATCCATGTATGAGGGCCTGCAAAACAATCACCACAGATTCTGTTAGGCCAGCTCCAGTTTTATCCATATCCTTTCCCTTTCTCGATAGCCACGTGGCAGTATATGCATTGCCGCTACTAAACGACAGCGTTGGCAAACGAAGAAACGGCGTAGTATTGTTGTGCCTGTTCGGTGACTTCAGTCACGGCCAAAAGCTTTTTTTACTACCATTCTCGTTGAAAGACAGCGACAACTACAACCGTAAAAGCTCGATATTTTTCAGTGAGAGTGAATACTTTAACCCACTGCCTTCAGAAGCGCGTCAAACATCTTCGCCACCAATTCGAGTGCCAAAAGTAGTGAATTACTAGATTGTAAGAAAAAATAGATTGCACATATTGGAACATTTTGCTTGTATGAGTAGCTTTGGAGCTAAAAAATTAGAATATTTTTCTAGTATAAGTAGTTTTGGAGCACAAAAATTGAAATATATTTATCATAGTGTTTGTGATTTTGTCATTTTTAAAAAATCATAATTACGAGTATTTTTAATATTATAATATAAATTATTAAGTTTGCCCTGAAACAACTATTTTATTTAAATTTTTGATTTTTTTATAGGTATAATATATTTAATATTGACTAAAAGAATATGTTTAATAAATATGGTTATGTTATAGTAGAACTGTTAATTATTCTCTTTTTTAAAGATTATTTAGTATCTGACATTATATTTGGGTATTTATTATTTAAAACTCGAATTGTATTAACTCTGAACTATTACTTCATTTTTTAAATTTATTTTGTGTTTTCGTTGTTGATTCCAAATAGACAATGCAAGAGAATCAAGGGTGTTGTTACTAACTTATTACATTTATTATAATTTATTTATTTTTTACATTTCAATCGTTTATTACGCGTGTGTTTGACGTCGTATTGACGTCGCGTGGAGCAAACCTTCCAACCTCGTGACCTGCCGTGCCGATTAAACCATAAAACCGCAAACCCAACACCACAGCTTCAAAAAAGCTTCTTTTTCACTCTCCCACACTCATATTCTGCACATTCCCGACATGGCTATGCTCTCCACATCACTTTCCGGCCCCAAAACCGCCACCTCATATTCTGCACCGGAGTTCTCCGGCCTCCGTCGATTATGCTCAAAGGTCGACCACACCACCACCAACAACGGCCATTCTCAATCCTTCCTCCGCTTCTCCTCCCCTTCTCGCAAACCTTACAGAGGCGTCATGGCAATGGCCGGCTCAGGAACGGTATGTTCTCTCTTTTTTATTCCTCTAAAAAAAGGGGGAATCTCATATTTTCTCCTCTTCTTAAATGTCACTCCTAGATCTTGCTTCATTGCTTTTCAATAGTATATCTTCGCCCATTTGGAAATCCTATTAATCTTTCATTTCCTTTCTTTGCAGTTTTTTGTTGGAGGAAATTGGAAGTGTGTAAGTACCCTTTTCTTCACTGTTTGATTTTTTCATTGTTTTTATCTCGTATTCCATTATTGGTTTGTCTGATGTATAATCAATAATGGATTGTTTTGTTAATTTTGTTATCAATTGTGATGGAAATATCTTTCATGCCTGTTTTATGTGGTCTGTTGTGTTAATTCTTTGTTTTTAGCTTCATGTACTTAAATTTTCCATATTTCTTGGATGATGCACGTGCATTGGGCTTTGTGTTGCTTATTAGTTTTTGTTTCGTCGTCTAACTATCTTTCTCCTCTTTGTTGTTGGGTTTAGAATGGGACTAAGGAATCCATCACTAAGCTTGTTTCCGATTTGAACAATGCTCAGTTGGAGGCTGATGTAGGTTAGTATTTATGAAATATACTTTATAGGAATGCTTTTCACGACATTGATACATTTTTTTTCTGATTTTGGTTCATTTTACTTCAAATACTCCGTTCTCTATTTGCTCATACTGGAAATTGAGTTCTTTGTATTGTGGAATTTGGCCCTGTATTTTATACCTTTTCTTTCTCTGGAAACATTCCTTGCAATCTAACTTGTAAATGGTTCTTTTTCTTTCATTTTTATCATGAGCTGAGCAGATGTTGTTGTAGCACCTCCGTTTGTTTACATTGATCAAGTCAAGGGTTCATTAACTGATAAAATTGAGATAGCTGCTCAAAACTCTTGGGTCAGTAAAGGTGGGGCTTTCACAGGAGAAATCAGGTTGGTAAGCCTTCCTTGTTGGGTCATAGTTTACCGGGTGGAATGATAACTATGTCAACTTCTTATTTTGTGCATTAAACATATGGATTAAGAGCTAGGGTTGTCCTTTGTAGCATAAACCACTTCTGAAGCCTGTATTGTTGCTGTTCTCCAGGAGTCCTTAATCTGACTTGTTCAATCTTCTGTGTAGTGTGGAACAATTAAATGATATTGGCTGCAAGTGGGTTATTCTTGGGCATTCTGAGCGCAGACATGTAATCGGTGAAGATGATCAGGTGAACAAACAATTCTATCTTGGAGGCAGTAATCCTTTTTTTTATCTTCTGTTTGATGGGTTTGTTTTGAAACTGTCTGAGTCCCTGTTTACTACAGTTTATAGGAAAGAAAGCTGCTTATGCCTTGAGCGAGGGTCTTGGGGTGATAGCTTGTATTGGTGAACTTTTAGAAGATAGAGAAGCAGGGAAAACTTTTGATGTCTGTTTCCAGCAATTGAAGGCATATGCGGGTAATTGCCAGTCTTTCTCTCTCGTAAGATGAGTTTTTCAATTAGATTATGCTGTGAACGCCTAGAAGGAAAGTCCTATGTACTTATTCCAGTCCTGTCATTATAAGCAGATACTGTACCCAGCTGGGATAAGATAGTGATCGCATATGAACCTGTCTGGGCTATTGGGACTGGTAAAGTGGCCACACCACAGCAGGCTCAGGAAGTGCATGTAGCTATTCGTGATTGGCTTAAAAAGAATGTCTCAGCAGAAGTTGCATCCAAAACACGCATTATCTATGGAGGTAATATCCTCTTGCCCCTATATCGAGAATAGGAATTACTTACCTTAATTGCAGAGTATATACCCAAATGGCCTGTATGGTTCTCTTTGGTGTTGAATAAGCTATTTTGGGGCCTGTATGGTTCAAATTCTCTGATTCATCATAAAAGTTTTCCTACATGTATCTTTGCTGCTGTAAGCTAACGATAAATCAATTTTTCACAGGGTCTGTAAATGGAGGCAACTGCGCTGAACTCGCGAAGCAAGAAGACATTGATGGTTTTCTTGTTGGTGGTGCATCCTTGAAGGTATGTTGCTTGTATTATTATCCTTTTGCCTCTAGAGAATAGTTGAGAGAATGATGCTACTCGATAAAGAAACTTAGCTGTTGTAGTGTATTCCCTTCTCAAAGAGCTGTGGCTGTTTTATCGATAAAAGTATGGTTTTTAACGATGCAGGGCCCCGAGTTTGCTACCATTGTCAATTCTGTAACATCTAAGAAAGTTGCTGCTTGAATGATTGATTTTATGAAGTTTGCTTCCATAACACCGAAAAACAAGTAAAAGGGAAGGAAGGAGAAGCTAGTTCAGTACTTCAGTTTGAAGTTTGAAGACTGTTGTAATCAACCAAATGAGCTATGTTGTAAAATGGAGTTTTGATTATGTATCCATTTTTTTATCCTCCTAGAAAGAAAGAAGTGCCCTTTTGCTCATCTTTCTTGTACTGTCTTCATTTTTCAATAAGTACTTTTTTAGGAGATCATTATGTTGTTATATATATCAGGTTGATCCTACAGATTTCTTTTTTAAACATCATCATCTCTCAACGTCTTCTAATTGGGTCTCTTTCATCTGCAATTATGGAATCTGTACCATAGTTTGTGTATGCTTTTGATTCTTCTATAACAGCCATCCGAATTCTGCTTTTTCGCACCACACATGATGTTTAGTTTATACTCAGTCTTGAAAATACGTGTCATGCAGAGGTAGGTGCCAGACCAGCGCTGTGAGTCTGTGACACTTGTTGGTACAACTAGATTAGACGTTTCCATTATTCATTCCACTAATTAAGTGGACCATGATGAAGTGATCTTACTCTTTATGCTCTTATGAGTTCCTTTCTTCCATTTGCTGATTGCAGATGTAGCTTTCTTGCTAGAAGAAATCCTCACTTTCGCTTCCTTACAACTTTCTTTTTCGGATAGAAAGTGCAGAAATGACTTTATTATCATCATACTTCTTCTATTCTTTGACTTAAACCTAACTTAACTTAAATAGACGATTAAATGGACGAATAACTTATTGCTGGACCACAACGACTGTTACTCCTGCAAAAATACATTGAATGGAAGCTAAGCCCATTTGGTGTGAAGCTGCTTTTAGCCCAACTACATGTCTGGTTAAAATTGATAATAGGAGCCAGCCGCTGCCGCACTATTGGTTGGCTACCATAATATATACATAATAGGAAATTTGGTTAATTTGCCATAATTACCTTCAAAATTACTCAAAATAGTCAAAGTTATTTTTGAAAAGATTTATGCTTTATTTACTTTTCTTTTTAAGAAGACTGTTTTATTTTATTTTTTGTCCTACCACTATTGTCCAAAAGGATATCGAGGGTATAAATTGAAGTACCAGTTGTAGCTTTTTTGGTTACCCTAACTTTCCACAAGAAGTCTTGCCATTGAAGACGAAGCAGAGCAGAGACAGAGGACAAGAAAAGAAAACATGAAAACTCTCGTAACGTCGTCGTACGCTATAATTCTCGTATTGATGACCTTAGCCACCGAAGGTAACAACATATTAAATTACTTGAAACTTATCATCTAAATCGTCAAAATCTTGCAAACCCATCAATCGATTTGTTGATTTATGGTTTTTCTTTTATAAACAACCCTTCAAGAACAAATATTGGATTCTTGATATTAAATATCTCTTCTGAAACGATTGTTGTTGGATCAATTATTGCTTATACATGCAGATTTTGTCACGGCTTTTGAGTTTTAGTGTGTGTTTTAAGCATCTTTGTGAAATTATATTAGTATATTATATATGCTGAATGAATAGATAATAAGATGTTATTTAATTAATTGGCTTATTACTTAGTGCTTGATTCAATTTTTGTTTTTTGCAAACTTTTGATTCATCATAATTTATGAGCAATTCCTTTTGCTATTTCAATGATTCATCATAAAAAAAATGCAGGGTTTTGCGGTTGTTCTTTGGACAACATCAACATCGGTACAGTGAGAAGTGGGAGAGTCATAGGTGGCATGCCAGAGTGGAGTGTGACAGTTGTCAACAACTGCCCATGTCCACAGAGTCAGATAAAGTTGTCCTGCAAAGGATTCCAATCTGCAGAAAAGATTGATCCTTCAATCTTCTTGAAACAAGATGATAATACTAATTGCTTACTCATCAATGGGAAACCTTTGCAGCCATCTGCTTCTGTCACCTTCTCCTATGCTTGGGACCCTCCTTTCCTTCTTCTGCCTTCTGGATCCATCAGTCAAGGATGTTAACTGTTTAATTTCTAGGGTGTGTTGCCTATACGACAATGAAATAGATACTGAAAATACTGTGATTTTAATGTTGATTTTGTTTAAAATATATGAAATACAATTAGATTTGGGTGTTCTATTTGTCTAGTTTGAACAAGAAACGATTCTCACTTAATATTGTTGGGCTCTAATAGAAGATGATTTCGGTAGTTTGATTTTCTGTTTACTAGATTTGAACTCCAGATATGAGTTACAAGTGTATTGTTTTGTTTATTTTTTTCGAATCGAAAACTAATCTTGTTTGAACATTTTTTTGTTTTGGTAGGACATAATTCTTGTAAGTTGGTTTTTTACTCAATAAACACAAACCCAAATCGTGAGTTATGAGTGTAGGGATAACTCTCGTAATTTGATTTTCTGTTCGTTAGATACAAACTCGAGACATGAATTAAAGGTGTGTAGCTATTTCATTCTTGCTAATCTGGATGACGAAACGTAGTGTCGTTCATACCCATTTAACTGGCTTGTCGTTTGTAATTGGGCTTGGAATTGGCCCACAACAATTTGCTCCTTTTGGGCCTGGGCTCGAAAGGAACACGCTTATTCTAATTTTAAAAGGGTTTGGATCCGTATGATTTAAGGATCATGTAATTTACTATGGTATCAAATTCTTGAGTGTGCATTTAGGCAAAGAAGAAATTCACTAAGGAGATTCTACACTCAAAGCACATATTCCATTTTCTTCATATAATTAGTCTTTCTCCCGTCGTGAATTCAATAATTATTAAAAGAGAACAAGAATTATTATAGGGACTAAAAAAAAGAAAAAAAAGGCTAATTAAGAGATGGAATGGTTATATCCAAAGAGAAGAGGTCCTCAATGGAAACAAGGGTGGACAGGCCAGACCTTGTCCTCTGTCTCCACATCCACCCCTCCACTCCCATTGCTCACAATCTTTGGCATTGTCATCTTTCTGCTATGGCTATCACACTCCTCGGAGCAAAAGTCCCAATTGGATCATTCCGCGATCAATTTGCAGATATTCGTCGTCCTGCTCCCAATTACGTTGATCATCTTCATGGCTTCCTACTCTACTAATTGGTCACGCTATTTTCAGTTTCGAAATTCACTTCAAGGTTCAAATCAACGAGTCGGGTCAGTGCCAAGGTCGGGATCAGGATCAAGTTCAGGTTCGTCGCCTTGGGGCATTGCTATCTTTGTGGTGTTGCTTCTATTATTGCTTTCTTATCAATCTTACTTCCATTCTCAATGGTTTGGACCATTTAGGGGGTCCAATTAAGTTAAATTATTATGTTACTACTTATCCTATATACTACTTAACCTTACTTCCATTCTCAATGGAAGCGACCCCTCTTTTCCCCTTAGTTCAACGTATCTATTTTCTCCACTTTTTTTTTTTTGCACTTCTATTTAATATTTATGATGTGCCCATGATCCCATTCCTAAAATTTGTATGGACGGTGACACGAAAAAACGAACCATATCGGTATAGGGAGAACATCATGTGTTGACTAATGGGTTGGAATCATGGACTACTCTTAGACTAACTCATTCTCTGAGTCCAAACCAATCCGATATATTATAATAATAATAAAATATCGTTATATACAAAGGGTTAACAAAAAAGAATTTAAGCGATAATCGAATCCTAAAAAAGATAGTTCTTCCGTATGAGTTAAATATTAAAAAAGAATTTATTTTAGGTGGTGGGAATTATTAACTTTTTTAAAATTTAAATTATGTTTTACAGTTCAAAAATTCGGAGAAAACCTTCTTCAAAAAAAGAGCTTGCAATAGATCGAATTTTAATCCGTTAAGAGTGAGCGCCAACATCTTTACTAATAGAAACCATCAATTTAATTAATTGGATTTTCCAGGCTATTGCATAAAAACTGCAATTTCTAGTTATAGCCACCCATTAAAGATATATATGTATACATTTTGTGGAGAAAAAAGACAAAGTGTTCCAATCCACAAGCCTACAATTCTATCATTTCAAAATTCAAACTATTGCCAAGCTTTTTGTTTTCAGGGGTGTTTAGGATCAAGAAATTCTTTAAAAGGACCAAAATTATTATTTTTTAAATAAGGGGGAAAAATAGTTTTTTTCTAACCTCACGTTGAATTTGAAATATCCTTGTTTAACGTTAACTAACGTTGGTTTTTGATTTGTGCCGTTGATTGCCATAAACTAAAAAATTCCTTATTGCTTGTCCCCAAAACAAATAAGGCCAACTTTTTTGGATCTATATATGAGAAAGTGGGCCCTACAGACACTCTCGAATGGTTGAAGGCTCGATGCCCATTGGGCCACGACAGCAATGGTAGGCTTAAAGAACTCCCCTTTGCTATATGACAGCCGACCATAATGCCTGCTCACATCAAAATGAAACTGACTTCCACCATACCTCACAAATTGACTAAAAGAAAAACTAATAGTTAGTTGATGAGAGTGGTTTCGTAATCTAATTTTTTATCGATTTTGAACATTTTAAGTTAGGAATGTGAATAAAATTAATTATATTTATTGATAGCCGAGTCGAGTCAATTTTATTCAATCCAACGATTAATTGAAAGTAAATTTTTTATTTATATATAATAATTCAGGCTATTGAAATTAACTATAAAAAAATGCATTTTGCATCTTCATCACGTCTTTGCTTAACTTTTGAACAATATCCTATTCTCAAAATGCCAAGGAAGAAGAAAACAAGAATAGAGTGATGTTTTAGGGTACTATTAGGATCTTATCTTGACTATTTTTGTATTGATGAGTGGATTTTATTGCATCATTTTCTTTCTTTCTTTAATGATGCATAATTAACATGACCTTGACCACCACCATTCTTTGTGCATATCATGGTTTTATTATTATTCCAAAACCTTAATTATTTCTTTTTGAGTAATATTAGAAAATTTAGAAAATACAAACCTAACTAAAATTTATAAATGATTTCAATTTCGAGATCTTCTAACGTTTCACCCAATCGAAATCGAATTAGGATAGGGATCTCAGCTTTAAACTTTTAAAATCCAGACTATAGACTATAAATTAAACATTAATAAGCCGAAAGTAGAAAATAAAGTATCAAGAACTAAACTTTTTAGCACAAAAAAGAACTTCATTAATTAAGAACTCATAAATAAAACTATAGTAATAATACTACAATAGATACTGCTCAATGCATCATCCTCAACTATATACAACAACAACAACAACAAGAAGTAATTAACCCCACAATTAGTAAACATACTAAGTTTAATTACAATCATATAGTAGTATATGTTTTTGGGTAACTAATAGAATTAAATAAGCCAGCTATCAAGGAAAGAAGATTGGAACTGGACCATGATAAGAAGCAAGACGATAAAAGCAGCCACCCCCCACGGCGAGCTACCTTCCGACGGGCGGTGGTGGGTGGCCCGGCGTTTGTCCCACGGCGACATGAAGAAGAGGAAGTCAGGATTTTCCATGGAAGACAAGCAACGAACGATGACAATTAGGACAAGAGGTACAAACAAAAGAACCCAACTCATTTGGGTTTCGGCGGATTCAATGATTTCTTCATAATTGAAAAACCAAGTAAAGCCAAGAAAGATTGCAATCACTGCCAAGATCAACAGAACTGGGTATGGTAGAGGATTCAAAGTAAATGCATCAATGATTGAATCACTTCTACTCCTCGAATAATGCATCTTCTACTTTCTTTTAGCTATTTTTTTTCTTCTGAAAATGTTATTTGGTGGTTTTTTTTTATATTTTGGTTTAAAAAAATTGTAGGGTTACTAAAAAGAGCAGGCCCAGTGTATTTATAGAAGAAAGCAACTTTGATGTGGAGCGGTGCTTTGGAGAAAAGAAATCGTGGCCTTTGTGTGATATTTTGAAGGACGGTTGGATTTTCTTGATTTTAGGTAACTGCAAAAATTAATCCAATGGTTGTAAGGGATTGGCCCCGCCACAACCAATCAAATATCAGCACGTAACGGGAGGGTGTTAATTTTGAAATTGAGAAATAATAGAAACACTAATGCGTCAGAGGAGTGGTGGACCAACCATGTTTTGTGATGCAGAATGGTCAAAAGGTATCATTCCTAGCTCTAAAAAAGTCATAAAAACTAAAAAAGCCCATTGATGGGCCGATAGTTTGCGAGACAGTTTTTATTAGCAGCCCATCTATACCTAAGTTGGTTCGTTTCACTAAGCCCATTAAGACCTGACCCATTTCTTAACCTTGAGAACTAAAACAAACAAGAAAACCTTAGGTGATTCTTGAAAAAAACTTACAAATTAGATGATATTTTTTTTACAATGCAGTTGTTTGTCACTGTAATAGGAGAGTTGTATACATATTTTGTCACAGAGATGTCAATGATCAGACTTTTCCTTCGTATTGGAAGTTCAATTTGTAATCATGCTGCAGCATCGCCAATGTGTTCCGGCAAGGACCCTCTGCAAAACCATCCGACACCATTAAGAAACTTAGGCTAACGTAAGATAGATGCTGCTCCGAGTAGTACTTTAGAAATCTCGTTAACGAAGTTTTCTTACCTCCAAATGCGGTATGAAGATGCTGAAAATCATCCGGCGAGCAAGTATCTAGTAACGCATATATACCTGGTCTCAAAGCTTCATCTACCTCCCTATTGATCACAAGAGTGTTTGTCAAAGTTTGCTCACATCAGCAAAGGTATATGACAATCGAAGCAAGATGTACACGAGATGCAAAAGACTGCGTACCTTTTGATGCCACTTTTAAGGGGACCATATCCTGAATAAACCCATATGTAATCGCATAAAAAGTTGAAACAATACCGGCCAAACACATCTTTCTGCTGCCTTAACTGCAAAATAAGAATTAGGAAACTAGTTGGATAGAGCATATAATATAGTCAGCAGAGACTGCAATTAGAACTTTTTCAAAAAATATAGACTGATGATCATATATAACCAAGAACAATGGGTGCTAGCATGAATTGATCTGAAGGTTCAATGAAACTCTCGTGATGAGCACCAAATCCTTGCTCAACCAGCAGAGAAGAAAAAACACTTTGTCACAGCCCACATTAATGCAGCTGAGCCACCAGGGGGCTCCAGACAGGACACACTTACCATTCAAGCAGGGAATTTTTTTTATTTTGGGTGATTATATTCATAACAAAAGGTTTAACATGGTTTATGTTATACTTTCGTACAAGAACTAAGGTGATTTGTTGAAGTTAATAATCAAGCCCAATAGAACTCTTCTAGGGCAGCCTCCAATGCTATTTGTAGGGCTACTGACTTTCATGATAAATAGGACGGTCTATGACGTTGCTAAGCTTCCTACACGCCTGGACAGTTCATGCCTGGTGGAATTATGAACTAGAATATAGGGATGAACTCCGAGGGCACATACCTCTTCATAAATCCTTCTAAGAAGACTTGCACAGTTTACTCCCTCTTGAAGTCCCCATGAAAAGTAACCCTTTTTAATCAATAAATCAGAATTCACTGCCTCTAGACAATGCAGAAGAACAACAGAAGATTCTTGAAGTTGAGCAATGCACCGTTCCACCTTCCTAGAATTTTAAAAACAATAAATGATTAAACATATCTCCATTTTTTCCCCAACAGGGGATCAAAAAATAGTATGTGCTATGAGCCTATGATATAGTTGAGATATACTAACTTAACCAAATACTAATAGGGTTCAACACTGCAGCTACTTGAGAGTGTCTAGTGCAGCATAGTAGGTTTTCTTTTCGTTGGCCGGAAGCAACATATAAAAATCTCAAAAGTCTGAGCATAATGGCTGGGTTCTTTATGAATTGAAGTAAGGGGGAAAGACTGACCTTCTGTGGTGCTTCAGAGTTGTATATAATAATCGGCAGCATGCAGAAAACAGTTCCACTGAGAATTGTCTATCAACAACATGGGATTTCATGCCTGCTGGAGGATCACAGTCTTGCTTCTCCAAAAACAGAGAATCACAATCTTGCTTCTCCGAAGAATTAGATACGGGTGGATAGTTACAAATTCCCAGTTGATGGAAATCTTGAAAGAGGGCAGCAGGTATATGTAAACACTGTGCTACTTGCCAGGAATCCATTTGAAATAGATCATGTTTTCTAGAAACTGTTGTTAGTACCTCAACACACATAAGAATAGTTGCTCCTGGATCTGGACTATTACCCCCTTGGCCTTGACAACCAGTTGATGGAGTATAGAAAATTGATGAACTTTGCAAGTGCAAAATTATATTTAATAACGCACCAATTAAACTCTGAATGTGTCTTCTAACATCATTTAAACGTTTAGTACCTGGAAAGCAAGTCAATGGTTAGAACTTAGAAGACAAAAAACTAAATTAACGACATAAAGTAATTGTAATAGCATCCTTTGAGACAGAATACTAACGTGAAACATATTCCAGAACTAGATCCAAGCAGTCGATGCCAGCAGCTACAGTAGAGGAAACCTTTCCACCATCTGCACTTCCAGTACTTACTTCGTAACTTTTTGCACCGCTATTGTGAACTCCCACTAGAGCTCTCTCTATAGCCTGTATTGCAGACACTAAATGCAGCTCTGATGGATTTCTTACGAAGGCTTTGAATGACATCCTCAACCTAGCTTTAAAGTCATCAAAGCCGTAAATCCTATAAGAAACAGATACTCCAGAAGATTCCATGCTACCATGGAGCATCTTTGTAGCTGACTCTTTCTCATGAGAAGATAGTGTAGCTTCCTTTCCCTGCAAAGATATGCATTTCCCCAAAGCTTTTAAGTGCAACTCAATTAGCTTGGTATAAACATCTTGAGTCAACATAGGGTTGGTTGAAGGGAAATGATCCCCCAGCTCCTGCAGATACTTCAGGACACCATCTAACCAAACAAGAGAAAGTGCTTCTGGCACCTCAGTCCCATCTGCCAATCTCAACAGCAAAGCTTCAGATATCCCAATAAAATTTGGCACCAAGCTAGACAACAGTGGAGTACATCTGGTTAGCAAATTTAGTCTCAGAATAGCAGAAGAAGCAATAAATAGCTGTCTGATTAAACTAGCTGCTTCGCGATGATGATCGTTTAGTAAGACTTGCAGCACATTGTTTGATGATTGACACTGATACAAGCCTACCTTATTTAAAACACTAGCAACAGAGCTTGCATCTCCTGACTGCAAACTACGCCTGCAAACACTAGCATTCCCAGAGCCATCGCCAATGTCAGATGACTCCAGGCAGGTCTTTGCAGCCGCTGGTTCCTGACGCTGTTCAGTCTCAGCAGCGCCTTCAAATGAAAACTGTCCTGGATACACCAAACCACTCATATCATCTGACTTTATGAAATTCTTAGTGTCACATAAATTTCCAAGTTGATGGTGATCCTCAGAAGACAACATGTGAAAGGAAAAACTAATAAAATCAGCAAACATCTTTATGCAAAGGTTAATTCTGGATACAGATGCACATTTCTTTCTCAACAATTCACAGCCACCGTTCTTGAAGGCAGAGGCGAGTCCCCAGAGAAACCCACTGAAACAACAAACTACTGATGATAATTTATTCAAATCAACAACATTGACATCATCTCCCGCTTTCTTCTTGCAAGTGTAGCCCTTTAATGAAATAAGTAGACCTTGTGTCCGTTCCTTTAAAGTCTCAGCGAGAAGAAGAACACGGTTCCAAGCTTCAACATCTTTTAAGGAATCCACACGTGAACCACAAACATTTATAGCAGCAGATTGATATCTGCTTAATGTTAAGAACACGTAAAATGTGTGATCCATCAACGAAAAGAGCATGTCTCCAACTTGATCAGCACAATGTTCAGATAGTCTCTCTTGCAGGCAAGCCACTGTAGACACTGACATGAAAAGCCACAAGACAAATTCCTTGGACAGGATTGTGGTGAGTGAGGATTTAGAAAATCCTGTCTTCTCCTCAAAATATGCCACAACTAGATACTTCATGGCCCTCCGGCATGAGACAAGCAGGCTCAAGAGTTCATACCGATTATATGGGGACAATGCATCCTGACATTCTAATAAGCTGTGAATGACAAACCTGAAGGTAGGCACATACTTGCAAGTCAGTATGTATTCTATCATACAAGGGATAATACACCAACAGAAACCTTCTAGTCAAAGAACAACTCAACATTATTCATATCTCATACAATACACTCACGGGTTGAAGAGAGAGAGGCGTAACAGTAATAGACATGACACTGTTTATAACAAGTACTACGTGCGAAAAACCACAGGGTGGTGTTATTCCCACATCCTTGCATTTAGGAATTTATTACACTAGCCTTGTTTGAGTATTAAAAATAATGTTATACGGAGTAAAATACTAGGTCAAAGGGTGTGGGAATATCACCACCCAAAACCAAAATACACAATCTATGCAAGCGCAAATGTTTTTATATAATATAAATCAGCGTAAAAATCATTAGTAAGAGCAGAATACTAAGAAGAGAGATTGGCAAAGTTTACCTTTCAAGGTTGAGTAGATGAGTTGCATAGAGTAAGAAAGATCTTGAAGTCATAAATTCTTTTGGCATCCAACAAAAAAGACTAAGCAAATCCTGACAAGCTGTAAATCTCATGCCAGTTGACTCCCTTGAAATATTTGCTGGTTTGCCACATAGAACAACCCTTGATGAGTTTTCAAGGGAATTTAGAATCTCTTCCCAGTTAAGTGATTGCCTCAAGTTGATATCAACCTTCAATAAATCACTAAATTCTGGTAGGACTGATTTCTCTAATAATCGGCAAAAGATTGATGCGAAATTCCTGCGAACAAACTAGAAAACGAGGCAAGTATCAAAATCATGCAAAGCAATACTTTCCATAAAACCATTGTGGTTCAGTGTATAAATAGGTGCCTCTGTAGTGTACATGAGCACAAAAGCATGAGAGAGTTTCCATGTCTTACTTTATGTTCATACAGAATGGAGTCAGTAAGAAGGTCTGATGAGATTTTGCTGATAGACATTTTCTTCAGCGGACTAGCTTCCATGATATGGTGCTTTCCCCCCTCTCCAAAGCTTCTTGCTATAGTTGGGAGGGAAGCACAGATCACTAGTGAGAAGAAAACCTTCAACCTTTTCTTACTAGCATGAATAGACCAAATATCAATATTCTGGCAAAGAATCCACCAAATTGCAGCAGGTAATGACTTCTTGTCCACAGAACAAACATCCAAAAGCCATTTTTCACTTTCATCCAAATTAATGTCACATATATTCGAACTAATACCATCATCAGAAGTGTTAACCATTAGTAGATCATTACCAAATAATGAGGTGTATCTCAACATGAATTCAGTAAGAGCTTCTGCCTCCTGCTTCATACTAGAGATGCGTCTTTCCCACTTTTTGCACCTTTTACTATATAGTTTCAGGCAAGTATCACCAAGTAACTTGTTTCTGACAGTATTGCCATTACGTTCCAATACATACTCCAAGGACTTTATCTGCCTATTCATATCGACAAGCCTCTGCAGAATCATAGCATGGAGTAGATAAATAAGAGGACAGCAATCTTCAGTGCTGCTGCTTTCCTCAAGACAAACATCAGAAGCGGACTGTATGATGACAAGAAGCGAAGCTGAAGGTTGACTAATCCAGGAGAAATAACCTTCGTTTTTCCAATCAGTTATCTCCACCCACTCCCTTCCAGATGCCATACCTGGATCTCCCATTGCTGCTGAAATTTTCCTAGACACATTTGGAGACATAAGGCAAATTGCTTGCCTGCATAAGCTTCGGCAGGACATGTACAAGCGGAAAAAAAACACAAAAACCCAGTGAATTGAGACTTGAAATTTTTTCATGTCATGCCTTCTCCTGGCAATCGTCGCATCAGAAGCACTTTCTGTGACACAAGAAAAGAACTCACTGACTCTATCAGTATCTGATCCAACAAGAATACTCATGCAGGGACGCATGACATTCATCAGGTCAGTTATAGATCTTCCAACAAGGATACTGTTCCCGACTGTGACTGGCAGAGAATCTAGCACAAGTGCATACATTACAGACAATCCTCTTCCAAAAAGTTCTGTTTGTTGATCAAAACAGGTCATGCCAGACCTTTCATCTGATTCACCAGCCATTGACCAACCAGTCTTCATCCATTCCAAGGATTCTGAAAGATCTGCACTTAACTGTCCAATACATTCACTTGCCTGTCCTTCTGGTATGGATTTAATAACATTATGAACTGCAAGCTTAAACTCTTGTGCACAAGGGAGTATTTGTATTGACTTTGCATATAGTTCATATGATGTAGAAGTGGCACAGGACCTACTCAGTTCACTGTCACAGTCCCGCACTATTATAAGCCTCATTGCTTTGCATAGAGCAAAGACAGCACTTTTTGCCTGCATAAGGTCAAAAATTAGAAAAATAATGAAAACTAGAGTGCAAAATGAAGAATCCATCCAATCTTTAAACAGGAAAATAAGAGAGCACAATGATTGCGAAGGAAACTAATGAATCAACATTTTAGTGGAACCAATAGAAAAATGAGAAAATTTTACAGCTACCTCAATCTTATTGGGTTGGAAGAGTTCAACTAACCTGACGAAGATCACCATAAAGCTTGACCAGCTGGCAACCAAGTCCTAGTATCTGGGAAGTTAAAGAGCATAGATCTTGTGTATTCTTAAACGAATGGGACAAGACCGAGTAAGAAAGAAGCATAAACCACAAGCTGGTTAAATCATTCTCAATAACTTCGTATTCAATATCCAAAAAGTACCCTACAGCAACAAGTAATTCCCTTGCTAAGAAAACTACTCTGTCTTGCATCTTCACATCTACATCATGTATTGGGAAAGAAACTAGTTTGGTAGAAAGTGAAAAAATAGTTGAATAAATCTTCTTAAGGAAATTAAGACAAGCTCCTTCGGAGGTATCTTCTGTCTTGACATATATATTTTTGTGCAATAAACTGACCAGCAAATGATTAACAGATTTCAGAGTCCTGTGAATATCAAATAACAACGGGCCTACTTCGAATTTAATCTGAAGGTAGCCATTTAGCTCAAGTAGAAAAGGCTCCATAATCTGTACAAAAAAATCAAAAAGCGACTTTCTTTTTTCTGTGTTCAAATTACTGGAGCCAGAACTATTATCTGGAGGTGCACTATTGTTCCGATATAAGACTTCAGACATATCACCTGAAAAGTGCAACGAGCTGCTAGTGCTTCCTGCCATTTTGGTATCTATGGGCAGCACTGAAGTAGATGTTTGCCTTGTCACTCTATCAACAAGTAAGTCAAACAATTCTCCATATCCGGTCAACATAGTTTGATTCCTAGCTACTAAAATCCTTTCCAGCTTATCAAACAAATGTCTGTGGTAACTCTTAAGGACTGTTTTTAAGTTTTTCATTTCGCCATCATTGGATACACGATACTTCTCAATAGCACGTAAGCTCAAAAACCCATCTATATGGGTTGGGTGAAATAATCCCTGTGATAAAACCTCTTCAATCATGACTATCAATTTCCCGGTCAAGCTAGGATTGCATCTATCAACATGAAGACGCAAGACACCCAACAAATCCAACAGCGGCTCAAGAAGTTGATCTACAAAATCACGAAAACCATTTTTCCGTGCAGGGTGCACTCTCAAAAACTTGGCAAATGGATCCAGCACCAAGCAACAGAACTCCAAGGCAAAAACACCCACATTTGCATTCTCAATGCTCTCCTCATAAACCTTTCTAACAAATTCAAGAACCACAGTAACTGTTGAAATCCACAAATCCAAGTTCTCATTAGACAATCCACATTGAATTGAGAACACCGACGAGACACAATGAAGCACCAGACTATAAAATTCAAACTCTTCCCCAATCAAAAAAGATTGCTTCCCCAGCAAAGACGACACATTCCTAGCAATATAACCAACTGTACGCAAAAGATTCCTTGAAAAACTTAACGAAACTTTCAATCTCAACCCGTTATCAACACAAAACCTGAATATCACCCAGCATCTGTAATCCAAAAATGCGTCTATAACTCCACACCAAGGTTGAAGTTTGACTCCACCAACACTAACTTTTTTATCTGTAGAAATCAGCAACGATTGAACCCAATCATTAAGAAATGAAATAAGTCGAGGCAAAGTTACAGTTTCACCAGTATCCTCATCTCCTCCTTTCAATTTCCAATTCACATGCTCAAAAGCTAGCTCAACTTTCCTGCATTAGAATTCCCTCACATTATCAAGACACAGTACACCCTAGTGGACCACGCAAGTAAGCATAAAATGCAAAAGGCCACTGTTTAAAAAATGGAAAAAAGAAAGTTTAAAGATACTAGAAAGGCTGACCTTTGAAGCTCAATATCTTTCTTCTGGAGTGATAGGATGAGCTGTAGATTCTTCCATGGAGATGCCACTTCCAATTCCTGTCGTTTCGAGCTTTCAGATTCTTCGACTTCGTTTGGTTTGTGTGACTCATCAATGCGGTGAGTCTTTGGAGGTTTTTGTTTCTCTTCAATGCTCTTTAGCTTTCTCTTCTTCTTCGTTGATGACATATTAGGCATTGTTGATTAGAAGAGCTTCGTGCTTCCAATGGAGATTTTTTCTCCTCTTTCCCTTAATTCTGTGGGGAAAAATTGGGGGAGAAGGGTTTAACAGGTTGCAGTAGGGTTTTTAGTTTGTGGCCGAAACAGAGCTCCCGCGTGTTCAAACGCTGCGTTTCGTTTATTTCCTTTTGGTTAAAATTGTAAATGGTTAAAAAAAACCTAAATTTTCAAGAATCTTTCATTTCGGACCCAAAAGTTTGAAACTTGCAGTATAATCCTACAATCTTTCCAAAGCTGCATCATTACATTTTTAGTGGTTAAAAATATCCAAAAAAATAGTAAAATAATATGAAAATTGAACGAGACACTTATAAAATTGAAGAAACTAATAAAAAAAATTAGAAAGGAGTTTTTTAAATAAAGTGCAAAAAAATACTGTAAATCAATTTTTTTGTGCAATTTACAAACTATTTTTTTAATAACTTAAAATGTTAAAATTATAAATTGTAGTAAACTGTAGGATTATGTTGTAAATTTTAAAATATAAGAACCAAAGTGATTTTTTATAAGTTTTACTGAGATTTTTGTTTTCATTTAAAGAATAAGGGAGTAGAATTATTTATACAAATGTAATTTTTGGGTCTTAATTTTCATTGTTGAGTTTTGTGCTTTTGTTATCATTATCACCACTCAGTAGTCACTTGTTTTGTGTACGTGAAAATTGGTTGGGAAAGAGGACGAAACTAGGCACCAATCCAAACGTGAAGAAAAGTGAAAAACTCTTCTAACCGCACACGCTAGCGGCTAGCCTATAAATCATGGAGTATTTATTTAAGAGGTAATAAGTTATAAGTTCGATCGATAGTAAAGTGTCGAATAAAATTCGTAAACTTTACATTTCTTTTATAAAAAGAAAGAAAGAAAAACAAGATAATAGCAAATTAGTAAATTATTTGATTGAATTGAACTGACCCAAAAATAAATGATTGATAATTGTTTACCTTTTCTTTTCCCTCTTGGATGATGGATACTAATAACAGTTCGTAAAAAAAAGAAGCTTTTGTTTAGATGAAGAAGATGACAAATTGAACTAAATAAACGTAGAACAGACATCCAAAAAAAAATACAAAATTACTAATTTACACCGGTGATTATTTTTTGCTAAAAAAATGATAATTTCTCACTTTTTAATTTTTTTAGTTTCTTTTTCTAGAACAAATAAATAAAATTGAAATGGTATCAGAGTGGAGCAGTGACACCAAACCACTGCACAGGCAGTCAATGAATGAGCTAGCAACGAGCAATGAGGGAAGAGGCGTATTTGGATTCTTATGGTAAACACGTGGTAAAGCAGACGTGCTCCTCTCCTGCAAATTAAACTGCAAAGATCCCTTTACACAGCTAACTAATTGACTGTTTCCTCTACGGACCAATTTCCAAAGCTCACTACTCTTCTTTCCCTCGTTTATCATCTCCTCCAAATATTTCTCTTCTTTTTTTTCCTCACCCTCATTGCATGAAACCATGATTTTGTAGTCCTTCCCTTTTCTTTTTGTTTTTGGGGTTTTCTTCTTTCTGGGTTTGCTGAAGAGAGAGAGTATTTTTCTGTTGGTATGTTCTTTTTTTCTCTGAAATGGGTTTTGCTAATCACACTTGATCAGTTTTTTATCACACTCCAATGTGTTTCACTGTTTTTGTTAATCGGATTTCACGCGGGGTATGATTAACAAGATTGAAAGTGTATTCCTTTTTGGTACCCTTTTGAGTGATACAAATTTCGATGCTTTTCTGTTTTTTCTTTTGGGTGTATGTTGCTGATACTACATTTTTAGGATGTTCTTTTTCATAAAGAAACAACCTTTAACATGCACGGGCACATAGATTATAACGATTTCCCCCCTTTTTTTTTCTTGTTACTGATATGTGGATACATGCAAATCTCCATTCATGAAAGATACAAGATGTAACATTTATGCTGTTCTTGGAATTTTTTTTTTAAAAAAGTTTTAATCTTGTGGATGGATCCAAATCCAGGTTGTCTAGACTGAAGGAGGAGTGAGAATCAGCAGAGTGTTCTGTTTGTTATTGCCAAACGTTTGACAAGTATCGAAAAATGTCGTCTGCACCAAATGCGGGCGTGTCTAAAGATGGAAAATTGAGAAGCAATGTTGATCCCCTTGCCTCTGTGGCTGAGATTGATGAAATGGATTTCTCAAAGTTTACGAGGCCAAGGGCTGTCAATATTGAGAGGCAAAGATCTTATGACCTTAGTGAACTGACTATGACTATGTCTCCCACCCGTGGTTTCAAGGGATATGACCATCCTGAGTTAAGCATGCCTTCTCCGGCCCCAGGCATTAGGTCTGGCATTAACACGCCAAGAGCACATACTCCCTATGAGATGCATCCCATTGTGGCTGAAGCTTGGGATGCTTTGAGACACGCTTTGGTTTATTTTCGCGGCCTACCAGTTGGGACCATTGCTGCATCAGATAGTTCTGAAGATAATCTTAACTATGATCAGGTCAAGACCCTTGTCATTTTTTACCAGTTTAAACCATCACCATTGAGTATTTTATTATTGATCATCATCTTTTACTTCATGTCTTAAAGCATGTTACATGGATTAACTGCATAAGAAAAACTCTCATTCTTACTTATTGATAAGTTAAATTTAATGAACGATGTGCTTTTCGTTATGGAGTTTGATTGGGCTCTGAAGTTTGTACATGAATCTGGTTTCCATTTTGGGCAGGTCTTTGTGAGAGACTTTGTTCCAAGTGCATTTGCTTTTCTGATGAATGGTGAACCTGAAATAGTCAAGCAATTCCTTTTGAAGACTCTTCGTCTACAATCATGGGAGAAAAAGATTGACAGGTTCCAGCTAGCAGCAGGAGTAATGCCTGCAAGCTTCAAAGTACTCCATGATCCAATCAAGAACACAGAGACTCTGATTGCAGATTTTGGTGAGAGTGCAATTGGAAGAGTTGCTCCTGTCGATTCTGGATTGTGGTGGATGGTATTGCTTCGAGCCTATACCAAGTCTACTGGTGATGTATCATTGGCTGAACAACCAGAATGTCAGAAGGGTATGCGCCTAATAATGGATCTATGCCTAGCAGAAGGATTTGATACCTTTCCAACACTTCTTTGTTCAGATGGATGCAGCATGATTGATCGTAGAATGGTATGTTTTTTGGTGCTTACACCAAGTTCCCGGTTAATTAGTAGGTTAGGAGACCAAGGGACTATGGTTCCGTTTACTTTGTTTGGTCATGGGAAAATGAAAATTTGTTGTACTCTGTCCTTGCAAGCCATTTTGTCATTGCATCATTATAACGTCATCGGGTTCAACCGGTTTGCTTTCGCTAACAAGTAATCCATTGTCTCTTTAGTTAAATGCATTGTCTAGAACTATATTAGGCATGTTATTCACTTTCCATGATGCTGGCTCTTATTTATATCTTCACTTCATGCTCTGATGCTTTGCTTATGTCTTGACAGGGTGTTTATGGGTATCCCATTGAGATTCAAGCACTTTTCTTCATGGCTTTAAGATGTGCTTTGCTTTTGCTGAAGCAAGATGGGGAAGGGAAGGAGTGTGTAGATAAAATTACTAAACGCCTCCATGCATTAAGCTTTCACATGAGGAGTTATTACTGGCTTGACATGAAGCAGCTTAATGATATATACCGCTACAAGACAGAGGAATACTCTCACACTGCTGTTAACAAATTTAATGTGATACCTGATTCTCTTCCAGATTGGGTTTTTGATTTTATGCCAACCCATGGTGGTTACTTTGTGGGGAATGTTAGTCCTGCAAACATGGACTTCCGTTGGTTTTGCGTGGGCAATTGTATTGCAATTCTGTCATCCTTGGCCACCCCTGAACAGTCCGTCGCGATCATGGATCTTATAGAATCACGGTGGGAGGAGTTGGTAGGGGAAATGCCACTGAAGGTGTGCTATCCAGCCATAGAGGGTCATGAATGGAGCATTGTAACAGGATGTGACCCCAAAAACACCAGATGGAGTTACCACAATGGTGGATCATGGCCTGGTATGATTCTCTACTGTATGTTTGTTTTCGCACAATAATTTTAGAAGGTGACAGGAATTCCATCAAATTCTTAAAAACTGCTATGTTTTCGCCCCCTTTTTATTTGTCTTGCTACAGCCGAGTTATTTCTTGTTTTAACCAAGATTTGAAAGGAGTGGTCAAAGTTAAACTTTAGTTACACTTTTAGGCACCTAACTTGACTTTCAGTTCTCCATATTGTTTTTCCTCCTTTTCGGAATAAAAACTTCAGTTTCAAGACACTAAATGCCACAATTTATTGGTTGCCATCTTGTCATTGAAAAGTGATATTGATTGTCCATCCTTCATACTGCACAAAATGTTTGCTATTTCTCATGCAAGTTTCCATCTTTTAGCATTGAATTGAGAGAGTAGCTAATCTGTTTATGCTATTGTAGCCTAGTTGATCAGTGTCAACACATGCTTTAGTCTTAAATTCATGTCCATCACCTGCGCTTTCTAAGTCAAACTCAAGTTAGGTAGTGTCGGAAATACTTCGCTAGCTAATTATGTCTTATTATAACTCAAATTCTCTTTCTCATCGGCTTCTTTTTCTAACTTTATTTCTAAGGGTTGCCTTTGAATATAGTTGTCTATTGCGATTGGTGCAGTGCTTTTATGGCTCCTTACAGCTGCATGTATAAAGACTGGCCGCCCTCAAATGGCAAGGCGTGCCATTGAACTTGCTGAAGCCAGATTGGCAAAAGACGGGTGGCCTGAATATTATGACGGTAAGCGAGGTCGGTTTATTGGGAAGCAGGCCCGTAGATATCAGACCTGGTCCGTCGCAGGTTATTTGGTGGCAAAAATGATGTTGGAAGATCCTTCTCATTTGGGTATGGTGGCGCTCGAGGAAGAAAAACAAACGAAAGTCATGAGAAGATCACATTCGTGGACTTTCTGATGCAACATATGTTGCATTTCCATATATACACATTCCCATCCGTCTTCTTTAGATGTTAACCTGGCTTTTTGATACAAAAGACTAAAATGCAGCAGGTGCCTGCAGCATTTAATTCACTGTCTTCTGCTTACTTTGATAGCCAGAATTCTTTTTCCTTTCTGTTTACTTTGATAGTTGTAAATTGGGTAGAACATTGGCTGGCGGATGAGTGTGAAGTAAATTGTCGGTCGACAGTTGACACATTGGTTTCAAACATGGCAATCTGATAATAAGTAGAACATTCTGCTAATTAAAAAAATGAAATCCCAGACTAAGACTACATACTTTTGATGTTTGGCAGAACAAGGGTTGTTATTACTTATTTCAATAAAACATAAACATTCTAATATGAAAACACAAGGCAAACTGCATTCTACATGCTACATACTTGCACCACAAGAATTATAATATTCGTCCTAAAAATGATGGGAAGAGGAAGAGAGGTGTGTGCTAATGGTGGAGAGACTTTGGTGGGCCTGGAAGAAAATTTTTGGGAGGAATTGGAGGGAGGGGCACATTGTTGATTGGTGTTGGTGGTGGGAAATAATCATGTGGTTTCTTGATGGTTGGTGCTTGTGGAGGAGGGAAAACAATTGGAGAAGATGGTTTCTTGTAGATTGGTGATGGTGTGGGCAACAGAGGAGAATTCTGTGGTGGAAGCAGAGGAGGTGAGTTCTTGTAGGTTGGAGCTGTTGGCGGTGGAAGAAGTGGTTTCTTCTTGTGGAATGGCATTGCAGGAGATGGAGGAGATGTTTTGTATTCTGGAATATGTGGTGAAAAAGATGGTTTCTTGTAGATTGGTGCTGGTGGAGGGAGCATAGGAGAACCTTGTGGAGGAGGCAGAGGAGGTGAGCTTTTGTAGGTTGGAGTTGATGGCGGTGAAAGAAATGGCTTCTTCTTGTAGACTGGCACAGCAGGAGATGGAGGAGATTTCTTGTATTCTGGAACTGGTGGTGGCGAAGATGGTTTCTTGTATATTGGTGTGGGTAGAGGAGGAGAACCCTGTGGAGGAAGCAGAGGAGGTGAGTTCTTGAAGGTTGGAGTTGATGGTTTTTTCTTGTAGACTGGCACTGCAGGAGATGGAGGAGTTTTCTTGTATTCTGGAACTGGTGGTGGCGAAGATGGTTTCTTGTAGATTGGTGTTGGTAGAGGAGGAGAACCCTGTGGAGGAAGTAGAGGAGGTGAGTTCTTGTAGGCTGGGGTTGATGGCGGCGAAAGAAGTGGTTTCTTAGGAACAGATAGTGGAGAAGAAGGTTTCTTGTAGATTGGTGCTGGTGGGGACAACAGAGGAGGAGAACCTTGTGGTGGAAGTGGAGGAGGCGAGTTCGTGTAGGTTGGAGTTGATGGTGGCGAAAGAATTGGTTGCTTGTGGACTGGCACAATATGCGTTGGTGGGGAATTTGTTGGCGGAGATGCAGGTGGAAATGGTATGTGCGCTGGAA
Source organism: Viola odorata (assembly GCA_963691705.1). Lineage (NCBI taxonomy): Eukaryota > Viridiplantae > Streptophyta > Magnoliopsida > Malpighiales > Violaceae > Viola > Viola odorata. The sequence continues at coordinate 54,299,109 of OY829543.1, read as the reverse complement.
CCGGTGGTGGAAGGTATGATGGGGAATTCGTTGGAGCAGGTGGTGGAGAACTAGTTTGCGGGGGCGAAGGGAGAACCATTGGTGCTGTAGATGGAGCATTGTAGATCGGAACAGGTGGTGGGGATGTTTGCGGTTGGGGAGGACTATAAACTTGTGTAGGAGGTGGAATATTGCCGGTTGAAACAGGCGGTGGGAGATAATGTGGTGAGGATGGCTGCTGTTGGGGAGGAGTAAGAACCTGTGAAGGAGGGGGCGTATTAGGTAACGATGGCTGCAAAACCTGTGAAGGCGGTGGCGAATCAGGTAAAGATGGTTGCGATTCAGGAGGGGTGAAAACCTGTGAAGGCGGTGGCGAATCAGGCAAGGATGGTTGCGATTCGGGAGGAATAAAAACCTGCGGAGGTGGTTCGCTACGAGTTGGGAGAGGTGATGGGTAAAATGGAGGGAACTGAGGGAAGAATTTTTTGGGGAAATGGTGCCAGAAGAAAGCTGATGTGCATGTTGAGGATGAGAATTTCAGTTTTCCTGACAACCCATATGTGTATTTCTCCTTATTCTTGGATTGCAATACAATCTTTAATGAGTCCAGGCCACTATAGGCAGGACATGGTGTAGCTTTTGCACTGTGAAGTTGTGCATAGCAATCTTCAATTAATCTACCATTCCTGACTATTTCTGCAGGAAGAGTTGCTCTGAATTTTCCTGTCGCATCGAATTGGCCAATTCCTCTGGTTTTGAACTTACCATTTCCTGGCTTGCAATCTATACTTACTTGCAACCCTGCACAAATAATAATAATAAAACAAGAGAAATACCTGAAACATTGACAGCATTGTAAATCTGACAGAATTGACAGATAAAAATACCTGAAAAAGCTTGGCTAGTCTTAACTTTGGCCTGTGCACAATCTGCACACTCTCCTATCCCAACAACTTCAATTCTTATGTCATCTGCATAGCAGAATTCTGCAGAAAACATCAAGAAAGCTACATAAAAGCAAGAAGCTGCAAGAATCCGCATCGGAACCGTTCTTGATTCTTATAACAGGAAACCAGAATCAAGAAAACACTACTCTGTAGAAAGCTTTTTATTACCAGAAATGTTCGAGGTACAAAATGTGCAAGAACTGAGCTTTGTTATATAGCATTCACCAACCAAGACCAAAATTTAACAATCTTGAGGTTTGGTGACTGATAAATTAGTTTGTGTAAACCCTCCTTGTCCCCTAAACGATCAGACAGACATAAATATGCACCGCCATGGTTGGCAAAGAGCTTGTGATAAGAGTTCCAAATTTATCTCCTTCGTCCTTTGCTCTGTAATGTAAAAAAAAGACCCACATATTTATATGATCCCAACAGAAATTATTGGCTCCTTTAAAGAAGTGTACTATGGATTATGAGCAATAAAAGTTGGAGACCATAAATGTACAATTTGAGCAATGGACAGCAAGGATGGAGATACGGTTCATGGTCATAAGGTTGGTGTGGAAGTGAAGTTAAAGGTTCCACTAATATTGAGGTGGACCAATCAAATTCTCGCAACAGAAATATACTCCCTCCGTCCATTTTTAATGGACGCGAGGGAGTGAATCACGGTATTTTAGGCGAGTGACAGAGGCGTCAGCACGGTCGGCCACGTGTCAGCACGTCATTGGCTGCTTCTGCCTTTTCCCTCTCTCTTCTTTCTCTCTTTCTTTTTTTTCTTTCTTTCTCCTTCTGATCGAAAAATACTCCCTCTGTAAGCGTTTTCTGTTCTCACCTCCGCCACATAAAGGAGCGCAAGGACGAGACGAGCAAAACCCAGGTGGAACGGTACCAATCGGAGTTCGGACGCGCCGCCAAAAGCGGCCGAAGCCGTCGCGCGCTCCGGCCATGCGCCGCCACGCGCCGGCGCGTCAGGCCTCCGATCGGTCCGCCGCCACCTGCGTTTTGTTCGTCTCGTCATTTCCGTCACGAATCTATGGTCACCTTCGTGATATTGTCGTCCGAACATGTTTTATTGTCCATTTAAAATTGGAGGAGGAAAGATGAAGGACTGAAATGGCAGCAGCTTTTTCTGACACTGTCGTGTTCAGGTCTGCTGCCAAATGTCAAATTTCATCCTTCAATTTTTTTCGTTTTCCTTTTTTGCCCTGTATGACGCGTAGCTCAGCATGAAAACGACGGGTCGTTTGAGGGCATTTTTGTCAGAATAATAACAAAGTGGACTGAAATGACAAACGCGTCAGTTAAAAATGGAAAAGGTTTTTAGGCTAAAACGTCCAATAATAATGGACAGAGGGAGTAAGATAATATAAATAAAAAGTAGATATACGAGGAGTTAATATTCTATCAATATGAGACATTTTGAGAAAAATCGAGAGATCACTAGCTAACAACCATTGAATAATAGTATATTTTTCGTTTCAGTTTTTTTTCTCTCCTGGTGAAACCTTTTACTTATTTCTGTTAATAACCAATTTAAAATATAGAAAAACTTATTAGAAAATAGTTGTACATTATGGAAAGCTTTATATTATTATCGTTATATGTACTTTTAATGTACTTTTAATTAGTATTTTTATGAAGTATTAATTTGAACAGTATGGGAATCCATTTCCACTGGTATTGGGCTTAGCTACATAGTCATCAAGCCACTATTGGATTGGGCTAAAGTTGGTTTGGTTTCATGCAAATAATGCAATGCAGCCCAAGGCAAGGAGGTACGAAAATGAAGATCAACACATATTTGAGGACTAATCTGTTAATTTTTATGAACATATCCGATCCGACATATGTTTTCCACGAAAAGCCCAAGTAAAGTTGCTTATTTTTGTTTTTTGTGAAAAATAAGGAACCTTATTTAAGTTAGAACTTAGAACAGAAAAATAAATGAGACCCATCTCATAAACAAAACCATAAAAATCCCTAATTTGGTTCTCTGCTATATCCATCACATTTTCGGCAAAATCACTCAATCCAATCACCAATGAGACCACCAAAGAGGCCGATCCATGTCCTGACCAATTGGGTCCGGCGACAGCCCCCAAAGGTAAAAGCTTTCCTAGCTGTGGTGGCCGGGATGACTACGCTCGTGCTCCTCCGATTCATCGTCCACGACCATGACAACCTTTTCGTCGCCGCGGAGGCCGTCCATTCCATCGGAATCTGCGTCCTTATCTACAAGCTCATGAAGGAAAAAACATGCGCCGGTAACGGAAAAAAGATTCAAGCATTTTAGGGCTTTTTTTTGTAATTGTGAATTGTGATCGGGTGATTGTCTTTTGTATCTTGTGGCAATTTAGTCATTCAATTAATCTGTTTTTACAGGGCTATCACTGAAATCGCAGGAGCTGACAGCAATGTTTTTAGCCGTGAGGTTGTATTGTAGCTTTGTTATGGAGTATGATATACATACCATACTGGATTTAACTACTCTGGCAACAACTTTGTGGGTTATCTATATGATCCGTTTCAAATTGAGGTCCAGTTACATGGAGGACAAGGACAACTTTCCCCTGTATTATGTGGTGAGCACTCTTTACCAACACTCTTAAACACCAGTATTCCTTTAGAATTTGCCATCTCTCCTTGTTTATCTTTTTCCTCAAAGTAATAGATGTAATTCTGGGTAGACCTGTCTTTGGGAAGGATTGTGTTGTTTTAAGATTAAAAATAGGCGCATCGGTTGTTTGAGAATAGAACTGGGATTGAATTAGGGTTTAGGGAAGTAGTTTAAGATTGGTTTGAAGGCTGTTTAAGTGGCTGAGAATAGGGAAAAGAGAGCTGAATAATAAGAGAGCAATAATTAGAAATAGGATCCCTCGTTTCTCTAGGAGTCACACCTAAGAGGGAGCAAAAGCTCAACACATAATCGATTTTCTCAATAACAAGTCTGCTAATTCTGTTTCATCTCTCTGATGTTCTTACTTGCTCAGTCTTCATTTGTATGCTGTGATAGTTATGTTGATACAGTAATTACATTGATTCAAATACTGGATGCAAGAGAGCTGGTTCATCGAATTTCGTTTACTAACAAAACGTTTTGTTGTAGATTTCTAAGTTTTGTTGTAGCTCATATGAATGGAATTCCTTGATTATGCTTAGTAATATATCTTCCAATCATGAAACCATGCCCTTAACTCATTTTTCTGCGTATGCAGGTTGTCCCCTGCGCTGTATTAGCCGCGTTCATTCACCCATCAACATCCCATAATCTAGTGAACAGGATCTTCTGGGCTTTCTGTGTATATCTCGAAGCTGTTTCTGTAACTCCTCAGTTGCAAGTCATGCAGAATACAAAGGTGCCATTCGATGGGCTTGAATATTGCTATGTCTAGATGGCTCTTTCTTTTCAAATTGGAACTCATTATCTTGTTGAACTTTCAGATTGTTGAACCATTCACTTCCCATTATGTATTTGCACTGGGTGTTGCAAGGTTCCTTAGCTGTGCCCACTGGGTTCTCCAGGTTTGTTCTTGTATGACTAGTTTACATTCGGTGATAAAAATATTGGTGTGACGATTGGTGTTGAACATACTAATTATGCTATCAGAATTCAACAAGTTTGTAGCTGGTGGAAACTTCTCTTTATGAATTGAATTGTTTTAAAAAAAAAACCAATTATTTGTGATAAGAAATCTACCCTAAAAAGAGAGGTGGAAATCGTACTAAGCTTTTCCTTTGAGGTTTCATAGAGTTGAAGCCACAATCTATGACTACATCTCATGATCCCTCACAATGGGACCATCTCCAAGGGCTTACTGTACTTTGCCATTTAATTTACTCTATCCTAGTTTTGAAGTCTGCACTGCACATGGCATTAATTGTTGATTCATATTATTGCTCCACAAGATGTTGATGAACCCTATCAGTTTGTGATGTGATGTGGTTCATTGTGCGTCTCACCTTTGGTACTTAATCAAATTACAGAATCAGAAGACCTAGTGTACCAGAGTAGAGAACCTCAATTAGTCAGTAGCATTTATCAGTGAATGGAATGAGCAAAATAAACTTCTGCATGCCATTTAGTACTTCTACATTCGGTCACTTGTGATTGGAATTAACCATTAATATTTTGTTTGATTCGATTGAACAGGTGTTGGATAGTCGTGGACACTTACTGGTAGCCTTGGGCTATGGATTATGGCCTTCTATGGTTCTCATCTCCGAAATTGTCCAGACCTTCATATTAGCAGATTTCTGCTACTATTACATCAAAAGGTTGGTTCATGTTATTTCTTTTGCCGAAGATGGTTAGAACACTGTACTTCTTTATGAAAACATTGTTTGACCGTCATCTTCGCTTGCAGTGTGCTTGGTGGACAGTTGGTTCTCCGCCTTCCTTCTGGAGTGGTGTAGTCGATAATCGTCTTCTCACATGGTGCGGGGCTGGCACTACCGTAAAAAGAGTTTGACTTGGGAAATGCTTTTGGTAGTTTGTTTTTGTTCTCGACACGATTCTGGTTCTCTTTTGCTATGACAACTGAAAGTAGTAAAATGGACTTGCCTGTAAAGTTGGGGATGCAGAAATCTTAGTTGGATATTTATACTTAAAAGCGTAATTTCATAGTTGGCTTAACTTATTCCGTCAAATAATTCCTTCTTTGTTTTGGTTGATGGTTTCCGTCTTTTAATTAGAGTTCTAAAATTCCTGACGACCAAAAACATGTTAGGCTATAAAATCAGCTTCTGGTTTTGATCAGATGTTTCTTGATATGGTATTATCAGATTTGAGTTTATTTATTAGTTAGAAGCTGAACGCCATCAGGTTTTTTTTTGGGGGGGATGATTTTTTTTATTATTTAGAAAAGAGAATTATCATTTGGCGAAAAGGCAGAGAGGATACTATGAGAAATCAAACAAAATTACCTGTCATCAAGAAATGGAATCAGTGGTTTGCTTCCTCAACTGAAGATTATTATTAATAAATATAAAAAAAAACTATTGTCCAACTCCCACCTGTTTTAGGTGGCCCGTCTAAGAAGACAGTTGTAAACACAACAAACAACGACTTTGGTGGTTGAAAAACAAACAACCTACGCAAAACTAAAGTTCATGTGAAAACACAACTTAAGTAAGCTCGTGTTGGTGGGCCCCCATAATCAGAATTTGGGCCTAAGAGGAAGATGGTCAGACCCATGAGCCCAAAATGGAGTGGAAGAAAAAAGCTGATGAACAAGTTGAAAAGCATAAATCCAAGACGCACATCAAAACTAAGCATTACATTCCATAGATTCATAAGGAAATTGGAAAATCTGATTAACAAGTTTGAAGAAACGTTAATTTTCTTGCAGAAATATGCCAATGTTGCTTATTATGAAACAAAACACACCAAAATCCTGTTTTTACATTTTAGACTCTGAGGTTTCTTGCAAGAATGCCCTCAAATGTAACTCCAGGGCCAAACGCCAGAATCAAACCCCATTCACAACTTCCATTAACCCGATCTCTATTCTTAAAGCTCTCTTCAATCAAATACTCCAGCACATACACAATGGTGTTGCTGCTCGCATTTCCGTAATCCATCAAAGCTCGCCTGCTCGCGATCAGCTTCTCAGGTGACAAATCGAGGCGCTTCTCCATCCGGTTCAGGATCGCAGGGCCGCCAGGATGGACTGCCCAAAACATTTTGTTGTATTCATCTTGAGTTAGCCCAGCAACAACCATTAGCTTATGACAGAATCCTGCAATGTTGTCTTCTATTATCTGAGGAAGCTCCCTTGATAGCTTGAAGCTGATCCCTTCTTCTGTCAGCCTCCCATCGATAGTCTTTTCTGTTCCCGGCAGGAAATTCTGGATCGCCGTGTGAAGCTCGAATAGAGGATTCTCAGCGCCTGGAACCGGGTCTGTGCCTATAATCATGGCACCAGCGCCATCCCCGAATAGCGCAACCCCAACTAGATCATAAGGTCTGTCCGCACTAGGGGGTTTGAATCCAATTATAGTAGTTTCTGAAGTAGCTAGCAGAACCCTACTTCCAGGATTGTTCTCAGCAATGTCCTTGGCTACGCGGAGGCCAGCTACACCTCCCGAGCAGCCACTGAAGTAGAGCATTACGCGCTTTGTGTCAGGGCTGAGTCCTAGACCTGTCGCGAGATAAAGATCACCTCCAGGTAGCCTAGCTTCACTCGATGAGACATAGACTACGTGAGTTATATCTGATAAAGACCTTCCCCATTTCTTAATGCAACCTTGTGAAGCTTCAACAGCCATCTCCGTTACAGCATTGTTGCAGATATCTAATCGCAGCTTTACCGTCGGAAGTCCTTCCACAGCAAGTTCAGGGTACTTCTTTAGTATCTCGTCGGACATAACCACATACCTTGTTTTCACAGTTGTCGTCTGGCCTGTTAGATGTCACAAAGTGGGATTTTTTTCAGTTATTTAGTTGACATTACAGGAACTGATAAGATTTTACAGAACTAAAGACAGGAGATAAAAGTTAGAAGAGTTACAGAGGCGAGCGAGCTTCTGTTTGAGTTCCGGATCGTCGCAGTTGGTGTTCCTGAAATATCCATCAACCAGAAACTCTTGCATCACAAGCTGAGGAGGGAATGCTTTGTCAAGAGCCAGAATGGTAGCTTTGCCAGGACTAGCCAGATTTGTTGATCGAACGCCGCCTTCGCTCCCCATGCTTCCTCTTCCAAATGAGATCTTTGATGAATTTCTGTAAGTTTATAAGATCTTTTTACCTCACAATGAAGCCAAGATGGGACTCTTTCTCTCTCTATATATACAGCAGCATTGCAACCTGCAAATGTTAAACTAAACTACCAAAGGAATAAGAAAATCTATTTGCATAAAGGATGAGGCATATATTTGTATTTCTTATTTATTTTATAAGACCAGTAGTTGATGAGCAAGGGTTTCATGTTGCCTAATGCTTAAAGATATTGGTAGATATTTGGTGCTGGGTTAGCATTTATTAGCTGCAACACAAATCCACCAGGCCTAACTGGTGTTTCTCTACAAGTCCATAAGAAATTACAGGAGCAAAACAATGACTAAAACAAAATGCGCCATTGCCAAAACCAAAACATAACTATTAATGCCACTTATAGTGACAAAACATCATTCCCTTATTACAATAACTAACACAAAACAAGAAACTATCCCTTTGAAAAAATAAAGGGTAAAAGAAGGCGATCGATTGATGTGAATTTGACTCGTACATAGCTTAGAGCAGGTAATATGCATCTCAAACTAAGACATTACATTTTAGGCCTAACTCGTGTACCTACTGAAAGTAAGAATTGTAGCTATTTTACCCAAACATCACATTATTCAAACAAATATTGCATCTTAAGGGACTATGTTTCACATGATAGCATCACTTGCGTTCGTATCTTCAAAGAACCCAAGAGGAGATCGTTCTATTCAAAGTTCGGAGAGACACTTGCCACTGATGAAATCGACTATTTGAGTGACCACCTGTTCAAGTCCAGCGGTCACGGCAGCAAGATTCTGCAAGAATTCCTCTGGGGTTGGCTTGTCACCATCCACTATGTCAGTCACCGCTTTTACAAATATTGCAGGAACTTTCAAGAGATCAGCCACATAAGCTACAGCTGCTCCCTGAAATCCAAAATATGAACCGAAGATATTCAGTGTATTGCAGGAGCAGAGGAAACATAAGTTAGGTAATAGCAATAGTATTGTCATGGTCCCTAAATCATGCCGATCAAAACTATCGCGCTCCACATTCAGGATGATTGCCTAAATTGACATGAAATTCCTAGTGCCAGAGGGCCCAATATTTCATTTGCTAAAAAATGAAGCAGCACACTTCTCTATGACTTCACCCTCAACGCATTGCTGCATAATGGCCTAAAAAAGGAGACTGACAAAACCAGAAACATTCAACTGAGGTACCGCCAGTAAAATTGGACTTAAGCGGTATATCATAACTTTGGTTTTAACAACTCAGCCAGGTAGGAAGTCCAAGCTTAAATATGCATTCATTTATGAAATCACTAAGATCTATTCAGTCAGTCGGCTAGCGATGCCGTGACCAAGCCTATTTTACTAGGAGATAGTTCAAGAGTGCAGCGTTACCTCCATGTCTTTAACTGTAGCATCATTGGCAGTAATTGATGATTCATCCTGTGTGGACATATCAAGAGAATCTCCTGTAGATAATTTCCCTCCCTGAAACGTGAAATGCAAATTTCAGCATAACCTGCATTATATGCCTGTCAATGGAATTTAAATTATACAATGCCATCGCCTATACATGATCCCAATCCCCAAACAATATGAATATTTTTGCAATGCCATTCGAGTAAAATCCAGCCTATATTTAACATCAAAGTAATGATTAGACTTTGGATTTCACTTAGCAATCAACAATACCCAAATTTGTCAACATGCTGAAACCTTTTTAGAATAAAGCAGTATTTAACTAAACACCATTTATTTATATGTATTGATCACCTTTAAATTAAACTCCTTCAAGAGGTTGGGAGCAGAGCAGGCCTGCCTCAAACCAACTCCATATAGATCAAAAACCTACAAAAAGCAAGATATAACGAAAACTTAATAACAGTTCAATTAAAACCTCATGTCCAAAGAATAGAAAGAAATTTTCTGTGTAACAAATGACCCAGAATTGCATGAATCCAGCCTTAGCCTTCTGATAACCTATGCATGCATTCAATTTTTTAGGTCTGTTGTGTTCTTGTTAAATATACTACCTGGGTTCATTAGCAGCTGCGGTGGACTTTACCATCCACAGAACTTTAGTTCCCAGATGCAAATTCCAAATAAAAGTATTAAAATAAAGCAACTAAGTAATACGTTGAACCGGTTGGTTGCTTTCAATACATGCTTGGATAATAAGAAAGTTCAGGTGCTGTTTTCAACATTGGCAAACATATCAAGAAAACAATGGAAAACTAGGAACCACTTACAGGGATAGGGATCCTTCTGTCATGGAAAGCAACATCAGAGACTAGAAACACATCCCCAATGCATGCTCCTTTGGCCTGGAGAATTCCACCATCGCAGATTAATAGAAAACCAAAAGCAAACAGACTATTTTGCTTTACACAAAAACAAAAGTTTGCATGCCTTGTAGCAAATATTCAAACCAGTAGACCAGAACTAGGACACACCACATTACTATTACAATAAACAATCATGCTTAGGATTGTCCTCCTATGCGATCATAAAACAGTGGAAAGTTATATGTCATGCGATGACATGAAAATCATTAAATCCACCACTAGAATGAAGAAAATCGAACCTTAAATCCACCTGCAGTGCCTGCATTGATGATTAAATCCGGCTGCAATGCTTGGATAGCAGCATAGGTCACAAGAGATGAAGAAACCGTACCTACACAGTCCACCCCTGCAAAAGTTTAAAGAAACAGTGAGCCTGGAGCAAGAAAAGCGAACTTTCTTTGAATCAATTAGGTTTACACTTCCCAAAACATGTGCATCATGGAACAGGTGCTATGGATGTCTAGCAATGTCTCCGAGTAATGGAAATGGAAATATCAAAATAAAATGGAGTGCTATTGTGAACAATAAGCACATAACAGTTGAATATGAGCTCCCCCATGGTGACAAATGTCAACTCATTGGGCATACTCAGAAGATAAACAACAGCAAGAGCTGAAGACTTACCCAAAGTTGAATCCTTTCCTGGCCATACTAAATTGATTTTGAGATCTTTGTAAGTACCATGATACCTGACCCAAGGAACCCCTTTCGGAAACCTGCACCATCAAGTGTTGGAAAACTTAACCACAACCAAGCAAAAGTTTTGCACTTAAAGTGAAGACAACAGTAACTTAAGCCTCATGGACCAAATTATGAAATCAAAATTCCAAATGTCTCCATGAAATGTTCTACCAGGTGTTGGCAAGTTAAGTAAAAGGGGAAAGGTCACAATCGATCATTGAAAAGTAACTTAAAAGGCCAACACCAGCACCTATCTACCTACCTCTACCAACAAGAGTTCAAAGCAAGTTTGTACACCCAACTACCAATTAAACCTAAAATGCAGAACTTTCAGTACGAGACTAAACAGCAATTTACCTTTTTCCAAACTCCTATAAATAAATAAATTTAGCCAAAAAAATGAATACTTTTTAAGGAAAAAAGCGTTGAATCCAACACATGAGCTTTGAAACACAAATTACTAAGCAAACGATAAACTGAATGTTTCAGCAGATACAAACAAGAAAAAGAAAAAGAAAATGTATGGGGAAGTTAACTGACACAGAATCAAGGTCCTCCTTCAGCTGGAACTTGTTCACAACGGGCATCGCTTCCGTTTGCATAGCTGTACCACTCCGCCATTAAATTTATATTAAGAAAAAGACACAATACAAGAGTACAAAAGCTCACAAGAACACAACACAAGAATACAAAGAGGGACATCACAAGAGAAACAGAAGAAAAGAAAGGAGGGCGAAGGAGTACCGATGATGATGAGAATGGAGGAGATGGGGCGGCGGTCTTGAGAAAGTGCGGCGGCGGCGGCGGCGGCGGCCTCCTCTGGAGCGGTTGATTGGTCGCCATGAGGAGGAGGAGGAGCCATGATTGTTCGAGTTAAGCTATCTGACTATCTTCTGACCGGGAAGAAGAAGAAACACTAAACTGACCAACCAGCAATTTTGAAAAAAATAATAGTAATAATTGTAATTTGTATTTATGCACTCTAATAATAATATTATAATTCTGCGCACCTTTGACAATTTAATGACTCACACTCACATCAAACTTATAAAAAGTTGCCACAAAGCTATGTTGGGCTTCTTGTCGTCTTCTTTTTCTATTTTTGTTAGTGTGATGCGAACAGTGGTTGTCCAATCATTATGTTTACGTTTATATGGAAAAAAGATTAGTTAATCTTCAACCTAAGGCTTGAAGAGTTCCTATTCAAAATAAAAACAAATTGTTATTATGGTAAAAAATTCGTTCTTTTTAGAGTTTGAGATTACTCCAGATATCTTATCTAAAAAGAACTGAAATAATGCCAGGAGAAGTCGGGAAATCACCGGGGCCACCGACAACTGTATGGTTACATGAATGATTGAATGAATGCGAAATTGCAATTGCAAGACGACAATAGTAAAGATCAGAATCACTTTCCAGATCAGAGACAGATAACAATCCGTCTGTAGATTGTGCATGTTTAACTCGTCTCTTTTTATAATCGTATTTTTCATTTCAATTATCCTTGATAAAAAAAATGAGAGAAAACATAAAATAACAAGGTTTGAGAAAATTATCGTATTGATCGTACGGTCACATTTATACCATCTATATTAAAGTACAAAACTAAAATATTTTAACAATCGACACTAAGGAATCCTTGTGTTTTCCATGTAAACATGTACAACTTCAAACACTTAGGTAGGTTTTCAAATAGATTAGAAGGAGAATTGAGAGCCGATGAGGGGGTCTTATATTGGAGTTGCTACCATTTTGTAGCATTGGGAAAGTATCCGGAGGAGGCATTGCACACTCCTCGCCGCTGAAATATACTCGTCGCGGTAAGCTCCATCCATTGTTTAACGTGAATACATCTTTATCCTTCATCAGAACTATATCCGTCGTTGCTGAACCGAGTTGAAGCTCACTAGCTTGTAAAAGGTCATCGTTGAAATACGGTATACCCCAGAAGAGAGCAACCTCATCTGCAACAATGCTAATCAGTTAATCAATTTGTTCGTATAAAGTTTTCTTTTCTCATCCAATCCAATAAATACTGTCAATTGGGAGAATGTTGAGAACGAGTACCTGTATAACCAACAGTCGTAAGCAATTTACTGTTGAAACTGTAGGTAGTCGCGTTCTGGCTGAAACCAGGATGTTGTACCAATACATTCCAGGAGGAGTAATTCCTCTTGTAATTGTAGTTAGAGATTGTTAATTTCACCCTCCAATAATCAAGGTAGTTGGTCTTGACGTGCCAGTGAATTCTGACTGGGCACGTATGATCAGTGCATTGCACAATATCTAGACTGTCCATATCTGACCCTGAGGAAGCATCTTCCCTGATTTTCCAGAAACATAGGTGTATGAGAGATATGGCATAGAAATCTGACAATGGAAGTTTGCTATCGGTTATAGAAATGTACCTTATACATAGAGCAGTATTCTGGGGTGTGCCTCGACATCCACAGCTGCATTTAGGGCATGAAGTGATCTTGGAGTTGAAGAATGTTGAGAATGAAACACAGCATACGGGTGTTTTGTTGGCCAAGAAACTAGAGTAAGTGCATGTCGATTTCCATGTTCCTGAAAGCCACGAAATTCATCGATAAATTAGGTTACTAAGCTAATCATTTATAGCAGACTCAGTAATTTTGTTCTTTCGTACTTGTGTAACTTTTGATTAGTATACTTGTAGTCGAAAATTGAGGTAGATATGCTTGAAGCAGAGTACTTACTGAAAACCTGGATTTTTCTTCTACCTCCAAAGTCAGAAGAGACGGTAGGAGGGGCGTCCAAAACTGGGCCACAAGTGTAACCAGGACCTGGTGCCAATAATGTAAGATATGCAGGTGGATGGACATTGGTGTTGTCAGAGGCCAAGTTGCCAAAAGTCATTTCAAAGGAGGAGAATGAATGAGAAGGATCAATAGCCCAGCCAGAAAGAATGCCACCGCGGCAGCAGTCCTCTGACTTGTTCTCCCACGGGGAATCTGGCATGAGATCAGCGATTTCAGGGTTTTTGTTGCAACTATGTGGGTTATCATGCTTGAAGGCAGAGCAAATGCACCTGACATTGACCATATAACCTCATTCATGGTCCATGACCACCCTAGCGTCCAACCTGGACTCTCAACGTGCCGATACTTGTAGTAATTTTGGACAGTTACCTTTGCCTGCAAAAATTGTCACTGTCAAAATGACGATTCATGGTCCATCACCACATTTTGGGATTAGGGAAGTACTGAATTTCTCATGTATCTGATTTAGCCCATAAAGTTTACCCAATCAAAATGATTCATATTACACTACATACAACACAGTTCTCTGAAAGAAGACTGGCGATAGATGATTCAGTTCTTGCTATAACAATACACTACAATATATTCTGCATAAAAAAATGGGAAGAAAAGCTACTAACCACATATCCAGCAGGTGTCCAACCATGGATATCAAAGGTAATGGTGATGTTTCCAGTAGGATTCAAAGGGTCATAGCGATCTGCACAAAATCAGATAAAAATAGAAATAACTCAGCAATAATAACTATCTCAATTTGCTCCTATTCCTTCACCAAAAAACAAAAGTTGCAAAAGAATGAAAAGTACAATGCCTGATAAAGTCCAGAAAGCAACTAAAAACATTAACCCTAGCAAAAGATGCCCAAATCTGGACACGATCGATTTTACTCCCATTTGATTGTTGTTTTCAGGAGATGTAAAAGGGTTGTTGTGTAGGTGAAGGAGACAAGGAATGGTATACGTCTTCAAAAGCTTAGGCCACGAAGAAAATGAATGCTTCTCATTTCTCGAATTCAAAACAAAACACTGTCGTACAACAAAACAAGCAATTTACCTCGAAAATGTCAAACTGTTCAGGCATATTCTCATCCGGAAATTGAAGCAGAGAGACAAGTAGAAGATTCTGCACAGTGAAGATGATGACATTTTGTCAGATTCTTAGTCATGTACGATGATCATCAAGAAAAAGAAAAAGACGGCACTGTACATATGATCCACCGTAATACGTAGGATACTACTCAGATATCCCTAGTTACTTACCATCTTTAGAAACGAACAAGACACGTGATCAAAATCCTTGCACATCGCCAATGTAGAGATGTTCTTGTTCATGTTTCCGGCAACGGTGTGTCGAAGTTAAAAACGTTGACCTGTTTGTGTTCGGATTTTGAGGGTTTAAGGCTTCAAGCATTTGGTGGCCGCCGGGCAGGCGATGGATTCTGTTTGGGCTCAGCCTCCCGCTTGAGCCCAACTATGTTATGGTTAAGTCCACTACTCATTTTCCCTTTGGTCCGGCCCATTCCATGTTTGTTTCATTTTTTTGGGACCTTTCCTTTTCTTTTTTCCCTACCTATCTCTAAATTTATCAAGTCATGGCCACACTAGGTTGGTTTAAGTAAAGTACTCACAACTCCATACACAATAATTGAGCTCCGGTTTTATTTATGGAATTAGAGTTTCATATTACTCCCTGAAAATGATCACCGAAGCAGGATTGACAACCTCAATGATAACCGTCCGCTTCCGCTTCCACCTACTCAGCTGACCCTTAAATATGACTCGTTAATTACAGTTAACAATTGGGGTATGGTGTCCTTTAAGTTGATCATCCAATAAAACCTTCTATCCGTGTCCTTTCTGTTTTAAGAGCTTATAAGATGAAAGATAAGAGTGTAATATCCATCTATCTATAAGTATTAAGTATGCACTTTACAAAATATTACATCACGTAAAAATATGCGTTGAAATCAGTCATTCTTATATCGGAAGGACAAAAATTATCAAAATCCCAATCCATCAATTTAATGTCCAGTAGGTAGAAAGATATTATAAAAAAATTCAAGATCGGTTGTTAACATTTTCAAGTCTGGGGCATACCTCTTTATTTATTGTCCCATCCAATTAATTTGGGTACACCACTGGCCAATAAAGAGATGAATAATTAGATGAAATTAATTTATAGTGGTCATGTGATCGATGGTTTTAATTATATTTGAACCAGAAAAAATAAAATTAAAAATGAAAATAACAAATCTATTTCAAACTTATTAAAAATATAAATACCATTATCAATTTGTAACTATTTTATAAATGTAATTAAAAACAAGTATTGCTTCACCGCGTGTGATTAATTAGTGATTACGAACTCTAAACTTAAGTTTAATAATAATATTTGCACTAACTTGTCACCAAACTAATGGAAGTGTTCATGAAGATGAAGAAAATGGTTATGGAGGCAACAAAGCCCTACCTTTTGTCTCTACGCCAAAGTATGCGTGTCTAAATCCCGAGAAATTATACAAAATGGAGGCAACAAAGCCCTACCTTTCGAGGGAGACTAGTTAATTGTGCTCGAATGAACTTAATTAGTCTCCTATTAAAAAAAACCGAGAAGATAACGGAGATATCGGAAAAAATCTTACTCGCGGTCAAATCCTTGCTAATTACCTGTAATTAACTTGGACAGCAAACAGTGTAATTTTATATACCTTTCCATGCCTGTGAATAATTAAACCATGCATTTCTCATTTTAATGATCGAAAGGTCCTGATGCTGTCGAATATCTCATGGTAATTATCTATGAATATCCTTGTTTTTGTAAAAGAATATCCAATTAATTATACGTCCGGAAGATTTTTGTAATTTTTTTATTGGGATACTATTGAATAAATGGTGCTGTGGATTAACATACAATCATTTTTTTCTTCAGTTCTTTTCTCTCCTTAGGCTCTCATGTGGATATAAATAAGTATTTGTGAAAAAAAATTAAGGTTATAAAACTAGAAGAATGGATTTAAACGGTGGCCAAAATGATCATCAAGAATTCTTAACCTCACTTGATCAGAGTTCCGAGTCAACAAGCCCTAAAGAAAGAAAATCCGTAATGATAACATTTGTTGGTGCAATCGGTGCTCATGAATTTTACTCAACAGAAGTAAGATATGCGTTAATCTTTTTTAAAATCACCGACTTTTTTCAGTAAATTTGTGTAATTCCTTACCAGTTGTTTTACAATCTCGAATGACTTAATTATAGATTTCGTAAGGTGATGCGATAATGATTTCACTTTTTTTTACTAATTGATTACTAACTAGCTCTGTTTTTATTTTTAAATTTTTTTAGATGTGGAGGGCAGTGATGGTGGAGCTAGTAGGAACAGCTGGTCTATTATTCACATTGACCACATGCATAATTGCCTGCCTACAATCGAACGTAGGTGAACCAAAACTCCTAATCCCATTTGCAATCTTCATCGTTGCATATTTCTTTCTCTTGGTTACATTTCCACTATCCGGTGGTCACATGAACCCGATTTTTACTTTCATCTGCGCACTAAAAGGCTTAGTAACTCTCACCCGGGCCTTGTTCTACGTATTAGCCCAATGTTTGGGCTCGATCTTGGGCTTTGTAATAATTAAGAGCGTGCTGAACAATGAAGCCGCGAAAAAATATTCGATCGGCGGATGTGTTATAGATGGGAATGGTGAAGGAATTGGGGTTGGAGCTGCTTTGATGTTGGAATTTTCTTGCACTTTCTTGGTTCTTTTTCTTGCAGTGACAGTTTTGTTAGATAGAAGAAGGTCGCAAGAAATGGGTTTGAGAATGTTGTGTGCTGTCTTAGCCGCTACAATGGGCATGGCGTTTTTCGTGGCCTCGACCGTAACAGGGAGGGCCGGGTATTCGGGTGTGGGCTTAAACCCGGCGAGGTGTCTGGGCGCGGCTCTGGTGGGAGGAGGAGAGTTATGGAATGGTCATTGGGTTTTTTGGGTGGGGCCTTTTTCGGCTTGTATTTTTTATCATTGCTTCCATTTGACCTTGCCAAAGGAATTTATGGGAAGGATGGAGGAAGAGCAAGATAGTTTGGAATTGGGGTGTTCTTGTTGGGGAAATGGATTTCCAAAACAATAACGTACAAAAATATGGCCTAATTAAGTTCTTAATGTACTAGCTGACGAGTTTATTACTGAATGACTTTTAAAATACATAAAACTACACATTAAAATTTAAATCCACTATTTACGGTCATTCGAAAGGGAAAAACAAAAAGGAAAGAGAGAGCTACTCATTTCTTTTCTTTTGTGTGAAAAGTACTCGATCTAGAAGAAAAATGAAAAGGTTCAAGATTGACCCAAAGAGGGTTCAACATTTGCATATGTTGAATATTCAAACAATACGTTCATTCCAACCGTTGCGTCCGTTCCAACCGTTGTGTCTGTTCCAACCGTTGCGTCTGCACCAACAATTGCGTCCATTAATAGAACGGACACAATACTTCTTATAAATAAGTATTGATACCTTTGTTGTAAAATATGGAAATATATATGTAAAAAGCAGAGTATCAACAATGTAGTCTTTGTATCCGGCTCTCAGAGCCCAAATTTCTATTTCTGCATTCTACTATTCATATATGAATTCTACTATTTATAAATCCATTTTACTATTTATTAAATATCGAGTTTCTACTTGGTATCACAAACATCATTATTATTTTCTACATGGTAGCGGAGCCTCTTGGTCTTAAGGGGCTTGTGGCAGCAAACTCACGAAGATGTTGGTTTTGAGGGGGAATGGTGACAGTCAACACCAACCTCATCTGTGTATTGTTCTACCATGAGTGGAACACAAACAAAAGCGGAGCCGATCAATTGAAATCATCATGAGCAAATCTGAATCTGAAAGCTCTGATGGAAAATCTGCTCTGATTATTTTACAACCGACAATCCCGGGATCATCCTTGATGAAAAAAAATACGATGTTTGGTCCCAAATGGTTGAAATGTTAACTGCTGAAAAGGAGAAATTTTTTCTTCATCTGTGGTAATTCTCCGTACCTACTGAAAAGGATGATGGATATGAAAAATAGTTTGGATGGTGGATTCGAATAGGTGCGTGGTTATATCCTAAGAAAGGATCCAGTTCCTGAAGGTCCAACAAATTAATTGAAAGAAGCAAACCATACGAAAAATGATTTGGATGGTGGATTCGAACAGGTGCATGGCGATATCCTAAGAAAGGATCCAGTTCTTGATGATCCACCTTTCTCCTTGATCTGTTGCGAGACTGCTCGAAAAAATAACGATGAATGGAGAACCTGAGAAAGGTCAAGGGGAGCAACATCAACTGGAAGTTCTGAACATGAAAATATGATTGAAATATAATGATGAGTATGATGACACTTACATATTGGTGCGAAACCAAGCTGAAGATGGTTACAATGAAGAGAGTCATAATAAACACTCAGAGGGTTATAATGAAGAGGGAAGTCACAATGACAGTGCTGATCCCTTAATGTAAAGAATGAATTTGCACATGGCGGTGACTGGAAATGATCCTGAAGAAAGAAGAGCATTGCAAAAGTATCTATCTACTGAATTTGAAATGAAAGGTCTTGGTCCACTGAAGTACTTCCTTGAAATTAAAGTGTCCAAATCCTCCAAAGGTATATCTCTATCACAACGGAAATATACTTTGGATTTACTACATGAAACTGGTATGTCAACATGTCAGTCAGCTGAAACACCCATGGAAGAAGACTTGAAGTTGTCAGTTGAACCTGACCAAATACTTATAAATAAGATTGAGCTGTATTGTGATAATAAGGTTGCTCGTGACATTGCACACAATCCCGTCCAACATGATCGAACTAAGTAAGTAGAAGTATTCTTGAAGATCATTTGCAAGTTGGGCATATGAGATATCTACGCACCAACTTGAGGGGGAGTGTTGAATATTCAAACAACACGTTCATTCCAACCGTTGCGTCCGTTCCAACCGTTATGTCTGTTCCAATAGTTGTGTCTGTTCCAACCGTTGTGTTCGTTCCAACCTTTGTGTTCGTTCCAACCGTTGTGTCCGTTCCAACCGTTGCGTATGCACCAACAGTTGCGTCCATTAATAGAACGGACACAATATTTCTTATAAATAAGTATTGATATCGGCTCTCAGAGCCCAAATTTCTATTTCTGCATTCTACTATTTATAAATCCATTTTACTATTTATTAAATATCAAGTTTCTACTTAGTATCATAAATATCATTATTATTTTCTACAAAGAGAGCTACTCATTTCTTTTCTTTTGTATGAAAAGTGCTCGATCTAGAAGAAAAACGAAAAGGTTCAACATTGACCCAAAGAGGGTTCAACATTTGCATTTTCGCATGCAGAAATTAAATAATACGATTGAGTTGAAAGTTTGAAAAGTGAGCTAGTGAGGTCAGCACTAAATATCTACCGGCATGTGACAGGTAGACCGACGATTAATACGATCCCATGACTTCGGGGATATGTACAATACAACCAATCAATTTGATCTGTATTGATAAGATATGCAATTAATAGGAACCTACCTGCATGCCCTCTTGCTTAATTTCTTGTGTAAAAAAAAAATCGATCCTTTGTTCCGAAAGGATCGGATTTGAAATTTTTAACGATTTTTATATAAATTAATGAGTAAATTAATTATATTCTACAGTATCCAATCAGACTATCCAAATCTCATTTATAAAAGTGGAGGTAGCATTTTGATTTAAATCTAATTTGGTTTAGTACTGACATATTCATAAGCAGCGAGGGACAACTTGCCCATACAGCCAGGGGGCAGGATGGCATTACTGCGGAGAAATCCATTACAGAATGGCTTTGACTTGTAGCAGCAAGATAGGCAGGCCTTGTTCCTATGGCTCAGAATCCAGAGCAGCTAAGAAAAGAGAGTAGCTTGTGGGCCGGTCGTCATTGATGCGACGGTAGCTCGGAATAGAATATTTTAATAAAAAATAGAAAGTGGACTCTATAAGCCCCGGCTGTTCGAAAGCCACTTTCATAATTTGAAAAACGAGCATCATTCAAGAGAATTAATTGCTCTTATGTAAACATCATATAAAGAGATCAAAACAACGTTCAATCATCCTAAGAAAAAAGATCAAAGTATGTATTTCTTTCGTTTCTAATAAACAAATTTTAATAATTAGACACAATTAATGTGAGTTTTTGATGTAAAATTATTCCCACAATTTTTTTTAAATTACATGTACAACTATTAATCTGACTTTGTAAATAAAATAAAAGATAATAGGCATCATATGTAGTAAAAGAATTATATTTTCACCTAAAAAATATAAACGAGACAAATAAATAATAATTTCTTTCATTCTAAAAAGAGACAGATATTTGGGAACTAATGAAATATTATGTTTATTGATTACCAATTAAAAACAAAATATATATCCTGAAATTCGAGTTCGGTCTCAATTTAAAAAAAAACATCATTTATTAAGCACCTTTTAACTTCAAATATCGATTAATTAACATGTTTATTGATTATGTGTCATATAATGCAACAACAATAACACAAACAATTACTCCATGATCGAGAAACATATTGTGAGATATTAGGGATTCATGAACATCAATGACAGGTACACAAAACATTACTGTTAGAAAAAAATCAGTAAATCTTTGGACCGTGTGATTAAGGAATAACGTAGCTAGAATATCACAAAATAAAATAAATTGCTTCCTGGCGTATCCACACCTGCATTATGAATTATTATATTGCATTTAATTGCCAGAGAATGACATAATATATAAAAATGATAGTTTCACGTATGCTATTGAATATTAATTGAGCATGATATATAATGGAGTAAGATGGTGGGGAGTCGTGGCTTCGTAGTTCAAAGACTAAAAAGTCCCTATGCATTCAATGCAGTCATTTTTGGACATTATTTTATTAAATTATGCTAGTTGCCATCTTGTTCATCGCAAATGCCTATATATTCTTAAAGCTCATTAAGAGTAAGCATGCATATACCAAAGATTGGGGGGGAAAAAGGAAAAAAAGAACTAAAAATGGCCCGACAGCTTGGAGCAGATGAAGAAAATGGCCTCTATGGTGGAAAAACATCCCATCCTTACATCCCTACACCGCTGCAAGTCCCAAAAATTTCTAATTATATGATAATCTTATTCTTATTAAAAAAAAATTAAACGTAGAGTATGCTACGAATCGAGTATAATGAAATTGTTTTTTTAATTTTTTCAGGCCAAAGGAGGAAGAGAAGAAGAAAAACGAGTGTAAATGGAGAAGCGTATTGGGCATCCAAGATCTCATTTCCTTAACGGTGAGTGATTTTTTTCAAAAAAGAATCCATATATCAAAATTTCGTGACGCAAAAATACGTATAAAGCCACTATGGTTGGGCCAGTGAATGTTTAATCAAAATTTTCTTTTGTTAATTAGGTGTGGAGAGCATCTTTGGCGGAGCTCGTAGGCACGGCGGTTCTTGTGTTTGCTTTGGACACAATTGTAATTTCAACCTTGGAGAGCGACACTAGTATGCCGAACCTTTTATTATCATGCTTGGTTGCGGTGATCGCGGCAATTCTCCTCCTAGCTACCTATCCGATCTCCGGAGGCCACATCAACCCGATCGTGACCTTCGCCGCTGTCCTCACCGGCCTCACTTCTCTATCAAAGGCCTTCATATACATCTTGGCTCAATGCCTCGGCGGTGTCGTCGGTGCACTAGCACTCAAAGCCGTGGTGAACAGCAGCATTGAACAAAACTTTTCACTCGGAGGATGCACTCTCACGGTAATAGCACCGGGCCCAGATGGGCCTACCGTTATTGGGCTTGGAACGAGCCAGGCCCTATGGCTTGAGATCTTTTGTGGATTCGTGTTTCTCTACGCGTCGGTCTATATGGCTTTCGATCACCGGCAAGTCAATGCGATAGGTAGAGTCATGGTTTGCGTCATCCTCGGGATAGTATTGGGCCTTATGGTGTTCGTGTCGACGTCGGTGACTGCGACTAAGGGATATGCTGGAGCTGGGCTGAACCCAGCGAGGTGTTTGGGTCCAGCAATTGTTAGAGGGGGGCATCTTTGGGATGGCCACTGGGTATTTTGGGCTGGGCCTTTTATTGCTTCGGTAGCTTTCGCTCTTTACACAATGGCTCTCCCACGCCAACATTTCCACACCATAGTATAAAAATTAAAAACTGTAGGAAAATTCTACAGTTACGTGATTATAATACTGTTATTTGAGTTATGATGCCGAATAAATCTAATTACTGTTTAATATTCTTATAATTATAAGATCGGAAGCTCTTGTTGAAACTACTATCTTGCAAGTCCAAATCGACACGTGCTCATGTTTTTATTTGAAACTAATTTGCTGTTAAAATTATACAATTCACTAAATATGTTCGATTGAAAATAGAATGAATATAAATTAAAAATACTAACATTAGTTTCACTCGAGCAGTAAAGAACTTCCCTTCTTAACTCGAGGGAGTATCAGGTTCGGCCACGTTTGAAAAACAAGAATATAACAGTTCTTTTGGATAATTAGAAAGCCATAACGTTATTTATTATTTATGAGTCCCATTTTCGAATGGGATGTGCTTCTTCCAAAAAATGAAGAGCATAAGTAGACTGCCATTAGTATATTAGCAAGTCGTTAGTACATACATATGTATATGTAAGAAGCAAAATTACACAACAAACGACATGGGAATTACATTTCACTGACAACCGCGCCTTGAGGCCCTTGACCATGCGATTCCATACTTGCACAATCAAGTGATCTACAGTGCACACAACATATAGCAAGCTCTTGAAATTATGTCAATAACTAACCATTATTCCTCTCTCGATATATTATCACCTTTCTTGATAGTATCTAGGTAGAGGAGGGCTGCAACAGTGTAGATGAAGAGGCAAGCGGCTCGTGGACCACAGAATTTGTAGAGATTGAGATCGGAGTGCCCTCCAATTGCAACATGATGCTTCCCAGAATTTCTGTTAACAACTTCTTGAATTCATCATCTTTGACTGCCTTCCCATCATCAGCGCTTATCATCTGGAATACTTGATCTACAACCTTGTCCATCTGTACAAAGTTCAAAAGAATTGCATTAAATCAAGCTAGCAAATGGATTGATGGAGAATTTGTGATTGTTTGGTTTAGTTAATACCTCATCGACTGCACCAATTGGAGGTAGACCAGCTGATGGGCCTAGCTTATCAAGTGCCACACGTAAATACTCCTTAGACAATTTCCCATTGCGGTCTTTTGGCACATTTTCTAATGTTGCATTCAGCGTCTGCAAAAGAACATGAATGTAAGAATTCCGGTGAGCAAGATCAACAAGAGGTAATTCCTAGCGAGAATAAGAATAGATGAAACTAAAACCTTGTCTAGTTCAAACTTGTTGGATAATAGTCTCCTAATGCCACTTCCATCGAAGGCATTTTCACTATGGGCAACGATCACAGGCTGCTCTTTGAGACGCTGAGCCACCAACTGGGCCACTTTCTTAAATTCTTCCAAGAATTGCTCCTGAGATACAGGCTTGTCAAGATCTTGGTTGCCATAAGATTGCAGGGCCGGTTCCACAATGTTGCTCACTACCTGTATAATCAACTTACGATGTTAACTCAGAGAACATTTCACAACAGTTTCATCACAACTTCATGAAAACCAAACTTGAGCTGCAGGGGTATAAAATCAATTACCCAAGGATCTAAAGACGGGGGTATCCCTTGTTCAACCGTAATCTTTCCTAAGGCTTTCACAACGTAGTCATGAAGTGTTCCCTCTGGAGATTCCAACTGTGAAAATATAGGTACCATTTCTGCTTCATAAGTTGGACCATCGATGAACTCTGACAGGTCTTCCCCATCAATACGGAGGATTACTATAGGGTCGCGCTTCAAACCAGCCGCCATTCCTATCAAAATATCTGACAGAACCTCTTTAAATTCAGCTTTGCTTACTTTCTCTTGCTTGCCATGGGTGAATTCATCTAGAACCTATGAAATGTTAAAAGCATGTACAATAATTAAGAATAGGTTCACAATTGACAAATCAAACCGTATAATCTGATCTCACGTTTTTGCGTTGTTAACTTAATAAACAATAATTATATGCTGTGAACCAACTAAAACCCTCTGCCTCTTTGGTATTTCTATGCAGTAGTTTATCACACAGTAAATCAGATCATATCTGTTGACTTCAGATTACCATCGATTTTTTTTCCGCGTACAGATATGAACAAATGAAAATTCAATCTTTTAAACATATTTTTCTCCACAAAAATAGTCTCAGGCATGATCATAAAAGTAGAAAGAAACAAGACGGAAAGTAAAACACGAAAAGCAAAGATGAAGTTCAAAAGCTAATCTCACAACACCGACCACAGTTTGAATAATATGGTTTGATTTGTCTCAAGCCAAGACAGAAAATAGAAAATTGACTTCCTTTCCCATAATATTCCACAACAGTCACCATCAAAACTTATCAAGAACTTGCAACCCAATAAGATGAGGCACAAGCAAGTAATCAATTAGAAGTTAGAAGAAGCAAGACGTAATCGAGCGGATTTGAAGTCAACATTAGACGTAACATTCCTTCACTCCCTAATTAAACCCCTCACACACTTTCTCTATTCAGATCAATCCTGAATAACACTATACAGCATTTTGGTTCCTCATCCAAATGCACAGGAAGCATTTCAAATGGACAGTAGAACTGTTTTTTTTTTGTTGCTAAAATTGAATACTTGACATAATTCTAATGCCAACCCAGTTCACAAGTTTCCTTCTTAGCATCTTGGTTCATCATCCAAATCCACGGGAAGCATTTCAAATGAACAGGAAAACCAAAAAAACCTGCTAAAATTGAATACTTGACACAATTCTAATACCAACCCAATTCAAAAGTTTCCAACTTTACATTTTGGTCCTCGTGCAAATCCACGGGAAGCATTTCAAATGAACAGAAAAACGAAATAATCTGCTAAAATTGAATACTTAATGCCAACCCAGTTCACAAGTCTCTTCCTTTCTTTCATTTTTTGGTTAAATCAAAGAAGGATTGAGTGGTGTGACTGACCTCAGAGTAGATATGATCAGAATCAGGAGAAGAGCCGTGAGCAGGCAAACCAAGGGCGGCACCAATATCAGCAACAGCAGGTTCAAGTTCTTTCACAGACAGCTGACCATCTCTGTCCTTATCCAATTCTTGGAACTTATGGTCCACAAAAGTGCTAAAAACCTCCTCATTCCCAACCAACTCCATTATATCTGAACCGTCCATAACCTCTCCTCCATTATTCATCCCTCCTCCTCCGCTGCTTTTGCTTTTCTCCTTCTTTTCCATTAATTCCCTCTTCCTTTTTGGACCCAACTTTCCTGTTTTTCCCGTGAATTCTTTTCTTGGGTTTTGGTGTTGTTCGGTCTTTTTTTTCTCTGTGTCTCGTGATTCGCACGAGGTAAAGTGGGAGATTGTGCAGTGTGGCTTCGTCTCCCTTGTTCTTTCTCTGATTCTTTTCCTTTGGGCTCTGTTCTTGATGATGGGCTTTAAATAAGAGGGAAGATGATGATGTAGGAGTAGGAGTAGGACGGTCCGATTTTGTATTTTCTCTCTTCTATTTTTTAATGGAGAGTGGACGGATGTTAGACACGTTGGCTTTTGCTTTGCTCAACGCATTTTTAAATTTCTTTTTTTATTCTTTTTTTCCCTTAAAAAGAATAAAAAAGTTATTTATTGTTGTAATTCATTTTAAACTTTGGTCTACGTCCTAACCTGAAGAGCTTAACTTCGTTAAAAAGGGTGAGAGCTTGATTTTTGTCTCAATTCATTATCCATAATGTTATTTATTGTTGTTAAGGATAAATCTCTTTTTCTATTATTTAAATGGCAGAAAGATAAAAAATAGTAGAATTTAAAATAAAAAAACTTACTGGAATACTTTTTTTCTAAAAAAAATAATAATTATATTATTAATTATCATTAAAATTATATTTATGACCTACCTTAGATGAAGTTGAAATATAATCTTGTGTTTATTGCTATAATACTTTACTTTTTAATGAGTCAATTTGACGCGCACATAATTAGCGTAGTGAGCTCAGAAATATTTATAATTTAAATATAAAAATAACAAAAATATATATTTAATTTTGCAAAGTAGGACCAAAAGCAGTTGCTTTTAATCAAGATAAAGATTAAAGGTGTGTTTTTGATACTTTGGAACACTTTGAAGAAAGAATCTGAAAATACAATATATTCCCTCCGATTTTTTTATAATTATCTATTTAACTATAATTACATACACCAAGATAATAATTAATTTAAGTTATAAATACACTCCACTAATTATCTCTTATCACCATATTAATTACTTAATTTTAAATTTATCAATCTAAAATTGATTAGATTAGACTTTATAACTTATTAAAAAAAATTATAATTAAAAAACACTAAATAACATATAAAATTTAATCAAAATGACAACATACCCTGGGCCCATTCGCCCGCCCAAAAGATTGTCAAGACTCAAGAGAAAAGCCCAAATGGAGATGGAGGGGGACTGGACAGTTCGGTAGATTGAGAGAAAAGCTGGTGACGATAAGACACGTGGGGCGGTTAGGGAGAGACTCCAAAAGGAAAAGGAGGCGCCGGGCCCACTTATTACGACCCATTTGTACTTTTGTCTGCCCTTCAATGCTTGGCGCGTTGGCTTCTCATTGCTTGGCTCAAGGAGTTGATTTTTTACTCCCTCATAAGAAAGTTTATCCACTTGCACCCTTAAATAAGTTTCAAGTGTCTTAACATTTCGATTTACTAAATCTCATAAATTACTTCTTCCGTTAAAAAAAATAACATTCTGATCATTTTTTTTTCTTAAAAAAAAAGTAGTAAAATATGAACAAATGAAAATCAAATTTACAATAAAATATCCCAATTTCTAACAAGCTTGATTAATATATTTTCTTAAAAATCTGAATTTAAAGGCTTCCTGTTCTATGGAATAATCTCCACCGGTTATGTGACAGCTGAACTGAATCATGAATAAGTGTATCTTGTACGGCCAAACGTGAGTTTTCATTCTTATTCCTCAGTGATGATACTGATTCAATTGACATTTTTCCCAATTCACTTGCTTTCTCGTGGAGTTGGTGAGATTTGCTTGATTCCTCCTTTTCCTTTTCTTTAGTGATCTGCCTAACTTCATTGGCATCAGAAACTTCTTCGGTTCTAGAACCAGCCGGTTGTTTTTGTACCTACAAAAATCTCAAATGTTAGATTGTCAAAATAAAGCAATTACTCATGTTATCGAATTTAACTAGGTTAGAGATTGACT
Organism: Viola odorata; assembly: GCA_963691705.1. Classification (NCBI taxonomy): domain Eukaryota; kingdom Viridiplantae; phylum Streptophyta; class Magnoliopsida; order Malpighiales; family Violaceae; genus Viola; species Viola odorata. Next base: position 54,271,289 of record OY829543.1, on the reverse strand, counting down.
CGGAGGAAAAACTCTATGCATCCCTTCTTCTTTTACTCCCTCCGTCCCACAAAGGATGACTTCCTCGCATCCCAATATTCAGTAGGGAACGCATATCGAGGAGACCGGATGAGGCACTATTTGACCCCAAAAAAATCCGAATTTTTTTTTGAACGTACGCTAATCCTTAACGTACTTCCCAGAAAAAATTAGGGGCAAAATTGTCTCAAATAGGTCGTCTGCCGGCCGTTTTAAGATACGTGCCGAAACAGTAAAAGCAAAAGCTAAAACGTCATCCTTTGTGGGACGGAGGGAGTATAATATAAGGTATAAATTCTATGCATCGAAATACTTTATATTATAAAAGGGAAGAGATACGGTATTTTTAATGTACTCAATTTTTTTTGACTTTTCAATTTATTTATTAGTATTCTTATTTTTTAAAAGGTTAGTCATGTTCGTTCAATCTTCCATATCGTGAGAGTTTCCTAGATTAGAGTGGGGGAGTTAATTACCTGATTAGAGTGGGGTAAGGAGGATGACTGAGAAGAAACATATTGCAAAATCTCAAAAAACTTGATTTGTCCATAAGTGGCAGCATTTTCCCAATAAACTTGTGCCATCTCCCCAGCCTTGACCTTCAATTCCAATAGATTTTGATCAATTTCTTTCTCATGTTTGGCGACAAGAGGCCGGAAGAAACAATCATAAACATATGAACATCCCTGCAAATTGTAGAAAAAAATAGGATAATTGGCAGATAATTAAGATTATAATACGGTTATATTAAAGTTAAGATTGAACGCGAACACATACTCTTGTTTTTGGATACCAAAGGTACACAAAAATGGCCAATTTCACTTCATTGTACAGAGGTAACCTTCAATAAGGAGCAAAATGGAACATAAAAAGAAATTGCAGAAGTAGTTACTGTCTTTTAATTTAGTGTGAACATAATAATTTGTACGTAATCGGACTAAAAAATTACCATGAGATCAAATTGTCCCCTATTCTCTCACAAACGGTAAGTATGGCAACTAAAATCCTGCAATTTTTTTTTGAAGAACGAATAGATTAAACTGAAATTTAGTTGAACTCTAAATTGGAAGAAATAGAAAGAAATAATGCTGGAAAAATGCAACAATTACCAGTATTGGCACCAAAACACAAGTTGTTTAATCTCAGCTTTATTCTTCTCCACCGCTTTAAAACACTCGTAAGCCGGGTAAACATAACCAAAAACCATTCTGTCAAAAATACCATACACAAAATAAGCATCTCCCAAATTAATAAATAAAATAAATATAAATGAATAAAACTCTTTTCAGTTGTAAGTGATTATACAAACATTAGGGCTCTTGATAGCAGTGAAGCCATCAAAATATCATCAATATTTACGGATCTCAGTTTCTGAAAAAATAAAACAATATGGTGTTTGTTTTCTGATTTAATTTTCAAACGAAAAGATATCAAATTAAAATTCTAACTGACTATGATAACCGCACCGATTTTTTTTGGTTGTGTTACCCGAAACGCTGCAAACTGTGTCGTTTCATAATGGGCCTAAAGGGCCAGCGTTTGATAATCCTAGGATTTCGATAGATTTTGTTTTGAGGTTTTTACACATTAAGGGCCCATCACTCTTCCAAACGTTTCATTTTTTCCACGAGTATCTTTGAAAAAAATGAAAAAGGGAGTTGTTTCAATCCGCACCGTCCAAATTTCAGCTTTCCGTTTTACATCTACGGTTCCTTTCATCTCACGCATTTCGAGCTACTTTGAAACGACAGCGTCTCGTTACGCCACGTCAGCAGCTATATCCAATTCAATTGCCCGTTAACCAAGAACGTCTGTTATCAATTCATCATCGTCCCTCTCGTCACTTCATAACCAAATACTCCTGATCCTTCACTTCCCACCACCACTTGCTCTGCTCCAACCAATGGACCTCACCTTCGTTTCTCCAAAATCTCAACCTCACTGCACTCTCATTTCCTGCGCGCAGCTCTCCGCCACTCTCTCTTCCGCCAAGCTCGACTTCCTCGGCTTCTCTCAGAACCTCCGCCCTCCCGCCGCGCCTCCTCACCTCCGCTCCCGGAGAACTAACTCCCGCAAGTTCTACACCCGAGGAAACTACTCTCAACCGTTTTTACTCACCGCGTCGCTGGATGTGAACTCCGTCGTTCTCCTCGTCGCCGTCACTACCGTCTCCGCTCTCTCCATCGCGTACTGGTATCACTACGTAACACATAGTAAGGACAGAATCCGCAAGACTAAGGAGAGTTCTGTAGAGGTACAATTTTGAATTCGAATTTAGTTAGTTTCTGTTTTTGGAGTATTTTCAGTTGCGAGAGTGAATTTACGTAGTTTATTTATGTGATTAATAAATTGATAATTATTGAATAGGATTCGGATTCCTCGGGGGTTGCCTTGGCTGAACTAGGTAGGAATATTCTGAACCGCATTTTTGGAGATTCCCGTAGGGTGCAGGAAAATCATGTGTCGTTTGAGGAGCCTGCATTGGTGCTTGAGGAGTCTCGTTTGGTTGAAGGACAGGAATCTTGTGATTCTGATATCGTTGATTTGGATGCTTGTATTCAAGTTGTTTCTGAAGAATCTGTGGCTACTGGTGCTAGTGCCTTGCCAATTATGGTTGCGGCAGACATTTCAGAGTTGGCATTGGACAAAAGGAGTGAAGGAAATGAGCTTCACCAAAAATCTGTGTCTGAATTAGTTGCTTTGGATGATCATAATCATGTTGTTTCTGAAGAATCTGGGACCTCTGGTGTCAGTGCCCTGCCGGATATGGTTGCTGCAGAAATTTCGGAGTTGGCTTTGGATAAAAGGAAAGAAGGAAATGAGCTTGACTCAGAGTCTTTAGGAATTATGATGGAGGTGAAGTCTAGTGCTGTTTCATCTCCTGTAGAAAGTGAATCCGGTGAAGCGAGTAATTTTTTTTATTTTAGTGTCGAGCATGAACCGGTTAGAGAAGGTCTTTACACGTTTTATGGGGCAAAACAATCAACCATGGAGTCTTCTACAAAGTTGAAAGGTTTTAAAGCTTCCTCTCGTGTGAATTCCGATAGCTTTCCATCTTTGAAGGTGAACCCTGTACTAAAGAGGGCAGAGTTATCAGCATGGTATTTGCAAAAAAGTGAAGGTTATGCCCTAAAAAGAATAATGTAGTTTAATTTTGGAAAACTTGCTATGTATAATAAAATATATTTGTTGCAGCAGGAATTATCTGAAATTTAACTTCAGCATTTTGTTGCATACGCAGAGTATGTTGCAAAGAACATGCCTCTTGCGCATTATGAAGGAGGCTCATCTGTAAAAACTAAGAAGATGGAAGAATTCAAGGGATTTACAAGAGAGAAGGGAAGAAAATACATGATTCTGAATAACCATAGAAAACTGCCAGAGCTTCTGCAGCCAAATGGCACACCTTCGAATGGAAAAGTCCATCCTCCGAAGCACTTGAATACTTATAATTCTTTGCTAAGAGATGGCAGGTGATTCTCCACATTCCCGAAATTTCACCCTTAATCTGTGTACTTGTATTAAGGGAAACTACTATGACTTACCGTCATGATGGTTCTAGATAACTTGTTTTTTATGATATTTCTTTGAACTTGATATCATCATCTACCGGTTTTCTAGGTTAGCTGAGTGTGTGGATGTGCTGGAAGATATGGAAAGGAAGGGTTTGCTTGATATGAACAAGGTCAGCTCACATTCTTACAGCTGTTATTAAAATTTCTGTTCTTTTTTATACGAATTGCTTGGTCAGTGCCAGTAACTCAATTTGTTTCTGGTTTTAGGTTTATCATGCAAAGTTTTTCAATCTCTGCAAGGTTCAAAGTGCTGTTAAGGAAGCTTTTCATTTCTGCAAGCTGATTCCCAACCCAACCTTGAGTACATTTAACATGCTCATGTCAGTGTGTGCATATGCACGAGATTCTGAGGGTATCTTCATTTTTTAACCCTTAATTTATTTTTAGATTTTGCAATATTGTATTATCATTGTGGTTCAAGTTCATGATGTCTGTAACGCTCATTTAGGAGGTTTTCAAGTTCTAAAACTTTCCCAGAAGGCTGGATTTAATCCTGATTGCAAGCTCTACACTACATTAATATCAACCTGCGCTAAAAGTGGAAAAGTTGATTCTATGTTTGAAGTATGGTAACTTCCTTGTTTCTCTTTGTTTAGATTGCCTGTAAGTTTCATAAAAAAATCATCATAGGTCTATGTGACTTCCGGAAAGCCATTTGGCTTATCTTAATGATGTTAGTATTCTACCTATCTGGTCATTAAATCTTTATCATGTATTAATACCTTAAATGTACAAAACTATCCAACCAATCCTTTGTTAATTAAAATTTTAAATTGCCTTTAAAAACTAAACATTATGCACATAGATTATGTGAGTTCTTTTTCAATTGCAAGAGTATTTTTGGTCTTGCCTGAATTATTTGCTTGATATATATGTTGCGAGTAATTTAAGCAAAACCTCTCATTATTACCCTTCTATTTTTTGTGGATAAATTAGACTAAGTTTTTTCCAAAAATTGACATTCTGCTATCTTTTAAATCTAGCTTATATGATTAATACTTTTCTGATAATAGCTAAGTGATATTATTGAAACGTGTAACATTCATTCCTTAGTGATATGTCCTGAGCGCATAGTATACTTGTCAGAGAAAAAAGAAGAGGAGAAGTGTTGAATACCTGTGTTGATTATGATTACAGATCATTTGCAAGTACACTTACAGTAGATAATTCCTCTAGGTATTTCATCAGATGGTTAATGCTGGAGTTCAACCAAATATCCATACGTATGGAGCACTTATTGATGGTTGTGCTAGAGCAGGACAAGTGGCCAAGGCATTTGGTGCTTATGGGATAATGAGGTCTAAGGTATTGCCTTTGTTCTATACTCTTGGTTTTCAATAATGTTGACAAGACAATATTTCGAGACCATATTTCTCTTCCTCATCTAATTTCAAATTGATGTTTTGACTGAATATATGTTCTATACAGTAGAATGTGAAGCCAGATCGAGTTATCTTCAATGCACTTATTACTGCATGTGGTCAATCAGGAGCGGTTGATCGTGCCTTTGATGTATTAGCAGAAATGAGGGGAGAGATGCAACCTATTGACCCTGATCACATCACTGTTGGGGCATTGATGACGGCTTGTACAAATGCTGGTCAGGTACACACATCAATTATAGTTTTATGATTGGCATCTTTCTGAATTGATGAAGAATAATGCTCTGCCTTTAGGTTGGTCGGGCACGAGAAGTCTACAACATGATCCATGAATATAACATCAAGGGCACCCCAGAAGTTTATACAATTGCCATTAATTGTTGCAGCCAGGCTGGTGATTGGGAGTTTGCAAGCAAGGTGTATGACGATATGACAAGAAAAGGTGTGACCCCAGATGAGGTATGTTTTTGGTTTAATATTATTTTGTATGTTGTGTGTGCGTATCCTTTTTTTTTAGGAAGCAGCTTATCATTGTTTTAAATGTTGGTGGAATCAGGACACAAGATAACTAATTTTGCTGGTTTAGTTTTTGGATAAGAAAAGAAACATGTCTGCTTTTCTCTATTTTGGATAGATTATTCATTTAACAAATTGGAACTGATGTTGCTGTCGATGTACAATACAGCTTTATATTTGGTAGTAATTATTTTTGCCTTTTCCACTCGAAGATATCTTATCCAAGGTTATCCTTTCATCCAGATGTTCCTCAGTTCAATGATAGATGTAGCTGGACATGCTGGAAAGGTGGATGCTGCATTTGAAGTCCTACAGAAAGCCAGAATTCAAGGGCAACAACCTGGAATCATAACTTACAGCTCATTGATGGGAGCTTGTAGTAATGTATGTCTCATTTTGTTGGTCTTGTGGTTAAAACTGATTGTGGCAATTTAAAGATTCATTTCTTGCAATGTTCCTTGTCCTACAATTCTATGACGATGATGTAGCAAGATTTAGAGCTGTATAAACCAAATAAGGGTTTAGAGCTGTATAATACTTGGAGATAACTATTTTGGTTGTCATTTATTTAGTTGTATTGTAGGGGTATAGTTCACGGTAGCATTTGTGCATATATAGTAAAGTTGTCAACATTTTGATTTTTTGTAATATGTAGGATTCTTGAAAATGGTGAAAAAAAGTAGAGAAGGCCAGCCCGCAAATAGTTTTTAATCATGTTTAAAGGAGATGAGTCCTTAAAAATTGGTGAATATGCTATAATGACGGCAAATGTTTCTACTATAACAGGCCAAAAACTGGCAGAGGGCCCTGGAGCTGTACGAGGATATGAAGTCCATCAAACTGAAGCCAACTGTTCCAACTATGAATGCTCTGATCACTGCATTGTGTAAGTCTCACAAACTTGTTCATTTCAAGATTGTCTGAATTTTGATGCTCAGTTAATTTATTCGATTATATTCTTATAATAGTGTTTCATTCCTGAGATAGATATGCATGATGCATCAATAGTTTAGAAATGAAATTACGGAGGTAGTTCAAAAGTTAAGAAGTCTTTGCTACAGGTGATGGAGATCAGCTGCCAAAAGCTACTGAAGTTCTAACAGAAATGAAGGATTTTGGTTTGTGCCCAAACACCATCACATATTCCATACTTTTTGTGGCAAGTGAGAGGTATGTGCACTATGTTTTGATTACTCAAAACCTGTGCTTTAGCATTTGCATCCCTTGCAAATTTGAGAACTCTGTCCCTAAACGAAAATGTTGCTTTTATATCCTCCAACCACACTGATTTGACTTATTTTTCTCGTTTGCAGGAAGGATGACCTAGACATAGGTCTCATGCTTCTTGATCAAGCCAGAAGAGATAATATCCTCCCTAATCTCATAATGTATAAATGCTTGCTTGGTAAGTCGACAGCTAAATGTTTTCACATTTTCTGGAACCTCAACAGTCAATTACTACATTTTCTTTACCAATCCAGTTAAATTGAAAAATTAATCTTTCATTTTAAGTTTGTGATTTAAGAATTTGAGTTCTTGAAGGAAAAGACTTGTCTTGTACTGTCTATTGGTGGGACCTTTTAAGTTTTATCTAAAACACACGACAAAGTGAAATTTTCTGTTGGTTTTGATGATGTTGCCTGTTTATGCTTTTGAAATGATAAGTTGAAACACTACGATATAGACAATGATTTTAGTTTTTTTTTTCCATAAAAAACTCCAAATGATTTTAATTAATCCTTTCAACGTGATATCTCTGAAGGAATGTGCTTGCGGAGATACCAGAAGGCTTGTTCCTTGGGAGAGCCTGTTTTGTCTTTTGAATCAGGAGGGCCACAAATTGAAAATAAGTGGTATTGCTTCATTAATCTTTTCTTTTCTCCATTGAATATTTGTAAGAAAAAATTCAGATATGTTAAATTTACGCCCATCTGCCTTGTACATGTATTTGGGTAAAGTGACAGATTTATCTTGTTTTCATGGTTAAGCTCAGTCCTTTATTAATATGACTATTGGAATGAAAAAATTATGTAAATGCACAATTCACTATTAATATAGTTTGTTACTTGTTTGGAGTGTCAAGGTAATTTCCTCCGCAAGTGCTTATCACCTCTATTTACTTTTTAGGACGTCACTGGCCTTAAAGGTCTACCGTGAAACAATGGCAGCTGCTGAGAAACCTACAGTTGAGGTTGTTTCACAAGTTTTGGGATGCCTGCAGTTCCCCTGTGATGCATCACTGAAAGACAGACTTATTGAAGATCTTGGAGTTATTGCTGACTCACCAAGACACTCTAATCTATTCTCACTGGTGGATGGATTTGGCCAATACGATCCTCGTGCTTTTTCATTATTTGAGGTCAGTAGACTCCTGAAAATATCCTGCTTTATGGCTCCATACTTCACACTATTAATGAGTTGAGAAGTCACATAAACTTATAATTCACAGGAAGCTTCTTCTCTTGGAATTATTCCATGCATATCCTTCAAACAAAATCCTGTTGTTGTTGATGCAAAAAGGTTGGAACCTCGCATTGCTGAGGTTAGTTTTCAGTTGATAATCTTACGGCAACGTAAGAGTTTGCGAAGAAATTTCTGAATTATGTTTGAGGAAGTTAACTCGATTCCTCTAGTGCTCTTTGCCCTATTAGATAAAGTTTCACTCGTTGTACTTATATATATCTTGTAATACTAGGAATCCTGAACTGCTTAGCATTTTTTTTCCTGAACCCCAATCAAAAAACTTGTATGTTGACGATTGAGAAACACCCATGGGAGCTTCTTTGATAGAGGCTCTCATTTTGTTTTACTGAATGGTTACTTCCCTTCAGTGTTCAAGTAGTCAATTTATTTTTAAGCCACTTATTTCACTTGTGAATGCTAACGTGGGAACCATTCATCCTTCAAAATGGAGAAGAGATGAATACCACATTTTGACAGTCTAACTTGCTATTCTCCCTCCCTCTCTGTGATATATGGAAAAATATTAGTTGTTACTTCGTGCTAGAGTCTTTTATGTTGGTAATATGGCCCATCCCATTTCAAGATGCGACATTGACTTGTGAAAATCTTTCAGGTGTATGTCTTAACCGTTTTCAAAGGTCTCAAGCATCGACTTGCTGCTGGTAAGGATGTTTCTTTTTTTAATTTTTGAGCCGTTAGATAGGCTACCTCATGATTTTCAAGTGTTGAAACTTAAATTGATTGAATTTTTTCTTGAATCACAACAAATCTGTATATTCGTAACTTTATGGAGTTATGAAGATGCTTTTGTGGATCTCTTGTTGGTGGTAGTTTACTTAATAACAATAGAACTCACGTTAAAATATATGCGTTGGTCGCCCATTGAGGGATTTTTATTTACCATTGCCACTTTTAACTGTTTTCCAGGTGCAAAACTTCCCAACGTAAACATTTTACTGCCCGTAGAGGAGGCACAAATTATGACTTCTGAAGGGGAGAAAACAATCAACGTTGCATCAAGGTTAGAGGGATTGCTTTTTTTTCTAAGTTTAATTAATTTGAAAATAGAATCTTGAGGTAATGAAGTTAGGTTGCTATCAATTTTGATCGGTAACCACATAATACCGGTATAATTAAATGGAATATGCACTTCATATGCAATCAAACGTAGCGGAAAGTATTGTGTTTACATTGTGGAAGTTACACAGATACAATATACTCCATTGAAAGTGCATGGCGTTTTGAATGTTTTGGTTGACAGGGTGAGCCAGGGAATTACTTCACTGTTGAGGAGGATAGGATTGCCTTACCAAGGGAATGAATCTTATGGGAAAATTAGGATCAACGGGATTTCGTTGAGAAGATGGCTACAACCGAAGCTTTCTTTTCCTTTCAGTGGAAAACCAGGAGAATTCAGCTCATCACAGGCACGATTAGGACAAGGGATTACCCACCAGCAGCGCGACATTCGAACTGGCGATTTCGCTTTGGATTAGGCTCATGCTATTTATTTATTGCTACTACTTAAACAGGTCAACTTACAAGTTGCGGAGTTGTTACTTTTCCAGAGCACCTCATCTAATCATCCTGCTACATGCTCAAGTTGCCTACTGAAAGGTTCACGTCATTTTGAAACAAGTTTGAGTGGCTTTCTTCATCTCCACTGAGGATGAGGGAGATAAACATTACGAATCCTGAGGGTTTACGGCCATTTAAGGCTAGACAAGATGCTTTTATTCTGTGATGCTGCAAATTCGTTACTCGAAGAGAGATTTAACAATGCTCATGCCGCAAGCTCTTGGCACTGGATACAGGAAATAAATATCACAATGTAAGTGGTGGTGGATACCGCTTGTTAGATACTCGCTATCCATAAACAGTGTCAGATTCGAAACACTATCGAGTAATTTTCCGAAGTACTCGAACAACTATAATTACCATTTAGAAGATCTTGGAATCATCCATTTCTAGTATGAAAGCAACTGCATTTCATCTGGGCTCCTATAAGATCTTTGAAGTAGGATCTGACACAAGTGCGGGTGGGGATTGACAGATCACAAAATTAGTATTCTACCTGGAGTGACAGCAGAAATACCAAAAAAGAAGTAGGACCTCGATTTCTGCTGTCCTCAAATGTTTCTTTTTAATATATATATATTTTTTAATTTTGATTGACGATGACGGATCCAGCTCTTCTAACGTTGATTAAAACATGACCTATCATGTTAGGTCAATCTCATCCTTTCGTTACAAATAGATATTGAGATTTAATTAAATTTATTTAAAATTTAATAATTGTCAAGTAATTAAATTATTTCCTTTTTTTCACATACATAAAAAAGAAAATATATATTATTTATCATAAAAAAAAACTATCACCCTTTAAGGCAAAAAAAATCAATAAATTCTAGCAATATAAAAAAAAATACCACTCCATTATATTTTTTGACAAAAATAGTCATTTATTTTTTCGATAGAAACTTCATCACTGTCACTCGTATATAATCATAACACACAGCACAACCCTTAAATCAAATTATTTTAATGCATTATAAATCAAAAAAATATAAACTATTTTAACTCAAACTTGACTATAATTGATATTTTTTCCATTGGTTCACAATTTTTGTTTTAAAATTTTCTGGAAATATTGAAATATTTTAATGATATTGAATATAATTTATATATTACATTATCTCCAATAAAATAATCATATATTTATACCATTTTTAGTACAAAAATGGTAGGAACTTAATAATTATCATTAGAATTTAACAAATATAATATATGACATAGTCTAAAAATAGAAATCAATTTAATTTCTACTGCTTATTAAAATTAAAAAAAGCACAATCAAATCTCAACCATTTATTAATAAATGAATAAAAAGTCATATTTTAATTAGAGAAATGACCCAGTGTTTCAATAATTATGAAAAGCAGATTGGGCCCAAAAGATTGCAAATACGTGACGAGATATCCAACTGTCTGAGTAATCATGTAACGGAAATGGACCTTATCTGCGGGCCACTTGATGGATTCACATTCACATGCGTTGAGCACACTTCGATGACGATTTTCTTTTCAGGCAGGTTAGCGGGTCACTGGCTCACTGCATGTGACCTGACTCCATGTGCGTGTAAGAGAGACCTCCCTTTTTCCTTTCTTCTTTGAAAAAAGCAAATGATCTTAACATGGGTGAGGCCGCGAGGTTGGATGATTTTTTTTTATTCACCAACCCAATACTCGTTGTAATAAAATGCAAAAAGTAAGTAAATAAATAATAAAATGCGGTGAGAGTGGTGAAATAAATATCTTGGACGTTACAAATAGACTTGCAACTAAACTTGTAATTAAACAACCAATAAGTAGCGTTAAGTTCTCATAATATTAAAGTAGTCAATTTGGTAAGTAATTCTTGTAATTTTCTACATAGGTTTTCTTTTTCTTCTTCTGGTTCTATATTAGGTTTTGCTGACATGTTGGATAACTTAACATTATGCTATGTTTAGTTGTACACGACCTTAGTTTAGTTATATACTTTCTGCTTCACTCTTAAAAAGGAAATTGATTGGAAGCGTTATGGGCGGGTTTAGCCAGAAATTTGGATAGCGTGTTGTGCGCCATCAAAAGCTGGGCTGATGACGAATTGTATGGATCTTTTGTATTTTAATATAGCAATTGGCAAATGGCTGCAGTTGTTGTAAGTTGTAACTTGCAATTCAATGTCTTGAAAAGGAAATTGAGTGAGCTGAGGCTTTACTTAAAGCTGATCTCAGACGACTCTTTGGCCCACAGCAGCCTGTTCCATGCACAAGTGCACTAGTCATCAATTTTTTAAGTAATCTTCTTTTTAAGTACAAAATTTAAGTATAAGTAAGTGGAATTGGTGTCATACCATTTCATTAAGGTTAAATTAACGTGGCAAGTTAATTTTTTTCCTTTCTGTCCGATAAAATTCAATTTTAATACTACCCAATTTCACATTTTAAAATCTCAGAGATGAAACAGGTCAGCTGAATTAAAAAAAGGCACAGAATCTTGATCGGAAGAAAAAAATCCTTCAAAATCTCATTACAATTTGGTGGGATTAACATATCTACATTTCCACTCCATCACTATCTCAACTCTAAAAATACAAAAATTCCAAAAACTACTCTATACGCAAGAAATTAGCAAGAAAACAAGGGGCAGGAGGACTCCAAAATCAAGAATCAAGAATCGGAAAATTGGTGTTCTTGATTGTTGTTCTGTATCCGAGAAGTGAGATCGATGAATGCATCTTCTTTGCAAGGGATTGTTAGGCCACCCATTGGGTGATTGAATCCGAACTCCTCCTCCGCTCGATTAAGCAAGTGTTGGAAAGATGGATGGTTTATGTATGAAATAGGAACCACAAATCTCTTCTTCTGCAACTGATCTGAACCAACGTATACCGCCACGTGGCCTTTTGGTACATTGGATTGATGATCATTTCTTGCTGCAAGAGGAGACTGTCTTTTCAGAATCTGCTTGGCGCTGAGAATCACAGAAGGAAGACGAATACCCATGTTGAAGGAAATTGAATTGTTTTCGATTTCTTGATTTTTTGATTTTCTTGATTTTTGATCGAGTTTGTAGGTGGTGACTGGTGTATTTATAGGTTTGAGAGGAGAATAGATGAGGGTAGGTGGTCCACCAATTCAACTGTTTCACATGGCGTCTGCACAATTGGAGAGGAGTACGCTGAGTAGTACTTGGGCCCAGTTTGGTCCAAAACACAAGGGAGTGGAATTTGGATTAGGAGGCAAAGTATTTTATACTATTTTTTTTTGGAAATAAGTAGTTTATACTGTTGAAATGCCAGCGGCGAATTTCAGAAATTGGTGATGGAGGGGAGGACCCGCTTATAAACGATCGCACATCTTCTCAGTTCCCAAGGAACTGACTTCAAAACCAACGGCGCCGTACATTGGTATTCAGTCTTTGGTATCCGGCGGGCTACAGTTGTGTAGTTCCCGTTAAATAATTTTCCACACATCTAAGAACTACCTTTTCTTTTGGTACAATGAGAACTACTTTGTAAGTGGTAGAATCCATTGTTAAATTATACAATTTCTAGGAATTTTTCATTTTAATCAACTCTTAGAATTTATCTTTTCTACAATGATAAAAAAAAATATTTGAGTATTTTTAAAATTATTAAGTTATATCATCATTTAATCTATTAAAAAGTACTTCAAGAAGTATCATATACTTCAATAATGAACATATATTCAATATTTTTTCTCCAAAAAACATACCTAATGAGTATGCAACGCTTCGGAAAGTAACATTGTACTTTAAGAATTTGTTAGTATTATTCTCACCCTTCTTCTTTTTCTTCTTTCCGAAAGATCGCCTAAAGAATGGGAATACATGAGAATCTCCCCATCTTTGGGACAACGACTTAATTAGATGCCATTTGCGCTAGAGGCATGTTTTTTCTTTGGAAATTAAGGCTAGAGAGTAGAGAGAGTCAAAGACATTTAATTAAGAGTTCATCTTTCTTCATTCATTCATATTAATTGTGTTTTGTCAGGCCTAATGATATGATTAATGATTGACCATTATTCATGATTAATTAACTATCAAATAATTAGCTAGAGCCAAAAAAATTTATTTTGTACATATATCTCCTAAAGAAAAGCAGAGAATTATTCGTCATCCCAATAAAAAAAAAAAACCATCTCTAGCTTGTTTTTTCCCCCCACTAGGATTACTAGCTAGACACTTAATAACCTAGAGGCAAGATTGATGAAATAATCTTCTTTACAAGGGATGGTAAGACCACCCATGGGATGATTGAACCCGAACTCTTGCTCGGAAAGGCGAAGCAAATCTTGGAAGGAAGGATGGCTCAAGAACGATATCGGCACCACATATCTCCTCTTCTTCTCGCATTCTCCCACGTAAACCGCAATGTGCCCTTTTGGTACCACCATGTCCGTTTTATTACCATTCGATTTCAGCAATTGCTTCACCCCAAGATTCATGGATGATTTCTTGAGAAAACCCATAAGTCCGATTATCGAGTCGACGACGACGATGAAGATTTCTTCTTGAGTTTCTTTCTATTCTTGGTAGTGGAGTGTCTTTTTTCCTAATCAGAAAGGAATTGGTTTGATTGTATTTATAGATGTATGTAGGTGGAGAGAGCGCATGGAGTGCCATACTTTTGCAAGGGAGGCGCGGGGTGGGGCGTTTGGTGAAGCAAATGGGTGTTTGTGTGGGCTCTGGGCCCCACTCCCCTCACATGGCTTTGCAGTTGCACAACTGGACTCGTGCTTCCTAACAAAAGCCTCTTTATCAATCCGGCCGTACACCAATAATATTGCTGCAATTCAGGAGGAAAATCAATCCCAAAATAGTAAGTAGAACTAATATCGAATTAACGAAAATGTCAAATCACTCGCAACAATGATAAAATAAGATGCATATTTTGGGAGAAACTAAATTTTAATTTCTATGTGCTCACATTTATATATTTGGAAAGAGATGCTCAGTTTTCTATGCAGCAATTGGTAATATGCTAACGCATGCAGTCAATCATTCATCATTTTTGCAAATTGGCACATGAAATATGATCAGAGAAAGCTGACTTTTAAAGGGTTAAAAAACCCCCTCCAAGTTGGCCTTTATTTAAGCACCAGTTTGAAACACAACATAACACACATCAACCTGCATTGACTCTAAATTAAAACCCTTACGTGATCATTTTTCCCCCTTTTTCTATTTATCCTTTCACGTACAAGTCAGTTATACATGAATCATGATGATGTATCATTTTGATGAGATATGCAATTATTAAAACAAAACAATAATAAAGGAATAGACCCATCTTTTTTTTTTAAAATTTTATATAAGGTGAATTTTAGCCTATCAAAAAAATATAAATAGGGTGAATTTTATTAGAATAATGCTACACAAAATGTTAAAAAAAAAACCTAAATTCGACCTTTAAAAGAGTAAATTTTTAAAGATTCACAAGCTGGATCTTAATTATTATAAAAGTCGATCCTGATGAGCAAAAACTTAGAAAATAGACAAAACGAGCGTATAGTCGAACCAATACCCAAATGAACTCCTCACAATATAATAGTTTCAAGAGGAATGGGCATGCTACGATAGATCAGATCATGAAAGAAAAAAGGTAGAGCATGCATTATTGTTTCACGATTTCTCGGATCTAGTAGTTAAGGCAGCCAATGAGTGGAGGCACAAAACATATATATATGCCCAAAATTGCCAAAACAACCAATCCATGGAAGTTTCAACCTGTTGGAAGCTATATAATTTACTATTTTTGGTAACAATTCTGGTGATATTCCTTCGTTTCTTTATTCCATCTTCATCCGTCAATTGTTTAGTGCCGCACATCAATATCTTTTAAGTTTATTACATTTTCTCTCTTTACCATTTTTTCCTTTTATTCATTAAAAGAACAAAAAATATAGTTATATATCCCACTCAAGGAAAATAGTAATAATAATTTATTATAATTAAAGTCTAGAATTTATCGATCATGTAGAAGTAGAATAATGGTGACAACTCTTTTCAAAAAATAAAAGAAAAAAAGAATTTTCTTAGGTGGGTCATGATCATACATACTTAGGTGAATTAATTAAGAATGGGCTAAGATAAAAACCCTAAATACTTAGGTGGGTCATGATCATACAAACACATCTTGGGCTAAGATAAGATCATAGCAACATGACGCATAAGAATGGGCTCTCATGGGTCAGGTCTATATTTGGACTACTAAACTGGGTCAGGTCTTGAGCCCATTGTTTCGACCAAAGTGTTTTGTTCAAAAACTATTTACGTTAGTTAGGTTAGGTCAATCCGATACGAACAAGTTTAATTTTAATTACAATTAAGATAAAAATTCACGTGGTTTAGGATTTTTTTCTCGAAAGAATGAGTGTTAGGTATCGAGTTCATATTTTTAATTTCCGAAGGTACAATTTTTTTTATTTCTAATGGAAAAAAGAAACCTCCAACTTCAAGGGTTCAACATTAATGGTGGTAGACACAAGAAAGAAGATGAAGCAAATCCATGATGTACATAGTCATATATATAAACTTTACAAGCAAACAAATGAGCACTAATATTCATTGATTTTGAAGTTTTACACAAATACAATGAAATGGGGTGTTGGTTTACATCCCAATACTAGCTACAAAGAAACAGAACATTGAAGATGATATCAATTGTCAAGAACCGAAATAATTAATCCAAAACTGATCCGGCCGCCGGAGACAATATTCTAACTATCGTCTCAAATAATCCGAAATTAATCCAGATTTTAACAAGAATTTGATTAATTAATTAATTAATTAATCAAGTCAAAAGTCGAGCGAGATTAGTCTCCTACGGGAAGAACGGAAAAATTAATTAACTCAAAGCTGAAGTTAGAGAAATGAAGTACTCTTCACTGCAAGGAATTGTAAGCCCACCCATTGGATGATCAAACCCGAATTCTTCCTCAGCTCGGTTTAATAAATCAAGAAACAGAGGATGGTTTAGGTAAGAAATTGGGATGACAAATCTCTTCCAGCTGTAGCTTTCTTGATCTCCAACGTAGACCGCCACATGACCTTTTGGTACATTGTTGTTGTTATTATAACTAGAAGCAGCTAAGACACCTGCGATCCTCGCTGAAAGACTCCTCTGCAACTTCTGTTTTGCGTGTGCTACCCTCATCAGTTGAATCCCCATCTTTAATTTTCAAGAACCGATTAAAGATGAAACAAGATTTTCTTGATTTCTTGGGTTTTTTTCTTGTTGTTGTTGGTGAGTTTAAGATTATTAATTGATGACTTGATGAGTTTTATAATGTGAGATTCTTGTACATATATATAGAGGAGGGCTTGAAGGGGAGAGGTAGTAGTTACATTAGCTAGTTTTGACAGGTAATCGTCAAGTACATTGGTTGGTAAATGGCTATAGTCTATAATCTTCCAAAAATGTGACTTTTGAATTAAACTAAACAGCCTAAGAGATTAATCTCGTGAGTTATAAAACATACGTGATAATACATCTAGATTTTGATGCATTTTTTATTCTAAATAGTGAAGGATAATTTTTAGGTCTGAACCACATGTATTCCTAAATTCATTCAGTTAAGACTAATCTTGTTCACATCGGATTGACTTATTAAATAATGAGAGTGTCAAACCACTCGTATCAACCATCTATTACCGTAATTTGATTTGGGCAAACGCAAAACTTGTTATGGTAAGAAATTCTTATTGTTAAATCAAAAGAAAATGAAGAAAAAAAACATAGTCTAGAATGGTTTTGAGCACATAGGAAGAATAATGAGGGACATGGCAGGTGAATGAAGGTCATGTTGAGGAATTCACATGGTTTGTTTTGTTTGTTTTGAGACAAATGATGCCCTACCACACATTTTAAGACCCAAAGCAAAAGAATAGAAATTGCAACTTGTTTCAAAACCAACATATATAATACGGACAATAAATTAAAACCTGTGCGTTATTTTCATGGTAATAATTATGCAAAACCTATCCTATTCCTGTATCAGACCAGACTCGTCTCGTCTCAATCGCCGAGGATTGGAAGCACTGAACTTGGACTACACCCTGCAGTTTGTTGTAAATTTGGCTGCTTTTTCCCTCTGGCCCAACTAGCCAGTAGCCACCCCAACCAACTCTGCTTTTGTTGCCAATAAAACCAATTAATGGACGAACAAGAACAATTGTCTGTTATTTTGGATAAACATGTCACTTGGTTTGGTGCACCTTAATAAAAACAAAATGAGGTCATTGCCAATGGGACTGTTTCTTTTCTTTTATTTCTTTAACAAGAGAATGATTCGGTGCTCGATATAATGGTGTTAGTTTGGTGCTTCCATTCAACCTATCATCTTTTCAAAATCCAGGCCCAACTTCACATGCCACGCTTTTGGGCTTTATTGGAAAACTTTAAACGACACATGCATGCAGGTTCATGTTCAATTGCGTGACATGTCATTTGCTGATAGAACAAAAATTGATAGTTTAGGATTGAAAAAAAGTTTTAGCAAACGTGGAATAAAGTGATATATATAAGATTTGGTCCGTACTTTAGTTTATACATTGTATAAGCAAGCAAACAACAAAATTGGATCATTAATAATTTCAACAATTGGCTAATAATTATTTGGTCTTTTGATGTGGTAGGGTTTACGTATAAACTTTTTATTCAAAAGTTTTATCAAATCCACCATTCATGTATTCATGAGATTCATCTATCTTTGTGTTCCTAAATAATCGAGAACTGTCGAATTTTTAAAAATAAGATTCATCTATCAATGATTTAGTAACTCAACGATATTTTACTATAAAGTAGAGAAGATTTATCTTGAATTCGAATCACCTTATCAACAACATTCTTATCTATGTGAGAAAAAAAAATTCATCATGAATATTCGAATTTTAGTCTTATTCCTACCAAATTTAAATATTTTAAACTTATTTTTCTCTTAATTAATTCATCATAAGCTACCAAGTAGGACTTTTGAATTTTGACTAAAATTCAAGGAAAAATAAAATATATATCCCCATTTTAAAATCAATCAAATATATATATTGATCAAGTGGGAGAAGTAGTCTTTCATTTCTAAAGCTAGATTCATTAATGGTCAAATGTTTAATGTCAAAAAATGTTTACGAAACATTATCTCTTATCTATTTCACTTAATAATTCAATTAAAAGTATTATTTTATTTTTGATTTGTTTAATTTTTGCTCCCATTCAACCTGCCATTTGTTCAAATTTAGGCCCTATATGCCTTTATAGCATTCTTTCCTCCTCCCCCATAAGTCATAATGTAATGACTCAAGTATTTGTCCTGCAAAACTTGTTTAATCTGTGTTTGATTGTGGGAAGACACACATGACCCCCATGCCCATTGTGTTAAATTGATCCCAAACTCCTCTACAAATTAACATGACGCATGTATGGTTATGTACATAATTTAATTGAAGATGAATGCTTGAACTTTAGTTTTTCATAATAGTCCTAGTCAATCAATGATTGTATTTGACTAGTAACGGGACTTGTCCATCGTTAATTCAAATTTCGAATTCGAGTTTCGATAATGGAGAAAATTATATTGAAAGAGTCAATTTGATCGTTCCTAGCCCGAACAGAGGTGGAGCTAGAAAAAATATTTGAGGAGGCAAAAATTAAAGGCAAAATTAGTTTAATTTTTTTGGGAGGTCATATATATGGTACTATGTAGAAAAATGTATTATATATTTATTATTCTTTAATATAAAAAATAAAATATAATAAAAATTTAAAAAATAAGTTTTGGAAATTTTGATTTGTTATTAATATTAGAGAAGTTAACTTGAATTTTAAATCATATTCATAAAATTCAACTAAATTTTGGGGGGTAAAATATAAAATTTTCGGACAAATAAAATATGATTAATTAAAAAATCTAGAAGTTTAAAGACTGTATTAGGAATTTTTAGAAAATTTCGGAGGTCAACATAGGATTTTTGATAAATAAAGTAGGTTTTTCAAAAAGACTTCAAACTAAAAGGACTAATCGGTACATTTTTAAAAATTTAGAATATGTTAGAATAAGATTTATCTCTGAAAATAGTGGTATACTGTTAATTAATCCATCACCCTTTCTTCATTAAATGGTTTGATGGTCTTGCTTGTAACTTTGTCATTGACAAGAATGCGAAGGTTTCAAAGTATTTTCTTTGGGAGTGGTAGGCCTATGCTATCAGAATATGGTAAGTGGCATTAGTTGGGAGGCCAAACCATGTGATTCCTTATGCTATGCGTGTCCTTATAGAACCCCACTCGATCCAATAGGTCGTCATTTGCTTCCATTTAAATCCCTTAATTCCGTTTTAAGATAGTCAGTAATTACATCAAAAAGCCTAATCAGTTCTCTCTTGCTTTCAAAATTCTTTCAATTCTATCAAATATCTTTGGATCAAGAATCCAAATATGGGTAGTCGGTTGGCGCCTAAAGGTCACTTTGCTGTTTATGTTGGAGAAATTAGTAGCGGGAAGAAGAAAAGGTTCATGGTCCCAATTTCATACCTGAAACATGCTTCTTTCAAGAACTTGCTTCATCAAGCTGAAGAAGAATTTGGGTTCCATCATCCTCTTGGTGGCCTCTCCCTCCCTTGCAGCGAAGAGTTCTTCACAAATCTCATTTTCAGTTTTTCAAGATAGACACGATACAAATCAGTAATCAAACTCATATATACTAATAGTGTCGTGTTATCGAAGAATAAGTATAGAGTGATTCTTTGTATCGAAAACGTAAAATACCGGG
Source organism: Viola odorata (assembly GCA_963691705.1). Classification (NCBI taxonomy): domain Eukaryota; kingdom Viridiplantae; phylum Streptophyta; class Magnoliopsida; order Malpighiales; family Violaceae; genus Viola; species Viola odorata. The sequence continues at coordinate 54,251,001 of OY829543.1, read as the reverse complement.
GTTAACGTACGTGAGAAATATCATTCAATCCCATATATATGTACTTAGTGTCTAACAATAGGATTAAACTATGCTCCAACAAAGATTAGCAAAAGGGGTGTAACTTTGTTGATCGTATTACACTATGATATTATCAACATTTGTTTTGTATCCATCAATCAACCCTTTCACATATTTTAATGGTGAGCCAAATAGTTTAATTCCCACCACAGTATCTAATCATTAAAAAAGATAATTTAATTTTAATTTATTTCGGTAAAAGTTAGACGTAAAATGAAAGTTAATTCCAAATAATCTAATTCTCTTTTATTTATATATTATATTTATTCATTTTTCATATAATTTTGTATCATTAATAAATTATGTTAATTTTAATTCATATATGTGATCGGGGACGTATTTAAGTTTGACTAAAGATTAGGGGACCAAAATTAATTTTTTATCAAACTCCAGTTAGGATTGGGTTTGTTTTAAATTATGTAAAGTTCATACGCTGACCTGCTTCTGGCGGGTCGGACTAAATGGGCCTGCAGGTAATTGGGTCTACTGACACTAACAGGATTGGTCTGCAGAATTAATTGGTTGAAGTTTTGGTGTAAAATACTGTAGGATTAGGGACAGATGGAGGTGTTCATCATCGAGTTCAAGAGAATTCTTCCATGGAAAAGACCAGTAGTGCCTGATGGTCTGTATGGACAAGGCAAGATTTCTGCGAATGGGAAGGACTATCATCCTTAGAAAAAAGATGGAGACCAAGCTGATGTGATCAAATATGCTAAAGGTGTTTACCCCAAGGTGTTGTGCAGCAATGAGTGTCCCTTAACAGCTTCTGATTGCTTTGAAATCCAGCTGCATCTCAAAGAAGAATTGGACCAGGACATTTGCAATGGCTAATTCTATCGATTTTATAAGGATAAAGGGGATGAGTATGACAAACCACTGATATTAAGAGACAAGTACAAGGGCGGCGCTTTGTCTGTTATAATCGGGTTTGTAATGTATGAGCATCCGGTTGCAGCCCGTCTTACTGTTGACCTCTCGAAATTAGCCAAAAAGCTCTGCGCTAACCCTCTTACGAACGTGCACGGTCGGATTTATGCTTATAACGACTTACTCTCTTCAATACTGCAATGGAGGATGCAGAGGAGATACGTCTTGATGGGGGCAGCTTGCCGCTGTTGAAGAAAGCTGTAGTGCTGCCTGCGGATTCCAGCTGCTATCTTATATTAACACATGGCCCTGATGGGGAAGGTTTGTCAGTGTCAATTATCTGGAGCAGTTCTTATGTACACCAGAGGATGCGCATCAATTTGCAGTTGATGAAAAACGTCCGTATAGGATTGAGCTCCAGCCGATCAAACATGATCCAGAAGAAGACTTCTAATATATATTCTAGATGACTTCTAATATGCTGTACCAATCAATCTGGTATACGTTGTGTGAGGACTGTGTCTGTGTGGTTGCAATATGTCATGGTTCTGTTGCTTACAGAGGAGTTGAACCCATAAAGAAATATTTGAAATATTTGAATGTGAGAAATCAGTTTATAGGAATAAAGAAAGCATCTATCATTCACTTTCTGAATTTGGGATGTTTTTCCCTGTTCTCATATAGCTTTTCAGCTCAAAAAGAGTAACAGAAGTATTTACATGTATTGCTAATTGCTATTTCTACAACTCTTATAAAAAATTTGTTCACTTTTAGTGAATTCTTCGGAATGCTTCTCTTTAGGATCTTGTCAATCCTGAAGTGACATGGATGAAAGTCTCTTCTGGACAGGGAATTTTCAAACCACCCGTTGGATGATCAAAACCAAACTCCTCTTCTGCTTTACTTAGCAAATCCTGGAAACAAGGCTGGTTTAAGTACGAAACTGGAACCACGAACCTTTTCTTCTCGAACTCCCCAACATAAACTGCTATGAAACCTCTTGGTACATCCGAAGATTTCGAGGATCGACAGAGAATTTTCTTTGCAAGACTTCCAGGCAAACGAATAGCCATGGTTTTTCTGTTGAGGGTTGTCTTAGTGTAATTAAAACAGGTAAAGACAGGAAGAATTTAAAACTCTTTTTTCCGTTGTTATGTTTGATGGAATTGCTGTGGTTGACACTTGAAGATTTGAGTTGTATATATACAGATTAGAATGGCTACATACTATCTGGAGTTTGTGGCAAAGGATCATTTCCTGTGGTTGGCCTTAGACATGGGCCATGGAGCATCACATGGTCCTGTCTTCCAACTAAACAACAAATAAGCTGGATTGAGAAAAGTCATGTCCTTAATAGTTGATATTGTGTGGATATGATGGAAGAGAGAGGCCAATGGGGGATTTGCTGAAGATTTATGAAAAGGACTAACGTGATATAATTTTTAGATCTGAACCACAGATGCTCGAGGTCCGGACTATATGTTCGACCGGGTCAGGACATGATATAATTCATAACTAATTAAGTGGCCCTTTGGGTTAAGAACATGCCTGAGACAAATGGTCTAAGGCATCAGAAATGCAGCTACTCTTATAGGTAAAGGACATGTTTGCGACAATTTATCGTGCCATGTCCTGTGTAAGGATATACAGCTTGCACTGCCTGGCCTCGCATAGAAAGTTAGTGGAAATGAAAAGGAAGATTAATGATATAGTACTGATTTCGGATCTAACATTAGAAATTCAATGCACTAATTAGTTTGGTGCATCTTGCCTGTCTGTTCTGTGTCCATCCAGGACTTTCTGGAAACTGTTTATCGCAACCCCACGGACCAACTATCGAAGACAGTTCCTAATCAGAAGGGTCACATGGTCTGGCAATTGGCATCCGCTTAGGCACAGGCACTGAAATCTAACTGTCCTTTACCAATCTCTACACAAGTGGCACAGTCACCTATTTTCTTGATCAAATGGAAGACAGGAGCATGTGATACCTTAATGAGCAATGTCCACCTCTTTACCAGATTGAAGACAAGCATTTCTTGACCACCAACTGCTGATTTTTTAGGATTTTCAGCACAACCTGCAATCTATATATACAAGCAAGAAATATACTTGCCAGCAGCATCAAACCAAGTCTCCTAGTAGTTCACAAAATTTATATTTTATTCTGTTTGCTTCCTTTTTTCTTCAATCAACAACAAAGAAACAATGGCTATTCGTTTGGCTGGTGTTCTATCTAGGCAAAGAAGCTTTGGTAAGAGAGCCGCAACAAAGTCTACAGATGTACCAAAAGGTTTCTTGGCAGTCTACGTTGGAGAAACTGATAAGAAACGATTCGTTGTTCCAGTATCATACTTAAACGACCCTTCTTTCCAAGATTTGTTACGTCAGGCAGAGGAGGAGTTCGGTTTTGATCATCCCATGGGCGGCTTGACAATTCCTTGCAGAGAAGAAACCTTTCTTGACATCACATCAAACTTGTGTAGTAGATCATAAAAAATAGTAGAATAAACTTAGTACATATAACAATTTTTGTAAGGCAGGTTTTTGCCAGGTAAATGTAAATATTTTTCTGGTGAATTCAATGAGAACTAGTTTTATGCATACATAAGTTATTGCCTTCTCACATCCACATAACATAACTCTCCTTCTAATGCCTGTTCATCGGATCAAATAACGAAGGCTTCCTCCTCAAAACGGGTGGTGTTCTTGGAAGATTATCAATTTGTCTTTATGATCTTACTTGGACTGCTAGCTAGAATGAATTGACAAAGTAGCTAGAACCTTATGATAGAAAAGTATATCGTTATTACTTGACCATAACTTGTCGTTAATGTGCTTATCGACTTAATGCAAAAGTAAAGTAAAATAAACTGAATTCTTCAACTTGATCACCATTCAAGAATGAAAAAAAACTAAAGATCCTGTCAATCTTTTTTTGTAAAATTATGCTCCTTTACATAAACCTCTCAAAGTCATAAAGCTACGCTTCACAAGCCTTCCAAAACTGTTACTGCAGTCTTTAACCTGATGGTCTCCACCCATCAACTTTCTGTAATCCAAACCCGATTCCGAAGAGCGTAACAGAGCATTCCGATCACTTTTTTCGACTCCAAGATTAAGGATTCCTTCAGGTTCTTGGTCTTTCGGGTTCCGCACATAGAAGGCCAAGCATTTAGGCCCCTTACGATCCCCTGTTTCTAGCAGATGCTCCAGTCGAACGTTAACCTCGCCAATCTGGTCATCTTTTCTGATCCTGTGGACGCGATACACCTTCAAGATCAAGCAAGAATCGAACTTCGAGTCTGCGTCGATGGGGAATACGAACCGGTCATTCCAGGTGGGGTTTTGGTCGCCAATTGTATCGGTTCTTGAGACGAGTGGGAGGTTTTGGTGATCAGTGCTGAGCCCGGCCACCACATAGGTTTGAATAGAGTGCTTATTGCGTTTGGGAAGTTGTTGAGCTGAGATGAGATTGATCTCCAACAGTTCTTTCGCCATAACTTTTTTTTTTGGTGAGAAGAACAGAGAAAGAGGTATTCTTTAGGAAAACAGAGAAATAAGTTTCCTTTTTTCTCTTTTGGAAGGGCAAGATGAAGTGATCAAAACAGGAATACGTGTATATATATATATATATATGTTTGATGGTCGGTTGAAGAACAGGAATACATGCCCTCCTAGGGTTTGGGAACTCCAACTTGTAATCGGAATCGGAATATTTACGCGTTTACTTCATTACTTGTGTCGTGGGAACTTTCCTATTGGCTGGCCTTATTAGCATTACTGGAATTTATATGTTCCGAGAATTCTGTTCTAGTACGAAACCATGACTAATGAATAAATCCTGGAATCAGTACTGTTCCTTTTCTTTTCTTCTTTTATAGGTAAGAATGGACTTCAATGTTGATTTCCGAGCCTGAGAAAGTCAATGCCTTCAGATTTGACACAAACAACAATGATTTTCCGTTTTCTTTTCTCATTCAACAACAGAAGTACTCTATCTTCGTACTGTAGCAAACTGGGGCATGATTTTCCAAATGAGACATAGTAGGGCCTGCTTCATGTTCTATTTGATAGGCCTGTCTAGAAAATTGATCCTTTCAAGCATCGAACGGTGACGAGTAAAGTCAGGAAGGACACATTATGTAATGGCATTGTCCTTCCATGGGACGAAACTTATGTTACCCTTCCGTCGACATCTTTTGAATGCCAATTGGGTCATTGTTGGTTGTTCAGCTTTACATGAGTAGGGCATAGCGTCTTCTACTAATCCTACATCTCATTGAACATTAATCACTGATATAATCAAAATGTAGGACAGAACCATGTGATCCTTTTCTGTAAACAACTCATTCTATCTATAAGTAACACACATTACATACACTTCACAAGCACATCAAGTCCTCAAAACATCAACTACCTATTCCTCAAAACATCAACTCATTCTTAGTTTCATCTTTCTTTCTCTAAGATGGCTATTCGCTTTCCTAGTATTATGCATGCTAAGCAAATTCTACGCCGGTCAGGCTCAAACTCTGCGGATGTTCCTAAAGGATGCTGTGCAGTTTATGTTGGAGATCAGAGCCAAAAGAAACGATACATTGTCCCGATTTCGATACTGAATCAACCTCCATTTCAACAACTATTGAGTAAAGCTGAAGAAGAATTTGGGTACACTCATCCAATTGGTGGACTTACGATTCCTTGCAGAGAAGACATATTCCTTCATCTTGCTTCCCATTATATCAATTGATGAAGAAAATATATAGACTTTAGACTGCATAGATAGAGACTGAAAATTTTAGATTCTTTATAAATATTCTTCTTCTTTTTTCTTTCTTTGCTGAAAAAGCAAGGTTGATAGAAATTTTGTTACGCAGAATTGCATATGAGAAGTTACAAATACAATTCATCAATTTTTTCCCATCAATTTAAAGTTGCCAATCATATGTTTTTATGTTCATAAAGTTGTCAAAAGAAGAAGCTGTCAACATTGAATATCCCGCAATCCAATTTCCAACATATTGTAGTTGTAGGGTAGCTTGCCTTTTAACTTATGGACATGGATCAGATCAAGTATATATATGAATCCTCACTACCCTATTGCTTTGATTAGTTGGAAGGCAGGACCACATGCTGCCCTAATCAGATGTCCTATACTGGCCTCATCAAATTCGTTTTAGCCCCTAACTGTTTGGCTAAAAAGAAAGAAATGAAGTATTTTTCCTGATTTTGTTTACCAATAAAATCCAGCATTCTTTTTGATAGTTTTTACTGAAAAAGTTTGCTAAGGAAATAAAAATATTCGTTATCGGATGTTTCTATTTTAGTGAAATATTGTTTGCATACCAAAGGATACATGTTAAGGAAGTAAAATATACGTTTGTATTAATGGAGATTTTGTTACCTTGTCATTTGATTTTTTGAATTTTGGCTCACCATATATATACAGAGCTATGAAGGAGAGAGTTCATACCAAACGTTCATAATCATCCAAACTGAAAAATCTTCGAAGTCAAAAGAGATATGGGGAAGTCTTCATTCTTGATGGGAGTCTTGGCATTGCTCTTGGTCATCTCGCAATGTTTGTTCCCTTCTATCTCTCTCTCTCCTCTCTTATCAATAAAATTCTACACAATTTATACTATTTTTTTTTAAATTTGAAGAAGAACAATACTAATTAATAGTATAGTGAACGCCACCATTCGTCTCCAACGAGACATTCATATATTTAAATTCAGCTCGGCTAACGTAAACGATTAATTATTTCATTATAGGTTGGTTCATGGGAGAAGCTGCTACTAGGATCATTCCAGGGCCTCCGATTTATAATATTGCAGCTGACGGTGCTGTAAGTTGCACGAAAGACAGTGACTGTTTTGGTAAAATCGAATGCGGATTAGGTATTATTGGATGCGGTTCCCTCCAAACCTGCGAGTGCATACTGCATAAATAAGTTTTTGTAATGATTCATTTATAACTACTCCTACGGCTATGTTCCAAATAAAAGAATATTTCTGGTGCAATAATTTATTAGTTTTTATTTTTATTTTGTACTAAAAAAAGGAAATTATCAAGTTCGTCGGTATATTTTTGTTCTTAATTAATTAAGATTATTAAACTGTAATAAATTTGAACAGAAAGAAAAATATAATGATCTAGCAAAAAATTAACTTGAAAGCTCACGCGGCTCATTTTGACAAAAGAAATCACAGTCTGATAATTAAACAGCTTAAAGTTACACTAACTAGTTTTCTTTTTGGTAAGAGGGAAATGGAGCACTCACTAGTTCCTAACAAAACAACACCACAGAAATCTGCAAAAATAAGTAAAGTTAAGAAGTCCTATTGAACTAGTCAGAAGGTAATATATTTTGAGGAAGAAAAATTGCGGTTTTAATGTAAATGTAAAATCGGTTAGAACGTTTGGTTTTCTGTTTATGGTAAAATGTTATTAAGGATTCGAACTCGGATTCAGACTCAAATCCGAATCACACCCAATATTCGCTCCCACACAACAGACCCGGAAATCTGACCACCAACTTTTGGTAACACTTTTTATATTAGTATTATTTTACGTTAATTCACTACTTGTAGGTTATTAATTTGTGTTAATTATTTGTAGTTACCTTAAAAAAGCTACATAAATCACTAAACAGAATAGATTAAGGAATAAACTTGTTAAAAAATAAAAGATTAAGGAACAGTACTTGCTGTGTCAATTGATTGTAAGTTTGAGTATGAATAGTAAGTACAGTAATCTCTTGGTAATTAATTGGCGGATGGACATTAATTTCCTAACCCATCTCTGCCTCTACTGTAAAATTTTGAGTAACAATAATTTAGAGCAAAAATTGTATGTATAGATTGAATTTGGTTGGGTGTATTATGATCCGTTGAGCTTGGAAGTAATGGTAATGAAGGTCTCTTCTCTGCAAGGAAGCGTAAGGCCACCGCTCGGGTGCTCAAACCCGAATTCTTCTTCAGCTTTTCGTAACAATTCTTGGAAAGAAGATTGATTCAGGAATGAGATTGGAACAACGAACCGCTTCTTTTGATGCTCTCCGACATAGACTGCCAAATAGCCTTTTGGAACATCGGAAGATGCTTGATTCGCAACCAGATTTGATCGACGGAGCAATTGTTTAGCAATTGTAGGAACGCGGAACGTCATTGCTATATTTCTGTGTTAAGTTGGAGGAGGAGAAGGATATACTTTGCTAGTAGATAATGAAAGCACTTGACTTGGTTGTGGAGTATTTTGATAGGCCATGTATTTATAGAGATATATATATTAGAAGTTATCATATGGAAATGAGTGGTGAAGAGACCCTTTGTCCTACGAAGGATCACATGGTTCTGTCTTCTAAATCATGATGTTAGAATTGGTAGTGGCTGAATCTGTACATTGGTTAGCAGACAAAATGTCTTGAGGATTTGTAGAATGACATGCTACAAAGGACCCACCCTGAAAACGATTGGATGCCCGTAGCAGAAATCCCCTGCTCATGAAAGTGATGGCTTTCCAAAGTCATGAAAGTAGGCACATGTCACGTCTTCCAACTAATCAACGAACTTACGGGACCGTGAAACTCATAATGTTCAATGCTGCATTTCTGTTGGAAACTAGCTTGACCCACAAGCATGTGCTAAGTCGAAGGAGAACCACTAGATTTGAAGTTTACGGGTAAATGACGCAGCAGCTAATTTTTTTGTAAATGAAGATTAGATACAAGTGGATTAGGCAACTGTTGGTCCATGTTCTGAACTCAATTGGTTCGTTAGGCTAACGACAGTGTCCAATTTAAATTAAAGCAAGTTTTGGATGGAGACATCACAGACAAGCAAGGTGTAAGCTGCAGATATGGAGAAACTAATTGGCCCTTATTGGTTTCGGACAAACAGGTCACCTATTTTCTTGATGAAATGGAAGACAGGAGCATGTGAAACCTTAATGAGCAATGTCCTACATAACCAGATTCAAGACAAGCATTTCTTGGCCACTAAATGCTGATTTTTTAAGGATTTTCAGCACAACCTGTCAATCTATATATACAAGCAAGCAATATACTTTCCAGCATCAAACCAAATCTTCTAGTAATTCAGAAAATTCATATTCTCCCCTGTTTGCTTCCTTTTTTCTCCAATCAATAACAAAGAAATTAAACAATGGCTATTCGTTTGGCTGGTGTTCTATCCCGACAAAGAAGCTTTGGTAAGAGAGCTGCTTCAAGGTCTACAGATGTACCAAAAGGTTTCTTGGCTGTTTATGTTGGGGAGGATGATAAGAAACGATTCGTCATTCCCCTATCATACCTAAACGACCCTTCTTTCCAAGATTTGCTACGTCAGGCTGAGGAGGAGTTCGGTTTTGATCATCCCATGGGCGGCTTGACGATTCCTTGCACAGAAGAAACCTTTCTTGACATTACTTCAAACTTGTCTTGCAGATCCTAAAGAAAAGTAGAATAAATTTACTACACAGATAGCAATTTTGTAGAGGCAGGAATTTACTAGATCAATGTAAATATTTTTTCCGGTGACTTCAATGAGAAATAATTTTATGCACAAGTTATTGCCAATTACTGTCTTCCTTTTTCCATAAGTAAGTCATAAATTATGGAAATTAAACAAAGAAATAAAGCAATGGCTATTCGTTTGGCCGGTGTTCTATCTAGGCAAAGAAGGTTTGGTAAGAGAGTTGCCTCAAGGTCTTCAGATGTACCAAACGGTTTCTTGGCCGTCTACGTTGGAGAAACTGATAAGAAACGATTCGTCGTTCCAGTATCATACTTAAACGACCCTTATGATAATATGTGAATCAGTAGGACTCCTGGGGAACTGCTGTGGATGACGTGTCTTCAAAATTTTGTCCTGGTTTGACCTGCAAAGCGCCGGAGGGAGTCTCCGGCGTAGATTCTCCAACGGTCAAGTTAATAATCTGTTTGTTGTATAGTAATAGTTCTATAAATCAGTATGTGAGCGTACCTTTAGCCTTCCTTTTCTCTGGCTATTTATAGATTTGAATCCCTTGGCCGTTACATAGGATTTAATATGGACCAATAATGTCTGCTCATCAATTCCTGCCTTTATTGGCGAGTTAAACCTCATTTAAGCGTTGTGTAATGCATGGAAACGGTTACACCAGAATCGTTACACTCGGTCAATGACGGTCATTATGTCCACCGGTATCTTTCATAGATACCGGTAATAACCTTTGCGTTATTTACCATAATACCATCCTTTGACCCCTGGTCGGTTGCTATGTTTATACCCGTTACCCTTCTATGGGTACCGATCTTCTTGTGGGATAACGACTCCCTTGTATAGATACCGATCACCACATTTATCAATGCCGAGTTGTCACCTAGACGGTCGCTCCACCCACGTGGCCGTACGCTGACCAGTCAAACCTCTGGCAAAAGACTAGAACACCCTTGTGATTCTCTTATGAGTTATCAGAAGTCCAAACGAAAACGAGCCCGAGTGTTTACCAAGGGCTTATTTTACATATCCCGGTATTATCTCCCATTATCGTCGTTGTATTCTGGTAGTTCCCATACGCGTGCCTTGTATGGGTTTAAAACGTGTCGAACATCCCGCCGAAACCAAAGAGTCAACAGTAATGATGACTTTTGCAGTGGCTGACGTGGCACACGTCTACCCGTAAAAAGTGGACCCTTCATTAAATGCTCGCGCCCTTATTCCCCCAAAACGACAGCCCATCAATGCGCGTGTACATCAAACGCATCCCTTCGATTTCCACAAAATCATTTGAAGTGACACAACTCACGCCCTTTCCTTACAAATAACGATTTGATTTCTTTTTCCTTCTTCTTTCACCTTTTAATTGCAAGAGAAAACCCTAAATTCTTTTCTTTCGCAACTCGCAACAAGTTTCATTGCCACGCCACTCCTTCAAGCATCGCAGGTACAAAATCCTTTCTTTTGTCTACTTTCCTACTCTCCTCTTATCCATGGCTCCTCGCGTTTGTCCTACCGCCAAAGCCGTTGAAGAGATGGACATTATGCCTTATCTGATCTGAAAAAAAAGAAACTCTGGAGGCCATCCTTGCTAGCATGAAGGCAAAAATTCCCAACGATTGTCGTATCCACATTGCCGACCCTGACCTCAGACTTAACAATGCCATGCCCGACAAATGCCGCATTCTGTACACCAAAATGTTCTCGTATGGGTTTCGATTACCCATTCCTGCTATGGTGTTAGATCTACTCAAAAGGACTGCCCTCAACCCAGCGCAAATAACTCCCCCCTCCTAGACTTGCATCTCCTCCTTCATCCAGGTGTGCCGGATGTACGCGGTCAAGCCTACCCTCAGGCTCTTCCGCCACTTCTTTCTTCTTTACAGCCGTAAGGGAGTTATCGGTTTTGGTCCTAGATGATATACAAACGAAATCTTCCCTTTCCTCCGAAATTTCCAGAAAATTGAAGAGTTAGTTAAACTCTGGAAGGAAAATTTCTTTGTAATTGAGTTACCGGAGGCTTGGTGGCGGCCCGATTTCAATTTTACCATTGTTGATAGTGACTGGAAGCTTCCTCAGAACCTTTCAGATGATGAAAAGAAAGATATTGCCAAGCTTGTTGGCGTACGGACTCCATTTCATGTCAAAAAACTGGCTACCGGTGTCCCACTCAAAGATTGTGGGGAAAGTGAGCATCTAGGATGAAAATTGGTCGCATACTTCTTTCCTTGGTCCTTATATTCTCCTTTTTATTTTTCTTGCAGTTGTTCCTCCTGATTGGAAAGCCACGTGTATGCGACGTCAAGAAAAAAGAAAAGCCGCTACTCAGCCTCTTGCCCCAACCGTCCCCAAAAAGAAAAGAGGTTCGGGTTCAGGATCCGGCAAGATCACCGTCTCTATTCCTCAACCGTTAACCCAAACTGCCTCTGCCTCTGCGTCTTCAGACCCAAATTTCACCAGTGTCGCTATCGAGATTGACCAAGTTACCGATCAAGAGATAGCTGAAAACATCGATCCCAAAGTAGCTACTGAAGTTGCTGCTGGCACCGATTAGACTATCCCTCCGATTGTTCTGACTGTTGAGGATTCCACCAGCGGGGACAGGATGCCGATCAAATCCTTAGTTTCCATGGGAAAGAGGATAAAATGGAAGAGGTTAACTGAAGGGTCGTCAAAGGAGTCCCGCAAACTTCGAATCTCCGATGAGGATTCCTCTACCAGAGATGGCGAAAACAATCCCCCTTCTCCTCCAAGTGATGCCGTGGTCATTCCTGATCCCGTTACCCCCGGTGAGGTTCCAGTCATTGTTCCAAATATTGTTACACCTCCTGCTCAGCCAAACAATATTGAGGAGGTTGATTCTGAGAAAACTTTGTCCCCTACCTTAGCCTTGGTTCCAAACATATCTTTGGTGAAAGAAAATAGAGTTGAGGAAAATATTTCCTCTGCCAATGCTTCCGGGATGGAGCCCACCCATTCTCCTAATCTTAACGCAACGCTTACTGGGGCTTCTGGGAAGGATCCCGTTACTCTTATGGGTGACTCCAATCTTCCTTTTCTTCATCTGTTGCCTGGAGACAAACTTCCTTTGCTTCCTGTTTCAGATGTTACTCTCCCTTTCCCTCCTGATCTTTTCGTAAGACTGTCAGGTGAAAGTTCCAGCGCTGCTCCCATTGGTGAACTGAAGCTCCGCAACTTTGCCTATGAAAGCTGTTAAGCACTTGGGATGCCGAATCCCAGTGCTCAAGATATTCAGATGGGTTGCCTGATTTCAGAAATCATGACCTCTGATGCTGACCGGACCGAGTTTCAAAAAGCGGCCCTCATTTCTCAGCTAGACTACTGTCACAACCTTTCGTACACTCAAATGGCTTATCTCCAGTACACCTATGAAACCATTGTACAGAGAATCAATGCCTAGGTGAGCTTCCTTGACAAGATGTGCGTTGATAAGAGTTCTTTGCAAAATGAACTCTCGAAGGCCACAAAACTTCAACAGAAGATAGACGAAATGGTAACTCTCCTCCAAACAGAGCTAGCCGAGGCCAAGCAGAAAGAAGAGACTCTAGCGGCTGCCGTAAAAATGTTGACTGACTCTATTCAGAAACTGTCCGATACCGTTACTGAGAAAGAGCAGCTTGCCTCCTCCCTTCGAGAAGAATTTACCGTTCATAAGATGTCCATGGAGCAAGAACTATCTTTGGTGCGCCAAAATTTGGCCGCTGCTCAACAAAGTCTGACAGAGCAGCAAACGCAGCTTGACACCGTCCCTAGTTTAATCGAGAACTGGAGGAATGTTACCGCCAAGGCTGTCATTATGGGTTGTGTAGATTACTATGGAGTGAAGAACTTTTGCCCTACCAGAGCTTGTCATTACGGTAACCTCAGGATCCAAGCCTTGAAGGAAGAAGACTTCGACAAGGTGAGCAGCGACGACGACTCAAGTGGGGCTGACGATGATGAGGATGCTGACAATGATGTTGATAACATCGATAATGCCACTGCGGAGGTTCCACCTGAGACACCATCATCTCCTCCAGCCGTATGAAGACTTTCTCACCTCTTGGTGAAATTTTGTAATAGATAGGGCCTTTGGCTACTATCGGACAATTTATGTGTACTTAGCACTTTTCTTTTCAAGAAATTATCTTCCCGTTACTAGCACTTTCCGTACTTTACTCTATTCCTTCGCGTATTCTATATTTCCGGGAAGCCCAAACGAAAACGAGCCTGAGCGCTTATCGAAGGCTTCCGTCTTGTTTCTTGTAATGCTTTCTCGAGTACCGATACTCTCACTAACACAACGTAGGTTATCGTTTCTTTTGTTAAATGCATGCGCACATTATCTTACCGATACTCATGTTAATGGAATATACGCGTCGTTTTATCGATGCAGGGTGTTCCGATATCCACGACGGAAAGGCCTACATATGGCTTACCGACGCTCATGCCGGTAAGACTTATATATTACTTTACCAATACTCTTGTTGGTAAAGTGTGCTCATTTGACCACTGATTCTCATGTCAGTGATATTGCTTACCGGTGCTCATGTCGGTAAGACTTATATATTACTTTACCACTACTCTTGTTGGTAAAATGTGTTCATTTGACCACTGATTCTCATGTCAGTGATATTGCTTACCGGTGCTCATGCCAGTAAGACTTATATATTACTTTACCACTACTCTTGTTGGTAAAATGTGTTCATTTGACCACTGATTCTCATGTCAGTGATATTGCTTACCGGTACTCATGTCGGTAAGACTTATCTATTGCTTACCGGTACTCATGCCGGTAAGACTTACATATTACTTTACCAATACTCTTGTTGGTAAAGCGTGTTTATTGGACCACTGATACTCATGTCAGTGATATTTCTCACCGGTGCTCATGCTGCTAAGACTTATCTATTGCTTACCGATACTCATGCTGGTAAGACTTACATATTACTTTACCAATACTCTTGTTGGTAAAGCGTGTTTGTTGGACCACTGATACTCATGTCAGTGATATTGCTTATCGGTGCTCAAGCCGGTAAGACTTATCTATTGCTTACCGGTGCTCATGCCGGTAAGACTTATCTATTGCTTACTGGTACTCATGTCGGTAAGACTTACATATTATTTTACCAATACTCTTGTTGGTAAAGCGTGTTTGTTGGACCACTGATACTCATGTCAGTGATATTGCTTACCGGTGCTCAAGCCGGTAAGACTTATCTATTGCTTACCGGTGCTCATGCCGGTAAGACTTTATCTATTGCTTACCGGTACTCATGCCAGTAAGACTTACATATTACTTTACCAATACTCTTGTTGGTAAAGCGTGTTTATTGGACCACTGATACTCATATTAGTGATATTGCTTACCGCTGCTCATGCCGGTAAGACTTATATATCGCTTGCGTTCGATGGATCCTTGCAACAGTCCTAGCGTACCACCTTTCGTTTCTTATTGGTCAGTGTCATATTATAATCTGCACAAACTAAAGAATACTAGCATATTTTTTAACGTGGTTCGGCCAATAATGCCTACGTCCACAGTGTTATTTATTTATTCATCAATTACAAATAACACATCTGCTCTTGGGTGATATAATTTTAAATTAACAATATTTCAAAAATTAGATAAAAGGGTACCGTCCATTTTTTTCTAGGTGATATGCCCCTTTCCCAACAACTCGTGTTACTCAGTAGGGACCATCCCAATTGGGACTCAACTTTCTCATTTCTTGCCCCGCAGCTCGTCGGTTATGAAGCACTAAATCTCCCACTTTTAATAACCGTTCTCTGACCCTCCGGTTGTGATACTTTGCCATTTTGCGCTTGTACTGTAGATTTCTCGTGAATGCTCGCTCCCGAAGTTCCGGTAATAGGTCAAGTTGTGTTTGTAAAAGATCAGCATTTTGCTCCTCGTCGAAATATTGTACTCTTAAGCTAATAACCCCGAGTTTCACCGGCGTGACAGCTTTTGTGCCATACGTCATTGCGAATGGTGTTTCCCCGGTACTTGTCTTCTTGGTCATCCGGTAAGCCCACATAACGTTTGGCAATTCATCCACCCATTTTCTGCTAGCTCCTTCTAAATTCTTCTTGATTCTGCTAAGTATGGTACGGTTAGTGACTTCCGTTTGACCATTGGTCTGGGGGTGCGCAACAGATGCGAACCGTTGCTCAATTGATAAGGATTGACACTTCCTTCGAAAATAAGCACTTGTGAACTGCGCTCCATTGTCGCTTACCAAGATCCTAGGAATTCCAAACCGGTAAATTACATGAGTTTGAAAAAAATGCCATGCCTTTTCTGCAGTGATCTTTGGGACTGCCATGGCCTCAGTCCACTTGGTGAAATAATCCACTGCAACGATTACAAAGCTAAGCTATGAACGAGCTTTCGGGAAAAGCCCTAAGATATCAATTCCCCACTGAGTAAATGGGCAAGGGCAAAGCATTGCCGTTATATCCGTTGCCGGTTGCCGAGGAATCCTTGCATATTCTTGGCAAGATTTACAAGTTCGCACGAATTGATCACAGTCTCCCTTGATTGTAGGCCAATAAAATCCCATTCACAAGACTTGCGCTGCCATGGTTCCTCCAGCAACATGCATTCCACACACTCCTTCATGAATCTCGCGAAGCACATACCGGCCTTCTGCCTTAGAAATGCATTTTGCCGCAGGATGAGAGAAGCACCGACGAATAAGTTCTCCGTCGTACAGGGAACACTTGTCTGCCCTTTTTAGAATTTTCTTCTCCTTGGAATCTTCCGGTAACATTCCGTGTTTGAGGTAATTTATTACCGGTACTCTCCAATCTTCTTCTGTTTCAACCAACACATAGAACGGATTGTTCCTCCATGAATGAAGGTGTTACAATCTCCTCTAACAGAACGTCTTTGGGCATAACAGCCGTTAGATCAGCAGCTAAGTTGGCAATTTCATGTGCCTCTGAATTTTCTTCTTGAGGGACCTGCTCAATTTCTACCTGAATTCCTTGGTCCTTCACAATGGCTAACTCCCGCTGCACCTTTTCTAGATACCGGATCATCATGGGATTCCTGGCATGAGATAGGCCATTAACTTGATCGGCAATTAGCTTGGAATCCCCATGAATCACTAAGCGTAATTCACTCGCACCTCCGTGCACATGGGTATCTCTTGCGCTCAACTCTTTTCCAATACGGAGTCCTGTTAGCAGTGCTTCATACTCTGCTGCATTATTAGATAGTGGTTTCAAAATTCAGAGCGCGTATCTCATCTTAATTCCGTCTGGCCCGGAGGTGATGATACCGGCTCCTGCAAGTTCCTGGTTCTTTGCTCCATCCACATGAATCATCCATGTATCTCTGTAAGCTTCCAGTTTTCGTAAGTAAATATCACTGACTATACCGTCTTCTCCTTCTTGTGAATCTGTAAATGTACATTCTGCGATAAAATCAGCTAAGATCTGAGCTTTGATTGACGGGCATGCCTGATACTGCAGCCCATATTGCTCCAACTCGATGGCCCAGATGACCATTCTACCAGAAGTTTCTGGCTTTTTGAATATCCGTCTTAATGGTTGATCCGTCAGCACAATTATTGGATATGCTTGAAAGTATCTTGGCATCTTTCTAGTAGCCTGTATTAGGGCATAAACGACTATTTCCACTTTGCCATACCAGAGTTCTGCATCTTTCAAAATTCGACTGATAAAGCAAACGGGTTTGTGGAGACCTTCCTCATCACGTACCAACACAACACTCACTACTTCTTCAGCGACTCCCTGATCATCAGTCAAATAGAGATTTATAGTGCCTGAAAACGTGTGTGCACAAGAGATATAGTGTACAGTGGTAGTCAGGGTCGAACACAGGGATTGTGAGAGACTTATCTAAGGTCTTGAATGAATTCGGGGGAGAAAAGCACGAAGAGTAACAATCAGGGGGGTTTTTACTTGGCTAAACAAGTTAGCCAAGGCAGATTTGGGAGCTAACAATTTTATCTAAGAAAGCAAGGTTCGGGGTCTCGAATGTCACGTTCGAGGTCCCGAATGGTAAAATAAAGCAAGTTAATAAATCGGTCCAGAAATATCAAAACGGAAGTAATAAACTCAAACAATCAGAGGGAGAAGGATTTTTAGCAAAGACATTCTTGGGTTGCATTCGGGGGCTCGATCGTCATTAGCACTGAAATATTCCATTCGAGACATCATAGAAATGACATAGGGACCAGATTCCTCGGATATCCCCTACTTTTCTCTTAAGAGAAACTACCCCCCGTTTCCACATATGAGGTAGTCTTGACAGTTCGCCATCCCTCCAGGCACGAATGCGGGAGGGCCATACTCAAACTGCCCATGAAGCTAAGAAAAGACAGATCTAGAGCTAAGGGTCCCTCAGTTTGTCAGGCTCGTGACCCCG
Organism: Viola odorata; assembly: GCA_963691705.1. Lineage (NCBI taxonomy): Eukaryota > Viridiplantae > Streptophyta > Magnoliopsida > Malpighiales > Violaceae > Viola > Viola odorata. The sequence goes on along the minus strand of OY829543.1, from coordinate 54,233,187 downwards.
CTCTAATCAACTACCCATCCTATCTATTCGAGACCACTTTGACACAGTCAAGACTAAACAGATGCCTACTTGGTTCATGTAATTTTCCTTCCGTATTCACCACACGAATGGCAGCATTTACATAAGATAATTATCAGTTGATCAAGCCTCAAATTATATCATGCAAAGATGTAATTAAAACGATGAATAATTGAATATAGCATCAAGAATGTATTAAGCACATGAAGGCCTCGAATCTGCCCTTGCAACCCTTGAATTACCCTTGCTAAGAACTAATGATTTAGCTACTCATACTTGAAGATGAACAATTAATAATTGAAGAAAGCATAATAGATAAGTAAATAGATTAAGGGAAGAAAACTTTGTTACTAAATTCCGTTTGAAGCCCGGCGGCAAGTTGGAGATGAGCTAACAAGAACTAGAGAGAGAAACTAGAGAGAAGTCTAAGAAAACTAGAACTAAATAAACTATACTAAGTGATAAGAAAATGTAAGAAGAGATAAGAGATGATGTCCTAAACTACTCTTAGATGCCCTTTATATAGTAGAGCTCTAAGCACAAAATATCTTCAGCCTAAAACTAGGGACAAAATGCATTAATTGAAAGCCTATAAAAATGGATCCATGCTCCTTAAAGCACAAAGCTGAAAAAGCATAAAGCTGTCTGATTTTTCTAGCTTTGGGCAGGTCTGGATTGGGCTCAAGGGCTGACTTGGTCAGGGCGGTAGGTATTTGGTGGTCAGTGCAGACTGCAGGAACAGTGTCAGAGGAGGCACATGGAAGCTCTGGCGGGATGACACGTGGAAATGTCATTCTTCGCCCTTCGGGGTCCCGAATGGGGAATCCGATTCGGGACCTTGAACGCTGCTTTGGACTCGGGACCTCGACTCTGGGTCTTGAAGCTCAAAATTGCACAAAATGCCCCAAAAATGCTTCTTTTCGCATAAACTCCCATTTTAGGCCTAAATCTGCAAAAGTAATGAAAACAAGGGTAAATTAGCAGAATCATGCCTTAAATGGGTGAGAAAATGGGAGGAAAATCGTGAATAAAAATATGCTATCAAATAATCCCCACACTGCCCAATGCTCGCCCTCGAGCATTCACAAAATTTTAAAACAGTCCCAAAACAGAACAGACACACCAGACCATAGCACAGAGAATAAGTATGCTTGTCAAGATTCGGGACCCCGAATGAAAACAGACCCCGCCTAGATACACCTGCATCAAATCAGAAGGGTAACGACCCTTGAGAAGGAACTTTTCCCCATCAGCCTATCAACCAGCGGTCCTCACATGGATCGGTGTTTGTACTCACGCTCGTGAACAAGGTTAGGTGTTTAAACACTCAAATATGCAAAAACGTAGCACAAAACCAAGTTTGCAAGTCAATCCGAGTATATTAGACACATGCATAGGCAATCTAGCAATCAAAAGACTTCGCATCGGGGGCAAGAAGGGGAAGCAAATAAAATAAATGACAAGAGGAAATGGAAGAAGCCTAATGAGAAGAAAAAGTGGAGAAGAGGGATAGTAAGGAAGTGAAATGAGAAGGTGGTGAAACCAACTCAAACCTGGAACGCTCCCTTGGCAGAAAGGAATCAAAGCTGTGAGGCAATGTTGCTGAGGGCGAAAGCTAGACTAGGCTTTTCTTCTTCGAGGGGGATCCTTGCTTTCTTCATTCGGGACCTAGGCTCGGGACCTTGAATGAATGTTGGCTGCTGATTTTCCTCTTTTTGGCTTTCAAGGTTTGGTCTTGCTCTTTTCTCTCTCTCTCTTATTTATATTTCTGTTTTTTTCTTTTCTTTTCTTTTCTTTTCTTTTTTTTAAGGGAAGAGAAAGAGAGATCTGAATTGAGGATCGAGACCTTGTTCTCCGGGGGCTGGCTTTTCACTTCCCCACACTTGTGTTTTGCTGTGGGTGGGAAGTGATTTTTCGTTCTGGTCTACCCTTGAATTCAGTTTTGAGGTCTTGAATTTGCGCCAGCATTCAGGGTCTTGAATTTTTGCGGGATCCCCACACTTTGCCTTTGCTGCTTTGTTTGTCTAGTCTAGCCTTCGATAGCGCTCCCAACAACATCGCTCACCTGCCAAGAGAAAGATCAAAGAAAATTCAAGTGGTTAGAATGGAAGGTCAAGAAGGGATTCGGGGTCAAGAAGGGAGAACAGAACAGAGAAAAAATGAGAGAGAACAATTTGATGCGAGGACTTAATCTTTTTGCTGCTTTCCTATGTCTAAATGTGTCTATACCCATGGATATCATGCAAACCCAGCCAGTACCTAGTCATGCATCCACTCAAACAATAAACATAGGCATGAAGGCTCAAATGCTCACAAGGTGTTAATTCGTGACCACTGGTGTCTAGGTCTTGAAGCGGATATAAGGCATAACAGGCAAAGGATGAATCATTTGGGACCTTGACTACAGACAACATTTTATTCTATGTGCATAAGTCAGGTGTGTGTCCATCATTGGGGTGTTTTCAAAAACTTGGCAGTAGGCTAAAATCCAAAAAACTGGAGAATAATTCATGCATAAACTTAGGAAAAATAAACTAGGAGATAAATACAGCATGCATAGATAAATAGTAGCAGTTCAAACTCCTCTCCACACTTAGGCTGCGCATTGTCCTCAATGCGGAAAGGAGACAAAAAGATAGCAGTGTTTAATACGAAAGCAGAAATGTAAATTGTTCAACATAAATAATCAGCCCACGCAGGGGCAAAGGGTTTGAAATTGTTCGGGCTCAAGAGGTAGGGGGGTCGAATTGTTCGATGGCAATGGTGAGGGCTCGGATGGCTTGCAGGATGGCGCGATTGGAGTCTCGGATGTCGGTGAGTAAGCTGAGGACAGCGTTGTCGTTCGGTAGCTGCGCGGGACCGGTGGCCGTCGCTTCGGGGGCATTGGGCGGGTTGGCAGGAGGTGGCTTGGGAGCATCAGACTGGTCTCGGGGCTTGGATAGGTTCGGGTACTCGAACTTGCCTTCTATCTTTCCTTTGTTATCTGCATGAAAGCTCAAGATACCATTAGTAACACACAAAAATCCCATCGTGTCCAAGGTCTTGAGACCAAGGAGCTTGAAGGGACTCGGGTGCTTGTATAAATTCAGCTCTTGGAGCTTCGATGTGTACAACTGTGAGGCCAAGCTGGTGACGAGGGACCTAAGAATAGGAGAGCGACCCTGGGGGGCATTTGCAACGTTGTGAGCAGAGGTGGCGATCCAATATCCAAGGTTGACCCGCTTTTTGTGGTGCATGACCCATAGGAAAAACAGTTCGGACTGAGCAAGCTGGCTGGAGGTCCCGAATTTACCCGCGAGGGCAATGGACAGGAAGCGTTGCAGAATTCGAAGCGCAGGGTCTCGAATGCCATGAGCCTTGGTGTGGCGGGAGTCGAACTTAGCCTTAGGATGCTCGGTGAGCTCGCGATAAAGGAAGAAACGTGGATCGTTTGGACCGCTTCCCGCATTGGGCTTCGCAGCTGGTAAGTCGCAGCTGTCCCGCAAATCTAGAGGGATCTGAAGCATATCTCTTGAAGAATCCCGCATGGGATCTCCCTCTTTTATTTGCGTTGTAATTTCCTAAATTATCCAAACAATTTATTGTGACTATCTCTTTGGAGATTTTCTAGGGATTAGAGTTGGAATAGGACATGGGTGTTTTTAGGGCTATTTAGCCGAACATTGTTCACCTCTGTCCAGGATCGGAACTTTTCTTCTCTTTTTCTCCCTCTTCGACATTGATACAATTTGCTCCAGATTTATTTAAATCTCGGATTTAGTTTATTTATGCAATCAATTATTTTCATATTTTTATCTATGAGTATGAGTAGCTAAACACCCATTCTTGGTAAGGGTTGATGAGCTGAAGTTCTTATACATTCGTGAGATCAATCCGTGCTTAATAATCTCTTCTCTTGTATTTATTTATTTCTTGAACTTAATCTATCGCTTACTCACTATAGGCAAGGTTTGATCATCTAGTTGCAGTCGGTCTAGAAGGAAAGGGAGTACCCGTCGGCTAGACAAAGCAGGTGACTAGTCTCGCGCCAGACTAGAAGAAATAAGTAATCTAGGTCAAGACCAGATTGAAAACCTAGGGTTTCCATAGGGAAGCACCTTGACCTAGGTACTGTCTTCCCCTACACCATTGAGGAAGCGAACAACCATTCAAGACAGCAGTCAAACGGATAAACCCTTTAACCAGCAAGGTGTCCCTTGGCTAGGATTATCAGGAAAGGGAGTACCCGCTAGGTAATTTGAAGAGGAGGGAAGACAGGAGTGAACATGAGTACCTCCACTCTATAGCAGTACTATGAACGAAGAGATGAATATACTTGAATCTATGATCGAAGCATAAGAACGCAAGCTCTCATATCACCCTTACTTGGAATTCCATCTTACTAGATTTATTTCAATCTTGACCCCTGTCTTGGCCAAGCCTTTGGCCAATACTACTTTGAACTATTTTTACCTCTTTCTGTTTTGTCTTTATTTTCAGATTCTACCAAAACCAAATACAGTGACGAGGAAGTCAAACCAAGAATTACATCTCCTAGAGGTCTCTGTGGACGATCCTCTTACCATCATCTACAAACTCTTGTAGACAGTGATAAGTTGTATTTCTACCCCCAATTCCACACCTATTTCACTATTATATTTGACGTGTTTGACGCGCGATCAATACCCCAAGAATTTTCCTATTTGGAAGGCAAACATGTATTTCTTGGGGTTGACCTTTATTCCATACCGCCGCATGACCGTAAAAGCTTCTTCCAGATCGACCAAGTGCGCTTCAAAGCTTTTGCTCTTTATTAACATGTCGTCAACATAAACTTCCATGTTCTGACCAATCTGTGCCTCAAAGATCTTGTTGGCTGTTCTCTGGAAGGTTGCTCCGGCATTCTTCAATCCAAACGACATTGCTTTGTAGCAATAAGTAGCTTTTGGGGTTATGAAGGCCGTTTTCTCTTCGTCTTCAATTGCCATAGGGATCTGATGGTACCCGGAATTGGCGTCCAATGAGCTCAGATATTCATAGCCCGCTGTTTAGTCGACCAGTTGTTCTATCTTGGGAAGTGGATCACAATCCTTTGGACATGCCTCATTCAAGTCAGTGAAGTCTATGCACATTCTCCAGTCCCCGTTAGGCTTGGGAACTACTACCGGGTTGGCCAACCAAGGCGGGTGATAACACATTTCATGGTCATGATTTTACCTTCTTTTCTAGCCCTTTCGGGGGCTTGATTCTGCTATTTGACCTTTATTTCCATCTTTATTGTAGATCAGCTCCAAAAGGAGAAAAAGAGCTAAAAGATGCATTTTTGGAAGAATTCTTGGGATTTCAAGCTTCAAGGTCTAGAAGATCAGAATGTCGTCAAGCCCTCGAAAGCTAACCAGACCAGTGAGCAGTCTCTCGCCCGCGATATCTCTGCAAAGCCAAAGAGACGAATCTCCAAAGATTCTCACGGGATTCCTTGCATTTCTAGAAGATTCCAAAATATTCTAGCACGCTCCATGTGTTGTCACCCTCTCCCCTTAGCTGGAATTTGTCTTCTTGTGGGCTAGACACTATATAAGCCTCTAGTTTTAGGGTTTGAGGACATACATCACATCTTGTAAATATTTTTCCACTTTCTTCTTTTGGGAGCCACCTCCTTTTCTCTTCTCCCTCTTTTGGGTGGTGGTTAAGGCGTCCATTTCCAGCAGCCATTGAACTCAACCGGAGCTTTGCTCCGGCCGGTAACATTTTAATAGTTTTCTTGTTCTTGTTCTTCTTCTTTTATGCAATCTTCCTTTTCCTATTTTGTTTACTTGTTTTGTGGTATGAGTAGCTAGATTCTCCCTTCTTAGTAGAGGTATTTTGAGGGTTGCATGGGTAGTTAAGAGGCCTAAATGTGTTTAATATATTCGATTATTTATCGGTTTCTTGTTAATTCGTCTAGGGCCAGATTAGTAGTCTGGCCAACTAATATCTAAACCTAGATGATTACTGTCATTCTCTTGGTTATAACTGATGCGAAGCCTTGAGATAATAGTAGACACCTAGGGGAGACAGCGTGAGAGGTCTTCATCTAGGGGTAAACAACCGATTAGGGTATGTCATACGAGTCTGACAAGCTGAGCTATCACACCCTAGATCTGTCTTACCTCCACTTCATGGGCGTTCTGAGTTTGACCTCCCCGCATTCGTGCCTGGGAGAATGGCAGAACGTCAAGGTCACCTCATATGTGGAAACAGGGGGTGACTTTTATCTAAGAAGGTAAGTAGGGGATGCGGTGTGGAAACGCGGTCCCTATAGTAGGTTTATGGCATGAGAATAGAATATTTCTGCGCCGATGATTATCTAGCCCTTGAGGTCAAGAGATTTTCATGCCCTCGACGCAGCCCGAGAAAAACCTTTGCTAGGAATCTTTCTTATCTTCTCCTCTGATTTTATTTCTTTAATTTCTTCTCTTTTGACTTTATTTCTATATTTGATTGTGTTTGCATGTCTTGCCCCTGATTGTGTTTACTTTTGTGCCCTTGATTTCTGTTTTTATTAGTTAACTTGTTAACAGCCATCTCTATCTTGGTTAACTAGATTAACCAACCAAAACCCCCCATTGTTTCTTTTTTTATTTTACTTTATATCTGGACTTGTCTAGTGTATGTCTTCACCTGTCTCTGTGGATCGAACCTCTTGCCACTGTCTTCAATCCTTTTTGTTGCATGTGATAAGTTGTAATTATTTGATCGTGTCCTCGACAAGCACGCCATCAGCGGGTATTGCACTTCCCGAATGAAGCCTGCTTTTAGTAACATAGCCACCTCTTTCTCGATGGCATCTGCCTTTTCCTTGGAGAATGAGCGTCGTTTTTGCTGTACTGGTTTAAACTTTGGGTCTAGGTTCAAACGGTGTTCTGCCACTTCCCTGGGAATTCCCGGCATGTCTGACGAAACCCAAGCGAATTCCCCAACACATTTTTGCAACAAACGGCTTAACTGTGCCTGCTCTTCTGTACTCAATTTTTCACTGATTAAGAAATTTTCTCCTTTTATGCCTTCAACCTGTACTGGAACCATCTTTTCCATTGGCTGAGCTCGCCTCTCGTCCTGTTGATCAAAAGAATCTGAAGCTACGCATATGTACCGATCACATGCGCCGCTGGTCATGACCATGTAACACTATGCTGCCAACTTCTGATCACCTTTAACGGTGACAACTCCATCCCAAGAAGGATATTTGATCTTCAAGTGGCGCTGTGAAATTACAGCCCCGAAAGCGTTCAAAAATGACCGCCCCAAGATGCCGTTATAAGGTAAATTAAGGTCAACTACCATGAATAGCTGCTGAGCTGTTCTCTTCCCGTTATCCTCCAAAAAGAAAACGGGAAAGAAAGTTACCCCAACAACTGGTATTGGAACACCGTCGACCCCAATGATGGGCTTCCCACACGAGATTAGTTCCCTTTCCGGGCAATTCATCAGTTTGTATGCCTTGTAAGACAATAGATTAACGACACTTCCATTATCAATCAAGGTTCTGGCTATCCGGTAGCCTCCAACCACCGTTGTTACCACCTGATTACATTGCATTTCATCATGTTTTTACTATCCATTTACTTGTTATTTGGGCAGTAAACCTACTGATTTATCCTTGTATTTCCCATATCTTAGCAGTTCTAGTCTAGAGGCAATTTATAGAAGAATCTGATTTTTGGAGCGCTGAAGCTGTTTTCCCGAGTCTAGACCATCGTCTTGGCCAAGACTCCGGCCAAGACTGATCCGCGAGAGAGGAATCTTGAGCAGCAGCGTTGGGCCTTGCGAGCTGGCAAATCACAGCTGTCCAGTGACAAAGAGAAGGATCAGAAAGATATTTATTTAAGAATCCTATCAAGGATCTCCTTCAATCTTTGTATATTTTAAATTCCTATTTTTATTCAAAACAAATCAGGATAATTATTTAGGAGATTATCTAGGAGATTAATTAGGAGATTATTTAGGAGATTGAGTTGGAGAAGGATAGAGGAGTTTTAGCTTACTTATAGCTGAACTTGTCCTCCCCTTCCACAGGCTCGGACGTACTTTCTTCTTCTCCTCTCTTCCGCCACTTTATACCTTGCTCCTGGATTTAATTCTTTGAATTCACGGATTTATTTTATTTATGCAAGCAAGTATTTTTATAATTCATTCATGAGTACATCTAGCTAATCACCATTCTTGGTAAGAGCTTGAGAGCTATGTTTCTTATATTTCGTGAGATCTAATTACTCTTAATAATCTCTATTTTTGTAATTATTTATTTTCTGGTTTCTTTACTTCCTTGTTCAAGTTTAGAACTGACAATTCAGATTTTAGCTTGGGAGACCCAGTTAAATGAATAATACAACTCAGACCCGATTGACAACCGTGGGCCTCGACTGACAACCGAGGGTAAACTTGAGTTGGGCGTTGTCTTATCCATAGCAGCACTGCAAATATAGAGATGAACACCATTGAATCAGTGATCGAATCATAAGAACATAGCCCGTTCATGCTCTTACCGGGAACCTTCTTTTTACTGTTTTCAGTCTTGACCCCTGTCTAGGCCAAGCCTTTGGCCAATACTGTTTTGTGCTATTTTATTTCTTTCTGTTTTGTCTTTATTTTCAGATTCAACCAACCAAATTCAGTGACGAGGAAGTCAACCAAGAACTACAAATCCCCCGAAGTCTCTGTGGACGATCCTCTTACCACCATCTACAAGTTCCTTGTGGACAAGTGATAAGTTGTATTTCTACACCCTTTTTCATATCTATTATACACTTATATTTGACGTGTTCGACGCGCGATCAAATTTTGGCGCCGTTGCCGGGGACTTCTAACGATTTTGTAGTTTTTGTTTTTGTTTTTGTGTTTTTATTTTTTTGTTTTGCAGTCTAGACCACGATCTTGGCCAAGACTCCGACCAAGACATGGCAGAAAATCAACCAGAGCCGACGATGAGGGAACTGAACAAAATAGCAGAACAGGAAACCTTTTCCTATATCTACTTGCTAACTGTTGCAAATGATTGGTCTTTAAAGACTAATATGGTGGCCAATCTCCCTAAATTCTATGGCCATTCGAATGAAAATCCGTTCAACCATCTAAGAAATTTACACGTTCAATGTGATATCATGAAACCTGCTGCAGTGAACATACAAAGAGCAAAACTGAAGGCCTTCCCATGTTCTCTTGAAGGGGCAGCGCAAAATTGGTTTTACAGCTTGCCCTACAACACCGTCAACACGTGGGCTGAGATGTCTAATATATTCCTCAACAAATTTTGGAATGCGACAAAGGCAGGGACAGCCAGGAAGAACATGGCTGCTGTTTTGCAAAGAAGCAACGAGAGTTTCAGTGAATATCACCAAAGGTTTCGTGAGTTGCAAGAGTTTTTCCCACCCACGGAGTTGCAGATCAAACGATGATCCAGTATTTTTATGATGGGATGCTTCCGAGCAGCAAAGAAAAAGTGGATGCAGCAGCTGGTGGAGCGTTGCAAGACCTGACTGTTACAAGGGCCAAACTGTTACTTCAAACAATGGCAGATAATTGCCAAAACAATATTGTTTCAGAAAAAAATTCTATTCCTTCCACTCTTAATGCTATTAATGTTGAACAGAGGTTGAATGAATTAACTGACATGGTTAAAAATATTTCTGTTAATATTATAGGTACAAGGCCAACAGGAGTTCCAGAACAGGTAGCCATGGTTTGTGGAATATGCCAACAGCAGGATCACCCAACCCACAATTGCTACATGGTACAACATCCAGGTGATCCAGTCCAGGTCAATGCAGCATACGGATACAACCAGGGGCAACAATTCCCCATTAATTCCCAACATTCTATGCCGCACCCTCCACAACATAATCTTGGCCTACGTCTTGGCCAAGCTCCTGGTCAAGCTCCTGTGCCACAGTTACTGCCTGCTCCTCAACCTCTGCAGATTGCTGGTCCATCTATGGGAGAGACTCTCCAAAAGTTTATGATGGCAACCCAATCCAGCCTAGTAGAGATGCAGAAACAGATCGCTCAATTGTCACAAAAACAACAACCTGACCAAGGCAGATTGTCCATGCACAATGTGAGTGTTATGCATCTCAGAAGTGGATGTGTGATAAATCAGTTCGACGATGAGGAAGAAGATGAGGAGGATGAAGAAATCCAGACAGATCCGATCTTGGCCAAGCCCATGGCCAAGCTCAACATTCATGAAAAAACAGCAAAGGAAGAACCAGTCTTGGCCAAGCCAGGTAAGAAGGTCGTATCTCAAGAAGAAGAGATAGAAATTCCACCTCCTTTCCCTCCTAGGCCTGCAAAGACTAAAAGGGAGAAAATGCAACAGGAATTTATGAATATTTTTGGAAAAATTGCTATCAATATTCCTATGCTTGATTTAATTGCTAAAGTTCCTAGCTATGCTAAATATCTTAAAAAATTGTGCAGCAGCAGGAAGAAACTTGCAGGAGATGGGAGAATAAACGTGACTCAGAATGTATCCGCAATCCTACAGGCAAAACTCCCAGAAAAATGCGAAGATCAAGGCACTTTTACAATTCCATGCAAAATAGGTAACCAACAAGTGGAAAAAGCTTTATGCGACTTGGGAGCAGGTATCAATGTGATGTCTTTTTCTGAATTTAAAAAATTGAACATTGGTATCATGAAAGAAACTAAGGTAGTAATTCAACTTGTTGACGGATCTGTTATACTCCCTAAAGGAATAGTGAAAAATGTATTGGTGCAGGTGAATGATTTTATTTATCCTGTAGACTTTTATATTGTGGAGATGAACACTAACCTACCTTCCAACTTGACGGATGTGCTGTTAGGAAGGCCATTCCTAAGAACAGCAAGAGCCAAAATTGATGTGTATCATGGACGTATTACCTTAGAATATTGTGGTACAACAATAAAGTTTGACATGCATGATGCCAACAAAAATCCTAATAAAACGCATAGTGACAACTTTGTGGACAGCCTTGGACATGATACTGATAAGAGTTATGAATCAAATGCAGCTAACCCTTCTGATGGTGTTCTTAGCAGGGAAAATTCGGATGAAAAGTTGAAGGAAGAAGAATTTATGGCTAATGATGGTTTGCAAGACATTGTTTCTGATCTTGAATTTTTTGAACCAAATACTGATACTTATAACAGCCATGAATTACCAAAAGTTTATCCTAATCTTCCACCTTCAAGTGTGCAGGAACCAGAAATTGAGCTTAAAAGCAGTCTTGGCCTCGAGCTTGGCCAAGCCGTAGGCCAAGATTCATCTCTGCCAGCTAGCCCGCCCAAAGCCATGGACTGGTGGACTGACCATCTTCTCAAGATGTTCCCTACTGCCCACAGTAGCCAAAACTCACCTTTTATGATGCAGGGACAACGGAATTATGAGCTGGAACAGCCTCCCGACCCATTCAAATTTATACCTTTAGGGGCTGTCCAAGGTATGTCACCCAAGAGTCCAGTCAAGCTTAGAGCATGGAGCGAATTTGGGAAAGTTTCTTGATAAGAAATCCATGGCAATGTCGAGCCCAAGACAATAAATAAGGGCGCTGCATGGGAGGCAACCCATGTTTTTATTTCCATTTTTTATATTTTAATTTTTCGTGAATAAGTTCAGAGATTTTTCGTTGATCCGCTTATCCTTCTTTACTCTTGTTTCCAGGGCTGTTGCAGCACTAGGAAGGCATTCAAATCAGAGGAAAAATTCAGCTTCGGCGGTTGTCTTGGCCAAAGGCTTGGCCAAGACATTTTTCCAGAACCAGCCAAGCATCCCCTCCAGTTGTGGATCTAGGCCAAACATCAGGCCAAGACCCTCCCGCTCCAGCAGCTTGACCAGCTTTTGCCCCCAGGTCGTTTCTTTCTTTTCTTTTTATTTTTTCCATTTTTTGTTTTTTTTTTTTGTCTCTCCACACAATGAGGATATTGTGTCTTTCAAGTGTGGGGAGGGAGTCTGTGAGTCCAGTCTTTGAGTATTTGTGAATATATGTGTTGTGATTGTGTATATTTGTGAGTAAATATTTGTGAATAATTTTTTTTTAGTTTGTCTCGGCCAAGCCTTTGACCAAGACAATCTAGGTTGAGTCTGCTGTTTTGCATGATTTTTTTGTTCTTTTATTTTTATGTTTGTTTGAGTCTGTCTTGTTGAGTGCACACCAGAGACCCAGATTTCAACATAGGCTGTTTAGTCAACCACTGAAATACATGTAGACACTTGTTTAGGCGGAACAATGCTTTAGTAACAGTGAAGCGAATGAGCGTAACTTGATCAATGCCTAAGGGGCATATCATCTAATGTCACCCAAACAAACACTATCCACATGGTCTAAAGGACGTCTAGCTTAAAAACTTAACTATCATTAGGGTGTCTAGGCTTACTGCGCCTGATTTGAGTGTGCTGTTCTATCTGTTTTAGTGTGAGACATAAAAAGGTGTTGGAATGTCATAGCAGAATATAACAAAGGTGGAAGTTCTGGGTGCCCAAAAAGAACAAGCTCTGTCTATATGCATATGCCTGTAAAAATACATAGGGCATAGAGAAAAAATGATGATGCATATGTCTGTAAAAATACAAAGGACATAGAAAAAAGAGAGAGAATAAATCTGCTGAAAATGATTTAAATGGCACTAGTCTTTAGGCACGTTTGGATAGAATAGCACTCGGTGGGACTCAAATCTGTGGTAAATCTTGACCCCTATACATTATAAATAAAATCTAGCAGGATGTCTTGATACCATTTGGATGAGGTTTGTTTAGGGTATTGATTTGTCCTTGTTAGTCTAGCATTGGGTCGCTTAGGGAAGTGTCATGGTAAATTCAGTGGTGAGGTGAACAACCGAAAGGAGAACTCTGGGGGTCTTGGTGTCTTTTCTATTTTTGTTGTGTTTTTATTTTTGTTAGTGAGTCTTTGAGTCTGTATGCTTGAGGGCAAGCATAGTTTAAGTGTGGGGAATTTGATTACATTGCATTTCATCATGTTTTTACTATCCATTTACTTGTTATTTGGGCAGTAAACCTACTGATTTATCCTTGTATTTCCCATATCTTAGTAGTTCTGGTCTGGAGGCAATTTATAGAAGAATCTGATTTTTGGAGCGCTGAAGCTGTTTTCCCGAGTCTAGACCATCGTCTTGGCCAAGACTCCGGCCAAGACTGATCCGCGAGAGAGGAATCTTGAGCAGCAGCGTTGGGCCTTGCGAGCTGGCAAATCACAGCTGTCCAGTGACAAAGAGAAGGATCAGGAAGATATTTATTTAAGAATCCTATCAAGGATCTCCTTCCATCTTTGTATATTTTAAATTCCTATTTTTATTCAAAACAAATCAGGATAATTATTTAGGAGATTATCTAGGAGATTAATTAGGAGATTATTTAGGAGATTGAGTTGGAGAAGGATAGAGGAGTTTTAGCTTACTTATAGCTGAACTTGTCCTCCCCTTCCACAGGCTCGGACGTACTTTCTTCTTCTCCTCTCTTCCGCCACTTTGTACCTTGCTCCTGGATTTAATTCTTTGAATTCACGGATTTATTTTATTTATGCAAGCAAGTATTTTTATAATTCATTCATGAGTACATCTAGCTAATCACTGATTGATGGTTTATTTTGGATGTTTTATCTTCTCTTTTATTATTAATTGAGATGATAAGTTTGCTACTTTAAGCCCTTTTGCTTCCTTTCTTATTATACAACCTTTGGAACATCAATCTGAAGGAAAGGAGCAGAAAGCTTGAAGATTAGAGCTTAAATCAATCATTTGGTGATGGAGTCCCGTTTTCAGCTTTGCTGCCTTGAATTTGGTCCATTCGTCCCTAGGCCACTTCACTATTTTGCCGAAATCAGCTCTCCTCTAGGCCTCGACAAGAAGCGACCTTTCGGAATTCCAGCTGGACTTGCACTGAACATGTTTTTCCGTGCTACAATTAATTATTCTCTAGTGCATTTCCTGTCTTCTTGGGACTCATTTTTATCAGACACAAGACTTCTTGGGCCACTCCTTGGTATTCTCTTGAGCTTGCAAACGTCCTTTGAAGAATGGAACAAACATTCTTCTTGATTTGGAGAGATTTTCCCACTAGTTTACAAGCACTTTGAAGACAAGATTTTGGGAGCTTGTGAGCTAGTGTTGACTGACCTTGAGAGAGGAGCATGCAGGCAGATGAAGGACCATTTAAGATAGCAATTTCGGGCTGAAGAGGGCATTAGGAAAAAGGTGGACAGTAGAGAGCAAGAGAGGAGAAAATCAGCATTTCTCACATTTTCCAGATTTTTCAGCTTTTCTTTGTATTTTCGGATTTTAACTTCTTTTGCTGTTTTGATTGGTTGTAATTAATTCCTCCAATTCCTGGTAGGGATTGAGAGGTTAACAATTCCCGTTTGTTTTGAGACTATGTTGATCTTAATAAAAACGTTTTTCATATTTCTCTCCTTCTTGTTTTAACTCCAATTTATTCATGTTTAAGTTTGAGTTTGGCCAACTTGGATTTTGATTTGAATGATTACAGTCAGTTCTCTTGTGATTAAATCACTCTTAGAGAACAGTTGTAGACAAATCAGCAGGGCATGAGGGGTATTTGCTTGGTCTAAGCTGATAGAAGAAATTGAATTAGGCGGTCATCCCATCCCGAGGCCTTGAGAAGGGCCGACCTAGGTGACAGCTGGGTCAAGTGCCAGACTAGACCAGACTCGTGGATGATGAAAGTATTCCCTTGTCTAGAAGAGGGACCTCACTGTCTTTAATCAATCTCTCAAGTTCTTCCATAAGTATTCTGATTCCTTTGTAGAAGGCTCTGCATAGCCAAGGCAAAGTGGCGGATTAGAATCTTAGGATGAACTTGGGAAGATTAGGGTGTTTAAAATGAAGTGATTCTTTTAAATACTTTTGTAGCAGGTTGGGAATCTAGTGTGAGCTGGTTCCACAACTTCTTCTATGAAACCGTTTTGAAAATACTTTTGTCAATGATCAACAACGTGGAATTGTTACCTCAAGAGATCTCTACTGGGAACAATATTTCCCTCATCCTTGCACTCTCTTTGTCTTTACTTTTTTTCGTTTCTTATTTTCTATTTGTATTTTGTGCATGGTCGACTCGTCCCGAGGCCTTGGGATGAAGCGACCATGTCTGCTGCTGTTTTTTATTTTCTTGTCATTTATTTTCTTGTACTGTTTTGACCTCCCCCTTCATTTTGTTCAGTTTGGTTTGGTTGTTTGCAGGAGAATAAACATTAGGCCGATAGTCCCTGTGTTCGATCCTCTTACCGCTGTGCACAATCCTTTTTGTTGCTTAGTGATAAGTTGTAATTTTATTTATGATTGGATTCGACACCCATCAATCACCATTCTTGGTAAGAGCTTGAGAGCTATGTTTCTTATATTTTGTGAGATCTAATTACTCTTAATAATCTCTATTTTTGTAATTATTTATTTTCTGGTTTCTTTACTTCCTTGTTCAAGTTTAGAACTGACAATTCAGATTTTAGCTTGGGAGACCCAGTTAAATGAATAATACAACTCAGACCCGATTGACAACCGTGGGCCTCGACTGACAACCGAGGGTAAACTTGAGTTGGGCGTTGTCTTATCCATAGCAGCACTGCAAATATAGAGATGAACACCATTGAATCAGTGATCGAATCATAAGAACATAGCCCGTTCATGCTCTTACCGGGAACCTTCTTTTTACTGTTTTCAGTCTTGACCCCTGTCTAGGCCAAGCCTTTAGCCAATACTGTTTTGTGCTATTTTATTTCTTTCTGTTTTGTCTTTATTTTCAGATTCAACCAACCAAATTCAGTGACGAGGAAGTCAACCAAGAACTACAAATCCCCCGAAGTCTCTGTGGACGATCCTCTTACCACCATCTACAAGTTCCTTGTGGACAAGTGATAAGTTGTATTTCTACACCCTTTTTCATATCTATTATACACTTATATTTGACGTGTTCGACGCGCGATCACCACCATTGCATCATTTTGAGGATAAATGACTCCCTGTTCATCTTCTTCTGAGAACGAAATAATCATTCTATCTAGTACACTAATCCCTATATCTTCTTTTAAAGGATTCTCTCGTTTCCTCTTTTCTCCGACCGAAGATATACCCAGGTCCTCGACCGATGTACTGGAGGAACCTTCCACATTCTCGGTACCTCCTGCTATCAGAGATATTAAAGGAAACTCCCCCATGGCTGCAGTCATGACCTCTTTTACCTTATCCTTCCGTTTGTCACCCAAGGGGACTTCATTAGATCCTGTGGCTATATCACTGAACATGTAAATTTCTTAAGTGCTTGAATGGATTCTCGTTGGAATGGTCGTAAAACTTGGGGAGGTTGGCCACCATGTTAGTCTTTATGGACCAATCATTGGCCAATGGAGGGAGATTGATGCAGGAAAAGGTCTCCTGCTCAGCTGTTTTATTCAGCTCCCTCATTGTCGGTTCTGGTTGCTGGTCCGCCATGTCTTGGTCTGAATCTAGGCCAAGACCGTGGTCTAGACTATATTCTGATCCGGAATTAGAACCTTCCGATCTGCTTTCTTCTTGGGCTGCCCTTAGTCGAGCTTGCCTCCTTAGCTGTGCTTCGGTCCTAGTGAGATTGGGATTGATGGGTAACAAATCTTGTTCTCTACTTGAGGACCTGGTCATCAACTGTCATAAAATAATAATAAAACAAAAACTACAAATACCGTTAGAGGTCCCCGGCAACGGCGCCAAAATTTGACCGCGCGTCGAACACGTCAAATATAGTAGTGAAATAGTTATGGAATTGGGGGTAGAAATACAACTTATCACTGTCTACAAGGATTTGTAGATGATGGTAAGAGGATCGTCCACAGAGACCTCTAGGAAATGTAGTTCTTGAGTTTGACTTCCTCGTCACTGAGTTTTGGTTGGTTGTTATCTGAAACTAAAGACAAAACAGAAAGTAATGAAAACAGTTTAAAATATAAGATAGTATTGGCCGAAGTCTAGGCCAAGACTGCGGGCTAGATTGGGGAAAAGTCTTGTGATACGGAATTCCAGGTAAGGGCGATGGGTGAGCTTGCGTTCTTATGCATCGATCATGGACTGAAGTATGTTCATCTCTTCTTCATAGTACTGCTATAGAGGGGAGGAACTCCTTTTCCCTCCTATCTTCCCTCCTCTTCAAACTATCTGGCGGGTACTCCCTCTCCTGATAATCCTAGTCAAGGGACACCTTGCTGGTTAAAGGGTTTATCCGTTTGACTGCTGTCTTGAATGGTTGCTCACCTCTTCAATGGCACAGGGGAAGACAGTACCTAGGCTAAGTTCCTAGGTTGTCAATCTGGTCTCTACCTATTTTACCTACTCTTCTAGTCTGCTCGAGACTAGTCACCTACTCCGTCTAGCCGACGGGTACTCCCTCTCCTTCTAGACTGGTTACAACTCTTCTCTCCTAGAGAACAAGGATGATCAAACCTTGGCTCTAGTGAGTAAGCGATGGATTAAGTTCAAGAATAAATAAATACAAAGAAAGAGATTGTGAAGAACGGATTGTGTCTCACGATTGCATTAAGAACTTCAGCTCATCAACCCTTACCAAGAATGGGTTTTTAGTTACTCATACTCATGGATAAAAGATAAAGAAATTAATTTGCATAAAAATATTAAATCCGAAATAAATTCGGAGCAAGGTTTTTAACAATGGAGAACTACGAAAAGGAAAATTGCGTTCTAACTGGGAAAATCTGATGGGAGATGATGCGGACAGAGGCCAATGATGTTTAGCTAAAATAGCCATAAGAACCTCTGTCCCAATCAAACTCAAACTCCTAAAATATCCTAAAAGATAATTACAATTAATTGTTTCTAAAAAGGAAACTAAATCGCAATTAATTAAAAGAGGGAGATCCCAATCGGGATTCTACTTAAGATTGTCTTCAGATCCCTCTAAAATTGCTGGACAGCTGCTACGTGCCAGCTGTGAGAGTCCATCTCCAAAAATACTTCAATCGCTCCAAGCTGCAGTCTGATCGCAAAGGAGTCTTGGCCGAAGTCTAGGCCAAGACGATTCTGGTAAGCGCACTGCGTCAGATACGACCTTGTCTAGGCCAAGATCCAGGCCTAGACTTGAATAAACAGCTTCAGCTCTAAACTTCATGAATTCTTCTCATTCTGCCTCCAAACCAGACCTGATCAAATGTGGGAAATAAAAGGTAACATCAGTAGAATTACTGTCCAAATTAACTAGAAAATGGACAATAAAACATGATGAAATGCAATGCAATCAAACTCCCCACACTTAAACAATGCTTGCCCCCAAGCATACAGACTCAAAGACTCAACAAAAATTAAAAACACATCAAAACAGAACAAACATCCTAAACCCCCTGGACTTCCTCATTTTCAGATTGCTTACCCCTATACTACAACTGCCAAGACACTAAACTAGAGTACCCAATGCTAGACTAACAAGGAATGATCAATACCCCAAACGTACACCTTCCACATGGTATCAAGACACCCTACTAGACTAGATGGATAAAGTATAGGGCAACAAGGTTCACCAAGGATTTAAGTCCCCCCCGAGTGTCATCTATTCAAAAGTGTCTAAAGACCGGTGCCATTTAAATCACTTTGACAGAAATATTTCTTCTTTTATTTTCTTTTGTGTCTTAGCAAAAAAAAAAATTTTTTTTTTTTTTTTTTTTTTTTTTTTGAAAAATCATGCGTCTTTTCTGTGATATATTTTCTGTTTTATAGACACGGCAATACATAGACAGAGCTTGTCCTTTTCAGCGGGGACTTCCACCTTTGCTATGTCTGTCCTATGACATTCCAACACCTTATTTGTCTCACACTACATACAAATAGATCGACACACTCAAATCCGGCAGCAAACCTCATCACCCTAATAGAAATAAAGGTCCTAGCTAGGTGTCCTTACGACCATATGGATGACTAACGTTCTGGGAAACATCAGATTAAATGTCCCTTAAACATTGATCATTTACGCTCATGTGCATCCCTGTTACTAAAACATTGTATTCCCTAGCAAGTGTCTACATGCAAATCCACCAAAAGAGTAAACAATCTAAGCAAGAAAATAGGGATTCAGATGTCATACTCAAAACAGACTCGAAACATGCATAAAAATACAAATAAAAATCATGCAAATGACTGACTCTTGACTGGTCATGCTGACCTAAAAATTAAAACACACTAATTTGACTCACAAAAACAGACAAAAAACACACAAGCAAACAAACAATATTCATAAAAACACAAGACATATTTAACACCCTCCCCACACTTAAAAGACACAATGTCCTCATTGTGTGGAGAGACAAAAATAACATACTAAACATAAAAATAACAGAACAGAAAAATACGACCTGGGGGCAGAAGCAACTCATGTTGCTGGGGTCTGGGGATCTTGGGCAGAGGCTTGGCCTAGATCAGGGGCAGGAGAGTCCTTCGGCTTTGGATCTCTCGGAGCTGGAGGAGGCATGGAAGGGTGTGGTTTCTTTGCTGGCTGTAATGATGGTTCTGGTGCATCCTCCTCATCGGATGACTCGGAGTCTGAGCTCAGATCGTCGTGAAGGTCTTTGAGGAGTTTGAAGTGGGCCTGGAGGTGCTGGTATACGTGGAGGACATTTGTCCTTGTGAGCTTGAGCTGCTCAAGGAGAACGTCCTGCCTATCGTTAAGGCATTGTGCCCATTGAGGCGCCACTTCTGCACTGCTGGTCGCGGGCTGGTCTTGACTCTTGTCTTGGCCTAGACGCTCCAGGATCATTTTCTGCTGCTCAAGAATAAGCAGCTGTCGTGCTTGGAATTCCCTGGCTCATGCTGGGGGCTCACTGGTGCTACTGGGAGGAGGATCTTGACGGGCTTCTTGGCCTAGATCATGTGCAGCATCAGGAGTGGTGGTGTCTTGGCCAGCGTCTTGGCCTAGATCCTGGGCAAGATTGCCCTCTGCTTCTTCTCCTGGAATGATAATGGGCCGAAGTTTGTACTGCCCTCCATTATTCTTCGAGAAAATGTGGTCCTGGACCGGTGTGAATCCTGTATTACATGCAACAAACTCTCCTTCCAAATGGAAATGTCCCATTTGGTCGAAGGATCTAAAACCAAGGATTTTCGGGGAACACCATAAATGTAAATCAGAAGCAGCAGGATCTAAATTAGTAGTTTGCATAGCAAGCCAAGTTATCAAAGAACCAAAGATTAGTTTTGTTTTGGACTCACGGGCATGCAACACTTCAACCAAATACAAGCCTAAGTTGACCTTTTTCTTGTGCAAAATGCACCATAACAGAAACAATTCAGACTTGGCTAAATTTCCAGAGACCTTTGTCTTCCCCGAGAGGTTGATAGACAAGACCCTATGGAGCATTCTAAGCGCAGGGTTTAGTATGGCATGTGCCTTAGAATTCCTATCAAATTTTGCATTTTGATCACCCGTAATTTCCCTAAAAGCTACATTATTATCCCAATCAGTGGGATAATCAAATATAGCCTCATCACTGTGAGCAAATCCAAGCAAAGCATTAAATTCATACACAGACATGTGACTCCATTTGTCACACAACCTAAAATTAACTATTTCGGGGGCTGCAAAATCAGGTTTGTCTCTACCCCTAACATACAAGGCAGGTTCATCAAACCAAAAGGTTGTGTGAAACTCTAGACACAACTCAACATAAGCATCACACTCAAGAGACATAAAAGGTACCCAACCAAGAGCATACACATATTCCCTAATCTTATTCCCTAAAGCCATCTCATTCAAGAAATCAAACTCCAAACGAGCATAAGCAGGAATATCACAGGCATGCATATCACGCAACTTAGATTTATGGTCAGGGGTATCAAATGTTAACCAGCCTTTGAGTGTGTGCAAAGGAGGAAGAGATCGTACCTTAGGAGTCTTGGCCGTAGTTTTGGCCAAGACTAAATCGTTTTCATCGTCCTCATCAGAATCCTCCACGACCACCTTCTGTTTCCCTTTGCTCTTGGCAGTGGTAGGAGCGGCAGTGGTCTTCGGCGGAGGTGGAGACTGAGATGCAATTGGGGTTTTCGCCGGCTTTTTGGTCGGTGTCTTTTTGTGAGCCACCTGCTTGACTCGCCCGGAATTTTTGGTCCGTGCAGTGGCTGGATTTTTCTTCGCCGGAGGTGGCAGTGGTGGTGTGGTAAAAGCAGCGGCGGCGGCAGTGGCAGGAGTGGATTTCTTTCTAGCGGTTGTCGGAGTCGGGTTAGATGCTCCGGTACCTGCCATTTTCTTCAGTAGCCTGGTCTGGCGGCGGCTAGCTCTGTCTCCCGTCGTCGCCGGAGCAGAGGTCTTTATCCTCTTTGCAAGAGGAACCTCATCCGAATCCTCGTCGGACACGACAACAGCCCGGTCGCCTCCTTGGACACTCTCCTCTGACTCCTCGGGTAAGTCATCTTCGGAGGACATGGAGTCCTCATCTTCTAGCGCCTGAAGCAGACGACGCGCAGCGGCGGTGGAGTTTGTCGGCATTCCAGTCGGTGCAGCTCCGCGGAGGTCGTCACTCTCCTCAGGGACGGTTGAAGGCGAAGGACGGCTGGGTGCAGTCATTGTTGGAGATGGAGAAGAAGATGAAAGGATTTTCGGATGTTTGGGTTCTTTGGGTACTGTGCGATTTTGATTGGGGAAGAAGAAGGAGAAAGGTTTTATGCTTTTAGCTCAGGTGGGAGCGGTTTAATTTGTAGTGGATGTGAGAAGATCGTGTCAGAGTGGGAGAGAATATGCAGAGGTGGTGGTTTTAATTCCCACGCTGCCTAATTAATTCAATTTAATTGAATTTTGGAGCTGTCCGTTCCAAAAGCAATTGAATGAATTAATTTGGCAGAGCTGACACGTGTCCCACTATTTAAGAGGAGCTCTTCACACGCTAGGTAGTCTAGCTCTCAGTCTTGGCCAAGATCTCGGCCGAGACTACTTCAATTTCCCCACACTTAATTTCCTGCACAAAAACGAAAAATACCCAGAAATAAAATGTGATAAAAAAAATATTTACATCCTAAAATTCTAAAAGACACAAGGGTTGCCTCCTTTGCAGCGCCCTTATTTTAAGTCCTAGGCTTGACTCTCAATTTTTTTCAGTTGTTTTGAGGTGGCTCGTCCACCTTTTCGGAAACTTTTTCTTCCTGAAAATTCTCAAAGAACGGCTTTAATCTTTGCCCGTTCACCTTGAGCTCGGCACCAGTTTTCTCATTCCTAATATCTACTGCACCATGTGGGTAAACGTTAGTAATAACAAAAGGGCCTTCCCAACGAGTTTGTAATTTTCCAGGAAATAATTTAAAACGGGAATTGTAAAGAAGAACTTTCTCCCCTGTGTGGAGGGGCTTTCCAATAATTCTCTTGTCGTGGTAAGCTTTCATTCTGACCTTGACAATCAACTGATTGTCGTAGGCTAGGTCCCTCAACTCCTCTAGCTCGTGGAGTTGTAATTTTCTGTCTTGGCCAGCCTCATCATAACTTAGGTTGCATTTTCGTATTGCCCAATACGCCTTGTGTTGCAATCCTACTGGCAAGTGACATGTCTTCCCGTAAACTAGCTTGTACGGTGTCATCCCGATTGGTCCTTTGTAAGCCGTTCTACAGGCCCACAACGCGTCATCTAAACGCTGGCTCCAATCGCGTCTGTCTAGGCCTACTGTCTTGGCCAAGACTGACTTCACCTCTCTATTTGACACCTCGGCTTGGCCGTTTGTTTGAGGGTGATAGGCTGTGGATACCCTATGTGTGATGCCATATTTCCTGAAAAGAGAAGTTAAAATCTTGTTGCAGAAGTGGGTTCCTCGATCACTAATGATCCCTCGAGGAATCCCAAATCTGTTTAAGATATTAGTTTTAATAAAGGAAATAACAGTCCTAGCATCATCATTTTTAGTGGCTTTCGCCTCTATCCATTTTGATACATAATCCACAGCTAGAATGATATATCTGTTGCCAAAAGAAGTAGGGAAAGGTCCCATAAAATCTATGCCCCATATATCAAATATTTCACAAGAAAGAATAAAATTCATAGGCATTTCATTTCGAGAACTAATGTTTCCCACTTTTTGACATGCCGAACAAGTTTTACAAAATAGAGCACTATCCTGAAAAATTGTTGGCCAATAAAAGCCAGCCTCTAAGATTTTTAGGGCTGTTCTTCTCGCGCCAAAGTGGCCTCCACATGCTTGGGAATGACAGAATTCAAGTATGGATTTTGTTTCATCTTGAGGTACACACCTCCTTAGCAATTGATCGGTTCCTATCTTCCATAAATACGGATCATCCCAAACATAGTACTTACTGTCATGCTTGACCTTTACCTTCTCATAGGTAGTCATGTCACCATAGTGTTTACCTGTTGCTAGGTAATTCGCTATTTCAGCGTACCATGGTCGCGGGTTTGGCTGGAGTCTAGCCCTAGACTCCGGGCTAGACAGTGCGACAGAAAACAGCTTCTCATATGGAAATTCTGCTTTGATCTCGTTTGTGTCTCCCTTTGCTAGGCAACGGCTTAGATGATCTGCTACAAGATTTTCCCTTCCACTCTTGTCCTTAATTTCCAGATTGTGCTCCTGCATAAGAAGAATCCAACGGATTAATCTTGGTTTAGCATCATGCTTAACCAAAAGATATTTCAAGGCGGAATGATCTGAAAATACAATAATTTTAGTGCCCAATAAATAAGATCTAAATTTTTCCAGGGCAAAAACTATTGCAAAGAGTTCTTTTTCAGTTGTGGTATAATTCCGTTGGGCATCGTCTAGCATCTTCGATGCATAGTAGATGACGTGGGGGTCTTTCCCTTTCTTTTGGCCAAGAACCGCGCCAACAGCAGCGTCGCTTGCGTCGCACATTAGTTCGAACGGCAAGCTCCAGTCTGGTGGTTGGATGATTGGTGCTGTGGTCAGTCGTTCTTTCAGCTCTTCGAAGGACTTCTTGCACGCTTCATTGAAGTCGAACTCCACCTCTTTTTGTAGTAACTTGCACATTGGTTCAGCTACCTTTGAGAAGTCTTTAATGAACCTACGGTAGAACCCTACATGACCAAGAAAACTACGAACCTCACGCAAGCATGAGGGGTAAGGCAAGTTCTTGATAGTGTCAATTTTGGCTTGATCAACCTCAATGCCTTTCTTAGAGACTACATGTCCAAGGACAATCCCTTGGTCTACCATAAAATGGCACTTTTCAAAGTTTAAGACTAAACATGTATCAACACATCTTTTTAAAATATTTTCTAAGTTGTGTAAACATTGATCGAAGTCATTACCATACACGGTAAAGTCGTCCATAAACACTTCGATACTTCTCTCGACATACTTAGAAAATATGCTTACCATGCACCTTTGAAAGGTGGCTGGCGCATTGCAAAGCCCAAACGGCATGTGCCTATAGGCAAACGTTCCAAATGGACAAGTGAACGTTGTCTTTTGTTGATCTTCGGGAGCAACAGGGATTTGGTGAAACCCCGAGTATCCATCTAGGAAACAGTAGTGAGACTTTCCAGTAAGTCTCTCTACCATTTGATCGATGAAAGGCAGCGGGAAGTGGTCCTTCCGTGTGACTTGATTCAGCCTTCGGTAGTCAATACATACCCTCCATCCGTTTTGAATTCTGGCTGTTCTTTGAGCGCCATCTTCTCCTTCGATTACTGTTGTTCCAGTCTTCTTTGGGACTACCTGCACAGGAGATACCCAATTACTATCTGAGATAGGGTAAATAACACCTGAATCTAACAACTTAATTATTTCTTTCTTAACAACTTCCATCATAGGAGGGTTTAATCTCCTCTGGGGTTGCCGAATGGGTTTCTTATCCTCTTCCACATTTATTTTGTGGGTACAGATGTTAGATGATACCCCCTTGATGTCTGCCATCGTCCAGCCAATCGCCTCTTTGTTTTCCTTCAAGACAGCTATCAATTTATCTTCTTCCTTTCTTGATAGCTTGGCTGAAATTATGACTGGTAGTGTGTCATCTAGGCCTAGATAGGCGTACTTCAAGTGACCTGGTAGGGATTTCAATTCTAACTGTGGTGCCTGCACAACAGAAGGTAGAAATTTAGGAATCGTTGATTGCACATATTGACAATTAACTACTCCTCTTCTTTTGTTCGCAGTCTTGGCCGGCGTCTTGGCCAAGATCTGGGCCAAGACTAAGTCCTCTTCTTCTTGTTCGGCCAAACTGTCCACCATTTGTTGGAGTTCCTTTTGATTCCCAGTGCGGTCTTCTAGCTCTGGCAGTGTTTGAGTGGAAATTCCCCTGGTCAAAACATACTCAAGGGGATCGTTATGATTAATGTCAGCTATTTCTTCTGTAATTGGATCCAAAACATCCAAGAAACTAACACATTGCAAGTCGTTTGGGTGTTTTAAAGCATCTGAAATGCTGAACTTAATTGTTCTCCCACAAAATTCCAGAATTATGCTTCCTTCGAAGCAATCTATCTTTGCTTTTGAGGTCCTTAGGAAAGGTCTTCCTAATAAAATGTCAGTGGTACAAGATGGCAATTGAACATTCATCTCTACTATATAAAAATCAACTGGATAGATAAAATCATTTACCATTACCAGGACATCAGTCACTACACCTTTAGGTCGGATGATTGTTCGATCAGCTAATTGTATCACCAAATCAGTCTCCTTCATGGTTCCGATTTTCAAGGTTTCAAATTCACTTAGGGACATTACATTGATACCAGCCCCTAAATCACAAAGGGCTTTCTCAATGATTTTGTTCCCTATTTGGCATGGAATTGTGAAGGTTCCTTGATCCTTGCACTTCTCCGGGAGTTGTTGTACTGCTGAAACGTTGTTGGATAAATTTATCCTTTCTACACCTGCAATTTTCTTTTTATTAGTGCACAATTCTTTAAGGAATTTAGCATAAGAAGGGACTTTTGCAATTAAATCCAACATTGGAATATTCACGGCTATTTTTCCGAAAACAGTCATGAAATCCCTCATTTCATCTTGTCTTTTTTCTTTTGAAGATCTCGGGGGAAATGGTGGAGGAATTTCTATGATCTCCTCCTTCTGTTTTGGCTTGCCCGAAACAATCTCTTGTTTTTCTGGTTGTGCTGTAACGGTAGTCTTGGCCGGAGTCTTGGTCAAGACTACTTCTGGTTCAGCTTCTTCTTCCTCATCCTCTTCCATATCTTCTGAAGTGATTTTCTTCATTTCCTCATCTGTCCTCGCTCCTTTCCTTTCTGGTAACACCACTCCACTCCTCAAACTTATAGCACTCACATTATGGGCTGGATTATTTATCGTAGTAGGAGGTAATTTTCCTTGATTTGCTATTTGAGTGATTTGCTTTTGTAGCTCCGCCAAGCTAGTCTGTGTGGACTGCATGTGATTTTTCTGCAGCTCCATCAGCTGCTTGAGCGTGTCTTCCACTGAAGGGCCAGTAAGCTGCAAAGGTCTAGGGGCAGGCGGTAGTTGAGGTAAAGGAGGTTGGCCTAGCTCTTGGCCTAGATTCGGGCCAAGATTCTGATTCTGAGGTCGTGGAACGAAATGCTAGAAGTTGATAGGAGGTTGCTGTTGCTGCTGGGGTACACCTTGATTCTGATTCTGATTTGGAGGGACTGGCTCTCTCCATCTGAAGTTTGGGTGTGATCTCCATGCGTATTGGTTGCTTCCTTGGGGATAGTTTTGCATGCTACCTTGGTTCTGTGGATATGCAGCGTTGACCTGAATTATCTCTTCTGGGTGCTGGACCATATAACAGTTGTTGGTCTGATGGTCTTGTTGCTGGCATATCCCACATACCCCGGTTGTTTGCTCTTGATTTCCCGAAGTCATTGGACCTGAAATGTTAACAGAAATGGTTTTAATCATATCGGTTAATTCATTTAATTTTTGTTCAACATTGAGCGAATTTAGAGAAGAAGGAGAAGCATTTCTATCCGAAATGGTATTATTTTGGCAGTTGTCTGCCAACGTTTGGAGCAACATCTTTGCTCTTGTGACTGTTAAATCTTGCAATGCTCCACTTGCGGCTGAATCTACTTTTTCCTTGCAACTTGGGAGCATCCCATCATAGAAATATTGTATCATAGTGTTGTCTGCTACGCCATGAGTGGGGCAGACTTCTTGCAAATCTCTGAACCTTTGATGATACTCAGAGAAGCTTTCTCCGCTTCTTTGTTGTATAGCGGCCATATCTTTCCTAGCTATGCCGACCTTCGTGGCATTCCAGTACTTGTTGAGGAACATGGTGGACATCTCAGCCCATGTGTTGATGGTATTATGAGGCAGACTGTAAAACCAGTTCTGAGCTCCCCCTTCTAGAGAGCTTGGAAAGGCCTTCAGCTTCGCCCTCTCCATGGTTACCGTAGTGGGTTTCATGATGTCACACTGAACATGTAAATTTCTTAAGTGCTTGAATGGATTCTCGTTGGAATGGTCGTAAAACTTGGGGAGGTTGGCCACCATGTTAGTCTTTATGGACCAATCATTGGCCAATGGAGGGAGATTGATGCAGGAAAAGGTCTCCTGCTCAGCTGTTTTATTCAGCTCCCTCATTGTCGGTTCTGGTTGCTGGTCCGCCATGTCTTGGTCTGAATCTAGGCCAAGACCGTGGTCTAGACTATATTCTGATCCGGAATTAGAACCTTCCGATCTGCTTTCTTCTTGGGCTGCCCTTAGTCGAGCTTGCCTCCTTAGCTGTGCTTCGGTCCTAGTGAGATTGGGATTGATGGGTAACAAATCTTGTTCTCTACTTGAGGACCTGGTCATCAACTGTCATAAAATAATAATAAAACAAAAACTACAAATACCGTTAGAGGTCCCCGGCAACGGCGCCAAAATTTGACCGCGCGTCGAACACGTCAAATATAGTAGTGAAATAGTTATGGAATTGGGGGTAGAAATACAACTTATCACTGTCTACAAGGATTTGTAGATGATGGTAAGAGGATCGTCCACAGAGACCTCTAGGAAATGTAGTTCTTGAGTTTGACTTCCTCGTCACTGAGTTTTGGTTGGTTGTTATCTGAAACTAAAGACAAAACAGAAAGTAATGAAAACAGTTTAAAATATAAGATAGTATTGGCCGAAGTCTAGGCCAAGACTGCGGGCTAGATTGGGGAAAAGTCTTGTGATACGGAATTCCAGGTAAGGGCGATGGGTGAGCTTGCGTTCTTATGCATCGATCATGGACTGAAGTATTTTCATCTCTTCTTCATAGTACTGCTATAGAGGGGAGGAACTCCTTTTCCCTCCTATCTTCCCTCCTCTTCAAACTATCTGGCGGGTACTCCCTCTCCTGATAATCCTAGTCAAGGGACACCTTGCTGGTTAAAGGGTTTATCCGTTTGACTGCTGTCTTGAATGGTTGCTCACCTCTTCAATGGCACAGGGGAAGACAGTACCTAGGCTAAGTTCCTAGGTTGTCAATCTGGTCTCTACCTATTTTACCTACTCTTCTAGTCTGCTCGAGACTAGTCACCTACTCCGTCTAGCCGACGGGTACTCCCTCTCCTTCTAGACTGGTTACAACTCTTCTCTCCTAGAGAACAAGGATGATCAAACCTTGGCTCTAGTGAGTAAGCGATGGATTAAGTTCAAGAATAAATAAATACAAAGAAAGAGATTGTGAAGAACGGATTGTGTCTCACGATTGCATTAAGAACTTCAGCTCATCAACCCTTACCAAGAATGGGTTTTTAGTTACTCATACTCATGGATAAAAGATAAAGAAATTAATTTGCATAAAAATATTAAATCCGAAATAAATTCGGAGCAAGGTTTTTAACAATGGAGAACTACGAAAAGGAAAATTGCGTTCTAACTGGGAAAATCTGATGGGAGATGATGCGGACAGAGGCCAATGATGTTTAGCTAAAATAGCCATAAGAACCTCTGTCCCAATCAAACTCAAACTCCTAAAATATCCTAAAAGATAATTACAATTAATTGTTTCTAAAAAGGAAACTAAATCGCAATTAATTAAAAGAGGGAGATCCCAATCGGGATTCTACTTAAGATTGTCTTCAGATCCCTCTAAAATTGCTGGACAGCTGCTACGTGCCAGCTGTGAGAGTCCATCTCCAAAAATACTTCAATCGCTCCAAGCTGCAGTCTGATCGCAAAGGAGTCTTGGCCGAAGTCTAGGCCAAGACGATTCTGGTAAGCGCACTGCGTCAGATACGACCTTGTATAGGCCAAGATCCAGGCCTAGACTTGAATAAACAGCTTCAGCTCTAAACTTCATGAATTCTTCTCATTCTGCCTCCAAACCAGACCTGATCAAATGTGGGAAATAAAAGGTAACATCAGTAGAATTACTGTCCAAATTAACTAGAAAATGGACAATAAAACATGATGAAATGCAATGCAATCAATAGATACCGATAATAACCTTTGCGTTATTTACCATAATACCATCCTTTGACCCCTGGTCGGTTTCTATGTTTATACCCGTTACCCTTTTATGGGTACCAGTCTTCTTGTGGGATAACGGCTCCCTTGTATAGATACCGATCACCACATTTATCAATGCCGAGTTGTCACCTAGACGGTCGCTCCACCCACGTGGCCGTACGTTGACCAGTCAAATTTCTGGCAAAAGAGTAGAATACCCTTGTGATTCTCTTATGAGTTATCACCTTCTTTTCTAGATTTGCTACGGCAGGCAGAGGAGGAGTTCGGTTTTGATCATCCCATGGGCGGCTTGACAATTCCTTGCACACAAGAAACCTTTCTTGACATTACTTCAAATTTGGGTAGTAGATCATAAAAAACAGTAGAATAAACTTAGTACAGATAACAATTTTTGTACGTAAATACTTTTCTGGTGACTTCAATGAGAAATATTTTTTATACATTAGTTTTTGCCTAATCTCTCCCTTTTGCACAAGTCATAAATTGTTCTTTTGCTGCAGTCGATTGGATGGATTTACCAGGTTTGCAAAGCTGAGAAAAATTACCTGCACCATTTTCTACATTAATTGTAAAAACAAGAGGGAAAGGACGCGTCCTTTATTTGAAAACAACATGAAAATGACGTCTTTTTTGAAAATCACTCTCCTTGAAATCAATAAGACGCGGAGAGGACGTCCTTTTAAAAAGTAAACATCGCCTTAAACTCAACAGGACGCGCGTCTTTTTGAAAAATTTAAACATGTTCCGGTAGTCAAAAGGACGCGTCTTAAAAAAAAATAAGAATGACAATCAATAACAAATGGTATCCTGTTGTCCGAAGCATGCCTTGCATTATGAATTATGAGTGGTCATCTACTAATTATCAGAACCTGAAAACTTGGTTGTTTCTGCCATTCAATTTAGTTTCTGGGTCCTTTAATTTGTATGATTTCCTAATTTCAAATTGCTTGCACAGATACAAGGAGTAACAGTTTCTGATGATGAATTGGAAGACAGATCGAAACGCGGTTTTATGATCCTATTTTTTCCTGATGAAGAACTTGTGAAATTGCTCAGTGTAATAAAGGTAGCAGATGGAAACGAGAGGTATTTTTTGTTGCAAAATTTCAAGCAAAAATAGAATCATTAAGCAGAATAGATTAAGGAACAAACAATGTGAGTGTCAATTGATTTGTAAGTTTGAGTATACAATGCAGTAATCTATTGTTAATTAATAGCGGATGGATATTTCCTAACCCATCTCTGCCTCTACAAAAGAACTAAAAATTGTATGTATCAATGTTATATGCTATCGCCTGATCAGCTTGGAAGTAACAGTAATGAAGGTCTCTTCTCTGCAAGGAAGCATAAGGCCACCACTTGGGTGGTCAAACCCAAATTCTTCTTCAGCTTTTCGTAACAGTTCCTGGAAACAAGATTGGTTCAGGAATGAGATTGGAACAACGAATCGCTTCTTTTGAGTCTCTCCTACATAAACTGCCAAATAGCCTTTTGGAACATCAGCAGCTGCTTGATTCGCTACTAGATTTGATCGACGGAGCAACTGCTTAGCAATTGTAGGAACGTGGAAGGCCATTTCTTACGTTTCTGTAATAAGTTGGAAGAGCAGGATTTGGAAAGATTTACTTTGCAAGTAGAGAATGAAAGCACTTAACTTGGTTGTGGAGTATTTTGATAGGCCATGTATTTATAGATAGGACTGTTGGAAGTTATCATATGAAGAGACCATTTGGGAAGGATCACATGGTTCTTCTTCTAAATCGTTGATAGAATTGGTAGTGGTTGAATCTGTACATTGGTTAGCAGACAAAATGTCTTGAGGATTTGTAGAATGACATGCTACAAAGGACCCACCCCGTAAACGATTGGATGCCCGTAGCAGAAATCTCCAGCTCATGAAAGTGATGGCTTTCCAAAGTCATGAAAGTAGGCACATGGTCAGGTCTTCCAACTAATCTACGAACTTACAGGACCGCGAAACTCATAATGTTCCATGCTGGATTTCTGTTTGAAACTAGCCTGACCCACAAGCATGTGCTTAGTCGATGGAGAACCACTAGTTTGAAGATTACGGGTAAATGAGCAGCAGCAAAATACTTTGTAACGAACTATTAGATTCGAGTGGATAAGGCAGCTGTTGGCCCATGTTCTGAACTCAATTGGCTCGTTAATGTCCGATTTAAATTAAAGCAAGTTTTGGATGGAGACATCACAGACAAGCAAGATGTAAGCTGCAGATATGGAGAAACTAATTGGCCCTTAGGTAACCTATTTTCTTTGATTAGATGGAAGGCAGGAGCATGTGAAACCTTAATGAGTAGCGTCCTACACAACCAGATTCCAGACAAGCATTTCTTGGCCACTAAATGCTGATTTTTTTAGGATTTTCAGCACAACCTGTCAATCTATATATACAAGCAAGCAATATACTTTCCAGCATCAAACCAAATCTTCTAGTAATTCAGAAAATTCATATTTCCCCCTTTTTTCTCCAATCAATAACAAAGAAATAAAACCATGGCTATTCGTTTGACTGGTGTTCTATCCCGGCAAAGAAGCTTTGGTAAGAGAGCTGCTTCAAGGTCTACAGATGTACCAAAAGGTTTCTTGGCTGTTTATGTTGGGGAAGATGATAAGAAACGATTCGTCATTCCTGTATCATACCTAAACGACCCTTCTTTCCAAGATTTGCTTTATCAGGCAGAGGAGGTGTTCGGTTTTCATCATCCGATGGGAGGCTTGACAATTCCTTGCAAAGAAGAAACCTTTCTTGACATTACATCAAACTTGCGTAGTAGATCATAAAAAACAGTAGAATAAAGTTACTACACAGATAACAATTTTGTAAAGGCAGGAATTTGCCATTGTAAATATTTTTCTGGTGAATCTAAAGAGAGACTTTTTTTTAATGGATACATAAGTTATTGTCTATCGATTTTCCTTCATTCCAATGTTTCATTAGATGTCATAATTGTGCAATATGGAGTTTGTAAATCGTTAACGCAAAAAGACTGAAAGTAAAGTAACATAATTGTTTGTTACAGAAAGAAACTGATTTTTTCATTGGAATGACATTCAAGAATGAATAAAAAACTCTAGAGATTCAAGAATCACTCTTTTTTTTTTTGTAAAATTATGCTCCTTTACATAAACCTCTCAAAGTCATAAAGCTACGCTTCACAAGCCTTCCAAAACTGTTACTGCAGTCTTTAACCTGATGGTCTCCACCCATCAACTTTCTGTAATCCAAACCCGATTCCGAAGAACGTAACAGAGCATTCCGATCACTTTTTTCGACTCCAAGATTAAGGATTCCTTCAGGTTCTTGCTCTTTCGGGTTCCGCACATAGAAGGCCAAGCATTTAGGCCCCTTAGGATCCCCTGTTTCTAGCAGATGCTCCAGTCGAACGTTAACCTCTCCAATCTGGTCATCTTTTCTGATCCTGTGGACGCGATACACCTTCAAGATCAAGCAAGAATCGAGCTTCGAATCTGCGTCGATGGGGAATACGAACCGGTCATTCCAGGTGGGGTTTTGGTCGCCAATTGTATCGGTTCTTGAGACGAGTGGGAGGTTTTGGTGATCAGTGCTGAGTCCGGCCACCACATAGGTTTGAATAGAGTGCGAGTTATTGCGTTTGGGAAGTTGTTGAGCTGAGATGAGATTGATCTCCAACAGTTCCTTCGCCATAACCCTTTTTTTTTTTTTTGGTGAGAAGAACAGAGAAAGAGGTTTCCTTTTTTCTCTTTTGGAAGGGCAAGATGAAGTGATCAAAACAGGAATACGTGTATATATATATATGTTTGATGGTCGGTTGAAGAATAGGAATACATGCCCTCCTAGGGTTTGGGAACTCCAACTTGTAATCGGAATCGTAATATTTACGCCTTTACTTCATTACTTGTGACGTGGGAACTTTCCTATTGGCTGGCCTATTAGCATTACTGGAATTTATATGTTCCGAGAATTCTGTTTTAGTACGAAACCATGACTAATGAATAAATCCTGGAATCAGTACTGCTACTTTTCTTTTCTTCTTTTATAGGTAAGAATGGACTTCAATGTTGATTTCCGAGGCCTGAGAAAATCAATGCCTTCAGATTTGACACAAACAACAATGATTTTCCGTTTTCTTTTCTCATTCAACAACAGATGTACTCTATCTTCGTACTGTAGCAAACTGGGGCATGATTTTCCAAATGAGACATAGTAGGGCCTGCTTCATGTTCTATTTGATAGGCCTCTCTAGAAAACTGACCCTTTCAAGCACCGAACGGTGACGAGTAAAGTCAGGAAGGACACATTATGTAATGGCATTGTCCTTCCATGGGACGAAACTTATGTTACCCTTCCGTCGACATCTTTTTAATGCCAATTGGGTCATTGTTGGTTGTTCAGCTTTACATGAGTAGGGCATAGCGTCTTCTACTAATCCTACATCTCATTGAACATTAATCACTGATATAATCAAAATGTAGGACAGAACCATGTGATCCTTTTCTGTAAACAACTCATTCTATCTATAAGTAACACACATTACATACACTTCACAAGCACATCAAGTCCTCAAAACATCAACTACCTATTCCTCAAAACATCAATTCATTCTTAGTTTCATCTTTCTTTCTTCAAGAATGGGTATTCGCTTTCCTAGTATTATGCATGCTAAGCAAATTCTACGCCGGTCAGGCTCAAACTCTGTGGATGTTCCTAAAGGATGCTGTGCAGTTTATGTTGGAGATCAGAGCCAAAAGAAACGATACATCGTCCCGATTTCGATACTGAATCAACCTTCATTCCAACAACTATTGAGTAAAGCTGAAGAAGAATTTGGGTACACTCATCCAATGGGTGGACTTACGATTCCTTGCAGAGAAGACATATTCCTTCATCTTGCTTCCCATTATATCAATTGATGAAGAAAATGTATAAACTATAGACTACCTAGATAGAGATAGAATCTTTTAGATTCTCTGTAAATATTCTCTCTTTTTTCCTTCTTTGCTGTAAAAGCAAAGTTGATTGAATTTTTGTTATGATAAGTTACTAATACAATTCATTATTTTTTTAACACCAATTTAAAGTTTCTGATATCAGTCAAGCCAGTAAACTAAACTTGTTTAAGTCAGAAGTTTGATAAATTTTGGATTTAATCATATTTTTCTATGTTCATAAAGTTGTCAAAAAGAAAAGGTAAAGAAAGCTGTCAACATTGAATATCCAGCAATCCCATTTCCAACATATTGTAGTTGTAGGGCAGCTTGCCTTTTAACAAAAAATATGGATCAAGTATATGCATCCTCACTACCCTATCGTGTTGATTAGTTAGAGGGCAAGAGCACATGATGCCCTAATCAGATGTGTCCTAAACTGGCCCCATCAAATTCATTTTAGCCACTGATTGAAAAGAAAGAAAACGAGGGTATATTGATTTTCTTTTTTTAAAGGATAAATGGCTTAATCCCTTATAATTCTAGCTAGAGATAATCCTACTTTGTCATCGTGAACAAAATTTGAAATAATACTAATAACGTTATATCGCGTCACAAAGAGCAATCATAATGGGAGAAAATAAGTCTACAACGGAGTTCACTTATTTGGATTACACAACCATCCGATGAATGCAACCTTAATCCGGCGAATTGACCGTATCCAATCCAGTCCCACAAAGAAGCTTTGGTAAGAGAGCTGCTTCAAGGTCTACAGATGTACCAAAAGGTTTCTTGGCTGTTTATGTTGGGGAGGATGATAAGAAACGATTCGTCATTCCCCTATCATACCTAAACGACCCTTCTTTCCAAGATTTGCTACGTCAGGCTGAGGAGGAGTTCGGTTTTGATCATCCCAAGGGCGGCTTGACAATTCCTTGCACAGAAGAAACCTTTCTTGACATTACTTCAAACTTGTCTTGCAGATCCTAAAGAAAAGTAGAATAAATTTACTACACAGATAGCAATTTTGTAGAGGCAGGAATTTACTAGATCAATGCAAATATTTTTTTCTGGTGACTTCAATGAGAGATTTTTATGCACAAGTTATTGCCAATTTATGTTTTCCTTTTTCCATAAGTAAGTCATAAATTTTGTTTTGCTTTTGCAGTCGATTGGATAGATTTACCAGGTTTTCCCAACTCGTAATTTACATACCTGAGAAAAATTACGGGCACCAGTTTCTTGATCAATTGCAAAAACAAGAGGGTACCAAGGATGGATTTTATGGAGAGAAAAATACGTTCTTTCTGCAAAATAACCTTAAAAACGCATTCTTTTGAAAACAACGTGAGAAGGACGTTTCTTTGAAATTTTAAACGGCATCTAAAAATAAAAAGACGCGTCTTTTTTTAGAAGGACATAATTTTGAAAATTCTAAACTCCCGCTTGAAAACAATAGGACGCGTCCTTTTGGAAAATCTGAACGCCACCTTAAAATCAATAGGATACGTCCCGACCTGAATAGGACAACTTTTTAAAAAATTTAAACGTGTTCTGGAAACTAAAAGGACACGTCTTTTTGAGAAAATAAAACGGCTCCGGAGTAAACCAAAGAGGACGCGTCTTAAAAAAAGAAGTGAGCGGATCGGCCGTCATCAACCATCGTCTTTTCTGTCGGTCAGATCTCACCAGTCCGTCTGTTTCTCTCTCTCCGGCAAGAATTTTGGCACCTAGAGTTTCACACTCTTCCAGAGTTTTGACCGATTTAATCTAACTTTGGTTCACTTGAAAAATCCAAAATTACAATTTTCGGCTTGTAAGTTTAACAATTAAACTTGTGATTTTTCAATGTTAGGCCACATACACTGAAACCCTTTTTTGTTCTCTCTCTTTACATAGTTGTTGAAGATTCTAACTTTAACAACTAGTGATACCACACAGAAGACAATCAAGGTCAACAACAGCACCCACTCAATTTGGTTGCTCCTGCCATTCAATTTTGTTGGTGGGTCCTTTAATTTGTATGATTTTCAAATTTCAAATTGCTTGGACAGAAACAAGGAGAAATAGTTTCTGATGATGAATTGGAAGACAGATGCATGTGATCCTTCATGTGTTATTGTCCGCTAAAGAACCCCACATTTCTGTAGTTCACTCATCAATCCATCTATATATACAAATGTATCCCTTGCACAACCAAATCAACTCTCACATTCTCTGCAGATTACAAGAAACAAGCAAATCCTCATCCACTTTAGTTCTTGATATATTAGCATTAAAATGGCTATTCTCTTCCATGGTTTGATGCAAGCTAAGCAAATCCTCTGTCGATCAACGAATCAAGCAGCTAATGTTCCGAAAGGTCACTTTGCGGTCTACGTAGGGGAGAGTCAAAAGAAGCGTTTTGTTCTTCCACTCTCATTCTTGCAGCAGCCTTCTTTCCAAGAACTTCTAAGGAAGGCAGAGGAAGAATTTGGGTTCAGTCATCCGATGGGCTGTCTCACGCTTCCCTTCAGAGAAGAAATCTTCATTGACACCATTTCCGGCTTGAATTTATCATAGATTCCTAACAAAAATTACACAAGTTTGTACTTTTTTTTTTTTACTTTTCTTGTAGAGGTGAAAGGGCTGGGCATGTCCAACCATACCCATTTGAGAAGTTACTGACATGAATTAGAGTACTAATTACACTCTCTCAATATACAAGTTCATATTTTGTTCCCATCTTTCTGTTCCACTAAAATTCTACTCAGTTTCGCTATGATTCTTAAGAACAAACTTCATCAGTTTTCTTATGGATCTTTTTAAGAGACCAATGTTTGATGCCTGTAACAACAACTCATCCAAAACATATGTGTATATAAAATAATTGCTAGATAATACTTCAAATTCTACTACATTTTCTTAGATGCTAAAATGGAGATCGAAAACTATACATTTGGAGGAGGAACTCATCTTCTAGGCACATGCACCAAACATGGACCCTGCTTCCAGAGACATGCCTTCTTGTCAAAGCCACTTGTTTTGACATAACTTGGTATCAGAAATTTTTTCGGATTACTTATGTAGATATGCTCAAGATTGTGCAAAATGGAGCTTGTAAATTGCAATTACTTATATAGTCTACAGGCAAAAGGTGCATCTTTTTTTCCTGACAAAGCTTTACTATAATTTGCTTATTCATTGATCAAAACTTCTACAAATTGTTGGGTTGTCAAGCATTTCTTGCATTGAACACGTTGTGTATATCATTCTTTCTGAAATTTCACTTCGCAGCCACATCTTAGAAATTCCATAGTCCGGATTATATTCAAGATCAGTACGCCACATAATTATTGAAACAAGGTGCTTCATTGAGGAGTCACCTAACTCTCCATTGTCAATCTTCAGCTGGTTCAACATTGGAGTAACTACTAATTAGAGAACACGTTGTGGGCCAAGCTTGTTTCCAACACGTAAACACAAACGCAGCCTGAACTTAAGAATTTCCCAGTCCCTTAAGTTTGTTGATTAGTTGGAAGACATGACCATGTGCAACCTTAATGACTCCGTCGATCAAATCTGATGGCAAATCTAGCAGCTGTTGATGTTCCAAAAAAAAGGCTACTTGGCAGTCTATGTTGGAGAGAATCAAATGAAGCGGTTCATCGTTCCAATCTCATTCCTGAACCAACCTTCTTTTCAGGAATTGATAAGGAAAGCTGAAGACGAATTTGGGTTTGATCACCCCGATGGGTGGCCTTACGCTTCCCTGCAGAGAAGAGACTTTCATTAACATTACTTCCAAGCTGAACAGATGATAGCACATACTACAACTTTAGAAATCATGTTCATTTGTATACTGTTAGATTTTTTTGTAGAGGCAGAGATGGGTTAGGAAATGTCCATCCGCCGATTAATTACAAAGAGATTACTGTATTTAATCAAACTTACAATCAATTGACAGTCACATTGTTTGTTCCTTTATCGATTTTGCTTAATAATGTGCAAGAATCTCATAAGTCATCACCGAAAAATCATCACCCTCCGCGCCATTATTCTCCTATATAATAACGGAAACAACTAATTATGCAAAAAAAAAAAATATAAGAACAAGAAATAAAATCAGAGATTAATTATGGCTGACCTGAACTAAGAGAGGATCCCCGAAAGCGATCGAACTCACAGTAATGGTCTCACCAATCTGAAACCCAACCGACTCCAGAAAATCGTTCCAGCCATTCCCCAGGCTCTTCATTTTTGCCAGATGAGTACATTTATAGCTTTTACTTCCATACATTAGAGTAACTTTTCTGCCATCATCTGTCGCGATGCAATGTTCGCAAAGTTGAAAGTTCCGGGCCAAGATAAAGAACAGCAGATGAACAGAAGTCATTTA
This sequence comes from Viola odorata, assembly GCA_963691705.1. Classification (NCBI taxonomy): domain Eukaryota; kingdom Viridiplantae; phylum Streptophyta; class Magnoliopsida; order Malpighiales; family Violaceae; genus Viola; species Viola odorata. Next base: position 54,194,492 of record OY829543.1, on the reverse strand, counting down.
CCCTCAAGTACTTGGTAACGCGCTTCGCATAACGACACATATAGTTCTTCCATGAGAAAAAAACAGAGGAGAAGAGGACGGCTCGGTTTCGGATTCTGATATCAAAAAATCTTAGATCTTAAAGGTTAAGTGGACGGTTAGGATTTTGTTTCAGGTATTCTTTTTATTTAGTTAAAAATACTTAAAATTAAAGAAGTCAATGCAAGATCTTTAATTGTGCAAAATCATTTCCGTATTTCCATTTTTATTTTTTCCTCCAAATAAGGAAATTACAGCATTTTTCTAGTAATCTTGACGGATGGATATTTCCTAACCCATCTCTGCCTCTTACAAAAAGAATTAATAGTATGCAATTGTACATGAATTCTGAAAATTGTATCTCATTTTTTTCTTGAGCATAAGAATATATCTCATTGAAGTCACCAGAAAAAATATATATACATTGACCTGGAAATTCCTACCGTTATGTAGAGTCATTTTATTTCTACTTTTCTTTATGATCTACTGCACAAGTTTGAAGTGATGTCAAGAAATGTTTCTTCTCTGCAAGGAATTGTCAAGCCGCCCATGGGATGATCAAAACCGAACTCCTCCTCTGCCTGTCGTAGCAGATCTTGGAATGAAGGGTGATTCAGGTAAGATATCGGAATGACGAACCGTTTCTTATCAGTTTCCCCAACATAGACAGCCAAGAAACCTTTTGGTACATCTGCAGACCTTGAAGCAGCTCTCTTACCGAAGCTTCTTTGCTTAGATAGAACACCAGCCAAACGAATAGCCATTGTTAATTTTTTTGTTGTTGATTGAAGGAAAAATGAAGAAAACAGAGGAAAATATGATTTATGTATTTGTTTTTGAATTAGAAGACTTGGTTTGTTGTAGGAAAGTTTATGCTGGTATATATAGATTGACAGGTTGAGCTGAAAATCCTGAAGGATTACGATTTAGTGACCAAGAAATGCTTGTCTGGAAGACATTGCTCATTAAGGTATCACATGCTCCTGTCTTACAATTAATCAAGAAAATAGGTGACCTGTGTATGTCACAAAAACAATATGGGCCACTTTTGTAGAGATTAGATGATGAAGAAGCAGCTAAAGATTCGGTAAAGGACAGTTCGATTCCGGTGTCTGTGACTATGTGGATTCGGGACTATCTGACCCTTTCAATTAGGCAGCTGTTTGTTCATATTCTTAACTAAATTGGCTCATTAGGTTATGGACAATGTTGCCCCATTTAATTTTGGATGGAGACAGAACAGACTGGCATGATGCAAGATGCAGATTTGAATATTTGAATGATCTTGAAAATTTCTCATTAGGATTTACCAGAAAGATTAATCTTGAAGAGTAGAACATTATAGCAGTAACTTTAATCCATTTCATTCTTTGAAGATCAGAATAGCTTGAAAACAGGATCAATTTTGAAAGTGAATTTCAAGTATTGTGTGAATTTACTCCTCGCAAGAGATTCGAATGATTCAAGAAATGCTTCAGAATTCCAAAAACTTCTCTGATACAAGTTTACGAAAATATGTGACTTATGTCATATCTAAGCTGCATCAACTATAAGTCATTATATCAAAATTTAAACTCCAAATCCATATATAGTTCTTAATCTCTCAGAGTAAATTTTAAAGTACTCTCTGGATGTTGTTTTAGAAATACATAAATACATCCTTTTTTGGGGGTGAATTATTTTAACAGGCATTTCATTTCTGTTTGGAAAAAAATCTATAAAGAAGTTGATGAAAATTATTCTCAAGAATCATAGCAAAATGAAATGTGGAACAGAGATGGAAAAATCTGAACTTTTATATTGAGAGTGCAATTAGTACAATAATTCTGTCAGTAACTTTTCATGTGGGTGGACATTTCCAGCCCATTCACCTCTACAAGAAAAGTAAAAAAAAAATGTACTAAAATTATCTGTCCTTCCTACTTTTGGCACTTTATTATATGAATCTATGATGATAAATTCAAGCCAGAAATGATGTCAATCAAGATTTCTTCTCTGCAAGGAAGCGTGAGACCACCCATCGGATGATCGAACCCGAATTCTTCCTCTGCCTCTCTTAGAAGATCTTGGAAAGAAGGTTGTTGCAAGAATGAGAGTGGAAGAACAAAACGCTTCTTTTGACTCTCCCCTACGTAGACCGCAAAGTGGCCTTTCGGAACATTAGCTGCTTGATTCGTTGATCGACGGAGGATTTGCTTAGCTTGCATCAAACCATGGAAAAGAATAGCCATCTTAATGCTAATCAAGAACTAAAGTGGATGAGGATTTGCTTGTTTCTTGTAATCTGCAGAGAATGCGAGACTCGGTTTGGTTTAGTTGTGCAAAGGGATACATTTGTATATATAGATGGAGTTATCTAGCAGATAGTAACACATGAAGGATCACATGTATTTGTCTTCCAATTCATCATCAACAAATAGATCTATACCTGATGGAAGACATTATGTCCAAGCAATTTGATATTAGGAATTCCTACAAATTAAAGGACCCACCAACCGAATTGAATGGCAGAAGCAACCAAATTCCAGGTCCTGGTGACCACTCATAAATCATAATGCAGGACATGCTTCAGACAACATTGTTGTTGTTGGTTGGATATTGTCTTCTCTACTATTTTAGTTATAAGTTGGTATCTTTAACAATTTCGCAAGAGAAACCCAAGATTAATTTCTATTTAAGTAGGGTATTGAACTTTGCTTAAACTGATATTGTCTTTATTACAACAAGAACAGGTGGTTGTTGTTGTTGTTTCTAGTTTAAGTTTTGTGAGAAAACTGCAGAAATGAAAATAATTTATTTTCCCTTATTAAGTTAGACACATACGACTGAATCGGCGAAATTGGGTTCCTGTGCATGAACAATTTCATTACAGGAAAACAACATCTTATATTTTTTTGCAGTTTAAAACGAAGAATTCCCGTCCTTTAGAAAAAATAAGCGGTTTTTTGTTTTTATGTGAGACGTGTATTTTTTCCGTCCTATTGAAAAAAAAACGCATCTTTTTAAAAAAAACGTACTTTATTTTTTCTAAGAGGCGTATTTTTCCCAACCTTTTCAAAAAGACGCGTCCTTAGGGTTTCTCTGATTTCCCTTTTCTGTTCTTTTTTTTCAAATTATTTTATCAAAATTCTTCGCCGGACTGGATTGGATACGGTCAATTCGCCGGATTAAGGTTGCATTCATCGGATGGTTGTGTAATCCAAATAAGTGAACTCCGTTGTAGACTTATTTTCTCCCATTATGATTAGGGTTGGCAATTTCTGCCCGCGGGTATGGATATCCGTCGGATACCCATAATTGTGGGTGGGTATTACCCGCAGTTTGTGGGTATTTTACGGGTATGGATTTACCCGCACCCGCCCCGCAAAGTGCGGGTATGGATAGTGCTTACCCGCTCCAATACCCGCACTAAATACCTGCAAAATGCGGGTATGGATACCCGCAATAATACCCGTAAAATATATATACGTATCATAAAATTTGTAAACCTTAGTAAATCCCTTAGTCAAACACAAACCATAAATTAAAGTTTACATATCCACTAAAGTAATTTTTCAACTATTTTCCAATTCAAAGTATAATACAAACCATAAATTTAAATGACTTCAAAAGGGTGTGTTTGAACATATTAAACATGAAAATTTAAATTTTAAGAAATTTGCGGGTATTCGCAGGTATCCGCGGGTATAATTTGTCTTCTCTTACCCGCTCCGCGAGGGTGCGGGTGCGGGTATGGATTACCTGCAAATTTACAGATGCGGGTATGGATAGTCCGCTCCATTGCCAACCCTAATTATGATTGCTCTTTGTGACGCGATATAACGTTATTAGTATTATTTCAAATTTTGTTCACGATGATAAAATAGGATTATCTCTCGCTAGAATTATAAGGGATTAAGCCATTTATCCTTTAAAAAAAGAAAATCAATATACCCTCGTTTTCTTTCTTTTCAATCAGTGGCTAAAATGAATTTGATGGGGCCAGTTTAGGACAAATCTGATTAGGGCATCATGTGCTCTTGCCCTCTAACTAATCAACACGATAGGGTAGTGAGGATGCATATACTTCATCCATATTTTTAGTTAAAAGGCAAGCTGCCCTACAACTACAATATGTTGGAAATGGGATTGCTGGATATTCAATGTTGACAGCTTTCTTTACCTTTTCTTTTTGACAACTTTATGAACATAGAAAAATATGATTAAATCCAAAATTTATCAAACTTCTGACTTAAACAAGTTTAGTTTACTGGCTTGACTGATATCAGAAACTTTAAATTGGTGTTAAAAAAATAATGAATTGTATTAGTAACTTATCATAACAAAAATTCAATCAACTTTGCTTTGACAGCAAAGAAGGAAAAAAGAGAGAATATTTATAGAGAATCTAAAAGATTCTGTCTCTATCTCTGTAGTCTATAGTCTATACATTTTCTTTATCAATTAATATAATGGGAAGCAAGATGAAGGAATATGTCTTCTCTGCAAGGAATCGTAAATCCACCCATTGGATGAGTGTACCCAAATTCTTCTTCAGCTTTACTCAATAGTTGTTGGAATGAAGGCTGATTCAATATCGAAATCGGGACGATGTATCGTTTCTTTTGGCTCTGATCTCCAACATAAACTGCACAGCATCCTTTAAGAACATCCACAGAGTTTGAGCCTGACCGGCGTAGAATTTGCTTAGCATGCATAATACTAGGAAAGCGAATAGCCATTCTTAGAGAAAGAAAGATGAAACTAAGAATGAGTTGATGTTTTGAGGAATAGGTAGTTGATGTTTTGAGGACTTGATGTGCTTGTGAAGTGTATGTAATGTGTGTTACTTATAGATAGAATGAGTTGTTTACAGAAAAAGATCACATGGTTCTGTCCTACATTTTGATTATATCAGTGATTAATGTTCAATGAGATGTAGGATTAGTAGAAGACGCTATGCCCTACTCATGTAAAGCTGAACAACCAACAATGACCCAATTGGCATTAAAAAGATGTCGACGGAAGGGTAACATAAGTTTCGTCCCATGGAAGGACAATGCCATTACATAATGTGTCCTTCCTGACTTTACTCGTCACCGTTCGGTGCTTGAAAGGGTCAGTTTTCTAAACAGGCCTATCAAATAGAACATGAAGCAGGCCCTACTATGTCTCATTTGGAAAATCATGCCCCAGTTTGCTACAGTACGAAGATAGAGTACATCTGTTGTTGAATGAGAAAAGAAAACGGAAAATCATTGTTGTTTGTGTCAAATCTGAAGGTATTGATTTTCTCAGGCCTCGGAAATCAACATTGAACTCCATTCTTATCTATAAAAGAAGAAAAGAAAAGGAGCAGTACTGATTCCAGGATTTATTCATTAGTCATGGTTTCGTACTAAAACAGAACTCTCGGAACATATAAATTCAAGTAATCCTAATAGGCCAGCCAATAGGAAAGTTCCCACGTCACAAGTAATGAAGTAAACGCGTCCGATTACAAGTTGGAGTTCCCAAACCCTAGGAGGGCATGTATTCCTGTTCTTCAACCGACCATCAAACATATATATATATACACGTATTCCTGTTTTGATCACTTCATCTTGCCCTTCCAAAAGAGAAAAAAGGAAACTTATTTCTCTGTTTTCCTAAGGAATACCTCATTCTCTGTTCTTCACACCCAAAAAAAAGGGTTATGGCGAAGGAACTGTTGGAGATCAATCTCATCTCAGCCCAACAACTTCCCAAACGCAATAACTCGCACTCTATTCAAACCTATGTGGTGGCCGGACTCAGCACTGATCACCAAAACCTCCCACTCGTCTCAAGAACCAATACAGGGGATCGTAAGGGGCCTAAATGCTTGGCCTTCTATGTGCGGAACCCGAAAGACCAAGAATCTGAAAGAATCCTTAATCTTGGAGTCGAAAAAAGTGATCGGAATGCTCTTTTACGTTCTTCGGAATCGGGTTTGGATTACAGAAAGTTGATGGGTGGAGACCATCAGGTTAAAGACTGCAGTAACAGTTTTGGAAGGCTTGTGAAGCGTAGCTTTATGGCTTTGAGAGGTTTATGCAAAGGAGCATAATTTTACAAAAAAAAAAAGAGTGATTCTTGAATCTCTAGAGTTTTTTATTCATTCTTGAATGTCATTCCAATGAAAAAATCAGTTTCTTTCTGTAACAAACAATTATGTTACTTTACTTTCAGTCTTTTTGCGTTAACGATTTACAAACTCCATATTGCACAATTATGACATCTAATGAAACATTGGAATGAAGGAAAATCGATAGACAATAACTTATGTATCCATTAAAAAAAAGTCTCTCTTTAGATTCACCAGAAAAATATTTACAATGGCAAATTCCTGCCTTTACAAAATTGTTATTTGTGTAGTAACTTTATTCTACTGTTTTTTATGATCTACTACACAAGTTTGATGTAATGTCAAGAAAGGTTTCTTCTTTGCAAGGAATTGTCAAGCCTCCCATCGGATGATCAAAACCGAACACCTCCTCTGCCTGATGAAGCAAATCTTGGAAAGAAGGGTCGTTTAGGTATGATACAGGAATGACGAATCGTTTCTTATCATCCTCCCCAACATAAACAGCCAAGAAACCTTTTGGTACATCTGTAGACCTTGAAGCAGCTCTCTTACCAAAGCTTCTTTGCCGGGATAGAACACCAGTCAAACGAATAGCCATGGTTTTATTTCTTTGTTATTGATTGGAGAAAAAAGGGGGAAATATGAATTTTCTGAATTACTAGAAGATTTGGTTTGATGCTGGAAAGTATATTGCTTGCTTGTATATATAGATTGACAGGTTGTGCTGAAAATCCTAAAAAAATCAGCATTTAGTGGCCAAGAAATGCTTGTCTGGAATCTGGTTGTGTAGGACGCTACTCATTAAGGTTTCACATGCTCCTGCCTTCCATCTAATCAAAGAAAATAGGTTACCTGTACGTCCGAACACAAGGGCCAATTAGTTTCTCCATATCTGCAGCTTACATCTTGCTTGTCTGTGATGTCTCCATCCAAAACTTGCTTTAATTTAAATCGGACATTAACGAGCCAATTGAGTTCGGAACATGGGCCAACAGCTGCCTAATCCACTCGAATCTAATAATCCTTTAGAAAATATTTAGCTGCTGCTCATTTACCCGTAATCTTCAAACTAGTGGTTCTCCATCGACTAAGCACATGCTTGTGGGTCAGGCTAGTTTCAAACAGAAATCCAGCATGGAACATTATGAGTTTCGCGGTCCTGTAAATTCGTAGATTAGTTGGAAGACCTGACCATGTGCCTACTTTCATGACTTTGGAAAGCCATCACTTTCATGAGCTGGAGATTTCTGCTACGGGCATCCAATCGTTTACGGGGTGGGTCCTTTGTAGCATGTCATTCTACAAATCCTCAAGACATTTTGTCTGCTAACCAATGTACAGATTCAACCACTACCAATTCTATCAACGATTTAGAAGAAGACCATGTGATCCTTCCCAAATGGTCTCTTCATATGATAACTTCCAACAGTCCTATCTATAAATACATGGCCTATCAAAATACTCCACAACCAAGTTAAGTGCTTTCATTCTCTACTTGCAAAGTAAATCTTTCCAAATCCTGCTCTTCCAACTTATTACAGAAACGTAAGAAATGGCCTTCCACGTTCCTACAATTGCTAAGCAGTTGCTCCGTCGATCAAATCTAGTAGCGAATCAAGCAGCTGCTGATGTTCCAAAAGGCTATTTGGCAGTTTATGTAGGAGAGACTCAAAAGAAGCGATTCGTTGTTCCAATCTCATTCCTGAACCAATCTTGTTTCCAGGAACTGTTACGAAAAGCTGAAGTAGAATTTGGGTTTGACCACCCAAGTGGTGGCCTTACGCTTCCTTGAAGAGAAGAGACCTTCATTACTGTTACTTCCAAGCTGATCAGGCGATAGCATATAACATTGATACATACAATTTTTAGTTCTTTTGTAGAGGCAGAGATGGGTTAGGAAATATCCATCCGCTATTAATTAACAAGAGATTACTGCATTGTATACTCAAACTTACAAATCAATTGACACTCACATTGTTTGTTCCTTAATCTATTCTGCTTAATGATTCCATTTTTGCTTGAAATTTTGCAACAAAAAATACCTCTCGTTTCCATCTGCTACCTTTATTACACTGAGCAATTTCACAAGTTCTTCATCAGGAAAAAATAGGATCATAAAACCGCGTTCCGATCTGTCTTCCAATTCATCATCAGAAACTGTTACTCCTTGTATCTGTGCAAGCAATTTGAAATTAGGAAATCATACAAATTAAAGGACCCAGAAACTAAATTGAATGGCAGAAGCAACCAAGTTTTCAGGTTCTGATAATTAGTAGATGACCACTCATAATTCATAATGCAAGACATGCTTCGGACAACAGGATACCATTTTTTATTGATTGTCATTCTGTATGGTATCATTAGTTTTAAAGTTGGAAGCTTTAACAAGTATGTAAAGAGAAAAACCTAGCCAGCTTAATTCTCACGAGCACAGACAAAAAATAAGCAAGAAAAATCTCAAATTCCACAAAAACAAGCGAAAATTACAGTTGGAATTTTTCGCGTGAACCAAAGAGAAATTAATCGGTCAAAACCCTAGAAGAGTGTGGAACTCTTGGTGAGAGGGAAACAGACGGACTGGTGAGAAAACACGATGATTGATGACGGCCGATCCGCTAGCGCAGACTAGCAACTTCCTCTTCTTATTTATTTTTAAGAGGCGTCCTTTATTTGGTTTTCTCCAGGAAGCCGTTTTATTTTTAAAAAAAAAGACGCGTCCTTTTGACTACCGGAACATGTTTAAATTTTTCAAAAAGGCGCCCATCCTGTTGAGTTTAAGGCGACGTTTACTTTTTAAAAGGACGTCCTCTCCGCGTCTTATTGATTTCAAGGAGAGTGATTTTTAAAAAAGACGTCATTTTCATGTTGTTTTCAAATAAAGGACGCGTCCTTTCCCTCTTGTTTTTACAATTAATGTAGAAAATGGTGCAGGTAATTTTTCTCAGGTTTGCAAACCTGGTAAATCCATCCAATCGACTGCAGCAAAAGAACAATTTATGACTTGTGCAAAAGGGAGAGATTAGGCAAAAACTAATGTATAAAAAATATTTCTCATTGAAGTCACCAGAAAAGTATTTACGTACAAAAATTGTTATCTGTACTAAGTACTGTTTTTTATGATCTACTACCCAAATTTGAAGTAATGTCAAGAAAGGTTTCTTCTGTGCAAGGAATTGTCAAGCCGCCCATGGGATGATCAAAACCGAACTCCTCCTCTGCCTGCCGTAGCAAATCTAGATTAGAAATCACAAGGGTATTCTAATCTTTTGCCAGAGGTTTGACTGGTCAGCGTACGGCCACGTGGGTGGAGCGACCGTCTAGGTGACAACTCGGCATTGATAAATGCAGTGATCGGTATCTATACAAGGGAGTCGTTATCCCGCAAGAAGACCGGTACCCATAGAAGGGTAACGGGTATAAACATAGCAACCTACCAGGGGTCAAAGGATGGTATTATGGTAAATAACGCAAAGGTTATTACCGGTTAGATACCGGTGGACATAATGACCGTCCTTGACTGAGTGTAACGATTCTGGTGTAACCGTTTTCATGCGTTACACAACACTTAAATGAGGTTTAACTCGCCAATAAAGGCAGGAATTGATGAGCAGACATTAATGGTCCATATTAAATCCTATGTAACGGTCAAGGGATTCAAATCTATAAATAGCCAGAGAAAAGGAAGGCTAAAGGTACGCGCACATACTGATTTATAGAACTATTACTATACAACAAACAGATTATTAACTTGACCGTCGGAGAATCTACGCCGGAGACTCCCTCCGACGCTTTGCAGGTCAAACTAGGACAAAATCTTGAAGACACGTCATCCACAGCAGTTCCCCAGGAGTCCTACTGATTCACATATTATCATTTGGTGCTTTCATTGAGAGCTTGGGATTGTTAAGCGAGATATCCTGATAATCCAAACTCTCATTTTCTTCATAACTTTGTTTACTCCAGGTAACTGTTGCGAAAGATGACTTCCGAACAACAAGCTGCAGCGTCTGTAAATGCTTCTGGGGTCCTAACGCAAGGATTGTCCACATTCCCCTCGTTGACAACTCCGTTGAATGCGGGATCCAACCCACTTTTCCGTCACTTGGATTTCCTCCGAACTCCAAGTGACAACTCGGCAACGCTTAACACGTTGTTTCCGGGATCCAGCATGACAACAACGCCGTTACCACCAACGGCAGAATCCGTCGTTGTGTTACATCGCAGGATGGAGGAGATGATGTCGCACCTGGCTGGACAGCCAGCGGTGTATACCCACTCGTTGTCGGCTTTCACAGCGGCCCTAGTCGCATCCCAACCACTGCCCCAGGTGTCAGCACCACTTCAGCCCCCGCCGCTTATTCCAGGGATGGCCAGAAGTCAACCTATTCCCCAAAGGCTCCCGTCAGTGGTGATCCATATGGGGGAAGAGGAAGGACACATGGAGAATTCGGACAGAGGAAGTGATCAAGGGAAAGGAAGTAGTGTCCATCGCAGCCAGTCTCATCAAGGAGGAAGGAAATCGGTGGACAGGAGAAGAAGAGACAGGTCCCCGGAAGCTCGTCGGTCGATTAGCCATAGAGGTAAGGCTCGCTCGATATCTACAGAACGAAAAAGAGAGAGAGAGATGACGACCCAAAACACCCTTTAAGTTACCGAGTGCGTCGGTATCAAGTCAGCAGAAGGATCAAGATTCCAACTGAGCAGTATGATGGAACAAAAGATCCCATCGCTCATCTCAACAGGGTAAAAGACTTCGTGAAAATCCAAAAACGGAGGGATGGAGCCCTATGTCAACTTTTTGTTCTCACACTCACAGGAGCCACCAGAAAATGGTTCGAGGGGCTGCCAGCAGGTTCTATAGGCACCTTTTTTCACATGACGGAGTAATTTCGGAGCAGATTTAGCATTTCCATCCCTCTCAACAAATCTTCTGCAGATTTATTCGACATTAAACGGAAGCCGGAAGAGTCTCTAAGGGCGTACTTAGAAAGGTTCAATCTGGAGATGGCCGTCATGACTGATGTAACGGTGGAGATCGTTGTAGAAACGTTAAAGCAGAATTGCAGTTATGATAAGTTGGAGGACACATTATTGGTTGATCCACCACCAACTCTAGACCTCTTGCACATCCGAGCTAATAACTATTCCAGAATGGAGGAAGCGGATTATAAAAGGAGAAAATGGGCTTAAGCGATCCCGTCAAAAAAGGCTGAAGAAAAGAGTCAGAAAGAATATGCCGGAAAGGCTAAGTCAGGTTCCCGTTCTCGGGGGAACGCGGAGCGTGGATTTTCGTCGCTACTATTGCCCATAACGGAAATACTGGCCATCATTGAGCGCAAAGGATACCCTATCCGGTATCCCATAAACAAGCCAGGAATCACCCTTGGCAAGCGAAAGGACCAGTTTATCCATTTTCACAAAGCAGATGGTCACGACACGGAAGATTGCAGAACGCTAAAAGCGGCAATTGAGCGCTTAATTGAAGACGGGTATTTAGGGGAGATGGCTACCCACAGTCGCCAAAAGAAGTTCAACAAGCAGCAAAATAACTTCCGGGCTAGTGATATAGCCACAGGATCTAATGAAGTCCCCTTGGGTGACAAACAGAAGGATAAGGTAAAAGAGGTCATGACTGCAATGATGGGGGAGTTTCCTTTAATATCTCTGATAGCATAGGATACCAAGAATGTGGAAGGTTCCTCTAGTACATCGGTCGAGGACCGGGTATATCTTCGGTCGGAGAAAAGAGGAAACGAGAGAATCCTTTGAAAGAAGATATGGGGATTAGTGTACTGGATAAAATGATTATTTCGTTCTCAGAAGAAGATGAACAGGGAGTCATTTATTCTCAAAATGATGCAATGGTGGTAACAACGGTGGTTGGAGGCTACCGGATAGCCAGAACCTTGATTGATAATGGAAGTGTCGTTAATCTATTATCTTACAAGGCATACAAACTGATGAATCGCTCGGAAATGGAACTAATCTTGTGTGGGAAACCCATCATTGGGGTCGACGGTGTTCCAATACCAGTTGTTGGGGTAACTTTCTTTCCGATTTTCTTTTTGGAGGATAACGGGAAGAGAACAACTCAGCAGCTATTCATGGTAGTTTACCTTAATTTACCTTATAACGGCATCTTGGGGCGGCCATTTTTTAACGCTTTCAGGGCTGTAATTTCACAGCGCCACTTGAAGATCAAATATCCTTCTTGGGATGGAGTTGTCACCGTTAAGGGTGATCAGAAGTTGGCAGCAGAGTGCTACATGGTCATGACCAGCGGCGCATGTGATCGGTACGTATGCGTAGCTTCCGATTCTTTTGATCAACAGGACGAGAGGCGAGCTCAGCCAATGGAAAAGATGGTTCCAGTACCGGTTGAAGGCATAAAAGGAGAAAATTTCTTAATCAGTGAAAAATTGAGTACAGATGAGCAGGCACAGTTAAGCCATTTGTTGCAAAAATGTGTTGGGGAATTCGCTTGGGCTTCGTCAGACATGCCGGGAATTCCCAGGGAAGTGGAATAACACTGTTTGAACATAGACCCAACGTTTAAACCAGTACAGCAGAAACAACGATCATTCTCCAAGGAAAAGGCAGATGTCATCGAGAAAGAGGTGGCTAAGTTACTAAAAGCAGGCTTCATTCGGGAAGTGCAATACCCGCCTTGGTTGGCCAACCCGGTAGTGGTTCCCAAGCCTAACGGGAACTGGAGAATGTGCATAGACTTCACGGACTTGAATGAGGCCTGTCCAAAGGATTGTTATCCACTTCCCAGGATAGAACAGCTGGTCGACTAAACAGCGGGCTATGAATATCTGAGCTCATTGGACGCCAATTCCGGGTACCATCAGATCCCTATGGCAATTGAAGACGAAGAGAAAACGGCCTTCATAACCCCAAAAGCTACTTATTGCTACAAAGCAATGCCGTTTGGATTGAAGAACGCCGAAGCAACCTTCCAGAGAACAGCCAACAAGATCTTTGAGGCACAGATTGGTCGGAACATGGAAGTTTATGTTGACGACATGTTAATAAAGAGCAAAAGCTTTGAAGCGCACTTGGTCGATCTGGAAGAAGCTTTTACGGTCATGCGGCGGTATGGAATGAAGGTCAACCCCAAGAAATACATGTTTGCCTTCCAAACAGGAAAATTCTTGGGGTATATTGTCAGCAAAAAAGGGATTCAGCCCAACCCCTCAAAGCTTCAGGCGGTACAAGGCATGATATCACCTCGTAATGTCAAAGAGGTCCAACGGCTTACCGGAAGGCTTAACGCGTTAAGTCGTTTCATTTCTAAGCGGGGGGGAGATGCCTCCCTTTCTTTAAATTGATCAGGAAGAAAACTCCATTCGGCTGGACCGAGGAATGTGAGCAAGCTTTTATCAAAATAAAAGAATACTTGTCATCGGATTTATTGTTGACACGCCCAGTAGAGGGTGATACTTTATATCTGTATCTAGGAGTCGCTGAAGAAGTAGTGAGTGTTGTGTTGGTACGTGATGAGGATGGTCTCCACAGACCCGTTTGCTTTATCAGTCGAATTTTGAAAGATGCAGAACTCCGGTATGGCAAAGTGGAAAAAGTCGTTTATGCCCTAATACAAGCTACTAGGAAGATGCCAAGATACTTTCAAGCATATCCGGTAATTGTGCTGACAGATCAACCGTTAAGACGGATATTCAAAAAGCCAGAAACTTCTGGTAGAATAGTCATCTGGGCCATCGAGTTGGAGCAATATGGGTTGCAGTATCAGGCACGCCCGTCAATCAAAGCTCAGATCTTAGCTGATTTTATCGCAAAATGTACATTTACAGATTCACAAGAAGGAGAAGACGGTACAGTCAATGATATTTACTTACGACAACCGGAAGCTTACAGAGATACATGGATGATTCATGTGGATGGAGCAAAGAACCAGGAACTTGCAGGAGCCGGTATCATCATCTCCGGGCCAGACGGAATTAAGATGAGATACGCGCTCCAAATTTTGAAACCACTATCTAATAATGCAGCGGAGTATGAAGCACTGCTAACAGGACTCCGTATTGGAAAAGAGTTGAGCGCAAGAGATACCCACGTGCACGGAGGTGCGAGTGAATTACGCTTGGTGATTCATGGGGATTCCAAGCTAATTGCCGATCAAATTAATGGCCTATCTCAGGCCAGGAATCCCATGATGATCCGGTATCTAGAAAAGATACAGCGGTAGTTAGCCATTGTGAAGGACCAAGGAATTCAGGTAGAAATTGAGCAGGTCCCTCGAGAAGAAAATTTAGAGGCAGATGAAATTGCCAACTTAGCTGCTGATCCAATGGCTGTTATGCTCAAAGACGTTCTGGTAGAGGAGATTGTAACACCTTCATTCATGGAGGAACAGTATGTTCTATGTTTGGTTGAAACAGAAGAAGATTGGAGAGTATCGGTAATAAATTACCTCAAACACGGAATGTTACCGGAAGATTCCAAGGAGAAGATGAAAATTCTAAAAAGGGCAGACAAGTGTTCCCTGTACGACGGAGAACTTATTCGTCGGTGCTTCTTCCATCCTGCGGCAAAATGCATTTCTGAGGCAGAAGGCTGGTATGTGCTTCGCGAGATTCATGAAGGAGTGTGTGGAATGCATGTTACTAAAGGAACCATGGCAGCTCAAGTCTTGCGAATGGGATTTTATTGGCCTACAATCAGGGGAGACTGTGAACAATTCGTGCGAACCTGTAAATCTTGCTAAGAATATGCAAAGATTCCTCGGCAACCGGCAACGGATATAACGGCAATGCTTTGCCCTTGCCCATTTGCTCAGTGGGGAATTGATATCTTAGGGCCTTTCCCGGAAGCTCGTTCACAGCTTAGCTTTGTAATCATTGCAGTGGATTATTTCACCAAGTAGGCTGAAGTAGGGTTGTTCAAATTTCCCGTTTCCTGAAATTTTGAAATTTCCAACCCGAAATTTTACAATTTCAGTTCGGTAAATTCGGATACCGAAATATCAGGAAACGGGTATCAATACCCGAACTTTTGTTCGGGTCGGGAACGGGAAGCGACCTTGTAAGTTCGGGTACCCAAACTCCCGAACTTACAAGGGTAAGTAAGTAAAAGTCAACCTAGGTCTCGATCTCTCATTCTTCCTCTCTCTCGATCTGGATCTCTCATTCATTCCCCGACCAGCCACACCACACCACCGCGGCATCACCAACCACCACGACATCGCCACCGCGGCATCACAAACCACCCACCGCATCACCACAGGGTTATCTTCGCCTTCTCTCCTCTCTCAACTCAAGGCAACAATCATCTTCTGCCTCACACAGTCACACCTCACCTCCAAATCCAATCCATGGATCCATCGACCAAAACCGACCACCACCACGACAACCGCTCCCCGTCAGGAGTTAGATCCAAGGTTTTTACCTCTCACTCTTTCTCATCTCTCTCTGGCTTGTGGATTTTATGTTTGCTGGTGGTGATTTGTGGATTTTATGGTAGTGATTGGAGGAGGAGAGGAGGAGATATTGGTGGTGTTGTTGGGATTTCTGGATTTCTGGATTTTAATTGGTAATGGGTTGAATTTGGGATTTGGGATTTCTGGATTTTAATTGGTAATTTCTGGGTTGAATTTGGAATTTGGGATTTCTGGGTTGAATTTGGAATTTGGGATTTCTAGATTTCTGGATTTTAATTAGTAATGGGTTGAATTTGGGATTTCTAGATTTCTGAAAATAATTGTTCGAAAATTGATCAAAATTGGCTTGTAATTAATCACAATTTCGGAAATTTTGGAATATCCGAAATTTCTGAAATTGTGATTCAGAAATTCAAGATCGGGACAGAATTTTAACAATTCGGGATCGGGAACCAAAAACCAAATTTCAGAATACCCGAAATTATCAAAGTCGGATCTCGGAAATTCCGAAGATCCGACTGTGCACCCCTAGGCTGAAGCCATGACAGTCCCAAAGATCACTACAGAAAAGACATGGCATTTTTTCCAAACTCAGCTAATTTACCGGTTTGGAATTCCTAGGATCTTGGTAAGCGACAATGGAGCGCAGTTCACAAGTACTTATTTTCGAAGGAAGTGTTAGTCCTTATCAATTGAGCAACGGTTCACATCTGTTGCGCACCCCCAGACCAATGGTCAAACGGAAGTCACTAACCGTACCATACTTAGCGGAATCAAGAAGAATTTAGAAGGAGCTAGCAGAAAATGGGTGGATGAATTGCCAAACGTTATGCGGGCTTACCGAATGACCGAGAAGACAAGTACTGGGGAAACACCGTTCGCAATGACATATGGCACAGAAGTTGTCACGCCGGTGGAACTCGAGGTTATTAGCTTAAGAGTACAATATTTCGACGAGGAGCGAAATGCTGATCTTTTACAAACACAACTTGACCTATTACCGGAACTTCGGGAGCGAGCATTCATGAGAAATCTACAGTACAAGCGCAAAATGGCAAAGTATCACAACCGGAGGGTCAGAGAACGGTTATTAAAAGTGGGAGATTTAGTGCTTCGTAACCGACGAGCTACGGGGCAAGAAATGAGAAAGTTGAGTCCCAATTGGGATGGACCCTATCGGGTAACACGAGTTGTTGGGAAAGGGGCATATCACCTAGAAAAAATGGACGGTACCCCTTTATCTAATTCTTGGAATATTGTTAATTTAAAATTATATCACCCAAGAGCAGATGTGTTATTTGTAATTGATGAATAAATAAATAACATTGTGGACGTAGGCATTATTGGCCGAACCACGTTAAAAAATATGCTAGTATTCTTTAGTTTGTGCAGATTATAATATGACACTGACCAATAAGAAACGAAAAGTGGTACGCTAGGACTGTTGCAAGGATCCATCAAAGGCAAGCGATATATAAGTCTTACCGGCATGAGCACCGGTAAGCAATATCACTGACATGAGTATCAGTGGTCCAATAAACACGATTTACCAACAAGAGTATTGGTAAAGTAATATGTAAGTCTTACTGGCATGAGTACCGGTAAGCAATAGATAAGTCTTACCGGCATGAGCACCGGTAAGCAATAGATACGTCTTACCGGCTTGAGCACCGGTAAGCAATATCACTGACATGAGTATCAGTGGTCCAACAAACACGCTTTACCAACAAGAGTATTGGTAAAGTAATATGTAAGTCTTACCGGCATGAGTACCGGTAAGCAATAGATAAGTCTTACCAGCATGAGTACCGGTAAGCAATATCACTGATATGAGAATCAGTGGTCAAATGAACACATTTTACCAACAAGAGTAGTGGTAAAGTAATATATAAGTCTTAGCGGCATGAGCACCGGTAAGCAATATCACTGACATGAGAATCAGTGGTCAAATGAACACATTTTACCAACAAGAGTAGCGGTAAAGTAATATATAAGTCTTACCGGCATGAGCACCAGTAAGCAATATCACTGACATGAGAATCAGTGGTCAAATGAGCACACTTTACCAACAAGAGTATTGGTAAAGTAATATATAAGTCTTACCGGCATGAGCGCCGGTAAGCCATATGTAGGCCTTTCCGCCGTGGATATCGGAACACCCTGCATCGATAAAATGACGGGTATATTCCATTAACATGAGTATCGGTAAGATAATGTGCGCATGCAGTTAACAAAAGAAACGATAACCTACGTTGTGTTAGTGAGAGTATCGGTACTCGAGAAAGCATTTCAAGAAACAAGACGGAAGCCTTCGATAAGCGCTCAGGCTCGTTTTCGTTTGGGCTTCCCGGAAATATAGAATACGCGAAGGAATAGAGTAAAGTATGGAAAGTGCTAGTAACGGGAAGATAATTTCTTGAAAAGAAAAGTGCTAAGTACACATAAATTGTCCGATAGTAGTCAAAGGCCCTATCTATTACAAAATTTCAGCAAGAGGTGAGAAAGTCTTCATACGGCTGGAGGAGATGATGGTGTCTCAGGTGGAACCTCCGCAGTGGCGTTATCGATGTTATCAACATTGTTGTCAGCATCCTCATCATCGTCAGCCCCGCTTGAGTCGTCGTCGCTGCTCACCTTGTCGAAGTCTTCTTCTTTCAAGGCTTGGATCCTGAGGTTACCGTAATGACAAGCTCTGGTGGGGAAAAAGTTCTTCACTCCATAGTAATCTACACAACCCATAATGACAGCCTTGGCGGTAGCAATCCTCTAGTTCTCGATCCGACCAGGGACGGTGTCAAGCTGTGTTTGCTGCTCTGTCAGACTTTGTTGAGCAGCGGCCAAATCTTGGCGCACCAAAGATAGTTCTTGCTCCATGGGCACCTTATGAACGGTAAATTCTTCTTGAAGGGAGGAGGCAAGCTGCTCTTTCTCAGTAACGGTATCGGACAGTTTCTGAACAGTCAACATTTTTACGGCAGCCGCTAGTCTCTTCTTTCTGCTTGGCCTCGGCTAGCTCTGTTTGGAGGAGAGTTACCATTTCGTCTGTCTTCTATTGAAGTTTTGTGGCCTTCGAGAGTTCATTTTGCAAAGAACTCTTATCAACGCACATCTTGTCAAGGAAGCTCACCTGGGCATTGATTATCTGTGCAATGGTTTTATAGGTGTACTGGAGATAAGCCATTTGAGTGTACGAAAGGCTGCGACAGTAGTCTAGCTGAGAAATGAGGGCCGCTTTTTAAAACTCGGTCCGGTCAGCATCAGAGGTCATGATTTCTGAAATCAGGCAACCCATCTGAATATCTTGAGCACTAGGATTCGGCATCCCAAGTGCTTGACAGCTTTCATAGGCAAAGTTGCGGAGCTTCAGTTCACCAATGGGAGCAGCGCTGGAACTTTCACCTGACAGTCTTACGGAAAGATCAAGAGGGAAAGGGAGAGTAACATCTAAAACAGGAAGCAAAGGAAGTTTGTCTCCAGGTAGCAGATGAAGAAAAGGAACATTGGAGTCACCTATAGGAGTAACGGGATCCTTCCCAGAAGCCCTAGTAAGCGTTGCGTTAAGATTAGGAGAATGGCCGGGCTCCATCCCGAAAGCATTGGCAGAGGAAATATTTTCCTCAACTCTATTTTCTTCCACCAAAGATATGTTTGGAACCAGGGCTGAGGTAGGGGACAAAAGTTTTCTCAGAATCAACCTCCTCAATATTGTTTGGCTGAGCAGGAGGTGTAACAATATTTAGAGCAATGACTGGAACCTCACCGGGGGTAACGGGATCAGGAATGACCACGGCATCACGTGGAGGAGAAGGGGGATTGTTTTCACCATCTCTGGCAGAGGAATCCTTGTCGGAGATTCGAAGTTTGCGGGACTCCTTTGATGACCCTTCCGTTTTATCCTCTTTCCCATGGAAACTAAGGATTTGATCGGCATCCTGTCCCCGCTGGTGGAATCCTCAACAGTCAGAACAATCAGAGGGATAGTCTAATCGGTGTCAGCAGCTACTTTGAGATCGATACCTTCAGCTATCTCTTGATCAGTAACTTGGTCAATCTCGATAGCGACACTGGTGAAATCCGGGTCTAAAGACGCAGAGGCAGAGGCAGTTTGGGTTAACGGTTGAGGAATAGAGACGGTGATCCTGCCAGATCCAGAACCGGAACCTCTTTTCTTTTTGGGGACGGTTGGAGCAAGAGGCTGAGCAACGGCTTTTCTTTTTTCTTGACGTCGCATACACATGGGTTTCCAATCAGGAGGAACAACTGCAAGAAAAACAAAAAGGAGAATATAAGGACCAAGGAAAGAAGTATGCGACCAATTTTTATCCTAGATTCTCACTTTCCCCACAATCTTTGAGTGGGACACCGGTAGCCAGTTTTTTGACATGAAACGGAGTCCGTACGCCAACAAGCTTGGCAATATCTTTCTTTTCATCATCTGAAAGGTTCTGAGGAAGCTTCCAGTCACTATCAACAATGGCAAAATTGAAATCGGGCCACCACCAAGCCTCCGGTAACTCAATTACAAAGAAATTTTCCTTCCAAAGTTTAACTGACTCTTCAATTTTCTGGAAATTTCGGAGGAAAGGGAAGATTTCGTCTGTATGTCATCTAGGACCAAAACTGATAACTCCCTTACGGTTGTAAAGAAGAAAGAAGTGGCGGAAGAGCCTGAGGGTAGGCTTGACCACGTACATCCGGCAGACCTGGATGAAGGAGGAGATGCAAGTCCAAGAGGGGGGAGTTATTTGCGCTGGGTTGAGGGCAGTCCTTTTGAGTAGATCTAACACCATAGCAGGAACGGGTAATCGAAACCCATACGAGAACATTTTGGCGTACAGAATGCGGCGTTTGCCGGGCATGGCGCTGTTAAGTCTGAGGTCAGGGCCGGCAATGTGGATACGACAATCGTTGGGAATTTTGGCCTTCATGCTAGCAAGGATGGCCTCCAGAGTTTCTTTTTTCCAGATCAGAGAAGGCATAATGTCCATCTCTTCAATGGCTTTGGCAGCAGGACGAACACGAGGAGCCATGGATAAGAGGAGAGTAGGAAAGTAGACAAAAGAAAGGATTTTGTACCTGCGATGGTTGAAGGAGTGGCGCGGCGATGAAACTTGTTGCGAGTTGCGAAAGAAAAGAATTTAGGGTTTTCTCTTGCAATTAAAAGGTGAAAGAAGAAGGAAAAAGAAATCAAATCGTTATTTGTAAGGAAAGGGCGTGAGTTGTGTCACTTCAAATAATTTTGTGGAAATCGAAGGGATGCGTTTGATGTACACGCGCATTGATGGACTGTCGTTTTGCAGGAATAAGGGCGCGAGCATTTAATGAAGGGTCCACTTTTTATGGGTAGACGTATGCCACGTCAGCCACTGCAAAGGTCATCATTACTGTTGACTCTTTGGTTTCGGCGGGATGTTCGACACGTTTTAAACCCATACAAGGCATGCGTATGGGAACTACCGGAATACAACGACGATAACGGGAGATTGGGGCTGAACATTTGACCCGCCCAACCCGCCTAACCCGCCAACCCGAACCGACCCGACCCGCCAAAAGTTAAAAAACCTCCAAACGCCCATGTGCAGATACATAACCGACCCGCCAATTTAATGGCGGGTCGGTTCGCAGGTCAATTTTGCATATATTGCAAAATAACCGACCCGACCCGTGGTCCCTAACCCTAAGTTACATTCTGTTCCCATTTCCGATTTCCAACCCGATTTCCTTTCTTTCCCTTTCTTCCAATATCCTTATCGCCGCCAACCCTAACCCTAACTAGCCGATTTCCTTCATCTCTCATCCTCCTCCCTCGCCGGTTTCCTTGCCACCACCACACACACTCAACGCCGCCCCATTTCCTTCTTCTCTCCTACATCCCGAGTTTCTTTTCTTCCATTCCTCGCCTCCATCGTAGCACCAGCAGCCAAGTGTTGTTAGAGGGGTGTGTGGAGGGAGCTGCGAATGATAATGAGGATGATTTGAATAGAACAAAGAGCTTGACTGATGAGGATCTTGATGAGCTAAAAGGGTGCTTGGATCTTGGCTTTGGTTTCAGTTATGATAAGATCCCTGAGCTCTGCAACACTTTGCCTGCTCTTGAGCTTTGTTACTCCATGAGTCAGAAATTTCTTTCGGATGACAACCATAAATCTCCTGAGAGAAGCTCCCCTGCGCTCACTGATCAACCTACTTGTAGTCCTATTGCCAATTGGAAGATCTCTAGTCCAGGTACCTAAATTCTTTCATCTCTTTTTTTATTTTCGTTTTTTGCAATGCTGGGAATTCTTTCATCTCTTGCTTGAATCTTATGCAGTCAATTAGTTAGTTGTGGTGTTTCATGATCTCTCTTTAAGTCTTAAGTCCTTGAATTTTCGATACTATTGGCATTCTGTCATTCTGGAGGTGCAACAATTCTTAAGATAATCCTCTATAGATTGTGATTTCCTTACAATTCTTTTAAATTCAATGTGTCTGCTTTATTGTTAATATTGTTGAAATAATGAGCTCTGATCTTTGAGTTTGATCTGTAGGTGTAATTTATGTAATTTATGGATCTGTTTCTTAGGCTTTGTGCAGGAAATTACAGAGATGTAATTCTTAAATAAAAATGAATTTCATTCTACTGGAAAATGGAATTTTTTTTTTTGGATGACACCAATTAGAATGGAGCATATAACGGTTCTCTAGTTTCAATTCCTTCCATCGTTCAGTTTTGTAATTTCCTCTTTGATTCCGTATTTAATGGACATTTTCTTTAAGCTCCTGGAATTTGATTGACTTGATTCCAAATCAAGGTGGATTTCATTTCCTTAACAAAATCATGCAGTCAGATTTAGTTGATTTTTTCTTGTTAAAAAACTTAGGATATTTCCTTTGTTTCTTCTATAATGTTTGGTTATAGCTAGTTACGATTGAAAGATGTTTGAGATTTTTGTTGAATGGTAAAAATAACTAAAAACAAAATGTATTGAACGAATCATAACTTTGTCTGTGGAAGCCTGAATTTGTTTCTCTTCATCATTGCTATCAGTTGATTTAACTTGGTCATTTGCTCTTCCTGCCCAGGTGATCATCCAGAGGATGTTAAAGCAAGGCTGAAATTTTGGGCACAAACTGTGGCTTGTACCGTTAAAAGCAAGGTTTTTTTTTAAAGCCCGGCCCATTAGCTTAGGCCCAGAATCAACCCGCCAACCCGTAAATAACCGACCCGACCCGCCAACCCGCGGTTATACATGCTTATAACCGACCCGAACCGACCCGCTAACTTTTGGGCGGGTCGGTGGCGGGTCAGATCTATAACCGACCCGACCCGACCCGTGTACAGCCCTACGGGAGATAATACCGGGATATGTAAAATAAGCCCTTGGTAAACACTCGGGCTCGTTTTCGTTTGGGCTTATGATAACTCATAAGAGAATCACAAAGGTATTCTAGTCTTTTGCTAGAGGTTTGACTGGTCAGCGTACGGCCACGTGGGTGGAGCGACCGTCTAGGTGACAACTCGGCATTGATAAATGTGGTGATCGGTATCTATACAAGGGAGTCGTTATCCCGCAAGAAGACCGGTACCCATAGAAGGGTAACGGGTATAAACATAGCAACCGACCAAGGGTCAAAGGATGGTATTATGGTAAATAACGCAAAGGTTATTACCGGTATCTACGAAAGATACCGGTGGACATAATGACCGTCCTTGACCGACTGTAACGGTTCTGGTGTAACCGTTTTCAAGCGTTACACAACGCTTAAATAAGGTTTAACTCGCCAATAAAGGCAGGAATTGATGAGCAGACATTAATGGTCCATATTAAATCCTATGTAACGGTCAAGAGATTCAAATCTATAAATAGCCAGAGAAAAGGAAGGCTAAAGGTACGCGCACATACTGATTTATAGAACTATTACTATACAACAAATAGATTATTAACTTGACCGTCGGAGAATCTACGCCGGAAACTCCCTCCGGCACTTTGCAGGTCAAACCAGGACAAAATCTTGAAGACACGTCATCCACAGCAGTTCCCCAGGAGTCCTACTGATTCACATATTATCAGAAGGGTCGTTTAAGTATGATAGTGGAACGACGAATCGTTTCTTATCAGTTTCTCCAACGTAGACGGCCAAGAAACCGTTTGGTACATCTGAAGACCTTGAGGCAGCTCTCTTACCAAACCTTCTTTGCCTAGATAGAACACCGGCCAAACGAATAGCCATTGCTTTATTTCTTTGTTTAATTTCCATAATTTATGACTTACTTATGGAAAAAGGAAGACAGTAATTGGCAATAACTTGTGCATAAAATTATTTCTCATTGAAGTCACCAGAAAAAATATTTACATTGATCTAGTAAATTCGTGCCTCTACAAAATTGCTATCTGTGTAGTAAATTTATTCTACTTTTCTTTAGGATCTGCAAGACAAGTTTGAAGTAATGTCAAGAAAGGTTTCTTCTGTGCAAGGAATCGTCAAGCCGCCCATGGGATGATCAAAACCGAACTCCTCCTCAGCCTGACGTAGCAAATCTTGGAAAGAAGGGTCGTTTAGGTATGATAGGGGAATGACGAATCGTTTCTTATCATCCTCCCCAACATAAACAGCCAAGAAACCTTTTGGTACATCTGTAGACCTTGAAGCAGCTCTCTTACCAAAGCTTCTTTGTCGGGATAGAACACCAGCCAAACGAATAGCCATTGTTTAATTTCTTTGTTATTGATTGGAGAAAAAAGGGGGAAATATGAATTTTCTGAATTACTAGAAGATTTGGTTTGATGCTGGAAAGTATATTGCTTGCTTGTATATATAGATTGACAGGTTGTGTTGAAAATCCTTAAAAAATCAGCATTTAGTGGCCAAGAAATGCTTGTCTTGAATCTGGTTATGTAGGACATTGCTCATTAAGGTTTCACATGCTCCTGTCTTCCATTTCATCAAGAAAATAGGTGACCTGTTTGTCCGAAACCAATAAGGGCCAATTAGTTTCTCCATATCTGTAGCTTACACCTTGCTTGTCGGTGATGTCTCCATCCAAAACTTGCTTTAATTTAAATTGGACACTGTCGTTAGCCTAACGAACCAATTGAGTTCAGAACATGGACCAACAGTTGCCTAATCCACTTGTAATCTTCATTTACAAAAAAATTTAGCTGCTGCGTCATTTACCCGTAAACTTCAAATCTAGTGGTGGCTTTCCAAAGAGAGTAGGACATGAGTCATTAAGGTTGCACATGGTCATGTCTTCCAACTAATCAACAAACTTAAGGGACTGGGAAATTCTTACGTTCAGGCTGCGTTTACGTGTTGGAAACAAGCTTGGCCCACAACGTGTTCTCTAATTAGTAGTTACTCCAATGTTGAACCAGCTGAAGATTGGCAATGGAGAGTTAGGTGACCCCTCAATGAAGCACCTTGTTTCAATAATTATGTGGTGTACTGATCTTGAATATAATCCGGACTATGGAATTTCTAAGATGTGGCTGCGAAGTGAAATTTCAGAAAGAATGATTCGGAAAAGGATACACAACGTGTTCAATCCAAGAAATGCTTGACAGCCCAACAATTTGTAGAAGTTTTGATCAATGAATAAGCAAATTATAGTAAAGCTTTGTCAGGAAAAAGAGATGCACCTTTGCCTGTAGACTATATAAGTAATTGCAATTTACAAGCTCCATTTTGCCCAATCTTGAGCATATCTACATAAGTAATCCGAAAACTTTTCTGATACCAAGTTATGTCAAAACAAGTGGCTTTGACAAGAAGGCATGTCTCTGGAAGCAGGGTCCATGTTTGGTGCATGTGCCTAGAAGATGAGTTCCTCCTCCAAATGTACAGTTTTCGATCTCCATTTTAGCATCTAAGAAAATGTAGTAGAATTTGAAGTATTATCTAGCAATTATTTTATAAACACATCAGGGCCATGTGTTAATATAAGATAGCAGCTGGAATCCGCAGGCAGCACTACAGCTTACATATTTGCATGGAAAAAGGAAAACATAAATTGGCAATAACTTGTGCATAAAAATCTCTCTCATTGAAGTCACCAGAAAAAAATATTTGCATTGATCTAGTAAATTCCTGCCTCTACAAAATTGCTATCTGTGTAGTAAATTTATTCTACTTTTCTTTAGGATCTGCAAGACAAGTTTGAAGTAATGTCAAGAAAGGTTTCTTCTGTGCAAGGAATCGTCAAGCCGCCCATGGGATGATCAAAACCGAACTCCTCCTCAGCCCGACGTAGCAAATCTTGGAAAGAAGGGTCGTTTAGGTATGATAGGGGAACGACGAATCGTTTCTTATCATCCTCCCCAACATAAACAGCCAAGAAACCTTTTGGTACATCTGTAGACCTTGAAGCAGCTCTCTTACCAAAGCTTCTTTGCCGGGATAGAACACCAGTCAAACGAATAGCCATTGTTTTATTTCTTTGTTATTGATTGGAGAAAAAAGGAAGCAAACAGGGGAGAATATGAATTTTCTGAATTACTAGAAGATTTGGTTTGATGCTGGAAAGTATATTGCTTGCTTGTATATATAGATTCACAGGTTGTGCTGAAAATCCTTAAAAAATCAGCATTTAGTGGCCAAGAAATGCTTGTCTTGAATCTGGTTATGTAGGACATTGCTCATTAAGGTTTCACATGCTCCTGTCTTCCATTTCATCAAGAAAATAGGTGACCTGTTTGTCCGAAACCAATAAGGGCCAATTAGTTTCTCCATATCTGCAGCTTACACCTTGCTTGTCTGTGATGTCTCCATCCAAAACTTGCTTTAATTTAAATTGGACACTGTCGTTAGCCTAACGAACCAATTGAGTTCAGAACATGGACCAACAGTTGCCTAATCCACTTGTATCTAATCTTCATTTACAAAAAAATTAGCTGCTGCGTCATTTACCCGTAAACTTCAAATCTAGTGGTTCTCCTTCGACTTAGCACATGCTTGTGGGTCAAGCTAGTTTCCAACAGAAATGCAGCATTGAACATTATGAGTTTCACGGTCCCGTAAGTTCGTTGATTAGTTGGAAGACGTGACATGTGCCTACTTTCATGACTTTGGAAAGCCATCACTTTCATGAGCAGGGGATTTCTGCTACGGGCATCCAATCGTTTTCAGGGTGGGTCCTTTGTAGCATGTCATTCTACAAATCCTCAAGACATTTTGTCTGCTAACCAATGTACAGATTCAGCCACTACCAATTCTAACATCATGATTTAGAAGACAGAACCATGTGATCCTTCGTAGGACAAAGGGTCTCTTCACCACTCATTTCCATATGATAACTTCTAATATATATATCTCTATAAATACATGGCCTATCAAAATACTCCACAACCAAGTCAAGTGCTTTCATTATCTACTAGCAAAGTATATCCTTCTCCTCCTCCAACTTAACACAGAAATATAGCAATGACGTTCCGCGTTCCTACAATTGCTAAACAATTGCTCCGTCGATCAAATCTGGTTGCGAATCAAGCATCTTCCGATGTTCCAAAAGGCTATTTGGCAGTCTATGTCGGAGAGCATCAAAAGAAGCGGTTCGTTGTTCCAATCTCATTCCTGAATCAATCTTCTTTCCAAGAATTGTTACGAAAAGCTGAAGAAGAATTCGGGTTTGAGCACCCGAGCGGTGGCCTTACGCTTCCTTGCAGAGAAGAGACCTTCATTACCATTACTTCCAAGCTCAACGGATCATAATACACCCAACCAAATTCAATCTATACATACAATTTTTGCTCTAAATTATTGTTACTCAAAATTTTACAGTAGAGGCAGAGATGGGTTAGGAAATTAATGTCCATCCGCCAATTAATTACCAAGAGATTACTGTACTTACTATTCATACTCAAACTTACAATCAATTGACACAGCAAGTACTGTTCCTTAATCTTTTATTTTTTAACAAGTTTATTCCTTAATCTATTCTGTTTAGTGATTTATGTAGCTTTTTTAAGGTAACTACAAATAATTAACACAAATTAATAACCTACAAGTAGTGAATTAACGTAAAATAATACTAATATAAAAAGTGTTACCAAAAGTTGGTGGTCAGATTTCCGGGTCTGTTGTGTGGGAGCGAATATTGGGTGTGATTCGGATTTGAGTCTGAATCCGAGTTCGAATCCTTAATAACATTTTACCATAAACAGAAAACCAAACGTTCTAACCGATTTTACATTTACATTAAAACCGCAATTTTTCTTCCTCAAAATATATTACCTTCTGACTAGTTCAATAGGACTTCTTAACTTTACTTATTTTTGCAGATTTCTGTGGTGTTGTTTTGTTAGGAACTAGTGAGTGCTCCATTTCCCTCTTACCAAAAAGAAAACTAGTTAGTGTAACTTTAAGCTGTTTAATTATCAGACTGTGATTTCTTTTGTCAAAATGAGCCGCGTGAGCTTTCAAGTTAATTTTTTGCTAGATCATTATATTTTTCTTTCTGTTCAAATTTATTACAGTTTAATAATCTTAATTAATTAAGAACAAAAATATACCGACGAACTTGATAATTTCCTTTTTTTAGTACAAAATAAAAATAAAAACTAATAAATTATTGCACCAGAAATATTCTTTTATTTGGAACATAGCCGTAGGAGTAGTTATAAATGAATCATTACAAAAACTTATTTATGCAGTATGCACTCGCAGGTTTGGAGGGAACCGCATCCAATAATACCTAATCCGCATTCGATTTTACCAAAACAGTCACTGTCTTTCGTGCAACTTACAGCACCGTCAGCTGCAATATTATAAATCGGAGGCCCTGGAATGATCCTAGTAGCAGCTTCTCCCATGAACCAACCTATAATGAAATAATTAATCGTTTACGTTAGCCGAGCTGAATTTAAATATATGAATGTCTCGTTGGAGACGAATGGTGGCGTTCACTATACTATTAATTAGTATTGTTCTTCTTCAAATTTAAAAAAAAATAGTATAAATTGTGTAGAATTTTATTGATAAGAGAGGAGAGAGAGAGATAGAAGGGAACAAACATTGCGAGATGACCAAGAGCAATGCCAAGACTCCCATCAAGAATGAAGACTTCCCCATATCTCTTTTGACTTCGAAGATTTTTCAGTTTGGATGATTATGAACGTTTGGTATGAACTCTCTCCTTCATAGCTCTGTATATATATGGTGAGCCAAAATTCAAAAAATCAAATGACAAGGTAACAAAATCTCCATTAATACAAACGTATATTTTACTTCCTTAACATGTATCCTTTGGTATGCAAACAATATTTCACTAAAATAGAAACATCCGATAACGAATATTTTTATTTCCTTAGCAAACTTTTTCAGTAAAAACTATCAAAAAGAATGCTGGATTTTATTGGTAAACAAAATCAGGAAAAATACTTCATTTCTTTCTTTTTAGCCAAACAGTTAGGGGCTAAAACGAATTTGATGAGGCCAGTATAGGACATCTGATTAGGGCAGCATGTGGTCCTGCCTTCCAACTAATCAAAGCAATAGGGTAGTGAGGATTCATATATATACTTGATCTGATCCATGTCCATAAGTTAAAAGGCAAGCTACCCTACAACTACAATATGTTGGAAATTGGATTGCGGGATATTCAATGTTGACAGCTTCTTCTTTTGACAACTTTATGAACATAAAAACATATGATTGGCAACTTTAAATTGATGGGAAAAAATTGATGAATTGTATTTGTAACTTCTCATATGCAATTCTGCGTAACAAAATTTCTATCAACCTTGCTTTTTCAGCAAAGAAAGAAAAAAGAAGAAGAATATTTATAAAGAATCTAAAATTTTCAGTCTCTATCTATGCAGTCTAAAGTCTATATATTTTCTTCATCAATTGATATAATGGGAAGCAAGATGAAGGAATATGTCTTCTCTGCAAGGAATCGTAAGTCCACCAATTGGATGAGTGTACCCAAATTCTTCTTCAGCTTTACTCAATAGTTGTTGAAATGGAGGTTGATTCAGTATCGAAATCGGGACAATGTATCGTTTCTTTTGGCTCTGATCTCCAACATAAACTGCACAGCATCCTTTAGGAACATCCGCAGAGTTTGAGCCTGACCGGCGTAGAATTTGCTTAGCATGCATAATACTAGGAAAGCGAATAGCCATCTTAGAGAAAGAAAGATGAAACTAAGAATGAGTTGATGTTTTGAGGAATAGGTAGTTGATGTTTTGAGGACTTGATGTGCTTGTGAAGTGTATGTAATGTGTGTTACTTATAGATAGAATGAGTTGTTTACAGAAAAGGATCACATGGTTCTGTCCTACATTTTGATTATATCAGTGATTAATGTTCAATGAGATGTAGGATTAGTAGAAGACGCTATGCCCTACTCATGTAAAGCTGAACAACCAACAATGACCCAATTGGCATTCAAAAGATGTCGACGGAAGGGTAACATAAGTTTCGTCCCATGGAAGGACAATGCCATTACATAATGTGTCCTTCCTGACTTTACTCGTCACCGTTCGATGCTTGAAAGGATCAATTTTCTAGACAGGCCTATCAAATAGAACATGAAGCAGGCCCTACTATGTCTCATTTGGAAAATCATGCCCCAGTTTGCTACAGTACGAAGATAGAGTACTTCTGTTGTTGAATGAGAAAAGAAAACGGAAAATCATTGTTGTTTGTGTCAAATCTGAAGGCATTGACTTTCTCAGGCTCGGAAATCAACATTGAAGTCCATTCTTACCTATAAAAGAAGAAAAGAAAAGGAACAGTACTGATTCCAGGATTTATTCATTAGTCATGGTTTCGTACTAGAACAGAATTCTCGGAACATATAAATTCCAGTAATGCTAATAAGGCCAGCCAATAGGAAAGTTCCCACGACACAAGTAATGAAGTAAACGCGTAAATATTCCGATTCCGATTACAAGTTGGAGTTCCCAAACCCTAGGAGGGCATGTATTCCTGTTCTTCAACCGACCATCAAACATATATATATATATATATACACGTATTCCTGTTTTGATCACTTCATCTTGCCCTTCCAAAAGAGAAAAAAGGAAACTTATTTCTCTGTTTTCCTAAAGAATACCTCTTTCTCTGTTCTTCTCACCAAAAAAAAAAGTTATGGCGAAAGAACTGTTGGAGATCAATCTCATCTCAGCTCAACAACTTCCCAAACGCAATAAGCACTCTATTCAAACCTATGTGGTGGCCGGGCTCAGCACTGATCACCAAAACCTCCCACTCGTCTCAAGAACCGATACAATTGGCGACCAAAACCCCACCTGGAATGACCGGTTCGTATTCCCCATCGACGCAGACTCGAAGCTCGATTCTTGCTTGATCTTGAAGGTGTATCGCGTCCACAGGATCAGAAAAGATGACCAGATTGGCGAGGTTAACGTTCGACTGGAGCATCTGCTAGAAACAGGGGATAGTAAGGGGCCTAAATGCTTGGCCTTCTATGTGCGGAACCCGAAAGACCAAGAACCTGAAGGAATCCTTAATCTTGGAGTCGAAAAAAGTGATCGGAATGCTCTGTTACGCTCTTCGGAATCGGGTTTGGATTACAGAAAGTTGATGGGTGGAGACCATCAGGTTAAAGACTGCAGTAACAGTTTTGGAAGGCTTGTGAAGCGTAGCTTTATGACTTTGAGAGGTTTATGTAAAGGAGCATAATTTTACAAAAAAAGATTGACAGGATCTTTAGTTTTTTTTCATTCTTGAATGGTGATCAAGTTGAAGAATTCAGTTTATTTTACTTTACTTTTGCATTAAGTCGATAAGCACATTAACGACAAGTTATGGTCAAGTAATAACGATATACTTTTCTATCATAAGGTTCTAGCTACTTTGTCAATTCATTCTAGCTAGCAGTCCAAGTAAGATCATAAAGACAAATTGATAATCTTCCAAGAACACCACCCGTTTTGAGGAGGAAGCCTTCGTTATTTGATCCGATGAACAGGCATTAGAAGGAGAGTTATGTTATGTGGATGTGAGAAGGCAATAACTTATGTATGCATAAAACTAGTTCTCATTGAATTCACCAGAAAAATATTTACATTTACCTGGCAAAAACCTGCCTTACAAAAATTGTTATATGTACTAAGTTTATTCTACTATTTTTTATGATCTACTACACAAGTTTGATGTGATGTCAAGAAAGGTTTCTTCTCTGCAAGGAATTGTCAAGCCGCCCATGGGATGATCAAAACCGAACTCCTCCTCTGCCTGACGTAACAAATCTTGGAAAGAAGGGTCGTTTAAGTATGATACTGGAACAACGAATCGTTTCTTATCAGTTTCTCCAACGTAGACTGCCAAGAAACCTTTTGGTACATCTGTAGACTTTGTTGCGGCTCTCTTACCAAAGCTTCTTTGCCTAGATAGAACACCAGCCAAACGAATAGCCATTGTTTCTTTGTTGTTGATTGAAGAAAAAAGGAAGCAAACAGAATAAAATATAAATTTTGTGAACTACTAGGAGACTTGGTTTGATGCTGCTGGCAAGTATATTTCTTGCTTGTATATATAGATTGCAGGTTGTGCTGAAAATCCTAAAAAATCAGCAGTTGGTGGTCAAGAAATGCTTGTCTGCAATCTGGTAAAGAGGTGGACATTGCTCATTAAGGTATCACATGCGCCTGTCTTCCATTTGATCAAGAAAATAGGTGACTGTGCCAAATAGGTATCACATTGCTCATTACCTGGCAAAAACCTGCCTTACAAAAATTGTTATATGTACTAAGTTTATTCTACTATTTTTTATGATCTACTACACAAGTTTGATGTGATGTCAAGAAAGGTTTCTTCTTTGCAAGGAATTGTCAAGCCTCCCATCGGATGATCAAAACCGAACACCTCCTCTGCCTGATGAAGCAAATCTTGGAAAGAAGGGTCGTTTAGGTATGATACAGGAATGACGAATCGTTTCTTATCATCCTCCCCAACATAAACAGCCAAGAAACCTTTTGGTACATCTGTAGACCTTGAAGCAGCTCTCTTACCAAAGCTTCTTTGCCGGGATAGAACACCAGTCAAACGAATAGCCATTGTTTTATTTCTTTGCTATTGATTGGAGAAAAAAGAATGCAAACAGGGGGAAAATATGAATTTTGTGAATTACTAGAAGCCTTGGTTTGATGCTGGCAAGTATATTGCTTGCTTGTATATATAGATTGACAGGTTGTGCTGAAAATCCTAAAAAATCAGCATTTAGTGATCAAGAAATGCTTGTCTGGGTCTGCTTAAGTAGGACATTGCTCATTAAGGTTTCACATGCTCCTGTCTTCCAATTAGTCAAGAAAATAGGTGACCTATCTCAAAAAACAACAAGAGCCACTTGTGTAGAGACGAGATGGGCCGACGAAGAAGCATGGTAAAGGACAGTTAGATATCAGTGCCTGTGCCTATGCGGATGCCAATTGCCAGACCATGTGACCCTTTCGATTAGGCAACTGTCTTTGATAGTTGGTCCGTGGAGTTGTGATAAACAGTTTACGGAAAGTCTTGGATGGACACAGAACAGACAGGCAAGAATATGCACCAAACTAATTAATGCATTGAATTTCTAATGTTAGATCAGAAATCAGTACTGTTGTTGGGAAAAATCTCCCGCCCAGGATCGAACAAACAAAAATACAGAACAGCAAAAATAAACAACACACAGAATTTACGTGGAAAACCTCCAACGAGGAAAAACCACGGGCCAACTCCGAACAAACTTTCACTAATAATAAATTATTAGGTTTACAATCAAGAAAAATAAATACCCTCTCTGATTTATTTTTCTCTCAATCACACAAGAAAAATACTCTCTATTTTTCTCTCACGGGATACTCAACCGTGATCCCTCTCTCAATTCTCTCAATTGCTCTCTCTGCTGCAATTGCTCTCAATTGATACTCTTGATCTCATTCCTACGCATGCTTAAATATAGGCAAGACCAACAAATGAAAAAGGTGAAGATCAACATGATCACACACCATGTGATCATTTGACCATGTGAAATCCATCTTGGATTTCCTTTCAATCAGCGTGGCTTCTTCCTTCCACTTTTTCCTTTCCATTATTCACATCACATGCACCAACCAACCTTTCAAAGGTCAACAAATCAAAAGCCCACTCTTTCAATTCACTTTCCATTGTTCACATGAATTAATTCAATTAATTCACCTGCCACATTTCCAACTTTGTGCACGCCAAGCTTGCTTTTCCTTTTCTTTATTCACGTTGCCTTCTCATTGTTTTTGCAAGACAACCTTTCCACCATTGAGCTGGACACCAACAATTCTCCCCCTCCAGCTCATATCATGGGGGATCACCAATCTTCATACTTTCCGAGTAGAGGTCGAGTTCGCTTTCTCACCGGTCGACTCTGCAAAGCTAACTCTTCTCCTAGGCAACTCTACCTGGCCATCACAATCATTCAATCTTTTATGAGTACCTTGTACTGTACTCTTAACCGCGGTTCCAATCAATCTGTAAACATTGTTAGCAGCAAGCTCCCCCTTCATGATTACAGCTGCTCCTCTGCTTACCCTCATCAATCTATCTCTCGCTGAATATCTATACCCGCGAGAATCCAATCTTCCGAGAGAAATTAAATTTCTTTTCAACTTCGGCACATATCTCACATTGCCGAGAGTTCTCACCAATCCATCATGCAACTTAATCTTCACATTGCCAATACCTTCAACCTCCAGTTTTTCGTTATTGACCAATGTGACAGATTTATCATCACAATCACCAAATGTGCTAAACAATTCTTTGTTAGCACAAATGTGAAAAGAACATGCAGAATCTAAAATCCAGGAATCTCTTACCAGATCCTCACTTTTCTGCACTGCCAACAATTCAGCATCATCATCCTGAATAGTTACAGTATCATCAATCTTTTCTTTACCCTTCTGCAGTTCTTTCAGATCAGTCATCATCTTCTGACAGTGTACTCGAATGTGACCCTTCTGGTGACAATAGTAACACTCTTTCTCACTGTAGTCTGCTCTTGGTCTTGAGCTGGATCTGTTTCTTCCATAGCTGGAAGAAGCACCTCTTCCTCTGCTTCTGCCACGCTGATCCCGTCCACTCGATGACCCTTCTGTAGCTAACAGTCTGTCACTACTATTCTTGTTCTCCGCTCCTAACAGCTTCTCATTATCTATTAGGAAAGTCGTCACATACTCCTTCTTCAAACTCGTCTTCCCTGCTGTAAGGGACTGCACCAGTGACTTGTATGATACAGGTAATGAAGAAAGGAGAAGTATCGCCTGCTCTTCATCTTCTACTTTCTCCCCCGTATTAAGCACTTTCGTCAGCAACCGATTAAAATCTGACAAGTGATTATGGATGCTCGTGCTGTCATCCATCTTCAACGAATACAAGTCTAACTTCAGACTAAGTTTGTTTGTCACAGACTTAGAAGCATAAATACTTTCTAGCTTCTCCCACATCACTTTTGGTGTCTGCTCCCCCATCACAGCATACTTTATTGATGGAGCTAATGCTAGCCTGATCTGACTGGTCGCTTTTTTCAGGATCGTTGCCCAATCACCATCTTTCATTCCTTCTGGCTTCTTATCATCAAGAGCGACGTCGAGATCCTTCATAGTCAGCAAATCCATCACAGTTGTCTGCCATACTGCGAAATCATTCTGTCCATCAAAAGGCTCAATCTTTGCGCTGTCTGTCATCTTTCAAACCTTAAGCCCCGCTACCAGTTGTTGGGAAAAATCTCCCGCCCAGGATCGAACAAACAAAAATACAGAACAGCAAAAATAAACAACACACAGAATTTACGTGGAAAACCTCCAACGAGGAAAAACCACGGGCCAACTCCGAACAATCTTTCACTAATAATAAATTATTAGGTTTACAATCAAGAAAAATAAATACCCTCTCTGATTTATTTTTCTCTCAATCACACAAGAAAAATACTCTCTATTTTTCTCTCACGGGATACTCAACCGTGATCCCTCTCTCAATTCTCTCAATTGCTCTCTCTGCTGCAATTGCTCTCAATTGATACTCTTGATCTCATTCCTACGCATGCCTAAATATAGGCAAGACCAACAAATGAAAAAGGTGAAGATCAACATGATCACACACCATGTGATCATTTGACCATGTGAAATCCATCTTGGATTTCCTTTCAATCAGCGTGGCTTCTTCCTTCCACTTTTTCCTTTCCATTATTCACATCACATGCACCAACCAACCTTTCAAAGGTCAACAAATCAAAAGCCCACTCTTTCAATTCACTTTCCATTGTTCACATGAATTAATTCAATTAATTCACCTGCCACATTTCCAACTTTGTGCACGCCAAGCTTGCTTTTCCTTTTCTTTATTCACGTTGCCTTCTCATTGTTTTTGCAAGACAACCTTTCCACCATTGAGCTGGACACCAACAACTATATCATTGATCTACCTCTTCATTTCAAGTAGCTTTTTATGTGAGGCCTGGCAGTGCAAGTTGTATATCCTTACACAGGACATGGCACAATAAATTGTCGCAAATATGTCCTTCACCTATAAGAGTAGCTGCATTTCTGATGGCTTAGACCATTTGTCTCAAGCATGTTCTTAACCCAAAGGACCACTTAATTAGTTATGCATTATATCATGTCCTGACCCAGTCGAACGTATAGTCTCTTCCTCGAACATTTGTGGTTCAGATCTAAAAATTATATCAATAATGGTATCTAGCTGTCCTTTTCATAAATCTTTAGCAAATCCTCCATTGTCATCTCTTTTTTATTATATCCATACAATATTAAGGACATGATCTTTCTCAATCCTTCACATTTGTTGTTTAGTTGGAAGACAGGACCATGTGATGCTCCATGGCCCGTCTTAGGCCAACCACAGGAAATGATCCTTTGCCACAAACTCCAGATATTATGTATCCATTCTAATCTGTATATATACAACTCAAATCTTCAAGTCTCAACCACAGCAATTCCATCAAGCATAACCAAAAAAAAACTTCTAAAATTTTCCAATCTTTACCTGTTTTAACTACACTAAACACAACCCTCAGCAGAAAAACCATGGCTATTCGTTTGCCTGGAAGTCTTGCAAAGCAAATTCTCCGTCGATCCTCGAAATCTTCAGATGTCCCAAGAGGTTTCGTAGCAGTTTATGTTGGGGTGTTCGAGAAGAAAAGATTTGTGGTTCCAGTTTCGTATTTAAACCAGCCTTGTTTCCAAGATTTGCTAAGTAAAGCAGAAGAGGAGTTTGGTTTTGATCATCCAATGGGTGGTTTGACAATTCCCTGCCCAGAAGAGACTTTTATCCATGTCACTTCAAGATTGACAAGATCCTAAAGAGAAGCGCTGAATTGAAAAAATTCACTAAAAAAGTGAACAATTTTTTGATGTGTTGTAGGATTAGCAATTAGCAATACATGTAAATACTTTTGTTAGTCTTTTTGAGCTAAAAAGCTTTATGAGAACAGGGAGAAACATCTCAATCAAATTCTTTTTCTTGGTATATTGAATTCTCACATTGATTTTTTCAAATGGATTAAAACATTTTTCCAATTGCAAAACTGGGCATGCTCGGAAAATGACAAAAATGCCCTCTGAATCTTGTTATATTGACAACGTCAAAGGAATCAAAGTCTCAAACACCTGATGTCCAACCTATTTAATTCCCATATCACAAAAACCTTTGGTTCTGTTTCTGAATTCTTGCACCATTCTTGTCGAACGAAGAATCTCAAAGCTATTAAAAGCCTCCATGCTCACCTACTAAGAACAGGTTTGCTCTTTGTCTGTCCTCGTCTCCATACTGATCTCATTTTCACTTATGCAACATCCCTTGGTGAAAACAATCTTCAGACCTTGAACAACTGCTTGAAATTCAAAAACCCCAGAAACCCATTACCTTATAACGTTCTAATATCTGACTTTTGTCGAAATGGATCCCATTTCTGTGCGCTGAAAACCGTTTCTTTCATGCATTTGAAGAATGTTGGTTTGGATACTTATGCTTTGTGTGGTTCCCTAGTAGCTTCATCTTCAGTTAAAGATGTGAACTTTGGTAAACAAATACATGCCCACATGCGGAAACTAGGATGGTTATCGAGTGTGTTTGCAGGGAGTGCTTTGATTGATTTTTATGCGAAATTGTCATTTGTTAATGAAGCAGCGATGGTGTTTGATGAAATTCCTATGAGGAACACAGTTTGTGCAAATGCTCTTTTGTCCGGCTACTGTGAGGCTAAATTGTGGGGCGATTGCCTCAATTTGATTAGAATGATGCCTTCTTCGAATTTGGAGTTCGATCATTTTACATTATCTGCTGCCTTAAGGGCATGTGCTGGGCTATCTGCAATTGAATTGGGAAAGCAAATGCATGCCTTTCTGACGCGTAAAGTTGATTACTTGGTCACTGATGTGTTTCTGCAGACTTCTTTGATTGAAATGTATGGGAAGTGTGGTTTTGTTCCAAAGGCTTTGCTGGTGTTTGAATTGTCTGGGTTTAGATTAGGAGGGAAAAGGAATAGGGATATCGTTTTGTGGACTTCAATTCTTGGTGCATACGGCAGAAATGGGCATTATACTGAGGTGATTGAATTGTACAAAGAGATGTTAAAAGAAGGGATTACACCTGATGGGGTGGCATTTGTGACAGTCATCTCAGCGTGTGGTCACACTGGCCAAGTCGAACTTGGAATTGATTGTTTTGAATCCATGGCTTGCGACTTTGAATTGAATCCTCGCCCAGAGCACTATAGCTGTGTTGTGGATTTGCTCTGCAGGGCTGGTGAGTTGGATAAAGCATGGAAGCTAGTGAATGAGATGATTGAGAAAGGGTACGGGAGTTCCAATGTTTCCATGTGGGGAGCTCTGCTCAGCGCTTGTGAGGAACGTGGGAACCTTGAGCTGGGAAAATTAGCTGCGCAAATGGCTCTCAAGTTGGAGCCACAAAATGTTGGGATTCATGTCATGTTGTCAAATCTATATGCTAGACTCGGTATGTGGGATGAAATTGGCAAGCTTAGGGAACTGATGAATGAAAGCGGGCTGAAGAAAGATGTTGGGCGCAGCTGGGTTGAGGTAACGAGTTGAATGTGTTGGACTTTACCCGAACTGAGAGACTACAATGCAATTCTGGCTTCAAGTGCATTCGATGACTCGGATTTCGTACAAAACTTCATTGGCTTGTATTTCAAATCCTGAAGCAGCAAAAGTTATCGCCCTAATCATCAGGTAAACTGGAACATGTCCATTTCTACATTATAGGTTTCGGATTAAGCAACGAAGATCAAGACTAGCTGCCCTAGGATAAAAAGTTACATCAAATAGAAGAGGAAAAAGGAAAAGAAACTTAGTTGAGTAGAGAAACATTCAGGGGCTTATCGGTTTCCAATCTGGCCGCTTTCTGCAAATTCACCTGGATTTCTCTGTCATGGAAACAAGAGCAATGTTTTCCTTTGCTTCTTCGCTTCTAAAAATTGTTGTATGGGATAACTTTTTTGCTTGAGTAGATGGTCATTTGGAGATGATTGTTTTGCTGTCCTTGCTTTTTTCCATAAAGCACTATCAGTTTGAAAAAACAAACTCAAAGCAATTCAGTTCAGTTGTACTTGTCGATATACTATTTTCACTATCTTCGCTTCTCATATACTACTATTTTTAACCAGCCTACTTTTGTCAAAGCAATTCAGTTGTCAATGTTTATTATTAAGATTTATTCCATTTTTGCTACTGAAATATTCTGTTTTTTTTAGCATTTGATTGGAAGTTTATTCCAAAACCTAAATATTATAATCAAATATTACAAATTTAAAATCTTAAATGAATACCAATCAGTTTCAAATAAATTCTGAATAATAATTCTGACGAAATTTTAATAAAAATTGGCCACGACGAAGCCAGTGTTGGGCTCGCAAACATTGTAGTTCGATTGGGCCAATGGCCTTACACTTTGTTGTTTCTTATTGGTTAAAAATAAAGCTTATTGTACGTATCTTACGATTGACCCTAGGATATGTCCTCTTCAACTCCCAAATAGAGGTCTGCAATTTAGCCCGGGAAAAAACCCTAATTTCACTGGATCAGCTTCTCTTCCCTAACGAAAAAGGTGTGTTGAAGGATTATGACAAACAGTTCGTCATCCAAAAAGGATAGCCAAGATGAGCCTGAAATAAGTGGGTCCACATCAGCCAAATCGCAGAGAACTAAAATGAGCAAACCTGAAGAAAGCGAAAAGAAGGTAACTTTTGTTTCTTCAATTTCATATTTTGACAAAGTTTCCCCTTTTTGAAGTTGGAAATTTGAAATTCGTGCATCACTGATGTGTATTTTAAGGTATCTCTTTTAATTAATTGCAATTTGAGTTATATGTATCACCTGCTGTTTAAATTTCCAAATGATCATATCTGTGAATGGTTGTGCTATGTGTGCAATTACCAATTGTGAAAGCCTGGTTGCTATGTGTAATAACTAATTGTGAAAAAATGGATTTTTTATTTGATATAGAGTGTGAATAAGAAACTCAAAGACGTGGAGATTAGCATTCCCATAGTTTATGGTAATGTTGCATTTTGGCTTGGCAAAAAGGCTAACGAGTGAGTGAACCAGTAACTATTGTTTTGTATGAATGTTGTTTTGTTGGCTCAAATACTATTAACGTTTTCATGAACTGTTAATCAGATATCAATCGCATAAGTGGACTGTGTATGTGCGTGGAGCCACAAACGAAGATCTTGGTGCTGTGATAAAGCGAGCTGTTTTTCAGCTTCATTCCAGTTTCAATAATCCAATGAGAGTTATTGAATCCCCGCCTTTTGAGTTATCTGAAGCAGGGTGGGGAGAATTTGAGATTGCAATTACATTGTATTTCCACAGTGATGTTTGTGAGAAGCCCTTGAACTTGTGAGTTCTTTGGTATTCTTTGGTTCTGGCTCTATAGAGTGTTTTGCTATAAAAGATTTTCTCCGCCAATTTATAGTCAGAAGTTGCCATTGTAAAACTTTAAAACAATTGGAACAGAATTATAATATCACCATTTAAAATATGGAAGAACTCCTTGAGTCTATGTGATGCACCTTAAACGTGGTTGTTCGATTGGCAATCAACCACTAGCAATATCCCTCAGTGCTCAATTCTTGTTACATCCCTTTCACATCGCATAAGCATTTTTCAAAATGACTTTGATATTTTCAATCAATTGAAGGGAACATGTAAGAGTCGGCTTTTCCTCTACATAATGAGTATGATGGTTATTGATGTTTTCTTGTAGTAATAAGACATAATAATTACCAGCATTTGTCGGGAATTCAGTTGAAAGTTTCTAGTTTTACAACTGTGCATCCTAATATAATGAAAAGCTGAAAACTGAATAAGCTTCAGGTCAGTTTTATTGATGTTTTAAGTTTTTCACAGATATCATCACTTGAAGTTGTACCCAGAGGATGAATCTGGTCCCATGTCAACTAAGAAGCCGGTTGTTGTGGAGTCCTATGATGAAATTGTGTTCCCTGAGCCCTCAGAAGGTTTCTTAGCTCGTGTGCAGAGTAATCCTTCCGTGACCGTTCCCAGATTACCTGCTGGTCTTATTTTGCCTCCCCCTGGTATGCTTTTTCTTGGTGTTCTATAGTATTACTCTTTCCCTTGCTTTGGTTGTATTAGTTACCTTTGGTTTTGGTTTCAGTACCTGTCGAGGATGCTAGCAAAAGAAAACGAGGTGACACCAAAGATCACCCTCTAAGCCAGTGGTTTCTGAATTTCTCTGAAGCTGATGAGCTATTGCAACTTGCAGCTGCTCGTCAACAGGTCACATAAATCCTTGCTCCATTCTCTGTAGTCTTAATTATGTATTCCTTTGCATAAGATTGTACATGTTGTAACACTCTCACACCCTTCTGAGCATTTATTGATGCTTTGCATGTATGTGTCCTCGGTAATTTCTACAACCCTATTCATCTGGGTTATGTTTTTGTTTTTTCTTGTGATCTTTTTTTACAATGTCATACAAGTCCTTGGAATAGTTGTGGAAATTGTTACTTTCAACAACTTCGAGCACTTCTGTATCCAGCATTGCTGTTTTCATCTTTGAATGCACGAGCACGTTATTAGACCTAGTGCAGATGGTTAACAGAGATACTGTTTTGGTGGTTATGTGTTAGGTGCAAGCCCACATTGCAAAACTCAGAAGACAGATAAGC
Source organism: Viola odorata (assembly GCA_963691705.1). Lineage (NCBI taxonomy): Eukaryota > Viridiplantae > Streptophyta > Magnoliopsida > Malpighiales > Violaceae > Viola > Viola odorata. The sequence goes on along the minus strand of OY829543.1, from coordinate 54,152,858 downwards.
TTGATAGATGGACAGCACCAACAGCTGAAAGCTTCCTCTGACCAGTAATTGTTCTTCAAATTATGCAGAGTTTTTTAGATTTGGTTTTGAATTTGGTTTTTCGACAAATAGACGAAATAGTGTAGGCTTGTGGCAATGATTTGGTGTTTTTCTATTACCGGGAGTTTGATCCTTCATAGTTTTATTTTCTTTTGATTTTTTTCCAGCTTGCTGCTTACATGTATCAATGTATTCGCTGTATCATTAAGAAAAGAGAACTGTATTATCAGATCAATAAAATGTAAAAGTAAAATTAGCTGCTGATATCTCTCTGCTCAGTTACGAAAACACATCTAATGTGCCACATTGCACAGGTTGATATTATTACTAAGCAAACAGCTAGCTTGTGTTTGATGTGCTGGGGGTATACCTCTGTTCTTATGGATATTTCTTAATTTTCCTCCTTGAATGTATCAACCATCACCTGATGATTTGGCACTTAGGTTAATTTTGTGTTGAAATTTCAATGATTAGCAGACCTCTATGAGGATTCATGTCCTTGTTTGTGGCTAAGCACAGGGCTTATGTTTGGATTGTGATTTATACTCAACTGCACATTCTTTCGCGTATAATTCTTTCTCCCCAGAATGGATCAACCACCTGGTGATGAGGCCCTGAGCTGAAATTTAGCTGTAGAACTTTGTATGATCAGCAATCTCAGTGAAGAGTTCATATTGTGTGAATTTTACGACACATGGCAATTTTCCATTTGATGTCATGGCAAATCAGATGGTCATTTTTGTATTTGTGCTACACACTTCCCTGTTTTGGATGCTTGATTATAGAAGGTGAAAATGGAAATGCGGTCATCAACTTTGGCTTTTGGATTGGGTCCTGCAGGCTGCATGTGCTGTTATGGTCATTCAGTTTCATTTCAGTTGGTCACACTCATCTTGGTTTTGGCACATTTACCAGGTACATCCCTATCCTTAATTTTCTCTTAGTTTTTGTTGAGGTGGGTCCAGCTTACTAATTATATTCTCATCATAGCAACGGTTCATGTCAATCTAGGCTTTTTGTAGTCAAGGCCCTAATCTAATTATTAATGTTTGCTAAATTGTCCTTTTAGCTATTTGTGACGTTTGAAGGTCCTGTTCAACCATCAATACCTGGCTGATAATTGTGGTTTATTTCATCCATTATGCCAGTCTGCATCCCTGGGCCATTCATTTCTGACTACTTTCTTTACAACCCATGTGAGGATGATTAGTCTTTGTTTGTTTACATTTCTGGCATCAGCATCAATTTACTTGTTTCCAAGTAGATGAAGCAACATTACACCATCTCTTATCAACCTTTGCTTGATGTCAAATACTTTTGGAGAACCATAGGATGTTTCTATTAAAGAACCATATGTCTGTATATCTTTGGTCATCCTCACTTCCTTAACGAATTTACAGGATTTTTGTGGTAATACTACTTGTAATTACTTGATTTTGTTTTGAACTACCGAAATGACTCGAACCTGAGTCCCTGCTGATACTCTGCCACCAGCAAACAACCAATGAGTTACATTCTCATTGGCATCGAACCTGTTACATGTAGCATTATGACTTACACATGGGTGAACAGCAGGGTTTTAGCAACATAGGAAAAGTTAAAGAGAGGAATTTTTGCTAAATGAAAATATTTGTCAGTTAGATTTTGAGATGGGGTTTATTTGTTGTGTACACTCTTTTCCATGTATGAGGTAGTTGAGCTGATCTCACAATAAGTTATTAATTAGTAGTATATTATCTTTCACAGGAGGGTTTTGGGGGCAGGAGTAACATGGCCTTCATGTGCTGAACAAGGGGCAAAGTCGTTATCAACCATAAAGAAAAATACCTTGGCTCATTTCAGTGACAATGGTGGGCCTTTCTAGCCTCCTATTTTCTGTTGGCCATTTTTTTCTCCTTCACAGAACATGTGACAGCTCTTTCAAGGACGGTGACTTAATGGTAACTTGTTTCCTCCTATTATAGTTTCTCTCTATTTTGCTGTAAAACCATTTCTTATCTTGCTTTTACTGCATCTCTTTGGGTGACACATACATTCACACATATGCATATATGATAAGTGATCTTTATACATGTTACTCATACATCATACAACCATTTTTATGATAATAGACGACGATCTAACTATTCGATACAGCGATCTATTAGATCGTGTCCTTAGGCACTTGTGAACTTTCCAAAGGCTAATTAGGATAAGTTTGATATGGTGATAATAGAGTTAAAGGACACTGTCATGGACAAGTGAAAGGTTAAGGAAAACTGAAACAAGGGGGACAAAAATGCTGGGCAGTTGCTGTATCGAGCAATAAATCCAGCCTTTTCAGATAATTTTCTGAGCCTTAGAACATGGAGATATAACTTCTCTTACATGGAGCCAGGGTAAGAAGTGAGTGGTGCAAACTTTGTGTTGGTTTGGATCTGTTTAAATCTTTTATTTTTGTGGTTGTGGATTAACAAGGACCACATGAGGCACCCTACTATTTTTGAGGCTTTTTTACCCTTTTCTATAACCTAGTAAATTAGAAGAATCGAACTCGAGGACTAGTTCGTTTTGCTTTGTAGGAAGTATAATTAAGCTATAAGTTTATCGGTGACTAAGCACACTCTACTGGATAATTAGATAGGTACACATCCGGAACTTAACTAAAAGTATTTGGCTTTGTTGTTCTGTCATTTCTTTACTTTCATTATAAACTAATTATCCACATCCGAGCACGGCTATGACGGATAATTAGATAAGTACATATCCAAAACTAGTTAACAGAAAACACATAATTCTGCCTTAGCTGTTCTGTGCTTCCGTACCCTCCTTTACTTTCGCCATTCATGATTTTTTTTGAGAAATTGTATGAATGCATGTTGAGTTGTCTAGTAACACAAGCCTGTCATGCTACATTTTATCATTTATGACGCATACACTCAAACAATGGCCTCATTTTTATTTTTATTTTTGGTTCCCCCCGATTCATTTTCATTCATACAAGAAAGCCAGCTGGTGGTGCATTATCCATGTAGCCAGGAAATTGAAGAGAAAGGGTTAAAACTGAATTAGCACCATATGCAGATTAGATTGAACATTTAGGAATTGAATAATCTTCTCATCCCATTTTTTTTTGTATTTTATCCGACAGCCTTTATGAATATGTATCCACATCCACTTAAATGAATAGTCCTAATTTTGGAGGGCTGTTAAGACAATTGGGGCATTAAAAACTGTAAATGAACAAAATATTACTCCTGGAAATTTCCATCTCATGTCCATATAATGACAATTTAGGTTGTTGTGCTAAATATCTAGGGGTGATTAGTTTTTTGAAATTTGAAATCGTTTCATTCTCCTAGTGTGATTTAGTGTCGCCATTAAAGCAATCTATCTGGACACACTGAGATGCAACAGAGCACCGAGATCACTGTATAATTTCTAGTAAGTGAGGCAAGTAAACGTGTTAGGATAGGGTTAAGGATGTTCTTAGTCGGTGTGACAAATGTTGATAGGGTGTTGAGGTCAGGATCTGCAAAGATAGCAGTAAACATACACATGGGCTTGTAATTATGTACTGTGCAGTAAACCCTTGTTTTGTATCTGTCATTTAGTCCACAGAATCACAAGCCCTACGAATGCATTCACAAGAAACCAAACCGTCAGAGAAGTTATACTATCATACTAATACTTGTAAGTTGTACCCTCCAGTACTCTGATTGTGGGACCCATGGTTTGACATACCATGGTTTGGTTTGTCCTGCCAGTGAATGGTAAAAACAAACAACATATTTATTACTTTACGATTGAGTTCTGCTTTTCTCATCACATATTTAATGGCTAAGTAAAGAAACGGTATATTTATATGCTTCTTCCGGTAAGTAGTTTTGATTTGGTGTGAAAAAGAAAAAAAGAATTCAATCCTACATTGACCCTACCCTAAGAGGGGTGATTATGGACATGGGATCCATAGCAAAGATGATGAGGCTTAATCCTATGTATGCTATGAGGGGAATTAAGTACTTGATGGATAACATGCATGGACAGTGTTTTGAAGGAAAGGTTTAATTTCTCGTTGAAGTACTACCCACATGGCAAACTGGATTTTATGACCAACAAAAGAACAAACATGCAACAAAACTGCCAAAATAGCAAATGTGTATTGTATACATCTCAGCTAATTAAGGTCTTGAATGTTATCATATATTTCACTATTTTAAAACATGGGAAACTTGAAATGGTATCATCTTGAGGTGGAGAGAGAATGTTTTCTCCTTTAAATGCATCTTTTGTTCATTTTTATGACTGTTTGAAGTAGTAGATTTTTATATTAATTCAACTCGTAAAAAGTGGACAAATGAGTACAGGTAGATTAGGATTCAGGGGTGAATAACTTGTTAGGAGACATTGAGCATGAGTAGTTTTGATCGTTTTGAACACCAAAAGCGCTAGATACATTGTAATTACAAGAGTAATTAAATGCAACAAAAATGCATGAAAGGCATATGAGTGATGTATGAGGGAGGAGGGTCCATGTTGTCGATAGGAGGGCCAACATAGAAGTGTAAAACCTATAGGTTTTGGCTCCCACCATGTTTTTTCACTCACATACACAATTACACAAAACAACCCGTGGTATGTCCTTTACCTCCACACTCCACATGACCCCATCCCTCTCCTTCTTAAATACCCCTATCACCCCTTCAATCCTCTCATCACCACCACCACCACTTTCACCTCTTTCTCGCCATCACCACCACCACTTCTCTTCTCTCTTCTCTCACTAACACAAAATCAAGAGAATCAAGAGAAAAAAATCAAGAAAATGGCCATCAAGAAATCGAACAAACTAAATCAAGCAGCAGTCTTGAAGCAAATCTTGAAGAGATGCTCAAGTTTAGGCAAGAAACATGGGTATGAGGAGGATGAGGATGGCCTCCCTCTTGACGTACCGAAAGGACACTTTGCTGTCTACGTTGGTGAGAACAGAAGTAGATACATTGTTCCAATCTCGTTCTTGAACCATCCCGAGTTCCAATGCTTGCTCAGACGAGCAGAGGAAGAGTTCGGTTTCGATCACGAGATGGGCCTCACTATCCCTTGCGAAGAAGTTGTTTTCCGCTCCTTAACATCAATGCTCAGATGAGGAAGTTATGGATTCTTTTCATGCATGTTTTCTTGAAGAAGATGATCACCAAGATGGAGCTAAATTGACTAAGTACTCACTTAGTTTTGGCCTCTCTTTTTTTAACATCTTCTCCATTTGTGATTCTTGGTCTTGGGTTCTTTTTTCTTCTTCCGAGTATTTTTAATCTTTTCTTTTAAACCCTATTGAGGGTTTTTAAGTATGGTCTAATTAAACTAACCTAGAGCCCAAGAAAAGATTATGCGGCTTGATCGATATGTATAAATATCTCTGGTTTTCCTCACTGATGTATTTGTTAATTGACATTATCGTGAGAGAAGTTTTTAATAATGATGGTGATTAATTTCCCTCTTTTATGTTACAAATCTCTCGCTTTTTATCTTACCGACTATTCTTTTTATCTTACCGAGTATCCTCTTAGTCTTTCCTGAGCTGGAAACATTTACTTTATTCTCTCGAGATCTAATAAATCTTGCATGCTTGCAATCCAACAAGCGCAAATCGAGCATGATATCCAGTCAAGAATGGAATCATGAAGGATAATCTATCCTATGACTTTAAGAGAAGTGAAATCCATGGACACAGTATCGCAGGCATAAATTTTGTCAGAGAATGTGGGGTACATAAGTATGCGTACGGATTACAAAGTTGTTGTTAGAATTTGAGTTTTAAACTTTAAAGTATATCCATAGATAGATAGATAGACGGTTAGATTTGCTCCGCATGATAATATTATTAAAAGAAAAAGAAAAAACTCAACTCATACGTCCTTATCCTGGCTAGATTAGGAGTAGTAATATTGTTTGTACTTTGTACTAGTTTAGTACGCAAATGATTAAATTAGTAATTAACTTTTTAAAAAGTTGAAATAATTTATTGGATGGGAACTACGAAGACAATCATAAATGACTTTAATGATTCTTTTTAAAGTTAGAGTTGAATGAAAGAAGAATATCAATAAACGTCGTTTTAGAATAGTAAAAATTCGTACGACAATGATTTTTTATCTTATTTTATTTCACATTGTTTCATTTTTATTCCTAATTTTTACTTAAATTATCACACCATCATTAAATTGGGTTGATGCATAAAAAAAATTGTCATTTATATACTTCGAAAAAAATAAAATGCCAAATATTATAGTAAGAATCCGTAGGAAAATGATATCTTTTCAAAGAAGAAGAAGGGAGTACTAATTTTCTAATAGACTTTGGAATAACAAAATTTGGGAGGTTATTAATATATTTGTCTCTGTTCATATTAATTCACGCATAAAGAGGATTCAGGGTTGGGCTCGTGACTCCACTGACACACTACAAAGTACAAACCCCAAATGGCACGTATGTAAGGTTTGACGAGAGTGCGAATTATCATTATCTTCTTTGCTAGCTTCTTCTTTCCCATTCAATAATAAAAAGTACAAGCAATTATTTCATATTCTCCAAATATGATGTTACATATTATATATATTCTATCACTCTTAACCCCGCCATTTTACGAGTACGGTGTAATGTGTCATAAGGCATTTTAGGAGCATATTATAATTTTCCGATAAGTACGCATACAGAGAAAATTTGGCAAAAAGAGAGAAAAAGGAACAACCTCTTTTATCCATTATAGTTTCTTTTTGTCATCCTTGTTTAAAGTTTTTCTTCCCAAAATTGCAATTCATGTTAAGCACTTTTCTCATGGTGGGTCGATGCTTGGACTTTAATTCTATATATTTTGTGGCTTTCTTCACCCGTTAATTAGTTAGCTACTTTCAGCTTTAAACGGTTGGACAATCCATACTAATGCTAGCTCCCATGTTCTCTCTTTTCTTTTTCGAGACGAAACTTACGTATGAGTATAGTAGCACTCTTATCTTATCCCGGCGCATGCATACCCGCCAAGGCCTAGCTAGTGACTAGTGAGTAAGTGGTCCATTACTGATCTTTTCAAGGTGTGGAAGAACTTATATATTCCATTCCCTAAAACAGAAAAACCATTTTTTACAATCAATTGTCACATTCCGGCTTGAATTCGATCTAACGTAGAGAAGAAAAAAAGGATCTCTAGAAATTAATTGGGTTTAGGTCCACAGTGGATATTGAGGGTCCAAATCCTTTACAACCATTTAAAAAGTGGTTGTAAACTTGTAAGTACTGAATGATATTGCATGGTCCGCCACGATCCCTCAAAACCTTCACTGTAATTTAGTTTCCATGTCACGGGTATGTTTAGAGTCTTTCTATCTTCGAAGATAATCTCATCTCAAACTAATAATTCTCTAAGCGTGGTTTGTTTTATCAGGTTGCATTATATATGTTAATTAGTGTTATAAGTTATAACAAATAGCTTATGGGTCTTAATTATAATTCATTTAGTTTACGAGTAGTGTTAAATACAGTCATTCTAAGTAATTGTCCATCAACACTCTCTACGTGATTGGTACACATATATGAACGTGGGTTGTTATTTATTTTTAAAATTTTAATATTTTTATTGTGAATTAATGAGATGAAAAATGTTAATTGACAGTTACTGCTCATTATTAGTAATATCTAAATAATTTTATTTTTCCTAATTAAAGAGAAGTAAGTATATGTCTATAGATATATTGCATGGAGTGTGCATTAAATTTTAACGTGCAGACATGCACAACTATAGCTAGCTAGCTAACATATACTAATAATTAATTTGTTGGTGACGCAGACATCAATTATTGTTTTTGAACACACCAATATCATCATCATCATCATCCCATTTTGATCGATCGAATAATCTTGAGCTTATCTAGTTTCATATAACAATAATTATATCATTGAACCATAGTATTTAACAATCAATATTATAATTAGTCTTCAAAACTTTTAACTAATTAATAATTTTGGTGAATATTAATAATATTAACAAGATAAGAGCTTCTACATATGCTAACTTTGTTTAATTTCATAATTAACCTTGGTACGTAGCTAGACCTAGTTAGGACCACTATATACATATATATCCAAAATCTATAGAATTTCCTCTTCACGAAAAGATTTGTAATAATATAAAAAAATTTAATAAAAGAAGAGAAGAAAATATCTTTCAAATTATTGCTTTTGGTGTGTGGTTTTAAGCAAATTCCACATACCACCTCTCTTTTAATTACTTAATGGGTCCATTTTTGTTTGGGCTGAAAAATGCTATTATCAAGTCTTTCATATGCTTGCACGGCCTTGTGTTTTTCTATTATGACTAATTTGACAATCCAATTTCATTTTCTCTACTACTCGAAGGAGGATGATACTACTTTTTGGTTTCGGCTCTATTATTTCAGAAGGAAACGTTAATTATATGTTACCGGAACATTGGTATTTGCCTATTTGGTACCTACTTGGTATGATAGTAGTGAAGAAAATTGTTCCATAAAAGGTTGGTCTATAAAAAAAACGAGTCAAATCAAAGTCAAGCCCCTTACTATTTTGTTTGTGCCTTCCTTCAAATTTCCTTCAAATTTTAAAGTACAGGCTTGCTAGTTGCTACGGCAAAAAAAAAGGGTAGAATCATAAAAGTTAAAAAATTTATTGGTTGTTGTCATACGACAATATATCATCTCGATACATCAATAAACAAACGGAACATACACGAGGGACACAACCGTGCTGACACAGAGAAATTAAGTAGGTAAGAAGTTTTCCTATCTGAGCCATATCAACCACAATTCCATGTTGAAGATAAGAAGTACAAATCAAATCCCTAGCCAACCAATTACCTAAATAACTTAAAGTTATATGGGCCCTTTGTAATATATATACCTACCGGCAGAAGTTTAGGTACATCATGATTACTTATAACTAGGTAATTTCTTTACAAAATTTAACATTCATTTTTATCTTTTTAAGATATCGTGTAATAGTTACCTTCGATGTTTTTCATACTTGTAAATCATGATGGCCAATGACCAAGAAATTTAACATTCTTCGAAAACAAATACTACTACTACGAACTTAATTATAGCCTGTGCATATGGATAAACACCAATATAAAAAAACTAAACCATCTTATAATTATATCAAATATATATATTATCATCTTTTATGGTATATATGTATTTGCTTTTGTTTGCCGTTGTTAATGTTGTTATGTACATGTAATTTGAAGTATGGAAGTAGCATATGCAAGTGTCTTTAACATGAAGAACAAGGAGAGCCACTTGTGCGGGGAGGTGGTGTGGGGATACCCTTGTTCGCTCCAAATATTTCTCAAGAGATGCTATGAGTTTGCTTTGTCGGGCTTACTGTCTGCTACTACTCATATTCTTCACCTCCTTTCTTTTCTTTATTCCTTTTATTTTGTTTTTTATTTCTTTTACATTTTGTCATCATATTTACTTTTACTTTCTTTCTTTTATCTTAATTAGTGTAAATGAAAATGAGATTAGGGGAGACATTAGTGACATTTATAACATAATTATACACAACCAATACTTCCTATGATATATAATTAAGCTCTTAAATTCATATCTTTTTTCATTGTCTACATTTTTATAATTTGTCAAATATATATAAAACGTACAAAATAAAGTATAATCTATAATCTATAATTTAATTAACGTAGTATATCTTTATGAAAATAAAGTAAATTACGATAAAAGATATTGTCATTTTTTTTTAATAATCAAATATTGTTCAATGAGATTGATTTTTTACAAAGTGAAACATGAAAACTCGATAAGATTCAGCAGAAATTACAGATGTGACATACGATTTTTAGGGATGTTGAGTTGAAAAAAACGTACAAAATATATAGGGCCAGAATCAATCTTACAAGCAAAAGTACGAACCTGTACTGTGTGGTGCCCTTTGCGTTTGCCACTCTCTATAATCTAGAAATTTAATAAAAGTTATTATATGATAGATGATAAATGGCAAATATGACAATGGAAAATTCTGTTGGTGAATTAGTGGATGGCCGGATAGCTTGGTGTGGGGTGCACCACAGGATAATATTGGTAGGGATGCGTGACACCGTGATTGCTGCCCCATCATGGACCACAGGAGCGTATCATGCGCGCCCACGTACCCAACGGCCCATCAGGATGAGGATATCCAGGCTAGTTGGGTTTTATGAATTAAGGAAGCTGGGCCTGGATCTTTAGCACAGATTCTTTTCTTTTTTATAAGTAGAGTCTGTAGAGGTAAGACTCGAACTCGAGACTCATGTAAAATATAAAAAGAGAATTGAATGTTTTTTTTTTCTTTTCACTTTAGTTACTTTACCACTAGCAGATTTTTTACTATTGAGGTTTCTAATTTTTTTAAAGAAAAAAAAAAGAATCATGCGAGAGTCACTCGATGCATTAAATTTCCCTATTCACGAATAAATTTAGCGATATTTAAAGAGAGTTCGAGTATCTTAAGATACAATTTCTATTGATCTATTTCTCCGGTTTGAATTTGCAAATATAGGTTGATAATAAAAGGTTAACAATACAACAATCGTTAGAAAACGAAACACGTGAGGCCTTGTTGATGCAGTGGGTTTTCCTACTTACGAATGAGCGTAACCGTAATTAAAGAAGAGTTAAATTTTGAGTTAGTATCTTAATGGATTGAGCTCTTCTAATTTTCACTTAAATATAACCAGTCATGTTAGAAGAATTTGAACTATTCAATAAAATTGGACGGATGAGATTAAAAATTCAAATCATTAATGAGTTGATCAGTCAATAAAATTTAACAAGTGTTCGACTCATTAATAATTTGAATTTGTAATCTCATCCGTCCAATTTGATTGAACGATTCAAATTCTTCTAACATGACTGGTCATGTTTAAGAAAAAATTAGAAAGGATTGATATGATCTTTCATTTTGAATTCGCAAAATATAGGTTGATAATGAAAAGTTAACGGTGCAACGTTGGTTCCAAAAAACAGATCCATGTTCCGAATCAACCTATCAGCAGTATCAACCTATCAGAATCTTAATGATCATTTTTGTTGTTTCGATCACTATATTGGGTGTCGATAATTTTAAACTCAACTTAAACAAAACTCTAAATGACGGTAAAATTCTCGCTCATAAATTTTAACACAGATCATTTTTGTTTACTCATGACGTTTTATTTTTTCCTGGTGCTTCTAATTTTTTTCTTCTCTTCCTAAAATCGAGTTGCTTAGATTAATTACAACTTTAGTAAATTCAAATTTGACATGGCACTCGCCGCACTCCAATCAATCTATGAAACCAAGTTTGGGCTGGATTCTAAAAATGGGAAAAAAACCTGTGGGCTGAAGCAAAACCACAGGTCCACAATTCAAATTCTGTTGTTTTGGGCTAATGGGCTCAGTTTGAGGGATTTATCAATCCCACGGGCCTGACTCCTGAGCCACAAAAGCAAGAAGACACAACTCTTTTTCTTTTTTATTTATTGAATTAAACAAGACAACCTATTACCTAACACCTTTTCTTTTCTCTCTATTGAATTAAACAAGACAACCTAATTCTTTTTTCTTTTTTCTTTATTGAATTAAACAAGACAACCTAACTAATACAAGCAAGGACCAACTCTTCTCCTCTCTTTTATTTTTATTTTTTAATAATATATTATTTTACAAAATATATATTTATTAATTTTTCATCCTAATTAATAAAACTAATATTTATCTGCTGTGTTCATTTTGTGCGAGCATAAACTAGTCGTAATAAGCTAATAATTTCAAACACCATTTGGCCATTGTTGTCGTGCTCTTCTAATGACCGTGTGCTCGCTCTTTTCTAGTTGGCAGTTGGTAACTTGGTATGTACGTATGGCTGGAAGTAGTAAGTAAAAGGTAATTACAACGGCAATAATAGTACTCATGAATGCTACTTTTGTGGTGTCGGCTCCTTCTTACATGCACAGATAGATAAGGTGTACGAAAACCTCAGAACAAAAAAAAACGTGGCAACATCCAATTTCTCCGAAAAATTCCCTTTTCCAAAATCCCAATCCCTTCTCTGCACATCCTCAATCCAAATGTGCAAAATCCAAAATTGATTTTTTCTTGATTGGATAGAAAATGGTATAATCTTATCTTTTATTTTCAATTTTATTGTTTGGCCATAGAGTATAAAAATGGAGGAGGGGGGATCCGAAAACAAGTGGATGGCGTTTGAAAGTAAAGACGACGGTCCAAAAAATAATCCTAGTAGTGACAAGATTCAAGATTCCGATGGAAGAGAGACGACTAGTGGGAAAATACTGACAGAGGCGAGCATGGCAGAGCGGACGGCGGAGTGGGGACTTGTGATGAGGAATTCATCGGATGTAGGAGAAGCTGGGAGTACTAGTTTTAAAGTAGCAAGAGCAAGGTCGTCGGCGGAATTAGACGGGTGGAAAATGTCGACAAGAACATCAGAGGAATCGGAAGCAGGGGTTTATCCGAGAGTATCACAGGATTTGAAGGATGCGCTGGCGACGCTGCAACAGACTTTTGTGGTGTCTGATGCTACAAAACCGGATTGTCCTATCGTGTATGCTAGCAGTGGATTCTTTAGTATGACTGGTTATTCTACAAAAGAAGTCATTGGCAAGAACTGGTAAGTGTTGCTGACACATCCTTCTATATTCCCTTCCATTCATTCAAGTTCGTTTATTTTAAGAATCGTTTTTGACCTTTTAAAAAATCTCTTAATTTCTCAGATCCAATTAGTTTAGTAATAGTACCCATCTATAAAAACAGCAAATAGTAATAGTTATATAATAATCAAAATTCATTTATTATAACTTATTGGAGTTGAAGTGAATTTATGCCTTTTGTCAATTAAAATTATTATATAATTAGTTACTTTCTCCGTCATATAAAAATGACTCTCAAATATATTCGAATTACAATATAAAAAAATTCGTACTTATATTTTCAAAATACAGTTGCAATTAATATTACATGATGTTTTGTACTTATTGACTTATTTGATATGCTAATTAATAGATGTTAATTGACTTATTTTTCTAATTAATTTTTTTTTTTGTTTTTATCTAGAAAAGTTTTTTTTTAACGACGGAAAGAGTAATATTTTAAACTTATTGGCCTGAGCCATTTATATTTATACTTAGGTGGCCTATTAAAAAATAAAATGATAGTAGAGAGTAAAACATTATATCATTATTATATATACTCGATAAATCTAAAACTAAGGTCAATCTAAAATACTTATTATAAATAACGACCGAATATATAAAAATTGAGCGAAAAAATCTTACCCAAGAAACGAGAGTGCCATTCTAGTTCTGTCAGGTGGGCTGATTATGATGGTGTCGGTGGCCTTGGGTGGGCTTGGGGATGTTAGAGCGAGGGTGGATAGATTCGGTAGAAGCAGAACGAGGGAAGAGATCTTTGTTTCCGGTTTCGATGATGGGTTCTGAGTTCAGACACGCGTACACCGTTTATTGGATGTTAGTTTTGGGACGTTGGATTTCTAATAGAAATCAATGGAACTAACTGTTCGTTTCCCGCGTACCAAAAAGTTTAGCGCGACGTTTCCTTTTGCTGCCATTCTTCTTTCTCGTTCCCTGTACACCTCTCCCATATATTCGATTTTCTTCTAGTTTTTTCTTACATTTGCCTTCTTTTAACATGTCGAGTAAGTGATCGTTCTATTCTCCGAATTAGGGTTTCTGTTCTCCCCCAATTGCCAATTTCAAAATCCTAGGTTTTCTCAATTTCTGGAATCGCTGATGTTTTTGGTATTTGTTTGTTGTTGAAATTGCAGCCGGTTCCTCCAGGGAGCCGATACGGACTCTAAGGAAGTGGAGAAGGTGCGAGATGCGGTGAGGAGTGGAAATAGTTACTGCGGCAGGCTCCTCAACTACAAGAAGGATGGCACTCCTTTCTGGAATCTCCTCACCGTCACTCCTATCAAGGATGACCGGGGAAACACCATCAAATTCATCGGGTTCGTACTTATCCGATTCCTTCCTTGATCTTTTCGATAAGTAGAGCTGCTTCTGGATGATAACCGAAGTCAATTGCTAGCCTAGATGTAATGTGACTTTTGTACTGTTGTTTTTCTTGTGTTCAGAATGCAGGTGGAAGTCAGCAAATATACTGAAGGTGTTGTTGATAAGGCTTTACGCCCAAATGGATTGCCGAAGTCTTTAATACGTTATGATGGTAGCCAATGTTTCTCATTTGGTTTCTAGTTTGATTTCATATACTTCCAGTACTGTTGTACTGACTTGTTACGACTGCGCATGCCATTTTTTGTTAGATCGTCAAAAGGAGAAGGCTTTAGATTCCATTACGGAGGTTGTCCAAACCATCAAACATCCCAAATCTCACATTCGGACTGCGAGCCTTGATGCTTTGGACAACATTGATTATGTCCTGCCGAAGTCTGTTGAATTTGACACCACCACCACCAGCAGAACACCTGGGAGACTCACTCCTGGCTTAGATCCCAAAAGTGATGCCCCCAACTCATCCAGAAAAACTAGACATTCCTTGATGGGGTCAGTCTCCTTTTTTGTTTGGTTCTGATCTTTAGTTTCCCTTGTTTATTAAGGTGGATTATACAGCATTTCTATTTTCAACACTTTTTGCTTGCCAACAAAAGTGATGATCTAAAATAAATAGAAGTTTCCAGTGCCGTCTGGAAAGATATCTGATGCTCTCCCACCAGGTTCAAAGCTAGGACTTCAAGTTCCGCTGGAAATCATGAACAACCACCAACTATTGAACCTGAAGTTTTGATGACTAAAGACGTAGAACGGTCTGACAGTTGGGAACGTGCTGAGAGAGAGCGGAGTATGCGCCAAGGAATTGATTTGGCAACCACGTTGGAGCGCATTGAAAAGAATTTTGTGATCACAGATCCTAGACTACCAGATAACCCCATTGTAAGGCTCACCTTATGACTTTCTTGTAAACGTCTGTCTCATCCCCTATGCATTTTATATCATGTTCTAAGCAATTTTGAGTTCATTAGTGAGGGAATATTCTACTTAGTTCTCTGGTAAAAGCATCTTTACTTGTGAAAAAACTGCTCTGTGCAGATTTTTGCCTCCGATAGCTTTCTTGAATTAACAGAATTCACACGTGAAGAAATCTTGGGAAGAAATTGCCGGTATGCCCGCTTCTTCTATTTACCCCTCACTGTGGTAGCCATTAAGTTGCACAATAACTTTCCATGCGCTGCAGCAATGCCTTTCCCCCCCTCCATCGGCAGTTTCTTTCATCTCATTTTCATTTAGAAACAATTAACTTTTTATTCAACATTTGCCACAAAGGTGGATTAAGTTAATATCTTGAATATTAAATATGTTGTCAATGGGCTTCGCCACCTGTTGATTGCTGAATCCTCTGGTAAATTTCTTGGGAAGTCAAGAGGCCCACATTAAATTTTAATTTATTTTCATCTTTTATATAAAAGTTCAGATATGGATTACAGAATGGTAAGTTAGGTATTTAAGTTCTTGTGCTGCTATCAAATGTATCAAAATTAGTAGAAACTTCTACCATGGTATTTTCTTTTGCCATTGGTGCATTTTTTCATTCATCTTTATATGAAAACAATTTGTGAGTAGTTCTAGAATATGAATAAACTTAAGTTAAGTCAGATTAGCAAATTCTCGCAATTCTTCTACTCTGTGATATTGTACACATTTAAGATGACTTGAGTCTTGTTTTAATTATTTAAACACTTGTGGTGGTAAATATTAATTCATTAACTAACTCTATAGTAAAATGTGAATCACTTTAGTACTTGGCAAATTCTACAGCTCTTTTAGTCTAAGGAATTTTCTGCATTGAAATACTCCAACACTCTTCTAATTTTCTTGGCCCATGGTACAGGTTTCTCCAAGGTCCTGAAACAGATCAAGCAACTGTCCAGATGATAAGAGATGCTATAAGAGATCAGAGGGAAATCACTGTTCAATTGATCAACTACACTAAGAGTGGTAAGTATATATTTTGCCTTTGTCTGGTGCAAGTATATCATAAACTGTGGCATGCTTTTGTAGGTGAAGTTTAAGTTGTTTTTTTTCTTTTTCTGAACTTTAGGTTTGTCCTATTCACGAATAAAATTACTTTAATTAGTTGAATAGGATTCACAAATGTTTTGTTGGCCACAATATGCTCCCTCCTTATGCAAAAAAGAAAAACTTTAAACCTCATAAAATAATGAATTTATCCATCTCATATGCAGGAAAGAAATTCTGGAACTTATTTCACTTGCAACCAATGCGCGACCAAAAGGTGGCTATCGATCATTATTGTGGATAATTTTATCCAGTTTCAAATCAATTAGGTTCTAATCTTTTTTGTTGAACTATTAAAAAAGGATTCAATTTCTTGTTTGATCTATCATCACTAGTCTGCTGTTTCTATGCAGGGGGAGCTTCAATACTTCATTGGTGTTCAACTGGATGGTAGTGGTCATGTGGAACCCCTGCGAAACCGGCTTTCTGAGCAAACAGAGCTAAAAAGTGCTAAGTTGGTATTTACTTGCTATGCTCATCTGCATTCCTTTATTTATTAGTTTCATCGTATCCTGTTATCAGCTAACTTCACTAGATAAACTAAACAAATGAAAGGAATGGCTGGAATGAGTACTTGTCATTTGTATTTAATGGAAAACCAGTGAACAACACCAGCTTATGCCTGAGAAAACATTAATTTGATTTTTTTGCCTGATAATGACTTTTGAAAATAAAGTAGCACTTGTCAAACAAATTTATCATACCACACACAATATGGGTAGGAATGAAGACGTTGGACATCGGAACATGTTAACTTGAATCTGAAGAGAGGGTAATTTGTTCACTAGGAATGTAGCCCTTAACTATCAGCATGCTTTCCAATATGTCAAAGTTGATTTCTTTATCAGGTCAAAGCAACTGCTGAAAATGTTGATGAAGCTGTTCGAGAACTTCCTGATGCCAACTCGGTAAGGTATTCTTTTCACTGTATGGTGGGTAAATTACTGGCTGATGGCTTTTTGATTCTCAGCCAGGGGCGTGCTGACAATGTTAATGATTGTTCTGAGCTGAGTTTTTTGGTTTCTAAAAATGAATATTTTTTTCCCATAACAAGTGTTATTTTTATAAAAAATACTGACTTCTTATGTTCAGAGCTCGCTCACTGAGAAGTTAGCCCAATGAAAAGATTTTATGGTCCAAATCCAAGCATAAAAAATCATGGTTTTCTTGTTTATGTAGATGTATAGATCTAAATTGTGTGTATAATCTTGAGAAACATTTTTTCATACAGATTGGTTTCATCATGACACTATATTCTTTGCTTAGTAATCAAACCTTTTATGAGGTCCATGAAGTTGGATAATCTAGTGAGACTGCATATGTCAGTGCAGCCTTCAAGGGTTAATTTCTTTAAAATTCTTGTACTTATTTTGTCACAATTCAGTGCAACTCAATTTTCCTTTGCATGCAATGAAGAAATTATACTGTTATGGCCTTTTAGCTCTTGCAACTTATATAGAAATGCATCTTTCAGACACCGGAAGATTTGTGGGCAATACATTCTAAGCCTGTCTTTCCACGGCCTCACAAAAGGGACAGTCCTTCTTGGAAAGCAATACAAAAGGTGATATAGTAGTACTTCCAATTTCACTCTTTACAAAATACATGCCACCAAAGATGAACACCAGTTTAAGTAACATGATTCATGTATTAGATTGAGGCTGCTTTTAATACTTATAATTTGTATCATGGTGGTTTCTTGCCTTTGATGGGCTATAAGAGGTACAAATGCTTGTCAATGGTGTTAGACATTTGTTTGCTGTCTCATGTTTATTTTGTGCATTACAGCTTTCTCCTGAACTAATAATTCTCATCTTAGATTTGATGTTTTTGATCTTAACAGATTACTTCCCATGGTGAGAGAATTGGGCTGCAACATTTCAAACCCATAAAGCCCCTTGGGTGCGGTGATACTGGCAGGTTGTGCTATTTTATTTATTCTATCAATATTTGATTGAAACAGGCACATGTGGTGTATATTCTTGCTATTTGCTTAAAAATTATTGCCCCTTTTCAGTGTTCATTTGGTGGAACTGAAAGGAACAGGTGAACTGTATGCTATGAAGGCAATGGACAAGTCCGTGATGTTAAACCGTAACAAGGTTTGAATAGCAAAAGCTCACCTCAGGAATTTAGCACACCCTTGTTCTTTCTTCATATCCTTTTATATACTACAACATGTGAATTCTAATAGAAGACCTTGTCCAGGTTCACCGTGCATGTGTTGAGAGGGAAATCACTTCGCTTCTGGATCATCCATTTCTTCCCGCACTGTACTCTTCCTTTCAGGTCACCTCATGTAACTGCTAAAGCTTATTTTGGGGTGGCATTTAATTTTATCTAAACTATTCATTGGAGTACCCTTTTTAGAGTATGCTGATGTTTCTTTTTACCTCCCCAGACGTCTACACACGTCTGTCTGATAACAGACTTTTGCCCTGGTGGAGAATTGTTTGCACTTCTTGACAAGCAGCCAATGAAATTTGTAAAGGAGGAATCTGCAAGGTATCCTCTTGTTTCCATTCTTTTTAATGGAATATCACTCCTTGCCTTATAGTTACAAAAAGGAGTACTCTGGTTTTTTGATTCTAAAACCTGAGATGTAATACTAGTTTTCCTCATAATTGGAGGTGTCACGACCATGCTAATCTACTAGCTTTGTCAAACTTCCTTATTTTCAGGTTCTACGCTGCAGAAGTTGTTGTTGGCTTGGAATACCTTCATTGTTTAGGTACTTGCTCAACACATTGTCACATCTTGTTCATTTCTAGTGGGCATGGTAACTGTAGCTAGATCATTTATCAGAAATGGACCCACGAATAGCATTTACTCTGACCCTGTCGTAGACCATTCTTGTGCCCTTCAGTTTTGTGCATATTCTAACTTTTGTTTTTGTTGATGTGATGCAGGAATCATTTATCGGGATTTGAAACCTGAAAATATTTTACTCCAGAAGGATGGGCATATTGTTTTAACAGACTTTGATTTGTCATTAATCACATCCTGTAAACCCCAAGTACGCACCCTATTCCTATATAAGAAATCATATTCTTTATTGCTTGTATGCTACTTTTTACATTTCCCTCCTACCTATGGTCCTGGTCTTTCATTAATTGAAGAAAGCTGGATTCATACCAAAAGTCGAGAAACTTGATGAAAAGGGCATAGAGGGAGGGGGTTTGGGGGCGGTTAACAAATTAGGATATGATACAGTTGAGGATTTTTTTCCTTGTATGTATTCTATAAATGAAATATTAAACATAACCAGCCTGTGCCTGGTTATTGTAATCTTGTAACACAGATAAGACTCTACAATTTCTAGACTTGCCTCTTCAGAATCAATGATTTGATCTCATATGGTGAAATGTATTGTGCTTTGCAGGTTATAAAGCATCCACCACCTAAAAGTAGAAGAAGATCTAGCAGTCAACTGCCACCAACATTTGTCGCAGAACCAGTGTCCCAATCAAATTCGTTTGTTGGAACTGAAGAATACATTGCTCCTGTATGGTGGATTCTTATATACACTTGATGTTTATGCAACTATTTATGCAAATTGTCAGGCAGAGATGGATACTTTGTCCCTATAAGAGTTTTAATAGATTTTTAAATTTCAGGAAATAATAACTGGCGTGGGTCACAGTAGTGCTATTGACTGGTGGGCTCTTGGTAAGCATACTTTAAACACATGATACAAAAATTGTGGTTATCATCTTCTATTTGGGTAACAACTTAATCAGTTACGATGATTTACAGAGCAACGGTTCCCACTTTAATCATGGGACTGAACCTCCTTCTTGAATTTACCTCCATAGATTGCTATCCTTAATTTAAGCTCTGGTATTGGTGAACTCACTTTTTCTTTTCTTTTTTGGAAATCAGGTATTCTGTTGTATGAGATGCTATATGGTCGCACACCTTTTAGAGGGAAAAATAGGCAGAAGACTTTCGCCAACATTTTGCACAAAGATCTTACCTTTCCAAGCAGTATCCCGGTAGGCTATCTCATCCCACAATAATGAGTTGGTTGGTAGCATTTGATATATGCTCTTACTGACTAAAGTGCGGTAGCATTGTGGTAGCATTTTATATTGTTCTACTGACTTGAGCTTCTGATAAACTTTATAAGTGTCCAAGGAGTGGTGTCAGCTCGAGCTTCTATTTCCTGTTCCACAAAAATGCTAGCTCTTTTATAGTTAAATCTTAAATCAGGTAGCAAATGATTGTGGATGTGTTTGTAGAATTCCAAACTTGCCTAGCTAGTTTGCACTTGCAGAGAGCATTAGCACATAATAACAGGATGCATGCTGGAAGCAGAAACAAATTACCGTTGTATAGTTCCAATTCAGTTCTAGCTTCTTATCAATTAGCAAATTATTTTTTCCCATCTTCAACCCAACTCCTGTAAGCATATAGCATCCGTTGCCATTATTAGTCTCTTGCACCTCTGGGGTTGTATTCACTGGCTGATGATCTTACTTGCTCGACATTCCAGGTTAGTCTTGCTGCCAGGCAACTGATCAATGCATTGTTGAATAGAGACCCTGATACTCGTTTAGGCTCCAACGGCGGTGCTAGTGAAATCAAAGAGCATGCTTTCTTCCGGGGAATTAATTGGCCTTTAATTCGCTGCATGGTAATATACAGCTATATTCGAGCAACCTCTTTTATTCTGTTCTGTTCTGTTCTCACTCGCAAGATGCTGGATGTTTTTGAAATGTGCATTATATACAACGCATTGTTGATCTGAAGTTACGTGTATTCGATGCTGTATCAATGCAGAGTCCACCACCGTTGGATGTGCCTTTGCCATTAATAGGAACAGAACCCAAGAGCAGGGATGCTAAATGGGACGATGATGGAGTGCTTGCACAGCCTATGGACATGGAGATTTTCTAAAGGTTCATGTTTATTTTGTTATCATTCGAATGTCGCGTAAATTGTAGTGATTGCCTACGATAGTATCATTTTCTTGCCATCCAATGCATGTTCCTTTGAAAATGGCAGCGGCTGAGCTTCGAAGCAAGGGATTGGAGATGATGAAGGGAAGATTAATAGGCAATGGGTCCAGGACCATTGCTAACAACTATCCTGATTAATCAGAAACCGTGCCTTCGGTGGATGTAATATTAGAGTAAATGCTAAAGGCACCGATACTTTTACTAACTACTAATTTTTCATTATTACGTACACATTGTATTTATATTAACTTAATAGTTAATATATTTAAATAAAAGGAATATATCCTTGTAAATAAGGGATGAACCCACTTATGTAATAATGTAATGTTAAATCAGTTAGTAGAAGTGTTGGTACTAAAATACATTAGTTTATGAAGAATCAACAAGATTATCCATTAATGGGTTTGGGCCTAATCAACAATAGATATGGGCTGATGGGCTAAGTTTTAGCGATTTATCAAACCAACGGCGGTTGTTGAGAATTTTTCCTTTTTTTTTTTTTAACTACCGAAGATTAAGAGCGCAGACCTGAACTTTAGGAGAAGCATCCACCGTCTAAACATTTTCATTGGTCAAAGATGTTATTGTTCTAGAGATTTTTTTACCTTTTTTACTTTTATTTCTTTTGTTATATATTAATACATTCTCAGCCATCATTTTCCTAAGAATTACAGTAATTTCACAGGGAGAAAATAATATCCCTTCAACTAAACACAAAGTTTATCTTTATCTTCTACTTTTTCTCTCCGTGATTGGTGATTGGTTCGATGCTTGACCAAGTTGCGTGTTTTAAAATCACAATTGCCAAAAGCATCACTTTCATGGAATTCATCAGGCATGCCGTTTCAGTGCTGAGAATTGATTGCTCTCTCGTGAAATTCGTAAGAAATGCACTCTCTAAGTCTCAACAATAATTACCGATCCATGCCATGGTGCGTTGCAATCTTAATTAATGTACAATGACATGTGCAATCATTAAACCTCTTTTAAAAAGACAATTAATTAGAATTCAACATTTTGTCTTTCATTTTTTAAAATTGGACCCGGAATAAAGGAGTGCGGGTACGTTACCATCCGACTAAACCAAACTTTACCCTTTCATTACAGAGTGTTATACTATGTGACCCGCTTTATTTTCCATTATACTACTACAGAAAAAAAGGTAACAATAACTACACAAGCGCATGGTCATAGTGCACTAGTTACTACTTAGTGCACACCTTTGTGTACTGAGTTGTACTTGTACTGAACAACTCTCTTCTTTTTACTCTTCTTTTTCATTTTATATTTTATTTATTCCTCTTTAACCTTTTCCAACTTTCCCCGCACTTTTTTAGCAAGATAAGGTTTATCTTTTTCCTTTCAATATCAAATTCAAGATTCCCCTCTGTAATTGTTTTTCTTTCTTCTTTTTTTAATCTGACAAGTGACAGTATTCTTCAGTCTCCTTCCCCATCCTCGAAACCCATCGAAAACTTAAAACACGTCCATGAGTTGGGTTTTAAATTTAAATTATACTCCGGCGTCAATAACGGGAAATTGCCATAATGGTAAGAAATGAGTAGTAGAAGAAATTGATTTAGTAATTAAAATATTGCAATCCCTACAATTAGTTGGGTAGTTTGGAGAAGGAGTCATAAAATTTACAAGAAAGGCACTGCATAAGCATTTATTACATAGCGCCTCTCCTCGCCGCTCTTACGAGTTACGGCGCTTCCAACTCACAGGATGACTCGGTTAACACTCTCTAAACAAAACCTAAAATCAATAGAGAGAAGAATTTTTTTTTTAGAAAGCCCTAACTAAGTGTGTATTCAACTCACGACTCGATCTAACCGTGAAGCAACGGCCTTGATTCACCCACCACAAACTCAAAGTTCTTCCTCAAGCTGACGTGGCAGCATCTCTGGATCTCCTCAACGTTTATTAACCGACCTGAACCGGAATCGGATCGAGAAACCACGCTTAGAATCTCCTCGAACACGGATTCATCGCACGGGATGGTTAACGGCCCGGCGTTTCTGAACCCGTACTCTTCCTCGGCTTGGATTAGGAGGGTTTTGAAGATCGGATGGTTGAGGTAGCTCGCCCGCACAACAAACCTCTTGCAATCGGCTCCCACGCAGACCGCCACGTGTCCTGCCGGCACATCAGACGGCGCGCATGCAGCTGTCAGTTTCGCCTTCAAGCGCCACCTCTTTAGCATCTGCTGGATTCTCACAATGCGCCGGATTTTGTTGCATTTCGACATTTTTTTTTCAGATTTTCTTTTGTTTACCGGGAAAGCGAGAGAAAGTGAGGGAGAGCGAGCGGCGAGAGTATTCTTTTTTTACGTTTTGGAATTTTTTTTTTTTAAATGATTTGACCGAGCGGAACGTTCTGAGATGGAAGCTGCAAAAGTATGGTTGGTTATAAGGGTGTGGGGGTAACGAAATGCCCTTGGATTTTGGAGATAATTACCAGATTGTATGTGTTGTCAGTGGTAGTCAATGCCATGTGAAGTGAAGAGTAGACTGCTATAAGTGGGATTACTTTATTCTCTTAAAATTACTAGTTAATGGTTAATTGGTAATTAGCAGATGATATTAAAATCTTTTATTTCTTTTTTTCAGGAAATTATGATATGAAAAATAGAAGATGAGAGTTTCAAATTGAACTTCTCTAATTAGTGACTTGAATTTTTAATCTCATCCGTTCAATTTTATTGAACGGTTCAGATTTTTCTAACATGACTGGTCATGTTAAAAGAAAAATTCAAGAAACCAGATCCGAGAGTTTCATTACACTCACTCACCTTAACATGTTCCACAGTTAAATTTAATTAAAAATACTTTTTTATGAATTATAAAACAATTAAAACATTGTTTCAACATAAGTATATGATTTGTTTGCCACAAAACTCAATAATTTGCATAAACCCATGTGCATTCCCCATTGTAGTCTCGTGCATTGGTCCGGGAGTTCTCTACAGTACTATGCACGTTGCATGACGAGTCTTTCATCAATTTCGGCCGTGGATTGTTCTCTTTCCATCCATAAATGAGAAGAAAATTGGCGCAAAAATAACTTCAAAATGGGTTTGTTTGATTTTACATTTCTGCAATATGGATCCAATCATCATCAGAGAAATAATCGTAGATATTAAATCTATGGCTAATTAAATCTAATCTGTGTGCCGACTAAAATTATTCATTAACTTTGATTTTGCATCATTTAAAATAAAGGTTGGTGCTCTTTTAAGCATCGATCTATCATTATAAATATATTCAATTTCATTTCCGACGTAAAACTATTCTTTCTCAAGCATTCATAAGTGTAGAAATGATTTTCTCCAAAATAATTTACTCTACTTGGATTTTAAATCTATTATATGATGATGGATGTGTAGCAACTTTACTTCTTTTTCACTTCTCTAATAATTTCTCCTAATACTGACAAATTTATAATATTTTTTAATAATCATTAACTGCCCCTTTAATCAATTGAATGCTTAACTACTATAACTCGAATGCGACATAATAATATACTCCCTTCGGTTTTCAATAACTGTCATTTTTTTTTATTAAAAATATGGTTCAAATTAACTGTTATTTTGAATCACAATTACGACTTTTCTATCTTAATTTGTTTACCCAGCAAATTAATTTGGTACAATGGTATTATTATAATTATACTATAGAAAATTGGTAAATTGAAAACTACAGTAAAAAAAACGTGGTCTAAAAAATATTATTTTAAATTTGTTTACTATTTAAGAAAGTCAATTAATAAAGATCAGGAGTACCGAATTAATATATTTTGCTTTAATTAATTAATTAATCGTTTCAGTTAAATCTACTCCCATGATCTCTTGTCTCCCAGAATCATCTGATCACAGTAATCCAAGACTTTAATTAGTAAACAGTTCAAGATTTTGAGAATATATGCTGGGCCCCTATTTACATATATGGTAATGGACCGATTAGATTGGGTCTCCCTTCGGTCTAAAGACACTTTCGAATTTATTTTTTTTTGGATTAGAAAAAGTCTTTGCGGGCCAAGCCCATTTTGACAGATAAGGAGGTAACTTAAATAGGCCGGCAATAAATCCGTTATATGAACACTAATAATTTTATATTACTAAAATACGTGTAGTTCAGATCTAATAAAATTATAAGACGTAAACCATGTAGAAATGTTATTTTCTTTCAAAAATTTGGTAGTATTCGGATGAAATTAATCTCGGTTAAGAGGATATTCGAATATAATGAAATAAACAGTTATAATTTCGAGCCAAGAGCCCACACAGCACTATACCAATGACCAAGCATCATGTCTTCTTGACTTATAAAATTGGTGGCATATAGCTAAGGGGAGGGGGAAAAACAGCAAGTACAATGCATTACGCGCTAAGCCCATGAATCTGATATATATGGCCATGGCCAGACTTTTCTAGGTTGGATTAATTGCTTTATGAAAAAGTATAGGTCACTTCTTTCAAAAGATTTTGTTTCTTTAAATCTTGATCACAAAATATATACGTTTGAGTTCCTGGCCCTAATTAATCCTATTCATATATACGTTTGAGCATAAGATTCTTTTAGAATTCAGAATTTTCTTATCTAATGATCAAACTAACGACTTCTTATTTTAAAATTAAAAGTATAAAATTACTTTCCGTATGTGGAATGATCAAACTAACAACTTTTTATATATAATTTTTTAAATTTTGGACTATATTCGTAACACATTAGTTAGCCCACTAAAAAAAAGTGTCTTCAATACACAATTTCTCGATATATATATAAATCGAACTTACAATCTATTGTTACAAGAAAAGAATTCACTTAATTACAGTTATTTTCTAAAGTATGATAAATAAATACTAGAATCTTTACCGGTAAAATAGAAACTCTGGTTAGAGTCAAAAATAAGTTTTGAGAAAAAAAGGGAACCAAAAAAGTACGTATCCATGTCTACACAAAATTAGGAGTGAGAAATGACAAATCGAAATTACGATAAGATATGCACACAGCACACTACTCTACTGTACATTATCTCTAATTTATTTATGGGTATATATATCAGAGTGAATAAATATAGGGATTAAGTTGAACATTTTTGAAAACTATAGGGATTATACATATATATATACTTTATGGTGTTTTTTTCTCCTAGATTAACGCGGATTAACGTGAAGGAACATGCACATGTTTTGGATAAAAACGACTTGAATTGCTCAAATTGACTAATCCTGTAATCCACTCCACACCACAGTACATGTTTGTCACGTACTCAAACACGATGTGCAATATTTCAAGATTTATTTATTTATGAAAAATAATTAATAATCACTCTTAATTTATCATCTTGAAACTAGACTGATTATTCCTCACACTTTTTGCCTATTTATAAATCATCCATTTCAGGTGGTTGCATACGTATAAACAAACATACACACTAGCATAAAATAGAAACCTACAAAATGTATAGTTAGCTCAAGATTAAGAAACATGAGATCGCATTCCAAATCCTAATCAAGATTGTATTCATATTTGAAACAAGTTAATGCAATTTTCCGACAACATATAGTTAAAGAAAACAATGTTATGTTACACAAATACCGACAGAACAAAAGATGCGACTGTTCTAAATTTGCAGGAACTCAGGAACTCAAGCTAGGAACTCCTGCTAATAAAAGAAAAACTAGGAATTCACTAGCTGTGCTAAGTGCTAACACACTTGAAGTTCGATGATTAATTAATTAATTTCTCACGATCAGAACAAAACAAGTGATTTGTATGTATATAAAGAGGTGAGCAAACAAAGGTGGCAAAATTGATAAATTAATCTCTGTTCTTCCGCCTTCTAATTATTTGATACAATATGATACTACTTAAAAGAATTTGAGATCATAATATTCCCAATATAAAACTTCTATACTACTAAAATATTTATTTTTTCCTAATCACTATTCAACTCAAAACAGCCAAGCTTATAAAAATAAAATAAATAAAAAATAAAAAACACCCATGTTATTTTTTCTTATTGAAATTGGTTTTTGGATCCGTCAGGTACCAGACCATGGGCCTTGAGGGAACAAATCCGAGCCCACAACGCTATGTTTTGTCCACCGCCTCAGTACGTATTTCCCAAAATACCCTTACGCCTTTCACACACACCACGATACACCCAGCCACTGGATATTCCTAAAAAGAGTAATACTCGAAGAAGAAGCAGAACAGGAACAGAGCAGTAGAGCTGAAATCCTGCACAGCAATGCACACCGTACCCCATCACCGTCTCCATTCCCACCAGCCGCTCCTCACATCCCACCCTACTTCTCCTCCAATCACAGCCGTCCACTCCATCATCCCCTTCCCAATTCGTACCCTAAAATCAACGCCTCCAATTCACCTCAGAACTAACCCTTCAATTTACGGAACCACGATCAAATGCATGGCGAATCCAAGAAGAGTGAAAATGGTAGCTAAGCAAATACAACGAGAGCTCTCCGATATGCTTTTATCGGATAAGGTTTTACAGTACGCCGTCCTTCCAGAAGCTGCTTTGGGAGCTGACAAGTATCTCTCTTCTCTCACCACGATTAGCGACGTCGTCGTCTCTGGCGACTTGCAGGTAACTATTTAGAGAGAGAAATTTTGTTCTCTGAATTTTGCGGTGGGTGATTCCTTGGGTTGTGCTGTGTTTTAGGTGGTGAAAGTGTACGTATCGGTTTTTGGTGACGAGAGAGGGAGAGAGGTTGCAATTGCGGGGTTGAAGTCGAAATCTAAGTATGTGAGGAGCGAATTGGGGAGAAGAATGAAGTTGCGGTTGACCCCTGAGATAAGGTTTATGGAAGATGAGTCTCTGGAGAGGGGCAGCCGGGTAAAAATCACTTAATACCAAATAGTTTTTTTCCCCTCCCCTGCTTGTGTTTGTGTTTCAGTAGCTGATACTGATATTGTTGGGGTTATTGTTTCAGGTGATTGCAATTTTGGATAGAATTAAAGCTGAGCAAGAGGGTGGTGATGATGTGGATGATGAGGCCTCGGAGCCATCTGATTCACCTGGAGATGAAGATTGGGAGGGTGATGATCCTGATGAGGACATTATTTATGTGAAGTAGTTGCATTTGGAGTAGCTTGACATTTGCATTGTTTGTTGCTAACAGTGACCAAGAGTGTTCAGAGGTTAGTTTTGCTTTGAGGTTTCTTTACAATATGTATGATTTTGGTAGCTGAATGTAAGTTTATGAGTAACAACTTATAATGACAATGCTAATTGAAGGATCCGCATCCAAAATTTATCCTTGCTTATGGTGACTAGTCCTTCCCTGTTACGAAGAGTAAAGAGTAAGTTTAGGAAACTATTGCAGTTCAGATGAATAGAAACCACACAAAAAATTGAGGATGTCAAGGCGTTGCTCTCCTAGGAAAGCAGAATTGCAATTGACACGTATGATCCGTGTCCTATTAAGTGTCTCGCGTTTGTTGTCGTGTTTGGCTTCAAGCTTCTTTTGAGGAATGAGTGCATGTGTGTGTTTCTCCATTGGTGTTTGTTGAAAGTACTTAGTAGCATTGATAGGTTAAGAGAATGCAATAATCAAGCGGACTGGATACCACATTATCTTCCATTCTGTCTTGGGGTGATGGGAAGGATGAACATAGAAATGTAAATACCAGATGGAGTTCTGTAGTTTTAGCATTGCATAGGATCTTGTCTAAGTGTAGTCTGTGTTGTGGCAATGCGTGTTTACATGTAAGTGCACGAGGGTTGTGTAAACTCACGTTGACTATTGTTTCTAAACTATGCCTGCTCACGTGATACTATGCACTTTGCACACTTTTGTTCAAGTATAATTTTTTCCTTCATTTGATGCGGCGCAAAGAATGTTGCCATATCGCTAACACGGACCAAGGCAAGGTTCACCTCCAGCCATCATCTAACTAAATCGGAGAGTCAAGAGATCTAAACCCAAGATTTTGTCATCTTCCTGTGTGTTGTATGTGCATGTAATGTGCATATTGGTTATGTTATCAGTCTTTCATGTGATATATTCGTGTGTGGGTCAAACTTCCATTAAAATCCAAGTATGCTTGTAGGCTGTTCCTTCTCCATTTTGTACTCTTTGCTACGGTTTTAAATTTAAAGTGTTTCAGCCAACATTTAGCGCGTAGAGGGACTAAATAACTTAAAGGATGGGCTCGCAAAATGTTTACATCATTTACCTCCATTCTTTCTTTCTTTTTTGAGCTCTTTTTGGGCAAGAGTAGTACATCATCAAACTCAAAAGAGGATAAAAAGAATACTTTTTAATTCTCCCAGCATAGTTCTCTCTGTAGTCCCCGAAATCAAATCTCCTTATAAACAACTCCTTCAAACACCTTTCAGATTGAATAATTGTGAAAGAACTGAAATGCTGGAGGGGATAAAAGAAAGCAATGGGGAATTGTCAAAGAGGAGGAATCAGTAAAGAGTTTGGGACTCAACTGCATATATTACCCACTCTGCAAAAAAGGATCTGAGATGTATAAATTCATAATCAAGGCAGTATTGAATCATCAAGCAATCTCCCATTATAAGCTAAGGAATATAGAACAAAGATCCTTTCATTCTTCCGGACTGGCCAGGGAAACACTCAGTGGCTGAATTAGCAAAATCTCCAAACAAAAACTTAAAAGATTGACTAAGCAGTATAACACAATCCAGACAGCTTTACACCAGGATCAAATACTGGTACAGTTCTGTAACCGTGCATTATTTCCATGCAAACTCAACTCAAGTCTTACTCTAAAAAAAATCCTCTTTCAGTGAGAGGCCTTAGCTGCCTGAGCATGAGTCTTTGCTTCAGCTTTCTTTTGAGACTTGGCCTTTGCCTGCAATTGAGATATATTTCCATTTTTAGTAAAAGGAAAATCGAATAAGAAGTTATAGACATTAAGCGATGCTGAGTACTACAGTAGTTGAGTGAGCATAGTAAATGCATACACAAAGAGGCAAATGACAAGTAGATTAGACATGACCCACAGAGGAGCACAGCAATGGTAATTGAATAGAGTAGATGGGATTTTGCATTAAAGAAATTGCACAAGCAATCAAGTTCAAAAATCTATCAATTTGAAAGAACAGGAGATGTTGCATAAACACATCACTTGAATCGACAGGCAAACAGCAACAACTGCATGATAAGGCAAACTTCTACACAGCCGAACAAAACCACCAAATCAAACGGGAATTAAGAAGCAAGACATTCATCCCCCTTTATATATTCCTGCTGTCATTCATGCGCTACCTCTATCTTTACAAGTTCAAGAAATAAAAACCATAATCTTCAGCTACTTCACCAATTCAATCAATAGAAATTCCATACAACTTCCAGTGAAACAGACAGAACTAACCAGGAAACAGTATTTAGGACCTCAATTTTAGCTAATCGATAAAAAAAAAAATGATGCCAGATTTGTGTAACCAAGTAAACTGGTATTATATGTTCCTATCCAACGCTTAGCCCAATTGAAATGACAAAACAGGCTACACTGGAATGGAAATTAAAATGCCCGTATCCATCAAAACATATGAGCAAATAGAACTGGCTACACCATAAACGTAAACCAAAGCTAAGGTTTACTCTAGGAAGAGGACAGAAAAGAAGAGGAGGGTAATCTACCTGAAGATACTTGAGCTTCATGCTCCCATATACCAAACCAAAAGAAAACGCTGATGCACGAGCAACCTGACATTAAGAATATGAAAAACTCGTAATCCAAAATCCTTGAATAAAATTTAAAGAGGATATTTATCTTTCACAGAGCCATCGTTTCCTAGAACAATTGAGATGTCTATAACGATTAGATCCCTACAGTACAGAAATTTTAAGAATTAAGGATTTCGATTGATACTCATTTTAGAGCGTAGAAAAGTTTCTCGAGATTACCAGGGCGAGGGTGCTGGTGCCGGAGTAGGGTCCAGGAGGAGGAGGCGCCATTGAAGATCCTCTTGGTGTCGCGCGAGTGAACTGAAGGAGAGAAGGGAGACGAGCCTACGATGAAACCTCAAAGCCCTAGCTCTCGAATTTGGTTTTTCTGAGTGTGGTAAAACTGGTGAGACTCTGCGGCTGCTTTAAAAATCTCAAATTGGATCTTATTGGGTGCGCTGCAGTGTACCACAACTGGAGTGTGCTATAAGAAAGGTCAGATCCGAGTATAAAACAAATAATAAAAAACGCTGCCGTTTAGGAACCTGGGTTTTGAATTATGACTCCAAGTAAGAAACCTTCAAATTTTTTTCAAAAAAAGAAAACAACTTACATATCCAAATTAACTCGTATGACTAATTTTTTTTATCACATTATTATTGTTATTAAAAAAATCTTAAGACCTCATCCGACGTCTCTCAATCATTTTACGCCCTTAGCCTACCATAGGCCTGCCCACACCGTAGCATGACGATATAAGCGGCCCCAACGATGTTTTCACGCGCAGCAGAAAGATAATCGAAGAGTGAAAAAAGTCGGCGAGAAAATGGCATCGGATGGGCAAGTGAGGGCGTCACATATACTGATAAAGCACCAGGGATCCAGGAGACCAGCTTCGTGGAAGGATCCAGAAGGCTACGTCATCACTAACACCACCAGAGACAGCGCCGTTTCGCAGCTCAAAGCCATGAGAGACGACATCGTCAGTGGCAAAGCCAAGTTCCAGGACATCGCTTCTCGATACTCCGATTGCAGCTCCGCCAAGCGCGGCGGCGACCTAGGTGACTCTTTCTTCCTATACTCTTGACGCAACACTTTCTTTTTTGTCACTGTTTTTACTACTTAGTTATTGCTGGAAGAGGAATGATTTGATTACTTCGCAATTACGAGTTTAAGTCTGTTAGTTAAATAGTTTGAAGTATTGAAATTAGTCTCTAGTACTATCCGGACTTGGAATTTGGTTTGGTTGCTACTTGTTTCATATCTTTTGCGATTAATTAAAATGTTGATCAATTAGGATAGTGGTTCTGTCGGGGGCGTGTAAGGTATATGGCCTAAAATCTCAGTGTTGATTAATGAAACTTTTGATATTTTAGTTGTAAGGTTTACTGAAATAAGAGGGAATCAGTAGACTGAGAACATTCCCAATATGTGATAATGGTAACTTTGGTTATGTTTCTGGAATTCCCTGAACGTTTTATGGGTGATGAACGAACCCTCGGAGATAATTTTTAAAACCAGAGCATGAGAGAAGTAGACTCTTGCCTACCTGCAATTCCAACCAAGGAGTTGATTAAAGGTTGGTTTATGAAATTGGTATTTGGTAGAAGCTTCATCCTCAGTTTTGTTTAGATTCATGAGGTGGAGTAGTTTTAGTGGGCTGAATTTTTTTTGAATAATCATGACCACTATTTGTCCTTCTACCAGTGTTTCCTTTATGTGTCGGTTGAATCGTAGTACTATTCAGTCCTTGCCCTGCACATCTGTAATTTGATTTCTTACCTTTTTTTTCAGGACCCTTTAGTCGAGGCCAGATGCAGAAACCTTTTGAAGAAGCCACATATTCTTTAAGGGTGGGAGAGCTCAGTGACATTGTGGATACTGATAGTGGTGTCCACATAATCATGAGAACCGGTTGAGTTTTGATTAAGCCTGAAGTGCTAATCCATCTTTTTGAGCTTTTGTTTGCCACGAAACATTGTTGGGAATTTGTAAGTTTGTATTACTTATGAAACTTCATTAGCTGGCTTTTGAGTCCAATTTGTAAGTTTGGAATCTCAAAGGAACCAATGCCATGTGTTTGTTTTCATGGGAAGATTCCATGTCTAGCCTATTAACGACTGAAGTTTTGTTTGGTTTGGTTTGTTTTGTGGAATGAAATCAGAGTTTATTTCATGTAAAGTTTTAAACACAGACATTTCGTTTTGGCGACCATTTTTTTGGATGGAAGTGATCGTAAAGGAGTTTTTGATTCTTGAATGTACATGTAAGATGATGGATACAGTAGTCACGTCATGGGTTAGAGGCCATACATGGGCTGTGGACTGGAGCTTGTAGTATATCCATTCTTGTCTTAAACTTAAAGTGTGAGAACTAAGAATCTTGTTTATCTCCCGTACATACGTTAGCCACTTCTCTTGGACTAAAAAACTTTGGAACTCACTTTCGTTGCCAAGTTGATTTCCTGTTAAATAGCAAGTGGTGTCTACCGCTGATTGTTGTCGTCTGTAGCTCTAATTCTTTGGCTTTGCAAGCAGATTTATACTATATGCTCTTCCCACTTGGCTTCGCTTCCCAAATTAATTGGTTTATTGGTTTTTATCCCCTAACTCAACGGTATAGAAACGTGGTTGATCATGAGTTGAAGTTCTTATTCAAAATGAAAATAAATAAATAAAACTTTTAAAAAATATCTATTGGAAACCTCTTTACATCTCAACAAAAATAAATAAATCACCGATTTAATGATCAAAATGTCAGATAGACGGCTTTCAAAATATCATAGGTTCAAATCGTTGTTTTTTTTATATAAAAAAAGTTGAACTTGATTTACGTATTAGTAAATTAATGATCCCAAAATATGGGGTTATCTAGCCAAAAATAGGATTAAACTATGTAAATTAAAGAGTTAAAAACAATTTGAGCATTTTATTCCCCTTTTTGGGCTAATAAATCTGATTAGGAAGATCCCTAATTTTTCCAATTTACTTGGGTTTCCCTCATATTTAGGAAACTGGAAACGAGTCTTTAGAGTTTAGGGGTGGGGAGACCACATGACCTAACCATAGTCCATAGGTAACGCAATCTCCAAAAACTTAAAATAGAACCAAAGACCAACTCCGTTTAAAAAACTGCCTGCTTTCTTCGCTCTCTTATTTCCCAGCCATTGCCCTCCTTTTCCGCTTCTCCTCTTCCCTCCATGGCGGCCACAGTCACCGGCACCAGCACCACCGCCACCAATATTTCTGCTTTGTCTAAGACTTCCCTCAGCTCACAGATACCCCAGAAGGCGCCTTTTTCTCTCCTCCCCAAAACCCTCCATAAACCCTCTTTTTCTCCTCATAGACTTTCATCCTCTCATACCCATAAGCCGCATATTACTTGCTCCTCTAAAAATCCCATCTTTGATGTTGTTTCCTCAAATGAAAACAACCCAGATGCTCGTTTTTCTTCAAGTTCTGAGTTCTTTGATGATGATGACGATAAACCTCGCGAGGAGTGTGGTGTTGTTGGTATCTATGGAGACTCAGAAGCCTCGCGTCTCTGCTTCCTAGCCCTCCACGCTTTGCAGCACCGCGGCCAAGAAGGAGCTGGTATTGTTACTGTTAATGACAAGGTTCTTAAATCTATTACTGGTGTTGGTTTGGTTTCTGAAGTGTTCAATGAGTCAAAACTTGACCACTTACCTGGTGATTTAGCTATTGGTCATGTTAGATATTCTACTGCAGGGTCTTCCATGCTTAAGAATGTGCAACCTTTTGTTGCTGGCTATAGGTATGGGTCTGTTGGGGTTGCTCACAATGGGAATTTAGTGAACTACTCTAAATTAAGGGCCATGCTTGAAGATAATGGCTCAATTTTCAATACTAGTTCTGATACTGAGGTTGTGTTGCATTTAATTGCGATATCAAAGGCTAGGCCTTTCTTTCTTAGGATTGTTGATGCATGTGAGCAGTTGCAAGGTGCTTATTCTATGGTGTTTGTGACCGAGGATAAGTTGGTTGCAGTGAGGGATCCTTTTGGGTTTAGGCCTTTGGTGATGGGGAGAAGGAGCAATGGTGCTGTTGTGTTTGCATCAGAGACATGTGCTCTTGATTTGATTGAGGCAACGTACGAGAGAGAGGTTGCTCCTGGTGAGGTCTTAGTGGTGGATAAAGATGGAGTTCAATCACTTTGCTTAATACCTCACCCTGAACCCAAGCAATGCATATTTGAGCATATCTACTTTGCTTTGCCTAATTCAGTTGTGTTTGGTAGGTCTGTTTATGAGTCAAGGCATGCTTTTGGCGAAATACTTGCCACTGAGTCCCCTGTGGAGTGTGATGTGGTGATTGCGGTCCCAGACTCTGGGGTGGTGGCGGCACTCGGCTATGCAGCCAAAGCAGGAGTGCCTTTTCAGCAAGGATTGATAAGATCACATTATGTAGGGAGGACTTTTATTGAGCCATCACAGAAGATTAGGGATTTTGGTGTTAAGCTTAAGCTTTCACCAGTTAGGGCGGTACTGGAGGGGAAGAGAGTTGTGGTGGTGGATGATTCAATTGTGAGAGGAACTACCTCATCGAAAATCGTTAGGTTGCTCAAGGAGTCTGGGGCTAAGGAGGTTCACATGAGAATTGCTAGTCCACCAATTATTGCTTCTTGTTACTATGGAGTAGACACGCCAAGTTCTGAGGAGTTGATATCTAATCGGATGACAGTGGAGGAGATCAGGGATTTCATTGGGTGTGATTCACTTGCCTTTTTGTCAATAGATAGCTTGAGGAAATTGCTGGGCAATGACTCTCCAAATTTTTGTTATGCATGCTTCTCAGGTAATTACCCAGTTGAGCCTAAGGAGATTATGGTAAAACGAGTTGGTGATTTCGTGGACGATGGGCTGACTGGAAGTATTGATTCCATCGAGGGGGGGTGGATTCATGGGCCTCGTAGCCAGAATGTTGAGAAAGCTTCATCCTTAACATGATGTATTGTTTGCAGCACCACCAATTCACCTGATTGATGCATTTCTGGTAAACACAACAGGAAACAGTTCAGGGGCGGTATCAACTACATGATGCAGTCAGCAGGAGAAGTCTTCTAATAATCCTAATACAAGCATTGTCCTGTCAGCTGTGTTGATTAAGGTTCCATAATCTAGACCTTACACAGTTTTGTGTGTTGTTTTTTAAGGGAAAAAATTGCAAGATTTTAGTCTGATGGGTTATTTTTTTGGGGTTATTTTTCTTCTTCTTGATAAGATCGTTAGCTTATTTTCTTTTGGGGTTAGGGTCGTGAGCTACGAACTTTGTAAGAAATGTTGTCATCGACTTTGGTGTTTGTATGTATTACAGAGATGAGCATCATCTGCACTTCTGATCACCAATTACTTGGTTCATTTGCTTCATGACTATTATCGAACCCTACATCATTTCATTGCTGACTAGCTTTAGGCACACGTCACCGAAATGAAGTCCCTACCAGTAGGTTCCTGATGAAGTTGATTGAACCGGGTCATTCATGCAATCTTGATGCGTCATTGCCTGTATTTCACTGGATTTTGATCATTTTCTTGATCAATAATAACTCAAGTTGATATGATTGGAAGACAACCCTGGATTTTGCAATATATTTCCTCTAATTTTCTAAATCCGTTATTTGATTGGGTCAGGTAGTTCAAATTGGGTCCAGCCTCTTACAATGTTAATTAATTCGGAATGTTTATTAAGTATGAACCACATGTATCTCTAAATCTACTTGAAGTATGTTTTAATTTGTTCGCACTTTAGAACCATGTTCTCTTTTTCGTTCATGAATATGTATCCATTTCAAAGTGAGAATAGCTTTTACGACTAAAAAAGAACCGAGCGCTGAAGACCCCGCGCCTTCTTGGGAAATGGAATTTCAAAGGAGGCAGGACCTCATCTTCACGGCCCAAGACGCGGCTAAAATGTCTTCCTCTTATGATTCAAACTTCCCAGTATGGTCAGGTGGTAAAAACGCATTTAGCTACTGGTAAAATCTTATTCCATACGACCGAACAAGAAAAGCTATGAGATAACCATGCGCCAGATAACTAACTCTAAATCCAAGTTATATTTCTTATAAAAAAAGAAAAAGCCTGACATGTTTCAGCCACTATTATAAGCTTATATTTGAGGATCGTATGGAAAAATTGCTTCCTGCTGTTTCCCTCTTACATAATATGGTAGCTCCCGTGAGCAGGAAAAGCAAAATCGATGCTCTCAAGAGCTTAATATAGACCACAAGATGCCATCATTGTCATCGAGGAACTCCAGGACCAGGTGAGTTAACAGGTACAAATAAGGAGCTCCGGTGGATCGGAAAACGTTACATTCCATCTTATTAGCCGTTTTCTGCTACGTCATAAGCATTGGATTTATGCTTTGGAGCAAATGTGAAGCCCTCCGGAACTTTTCCGAGCAACATCTCAGAAATTCGAATCTACAAAAATGAAAGGTTCAAATCAATATAAATATTGGATTATGCATACTATAGTGGCTTCAAAAAACAGGCAGCAACAGCATACCCAGTCTGCAGCAGAATCAGAAGCCATGAGGGTTTCAAGGTCATCACGGCCGTAGTAGGCGGGTGGGCGCCAGTTAAGCCGTTGTGGGATGACGTCTAAAAGACCAACAGGTATGTATCTGAATGTATAGCTAAGCCATTCTAACAAGAAATGTCTGGTGGTCTCCACTCCTGAGAATGTTGAAACAGGGACAACAATGTAAGCAAAGTCTTAGCCAACTCATCTTAACTACTTGTTAGCATCAGCATATTATATTGGTTATATTGAGCCAAGAATGTTTCACCTTTTGTGTCAGAACCCCAGTGTTCAAGGCCATACCGCGCAAAGTCCTTTAAAATATCTAATCTTTCTCCAGAACTTATGTCCCAGTGTCTTTGTTCCTTGATTTCAGTGAATATCCAAGGCTACAAGAAATAAGAAGAAAAGATTAGACATGCAACACCGAAAACATATCGAAATTGACAAGCGGAGGCCACAATTTTCTAACCTTAATTAGTGCTCCCCTTGCTATCATGCATGAAGACAGCTCAGGGCAGTCTACTTTATGTCTGTTCCAATCCATATATGAAAAGATATCCCCACTTCCAAGTACCGGCAAGGAATCTGGCGCCTTCCTAGCACATTGGTATACATAGTCCCAATCAGCAAGCTTGCTATAACGCTGCTGGCGTGTTCGACCATGTATTGTTACAGCACTGGCTCCCCAGTTGTCAATATCAGCAATTAATGAATCAATACGGTTCTTCCCTTCAAAATAGCCTGTTCGTACCTAAAGCATCTAAACTTAGTAAAAAAAAAAGCTTCACCAAGGTGAAAATAGAAGTAGGAAGACAGAGTATGGATCCAGAAGCTATGAATTTAAGAGCATAAATGCAAGAGGATACATCATTAACACATCTGCATTGGATAGAGGTTGGCATAAATGTTTCGTATTACCTTGATAGTTATAGGCTTCTCCACAGTAGCAGATGCAGCTTCTATGATGCTTTTCATCCTCATTGGTTTTGTAAGAAGAGCCGATCCAGCACCCTTGTTAACAACAATATCAATTGGACAACCCATGTTTATATCAATGAAATCCACTGTACACTCCTGATCTATAAGTTCAAGCGTCCGTGCCACAGTATCAGGAAATGCCCCACAAATTTGCACACCAAACAACTCTTCGGATGAATGACGTCTCAGAAGAGCCCATTCTGAAGCTTGACCCTACATTCCAAGGAACATGTTACTCAGAGGCAGAGCTTAAAATTATTTCAGAGAAAGCATGAGAGAAAGGATATTGTTGAACGATGTACTAGTAATATCTGAATATTTTGACTAAGTATAGAATTGAACTTAATATATCAGTAATTCAACAATGCAGAATACAGACCTGCAACAGATTTGTGCACATAGCCATTTCACCACATGTTACGTCAGCTCCTAATACTTTGCAAACCCTTCGGAAGGGAAGATTTCCGACAGTTGTTAAAGGTGCAAGATATAGCTTTTCTCTAAAGTCAATGAGCTTTTTCTCACGTGGATGCAACTTCAAAGACCTATCTGTTTCTGTGACTACAGAATCAGTGGTAATAATCTTGCGTTCAGGTTCACCATCAGTGGTAATAATTTTGCGTTCAGCTTCTTGACGGCAATCCTTAAAATTGTTTTCCTTCTCCAAGACACTCGATCCTGTTACACAATCTACACTCATGTCAGGCACAAATTCTTGAACAAATAAGAAATAAACAATTTCAGAAAGTACACCGGTATGAACCAAAAGATAACACAACCATTAGCTTCTTCACCAGAGCAGCATTCTTCAGCATCTGATTTTGCTTTCTTCAGAGGTCTGAACTCATCATTTGCCAGCGCTGAATCTGCATTACCCTCATATGGCACTTCCACTGAGCACTCCATTCTATCAGCCGAATCATTAGCCACGTCACCACAGCCATTGTCATTTGCAGTATGAGAATCATCCGCCACACCCTCAAAAATTTCCTTCTCATCCTTCTCTTTTGATTTTGAATAACGACTCTCCTGCAGGAAGACAACAAAACAACTTAAAAGAGGACAAAGAATGGGTATAAAACATAAAAATGATACACGTCATGAGTTACCTTGTTAGCGAGCCCAAGCGATATAAGCACCCCGTCCGCCTTGGGAAACTTCATTTTATTCTTCCACAACAGCTTCCTAACATCACTTTTCAATCCATTTATCTCTGCAGCTACCTTTGGCACATTGCTTGATCCATCACTTGCTTTATGTGTACCATAAAACCTACATGATATGCCATACTGGCATGATCCTTGGCTACTAAAAAACGGGCACTCTCCATCTAAATCATCAGGTTTCTGCATAAATTATTAATTACTCACTGTCAATGCTTCACTGAACTTTATTATTTTACTCTAATTCTGACAATAAACAACAAAAGAAAACAAAATACCTGAGCCTTATAAGCTTCTAGGTCATGACTGAAATGGCATTTTTCGTTATAAGGACACGAACTGACATCTCCAGTTTTTGCTATCCCAGGGCAAATATGCGCAGCTGACTTCTTCTCCTGAACGTCAGTTTAAAAATGAATAAACATTAAAAAGAAACACAGAAAATAGATAAAACATCAAAAATAAATAGAGATACCTGAAGGCGTTCGCGTTTGAGTTGGCGTTTGGACTTCTTCTCCTTAGCGACGACGGTGGAAGACGACCTGTCCTTAGGATTTTGACCTGAAACGACGTCGTCGTTTCGAGAAGATTGTCTGGGAGGTCGAGGGCGGAGGAAGTTTGGCTTAACTGGAGCTATGCACTTCGCCACAAGCTCTTCCGGCGTCGGCGGAGGAGCTCCGTTCGGGTTCGGTTCCGCCGGTTGCTCGACGACGGTTTCTTTAACTTCTTCGTCGAGTTTGGTTGCGAACTCAGCCATTAAGGACGGCTCAACTCGCTCTACAATGAGGTCAGTGAGTGAGTCAGTGTGTGGTTTGTGTTCTGTGTGTCCTGACTGGCGACTGGCGACTGGCGACTGGCGAGGTTTAAGACGGAGTGGAAGCACGGTTTAGTTTTCGTGTTAGGGTGGCGAGTAAAAGGACATGAAACTGTGCCGTTTGGCCTTTCTTTGTTGCTGAAATTTTCAATATACTCCTCCAACTACATCAACTTTACAGGGTGATTATTATTATCTTTTTTTTTTACTCTTACTAACCATCACTTTTGGCGGAAAAACCTATATTTAACACAAAAGGTTCCTAAAACAAGAAAAAAGAAAAGAAAACCACATTTAAAAATAACCTCTATCATATGAAAGCAAGGTTGTCAATCCCCATACTGGTGAGTTTCTCGATTTTAATATTGGAATGGGATATACCGATATAGTGCGAAATTGATAATTTTATCTTAAACATCTTCTTTTTCCTTTAAAATAAATGTAAATTGATTTTTTTATAAAGGGCCTCACGGGCCAAACAAAGCAGGGAGATAATGGGCTGAAAAGAAAAGGCCCGAAAAAAAAGTAGTGATCGGCCTAACTTTGCGTCAAAAGTTTAACCTTACACGACAATCATTTCATTACCACTCCATAGCGACTGTCATAAAAAAACGCAGCGCAAAGAGGTGGGAAAAAAACGTTGATTCCAATAACAAAATGAACGGGGAGCCACACCTTGAAGAACTCGAGTTCAAATCTTTAAAGCCACCGTTCTAAATAGGAGCCGAGCTAGGAAACAAAATTAAAAGGGGCGAAATCTAAAATGAAATTAAACTAATTTTTTTTAAAAACTACTATATAATACTTTATATTATATATTTCTCACATTTTTTACCTTTTAGTATAAAAAAATGACATAAAATATTTATGGACTATATCTTAAAAAATTATAAAATATATTTAGGAGTTTTGATTTATGTATCATTAATATTAGAAAGTTATCTTAAATTTTAAATCATTTTTAAAGTACAATTACACT
Source organism: Viola odorata (assembly GCA_963691705.1). Taxonomy (NCBI): domain Eukaryota; kingdom Viridiplantae; phylum Streptophyta; class Magnoliopsida; order Malpighiales; family Violaceae; genus Viola; species Viola odorata. The sequence goes on along the minus strand of OY829543.1, from coordinate 54,111,587 downwards.
TTGGGTCAAACATCGATTTTATTTTAGATAAACCAAAGTATGATTAATTAAAATATAAAAAGTTATGGACTAAATTAGAAACTTTCAAATTTTTTAGGGGCTAAATATATAATTTTTGACAAATAAAATAAAATTATATGAAAAAACATTAAACTTAGAGGACTACAATAGAGTTTTTAAAAAAATTAGAATGGGCTGTACCCCCTAGATCCGCCATTGGAGCTAAAAAAAATCACTTCTTTTTAGGGAGCAGAAAGTACTAGTACAAAATTAATCTCAATTTAAAAAATACTATAAAAAAAAAACCTAAGAAATACTGTGTACAGATATATAATGATGAAAATCTTCCAAACCTATCGTTTCCATCGTAATTTTAAACTGCAATTACGTAAATCACGCCACTATAAACAATAATCGATTTTAGAGTTGGACTCTAATGGTCCTATTTCCATTTTTTTCGGAAAGAGGTAGAAAAATATAACCAAGAAATTACAGGAAATAACCATTCTTTAGTGAATTAAATAAAAGAGAGTTGCAGTTCAATTCTCCAAATGTCTTGCTACAACATAATATAAGGTCTAAGAAATGTTCTCATATGAATTAAATAATCTACCATAAACATACAGTCAGAAACGTAAATATAAATATAACATATTACTATATGTATATATATGAAGACATGTATATCACTTTAATAAAAGCTCTGAGGTGGATGCTTTGACGCAGGAAGAGTTTTGTAATAAACCATCTTTTACGACCTTTGTTGATGGAAAAAACTAATGAATGAATGCACTGAATGAACAAAATAAGACTGGAACCGTAAATTGGTAAACACGATGAGAAGTCACGGTAGCAATTTACTCATGCCCACCCAAGCTATTGATTTGAATCTGACTTTTGGTTTGTGCTGCCATTTTGTTGTTGAGACTGTGTCTGTTGCTGCTGCTGCTGCAACTGGCGAGTGTTCATTTGGGAGGCTGATTGCTGCTGCTGTTGTTGCTGTTGTTGTTGTTGTTGCTGCTGTTGTTGCTGCTGTTGTTGCTGCTGCTGCTGCTGCTGCAATTGATGCATGTTGCGTTGCGGCTGCTGCATCTGGAACATTTGAGGGTTCATGGAAAGCTGCTGCATGCCCTTCGAAGGGTCATCACCACCCATCTCTGCAGTAGCTATCTTCAGGCGACGGACCTCAGCAGTTAATGCTTCATTTAGAGCTGTCACAATCAATCAAAAACACCATTTAGGCACAAATCAGACAAGGGCCACATTTTGCCTCCAAACAACTCTTGAAAGACCAAATCACAACATGCACAGGAATAGGAAAAACAAACATTTCCATATGCCAATTGATTTCCCAAAAAACAGCAATAGCCAATCACAGATAGACTGCCAAACAGCATAATAGATCTCCCGAAAGTATAATTTTTGTTTGAGCATGTGTCAAGCGTTGTCTTTTTCATTACAGCAAAGCCATATGTTTAGTCATTCGAGCAAAAGGAGCAAGAAGAATGGAAACCATTACATTATGTTTGAGCATGTGTCAGGTGTAGATTATGTTGAGGTTTTATCCAAATTATGTTGAGGTTTTATCCATATAGATTGTAAGGAACTATATTTTAACCAGTAAATCACAAATATCTGATGGAAGTGAAATTTATGCTGTGTTTTCAAGGAAAACTCAACTGAGTTTCACCTTACACAGGACAAAAGTTATTCATAGTATCTATAAAAGAATGACATAACAAGAGTAAAAGTTGTGCTATTATCAGGACAATCAAAAATTATATTACGACCTCAATAGCAGTATGCTAGAGGTGATTTAGCACCAAGAGAGAAAAATCAAATTAACCAACTCCGATGATGCTTCCTTTACCGCACGAGAAAGTGACAAGTTAAAATACACAGAACCACTAAAAACATCTGAGAAATGTTTACAGTCTTCCATAAAGGCAATCATGCACTGTGAGGCCTGATGTCTTTTTTTTTTCCTTTTACAAAAAAATAGCATAAAAGTTTCGAAAACTTTGCATTCCTCTGTTTGAAGTTTATAGGAATGCACAAAACAGTGAAGTTTAGTAGCTTTAATGTTTCCATATAAATTACTCGATTTTACATGTACAAGACCCTCAAGTGTATGGAAACATACACTTGTGACCATGAAGATGCACATGCAATAAATATTCACAAACAACTCACTATGTGTCCAGTACCAGTGATTTGCAATTGCAAAGCTCAAACGTAAAGTATTAAAAGCCTTTTTGCACCATTAAAGTTATCAGGGCAGAGAAAATCAAACTGAATACACACACACACTCATAGTGAAAAGATCCATACCATCTCGGAGTTGTCCCTGTTGCTCCATAGCTTGGAGACGAAACTTCAATTCATTATTCTGATTTGTGAGCCCAACAGAATCTCTCTGGATGTAGTGCATAGAATGAAATAAAAATCTAGGAAAAAGAAATTAATTTGAGACAAACAAAAAGTTCCAGTTTTCAGAAACCATACCTGTAAAAGAGTAAGTTGTGCAGACAACGTAGTTGCTTCTGTCTGCAGAGTCTGAACTTTATGTTCCAATTCTGAGATGTATCTCATCTTCCGTTCTTTGGATCGAGCAGCTGATTGACGATTTGCTAAAATCCTAATTTGTAGAAATCATAAAAAAAATCAACACATGCAAGGCTTTTAGGTAGATAACCTAATTGAATATACAGTAGATCAATGAAGTACCTCTTGGCACGCTTTGGATCAGTTAAAGCAATCTCCGCAAGTTTCTCATTTGCCATAATTTTCTTTAGTTCCGCACCACTAAACTCACCATTTCCAAACTCCAAGCTAAAAGCACTCCCATCAATAGAATTACTATGTGATAACTGGCTTGGCCCGGGTGAAGGTGGCAACTTTGGAGAATCATCACCGAAATTCAACTTGCCCATGAAACTGTCCATTGAAACACTCCTATAATGTCTGGTGGGCAGGGTAATATCACTTGCTGCTGCCCTTTTGTTCCCTTCCCTTTTCTCGGCCGAGGAACTCAATCCTGCTTTTGACAAGCTACACCCACTTTCATTCACACTGCTTTCTGCCTCATTATCACTGCTATCACCTCCTGTTTTTGTCCCACTTGCTCTACTATCCAAATCCTCACGATTCTCATTCCCATTCTTGTCATCAGTCCCTGATGAGTTTAATGCATCAATGTTATCCAAATTCATATATGCAGAAAACAAATCGTCAACGACTTCCCCTTCAGATTTCCTCTCAGCCATGCCCTCTGAATCATTATCACCAGCTCTTTCCCATTCCTTCTTCACTAACTGAGCTGGCTTACCCATGCTCGAAGTGTCTCTCAAAAAGAGTGATCGCTCTGAGCCACCCGACCCCCTCGATGGAATAAGGGGTGGAGAAGATTGCAACACATTAGCAAACCCAAATGGAATATCACTACTAGACCTCCTATGTTTGCGTGGAGGAAGACTCTCACCAACTCGGGGTGCATTACTCCTGTTGAAAGGTGAGGGCGGCAACAAAGCATGAGAACTTCCATCCTTATCCTCCATGGACACATCAGTGGACATATGGTCTGAAGCAGATGTTGGAGACGAATCACGAAAAGTAGCAGGACTTAATGGTGGCAATGAATCGAATGAAAAGAATGATGATGGTTGTGACATAGATCGTGAATGAGTAGGTGCAGGACTAAAACTCTGTGAACCCATTTGCTGGTTCACCGGCCTGGATACCGGGATCTGAGAATATGGTGAAATGGGTGGGATCTGATTGGGATGTGAAGGCGGTATCCCTACTCTTTTACTACCATCACCACTAAAATTCGGCGCAAAATGGGCAAAATGCCGTGCGCGCATTTGAGACTGGTTAATTTGAGGTATTTCAAGTTGGGTCATTGAGGAAAATGGTTGTTTAGGTATTGAAGAAGATTGCGAAGTACCAAACGAGGTATGAAGCCTCTGCATCATATCAGTATTACCTTCCTCAGTGTCACCCATTTTTAAGCTCTATCACTTAAAGCCTCTAATTCTAAAATCTCAGTAATGTACTGATAAAAATACCTCTGATAATCCCTATAAAACCTCAATCGAAACTAACGCCTTACAACCTGCAAAACGAGGAAATCAAACCTAAGTATGAAATTATTTGCAATACAAAAACAAAAGAGAAAAAAACAGAATCGAGACATTATTGTTCTTATCTAAAGTAAGTGGAGTATCAGTCATTAAGCAGATTACCTTGTCAGCTAAGAACAACGATCATTACGAGCTGCCGCCCGAGCACGTTAGCACCAGCTGCACACGATAAGAAGGCTGCTCAGAAATGGAAAGCCCCACGATTTTTTTTCCTCATCTGTCCTTTTTTTCCCCTTTTTTTATGGGTTTAACGTTTCCCGCGGCGGAAATGGCGAAGAGAAGAGAGGAGAGAAAGCGAAGCTTGGCCTGCTGCTGCTTGTTTCCTTCTTCTCTCTCTATCAATAATTTTGTAGAAGAAAGTAAAAAAAACAAAAATGATTATTTAATTGAAAAATGAAAAATGAATTTAGAGAGAGAGAGAGAGAGAGAGAGAGGAGTGCGTGTTTTGAGTGTGTTTCTCTCTCTATGACGGCGAAGACTACGACACGGATTTTATGACGGGGAACGCGTGAAATTAATAAGAGTTTTCATTTGGCGTGCATTTGAATTTGGGGTGAATTTGGAGTGAATCTGGGGTGAATCTGGGTTTCATTCCGACCTCATTTCTTCCATTGTCATCGCAGCTTATTTAGCAACGAATTTCGAGATCGGATTATTTGTTGAGTTTGGATGTTTTTTTTATGCTAATTATAGACTAATCGGATTCTCTACCTGTCACGCGCTTCCGGTGGAAGGTCAAAAGCACCTCCCTTTTTCTCCTTTTTTTTTCACACTTTGTCAAAACCAAAAGCACCAATAAACAGTAAAAATCAGTCGCACCGATATGATTAATTTTTTTTACTGCTTTGTTTTGTAATTTCAGAAAGATCGTTAACATTTTTTTCTTGAATATTTGATCATTTTAACCAACAGGGCAAATTATTTTCCAGAAAGAATAAGGAGAATATTCGAGAAAACTAAAAATTAGAAACCTCAATTAAGTAACTTCTTTTTGTGTGGGTAAATGGAATTCAATATAGTTGTTTTGCAATTGAATAAAGTCTACAATCGAAACACCATTTGTGCAAACCTTACTAATTTGTTACTCACCTGAAATCGGTTCCGCCTTGTTTAGTTAATCACGAAGATCATTTCAATACTTTATTAGCTTGTTATAAAAAACCAATTTAAGTTTCGAAAAGAAAAAAAAAATAACATAGTTTACTATTGTTCTTTTTTTAGTTTGAATTGCATATATATAGAGAGAAAGATTTAACGAGTCGAAATTTTTCATGTTCATATCAGATCGGACACTTGCAAATATAATCTTACCATATTATAAAAAAAAGAGTAAATGATTACATTCCATTTCAATTTATTTTCACAATCAACAAAAATAAAAATAAAAATAAGTTTCTTGTTTATTGAGTTAGGAGTTTTGCACCAATCATGGAGGAGAGAGAGAGAGGGGCGAAGGTTGGTATTTGGTAAAGGCCCTGAATTATACATGGTAGTCGTGGATTTTATTTCTTTAATTACATTATTTATTTGGCGTTTTTCCATTCTAATACCAATAAATACTTATCTTCCCATCTAACTCATGTGCTTTTGTTCCTCACGTATCATAATTATTCTCTCATTTGGAGTATTTCCTTTTTCCGACTAGACAAATATCGGATCCGGCTCTTCTAATTTTCTTTTGAACATCACCAGTCATGTTAGAAAAATCTGAACCGTTCAATAAAATTGGACGGATGAGATTAAAAATTCAAGTCATTAATGAGTTGACCAGTCAATAAAATTCAACAAGTGATCAACTCATTAATTACTTGAATTTTTAATCTTATCCGCTCAATTTATTGAACGGTTCAGATTTCTCTAACATGACTAATTATGTTCAAGAGAAAATTAGAGGAGCTCAATCCACAAATATCCATCATGATTTGTTTTCTTACGATGATTATTGTTTTCAAGGATTTACCTTCCATAATTTCCATTTAATTTGGATTCAATCTACCATTAAATCAACATTTTCTTTCGCTACAAATCTTTTGTTTGGTACATTCTTATCTGCTACCGTTCAATCTAATATATATTTTTTAAAATAATATCATTTTGGGGGAAAAGAATGTCTAACGGCAATTTTTTAACGGTGTTAGTATAAAATTGGAGGTACGAAGATCTAATTGACTAACGATAAATAAATTGGGAGTCAACGTGAGTAATTGAACAAAAAATTGAGGGACAATTTAAAGAGAACTTTAAGTTAATGTCTGACAGTGATAAAAAAATTAAAAACTGATTTAACTTTTCTTCTATAAAAAAGAAAGAATTCTCTCATCGTATTAATTCATTAGTGAGTTTGAACTCAAAACCATATTCAAGAGATAGCAAACCCTTTCTATATCTTCTCTTAGAATTTGCTGTCGAACATTTCATCCACTCATTTTGCTAACTAAGAAAATACTACTCTTTTTGGAAAAGGTTGATGTATTAGAATAGAAAAAATCAATTGAACATACTTCTTTTCCGTTACGTATGAGATGAGACATCCTGCACCAGAAGTCAAACCCACCATTTGCTTTTGTCGTGCAATTAACGTTAAATCCATTCTTAATTTGTTAATTAATGTAAATGTCCAGAGATTTTGTTGTAATCTTTCCCTTTCTATGTTTGGTTTTTTCCTAGGCCGGATCGAGGATGGTTTCTTGTCTTTACTCTTTACCAAAAAGAGAGAAAGAAAGAGAGATGGTTTATTGAAGTTTTGCAAATGTCTTACTCTGCACTCTCAGATTGCCTTTCTTTCTCTCTTTCTTTCTACATGTATATCATTATGGTTATAAAATTAATTAAATACTTTAATTTTGGTTAAATTGCTTTAATCGTACGTACGTACACAACAAACAAGTAGTAGAATTGAAGGATAATGCATGCACGTCGTCGTGCACGTTGGCATTATTAAAATAATTAAGCAGTGGTTTACTAGTACAAGCTAAACAAAGAGTGTTAATTAAATTTTGTTACTCTAGAAATATACATACTTTAATATATTCTTAACCACAAGTGACGGATAAGTGGGGCAGTCCTTAAGGACTGAGGATAACTAAAACCAAATGAAATTATCAGAAATGCCTTTACCATGATTACATTTTTGTTTGCTTATATGATAGGTCCACCTAGCTAGGAAAAAGAAGGAGTGTGATTAAGAACTAATTAGTGGTAATTTGTTCTTTTTTTCATTCGATCATTTGATTATTGTGTGTCAACTGTTCCGAATTCGAGCTAAATAAGATTCCGAAGAACGATAAAGTTGTCCCTTATAGTTTTTAATACAACTGCATACCAAGGTTTGAACTTAAAACAGCTAGTTAATTTTTGATTGTAATCTTTTATTTATTATATTTATTATTATTGGAGATTTTATACAAAGACCCTTTTGATTGCCGCCATTGCCGGGTATCACTTTAAAATAATAAGTAGATTAATTATTTAAACAAATTAATTGAAAAAAAGAATTAGTACTAATTAAATAAATAATTCATAAAATAATTTATATAAATTATCTATACAGTAGAAACTCTATAAAATAATACACTTGAGGCGACCAAAATTTATTAATTAAAAGAGTTATTAATTAATCGATAAATTAATAATTATTAATTTATATATTAATTAATATTTTATTAATTTATAGTAAAATACTTAGTTTACAAACACCTTTCAAGCTTCCACTTACTGTAATTATTGTATACAATGAATGTACTGTACCCACGTTAAGAGTTTCAACAAAAAACAAAAGACAATTGAGCACTTTTTCAAGAAACCTTCATAAATCATTCATGTAATATGCTATATATAAGGAATTATTAATTTATATTTTATATGGGGTCTAAAGAAATTATCAAAAATGTATTATCTTATAATTTTAGCGAATTATTAATTTAGCACCCTATCCCCGAGTCGGGACCGGCCAAAAATATTATCTTAGAGAGTTTATTAAATAATCGAGTATTAATTTATCGAGTTTCTACTGTATATTGATGATAGGGTGTAACTAATAATTATTCATTTTCAATTCTTATAGTTATTATAATCTAATACATATACCAATATTTTAGTTGTCACGTCAACTTTTAAGTTAATAATATATGATTGTGACGTGTCACTTAAAAATAATAACAATATTAATAATTTATTTATAATAATTAATTAAAAAAACAAAAAAAACATGCATTGATGACACTTAATTAGGGTGTAACCAACATCTATTAATTAAAGTAGAGTTGATCGTTGAAGCACTAAATTATTTTCATAAAAATAATTTATTTAATTATCAAATAATTTATGAAAAACTTAATGATATTATTAGTTTAAAGTTTAAACAAGTATTTAAATATTTGTTATATATAGATAGGAATATAGACAAGGTGATTCGAATTTAAGACTTTTTCTTCCTTAATTTTTGAAAAAATAATATTCAACTATAAGTTAATTGGTCAATATTTAAATAACTAGTTAATTATACTTCTGCATAATACACGTGCTAGAGACTAGTTAGTACCTTACTCATACAACCCCAATTTATTGAGATATTATATTGTAACAGAGACTCAAGTTAAAATTCGAATCTCACTTCCGTCTATAAAACTCGAGTTAGATAGCTAATGAACATGGTTCGTTGATTATAGTAAAATACTAACATGGATTGAGGTTTTTGTTTGAGCCCCACTTTCCCTTATAAATTTATGTAACTTTTTAACGAAATTCAAAATTTGAATATCTACTGCTCAGGTGACTAACCATCATCCTCCGGTGATTGCAATCCGTGACTGTGTTTACGAAAATCAAATGTTATACTAAGTTCTTAGATGTCTGAACTCAATCTCTCAAACAACAAATGACAGTCCGTGACACGATCTAAGAAAAGGAGTGGCTTGTCCAAATGGTCGGAAATTGGAATGAACAAAACCCACAACGCCATAAGTGATGTTCAAATTGACACATCGCGGTGATAGTTACGGACTACCAATTCTAGGGAGCAATATTTTTACTGGAAGGAGTTTAGGTGATTAAATATGTGAGAAAAAAGTAAAAAATAATTTAAAACAAACCCTAAATTAATTCTCGATTCACTTGAACTTTTAGGTCATTTGTATCAAGCTCGATTAAAATAATAAGAAAAGAAGCAAAACTGGAAGTACAAGAAGCAACTAGAATTTTAATTATTACATATTGCCGCATTTTATATCTTTCGAGTATTTTCTCTCTCATTTTATGAAAAATCATTTATTTTTCCTCCATTGTTGATTAGATCGATTTAGGAGGTGCATGCATGCTCATGCTGTGCAAAATATTCGTGCATCTTGGGCCGAGAGAAGATGTACGTACGTCTTATCAGGAGATGAATTTGACTCATGTTTTTTAGCTAAAGGAAGGGATAAATGGGGCTCCGCATTCGGGTACTTGACCAGAGATGCAATAATTTGCAGACCATCCTCGTCTATCTCTATTCTCTACCCCAAAAAAACAAATCACCATTCACCAATAAATATTGAAAAAAACAATCGTCTTTTCAGAATTCATTCTCTAGTAATATTGTTTTGAAATTAACTAATTAACTGATATAATAATTACATAATTACTTTACTGTTGCGAAGTTATTGCCGGTGAGGTCCACGTGGCGCGGGGAGCGCCGTTGATGGCATCCCCTTGTTTGACCTTAACTTATGGGTCCGAGAAGGGACACGTGTGAAAAGGATGGGTATTGCCTTTTCTACTAGCACGTGGCGCCTCACAGTGCGTCGAAGGAAAATCCGAAAAGCTTATCCACTCTCAACGAACCACCTGTCAATCAACAACAGAACAATGAAAAGTAATGGGCCCATGCAAGTTTTTTCTGGCCCACTAAAAGATACTGTTAATGACTTTTTTGTCACTGCTGCACCGTCGGTGTTAATAAAGTAACAACACATGATTTTATTGGTCTCTACCCTTAACTTATGATTTTTATTTATGAATAATTAAAAAAATGTCAAGTTAAAATCTCCTAATTTTTTTTATTTATTTGGTTTTGGATTTATAAAATTGTGTTATTGTTTTTGTATTTATAACGTATTGGAGTCTGGAGATATGAACTTTGTGCAAGTGTTGATTAATTAAAGGCTAAGAAGAACGATTTGATGCGCATTGATTTCGAGTATTAAAAAATCTGTATGAATGACATCACCCCATGTGTTGCGAACTCGTATTCTTTACTCCATTGAGTATTGAAAACTTACAATTGCCACAGACTGCCGACGTTGATCAAATAAGTCATGAAAGTCAAAATCTGAAAGGTTCGTTTTTCAAAGCTTTGGTTTGAACAAAATGCCTGCCAGTGCCGTCCGATAAGGAAGTTATTTACAAACACGGCCTGTATTGATTAAAAATAGACTCAAACTCGTAGCCTTACTGAGGTGGATTGTTATTGCAATGGTGACAAATTGTACCTCATTCTCAAAGGCTATCTAGATTTAAGACCTGGCAAGATGCCATCAATTTACAGATCCCTTTCAACAGGAGATGCGCACTTAGTAAATTACAACTTCCTACAGTGAACCGAGGAGCATAGAAAACTCTTTCGCTCAAGAAACTCGATGTTTTTCTACACAAGTTAAGCATTGAAAGACAAATTTGCGATCAACTCACGCTCGGAAAGAAACTGCTGTCTACTTTATGGTGATGTAGCGGTTTGTCCCATGCCTGGCCCAGTAGTCTTTGAGATCCAGAGGGACTGATAGATCATTGCCTTCTGCTGCAAGCCGACTAAGCAATCTCGTGAACACACTACCACTCATCTTCCGGCCACCAACTCGGGCATGGCGCTTGTTTGGCATTTGTGGTAGTGGATATTCCGATATAGAGGTGGTGCAACAGGATGACTGCCACCCTCCACTCCCCCATTTGTAGCACTGTCGGGGAACTCCAGTGCATGAGCAAACAGGTGGTGGCATTGTTGTCTCGTCAAAACTGACCACATTAAAACCAACATCCTGGCTATCCCAGTCAACCTTAATCTTCTTCCCTTCCGTAGCACCTAGTCTATTCAGATCTTCACCTACCCTGTTCACCTTCCTTGGAGACTTCCCCCCCTTCATCGAGACTGCCTTATTCTCCTTTGATCGTTTTGTCTGGCGAGCCTTAGTTTCAGCAGCAACGGTTGATATAGGGAGTGCATCAGTGATGTGCATTTCCTCTGTGTTAAGAGCCTCTGACATGTCATTTGTATGGTACACAGGGTGTGGAATGCGCTTTGGCCCACGTTGATTTCCACCACCGATTGAGTAGTTCATAGCATTTTCCCGATACTGAATTGCTGCAAAAGCACTGTCTCGCTCCACCAATGCTTTATCCCGCTCAGCAATGGCACTTTCTCGTTCCAGAATTGCCTCATCTCTTGCAGCCAAAGCTTCTTTCTTTTCAACTAATGCCATATTCCGTTCTAGGATGGCAGCATCCCTCTCAGCAAGGATGCTCATGATCTTCTGATTCATAACCAAGGCATTATTATCCTTCACTTGATGCTGCATCATATAACTCTGCACACGTCATATTGTCAATGCTTAGATTGGTCTTGAATTGCATGATAAAACACAAAGGTGAAATCCACAAGACATTAGTATGGAAAGAGCATCTTCTTACTGGAGGATGAGGGGTCTTGTAAAAGTCCCTCTTATATCTTCCATTTTGATGTTGACCACCATCATCCATCTTCTTCAGGCACTACTTCCAGTTAAGCAAAACAACAGGGTAGCTCTTCCTATTTCTGACAAATCTCAAGGTTCCCCTTAATATTCAGTGCTAAGAATTTGGGGATAGCAACCAACTTCCTAAAAAGAGAACAAGTATTCTGTATCAGAAGAAGAAAGCCAGAACCTGATTTCAAGTCCATTGTCACAGAAAACGGGACAAGAAGGATTTCACCAATCTCAGAGTAACGACATATGACTTTGGCCTTATAACAACAAACACATACAATCCATTGTGAAAGCAACCATTACTAAATACATAAATACCAACAAAAAAAATAGAGAGAATAATGTAAAGGCATGCTTTGAGGAATGGGGGAAAAGCAACACTCAGCTAAGCCCCAAAATAATAGGGCTGGAAACCAAATTGCAATCATAGAGTCTAGGTAGCACCTATGCTGTCACGGAGTTATATCTCAAGTAGGAAGAGTGATAGTTGAACAATGTGACCCGCTACACTGATTTCCAGTATAGCGAAGAGCTGACAAGCCTTACACGGAATGGTGGCTATAATCTCTGCGCATTGATAGCTACAGTACCATAGAGTTCCTAAGCTTTACAAAAAAACTGCCATTGAAGAGATTTTTCAACAATGTTCCAAAGAAATAAGACACCAGAACAATTTTCCTCATCCTCTTACAAAAAAGTCCTATGCTAGAAGTGATTCATTGAAATTTGAATATTTACAGTTCCTAACTGCATTGCATATGGAACTTCCTAGGGAAAGAGTTAACAGAAGAATAGTAAGCCATGCATAGCCATCACAAGTAACAATACTGAAGTGTGCAACACAATTCCTAATACATGCATTTGGTGCACCAACATCCTCAACCAAAAAACTACACCTTCAATCACAACATTTAAAAAACTCTAACTTTGAATGCTAGAATATCATAAGCAAAAAAGGCAAACATCCACATGCTACCTCCATTAGCACCCTTAAACTCCATTAAGTTCTCGAAAGTTCACATATCAACAATGCACTAACCATGCATCTCCTCAGACGTACTGCAAATGCGAGCTAGCAGATAGCAATTGAGCTCAACGCGCGCCCGAAAAGAGCGCAGATAGTTAAATAGCAATCTAACACTAGCTTAGTCAGAAACGTTTACAACAGTTTCAAGACAATTCTAAAATGATTCCAGTCAAACCTGATCTTATTCAAGTAAATTCCACAAAATTTCGACAAAGAAAAGAAAGCCACTCTTTTTTCATCACAGGACAAATACTCTTCCTACCACAATTGCTAAAAAAGAAATTAAGAACCTAGCATACTATGTGATGAAGCAAAAGAAAGGCTATATAAATGAACAGACATTAAACAAATTAAAAGAGTGTGAATTTTTTAAAGTTAGGGTTTTGAGCCAAAATTGTAGGTCAAAATTGCGGGACACTGAGGAAGATAAACATGAATGGTGAAGAGGGAAAGTGCGTACACGCTTACCTATTCTTGCTTATAGAGAGAGTGGCAAAATCCGAAAATAAGATGAACGGAGTTCTGCTAATGCTAAATTAGAGAGAGAGAGAGAGAGAGAGAGAGAGAGAGAGAGAGAGAGGAGGAGAGAGGAAGGAGGGATTGGGTTAGTGTCGTGACGATAGGGTGGTGGGTCGGTTTCTTTTAAGACGCGACTCGGGTGTTCGTCCCTGTGGTGTCGTTTGGTTAGATAGGTTTGGATTTGATGGGCTCAATTCTAAAATTTTGATCTAAGCCCAAATCTCAGTGTGACATGAAGAGTTAAACCAGCCCTTCAAGATTCTCTCCTACCTATTTCTCTACTGGTCTTCTTCTTCTCCGTTTCTCAATCTTATCTATCAATTTCTACTGCCAATCCCTTATCTTTACAGTAACAATCTTTCACCAAGAAAAAAATTGTCACACCTCCCCTCTCTCTCTCTATTTTAGCATTAGCAGAACTCCGTTCATCTTATTTTCGGATTTTGCCACTCTCTCTATAAGCAAAAATAGGTAAGCGTGTTCTTCTTCGATCTCTTCTGTTGGGTCATACGCACTTTCCCTCTTCACCATTCATGTTTATCTCCATCAGTGTCCCGCAATTTTGACCTACAATTTTGGCTCGAGACCCTAACTTTAAAAAATTCAAACTCTTTTATAGCCTTTCTTTTGCTTCATCATATAGTATGCTAGGTTCTTTTTAGCCCAAGTATTGAGGCGCCTTTTCGAGACTATGTTTGGATTTGGGTTTCTGTCTAAAAAATGGAATTTGGGCTCGTTGAGCTGTTAACAGCTGCTTGGGTTGCGGCGATACTGCCTGTGGTTGTAGCTTCACTCCCTTGTTCTAGGCTGCGTGGGTTTCACGAACTTGTTCTGGGGTTTGCAAAGCGAGGAAAGATCCTGCCATCATCGCATCATCATGTATGTTTTAGATTTTTTCCCTTTTTAATCTGTTGCTCTTGCTTTTTCAAATTCGTTTTCTTGAAATTCCGTGATGTGGGAATTGATTCTGTACTTTGTAAGAATGGGAAATAAGATGAATGCCGGTTGATGTCTGTTGTTTTTTCAAGTTCCCCATTTTACTGATGATTGCATAACTATGGTATGTGAAGGGTTTTTTTCTACTGTGCTTGGTGTTGGTGTTAAAATGGTGATCCATGGAAATTTATAGGTGAATGAAGAGAATCTGAGATGAATGTGGGTAAATATAACTTGTGTATTCTTTTGTTTTGTCATGGTTGGTTTCGTGTCTTCTTATTGAGGATTTGTCTAATATCATTGAGAAAATTTCAGATAACATTTTGTTCCACCTGTTAGTTATACATGATTCCAGTGAGAAAATCTGATAAAAAAAGTGAGAAAATGAAATGAAACCTTTTTGTGAGGTAACCTATGATCCATTCTGTAATTCATAGTTCGGTACCTATATTTTATATCGTACTAGATTATATACTTCCTAATCTTATCTGTCCTTGTATTGTAGAAACTCACCGTTCCTCAACGATTCTTTTCCCATTTCTATGTGGTAGCTGTGGCATGGACAAGCCTCTTGCTTCTTACAACATGGATATATGCATATCGGACAGCACCACTTAATTCTGAGTCATTATTCTACTCAAATATAGCCAACTACTTGGCTGGAGGTTCAAATATCTTTTCCTTTCATACACCTCAGTTACTATCTTTAGAGCGCAGATCCAGGGTCTGGCTTTCTGTTCTTCTACTTTTGTTAATGGAACTTCAAGTATTGAGGCGCCTTTTTGAGACTATGTTTGTATTTAAGTATAGGCCTTCAGCTCGGATGCACATTTTTGGCTATCTTACTGGCTTATTGTGAGTTCCTTCAGAACTCTCTCTCTGATCTTTTCCTTACTTCCTAAACTTTGCTTCTTTCATGAATCTTCATAAATGTTTTGTCTTATGTTCTGTTTTTCACTCTATTTTTTTTTTTTTTTTTTTAATAATTTTTCACTCTATTTTGAACCCTTGATGTGAATTTTGTTCATAGGAGCCTATTTGATGTTCTATTGATTTGTATCATCTTTCTGAGGTCAGCTTCTACACGGCAGTGCCTCTATCACTCTGCTGCACCAGTGCACCTGAGGTGTTCACTTTTTGCAAAAATGAAGTGACTGCTTTAATTATTGATGAGAAGAGCTCCTTACTTGCCATCGAATTTGATTGGTGGGACTTTGTAAATCCGCTCCTCAAACTAGGATGGTGCTCATGGATTGGTGCGGCTATATTTGTTTGGGGTTGGATTCATCAGCTCCGTTGCCATGTAATCCTTGTAAGTACCATTTCCCCATTATTTTGTTGTTGTTGTTTTGATCAACGGGGGAGGAGCGTTGGAGAACTCAAACTTGTGTCCCTGCTCTAATTATGGATGGAACGTTCACAATCGAGCTACACGGCTTGGTCTTGATCGCTTGCACATTAAATGGCAATATTTTTGGCTCTTGATCAAATTTCTGCCTAAAGGGGTTTATTAAAATCCCTGAATTAGCTATCGTGTTGGTTGATTAGGGCTCACTACGAGGCCATGCAGAAAACTTCAATGAGTATGTGATCCCTCATGGTGACTGGTTTGAGATTGTTTCTTCTCCACACTATCTAGCCGAGATTGTAAGTCTCTCATCTCTCGTGTAAAATTGAAATGCTAAGGACTCAGTTTCGATATTTGTTAATGGTTTTTGCAAATAAAACAGGTTATATATGCTGGTATGGTGTTTGCTAGTGGAGGAGCAGATCTCGCTATTTGGCTACTTTTTTCATTCGTGGTACCATTCGTCAATTTGATAAGATATCAAAATGTTTCTTCCTAATTCTGCCTTGTTTCAATCTTCCGCAAGGGATGAACTTATTGTTCTGTGTGGTGGCAGGTGGCAAATCTAGTGTTCGCAGCCGCAGAAACGCATCGGTGGTATCTTCATAAATTTGCCAACTATCCCAGCAACCGTTTCGCTGTAATTCCATGGATCTGTTAACGTCTTTTCAGGCTCGTGATAGGTCATTACCAACCCTAGGCAGTGCTGATTGACCAAACTGTTATGTAGTTATCTATTTGGAAACATGAACAATGTCGAGTGCTCAAATTGCTTTGCCTCAGGAAAATGTAATGACTTAAATGAGTATGGGGGAGATATGGGTGGGTATAGGTATAACTTAAATGAGTATGGGTAGATATGGGTAGCATACTTATTTATTACCCATATAATTTTTTAAATGGGTACCCATACTCGTACTTATTTACACTCATTTAATTTATACTTACTTATTAACTCATTTAAATATATTTTTTTATTAAATAAGATTAAAAATATCATGTTTGATAAAATAAATGTAGATTGTGACAAATTTTGATTACGTGACTCGATTTTGATTGTGTATGCTGATTTTATCGTTTAGGCTCGGGTTTGCCCATTTAAGCTCGATTTTTATCATGTATGTTCGATTTTTAACATTTAAGTTCAAATTTGACAATTTAGTCCCGATTTTTAATATGTAGACTCATTTAATCCCGGATTTTAACTATTTATGTAGCACTCAGATTACAATCATGTCCATCAAATATGATTTCATCATTTCTAAACACTTAAAATAGTTTCATGGTATTTGTATATGTTATGAACAAAACTATGAAAAATAGCAAATTCAGTAAATAATTAAAAACGAAAAGTTCATGGGTGACTTTATGGGTAAATTCAGTAAATCATGATGCAAATCATGCGAAACTGACGAAAATTCATCCTAAATTTTCTCATTTTACTGCATTTGAAATAAACCATCCAAAAAAATTTCACATTATACTGATATTTCAGCTATACACTAAAACTAAGATATAATAACTTCATATAGACATTAAAAGGCAAGTACATTGATATTTCAGAAATTCTACACTAAAACTAAGATATAATAACTGATTATTTCAACCATGGTAGTTTTATTTATCTCATCTTTAAATAATTAGTTGGAAAACTAAAAAGACCTCAAATCCAATTGGCACAAATACACAATAGACCAGCAATTTTCAATTGTTCAAGCAAATCAGAGGTGCAACAAACTGGGCAAAACAAAACTAGATGGAACATGGATTTAAGACAGTTGAGTTACAAACGGTGTCAAAACACCAAATCACAACCACGAATCAGCCGAAAATTGAGAGGCGAGTCTAGGAAGACAAAGCAGAACTGTAAGCCAGTATCCCACACACCTAAGCGTGGAGAATACCAAAAGGCTAAGGCAGGCACGTGATGCCCATGTGCTTCCCAACTAGTTGTCGGATTTGCTTCTTCCGACCATAACTCTGATTCTGATCTTTTCTGTAGAGGCGGTGAGAGAAGATGGTCACCGGAAAGTGGTGACAAAAGCAAACGCAACGAAAAGATAAAAAACAATAGGAAGAGAAACTGCAGCAGAAAGAACAAATGAGCTTTACAGCTCCAGTACCATGTTATTTGACAGATTTGGGTAGAATAATGATTAATTGGGTGAAATCCAATAAAATCCACATATTTTAATTTAAATAAATATTTACCCATTTTTACCTTTTAAAAAATTAAATTAACCTATTTAATATTCATATTTATTTAATTAATTAGGTATAAGTATATAATTAGGTATTGGTATATATTTATCACCCCTAGTTTTATCTAATGATTCATATCTATTTAACAGTATCCATGGACCATGGTTGTTATTTCACCACAGCACGGATGCTTGGCCATCCAAAGTGGCAAAATCATGGAATTAAATAACTGTAACAACGACAACTGAGTAACGAATCGCGGCTACAATTGTATTTTAATTTCTTTAAAATTTACCATAATTTGCACCATTTTAACATTTTTTTTCTCAAAAAGAATAATAGCGAAAAATTCCATATAGTATTTTTTAAAACAGAAATTTCTTTTGGTTTTTAAAAATTTAACTCCACCTACCCTGTATTAAAGGTGAACGACAAATGTTAACTTTTTCATGTGACAGTAGCTTACCAAAAAAAAAAACATGTTGTTCCATTTTCTTTTCTTTAAAAATTTAGAAAAATAATGTAATTAATTTTAAATTTTTTTTAAAAATAATGTAATTAATTTTTAAAAATTCAATAATTAATTTTAAAAATTCAGAAAAATAATGTAATTATCAAACCTAACATTACACCCACCAAATCAAAATTTCATTCCAAATTCAATTTTATTTTTTATTTATTTCACTAAAAGCTATTCTCCTCATAATAGCCGCCGCCAGCGACCATCAAAAAACAATCACTGGCTCGGTTATTTACGTTGACAATGGCCTAAACGCGATGGGTGTGGGTGTTGACAACCCCGTATTTGCAGAACTTGACAGTATTTTTAAAATTAATTAAATTATTTTTCTAAAATTTTAAAATTAATTACAGTATTTTTTTAATTTTTTAAAATTAATTAAATTATTTTTTATATTTTTATAAATTTAATTATATTATTTTTCTGGATTTATTAAATTAAATACATTATTTTTCTGAATTTTTAAAGAAAAGAAAAGGGAACAACAGGTGGTCCATGTGGGCTTAAATGGTGTGGCCCATGTGGGCTAAAATCGATTATTAATTTATTTCTTTGTTCTTGTCGTTGTTGTTGGTGTTGGTGTCAGAAGAACCGGCGGACAAAATATTTGGGCTTCATGGCCCATGACGGATGGTGGTCTTGCTTCTATTGTTTGCGTAAATTGGGCCTTGATCTGAACGTGAACTGAAAGTCTTAAGAAAAAAAAATGGAGTTTCTTCAATTTTCACTATTGAATTTCACAAGCCCAAGATTGGTATTTGGGCCTTTAAAGGCTTTAACGGTTAGTAACTTAATTTCGTGGTCATATAAATTAATCAAATTGCGGTGCTCATCTGCCCCACGCGTTGCATTTTTATATCCAGAGCGTAAGCGAGAAGGGAAGTCGAAGTTCGTCAGATCCAAACGACACCGTCCTCAGATCCACGATCAACCATGTCTTCTACTTTCAGCGGCGATGAAACGGCACCCTTCTTTGGCTTCCTCGGCGCCGCTGCTGCGCTCGTCTTCTCTTGTAATTCAAATCATATCCTCAATTCTTCTATAATGTTTACTCATCTTGTTAGATCTTAGCTTCCATGTCCTGCGTATTTTAGCTGCTTGCGCGTTTGGTTGATCTAGAAAGTAAGGGAAATCAGCATTAGTTTTGTCATTTCATGATCGGTTGGATGCAATCATAGCACACGCAAGTGGTGACTTTTTGTTTTTGATTATGCAGTCATCAGTGTCGTTTCATTTTGTTTTTATCAAGCTTTATCTATGAAGTAATGAAGGTGTATCTGTAATGACGTTTTGAGTTTGATGTGGATCTCTGTTATTATGTTATATCTGTCGTTGTCATAATTGTCATTGAGCAACTAAGATAAGAGATCCATACAGTTGGAATCTTAGATCCTATGTGTAATTAGAGATTGCTTTTGAAGGTGTATTATTAGATATAACATTTTTTGTTTATGGAGCCTTTCTTTTTTCGTTTTTTGTTAGTGATACTCATATTTTGTTTCGGATTAGGTATGGGAGCTGCATATGGAACCGCAAAGAGTGGTGTAGGTGTTGCGTCAATGGGGGTGATGAGACCCGAGTTGGTGATGAAGTCCATAGTTCCAGTTGTTATGGCTGGTGTGTTGGGTATTTATGGATTGATCATTGCGGTTATTATCAGCACTGGGATCAACCCTAAAGCTAAGTCTTATTACCTTTTTGATGGGTATGCACATCTCTCTTCTGGCCTTTCTTGTGGCCTTGCTGGGCTATCCGCCGGAATGGCCATTGGAATTGTTGGTGATGCTGGTGTCAGGTACGTTGCTTGCTGGTATATGTTGTTATTTACACATCTTGTTTGTTGTGTTCATAAATGACTTTGCTGGAAGTGTGATCCTTGTCAATGTAATTACTTTTAGAGTCTGAGTAATGTGGATATATGCTGTGCTTGTTTCTGTGATGTAATTGTTCTATAAATTACTGAGATATCTTGTGCAGTTGTTTTCATATGAGTACTGTTATATGTTCAACTGTTCTCCAACATTTTTTAATGCTATGATGGTGCTTTACATGAAATGTTATGTCATGTTACATCGGTGTAGCCCGTTCTCGCTTTCTGTACTTGACTGATTATGCTGCATGGGTCTCTGTAGCCAGGATCGAAGCAGTTTTAATTTCATGCATTCCACCAATTGTACTGTACTGCACATGAATAACTATGGGCTCAGACTGTTAATATGCTGTAGTTAACACTGATAGCGGTTTTCTTATATGGCAGAGCTAATGCACAACAGCCAAAACTGTTTGTTGGGATGATCCTTATCCTTATCTTTGCTGAAGCGCTGGCCCTTTACGGACTTATTGTTGGTATCATTTTGTCTTCCCGTGCTGGCCAGTCTAGGGCAGATTAAGGAGGAATATTGTTGGTTGCTGATATTCTTTGGTGGCTTACTTGTGTCACTGCAAACTAGTGGGAAAACCGATTGTATTCGCAAATGGTTGATGGTTGGGCAGCACGACCAATGTTCTAATAAACAAAGATTTTATGGAAGTGTCAGCTCTGCCATGTTTGGTTGCTGCTTTTGTAATGTTTGTAGAAGTAGGAATGAGTTCCTTTGGTGAATAAAGGCTTTGACCAGATGTCAATGTTTGGTTTCATCTACTATTTATATTTTGCCAAACTCGATATTGTACTCAGTTTTTAGATACCTTATTCTTGAGATGGTACTTTTGATCTTAAGTCTTATTGAACTCATTTTTCTTTGGAATCTCATTTGTATCTCAGGTAGGAAGAACCTAGACCTCTGCTTGTATGTGTTGGTATTTTCCAATCAACAAGGCTTTTTGTTATGTTATTTTCCATTCTTAATCCATGGACTTTTTTTGTTTTCTTAAAGTGAGAGAATCAGTATGTGTTTGGTAATACCCTCTACCGAGAAAGGGAAAAAGTCTCAAATTCGAATCGGCTCCGAGTCGAGCTACTTCAGCCTACAAACTACAAAGAACAGAAGGGAAATTGTCATCTTGGGCTTGGCCCTGAGCTCTAGGTTGGGCTGAGAAGTGTTTATGTTCATACTTTTTCCCTCGGTTCTATCACCATTACTTGCTCTCCGATGGCCCATCTGTTTGGTAATTGGTTTTTTTCTCTCGAGTTCTTTTTCTCTTTTTTCTTTTTTTCGTTGAAATTCAAAATTCCATTTTCCTTTTTTTCTGGGAAGCAGAAAATCCTCCCTAAAAAGTGATGACGTTGGATCGAATTCTGGTCCGCCACTACCACGGACAATCTCGATTAGTGACAAGTTTTTTTATCAATCGGGAAAGCACTACCCTCTTATCGGCTCCTTTTTCTTTTGTTTTCTTTTGTGTGCTTTTCCCTTGTCGACGTAGCAACTTATCGTTAGTCACTGCATGACAAATAGACCATCGGTGACATTGTTGTAAAGTTGTGGTGATCATCAAAAAGAAACCACGTAACTATAAATCGGCCAAAATTTATATTAAATATATTTTTTTAAGTATATTGAAATGATGGAATCTTTCACAAGTTGATTGTTTGAGGTAATAAATTTAAAGTTTGGTTGTGTCTAATTTATCTAGATTTTAAGGAAGGAAAATCTTTTTACGTCCCACCAATAATACTTTGTTTAAATCTACTGTTAAATAATTTAATTAGTAAGAAAAAAATCAGCTGCTAGGAGTAAAAAGTTTGGTTGTGTCTAATTTATCTAGATTTTAAGGAATGAAGTGTTTCGAAATTTTGAAGTTCGGTTTTGTTTATTCCAAAATTTTCTAAATCATTTCCGTTTCGTAATTGACCAAATCATTATCTAATTTTTTTTCTCCAAAATTATTTCGACCGAACTTCCAAGCACAACAATTACAAATTAAAGTACAACAACTACCGAAATTGCCACGTTCCAAGTTTCCATTCAAAGTTCAAACATTCAAGTTACAGAACAACAATTTCAAATTAAAGCAGGAGGCAGTAGCAACTAGCAAGTTATCCAATTACTAATTACAAATTACAAATTGTACTAGGTATAAGAGACATCAATTTCTCCATCATCTCATCTCTCTTCTTCTCCTGCCAAGATAAAAAATCGGGACCTCTCATATGAACAAACCTTAGACCTCACTATATCTGATAAAACAATTGTAATTAATCGTAGAAGTAATTAGGGTTTAGATTCATCATTTAGAAACTAATACAAACAATTTATCGTTTCAAATTCAAATGAATACAAATCCCGAATTTTTGAAATTAAGGTTTGTTAGAAAAGATTGAGATTGATTGTCATAAATCAAATACAAATCCCCAAATTAGTTTCGAAAACTTACCAATACAACTTATACAAGACTTTTCTTTCAAAACCCCCATTTTTTAGGGTTCGGTGCTGGACGGCTGGTGGTGGAATAAGAGTATTGGATTTGAAGGAGGTGGTGGTGGAGTCGTGGAGGATCGGGCTATGGAAGAGAAGTGGGAGGTCTGGATCGGGCTATTTTTAGGGTTCGTCGTCGTCAACGAGCTGCGAGCAAGAGGGAGAGAGAGAGGTCAGAGGAGAAGAAAGAAAAGAATGCCTGAAAAAAAATGTATAAAAGTAAATATATAAAAATTACGACACCACACAATTAAGGGGATAATCCAAATCGATTAAAAAAAATCATCGTTGAGGAGATCTCATAAGTTAACAAAATCGTTAGCAGCTCACTTAGCTAATAGATCAACTAATCTATTACAATCTTGGAAAGAAAACGAAAAAGTCCAACTAGAGTTGGCACATTTCAGAAAATCAATATCCTAAAGTAGAGCTCCCAATTTTTGCACACACCTGGACTATTGATATGATTGATAATAATAAGTTACACGAAATCAGCAAACGATAATTTTGGAAGAATATATATATATATATATTTAGAAAAAACAAGAAAATATAAGGTTAAAGGTAATATATTTGCACCTCATAACCGCACTAAGCAACGACTTTTTTTCAACTAACGTTTTCAAAATTAGGTTAATTACCTAAAAAAATTAGGTTACGTTTTGATTGTATGCAAGCAAAGATTGGCAGTGGATCTCCATTCCCCCATTTTTAAAGGTGTAGGTTACGTTTATGCTCAGCTCAACCACAGACTTTTGTCCGGAATTCATGTCACCATAAATTGAAAATTCCGATACGCCTCTTTGTTTTAGGTCATTGATCTACTAACTACGGTGAATCCAAAGATGTAAAAATATTGTTTTAATCATCTCCTTTTTGTCCTATAGAGTTCATTCTTTTACCGTAGTTGGTTGCATTTTGTATACTCAACACTCAAATGTATAATTACATTGCGCCCAGCCAAACAAACATCGTACATGATCCAAAATATGTGTCACACGTGTGACCTACTTTGGGCACACTAACACTATAATGGAAAATCAATTCCAAGTCAACATAAAAAAAAGAGTTTTATTATCATTTTATAATTAGTATTAATTTATTAATTTAAAAATAACCACTTAACTTAAATTATTTAAGTTATCTGAACAACTATTTATTTCTTTATTTATACAATATAGTACTCCACAGGGATAACATTATCTTGGGTGCAAAAGCGTAACCTCATGTCATCTTAGTAATTTGGAAGAAGAAGAAAAGGCTCTTTTAATTAATTAATATTCACCAAATGCTACTACCAACCAATCATCATGCCACCAGGCTTTATCACTGCAGCATCTTACATCAGGTTACTAGTAGCAGTGTTTTTGGAACCGGACCGGACCGGCCGGTTCGGTCCGGTTCAACCGGATTTTTTAGGTTTCCGGTCTGATTCGACCTATCGGACCGAAATGCACGTGACCCGGGTTGGACCGGACGAACCGGCCGGTTTTTTGACAACCGGCGAACCGGCCGGTTCGATAGCAACCCGGCTGGTTCAACGCAAAACGACGCCGTTTTGAACCCAAAATCCAAAACGGCGTCGTTTTGATTTTTTAATATTTTTTGATTTTCTGATTTTTATTTTTTAAAAAAAAATGGAAAAAATTATTTGGCCAAAACGACGCCGTTTTGGTTTTGGTTTTTTTTTTTTTTTTTTTTTTTGAGAATTTGATGGGCCGGCCCATTACAGGCATGGGTCAGCCCATCAGAACTAAAAAACCAGCCGGTTCAATCCGGTTAAATTATCTAAGATTGAACGGTTCGATATGCGTCCGGTTCAAAACGGTCCAATGGTTCAATCCGGTTTTTTCCGGTTGAACCCGGTCGAACCATGAAATTTTCATTTCCGGTTCGCTGTCCGGTCCGGTTCCAAAAACACTGACTAGTAGTCTAGTAGTATTAATTTAACTTCAATAGTGCGCCAATATGGTCCAAAAATAACCTAATTAACCCGTAAAAGACAAAATGTCATAAATATTTTCTTTTTTTCGATAGACGAATTTAATATATGAAATACTTTATCTTCTAATGGCTGCTGATAATACATAATCGGACTATGGGGACATTATAGACCTTCCCCCTGGAGGGGGACCACTGTCAACGCCCCAGTCAAACTGCGGGCCAGCGCGCCTCTTGGGGCTAACGGCCAGCATATGGCCTAACGGAGGCCCGATACGTCTGTGGGCGACACGTGTCCCGCTAACGGACTTAGCTCCTTGGCGACGCGTGTCCCACCGACTTAAGAGAGAAAGGCGAGCAGGAGGTAAGCTCTAAAAACCGCACTATTCACTAAAATCCTGCACTATATTCGCATCACTCGTACTAATTTAACCGTCAGAGTCTCTACGCCGGAGGCCTCCTCCAGTGCTTTTCAGGTACCCCGCGGCCAACCGGACTCACAAAGGGACCCACTCAACAACCACAGATCCATCCTACCCAACGCAATTACCCAAAAATCCACACCCCGTATCCCAAATTATCAGCTGCTGCCCGCAATAATTAATAAGGAGCCCACGAATGGGTTTAAAATTTTTGTGGTTGCCAATCAACTTTGATAACACTATCACTCACTCAAAAAAATATAAAATTTATGATTAATTTATCTTTTAAAAATTCAATGTGTTTATATATTCAAGATTGATCAGATCAAAATCAAAACGAGTGGAAGCACTTTATTAGATGGTATAATATATAACTATATAATAATTGGCGGAAAGTACTGTGATTCTTTTAAATCTTCAATATATATTTATTTATATACACATTCCTAACAAAACGACGAAGGTATAGTTTGTTTTCCCGTTTAAAATACATAAGTTTTATTATTAAATAGATTGTTAATTAGGGGTGATCCGTAGGGGTTCGATTGGATCAGATTCAGTTCAATCTTAAATGGTTTGGGATCGGATTTGATTTTTCTCAACTTCAACCGAACTACACTCAAAATAGTTTGGTCGATTCAGATTCAGATAAATTCTTTTAATAAACTACCAAATCCTACAATTTTGGTACAGATTAGTTCAGATTTCGATTCGAAATTCGGTTCGGATTATACATAAAAATGGAAGCATTTTATCCCAAATTCATATTATTTGATTTTTGGATCGAATTCGGATTGTGCAAACTCTAACCAAATATCAACCTACTATATTCGGTATAATTCGGATCAAATAAAAAATTTCAGATTAAGATCGAATTGGTCGAATATAGATAAATATGTCCACTCATGTTTATTGTTAATTTAAAAACACCATTAATTAGAGAGAAACTGTGTGCAATCTTGTTCACTCTACCTACTAATTGAAATTAAAAGATAAGTAATGCAAAATATATTAAAAATTCCAAAATCTTCTTCCGATGACCTTCATCTTTATCAACTAAAATTTGATAGCATTAATGTTACACGTTATTAACCCGTTTTCCCCATACATGACGGTACAAGTAATTTGTAAGTTTGCAAAAAATTCCAAACGCCAAAGTAATTATGTGATTGGTTCCTCATTAAAATAAAATTAAAAAAATCGATTGATGGGTCCCCTAATAATTGCAACATAATTGGAAGTCAGAGTCTTGGTCCTTCCTAGCTACCTCTCCATCATTAGCAATGGCACAACATTGATGAATAATGACGCGATTTAAGTGACAAACTAAATCATGTTCGTATTGAGTTAATTCGTAGTCATAATATGTGCTTTTCTATACATAAATATCGAACGTAGGAGTTACGACTTTTATTTTTTTATTTTATTATCTCAGTATCACGGGTCTGTTACAATTTCTGTACGACTAACATGTGAGACTGGCAATCGAAAGTAGCCTATGGCATATTGACAATCTCCTCGTGTTCAGTGGCCTATTACGTGGACCTGCCTAGCTAGTGCCACTGCCATGCATCCAAAAGCCCATCCTATGCATATGTAGCATATCCCCCAAAATGGGCCCACCTCCTACGTATCATGGATCCACAGTGGCCGCTGCTCTACTCCCTGAGCCCATCCACCAATTAAGGGAAAGAGGAGTATCTCCTCGAGATTTCGTTCATCCAATAATATAGTGACACGTCATAAAGTGTCATTGCTCTACACTCTAGTCTACACACCCAATGAACAACAATATCACATTCTTCTGTCCGCGAGAAGATGATCGCGGGTTCCACCTGATCCCCATTCTCTACAACCTCATCATAGCCCAAGATGCTCATCCGCTTGCGTCATCAAGCAGCAGCTGGTCCTACACGTGGCACCAATAATAACATCAAAAACGTTCTTTTTTCCTTTTTGCTATCCAAATACTCCCTCTAGGGTAAAATAAATGAATTTCTCGCATTCCAATAGTTAGTTGGGAACGCATATCAAGGAGGCCGGATGATTCACTATTTAACCCCAAAAAATTTCGTACTTTTTTTCGAACGTACAAAAAAAATTAGAGGCAAAATTGTCTCAAATAGTGACTGTTCCGGTACAGTTCCGGCCGTTTTAAGATACGTGCCGGAACAGTAAAAGCAAATCCTAAAACGACTATTATTTTGCCCCGGAGGGAGTATTATAATTTGTAAACGTGACCCAAAATTCATTCCTTTATTTTTTATTATTTTTGAAAAAATATTATTTATATAATTTCGAATGTATTGGGAGAATCAAAAATAGTATTGGTTGGGTACTATTAATAAAACGATTAAAAATAATTAACTAGAAAAACATAAAAAAATGATAATTAATCATTACCTTAATGATTATAAAAGTAATTTTTTTACTTGTTCGGTTTTAATTGTAAAGATAGGGTTTTCAAACGGAGAAAATAATACTCCATTCGGGGTTAATTAGATGACGTTTTAGGTATTTTCACACATATTAAGGTAATGATTGGTTCAGAGAAATCGAGACATTTTATGACTATTATATCCCTGACATTTTATATTATTTACGAAATTACCATTGGCTTATGTTTTGGCTTGGCTCAAAATCTGCTTATCTCCTTCTCGCTTTCTTCGACAGAATCAAGTTGGGCCAGGAATAATCCCATCCCATGACCAAGCCAACTCTCCTTTTCCCTCCCAGACTTCGTCTTCTTCCTCGTTATTCTTCTTTCTCCGGTCAAACCAAACAGCAGTTAAATCAAAATCAAACTTAAAAATTAAACCAAAAGCAGCAGCAATTAAATCAAAAGCAAGCAATTAATTGAATTAAAACAGCAAATTAAATTAACAAAACAATGAAATCAATTGATGCAAACAGAACAATTCAATTAATTCCAAAACAGAGCCATCAATTAATCCCAACACAGTAATCAATTCAACCTCAACACAGTAATCAATTAAATTCAATACCAGCAGTCAATTAATTAAAACATAGCAATCAATTAAACGAAGCACCAAAACTGTTAGGCTCAAAACTGATATTAACACACAAATAGAAGTGAAAGTACTTCGATACTTTATTATGCAGAATTGGCTTAGTTAAATAGCCATAAGAAGACTAAGTCTTCTATACAAGATACTAGCAGTCAATTACGGAAGATAAAAACAAACCACAAAAGTAGAACAACTAATAGACTCCTATAAACTAGGAGATTATTTATAACTTAAAGACTTAATCAGGCCCAACAATGCCTCTCCTAAACTGAATGCAGTAGCAATCAGTTTAACCTTTCGCACACTCCTAACTTGTCACGCAGCTTTGTAAAGGCTTCTAGCCGTAAAGGCTTGGTCATGATGTCTGCAATTTGGTCTTCTGTGCCGCAATGAACAAGTTTGACAACTCCTTCCTTTGTAAGATCCCTCGGAAAATGAAACCTGATGTCAATGTGTTTGCTTCGGCCATGAAGTACAGGATTCTTTGATAATTTGATTGCTGAATTGTTATCACACATGATTGTAGTGCATGTTGGCTGCTCCAGCCCAAATTTCTCTAGGATTCTTCTCATCCAAACACACTGACATGCACAGGAGGCTGCTGTAATAAATTCAGCTTCTATTGTGGATAATGTCACAACAGGTTGTTTCTTGGATGCCCATGATACAACTCCACCATTCAAAAGAAATACATACCCACTTGTGCTCCTTCTATCATCCACATCGCCTGCGTAATCGCTGTCTGTATAGGCAGTCAACTCTTCAACCATTCCCTTCTTGTAGAACAAACCAAATGGCATGGTTCCCTTCAGATAACGTAGCACTCTTTTTGCGGCCTGCATACGCTGCTCGGTAGAGTCTTCCATATACTTGCTAAGTAGAAACACGACATACATTAAATCTGGCATTGTAGTTGCGATATACATCAGACTCCCAATCAATTGTTTATACAATATTGCATCCACTTTAGCTCCTTCACCTTTCTTCGAAAGTTTTGATCCCGACACAATTGGGTTTTTTACTGCATTGCCACTGTGCAGATTAAATCTCTTCAAAAGTTCCCCAACATACTTCTTTTGATTAATAAAAATCCCTTCAGCTCCTTGCATGACTTCGACACCAAGAAAGTACTTCATTCTTCCCAAGTCAGTCATGTCGAACTCCTCTTTCATGGATGATTTGAATTTTGCAAGCATAATATTATCATTCCCAGTAACTATCAAGTCGTCTACATATAAAGAGACAATGAGAATTTTGTTACCTTCTCCTGTTTTGACAAACAACGTATGCTCGTATTCACACTTCAAAAATCCTTCCTTAGAGAAGTATGCCTCAACTCTGCTATACCATGCGCGTGGCGCCTGTTTTAATATGTATAAAGCCTTGCTGAGTTTATATACTTTATTCTCCTCTCCCTTTCGAATGTACCCCTGTGGCTGCCCAACATAGACATCTTCACTTAGCTCACCATGTAAGAATGCACTTTTTACATCGAGCTGATAAACCCACCATCCTTTCTGCGCAGCCACGGCTAAGAGCTTGCGTATTGTATCCCATCTTGCCACTGGTGGGAATACTTCATTGTAGTCCACTCCTTGTTGTTGCGCATAGCCCTTGGCTACAAGTCGGGCTTTGTGCTTGTCTACTTCACCTCTTTCATTTAATTTAGTCTTGTATACCCACTTGACGCCAATTTTCTTTGCTCCTATAGGTAAATATGTAAGACACCACGTTTTATTTCTTTCTATTGCTTCCAATTCAGATTCCATTGCTTTCCTCCATTTTTCATCTCCCTCAACCTCTTCAAATGTGGTTGGATCCTCAAGACTAGCAAACATGACTAGATTGCTGGTTTCTTCTTCTTCCGAGAGTTCCTCCATAGTTGTGTAGTCATGTAAATAAGAAGGTGGTTTTCGAACCCTAGTGTTTCTTTCTCGTTCTTCATCAGCGTCTCTTGGTGCTTCTTGCTCTAGATTTGCTGCACTTTGCTCTAGATCAGTCGCACCGGGCTCTTTATTTGCTGCACTTTGCTCTAGATCAGTCGCATCGAGCTCTTTATCACATTCTTCCCAGATCAGCTGCTCATCGCTTGTCTTTCCAATTGCTTTTTCCCAATCCCAGCCTCTTTCTTCTTCAAATACAACATCACGACTCGCCACTACTGTTTGCGTAATTGGATTAAATAGTCGATATGCTTTTGACTCATTACTTACTCCAATTAATACACAAGTAACACTCTTGTCATCCAACTTCTTCCTTCTCTGGTCTGGAATGTGCACATGAGCCAAACAGCCAAACACTCTGAAGTAGTCTACACTTGGTCGCACTCCACTCCACTTCTCCTCGGGTGTCTTCTCCTTTATCACAGAAGTCGGACTCCTGTTTAACACATGCACTGCCCATCTAGCTGCTTCTGGCCAAAACCTCTTAGGAACTCCTTTTTCATTCAGGATGCATTGCACCATATTCATGATGGTACGATTTATGCGTTCAGCTACTCCATTCTGTTATGGTGTGAATGCTGCTGTGAGTTGCCTGCTTATGTCTGTTTCCTCACAAAATAGTGTGAACTCATGCGAGGTAGATTCTCCTCCTCTGTCAGTCCGCAAGCAA
Organism: Viola odorata; assembly: GCA_963691705.1. Classification (NCBI taxonomy): domain Eukaryota; kingdom Viridiplantae; phylum Streptophyta; class Magnoliopsida; order Malpighiales; family Violaceae; genus Viola; species Viola odorata. The sequence goes on along the minus strand of OY829543.1, from coordinate 54,080,815 downwards.
CCCAATGTGTTTCCAGTCTCTCTCTCGACTTGACTCTTGAATTTCTTGAATAGATTGAAGGTATCAGATTTGTTTGATAAGAAATAGATCTATACCTTTCTGCTATAGTCATCAATGAAGGTAAGTATGTATTTCTTATCACTGTTTGAGGCAGGGGTTATCGGACCACATAAATCTGAATGTACCAACTGTAACCTTCTTGATACACGCCATAAATTCCTTTTCGGGATGGTCTCTCGATGTTGTTTCCCAATTAAACAACTAGTGTATGTTGCTGTTGTTGTGCCTTTTAAAAATGGCATCTCTCACCATGTTTTGATATTTCAAGGTTCTTAAACCTTTATAGCTCAAGTGCCCGTACCTGCGATGCCAGAGTTGGAACTCATCTTCTGTTGTAGTTTGTAGGCACTTTGACTCTCCAATTGCTGTTGCTGATTTGTTTGCAATTAACATGAACATTCGATTTGTTGTCATCCATGTTTGCATTATCAGACCCTTCTTTGGATGAAATAACTTGCAGATTCCATGTTGTATTAGGATAGTAACTCCTCTTTCTTGGAGTTATCCTATACTGAGTAAATTACTTCTCAAATCAGGCACAAAATAGACATCAGTGACAATATGAGTTACCCCATCTATTGTCAGACGTATGTTCCCTTTCCTCATTTCTTTCATCCGAGAGTAATTCCCTAGCTTCACTGAGTGACGAAAGTCTTCATCAAGCTCTGAGAACCATAGCTTGCTCCCGCACATATGATTGTTGCACCCTGAATCTAAAAACCATACTTCTTCCTTCTTCGCATTGTTTCTCTACAAACGCCATGAGCAACATCTCATCCTCCTCGTCTATCTCGGCATAGTTAGCCTTTCGATCTCATTCTGGACATTCGTATTGAAAATGTCCAAGTTGATGACATTTAAAGCACTCAATTAGTGCTTTGTTCAGTGGCCTTCCTCTGCCTCTCGCTCTTCCTCGACCCTGCATTCCTCTGCCTCTGTTTCCACGCTCTTTATGAGTAACCTTCAACACCTACTCTTCTCCACCATTGACAGTTTTTTTAAACTTCTGCTCGTGGACTAGCAATGAGCTTTGTAGAGCATCAACTGAGAGACTATCAATATCTTTAGACTCCTCAATTGAACAAACAATGTAGTTGAAGTTCTTAGTTAAGGTGCGTAGAATTTTCTCCACAATCTTGACGTCTGGCATGTCTTCTCCACTGTTCCTCATGTCATTAGCCACTACCATTACTCTTGCAAAATAGTCTGAGACAGATTCTCCACTCTTCATGTCAAGCAATTCAAAGTTCCTTCGTAAAGTCTGCAACGTGCCGCAACTGGGCACGTTGCACTCTTGCGTTCCCTTGATATTTGATCTTCATGGAGTCCCACAATTGCTTGGAGGTGTCCTTTAGAGTAATTATCTTGAGAATGGTCTTGTCGATTGAGCTAAAGAGATAATTCTTTGCTTTCAGATCCTTCAATCTTGCTTCATCAAGGGTCTTTTTTTGTGCATCAGACAATATTTCTTCGCTTGCTGGTTCGACGAGCCTAGTTCACACCACACTCTAATTTTTAATTTGATCTCAAAAGATTCTCCATGAGAAAGCTCCAGTGATCATAGTCTCTATCAAATTTGGGAATGCACGACTGAGCAAAATTGCTTGATTCTGCCATCTTGCTTGATAACTCTCCCTGATTCACTCGTGTTTCCCTCACCCCAGATTGCTTGATAACTCTCCCTGATTCACTCGTGTTTTCCTCACCCCAGATCAGTCTTCTTTGAGCTCCGCTACCAGATTTGTTAGGCTCAAAACTGATATTAACACACAAACAGAAGTGAAAGTACTTTGATACTTTATTATGCAGAATTGGCTTTGTTAAATAGCCATAAGAAGAAGACTAAGTCTTCTATACAGGATACTAGCAGTCAGTTACGGAAGATAAAAACAAACCACAAAAGTAGAACAACTAATAGACTCCTATAAACTAGGAGATTATTTATAACCTAAAGACTTAATCAGGCCAAACAAAAACAACATCATCATCATCTCAGACCACCCACCTCCATTTCCGCTCCTCGCCAGCGACCAAATCCTTCATCTCCTCGCCGGCCCGTTTTCAATCCGAAAGTCCATCAATCGATTCCAGACTTGCTCAGTACCTGTGATGCGATGAGCCAAGCCGAAGCCGCCATCGTTGGCGGCAAATAGAGGGGAGGGCAGCAGGGTCATCTCCAGCCTCGAGATGGTAGAACGTCATCTAATTTTGCACAATTTTAGCTCCTCTACAACAACATCTAAATAACCCCAGAGGGAGTATATTATTCAAATTTTGTCTCAATTAATAAGTTTATAATTTAATGGTACTTTTTATAAGTTCAAGTCTTTTTATTTATAATTTTATCCATATTAAAAAGAAAAAAATCACTAGTACCAAGTTTTTATTTGTGTATGTGTAGTTTTTTTTCTCCCGTTGTTTATTGAAGTTTGAAGGCTTCAAATGGTAGGGGTCAAACCTTTAGATGGTCAAAAAAACTTCAATTTGGGTCCAAAAATCAACATCAAACCGAGGAGAGAGCCCGCCGATTGGTACCAATAACGTATCTTTTCCTTCGTAGTCAAGTAGTCAACATTCAATGAGTTGCGGGTAAAAAGAAGGATGATGTCTTCCTAGAAATAGAAGTAGAAGTAGTCCGCCGGTCTTCGCACATGAAACTAGTTAGTCTACAAATTAATTATTAATTTGTCTCCATGTTACTCGTCGGTTCTCGGAATGTATTTCTTTCAATAAATAAAGGGCAATTCAGTAATATCATGTATAGAATGAATGACGCAAGCTCTGGCGTTGTTGAGCAAATTACTAATTAGTAAAACTTAGTAACCAGATGAACCTGCCCAGTTGCCAAAGGAACAGATGAACCTACCTCATTAAGAAAAAATATATTTATAAAAGGATGAAATGCAGTTTTCACAAAGTAATTAAAAAAATGTGGAAGTTATCCAATCAATCGATTGAATTAATTTTGTATAAGGACTGATCTACTGATAAGTTTTGAGTGGTGGAATCATCATAAAACAACCATATATATCTTTGATATCGATCCTTCAGCAATTATCTTTTAGAATAAAAATAAGAGTAGTGTTATAAATAATCATTGTAACTAATTATTTATCCACTCTTTCTATTTAATTATTCCATAATAAAAAAATAAAAAATAAATAACTATTTATATTCACATGCGTGGACCGATCATATGAAAAATGTTGATGGATAAATACTTAAAGTAACCGTTTTTAACACTACTCATAAAATAAACTAGTAATATAATAATAAAATTATTTGTTAGATAAGTAAGAAGTAACACAATAACAATAAAAAATAAAAAAATATAAATCAATTTATACTATATTTATTTATTTATTTATTTTAAGTTTCCTTATCTAAAAATAAATAAAACTACTCCACGTGTGTGAAGCGTGTCAAGATTGATGGGCCATGCCTATTAAAATTTGAAGAAAAGAGAAAAAATGATGAGTACTGAGTAGGGTTAGTACTTGGGTACATCATGATGTAGGATGATGATACGTGTTCCAAATAGTGCTAAAAATAGTGGTATTTTAGTACTATTTGGGGCACGTATTATCATCCTAAATCATGATGTACCCAATTTTTTTCCGGTTAGTTATACAAGGAAGGTCATCGTTCTGAAAACTCTCCGTAGCTCGCCTCGTGTGAAATTTTCATTTTTTCAAAGCTCGTCAGTCGTCACCAACCTCTGATTTATTTATTCAAGTGTATCTTATTTTGAATTATATATATACAAACCATAGTTATCAGAACCGGACCGGACAGCGAACCGTTTTCGTCAATTTGGTGGTTCAACCGGGTTGAACCGGGTTCGACCGGATTGTAGATGCTGGTCCGTTCGGAACCGTTTACACATTAAACCGGTAAATCTTAGACGATAAAACCGGATTAAACCGGATTGAACCGGCTGGTTTTTACTGTAGCATTTTATAATATATCAAAAAATATTATTAAAATTGAAAAAATTCAAAAACGACGTCGTTTTGGTTGCCTCTCTGATGGGCCGGGCCATGCCTGTAATGGGCCGGCCCATCAAATTTTCAAAAAAAAAAAAAAAAAAACCAAACCAAAACGACGTCGTTTTGGTTTGGCTCATCAAACCGGCCGGTTCAATCCGGTTCGCCGGTTAGGTAAAAACCGGCCGGTTTGACCGGTTGAACCCGGTTCACATCCTTATCCGGTCCGATAGCTGAATCGGACCGGAAACTTGAAAAACACCAGTTGAACCGGACGGACCGGCCGGTCCGGTCCGGTTCTGATAACTATGATACAAACTCCACCAAATAGGGCCTAAATAGATTGAAGTAGGGGTATCCATTGAACTAATGTACTGTAATTATTGAAATATCGAAATAAATTTGTTCTATTCGGTTGGTATTTTTTTTAATTTTTTTTGATACCAAACTTTATTTGGTATGGTACCACAAATGATTTTTGTTGGTATTATTGTAATGTCATTTTTCCTTTTATGTATTTTATTCTTTTAATATATTATGTTAATTAAAAAATAAAGACAGAATAAAATGTGGACACATACACACCACAATCCCATTTCCTTATCGATTCTAATCATTTCTATTTTTCTTTTCCTTCTCACCTCAAAACCCTCTTTTCTATTTTTTTTCAAAATAGTCAACCTAATTCGGTATTCAGTATATTTAAACAATAGATAATATGATATGATATCTATTATTTATAATATGATATACTGAATATTAAAAATTTATTACCAAAATATTTCAATATGAACCAATAAACACTCCTAAATTGAAGTATAAACCATCACAATTAGATCTTAACAGCAAATACTAGTATTGATTAGTACTCCCTCCATGTTTTAAAGAATAACGTTTACTATTCCGGCGCGTATTTCAATGCGGCCGGATAACTCACTATATGACTCCAAAAAATTTCGTGTTTTTTTCAAGCGTACATTAATCCTTAACGTACTTCCGAGAAAAAATTAGGAGCAAAATTATCTTAAATAGTGAGTCATTCGGCTACATTGAAATACGTATCAGAATAATAAAAGTCATTTTTGTGTAAATGGAGGGAGTATTTCATAATTAAGTAGAAATTACAGGTGATTAAACAAAAATCAAAACATAAGAGTAAAAATGGACAAACAAAGGAGTAAAACTTTACCTTATACGACCAAGATACCAATTCAAATTAAAATATGATGTGCCCACGTGAAAAGCACGCGACTATCTTTTATTGAAGCAAATTTTGTTTTATTTTGTTGAAAAAAAAAACAATAAAATCACGCCCAGATTTGTACTAAATGTTCGAAAAATACCTTACGTTTGTAAGTGAGACAAATAAAATCTTACATTTGCCAATTTTAACAAATCACATTTTATTTTCGAAATTGTCTTAGGATTTGTTTGACTTCCTAAAATTGTCTACGTAAAAGTTTATTTACTATTTTTTTCCAGCTTTTTTTACGATAGATAAACGTTAACGTGACATAATCTAATATAAAAATTAATAAATAAAATTAAACGTAAAATTATTATTTTAATCTCTGAGAGGAGGGATAAAAGAACCTGGGGTATTCTTTTAATTTATATTTTATTTATTAAGTTATGTCATATAAGCGTTTATTTGGTGCGAGAAATAATTTCATGTTATTTTTTTTAATAAATACATTTGAAGGTCAACTTTTGGAAGAACTATATAAGTTTTAAGATGATTTTAAAAATACGAATGATTTGTTAAAATTAGTAAACGTGAAATTCTATATGACTCAATTATAAACAAGATATATTTTTTTATATATTTGGTACAAACGTGAGTGATTTTATTATTATTTTCTGTATTTTTAAAAGAAAATAGTCATTTTACTTAAATATAGCCACCTAATATACCAGATGTAAAATGCAGGAACTAACTAATCCCTTTACGTGGCAAAATCATGTCTCTTTATGGAAATCCACATCTTAAAAGTTGGAAACTTCCTGCTACTTTCGCCAAAATCTCATCCATCAACTCGCATTAGTGCTACTACTACTTCTCCCGCTATCTACCACCAAACCCCATTTTATCGCCACGCTATGTTGTATATGGGCCCCACGAGATGAGGTTCCCCAGCCACGCGGCAACTCGACGCTGATTAGAGAATCTCTCACACTCACAGCTCTGTACAATTACAATTTCCTCATTAAACAATTCAAACGTGCTCCCTAGATAAGAAATAAATAAAATTAAAAGTTGTTGCCAAAAACTAGAGATGACAATTGGGCGGGTATGTTAAATCGGGTATGAACGAATATGGGTAAATATCTAATTTATACCCGCAACTAAATATCCATTATTATCCATACTCAATTGGGTATGTAATGGATATTCAATTACACTTACTTATTTATTATTTAACTTAATAAAATTATTTCACCAAAATTTTCTTTTTATAATTAAGTGAAAATTTACTATAATTTTATTTTATTTATATTATTTTATATAACATCATATTCCATAAAAAATATTTATAAAAAATTTAAGAAAAATATGAAAAGTCTTAGTTTGAAATAAAGATTATGTTTTTATAATTTTTAATTTATTTTGTTTAAAGTATCAAGGAAGAAGATTGAATTTTTATTATGAAAGAAAAATTAAAAAGATGAGAGAGAGGAGAAATCAGAGAGACAAAACCAAGAATTTTTTTTTCCTGAAAGTTGAAAAAAATGCGGGTATTGTACAGGTACCATACCCAATTATACCGACAGTTATAAATACGGGTATTATTCATACCCAAACCACACTCACTCGAGGGTAATTACCCGCTCGAGCGGGTAATTATCTGTTCAAGCGGGTATGGTTATGGCGCGGGTATGCGGGTGTGGGTACCCATTGCCATCCCTAAAAAAACCAGTAAAAAAATTAAATTTTAATTATAAAATAAACGAAAAATACAATAAATAGGTAGCACAAATGGTTTAATATTTTCACTCGTCACCGTGTCCGACTCTTTATTTATAAATATTGTACAATTGTCACTATTTCTTTTTCTTTTTCTATAAATAAGATTATAACACCCCACAAATTATATTATTAATATAGTAATATAGTACTCTCGCTGGACCACTTTAATTAACTTTCTGAAACAGTAGCATTCAATAAAGTAAACACTAAAAAGTCAAGTAAAGTGTACAGTAACATTTCGTAAAAAAATGACAATTATTATAATCCGGAGGGAGTATATTTACGTACTATTGTATTATTATACATTATATATTATTATATATTGTGTAGAAATAAATATTTTATAAATGATGTTTAATAAACAAGTTATGTAAGAAGTGTTGATTACTAAGACATCAGTAATAAATAAATAAATATGAACGAGTTTCGGAAAAAGAATACGTGAAAAACACGAGAAAATAGATAAGATATTTATTAAAGGCCCATAACCTGGGCCCATCAGGCCGACTAGCCTTCCTAGTTCCCTTATATAAACGACCTTCTCCATTCATGCAATTCTCGCTCAGTTCCAGCTTCCTAAACGTCTTCTTATTTGCAGATAACTCCAAAACCAAATTTCCTTCCGTTACACTTCTGTTTTCCCTATTTTCCTTCATTTTCTCTCCCTTCCCCGGAAAATAAAAACCTTCCCTTCTCTTTCCTTCCCGGAAAAACAAAAAAAATCAGATCTGTATGGTGTTGTCCTATTTCAGTTCATAGATTTGTTCATTTTACGTTCTCCTCTCAGGGACCCGTCGTCGTTTTAACGAACATCATCTTCTTCTGAACGGCCGGGATTAGAGAGAGTTGCCGGGATAAAAGAGGGGGTTGGTCCGATTCGGAATAGATCCCTTACTGCTTCTTCTGAGGGGGTAGCCGGGGCTCCGGCCTCGGCGGGTTCTAAAGCCCCCATCTACACAAACTGAAAGGAAAAACCTCCACCCCAGTTTTGTTTGATTTCTTACCCAAAATAACCCTAACAGAAACCTTTATTTTCCTTTAACACCACACAAACCACCCAAACAAAACCAGCTTACAGATCGTCGCGGAAGAGGATGCCTGCCCTAGCGTGCTGCGTAGATGCTGCTGCTGCTCTTTCGCCTCCCGGCTACGCGTTTGCCGCCGGGGATAGCTCCCTTCCGTCGCCGGTCTCTTTTTCCGGCGTACCTCCGGCACCTACAACCACCACCACCATTGATACCTCCCTTTGGTCGCCCTCCCGCTCAGCTGAGCTCTACAAGGTTGACGGATGGGGAGCTCCTTATTTCTCCGTTAACTCCTCCGGCAACGTTTCCGTCCGACCTCATGGCGCGGAGACGCTGGCCCACCAGGAAATTGATTTGCTGAAGATCGTGAAGAAAGTTTCGGATCCGAAATGGGTGGGAGGGCTCGGGTTGCAGCTCCCACTTATTGTCCGGTTTCCTGATGTGCTTAAGAACCGGCTTGAGTCTCTTCAATCGGCTTTCGATTTTGCTATTCAGTCCCAGGGTTTTGCGGCCCATTACCAAGGTGTGTACCCTGTGAAATGTAACCAAGACCGATTTGTTGTTGAAGATATTGTGAAATTCGGTTCTCCATTCCGATTCGGGTTAGAAGCTGGGTCGAAGCCAGAGCTTCTTCTGGCTATGAACTGCTTGTGCAAGGGAAATCCAGAATCCCTCCTCGTTTGTAACGGATTCAAGGATGGAGACTACATTTCCCTTGCTCTCCTTGCGAGGAAGCTGGCTCTGAACACTGTTATTGTCCTTGAACAAGAGGATGAGCTTGATTTGGTTATTGATTTGAGCCAGAAGCTTGCTGTCAGGCCCGTGATTGGTGTCCGAGCCAAGCTGAGGACAAGGCATTCTGGTCATTTTGGATCGACTTCCGGTGAGAAAGGGAAATTTGGGTTAAACACGACCCAAATTCTGCGGGTTGTGAAGAAGCTTGACCAAGCAGGAATGCTTGATTGTCTCCAGTTGCTGCATTTTCATATTGGGTCTCAGATCCCCTCCACTGCCCTACTCGCTGATGGTGTAGGCGAGGCTGCCCAGATCTATTGCGAGTTAGTTCGTCTTGGAGCCAATATGCAAGTCTTTGACATTGGAGGTGGGCTCGGTATCGATTATGATGGTTCGAAATCAGGCGATTCGGATTTGTCTGTGGCATACGGGCTTGAAGAGTATGCTCTAGCTGTTGTTCAAGCTGTAAAGTTTGTCTGTGACAGGAAGAATACCAAGCATCCAGTGCTTTGCAGCGAGAGTGGCCGCGCCCTGGTTTCTCACCACTCAGTTTTGATATTTGAGGCTGTGTCATCGAGTGTTCCTAATGAGAGTGCAGCTTCAACTATGACACCGTTCGGGCTCCTATACTTTCTTGATGGGCTATCTGAGGATGCTAAAGTGGACTACCGTCAACTAACCTCCGCCGCGTACAGAGGTGAGCATGATGCATGTCTGCTTTATGCTGATCAATTGAAACAAACCTGTGTTGATCAATTCAAAGAAGGAAACATTGGTATGGAGCAATTAGCTGCTGTTGATGCCTTATGTGAGTTGTATTGTAAGACAATTGGTGTATCTGAACCTGTCCGATCTTATCATGTGAATCTGTCTGTTTTTACTTCAATTCCTGATTTCTGGGGGATTAGTCAATTGTTTCCAATAATCCCTATTCATCGGTTGGATGAAAGGCCAGGAGTGAGGGGGACTTTATCTGATTTAACCTGTGACAGTGATGGGAAGATTGACAAGTTCATCAATGGTGAGTCTAGTTTACCACTTCATGAGATTGGTGGTGGTGGTGGTGGAAAATACTACTTGGGGATGTTTCTGGGCGGGGCTTATGAGGAGGCGCTCGGTGGTGTTCACAACTTGTTCGGTGGTCCCAGTGTAGTGCGTGTTTCGCAGAGTGATGGACCTCACAGCTTTGCGGTGACGCGCGCCATGCCAGGCCCATCTTGTAGTGATGTCCTCCGGGTTATGCAGCACGAGCCGGAGCTCATGTTTGAGACACTCAAGCACCGTGCCGAAGAGTTTTGCCACCATGATGAGGATAGTGATGATGCCGATAGTGATCCTGGAATGGGCAATGCTGACTTGGCAGATAGCCTTGCCCGGTGCTTCCAGAACATGCCGTATCTGGCAACTACTTGTTCATTCACAGCTCTGAATAACGGTGGTTTCTACTACTGCAAAGAGGACGCCGATGCTGGTGATGAAGAGTGGTCTTATTGCTATGCTTGAGGGTTAACATTCCCTTTCAGTTTGTTGCTATGGTTGTTGCTTGTTGTTTCCTGCTCGAGGTCGTCGACTTTTTCTTTGTTGACATTTTCTTAATTACATTTCCCGTTAATGTTTATTTTTAATTTTCACGAAGTGCAAAAGATGTACTCTTGACCATGGTATGGTGTCTTTTGCATCTTATGGTGAAAAGAGGGGATGGGAATAACGAATAAGCCATTCCTTTGTACCTTCGGATACTTGTCCCCTCTTCCTTATTATCTTAGTTTAGTTCAATTCAGTAGTTTTTTTTCTTCTTCAATGGTATCTTTTTTGGCATTTTGAAATTTGAATGAGCACAGCACATTGAATTGGATTGAATTGATTGCTTTCTGCATAGGCACAGTGCTAGTATTTTGTTGGACCAGTCGTATGTTTAAATTGGATTTTGTCTTTTGTGGAAAAGGTTGGAATAAAAGATGCTCCTATAATCATGCTTCGTGGGGTCTTGACTCTTGATTGTCTTTAACTTTTGTTCTAGTTTTACACATTGCTGAATGACAATTTAGGGTTAACGGGAAATTCTAATGTGATACTCCTGTACAACTTAACTCATGTGGTGGGTCTTGGTGATTCTTTTCTTACTAACGACTCCCTCCTCCGGGTATAAGTGTCGCCTTTACTTGAATCACTTGGATTAATGCAAGCTGAATTATTGTCAGTAGTGGCTTGGTTTTGTCTGTGGGCTCCACACAGCAATGCCTCATTTTTTCATTGCTGCTTTGGGCTCCACCTTTCTGATTCAATGCTGCCCCATATTTTTAGTTCCCTATCTTGCCCTGTGTGACGCTTGCAAGAGTGAAAATCGACTCGTCGTCTGGGGACAGTTTTGTCAAAAATAGAAGCTAATGGGCACAGACGCTAAAGACATCAAATATAAAAGAACATGCATTTTGAACCAAAACTACACTTATACCCGGACGAAGGGAGTACTATTCTTACAGTATTAACAATTGAGTTGTTTTTTCCACTGTAGATTTAGTGACTAAAATCATTTCCGGTAAAAATAAGCAAATAATTGCGATATGTTTATTTATTCCATCTTTCTAAATGGATCTTTGTTTTCATATTTGATGGTGGGTAATGTCATAATGACCTAATGGGGCAAGCCGTTGTTTGCATTCTTTTTTACTAAATGTTTTCTTTATTTGTCTAAAATTCTGAAATTAATTTCGAGAGATTCTTGGTTGGAGGGAGTTCTTCCAACTGCCAAGAAGAGCGGTTGCATTTTGTTTGACCACAAATTTGTGGACTTTTTCTATCGAATTTGTCTCCTTTAATGTTCCTTATAACATGATTGGTCATGTTATAAGGATCTGAGCCATCCAATAAAATTAGATAGTTCAGATTAAAAGTCTAAATAATTAGATGACATGGCTAACGGATTTCATTTAACTTATTTCTATTAATTAATTTTTTTTCTTAATTATTTACCCTCCCTCACTCTCCATCTCCTCCTCCTGCTCCACTCTCCTCTCCACGCTCTTTTTGGAAATCCGACACATTTTTTTCCCCAGACCCACTTTGTAAATTTATCAACCAATCAACATTTACAAAAATAGAAAAAAACAAAAAAAAAACAAATATGCAGCAGCGTTGGATCTCATCCTTGGATCGTTCGAATTCAACAAATTCATGCCGTTTCCTCTGTGCCCAATCACCATATACTTCGGCACCTTAAATGTACCCTTGTTCATTTCCATCCCTAAGAAAACCCAAGAATCAAAAAACTAATCAGGCCCAGAAAAGAACAATGCCAAGAACGATGACCCATTTGAATTTTTTCGAAAAAGATTGTACCTTGGGCAGGGAGGCGGGAGGAGTAGACGGAAAGAGGGGTTTTTCGGCACATGGTCGAAATGGGGCACGTCGGAGACATGAACAACTTTGAGAGCCATTGCTTTTTTGAGGGAAAAAAAATTAAAGAGAAAAAATTGGGATTTAAGAGGGGTTTTTTGATCTGGATTAATCGAATGAATGGATTAGAAGTGAAGGTGTTGAGGAAGAGATCATAAAGGAGCGTGGAGCAGGAGTAGGAGATGGAGAGTGAGGAAGACGAAAAGGGAGAGCAAATAATTAAGAAAAAAAATTAATTAACAGAAACAAATTAACGGTGATTTTAATAAAATTTGTTAACCATGTCATCTAATTATTTAGACTTTTAATTTGAACCATTTAATTTTATTTTAATTTGAACCATTTAATTTTATTAAATGGCACATATCCTTATAACATGATCAGTCGTAGAAAAGGACTTGTTCTAGCCCTCAAGAGATCCTGTGGTCAAGATTGGATGTGAGGATATAGAATTCGTTGAGCATCGTGAGGCTCACATTTTTTGGTGATGAGAATCTTGACGTGGTCAGCCAGCCTAGAAAATCAAAACAAGTGGTTATGTCATGTGAACGGAACACAGTTACACAGGCCACCAATGAGTCACACCTGGCTCGAAGCCGACACTTTACCAAGTGGTTATGTCATGTAAACATTTTAAATAATACTCGTACATTACTATCGTTTTCTTCTTCCAGAAAAAAACCTAAGTATAAAGATTTTCACCTTTTTTACTGCTTGGAGGTTGCAAGTTGTTATACGATTATGTTCTGGGATATCCATTTGAGATCTTAGGGAATAAAGCTACCAATCCATTTCATGCTCAGGAAATGTCCCTTATCCTGTTTTTTTATTTTATTTTTAATTTCAATGGTTTTTAATTCGGTTCATATATATATATATATCTCGACTAATAGTAAAAGGTTGTCAATAAACACCGTCGAAACTCAATATATAAAAAATTATTGGTTCCATTCTCGTAAATAAAATTATTAATTTTGATTCAATGAGTTCAAGAAAACGAATGTGGCCACGAATAAAGGAGGGGGGTCGATCTTGAACAGAAGCAGACATATAACGAGACATGGTATCTGACTTGGCTGGGAATATATTATTACATATTCTGAGAAATCTCCTCTCCTCTTTTTTATTGGCTGATGTGGTTGGTGCTCGAGATATCAAATCCACTTGAGCAAACCTAGAAACCAACATGCTGTGTATGCCGCTTTGATTTTTCATGTGCTAGAGAGAGGAGCACATGCGAGTTGTCTATTTTTCTCATTGGGCCTGACTAATTTGAGTTCCTATTATGTGGATAGTTTAAATGAGTAGGGTAAAATTTCGAATTCGGAGTATTATTAATTATTATTTTCTTTCCTATATGCTCGGCACGGGATCCAAGTGCATGAATTTATTCTTAACTGAGACCATACTTGGGATCCAAATTAAAATTAAAGGTAAATATGCTTTATGTTAGCTAGTCACTAAATGTGGAGCAACTATAAAAGAAATAATGCTTAGAATAAGTACTCTTTTAAATACTCTATCCTATAGACTAAAATATTTTGCTTTCACAATATAATAATAAGAAAGGACCTTTTTTTTTTAGAAAAAAAGAATTAATCTTAAAAATTATACGCATAAATTATATAAAGTACAAAAATAAAACATTACAAAAGATAGAAATTATTGCGTTACCTAGAGCAAATTCCTTGGCAAGTAGCCAATCTCCAAGACATAAAACAATTCGGAAGGTGAGCTTTTATAAGGATTTGTCACTTTCTTTGGAATGCTAAAAGTTGATTCCGACGCCACAAAAGTAATTGATATATCTGAAAGATCTCTAGCTAACGGTGCAAGTTGTGGATAAATCACCATATTTGACTTCCAATATTGCAAAACATCTAAATCAGATTCCAAATAAGTACGTATCTAACGAGACTTTTCCAATGAAGATGGTTGTAGCTGGCTTTTGTATTGGTATGATTCTTTTTCCATTTCATCCCAAAAACTTGTGCTAAGAATATCGGAGCCTAGTAGTAATAGCCCAATATAGATTCTATTGGGCCCACGAAAATCCCAAGAAATTGCATTGTCCCGTATCTGGACTTGAACATGAAAGCCCGTGTTGTTCGTTTACAGGCCTAATAGAAGCCCAAGATGATAAGTTGGAGGACACGTGGAAGACAACAACGTGGGGTGAACAATACGCACGGAAGCGCATCTTAGCTGTTTCACATCCATACCTTATTCCCAACAAAAGCGATTCCAATTCCTAGTCTTCTTCAATTCTACGCTCATACAATCATCTCTCATCAAACAGGTATTCCTTTCCCGTTCTCCAATCCCGACGATTTTCCAGTATTATTTTTTTGTTTCCTTTGTATTCTAATTTAGTCAGTTTCCCCCTCTAAGATCTCAATAATTTCCTCATAATTACTCCCTACTCCAAATTAGAAATTTATTTTTTTGGAAAACGTAAGATTGCTTTCAAATTGATTGAAGATTGAGCTTATTTGTAGATATGCGTGCATAAAGGAAACAACGTTTAGATGCTGGATGGCCAATTTCCCAGTTTTTTTGCACTGTTTCCATGGCCGTGTACTTGATTTGAGTTCATGTCTGCAGTGTATGAGATGGGCAATTTTAATTTGAAATGTTGTGTATATTCATATTGTTTGCAGGGAGCTTGAAGTTTCAGTACCTGGTTGACTGTTTGCACGCTCGACGAAATGGTACTTTGATGTTTGTGATTGTTCACTGTTTAGTTGTTTGATTGTAATGGGCGCCAGCTATCTCTATTATTAGCACGGTTTTTATGGTGTGGCTATCTGCTGCTGTCTCGCAGTTTTTCGATTATGGGTATCATGGGACATCATTTGAGCAGACTTATCGATGCTACCCTGCTTCATTTATTGAAAAGGTTGGCCATTTCTTCTTCTTTCAATTTTCTTTATTGATATGCTTAGGTGTGTTCAAGGAGACGTGCATGTGTTTTAGTGATTGCAAGCATCCTGCATCTGTACTGTTTTGAAACTAGTTCCGTGAGCTATTGAGATATCTTGGCACACCTCGACACACTTCTCTCCTCCCATTTCGTAGGCATTTCCCTTTTGTTGGAACATTTAGTCAACAGTTTGCTATTGATTTCAATTTGTTTGTCTTCCTTGCAGCCACAAATTGAAAGTGGTGATAAAAGTACGCATTCAAACTCATATCCTGAAATTGTGAGAAATCTCTTTTCAGTATCTGTTTTTTGATGTTATTTTTGTTTCTGCTGTGACAGTTATAATGCCACCCTCAGCCCTTGACCGCCTTGGTTAGTTCTTTTTACATGGTATTCTCTTTAGAGTATTTTGGATCCCACTGAGGCTTGATTGCAGTCGTAGCAATGCTAATATTGGTAAACATGCTGCAGCATCTCTGCATATTGATTATCCTATGCTGTTTGAGCTACGAAATGCTGCTGCTGAGCGATTCTCCCATTGTGGCGTTTTGGAGTTTATTGCAGAAGAAGGCATGATCTATATGCCATACTGGGTAGGGAATGCAATGCCTTTCAACTATACTTTTGCATGTTTGTTTTGATTTATATTATGCCACGTAACCATTTTGGTGTTTTCAATGTTTTGTTTTCAGATGATGGAGAACCTGCTCTTGCAAGAAGGAGATATAGTGCGAGTGAAAAATGCGACTCTTCCAAAGGGAACATATGTTAAGCTGCAACCTCACACAAAAGACTTTTTGGATATATCCAACCCAAAAGCCATGTAAGTGCAGATTTTATGTCCTTATATGACTGATGGGGGATGTGTGTGCACTCCCCTGAATCTCCACTGCTGCTGTAATTGCATAATCTTAGGGCTGTTGGCTGGTTCATTCATCTTCTGTTTTGAGATTAAGGGTTGTTGTATTTTACTAGTATGATGATGGCCATCTTATTAGTGATCCAACATGTTTGATCTCATATCTGATATCATAGGGATGACATTCTATGAAAATGTTTTGTCTATTGAGTTTGTGTTTTTTTATTGGGCTTCTTTTGTTTCCAGCCTAGAGACTACATTAAGGAACTATTCTTGCTTAACAACTGGGGATAGTATTATGGTTGCATATAACAACAAGAAATATTACATAGATATTATAGAAACAAAGCCTTCAAATGCAATAACCATCATTGAGACCGACTGTGAGGTAGACTTTGCACCTCCGTTGGATTACAAGGAGCCTGAGAAGCCTGTTGCATCTATTCCTTCAAACAAAGGAAAAAACTCCCAAGGTGCTCATTTCTCTGAACTCCACTTTATGCCTTTTTCTTTGTTTACTCTCGTATATTTGCTGTTTCCTTGTGCGGTTCCTTTTTTTTTTGTTTTTTCATGAACTCATCTGATTGAAACAACTCTAGGCATGTTTGCTTTTTAGTTTTTACTTAGTTGCATGTTTCAAGTGGTAGCGGGTATGACCACTGAAACTTTCGTTGGTTCTAATGGATACTACTACTTAATCAATTTGCTATTCTTCTGTGCATTAAAAACAAGTAGAGTATGTGAAGAGAATACTGATTGAGTGCTCAAAACGACAACAAGTACAGTATGTGAAGAGAATACTGATTGAGTGTTCAAAACGACAAGTATTTATGGGAAGAAATTATATATATATTTGCTCAAACTGATCACCCCTTCTCTTCTTTCAGTGGAAGAGGTTACAGCTGAGACCGAACTGAAGTTCAGCCCCTTCACTGGAGCAGGAAGAAGATTGGATGGAAAACCTTTGAGTTATCAGCCTCCCCCAGCTTCCTCATCAGGTTCCAAGGACAAGCAACCTGCCACTACCGATGGTAGTAAGCAGCCTTCTGCGGGATCTGGTTCTTCAAATTCCGCAAGCCAACCTAAGGGCAAGCTCGTATTTGGATCCAGTGCGGGTCGTGCTACCAAGGATACCCCACCAAAGGTACTATTTCCTCCCATCATTTTCTTCTATTTGGCCGATCATCAGCCCAATTAGAAACAGATGATACTGACTTGTCTATCGTTTTTTTTCTTTTTTTCAATGGTGCAGGAAGCTGTAAAAGAGGCTAAAAAGGAGCCCGAAAAGAAAGATGACCCCAAGTTCCAGGCTTTTTCAGGGAAAAAATATTCATTGAAGGGTTGATTTATATGTAATGCAGTTGTCACTACCTTTAACTTATCTTGTTTATCATTTGACTGTTCGTTGAAAACAATAGTATTATATCACGAGAGTATGTGAGGATGAAAAAGATGGACGTAGATGTCTTGGTCAAGGGAAAATTGGTAATTGGCGACATGCAGATGTGCTTACAGCAGAATTATGAATCAGTTATTTCCTTACTAAATTGGCCGTAAATTTAGTTTTTGAAAATTTTTCAATGAGATTTTTGGACTCACCAACCTGAAGGCAAACTTATAATGAGCAAACTCGAAAATCCGGAAATGAATAAATGCTCTATGCACGTGTTAATCATCGTATAAAAATAGTTTAACAAACAACATGGCCACGAACAAGAACATCATCCAAAATGTTCTGTACCTGACCACCAAAATAAAAGAATATGCCAAAAAAACCCAGCCCATGCTCAACTATTTCATTCTACTGCATTCTATAGATCCCCGGTTCCATGATTTTGATACTAGAAGAAGCTGGGCCATCAACTGAAATCATTCACACTATGTAAATTTTTTCTCAGGATTGGATGGTTTTAAGGGCGTCTTTCACGTAAGGATATTTAAATTGGAAACCCAGCTCCGTTGCTTTAGTAGGAAGCACCTTTTGTCCATCAAGAACCTGTAAACAACTCTCATCAGATGTTCCAGTCTTTTCTTATGAAAAAAGGAGGAAAAATGACAGTAAGCGAGCAGCAGTCCATACCACAGAAGCACCTTCGCCAAGAACTGCTTTGAGAGCAAACTCGGGTACAGGAAGCCATGAGGGCCGCCCCATTACGTTTCCTAATTGTTCACACATCTCCCCTAATCGAACAGGATTTGGTGCAGTTCCATTGATAACTCCTGCAAAGATCGTCAAGTTTCCTTTCATTAATAGTGAATTCCAAATCCAAGGTACATGAGCGAATAGAGTGATGAGTGAACCCAAAAGGATCTGCTTAATCAATAGAGTACCTTGGTAAGATGGATTTAATAAAGCTTCATAGATTAAGTTTACGATGTCATCTAAGTGAATCCAGGAAAACCTGCATTGCCACAGGAACATTATAAACCTTATGACTCGACTCTTTAAGTACCTCAGGAAGGATGACACAAAATGGCTTGAGTAATTTTATGTGGAATGAGTAAATCATGATTACATATCATAACGAACTTTGCAAGCTTTTCAAAATATGATATTCAGACACTATTCCAATAATTTTTTTCATAAACAACTGAACCTGGCGTGAGCATAGTTATTGCACTGGACTCTAGGAGTAGAGGGTTTTCCACATACCATTGTCTTCCAGACCCCAAAGGTCCGCCAGCAAACATCATGAAGAGAGGGATCATTTTAGCTGCAGTGGATCGAAGATTAAAGTATGAATATCCAAAGCAGCCTGTCCAAGATCAAATTCATATTCTGCGACGGATTTTTGTCCTAATAAGATCAATTTTGTCCATACTACTGAGAAATAAAAGGTTCTGTTAGCTGACCAACTAAACCCAGATAACTGCAGAAATTCCTCTCTGGCCAAGTTTATTAGATGAAATGATGCAACTATTATGCTGGACTATTTCACTTTGAAATCCACTAACCATCTAGAAAAACCATCAGATGAAATGTTATGTTCTGTACTTCACGTTCTTCCTCACCCACCAGTCTCTCCACAAATCACCCTCCCTCCCACCTCCACTCCCCCAACCCCCACCCCAACCTTGAGCCACACATATGCACACTTAGGTAATTGAGAAGTAGACTATTTGAAAGCAGGCACACAGTAAAAGTACAAGACCAGAAAATAGCCATACCCAAAGCACCACCATCCTTGCCTAGAACAACACCGATACGGATAAGGGATAATCTCACATCCTTATTTACATTGAGTGCTGCCGCTTCCCATTCTCGACAGACCTGAAGATATGTAAACTGTTAGTTGAAGGCAAGGGGGTGACTGAGATTTGTGTCTGCAGCACAGAATGTAGGAAAGTAAATCATGCATATTTTACCTCAGCCAAGAAGTCATTTCCCGATGGACTGCGCTCATCAAATACACGAGTTTCACTAGTGCCTGAGGATTTTTGACCAAGGAAAATCTTAGAAACATCAAAATAAAATAAGAGACTTATTATGAGAAGCTAGAGAAAAGTAGATGTGGCATAGTTTGCATCAACTTTTTTAGGAAATAACATCACCGAAAGTAATATGTTAATGGCAAACCATAATATCCAACAGCTGTTGCGCTAACCAAAACTGTTGGCCGGGCTCCTTCTGGTGAATCATTTATCAAATCTACAACCTTCAAAACCAGTTAAAGTAACAGATGAGCAAAGAGTGATAGAGAAGCAGAGAGGTGAGGGTTGAAGAAGAGATTATTTCCTCACTTTTGATGTGACTCTAATCCTGCTTTGCTTGATATCTTTTTTGATCTGTGATGAGGAAAGAAAAACAAAGTTGATATGTTGCCCACCATTTCTGGGTAATCAAGGGTGACATCTTGATGTACCACCCCAAATCTTATTTGAAGTTACTCGACCAGATAACTTAATGTGCCATGCTAGTTCTAGTTCTGAGTTATATACTAATGCTGAAGACTTGTTGTATGACCAAAACTTGACAAAGAAACCCAGTAATGTTTTTTTACCTCAGATGACCATCTTGTACTGATGGGAGTTCCAGCCAAATTTACAATACCATTTGAACCTTGAATGCAGTCTTTCCAGTCTGGCTCCTCGGCAATCACAATTCCAGGAAATTTGGTGGCTACAGATGCCAGGAAGTAGAGGTATTCAATGGGTAGAAAAGGATAGAATTGGAGACATAAATTACCAAGAAAAACATCAGAACTCACTAGATAATAAACAAGAAAAAAAAATACACAACCCATGCCTTTTGTGCACTGCATGAAGCATAAATTGGTAGAAATAGAAATTTGGAAGGCAGGAATAATGGTGTAGAAAACTAAGAGTGCTCATTACCTTCTTACCCGGAAATATTACCTCAGCTTTAGACTTCGAACGTGTCAAGACACGAATGTAATGGCTATCTGCACGACAAAGTAGGATTGACTTATGTAACCACCTCTAATTATACGAAACAAAACTCATTGATGAAGAAGCACGAGCAACTTAAATTTAACAGTGAATCCTATAAAACTAGAGGAATTGAATATGTTCGCAACATTTTCCACGATTGTCTATATGACTATATGGTAAAATGAAGAGTGGAGGACCTGCTTGCAGCTTTTCCACCAGTCTTTTCCCAATAAAACCAGTAGCTCCCGTTATCGATACTGTTATCTGAGTCCCCTGCAACCAAATCACACGAAATCCAAACAAAATACTCAAACATAACATAGTATTTCCAATTCCACCGAAACAAAACACGCGCATTAGAAAAGGAAGCACAACAAAATCCGTAGAGTATACGGAGACTTACCTTTTGAACATGATCGGAAGAAACACAAACTAAACTCAATCTCTTACCCGGATAACAATGCTTCTACAAAACATTAAAAAAGTCATAGTATCAGGTGCTGAGAACAGAAAATTTGCAGAAATAGCAAGCGAAATAGGAGTAGTTAATCGGAAATAGTTACCGGATAAGGTCGTCGAGGAATGTGGAGAGAAGAAGGAGAGATGGAGTGAGTCCAAGAGAGCTCCATTCTTCTTCTTCCTGCTAAGCACAGCTGTTACTACAGTACGTTTTTTGCAATGGCAAGAAATTTCAATTTGAAAATAGGAAATAGAAATTGCTTTATCACTCCTAGCGTTTAACTTGGAAAGGACGCGCGTTTCAATTGGAGCCACACCCGCAGCGAACAGTCTTATCCATCCCTTCTCGTTGGGCTTAATGTTGGCCCGAGTTCAGCCCGAGTTCAAAATGCGCTGATTTCTAATTCCAGCCCATAACGTTAAACCCAAGAAGAAACCTGTTTTAGTGAGCAGCCAACAATTCGCGAGGAAGAGAGAAGGAAAAGAGCGTGAGAAATGGCGTCGACGATGATTCAGTGGTGCTGTGCAGCAGCGAGGCGCGCGGTGGTGGGTCAGAGTTCAGTGTCGTTTTCATGGCTATCTTCTTCTTCGTCGTTATCATCCGAAAGTGGAGCAGTGGGGCTGATGCTGTGCGGGCGAGGTGACAAGAAGACGAAGAAGGGGAAGAGATTCAAAGGGTCGTACGGGAATTCCCGGCCAAAGAAGGAGAAGATGATTGAGCGAATCAAGGATAAAGTTGAGGTGCCCAGGTCAACTCCATGGCCTCTCCCTTTCAAGCTCATCTAATTACGATTTCGTTGCATCTGTATGATCTCAAATGCTATATGTAGCTGCTGCTTGTTAGTGCTAGTGAATGCTGAAATAAATTTAATTGTTGACTTGATTTTTCATGAATTATTTTGTTTGCTTTGCTCAATTTGAGTACAAGAAGTTAGTTTCTTGATTTTTTGCAAGAAAATACAAAATGGGGTTTCTTTTATCTCTTCAATCTTGACAAGTGGTGGCGGTGGTTCTTGTTGTGTTTTGCTCTCTGATAGTGGCTTGACAAATCTAGTCCTAGCTCTGCAATTATCGCTAGTCCAATAGTGAAATAAATCATGCCGAAGATGATGGCGATTACACCAATTGAAGTTGTTAGGATGTAGTATTTGCTGTGTTTTGGTTCAGTCGTGAGCTTGAATCCTGTGTAGATTGTCCACCAAAGCATCAGCATTGTTACTAGAGTTCCGAAGATTCGAGCAGTAACCTGGGTGATTGTCTTTGTCTCTCTCGCTCCTCCTAGATCGTTCATCCTGTTTAGACCTGTGAAAAGTAAATTTGGATGAATAATGACACCGATAATGCTAGGAATTAGAGTGCTCTTGTTAGTTTAGGCACCTGGAATTGGTTTACATAAGTGAATAGTGTAAATTCGTGCAAATATTCTGGATCCCGTTCTACTTCAATAGAAGTTTTAGATCCTAATATTTGCTTGAGCTACATAGAAAGGTTACAGAATTTGGATTTGGTGACTGCACCAAAGACTAGATACAGTTGTAAGCATCGTTTGGGTTTGGTGAGGAAAAGAACGTTATGATGGTGAGGAAGAAAAAATTAGGGTCAGGTTATTTTGAGTAATAATTTTGTGAATCGAGTGGATTTTTTTTATGCGTTTCATAAATCGTACAAATAAATCTCAAATAGATAAGTTTTGAGGGTCAATTTGGTTCAGTAATAAAGAAATAAACGTAAAGCAAATATTAATTCGGTTAATGTATCATTTTGTCAGCCCAACTGCCCTCTAAAAAAACCACCACGTTGGGAAAAAAGGAAAAAAACTGATTGGGCAGTTCCGCAATCAGATTCCAGTATTGAAGACCAAATGTTGTTCTACTACGGGTGCCTGTAGACATCATTCCAAAGATTTCCGCATTATTTCCATTCCGTTCTAGGTTGAAAGATTATATAGTACTCCAGGTGCTGCATATACGTTACTCACCAGCGAGTGATCAAGTTTCGAAGATGCGGTTAGTTGCAAGAAGGGTGGAGTGATCAAAAGACAATTATGGGATCTGTGATCAGTAAAGCCGCAAATGGCATCGGCGGTGTTCTTGGCAATGCCTTCTCCGCACCGTTTAAGTCCATATTTGGTGATTCTTGTCAGGATATTTGTTCCGGACCGTGGGATTTGATTTGCTTCATTGAGCACTTATGTGTCACAAATCTCATCAAACTGCTCATGATCTTTGGCCTCGCCTACATAACTTTGATGTTCTTCTACCTGTTATTCAAAGTTGGAATCATCCAATGCATAATCAGAAGCCTTTGTAAGATGTGTTGCGCAGCCTGTGAAACTTACTGGTTCGCCGTACAAGATCTCACCTGCTTCTTATGGCACAAGATCAAGAACACGAAGAGAGTGTATCGAGGCCGAGCAGGAGGGCGGCGTCGTTTCTTAGATATTGAAGAAGGGTACAGTTCAGGGTCTACAAGTGATGGTTTGGATAGTTATCGTGGGTTGGGAAGAAGAAGTACTGGGAGGAAGAGGAAGTCTATATTTGGAGAACGAGGGAAGATAAGAAGGCATGATAACAGTCACAGTTACCGTCGCCAGCATCATCACCATGTCAAGTTTAGGACAAAAGAAATCTCTCTTCACGTCAAAGGTGGATCTCAAAGATTAAGAAACTCAAGGCGGCTACAACTAGTTAAAACAAGAAATACCAAGTTGTTCAAGAGGCGAAGGGTTAGATAATCTTGTATCATTTAAGATTTCACATTCCTTGTCCATGTAGGTTTCTAATTTCTATCTGTAATGTAGCATCCATATGCATATGGCATGATAAAAAGGTAAAAAAAACATTGGCTACATGCATATCTCCAGTCCACTGTTGCACAATGGGACTTGGACATCAAGATTAGACGCGCAACACACAGACACACACATGCATAAGCACTTGCAAATGTAATGAGGCACCGGAGTTTTCGTTAAAAAGGATTCAATAAAATTTCATACTAGTTTTGCACATTATCACCAAACACAGTATACTTCTTCCGCGCAAACCAGACATTGCAGATAAAATCAATTAAATATCTCATCATGTGTCCCATCTGCCTTCAAACACAAACACAAAGCAGGCTTTCATCATTATCTTTGGCAGCAGGCATGAATATCAAATTTGAAGCTGTGATAAGAAAAGTAGTTCATGATGTCAAAGGAAAACAATTCAGAGAGAGACCCTCAATGCTTTATATTTGATGTGTTGCCCTACTTGATAGGTCCCTCAATAAGAAGCAAAAGCTATGTGAACACAATTCGGGGTATATAGCTCAGGAAGGAAGTCCAATATCACAATGCCCATATTAAAGCAAACTTTTAAGAATAATCAGAGCCAGGTTCCCAAGTAAAGTTCAACGAACTCTCATTTCCATCTCAACTAAGTTGTGAAAAGGGGTCTAAACAATTGCATCATTGTAATCTTAGAACCTTTATGGTGAAAGGTATTGGCAACGGGGAAAGAAAAATAACTCTTGTTCTGACAGAAGGGAAGAGTATCAATTGAGATACCAGCTGTCATCCAAGTTTAAAAAGAAAACAACACAGCCAAAAGCAAAACGTAAGAGGCAAATGATAAGAATGCTAACCTTTATTCACTGCCATGGAAAATGGAATGTGATTAATCATTATCTTCTCGACCATAGTCGTACGCTATCTCAATCTGCAGCACCAACAGAAGGGATCTTACTAATGCTTTAGCATGCACGCAAATAAGACAAACTTGATTTTCATGCTCACATGCACATCAATGCAATCAATAATTCACAGCATAAAATGAAAAGTTGAAAGAAGTATAATCACTTTAAAGGTCACAAAAGCAAGTATGCATAAAACTAAATACCCCAGAAGGTGGAATTGGGTTTCGAGTAAACTTGGAGCCACCAGGAGCCCATGGAACTGTAAACAGAGAGAAAATTAGTTAGAACTCATGGAACTGTAAACAGAGGGAGATAAGTGAGCAGGAAAACTGCATTGCTACTCTATATTTAGAACCATTGGCGCCACAATGTAGATCAGTTCAAACCATCAACAATTGAAATGGCAAGAAAAGAACTGAGTGTCACCACTCAATTGCATTGTATAGCAGCCTCACGATTATCAAGACCAGCAAAATAAACCCAATCTCAATGAAGAGCAAACATCATACTAGTATTCTGATACTCAAAATTGATGATACTAATTTTCAAAAATATAAATTTTATAAGGGAAATGAACTTCAATAACTTAACATTACTGACCAATATAAGGATCAGGATGACGAAACTTATTGTATTCCGCCTCCGCAGCATCTATCATTCTATCAATATTGTCAAGATCACTCTAACGAAACAAGAATAAAACCAAATCAATTACATCAGGCCAAAAAAATTATCTATGAATGCAGAAAAACCTAAAAATGATCAAAAACACGAAGCGTACCACGTTTTTGTTGGCATCGAACTTCTCCCGGAGCTCGGAGGCCTGGAAGAGAGGGAATTAGGAGTTAGAAATTGGAAGAATTAGTGAGTAGACGAACAAAGAGAGATCTGAATGAGAGAGAGAAAGGAAATGAACGGTGATTACAAAGCGAATGTGCGTACATCTTGATAGAAGAGATGCCGATGGACGGCCCAGTTGAGGGTGTCTTTCAAGGCACGGCGGTAGAGGATCCGTACCCTCCCCTTCTGCGCTGCTCTACGAGCCAGGTAACCTGCAGTTGATATTGCGCTCATTTCTCTCTCTCCTAAGACTCTTCTCGATACCCACTGCCCTCTTCAGCTGGCAGAAGATGTTTAGGTAGTTACAGAGTGAGATGATAACCCAGACGACGTCGTTTAGGAGTTAAAAGTGTTTGGAGTCGTTTAGGAGTTAAAAGGTTTGGAGCGACAAGTCGCGCGTTTCTATCTTCTCTTATTTTTCCCCTTTCAAGCATTTAGTGGCAAAAAATAATAATATATATAAATTGCATCATTCTTGTACATTGTTGGTGCATTCCATCGTACACTTCTTCTGCAGAGAAAGTAAATTCAATTGCCAACGATCAGTTGTAAAATTGGCACTCGCGATTTTAGACTGCTACTATTTGTTCCCGATTGTTCTTTCGACGTTTATCTTAATTGTTATTGTATACTTTCATTTCTAAAAAGAGAAAACTTACTGAGAAGATTTTGAATTGGAACCAACACCAGTAGTAACGAAAACGGAAAGGGAAGAGACCAGTTTAGCTTTTACACAAAGGCTTATAATTTACAGTACAAGTAGCAATCTTAGTGCTGTTCACGGCAGTCAAGAAAAAGAAAGCTATATTGGCCAATGAATCTAACTTCAGAATCACAACTCTAGTTTATGTATACGGCTTAAAAGGTGCCTACGTAAGGGATGACTTGCTGTATGTCCATCCCAACGACTTGCGCCTCGAACTTGGAGGCGTGAAACTGAGCCCAAACATCTCCTTGAGAACTTCTCCCTGTTGTACGAATCTGACTAGTTTTGCAACAATAGCAGCACTCTCTGTCACATGATTAGTATCCTTTGTGTCACTCCACAGGCGGTTAGCCAACTGTAGCCTCCTACGCTTCGAGTTCAGCTCAATGCCCCACTTCTTGTAGAGCCTATTCCTCTCACCTTCAGAAAATCTCTTGTACATCAGCTTGCTCAGCATCCCCCTCTCGCGATGTAGAGCCTTGATGCTGTCCCCCATAACAAACATATTAGGTTAGGTTGAAGTTTATCTTTAGGCAAAAGCAATCATGAAGACTTTCACCATACCAAGAAATTTAACAATTTCAATCCGGTCCAGATAGACATTTGTATGCGATCCACATTCTGACATCTAAATACTCTGAATACCTAAAACTTATAACATCTACCTAAATGCATGATACTTTTTGGTAGTATTTGACCATATATAAAGACAGAGAAGGAACCTTGAAGCTAGGGTGAGCGCCTGACCACCTCCGACGTCCTTGTCCCCTTGAGAAAATGTGTCCTTGAGAAAGGAAAGTCTCCTAAGCTCCACCTCCATGTATACAGAATCCATTGGATCACCTTTAAAGAGTAGGAAAAAGTACGTTCTGTGGACCAATGAAACGTTACAGGTTTGCCACAGTTCAAGAATGGCTCTCTGCAGCCTCTCAAATTTTAGAGGCCAATCATTAGAAGATTCCAATGGTCCATATCCAACATCTTTCAAACTTCTGTCAAACTTACCAGCCTCTGACTCTGTGTCCTGAAACTAGCATGCACAAATCACACCAAGTTAAAAGGGAAAATGGCCAGCCAAAAATTGTGAACTTCTAAGACAGGAAGGAAAAAACAAATAAGAATATGTGGAAGGAAGGTAAAAATGAATGATCTAACCTGACCCTCAGCATGTTGCTTCTCATACTCCTGCATAGCCATCTGCTCTATTCCTGCAACAAAATTGCGGATGGAAGGAATATCCTCACGTGCAGGAGTATTAATACTCTCTGATCTTAAGTCATCTGTGCAAGCACTCCCAAGAGATGACTGTGAATCATTTCTAGACAGCAACACAGCGTTAGTACCATAATTTAGCAGGGGAAATTTCCTTCTGAGACTTTCAGGTCTCCCAGCAAATTTTTTCTCCAACCCATTTGGTGGTGTGTTGTTAAGTTGCTCATCCTTATGAAAGAATGGAGGAGATCGAGTTTCAAGATTATCTCTACAACTCCAGCTCCGATTTAACCGCATGCTCCTAGAACTTGACATTTCAGCAACTGAGGACTGTGGAGATGGTGCGTCATGGTAAGGGCTAACAAGCGTGTCAATAGTCCTTTGTACATGATGCAGTCTCTGTTCCAACATGTTATATGTAAAACCATTTTGCATGTGAGTCACTTCCCCATTTCCATTTGCTAGTGTTGATGCTTCCTGTGCTGCATCTCCATTCCCACTAGATATCAAATTCAGTACTCCTTCACTTTCATGACGAGGGTCACGCTTTTTCTCCCTGCTTGTCTCTTTCATTTCAATGCACTGAACTTCCCTGCAGTAGTCATCTGCAGCCTCAACTGCATACCCTTCAAGACTTCGACCTGAACTGGATCTAAGAATCTTCTTGCCAATTGACGTTAGTGAAGAAGTGCCATCTGACATAAGATGACCTTCTTTGCTGCTCTGGAGATGGTAAGGCTCCTCAGCGTTGCTCCCACTATCCCCATCATATTGAGTCATGTTGTACCTTTTGCCACCTCCACACAGGTAACGAGGTTCAGCCACACTTTCTGATCCTGAACATTCATCGTCCCATATATCCCCTGTTTGCTGACTTGGCTGATGATCAATCCCACCCTGAATTGAGAAAGACAAGGAAAGGATTAGCACACGGATTAGTATAGTATATGTGAGCAGATATTGTAGAAATTGCAAAATATATACCCGTTTTCGAGACTGTTGATCATCTCCAATCATTAGCAGCAAATCCTCAATCCGAGATTCTGCAAGATCTCGTTGCTTGGTTAGCTCTCTAATTTCCATCTCCATCTGTGTGATAGAAAAATCATGTAATCAATATGACTGAAAACATGGAATTTCACTCACTCTATGATTAACTCTACCTTCTGACCATTTTGATTCATAAAGTCAAATTATGCAGCATTATCTAGCATGAATGCTGACTAGCCCGGGCACTTAGAAAGCCATATGTTTAGCAAAAGTCATTGCATGCTGTGGCGACAAATAGAATCCTTCACTTTCAATCAGAATTTTCGTGCAACTAATTTTACTACAGCTATCCTTTACCATGTGAACTCCAAGGTTATGTGGTTCAGAAGTGTCTGTAGATGAGTTCAGAAAGCAAATAATCACCTTTTGAATGTGAAGATCCTTCTTTCTTAGTAATGCTGCATAGTCACAGGTTGAAGAAGTAGGAGCAGGACTTCTCAACTCACTCTCCAATCTGGCCACCTCTTTTTGCAAATGCTTGACTAAAGCCTTGTCAGACATGACTACATTAACTTGTGCTTTTGTAGTGACTTCCTTCGCGCAACAAGCGAACAAGAGGGTGTTTCTAGTTTGCTCTACATGGCTACGAGCTGGGCTCAATGTACAGATTATGGCACTCCTAGCATTGCCACCCAAAGCAGGCTGCAGCAACCGTGTCAACTTAGAGTCTCTGTAATTAACGTGCCCCTGTCTCCCCTTGCTGCATCATTATTGTACCAAATTGATTAAAATAGAAAGAAAAAAAAAATCCTGAATTGATAATACTTTATTTCAAGCTGCCCACCAACTAGATGAGGTAAAACATAAAGCAGCAAACTATAGGTCTGGGAGGGAGATAATAGGTACGTGGCTCTCTCCTCAATCATGGATATAAAAGTTAACAAAAATGTCCTATACCACTATATGTTAAGTTATAAACACTGCACACAACACCTTGGAAATAAAGTTAATATGAAAAGAAAATAAGAAATATTTGACCTTAGCTTGCGAATAACAGTTCCGAGAGTCAGTAAACTACGGTTAATATGACAGCCTTCCTTCAACCTAGTCCCAGAAGATAATGCCTGAGACGCACGCTCACTCCCTGCCAAGTCAATAAAGTTCTGCATGACAGAAAAAGAATTTGCTTCATTACCAAAAACATCATTTATTGTTTGTTTGTGACAAAATACTGAAAAGGATCCGTACCACAGTGGCTGCAAGGGTAGTTGAATTTTCTTTGCCTAAGAATTCACGAGCAGAACTTTCAATCGTCTGAAACAAATTGAAGAAGAAAAATTAATACAAGTAACATCATCAATTCAATGAATTGAACAATCCACGTATTTCTTAGCAAATACATGCTCTGAGTGTTGAAAGAGGAAACAGAAGGGACATACTAGTCTAAGAATTTGGTGAGATCTGGAGCTTTTCTCATTCAGAGAAGTCTCCCCTATGCGTCTTTGAGCTGCAAAGATGGAACCAAATAAGTAGGTGTACAACTTCATCCATTGACAAGATTGCCTCTGTACAATGAGTACCTTCACAAATGGAAAGGAGCTCCTTTAGGTGTTCCCAGTCCCTTAGTATTTCCTCTGTTACTTTCTCCACTATTGTCCCTTTCTGACAAGAATGATCACAAATTAGAACAATTTGTCAACTGGTCTGCAGAAACAGATTGAAAAAAGAAGGACAATGGCACTCACCTCTGCATCATCTAGCAGTCTAAGTGGGGTGTTATCTTTGCTAAGAAGATCCCTAATAGCCTCGTTGTATATCTCAATGGCTGAAAACTTCAAAACAAATGCTCTTTCTTCATGCTGCAACAGTAGGTATTATAACAAAGCTTTAGCAATAGCATTATCCAACAAGGATAAGATTAGACCACTGAGAAGGAAGCAAGGTAGTGCACAATTAGAAACTGTGATTACCCTATGTATATAGTCAAAGATATCAGCTACAGTGTACTCAGTTACTCCCGTCATGGTGTATGTCTTCCCGCTACTTGTTTGCCCGTATGCAAAAATACTTGCTGTAAAAGAAAATGTTGTTCTAAGCTTTTTCACCCAAGGGAAAGTAAGATGACAAAAAGATGCAAAAGCTAATATACTTACAGTTAATACCACTGACAACTGAAAGAGCAACTTCTTTCACCCCTTCATCATACACTTGCCTTGTTGCACTGTCACCACGAAATACTCTGTCTAACCCCATTGAGGAGAAAAGGGGGGGAAAAAAAGATCAAACATTAGACAACTACATCCAACTATTAGTTCCAATCCAACATTCTCATTTTTCAGTACCTCCAAACAAGATTCAAAGAGCATTCCCTTACCAAAAGTATAGGCTGATGGGAATGTAGAGCCTTCACGGAGTGTATTTCTGTATAAGATGGTAGATCCATTGATGCATTCCCAGTCTGCAGTTTCATTTGCCACAATCTCCTTGTCACTCAGAGGCCTCAGCCTCACCAAAACAAGAATCTTCTCCTCCCGGGGGCTTGCCGTTGGCATCCTTTCCATCTTCTGTAGCTCTTCCACTCCAATCGACCCCATATTTCACACTTCACGCTTGCCCTTCTCAACCCACCAACAGCTACATTAACATAAACCCTTAACTCCAAAGTTCAAGAAAAAATTACTTTTTTATAAAAAAGAAGAGAGAGTCATGCAGTCAAAATACTTACAGTTATTTCCCTCAAATGAAACACAGTTCAAATGCTAAAAGCATGATTGTGCATTTGCCTAGATAAAGTAGGTCCATCCATTTACTCAAGCATCTGCACCAAAAAGCAAATCATGATATCATCCAACAAACCCAAAAGATGAGTAATAACCCACAAAGCATGCCAATTATGGATCCTATCAACAACAACAAGCTTAACATCATTTTTAAGTTTTAACCTACCACCCCATAAAACATTTTTTTTTTAAATACTGGAAAACTAAGTGCAAAAGCTAAAGCTAGTGACTGATATAAGTTGAAACTACAATAAGATATGAATAGTGGATAATGATAAGAATTATAGAAAAATAGACGACCAAAATGGACATTACTGGAATGCTAAGCGTCATAATTAATTTAAGACACTAATTAGCAACCGCATAACAATTTGTAATCCTTCCTTCAACTACAATCAATTGAAAGGTCATAACAGAAAACTTTCTCCAGCAGTCATGACCAACTATGCTTGAAAACTAAGTAAGCGGAATTGCATATAAAACCTTCAAGTCCCTTTCACTCATTCTTTTTGTACATGGGTCCCCTTCACCCACCGAACCCCCAACTGCTTCTTTGACACAGTACATACACATACATGCATACATACACATACATGCATACATACATGTAAAAAAAAAACATTAATATACAGAAACTTCTATTGGGAGAAGAAAACATACATACAAAAGAATGTGTCATTGTCAAGAAACGGTCAGTGAACACAGTTGGTCCTCAGCAATGTGGTTCAGATAAGATAAAGCGGCATCGTTTTTGGCTTCTCCGGTCTCGCCGAGCCGCTCTGATCTGAAACCGGAAAGTAATACCTCAGTGTTTGCTCCAAATCTCAACACTGCAACACATAAATTAAAAAATATATATGAATACATTCGATTCAAGAGAAAAATAAAATAAATAATAAATGCTCGTGATGTAAAATCCCGATTTCCATGCACTTAACAGTTGTAATTAAATAAACAACGGTAAAGTTCACCGTCGATAAAAACCGGTGAGCGGGAGATGAAAACAAATGTGTGGAAAATGAGCTTTGGATTGAAAACGTAGCGTGGAAGAGGAGAAAATAATATGGGGGAGAAAGTAAGAAAAATCGCCGAAAACATTACTTTACGCGTCGAATAAAGGTAAAACATTAAAGAAAAGAGAATAATGTAGAGAAAAGGAAGGGTAAAAGGGTAAAAGAGGTTGAACAAACCGATAGAACAGTGGAAAAAATCGGCGAGAAATTTACTCCTCCACGATCTCTAACTAACTACAAGCGCCGAAAATAACCGGACCATTTGGAGAGGGAGGATTGGTTTCTGTCTGCAAGGAGAAGCTGTTATTTTTGTTTGTATTCATCCTCTCTCTAGGAGCGGAGGAGAGCAGCGTCGACGTCGATGTAGACAAAGCGTCTCTGTTTTTCAATTACTATTTTGCCCTTGCAGTGCTTTGTTTGGAAAGGTAGAGAGAGATGTCACGTGGAACTGAGGAATGGGTGGGTTCGTTTCGCGCCGCGTGTAAGTTGTAAGGATTTAAGGTAGTCGTGTGGGCCACTATTTAGATTGGAAGTTAAGATGGTTTAATTAAATTAATTAATAAGGAAAAATATCTAATTTTATTACTTTTAAATTTTGTATTTCTTCTCTCCAAATTTAATTGACGTTGGGCCTTGAATCACACGTATTAAGACCAGTCAATTCGTTATTGTGCAAACCCAGTTTTCTGTCAGAAAGCTATCTATGGGCCGCACCACGCAACGGAAAGAAAGCAGATGGTTTTGGCTTTAAAAACCAAACCCAACTTAACTTCTTCCTCTCTTTCTCACTCTTTTCTATTTCTGTTCCAAATTTTTCATCAACACTTAGCCCTAACCCGCGCAAAATTTGACCCAAATTTTAGAATGAAATTTTGGCAAAAACCCAAATTCAAATTGTTTCCCTCCTTTCCCTCTTTCTTAAAATTATTTGAAATTATGTATGGGTTTCAAATTTCATTATCTCCCTCTTATTTCAAATTCCAATGAACTATCTTCCTCAAACTCTTACCATTGGGTCTATTATGGCTTCTTCACTACCTGACCTCAATGAATTCTCTGTCACTCCTTCGTTTCATATGTTAGTTCAACCTCTAATCAACTGGCCTAGGCTTGACGATTTATCATCGAATGGTTCAGGTTTTCTAGAAACCCAAAATCAACCACTTGTCTACGATGAAGAAGTTGAGCAACCCATGGAGATTGCAGACTTAAACCAGGCACTACGACGGAATAATTCATTCCATCTGAAGTTATTATCTTTATTTTCCAAAACCATTTTGTCATTCGACTGACCATGTTTACGTTTTGTAGGTTAGAGCATAGGAAAGAACTAACAACAACTGAACGACTCGCTGCATATGAAATGCTCGTGAAAAAAAGTGTGAATGGACCTTCCCATTCCTCTCAGCTAAGACTCTCTCGACAAAATCTCTAACGTTTGACAGTAGTTGCTCCTCATCAACAGTCAGCCCAGAAATCACACCATCTTCTTGCCCAGCGACATCGATTTCCTTGATTACACCATTCTCTTTTGTTGCAACATCTACGATAATATCCATTTCATCATCGTCAACTGGAAGAGAAACCTCAATAAACATATTGTCGGAATCATCAAACTGAACACAACTATCAAGCTGAGAATCTTCAAAATAAACGCCCTCCATCTTCATATCTAGCTTTGAATTTTTTTTTAGGGGAAATAAGCATGGAAGCTAAGGAAGAGAGAAGGAGAAGATGGAGAGGATGGGTGATAGAGGCTACTGACTATATGTTTTCCAAGAAAACCCAAAATTTGAAATCCCGTCCAACTCAAATTCACTTTAACTTTTGTTTCCCTCTTTTGCCACTGTATAACATGTTGTTTATTTAGTGAACGATAGGTCGTCTAAGGGGCATTTTTATCAAAATATAAAATAAGTTGATACAATTATCAAGGGCGTCAATTAAATGAGAATACAATTTTTAGACTAAAATGTCAGTTAAATTTTGACAAAGGGAGTATCTAATAATGCTTTCAAAGTTTTGAAAGAATAATTGAATCGACCTTTTTGGATTCTAATCCTTACTCAGTTGTTTTTGTAGATATCAAACTTCTCCCGAAAAGGGATTGGATTTGGTTCCCAACACACAAAAATCTTAAACCTTTGCTCTTTTTTTTCAAACCAACAATTTTAATTTTTAAACCTTTGGTTAGTAGTCAATTACTCTCTCTATTTTCAAAAAATGACTTTCAATTTGCTTTCGCACTAATTAAAGTAATAATTGCATGATTTTTAATTTTTTGGTTAATAGTATATGTTTCTAAATTAATTACATTCAATTAATACTAATTTAATTGTCTAATAAATTGAAAATAATAAAAATGGTTTTTTTTATAAAAAAAAAGAATTAATCAAGACGTTGTTGTAACAACAGAGAGTATTTGTTAAAGTGACACGTGGAACTCAATAAAAAACCAACTGATTATATCCCAGACTTATCAAATGTGTAAGTCCGTAATATAATTATTCAAGTCATTTTTTTTGTTTTTTTTGTTTTTTAATTGGGCGGTGGGGAAGCCCAAATCATCTTCCATTAATCCGATGTTTGACGAAAAGCCCGTGCATCACGGATCGCCTTTGCGGTGGTGGAAAATGGTTTCTAGGAAACCAAAACAGGAGTAAAATAATGATTTGTTTTTTAATGTTGTCAGGTAGATGAAAGATCAACCACCAGCCATGATTGTGCCAAGGCCCAAACGTGCTCTAAAACCAAGTCTAGTTCTTTTCTTTGTTAAAGCTTAGTCGGTCTGATTTTCAGGATCTGAGAAATAATTAACAGTGATAATTAGAAGCCATTAGAGATGAAATTGTTGAATTTATAAAAAATAAGTTATTATAAAAGTATTTACCAATGATATTTTTATTAATTAAGAATGAAAGTTCGGGGATCAAAGAAAATTAGATACCAACTTAATCTCAACCATAAAAAATGTAAACGGGATTAATTTTTTACCGAAAAATAGAAGGAAACAGAAAATTCGGGGGGGAAATTAGGAAAACACTTTATGTCATAGTTATATACTCTCTCAGGTGCAAAATAAATGACTCTTTAGGATAGTAAAAATTCGTTTCACCATGATCTTTGATCTTATTTTATTTCACATTGTTTCATTTTTACTCCTAATTTCCACTCAAATTAAAACACCATTATCAAATTGGGTTGATGCATAAAAAAATTTGTCATTTGCACAAAAATATTGGTTTCGAAAAAGATAAAATGACAAGTATTATGAACAGTAAGAATCCGTAGAAAAATGTCGCTTATTTTGCACCGGAGGGATTACCTCTTTCCTTTTATTTTTGTTCGGGCTAATGTTCTATGCGGCCAATGAAGATTGCCAAAGGGTTTCTCCCTCTCTTACCTTCTTAGCATGTTTTTTTTTCCGTTTGACAAATAAAATAGCTTAATGTTGTTATTCAGAGCAAATATATATATAAAAAAAAAATAGTCAATTCAGATATCTAACTTAATACAAAGTACAAACTGAAAATTTTAAATAAAAATTGTACAGAGTCAAATAAGATTCTTTTTGTTTGATAATCATTATAAGGTTGCACGCTGCCCATCATTGTATTATAATGTGCAGGTCCACTGCAAAAATAAAGTGCAAAACTTCAAAGCATGTACTAACGATTTAAGTAGTTGTTCATTTTTCTTAATTAAATTTGTTTATTTATTTATTTTGTCCTTATTAACCCATATTACCTATAATTTTAACTAAAAAAATTAATTTTGATCCATCATTTATATAAGCGAATATAACTCAAGCATGATATTTCGAGGTTGCGTTTCACAACGGAAAATTTCCTGTTTCTGTTTTTCTAAAAAAAAATTGTTTTAAAAAGCACTAGAAATTTTTTTGAAAATGGAAATTCTGTTTCGTTTCTACAATACATTTTCATTTTCCAGCTTTAGAAAACTCGAAATCGTATTCACCTAAGAACTATTTCTTTTTTTTTTGAAAAACGAAAACTACTACTTTTGTTAAATCAATTTGATTTTAATTAAAAAATAATGCTAGTTTTTATTTATTTTTGAAGATTAATAAACTAAATAGTAGCCCGTTTTAATTCTGTTAAAGATCAAATATAAATATGCTAAATTTATTCGTGTTAAAAATCAAATATAAATATAATAATTTCGTTCATGAAAATAAAATACATATAAAATAGTCTTAAATTATTTGTTCATTACGTGAATACTACAAATATGAACATTCAAAACATACTTAATTTAACTCGTTACTTCTTCATATTCTAACAATTATTATAATTAGCCCATAATTGATCTACAGTATCTTCTCTAACCGCATTCATTAGTTGTTGTTAGGACATATCCACTTGAATATCTTCTTGTATCATAGTAGTTTCGTTCTCGTTTAAATTTTGCTGACCTTCTGTACCATATTCTGTGAATAGTCGATCAGCTCTATCTTCCATTCGAATAAAGTTGTAATTTCAATGTTCCAAGATTAAAGAAATGACGGTTATATTTTTGGTGTTGTGCATTAATGTTTGTAATTCCAATGTTCCAAGATTATATTTTGACTTATTTTAATATTGGTATTTATTAAACTAATGTTTGGATTCTTAGTTAATTAAAACAATTGGAATATTGGAATCAATTTACTAGGATTAATTTTAGATAAATATCAATTATGAAAGTATTTTTAGCACAATTTTTTCAATCTACATATTAATTATCAAAATTACGAGGGTAAACATGTCTAAAATAACATTAATTTTTTTTAGATTAACAATATGGATCGGTTGAGCTGGAGTAAAAAAAAAAAATTGAAAATTTCTTTTTGAAAAATTTGGAAAACTTCAAATATGCCGTTTCCAGAATTTTCTAAATTTTTAGTGTTAATTTTGAAAAACTAGAAAATGTTGAAAAACTGGAAAATTTTCAACAGAAGCGATGAAATGCATTTTAGAAAAAATTCTAGTTTTTGAAAAAATTTCAAAAAAAAATCCGTTATGAAACAGCCCCGAGAATATGCTAAAAATTTCTTTAGTTTGATGTTTGTTTGTAATTACTATGCTTTTCAATTGCAATCATTTTTTCCGTGAGAATCTCTCTCTAATCAATTCAAACATGTAATTTAGTCATAAAAAATGGGTAAACTATGTCAAATAAATTTTATTTTTAAAAAAATATTTCACTTGTACAATACAAATCTTATAGTTTCCTAAATGTTATAAATTTAATATTTTTAGTAGTTAAAAAAAATATATATATAAATGGACTCTCGTATATTTGTTTAAATTTCTCAAATTTGTATATATTCAAACAAATATGTGAGAATCCACCTCAATAAAATTTTTTTAAAATATATTAAGGAAAAAAATTCCAGCAATGGGGAAGATGTGCATTTAAAAAAAAACTGAAATGAAGAGAGAGAAAATAAAACTCCTTCATATGGCAATGGGCTCAGTGTTAGCACTGTTGGGCCATGGTTTGTAATCCTGATATTTGGGAAAATGGGCTTCTTGAATCAACAAAATGGAAATGGGCTTCTTTAAATTAGATTTTTTTTTCTTAGACAAGGCAAAATTTGACCACTAATTTACATATTTCTCGACCGTCATATCACACTTTACACTATGTTTATAATTTATTATTCATGTGAATACAATATAAAGTATAAAGTATGAGGACGTATTTGGGTAGTATATCATAATTTTCCCTATTGAGCATGATGCATTTCTTTCTTAATTGCTCCCTACAATATTCCAATATGAACGTATCTAAAACCGTTCTAATCATGATTATATCCACAAAAAAATTAGTATGTGTTCATCCGTACTTGTAAACCAACTTTTGTATAATACTTTTTTACCCTTATGTTAAGATTGTGTCACGGTATAAATAGTTCGCCAATCTAGATGATTTAAGCATGTAGCTCGTTGGTTATCTTACTGGTGATCGAAATATCGATAAATATTTAGACTCGAGTTACATAAAGCCAACATATTTATCGAGACTTAAAATTAAAAAGAAAAAAGAAAAGTAGATTCGACTATTTCTTTAAAAAAACATATTTTTCTCTCCTCCAAAGATGTGCACATAACAAAACTATAATATTAATACATATATAGCTCTCTCCATAATTGTTTTGCTAATGATAAATATATCAGTAAAAATTTGAATATTAATTCGAATCTCTTCACTACTATATACTTTCTCCTTTTTTTATTAAAATTTTTTACTATTTGTGCACACATATTTAAAAAATTGGATGCCTCACTATTTGAGATAAAGTACGATTTTTTTTGGGGTCAAATAGTGAGTTAGTATTCGGGTTTTTTAATATGTGTGTTCAAACAATAAACGACGTTTAATTATAAAAGAAGGGAGTATTAAAAAAAAACGTGCGAAAAAGGGAACTATGGACCGGATCGGGAACGAGGGACAAACAACAGATGCAAGACCCTTTAGGAAAGCAGAGATTCGAGAAGGTGTGGTGGTGTCACTCGCATTTTAGCGTTGGGTCCACAAGAAAAGCCCGAAAGAAGAACAGCAGTAGACTACCGTGAGTGTGACTCAATATAGCCCAAAAAAAGTCAAGAACTTTGGTACATTACAGCTTATTTGGTGGTACGTCCAATTTATTCATAGCCACAAAAGATTCAAAGATGTTGTAACGAAAGCTCCTCATCATCAATCCTCAACCACTAATCTAATAATTTCTTTGTTCTTGATCCCTCCTACTCTCTTTTTTCGTGGCTATTGCTTTTCCCCCTTTTTATATTTTTCGTAAAATTAATATTTGAGTTAAAACGACATATTTATTTACTTTGTGTTTTTATCTAAATATAAATTCTTTAATTACTATTGCCTTAATTGTAACCAAGTTTTATCAATTGTGTGGGGTTAGGTTTGTGCACATATACAAAGTTTATCATATAATTAAGAAAAAAATGTTTTCAAATTTAACAAAGAACTACTAGTATACTACTCCCTCCGGACACAATTACTTGTCACTTTACTATTTCAGCACGTATTTCGAAGAAGCCGAATGACTCACTATTTGACCCCAAAAAAATCCGTACTTTTTTTCTAACGTACGTCCGAGAAAAAGTACGGAACTTTTTGGGTCAAATAGTGAGCCATTCGGCCTCCTCGAAACGCATACATGAATAGTAGCCAGTGACAAGTAATTGTGTCCGGAGGGAGTATATCATTCACATACTTTTCACAAAAGACATTTTTGTAATATAATGTTTTTTTTTTGAATTTATCCTTTTTTTTCTCCATGGGTATTTTTTTTATTAAAAGTAGAATACTAATTTTGTTTAGCCATCATCACATCACAAAATTGGATGGATCTCTTAGTGTGGATTAATTTATATTTTACGAGAAATTTGATTAGCTATTTGCCTTGTCATTCCACATCCCACCACTATCATTTTGAAACCTTGCCACAATTAGGAATTAAGGAGTCTATTATATTGCAACTTGCAATTGACTCACATCCATGTTGCTATCATTCATTTCTTCTTCTTCTTTTCCTTTTTTTTTGGGGATTGATTAGCCATCATTTACTAAATATAGTACTCCCTCCGCTCCTTAAAGGATGTCGTTTACTATTTCGGTGCGTATTTCAAGGCGGCCGGAATAGTAGCTATATGACCCCGAAAAATTCCGTACTTTTTTTTAATGTACGTAATAGTATTCTGTACGTTCGAAAAAAAATACGAAATTTTTCGGGATCATATAGCTACTATTATAACCGCCTTAAAATACGCGCTAGAATAGTAAACGACATCCTTTAAGGGACGGAGGGAGTAGTTGATAAGGTACATTGCACCATAAGTTTAGTGCTGAGTGACAAAAATACAAAACAACCTTTTAAAACTTATTATCATCGGTTAAAGATATTAATATTTTTACTAATTTCTTTTTCAAATAAAAATACTTATTAATTTTTTCATTTGAATGCACATATTATTAATATATTTACTTAATAATTAATTATTTAAAGA
Source organism: Viola odorata (assembly GCA_963691705.1). NCBI lineage: Eukaryota > Viridiplantae > Streptophyta > Magnoliopsida > Malpighiales > Violaceae > Viola > Viola odorata. Next base: position 54,040,766 of record OY829543.1, on the reverse strand, counting down.
AAAATACATTATAACCTAATTAAAAAGGATAAAGTTTACTAGTCTCTCAGCAAAATTAGTATCTCCGGCATTATTTATATTTATTTATTTATTTCCTACGCTTTTGATATTTTTTTTGAAAAAGAAAAATCATCAAATTAAGAGACAGTAAGTAGACCAGTGGGGCCCATAGAGGAGTCCACCACCGCACGTGCATTCACGCCATTAAAAGGCGCGTTGGCGTCGGTGAAGACACTTCTATTCACCAGCAGCAGCCATGGAATACAGTTAAAGCTTATACGCCCTGCCGCCAACCATTGCCCAATTTGACATTTGTCCTTTATTTTTCTAAAATTAATTATCTAGTTTTAATTTTTGGATGTAGACAAACTTGTTAAAAGATATTTCCTCCATCCATAAATAACTAACACTTTGACTTTGGGCACACATATTAAGGAAGTCGGATGACTCACTATTTGACCCAAAAAAATTCGGTATTTTTTTTTTGAAAGTATGTTAATCCTTAACGTACATCCGAGAAAAAATTCGGGGTAAAATTCTCTGAAATAGTGAATTATTCGATTTTTTTAATATGCGTACCAAAAGTCAAAGCGTCAGTTATTTATGGACGGAGGGAGTAGATTGTATGTCACATAACCAATATTAGAAAAAATTGTAAAGATTGAGTCATGTTAAAATGTTTATCCATTATCTTACCCAAAAAAAAATGTTTATCCATTCTAAACGGTAAATAATTATATCATTAATGATAGTTAGTTTGTATAATTTTTTTTTAAACGCAAATCATTATTAAGAAAAAAACATTCAGAATAACAAATACGATCACCTCGGAGCATACTCCTATTCAAATATTTTTTAAATCGAAAAATAAAGCAAATTTTACTAAAATATGAGCCGAGACATTAAGGGTGCGTTTACCTGGGAGAATTTTCAAATTGAAAATTTGCTGTTTTTGAGAATTTTCAATTTTCAATTTGCTGTTTATTTTCATTTTGAAAACTGGAAAACGCGTTTACTTCGCGCTTGTTTCCTGATCAGAAAAAAAATAGAGAACGCGTTTACTTCGCACTGAATGTAAGAATTTCTTGATCTGAAAACTGGAAAACGTGTTTACTTCGTGCGTTTTCATTTTTTTTGGAAAACTGAAAATATTTGTAATGAAAAGAAGAAATAATTTTAAAATAATTTTAATAATCCTAATTGTTTATTTGAATATATTCAATATGAAATAAATATGGAAAAAAGTTTTATTAATTTAGAAACTGAAAATAAAAATAGTCATTTTAAAAAGGAAAAACTTATTAAATATAATATCAATCTTCTAATATTGTATTTAAATATTTTAATTCATATTTGTACATGAAAATAAAAGCAATCTACTAATATAATAATTTATTAAAAAATTACATAGGAAATGTACTCCACTTCACTCGTTGCTCCCTCGTAATCTAACGATTATTACGATGAGCCCACAATTCATTTGCAATGTCTTCCCTAACAGCATTCATCTGTTGTTGTTGTGACATATTCACTTGTATACCTTCTTGCATCTCATCATCTCGGTCTTCATCGGTGTTTTCCACAAAGTGGTCGCCAAATTCAGTGAATAATTGATCAGCTCTATCTTCGCTGCGAATAAAATTATGAAGTGCGCAACAAACTATAGGTATCAATTTTTGACGTCGAAGTGGGTAATTCGGAATAGACTTTAATATAGGAAATCTAGCTTTGAGAATGCCAAAGGCCCTTTCAATAACATTTCGCAAAGATGAATGTCTGTGGTTAAATAATTCATATTTTGATCTTATTCTCCCCCGTCCTTGGAAATCGCTTCGATGGTATCGTTCACCACGATAAGGAGCTAAAAAACCCGGAATATTTGGGTAGCCAGCATCGACAGCGTAATAATAATCTGCAAATGATATGTTCAAATCTCAAACTGGCAAACAATATAAACATTGCATATTGTTATGAATTTCAATAAATTGTGTTTTACCTGGTGGTGGCATAGGGAATTGATTGTCCTGCCTTGTTAGCGCATCAAGAAACACACGTGAATCATTAGCTGTGCCTTCCCAACCAGTTAACTTCAATTTATATATCATCAAACAGTTAAACAAAACTTGAACACCGCATTTTCCTTCCCGATACATGGTTCCCTTGGTAGTAGTATCCACCTACACAGTTTGGTATTGCAGACCAATTTGGAAAGGAAATGAAATAAAATCTATATTTACTTGAACAAAAGAACATTCCTATGCTATTTATTTTTAAATAGTGGCATTAATTATGTTCTAATTCTAGAAGAAAAAAATATACCACTGAATGAAGAAAACAGATATACTAACAATCCTTTTTTGCAAACCATGTTTACTGATACTACATATAATGTAACAAAACAGATATACTACCAACAGAAATATGGTCAACAATCCTTTTTTGCAGGACCAAGCTCCGACATCACTCTCGCTCTCTGATTAGAGATAAATGAATGAAGAAATGTGACTAACAACAATTAAAAAAAAAGAGTAGTACTTCAAGAATAATGAAGTTATTCTAGTTGAGCAATTAAAGTTACTGCATTGATGCTGTAATTTTAAAACATGGTATACATGTTGCATGCTTCGTCTTCACACACAAAACATCAATAGCTTCTTCATCAACAGGTGCAAACACAGCAGTAACACAAGCAACACAAATGTGGACAGAAAACCAGTTAAACTGAAAAAAATCAGAAGAAGAAGGAAGGAACCTTCAGCTAAACTGAAATTCTCATTCCCATAAATCCATTTGCAAAGCTAGTCAAATTTACTCACATGAGAATAGGGAAATGCAACTACTACTCCAACAAGCTATATTTTCTAACCTCCGCTTTCTGTTCTCGTGGAAATTAGATACAACTTTCACCCATCCACCCATTAAACAAACTTTCACTCCATAGAACCTAACTACAAAACTACAAAACTAATCTCAGAATTTCATAAATCTACAAAATTTCACTCCATAGATCACACCCAGCTTTTGAATGAACAGAAAAGACTAGGTGCACTTGAGCCACATTTCCTTCACCGTTATATGAAGAATAGCAAGAAAAATTCTAACTAAGCTTGTGCGTAAAAACTAAGCTCTGTACATGGAGAGAAAAACAACATTCATTGCTTGATTGATAACAACAATAAAAAATCATTCTGGAATGCAAAGAACAACGTGAAGAGGATAGATAAACATGAATGGCACTTTCAACCAACTCCCAAATCAGCAGCAAAATGAAAGGACGCAGTGTTTCCAAAATCAAGACCTATACGAAAGAGCTTTCAAAATCAAAGAACACTTGAACTATTCACAATCAAAGTACATCACGATTCAGAAACAACCACAAGACGATACAGTTCAACTGGGAGTAACCATACAACCAGAAAAAGGGGGAAAAACAGGCAGGGAAACAAATGAATTAAAAAAATACAACCAACAACGACACTACAATACCCTCTAGGTGCGGTTTTTTTATAAACAGATTAAAAAAGATTTTACATTTTTTCACAACGAAAACAATTGCAAATAGAAAGGTTGTAGCATACCAGATAATGATTTCCACAGTAGTAGAAGTGGTTGTTCACTTGTTGTTTCTTTCAATAGTAATCGAAAAAACAAAAAACTCCAGCTTAACTTGAAAACAAAGAGAGGAACTATGCTGAAGATCTAAGAAAAAATCAAATAGGAAAATAACAAAATAAACCACAAATCTAAAAGAGGAGATGACTCGTTTCTTTGGACAAGATTTTGCCGGTTTTGAGAGAAACCAAAGAAAGAAAAGACCAGAGGGTTGTATTGTACCTGATTCAGTACCTGCTATCCTTGGTGCTGGGTGATGGATGCTGGGTGAAGGAGAGTCGAGAGCAGGTGCTGGGTGATGGAGAGTCTAGCGCTGGACTGAGGACGAGAGGTTGATGCCGAAGCAGAGAATCGAATTTAGGGTTGAGGACAAAGGATGAGAGGTTGAGGACGAAGAATAAGGAGGAATGACAGAACCAGCATCGAGGGCGAAGAGGCAGAGATTTCTAAGGGGTAGAGTTGGTATTATGAAAGTTTCATTAATTTTGCAAATGGAGAAGCGTGTTTTCATTTTGGAGGCATTCCTTTGTAAAATTTTGAAAACAGGTTTTTGGTTGTTTTCAAAATTTACACATGAGTTTTCAATCCGAAAATTTTCGTTTTCATTTTGAAATGAAAACAACGCGAAGTAAACACGTTTTCGAAAAAAAAAAAATCCAGTTTTCAAAAAACTGGGGAATTTTCTGAAAACTCCCCAAGGTAAACACGCCCTAAAATTCCGATGAACATGACAAAAAGAGCAGGACTGGTGCAACGATGCTAGATGGGCCACATCGTGTAAGATTAGACCCGTATACCCTAGCGAAAGCTTCCTTTCTCTAAATGTACGATCTCAAAGCAGTTGGACTCGGTCACAACCGACTGAAAATTCTATTGAATCTCATATTTTAGAGCGGTCCGGATTGCCATAGTCTCAATTGTGGCCATCCCAGTGTGGATGAGATATGCACAGCCTCCGCAAAAATACAGATAGCATTGGAGTCTCTTGCCAAAAACTCAAAACCGGAAGATACAGAACCAACAACCGCGTCAGTGTTTAGCATTTGGATCGTTTATTAAGAGTGTATAATCTTTTATCCAAAAAGAAATTTTGTATACTCTATTAGTTTTTTTGTTGTTGTTGATAAAATCAAATTCTAATTTTTTGTTGTTGTTAGTGATCATTTAATATTGTTATTAATTTTATACGTGGCATCTAAATTTTCAGTAAATCCAATTCTACCTTTTTTTATTAATCTAATTTCTAACTTTATTTTCAATTTGTTAATTACTTTTTTTTTCACCTGCTTTTTTCTTACTGTTGGAAAAAAGAAAAAAGTTTAAAAAAGACACGTGGCGACGAGAGGACGCGAGTAAGTGATGCTAAGGATACAGCAGCGAGTTGAGTATGATTAGGGGCAAAAGCAATTCAATTCTTTTTAGTTTTTTCTTCTCTCCCTAGTTTCTGAGACTCGAAGGATGACCAAATTGTCTCCTGCTCAGGGCTGTTGCTGCTTCTTCCCCACCATCTAAATCTCACTATCCTCTGACCTCTCCACTTCTCTTCTCGTCTTTTTCTTCTGTTTTTTCTTTTTCTTTCTTTTCTATAAATAGAAAAAGAGAAGTATTTTTGGATATTGACTTGGAAACTGATCAGCTCTTGCTCCGTTGCAACCAACAATGGCGGCGTTGAGGCGGAGCAAAGGCAAGCGATGAGAAGCAGAGATTAAACAGTAACGATTCTATTTAATTTTCTAGTTTGGTATAAAACGAGAGGAGAGAAATGCGAACGCTTTGCGACGTGTGCGAAAGCGCCGCCGCGATCCTCTTCTGCGCCGCCGACGAGGCCGCTCTCTGCCGCGCCTGCGACGAGAAAGTTAGCCTTCTTCTCATACTATCCCTAACTCACTCTCAACTGATTTATTTGCTTATTTTCCCCCCCAACACTTGGATTTTCCTACAAACAAAGGAAAAATTTACAGTTTGTTGTTGAATTTAATTTGGATCAGGCTTGCTGTTAGCGATAAAATAAGTTTAACTTGGTTGAGCGTATGCAATTTTCCGTATTTCCGCAGAATTTAATTATTTTTGCGTTTGATATCTGCCAACGAATCCTTGTAACTATGTGATTATGGACTAAATGATGTTTGGGCACAGTATAATCTGCTAAATCCTGCTTCCGTCAAATGAGTCCTGGTTTCTTCTTTCTTTGGTGGGTTTTGCAGGTTCATTTGTGTAACAAACTAGCTAGCAGACATGTACGGGTTGGCCTTGCCGATCCAAGTGATGTTCCTCGTTGTGACATATGTGAGAGTGCACCTGGTACGATTGCAGTTATAGCTTTTGCTGTGTTGTTTTCTTTTCCTTTTCTTCTATATGAGAGATTGAGATTTCTTTTGTTCTTCTATGCGTAGCTTTCTTTTACTGTGAGATAGATGGTAGTTCGCTGTGCCTGCAATGTGATATGATTGTGCATGTTGGTGGTAAAAGAACTCATGGGAGATACCTCTTGTTGAGGCAGAGAATTGAGGTTTGTGTGTCTGGATTGGATTGCTCTCATTTTTTGTTTCTTTTTTATTATCTTGCCAAAATTAATATGGTACCCGTTGATTGTCCGGTTTAGTTTCCAGGGGATAAATCTAGCCGCTTGGATGAACTAGGACTGCAGCCCCTTGATCAAAATGAACTAACGAGGGATCAAAATCAGCCAGCAAAACTCAGCACAAGAGAGTATCAGCTAAATCACAGAGTCTCCCCTGTTCCAATGCTAGATAATCATGCTGATGGTGATGGTAAAATAGAAAATAAATTAATTGATCTAAATGCCAGGCCTCAGCGGACACATGGGCAAAATTCAACTAACCAGGTATTTGATTTTTCATTATATGTGCTGATTTTGAAGTCCATCTTTTTGTAACTCCACTATTTTGCTTTAGTGTATACGTTAACAATTACTATCTTGATGTTTTTTCCTTAATCTTAACGAAACCACGTGTCTGCTTTTCTATGTAGGAAAACGGTATGGACTTTATGAGTGGCACTAACTATGATTCTTCTGGCGTGGTTCCAGTTGGATCATTCAAGAGAGAGCCTGAAAAGTAAGCAAGCTATAGCTAATGTGTAATCTATTCTATTCATCTCCATTCATTGTTCAGATGATTAAGTAGTTTGAGTTGTACTTGCATTTTTTTGAACAAAAGTTTGGATGGCATCTTTCGTGGAATATACGTAGGAAGTGGCCTTTTCCTGTCGTATTTACTGCGTAGCCCCTTTATTTTCTGTTCTTTGTTGGCATCATGTAGGTGTTGTCAGGCATGATGTTTCTCAACCTTTTAAAGAGAGATAAACCTTGTATTTCCATTACTTTGCAGTCTCTTGACCAAGGTATCAAGTCATACTTGATCAAAAAGAGGATTGCCATTTTAAAAGCTCCATGTACAGTTTCCTACCTTATTTTTTTAGATTCCAGTCTTATTATTCTGATACAGAGTAGGAGCTATGCTGGAATTTTCCTGAGCTTTTGTCTCTGTCAATTTACAAAAGTTAAAAGTAAAAGATACTCTTTTGAGTGTTTGTATTCATTTAGTATGGCTCAAAAGTTACCTAGGTTGTATAAGCAATGAAAGTTTGGTTCTTGAGTTTGGGAATGGCTTCCACTTTTTGTTTGATGTACTTGGCAAGTATGACATAAATAGAAACTTGAATCTTTAGGAAACAATGTCCCTATTAGTTACAGTTTTCATATTTGCATCATTAGTCAGTTACCCTCTAAGACCTGGTACTTAAGATGAAAAATTCCCACTGTTTCTTGTTTGAAATGTATTATAATCCAGACGTGAAGAAATCATTACCCAGCACACTATCTGATTACAGAACTGATACAGTATCTTTTGTTGACTTTTGTCTGGAGACTTGCTTCGTATTGGTTAATGCATTGCTTTTGCATGTTGGTGAATTGAGATATCTTGATTATTATTCATCTACTTTGATGTATGACTCCTAATTCATTGCTATCACTAGTGTTAGGTAGTATTGTATGGCTAAAAAACGACATTATTTCTTCTACTCACATGGATTTCTTTCTTTACTTAGGGTAGAATTAGAGCTTGTTCTAAGTTAAAATTGTTATCAGCAAGTGCTCGGAGGTTCCCTATTTGGCTTTTGCAAGGTGGTCGAAAAATTTATCACTAAGTTTCCTAGAGGCTTTGCACTTCTTCTTGGGAAGAAATGTCAGAACCAGTCAGTACCCAGTAGTCATTCTCTTTCAAGTTGTATCATGGTTGGGAGCATGATATCTAAGCTGGAATCACCTGTAAGCTGTAGTTGATAAACAGGTGCACTTGCCTTATTTAGCAGTCAGCACTGCAAAGCCTCTCTCAGTCTTTCAATTGTGAAATAGCATGCAGTTATATTTTTTCACCAGATTTGTGAAATGTTTCCTTCTAAAAGTTGCATTGTGCTTAAACACTGGTGAACCTGATGACTCAAGCTTTAACTTTCCGATTGTAATGGAGTAACTGTGTTGTGGAAAGGGGATAATTCGAACTCAGTGTGATGAGTTGGATCGCTCGGACTAATAGGATGGTTTGGTTGATCCAACTCATCATGCTAAGTTGGAACCCTCGGTCCACCAATATAGATTTTTCCAACAAGTTACTTTAGTTTTTCATGAAACCAAAAAGAAATTGTATTTGGCCTGTCAATCTCTTTTTGCCATTTTAATATATACTGCTATTTGCGATTTACATTATTTAATGCATCTAAATATTCTTGAATAGCCTTCACCATAAGAGAGTAATGTGTCAATCCTCTTCTATTTGTGGCTGCAGGTAATGCTGGATATGTTCTGAGCTCTGTAACTCGATTACTGATCTCTTTCTGTGCTGTGTGGATTAAAGTTTTATTCCTCGTGTAAACTTGTTTGGATGAGGAGAAATCTCAGCCCGTGTATCAATTATCAGTAGAGTTTGTGTGACAGAAAAAACAGTTACCGGCGCCCATTTCTGCCGGTTGCGCCATCCCTAGCAGGTCCTTAGTCAATACATTTAAGTTTAATGAAGTAGTTGTGTTTTTCCACGAAAGAAGGGAAAAACAAGATCGTGTTCCATTTGTTAGGAAGGATGTAGAAAGAAAAAATGCATGTACAAAGGATATACATTGTTGTATGCAGATGTTGTATTAGTAAGATTTGAATTCTAAAATCCCACCCCAAAATGTAGGTCTCTAAATTAATAAATTTTATAGAAATCACATTAGTGAATTTAGTAATTTTTAGAGGAAAGTAAAGAAAACTTAAGTAGCGACTCAACGAATTAGGGAGCAATGATTGAGTGCTTTTAGTGTGTTATGGATCATGATACATTTCACGTATATAAGGATAATGTTCCTCGGGATCAACAACTTGGGCGGAAGTATCAAACCGTTCACGAACCACTTATTGATCAGACTGATTATGATCATATGCAACTGCTCTGGATTGACTGGACTTTCGTTCGAAGGTTTTGCTCTATTACATGCCGTACACATGTTAATCATGGAAGATCAAGCATAAGAAATTGCATTCTTAAGGACGATTGAGGCGAAATGATGGATTTAGAAACTGAAAGTGCTAGTTCAAGCATTTTTAGTATACAGAGCAACCATAGCATCACAGTTTTTAACTAATCTCATCAGTAGCACTGTAGCAGGAGGTTTATTGAGTGGCTAAAAGGTACATGTAAACAAAAAACACAAAAAATAAGTCTCCATGGCTATAAAAATCATAACACATTGAGAGGAAGAATCGATCTTGCTTGCACTTTTTTTCCCTCACATTTCCTTAATCATCATTCATCTATAGCTTCTGCTTTGCCAAGAACAACAGCTTAGTAGGTGTATCCCTTGACGAACAACTCTTTCTTTGCCTCCTCTGATTCATTTGATGGGTCGTACTTTCCAAGCTGAGCAGCAGAGTTAGCCTTGGCACGGATGAGCAATGCCTCCTGAGCTGCCTGCACATTCTCGGGCCTGCCTCCCCATGTCTTCAAGCAAGTGTTCTGCAGAGCTCTGGCATACGAGAAGGACACGTGCCACGGGTTTGGAGCTTGGTTCATCGCGTTGAGGTTCAGGGTTGCTTCAACCTCGGATTGCCCACCGGACAAAAACTGCAAGATTAAATGATTATCTCAATTAGTAAATGTTTTATCGACACAAGCAATGATGTTAAGAGTTGGTATTTTCGATATAGAACTTGCCATGATCCCGGGGACAGCTGGGGGGATTCTCCTCTTGAGGAGCTTGAGGGTGTAATCAGCAACCACTTCGGGTTTGACCTTGTCTTTGCTTTCAGCACCAGGAGTGACCATGCTGGGCTTGAGGAGGATTCCCTCAAACAGAACACTGTTCTCTGCCAAGTAGAAGAAAACCTCAGCCCAAACCTTCTGGGCGACTTCGAAGGTTCTGTCGATGTTGTGTTCACCATCAAGCAAGATTTCTGGCTCAACAATTGGGACCAATCCATTGTCCTGCAACATCCAATCGATAAAATTTGTTCAATGACAAACATATTCTTGGAAAATAAGGGGGGAGAAGATCATCCATCGTCATAGACATCAGTCCTATATTCTTCGAGACTATACCTGAGAGATGGCAGCATAGCGAGCGAGTCCCCAGGCAGCTTCTTTCACTGCCAAAGCAGATGGACCGTTGGGAATGCTCACAACAGTACGCCTAATCAAGGAAAGTAGATTATGTCATATAGTGTTCCGTATTAGAAAACGTCCTCGAGCATGAATTATCATTCTGTAAAACATGAAAGTATGCTATACCATTTGGCGAAACGGGCACCCTGCTGGTAGTAAGCAGCTGAGCGGGAGGCAAGACCATCGAGACCTTGGCACCATGACTCGTCATTGGAACCAACAAGAGGCACCAAACCCTGTTATGTTCTCATAGTAATCATGATCAAACTAAAACATTAAAACAATCCTTTTGGAATACAAATTTGGAGTTGACTTCTGTGATTATATAGGGCAGTGGTTATGTTACCTTGTCGACTTTGATACCAGGAACAAGGCCTTGCTTGACAAGAACATCGACTATCTTCTCTCCTTCAACTGTGGATTGGTATAGAGTTTCCTCAAAGAGAATGGCACCGGAGATGTACTTGCCGAGGTCTGGGACTGTCACGAGAAGGGTACGGTATGCCTGGCGGTTAGCCTCAGTGTTCTCTAGCCCAATGGAGGCGAGACGCTTCCCACAGGTAGCATTTGACTCATCCATGGCCAAAATACCACGCCCTGGAGAGGCAATAGTTTTCTACACCCCAGCAAACAAGAACACACATCCACATATAAGTTCTAAATGCCTCATCAAACTTATTCTTCATCCCAAAAAAAGATCCATCATTTATGCAATTATGTCTACTTTTTCATGTAATAAAGACAATCATGGAATATAACTACGTACTTTTCTAGTAGCAACATGCACATTACAACATCAAAGGCTAGCATTTCAGGCCTAACACTTACATTACATAATTTGTCTAACTAGTAAAAGCGCACGAAAGAAGAAGCACATATATATGACATACCGCGGTCTTGACGAGCTCATCAGCGTATGCACCGGCGCGAATGGTGAGGGCAGAAGGAGAGGTGGTGGAGGGGCACCTGACAAATGAAGAAGTGGCTTGGCCGCGAAGGCTTTGTCCCTTAAAGAACTCAGATTTGTCAAGGACTGGTGAGGATTTTAGAAGTGATGCTGCGGCCATTTCTGCTGTTTTTTGCTCGAAAGAAGAGGCTAACTTGCAAAATGTGTATAGCCTAGCAAGTAAAAATCTTATCTCCTCCTCTCTATCTTTCTTCTGCCTCTTTACCACACATGCGTGCACTCACTCACTGAATTTATATTTGGCTTCTATGTTATCATAGCATGTCACATTTGAGAGGCTGTTGTGAGCTGACGAATGGCAGATCGCCATGTGGATGATAGCATGGCATAATTGAGATGCTGGGTTTGCGTGGCTGAAATGGATGGTTTTATTCCCACCTCGAAATTAAAATGGGAAATTAATAGTATGGTCTCATATTACTCCTCCTATGTCAAAAAGAGACGACAAATAAATTACAATCGGTATGCAGTAGAGTCCAAATAAGTCTTGTTTGGAAGATAGCAATGGATTGGAGAAGAGTGCATGTGAGGCTCTAATCTCTTCCCTCTTGTTTTAAGGCTCTGAATTCTAATCTCTCTCGGACCGTTGATTCATAGCTATAGTTTAACTGCTAGACTTGATGACCTGGTACCCATCTCAACGGTAAACGCCCTGCCACCTCATCTCACCTTCGCCACGTAGAGATTTGTGAGCTTCAATACCATCGGGCGGGACCCTTTTTCAGGGCCCACATCAAATTTGCAGAAGTGCAACTTGTTATTGAAACTTGAGGATCGTGAACTTAGGCAAGCACCAGCTATGATAATCTGATATGATATGATTTAATATGCTTTCTTATGTAAAGGAAAGATGACGCAGAAAAAGGTCAGCTAGAAGAAACAGAAAATTTGTTGCAGCGTGCTCAGACCATAACCAGCATCTTTATTATCTTTTCGTTCTTTCTACAACGAACATCGTAAAGTTCTTGAAACAAGCAACGCAATTCTAAGATAGCTTTGATCCATTCATGCAATTCAAGAAGTTATGGTCCACAGCTTGATTCATTGCACAAAAGTTCTAGCTACAAGACCTTGGACCAATTTCGTATCCTATCTAGAGTTGCCATAAATGTCTCAGCTTACTGGAAAAAGGCGGTCAGGTCATGAGTGTAACATAAGAGAAGGGACATGCAGTTAGAGGAACTAAGCATTCAAATTCCTAGCTCACAATATGAGGTTATGTTTTCTTCAAGGATATTGCTGATTCAAAGAGAGGTCTGAAATACCGGCGATTAAATCATCGAGTGGCTCTACTTTGCGATCTTTCCATGACCCTGAATCATCAAACTCTGATGGCATTGATGGAAGAGAAGTTTCTGATAATGCCTTTTCCAGTTGTTTAACAAGCTCATCCTCCTCAGCAGGAATGCTCAAATCCCACACTCTAAAGATGTCCTCAGTTGATGACTCGACCTCAGCATGTGCTTTAAAACTGATTTGAAGACCAGAATCAAAATGATCGATCATATCAGTAATTCGTGCGCTGTCCTCCTCCTCCTTGTAAGTTGGTAGAAAAACATTGCTCAGAGAAATTTCTGAGAGTTCTCCCTGAAAATCATGTGGGTAATCCTCCTCCTCCTTGTAAGTTGGTAGAAAAACATCGCTCAGAGAAATTTCTGAGAGTTCTCCCTGAAAATCTTGTGGGTTATCCTCCTCCTCCTTGTAAGTTGGTAGAAAAACATCACTCGGAGAAATTTCTGAGGGTTGTCCCTGAAAATATTGGGGCGACAAAACGTCTTCATTGGTTGACCCATATTCAGTATCAGTTCTTCCATAGGACTGTTCAATTCCTCCATCACTAGAAGGAACCATCTCAACATCAGCTCCTCTAGGAAAGGCATTAGTTTCAGATCCAAAAGAAGAGTCCTGCGGTTCAACATGGACACTAATGATTGCTAGAAACGCATCTTTCAAAGAACCCCACTCACTATCCGAGATATCAAGATTTTTGACAAGGCAGGAATCAACCCAAGCTGCATCTTCAGGGGAAAGCGGATCTCCACCCTCGCTAGACTTCAGCGAATCAATAAGAAGAGAAGAAATCGAACCTTCCGGTTCTACCATCTCATCATCAACAGCCATGGCTAAAAGGATAAACAAAATAACCCAAACCCATGTCAGTACAATGAAAAAGGACGACATTATGGAACAGCTAATGAAACCACCAAAGATGGCACGAGAACAATACACTTCATTCTAACAAATGAAACCCACCATGCGATATGGCGATTTACAACTACCCAAACAACATCTGCTCCAAAATCAACCCATGAGATGAGATAACGTCACATTTAAAGAAGGAAGATCAATAATTCTCTCATGCAATAACATACATACATCTACTAAGAAGATGGGCAGCATCACTACACCAAATGAATCAAAAAATTGCAGGGGTATATATGCAAACTAATCAATAACTTTTACTAACACTTCCAGTAGTTTGGCCCATAGCCGATAATACATCGCAAGAATTATCAGACTCTATAAGATTTCTATCGTTGCAGTTATTCACGAAGCAATACCATTATTAGGGCAACTAATGATTAGAACAACAAAATTCCAGAAAGTGATCAAAGTTTTGCGATTCCAGTTGTATGAAACGGTGAGTTATGCAGCAGAAGCACCAAAAACAAACGAACTAAAAGCTAATTAGACAAGCAATTAACAACAGATTACAGCATCGGAGATGGAGAAACATACCCACTTCGACAACGGGAAACCTAATTTCGCGGACACTGGATTTGAGCAGAATATTCAGAGCCGGGAGAGTCCATACGAAGCGGAAAACCAACCGCCAGCCGTTTCGTGTCCATTTATATAAAAGGACGTGGTAGAATAAACGACGTCGCATCAGCGGATGAGAAATTAGAAGCCGTAGCAAAAGAAATTCCGTTGCCGGGACTTGAACCCGGGTCTCTCGGGTGAGAGCCGAGTATCCTAACCAACTAGACTACAACGGATGTTTGATTGTCGTCGGACGTTTAAGTTTAAAGACAGCTGTTTCATGATAAGGCTACTTCGGCTCATGAGCCCAATTGTTTCCAGCGGGCCTTCCAACCACATTGAGGAAGCCCATTTGTTAATTTACGTTTTACTACTAAAAAAAATTTAACATTTTTTTTAATACTTGAATGCTTGGAGCTATGCATTACTTTGTCCAAAACTGGGAGGGAATAGAAAAGTAGGTAATATTTAATTATTTAATCAGTGAAAAAGAAGAAGGTATCTTTCACATCATTATAATTTTCTCTTTAAAGAATATCACAAGTAAATTGACAAAATTCTTATTTATCCTAAGGATTGAACAAATGATATGTAACTAAGCTTAATTCTTTAAACTCCTTTAGAAAAAAATGAAATCAGACCATTTTGTTTCATCAATGTTTCTTCTTCATTCACGGGTGTCATGCAACTACCATTCTCCTCTCTTTTTTTGGCCCACGACCCATTTAAACCTCACCAAAAGTCATCTACTAATAATTAAATAAGATGACAGTGCTGCTGGGGTTCTTGAAATGAGTTAATGCGGTTGCTGGGTTGCAACCTGGTAGGCATCCGTATCCTAGAACAAATGATCTTGAATTATATATGGTAGGTGGCTCAAAAATCAGTCCCACCCTTATTTCCAAAGAAGCATTACCCTTTTTCGATTTGAAAATCTTAGATACATTATCATTTTTCCCTTCCAGAATGTCTTGTCCTCATCTCACATCACACTAGTCGTTTTTATTAGTAAAAATGACAACAACAAGAAAAGAAACATGAGAATGAGATCGAATTGATGACGTATCATTTAAATGATTGAAAATGTTAAATCAATCATATCAACGATCTTATCATATACTCCCTCCGTCCTTTTATTGTTGGCGTTTACTGTTCATGCACGCATATACGTATGTCTGGAAAAAAATTCGAAATTTTTTAAGGTCAAATAGTGCGTCATCCGGCTTCCTCGATATACGTGCATGAACAGTAAACGTCAACAATAAAAAGACGGAGGGAGTACTAATATATAGTGGGATTAAAAATCCGTATCAAGTCATGAATATATGACATGCCTTTTAATTGCCTTAAAAATGATTAGTATCTCTACTTATTTAACTAATTTGATCATGAAATGATAAGGAAGTACAAAGATCAAGGAGAGAAAAGAACACAAATTGAGGTTTTACATTTGAGAATGAGCACAAAGAGTTGTTGTGCTCCAATGCACCAAATACAGCAATATCTAAAAAAGTAAAAACCCTCTTCCCTCTTTGCTTCTTCAAAGATGAGAGACACTTTCCTACCGTTTAGCGGCCAATAAATGTTGCCTTATGTACAAATATGAGCTTAGTTACTTCAACTAAAACTGGGATTAGCTGCAAAATAAGCAAGAACACCAACAAACGGCGCGTTAATATACGTTGTTGGCTCGGATTTCTTGAAATCTTCTCTACTATCATCATATGAATCATCTTCACTAGGTCCACCAACAATTGCCCCGACAAGAACATTAGGATTAGGATTCGTTGAATTGAAGTAAACCGACCCTTCTTTGCAGGCAATGAACTCAGGATGATCTTTGACAGAAGGTAACGATGAACCGCGGTGATGGATTCGTTGCGGGTACCTGTCACTGTATCCAACCATATAAGATAACCCCAAAGGATTATCTCCTAAAATGTAATCAACTTGCTTCTTAGCCTGCTGACGAAGCGAATGAGGGCTGACATTTACATTCCCACAATTGACAGATTGCGATGTTCGTTCCAAGTAGTTTGCATAGACAAGTAGCAGAAATGAGATTGTCGTAGCATGTTGCAGGTTGCTCCCTCCCGGCCTGTAGATTAGGCCGCCGGGTGTGTACTCAATGTGAGAAGAGGAGGATTCAGGAATCAATGTGCACATGAAGCTATCAGCAGATGCTTTGTACGATTCAAGTTCGTACTTATTCCCATCTAGAACTTCCTGCAATAGTTGATCGAATCAATTAAAAGGTTAAAAGTTACACTAACTATTCAGCGACGCGTTTCTTCGAATACCTTAGAGACAAGAACATTAAGACCAGCATGCTTATTGTCCCACCCAAATTCATTAATGTTGTCATCAGCACCAAGGGTTTTGCCATTGTTTTCTAGGTAGGAGAGGTAAGAATCATCATTAGATGCCCTTCTAAGCCAACCTGCTCCCCACAACAATTCATCCTACAAAACAAGAAATCATTAGCTATACTAACTACTAATTTTATTTTGAATCAATACAAACTGGATCGAATAAAAAACTTCCAATCAATTTCAAAAGTGTGCAGATTGTGCAATTACCCACAAAACAGAAATTGATCAAACCAATCAAAATTAATGAATTAAACATTGCTTAGAATGGGGAAAAAAATGAATTTACTTGATATCCATCAAAATCGCAGTAGAAAGGGCAGGCTCCATCTTTGATGTTGGAGTTGTCACTATAAGCTCCTCTATAGCTGTCGGCGAATTGAAAGGCTTTAACGGCGTTTCTTAACAATGTGTCAGCATATCCTGGGTCCGATGATTTCACTGCCATGGAAGAAGCTGCTAACGCCGCCGCGGTTTCTCCGGCGACATCTGATGCTGGGTTGGGTGCATCCACAGCATAGACTGTCCTAGGCGTGTCCATGTCTTCTGGCCTTTCCCAACAATTATGGTCTGCAATTGGATCTCCTACCTAAATTAATTACAAAAAGCCCATGTCAAATTCTGATTGAAAAAAAAACGCCCAAATTCACGTGTATTTAGAGCGCGTGGGACAATTAATTATCCTTTTAGAAATAAAAATGAGGAGAGGCAATTAACTTGACCCTACAAGTCACGGGCTTTCAAAGAGAAAAGTGCCCTTGTTCGTAAGTCATTAGGATACAAGTTGCAGGAAGATGGGAACAAAATAAGCCACCCATCTCTAAACTTACTCTATTCTAATTAATTTTATTCGAATTTTTTATTCCAATAAATACTCGAAATTAGTTAATCTCGTAGTAGTTTTTTATATACAAAGCAGAATTCATAGCCACATGACTTTTCTGATTTCATGACATTAAACAACCAAATCCTAGTTGATTAAATAAAATTATCTTTGGTGGACTGGATCCGATAAAGCCCGTATAAGCCCAACTAAACCGCTGATCTATGCAAACATTTTTACTTACCGAAAGGTCCTCTAACAAGACAACCTCCACATTTCCTTACTTAGTTTTTGTTTTTTAAATTATTAACCTTAATTACTCTATTAGTTCGACCAACTCTCAAACTACCCCCACCAGACCAGACCATCCAAATTACAGAAACACCACTACAAACTATTCACTTACCTGAACAAAAATCCGGTTAGGTTGAGAAACGGTTTTGAGCAAATAATCAGTGGCCCACCGGATAGCAACCAGAGTATTTCTCAGTTCATTTGGAGGCATTAATTCTCCGAATTCGATCACACTCCAAGCCAACATTGTCGTCGTAAATGCCATCGGAAACCCGAATTTGATATTATCTCCGGCATCGTAATATCCGCCGGTCAGGTCCGCTTTGTACATCCATCCATCGGACAGGCCCGAATTGGCGCGCCAAGTGATCCGCTGGTCCTGGGGCAAATAACCGGATCTTTGGCCCTCGAAGAAGAGGATGGATTTGGACAATGCGTCCGGGTAGTTGTGGTAGGATGAGTGAAGTGAGGGTAGTTTTGAGATTAATGAGAGGAGGATGAAAAGGTAATGGGGAGAGGAAGAGAGCTTCTTCATGAGTGGTTGTGGTTTGGGTTTGAAGAGGTGTGGGCTTTGGAGTACATTTTTTATGTTGGGCGGGTGTCGTTGCTTTATTAGTTGGGTTTCTATAGGTCCCGTTTATTTATTTTTCTGTTTCCTCGATACATTTCTGGAATGGGATTAATCTCGTTTGAGAATAAACAAAATTTAAATAAATAGTTC
This sequence comes from Viola odorata, assembly GCA_963691705.1. Taxonomy (NCBI): domain Eukaryota; kingdom Viridiplantae; phylum Streptophyta; class Magnoliopsida; order Malpighiales; family Violaceae; genus Viola; species Viola odorata. The sequence goes on along the minus strand of OY829543.1, from coordinate 54,022,558 downwards.
TCCTAAATCCTAATATAATTTATTCTACATACATGGATTAAAACTCAATAATTAAATTAAAAGATTGAACAAATCTTTTAGCATTCGTCTATAATTTAAAATGTATAGTAATCAACAGTAGGCGTTTTATTGTAAGGGTTGAAACTAATTTTAGAACTATTCGAGACTGATAACAAAAGTTGCACTAATCAACATGTGTAATGCTTTTAAAAAATGGTGTAATTTATTCTTTAGTGGGATGTACTTAATTAATGCTATTAAAAAGGGGGAATTGATTGTATTTAGAGCTAATTTAAATTTGTAAATGTGGATCATAGCTTAAAATAATAACAAAAAAAGGAACTTAATTTAGAGGTTGGGTTGGGGTTGGGGTCACCGGTCAGAGACTGAGATTAGTGGTCACGAGATGGAAGGGGATGGCGCGATGCGCGATGGGCCGGAAGAGCCGACACAGAATGGACTGTTGAGTTAGTTAAAAAGACACGTGAGTGAGGGGGCGAGCCAATTTGTAATTTTGTATGATGCTTTCTATTTCTGTATTTATTTAATGGGCCCGGCTTCTCTATCCTATACACGGCGTGTTCGGAACTGTGGATCGATCAGACTGTTTTGGAATCCAAGCTTGCGACCCCTCACTATTATGTTTTGTATGAAAATTAAGGAAAAAAAAAAGAAATTTAATGGAAAAGAAAAAAGAGTAAGGAAATTTCTAAAGAAATTCTTTTGTACAGTTGCATTTTTTATATACAAGGGGAAAAAAAATTAATATTTATGCACGACAACGGGAAAAAAGTTTAATTATTTTTACCATTTTACTTTTATACTTAATAAATTAGTAACTATATTTAATTAGATTAAAATTGAGTAACTCAATTGCTATTAGATTCAATTAGGTTAATAATGATATACACATTGTTGTTGGACTATACCCTAACCAGAAATCAAATAAACCTTTCCAGCTTCAATCGGATGATAAAATTGGTCCGCAACATCATTGAAACACGTTACTCTGATTTCTCCACCATCAGAATCAAGTGAATCAAAAGAGAACACTTTCCCATCACCACGAGGATTTTTGCAGTGAAACAGGATGCCCAATGAGATCACATTCTTCAGCAACCACAACCAATTCAAGGATAATAATAATCTTGTTCGTCAACAAGTATATAATGGTATTAAAACAGGAAAGACACTACTTAAGTTGCAAAAGAATTAGCAGTGATATAGAGACATTCATTTCAAAGTGAGAGCTTCACAGATTACTTCCAAGGTTTATTTTCTAGTTTACTTGATTGTTTTCATTGCTTAACAGTTGGAACAGGCAATGATTAACCAACTAAATTGAAAGTGAAGTTCAAGCTGCAGTCCTAATTAAAAACCCTGAACATAGCAATTACCACCGCATGTAACAAACTTTGAAAAAAAACAATTAGAACAGTGCTCATTGATACTTACAAGTGTAAAAATGAGGAAATCAACCATGATAGGTAATGAAGAAAAGAATGTCTGTTATTGAACCAGATGCACATACTACGGAACCAAAAGATGATCCTTCTACACCCGCTAATGTCGAGGATAGCATGCTTTTAGACGGAAGATGTTGATCAAGAGGAGCAGCAGCCTACTTCTGAAATGTTGAAAGAGAAGAAAGGATAATAAAAAAAACGTAAAAAACTAGAATAATTTTTTATCTCTTTAATTCCTTCCTTTTCCTTCTACTTGTGGAGGAAATATTTTGTAGGCCCGGAAGAAAATTTTTACAATTTATTTCCTCTGTATTTCGTTACATTCTTTTTGATTCCCTTTCATTTTTTTTTCCATACAAGGAAATATTTTACTTTTCCATCCTAAACTTTGTTCGTTTAAGGTAGTTGGAAATTATTTACACATCAGATCGGATCTTAGATTGATTATTATGTAGCTTATTAGTTGTTTATTGGTGTTAAATATTATTAAGATTTATCTCAGATGTCACATTAAAAAGAAAAAATTAACGGTTCGACGCGTTTAGTCATGCTATCTACAACCAAATTTTGTGGAGTATCTTTTTAAATAAGTAATAAATTGTCACTTTTTTATCCGAAGAAAAAACATAAAAATAAGCAAATTATGATAGAAAGTCCGATGTTGCTCCAATATGAGTAATTTCCTGGAAAAAAAAAGATCAAACATCACAATTTGACCTAAACACCGAATCTTTTGAAAAATAAACTATATTAATGATTGATTCCAAAATTACCAGCGCTTCCTCTTTTAAAGCCATACTACAAAAATTGTATTGCTCAGATTCTTATCCCCTTTTGAAGGGCGGTGCTGTGTTTTCTGTTCACTATTTTTGTTTCACAACTCTATTGTAGTACCTTTCGAGTCCCAAATGAAAACTATACGATTACATAGATGAGTTAATTTGGTTAAATAATTAATGTTAAGACTATAATTTATTGGTTTGACTGGTTCATGATTCTCACTCAGATAAGATAGTTACTATTTGCTAATTTAATTATTGTATAATGAATTATTAAGCATGTTATTTTTCATGGGCTGATCTAACGTAACTTGGATTTGAACACATTAACATTCAACACATTTGTAGTTTTTTTATAAATAAAAAACAAGCGTACATCTCCCGTTAAAACAACTAACTACTATTTTGAATTTGAAGAACTACTTCTGGGCTCAACTCTATGGTATCTTCTGCAATAATACTACAGTATTTTTCAGAATTCTATCGAATGTTTCTTTGCCTACCTGCGCGCATCGGTACTGCTTCCTTTCAGAATCGCACCTCATTGGTGTATAATGAGGCTGCGCGTAACTGGACGAGTGGCTAGTTGCCACTGGCGGTAGCAGACGTACAACAACTTGTCGGCATCTTTATGTGACTAATAGTTTTTTTTCTTCTATGGCTTTGTCAATCTATCATCGTTGCTTCTTTTTTTCTTCTTTTCCAAGCAACTTTATGTACTTTTTTTAGTTTTTTTTGGCCAACGTAACTTTTCCATAGTTGCAAGAAAGAAATCAATTTGGATTTTGGAACTTCTTTTTTCCTTCGTTTGTACGCAAACTTGCCTGCTAGACAACCTCTTCGAAGCCTTTGAAGTATGTTGTGCTTCAAAGCAAATTAGCTAATTTTGTTAGAATTTGAGATTTCATTGAATAAATTCAGCTCATCAACAAACTCTATGGCTAAAATTTTATTCATTGGTCCATTATACACGATTGCACGATCAAAAATTTTCAATTTCAAAATAAATAAATAAAATTAAGAAATTTATCTGTGTAATCTTAGGTTTTATTGTTTTACAATTTAGTTGGATCAGTAACTGATAATACAAATAAGGCACCTCGAGGGTATTTTCGACCTTTCATCATCAACGAGGGGGTCCCGATATATGTACCATTAATGGCTGATCAAGTCCAAACGACACGTGTCTAGGGTGACCCACAAAACGAGGCTATAAATACTCCCTATCATCCCTTCACGAGACACATGCTTACACGCGCACGCGTACTGAACCTCTGTTCACACAACTACCAAACTACCTACCTCCACCCGATAGTTCTCCCTTACCACCTATTTTCATCATGCTTACTGACTTGATCGTCGGAGCCTCTACGCCAAAGACCCCCTTCGGCACTTTGCAGGTGGCATAGAAGCAACAAGACAATCCACATCAGCACGCCAGATTATAAAATCACCCTCACCCCAAATCGAGGATTATTAGTAACGAATTACTTCCTACAAGATATCCAAACTAATAACATTTTACGTGAAGGATAAAAATATTGAGTTACTTATATTAATTTATTGATGTTACAGTCTCTAATATCTATAAAAGCAAGCATTGATTATGCAAATATGACACTTGAACTATAGTTATAAAAATCGGTCCGATCCGCTGGTCGGATCGGAAAAATCGTGACTCGAAAAAGTTTTTGGTTCGGTTCAGCTATCTGATCGGACCTATATATGAACTGGAAAAATCAGTCAACCCAGCCAGTTTTTATAAAACCGACGACCCGGTTGGGTCAATATCAGCGTCAAAATAACGTCGTTTCAGGAAAATGAAACGACGTCGTTTTGAGGAAAAAAGTTTTTTTATTTTTATTTTTAAAATAAGAATATGATGGGCCGACCCATCAGAATATAAAAATCTACCGTTTTAATTTTCTAAAACTAAACGATTCGATATATAAACGGTTCAAAATGATCTAATGGGTCAATTCGGTCGAACTCGATTGAACCACTAAATTTTTATTTTCAATTCGGTTCTAATAACTATAGCTTGAACAATGAAAATTGATGAGGCTTTACTGACTTTGCTAGTACTAGAGTTTTTTTCCTCTTTCAAACTACGTCAACAGAAACTCTGCAGGTGTTGTCATATATAGATGTCCCAAGAGAAAATTCACACTTTCACAGGAAAATAGAAAAGAAAAACTTTTTTATCATTAATTTCATGGACTAAGGACTAAGGACCAATCCTAATGTTTTTACGAAAAAAAGGACCAACCCGACTACTTTGAGAAAATGTGGCCCCAAAAATTACTCCATGTTAAAATGGGCCATGGGCCATGGTAATGGCAATTGGCAGCACCAAGGGCAAGCTCCATTTCGTCCGAGTTTTGCTCAAAATGGTCCAAACCAAGTTACATCTTACAGGATCCATTAGGCAAAATAGTTGAAAAATAAAAAGTGGCCACCATGTTCAATTAGGTAAGACCCATTTATAAGTTTTATTCCTTTTTTCCTTTCAAATGATATTTTTTTTAGAATTGCCTTAATTGCTTGGTCTTCACAATAACTCTATAGTTTTTTGGGGAAAAAATAGAAAATTTCCAAGGACTCTACAGTTGCAAACTGCAATAACTTGAAGGATAATCTAATACTATTTCAATGTAAATTTCTTTTCACATCTATAAATATTGTAAAATATTGAGAGATGAATTTATATACAATTTGTTCATTTTTTTCGAGTTTGAAAGTTAGAGAATTATACTAAGAGCCCAGTTCAGGGTGAACACATGAGTAGTGTGTTTTATCTGAAGAATAAAAGGACACCCCCAAGAGACTGGAAAAAAATATTTAAAAGCTTTTTTTCTCCTTTACTTTTCTTAATTTGGGCCATTGACCCGGTCATTTAAACTGCGTGTACTACGGGGCTCTATAGCAAAGTTTTGGGCTTTTATGGCCCAAAATAAGTTGGGCTGGGTTTTCTCCTAAAAAACTTTGCTCTCACGTTTGGTATAATGTTGATGACACCAGCAACATCGTCGGCCAATCAAGTTTTTTTTTTTGTTCCTCGAGGCTCGAAACACAGGCACTGCGCGTATCTCAAACTCGCAAGTCGCAACAACATCTTCCATTCTTTCACCTCTTTTCGTAGCTGCACATCTCTCTCAATCGTAGTCTCGTTACAACCACTGACCTATATCAGGTAATCCATCTATGTCGCTCCAAGTTTCTCCCCGGTTTACTTTGTTTTGATATTAGGGTTACCGAAATTACTTGCCTGTTTTTTTCTGGAAATTATGGTTAAGATTAGGGTTTTAAATATGTCATAGTTATGGTTTGTGCTTGGTTGAATCTGTAGGATGAGTGATGTCATGTTTCTTGTTGGTGGATAACGATCCAGCTCTGTATGTCCTAAATGAGTGTGATTTCCTTTCTTTCAGTTTAATGTTCATGGTGTCCATTTGTTCTGGATATGTTTTCTGCAAGCAAATTTTGATTTAAATATAGGTCAAGCTTTCGTATGCATTAACAGGCAGCGTTGAACAAAGTCAGCTCGATTCTGAGATTAGGGAAGGGCAAATTAATGACGAAAAGCTACTAATACACAATGTTGCACTGCGATTGTAGAGTAGCTAGTCTGTTAAGGTTTGCTTCTAGCACATATTGTTCAGGTAGTCCTAAGGATGTAACCTTTGCTAAGTTATTTGTTATCTCAAAATGCTTATTTCTAGTTTTTTTTAAATTTTTTTTTTTTTTTAATTTCTTGCATGGCCATGAAAGTTCTGTGAAAAATAGAGAAAACAGGTCATTTTTATGCCTGGCTTTATTATTATCATTACTTATACTTTTCCTTTTCCTTTTTTTTTTCACATTGGAAAGACTTGAATGGCTGTCTAGATTTTTATTCTATCTTCATGTTTTTTGATCTCTCTTAAAACTTGCTTTCCAAGTTCCTCCTGATTTTCTGTGACCTGTTCCCACACTCGAGGGAGAGAATTTCTCCAAATAATGGCCTAAACATCTGTTGTTGTGTTAGCAAAGAAGGAATGACAATTGTGGCCTAGCTACCGCATTTCCTTATTTTGCCATTTAGTTGTTTCAGGCTTGCTTTGGATGATTGTAGCACATTGGAGTTTGTGTCAAGTGATTTGTGGTATGCAAACTTGATTTAATATTGGGGTGAGGTGATTACTGGCATGGGATATTTGATTTCTCATGTAAAGGAGGTTGTTGGGGAACTGGTTCAGCAAGTTCCTGGTGCCAAGTGTTGTGTATCACTGATATGTTATTGACTAGGGTGGACTGCTTGCTCAAAACATGTTGTTGTTTACTCCTGGGATTTGGTGTTTTTGTTTTGGAGGGGATGGTAAGGGGTTTGGGTTTGAGCTTATGGATGATGATGGGTGTGTGGTTGTGATGTGGACAGGCAGGAGGCAGCAGCTTTTGTGGTGTTGGAGGTGTGTGGTGTGTTTGCAGACCACTGGTGGTAGTCATTATTAATAAGGGAGTTTGGATATGAGTTCTGCAAGCAGGAGCCCAAGTAGGAGCAGGAGCAGAAGCAGGAGTCCAATGGATCGCAAGATCCGTTCTGATCGCTTTTCATATCGTGGTGCGCCTTACAGAAGAGAGTCATCCCGTCGGGGGTTCAGGTTTCTGAATTTGTGCATTTCCCTTTGTCTTTTGAAGTGGCCTAGAGTAGCAATGATGATTTGTAAAAGGTTTTCATTGTCTGATAATGGTCTTCGGTGCATATTTTTGTGCATTTAGTGGCGTGTGTTACTCTATCTCTTTGTTCCTAGTTGCTGCTCCAGGGATCATTAATGTTCAGAAAGTTATTTTTATCATGTGTTTAATGCTTTAATGTTCTATTATGCTTAAAAATGATTTTCCTATGCCTTTCTAATGTGCTACCAGCCAAAGCAATTTGTGCAAGAACTGCAAACGGCCAGGTCATTTCGCTAGAGAGTGCCCCAATGTTGCAATATGTCACAATTGTGGCCTTCCCGGGTATGAATATCATTCTATTTTCCGAGAAAATCATGTGGATTTAGCATATTTGTGCGTCCTGCTTCACTTGCATATGCAATAATCTTGCGGAGGTTGGACTTTCATAACTTCTACTGTGAATTGGATTTTGCTGTCACCATTTTGCCTTATCTGCTCCTACATTGCACGTGCTGCCACTCATATGACCAAGTCCACTCATCATCTCATATGTCCTTACATTCAAGTTTTTGCAAAAGGAGACCATAGTTTTTTTAAATTTGTTTTCTTCTTTGCTATATTATTCTTACTGCCCCTATAATTTAGTTGCTTTTGCTTTTGCCTTTGCCATCTGGTCTTTATCGTCAACCACCTTTTGTTGCTCTGTCTTGATGCCATCTCCAGTAGTTTGCATTGCATTTTAATGAACCTTAGCAAATATACTCCGCCAACAACTTTAAATATCTCTCCAGCTCCTCTAAACTTTATTAGGTTGGGTATCTGGATTTTTCATTTTCTCAATTTTCTCATACTGTCCCTTTTTATTCTTCCACTTTAGCCACCATTATTTTAGTCTAAAACTGTAATCCAAGAACGGTAAGGTGAATTATATGAAGAGTAGTGCTAGAGATACTAACACTTTTACTAACTTTTATACTAAAAGTTCACGTGTCATCTTTACATCCACTTCGTAGTTATTTATTTAAATAAAAATAATAATATAACCTAATTAGAAAGGGATAAACCCCAATCATATCTTGCCACATCAATTAGTACAACTTTGTTAGTGAAATAGTTATCCCAAGCATTATTCTTATATGATTGCAGAAACAAATGTTTGTTTCAGGAAATTTGCAGTATGCATTATATGCTTGACAGCTCTCATAGTTTAGTTCAAATTTTGTCAATCTTATTTTCACTTAATAGCATTCATGTTGCAATTTCCTTCTAAGGTGGCTGAAAGTGTGCTTGAAAACATCTTGCAGGCATATTGCTTCTGAGTGCACCACAAAGTCTCTGTGCTGGAATTGCCGGGAACCTGGGCACATGGCCAGCAACTGTCCCAATGAAGGCATCTGCCATACATGTGGCAAGTCTGGACATCGAGCTAAAGAGTGCTCAGCTCCAGCACTGCCACCTGGTGACTTGAGGCTATGCAACAACTGCTATAAGCAAGGCCACTTTGCTGCCGACTGTACAAATGACAAGGCATGCAACAACTGTAGAAAGACCGGCCACCTAGCACGTGAATGCCCAAACGAGCCCATCTGCAACACATGCAATGTAGCTGGGCATGTGGCTAGACAGTGCCCCAAAGGCAGTAGCATGGTGGGGGATCATCATCATCGGGGTGGTGGTATGCGTAGCGGTGGTGGTGGTGGTGGTGGTGGCTATCATGACGTAGTTTGCAGGAACTGTCACCAGTATGGACACATGAGCCGGGATTGCATGGGCCCCATGATGATTTGTCACAACTGTGGTGGACGTGGACACAGAGCAGTTGAATGCCCTTCTGGTAGGATGATGGATCGCTATCCACCACGGAGGTTCTACTGATGGAAAACCGGGTTTAGCGGTGGCAATGTTTTGTTTGGTTGGTGCAGACTTCTCGATTAGTTTGTAGTTTGAATGATTTTTTTTTATAAGGAGTCATTTGAGACTAGTCAAAGATTTGCTGTTTGATGTGGAGTATTTGTTTGTTTAGGATCTTCTAATAATTTTATGTTATTGTTTCTGAAATAACACTTGCATATTTCTAACCCGTTTCGCGTGACTGCTGCGCCTCAAATCTTCTCCACGTATAATGCCTTAGCCCGTCCTTATAACCGGAAGTTATACACAGTTATGGTTTTCCATGGTGGGTGAAACGTGAACTCGTAGTGGACTTGCTTATATATAACTAGGCCAAAATGAAAAGCCGAGAGTTGTCATTATTTTTTGCATTATAATGCTTCTTGGCAATAATGTCCACTTGTGTCAATTCAATGTTTTATTATGGGTAAGCAAAGAAAAGAAAATTCCCAAATTTTTTCAAATGTTTAAAAAATGATTTAAATCTGTGCAAATTAAATTAAGTTATTTTTTAAAGTTTGTAATTTAAACTTTTCCGGCTTATGAAGCTGATATTCGATGACCCATAAAAAGATATTCATAGATAGATTCTGTGAAATCCGAATTAGCATCGAATATTGATGAGTTCAATATTAATAATTAATTAACTAAAGAATGTATTAAGAGATTCCATTATTAACAATTTTAACAGAAGATTACTAAATTACTAAACTCGGTCCAAGACCAAAGTGGGTCGGGCTGTCAAGGAAAGAAAGACAGGGCCGGTCCATTTAACAGAAGGTTAAATACGTTGTTTTGGTGTATCATGTATGTGTCCATCTCGCGCACGCACCAAAACTCGTGCCTAATGCTTACTTTCTCATGATCTCCTCTCTCTAATCTCTACTTGGTAATTTTACAACTCAGTTTTCAAAAATCTTTTATAAAACTGTTTATCGGAAAGACGACACACCAATTTCTTCCCAAAACTCAAAACCCTAATTTGATAGGGTTTTCTCAAAATTCCTCTTCCCAATGGACACCGAGGAAGAAGAAAAGAATTCAAATCCTCCCAATCCCTCTACAGAAATCCCTAACGAATCTGTAACAATAGAAAATGCGATAACGGCAACAGACACGAACGACACTCAACCTGAGCTCGCAAGCACCAACACTCAATGCGAGCCGGAGCCTGAACCGTTAACGCTGTCACCAGCAAGTGAAACGGAAACAATGGTTCCCGATAATATCAAAGATCAGGTGGTGGCAGCGGAGGCGTTGGAAGTTGGTGGAGGGGAAGGAGTGTCTCAACCAGCTCATGTGATTGAGGCGGGGGAATCAGTGCCGGAGGTCGGTGGTGGGGAAGGAGAGGGTGACGGTAGTTTGATTGGTGGAGAGGAGACTGGCGGAGTTACAAACGATTTATCTGTCAAAGAAGAAATAGAGTATGGCACCAATGACGTGGAGAATGAGACAGAGGAGGCTATTGCTGCTGAGATTGTAGAGGAAGTAAATAATGAAAAGCTGAGTGATGAAATAGAGACCGGGGTAGGAGTGGAGGCGGTAGCTGAAGTGAATGATAAGGTAGACGAGTCTTTAATGGAGGAGAAAGCAGTTGTGGTAGACAAAATTGAGGAGGAGGAGGAGAATAATGACATGGCAGGGGCAGGTGTGATAACAAAGGAGTTAGAAGAAGAGAAAGTGAAGAAGATGGAGACAGACGACATGGAGGAGGTGGAAGAGGAGAGAGAGGAAGCTGTTAGTAAGGTAGCAGAAGTAGGAGACACGGAGATAGCTGTTGTAGCGGAGGAAAAGGAAAAGGACAAGGAAGAAGAGATGGGTTTGGATGATGTGGTTGAAGAAGCAGGGAATGAAATCGGAGTGGAGGAGGCGGAAATGGTAAAAGAAGCAGATGACACAAGTGAACCAGAGGAGACGGAAATGGCAGAAGAAGCAGATGACGCAAATGAAGCAGAGGAGGCGGAAATGGCAGATGAAGCAGAGGAAACTAATGAAGCGGAGGAGACAGAAATGGTAGATGAAGCAGAGGACACAAATGAAGTGGAAGAGTCAGAAATGGCAGAGGAAACAGAAGGGGCAGACGAGGAAGTGACTAAAAGTGCTGGTGAGAAGCGGAAGAGGGGAAAGAATGCTAAGGCTTCCACCAAAGTTTCGTCTAGGAAAAAAGCAGAGGAGGATGTTTGCTTCATTTGCTTTGACGGAGGGGAACTTGTCCTTTGTGATAGAAGGTGAAAAAAGAAAGCCCAATGCAATGCTTTTGGTGTTGCAATTCTATATATGATGTTTTGTTGACGCTTACTTACTGTAACTGTTGCAATGTTCTCTTTGTTGAATAGGGGGTGTCCTAAAGCGTATCATCCTTCTTGTGTTAATCGAGACGAGGCATTCTTTCGGACTAAAGGTCGATGGAATTGTGGTAAGTTGCTTTCTTCTTCAAGTTTTTGTTTACCATTATTTCTTGACCATTTTTAGTTGCTTTTCTGCTAACAAGTTTGGTGTTGGTTAATTTATGTGAGTTTGATTGGTTTATTGCTGGTAGTATGGTGCTCGAGAAGCTTAGGATGGAGTGATCAGTGAACTCCTCCCATTTGACTTCTTTTCCCCATATTTCTAGCACCTACCCTTTTCTGTTTTGTTATGCATTATTATTAGAGGAATGCATGAGGTGAAAGTAAATGTTGCAAAGGTGATACGAAACTTGTGGCTTTTCTCCCTGTATAGGGTAGTAGCCATTACCTTCTATCATTTGAAAAATGAATGCAATTATATATGACTGATTTGAATGGCTTTCAAAACTAAACATTCATGAATTCTAGCACCTTAGTCGTCGCAATTTCGCACCTTTTTTCTACTCGAAACGGGCTTTGAACTTGTTAATTTTCTTTTCTTTGCCAAAGGTTTGATGTGCACGACAGCAAAGCTTTTGTGGAGCAGACTTGTGTGAAGGGACAGGAACTTCTTGCCCAGCACACTGCTTAAGTTTTGCCTATTAACCGATTTGGTTTATTGTGTATCATTTGAAATTTAGATTTTTTTCTAATGATTAGGGACTGTTAGTTTTCCCATTCAAAGTCCATTGCCGATCGCTGGTGTGTGCAGTATCAGGGTTCAAGTAGAGGTGCCAAAGTTGTGATTGCTATCCTGGGAAGTAATCATGCTTTAGTGATTGAATGATAGGTGCAGGAGATAAAAAGGCACCTGTGATATATTCCTTTGTACATGCCTTCTCTTGGGAATCAACATTACACTTCTAATTTGGGGATACTGTGATGTTTCCTCTGATATGATGGATGATTGCAAAAGTATCACGTTCTGTTGTTTTTAGAGTTAGAGACTTTTTTGTATATTAGTTGAAAAGAGACATCGTTTCTTTGTACAATGAGTTATATTCTCTACAGAAACAAGGATAAGCAATAACAAGGACAGTCACTTGCTGTGTTTGACTTAGGGATTTACTATGATCATATTGCAAGTGCCGGGCATGGGCTTTTCGGTCCAGAGCTGTTTTATTCTTTCAACCTTAATATCAACATTACCTGATGTCTGTACTAGAAAGGAACATAATGCTGTTGGCATGAGGATAAATGTCAGCAGCCATGTATTTATGTAAATAAACATTTAGAAAAAGGTTGAATTTGAGATGAAATTCAGACTAATGTTTGTTACCTCATAGATCACATGTCAGTTTGAGTATCATGCAACCAGAATTACTGTATCCCTAAGGTCCTTTGATAACCAGAAACTGGTTGTCTTGCATGTACCTACACCTTTGTGTCTGTTTCTTAACCTATACATCTTGATTCCTCATAAATACTGATGGTTCTTTCACATTATCATCAGAACTACTTAAACCATTTGGTTGAAATCTATAAAATGGTGCTTGTAAAGATGTATGATACTTGCTGTTAATGATTTCCAGATTCTAGATGAACTAAGAAATAGTCAGTATGTAAACTGATTAAGATGTTCATGCTATGGCACACAGTGACTTTGGAGTGAATTCTGTAATTTGTTTGTGGTGTTCATTTGTTTCTACATGGTCAGTGCTATCTGCTGTATATGTTTGTAGGAATATGATGAATTCCCACATGTATTTGAGGGAGATGGGTTGATGTAGTTTTTTGCAATGACTAAACCCATTATTATAATATCATGGTGGTAACTGTACTCTTCACCGCGAAATATATAAGGTACTGTTATAAAAAATCATAACTAATATACAATGATGATGCTAAAAGCTTACTTGACTGTACCTTAAGGTGATTTAGTAAATAAATTTTGTTGTATGGTCATGGATTGGCATATTGACTATCATTTTATGGTAGGGTGGATTGATTTCTTGGAAGCTGTGTGTTTCTTCCATCATGTGTCTCAAAGTGTATATTTTAGTTGTTGATATTATACCTTGTTTATTTATCTGACTTCGATTGGTGTATATTATCTAATATGTGTGTTTTCATTTTGTGCATTTAGGTTGGCATCTGTGTAGCAACTGTGAGAAGAATGCCTGCTATATGTGTTATACATGTACTTTTTCCTTGTGCAAGGGGTGCATCAAAGATGCTGCTATCTTGTGTGTTAGAGGCAACAAAGGCTTTTGTGAGACATGCATGAAAACTGTACTGTTGATTGAAAAGGAAAAAACGGGAAACAAGGAGATGGTATGTGTGGGTTCTTGCTCTCATCTTTTTGGATAATTTTTTTGTGTTGCATCTTTGTTTTCCCTGGCAAGGTGTTGTAGTTATCAAGGTTTTGAAGAATGAAGATAAACGAAAATTACTGTTACTCTCTTTTTTGAATTCTAGCATTTTACTTCACACAAAGCACAAAAAAAAGATAAAAGGGGATGAAAAGGGGTTCAGGCTAAGTAAAGTACTCGGTGAGAAGTTTAACTATTGTGCTTTTGGATGCCATTGAATATTTATAGTTGATTACAGATTGTTTGGGCTTGGCAATCTTATTAGGTTCGCTTGAGATGATTGTTTGGAGCCATGTTTGGACTCTATACAGTTGTTCTCAGGATCCTTGGCGTTCTGTTGCTTTCCTCTTAAGTGATGCTATTGCCATATTTAATTTTTATTTTGGTCTGCTTTGTTTACTAGTATGAGAGTGTGAGGTTGTCCAATGAGTCCACTTTTTACTCTAGTTTGTCTTCCACTGGTTTTATGACACTGTATCTATCACTATGGTAGTGTTTGGTAAGTTACACAGTAGAGGGACATAACACCCTGCCACAAGAAGAAAAACTGTTAACAACCAAAAACATGTCTCGGAATTGTAATGTCTCCCTCTAGCATATCATAACTTATTTCAGAGTCTATGTATTTTTTCTTGCTTGTTCGGTTTACCTTTATTATTGAAACCTAATTTGATCCAGCGTGCTTGGAATTGTAACATAGTTCGGTTGAATATTGTGAATGATTTATTCGGACTACTGCAGGCTCAGGTAGATTTTGATGACAAAAGTAGCTGGATGTATCTTTTTAAGGATTACTGGACTGATTTAAAAGTCAGGCTGTCTCTAACCTCAGAAGAACTTGCTACTGCAAAAAATCCATGGAAAGGATCTGATTTACATGGTGGAAAGCAGGAATCTCCTGATGAAGTTTATGATGTTCATAATGATGGGGGGTCAGGATCAGACAGTTCTTTGAATGCAGAAGCAACTCCCTCTAAAAGAAGAAAGGCCAAAAAACGGTTCAAATCCCGTGCTAAGGAGAGAGATTCGTCGAGGCGAGCAATGACAAATGGGAAGAAAGGGGTGTTCGCAGATGAAAGTGTTGATTGGGCATCAAAGGAGCTTTTGGAGTTTGTCATGCACATGAAGGATGGTGATAAATCTGTTTGTTCCCAATTTGATGTGCAAGCCCTCCTGCTGGAATACATAAAAAGGAACAAACTTCGTGATCCTCGTCGTAAAAGTCAAATAATTTGTGATTCCAGGCTTCAGAATCTATTTGGGAAACCACGTGTGGGGCATTTTGAAATGTTGAAGCTTCTTGAATCTCACTTTCTGGTGAAAGATGATTCTCAGGCAGATGTTCTTCAGGAGAGCAATGTTGATACTGAATCTAATCCACTAGAGGCAGATGAGAACTCTGACGGCTTTGCAAAGTCTAGCAAGGATAAGAAAAGAAAATCACGTAAGAAGGGTGACAGGAGAGGATTACAGTCTAATCTTGATGATTTTGCAGCAATTGATATGCGCAATATCAGCTTAATTTACCTGCGACGTAGCTTGGTGGAGGATTTAATAGAAGACACTGAATCTTTTGGTGATAAAGTTATTGGCTCTTTTGTGAGGATAAGAATCTCAGGCAGTGCTCAAAAGCAAGACTTATATCGGCTAGTCCAAGTTACAGGTACATAGTTTCTTTCTTAACTTCTTGCCTTCTGTACAATTTTGGGGTCTGCCTAACAGAAAAGAAACAAGATTATGATTTTCTCCCCCAATGTTGCATGCAGGAACAAAGCAAGCCGCTGAGCCTTATAAAGTTGGCAAGAAGGTGGCTGATTTATTGTTGGAGATATTAAACTTAAACAAGATTGAGGTTATATCAATGGATATTATCTCGAATCAAGATTTCACAGAGGTGATGAATGATACAACTCCTTTTTGTGTTATCCATATTTTTAATGTCTTTACATGGCTTCCTTTGGTGGCCATTTTTCTGTGAGCCATATCTTTGATATAGAATTGGCATGTGCATAGCAGAATTACACATGCTTGTGTAAAGTCTAAAGTTAATTGTCCTTTAATTTTGTTTAAAGAAGGCTGGTGACCATGTTTTATGGTATTTACTGATCTGAGTGGTGAGATTCAGTGGCTCGTTATAAAGCTTCATCCTCACCAATTTAGCTGCTATTCCTGAAGAATCTTTATGGATAGTCTTTTTTTTCTGTTTTATGATTTTTCCTTTATTAAAGTGTTCTTTTATGGTTTCACAGGATGAATGCAAGCGTCTGCGCCAAAGCATTAAATGCGGACTTATCAACCGATTGACAGTGGTATTGCTAATTTACATTTTTTTTACATCTTTGATTTTGAAGATGTTCTATCCCCTGAAAACAGTATTTGCTTATAGGGTGACATTCAGGAAAAGGCCATGGCACTTCAATCAGTCAGAGTTAAAGATGTAAGTTTGTGTGACTTATTGTGAGATATTTGAATGTTTTCACATCCTTCATGTTACTGTCTGAAATAATACTTCAACCACATCCACTAATTCATGCCTTAGTTTGATATGACTTGATGGTTTGATTGTCTTTCTGTTCTTTTATACTTCCCGGATGATCATAGGGAGTAAGGGCAAACTGTAGCTCCTACAAGAAGAATTGGCGGATACCGAATGATCTTTGCTTGTTTTTTTTGTTTGTGTAGATATTGGAGACCGAGATAACTCGTATCAGTCATCTTCGTGATCGAGCCAGTGATATGGGAAAGAGGAAGGAATATCCTTTGTTATTCTAATTATTTCACACTTCGATTTTCTGCATTGTTCAATTAGGTTCTGTTTGTTGGTGTTTTGCTTTCTGTTATATATTTTGTGATATGCTTCTACCTCTTGCTGTTCATTGTTATGGACGTGTAAGCCTCAAGTCTTGTTATTAGCAGCCTCATTGGCTGTTGGGTCTATTTATTTGTTTGCTCTTCGGGTTTAGGTACAGGTTGAGGCATTAGTAGCAAAGCATTTTTCCATTGTGTGCAGAAATATGGAAACATTATCATTCAAAGCTTTAATTTTTCTGTCATGATCCTTTCCTCTATCAACACTTATTTGCTTTTCATCTTTCAGTTAGTTGTTTAGCAGTATGTTTATCAGTTAATGGTAATTGTAATGAATTGATTTGATGGCATCCTTTTGAGCTTGCGTCTTTACCTTTAATCCTGCAGAAAGTAGCCAATATCGTGCCATCAACAACTGTCATTTATTGTGTTTGTTTTGTCTTCTCTTTTAGTTTGTGGTTTTCTGAAGGTACATGTGATGTGAATAAATTTGAATCAAGGGGAGTAGTATATGGCCGTAATTTTTATGATTTATGGTGTCCTTGACTTCTTCTCACGCTTAGAGAGTGTGTGGAGAAACTGCAGCTTTTAAAGTCACCAGAGGAGCGGCAGCGTAGATTGGAAGAAATTCCAGAAATACATGCAGACCCAAAAATGGATCCAAGCTATGAGTCTGAAGAGGAAAACGATGAGACAGATGAAAAGAGACAAGGTTTATTGGGTTTTGATATGTTTCATAAACAGTCTTTTTGCCATATTACATTATTTATTGTAATTGTGACATTACCTTTTGGTGTTGCAGAAAGCTATCTGAGACCTAGGGGAAGCAGTTTTAGCAGGCGAGGAAGAGAGCCAGTCTCCCCTCATAAAGGGTCATCTGCTCCAAATGATTTATGGGGTGGAGCACGGAATCACTCAGGCATGAATCGGGAGCTAAACAGGAACATGTCTAACAAAGGTTTATTGAACATAGGAGAAGATGCTGTTGGAGCTAGTGAAATGGTGAATGAAAATTTTTGGAGTCAAGGAAGAGAAAAAGAAGCACAGCAATCACAAGTTTGGGATAAAATTAAAACAGCTTCGAAGTCAGAAATGCATAGTGCCCTTCCTGTGGTTGACATAACGCCACTAGAATCTGGTCCTAGGGCTGCACTGGAAGTTTTGCCACGGGTAACACAATCTGCTGCCAATGTCAATGAAGCAGAGAAGATTTGGCACTACCGGGATCCAGCTGGGAAAACACAAGGGCCATTCTCCATGCTGCAGCTGCGAAAATGGAACAAATCTGGATATTTCCCCACTGATTTGAGAGTATGGAGAACAACTGAAAAGGAAGATGACTCTATACTTCTGACTGAAGCTATGAATGGTAATTTTCAGAAAGATCCTCCATCAGTGTCTACTCTCCTCATGACTCAACCGGTTCAAGCCCCTCCAGCTCCAATTGAGGTGCCCAAGCATTCTACTACCGTTTCTACAGATAGGTGGGCTTCTGAGACAAACCTCCCTTCTCCCACTCCAGGCCAAACTGCTTCTGGTGGCAGAATGAAAAATGCATATGAAAGCAAATGGTCACCCACCCCTAGCACAAACTCTGCATCTATCTTGGCAGCCAACCCACTCTCAGGAGGAGGAGGGTTGCAACGCGCTGCTGGAGCCATCCCAGAAAGTGGCCAGTTGTCATCAAAACTTGGTGGGCGAGTAGATGGTACAAATATGTCTCATGTGGCAAGTCCAATGTCTAAGCCAGAAGGAGGCATGCTTTTGAGTTCTGCAAATGCTCAATTGCATCCCCAAACGTTGGTGCCAAGCGAAACACTCAGGGCACAACAGAGACCTTCACATCCTCTTCCAGTGCAAGATAATAGTGGTGCTTCTGTTAATGCAGCCATTGATATTAAAATTCTCCAGAACTTAGTCCAGCCCATGAGTAATAACAATACTCTTGTTGGGTCACATGGATGGGGAGCAAATTCAGTTGCAAGGTCAGATGTAAACGGCAGCCAATCATTGCATGCGGTTGGATCCCAAGCTTGGGGAAGTATCCCATCCCAGAAGCTAGAGACAAATAATTCAGTCTCTATACCCTCACAGAACAACGTTTATGGTAACTGGGTTAACCCAACAGCTTCTGCCCATACTTCTGCATCATTCGGTGCTGGAAATCCAAGTGGGGTTTCGCCTGTGCCGGGCTCAGCAGTTTTGGTTCCATCTGATCATTGGAGGACACCAGTACCTGCGCAACAGAACATTCCACCCTCCACTCCTTCTAATGCACCATGGGGCATGGCTGTTACTGATAATCAGAGTACTACAACTAGACAAGTGCAAGAGAATCAAAATGCAGGTTGGCAACCCGTCCCAGGTAATCCAAATTTGGGTTGGGGAGGGCCTGTACCTGGAAATTCAAATCAGGGTTGGGTTGCACCTGGTCAGGGACCAGTACCTGGAAATGTATACCCAGGATGGGTTGGGGGCCAAGGGCAAGCATCCGGGAAAAACAACCAAGGTTGGGCAGGTCCGGTTCAGGGGCAAGCGCCTGGAAATGCTTATCAGAACTGGGCACCAGCTAGTCAGGGGCCGGCTCCACTAAATGCAAGTCAAGCTTGGGCTCCGTCAGGAAACGCGAATCCCAGTTGGCAGCAACAACCCGGTGGGAATGTGGGTGGAAGGGGAAGTGAAATGAATCAAAATGGAGACAGATACTCGAGTCAAAGGGATAGAGGCTCGCACAGTGGCGATTCTGGGGGTAAACCGTGGAATAGACAGTCCTCGTTTAGCAGGGGAGGGGATTCCTCGAGGCCGCCCTTTAACAAAGGGCAGAGAGTGTGCAAATACCATGAGGGTGGGCATTGCAAAAAAGGAGCATCATGTGATTATATGCATTCTTAAAGCCTTTCAGGAATTTTAAGCAGCATTAGATCAGTTAAAGTTTGTGCAGTTATTTCCTTGTTTAGAAGTTCGACTTGCCATGGTCATTTTGATGTTTCTATAGTTGTAATAACGTAGCCATTTAGCTTCTCTGTTTTAAAATTTTTAAATTTCTCCCTTTTCTTGGCTTGACCTCACTTTCCATTAATTCTTGGAAAGAACTTTATGCTCTGGTCTGGAAATAACGGCGAGACGCAGCTGTGATCCGGACCGGTATTTCAAGTTCTCAACAGATCTGTTTCATTAACTTCCCATAATTACGCGATTTCAACTTCTCAAAATAGTACGCAGCAATAATAATAATAATAATAGCAACAATAATTTTATTGGTCTCAACTATATGTTTTCCTAGTGGAACACTTTTTCTCTCTTTATGTGGTGCCCGGATCCTTACCAATCCACGATTAGAATTTAAAAGTCGAACTAAATATTATTTAATTAATTTTAAAATAGATGTTATTTCAAAACTCGAATATGACTATTTTTTAGTAATTAAGAGTTGAGAATGATGTATTATTCATATTGATCAAACCATTCACCAATACAATACGTTGGCGAAGTTGTAATCAAATTTAGTAGTCATCTTTTTAGAACCCGACAATAATCCAATGAGATCAAATGAGATTAATAATAATTCATATCCAATTAAGAAGAAAAATAAAAAAAGAAGAACGAGTTGCCGAAATGGGCAGAAAAATAGGTTCCGCACACAAATCCGCAAAGAGTAAAAAAAAGAGACAACTACGGAAGCAAGCGCAGCGTTTTGGGCAAGCAACCGCTCAAGGAGCACGCGAACACAATCGTTGAAACGGATCTTCTTCGTGCTTCAACTCTTCTATTCGAATAACTAACTTCCCATTCCCCCAAAACCATTACCCAAATCTCCTCTTCTCACCGCATCTACGCTTCTCGCCGCATCTCCATCTCTCTCCTTCCTTCCTCTTCCTTTCTTCTATCGCTTTCATTTGTTTTTCCTTTGACTTCCTAACCAGAAAAAAAAAAAGCGAAAACGAGATTTGATTACAGAAGTTAATGGCTCTATGTAAGCGTGCGGTTCAATCAGCTGCTTATTTCGCCAAATCGGGTAGCCGAGCGGCTACCGGTTCTTCAATCTCGCTAGATACAAGATTGGAGTATAGGTGGATATCGCAGCTCGCTAAACCTAATGGAAAACGCGCATTTCTTGTTGACACATTGGCTTTGGTAATTTTAATTGGTGTTTTGTTTGATTAATCGAGATAATTGAGTTAAATTACTGAAACAAGCGATGTTTTTTTTATTGAGAAAAGGTTAGGGGAATGGAAGCCCAAGGTGTGCCGTCGAAGCAGGCGGAGGCTATAACTGCTGCAATTACTGAAGTGTTGAATGATAGTTTAGAGAATGTGGCGAATTCTTTTGTTTCAAAGCAGGAAATGCAGAAGGTGGAATTGATGATTAATATGATCAATTTTTCGTTTTCATGTTTTGTTTGTTTATGAGCCCATTCAGTTTGATGTTGTGTTTCTGGTATGCTTATTGATTTGGAATTGTGCAGAGTGAAATGGTTCAAGAAGCAAATCTATCAAAGTTCAAGTCTGAAGTAAAGAGTTCTCAGGTACTCTTTGGTTCCTCTATCCTTCCTCTCGTTGTTTAGTTATATTTTCTATTTGCTATAACATACATGCGTTGAGATAT
Organism: Viola odorata; assembly: GCA_963691705.1. Taxonomy (NCBI): domain Eukaryota; kingdom Viridiplantae; phylum Streptophyta; class Magnoliopsida; order Malpighiales; family Violaceae; genus Viola; species Viola odorata. Next base: position 54,001,655 of record OY829543.1, on the reverse strand, counting down.
TACAGTGTTTTGTGCTTATAATAATTATTCTTTCTTTTCTCAAAAAAGAAAAAAGAAAAGTATTTTGATTGATGATTGCAGTATGGCAACGTATGATGAGTGTATAACCAGAGCATGCCTGCCATGGTTGTAGATTGATTTGAATGTCTCTCAAACTGAGAATTGATTGATTGGACCTTTTGAAAGTTACGCTGATTTCACTTCAAACCATCCTATCAGAAGTTTGTTATATCTTAATTTGTCTATCGTAGATAGGATTTATGTCATTGTCAGGTGATATATTTTGGCGTCACATCATTTGAACATAAGTTTTAACGGTTAAGAGAGTAGGGCTTGGTAGAGTTCCTATGTCAAGAGTCTGAAGTCTACATTAGGTCTGAAAAGGGATTCATTCTATTTCGGTATGATGTGCTGATCGATATTAGCTATATGGCAGACAGTACGAAATGTGTATAGATGAATGATGCATGGAAATTCACTTTTACATTGTGAATTCAGGTAATTATTTTGGTCCGTTTGTGGCTGGATAAGTTTTAGGCATGTTACATGCATCACTTCTCTTGAAACCATTTCTTTCCCTTTCCTACATTTTGTTATTAATGCTTTCTGCAAAATGTTTGGCATTCGTCAAGTAGATTTATTTTACGACCAAGTATATGTGTCTATGTTGTGTTCATAAGAATCATCTCTATTGCAGGAGCATCATTTTTCCATGTTGCAACGTGAGACCGAAAAGTTAAGGAGTGACATTGAGAAAATGCGCAGTGAATTGAGGTCTGTGTTGGGTTGGTTAGTGCTTGCATATATGAATATTTGATAGTGCTGCTATTCTCATTAAAGACTTTGATCTGTCAAACAGGTACGAAATTGATAAGGTCACTGCTGGACAGCGTTTGGATTTAAATCTTGAAAGAGGGTAAGAGATCTCAACTTTTGTTATGTGACTCTTTGCATAATCTGCATGACTAGGGTAAGGACGCAGGCCCATTTCTGAGCTGAGATCTGTGTCTGTAAACTGAAAACATAGTCCACCTGGTTTTCAAATCCTTACTCTCCATGTTCTGTTTCTCTTTAGCAATTGCTTGCATATTTTCAAGCACAGAAAATTCACCTCCAGTCTGAATTTGGAATGCCTCTGACATGGTTGTACACATACGTATGGATGTAAGGCACTTCATGAAGCGACATATACAGTAGAAATAATGTCATATTATCATTAATTTTTTGTCATGGGGGATAAGTTTGCGTCTTCTTGGAATCTAATTTCATGCAACTCGTATTAATTCTTATCATTGTTTGATTAGAAAGCTTAGGGCGAGGGAAAGAACTCATTTATACCCACATAGCTCTCACCATACTACCACTTCTAGGAAAAATTGATTATTGCTCCTGTATCCCTATCCCCACCATTTTCATGACTGTTGTGTCATCTTTGTGATGATAGATGTGTATCCTCAATTTTATCAATGGACAAACGGGATTCACCTCTGCTTACTTTTTACCCTTAATTGATTGCAGTCGCATACGTGATGAGCTGGCAAACCAGAATGCAGAAACCACCAATCTCACCAACAAGCTTGACCGGGTGAGCTTAGTTAAAAAACCATCTTGTAGTTGTGAATAACATTATAATTGTTATTTTTCTAAAGATCATGGAAACTTGAATCTATTAACTTTTCTATACATATAAACAATTATGTTTACAGGAAATTCATGCATTACGAGCCCAGTTGGAAGCGGCAAAGTATGACGTGATTAAATACTGTGTGGGGACCCTGGTATCCATATCTGCAGTTGGGCTTGCTGTGCTCCGCATCTTATTATAGTTTGTGAATTTTCTGTAAGATTCATAAAGTCTAAAGTCCATTCTTTCCATGGCAACGGTGGCCTGGCGAAATCAAAATATCAATGGCGTTGTTTGATTATGTCATTACCGATTGGTTAGAACCGTTGTCAATCTTGTTAGTCTTAGAAGCTGTGGATTAGTTTTATGCCATTATAACTGTCCATATCTTTTCAGGTGTAGTGTAACTTGCCTGCACTGGGTGCTACTAACATCAAGTTTGAATGATAGGATACGAATTTTCACAAATGCTAAAAGTTTAGCATGCAAATATTTGTTCGACTGTTTGGGAAAGTTTAGCAGCCAAGGATTTCGAGTTCTTTTCTGTCTTCTTGTGATTGTCGTTGAAATTGTAAGTGCGAACTTGAGCTCTCCAAAGTTGCGACAAATCTGTCATTAATTCAGGTCTTCGATGCCGTGTAGCCGGTCTCTTAGATTTGCAATCTTTTTGTTCATCTGCACGGCTTTGGGCCCACAAAAGTTAAGCATTGTAATTGAGCCCAACATATTCTCGTTTTTCCTCTTGGTTTCGTGGGGAAAGAATTATTAGCTACTCCTTGGAGCATGGAGCTTATAGTGCACTCATAAAATATACGTGACTCATTCAAAAATTGAGTATGTGTTCATATGTTCATATTTACTCCAATCAAAATAATTTTGGTGCCTATGCTAATAGTCGAGGGACTCATCCTTGTACTGTCCATGTCCATGTCTATGTCCATGCCATCTCAACACTGATGTGGTGGTGATGTCATGATATCAATCTATTGCTATCAAATCTATTGTCATCATCTTCTCACCTTCTCCAGACACAACGCATTCTGCGCTGCGTATGTGTTGACGCCATAACAAATAAATAGTTGTAGAGTATCATATAACCGACTCTCAAATCCTATTTTTCCAATTTGCAAGATAGTGGGAACTGCATGTAAAAAACTCTTACGTAAACCACATGAAACCTTTCAGCTTGAGACACGTTTTGCCGTTCCACCACCCACAAACCTTTCAAGATATTGTTAATGTTAACCTTAATTTTTGTAATGAAAATGAGAGTAACCAAAGCCAATGGCATGGTGACTATGAAAATGATGCAAGTAAATGGGTTAGGTGAGGAAAGGAAAGGAAACCGAAATTATAATAATAAAAAAATGAGTTAGATAACAGAATTATATTATATACACAAAAATTGAAAGGATAACTATCCATTGGTACAAAATTTGATTCAAGATTGATCATACCTAACAATAAACACATAAGGATTACTTCTCTACTTTATATTAATCTAATGGAAATTTTACTAGATTTACCAAATAAACTATTATTCATCGGATATTTTATTTAGGCGCATATTCAATCAATAGAGTAGTATATACAGTTTGCTTACTAATTTTGAAATTTAAAGAAGTTGATGAGCAAGTACTGAAAATTATTACTTGTCAAGATATACTTGCATGAATATGGAACAAATTCATGAAAAAAATGTATTTAAAACTATCCAAAACAACCATTCCACGGATCTTCGAGCTTTTATTAGTTGGATTTAAAATAAATAAATAAAGTGCACTCTTGTTCTTCAATATTCCCTCCTCTCTGTTTTTCACAAATCACAAGTCAACCTGTAAGTAGGCACAGCAACAAGTCTAACAGCTCTCGGTGCAGTCAGCCCAAACACATCATTCATATCCAGCTCATTCGCCTTCATCCCATCTGGCAATTCCCACTTAAAACAATGAAGCAAATGGGACACAGAAAGATCCAGCCCATAAAGCCCGAGCTGCATACCTGGACACGACCTCCGACCCGACCCGAACGGAATGTACTCAAAATTACTCCCCTTATAATCCGGTGCCCCATCCTCCAAAAACCTGCTCGGGTTAAAAGTATCCGGATCCTTCCATGCATTCGGGTCACGCCCTATAGCCCATGCATTGATCATGATTCTTGATCTAGCCGGGATCCTGTACCCGGTCACGACGGAGTCCTCGGCTGTCTCGTGGAGGAGGAGGGGGATGGGCGGGTGGAGGCGGAGGGTCTCCTTAATGGTACATTTGAAATAGGTGAGCTTTTCGAGATCGGATTCGTGGACTTTTCTGTTGAGGCCCACCACGTCGGTCAATTCTTGCTGGACTTTCTTGAGATCTTCTGGGCTTCTCGTTAGCTCAGCCATGGCCCATTCTATTGCTGATGCAACCGTTTCAGTTCCACCGAACATCACATCCTGTCAAGATAAGTTTCCCGCACAAAAAGAAACAAATAATCAAATATCATCACGCATATTATTTCCCTTAAAAAGAAGTATTTCTCAAAATGTACATCTACTTATTTAGTTTGATATATTTTTCAAAATTAATCATGTGGGTTCTTTTTAAAAATAAAAAAAGTAGATCAAGAATTTTTTTTAAAGAAATTACCATGCCGGGTATCTCTAAATATATTAAATTGTGTCTAATTCTATTCGAACACTAAAAATTAAAGCGTTGATAATAAGTAAATATTCTAATGACGTACAATTTCTTGACAAGAATCTCGAACCAGGTAAACCAAATTGCGAAAATACCAAGGACGTAAAAACTTATGTAATTTCTTTGAATAAATAAACAAACAAATTTCATTATATTTTTCTAAATTGAAAATAGAATTATTTACCATGATGATAGCCTTGATGTGTTCCTTAGTGAGCTTGACGGTAGACTGTGCGCCATCTTCTAATCCACTTCTATTTGCATCTTCGCTATAAAATGCCAATAAATCATCCACCATATCCGTATCATCTCCATTATTATTTTTTCCACTTTTTTTCTTCAAAATATGCTCATCAATCACCGAATCAATGAATCAATGAATCAATGAATCCATCTAGAGAATTTCTAGCATTGGCCAGCCTTTTGTTGAACTCTTGTGCATTTATCCAACCCAACCATGGAAAAAAATCAGCAATATTAAACGCACCAAAAAGTTTCGAAAATTCTTGCAAAATCTTCATGAACTCTTCTTGCCCACCATAAGAAACTGCCCCAAAAGCAGCTCTATATGTAATATTTCTCGTCAATGCAAACACTAACTCCCCGAGATTTACCGGTGTACCTGATAATCCGTGGAACGGGGTGAGGGCTTTTCTGTCAAATGGCATGTCAGAGTGTGGTGGTTGGAGCTCCTTAAGACGCCTTGAGTGACCTGCAAAGCGCCGGAGGTGGACTCCGGCGTAGAAGCTCCGATGCCAAAGTCAGTGTTTGGTCTTAGTGAGATAGTCTAATCAAGTGAATGAATTAGCTTGTATGAATTGGCTTGCCCTCAACGTTCCCCTCTCTTGCCTTTAATATGGCTTGAGTGGAAACTTTTGGGCTTGTCCCCCACCTTTATGTTAGTGGAGACATAAAGTATAGTAAATAACATATAAAGGTGTGCTAGTGCCATTGGAGGAATAAATATTCCTTTTGTCTAGCACGTTTGTATTGACTGAGTGGAGACATAAGATGCTGTCTCCCCACGCGGGGCTTTGACCACTAGTTCTATAGTTCTTATTTTTAATTTACCTTTATTTAGAGTTTGCCGTTTACATCATATCGACAAGGGGCCGTTTGTATTGGATCGGCTATGTGCCATTTGGAGAAGGTTGACTTTGTCAATGTGCCGATCCGTTATTGGGCGACCTGGCAGTTGAATCAGCAGTGCGCCGTTGTGTCACAATCGGACTGGTATTGACCTTTGATCACTTATTCTCGATTGACTCAGTCAATCGGTCACACGCCGTTTTGCTCGCACAATCGGTCATGAGCCGATTTGTCTGCACAATCGGTCATGAGCCAATTTGACTGCACAATCGGTCATGAGCCGATTTGACTTGGTCAACGATACTTGTGAAGGTGCAATGCCCATTATACCCTTCTGATAATTTTATGTATTATCAGAGGCCCAACAACGAACGAGCCCGAGTGTTTACCAAGGGCTTGTTATTTCTGGCTTGATGATTGTCAATCGGCATGTTGCCGTTTTGATTTATTTCCAAGCATATGAAAAGTTTTTCTTCGTTCCTGCAAAATAAAAATTAATTTGTAATGAAGTTAAATTTGACTTAAAGTATACCTGCGACGTGGCGCTTTGATGGCCAAGTGTTTATAACTGCTTGCTGCTTTTGAGGAGAGACGTCTCTTCGTTTGTCCAGTTTTTTGAATTTCGAAATTCAAAAACCCTTTGAGAAACGCGTGCGCTGTTCCTCTTTAAATGCGCCGCTCAGCTTTATTGACAAATGACTGCCTTTTCAGAACAGATGTGCCACTTGTCAACAACTGATTGGGCACACTGACGGTTGGAGAGATGTTTCTTTTAAAGTGGTTCTCTTTTGGAAAACCTAATTCATTTTCAATTCTCAGCCGCTTCACTTCATCTTCTTAACTCAAAATTCTCTCGTTTCTGCCGCTTCCTTCTTCAACATTTGGGCTTGATTCGTCAAGGATTTCTGCAGTATCTGGTATTTCTCAACCTTTTCTTCTTCTTTGTGTTGCTTGTGGTTGAAAAAATGGCTCCTAAGCGTCCTGTCGTTACCACTGACGAACAACTTGAGAAAACTGCTACCAAACTTAGGACTGTAGAAGAGTTAGATCTAGAATTGCAGAAGTATGGGATTGAGTTGCCGATAGGATATAAAGCCATTGTAGCTCCCCCAAATGTTAGGTTGAATAGTTCGTTGACTGACAACCATAGAGTTTTATACTCTAAAATGTTTGCTTATGGTTTTCACTTTCCTCTGAAAACCATGGTGAGAAATCTGTTAGTGCAGCATGTCCTGAACCCAGCCCAGATTACTCCCAATTCCTGGGCTTCAATTTATGCTTTTATTAATGTCTGCTCCCTCCTGAAAATCAAGGAGCCTCCACTCCAGCTCTTTAGATATTTCTTCCATTTGAGTACCCGAAGCAGTTTGGTTACCCTCCGTCCCCGTAAGGATGAAGAGCTTCAACCTTTTTTGAAGAATTTTGACAAATATGAATCTTCCATTAAGGAATGGAAAGATCATTTCTTCCTGATGTCATCTACCACCAAGCCCCTATGGATTTCTGGGTTTAATCCAGCAATAAACGAACTCCAGTGGATAAGACCAGAGGAACCTTCTGGTCCACTGCAAGCCCAGATCGATATCCTGCTGGCCTTCGACACAAAATTTAATGTGCAGAAGATGGCCATGGGCGTGCCGTTGCCGGATTGTGCCGTTGATGGTAAGTTATCAAGCTTTGTTAAAAATTGCCTATTTCTTCTTGTAAAATTCTGATGTTGACTTTACTTTTATGTAGGGGAGGGACGACCAGTCAGAACGGCTGTTGCAGCGAGACCGATTTCGGTCCGTTTGCGTTCTGTCGATTCTGACGATGAAACGGGTGCTGAAGAAGAGGTGGCCGATGAGGCCGTTGTTGAGGGTGAAGGTCGTTCGGAAGACCCAGAAGGCGATCAACCCGTTGCCGATGAGGAGGTTTCGGTGCCATCACTTTATAGACGAAAAAAGGTCGGCCGAAAAACATTTGAGTACTTCCCTCTGGAAAATCCCGATCCTCAAATTCTTGAAGCGGCCAAACGGGTGGTCTTGAAAAGAAAAAGAGCTGTCGAGAAAAAGGAGAAGGCCGCTGCGGCAAAACGGGCTGCTGCCGTTCCGTCAGATAATGAAGCAAATCGGCCTGAAGCCGTTTCAGAGGAAGCCGGTCCGTCTGTCGCTGTTTCCCCTCAGCCTGAACAGGCTAATCGGCGAGACGCCGTTTCTGAATCAATAGACCTTAATCGGGTGGATGCCGTTTTGGACCATCCTGATTCCGATCTGGCAGATGCCGCTCCTGAGCCGATTGTTGGCGAAGGCTCTTCCGTTCCTCCTTCAGAAGATCAAGCAACTGCTTCAGCAGATGTTCCTCCTGTTGGTTCTTCCAGCTCTACTCCTGTTGTTCTTCATTGGGTTGCTGGTCCGTGCTTGCCCAATGATCCATTTGTATCAGATGATCGTGCAATTCCTCCCCCTTCTGTTTTTAAAGGCTATCTTTCCAGCAAAGGTCCTGACGGGGAGGTTACTCATATTGCCAGTCTGAACAATTTAGGAGATAGTTGCTGCCGCTCTCTTGGTTTGGTAGCTCCCTCCTGCCAAGACTATCGGACTGGTCACCTGATGAGTGAAATGCTTGCTAACCCAGTCGACAGAGAGTACTTTAGTCGCCTGTCCCTTAGTTCTCACTTCGCCAACATGCAAAGTACTATGTACAGAGGCCTATGCGCTGCTCGATATGCTGCAGAAGCCGTCGATTCAAAGCTTGAGCAGTCTAGGGAGGCACTTCGGCAATCAGCCGCTGAGAATGCTTCCCTTCAGAAAGAAAAGGAGACTCTGATGGCCTTACGGGAATCTGACAAAAAGGCTGTTATTGAAGCACGCAAGGGGCTGACTGATAGCCTTCATGAAAGAGATGGCCTTTCGGCGAAGATTAGGGAAGAGCAGGAACGGATCGAGAATCTGTTATCGGATAAATCTGCTTTGTGCGATTCCGTTAACAAGCTTTGTGAAGATAAAGCCGCCCTTATCAATAATGTGGCCAAGCTTACTGCAGAGCTGGAAGCGGCTCGTTCCGATTTGGAGACCCGAACGGCAGAGCTGGAGACGGCTAAGTTTAGTATTGCCGATAAGGATGCACAGATAGCACAAATTCCCGAGAAGATCGGCTGGTGGCAAAAGAAAATGAAGGCCATCATGATTGACAGCTACATGGAGTTTTATGGGGAGATCAATTTTGATGCCACGAAGATCGCCCCATACGTTAATTCCTTACAAAAGGAGGCTGAGGCGAAAGAATATCAATCCTCGTCTGAAGATGAGCCGTAGAAGACTGCCTTCTGTTTAGACTGTCTTTTCCTACTTTTGATTATTGCCAACTTGGCCTATTTTGTAAAGAACTAATATTCACTTGGAATATAATTTTGCAATTTTTAGCTATTGCACATGTTTAATTATTTCTGTCACATATATATACCATATATACTCCAGAAAAATTTAAAAAAGATAAAACAATTGCAAATTGAACTTATCTCTATTTTGAAGAATCAGTTGCTTGCCGTTTTGAACCAATCTGGCTGGAGCCGATTTGGTTGTTGCTGACTCTTTAATTTTGTGTAACGTGGTTCAGTTTTGAAATAACCTACGTCCACAATTGATTTTTATTTCAAGGAATCGGCTGCTAGCCGTTTTGGAGATATTGCCGTTGTTCATTTCACTATCTGGTTTATTAGGACACAGATAGGTTTGAATTTTTCTTTATTTTGTCACCGTCTGATTAGCAGGACCGGAATGGTCTTATGAAGATGTGATGGCGATATATGCCTCAATAGTGATATTCCTCAATAGCGATATATGCCTCAATAGCGATATATGTATCGTTGGCAATATATGTATCGTTGGCGATATATGTATCGTTGGCGATATATGCCTTTGTAGCGATTTGGACTAATCGGGCTGTTGCCGATTTGGCTGTCGGCATCCCCAGGCAGCGCCTTAGGTAGCCTTGGTAGAAGTAATATCGCCAATTCTTGGATTTTGGTAACGTGGTTCGATTTAAAAGAACCTACATCCACGATTCTTTAATCTGCACCAAATGATAAACACAATACGAGCATATATATATATATATTTAACATTGTTAGTTGCAGATAGTTTTGCATCTACAATATTTTCATTATCTATGAGTTGATTGAAAGCATCATATTCACTCTGGAGTGATATAGTTTCAAATTGGAAATATTCCAAGAGTTGGTTATCGGAGTACCGTTCATTGTTTCAAGGTGGTATGATCCTTTGCCGATGACTCTGACTACACGATATGGTCCTTCCCAATTTTGCGTTAGCTTTCTCTTCTCTCGGCCAGTTGCCGTTACATTGCGCAAGACTAAGTCTCCTGCTTTGAGTAGCCGTTCTTTTACACGCCGATTGTGGTATTTCGCCATCTTCCGTTTGTAGTGCAACGTCTTGAGGATGGCTTCTTCTCTCATTTCTGGCAAGAGATCTAGCTGCTCCCTTAATCTTTCTTCATTCTGCTCTTCGTTGAAATATTCAACCCGAAGGCTGATTGCGTCGATTTCTACTGGAGAGACAGCTTCAACTCCGTATGCCATGGCAAACGGCGTCATGCCGGTGCTAATCTTAGTTGTCATCCGATAAGCCCACATGACAAACGGCAGCTCTTCTGGCCACTTTGTCGGTTTGTCCTCCAGATTTTTCTTGATTCCGTTAAGGATTGCTCTGTTGGTGACTTCCGTCTGTCCGTTTGTTTGTGGATGCGCAACGGAAGAGAATCGTTGCTCGATTGAATATTCTGCGCATTTCCTTTTGAAGTAGGCACTGGTGAATTGGGAGCCGTTATCGCTTACGAGAATTCTTGGGAATCCGAATCTCATGATAACGTTGTTCATGAAAAACTTCCAAGTGTTGTCTGCCGTTATCTTTGCCACTGCTTCGGCTTCAGCCCATTTGGTGAAATAATCGACAGCAACAATGACATATTGGAGCTGATTTCTTGCAATCGGAAAAGGACCCAAGATATCAATTCCCCATTTTGCAAATGGGCACGGACTCACCATACTTGTTAATTCGGTTGCTGGCCGTTGTGGTTCCTTTGCAAATTCTTGGCATTTATGACAAGATTTTACAAAGTTATCAGAATCTCTTCTGATTGTTGGCCAGTAAAAACCTGTTCGAAGAACTTGAGCAGCCATGGTATTTCCTGAGGCATGCATTTCGCATATTCCCTCATGGATCTCCCTGAGGGTATACAAACCTTCTTCTTCCGTTATACATTTTGCCGCCGGATAAGTGAGACAACGGCGAAGAAGTACCCCATCTTGATAAGTGCATCTAGCAGCTCTCTTGAGGATCTTTAACTTCTCAATCGCATTTCTGGCAACTTGCCATGCTTGAGATAATCAATTACTGGAATGCGCCAGTCATTGGCTGCTTCTAACACACATAGCACTTGCTGTTCTTCCATAAAAGAAGGAATGGAGATCTCCTCTATTGTCACATTAGGTGGCATTATTGCTTCAGAGTTTGCTGCCAGCTTGGCAATCTCATCAGCCTCAGCATTTTTTTCTCTCGGAATATGGTTGATTTCAACATGAATTCCCATATTTTTAATTTCGGCTAGCTCCTTCTGTACTTTCTTCAAGTATTGAATCATAATCGGCTCTCTAGCCTGAGAATCGTCGTTGGCTTGATCAATAATCAATTTTGAATCTCCATAAATGACCAAACGAACGCTGACCGTTTGTGCATTACCGATCAAATTCCCTCCGATACGCAACCCTGCCAATAGAGCTTCATATTCGGCAGCATTATTTGATAACGGCCTTGAAATTTTTAAGGCATACCTCATTTTAATCCCTTCTGGACCCAAAATGATGATGCCAGCTCCAGCTTTACTTTTTCTTGGCGCCGTCCACAAAGATTGTCCATTGATCTCCGTCCGGATCGAGAAGAGGTAAGCAAACTTCCCCTTTACCTTCTGGCGAAGAAATCGGCTTCTGAACAAACGTGCATTCAGCAATAAAATCGGTCAATGCCTGGCCTTTTATGGCAGGTCTGGACTGATACTGCAATCCATATTGTTCCAATTCAATGGCCCATATGACCATTCGGCCGGACAACTCAGGTCTTCTAAAAATCCTTCTCAAAGGTTGATCTGTCAGCACGACCACTGGATGAGCTTGGAAATACCTAGCCATCTTTCTAGCGGCTTGCAATAGAGCAAAAGCAACCTTTTCAATGTGTGAGTATCTCAGCTCTGCATCCTTCAAGATTCGGCTGATAAAATGAATCGGCCGATGTATGCTGTTTTCCTCTCGAACCAAAACGGCACTGACCACCTCATCGGCTGCTCCTAAATAAAGGAAAATGGTGTCTCCGTTTTCGGGCCGAGTTAACAACAATTCTGAAGACAGATACTCTTTTAACTCGTTAAAAGCCTTTTCACAATCATCCTCCCATCCGAACTGTGCCTTCTTCCGAATGACCTTGAAGAACGGGAGGCATTTCTCACCTTGCTTGGAGATGAATCGGCTCAAAGCAATTATTCTTCCTGTGAGTCGTTGAACCTCCTTCACATTCTTTGGCGAAACCATGTCCATAATTGCCTTCAGCTTTGTAGGATTAGGCTGAATTCCTTTTTTGCTGACAACATAGCCAAGGAATTTTCCTGTTTGAAATGCAAACATGCATTTTTTGGGATTTAATTTCATTCCGAATTTCTGCATTATCCCAAATACTTCTTCAAGGTCTCTCAGATGCGCCTCGAAATTTCTGCTTTTCACCAGCATATCATCAACATATACCTCCAAATTTTTCCCAATTAACGGCTCAAAAATCTTATTGGCCGTTCTTTGAAATGTTGCACCAGCATTCTTCATACCAAACGGCATAGCCCGATAGCAATAGGTGGCCTTTGGCGTGATGAAAGTCGTTTTCTCCTCATCATCAACCGCCATCGGTATTTGATGATATCCAGAATTGGCATCAAGCGAACTCAGATACTCATATCCAGCTGTTTGATCCACCAATTGCTCTATTCGCGGCAACGGATAACAATCTTTGGGGCACGCCTCATTCAGATCGGTAAAATCAATGCACATTCTCCAATCCCCGTTTGGCTTTCTGACCACAACTGGATTAGCTAACCATGGCGGATATTGGACCTCTCTGATGAAGTTAGCCTTTAACAGCTTGTCTACTTCCTTCTCAATTGCATCTGCTTTTTCTTTAGAGAAGGCTCGCCATTTCTGCTGAACCGGTTTAGCATTCGGACAGACGTTCAATCGGTGCTCTGCCGTTTCCCTCGAAATGCCCGGTATGTCCGACGGGACCCAGGCGAATTCTCCTTTACACTTATTTAATAGAAGTGAAAGCTGGTCACATTCCACTTTGCTCAGTTTCTCGCTTATCAGGAAATGCTCAGTGGGAAGATCGGCCACCGATACTTGGACCATTTTCTCCAGTGGCTGCGTACGCTGCTCTTCATCATTTTCCAACGAATCGTCAGCTATGCAAACATAACGGTCACAACGACCATCGACCATCGTTATGTAGCATTCGGCAGCTACCTTCTGATCTCCTCGGATTGTAACGACGCCATCCCACGAAGGATACTTCATTTTCAAATGCCTTTGAGATATTACTACTCCAAAAACATTTAAAAACGGACGTCCCAAAATCACATTATATGGCAGATTTAAATCTACCACCATAAATAGCTGCTGTTCCTTTCTCCGGGAGCTATCTTCCACGAAAAAGATTGACAAGAAGGTTATGCCTACAACAGGAATGGGAACGCCATTTACCCCAATAATCGGCCGCTGGCAAGACTTCAAATCCGGCTTTGACCCTTGCAAACGGTTAAAAGCGTTGGAAGAAATGAGGTTCACAGCACTTCCGTTGTCCACTAGAGTTCTCCTGACTCCGTTATTGTGAATGACAGCTGTTACCACTAATGCTTCGTTCTGAGGATACGTGACTCCGATCTCATCCTCTTCCGAAAATGTTATGGTCATTCGGTCCAGCTCCGATAGACCTGTGTGTTCCACAACGGGATCACTCCGTTTTCTCTTTTCCCCAATCGGTGAATCTTCCGATTCCAATCGTTGGGCTCCTCCTGCTATCAAGTTGACCATGTGGAACTCATTGAAAGAGGTTGTCAACACCTCCTTTCTTCTGTCTCCCTGGGCACTGGTTCCGGCTGTGCTGGGATCGGCTGCCGTTTCTCTCCTGTTGCCGTTAGCCTGATCTTCCATGGCCTTATTTCGAGCTTTGGCCGCAAATTCACCCAAATAACCTTCTTCAATTAACTTTTCAATGGCCTTTTTCAAAGCGAAACAATTCTAAGTGTCATGTCCCTTTGCTTTATGGAAACGACAATAAGAATCTTTATGTGGCCCTAGAACGGCACCAGGTTTGCGCTTGGGATATTGAATCGGCAATCTCCGTTCTTCTATGATGGCAAAGATTTCTGCCACCGGCTTGGATAGTTGCAAAGTAGAGAAATCCGAGAAACGATCCGCCTGTCGGCCTCCAGCCGTTTGCTTCTTTTCCCCTTGCTTGCGGACAGTCGTTTCCTTTCTAGGAAGATCAGACTCCTCCCGTTTCTTCCGCTGGAAATCTGCTTCTTCCATCCTTGCGTATTTATCCACCTCGATTCGCAAGAGGTCTAGGGTCTTTGGTGTGCTCGCAATTAGGGCATTTTCCAACTCCCGATATCTGCAGTTCCTTCTCAAGGCCTCGGCTGCAAAGTTGGGTGCAACATCAGGCAGAGCCGCCAGCTCAGCATTGAATCTAGCGACATATGTCGTTAAGGATTCCCCTGACTTTCGCACCATATCGAACAGAATCGCTGGAGACTTTTCCACAGGAATACATGAACTGAATCGGCTAATGAAGACCTTTGCTAGTTGTTCAAAACAATCAATGGATCCAGCCGGTAACTTCTCAAACCAAGTATTGGCGATCCCTTTCAGAGTCATCACAAATATTTGGCACAACGCCTCATCTTTTCTAGTAAAAAACTTAACATGTTTCTTTACTAAACTTACATGAACCGTTGGATCTGCTGTCCCAAGGTAGGAATCGGTTGGCAGCTTGACATGTCTGCTCACCCGATGCTTCATAACCCGAAAGGTTAAAGGATTCTTTGGATCATCATCTTGCTCCTCGCGAGCAGGTACGGATACAGAGCCTCTGGGTGGATTCCGATCAGCTCTCCCGTGATCTCTTTCTAATAATGGTCGATCTATTGATCTTTCTCGACCTCTTCTTATCTCAGATCTTCTTTCTAATGAGCGCCTCTGGCTCCTTCTTGGGCTGTGCTGGACTGCCCGGCTGCTGACCTCCTCCATGTTGTCCAAATATCCCTCCCTCCTGGGTGGATTTTCATTTTGACGGCCAAGCTGAGGTTCATTCGAAGGATTTCCCTGTATAGCTGGTTGGCTAACAGGCCGATGGGTAGATCTGACCATCTGGAACGCAAGCGACTGTGGCACTAAAGATGGTGTTACCCTGGGCTGTTCCTGGATCTGCTGAGGAATGACATGTTGGTGGACAGGCTGAGGGATCCCTCCTATAAATGTTTGCATCATCATGTCTATCCTTCGATGCAAGGCCGCTAACTCATGCATGACTACTGGTGGAGTGACTGCTGCTGTAGACGGTCCAGGTTGTGGAGTACTGGGAAGTAACACTTCTGGAATTTCTGGGAAATTAAGTCGGCGAGCTGCAGCGTTCATTTCTACACAGGAAGATGAAAATTGAGGGGGTGGTGTTTCATGTTGACCAGCAGCACCACTGGTAGGTTGATTCGATTGAAAGTTTGGGTCGGATGCCATTTTTGAGAATAAAACCCCAAAAATATAGAGAAAGAAGAGCTTTGAATTTCAAGGTTGGCTCACTTAAAATTTCAAAAGCTCTCAATGAAAGCACCAAATGATAATCCGTGGAACGGGGTGAGGGCTTTTCTGTCAAATGGCATGCCAGAGTGTGGTGGTTGGAGCTCCTTGAGATGCCCTGAGTGACCTGCAAAGCGCCGGAGGTGGACTCCGGCGTAGAAGCTCTGATGCCAAAGTCAGTGTTTGGTCTTAGTGAGATAGTCTAATCAAGTGAATGAATTAGCTTGTATGAATTGGCTTGCCCTCAACGTTCCCCTCTCTTGCCTTTAATATGGCTTGAGTGGAAACTTTTGGGCTTGTCCCCCACCTTTATGTTGGTGGAGACATAAAGTATAGTAAATAACATATAAAGGTGTGCTAGTGCCATTGGAGGAATAAATATTCCTTTTGTCTAGCACGTTTGTATTGACTGAGTGGAGACATAAGATGCTGTCTCCCCACGCGTGGCTTTGACCACTAGTTCTATAGTTCTTATTTTTAATTTACCTTTATTTAGAGTTTGCCGTTTACATCATATCGGCAAGGGGCCGTTTGTATTGGATCGGCTATGTGCCGTTTGGAGAAGGTTGACTTGGTCAATGTGTCGATCCGTTATTGGGCGACCTGGCAGTTGAATCAGCAGTGCGCCGTTGTGTCACAATCGGACTGGTATTAACCTTTGATCACTTATTCTCGATTGACTCAGTCAATCGGTCACACGCCGTTTTGCTCGCACAATCGGTCATGAGCCGATTTGTCTGCACAATCGGTCATGAGCCGATTTGACTGCACAATCGGTCATAAGCCGATTTGACTTGGTCAACGATACTTGTGAAGGTGCAATGCCCATTATACCCTTCTGATAATTTTATGTATTATCAGTACCGGCTTTCTCCATCACGGCCCTCACCGTCGTGTCCACTTCCTCGCGGACTGAGGCCCACGACTCGGCCCGTTTCCTACTAAACACCTTCATGACACAGATCTTCCTCATTTGACGCCAAAATGGGTCGTAGTTGGCGAAAGCCATATCGGCCCGATCATATGTAAGGTAAGTTATCGCTACGTTTGCCGGACGGTTAGAGAAAACAATGTCTTGAGCTTGAAGCACTTCCCGGGCCATCTCTGGTGTTGACACGGCCACAACATGTAGCCCGCCTAGTTGGAGATGTAAAAGTCCACCGTATTTCTTGGCAAGATTTGCTAGGCCGCTGTGGGTCAGCTGGTCCATCAGGCCCATGTTGCCGATGATTGGATACCCTTTTGGGCCCGGTGGATACGGGCGTCGCCGGCGAAAGAGCAGCAACAAGACAGCGGCCGCAAGTAGGAGGATGAGAGTGAATAGAGAGGGCAGAGAATCCATGGTTGAGTAGTTCGTCCTACACAATATTCTTTGTGGGCTTTATAGGCTAAGGTGTATTTTCTTGTTACTATTATTTTAATTTTCTTCAAAAAAATCTACAATCTGCAATGAAATAGTTGAGTACAAGGATGGGAAATTTCTTGTTGAAGGTAGTAATTAACAGCGAGAAGGATTAGGTGGTAGTAGGAGTTACGATGTACCCACTACTCAGTACATCATAATGTATGATGATGACACGTGTCTAAAAGTGTCTAGAATAGTGGTATTTTAGCACTATTTGGGGTATGTGTCATCATCATAGATCATGATGTACTGAGTGGTGGGTACATCGTATGTACTCAAGTTTTTTCCGTGGTAGTAGGGGTGGCAAATGGGTGGGTATGGGTAAGGATTAAGTAGGAGTTACGATGTACCCACTACTCAGTACATCATAATGTATGATGATGACACGTGTCTAAAAGTGTCTAGAATAGTGGTATTTTAGCACTATTTGGGGTATGTGTCATCATCATAGATCATGATGTACTGAGTGGTGGGTACATCGTATGTACTCAAGTTTTTTCCGTGGTAGTAGGGGTGGCAAATGGGTGGGTATGGGTAAGGATTAAATGGGTATGGGTGTGTATGGGTATCATACCCATTTATTACCCATATAATTTTTTAAATGGATACCCATACCCATTTATACCCATTTAAATTATACTCACCCATTTATACCCATTTACACCCCTTTAAATTATACTTACTCAATAAATATAATTTTTATTAAGTAAAATTAAAAATACTATGTTTCACCATTTAGATTCGGGTTTGATCGTTTAGACTCGGGTTTGACCATTTAGGTTCGGATTTGATCGTTTAGACTCGGGTTTGACCATTTAGGCTCGGGTTTTATTATTTAGGCTCGGGTTTGACTGTTTAGGCTCTGGTTTTATCGTTTAGGCTCAAATTTTATTTTATTAAAATAAATAATTTAAAATTATATATATATAATAAATAGAATAAATATTAAATAATAATAAAAGAAAATTTTAATTATTTTATTTTTATTGTATAAATAAATTGATTGATTCAATTAACATAGTACTCCTGGTTATTAATTTATAAATTATTTATGCTAGTTATTAATTTAAAACTTGTGTACAATTAATCTAGTGTTGGCCACTGCATGCATACTCCACTGTTGCATTATTAAGGAGTATGCATTACTCCACTGTTTCTTTTTTACTGTTGCAATATATATTCTTAGTTCTGTACGGTAATTCGGTGCTGATTTTAATTTTATAAATTCTTTTGCATTTTATTAACTCATGAAGAATTAAGTTTGGTATTTCGGTATATCGAAATACCGTACCGAATTAAATTCGGTATTTCGGTACGGTACCGAAATTTAGTTCGGTACGGTATGGTAATTATTTTTGGCCATTCGGTATACCGAATACTGAAATATTTCGGTCGGTATACCGAACTACCGACCGATGCCCACCCCTTATATAGATTAATATATAATTATGGCCATAATTATATGCATGTCATTTTAAATTAATTAAAGTACTACATTTCAATCCAGTACTTCTAATATTCCGATTAGAAATATGCATGCAGTGGAAAGAATATCTCGTTATCATAATAATATCATAATCTTAAAAAAATAAAAAAAAATAAAAAAAATAAAAAAAAATAAAAAAAGGAAAAAAAACTTACTATTAATTATAAGAATAGTTATGAAAATTTTAAATTAATTCAAAATATATTTAAATAATTTTGAATTATCCATGATTTTTTCATGCTTTTAAGTATAAAACCCATTTTTTAAAACTTTTAAAAAAAAAGAAGTGGATATAGAATTACTTATCTTGAGATAGAGATTAAGTTGTTATAGTTTTTAATTTATTTTGTTCATTATATAAATTAAGAAAATTGAATTTATTTAAATAAATAAATAAAAAAGATGAGAGAGAGAGGAGAAGGGGAGGGATAGGTTGGTTTTGGTTTAATTGGTACTCATTGGGTACCCATTACCCAACCCAATAAAACCCACATATTTTAGTTTAAATGGGTATATTACCCATTTCTACCCATTTAAAAATTGCACTAACCCATTTAACACTCATACCCACTTAAATTAGTTAGGTATGGGTAGATTTTTGCCACCCCTAGTTGGTAGAGAACTATCTAATTATATAATGTATCTTTCTTTAAAAATATAAAATTATACACCGTATCTTATCAAATAATCAATTGATATAAATCATGATTTATTTTATAAAAATATGTACTTATGAAATGAATTGCAATTTATTTTATTTGAATACACACGAGTTGCGTAGTTATTAAAACTTACTCCCTCAGTTCAAATGAACGCTTTTATTATTGGTATGTATATTAAGAAAGTCGAATAATTTACAATTTGAGACAATTTTGCCCCGAATTTTTTTTCGGACGTACGTTTGAAAAAAAGTACGCTTTTTTTTGGGGTCAAATAATGAGTCATCCGATTTTTTTAATATGCATGCCTAAACAGTACGCGTCTATTATAAATGGACGGAGGGAATATAAGTATATAAATTCTTCACTGCCGAGTGCCTACCCCAGGTAGGTGGCGTAGTGTTCTTGTCTTTCTATAATAAATTTGAAGATACTGTTAATTACTCCCCTAATTATAATTTCGGTAACAAGTATGCTCCACTAATTATCTATTTTCATTATATTAATTATTTCATTTTAAACTGATCAATATAAAATTAACATGTTTTAAATTAATTAGGTTACACTTTATAATTTATAGGAAAGATAAAAACTATAATTAAAAAATACCAACTAACCTCCTAAAAAATATAAATACGACAACTAATTACAAATATTTTTTTTAGTCAAAATGGACAATTATAAAAATTTGGAGGAACGAGTAACATGTAAATGACTATCATTTGATAATTATTCGAGTAATTTACAACTTTTCTGAAAGATTAATTCACAAGAGTTACACCTAAGATAATTTTTGCCAATGAATACGTAGCTTGTTGTTTATTTTGTTAGGAACAAAAATATAAATAAGAGCTCGAATTTAAGTTGAACTTTTACCTCTCTATGAAAAATAGTTACAACCAAGACAAATTGTGTGCATGTACCAAGATTCCTTAATTAATGGTACGCGATACTAATTTAGAAATAAGACATAAATTAAGCAAATTAATTTCAAATGATTGCGTAATTATTTAGTTAAAAATTCAAAATATTCCTATAATCGTATAATAAAATAAAATAAAATAAAAATCGGAACCATATAAGATGCTTGCAATAAAAGTTATTTAGGACACGTAGTTGTTGAGTGCTACCTTAAATTGCTTAGGTCCAGTCCATGATATCGTGTGTACGTGTGGACAAGGGTACTGGAGAGGTTTGCAACTTATGGTATACATGCAATTTAAATTTAATATTCACCAACACTATTAAAACTGTCGGTTGCCTTAATTTTTTTTTATTTTAAAAGTTTGAATCTGAATAATTGAGCAAATCATGTCCATAAAAAAACAATGTTAAAAAATAGAACAGTGCTAGAAATACAAATACTTTTACAAATTTTTATATAAAAAGTACGCGTGTTCATATTGATAGTTATTTATTTAATAAAAATAATAATATAACTTAATTAAAAATAGATAAACTTTAATCATACATTGACACATAGTTTATACAAAATAATTTATATACCAAACAATATTTTTTTTTAAATAGGGATATTAGAATTTTTGGCACCTGCACTCCATTTAAATGACTGATTTGGCACCTCTCCTTTTTTTACTTTTAAATGGCACCTAAACTTAAATGAAATGTCACATTTGGTACCTCTCCTAACACCGTTACCCCGTAACCGTTATCTGTCCTACATGGCATGACATGTCGGACGTCACATCATAGACTGCTGACGTGCCATGCCACGTCAACAACCCGACCCCGGAAATATTTTTTAAAAAATAGGTCTTGGCAAACGATGCGTCGTTCACCCCTTTGTTAAACACCTGGGTTTTTGCCTCCACGCTCCCACGCGACTCTGTTCTTCTTTCCCTTCGCTCTTCACTCTTGCAATCCAAACCCTAGAATCCGAATCAATTCCCAAATAAACGTGAAAATCCTATCTTTCAACGCTCGCGAACGTCTCTCTTTCGATCTCGTCGTTCATATACTACATGTACTACCTCTCACGATTCCTGCACATGTGGCGCACTTTCTTCACTGGTTTTAGCCATCGCAGACTGACTTTTTTTCCAGCTCTTCAACAATTCGATTCTGATATTCATGTATTCCTCTGGCTCGAGTTCTCCCAATCGTTCCAAGTCCTTGCAATCCTGTTAGCGACACTTGTGTATTCTGTCATTTACGGGTACATATTTTGGACTGCGATTGGCCTGCCAGGTGCTTGTTTTTCGTTCGTAATGAATTGTCAGATTATTTTGTTGGGTTGCAATTTAATTTGTCATGTTGGGGTGCTTTTGCTGCATTTCATGAAAGGGGGCTGCGAAGGAATTTGGGCTTGGGTGTTCAATTCGGTGCTGAATGGAGCGATTCTGCTGCTGATCTTGAATTTCTATGTGAAAATGCATTTTGAGAAGAAGAGGAAGAGAATAGAAAGAGATGATGAAGCAATGGTGCACAAGAAAATTGAATGATGTTGTGTGGTGGCTTTTTGTGGTTCTTATGATCATCTTATGTAACTCTTCCAGTGGAGAAAAAACAAATTTGCAGAATAACAGATGGGAAGAAAAGAAAATCTTCTTCCATCTTCATGTTTTATTTCCAAACAAGAAAGTGTATAAATATAATTTTTGTTATAAATTACCTGTATAGTTGTGCTGGTTTGTATGTATGTATACTACTAGTAGAAATTTATTAGTTTAGATGATTCAAAATATCATACACTGACAAATCAGTACTCCAATCGGATTTCTGGTTTTGTTCTTTTTTATTCCAATTGAATGGTTAAATTTTTCACAGATGGTTTCCAGGAATGTGAATTGGAATGAGCAGAAAGAAACTGTGTTCATTTCCTTAAAATATCAAAAGATGCATGATGGGAACTCGTCGTTCAACGGAAAGATCGAAAGAGAGATGTTCGTGAGCGTTGAAAGATGGGATTTTCACGATTGCAAGAGTGAAAGAGAAGGGAAGAGTGAAGAGCAAAGGAAAAGAAGAACAGAGTCGCGTGGAGCGTGGAGGCAAAAACTCAGGTGTTTAACAAAGGAGTGAACGACGCGTCGTTTGCCAAGGCCCATTTTAAAAAAAATATTTCCGTGTCAGGTTGCTGACGTGGCGTGCCGCGTAGGACGGATAACGGCCACGGACTAACGGTGTTAGGGGAGGTACCAAATATGACATTTCATTTTAGTGCACGTGCCATTTAAAAGCAAAAAAAAGAAGAGGTACTAAATCAGTCATTTAAATAGAGTGGTGCCAAAAATTCTAATATCCCTTTTAAATATAACAATCCTCGACGCTTTTACATGATTTATCTCATGTCCAAAAAAAAGCATACAAGACACACCAACGGAAAAATAAAATAAAATAAAAAATTAAAGAAGAAGACTAAAACACACAAATTTAGGTATTGATTTTTAGGCATTCGGTTCTTTTAATGTTGATTAAAATATGACCTATCATGTTAGATTAATCTCATCCACTCATTACAAATAAGTGGTTGAGATTTAATTGAATTTATTTAAAATTTAATAATTGCCAAGTAATTAAATTACTTCCTTTTTTTCACATACATAAAAAATATAATGGAGTGGTATTTTTTTTTTGTAATACTGAGATTTAACGCTTTTTTTGTTCTTAAAAAAAGGCTATCGCCTTTAAGAACAAAAAAAGCGTTAAATCTCAATATTACAAAAAAAAAAATACCACTCCATTATATTTTTTGACAAAAAAATATTGTCATTTATCCTTTCGGTAGAAACTTCATCACCGTCACTCATATATAATTATAACACACAGCACCACGATCCGATCTGACAACCTTAATAGTCTTGCCGAGTTGATTCTCAACTTCGGTCTTGAAAGACTTTAAAGCGTCTAATGCCTCGGACTTTTCCTTTAAGAGGTATAGATATCCGTATCGAGAAAAATCATCTATAAAACTGATAAAGTATCGTTGACCATTCCAGGATGCCGTAGGGAATGGACCACATATGTCTGTATGTACTAGTTTTAGAGTTTCCGAACTTCTCTTGGCCTCAAACCGTCTTTTGTTAGTTGTTTTGCCCTTTATGCACTCGATGCAAACCTACTGGTCTGTACAATCGAGTTCACCAAGAATCCCATTTGACACAAGTCGGTCTATTCTCCTTGCGGAGATATGACCTAACCGTCTGTGTCATAACCTGAATGAATCCTCAGTTGGCAATTTACGCTTAATCCCTCTAGACTCGCTAGCATAACATTCATTATTGCTGTCA
Organism: Viola odorata; assembly: GCA_963691705.1. Taxonomy (NCBI): domain Eukaryota; kingdom Viridiplantae; phylum Streptophyta; class Magnoliopsida; order Malpighiales; family Violaceae; genus Viola; species Viola odorata. Next base: position 53,978,578 of record OY829543.1, on the reverse strand, counting down.
ACCGAATTCAATAAATACAAGTTATGCTCTGCAACACTGCAAAGAAACACTTATGTGTTTAGTGGTTCCTGTATCTACCCACCAAGTGTTTTTAGGCACAGAAACTAAAAGGGATTCCGTACTAACAAGACACAAAGACATACCTTTCTTATCACACCAAGTTTTATACTTGGCGCAGCCCTTCTTAAAGTGGCCTACTTTCTTGCAGAAGAAGCATTTTGGTCCCTTATGCTCAATATCTGAGCCCTTATGCTTCTTTTGAGAACTAGACCCTGCAGTCTCTTTACCTTTCCTCTTCTTAAAACCGGATGAAGAGGTTGTAGCTAGATAGGCACTATCCAGTTGAAAGTGTCTCAACCTTTCCTGTTCCTGAACCAGATGAACAGTCAGCTGATCAATTGTCCACTTGTTTTCCTGACAATTGTAACTCACCTCAAAATGACTGTATTGAGGTGGAAGTGAAGCCAACACATGATATACCAGATAGTCATCTGGTAACTCAACTTTAAGTGCCTTCAGCTTCTCAGCTAGGTTGATGATCTCCTGGACATACTCCCGTATGTCGCTCCCCCTTCTGTACTTTATGGTCAAAAATTTGCGAATAGTATCGCTAATTTCGGCCTTCTCTGTATGGGTATAGCGACGAGCCAAGATCTCTAGGATCTTGCTGGCACTAGCTTCCTTATCTAGTGTGCTCTGCATGGACATAGGGACAACACTGAGTATGACCAAACGACAAGCTCTGTTCGATTGCTGCCAGTCCTCGAAAACCTGGAGTTCCTTATCAGAACTTTCGAGGTCTGGTTCCTCAGGACAATCCTTATAGAGTGTCGGATCCTTATTCATACAGCACAATGCTGTCTCTACCTTTCTCTTCCATAACTTGAAGTTACTGGAAGACAACAGTGGTACACTATTCAAATTGGTAGATACCGAGCTTGCTGAGTTCATATCCGAAAGAACACAACATTTGGTCAGCTCACTTTACTGAAAATATGAAAGAATTAAACTTAATGAATAACATATTGATTAAATCAAAAAGATTAATTATATGATATTGTGTCTAGTCTTTTGACTAAAGGCACAACTCACAGCTAATCAATCTGTCATAGTGTGAATCGTATAGCTTGATTTTGCCAATCATTCAATCTTCATTTTAGCCGATCAAACAATCGCATAAATCTCGTAATAGCTATAGGTCTTGAGATTCATCACTATCGTGTTTATAATTTCCGCCAAATAGTCATCTTCATTTTAGCCGACAACTATCCCCATGAAATTATTAACACCACACTTGAAATGTCTAACTCGGTAATATCCGCAGCAGAAGTCACTTTTGTGACTTTACTACGTTTATTAATCGAGTTAGACAAACAAGCTAAGCTTAAAAGCTTCCTTAGTGTTATTCTACTTTCATTCATAAATCAATTAATTTTGAACTCTCGCAAACATCTTAAACTTTATGATGTTCATGTTCAAAATAATTAAATCAGCTTTAAATCCGGCGAACCGAACCAGTACTTTAATGTGCACAGATTCTGCGTCACATACAAAAAAAAAAATCCCCAACAGTTTTTCTGGACAGATCTTCAAAATATGATCCGAAACTGTATCAAACGTTATCTGAAAATTACGAAATCACTTCCAAAAGATTCGTAGTAATTCCCAAATGTACAACTTTGAAGAAGAGGGGAAAAACTGAATCCAAGCAGAAGACACACAAAAAATGGTGTCGAACACAAACGTTTTTCCCCAAACAGTTTTCTTAACAGATCTTCGAAATATGATCTTAAACTGTATCAAACGTTGTCTGAAAATTACGAAATCACTTCCAAAAGATTCGTAATTTCCAGATCTACAACTTTGAAGAAGAGGGGAAAAACTGAATCCAACCAGAAGACACACAAAAATGGTGTCGAACACAAACGTTTTTCCCCAAATAGTTTTCTTGACAGATCTTCGAAATATGATCTGAAACTGTATCAAACGTTGTCTGAAAATTACGAAATCAGTTCCAAAAGATTCGTAATTCTCAGATCTACAACTTTGAAGAAGAGGGGAAAAACTGAATCCAACCAGAAGACACTAAAAAATGGTGTTAAACATAATTCGGGAAACAGACCCGAAAATAGATTTTCCAACCATGCATCATAAAAAAAAAATTTGATTCATGCATAATCAAAATTGAAATGGCTCCGCTACCAATTGTTAGAACCGTAAAAATCCAAGATCGAAATCAATTTAGATTTGCATGAATTAAACGGAATAACTGAATGCGGAAGCGTACCTGATGATGCCATGAAGTTGAAGAAATCTCGGAATCTTGATCTTCTGGTGGATGATTGCTAGGTGGGGTTGGATGGAGAACCAAGAGATATCTGTATGTGTGTATTTTCTGTATATACGGTATATCTCTCCTTATGAAACCCTAAAGGTAACTTATTCCTTTTAGCAATTCCACCAGGGATCAAATCCGTCCTTAATATTATTATTAATTCTGAATCGGTCCATCAACAATTCGGAATCAATCCGGAATCTGCACAATCACCAGATTTACCCCCCACACTGTTTTAATTAGACGATTGGACCCCTTAACTTTAATAGATCATCAATTTGGTCCAATTAACCTACTGTTAACAATATATTATACGACGGTACACACATAACATATGCGTCCATATGTCCTAAACGTGTACGAACGGTACTGTCGCATTAGTCCCGTTGTCCAAATTCTAACATATAGCCCAACCAAATTGGGCTCGGTTGAACATTTTGAAGAAAGCCCTGGGCCATCTTCATTTGCTAGGTTTTTCAGTATTTGTTGGGTTCGATATCCCTTCCTCATTTTCCATGTGAATTATTGTAATTATAGACTATAGTAGTTGGTTGAATTAATGAAATTATAACACAAAAAGAAGGCCTGAGTTCAAAATTAACAAAAATAGCTAACACTCGCTACTTTATGAAAAGCACAGAGCACCAATTTCATCATAAATATCTAAAATATATGGCAATAGCACTAAGCGAATAGGTGTGAAGAGATAAGAAATTAATTAATATTTTAGAACAAGTAGTAAATCAATGATGAAACATTTTCAATAAACTTTATGGTTATCCTTATTATTTATTTTAGATTGATGATAGGAGTATTTATGATATACACTCCTCGTAATTTTTTTCCTCAACGAATCTATTAGAACCATCTAATCAATAAAATAATATCACATAATTAGCACAATATAGTTGACATGTATTTTAAATTATGTTATACTTCTATCAAATTTGATATGATTGATTGTTTGTGTCGTTTTCGTAATTTTACATATAACAACCCTAATTACAAGAACTAAAAAGTCATATAAATTATTTTGAAGTGAAAGTTTAAAATGGAAGTAACTTTTTTTCTATGAAAAAATAGCATAACTTTTGCTACTTGTTATGAACAAAACTCCTGTCTACCTTCTTCTTTTGTTTTTTACTTCTTTTTTATTTGTCACGCGGGGGTATATTGTTAGGTCGTAAGTAATTAATTTTATCGATCTCATAATGATGTTTGAACTAGTTTCTAATTGGACCAACCTAGTCATGATAGTATTTCAATTCTAGTCTCTCTAATACGCAACAAAGAGGAGTCTTATTCAATTCCATGCCATCGTGCTCAAAGAGCGGGGCCAGCCGCCACCCTCCACTTGTGCTTCCACCATCTGTCCACGTTTAGCCATCAGGCGGCTCATCACCGTAAATTGTTAGAATTAGAAATAAATAACTATCGAGTCATTCATTTAAACACGTCCAGATAAAAACTTAAATTACTATACATATACTTTTTTTAAGATCAAAATCTTCAAAACTATATTGTTTTAAACGATGCGTCTAAAATATCTCCTAATAACAAGAGTTGAGTAAAAATGATATTAACGATTCAAATTTATATTAATAATTCAAGTTTCGAGTAGGGTCAGGTGTTTTTTTATTTATTTAAAATAATTGTATTGAATAAAGGGGCTTAAAATTCGTCTCAAATTAAGACAAATAAGATCCAATCGGATTTAATTTTTTATACCGACTAAATCAATTAGACCCGCTATTCTCCAACGGAGACAGGACAAGACCAGTCGGGCCTCCCAAATTGGACCCAACAGTGCCACCTATAAATAACTCTAATCAAAATCTAAAAGTCTCGCTAGTCTTTTTCTTATTATTTTGTTTTTTAAATAAAAAATCTAAAAGTCTTAAATAGTTTATTAAATAGTAGTAGTATCATAGAGGGGAGAGTGGTCTGTGATTCTAAATCTTGACTAGCACCACGAGCTTCTTTCTTGGTCATGCCACTTGGAGTTGGTACCAAGCATGCACTTAATTAGTCAGCAGCCACTAAACAATTTACCAGTCATCCACCTGTCCAATCACCACATGCCAATATTGCAAGCAATGGATCAATTTCTTCGCTCTCAACTGAATTTATCTCATTTGAATTCTGTCGACTATTAAAAAATAGTGATAAATTAGTCAATTTTTTAATTCACTTAATCTTCTGCACTAATCTCCCCTTCTCCTCCAACAAAGCAATTAGAAGGTGCATCTTCAATTGAGATAATACCTATTCTCCATACAGAAATAAACTATTCTGGCATCCTATCAATGGAAGATGTATAGTGCATCCGTTCTACTGAAGTTTTTTTCAATAATTAATAAATCCTTTTGAATATTTCTTTTTTCCCCTTTGAGTAAAGTTTTGAACATTTCAAAGTTATGTTAATAAATGATTTATATTGAATTACCGAATGTAAGCAAAATAATTAAACATATAATGCAAAAATTGGAGTTAAAAAGTAAACTACAAATAAATCCTCCCTATTCAAAACTAAAACTATCCTCCTCCCTACCAATCCGTTACAAGTCTGTAACCTACGGCTACAATATAAAACCTGATCAGGCTATCTAAACCGGCTTGATTACCACCTAACCTAACCCTTCAAAAAACCTACCTGGTTCGATCAGGAGGACTGATCCGGTCCACCCACCTCTTTTTTCTTCCTCATCTCCAACACTTTCCGGTGACTATTTGAGTGCACCTCAACCGAAAAAGTTGGGCTGCAAGCCGGTCGATATTCCGGAAAAAGCCGGCCCGACTTATACCTAACCCCACATGCATTGCACAAAGTCTTTGGACCCAACGGACCGGTTCTCCACTGTGGGGTCTTTTGGACTTGACAATGAGTACACCGCCTCTGAAATTGAACCGAACCCAATAACTCCCTGCCGGTTTGAACCGCCGGCCTCTTCCTAGGTTTCTTCACCGGCGGTTCGGTCGAACCCTGAGACGAGACATCAGTTGGAACCGCGTTGTTAATTAGGCACGGGGTGGAAGTAACGGAGGTTGTTGAAGAGGACGGAGATTGAGACGACGAGTCGGTGAGTGGTGACCCGACTGACCAGGTCTGACCGGTCGGCCTTGGTCGTTTGGTTCTCGGCTTAGCCGGTACCCTGGTGGGGAAAAAACACGGAGTTATTTTCAAACCGGCCGGTTTACACTCCGGTTTGAACCGGTGACTCTCTGTTTTTGCCTCAGTGAGCGGGTGCAAAAGTGAGAATTCCAAGGGAGAATCATCCACAAAACGTGACACCCATTCCAGCTCTGCCAGCTCATCATCCTGAAAATAAAAACCAAATCAAGAAAATCAGAATAAAATTAAAATAATCCCTTTTTTCCTTTAATTTTCATTTTTAAAAAGGGAAAGAAAAAAACAAAAAAACAAAAAAACAAAAAATGGGGACTGACCGGTAAAGCGAATTGGCTGGTGAGGAGGGAATTTGCAGAGAAACTGCTGGAATTGGAAATTGAAACGGAATCTTTTTCTTCCTCCTCCTCTTCTTTTTTGTTTTTTTCTTGAATGATATGATCTTTGAATTCACCGCTGGAGAAATCAAAGAAGCAATCAACGGAGAAGTCGACGTCGGACGAAACGACGCCGCCGGGTGCGTTCATGAGCAGAAAATCGTCCGCCGTGAACGGTTGCGGTTGGGTATGTGAAGAATTAGGTCTGACGACGGTCTGTTCTCTGAAGAAACGAGGCTTCAAGGCTCTTGCTTCCATGCAGTACTCCATTCGTAATTTCTATACATACCCAAGAAAATTAACATCAACAATTATTTATTTATTACAATAATAATAACAAATTAAATTCCGGTGAACAATAATTAAGAGTAACGGCTTGATTAATAGTTAAACGTTTTAATCAGGTTTCTTTGAGGAATTCAAATTACCTGGCGAAGAAGAAGAAGGGCGGAATTGGGAGGAAATGGAAGGAAAGGAAAGGAAAAGGGAAAGCGAAGTGAACGGGGAGAGAGAGAGAGAGAGGGAGGGTGTGGGGGTTGAGACTTGAGAGGTTGGTTGGGCGCACTGAAATGAGGGCTGGTTCCTGGGCGAAACTGGTGCGGAGTTGATGGCTTATCTTATCTGTCCTTCTTTTACTTTCTTATTCTAGATTTCTTTTTTCCAAAAAAAATCCACTACTCTTTATATATTTTTATTTTTATTTTAGTTACTGATTTTATTTTTTCCAAAATTATTTTATTATTGTATGAAATAACGAAACAGTGTGGTCAAGATTGGGGCTGACTATTCTTGTTGGTCTTTCATGGGCAGGCCTGTTTTCTGGACAAATCCGTAGCTTCGACACACTTTGTTTTACCGCGTCAATGATATACTAGTATATGGTATTTTTTTTTTTTTTTTGAATCCATTATTTGGTCAATAATGAAAATTAGGAATGCTAGTTTATTTTTTTTCCTTTTATTTTCCATGTGGGTTCTCTTTCCTTTTTTGTTTAGAAAAAAGAGAGACAAATTGATAATGATTGAATATTGAATATTGACAATGATTAGTTTAAATGAGAAAAGAAAGAAAGAAATATTGATAATGATAAATTCTCAATGTAGGAAGATAGGCTTGGATGGTTAACATGGAAAAACAAAATTCGAGTAGAATTGTGTTGTGCTATGAGTGATTTGTTGTATTGTGCTGTGAATTATTTTAATTAAAATGAAATGGTTTTTAAAAATCATTAATTTGTTGAATTTTTTAATCCAAATATTATTACATACTAATTTATAACATTAAAATTATAAATATATAAAATTTATCGAGTTAAAAAAATAAGTATTATGTACTAATATATTTTTTAAGCAAGTTACTACATTTTATGTTAATATTTAAATTATTTTAAATAAATTTGTATTTAAAATAAATATATATTTTTTTAATACATGTAAGCAGTCTTCAGTTTAAAAATGTCTTCTCGTATTTTTAAAATGAAGTTAAATTATAACTGAATAAAAATATAATATTTTTTTTAAAATTAAACAACTAAAAATAGACATATTAACCAAATACTCTGGTGCTACTTTTACCTACTTAATTTTAAAGCAAAACAACTAAAAACGGGGCCAAACACGCTCTTAAATTCTTAATCAGTTGAGAGTTTGACAAATAAGATTGAATCGATAATATTTTACTTAACAGTTAAATGTGTTAAATCACTCATATTTATCACGTGTAATTTTTTATATAATTTAATTATACTATTTATAAAGTAAAAGAAAAATAAAATAAGTATAAATATGTTATGCCCTCAAAAAAGAAAAAAAATATCATCATTGGAATCTTCAATTTTCTTTTTCTTTTGCGCCTAAGAATTTTCAAATTTGTACAATGCATACTCGTCTACAAAAAAAGGTACCGTAGCTAAATTAAGTAAATATGGCGTACATGGCGCCGGCATTATTCAAAAAAGGACATCCATATGAAACCGCTAAATCACTGTAATCCTCCTTTTTCTTCCATCCAAAGAAAAATCAACCCTTCGTATACGATTTATTTACAGTTTTACCTTGCTTAGTCGCGTCTATTGCGGCGTATTTCATGGCTGCTTTTACAATTCCCTCTTCGCGCCTTTGCCCTTTCCAATTCTCTCTCTTTTTCAATTTTTTATTTTTTATGGATCACGGCCACGTTACGTTAACGCATATGCGATCCAACGAACCGTAATGGTTTGACACCATCCAACGGTCCATGATTGAGGGGTTGATGTCACACATTCGGCGCGAGCGAGTGGAAAGAATCTGGAGATTTTATCCAGGTTGAGAAGCGAGCGCGCATTAGAATTGTGGGCTCACGCGCATTTGCACTATGGGCTCGTAGCTGGCCATTAGTGGACCATCACTAACTACAATTATGCCTTCCTTGGATTTTTATTCTTAGTTTTTCGATATTTAAAAGTAAAAAAATATCAAAAAGGCAAAAAAGTCAAATCAAAATATTTCTTTGAGCACAATGTCACCACTACTTGTACCGTTTGCACATGATCATTTCTTGAACTTCACTCTTGTACATTTTGTTTTGCGGGGTAATGCCATAATTGACTCTAAGTCATATATAATCGATTATTCAATTAGCTACATGTGGTCGACGTAACTGATTTAAAATTCTAACTAAGAAAAAAAATATCATAATTTAACAAGTAATGTTATATAGTATTATAGTTAAATCAAATTTTCTGATATAATCGATTAACATTATTCAATAAAATAAGTTAGTAAAAAAATGATTGATACGTGGCGGGTGTAATCGATTTAATATTCTATTGAAATAAAAAAAAATCATTTTCTACGGGATAGTGTCATAATTAATCTAATTCTAAAATATCGATTAAACAATTAGATGACACGTGGTAGATGTAACTAATTCTAAACTATATTGAATAATTGAAGTAAGAATATCATAATTAATCAAGTTTTAAAATGCAATCCACTATACAATTAAGTGAATGGCAATTGGGAAAATAAAAACAACAAACAAGTGGTTAATGTAAATAATCTACTATTATGTTTAAATAAAAGAAGTGTTCATTCTTCAAGGAACTTGTACTCTCCGGTCTCCACTTGTCATTTGCATATTGAGATCCATTTATAAAATGAATAGTCAAACAGCAGCTACGGTACAATAGCAGCCGACCGTCGCAAACGAGTGACTGCCTAACAGAAAACAGTGGGATTTTTATTATTGTTATTATAGCTCCCTCCGTACTTTATTAACTTTCGTTTTTTTTCTAAAAAAATAAAATAATAGTTAATAAAATTTGAATGGAGTATTTATTATTACGTTATCACGTATTAGAAATCAAATTCATCACCAATTTTATTTACTGATTTTCATTATATATTTTTTATTTCTTTATTTTTTGAAAGTTTAGATCGTTCATTATTGTACTTAGTTGTAAAGTCTGGATTAAGTATATTTTTTCACATTATAACCATTTTTGTTCACATACGTTGATACGTGAAATATTAAAAAGTAAGGCGCTACTATTAAATAATTTCTTCATGTATATATTTTTTTAGAAAATAACCATTTTAGTTTAAGAATGATTGAAAAAAAATTGTTTGATGTTAACACAAGCTAAAAAAAAAACACAACCGAATCCAAATCAAAGCAGCCAGACAGATTAAAACGAATTGAAAAAAAACAAGCTATTCGTTTCCAAAGTGTTGTTATCCTCAATTCAAAAAGAAAAAAGGCGTTGTCTCCCTTAGCTCATTTCTATTGTTTTTATCACAATTTTATTCTTGAATATACAGACCAAAAGAAATAAAAAATGATTGAAGTATTTCTACCCAAAAAAAAGTATAGAAGATGATTGGAGTCTCGAGAAAAATAAAATAAAATAAAATACTACTGATTGATATACAAGAACGTGGACCGGTAACCGGGTTTTTTTCCATATTAAAAGAAGCGTGGGCTTCCAATTCATGTCGTGGGTGATGTGTCAAAACAGATGGACAAGTAACGTAAGCTTTAAATGGCTGCTCACCTAACTACAGTAATGTTATTTTGTATTTTCATCCACTAATTACATTAAGATCAATTTAGTTAAGAAGATTTTTTTTTTTATGAAAATGACTTGTAAAACATCACTTGAAAATGGCGATAAATGGTTTGATAAGTAATAAAGATGAAAAAAATAAAGTATCTTTCGTGCAAATAAACCTAATTTAATTGAAATCACTTGTTGATGGTCATTGATTTAGTAGTAGTTGACAAGTCGTATGGAATTAAATATTAATAAATCAAATTTGTGCGAGAGATTTTTTGTTAATTAGTTGCATAGATTATTTAATATTTACTGTTAATTAGTTGGAATAGATTATTTGTTTATTGGGTCAAGGACACGTTTTAGAGTTTTGAGCTCAGCCCATAAAATTAACTGGGCTGCGTTGATATTATCATTGGGCTATAATCAGACCAGCTCCAACACTATTAACCCTTTGATTTTTTATACTATATCATCACCGCCAAGAATTTGTATTGCTTTCCACTTTCCACCACTGTATGCTTTAAGCTTTTCTTGTAATAGACAAATAATTAATATTTTTACTAAAGAAATATAATAGAAAAAATAATCAATAATTATACCAATTTTTTAAAAATATAATTAAGTTGTTCAAATCCTTTATATTTCTTGAAATCTGCTTCAAATGTCTTCTTGGGTTAAAAAGATTCTCAAATTTGGATATTTTTATCAATGTTTTGAATATTAAAATAGTCGTTCATATTTAATTAATTATCGTATAACTCATCAAATAAATTAAAATATTCTCATTTTTCACTGTACTCTATTATTATAAGACCAACCTTTTTTTTCGCAATTCTGGCTGAACTAAAATAGAAATAAGGAATAAAGAGATAATGAAATTAAAAGATGAAGAAAGTGAATTTGAACAAACATTCATTAATATAGTGTGTGTGTGAAGTATGATGAATTCCTAGGCGTAGAATGCAAGCCTTTAACACAATTATGATTTGTTGCTTTAGAATTAGTTTAGTTTAGTCCATGAAAAATACTCGAGGCACGAGGGATTAAAACACAATAATTCTAGGGATGACAATTGGGCAGGTATGAGTATGTTAAAGCGGGTATGGATAAATACCCAACTCATACCCGCAACTAAATATCAATTATTATCCATACCCAATATGCCCAATACCTAATTGGGTATGTAATGGATATCCAATTACACTTACTTATTTATTATTTAACTTAATAAAATTATTTCACCAAATTTTTTATTTTTTTTAATTAAGTAAAAATTTACTATAATTTTATTTTATTTATATTATTTTTTATAGCATCATATTCCGTAAAACCCATTTAAAAAAATTAAGAAAAATAAGGAAAGTGGATGTCTAATTACTCATCTTGAGATAAAGATTATGTTTTTATAAATTTTAATTTATTTTGTTCAAAGTATTAAAGAAGAAAATTGAGTTTTTATTACGAAAGAGAAATTAAAAAGACGAGAGAGAGGAGAGAGGAGAGAGGAGAGAGGAGAGAGGAGCGAGACAAAATCAAGGAAAAAAAAATTCAGGGAAGTTGAAAAAAATGCGAGTATTTTGCGGGTATTGTGCGGGTACCATACCCAATTATACCCGCAATTATAAATGCGGGTATTATCCATACCCAAACCATACCCGCAATTACCCACTCAAGCGGGTAATTACGGGTATGGTTATGGCTGGTATGCGGATATGGGTACCCATTACCATCCCTAAATAATTCCTCTCTTTTTTATAAAAATGCAAAGAAAAGGAGTAATATATTATACAGACATGGAACACGTGGTACAATGATCACTCTCCTGCTATTATTTGATTTTATCTGAAACAATTTATTTGATTTTTTTGTCAGAATTCATTCACTCATTCTAAAAAAATTGATTGAAATTTATTATTTTATTTTGAAATAAAAAATTTATTAATTCTATTAAAATTTATTATTTCATTCCGTATACAATACACCTATGGTGATACTTCCTCAGTACTTTAATTGACGCTTTGATTTTGGGCACGCATATTAAGGAGGCCGGATGATTTACTATTTGAGACAATTTTACCCCGAACTTTTTCTCGAATTACATGAACGGTACGTTCTAAGTTCGAAAAAAAATTTGGGGCAAAATTGTCTCAAATAGTGAGTCATTCGACCTCTTTAATATACGTGTCCAAAGTTAAAACGTCAGTTATTAAAAAATACGAGGAAGTACTATATTAAAGAGAAAAAAATCATAAAAAAGCAAATGGAATTATGTATACTTAAAATGAGAATGTTTGAGGGTAAAATTGTTTCACACGTCGCACGACTCTTTCCTGCCGAAGAATTGTCCGAGCATAGAGCATTGGAGGAGACCGACGGTCGAAACGACTATCCCAAACCCAAAGTACCCAACAAACAGCTACAGCAAAATTTAACTATATTTTCCTTTTTCAAAAACAAACCACTCTCTCTTCTTCGCTGTTTGTTGCACCGCGTTTGGTTCATCTCCAAAAACAACATCGTCAAAATCCAAACTCCAGAAATATAAAATCTGCCGCTGAATGGAAGCAATTAGAAAACAAGCTACGAAGCTTCGAGAACAGGTCGCCAAACAACAACATGTACCTTGCCCCGATCTCTAACCCTAGTTTCTTGCTTCTTTTTTCTTTTCAGATCTCATTATCTTCGTTCTTGTTGCCGAGCTGAACATGATCGATCGCTTTCAATTTGCATGGTTATCAAGGTTGTGGTATTAGTTGCATTAACTTTTTTCTCCTCCCTTTTAGTCGTCTCTGACTCTGACTTATAAGTGCTTCGTAGATGCTTGATCATGTCACTATAGGCTGTTTTCAAACAGTTTGGGGGCGGTGGATATGGAGTTTCAGATAATCTTGTTACTGATGAGGCAGAACTCCAACACCATCAGAGACTTGAGAAGCTTTACATATCAACACGTGCCGGGAAGGTTGGTGTTGCTCTCTGCTTGCATTTTTATCTGCCTGTTTATTGTTAGAACAAAAAAATATTTGGGAAATGGTAAACACACTGGCTCTTATTCTCTTTGTTTGGTGGCCACTCTACAAGTTAATCATTTTTTGGCATATATAATCACACTAGCTAGCTTTTATGCTTAATTCTGTATAACACACTCTGCTACTACTTTTAAAATGACTACCAAAAATTGACACGCAGACACTAATAAGTAACAAGGACACACATACCTTTGTTTAGCTTCCTACATTTTGTTCTATGTTCGCTAACTCATTAATGCAAATTATTGTTTTCAGCATTTTCAAAGGGATATTGTTCGTGGAGTAGAAGGTTATATTGTCACAGGCTCTAAGCAGGTTGAAATAGGTAAGTCAGTGGAATTTTGACGTTATTATTTGGTTCCTCTTGAGTTTGAAGATGATAATGATATTGTTCTCTTTACTCTCACTGTGTGCAATAGGAACAAAGTTATCGGAAGATAGCAGGAAATATGGTGCGGAGAATACATGTACTAGTGGTAATACTTTATCAAGGGCTGCACGAAATTATTCAAGTGCTCGTGCTCAGATGGAGAAAGAACGAGGGAATTTGAAAGCTCTTGGTACACAGGTTTGACTGAAACAGTTAATTTTCTTTTCCCTGAAAGAATATACTCTAAGACATCAGTTTTTCATGGGTGGCAGTCTACCATTGAAAAGGCATATGCATGTATCTTTTTAAACACTGTGCTTAACGTGTTAACACACTGAATCTGTGGTTGTTGTGGTATATATATCTATGCTTGTTGGATTGGACCTTCTGCTTGTAGTTCTGCATCACGTAAGAGTTTAAAAAAAACAGCATATTACCTAAGATCCCTAAAATTTTGTGTTGAGGTTTTCTCAAGCAGCAAGTGGTACCTAAAAGTGGTGCAAAGCATGCCTGTTGAGGAGATTTCATAGAACTATAATAAGCTGATTTTTTTTGACACACTCTTCCTTTAAATTAGTATTTGCTTGACATACTGCCTTTTTTCATTTACTTTTTCTTTAAAAAAGTAATTGACGCCTGGTGCTTTATTTGATATCATCTGAAAAAGTATTAATGCCTTTAGTCTTGAACTTGACATTCATCGTTAGTTATTTCTTCTTTGAAACCAATATATTACACTTCAATCATGATCTTGATAGGGTGTGACATCTGTGTTTACTAGGTTGCTGAGCCATTAAGGGCAATGGTAATGGGAGCTCCATTGGAGGATGCTCGACATCTAGCCCAACGGTATGATAGAATGCGGCAAGAAGCAGAAGCTCAGGTATTTTGAAACTTAGTTGTTTGCTGGAGTAATTGTTTGATTAGTGTTTATAGTGATTTATTATGGCTGTTACCGGTGGTTGTCTAGGTTTGTCCTTGTAATCACATATGGCGTGTTTATCTGTCTTTGATTTTCATGAAGAACCGTAATCTACCACTTTGATGACCTAAAATTTTGTCACAGATCAAATATTTTTGCAGTTCAAAACATTGTGATAATGAGCTGAGATCATGCTCTCCAAAAATTGTTTTGACTCTTCCTTTTGTTCCTAGACAGGCTATTGAAGTTTCCAAACGCCAAGCTAAAGCGAGAGAAATGCCAGGCACTCCTGAACTAGCTATGAGATTGGAGTCTGCTGAAGCCAAATTGCATGATCTGAAGTCAAATATGGCTGTATTGGGAAAGGAAGCAGCTGCAGCAATGGCTGCTGTTGAAGCTCAACAACAGAGATTGACTCTCCAGCGTCTTATTGCCATGGTATGTACTGTGTCTATCATGAATTCTTTTTGCTTACAACCCATATGATAGGAGATCAGATCCAAAGCCTTATCCTCTTTTCAATTGTGTTTTAATTTGAAGGTTGAAGCAGAGCGCACCTATCATCAGAGAGTACTTCAGATACTTGGTCAGCTTGAAAATGATGTATGTGAGATCAAATTATAAGATCCTTTCACCAAATCCAAAACATGACATTTAATTCATGCTTTGTTGCTATTTACAGATGGTCTCAGAGCGCCATCGGATTGAAGCGCCTCCTACTCCAAGTGTGGAAACAGTATGCCTCCACCTCCGTCATATGAAGAAGTGAATGGTGTTTATGCTTCTCAAGCACAACAGACAGCATGGGTTACTTCTTAGGGGAGGTTAGGAACTGATTTTTATCATGTTAACTTGTGGAAAATGATAGAGCCTTTATACTGCCTGTTTGACTCAGTTGTCTCATGGATTTATCATCACTCTCGCATAGGTGATGAACTCATATCAAGCTGAATCTGATGTTGAGCTGACATTGTCCGTTGGTGACTACTTTGTTGTCCGGAAGGTTTGAGCTTTCCAGAACTGCACTTTTCTTTTTCTATAGTGCAAAAATATTTCATCCTATGTCGGTTAGGCATAGAAAGGCTGACTACTGGGATATGCATTGCTGACAGGTGACGAACAATGGATGGGCGGAAGGCGAATGCAAAGGCAAAGCTGGTTGGTTCCCTTTTTGTTATATCGAAAGAAGAGAACCGTGTTCTAGCCAGCAAAATAGCTGAACTGTTTTAAACTTTTCCGCTTGAGTGGTTTCTGAGCCAATGATTTTTTACGTGTCTGCTGGTCGTGGCATGTCCTCCAATGTGGGGAGGTATGTATCTTCGCAAGTGTGAAAGGCAGAGAGCTTTTCCTGTGATATAGAGACGTAGTTCTCACTGTTCCTGCTGATTGATACATGAATGGTTTTTTTCGTGTATTTTTTTTAAATTTTTTTCAAGGATATGATCTACATTTTGACTTTTGACTGTTGACTGTTGACTGTTGACTTGTTGATATTGTGAATGGCAAGTTTTTCTCCTCTTTGAAAAAAATATCATTTGGTTCCGGTGACAAATTGTAGTCTTCCTTTTTTTTCTTCTACAAGTTGACTTAAGTAATGCATCTCGAGACATTTTTGAGGTAAAAAAGTATAGTTAGATGACTGTAGTATTTCGTGGTCAATGACTTAAGTAATGCATCTGCTCGTTCCTGTTAATTTTAAATTCCTCCCCTCGTCAATGATTGTTTTTTTGGATTTGAAATGAGTGTAAATAAATGACCTCTCGGGCCACCGTGTTTGCTTTTCAGGATTCTGATATTCAGCTCACGTGTTTCTTTCAGTCATTTAGCGTCAGGTTAACTAAGTTTTGTAAAGTTAATTCAATGTAAAAAAAATTAAAATAAAATAAATTGAAAATAAAGTGTTATCAGAATCATATAAAAGCCCAAGCACGGTATAGGAATCTGTGCATCTTCGTATTTGAGATCAGCGGCGGAGCCAGGATTCGATGATTGGGGGGCGAGATTAGTAATGGATCCAGGATTTGTATTCAGGGGATGCGGGGGTTCGGGGGCAGCGTCCTCGAAATTTTTTTCTGTGAGTATTTTAAAGAGAAGGCAAATGAGCTGAACGAAAAATTGAAAAAATGCTTAAGAATATTTGTATTCGTCGCTAAATAACAAATATTTAGATAAACTTAACAAAAAGTTAAATAAGAAGACTATCTTGCCGGCACCGATGGTTTGCTCATCTAGTATCACGTTTGAATTGGCACCGACCTTCGATAAATTGCAGGTAATGTTGCATTTTTTGCCGTTGGATTTATAGTTCTTCGTTAGTTTCATGCTCTAAGTTTGATATGGTTTAAGTTAAAATTGATTCTGTGAATATATTTAGTTTCACTTTTTAAGTTGGATATACTATTTGTTAGATTTGAAGTTTTATAATTGGATAAAGAGCACGAGTTAATAACCATAACTAATCATCTTGCAGAGAATGATTTTATTGTAATGGTGGATGTTAAACTGTTAGTATTTATTCCACTGTATGAACTATTTTTTTTTTTTTTTTACTACTGACATTAAAAAAAAATTATTAAAAAGTATGGGGTGGCCATAGCTCCCTCTAGTCCCCACGTAGCTCCGCCATTGTTTGAGATCAGACAGTGAACACGTAGGCATTAACAATACACAAGAAAGGAAAAATGTCAAAGAAACCGCTAAGTTCCATGGACGACGGCGTACACTTGTTTAACCAGAACCATCCATGCACACAAGAAGTTCAAGGAGTTGCTCATCCTGTGCAAACAAAATACTGATTCCGCAATATTTTCTTTAGGAGCAAAACCAACCCTAGTTGCTGGGCAAAATCAGCCAAATGGCCAAAATGATGAAAAGTAGTACACGCTGCATCCAAATTGGAAAGTAATCAGTTAAGAACGGTAGGAACAAGTCACGGAGCACAAATTGCGTTATGTCGAATTTGGATTGTACAGACAGAGTATCAAAAGTTTTTTCAGGCCTGTAATTTGGAAAAAAAAAATGATACTAAAAGAAGAAAATCCTGCCAGAAAACTGACATAAGCACTCACCGCAGAATCATAGAATGGCTCTTTCCGAACTACGTAAGAATTCCTGGTGAACCAAAAAGGAAAAAGGAACGTTGGTTAAGCAAAAATTAAATAAAAACCAATCTTAAATGTTCAGAGGATAGTGTTCCGTACCTCTTGGTTAGAACCCCAGAATCCTTGCAAACCTTTTGTATTGCTTCCAGTCTGCTTAAAGTTTCCACTGCACTAGGATCACTCTTGTCAACCTGTGGCAGCAATAAAGCAAATTTGGATTAGCACAAAAGGTCAAAGTACGCCGAGGAAAAGAAGAAAAACAACAAAAAACAAAAGTAAAATGGATTCCAAACACCACCTAGATCAGATCTGGAATGAAAGACATCAAAATCGCACAATGTTCAAGCAAATTCAGTTACATGTCAGAATCAGCAAGAAAACTACCGTTGCTAATCGTAGTTCTCGGAAACTATCAGCAAGTACTTTGTAAATGCTTCCTAAAATGTTATGATAAAGAACTGAAAGGTATGTGCCAAACAACAATCATAAACCGGACAGCAATTAGAAGAATGTTTTAACAAAAAGCATTCATACACTGATCTCAACCACCAAGAATTTTTGCTGGAATTCTTATTTATAATCAATGAAAGCACTGTACCTTTGGCTTCAGCATGCAAGAGTAGTCATAGAAGGCACCATACACATCAGGAATTGTTTTTGTTTGGTCAATTAATTTAGCTGTAAGACCTGCAATGTCACCAAGCAAAGATCAGAGTAAGAAATGGAAGTTTCAATTGTTCATGCAAGAGAAAAAACAGGGGGTAGTTCATAAGAGCGATCGAGATGGATGGAGCATAAGTGATGAGGATGACCTAATAGGGTGGAGTGTGGTTTATTTAGTTAATGGAGTCGTCATCGTGACAAAGACAAGGAATCTGTTGAATGAAAATATCACTGTTCCAACCTAGTATGTCGATGCGGTACATGGCATTTTCAATCTAGATGCAATGCGACAAATGAATACCATGACAAATAATAATAATGGTGTAATAAATATCTTTTTCCAGCACACCACATCTATAATATTCGACCAGGATCAGCAACCAAGATAATGGTACACAAATTAATCTTACCACGCCTCATCTTTACATCCCCTCTGAAGACTTCAACGTTGTTGTAGCACAATGCTAATGTTCCAATTGCCATGATCTAGAAAGTGAAAGATAAATAAGACCCAAATTTCCATACAAACATTCACCATAATTCCACATAATCGTCATATAACTAGCTAGAGAAAATAATTTACTATACTGGAACATTTTCTACTTCCATGTATTCAAATAAAAAGACAATATAGTTGGATGTGCATTAATATTTCATAACATGCAGCCCGCAATAAAACAATCTTGCACTGGCTCCAATGTGCATAGGAAATTTAGGAAAGTAGAGAAAAACACTTAAATTTCAACCTTTTCAGGTGTAGTTGAGTATATTTCATACCTGAGGGATGGCACAAAATCGAAATATAGCAGGATCCTTTAATGCAGACAAGTAAGTCAAGCAATCCTCCACATGTGTCAAAGCATTAGTAACCATATCATTCAGGCACTGCACAGCCTCGACAGAACTCTCTTCATATTTCAAGTCCTGAGTTCCAAACCATGAAAAGGGGAGAAGGTAGGTAGGTTAGTAAAGTAAGCCCAAAAATAGAAAGTTTATTCGGATTTTTATCACTGCAAGGAAAAAATTACTCTCACTCAGACAAAAGAGGAAATGCAAAGAGACAAACCTCAAGTTTGTTCACATATTTACTCCAGATCTGGCGGGGCCAAAACATGCGACACTTGGGTATCTCATCAATATCCTCCAGATAATCTCGAATAATGTTTGTTTTCTGTGATTATCAGAGAATTTAATTTCGTTGATGCATTTTCAGAACAAAGTGAGGCTATGCATGAAGACATTGGTTGATTGCATTATAGCAAAATAGCAATACCTGAAGGAATAAACCCATTGAATTGGAGAGATCATCTGACAAAGCATCCTCTTTTCCAGAGGCATGGAAAAGCTTGGATAGGCCTAGTCCAACAAGTCCTGCCACGTAGCGGCAATATTCATCATAGTCATGAATTGTTTCCACCTGCATTAAAGAAGTGACTGGCATAAGAAAAATGATAATGCAGCACTATCTTAAACAACCGTGTGATTCTGGCTCTCATGTATATGTGTTGATCAAGCTCGACTAGCCTTCACTATTTTATAACCTATCTTCCATTTCATAACCAAAAATCTGACTACTTTTATGCAAAAATCTTAACCAATTAAAAGCCGGCAAAATTGTTGCAGAAGAAGCATGTGTTTCAGTGCTGCAGTATTGCACTATGGTGTTACATATAATTAAATTGAAGCCCAGGTAGAAGCCTTTAGTGAATCCTTGAGCTAGTTATACATGTAAGATTGCAACCCTTATCCATCATAAGAACAACCAGCATCACTAACCTCCTTGAAGATGAATTTTGCCATTCCTGCACCCATTCTTTGGGTAACATCTTCAATTCCCATCTGGTAACTGCAGAACAAATCGAACAGTATGGTCACTTGCACAGAAAGACAATACAAACAGACAAATGTGAATGATTCATTCACACATAGGTGGATTTTCATGTCCCCAAATAAAACAAAAATATTCTTTTCAATCAGGTAAACCAGGCAGGATATAGAAAGGAGAAGTAACATTTTGTCGAGCTCCAGAAAAGCAGTTGAAACATGGTGGAACTCGTCCATGAGAACTCTGTACTCCTTAGTGCCACCTATCCAAAAGCTCAAACTAAGTTACACCACCTTAAAATGGCTCAAAGATTTCATTAACATCAAGGAAATGATAAACTATACAGCTACAAAACTTTCCATTTATATGGTACTCACATGAAAAATGCCAACCACGATCATAAATAAGACGGTAAAAAGCATTGAGGATAGGCACTTTGATGTCAGTAGGTATGCTTGTATCATCCTCTGCAAAGAACACAGAAAACAAATCAGGCACTCATCAATGTACAAAATAGCGTCACAAATAACAATAATGCCAGTTCATACATAGGAGTCAGTGCTACATCCTTCTTAATCATCTCCCTTCTAACTTTCCATTCTAAATTTTCTGTCAATAGTGCTCTTTCTATATATCTCCTATTATTCATATAACACTCAAACTAACCTCAAAATTACACAATTTTACAACTCAACAAATCAAAGCTTAGTGTATCTGAAAAATCATATCAAAATCATACCAACTGTGTCCAGTGCGCGAAGAACCAAATAGAACACGCACATCTGCAAAAACACAAGAAGTAAAACTGGAGGTCAGAACCTATTCACGCAAGTTAAATTCTCAAAACATCACAACACAAACACGCTCAAAACAGCCGGCCAACATCAGAAATCACCCGCTGACTTCATCATTAACGAAACTAAATGCACTGAAAACAACACGTCACACGATATTTCCAAAGAAGTCGCCGAAGAAAATATTCATTTTCTATTGACGGAAACAAAAACGGGAAGGAGAAGAAAACTTACTGCGTTGCGAAGCTTAACGCCGAGCTGTTGAATAACGAGAGCAAAGGTACGAGAGACTTTGCGGAGCATCGTGTAACAGAAAGCCCAATGAGGTTCCGGGGGGTTCTGCCTCTCAATTTGTCTGGCCGCCATTTTCAGCTTCAAAAGCGGGTACAAATCATCTGGATGCTTCAGAATCGCACCTAAACTCCCCATTTTCCTCTCAGGAAGCAGATCCTTGAGGGAAAAATAATTGAAATCCCGATAGGATATTTCGAAATCTCCCTCAATACCAGAGAGTTTGGCAATCGGAGATTTTTCTTTTATTTTTTCTGGTCTCTATTTATAAGAGGGGGGAATTTTGCTTTGGTCTAGTCCGAGAGGGAGGGATTGGGTGTCTGCGGCGGTGGTGATGAGGGAGATCGAGAGGATTCGGCCGGTGGTGGGTTACCGTGAGTGGTGTGGTGGTGGTGACGGGGAGTGGTGTGGTCGTTTAGCGCCTGAGCTGTGATGGCGGCTTTTGCGTTTGATTCGGCACCTAAGAGTGAGATGGTGTACAAGCGGCTGCAATTTATGGGAGACGGTAATTGGTGCAGTGAACCTAGGGTTCTTAGCCTGGGAAAGAAGGATTAGGATGGAAAGGAACGAAAGGGAAAAAAGTGTAAGGAATTAAAGGGAATGAAAGTAAATGCAGAGTAAATAAATTGTAAAATTTTTCTTCCTGATTTCATAAAATATTTCCCCCATAGGTGAGATGAAAATGAAGAAATTAAAAGAAAATAAAAAAATATTTCAATATTATCCTTAGGTTTTCACGTTTTTTTATTCTAGAGTTTTTTTCTTCTGTATTGAACAACAACTGCTTCTTTTTCCATCTCTATTTGGCTCTCTGCAATTTTTAGGTATTTCCTGTTGGAATCAAGACGGTTCACTAGACAGGCTGAATATCTTTCTTGAATATCTGCAAAATAAAGTTAGAATACAAAGATCGAGTCGTGTAGAAACACTGTTCTAAAGGAATTTATTTCCCCAGAATAAAACGATCTCTTTCGATTTAGAAATCAAGAACCAGAACCGTAAGAACAACAATAGAATAATAACCAGGAAATAAAACTCTCAATATCAGTATAGTATTTTTTCTCTTTATAATTGGTTGATGGAGTAGATGGTATTTATAGGGAGGTAAGAATCCATCCAATTTATTGGATAAAATTATGGCCATTAAAAAGGAGGATTTGTGGTTACATGACCGGTGGTATCATCATGGCATATCATGGTCATTATGGGAGAATGATCATGGACGTTCATGGCCATTGCAACGTTGCAAGAATTATGGCCATTACTATCATTTATGGACGTTGATAATGGCAGAGGATTATTGCATGAATGTTTGGAACGTTTGCAACCTTTGTAATAAATATAATTTTACAATAATCCCCCACATATTACAAAGGTTGACAATAGATTTTCCTGGTTAATATATAGAGTATAATTTTTTGAATCTGGTGTCTTTTGGACTATGAACCAGACCTAGATAAATAAACTTTATCCTTACAGAGATAATGGTGAAGTTTAAAACTTTATGAACCATTAACTCTTTTGTAAGGTAGGGAGTTTATTTATCATGTTATACCCCCACAATTCTTGTTGTTAACGCGGTTGTGCGCATTTTGGCCATGCGCGTGCCTGGATGTTAATGAATGCTCTAGAGATTACGCCACAATCTCATAGGTGCGGCCCCACTCCACATTCACATAGGTGATTTCATCAAATGTATCCGCAATCAATACATCACCCATAAGGGATATGAAATCATTAAGAGTTCAAAAACTCATCCTCTAAATCAATGCAGTATAACACTTCCACACCATAGGAAGGCCAATAAATTTTGTGTTAACAGAATTAACAAATGACTTGTTATTACCCATATGAACCTTCTTCATGGGATCTCCAATCACAAAGGTTGGGTTCTCATCACTGTTAATTTTCCTAATATGGCTTTAAGTCCCATTCCCCCCGATGTTTAGTCAGATGATCAACCACATACACTTCTGACATCTCATAGTCAACAAAAATAATTTCATCATTTAACAATAGCTAGCTTAACCAAATGTAAGCCTCAGCTTGACAATTACAATGTATCGATACATAGGTGTTACACCCAATAAAATTCTCACATGTTGTAGAATTTCATCCAAAAATTATTAACATCACTAGTGGATCATCACATTTCATCACTAGTGGATTTTAATCTTATCAAATCTCATTTGAATATAAAATTCAATTATCATCATTGTATTTTCTAATACAACGGATACCACAATTCATTGTATTTATCATCACTGTATTCTCTAATACAGCGAAAACTCAAATTATATGATACCACAATTCATGATATCTATCATCACTGTATTCTCTAATACAACGGAATCTCAAGTACGTCATTTAAGAGCACTGAAAATCTTGACATCAAAATGTCCAATTCTTGAGAAAAATCTCAACACACAGTTCTAGTGATAGCATTATGCTAACACATCATGTTGATACCCGATTTTTGACACGAGTAATTTAAATCATCACTATTTATCACAACATTTCCACGTTTTTACTAATTATTGTTAATTATTATTACTCGTGTTATTTCACTTTATTCGTATTTTTATTATTTTTTCCGTTCGAGTTTTTTATCAATTTCAAATGAGATTTTTCGAACCGTTGGTTCGAACAAAAATAAATAATTTTTCCCGTGCACACACAACGACTCCTCTCCTAATTTTCAAAATAAAGCCAACACACTCCATCCTTTTTTTCAAAGACACCAACGGACACCTTCTCCATTTTCTTTCAAAATACCAACGGATGCAATGACATCCCATTATAAAGAGCCACCCAATTTCAATTGAGGAAAAGGAGGAGGAGACAACCATCACAAACACCAAAATTAAACCATCTCTCTCCCGAATTGAATTCCAGAATCAGTCTCCAATTAAATCCCAAAATCCATCCTCTACCCAGTTAAATCCCAAACCATCCCCTGCCAAATCCAAATCCCTCACAAACAAATCGATCCCTCGGAGTCATCAGTGTCTGATAACAATCCACCTAAAGACAAGGGTATTTTCGTCTCTTACCCAGTACGGAAAGAGGAGATTACTGTTCCCACCCCCGCGGTAGGAATGAGGCCACAGTCTCCCCCGGAGGCTAACGCCGTGAGGGCTGACGTCGCCTATGGGGTTCCCCTAACGGAACTTCTATGTGACATGAGGAACTACCCCACCTCGAGAAAAACCACGCGTCAGGCAGAATACTATAGCCGCTACCTCGGCAGGGTAGCAACTACCCACACACCTACCGCTATGGTGGCATCTCACAACAGGGGTGAACCTCTACCCCTGACGGGAGCGATATCCCCCTTTACTGATCCGTATGCGCAGAAGCGCCCAATTCGTCTATAAATACCTCCCCCTCAAAGGAGGCAGGTAAGCGGAATTCATTGGCCCAAGCTCTGCCAATTTCACTACAAACACTAACTTAAGCATCGGAGTGTTTCCGCCGGAGACCACCTCCGGCGTCTTGCATGTACGACGGACCGCCGTGGACACTGTACTGGAAGGAGCGATTCCCCCTTACACCCTTCGGCAGAAGACAAATTCTTATCAAATTGGTGCTCTCGTTGAGAGCTCTGGTTCTATTAAGTGAGCATCCTTAATAACCAAGCTCTAGCCTCCCCGAAATTGGAAGGGGAATGGCCTCAGATTCAGATCTCGTGTCGTCCCAACCTTCCAGCATCCCGTTCGAAACCCACCAGCGACTCTTCGCCTTCGCTACTTCTGATGCTTCTACTGTAGTGCAAGAAGTCACTGCAGGAGGATCAGATCCCCCCCGGGCAAAGAACAGAAATACCCGCATTCCAGATTTGCTCCCCCTTTTCCCACATAGCGGGACCCAGCTATTCCACCCCCCAGGTGAGGGGATCCGTAATCGGTGATGCAAGCAACCCCTTCACGAACTCGATAGCAGCCCTCCAAGCTCAATTAGATCAGTTGACCGAACTGGCTGCTGGGTTTACGCCTCAGGCCTCAGGGCCCGGTGTGTCTTCCTAGATAGTTTTCACTCCGTCTATTGTCCATGATCGACCATTGTCGCCCCGGCAATCTAGAGGGATTCCGTTTTCCCTACCCCTGCCATTGCCCCCCATAAGTATCCCACCGCTTGCGCGGGGACCTGTTGAACTTTCTGGACATCATAGGGGAGAAATCCCTATCCCTGAAGAAGCCCGCCGACGTGATGAGTGCAGAGAACACTGGGATGATCGGCGAGGGGAGATGTTCAGAGAACCATCTCCTAGATACAGTGAAAGATCTAGCAGCAGAGGGCGACGAGCTCGCACTCCAAGAAGCCGTAGCCGATCTCCTAGGCGGCATCAGGAATATGATCCTCTGAATCCCAGATATGATGTTGAAAATCTACACCCGCATCGACCTCGCGGGGTCCCTGACGGAAACATTGGCCATCCGTTCAGTTACCGTGTCAGGCATCACCAGGTCCATCGACATGTGAAACTCCCTGCAGAATCATATGACGGCACGAAAGACCCTATTTCTCACCTCAATAAGGTGAAAGACTTTGTGCAATTCCAAACCCGCAGTGATGCTGCGCTATGCCAAATCTTCGTAATGACGCTGTCAGGAGTGGCGCGTCTCTGGTTCGAGGGACTCCCGGCTGGATCTATTGATAATTTCCCTCAGTTGGAAGAAAAATTCAGGAGTCGGTTTAGCACGGCAATTCCTATCAGGAAGTCAGCAGCCGCACTATTCGATATTCATCGAAAACCGTAGGAATCATTGAATGACTTTTTAGGTCGATTTGATCTCGAAATGTCCCTAACGCTAGGGGTCACTATTGATTTTGCGGTTGAGGCCCTGAAACGCAACTGTCGGTACGGAAAATTGAGAGACACGTTGATGGTGGACCCGCCGTTAACCCTGGATGCGTTAAGATTGAA
This sequence comes from Viola odorata, assembly GCA_963691705.1. Classification (NCBI taxonomy): domain Eukaryota; kingdom Viridiplantae; phylum Streptophyta; class Magnoliopsida; order Malpighiales; family Violaceae; genus Viola; species Viola odorata. Next base: position 53,952,781 of record OY829543.1, on the reverse strand, counting down.
AGCGCATAATTACGGAAGGATGGAAGAGGAGGAAAATCGAGAACGGATGCGGGACCTACTGACAGACCCATACCTGGCCCCTAACGCCCCGCCTAACAACGTCCCTGATACGCGACCCACTGATGATTATGGACAACGAAAAGAGCATACCGCCAAGACCTCTAATCGCCAAAGAGGCAATTTTTCGAAAGGGAGACCCGGAGGGTCCCCCACTCGGAAACAAACAGATCCGCCAAAGGGCCGGATATATGACCCTGACCTTCCATCTCTCATACTCCCAAGGGCGGAAATCCTAGCGATAGTGCAGCAGCGAAATCTGCCCATTCGTTACCCGGCTCCTGTGAAACCAGGAGTAATCATGGGGGGAAGAGAGAATGCATACTGCAAGTTCCATAAGGTCAAGGGACATTCGACAGATGCGTGCAGAGAACTAAAACTGGCCATAGAGCGATTGGTTGAAGAGGGCTACCTTGGATAATTTGCCACTAAGGCAAGAGAAGGGGCCAGGAATAACCCAACTGAAAAAATAACTGAGCAGAGGCAAACGACTTTCCACGCCACTAGGGCTAACGCAATTCCTCTCAGACAAAACAGAGAGGCTCTCGTTGTTCATAGCGATCAGATGCCTATGATTAACATCATTGCAGGGGGAACACCCTACTTCGAGGAGGCCATACCACAAACGCCCAATCCCGGGGAAAAGCGCAAATGAGAAAGCGCACAGGTAAAAATTGAGGCAATAAGTGCTTTAGACAGAATGATATTGTCATTCTCAGAAGAAGACGAAAAAGGCATTGTTTTCCTGCATAACGATGCGTTAGTAGTAACACCCGTCATTGGGAGTCACAGAGTGAGAAGAACTCTTGTCGATAACGGGAGCGCAGTGAATCTATTTTCGCTAGAAGTGTACAACTTGATGAAACGCCCTGACGGTGAGCTAGCGCCGTGCATGAGGCCGATTGTCTGGATCGATGGGGTACCGATCCCGGTAGCCGGAATCACGTCCTTGTCAGTGTACTTCTGGGAAGACACATCCAAGCGTTCTGAAGAACTATTATTTCTAGTCGTAGACATGACGTTGCCTTATAATGCCATACTGGGGCGACCGTTTCTCAATCGCTTTGGGGCAGCGGTATCCCAAAAACACCTGCGGATGAAATACCCCTTATGGGACGGCGTGGTCTCAATCAAAGGAGACCAGAAGCTAGCTGCCGAATGCTATCTGCTTATGACTCAAAGGAGTTGTGACCGTTACGTGTGCGTGGCAGACGATCCTTTCGACGATAAAGAAGAAAAGCGCACTCAGCCGCTGGATCAGATGATGTCAGTACCTATCGGTGAGGACAGCGAAGCGAATCTCTTGGTCAGTGAGAAACTGAGCCCCGAAGAGAACGTGCAATTAACCCGACTGTTAAGAAAATGCAAGGGGGAATTCGAGTGGAAACCGGCAGACATGCCCGGTATTTCACGAGAAGTTGCGGAACATCGGTTAAACGTCAGTCCTAACGCCAAGCCTATTCAACAAAAGCGACGCGCTTTCTCATCAGAAAAGATAGCAGCCATCGAGAAAGAGTTACTTAAGCTCACGGATGCGGGGTTCATCCGAGAAGTCCAATACCCAACCTGGCTAGCTAACCCTGTGTTAGTCCCAAAGCCTAACGGGGATTGGCGCATGTGCATCGATTTCACTGATCTGAATAACGCCTGTCCCAAAGATTGCTATCCCCTTCCTCGAATCGATCAGTTGGTCGACCAAACCGCCGGATATGCCTACCTGAGCTCCCTAGATGCTAACTCTGGGTATCATCAAATTCCTATGGCCATAGAATACGAAGAAAAAACTGCCTTCATCACTCCAAGGGCTACCTACGGCTACATGCCATTCCGTTTGGGTTAAAAAATACCGGGGCAATATTTCAGCGCATGGCGAATAAAGTCTTCGAAAAGCAAATTGGGAGAAACGTAGAGGCTTACGTGGACGATATCCTGATCAAAAGTCGAAGCTTCAAAGACCACCTCGCTGACTTGGAAGAAGTTTTCAGTGTGATGAAGGAATACAAAATGAAGTTGAATCCACGAAAGTGCATGTTCGCATTCTAAATGGGTAAATTCTTGGGCTACGTGGTTAGCCGGAAGGGTATCCAACCCAACCCTTCAAAGATAAAGGCCATCCAGGATATGATATCCCCTCGAACTATCAAAGAAATACAGAAGCTCACCGAACGCATCATCGCGTTAGGGCGGTTCATATCTAAGCAAGGTGAAAGATGTTTGCCTTTTTTCAAAGTCATTCGAAACAAGGCCCCCTTCGGGTGGACAGAGGAATGTGAAAAAGCGTTTGCAGGGCTAAAAGCATACCTGTCATCCGATCTAGTGCTAACGAGGCCCGAATCCGGCGATGAGCTATACCTATACCTGGGTGTGGCTGACGAGGTAGTCAGTGCCGTCCTTGTGCGAAGTGAAGGGCACATACACCGCCCTGTATTTTTCGTCAATCACATATTGAAAGATGCTGAGCTACGGTACGCCCGCATCGAGAAGATAACGCTCGCCCTAATACAGGCAACGCGAAAGATGGATCGATACTTCCAAGCCCACCCCGTCACTGTACTCACTGATCAGCCGTCGAGAAAAATCTTCAGAAAGCCTGAATCCTCGGGGAGAATGTTGATTTGGGCAATCGAGCTCGAACAATATGGGTTGTAGTACAAAGCCAGACCGGCCATTAAAGCCCAAGCGCTAGCAGACTTCATAGCAGAATGCACATTCACCAAAGACGCGGAGATAGACCTGTCAGAGGAAAAATCAGAGAATTCATGCCTACCGTCCCCGGAGACGTACGCAGACTCATGGGTTATCCATGTGGATGGAGCGAAAATCCAAGAATTAGCGGGTGCAGGTGTTTTCCTAGTTGGACCAAACGGCATGGAGATACGATACGTCATCAGAATCCTACAACCGTTGTCCAACAATGCGGCTGAATACGAAGTGTTGCTAGTAGGACTCAGAATTGGAAACAGCTTCTCCGCTGAAGCTACTCCCATTTCGGAAGAGGAACGCGGCCTACGTTTAAAGATACGTGGAGATTCTAAACTAATAATGGATCAAGTTCTGGGGAACTCCCAAGCTAGAGAACTCATCATGATTCAATACTTGGCCAAAGTAAAGCGTGAGCTGTCGGAGATGCAGAAAAAAGGCACTCAGGTCACCTTTGAACATATTCCTAGGGAAAATAACGAGGAGGCTGATAGCCTCGCCAAGATGGCAGCCAACTTGGAGGCCCCCATACCCAACGACGTATACTACGGAGAACTATCCACACCCTCTTTCATGGAAGAGCAAGCATCGCTTTGTGTGGAGGAGATAGAGAATGACTGGAGAATCCCAGTGATAGAATATCTGAAACATGATAAGCTACCGGAAGAAAATGCGGAAAGAAGGAAAATCCTGAAACGGGCAGCACGATGCACGTACTACAATGGAGAGTTAATACAGAGGTGCTTCTCCCATCCAGCCGCTAAATGCATAACGGAGCAAGAAGGCTTGCATGTACTGCGAGAAATTCACGAAGGGATATGTGGCATGCACGTCGCTAGCGATACTCTGGCATCCCAAGTCTTCCGGTCAGGGTTCTATTGGCCCACCATTCGAAGAGATTGCCATAACTTCGTGAAAACCTGTCAGAAATGCCAAGAATATGCTAAGATTCCTCGAAAACCGGCCGTGCAAATCTCAGAAATAGTCGCTCCATGCCCGTTTGCCAAATGGGGCATTGATATTTTGGGTCCGTTTCCAATGGCCAGATCTCAGTTAAAATTCGTGGTTGTGGCGGTAGATTACTTCACAAAATGGGCTGAAGCCGAGGCGTTAGCCACCATCACCACCGAAAAAAATTGGCATTTCTTCAAACACCAAGTCATCATGTGATTCGGGGTACAGCACATACTGGTTAGTGACAATGGAACACAGTTTACAAGCCAATTCTTTAGGGATCAGTGCGCGAAATTCCAGATCGAACAAAGGTTCTCTTCTGTGGCACACCCTCAAACCAATGGCCAGGCAGAAGTAACCAATCGCAGTATCCTCAGTGGCATCAAAAGAAACCTGGAAGGTTCCAGAAAGAAATGACCAGACGAACTGCCATACGTACTATGGGCCTATCGCATGACTGTCAAAGCCAGCACAGGAGAGACCCCATTCGCGTTGGCTTTCGGAACCGAAGCCGTTACACCGGTAGAAATCGGCACTATGAGCTTCGGGTGGCTCATTTCAAAGAAGAAACTAATGAAGAAAGGTTACGTGCTAACCTTGACGCGCTACCGGAAACACACGAGGAAGCTCTCCTAAAAACCCTGCACTACAAAAGGAAAATGGCACAATACCACAATAGGCAAGTGAGAGAGCGATTGCTTAAAGCCGGAGATTTGGTGCTCAGAGACAAACGAGCGGCGGGGCAACGCATGGGGAAACTGAGCCTAAACTGGGATGGACCATATCGCGTCACCCGTGTTGTGGGAAGAGGAGCTTACCACCTGGAAACACTCGAGGGAATGCCCCTGCAAAACTCTTGGAACATAGCTCGGCTGAAGCTATACCATGCCAGAGGTTAGCCTACCTTATCCGGTAATATCAACGTTATTCTAACAGATGAATTAGAAATATTCTCTGTGCATTTGCAATTGGAAATATGCAGGTAGTGAAGAATGCCAGGAGTGAAAATCCTATCCTTGTGATGGCTGGTCTTGATCAGACAGCTCACTAAGACGAGGCACGCCCTGGCATAACAAAGCGTTGGGAGTGAAAATCCTATCCTTGTGGCAACCGTGCTCACATAGACAGCCCATTAAGACGAGGCACGACCCCAACGCCCACGGGAGTGAAAATCCTATCCTTGTGGCAACCGTGCTCACATAGACGACCCATTAAGATGAGGCACGTCCCGGTATCCTTGGGAGTGAAAATCCTATCCTTGTGGCAATCGTGCTCACATAGACGGCCCATTAAGAGGAGGCACGCTCCAAGGAGAGACCAACTCCGTCCTGGAAGTGAAAATCCTATCCTTGTGGCAACCGTGCTCACATAGACGACCCATTAAGACGAGGCACGTTCCAGAGACGCGAGGTTTCAACGCTTGGGAGTGAAAATCCTATCCTTGTGATGTCCGGTCCTGATCAGACGGCTCACTAAGATGAGGCACGCCCCAAGCCAATCTGCGACATAAGGAAAGAAGGGATACCCCAGCTAGTAACCGAGCGGTTGATACCCGGTGAAGTGAAGCTGGAGAGGCATCCATATCACGACAACACCATCGCTGTAGGACTAGCGAAGCTAGAGAGTTCCCCCTAACGACAAAGGGCGGCAGAAATTTGAGCACAACACTGGCAGAGGTAACGCAGCAAACGCCATGGGTGAACAATTGCACAAGCAGTGCTAGGAAACAAGGCAGATAAAGAAATTCCATTCAAAAGTAGCGGAGTAATCAAAGAAAGAAGTGACATTGTCAATATTACAAAATAAGGGAGGGCTCATCGGCCGCAAAAATCAAAAAACATATAAAGCACGATGCTTAAGGAGCAGGTGGTGCATCAACTCCTCCCTGCTGAGCGGATCTCCAGCGATAAAAGCCATCATCAGTAACGGTGGGGATCTTCTCATCAAAATATGCAGCAAGATCATCAATGCGAAGCTTCTCTACCTCATAATGATGCATGAAGGCATCCGACATAATCCCTCCGCCTTCTTTTAGATACCAAAGGCTCTTCTCAGCAGAAAGAGCAAGGTCGATAGATAGATCGGCATTTCTCTGTCTTTCCTGACGTAGCTCGTTCTCCCTCGAGAAAGGCGTTCGCTCAGGGTTGCACTCTTCTGTTTTTCCTCTTCCAAAGCAAGCCTGACAGCCTCCATCTCTTGCTTAACAGTTGTTGCCTCCTGCCTGGCAACTGCGGCCTCCTGCCTGGCAGCCTCCGATCCTTGGTTGGCAGCGTTAAGGGCATCCACAAAACTCTGGCGCTCAGTCAGCAGCCTAGTTATCTCTCCCTGCTCGTTTGCTGCAATTCTAGCATTCTCCTCATCCATGTAATGAAGATGGTAAAACGTAGAAAGTGTTTGAGAGCGAAGAAAGTTTATGCGTTCCTGCTGACTCCTAGCCACGAAGGCATCTCTCTCCCTTGGAAGAGACAGAATCTCGGCTGCCAGATAAGAGGTAGACGCGAGGACAGCATTATGGTCAGCATCTGCGGGAAATTGCAGAATGTTATCCCTGAAGGAGAGCAAGCTAAACTGATGAGTAGGCAGGACGGGAGGATTATACGTAGAAGCACCAACCATTAAAACGGGAGCGGGGTCACCTCTCGTAACGGTAGGAGGAGACATCGGAACAAAAAGCAGAGTAGCAGGAGAAGGGGGTTGACTGTTGGAACCTCCCGCGTTAGGTACTGAAGACCCATTTCCCCCAAGTGCTTCAAGATTAAGGGCACCTGGATCGTAGCCTTCCACGGCGGAAGTAGAGTGGATTGGGGAATCGTTTAGTATGTGAGGGCGACCGCCGAAATCAGCACCCTGCGATTGCTCCGCAGACATACCCTCGCCCCCAAGGACATTCAAAGAAGGATTAACAGTAGATGACGAAGGACTATGCTGAAGCTCATAGCGAGCCTTCTTCTGACGCTCTCGGAGGATCTCCGCGATAGACATGTCACCTTGGGAAGTCGAATGGGCAGAAACAGTGGTGGCTTCCTAGATAACACAGAGCATGATAAGGAAATTGCACAAAGAGAAAGAAAACTTTAGAAGGAAAAGGCATACCTGGGTGACTGAAGAAACTAGAGGAATTCCGGTGGGAATTGGATCAGTTGTTGCCTCTGAAGAAACGATAGTCTGGGAGGAAACGGGTTGCATGGTACGCGCTTTCCTAGCCCTTTTCTTTTTTACAACACGAGTGCGAGGAGGCGGTGACGGGACAGTGTCCGCAGCAGTAGCGGTGGCGGTAGCGGTAGCGGTAGCTCCCTCTTCCGCGGCGGCAGCAGCAGCCATGGCTTCGGCTGCAGCTTTCCTCCTTTGCTCTTGTTTCCTTTTCCTCCGGAAATATTCAGGCTCCCAACCGGGCGGAGGCACTGCACAGTTACAAAACGTTAACGTTAGTACTTCTGGGCAGCGCAAAAGAAAAAAGGTCAAACACTCACCCTTTTTGCACTATTCCATATCCAACCCGTTAGCCACCTTACGGGCATCAACGCTGAAGTCTAGTTGAAGTAGCGTCTTCAACCAGCCGTCTTCTGGGTCGAAAAGGGGTTTCCGATGACCCCAAGCCCCACCTTTAATTTTCTCAATAAAACCGGCCCTCCATAATGGCTCGGGCAGATCGATAATAAAAAATTCTTCTTTCCAGCGAGGAACAGAAGACTCGATACCCATAAGCTTCCAGGTAAAGGGCTTCAGTGAGTCATCTTCATAACGGGGAGATATGGATATCACCCCCTTACGAGAATACAGCTGGAAAATGTCATGAAGCAATGCCAAAGTGGGAGATTCGATCCCTTTGAAACGGCATAATGCGGCAAAAGCGCTAACGACGCAAATCGCGTTAGAGCTCAACTGAGCCGGAGCCAAGTCAGAATCAGCCAACAACAATTTTACAAGCGGGTCAAGGGGAAGACAAAACCCATGATCAAACAACTTAGCACACAACATTCTACTATTACCGGGCAGAACGCTGTTCAAGCGAAGTGATTCAGAAGCAGTGTGCACGGGATAATCTTTGGGAAATCGTGCACTAGATTCAGCAAGCTTGCGAGAAACTAAGGGCAGTGTGTAAAGAGAAGTGGGGGTACTATCAATTTTTTCTTCCCCAGCGGACCTTTGAGGATCCCCTTCCTCGGAAGATTTTTTAGAGAGAGAAGTTTTAGCCATGCCTAACAAAGGAGAAAAGGGGAGGAGAGAAAAGGGCGTGTACCTTAGCGAAAAGAACACCAGGAGTCTCAGACTAGAAAGAGAGAGCGGCGCGAGTTATTTATCCAGAAGGCAATAGCGTATAAGGAAGGAGATTAAAAAAGAAAAAAGAGGTAGAGAAAACATTATATATAGCCCTGAAAGGGCACGACCAATCAACAACAGACACATGGCGAAGTAGCGCATCAAAAAGTAAGACACGCGCGAGAAGGTATAAGTTTAAAGCAAGGATGAAACGCTTCAGCATTCGCGTCTCCCTAGAAGACGCTTGCTTCAAACGTCTCTCTATGAAAGGACACGTGTCTTCCTTCATCATTACTTTTCAAATCACATTAAATGGGGGAACTGCGCATTTAATGACCTAAAAAGCAGTGCTAGCCTCACCAAACGGCGCGACGATGCAAAGAAGATAACAAAGAAATAACGGTAGCTTCACAATGAATCACACAACACGATAAGGGCTACATAGCGTCAGCATTATTACAGAAGAAATAATGACAAATGATTCTCAGGAGAAAATAAAAGGAAAACAAATAGCAATGGGAATAGCAATAAAAGGAGGGCCCAGAAACCCGTTGGGGCACTCGAGGCACCCCTCGAAAAGCAAAGTCGCGCACCACCGTTACCGTTAGCCCCTTTCCCCCTCTGGGGCAGAAGAACCATTTCCACTTTTGCTAACCTCATCCATCACGGTAGAGATGTAATCAGCGACCTGGGCTGGATCAGAAGAGTTACCCTTGAAACGGGTCGCAAATCCAGAAGCAAAGGCTTCCAAGAACTTCTTCTTCCACAACTCCTCCTTCAAGGGTGCCCTAGCAGACTCCTCATCTCGAGCGAACATCTCTTCGCGGAGAAGAAGATTTTTCTTCTTTTCCAGCGCTAATTCTACCTCCAGAACCTCCATTTTTGCTTTCCCGGCAGACCTCTCTCTGTTCAGTTCCTTTTGTGACTCGTCACAAAGACGCGTTAGCAACCTCGCATGATCCGCCGCCTTTTCAAGCTGCACCCTTTGAACGCGTAGCGCACTAGAGAAATTTCGTGACTCGCGATCATGAATTTCGAACAGGTAGTTCAGGTAACGGAAGGTGTCTAGAGAGTCATTCATAACATGACGGAGATGGGCCGTCGGAGGAAGCTGAAGAAATTTCTCTTTCTCTTTTTGGGAACCCATCATCTCTCCTATCAGGGGCGCGGTAAAATCATCTCTGGAAAAAGGTTGGGGAACCCCGACAGCGCGGAGACCATCAAAGTAGAACCCTGTCAGGTTCATACGATAGGTCGGGATCCCGTTAGGGCCACCGTAGGAAAGATTGATTGATGGAGCTGAAGAAGAACTCTCGGTAAAAATATTCGAGATGGGAGTAAAGAACAGCTGTGGAAGGGCTTTGGGCGGTAGCCCAGCAGCTGGATCCGCAGTGGAAGACGTAGGCACTACGTCAGGAATGCAGTGAGAAATCGGAGAATCAGGAGCGTCAGCGGTAGGAAGAGGACATGCTGTCGGTGGGGCCTCCGCCTCAGTAGAGCAAGTAGCAGCCGACGCCTCAGTAACCTTTACTGGTTGGGAGGCACTCGCCTCAGGCAAAGCGGCAGGTATAGGAGCAGTTGCCGCATCTACAGAAGATATCCCGGTAGCCTGTTCACTTATGACAACTCGAAGTCTTTTCCGACGTAAGGAAGAAGCATAGGAGGAAGCGTAGCAAAGGTCTGATTTAACATCCGCATCCTCGTCATCACTATCAACCACCCTTGTTGCGGTTTGACCGGAGTTCGTCCTCTTGCGACGATCTGGTAGCCAATTCTCCACGAAGCGAGAAGCTCGGGCAGAACCGCTGGGCCTTCGCCCTCCCCGGGCAACCTTCTTGGTCCTCCTCCTCGGGGGTCGAATGCTTTCCCGATTGGAGCCCGCGGCAGGGGGGGAGGCTGGTAAAGTTTGAAGCGGCGTCACATTCAAAGGAGCGCCAGCGTCACCTGGGAATCAACCGTTAGCATCTCCCATAAAAGAAACATGTAAAGACAAAAGCAAAGAAAGCGCGAAAGAAGCGGACTCACCCATAGCGCACTCTTCTAGAGGTTTGAACAAAGCAAAGTCGCGAATGCGGTAGTGGGTACCCTCGTCTAACAGAGCGTTAACTTGCTCTAACTCAGCTCTGGTCAGTATCGCGGGATTCGTCCAAATGGGGCCTATCAGTTCCTGGTTGAAATTAATACGCCACAAACGGGACGGTAGCTCGAGAACAAAGAAACCGCTTTTCCAATCAGCCACACCCTTCTTAAAGCCGTGAAAACGCTGCCAGAACGACTGCACGAACGCGTCATCCCATCGAGGAGTAATTTCGATTAAACAATTATGACAATTCATACTAAAGAATTTGCGAAATAAATTGAGAGATGGGGTGAAAATGTCCTTCAGCTCGCAAGCGCGAAGAAAAGCTTAAACCCCACACCAGGAAGAGGGAGTTATCTGGGTAGGATTAAAGATGTACTCCCGCAGCAGCGTTAGAATTGATTCATGAACGGGAAAGCGGAAACTTCAGAAAGCTCAAACAATATGGGTTGTAGTACAAAGCCAGACCGGCCATTAAAGCCCAAGCGCTAGCAGACTTCATAGCAGAATGCACATTCACCAAAGACGCGGAGATAGACCTGTCAGAGGAAAAATCAGAGAATTCATGCCTACCGTCCCCGGAGACGTACGCAGACTCATGGGTTATCCATGTGGATGGAGCGAAAATCCAAGAATTAGCGGGTGCAGGTGTTTTCCTAGTTGGACCAAACGGCATGGAGATACGATACGTCATCAGAATCCTACAACCGTTGTCCAACAATGCGGCTGAATACGAAGTGTTGCTAGTAGGACTCAGAATTGGAAACAGCTTCTCCGCTGAAGCTACTCCCATTTCGGAAGAGGAACGCGGCCTACGTTTAAAGATACGTGGAGATTCTAAACTAATAATGGATCAAGTTCTGGGGAACTCCCAAGCCAGAGAACTCATCATGATTCAATACTTGGCCAAAGTAAAGCGTGAGCTGTCGGAGATGCAGAAAAAAGGCACTCAGGTCACCTTTGAACATATTCCTAGGGAAAATAACGAGGAGGCTGATAGCCTCGCCAAGATGGCAGCCAACTTGGAGGCCCCCATACCCAACGACGTATACTACGGAGAACTATCCACACCCTCTTTCATGGAAGAGCAAGCATCGCTTTGTGTGGAGGAGATAGAGAATGACTGGAGAATCCCAGTGATAGAATATCTGAAACATGATAAGCTACCGGAAGAAAATGCGGAAAGAAGGAAAATCCTGAAACGGGCAGCACGATGCACGTACTACAATGGAGAGTTAATACAGAGGTGCTTCTCCCATCCAGCCGCTAAATGCATAACGGAGCAAGAAGGCTTGCATGTACTGCGAGAAATTCACGAAGGGATATGTGGCATGCACGTCGCTAGCGATACTCTGGCATCCCAAGTCTTCCGGTCAGGGTTCTATTGGCCCACCATTCGAAGAGATTGCCATAACTTCGTGAAAACCTGTCAGAAATGCCAAGAATATGCTAAGATTCCTCGAAAACCGGCCGTGCAAATCTCAGAAATAGTCGCTCCATGCCCGTTTGCCAAATGGGGCATTGATATTTTGGGTCCGTTTCCAAAGGCCAGATCTCAGTTAAAATTCGTGGTTGTGGCGGTAGATTACTTCACAAAATGGGCTGAAGCCGAGGCGTTAGCCACCATCACCACCGAAAAAATTTGGCATTTCTTCAAACACCAAGTCATCATGTGATTCGGGGTACCGCGCATACTGGTTAGTGACAATGGAACACAGTTTACAAGCCAATTCTTTAGGGATCAGTGCGCGAAATTCCAGATCGAACAAAGGTTCTCTTCTGTGGCACACCCTCAAACCAATGGCCAGGCAGAAGTAACCAATCGCAGTATCCTCAGTGGCATCAAAAGAAACCTGGAAGGTTCCAGAAAGAAATGACCAGACGAACTGCCATACGTACTATGGGCCTATCGCATGACTGTCAAAGCCAGCACAGGAGAGACCCCATTCGCGTTGGCTTTCGGAACCGAAGCCGTTACACCGGTAGAAATCGGCACTATGAGCTTCGGGTGGCTCATTTCAAAGAAGAAACTAATGAAGAAAGGTTACGTGCTAACCTTGACGCGCTACCGGAAACACACGAGGAAGCTCTCCTAAAAACCCTGCACTACAAAAGGAAAATGGCACAATACCACAATAGGCAAGTGAGAGAGCGATTGCTTAAAGCCGGAGATTTGGTGCTCAGAGACAAACGAGCGGCGAGGCAACGCATGGGGAAACTGAGCCTAAACTGGGATGGACCATATCGCGTCACCCGTGTTGTGGGAAGAGGAGCTTACCACCTGGAAACACTCGAGGGAATGCCCCTGCAAAACTCTTGGAACATAGCTCGGCTGAAGCTATACCATGCCAGAGGTTAGCCTACCTTATCCGGTAATATCAACGTTATTCTAACAGATGAATTAGAAATATTCTCTGTGCATTTGCAATTGGAAATATGCAGGTAGTTAAGAATGCCAGGAGTGAAAATCCTATCCTTGTGATGGCTGGTCTTGATCAGACAGCTCACTAAGACGAGGCACGCCCTGGCATAACAAAGCGTTGGGAGTGAAAATCCTATCCTTGTGGCAACCGTGCTCACATAGACGGCCCATTAAGACGAGGCACGACCCCAACGCCCACGGGAGTGAAAATCCTATCCTTGTGGCAACCGTGCTCACATAGACGACCCATTAAGATGAGGCACGTCCCGGTATCCTTGGGAGTGAAAATCCTATCCTTGTGGCAATCGTGCTCACATAGACGGCCCATTAAGAGGAGGCACGCCCCAAGGAGAGACCAACTCCGTCCTGGAAGTGAAAATCCTATCCTTGTGGTAACCGTGCTCACATAGACGACCCATTAAGACGAGGCACGTTCCAGAGACGCGAGGTTTCAACGCTTGGGAGTGAAAATCCTATCCTTGTGATGTCCGGTCCTGATCAGACGGCTCACTAAGATGAGGCACGCCCCAAGCCAATCTGCGACATAAGGAAAGAATGGATACCCCAGCTAGTAACCGAGCGGTTGATACCCGGTGAAGTGAAGCTGGAGAGGCATCCATATCACGACAACACCGTCGCTGTAGGCCTAGCGAAGCTAGAGAGTTCCCCCTAACGACAAAGGGCGGCAGAAATTTGAGCACAACACTGGCAGAGGTAACGCAGCAAACGCCATGGGTGAACAATTGCACAAGCAGTGCTAGGAAACAAGGCAGATAAAGAAATTCCATTCAAAAGTAGCGGAGTAATCAAAGAAAGAAGTGACATTGTCAATATTACAAAATAAGGGAGGGCTCATCGGCCGCAAAAATCAAAAAACATATAAAGCACGATGCTTAAGGAGCAGGTGGTGCATCAACTCCTCCCTGCTGAGCGGATCTCCAGCGATAAAAGCCATCATCAGTAACGGTGGGGATCTTCTCATCAAAATACGCAGCAAGATCATCAATGCGAAGCTTCTCTACCTCATAATGATGCATGAAGGCATCCGACATAATCCCTCCGCCTTCTTTTAGATACCAAAGGCTCTTCTCAGCAGAAAGAGCAAGGTCGGTAGATAGATCGGCATTTCTCTGTCTTTCCTGACGTAGCTCGTTCTCCCTCGAGAAAGGCGTTCGCTCAGGGTTGCACTCTTCTGTTTTTCCTCTTCCAAAGCAAGCCTGACAGCCTCCATCTCTTGCTTAACAGTTGTTGCCTCCTGCCTGGCAACTGCGGCCTCCTGCCTGGCAGCCTCCGATCCTTGGTTGGCAGCGTTAAGGGCATCCACAAAACTCTGGCGCTCAGTCAGCAGCCTAGTTATCTCTCCCTGCTCGTTTGCTGCAATTCTAGCATTCTCCTCATCCATGTAATGAAGATGGTAAAACGTAGAAAGTGTTTGAGAGCGAAGAAAGTTTATGCGTTCCTGCTGACTCCTAGCCACGAAGGCATCTCTCTCCCTTGGAAGAGACAGAATCTCGGCTGCCAGATAAGAGGTAGACGCGAGGACAGCATTATGGTCAGCATCTGCGGGAAATTGCAGAATGTTATCCCTGAAGGAGAGCAAGCTAAGCTGATGAGTAGGCAGGACGGGAGGATTATACGTAGAAGCACCAACCATTAAAATGGGAGCGGGGTCACCTCTCGTAACGGTAGGAGGAGACATCGGAACAAAAAGCAGAGTAGCAGGAGAAGGGGGTTGACTGTTGGAACCTCCCGCGTTAGGTACTGAAGACCCATTTCCCCCAAGTGCTTCAAGATTAAGGGCACCTGGATCGTAGCCTTCCGCGGCGGAAGTAGAGTGGATTGGGGAATCGTTTAGTATGTGAGGGCGACCGCCGAAATCAGCACCCTGCGATTGCTCCGCAGACATACCCTCGCCCCCAAGGACATTCAAAGAAGGATTAACAGTAGATGACGAAGGACTATGCTGAAGCTCATAGCGAGCCTTCTTCTGACGCTCTCGGAGGATCTCCGCGATAGACATGTCACCTTGGGAAGTCGAATGGGAAGAAACAGTGGTGGCTTCCTAGATAACACAGAGCATGATAAGGAAATTGCACAAAGAGAAAGAAAACTTTAGAAGGAAAAGGCATACCTGGGTGACTGAAGAAACTAGAGGAATTCCGGTGGGAATTGGATCAGTTGTTGCCTCTGAAGAAACGATAGTCTGGGAGGAAACGGGTTGCATGGTACGCGCTTTCCTAGCCCTTTTCTTTTTTACAACACGAGTGCGAGGAGGCGGTGACGGGACAGTGTCCGCAGCAGTAGCGGTGGCGGTAGCGGTAGCGGTAGCTCCCTCTTCCGCGGCGGCAGCAGCAGCCATGGCTTCGGCTGCAGCTTTCCTCCTTTGCTCTTGTTTCCTTTTCCTCCGGAAATATTCAGGCTCCCAACCCGGCGGAGGCACTGCACAGTTACAAAACGTTAACGTTAGTACTTCTGGGCAGCGCAAAAGAAAAAAGGTCAAACACTCACCCTTTTTGCACTGTTCCATATCCAACCCGTTAGCCACCTTACGGGCATCAACGCTGAAGTCTAGTTGAAGTAGCGTCTTCAACCAGCCGTCTTCTGGGTCGAAAAGGGGTTTCCGATGACCCCAAGCCCCACCTTTAATTTTCTCATTAAAACCGGCCCTCCATAATGGCTCGGGCAGATCGATAATAAAAAATTCTTCTTTCCAGCGAGGAACAGAAGACTCGATACCCATAAGCTTCCAGGTAAAGGGCTTCAGTGAGT
Organism: Viola odorata; assembly: GCA_963691705.1. NCBI lineage: Eukaryota > Viridiplantae > Streptophyta > Magnoliopsida > Malpighiales > Violaceae > Viola > Viola odorata. The sequence continues at coordinate 53,937,539 of OY829543.1, read as the reverse complement.
CATCTTCATAACGGGGAGATATGGATATCACCCCCTTACGAGAATACAGCTGGAAAATGTCATGAAGCAATGCCAAAGTGGGAGATTCGATCCCTTTGAAACGGCATAATGCGGCAAAAGCGCTAACGACGCAAATCGCGTTAGAGCTCAACTGAGCCGGAGCCAAGTCAGAATCAGCCAACAACAATTTTACAAGCGGGTCAAGGGGAAGACAAAACCCATGATCAAACAACTTAGCACACAACATTCTACTATTACCGGGCAGAACGCTGTTCAAGCGAAGTGATTCAGAAGCAGTGTGCACGGGATAATCTTTGGGAAATCGTGCACTAGATTCAGCAAGCTTGCGAGAAACTAAGGGCAGTGTGTAAAGAGAAGTGGGGGTACTATCAATTTTTTCTTCCCCAGCGGACCTTTGAGGATCCCCTTCCTCGGAAGATTTTTTAGAGAGAGAAGTTTTAGCCATGCCTAACAAAGGAGAAAAGGGGAGGAGAGAAAAGGGCGTGTACCTTAGCGAAAAGAACACCAGGAGTCTCAGACTAGAAAGAGAGAGCGGCGCGAGTTATTTATCCAGAAGGCAATAGCGTATAAGGAAGGAGATTAAAAAAGAAAAAAGAGGTAGAGAAAACATTATATATAGCCCTGAAAGGGCACGACCAATCAACAACAGACACATGGCGAAGTAGCGCATCAAAAAGTAAGACACGCGCGAGAAGGTATAAGTTTAAAGCAAGGATGAAACGCTTCAGCATTCGCGTCTCCCTAGAAGACGCTTGCTTCAAACGTCTCTCTATGAAAGGACACGTGTCTTCCTTCATCATTACTTTTCAAATCACATTAAATGGGGGAACTGCGCATTTAATGACCTAAAAAGCAGTGCTAGCCTCACCAAACGGCGCGACGATGCAAAGAAGATAACAAAGAAATAACGGTAGCTTCACAATGAATCACACAACACGATAAGGGCTACATAGCGTCAGCATTATTACAGAAGAAATAATGACAAATGATTCTCAGGAGAAAATAAAAGGAAAACAAATAGCAATGGGAATAGCAATAAAAGGAGGGCCCAGAAACCCGTTGGGGCACTCGAGGCACCCCTCGAAAAGCAAAGTCGCGCACCACCGTTACCGTTAGCCCCTTTCCCCCTCTGGGGCAGAAGAACCATTTCCACTTTTGCTAACCTCATCCATCACGGTAGAGATGTAATCAGCGACCTGGGCTGGATCAGAAGAGTTACCCTTGAAACGGGTCGCAAATCCAGAAGCAAAGGCTTCCAAGAACTTCTTCTTCCACAACTCCTCCTTCAAGGGTGCCCTAGCAGACTCCTCATCTCGAGTGAACATCTCTTCGCGGAGAAGAAGATTTTTCTTCTTTTCCAGCGCTAATTCTACCTCCAGAACCTCCATTTTTGCTTTCCCGGCAGACCTCTCTCTGTTCAGTTCCTTTTGTGACTCGTCACAAAGACGCGTTAGCAACCTCGCATGATCCGCCGCCTTTTCAAGCTGCAACCTTTGAACGCGTAGCGCACTAGAGAAATTTCGTGACTCGCGATCATGAATTTCGAACAGGTAGTTCAGGTAACGGAAGGTGTCTAGAGAGTCATTCATAACATGACGGAGATGGGCCGTCGGAGGAAGCTGAAGAAATTTCTCTTTCTCTTTTTGGGAACCCATCATCTCTCCTATCAGGGGCGCGGTAAAATCATCTCTGGAAAAAGGTTGGGGAACCCCGACAGCGCGGAGACCATCAAAGCAGAACCCTGTCAGGTTCATACGATAGGTCGGGATCCCGTTAGGGCCACCGTAGGAAAGATTGATTGATGGAGCTGAAGAAGAACTCTCGGTAAAAATATTCGAGATGGGAGTAAAGAACAGCTGTGGAAGGGCTTTGGGCGGTAGCCCAGCAGCTGGATCCGCAGTGGAAGACGTAGGCACTACGTCAGGAATGCAGTGAGAAATCGGAGAATCAGGAGCGTCAGCGGTAGGAAGAGGACATGCTGTCGGTGGGGCCTCCGCCTCAGTAGAGCAAGTAGCAGCCGACGCCTCAGTAACCTTTACTGGTTGGGAGGCACTCGCCTCAGGCAAAGCGGCAGGTATAGGAGCAGTTGCCGCATCTACAGAAGATATCCCGGTAGCCTGTTCACTTATGACAACTCGAAGTCTTTTCCGACGTAAGGAAGAAGCATAGGAGGAAGCGTAGCAAAGGTCTGATTTAACATCCGCATCCTCGTCATCACTATCAACCACCCTTGTTGCGGTTTGACCGGAGTTCGTCCTCTTGCGACGATCTGGTAGCCAATTCTCCACGAAGCGAGAAGCTCGGGCAGAACCGCTGGGCCTTCGCCCTCCCCGGGCAACCTTCTTGGTCCTCCTCCTCGGGGGTTGAACGCTTTCCCGATTGGAGCCCGCGGCAGGGGGGGAGGCTGGTAAAGTTTGAAGCGGCGTCACATTCAAAGGAGCGCCAGCGTCACCTGGGAATCAACCGTTAGTATCTCCCATAAAAGAAACATGTAAAGACAAAAGCAAAGAAAGCGCGAAAGAAGCGGACTCACCCATAGCGCACTCTTCTAGAGGTTTGAACAAAGCAAAGTCGCGAATGCGGTAGTGGGTACCCTCGTCTAACAGAGCGTTAACTTGCTCTAACTCAGCTCTGGTCAGTATCGCGGGATTCGTCCAAATGGGGCCTATCAGTTCCTGGTTGAAATTAATACGCCACAAACGGGACGGTAGCTCGAGAACAAAGAAACCGCTTTTCCAATCAGCCACACCCTTCTTAAAGCCGTGAAAACGCTGCCAGAACGACTGCACGAACGCGTCATCCCATCGAGGAGTAATTTCGATTAAACAATTATGACAATTCATACTAAAGAATTTGCGAAATAAATTGAGAGATGGGGTGAAAATGTCCTTCAGCTCGCAAGCGCGAAGAAAAGCTTAAACCCCACACCAGGAAGAGGGAGTTATCTGGGTAGGATTAAAGATGTACTCCCGCAGCAGCGTTAGAATTGATTCATGAACGGGAAAGCGGAAACCATAAAGGAACATCTTAAAATAAAGAAGCCTACAGTAACCCCACGCCGGATTGTGAAGCCGCATATCACTTCCAGGGATAGAGGGCTCATACCCAGGAGGGAAGGTAATACCGTGTTCCTCCAGTTCGGCTTTTAGAACCACATCGCATGTAAAAATACTGGATGATTGTGCGACCTCCGGATCCATGGGTTTCCAGATAACCTGGCGAGGTCTATTCCTAGCCATAATAAACTAGCAAATAGGAAATCTGAGAAGGATTGAAGTGGTACCTTAGAAGGGAAGATTTACAGAAGAATCGGCGGACGACGGCAGGCGGCTGGAAAGATATTCGGGGAAGAAGACGAAGGAAGACGAGATCAAAAATTCAAAGCAAGGGCAAAAGTTTTGAAAAAAGAAAATGGTCCTTCTTAAAGGATTAAAATGCCACCGCATTAATTGAGCCGCTAATCAGGCCGAGACGCATGTAAAAAGAAGATGGCCACGTGGAAAGCATTAAAGGAATTTGAAAAGGGAAGTTATTCATCGTGATCCCCCAAAGGGCGATAGAGTTGACTCAGTCAAATTAACTGCGAAACGGTTGCCTTGGCAAGGCTAACCGCTCGCATTAGCCATCAACAAGACCAGTATGCTAACGGAAAAATAACGACAAAGAAAAAGATAGAAAGCATTATTTTATTCATAAGATGCCAAAAGGCATTTACAGCATGCCTAACATAAAGGCGCTAATCCTCATCAGCCCAGTCCATGTCATAGCAGTAATCATAGTCCTCCGGGGACGATGGTAATCCACTGTTGTAGGAAAATGAATACTTGGCAGGTTTGGGCACAAGCTTTGTCGCGAGGGCTACCCTCTCTTCATAACGGGCACGGGAACTCTCCCCGATGGTAGAAGTTGCTGGCCTCAAATCAGTGCTTTGAGTAAAAGCCTCTTTCTCGGAAGGAGGAGGAGGGGCAGACGACGACGTTTCATCACCTTTCGGTAGTGTCAGGTAGTGGGGCACAAAACCGGCAAAGAAGGATTCAAAGGTCTGCTTCTTTATTTTCATTGGATTTTTGCGACGCTGGCGCTTAGCAAGGCGTTTGGTAGGTCTCCACGGTGGCGTCGGAGGAGGACCATCCGAATCCGGCGAAGTCGGAGGGGTCGGCAAGGAATCGCGATCAGCGGAACTCAAAAAGTAAAAATCTGCCATTTGACCTGCAAAAAGCAAAGAAAAGGAAAAGGATGAAGATGAACAGGAAAAAGAGAAAACAATCCCTTTAAATAGCCGAGGAAGCGTTCCGATCCTTGCACAGATCCCTGAAAATCAATTAAGGCGCCTGGGGAGAAGTAATCGTAAACGCAGAATCCGATCCGGCACAAGCATATCTGCTCGTTAAATGCGCCAATCAAAAGGCACCAAATAACCGCCCAACCATCTACCCCTGGAAAAACGGCCCTGAAAACAGTTGAGGCAGAACATTCATTGCTAATTCCCGGAACACAACCACTGCAATGTTATGTCACGAGGAAGACCCATTTTCAGTTGGGCTTGCGGCTAATATCACCAACCAATGCAGCAAGAAATTAAGCAAGAGAAAAGAAGACTTGAAAATAGCAGAAACAACCATTTATTTATGGCCTGAGCGGCCTTAGCATCTAGATATGTACATAGAAGCATAAAAGAAAGCAACAAGAGGAAGCAAAGACAGCGGTCAGGAGTTGGACCCAACATCATCTTCCCCTGGCACGACGGGAATCTCCCTCAAGGCGTCAGCAACGGAGGTCAGCTCGGCAGAGCAGGCCCTCATACCCTTCAAACAGCAGGACAGTAAGTCCTTCCTCTACTGCAACATCGAAGCAACCACATCGAGGTGAGCGGTGGTGGTGGCCAGCTTAGCCAAACTCTCTAGAGGACTAAAATCCTCCAAAGATATCCCCAGCTGCTTGGACAAAATAGGGGTCATTATCCCCTGCAGTTCCAGGACATCCTCGGAGGTCTTGGTGATCATCCTCTCCAGGAAGCCGATGTCACCTTCAGTAAGGTTCTTCAGGGTCAAAGTTTTGGAGATCAGGAAATTTCGCGTCAGCTCATCCATGGTGAAATATGAAAAGAAAGGACGAAAGAGAGCGAAGAAACTTACGCAAAGAAAACTTCAATTTATAGACTCTGACAATTACTGTCAGGCTCACCTTCTGACGAAGAACCGCTCCGGTGCGTGGAAGAACATCACGTAGGAGAAGGGACGTTAGCCCTTGGTAAACACTCGGGCTCATTTTCAGTTGGACTTATGATAACAATCCACCTAAAGACAAGGGTATTTTCGTCTCTTACCCAGTACGGAAAGAGGAGATTACTATTCCTACCCCCGCGGTAGGAACGAGGCCACAGTCTCCCCCGGAGGCTAACGCCGTGAGGGCTGACGTCGCCTATGGGGTTCCCCTAACGGAACTTCTATGTGACATGAGGAACTACCCCACCTCGAGAAAAACCACGCGTCAGGTAGAATACTATAGCCGCTACCTCGGCAGGGTAGCAACTACCCACACACCTACCGCTATGGTGACATCTCACAACAGGGGTGAACCTCTACCCCTGACGGGAGCGTTAACCCCCTTTACTGATCCGTATGCGCAGAAGCGCCCAATTCGTCTATAAATACCTCCCCCTCAAAGGAGGCAGGTAAGCGGAATTCACTGGCCCAAGCTCTGCCAATTTCACTACAAACACTAACTTAAGCATCGGAGTGTTTCCGCCGGAGACCACCTCCGGCGTCTTGCAGGTACGACGGACCGCCGTGGACACTATACTGGAAGGAGCGATCCCCCCTTACACCCTTCGGCAGAAGACAAATTCTTATCAATGTCCGAGTGGAACTGAATTTACAAGGCGTCCGAGCGGAGCCACCAGCGTCTGAGTAGAGTTGGATTTATATTTATGCATCGCGGTATTCGAGGGGAGACGTCTGAGTGAATCCGCATTTTACTTTCTGCAAGACATCCGAGTGGAGTCATCAGTGTCCGAGTGGAACTGAGTTTTTTTAAGCATCCGAGTGGAGCCATCAACGTCTAAGTAGAGCTGAATTTTCCAACATCCGAGTGGAGTTGTTGGCATCTGAGTAGAGCCGTTATTTCAAGACGTCCGAGTGGAGTCATCAGTGTCCAAGTGGAACTGAAATTGCAAGGCATCCGAGTGGAGCCACCAATGTCTGAGTAGAGCTAGATTTATGTTTATGCATCGCGGTATTCGAGGGGAGACGTCCAAGTGAAGCCGCATTTTACATTCCTGCAAGGCATCCGAGTGGAGCCATCGGCGTCCGAGTGGAGCTGAATTTATTTTCGTGCAATTTAAATTCCCACGTCAACATCCGAATTGAGGTACATTTACATTTAAGCAATTTAAATTTCAGCATCAGCATCCGAAGGGAGCCTAATTTATATTCAAACGTCCGAGTGGAGGTAAACTCACATTTTCGCAAATTACATTTCTGCATCATGGTGTCCAAGTGCAGCCATTTTCTTTTTTTTTCACTTATAAGATTTATGCCCTTCGATATCTATGACATGTTCATTTTGCATTTAGAACATTGTGGTACTGGGGCAACCATCTTTAATGCTCATCAAAAATTTCGTTACACTTTATTTTTGATAATACATTAAAGAGGGGGCAACTATTGATACCCGATTTTTGACACGAGTAATTTAAATCATCACTATTTATCACAACATTTCCACGTTTTTACTAATTATTGTTAATTATTATTACTCGTGTTATTTCACTTTATTCGTATTTTTATTATTTTTTCCGTTCGAGTTTTTTATCAATTTCAAACGAGATTTTTCGGACCGTTGGTTCGAACAAAAATAAATACTTTTTCCCGTGCACACACAACGACTCCTCTCCTAATTTTCAAAATAAAGCCAACACACTCCATCCTTTTTTTCAAAGACACCAACGGACACCTTCTCAAACACCAAAATTAAACCATCTCTCTCCCGAATTGAATTCCAGAATCAGTCTCCAATTAAATACCAAAATCCATCCTCTACCCAGTTAAATCCCAAACCATCCCCTGCCAAATCAAAATCCCTCACAAACAAATCGATCCCTCTTTCCCAAATTAAACCAGTGCCGAATCCCATCCCCATATCTGCCAAATAAAAAAACCAATTCCAATCCTAAAACCCTCTGCAATTTTCAAGCCATCCTCATTACAATTAATCCAACCCTCTGCCAAATTTATTTAATTAAAAATCTTTCATTCGATCCAAATCAATTCAAAACCACCTCTGCCAAATTAATTCGATCCAGGCAACCACCAAATTCAACCGAACCCCAACTAAATCCTCTTCCAAATCCTCCACTTCGAATTAAATTTCCAAATCTCCTACCAAATTAATTCCAATCCCAATCCACAGCAATTTCAATTCCAAATCAATTACCCTCTCAATCTCACTCACTGCAATTCAAAATCAGCCACACCCAATTTGAATTAATCCCAATTAATTCCCTGCGAAAAAACCGAAATCAAATCACCACCGTCGGCGTCCGCAACCACCCATCGCCGCCGCAGCCATCAACCACACCACCGTCGACCAAACCACTGCCAACAACCAAAAAACTAAACAGCCACCAGCTTCTCAGCCGCGCCGCAACCACCTCACCACCGCCATCATCCCTCACTGCCAATCGCCTCCGCCCCAGCCGCAACCACCGATCGCCTCCGCCATAGCCGCTCGATCGCCACATCATCACCGCTGAACCTCACTGCTTGCCCGGTTGAGGAAAATAAAAAATAAAAAAATAAAGGAGAGGGGAGAAGAGGGATGCGTTGATGCAGCCCTAAAAAATTAAAAAAAAGGGGAAAGAATAGAGAAGAGAAGGAGAAGGGAGATCCTTGTCGTTTGACAAGGAAAAAGAGAGGGGTTCCCAACCAAAGAAAGAAGGAGAATGGGCTGCGACCCAAAGAAGGAAAGAAGGAAAAAATAGGCAGCGACCCATGAGTGAAAAAAAATAAAAGAAATGGGCTACAGCCCAAGCCCTTTTAATTAAATCGTGTACTAACTCTTTCTTCGTTTTTTTTGTAGGTATCGAGTTCGCGATTACCATCCCGATTAAATGTTTCACCAACTTCGATATCGGTGATATTTTTCTAAACTTGAGCTTTAGAGCTCACTACTCCTTTGTTAGAATTGTTGATTTAATTTGTTATTCAGTCGTATGCATGATTATTTAGAATCGTTAGAATTCGAATTAATCTGTTTGCATTATGATTATATCAACAAATATGTTTTAATTTTCTGCTCATTCATGTGCAGCTTTGTCTCCACGAATAGATTTTTATTTATGCTTATGAACGTGCTTTATGCATTATGCACATCAAATATGGATATATTTATGTGCATCAATAGTATATTTTATTATATACTCGTAATGACTGTCAACTGACTTGATCGTCAGAGTGTATACGCTGGGGATGATACGAGCCAGAGTAACAGTCTAGCCGCACCCGTGCACCCAGCCGCGCCCTTGCCCTTGCCGCCCGCAGGCGTCATCACACGCTCTCATGCGAGGACCCTGCAAGCGAGGCTAAGCACCCTGATCCATGAGGAACTGAAGGCCGAAGCCTCACTGGAGTCAGCCAGCCTGCGCGCCCCCCAGCCGCGCCTTGTCACGCTCGTGCACGCAGCGCCCGAGCCCGCATCGAGGCCACCTTGGGCCAAGTCGGACCTCTAGCCCAAATTTTGATGTAAGAAATATTCTTGCAAGACAGGATGCATTTATAAATCACCAGGAACACGCCTTCCAAATGCCAGCTCAATCGCACCAAAGGTTAGAGAGAACGCCTCAAACAAAGTATCTTACTGCCGGTGAAAGCCACCTTCGAGCCTTTTGACGATGGACGAATATTTTCCCGCACTATCTTTGGACCATGGAGAGATATATGTCTTAGAAGTAGTTTGTCGAAATTTCAGCCAATTCGCCCGAGGGAGTTGAGAGAACGCCTTGTTCTACTCAGCATGCGCAGAAATAAAGCCCAACGGGCCTCCACCGGATCCGACTCGAGCATTGGTCACTCTGACCGGACTTAGACTCGACCAGGACCTGGATTGACTTTATTTTAAGTTAGTTGACTATTATTTATCTAGGTGGATTTTATTATTAAGTAGATAAATAATTAGAAGCATTTTCTAGGAAGTTAAACGCATGTGAACTTCCTAGATTAGGGTTTGCGGATTTCTTTCCATAAAAAGGGAAAGCTGCCACAGTTGTTTCCTTACGTTGAATTTATTAAAAACAGAGAAGAGTTTTCTTCAATTGATCTTCATGATCCTTGTTCTAAACCCGGTTTGGTAAGCCGCGTCTAGCCTCAAGTAAAGCACGAATTTACCTTCCATTCTTAGTTCGTCTGGGTTGTCTAGGTATTGCACCTAGGAGGGTCAGGCTCCTATTGAAGAACCTCGAACGATTTCATTCAGGTTGCCTAGGCATTGCGCTTAGGAGGGTTGGAGTTTCTGACGAGTCATATTTTCTGTATTCAAATCCTTGTCGCTGAGTAACGATCCATCACTTGGCGTGTCTTTCATATAGGCACCATATCAGCTGGCAGCGGAGCAAAGTCTGCTCACCGAATTGGTAACTATCCTTTTAATTATTGTTTTTCGTTTGTTAAGGTTGGTTTCTTTGTTTCCTTAGCCAAATCTATACCAATCTTGTTTGCGTCCCCATTGTGTTAGTAAGTCGAAACTAGTAATCTAGTTGCGTCCGTTTAGGTAACAAATCAAACCCTTTGATTTACTATCTTCTTTGAGTCAAAGAAAATAGAAAAGAAAGTCCCACAAAGTGTCAGTTTTTTTAGTTTAAAGTACTTGCAATTTATAGTTAAAAAAAAAAGAAGAAGAAAGAATTCATTCGCACAAAACAGAACAGAAAGCGAATTCAAAAATTTCAGTGTCTTAGCAAAAAGAGAACCTTGCGATCAATACAGAATCAAAATCAGCAAGAAAAGAGTGTTCCAACGCAACAAGAATCATCGAAAACGTATCAGTCAATAAAAAGTTATCAAAGAAACAAATCGGAAACCCTAGTTCTAAAACAAATCCGAACTAGTGCAGAATTTTTGCAAATCAATTGTCTTCCTTGAGCTCTTGTGATACTTAACCTACCTATTCTGTGATATACTTGTTTGATTAATTTTCAAAGTAATCCATCATTATATCACATCTATATTTCTTTCGAAGCTTGAGTTGTCTTTGCAAATTTTTGGAAGTTTTTCTTGACATTCTTTGAGTCTACGGATCTTGGATTGATTGAAGAAGAATTTTCAGAGTGATTTGTGAGAGCAATAGAGTGATTAAACACGAGGGATTTAAACACGTGAGGGAGTGCTTAGATAGGGCAATCTTACGCTTGTTCTTTGTGATTTCAGATGTTAGATCATATGGCCAAGAGCACGGAGTCACACGAGGAATTACTTAAGATGATGCACAGCATCACCGAGAGGTTTGACGACATGGAGGCATGGAGAAAGGAGGTCGTCAAGGAGAGGGAGGTGGCTGCCAATGCTGCAAGGCAGACCCACACTCAGTACACCCAAGTCCTCAACCCTAAGAGTTCCCCATACGCCTATGACATGCCACCATTCGGAGAGGAACCCCGAAGGGAGAATGATGCCGTACCAAATCCTGATAGGTATGAGGAGGAGGAATATGAGGAGGAAGATATACCTAGGCAGAGGAGACCTCCACCGAGGCAACCTAGAGGAGATATAGGAGGCGAGGAGCGCCTAATGGGGATTAAGCTAAAGGTTCCCGCATTCGAAGGAAAGGAGGACCCGGATGCGTTTCTCATTTGGGAACGCAAGATGAGGGCAATTTTCTTGTGTCATAATTATTCAGAGGAGAAGAAGGTTAAGATAGCCTCTGTAGAGTTCTATGGGTATGCTGCCCATTGGTAGGATCAGTTGCACATTACTAGGCAACGAGTAGGAATGGGTCCGGTTGACACTTGGGACGAGATGGTTAGGGTTATGAAGGAGCGTTTTATACCACGCTACTTCCACCGAGACCTTCACACTAAGTTGCAAAACCTCACCTAAGGATTCAAGAGTGTGAGTGAGTTCTATAACGAGATGGAGATGGCCATAGCCCGAGTGCAAGTGGTAGAAAGTGAAGGCGCTACTATGGCGCGCTTCTTGAGTGGATTAAACAAAGAGATAGCTGATGCTGTTGAGGTCATGCAATACCATAGCATTGAGCAGCTGCTTCACCTAGCGATCATGGTGGAGAGAAGGGAGAAACCCGCACCCCAAACACTACCCTAAACACTACCCAAAACCCTAAACCTACGCCTTGGAAGAAACCGTGGAATAAGTCCACTACTTTTACCGAAACACCACCAAAAGTAATACCCACAACTTACAACCCTAGAACCCCAAACACAACACCTTTTCCATCAAAAGCTACTGCCCAAACACCCCAAAACACTGACCGCCAACCATCGCGGGAGATTGTGTGTTTCAAGTGCAATGGCCGCGGCCATATGTAAAGGGAATGTCCGAACCGACACATTGTTGTCCTTTGAGACAATGGTGACCTAGATTCCGAAGAGGAAAGAGATGTGGATGGAGAAAAGGGTGAGGTAGAAGAGGTGATTGAAGAAGAAGAAGAGCGAGTGGCCACATCGACTAACCTAGTCATTCGGCGCAACTTGAGTACCGCGCCAAAAATAGAAGTGTGCAATGAGGAATAAGGAGACATCATTTTCCACACTCGCTGTACCATAGCCACTAAGGTATGCTCTGTGATTATTGATAATGGCAGCTGTACTAACTGTGCGAGCACACTTTTGGTCCACAGGCTTGGTTTATCCGTTGTTAGACATCCAAAGCCGTACACCTTGTCTTGGATGAACGATGGCAACACGATGAAGGTTACCAAACAAGTACTAGTGTCATTTGCCATAGGGAGATATAAGGATGAGATCCTATTTGATGTTGTTCCTATGCACGCCAACCACTTATTGCTAGGAAGGCCGTGGCAATTCAATCGAAGTGCCAACCATGATGGGCGAAGCAACAAGTACCGATTGGAGAAAGATGGTGTTAAATACACCCTAGCGCCACTAAACATGAAGGAGGTCTTGGAGGACCAGCAGTGGCTTGAGAAATCTAGTGCCGAGTTTGAGCTATCTCGGTCATGGGGAGAGAAAAGAATTGAGAGTGAAATCAGCCCCCGAGAAAAGAGTGAGCTCGGGTTAGAGAAAAATAAGAGTGAAAAGAGAATTGCGAATGGGAAAAAGGGAAATAAAAATAGTCCATGTGAAAACAGAGAGCACACGAAGAGATTAAATGTATTCGCAAATGTGAGACATGTGACGCAAGCATTGACGGCCCAAAAGTCTTCGGACTCATTTTTTCCTCTTATTCTTGTCCTTTTTAATTCGTTCGCCTTGAACGCCACTAACCCTAACCTTACGGATTCCTTGCTCCCTTATTTTAAAGCTCTTTTGCAGGAATTTGAAGACGTGCTGCCCGAGGAGATGCCGCCTGGACTGCCCCCTATCCGCGGCATTGAGCACCGCATAGACTTTATGTTGGGCTCGTCAATCCCGAACCGACCAGCGTATCGAAGCAACCCCGAGGAGACCAAGGAGTTGTAACGCCAAGTAGACGAGCTGTTGTCCAGAGGCTACGTGAGAGAGAGTCTCTCACCGTGTGCTGTTCCTATCATTCTCGTGCCAAAGAAGGACGACACTTGGAGGATGTGTGTTGACTGCCGCGCAGTCAACAAAATTACGGTAAAATATCGCCACCCCATCCCACGTTTAGATGAACTTAGTGGTAGCACTGGGTTCTCTAAAATTGATTTAATGAGTGGGTACCATCAGATTAGGATGCATGAGGGTGATGAGTGGAAAACGGTGTTAAAACAAAATATGGTTTATACGAATGGTTAGTCATGCCGTTTGGCTTAACCAATGCGCCGAGCACATTTATGTGCCTAATGAATCATGTTCTTAGACAGGTCATAGGCAGATTTGTAGTCGTTTACTTTGATGATATTTTAGTCTATTCTAAATCTGTTGATGACTATATTGCGCATTTGAGAGAAGTTTTCCTAACCTTACGCAATGAGAAATTATTTGCTAAACCTTCGAAGTGTTCTTTTGTATTAGAATAGGTTTCTTTCTTAGGTTTTATTGTAGGCCGAGAGGGCGTGAAGGTTGATGAGGAAAATATCAGAGCAATCCGCGAGTGGCTAACTCCACAAACCGCAAGCGACATCCGTTCCTTCCACGGACTAGCCAGCTTTTATCGACGGTTCATTCGTGATTTTAGTTCTTTGGCCGCACCTCTTAATGAACTAACAAAGAAAAATGTTCCTTTTAGGTGGACCGAGACACAAAAGGCAGCTTTCCAAGCGCTAAAGGACCGCTTGTCCAACGGGCCTGTCCTTGCCTTGCCCGACTTCGGCAAGCCCTTTGAGCTCGAGTGCGACGCGAGCGGCATTGGCATAGGAGTCGTGCTGATGCAAGAGAAGCGAGCCATTGCCTTCTTCAGTGAGAAGCTCAAGGACGCCCAGTTGCGCTACCCCACGTATGACAAGGAGTTGTATGCCTTGGTGCGCGCGTTTGAGGTATGGCAACACTACCTCATGCCAAGGGAGTTCGTGGTACACACGGATCACCTCAGTCTTAAGTACCTTAAGGGCCAGAGTAAGCTCAACTGAAGGCACGCAGCGTGGTTGGAATTCTTGGAAGCCTTTCCATACCACATCAAGTACAAAGAAGGAAAGGACAACGTCGTGGCCGACGCCTTATCCCGCAGGTATGCCTTGATCTCTTCACTATCCGTTAAATTCCTAGGGTTTGCACAAATAATTCCTATGTATGCTGAAGATGCAGATTTTAGTGAAATTTATAAAACCTGTGATGCACAAGCTGATGTGAAATATTTTACGCATGATGGATATTTGTTTAGGCAAAAATGCCTATGTATTCCTATTTGTTCCTTGAGTGATTTAATTGTGCATGAGTCCCATAGTGGCGGTCTTATGGGTCATTTTGGTGTTACTAAAACATTTGATATGCTGAAATTACATTTCTTTTGGCCCAAAATGAAACGTGATGTCATTCGTGTAGTCGCTAGGTGTCTAACTTGCCAAAAGGCAAAATCACATGCGTCTAACCATGGAGCCTTTATGCCACTGCCCGTGCCATCCCACCCTTGGACCGATGTGTCCATGGACTTTGTAGTCGGCTTGCCTAAGTCGTGGGACGACCATGATAGCATTTTTGTTGTAGTCGACCGATTTTCAAAGATGACACATGATAACAATTAAGACAATCCTAAGGGCATTGCTGTAATTATGACCCCTGCCGAGGACGGAATCCTATAAGCCCTATCGGACATGTAAGCTATCTCCACTAGACTATGAGGTGTTTTCTGGGATGGTCGACATCAGCCGGGGGGGGGGGGGGGGAGGTCTCACACGTCTCTGCACGCACAACATCATCCCATCCCAGGGGACCCACGAAGTTATCGCCCCGGTATCACCACGGGTATCGCCCCCAGCCTCCTCCGCAGGAGTTCCGTCCGCGACGTCACCTCCAGGTATCGCCGTGACATCACTTCCTGGTTTTTCTCTTTTCAACGTGTTTTTCGCATTCACTCAAAACGGTACTTTGCTAGTCTATGCATGCTTAGAATCACCTAGTAAATAGGATTAATCACGTGCATTGGCCCGGTGATGAAAGTGGCGTCGCTTGAGGTGTTTATTGTTATTATTTATTTATTTATTCGCTTTGATATCAATTGTTGTATTCTCACACGCATTTCACACATAATGCCCTGCCGTCGGGCCCTTCCCAAATAGAATTAGGTGGTTAGTAGTGAAGTCCTGGGGCCAACGCCTCAGTAAGCTTTCATGAACACTAAACTCGGACTTGAACCCCTAAATAGATTGAGCGCCCTGATTCCTTTTATGATTCGGTAAACGCTCTCGTATCCATTTACTGAGGGACCACTTCTATGGTATTGTCTGGGAGCCTTTCAGCCAGTTAGAAGTAGTTGAAGTTACCCCAGCACGTGCATCATGATTGCATGTATGATACGATCCTAGCCCCATGGTTAACGCCAGTGAGGTTAATGCAACCCCTAGACATGGAGACAAGGCAGGAGACGCTGCTTGATCAAGCTTTCAGGCGAAGGATGACATGGAAGGTGGCTTGGAGGCACCTAGCACAAGGTTTGACATCCATCCGAGTCAACCCTTGGAAGAATGGATTCAATAAAAGATCTAGAACATATACAAGACCTATTGGAGTCTTAGGAAGGCTGTGTCCAAGTTTCAGACCATTCAGACAAGTAGATCTCAAGGAGATTCGAGATGACAATCTCGCACACAGCAGTTCTAGGCGCAGACACAATAGGCCACTTCGTCGGAACGTATCCGGCTCTGTACATGTCGTAATCGTACGATCGACATCTCGTTGGAAACTTCAGGATGTTAGCTTTCATTTGGTACAATATTCAGCTCATTTGGCCCAGTGGTTTGAAATTTATGGACGTAGACATTATGGTGCGCAGTCTATGCGCGAGACAACATACAACTTGAAGTTCCGGCCCAAACCTTGGCCCGATGATGGAGAACTCGACATGAGTTGCTGGAATGTATTTAAATATATTTATATTTACTTTAATTAATTAATTATTTAATTATTTAATTGATTAATTAGTTAATTAAGTTATTTTCCTTAATTAGAACTTCTACTTCTATTCCTATTAGAACTTCTACTTCTATTCCTATTAGGGTTTGCTTGTAAACTCCTTATAAGGAGCCGTTTAGCTCCATTATTGAGTTGGCTTAATTTTGATAATCAGAACAATTGTTTCTTGCAACTTATGCCCATTGTTCATCCGTGAGCACTTGTTCTTTCTTGAGTCTTGCAATTCTCGAGTCTGTTTCAAGTAAAACCTGAATATTGCCTCATTGTGTCATTTGCCTTAGATTGATTCTCATACCGGAGTCTAGATTTAAGGATTCTACTCAAGATCCTCGATTGCTTGGTTTAGATTGCTTAACGCCTGACTGTTAGGAGATTTAAACATCAAGAGAGTCATATTATTTCCGCAGATTGAAATCCAGTCTTGAACAAAGATCAAAAGGTACATGCTACGCATCCTACGCAACTAGGATCGTATCAGTTGGTAGCGGAGCTCAAGGCGTTCAAGTTTGGTAACTATCCTAACTATCCTTTACTTTTGTCGTTAGGTAGAGATTTCATTGTTGCGCATCCTAAACTACTTGGATTGCATCAGTTGGGGTCTTTTCTATTCGATTTGTTTATTTACAAAAAGAGGCACAAAATCAGTCCCTAAAGTGTCAAAAGAGTCATACAAAAGAGTCACCAAAAAAACAGTCCACCAAAGTGTCAGTGTTGAAATCGTATTTCAATATATACCAATTGGAGTCTGATTTCTGTGAGTCTTAGTTCGTTGGAAAGCCCTATCTGTCAGGAGTCCGAATCAAGAAGAATCAGGTTATTCGGACACCGGAGTCAAAAGCTGTGCTTGAATTACTAAACTGTGTTCACCGAAATAGATTTTACACTTTCTAGTGTTTAAGTTTGATTAGGTGATTGAGATGGCAAAAGGGAATTCGGTAGAAGAACGAAAGGAGCTGATCACCTCAATACAGAAACTCATCATGATATGTGATAAATTTGAGCAAGGACAACCAGCCTTGTATGAGAACGTTAGAAAACTAGGCGAGAGGTTTGTTGGCAGTGCACCACGACTAGAGGATAAAAAGGAATTCCTAAGTGACAACCTAGCCGAGAGAGGGATAGGTATGGAGGTTGTAGCACCATGGCGTACAAGTAAGTCAAGGGTTACCGAAGAGCATAAGAATGCTACAACGCTTGTTGTTGAGCATGATTTGAGTGTACAAGGGAAGGCAGAAGTGAGTGAGCGAGAAAAAGAAAAGGGCTTAAAAGAACCCAAGGTCTTAAAGAAGACTAATCAAAACAGCCCCCATGAAAAGAGTGAGCATGGGTTAACTAATTCTTCTTCTTCTTATTTATTCTCTTTAGGGCAGCAAAAGCAAGATGTTTTGAAGGAGAAGGAGTTGTCTAAGTTGCAAAAATTGGAGTTGGATGCCTTGGGTAATCCCTTTCCTTCATGTGTTTCCTTCGTTGATTCTAATAGAATTGTTGTCTTAAAAGAATCAGATTCGAGGGCGAATCTTTTCGAAGGGGAAGGGAATGATACGATCCTAGCCCCATGGTTAACGCCAGTGAGGTTAATGCAACCCCTAGACATGGAGACAAGGCAGGAGACGCTGCTTGATCAAGCTTTCAGGCGAAGGATGACATGGAAGGTGGCTTGAAGGCACCTAGCACAAGGTTTGACATCCATCCGAGTCAACCCTTGGAAAAATGGCTTCAATAAAAGATCTAGAACATATACAAGGCCTATTGGAGTCTTAGGAAGGCTGTGTCCAAGTTTCAGACCATTCAGACAAGTAGATCTCAAGGAGATTCGAGATGACAATCTCGCACACAGCAGTTCTAGGCGCAGACACAATAGGCCACTTCGTCGGAACGTATCCGGCTCTGTACATGTCGTAATCGTGCGATCGACATCTCGTTGGAAACTTCAGGATGTTAGCTTTCATTTGGTACAATATTCAGCTCATTTGGCCCAGTGGTTTGAAAGTTATGGACGTAGACATTATGGTGCGCAGTCTATGCGCGAGACAACATACAACTTGAAGTTCCGGCCCAAACCTTGGCCCGATGATGGAGAACTCGACATGAGTTGCTGGAATGTATTTAAATATATTTATATTCACTTTAATTAATTAATTAGTTAATTGATTAATTAGTTAATTAGTTAATTGATTAATTAGTTAATTAAGTTATTTTCCTTAATTATAACTTCTACTTCTATTCCTATTAGGGTTTGCTTGTAAACTCCTTATAAGGAGCCGTTTAGCTCCATTATTGAGTTGGCTTAATTTTGATAATCAGAACAATTGTTTCTTGCAACTTATGCCCATTGTTCATCCGTGAGCACTTGTTCCTTCTTGAGTCTTGCAATTCTTGAGTTTGTTTCAAGTAAAACCCGAATATTGCCTCATTGTGTCGTTTGCCTTAGATTGATTCTCATACCGGAGTCTAGATTTAAGGATTCTACTCAAGATCCTCGATTGCTTGGTTTAGATTGCTTAACGCCTAGTTGTTAGGAGATTTAAACATCAAGAGAGTCATATTATTTCCGCAGATTGAAATCCAGTCTTGAACAAAGATCAAAAGGTACGTGCTACGCATCCTACGCAACTAGGATCGTATCAATGTATATGTTACAATTTGATTCATTATTGCCATGATATATCCTATGTATATGTTCCAATGTGCCTCATTTAGACCTGTCAAAAAGTCCCGTAGACCCGCGACCCGTCCCGAGACCCGGGAATTCGGGGCGGGTCGGGTCTAAAAAACAGTCCCGAAAATTTTCGGGACCGTCGGGTCTACGGGTCTGACCCGAGACCCGACAACAACCTTTCCTAAAAAAAAAAATAAAATAAATATCCTAAGTTTCTATTTTCTAATATGTTATTGCTAAGTTAGAGGAGGTGGATTTGGTAAGAAGTGATGGTGTCATTTAATTGCATGAAAATCAAGGAATTGAATTGAATGACAATTATTACCTGCCATTTCCCAATTCAATTCAATTCAATTTCCCAATTCAATTTAATTCTTTGATTTTCATGCAATTATTAAATGCACTCTTTTTTTTTTTTTAAAACTGACATGTATATTTAGTATATTTATTATATTTATTATTTTAATTATTTTAATTTGGTTATTTTCAATTGAATAACGGTCACAAGGGAGCTTTAATAATGAACAAAAGAAGAAAGTGGCTAATGTCATTTATGCATAATGCATGAATGATATTTCTTACATTTGACTCATTTTTTAAATTAAATTTGATTGATTTTAATTTTTAATGTTTGATTGATTTTTTATTTTTTTAAAGCATTGATTGTTATAATTTATAGTAATTAATTAACTAAATAAGCATTAGTTTAAATTTTAACGAAAGGACCTAATTGAAAATTGATGATTACGAAATAAGGAGGACTTAATTGAAAACTCATAATTAAAAAGGATCAAATTGAATTTAAAAAAAAAATAAAAAATAAAAAAATCGCCGGGCTGGTCGGGTCCAGTCCCGAACCCGAGCCATTTACCCGGGCTGGGACCGGGACCAATTTTTGGTCCCGTATTTCTTCCGGGCCGGGTCCAGTCCCGACCCGATTTTTCACGGGTCTTCCGGGTCCTGGGTCGGGTCCGACCCGCAGACCCGGATTGACAGGTCTAGCCTCATTATTGCCATGATATATGTTTCAACTTGCTTCATTATTTCCATTATTCTCCATTATGTGATTTTAATCCTTTTAAGGTATTAAATTCCTTCTTTATAATAACTTTTATTAAATTCACCCTTTACTCTTTCTATTTTTCTGTAGTAACATGCATATCATGCATCGTTCGTACAAAATTTTGGATCTAAGTTTCCGCAATGAATACATGATCAAAACCTAGGATTTTAGAAAATGATGCGATATCATTTTTCCCTTCATAGAGATGGACTTTAAGCTGCCTCTATAGGGACTAGATTTGAATAAAACCTTCTTCCAAGGCACTCAATTGCCCAACTTGGAAATATCATATAGCAAATACTTGGCTAATTTTCGAAGATAAATCAATCTATCATGATTAAAATGAATTCAGAAAAAATTAGGATAGTTGGACCTTAACTCATATGCGCACATGCATACATTTTTGCTTATGCCCATACTTACATCTATCTGTTTTCTTTATTTTCAGGAAGGTTAAAGATAGAACTATTCCCCCGAAAGCTCTTCAAACACGGAAAATAACAGAACTGGTCATGAGGATAGCGAAGCTAGAGGAGCAACTCCGAACTGCTACAGAACGAGCACTATAAGCCGAAAAAGAATGGGACAAGATGACGCTTGATTATCCACCCAACTTTTGTCCCTCTTCCATTCATACAGCTAGGGGTGTACACGGGCTGGTTCGGTCCGGTTCTTGGGCTAGAACCGGACCGGACTTACCGGTTCTTGTTCAGGACAGAACCGGAAGTATCCGGGCCGGGCCGGTTCTAAATTTTCCGGGCCGGACCGGGCCGGTTCCTGTTCTGGCCCGGATTTTTTTATTTTTTTTTACTTAAAACTTATTCTTGCACACAAAGACAAAAAAAGTGGGAGCCAAGAGGGTTTGAACCTCTCCCCTTTAATATAATAAGTGATGAGTTAACCATTGAACCAAATGGAAACTTTGATATTATTATATATATATATATATATATATATATATATATATATATATATATATATATTATTATATATATAAATATATAAATATATATTTCCGGTTCTACCGGTTCTCCGGGCCGGTTCTCGGATTTGAGGGATGGAGAATCGGACCGAACTGGAACTTTCCGGTCCGGTCCGGGTCAAAAAAAAAAAGCCGGGACGATCCGGTCCGGGTCAAAAAAAGGACGGTTCCGGTCCGGCCCGGTTCTTGTACACCCCTACATACAACGGAGCCTACTTTTCTATCTACTATTACGAGTCCCTCTATGCCCTAATCTGTAATTGGCGCAATTGGACAAGGAACTCCGGATTACACTCTAGAGTATTATTCCATCTTTAAAGCACATGTTCGTCACTTGATCAAATGTGGATGGACCTCCTTCGAAAGATTAACCAAAAGACCATATGACCCCCCAAAGAACCAAAAAAATCCCAATCAAAATCACCAAAACTATCGTCGGAACCAAGAAACGTTTCCACTTTTCCCATCATCCCCACTACAAATATCACAACACATACAAACAAGACCATATAACCCACCAAAGAACATAAAAAAACCAAGATAACCAAAACTATCGAGCCACTACTACCTCTTCCAGAAATCTACGAGCATCTTCTAAGCAGCCGATTAGATCGTACCAACTCCAATCCGACCTTTCCAAACCTATCTCCCGAAGGGGCTCAATCCTAATGTTACATGTGCATACCATGCGGGAACTCCGAGTCACACTCTAGAGAACTATTCCACCTTTAAGGCACAAGTTCGTCACTTGATCGAGTGATGGAGGAATGAATATTATTTCAGTCGAGAAGATTGTTGATCCCTTCCCTTTGAGCGTTGAGGTTACCACGAGAAAAGCTTTTCTTTGCGTAAGTCAAAGGAAGATATCTGCGACATTCGAGGATAATTTGAGCATTTGTTTGTTTCCTGAGGGCAAGCAAACATGGAATCCAGGATTGTGCGATCTTCTTACAGAATTTGGGACAACTTACATATTTTGGGGTCATTTAAGTGGAAAAGAAAACCCATGGGATAAAAGAGGTCGATGTTATCGAAGAAGGTGATAAGGCCCAAGCACCTTGAGAGGCTTGGCTTCACTCGAGCACACGGATCTAGTCTTCGAATCGGTTGGCTTTGGCTTTGGGCGTTGAAGGAACGTTCGGTGGAAGGATTAGGAAACTTTGTATGGAATGGGCAGCGGAAGATTTGATGGAAAATGGATGGTGTTTGATGGAAATGAACGAGTTGATTACATATGTGCAACGGATCAAGGTTTACAAGGACACACCTTGATCGGATCTCAACTAAGACCGGAAACTCCCCTAATGAAAACTAGACGTCCGGCCACCTTGAATGAGGTGGACGGTTGTGGATAGAAGATCCTCCTAGAGCTAGTCTAAGGTTGGCTTAAGGCTCAAGATGAAAATCTCAAAATCAAAAGCAAGCCTAAAATGAAGACAAGTCCTTCATTTTATAGCTAAGATATTTACAAGGGAAATTCCCTAAGTGCCCTTGGACAAAGGGGTCATTCCTCCCATGTGACGCGGGCCCGCTTGGCTGTGTGACTAGGCGTGGGCCAAGGGCAATGACGTGGCCCTTTGGTGGCCTTGGCTTCGAGCGTGGCCGAGGGGTCATGACATGGCTCGTTTGTGGCCTTGGCCTTGTACTTGGCCGCGACCTTGATGATGGGCTGGGCCGTGGCTTTGCTGAAGGGCTTGGCTTCGAAATGGGTTTTTGGTTGGACCTTGATGCCGAGCTCGATCGTGGCCTGGGTGCTAAGTGCGATCGAGGCCTTGGCGCTGGTCTTGGCCACGACCTTGAAGTTAGGCGCGCGCGCGGCCTTGGCGCAGGGCTCGGGCGGGGCTTTGTCGATGTGCGCGGCTGGGGACTCAGCATGGGGCTCGGGCACGGACTCGGGCCTGTGGCTGCAAGTCGAGTCATTGGCGTAGAGACAAATGCTCCATCGTGCTGCGGCCTTCATGTTATGCTCCTCGGCTCGAAGGGCTTTGATGAGCAATGCGGCTATGCCCCGGGCTTTGGTGGTGGCCCTTGTGGCGCTGCCTCATGGGCTTTGGGCTTCGGCTGATGGGCTCGCATCATCCCCTCCCCCTTCGCAAGGATTCGACCGCGAATCCAAGTCGTTGCTCCCCCCGAGTTCTTCGTCTAAGTCATCTGCAAAGAAAGGTGAGAGATCAGTGACGTTGAAGGAATGGTTGGTGTTGCCATAAGAAGGAGGAATGTCAAGAACATAGGCATTGTCGCTAATTTTTTCAAGGATAAGAAAGGGCCTTCTCCCCGTGGGATAAGCTTGTGAGCCCGCCGCTCCTTGGTCATATGAACCCAAACCAGATCGCCTACATCAAAGGTGCGGGTACGGCGCCCAGCATCGCGTTTCTCGATGAGTTTGGCGTTGATGGCCTCTATGCGGCCCTTGGCCTTGGCATACATGTCGCTCACCATCTACGCCTTGGCTGCCCCATCTAAACTAGCACAAGCAGTCAAAGTAATAGGTAGCAAGTCCATGGGGGTAAGCGGATTGAACCCATAGACAAGCTCAAATGGAGAAAAATGAGTGGTGGAGTGCATTGTGTGGTTGTAAGCAAATTCGATAAATGGAATACACTCTTCCCATGACTTGGGGTTTTGCTTAATCATGATGCGCAAAAGTGTGCCGAGCGTCCGATTGACTACCTCGGTTTGACCATCCGTTTGAGGGTGGTATGAGGTGGAGAAAAGAAGCTTGGTCCCTAATTTGGCCCACAAAACACGCCAAAAGTGTGCAAGGAATTTAGTGTCCTGATCGCTCACTATTGTCCTAGGCATACCATGAAGTCTCACAATATCTCTAAAGAACATAGTAGCAACATGCTAGGCATCATTTGTAGATTGACACGGAATAAAGTGAGCCATTTTCGAGAACCTATCAACCACAACAAATAAGGCATCCTTGTCGTGCTTAGTGCGCGGGAGCCCTAGCACAAAGTCCATAGAAATATCATGCCAAGGGTGAGAAGCTACGGGGAGTGGCATGTAACGCCCATGGTTTATGCTTCGGGTTTTAGCTCGTTTGCATGCAAGACAAGAACCAACAATGCGTGACACTAGCTTCTTCATTTTAGGCCAATAGAAATGCTCCTTAAGTGTGCTTAGGGTTTTCTCTATCCCAAAATGCCCCTTTAAACCCCCCTCGTGTGCCTCCCTAACCAACAAATCACGTGAACTACACACGGGTATGCACAACTTCCCTTTACGGAATAAGAAATCATCATGTATGGCATAGTGTTCAAAACCCCCATGGGCGCAAGCAAGGAATGCATCTTTGAAATCCATATCATTTGCATACAAAGAAATGAGGTGCATAAACCCTAGCATGCGTGAATATAGAGAAGTGAGAAGTGCATACCTATGGGACAAAGCATCGGCCACCACATTGTCCTTACCCTTGAGGTACTTGATGTGATATGGGAACCTTTCGATGAATTCCAGCCAAGCGGCGTGCCTTTTGTTGAGCTTGCCTTGTCCTTTGAGGTACTTAAGGCTCAAGTGATCCGTATGTACCACAAACTCCCTTGGGGTTAAGTAATGCTCCCACACTTCCAAAGCCCTCACCAGCACGTAAAGCTCTCTATCGTAGGTACAATAGTTGAGTTGCGCGGCTTTCAACTTCTCGCTGAAATATGCTACGGGCCGCTTGTCTTGAATCAAGACCGCACCTATCCCAATGCCGCTAGCATCGCATTCGACCTCAAAGGTGCGCTCAAAGTTGGGAAGAATGAGCACCGGGCTGGTGGTGAGTCTTTCCTTAAGCGTGGCAAATGCTCGCGCTTGCTCCTCGCCCTAAACAAATGGAACGTCCTTCTTGGTCAACTCATTCAAGGGCGCCGCGATGGTTGAGAAATCTTTTACAAACCGGCGATAGAATCCAACCAGCCCGTGAAAAGATCTCACTTCTCCCACGGTGGTGGGCGTTGGCCATTCGGCAATTGCTTTCACCTTGTCTTGGTCCACTTTAAGCCCTTCGGCACCTACAATGAAACCCAAAAAGTGGACCTCCTCCAAACAAAACTCGCACTTGGCAAGCTTAGCATATAACTTATGAGCACGAAGAGTTAGAAATACTTGGTGCAAGTGGCCCAAATGGGCTTGTGACGAAGTGCTATATACCAAGATATCATCAAAGTAGACTACCACAAAGTGACCAATAAACGGTCTCAAAACATGGTTCATAAGACGCATGAAAGTGCTAGGTGCATTGGTTAAACCAAAAGGCATAACAAACCATTCATACAAGCCAAATTTTGTTTTAAAAGCGGTTTTCCATTGATCCCCTTCATTCATTTTAATTTGATGGTACCCGCTCACTAAATCAATCTTGGAAAATATTTTGGCATTGCACAATTCATCTAGCATGTCATCAAGCCTAGGTATGAGGTGAGAGTACTTGATGGTTACCTTGTTAATGGCGCGACAATCCATGCACATTCGCCATGAACCGTCCTTCTTTGGGACCAAGATGACGGGCACGGCGCATGGAGATAGGCTCTCTCGGATGAAGCCCTTGGCTAGCAACCCGTCGACTTACGTTTGGAGTTCCCGAGTCTCTTCGGGGTTGCACCGATAGGCTGGCCGGTTTGGCAAGGTAGAACCGGGAGCAAACTCGATCTTATGCTCAATGCCTCTCGTTGGTGGCAGCCCTTCGGGGATCTCATCCGAGAACACGTCCCCAAATTCCTGCAAAAGAGGGGAAATCAAGCTTGGCACGAAAGGGTTAGCATTAGTAGCGTTTAAAGCTAAAAACTTAAACCGAATCAAAATGCAAGTGTCGCGCCCCGAAAATTAAAAATTCGCGAGTATGCAACGAAATTTGGGACCTTACAATGCTCAGTGTAAAAGGACGCCTCGCAGCATGCAATGAAGTCGCCACCCTAATTTGGTTGCTAGGTTTAGGGAACCTTAATCGTCATGGCATAGGAAATATAATAAGTAAAAAAACTAAAGGCACGAAAAAGGGGTCTGGACCCCAGACAAAGGTTCGGGGTCGTATTATGGTTTCGGGAAGGTGTTAGGCACCCGAAACACATCCGAAAATGGTTACCGGTTGATGAGAGAGGTGTTAAAAGGTGTTTGATAAAATGCGTTTTGAAAAGGGGGCCCTCAGAGGAATCGTCACTTTAGTCTTTTCTATGATCATGACCGTTCAGGAGTAATTAAACAATCTTTCTGACGGGGTTACCGTTTATCAAGATTGATTGATTATTCCTGACCGCAACGTGATGGGACTGAATTTTCCGTAAGACTGAATGAGCGCCCTCTTTTTTCATCATCGGGCTGTGCATGATTAAATTAATTACTACGTGATCCTAACATGGATTGCTAACAGAGTACAAATTTAAATGATGGATTTTTGAAGTGGAAAACTGATGTGGGATCGAAAGTCCCCATGTACATGCAGTCAATATAAGCGAGAATTTAAAATCATATGAACATGGCATTTTAAGCAAGTCTTTAAACACGTTGTTCATGTGAGTTGATTTTAGTTCTAGCAATTCTATATATCATGCATGCAGTTGATATTTGCAGAAAGCATCGAATAAATAAAAAGGACTTGTGAGGCGTACTTTCGAGCGAAGCTTGAATTTAAAACCTACAAAACGAGAGTGTTAGTGATAGCTCAAAAAATAAATAAGCAAATTTATGAGTGCGAAAATTTAAATGACAGTCGATTGCATACGAGAAATGATGGATTTCACGCATACGAAAATGAGATGCTGAATTTGATAAACAAATGATGACAGTTGATTGTATGTGAAAAATGATTGATTTTTACACATACGAGATTTTAGATGTTGTGTTGATTGCACGCGAAAAATGATGGATTTTACGCATACGAGAATTTAAATGCTACGTTGATTGCATGCGAAAAATGATTGATTTTACGCATACGAGAATTTAAATGCTATGTTGATTGTATGCGAAAAATGATTAATTTTAAGCATACGAGAATTTAAATGCTACGTGGATTGCATGCGAAAAATGATTGATTTTACGCACACGAGAATTTAAATGCTATGTTGATTGCATGCGAAAAATGATTAATTTTAAGCATACGAGAATTTAAATGCTACGTGGATTGCATGCGAAAAATGATTGAGTTTAAGCATACGAAAATTTAAATGCTACGTGATTACATGCGAAAAATGATTGATTTTAAGCATGTGAGAATTTAAATGCTACGTGATTACATGCGAAAAATGATTGATTTTAAGCATGCGAGAATTTAAGTGCTACGTGATTACATGCGAAAAATGATTGATTTTAAGCATGCGAGAATTTAAGTGCTATCTTGATAAGTGCAGAAAAATTAAATGGTGACAGTTGATGATTTACAGGGGATTAAAACAGTTGATGATTTTGCAGGAAATAAAATAGGTTGATATTGCAGAAAATAAGCAGTTGATATTTGCGGAAGAATTTCCAGCAGTTTGCAAAAAATTAAAGCAGTTGAATATTTACGAGAATTGAAATGCGACCGACCATGTAGGCGGTAAATTAAATGACTGAAATTAAATTGCTGAATGTAAATTGCGGAAAATTAAACAGTTGATAATTTGCTGAAGGATTTCCAGCAGTTTGCGAAAAATTAAAGCAGTTGATATTTACGAGAATTAAAGTGCGACCGACCATATAGGCGGTATATTGAATTGAAATTGCCGAAAGTAAATTGCGAAAAATTAAAGTGCGAATAAGTAAAGTGCGGAAAAATAAAGTGCAAAAAATTAAAGTGCGACCGACCATGTAGGCGGTAAAATAAATAACTGAATTTAAATAGCGGAAAGTAAATTGGTGAAATTTAAAGTGCGGAAAATTAAACAGTTGATAATTTGCGGAAGGATTTCTAGCAGTTTGCGAAAAATTAAAGCAGTTGATATTTGCAGAAAATAAATTGCGGAATTTTAAACAGTTGATTTTGCGGAAGAATTTCCAGCAGTTTGCGAAAATTAAAGCAGTTGATATTGTGCAGAAAATAAATTGCGGAATTTTAAACAGTTGATAAGTGCAGAAATTTAAAGCAGTTGATATTTACAGAAAATTAACGTATGAAACGTACGAATTATTTTTACGAAAAAATCGCGATCAGAAGTTTCGGAAAAAATTGAAAATAGGATGGGCCTAATTGAAAAAAGTTGAAAACTTTGGAAGAGGGCCAAAACGGCACCGTTTGATGAATAGTGCACGGCACTATTCATCATCTCTTCCCTTGGTCGCCGGAGCTACTGCCGGCGGCCAAACTCCGGCCACACTTGGCCGATTTGAAAACTGGACGTACCGAAATGTTCGTCTTCTCGACGACTTTCCGACCGTATAAACCTCGATTTTTAGTTTGACTCGTACAAAATTTAATTTCGAAAAAACGACCGAACCGTTAATTATCGAAAACTAATTAATTCGAATGATCTAGCCAACGATTTTCAAAATTGAAAGCATGTATTTAATCTACACTATGTATGTGAATTAATGGTATAAAAGAAAGCAATTAAATTGCTCAAACAAGAGCCAAACGAATTTAAACAAAAACTTGCACAAAAAACCGAAAATGAGCTAGAGAGAGAAGCTCACGTTTTTAAACTTGAACTGGACGATTGTCACTCGATATGAGCAAGCTGATCAAGGAGAGGGAGAGAGCAAGAAAGCTTGCTATTTTTGGTCCCGAAAATGGAGAGGGAGAGTGTTGTTTTTTTTAATGCAAAATTCGGGCCTTTTTGACGAAGGAACAGACGGCTATTTATAGCCGAAAGACGCGTGGGAGAGTGGTGGAGGGAGCTGCGCGTGGTGGCCGGACGTGAGGTGGCGAGGCTACGGCTAGGCGTGATGATGGCGGAGGGACAAGAGCTACGGGAGCAGTTGGCTTGGGCGAGGGCTGCTCCGCTGCGTGTTGCTTGGCACTGTGCATGTGCATTATGCACATTAAATTGTCAACCGTTGATCTGGTTGACTTTCCTTGGTTGACCAGATCAACGGTTGAGATCAAAGGCCATTAAGTCTCATTTAAATGGCCTCGAGCCGAGTCTCACGGGCAAACATTCTGACTTTTCGAGCCGAAGGTACTGGCACGTAGAGAAAAATACGCCGTTTTTAGCCGTCTACAGCGAATCATGAAAATTTTCCGTTTAACGCGTTTATTTCCTCGTTCAAAGACGCGGAACGCGGGAATGGAAAAAATAAAGCGTTACACCGAAAATTGCGCGAAACGCTGTAGACCATTGCGAGCAGAAAAAAATCTAGCAACTAGTTGATGGAAAACATTTTGAAGTCAAGCTGTTGTCCGAGCGAACTTACTCGGGTCCAATAAAAGCTCGACCGTAAATAATAATAAAAAATAAAAATACTAAAAAATGTGCTAAAATATTAAAAATCCTAAAAATCATGAGATGACCTAAAACGAAGAAACGACTCGCAAACGACTGCCGGATAGTAAAAATGTGAGTTTTAAGGCTAAAAATACTAATGATAATAATGACGAAAATACTTGACGAAAAATTAAAAACACGATTTCGAAAGCTGACGATGCTAACGATGACGCTAAAACGCGATGCAAACCCTAAAAATGCCAGTGATAGTAACTTACCTACAGATGACTGTAATTTAAGTAAAAATGACAGTAAATTGAATTAATGACAAAAATGCTAAAATTAAGTAAAAATGGCGTCAAAATTCGGGTATCAACAGCAAGGTTTACGCATGATGAGTGCATGCCTAATATCTCTCCCATTGGCCATTAAGCTCATTTTTCCCTCCACTCTTGCCGTCCTAACGGCCTCACTAGCTTGCTCTTTTCTTTCAAGCTTGGTTTTGCCCTTCTCGGCTATCTTTTTCTCTCGGCACTCTTTGCTCTCTTCTCTTGGCACATGCTCGATGTTTTCATGGCCGCTGTTTTCCCCATAATACCCGCTTACTTTCTTCTCTCCACTCCAATCACTTTCTCTCTTCCCAAGTGACACGGAAATTTCAAAAGCGGTGCAAGCTTTTTCTAACTTAATTTGGTCCTCGTAAACTTGGCTCGGGGACAAGGGCGGTATCAAGAACTTGCGACCCTCATGTTGAAGCTTGTAGTTGTTCTTGAATCCGTCATGGATTGCCTTGCGGTCATATTGCCAAGGCCGGCCGAGAAGCAAGTGGCTTGCTTGCATTGGGGCCACATCACACAAACGTTTATCCTTGTAGCCCCCAATGTTAAAAGGTACCAAGACTTGCCTTTGAACCTTGACTGTGTTCTCGTCGTTGAAACAATTCAGCACGTACGGGTGGGGGTGTTTCACGGTGTTGAGGCCCAAAGAGTGAACTAGGAGGGCGCTTGCCACATCCGCGCAGCTCCCGTTGTCGATGATGATGGCCATAACCATACCGTTGGAGGTTCCCCTAGTATGAAATAGGTTTTCTCTTTGCGCAATAGAGGCATCATCCTCCCGGCCCTTCATACTCAAACTCCGCCTCACGACGAGACATTGAGGCACCTCTACGTGATCATACTCATCACTCTCCTCACTTGAATCCTCTCCTTCACCCCATTCTTCCCTCGGGCCACTTTCTTCCTCTTCCTCCCCTTCACTCACAATCTCGCCTCCTTCCCTTAGTACCATAACCGTGCGGTTGGCGCACTCGGCCCTCATGTGTCCTTTGCTGCCCCACTTGAAACAAGTGATGTCCCTAGTACGCGTTCTTTCGGGTGGGTTGTTGCTTGGTGCGGGTCTTGGTGCAAAGGCATTTGGTGGTGGTTTAGGTGGAAAGGTGTTTGGTTGGGGATTTGGTTTAGGAGTTAGGGTGCGGTAGGTGTTTGGGTAGGTGTTTGGAGTTGTAGTCACGGGTGGTTTGGTGGTATTTGGCCACGGTCTTTTGTAGGTGGACGAATGGGTGGAAGTAGTGGTAGGTAATTGGGAGGATGCTTTAGGCTTTCGGCCTATTTGCCTCTCAATTTTGATGGCTAGGAGGTACATTTTATCCAAGGTTTTGTAGGTGTAGAAGTCGATCATATCGGTTATCTCCCTATGTAGCCCCTCCATAAAACGTGCCATGGTGGCTTCGGTGTCCTCTCGGATCCCCGCTCGACCAAGGAGTGTGAGCATCTCATGATAGTACTCGCTCACACTCTTCAGACCTTGGCGAAGTGTTTGGAGTCGCTGGTGCAAGTCTCTCATATAATGCGGAGGCACAAACCGGTGCCTCATCTCCCTTACCAACTCTCTCCATTCGGTCACGGCTATCCCTTGTTGCCTCCTCAAGAGCAACATTCGGTCCCACCATTAGACAGCCATACCCGAGAACTCTACCACGACCAACTTAACCTTCTTCTCCTCCGAATAGTTGTAGTTGGCAAAAATGCACTCCATCTTGTTCTCCCAATCAAAGTAGGTTTCGGGCTCATCCTTCCCCTCAAAACTAGGTAGGGGTATCTTAGGGTTGTGATGGTCATCACCCCGGTCTCCTTGATACCTATTCCCCTTATCTCCATAGTCGTCCTCCCTTTCATAGTCGTCGTGACCCGGTGGTTCAAAGGGTGGCTCGCGGCGATGTGTAGGGTTCATGCGCGGCCTTCTAGGCGACTGTCGCGGAGGAATGTAGCCGTTGGCTCTTGGTGGGCGTAGGCTAGGATCAGTGTTTCGGGTAGCTTGGGTGATCGTGTTTAGGAAGTTTTTGGGTTTAGGTGGGGGTTCGGATAAGGGGTGGCGAGTCCGTATTAACCCTAAAGTCAGCCCTCGCGGCGGGGCAACATCCTCACTGGCCACACTCTCGGCTGCCTCTTCGTCCTCACGACCCGGGTAATCGAAGGCATAGTAGTCGACGTCATTAGGGTTTTTGGGTCCCGTCCTTTGATGGAAGTGGGCAACCGGTTGCTTTAGGCGCTCTTGCTGTCGGGGTGGGGGTTGTGTTTGAGGCGGCAGTTGCGGCTGGGTTGGGGGCAGTGTTTGAGGTTGTGTTTGGGTTGGAGGCAGTGTTTGGGGTTGTGTCTGGGGCGGCAGTTGTGGCTGGGTTGGAGGCAGTGTTTGAGGTTGTGGTTGGGGCCGAAGCGGTGGTGGCAGGTAGGGTGGCGGTTGGAGCGGTGCTTGGGGTTGTGTTTGGAGTGGAGCCTGTGTTTGGGGTGGAGGCACGGGTGCTGTTGTGGGTTGGCCCCCCTATTCGGACATGCGGTTTAGGGTTTCCATCATCCGAGCCATCATGGCTTGATGATCCGTTAACATGGTTTGTTGTTGAGCCATCATGGCCTCTTGACGGTTCATCCTTTCCTCCATCCGGGCTGCAAGGTTGACTAGCGTCTCATGTGCGGGCTCCTCCCTAAACTCTTCCCCATATCGACCACCATGCACCGATTCGTTAGACTCCCCTCCCGAATGATCTCCATGGCGAGACATAGTTAGGTACCTACATAAATAACAAACACAATTCGTATACAATAAAGGTTAGTTCCCTCCCTCACGTGTTTCGCTCTTCTCTCTATTAAGCTTCCCCCCTCACGTCTCTCTATTTTCTCTCAAGCCCAAACCAACTTAGACAAACTCGACTCTAAGGCAATTTAGTTGGACCGCAAAGAAAATAAGGGACAAAAAGAAAGGCACGGATAAGTCTAGGATGGGCCACGACGTTGCAAAGACGCACACCTTAGACTTAGAGTGGAAGTAGTGTGAGAATCAAAGAGGAAATACCAAAACACCAACGAAAGCAAGCACTAACTACTCAAGAAGTACAAACCGAAAGTAAATAAACGAGGCAAACATCCAAGGCAATATTCATGACCAAGCGTCTCAATGATTCAAGCTCTAATCTAAACTTCCACAAGCATTCAGTCTTACTCACTCAAGTTCCTTGTATTGACTTACTTAATTTTTTTTTTTTAATTCTTTTTTTTTTTTTTTGAATTCGTTTTGTTTTTTTTTTTTGATTGCAAGTGCTTCAAGGTGGGGGACTTGTAGTGCACGAGTGATAAGTGGAAGGTGATAAGAGATAAGGTATGAGTGACAAGAGCTTTTGGGTATCAATGATTGATAAGGGCTTGTGTCATGATAAGGTGAAGGGTGGTTATCAATGATTGATAGGTGGTTGCGGTTATAAGGGTGACCTAGGGTGTGCTTTTGGATTTTAGGGTTGAAAGCCGCCGGCTACACATGGGCAAGATGACTCACACAAATGGACAAACCGTACCCTAGGACACTTGTCTAGCAATTTGTGGGTTGTAGAAAAATACCATGAACACCATATCGTTTATGCATGAAAGAGATGAAGAAAGACAGATTTAATCCAGCAAAAACACTAAACAACCTAAGCAAAGCGTTCTAGATGGATCAAATAAGAGAAAATGGCCAAAATTTCCGAAATGACCCAAATGGCCGAAAATGACAAGAACAACAAGGGGATCGGTTTTGAGCCGTGGGAATACCTTGTTGGTGAAGAAAGTTGCAACCTTGAAGACGGCTGGTGCTCCGCTACCACATGATAAGGCCCAAGCACCTTGAGAGGCTTGGCCTTCACTCGAGCACACGGATCTAGTCTTCGAATCGGTTGGCTTTGGCTTTGGGTCTTGAAGGAACGTTCGGTGGAAGGATTAGGAAACTTTGTATGGAATGGGCAGCGGAAGATTTGATGGAAAAGGGATGGTGTTTGACGGAAATGAACGAGTTGATTATATATGTGCAACGGATCAAGGTTTACAAGGACACACCTTGATCGGATCTCAACTAAGACCGAAAACTCCCCTAATGAAAACTAGACGTCCACGCCACCTTGAAGGAGGTGGACGGTTGTGGATAGAAGATCCTCCTAGAGCTAGTCTAAGGTTGGCTTAAGGCTCAAGATGAAAATCTCAAAATCAAAAGCAAGCCTAAAATGAAGACAAGTCCTTCATTTTATAGCTAAGATATTTACAAGGGAAATTCCCTAAGCGCCCTTGGACAAATGGGTCATTCCTCCCATGTGACGCGGGCCCGCTTGGCTGTGTGACTAGGCGTGGGCGAAGGGCAATGACGTGGCCCTTTGGTGGCCTTGGCTTCGACCGTGGCCGAGGGGTCATGACGTGGCTCGTTTGTGGCATTGGCCTTGTACTTGGCCACGACCTTGATGATGGGCTGGGTCGTGGCTTTGCTGAAGGGCTTGGCTTCGGAATGGGTTTTTGATGGGGCCTTGATGCCGAGCTCGATCGTGGCCTGGGTGCTAAGTGCGATCGAGGCCTTGGCGCTGGTCTCGGCCGCGGCCTTGAAGTTATGCGCGTGCGCGGCCTTGGCGCAGGGCTCGAGCGGGACTTTGTCGATGCGCGCGGCTGGGGACTCAGCATGGGGCTCGGGCTCGGACTGGGGCCTGTGGCTGCGAGTCGAGTCATTGGCGTAGAGACAAACGCTCCATCGTGTTGCGGCCTTCGTGTTGTGCTCCTCGGCTCGAAGGGCTTTGATGAGCAATGCGGCTATGCCCCAGGCATTGGTGGTGGCCCTTGTGGCGCGGCCTCGTGGGCTTTGGGCTTCGGCTGATGGGCTCGCATCAAAGGCCTTCCCACTCTTTATTCATTCGAGCATGTGCTCCTACCACGGCCTTGTGAGTTAGTTTTTCTAAGTTTGCCCAGAATATTTCTAGTAAGTGCAATCCCTTTCATTTCAATCTATGGGTATGAAGTTGTCGCTACGCCAACAAGGCCGGTAATGGAAGAAATTGCTAAAATTTGGGGCATGACCAAGAGTGTGAGGTGTTATATCTCCAATGAAGTTGAAAAGCGAAGCAATCCAATGGTTCTCAAGAATAGTACAATAGAATCCCCAAAGATCATCAACTAGAGATCTACTTGGGTCAATACAACTTCGACATTCCATATTTGTACTCATGGAGAAAAAAAACCATCTTGAAGCTCATTGAAAATGTCTGGAGAGCCGACATGTAAATTGGACCACTACCATGCTTCCCAAACGTCTCTCTTAAAAGAGATTATCGTCGCAACGGAGGATGAGATTGAGGCTCCACACAGGTCAGCCCAATTAGTAGAAAGTTCGCAAAAGCACCTATCAGGAGATGAACTTGGGGGCATGCAGTGAAATTGTCGAGATTGGAATGATCTCGAACTCTAGGAGAAGTTGATTTCACTCCTCAATGAGTAAATGGATGTATTCGTATGATCGTATAAAGATACGTCGGGTCGCTACCCTAATATATTTGAGCATTGCATTCCGATGAAGCATGAGTCCAAGTCGACGACATCGAATCTCCTCACCTGGCCGTCACAAATGAATGGCACAGTGAAGCTAATAAGTAACTTGAAGAAGATTATCCAGAAGGTGGTGATCACTTATTGATAACAATAAATATAATCCTAAGGGCATTGATGCAATTACGACCTCTAGCCAGAACGGAACTCTCCAAGCCCTATCGAACATCTAAGCTATCGCCACTGGACTATAAGGTGTTTTCTGGGATGGTCGACATCAGCGGGGGGGGGGGGGGGGGGGGGGGGGTCTCACGCGTCTCTGCACGTACGGCGTCGTCCCATCCTAGGGGACCCTCGGAGTTATCGCGCGGCATCGATATGGGTATCGCCCCCGGTACCCCCCCTTTTTGGTATCGCCAGTGACGTCACCGCCAGGTATCGCCAGTGACGTCACCGCCAGGTATCGCCCTTCGCAGACTATAAATACCCCCTCATTTTTATGCATAAGGTAGGTCGAAGAACATCTACTAGAACCTATGCTGATTTTGAACCGTTTACTGACTTAAGCATCGGAGTGTCTACGCCGGAGCCCCCCCTCCGGCGCTTTGCAGGTACCTCCGACGCCGACTGCGGCCCCTCTGACCAACAGCATCCTGCGTTCCGATCAAACCCGATCTCGAATCTTATCAAATGGTGCTTTCATTGAGAGTTTTGGTATATTAAGTGAGCGTCCTTAATAGTCAAGCTCCGTTTTGTTGGGAGATCGGAACGATCATGACATCTGGGTAGGAGCCGATCCGACCCCCATCTTCTAGCATCCCTTTTACGATTCGTAGATAGTTATTCCCTTTTACTACTGCTGATCTCTCTATGACATCGCAACCAATTACTTCAGGATCTCCGGACCTCTCGATCAGGTTGGTGGGGGAAGCCCTTTCCTTGCAGACGGTCATTTCGTCTTCTCAGATGGCGGGATCTAGCTTTTCCACTCCTCGTTCGAGAGGATCTGTGCTTAATAATGCAGAACATCCTTTTGCGAGTGAAATAGCGGCCCTTCGTTCTCGGTTGGAATATTTGACTGAAATGGCTGCAAGAATTGCGCCTGAGGTTTTTGGATCAAGTATCCCTCCCCGCGTCATGTTCACACCATCTATTTTCACCGACCGGCCCTTGTCGCCGTTGTTACAGGAAAACCTCCATATGCCTTCATCCGCTGCAGATCCCCCGGTTAGTTTTGTGCAACTCACTCAGGGAAGAGTAGAGGCTTAGGTACCCCAGATGCCGCAAGGTTTCCTCCCCCGGGGAGATCAGCACCTTGAGGAGGTTAGGAACCGTTGGGACGGACGGAGGGAAGGAGTAAACAGAAGTTTATCTCTCGAGTACAGTGAAAGATCCAGTAGCCGAAGGTATCGAAGTCGTTCGCCTAGGAGCCGCAGTCGATCTCCTAGGCGACATCCTACGCCAGAACCGCAAAATCGGAGGCGCCAAGCGGAAATATCTCCCCCGCGTCATGTGCGTGAAATTCTTGATGATACATCGGGTCACCCATTTAGCCGTCGTATAAGGCGTCATAAGGTCAGTCGACGCGTGAAGCTTCCCACCGATACTTATGATGGCACCAAAGACCCCATTTCTCATATCAATAAGGTGAAGGATTTCGTCCAATTCCAGACCCACAGTGATGCGGCGTTGTGCCAAATATTTGTTATGACATTATCAGGTGTCGCGCGTCTCTGGTTTGAGGGTCTCCCTAGGGGATCTATCAGCAACTTTTCGCAGTTGGAATCCAAGTTCTGGAGCAGGTTTAGTACGGCGATTCCGATCAGGAAATCCGTCGCCGCGTTATTTGACATACAATGAATGCCTCAAGAAACTTTGAAGGAATTTCTCAGTCGATTCGATTTAGAAATGTCATTAACGCCAG
The DNA here is from genome assembly GCA_963691705.1 of Viola odorata. NCBI lineage: Eukaryota > Viridiplantae > Streptophyta > Magnoliopsida > Malpighiales > Violaceae > Viola > Viola odorata. Next base: position 53,901,017 of record OY829543.1, on the reverse strand, counting down.
GCGTTACTATTGATTTTGCTATAGAAGCCCTGAAAAGGAATTGCCGTTACGGTAAATTGAAAGACGCACTAATGGTGGACCCTCCGGTGACTTTGGACGCGTTAAGACTCAAAGCCCATAATTATGCGAAAATGGAAGAAGAAGAAAACAGAGATAGAACTTATAATATGCTGCCTGGGGCGCCTCAAATTCCCACCGCTCCTGCAAATCCCCTTCCTGACGACCACTTCAGTGACGATTATGCCCGGCGGAAGGATCATATTCCCAAGACCTCCGGTAGGCAGAAGGGTCATTTTTCGAAGGGAAAGCCCGGTGGTTCCCCTACTCGGCGTCAAGGGGACTCTTCTAAAAATCGGACGTATGACCCGGATTTCCCTTCCCTTAATGTACCAAGGGCGGAGATTTTAGCGATAGTGGAGCAGCGAAACCTTCCCATTCGTTACCCTGCGCCCACAAAACCAAGGGTACTTCTGGGAAGGAGGGAAAATGCTTATTGCAAGTTCCACAAAGCCAGGGGGCATTCCACGGAAGCGTGTAGAGAATTAAAATCAGCGATAGAACGTTTGGTGGAAGAAGGGTATTTAGGAGAATTCGCAACCCAGGTAAGAGAAGACGCCAGAAATAACCCCATGAAAAGGATGGTAGACGAGCGACCAGTACCCCCTCACATTCTGCAAAAGGATAATGCTCCCGGAGGAAAAGGTGAAGAAGCTTTTACAGTAGATGGCGAGGACTTCCCTATGATTAACATCATAGCGGGAGGGGCCCCTTAGTTGGACGAGTCAGAGCAACCGACAACCGCGAAAGGAGAGAAACGCACCCGGGATGGCACGATAAAAAAAGGTGGAGCGATAAGCATTTTAGATCGCATGATATTATCCTTCTCCGAAGAGGACGAAAAAGGTGTTGTCTATCCGCATAATGACGCATTGGTGGTTATGCCCGTCATCGCCAGTCATGGAGTCAGGAGAACCCTCGTTGATAATGGGAGCGCGGTGAACCTCTTTTCAATGGAAGCATATAATCTCATGAAATGACCCGACAACGAGTTAACACCTAGCAAAAGACCTATAATTGGAGTGGACGGGGTCCCAATCCCTGTCACGGGGATAATCACTTTACCCGTGTATTTTCAAGAAGACACCTACAAGCGATCGGAGAACTTGTTATTCCTTGTCGTGGACTTAAATTTGCCCTACAATGTCATACTCGGACGACCTTTCCTCAACCGCTTTGGAGCGGTGATATCTCAGAAGCATCTAAAGATGAAATATCCCTCCTAGGATAGAGTGGTATCGATAAAGGGCGACCAAAAATTGGCGGCTGAATGTTACCTGCTCATGACTCAAAGAAGTTGCGATAGGTATGTATGCATAACGGTGGACCCGTATGAACAGGGTGATGATAAGCGCGCTCAGCCTCTGGACAAAATGGTGCCCGTATCAGTGATCGGCATAGAGGAAGCAAGTTTCTTAGTCAGCGAAAAGCTCAGCCCAGCGGAAAACTTCCAATTGGCCCGGCTGTTAAATAAATGCCAAGGAGAGTTCGCGTGGAAACCCGCAGACATGCCAGGTATATCACGCGAAATAGCCGAGCATCGGCTTAATGTTGACCCCGATGTCAGGCCGGTTCAGCAGAAGCGGCGCGCGTTCTCTACTGAAAAGGCGTCAGCCGTGGACAAAGAAGTAGCAAAGCTCCTTGACGCAGGATTCATCCGCGAGGTTCAATACCCCACTTGGTTAGTGATAAGATTCGAGATCGGATCTGATCGGAGGGACGGTTACTTCAGCTGGTCCAAGGAGTTGCGTTCGACGTCAGGGGTACCTGCAAAGCGCCGGAGGGGGGGCTCCGGCGTAGACACTCCAATGCTTAAGTCAGTTCCGGGTTTCAAAGTAGCAGAGATTCGTCTAGGTGATCTCCCTCTTCCCTTTTGTCCAGAAATGTAGGGGTATTTATAGGCCGCGTAGGGCGATACCTGACAGCGATAGGGCAGGCGAAGTCTGGAAATGACGTCACGAGCGATATCAAGAGGTGACGTCATTAGCGATATCAGGCCGTAACGGCTAGGAGCGATAACATTATGGATCCCCTAGGATGGGATGGCGCCGTTCATCCAAAGACGAGCGAGCCCCCCCTCCGCTGAAGTCGACCATCCTAGGAAACTCTTCCGATCTGGGGCGTTAGGTAGATGTCCCAGGGAGGCTTGTAGAAATCCATTCTGGACAGATGCCATAGCCGCAATAACGCCGAGAGGAGCGTCCCAATTGTTATCATAAGCCCAACTGAAAACGAGCCCGAGTGTTCACTAAGGGCTATCACTCCTTCTGCGGTGGGACTCCATTTCTACTCAAGATAGAGTGTTAATGGGTCTATCGCTGCCGGGGGATAACGGGTTTATTCCTCTTTCCGCGAACCTTTTCTCCCAGGAGGTCCGCCTATAAATCGAGAGATTTCCTTCATTTGTGCACACCTTTCCTTTGCTTTCATCATGGATCATTTGACAAAAAAATTTCTCCTCTCCAAGGGTCATACTCTCAAGAATCTTAACGATGGTGACATAGGGTTCTTGGAGAACATGTTGATCAAGACCTCGGAAGACATTCTGGAGCTGCAAGGGATGCTGACCCCTCTCCATTCCAGGCTGGGAGCTACGTCCCTGGAGGATTTCAACCCTCTGGTGAGCGTGTCGAAGTTGGCTGCTTCTATCGCTCGGATTCAAGTGGTGCTTGCCATGCTGCAGCAGCGCAAAGATATGCCGGGATGCTGCCTAAAGGGAATAAGAGCCACGTCCCATGACCTGATCCTGGTCATGGACTCCCTGAGAGACCTTCCTGAACTCCCCGAGGACGCTGGCTCCGACGCGTAACGATGGCGGCTCCTTCCGAGCTTTTCTTTTCTTTTTTCCGTTGTACGTCTCCGGCCGCTAGGCCATAATAAATAAACTGCTTTTATTATGATACTTGCCACTGTTCTTCGTCTTTACCACATCTTTGTCTTTTTTCATTTGGAGATATTCTTTAGCCCAACTGAAAACAGTTCTGTCACTGAGCGGTTTTCTTGTTGGTCGTTCTGCATTAAATCTGCGCCGTCGTCATTGTGACAACTGATTGGAGGAAATTGTGGTTTTTCTTGATTTGCGCGGGATTTCAACAAGCGTGACTGCAAATCCACATTTACACTTCAATTTGTACACGTGTCAATTCTCAAGAGTCAGGTTGGGTGATCGAAGAACTTTTTTCCCACTTTCATGGCTATTTAAGGGGGGTCCTTCTTTCCTTCATCTCTACTCATTTCCTTGCTTATTTTTCCTCTTGACAAATAATCTGTAAGTCTCATGGTTGATTCCTACTTTCTAGATACGGCCACGAGGGATTCTCCACCAACTCCCCCGACCTCTCCTGATTCAGACAATCCCCCTCCGTCGCCCCCTTGGAGACCGCCTGTTCGCCGGCGGGGTCGCAAGAGGCGGAGGAAGGAGGCTGCAAAGGCGTCCAGATCATTTTTTGATTCTCTCGCTTCTCTCTCTTCGAAGGGGAAAGAGTCGTTTCCCCTCTCCGGCGGGTCACCCCAGAGGGCTCCCTCCGCTTGCTCAGCCACTGGGGCGATATCGTCAGTCGTTAGGGAGGAGTCAGCGGGGTCGAGTATCCGCTCCGGGAAGAGGGTCGATGAGCCTTTCCCCCTTATCGACGAGGATCCCTCACTCTGGGATGGCGATGATGATGATGTGGTCTACTGCTATGGCGTCTCTTGGTCTGACGGCGAATAGTTGGGCACGGCCCGCCTCTTTGTAGATGTCGTATGGCTTTCCCATAATAATGAGAAGATGCTTTATTTTTCTGTTGCTACCTTATCACTTTCTCGTTTTATCTTTTCGAATATCTAGGGTTATCGCGGAGACGTGCCTTTCGCTTAGTGTAACCGCTTTTCGGTTTTTGATCAGTAACTGTCTTCTCTTAGAAGGCATAAATAACTACCCACGTGTCTCTTTTTGCTTCGCACGTGTTTCATTTTTACAGGTTGTCTCTCCTTCGGTCTTCTCCTTTATAAGAAAATCATTCTTCTCTTTCATTACTTTTGCTAATACTCAAAATTTCTGCACATTTTCTCTCTCGTCTGCGTTTTCCTTTTTTCCCGAGAGGACTTAATGCAACCGCTCGCCGGCGCCGACGGTCTATTTTCTGGCTTTTTGCTCCAGGTATTTTGCTCCTCTATCACCATAGATTTAATTTTCCAGTCCCTTATGTCTGCAACTGTCGAAAATCCTTTAGATCCTGAAGTTAGGAGAGCTCGTAGTATTTTCCATTGTAATGAAGTTTTGAAGGCTGAGTTAGAGGAGAACGGTATTACTTTTCCTACGGGTTATCGCCTTTTTGTCCCTTTGAAGGATACTCGGCTAAACGATGCTATGTGAGGATCCTTCCGGTTGGTTTATTTTAAGATGTTCACCTACGGATTTCGCTTCCCCCTTCATACTTCTCTGCTGAAACTGTTAAATCATTATGATCTCAATCCCGTTCAAATAACTCCACCCTCTTGGTGTGGGATTTACGCTTTCCTTCGTTCGTATGAGATGAAACGTATATTCACTCCATCGCTTGACCTGTTCCGAACATTTTTCTCTTTGAGTTGCCGCAACTGTCTGGTGGATATTACCCCAAGGTGGGATGATGTCATTGTGCAGTTTTTCTGGCGGAACTTTCGAGGTTTTGAGGGAAGCGTGGACAACTGGAAGACTGGCTTCTTCACCCTCCGCTTGTCGTCACGGCTCTGGCGTGGAGGTTTCAATCGAGAGATCAATAGTACCGTTTGGAAAAAACCGGAAATGCTGTCAAGCCTGGATGTTTCTAACGTTAGTGCTTTGTTAGAAATAGGAGGGTCTTTCCGCATTCGGGAGTTTGCTCGGTTCAGGCCTTTGCAAGAGTGCGTTGTGGGTGAGTTTCCTTTTCCCACTTTATCGCTTCGAGTTTCTCATTATGCTAATATGTTTCGTTGACAGGTAACGCCGAGGGTAGTTCTTCTGAGGAATGTGACGCCCCCTTAAACGTGGTGCCGCTTCAAACGTTACCTCCATCTCCTCCGCCTGAGAGCTCAAGTCGTCCTCCTATTCTGCCTCGAGGGAGGAGAAACAAGACCGTCACAACCCACAGGACATCCGCTCGACCTTCCCGTTTCCTTAAAAACTGGCTTCCATCCCGCGGCAAGAGAGCGGCTCCAAGCGATCCTATAATCGAGACAGTTGACAGCGATAGCGAGAGCATGGATGCTGGCTCTGAGTTGCGTCATGCCACCCCTGTCCAACGGATGAAGCTTAGGTCGAGAAAAAGTGAACCTGCGGCGAAGTCAACCGAGGACGATAGCGAAGAGATTGCCGTCGAGACGGAGCGTCTCCTAAAGAGAGTCCGTCAAGAGAAAACTGACCCGCTGGTTCCTCCCTTGAAGGAAGTCACTGCAGTTCCTATCGAAGAGGTTAACGCTTCTTACGTTGCGAGCACCTCGCAAGTGGCGGAAGCTGTCGAGATGCCTACTGTCGTTCTTCCCAAAATCAATGAGACTTTGGCAGCAGCAGTCTCTTCTTTGCCGCCGAGCAGTCCTGCTTCTCCGATTGATTCCTTCATTCCGGAAGTGACCTTACCGGTTTCACACTCAAGTGCTCCTCTCGACTCTCTCCCCCTGAGTCCTCAACTTTTGTTTCTGTCTTCAATTTTAGGCGTTGGTGATTCCGTGAAAAGTTGTTCTCCTCCTTACATCGCCAACCTCTCTCCTCAAAGTCCTCAAGGCCCCGCTGGATACCGGCTGGATTTGTCCTCCTTTGGCACCGACGGGCTTCGTGCCTTAGGGATATCGGATCCGCTATCGCGGGAAGAGCCGGTGGGCCCGATAGTGGGGCAAATGTTTACTTCCTCCAGGGACAAGGAAGAGTATTTGCGGCATACTCCCGAAGCACGACATTCACGCCTTATGAACGATATGTTGGCCAGCTTCCGCGAACTACATTATTTTCTTGAAGACCAGCGCGACAAGGTTCGGCCCTCTCTTGATTTGAAGGAACAATTGAACGCTGCTTTGGCGAAGGTGACGGAATTGTCGCAGCTTCAAGTGCGAACCCGGGCGGAGTTGGATGACAGCCGTGCCGAGCTTGCACGAGAAAAATCAAAAGGGAAGGCGAAGGCAGAGCTACTGGAGGTGGAGTTGGTGGTGGCTGACAAAAGGAACGCCTTCCTTCGCGAAGAGGTGTCGTCTCGTGACGCACACTTGGCCAAAGTTCCCTCTAGGATAGTCTGGTGGATGAACAATACCATAGAGGTCTGCATTGCGGGTTTCATGGATCTCTATAACCGGGGAAACGTCCATTCATCCCTGCTGGCTGATTACGCTTCTCAAAAAATGAAGGATCTGGGCAAAGGCGAGGGAGATCTTACTTCTTACGGTGGAGAGCAGGGAAATGGTAACAGCGAGATGTGCGATGGCCCCTGATTAGTCGAGGCCGACCCATTAAAGGATTTTCCTATTTGTTTTCCATGTTCTGTAATAACGCCTTATCGGGCGGCGATACCCATACTTTACTATTTGGATGATGACTGGTTTTTATTCCGCTTTCTCACGTTGTCTTGAGAGCTGCTTTTTAAGCTAACGGCAACTCGCGTTATTTCCCTTCTTGCGATATCACTTTTGTTTTTTCCAAAAACCACATCTACTTTTCAGAGCATTTAATGCTCGCGACCTTTGCATTAGTGCGCGGGAAAAATCGTGATGGTGCAGGCCCACGTGTCCGTTTCTTCTATCGTTTCAGGTTAGCGTACTCAAGAATTTTGACAAAATTGAAGCGTTTGTAGCGCTTCTCTAGGGTTGTACTCATTGCTTGGGTCTTGTCCCTCATGACGCTTCAATCCAACGATTGTAGCATCCGTCGTTTCCTTTAATTATTAGGGTTATAAAATCAACTTTTTATTTCCTTCCTCTTCTTTTCTCATTCTTCTTTCTCATATTCTCTTTTAGCTGTCTTGTTTTTCTCTCCACCATTCAAGGCTCTCGAAGCACTTTTCTTCTAAAGGTATTCTCTTCCCCTTACATCGTCTTCTTCATCTTTATTTCTTTTACTTCTGCCATGGCTAAGACTTGCCGTTCTGAGTCGAAATCTGTCGATGAGAGAAAGATAGATACCACGGTTAGTGTTATCACTTCTGAGGCCGTTCTTAATGAGCACTTGGCCGCTCATAATGCTGTTATCCCTGATGGTTACAAGGCCACCATTGCCCCTGGGTCATTACGTTTAAACAGCGTTCTGACGGGCAAGAGTAGGGTCTTATATGCCCAAATATTTTGCTACGGTTTCCGGCTTCCCCTCGATTCTTTTGTAAAGGATTTGCTTGTTGCCGACGATTTCAATCCTGCTTAGTTGGCCCCAAATGCCTACTGCTGCGTTTACGCTTTCTTGGAACTCTGTAGATACAAGGGGATCACTTCCCCTTCTCTTTTATTGCTTAGATCTCTCTTTAAATTGATGAAATGTCGAGGAGTGATAACAATATCGCCCCATTTTGACGATGACTCCCTTAAGTCCTTTACGTGGAAACTCCTCCACATCGAGTCTTCTGTCGATGCTTGGAAGAATGAGTTTTTTATAGTAGATCTTCCTGAAGCTCCTGGCCCCGAGTGGCGATCTGGGTTTAACCAAGATGATAACAATTGGAATACTCCTGACGGCATTATTGTAGCTACGGTATCTATCCTTGACGAGTTTCTACACGCTTCCCTGAAAAACCAACCTATCGCCCGGGCCGGCGGAAGTTTCCTAGGATGGTCGACTTCAGCGGGGGGGGATCTCATGCATCTTTACGCGCACGGCGTCATCCCATCCTAGGGGAACGAAGAGGATGTCGCTCCTGATAGGCCTTATGTGATTATCGCCCGCGATGGCTCACCCATTATCGCTGGAGGCGATATATTCGAACGATGCTTATCGCTGCACCCTTATCGCTGTCAGGTATCGCCAACTTCGGCCTATAAATACCCCCATCTTTTCAAACAGAAGGTAAGATCGAGATCATCTTGGAGAACTTCTACCATTCTAAAAACTCGAACTGACTTAAGCATCGGAGTGTCTACGCCGGAGTCCCCCTCCGGCGCTTTGCAGGTATCTCTGACGCCGATCGCTTCCCCTCCGACTAGCTGCAGCAGCCGTTTTCCGACCCGAAGAGATCTCGGATCTTATCAAATGGTGCTTTCATTGAGAGCTTTGGTGTATTAAGTGAGTGTCCTTAATAGCCAAGCTCCGTTTAGTTGGGAGATCGGAACGGTTATGACTGCCGGATCGGAGCAAGACCAGACTACATTTTCTAGCATTCCTTTCTCAACTCGCAGGCGGTTATTTCCTTTTGCTACTGCTGACCTCTCTATGACGACGCAATCGACTATCTCGGGACCTCTGGACCTCTCGGTCGGGATCGCCGGAGGATCTATCTCCTCACAGATGGTCATTTCTTCATCACAGACAGCGGGATCTGATCTTTATACTCCTCTTTTGGAAGGATCTGCGCTTAGCAGTGAAAATCCCTTTGCTATGGAAATAGCGGCCCTTCGTTCCCGCCTGGAATATTTGACTGAAATGGCCATTAGAGTCACGCCCGGTGCTTCTGGATCTAGCGTTCCTCCTCGCGTCTTGTTCACATCATCTATTGTTGCTGATCGACCTCTGCCCCCGTTGTTTCCAGAGAACCCCCAAGTGCCTTTATCCGCAGGAAATCCCTCGGTTGGTCGCGTACAGCTCACTCAAGGAGGAGTAGAGGCTTATGTACCGCAAATGCCGCAAAGACTTCTCTTGCAGGAAGACAGGCAGCTTGAGGCGTTAAGGAACCGTTGGGCCGGACGGAGGGAAGGAACAAACAGGAGTTTATCTCCCGTGTACAGTGAAAGATCTAGTAGCAGAAGAAATCGAAGTCGTTCTCCCAGGAGTCGCAGTCGGTCTCCCAGGCGACATCATATACCTGAACTAAGGGAAGGAGGGCGACAAGGAGACATATCTCCCCCACGTCATGCGCGTGAGATTCTTGATGATACCTCATGTCACCCTTTCAGTCGTCGTGTAAGACGTCACAGGGTCAGCAGGCGAGTGAAGCTTCCCGCTGATACTTATGATGGTACTAAAGATCCTATTTCGCACATCAACAAAGTGAAGGATTTCGTCCAGTTTCAAACTCACAGTGATGCGGCTTTATGTCAGATATTTGTTATGACCTTATCGGGAGTTGCTCGTCTTTGGTTTGAAGGTCTTCCTGGCGGATCCATTAGTAATTTCACACAGCTGGAATCCAAATTTCGGAGCAGATTTAGTACAGCAATTCCAATTCGGAAATCTGCCGCAGCGTTATTTGACATACAGCGGAAGCCCCAAGAGACATTGAAAGAATTTCTCAGCCGATTCGATCTGGAAATGTCATTAACGCCTGGCGTTACCGTTGATTTCGCCATAGAAGCTCTGAAAAGAAACTGCCGTTATGGAAAACTGAAAGATGCATTGATGGTGGATCCTCCAATATCCTTGGACGCATTGAGACTTAAAGCCCATAATTATGCGAAAATGGAAGAAGAAGAAAATAGAAATAGAACATTTGATATACCGCCTGGGGCACCTCGCATCCCTGCCGCTCCCGCAAATCCTCTGGTTGACGATCATTACACTGATGATTACGCTCGACGGAAAGATTACATCCCAAAGACCTACGATAAGCAAAAAGGAAATTCCTCGAAAGGAAGACAAGGTAGTTCCCCTCGTCAGCGTCAAGGGAACGCTAACAAAAATTGGGCGTATGATCCGGATTTTCCCTCCTTGAATGTACAAAGAGCGGAGATCTTGGCGATAGCGGAACAACGAGATCTCCCTATTCGTTATCCTGCACCTACAAAACCTGGAATGCTTTTAGGCAGGAGAGAAAACACTTACTGTAAATTCCACAAAGCCAGAGGACATTCCACAGAGGCTTGCAGAGAATTAAAGTGGGCGATAGAACGCTTGGTGGAAGAAGGATATCTGGGAGAATTTGCGACTCAAGTAAGGGAAGATGCCCGAAACAATCCGATAAGAAGAGCGGTAGACGAACGACCAAGACCCCCTCCAGTCCCACAGCCGGATAACGCTCCCAAAGTAAAGGGTGTGGAAACCTTCGCGATAGATGGCGACGACATCCCCATAATCAATATCATAGCAGGAGGAATTCCCTACACAGATGAATCAGAACAGTCGATGGTGGCGAAAGGGGAAAAGCGTACGCGAGACGGCATGACAAAGAAAGGGGGAGCGATAGACATACTTGATCGCATGATCTTATCCTTTTCAGAAGAGGATGAGAAAGGCGTTATCTATCCCCATAATGACGCCTTGGTAGTCACACCTGTCATCGCCAGTCATGGTATAAGAAGGACTCTTGTGGACAACGGGAGTGCCGTGAACCTTTTTTCGCTGGAAGCTTACAATCTCATGAAACGCCCTCACGACGAGTTAACGCCTAGTAAGAGACCCATAGTCGGAGTGGATGGGACCCCTATCCCTGTTATGGGAGTAATCACCCCACCCGTATACTTCCGAGAAGACACTTACAAACGGTCAGAGAATTTGTTGTTCCTGGTTGTGGATCTGAATCTGCCCTATAACGTCATACTCGGACGGCCTTTCCTCAATCGCTTTGGAGCGGCGATATCACAAAAACATCTAAAGATGAAATACCCCTCCTGGGACGGGGTGGTATCGATAAAAGGTGATCAGAAACTGGCGGCAGAATGCTATTCGCTCATGACTCGGACGAGCTGCGATAGATACGTGTGTATAGCGGCAGACCCCTACGAACAGGGTGATGAAAAACGCGCTCAACCCCTTGATAAGATGGTGCCCGTATCAGTGATAGGCAAAGAGGGAGCCAGCTTCCTGGTCAGCGACAAGCTCAGCCCAGCGGAAAATCTTCAACTGGCACGGCTGCTGAACAAATGCCAAGGAAATTTCGCATGGGAACCCGCCGATATGCCAGGTATATCCGGAGAAATAGCCGAGCACAGGCTTAACGTTGACCCCAACGCCAAGTCAGTTCAGCAAAAACGACGGGCGTTCTCCACCGAAAAAGCATCGGCCGTGGAAAAGGAGGTTGTGAAGCTCCTTGACGCGGGTTTCATTCGCGAAGTACAATATCCCACTTGGTTAGCCAACCCAGTTCTTGTTCCTAAACCCAATGGAGACTGGCGTATGTGCATTGACTTCACTGATTTGAACGATGCTTGCCCTAAGGATTGCTACCCGCTCCCTCGCATAGATCAGTTGGTTGATCAAACTGCTGGGTACGCATATCTAAGCTCGTTGGACGCCAATTCCGGATATCATCAAATCCCTATGGCCCTAGAGGATGAGGAGAAGACCGCCTTCCTTACTCCTAAAGCCACGTATTGTTACACAGCGATGCCATTTGGACTAAAGAACGCGGGGGCCACGTTTCAGCGAATGGCAAATAAGATTTTTGAGGAACAGATAGGGAGAAATGTGGAAGCGTATGTTGACGACATACTGGTAAAGAGTGCGAATTTTCATGATCACCTGCAGGATCTAAAGGAAGTTTTTGATGTGATGACAAGGTATCGCATGAAGCTAAACCCCCGGAAGTGCATGTTTGCATTCCAGACGGGTAAGTTCTTGGGCTACGTAGTTAGCCAGAAAGGTATCCAGCCTAATCCATCCAAGGTTAAAGCTATACATGATATGATATCGCCAAGAACCGTTAAAGAAGTGCAAAGGCTAACAGGGCGCGTTATCGCTCTGGGACGATTCGTCTCCAAGCAAGGAGAAAAGTGTCTCCCCTTTTTCAAAGTCATACGACGGAAAGCCACGTTCGGGTGGACCCCAGAATGTGAGCAAGCATTTGTGGACTTAAAGGACTATTTTTCATCTGATTTGTTATTGACAAGGCCCGAGTCCGGCGATACTCTGTACTTGTACTTGGGCGCGGCGGACGAAGTGGTCAGCGCCGTCCTTGTTCGTGACGATAACCGCACTCATCGCCCAGTTTACTTCGTGAGTCATGTCTTAAAGGACGCGGAACGGCGATATGCTCGTATTGAGAAAATAGCGTTCGCCCTTATACAAGCCGCCCGCAAGATGGACCGATACTTCCAGTCTTATCCTATCGTTGTACTTACAGACCAACCCTTGAAGAGGATATTTCGAAAGCCTGAATCTTCAGGAAGAATGCTGATCTGGGCCCTAGAACTCGAACAATATGGTTTGAGATACCAGTCACGGCCATCCGTAAAGGCTCAGGTCCTTGCTGATTTTATAGCGGAGTGTACTTTCACAGAGGACCCTTTGAGCGGTGTACCAGAAGCGGAATGGAACGATATGGATCTCCCGTTCCCAGAAACTTATACAGATCTTTGGATCGTTCATGTGGACGGAGCCAAAAACCAAGAACTGGCGGGGGTTGGAGTCTTCATAAACGGGCCGCACGATATGCATATACGGTATGCTATTCGAATCTTGCATCCTTTGTCCAATAACGCAGCCGAATATGAGGCGTTGCTAGCTGGACTCAGAATAGGAAGAGAGTTTTCTTCTAAGGGAAGGCGCGATACCGGCCAAACAGGAGATCTGCGTCTAAAAATTTGTGGAGACTCCAAACTGATAATTGACCAGGTCTCAGGACACTCTCAGGCTCGAGAACCTATTATGGTGCAATACCTCTCTAAGGTAACGCGAGAATTAGTGGAAATAAAGAAAGAGGGCATGCAAGTCAGCTTCGAGCACGTCCCCCGAGAGGAAAATGCTGAAGCCGATTACCTTGCCAAGCTGGCCGCAAATCCTGAAGCATCTATACCTAAAGATGTGTATTACCGTGAGCTATTGGTGCCGTCCTTCATGGAGGAACAAGCCTCTTTGTGTGTGAATGAGCTCGAGAATGATTGGCGGATTCCGGTAATAAAATACCTGGTGCACGAAGAGCTGCCCGACGGTAACGCTGAAAAGATGAAAGTGCTAAGACAGGCTGCTCGTTGCACATACTATAACGGGGATCTAATTCGAAGATGTTTTTCTCACCCCGGCGCCAAATGTATAACCGAACAAGAGGGCCTTCACACCTTACGCGAAATCCACGAAGGGATATGCGGAATGCACGCGTCAGGCGGCACCTTGGCGGCACAAGTTTTCAGATCAGGATTCTACTGGCCCACTATACGAAGGGATTGCCACGAGTATGTACAAGCTTGCCCCAAATGTCAGGAATTCGCTAAAATTCCTCGACGTCCAGCTACGGAAATATCGGAAATCATCGCCCCTTGCCCTTTTGCCAAATGGGGGATTGACATCCTGGGTCCATTTCCAAAGGCAAGGTCCCAACTGAAATTTGTGATAGTGGCTGTGGACTATTTTACAAAGTGGGCGGAAGCTGAAGCGGTTGCCACAATCACGGCAGAAAAAACATGGCGTTTTTTCAAACATCAAGTTATCATGAGATTCGGGGTGCCTCGTATCCTTGTCAGCGATAATGGGACCCAGTTCACCAGCCAATTCTTCAAAGACCAATGCTCAGAATTCAGGATTGAGCAGAGATTCTCTTCCGTGGCTCACCCACAAACCAACGGGCAAGCAGAGGTAACTAATAGGAGCATCCTCAGCGGTGTTAAGAAAAACCTAGAGGGGTCTAAGAAGAAGTGGGCTGATGAATTTCCATACGTGATGTGGGCATACCGCGTGACCGTAAAAGTCAGCACTGGAGAAACACCTTTTGCGTTGGCTTTCGGAACTGAAGCCGTTACGCCAGTGGAAATTGGGGCCATGAGCCTGCGGGTGGCTCACTTTCGTGAGGAAGGGAACGAGGAACGGTTACGTGCTAATCTGGACGCGTTACCAGAGGTTCGAGAAGAAGTCCCACTGAAAACGCAACACTACAAAAGAAAAATGGCCCGTTATCATAACAGACAGGTCAAAGAGCGATTGTTGAAAAACGGTGACCTTGTGCTCCGAGACAGGCGAGCAACCGGACAACGTATGGGAAAGCTTAGTCCTAACTGGGAAGGACCGTATCGCGTAACCCATGTTGTCGGAAGAGGGGCCTATCGCCTGGAGACACTTGACGGTACGCCTTTATCCAACTCCTGGAATATCGCTCGTTTGAAGTTATATTATCCTAGAGTTTAATTTTATCTGCACTATTTGGATTATAACGACCCTAACCGTGGCTAACGCTCAATAGGAGAGTTTTCGTGGGTTTGTGGTTGCTTTTGTGCAGATAAAAAGGGGGGTACCCTGGGAGTGAAAAGTCCTATCCTTGTGATGGTCGGTCTTGATCAGATGGCCCACTAAGTGAGGGCACGACCCCAGTGTATCCTTGATTAGCGTCGGATTGAAAGATCCTTGACGCCCCCGGGGGTGAAAAGTCCTATCCTTGTGATGACCGATCTTGATCAGATGGCTCACTAAGTGAGGGCACTGCCCGGTATCTTTGGGAGTGAAAAGTTCTTTAATGATAACCGATCTCGTGGAGACGGTAACCGATTCGAAACGGGTTCCGTGATAAAACCTAATTATGGCAGCAAACGGGCTCCTACGGGTAATCACTATCTCTCAAATCTCATTTTGTTACTGATAATCTACAATTAGAGATGTGCAGAATGCTTCTGAGCAGCGGAAGGAGGGGTGGCCATGATACCGATAGGCTAATCGAAAGGCCAACCCGACATAGATCCTGGTCTTCTTGGTATAAATACCAAGGATCTGCTCAAGAAAGTAAACGCACCGTGTGGATAAGGCCACCTCAGGGACGAGAGAAGTCTCGCGATGAGAAAAATAAAAGAGAAATATCGATAAAGGGATTGTCTAGAAAAATTAAAGGCATCTCAAGGATTTACAAAGATTCACTGTTCAAAATATTGATGCTGTAAAGACAAAAGACAAAAGCCAAGCGATATGTGATTGCTAGAGGGAACGGCAAAGTATCGCGGCAAATCAGCTCTCGGGGACTTGTCGTTTCCAACCCGCTGCCTTGGTTTGGCGATAGCCTGCCTCGTTAATATGGGCAGAACTCCGTAGAAAGGCTTTCGCGACATCTTCGCCTTTGTACGCATCCACCCCGTGAATCTCTTCGAAGCACTTAACCAGAACACGGGCGGTCTCTTCAGCATGCCACCAGCCCATATCGACTGACTCTTCCGCCAAAGCTGCCTTTTCCTTTTCTAAAAAGGACTTCTCATTCTCCAAAGCAGTCACTTTGGCTTGTTCCTCTAGCAAAGCTGTTTCCAGGGTGGAATGTTGTTTCTGCAAATCATGGTGAGCTAGCAGTATCTTGGAGTGATCTGCCAACACCTTTTTCTTTTCCTCTTGCTCCTTGGACAGCTCTGCCGAAACAGAACGAAGGGAAACAGCCCGATGCTTCATATCCTCCGCCCAATAGTGAAATTTCATCATATTGGAGAAAAGGCCAGCACGGACGGAGTTCACTTGGTCATCTTCCGCCTGGGAAAGGAAAGCTTCCCGTTCTGCAGATGAGGCCAGAATTTGAGAAGCCAGCAGAGCAGAAACCTCATCTGAACCATCGCCCCCGATGGCTGCCAAACCACGGGTACGGAAGTCGAACAACTCAACCTGATGGGTCACTTCGCCGAGCCCGTTTAATGGACAAAGATCCGCCGCAAAATTGAAAGAGGTTCCGGCTTCATTATAGCGTTGCCGCCAAGGAACGCTAGAGGGAACGAAAGCCAGAGGACCAGGGGCACGAACCTGTGAAGAAGAACTGCCCGGGGGCAGGAAGGCACCATGAGGCTGATAGCCCGAAAGGTCGTGAAAGACGTCTTGATAAGAAGAGGAAAAATGATGCACAGGCCCGCCAAAGGAACTGGGCGAAGCACCAAAGGGGTCCGCACCGCCTAAGTTCCCCAAATCTTCCACGGAATGTCTACTTGGAGGAACCACTGCGGAATCAGGAACGTTAACGGAACCACCTTCCCCCGCGATGTTAGAGGAGGGTATGTTCTCATCCTCGCCTTCTATCCGGGCCCTCTTCGCAGAACCCCTCAGCACATAAGTGAGATTCATATCGCCTGAAGGAGCGGGCGCAGTAACTATAACGGCCTCCTGCAAGGAGTACAAATTGAGAAAAGAAAAATAGATCAAATGACGACAGATATTGAGAAAGAGAAAACACGCTTACGGTAGCGGTGTTGAGAGATGACAGTGCTTCAGAAGAACCCGCAGCGTCGGGAGAAGGAGTAAGAGTGGCGATACTCCGTGTTCTTTTCTTCTTTTTTCCTCTGGCAATGGCCCTAGGAGCCTGAGAAGACGAGGGAGCAGCAACGGTCACGATAGGAACACCTTCAGGAATGTCAGTATTCCCTTCGCCAACTGAGGAAGAGGATACTTGAGCGAGATTCGCGGAAGTAGCCGGAAGCTCAGAAGGATTATCAGTGGCCTCTGAATCGACCTTTCCCTTTTCCTCTCTATTACGAGCTCTCATTAAGCGTCTTCTTATGCTTTCGGGTTTATAGTCAGGATCCGTCGCTGCAAAATCACAAAATAATGTCAGCGTTAGTATCAGCGATGAAAGGGAAAGGTAGCGCAATACTCACGTCTAACGCACTCCTGAATGGCCATTCTGCAGGCCGTGAGTCGAATATGAACGCTGATCTCCAGTTGGAGTAAGGTATTTAACCATCCTTGTTCACGAGCGGGAAGTGTCCCTGGTCGACTCCAAACGCCATCTTGGACGTCCTGGTTGAACCCAGAACGCCACTCGGGACCAGGAGCGTCAGGAAAATTTATCAGAAAGAACTCCTTCTTCCAAGCCTCAACAGAAGACTCAATATGGAGCAACTTCCAAGTAAAAGACTTGAGAGAATCATCGTCAAAGCGAGGCGATATGGTTATCACACCCCGGCACTTCATCAATTTAAAAAGGGATCTAAGCAACAAAAGAGAAGGGGAAGTGATCCCCTTATATCTACAGAGTTCCAAGAAAGCATAAACACAGCAATATGCATTCGGGGCTAACTGGGCAGGATTGAAATTGCCAGCAATAAGCAAACCCTGGATGAAAGAATCGATAGGGAACTGGAAACCGTAGCGAAACATCTGGGCATATAACACCCTTTGATTACCGGTCAGAGCGCTGTTTAAACGAACCGACCCAGGGGCAACAACAGCTTGGTAACCGTCAGGAATAACGGCACCGTGAGTAGCCAAATGCTCCCGGAGAATGGCCTCCGTGGTAATAACACTGACCGTGGTATCCATTTTCTTCTCATCAATGGATCTCGACTCAGAACGGCGAGTCTTTGCCATGACAGGACTAAGGAAATAGAAATGAAGAAGACGAGGGAAAGGAAGGGAAGTACCTTTGGAAGGAAAGAACTTCGAAAGCCTTGAATGGAGGTGAGAAGGACAAGACGGCTGAGAGATAATATGAAAAAGTGGAGTGAAAAAGAAAAGGGAAGAAATAAAGAGGGTTTATAACCCTAGTAATTAAAAGGAAACGACGGATGCTGCAGTCGTTGTGTCGAAGCGGCATGAGGGATAAGACTCAAGCAATGAGTACGACTCTAGAAGAAGCGCGGCCAACGCTTCGATCTGGTTAAAATTTCTAAACACGCTAAGGTGAAGCGGCAGAAGAAACGAACACGTGTGTCGGCACCATCATGATTTTTCTCGCGCATCGACGGAAGGGTCGCGAGCATTAAATGCTCTGAAAAGTAGATGCGACTTTTGATAAAAAGCAAAAGCGATATCACAAGAAAGGAAATAATGCAAATCGGCGTTGAATAAAAGAACAGTTCTCAAAGACAGCAAGAGAGCGAAATAAAACAAGATATCGCCCAAAGAGCAAAGTACCGATATCGCCTCGCGATAGGACGTTATTACAAGACATGGAAAACAAATAGCAACGTTCTTCAAGGGATCAATTAAGAGTCATCGCACGCCTCGCCGTCATCATTCCCTTGCTTTTCCCCAGAAGGAGGAGAACTCCTTTCGCCTTCACTAAGATCTTTAATTTTTTGAGAGGCGTAATTGGCCAGCATGGATAGATCGACAGCGCCTCGGACATGGAGATCCTTAAACCCTGCGATACAAACCTCGATGGTCTTATTCTTCCACCAGGCTATCCTCGAAGGAACTTTGGCCAAATCGGCATCGCGAGATGACAACTCTTCGCGAAGGAAGACATTCTTTTTATCAGCCACCACCAGTTCCGCCTCCATTAACTCTGCTCTCGCCTTCCCCTTCGACTTCTCCCGAGAAAGTTCACCGCGACAATCCTCCAACTCTGCCCGAGTTCGTTCTTGCAACTGCGATAGCTCCTCCGCCTTCGCCAAAGCCGCGTCTAATTGTTCCTGCAAATCCGAACAGGGTCGAGTTTTGTTACGCTGGCCTTCAAGAAAGTAATGAAATTTCCGAAAGCTGGCCAGCATGTCGTTCATAAGGTGTGACTGTCGTGTCTCGGGAGCATGCTGTAAAAACTCTCCCCTGTCCTTGGAAGAAGTAAACATCTGTCCCACTATGGGACCCACGGGCTCTTCTCGCGATAACGGATCCGATATTCCTAAGGCACGAAGCCCATCAGTGCCGAAAGAGGACAAATCCAGCTGATATCCAGTAGGGCCCTGGGACCTCTGAGGAGAAAGGTTGGCAATGTAAGGAGGGGAACAATTTTTTGCGCAATCACCAACGCCCGAAATTGAAGACAGAAACAAAAGAGGAGGCTTCCGTGGGAAAAATTCAGGAGGAACGCCTAAATCTGAAACTGGTGGGGTTGTCTCTGGGATAAAGGAACCTATCGGGGAAGCAGGATGGCCCGACGACGAAGGAGAGGTCGCGGCTACCGAGGTCTCATTGTTTTCGATAGAAACGGCGGAAGGCACCCTGATAGCTTTGATATTTTTCACCACTTGCGAAGTACTCGCGGCATGAGAAGCGTTAATATTCTCGGAGGGGGCCGCGTTAACTCCCTTCAAAGGGGGAACTGGGGGTTTAGTTTTCTCGGTGCGAACTTTCTTTACGAGACGCTCTGTCTCTTCTGCGATTTCTTCGCTATCGTCCTCAGCCGATTCTGCCGTGTCATCATTCCTCCTCGACCTAAGTTTCATCCTTTGGGCAATAGTGGCATGACGTAATTCAGGACCAGTATCCATGCTCTCGCTATCGCTGTCGATTTTCTCAAACACAGGATCGCCTTGAGCTACCCTCTTGCCGCGGGAAGGAAGCCAATTTTCAGGGAAACAAGAAGGTCGAGTGGAGGCTCTGCGAGTTGTGACGGTTTTAGTCCTTCCCCTTTTAGGCGGAATAGGTGGGCGGCGGGAGTTTTTAGGCGGAGGAGAAGGAGGCAGCGACTGGAGAGGTGTTACGTTCAAATGGGCGTCACCTTCCCCAGAAGAACTACTCTCAGCGTTACCTGCCAACAAAACATATTAGCAAATTAAGAAGAGTGAAGCGATAAAGAAGAAAAAGGAAACTCACCCACAACGCACTCTGACAAGGGCCTGAACCGAGCAAACTCCCGGATACGGAAAGACCCTTCTATTTCTAACAAGGCACTAACGTTGGAAACATCCTGGCTTGGCAGCGCTTCCGGTCTTTTCCAAACGCCACTACTGATTTTTCAATTGAAACCCCCGCGCCAGAGCCGTGACGGCAAACGGAGGGTGAAGAAGCCAGACTTCCAGTCATTTACGTGTTCCTCAAAACCTTGGAAGTTCCGCCAGAACAGTTGCACAACGACATCATCCCATCTGGGGGTAATATCTACCAGGCAGTCGCGACAACTCAAGACAAAGAATGTGCGGAATAGATCAAGCGATGGAGCAAATATACGCTTCATCTCGCACGAACGAAGGAAAGCATAAATACCACACCAAGAGGGTGGAGTAATCTGAACGGGATTAAGGTCGTAATGGTCTAGCAGTTTCAACAGAGAAGTATGAAGTGGGAAACGGAATCCGTAAGTAAACATCTTGAAATAAACTAACCGGAATGTTCCCCACATGGCGTCAGGCAGCCGAGTGTCCTTCAAAGAGACAAAAGGGCGATAGCCCGTGGGAAAAGTAATACCACTCTCCTCTAATTCAACCCTCAAAACCTCATTACAATTGAATATGCTGCGAGTTCGCCTAGCTTCGGGATCTATGGGGTTTTCAGCAGTTGAAGACATAAGGGACAGTAAAAGTAAATCTACGGCGGTAGAAGGAGTAAATACCTGGAGCAAAAAGCCGATAAGCCGGTCGCCGGCACCAGTGAGCGGTCGCGGAAAAACCTCTCGAAGAAAAGAAGTGCAGAAGAGAGAGAAAATGTGCAAAAACTCAAAATATTCGCAGAAGCAGTAAAAGAGAGAGATGATTTCCTTTTAAAGGAAAGCCTGAAGAAGGGACAGCCTGTAAAAAGGAAACACGTACAGAACAGAAAAAGACACGTGGATAGTCATTTGTGTCTTCCGAAAGAAGACAGTTACCAATTAGAAGTTGAAGGCAGTTACCCGTAGCGAAAGGGACGCTTCCGCGTTAACCCGGAACGCTCAGAAAGAAACAATAAGCAAGCGATGAAAAGCGAAAAGGAAGTAAAACCATCATTCATTATTATGAGAAAGGCCATACGGCATCTACAAAAGAAGGAGTAAGGCCCTACTCATCACTGTCGGACCAAGTAACGCCGTAGCAATAGACTACGTCCTCTTCGTTATCGCCACCCCAGAATGGTGAATCCACAATAGCAGGGGGAAAAGACTCACCGACCTCCTTTCCAGCGGCAGAAGTCAACTTGGGTAACTCCTCCTTAACGCCTGGCGATACTGCCCCAGCGGCCGAGCAAGCTGAGGGAGCCCACGGAGGTGATTCCTGCGGAGGGGGAGACGGTTTTTTCTCCTCCCTAGCCAGAGAAGCCAGAGAGTCGAAAAATGACTTAGAGGTCTGGGCAGCCTCCTTCCTTCGTCGTTCAACTTCCTTCCTCCGCCTCTTGCGACATCACCGACGAACAACCGGCCTCCAAGGAGGCGATGGGGGAGGATTATCTGTGTCAGGGGTGGTCGGAGGAGTTGGCGGTGAATTCGCCGAAGCCGTACCTAGTAAATAAGAATCAGCCATGAGACTTGCAGAGGACCTAGAATGAAGAAAAATGAAGGAGAAAGAAATGGATAAGAGTGAAGGAGGGAAAGCCTCATTAAATAGCCGGGAAAAGAAGAAAAGAGACTCTTCGATCCTCCAACCCGACTCTTGAAGATTGGCACGTGTACAGTCTGGAGTGCAAATATGGATTCGCAGTCGCGCCTGTTGAAATCTCGCGCAGATCAAGAATAATCATAATCTCGGTCAATCAGTTGTTATAATGAGGACAGCGCGGAGTTAAGGCAGAACGATTGGCAGAAAAACCGCCCAATAGCAAGACTGTTTTCAGTTGGGCTAAGAACACCCTCTTGGAAAACAACAAAGAGCGCAGTGAAGAAGAAGAACAGTTGCGAGAGGGAATAAGGAAAATACTTTATTTATTACGGCCTAGTGACCGGAAGATACATTGACAAGATAAGGGGAAAAGAGAAAAGGCCCAAAGGGAGCCGTCACTATCAGGCGTCAGAACCGGCATCCTCGGGCACCTCAGGAAGGTCCCTCAAGGAATCCATGACCAGGATAAGATCATGGGAAGTAGCTCTCATCCCTTTCAGGCAGCACCCCAACATGTCCTTACGCTGCTGCAGCATGGCAATCACCACCTGAATCCGAGCGATGGAGGCGGACAGCTTTGATACGCTCTCCAAAGGACTGAAGTCCTCTAGGGAAATGGCCCCTAGCCGGGAATAAAGCGGAGTCAGCATCCCTTGCAGCTCCAGAATATCCTCAGAAGTCTTGACCAGCATGTTCTCCAGGAAACCGACGTCACCGTCATTGAGGTTCCTGAGTGAGTGACCCTTGGAGAGAAGAAAATTCTTAGTCAAATTATCCATGATGCTAGCTGATAAAGATGAGGAGAACGTGGGTGGAGAAAGCTCTCCGATTTATAGGCTCCAGTGAAGAGAGGCCTTGGGAAAAGAGACTGAGGTCCTCAAAAGACGAGCCGCCCCGATAACCTCGAGGATTGATAAACGTAAACGAAAGGGACGGGTGACGTTCACGACACAGATACCGGAAGGAGTACGAGGCAGAATCTGAAAAACGTTGAGAGGCACGATATCACTGGTAGCCCTAACGCTAAAACCATAAGGTTACCGGTATCCACAGTGTAAGGCCGCGTTGATGTCGCCGGTGGCCCTGGATGCGTAAAACCGCGATGACATCACAGGCGTCTGGTGGTATGAAGCCGCGATAACCATAAGGTAGCTGATGGTATAAAGCCACGCTGATACTTGCTGTTTTCTCGAGCGTAAAAGAAAAAGGGGGCACGTGTGACCTCGAACCTCTGTAAGTATAAAGTTTGCTAACTTCTATATATGTTTCTATCTCCTCTGTGTCTTTGCAGAACACTTGGAAGGACGATAGACCCAAAATATATGCCAGCCCATGGTGCGGCCTGGCTGAATATACGCGATGATATCGCAAGCGACCTATCGACGGTCCTTCTATGACTCGAACGAAGCGGAGACTTCATAAGTCCTATTGAAAGGACAAATGGGCCAGTATCGCTGAATAAAAGTGATGCCTTCAAAATCGCGAGCGCCCCGACGGCCTCCTAGTAAAATTCTTAACGTCCCGAGGAGATGGGTCTTTTTGACAAGAAACAAGGACGAACTTGACCGGATTAGTGGAAAGTTGCGGATCTAAGCCCTCGTTCCGCATTAGGATTGATCAGCCTTTGAACGATAAAGAAAGCCCAAGCCCTCTGTGGAAATATCGCCTCATGACAGAGCAAACCCCTATCTAAAGATGTCAGACATGGATAGCCCTTGGTGAACACTCGGGCTAGTTTTCAGTTGGGCTTATGATAACAATTGGAATACTCCTGACGGCATTATTGTAGCTACGGTATCTATCCTTGACGAGTTTCTACACGCTTCCCTGAAAAACCAACCTATCGCCCGGGCCGGCGGAAGTTTCCTAGGATGGTCGACTTCAGCGGGGGGGGATCTCATGCATCTTTACGCGCACGGCGTCATCCCATCCTAGGGGAACGAAGAGGATGTCGCTCCTGATAGGCCTTATGTGATTATCGCCCGCGATGGCTCACCCATTATCGCTGGAGGCGATATATTCGGACGATGCTTATCGCTGCACCCTTATCGCTGTCAGGTATCGCCAACTTCGGCCTATAAATACCCCCATCTTTTCAAACAGAAGGTAAGATCGAGATCATCTTGGAGAACTTCTACCATTCTAAAAACTCGAACTGACTTAAGCATCGGAGTGTCTACGCCGGAGTCCCCCTCCGGCGCTTTGCAGGTATCTCTGACGCCGATCGCTTCCCCTCCGACTAGCTGCAGCAGCCGTTTTCCGACCCGAAGAGATCTCGGATCTTATCACAAGACGTCCAGGATAGCATCTGGAGCCGGCCAGGGACCCTTCCCCAACGCGAACAAGGATGGTTAGACAAATTGCTCCAACTGGAAATCAGCGTTCACATTCGTCAAGTGGCCTGTAGAATAGGCATTCGGTCTTGCGTTAAACGTGAGTGTCGCGTTACTTCTTTTCTTATCATCGCTAATACTAACGCTGACGTTATTTTGTGATCTTGCAGCGACAGATCCTAATTATAAGCCCGAGAGAGTAAGGAGACGTCTGAAAAGGGCTCAAGACAGAGAAGAAAAGGAGAGGGCCGCCTCGGAAGCCACCGATAATCCTACTGAGCTGCCAGCTACCTCCGCCAGTCTTGCTCAAGTATCCTCTTCCTCCGTCGGCGAGGGGAATACTGACATCCCTACAGGTGTTCCCATCGTGACCGTTGTTACTCCTTCCATTCAGCCTCTATCTTCCAAGGCTCCTAAGGCTATTGCCAAAGGAAAAAAGAAGAAAAGAACACGAAGCGTTGCCGCCCTTATTCCTTCTCCCGACGCAGCGGGTTCTTCAGAAGCACCTCCTCCTACTATCGTTACTGTAAGTGTGTCTTTTA
The DNA here is from genome assembly GCA_963691705.1 of Viola odorata. Taxonomy (NCBI): domain Eukaryota; kingdom Viridiplantae; phylum Streptophyta; class Magnoliopsida; order Malpighiales; family Violaceae; genus Viola; species Viola odorata. Next base: position 53,876,977 of record OY829543.1, on the reverse strand, counting down.
GTCGCGATATATTGTTCATCGATAGCTGCTGCCACTCAACTTATCTCTCTTTTCTGTCTTTCAACTTGTGCTTGTCACAGGAGACTGTTGTCGTTACTGCTTCCGCTCTTCCCCTAGGCGACATGAATCTGAACTATGTACTGACTGGTTCCAAGAAAAGACAACGGCCAGAGGGTGAGAGCGAAAACTTATCCTCCTCCAACGCCATGGGGGGAGATGGATCTGCTGACGCCCTTGATTCCACTATGGTTCCCTCGGGGGGGCATTCCGTGGAAGTTCTGGAGAACCTGGGTACTGCTGACCCTTTCGGTGCTTCGCCCAGTTCCTTTGGCGGGCCCGTTCACCCATATACCTCTCACTCGGGCTATCAAGAGGCCTTGCAAGACCTTTCAGGCTATCAATCTCATGGTGTCTTCCTGGCCCCCGGAAGCTCTTCTTCACAGGTTCATCCCCCCGCTCCCCTGACCTTCGCTCGCTCGAGCATTCCTTGGCGGCAACGTTATGGCGACGGCGACACCACTTTCAATTTTGCGGCGGATCTTTGTTCGTTGAATGGGGTCGGCGGCGTGACCCATCAAGTCGGGTTGTATGACTTTCGTAACCATGGTTTGGCAGCTATCGGGGGTGATGGTTAGGATGAAGTTTCGGCCTTGTTGGCTTCTCAAATTTTGGCATCAGCTGCGGAGCAGGAGGCTTTCCTTTCCAAGACCGACGATGATAAGGCGAATTCCCTGCGCTCTGGCCTTTTCTCTAACATGATGAAATTCCATTACTGGGCTGCAGAGGTGAAGCATCAGACTGCCTCACTCACCTCTGCTTTGGCGGAGTTGTCCAAGGAGCAGAATGAAAAGAAAAAATTGCTGGAGGAGCGTTCCAAGTTATTGCTGAATCATCATGATCTGCAGAAGCAGCATTCCGCTCTGGACAAAGCTTTGACAGCGGAAAAGGCCAAGGTTACCGCTTTGGAAAATGAGAAGTCGTCGTTGGAAAAGGAGAAAACCGTCCTGGCGGAAGAGTCAGCCGATATGAGCTTGTGGCATGCCGAGCAGACCGCCAGTATTCTGGTTGAGTGCTTCGAGGAAATCTATGGGGTGGACGCGTATAAGGGCGAAGATGTCTCGAAGGCTTTCTTACAGAAATCTGCCCATTTCAACGAAGCAGGCTATTGCCAGGCTAAGGCAGCGGGTTGGAAACGAAGGAACCCCGAGAGCTGATGCGTCGGGAAACTTTGCAGCCCCTTCCCAGCGGTCAAGTGCCGCTTGGTTTTTGTTTTTTGTCTTTGCGGCGCAATCATTTTGAACACCGGAACTTTGTAAATCCTTAAAGCGCCTTTGCTATATTCAAACAATCTCTTATTGATATTCTTCCTTTCTTTAGTTGTCTCGTCGCGAGACTCCTCTTGGCGTTAACGTCGCTCTGCCATCCTGGTGCGGTTACTTTCTCGAGCAGATCCTTAGTATTTCCACCGAAATGACTAAGATCTATATCGGGTTGGCTTCTCGATAAATCTAACGATATCGTGACCATCACCCCTTTCGCTGCTCAAACAGTATTCTGCACATTTCTAATTGTAAATCATCAGTAATAAAAATGTGTCATGAGGGATAGTAATTACCCGTAGGAGCCTTTCCGCTACCGTCATAGGGCTTTATTACGGAAACCGCACAAATCACGTTCACTATCAGCTCTATACTTCGCCAAGGATTACTCATCCGGCTGCTAGCTGGGATTTTGCGATTCTTCACGTTTCCCTCCTTTCATGATCGGCCTCAAAAGTGCCTCATCTTGTGAGCTGTCGGATCGGGACGGCTATCACAAGGCTGGGGAATTTTCACTTTTAGGCGTTGTCCTCTCGTTCAGAACTGTGTCCTTACTTAATGGCCCGGATGTACCAGCCTGGCCGTTAAGATAGGATTCTTGTTTCTAGAACGGAGTTACTATCTCTTCGGGACGTGTCTTGTCTTGATGAACCGTCTCCACGAGAACGGTCAGTACAAGAAAAGAACTTTTCATTCCCAAAGACACCGGGCAGTGCCCTCACTTAGTGAGCCATCTGATCAAGATCGGTCATCACAAGGATATGACTTTTCACCACCGAGGGCGTCAAGGATCTTTCAATCCGACGCTAATCAAAGGTATGCTGGGTCATGCCCTCACTTAGTGGGCCATCTGATCAAGACCGGCCATCACAAGGATAGGACTTTTCACTCCCAGAACACCCCCCTTTTCATCTGCACAAGAGCAACCACAAACCCACGAAAACTCTCCTATCGAGCGTTAGCCACGGTTAGGGTTGACATAATTCGAAGGTGCGGATAAAATCAGATTCTAGGATAATATAATTTCAAACGAGCGATATTCCAAGAGTTGGATAAGGGCGTACCATCGAGCGTCTCCAAACGGTAGGCTCCTTTCCCGACAACGTGGGTGACACGATATGATCTGTCCCAGTTAGGACTGAGTTTTCCCATACGTTGTCCAGTTGCTCGCTTGTCTCGGAGCACCAGGTCGCCATCCTTTAGCAACCGCTCTTTGACATACCTGTTGTGATAACGGGCCATCTTTCGTTTATAGTGTTGCGTTTTCAGAAGGATTTCTTCTCGGACTTCCGGCAACGCGTCCAGGTTAGCGCGTAACCTTTCCTCATTCAGTTCCTCCCGAAAGTGAGCCACCCGTAGGCTCATGGTTCCAATTTCCACTGGCGTAACAGCTTCGGTACCGAAGGCTAACGCGAAGGGTGTTTCTCCGGTGTTGGTTTTAACGGTCATGCGGTATGCCCACATCACGTACGGCAGCTCGTCAGCCCACTTCTTTTTAGACCCCTCTAGGTTTTTCTTGATACCGCTGAGGATGCTCCGGTTAGTTACTTCCGCCTGTCCGTTGGTTTGCGGGTGAGCCACGGAGGAAAATCGTTGCTCAATCCCGAATTCTGAGCATTGGTCTTTGAAGAACTGGCTGGTGAACTGGGTTCCATTATCGCTGACAAGGACACGAGGTACCCCGAACCTCATGACGACTTGGTGTTTGAAAAAATGCCATGTTTTTTCTGCCGTGATTGTGGCGACCGCTTCAGCTTCCGCCCACTTCGTAAAATAGTCCACAGCCACTATCACAAACTTCAGTTGGGACCTAGCCTTTGGAAATGGGCCTAGGATATCAATCCCCCATTTAGCGAAAGGACAAGGGGCGATAATTTCGGATATTTCCGTGGCTGGACGTCGAGGGATTTTGGCGAACTCTTGACATTTGGGGCAAGTTTGCACATAGTTGTGGCAATCCCTCCGTATGGTAGGCCAGTAGAATCCAGACCTGAAAACTTGAGCCGCCATGGTGCCGCCTGACACATGCATTCCGCATATCCCTTCATGGATTTCACGCAAGGTGTGAAGTCCTTCTTGCTCGGTTATACATTTGGCGGCTGGGTGAGAGAAATATCTCCGAATCAAGTCCCCGTCATAGTACGTACAACGAGCAGCATGTTTTAGCACTTTCTTCTTTGCAGCGTCATCCTCAGGCAGCTCTTCGTATTTCAGGTATTTAATTATGGGAACTCGCCAGTCATTCTCGAGTTCTTCCACACATAAAGATGTTTGCTCTTCCATGAAGGTCGGCACCGATAGCTCACGGTAATATACATCTTTAGGTATGGATGCTTCCGGGTTCGCGGCAAGCTTGGCAAGATGGTCGGCTTCAGCGTTTTCCTCTCGGGGAACGTGCTCGAAGCTGACTTGCATGCCTTCTTTCTTTGTCTCCACTAGCTCTCGCTTTACCTTAGCGAGGTATTGCGCCATGATGGGTTCTCGGGCCTGAGAGTGCCCCAAGACCTGGTCAATTATCAATTTAGAATCACCGCAAATTTTTAGGCGCAGATCTCCTGTTCTGCCGGTATCGCGCCTTCCTTTGGAAGAAAATCCTCTCCCTATTCTGAGTCCTGCTAGCAACGCCTCATATTCCGCTGCGTTGTTGGATAACGGCTGTAAGATTCGGATGGAATATCGTATCCGCATATCGTGCGGTCCATTTATAAAGACTCCCGCTCCCGCTAGCTCTTGGTTTTTGGCTCCATCCACATGAATTATCCAAAGGTCCGTATAGGTCTCTGGAAACGGGAGATCCATATCGTCCCATTCTGCTTCAGGCACACCGATCAGAGGATCCTCTGTGAAGGTACATTCAGCTATAAAGTCAGCCAGGATCTGGGCTTTCAAGGATGATCGGGCCTGATACCTCAACCCGTACTGTTCAAGTTCCAGTGCCCAGATCAGCATCCTCCCTGAAGATTCAGGCTTTCAAAATATTCGTTTCAGAGGCTGGTCTGTAAGCACGATGATGGAATGAGATTGGAAGTATCGGTCCATTTTACGGGTGGCCTATACAAGGGCGAATGCTATTTTTTCAATCCGGGCGTATCGCAACTCTGCATCCTTCAGGATGTGACTTACAAAATAGACCGGGCGCTGAGAGTGGTTATCGTCGCGAACGAGGACAGCACTGACCACTTCGTCCGCGGCACCCAGATACAAGTATAATGTATCGCCCGCTTCGGGCCTTGTCAATAGTAAGTCAGAGGATAAGTAATCCTTCAAGTTAATGAACGCTTCCTCACATTCTGGGGTCCACCCAAACGAGGCCTTCTTGCGTATGATTTTGAAAAAAGGGAGACACTTTTCTCCTTGCTTAGAAATGAATCGCCCCAGGGCGATAACGCGCCCCGCTAGTCTTTGCACTTCCTTAACGGTTCTTGGCGATATCATGTCTTGTATGGCTTTAACCTTTGAAGGATTAGGCTGGATGCCTTTCTGGCTGACTACGTAGCCTAGGAATTTTCCTGTCTGGAATGCAAACAAGCATTTTTGGGGATTTAGCTTCATGCAATATCTTTTCATCACGTCAAAGACTTCTCTCAAATCCCGTAAGTGGTCTTGAAAATTCGCACTCTTCACCAATATGTCATCAACGTATACCTCCACATTCCTCCCTATTTGTTCCTCGAAAATCTTGTTTGCCATTCGTTGGAACGTTGCCCCCGCGTTCTTTAGCCCAAACGGCATCGCTGTATAACAGTACGTGGCTTTAGGTGTGAGGAAGGCAGTCTTCTCCTCATCTTCCAAAGCCATGGGGATTTGATGATATCCGGAGTTGACGTCCAACGAGCTTAGATATGCGTACCCGGCAGTCTGATCAACTAGTTGATCTATATGAGGGAGCGGGTAGCAATCCTTAGGGCAAGTATCGTTCAAATCGGTGAAGTCGATGCACATGCGCCAATCTCCATTGGGCTTAGGAACAAGAACGGGGTTGGCCAACCAGGTGGGATACTGCACCTCGCGGATGAATCCCGCGTCAAGGAGCTTCGCTACCTCTTTTTCTACGGCTGATGCTTTTTCAGCAGAAAACGCCCGTCGTTTCTGCTGAACTGGCCTGGCGTCAGGTTTAACATTAAGTCGATGCTCGGCTATTTCTCGCGATATACCTGGCATGTCGGCGGGTTTCCATGCGAAATCCCCTTGGCATTTGTTCAGTAGCCGTGCTAGTTGAAGGTTTTCCGCGGGGCTGAGCTTTTCGCTGACCAGGAAACTGGCCTCCTCTACACCTATTACCGGTACGGGCACCATCTTGTCTAGAGGTTGAGCGCGATTCTCATCACCCTGCTCGTAGGGGTCGGCTGCTATGCACACGTACCTATCACAGCTCTTTTGAGTCATGAGCGAGTAACATTCTGCCGCCAGTTTCTGATCGCCCTTTATTGATACCACTCCGTCCCAAGAGGGGTATTTCATCTTTAGATATTTCTGAGATATCACCGCTCCAAAGCGGTTGAGGAAAGGTCGTCCGAGTATGATATTGTAGGGAAAATTCAAGTCCACAACAAGGAATAACAGGTTCTCCGACCGCTTGTAGGTGTCTTCTCGGAAATACATGGGCAGAGTAATTACCCCCGTGACAGGGATAGGGACCCCATCCACTCCGACTATAGGTCTCTTGCTGGGTGTTAACTCGTTATTGGGGCGCTTCATGAGATTGTAAGCTTCCAGCGAAAAGAGGTTCACCGCACTACCATTGTCAATAAGAGTTCTTCTGACTCCGTGGCTGGCGATGACGGGTGTAACCACCAGTGCGTCATTGTGGGGATATATAACGCCTTTTTCGTCCTCTTCGGAAAAGGATAAAATCATGCGATCTAATATACCTATCGCTCTACCTTTCTTTGTCGTGCCATCTCGTGCGCGCTTTTCTCCTTTCGTGGCCGTCGGTTGTTCGGATTCGTCCGTGTAAGGGGTCCCTCCCGCTATGATGTTAATCATAGGAATGTTGTCGCCATCTATTGCGAAAGTTTCTCCACCCTTTCCTCCGGGAGCATGATCCGGCTGGGGGACCCGAGGGGGTCCTGGTCGTTCGTCTACCGCTCTTCTTGCGGGATTATTTCTGGCATCTTCCCTTACTTGGGTTGCAAATTCTCCTAAGTATCCTTCTTCCACCAAACGTTCTATCGCCGATTTCAATTCTCTGCACGCTTCTGTGGAATGTCCCCTAGCTTTGTGGAATTTACAGTAAGCGTTCTCTCTTCTACCCAAAAGTACTCCAAGTTTCGTAGGCGCAGGATAACGTATGGGGAGGTTTCGTTATTCCGCTATTGACAAAATCTCTGCCCTTGGTACGTTGAGGGAAGGAAATTCCGGATCATACGTCTGATTTTTAGAAGCATTCCCTTGACGCCGATAAGGGGAGTCACCGTGCTTTCCTTTCGAAGAATGACCTTTTTGCTTATCAAAAGTCTTTGGGATATGATCTTTCCGTCGGGCGTAATCGACAGCGAAGTGGTCATCGATCAGGGGATTTGCGGGAGTGGCAGGGATGTGAGATGCCCCAGGCGGCATGTTATAAGTTCTATCTCTGTTCTCTTCTTCTTCCATTTTCGCGTAATTGTGGGCTTTGAGTCTTAGTGCATCTAGGGATACCGGGGGATCCACCATTAATGCATCTTTTAGCTTACCGTAGCGGCAGTTCCTTTTCAGGGCTTCTATAGCGAAATCAATAGTGACACCCGGCGTTAATGACATTTCCAAATCAAATCAGCTGAGAAATTCCTTCAGAGTCTCTTGAGGCCTTCGTTGTATGTCAAATAATGCTGCGGCGGATTTTCGAATTGGAATTGTCATACTAAATCTGCTCCGGAATTTGGATTCTAACTGCGCAAAATTGCTAATGGATCCATCAGGAAGACCCTCAAACCAGAGACGCGCGACCCCTGATAAGGTCATAATGAATATTTGGCACAACGCCGCATCACTGTGGGTCTGAAACTGGACGAAATCCTTCACTTTATTGATGTGCGAAATGGGATCTTTGGTGCCATCATAAGTATCAGTGGGAAGCTTCACTCGCCTACTAACTCTATGACGCCTTATGCGACGACTGAAAGGGTGATCCGATGTATCATCAAGAATCTCACGTGCACGACGTGGGGGAGATATTTCCGCTGGGCGCGCCCTTTCTCGTGGTTCAGGTGCACGGTGTCGCCTAGGAGATCGGCTGCGACTTCTGAGCGAACGGCTTTGAAACCTCCGGCTACTAGATCTATCGTTGTATTCGGGAGATAAACTCCGATTTGCCCTCTCCCTCTGTCCGTCCCAATGGTCCCTGACCTCCTCAAGTTGCCTGTCTCCCTGCGGGGGGAGACCTTGCGGCATCTGCGGTATGTAAGCCTCTACCCTTCCTTGAGTGAGTTGCACAAAACTAACCGGGGGATCTCCTGCGGATAAAGGTATCTGGAGGTTTCCTGGAAAAAACGGTGACAAAGGTCGATCAGCGACAATAGATGGTGTGAACACGACACGGGGAGGGATGCTAGATCCAGAAGCACCAGGTGTGATTCTTGCGGCCATTTCAGTCAAATATTCCAAACGAGAGTGAAGGGCCGCTATTTCAGTTGCCAAAGGATGTTCATTATTAAGTACGAATCCTCTCGACAGAGGAGTGGAAAAATCAGGTCCCGCTATCTGAGATGAAGGAATGACCGTCTGTGAGGAAACAGATCCTCCCGTGATTCCGACCGAGAGGTCCAGAGATCCCGAGATAATTGGTTGCGACATCATAGAGAGATCAGCAGTAGCAAAAGGGAATAACCGTCTGCGGATTGGGAAGGGAATATTAGAGGATGATGATCGGATCGACCCCGATCCTGCTGTCATAACCGTTCCAATCTCCCAACTAAACGGAGCTTGGCTATTAAGGACGCTCACTTAATATACCAAAGCTCTCAATGAAAGCACCATGTGATAAGATTCGAGATCGGATCTGATCGGAGGGACGGTTACTTCAGCTGGTCCAAGGAGTTGCGTTCGACATCAGGGGTACCTGCAAAGCGCCGGAGGGGGGGCTCCGGCGTAGACACTCCAATGCTTAAGTCAGTTCCGGGTTTCAAAGTAGCAGAGATTCGTCTAGGTGATCTCCCTCTTCCCTTTTGTCCAGAAATGTAGGGGTATTTATAGGCCGCGTAGGGCGATACCTGACAGCGATAGGGCAGGCGAAGTCTGGAAATGACGTCACGAGCGATATCAAGAGGTGACGTCATTAGCGATATCAGGCCGTAACGGCTAGGAGCGATAACATTATGGATCCCCTAGGATGGGATGGCGTCGTTCATCCAAAGACGAGCGACCCCCCCTCCGCTGAAGTCGACCATCCTAGGAAACTCTTCCGATCTAGGGCGTTAGGTAGATGTCCCAGGGAGGCTTGTAGAAATCCGTTCTGGACAGATGCCATAGCCGCAATAACGTCGAGAGGAGAGTCCCAATTGTTATCAGTTAGCCAACCCCGTCCTTGTTCCTAAGCCCAATGGAGATTGGCGCATGTGTATCGAGTTCACCGATTTGAACGATGCTTGCCCTAAGGATTGCTACCCGCTCCCTCGTATTGATCAGCTGGTTGATCAGACTGCCGAGTACGCATATTTAAGCTCGCTAGACGCCAACTCCGAATACCATCAAATTCCCATGGCCATGGAAGATGAAGAAAAGACTGCCTTCATTACTCCTAAGGCCACTTACTGTTATACGGCGATGCCGTTTGGGCTAAAGAACGCTGGAGCGACGTTCCAACGGATGGCAAACAAGATATTCGAAGAACAAATAGGGAGGAATGTGGAAGCATACGTTGACGATATACTGATAAAGAGCGTGAACTTTCAGGATCACCTGCGAGACTTGAAGGAAGTCTTTGACGTGATGAAAAGGCACCGCATGAAATTGAACCCCCGAAAATGCATGTTTGCATTTCAGACGGGAAAATTCTTGGGTTACGTGGTCAGCCAAAAAGGGATCCAGCCTAACCCTTCAAAGGTTAAAGCCATACAAGATATGATATCACCAAGAACCGTTAAGGAGGTTCAAAGGCTAACGGGGCGCATCATCTCCCTCGGGCGATTCATTTCCAAACAAGGTGAGAAGTGTCTCCCTTTTTTCAAAGTCATACGTAAGAAAGCCTCGTTCGGATGGACCCCAGAATGTGAGGAGGCTTTCGTTAACCTAAAAGATTACCTATCGTCTGACCTACTGCTGACGAGACCAGAGGCGGGCGATACCTTATATCTGTACCTTGGCGCCGCTGACGAAGTAGTTAGTGCCGTCCTCGTTCGTGATGATAACCACTCTCACCGCCCGGTGTATTTTGTAAGTCACGTCCTGAAGGATGCGGAGTTGCGATACGCCCGAATTGAAAAAATAGCGTTCGCACTTATACAGGCCACTCGGAAAATGGACAGATACTTCCAGTCTTACTCCGTTATCGTGCTTACAGACCAACCTCTGAAAAGAATATTTCGAAAACCTGAATCCTCAGGAAGAATGTTGATCTGGGCACTCGAGCTTGAACAATATGGGTTAAGGTATCAGTCCCGACCGTCCGTAAAGGCTCAGATCCTGGCAGATTTTATAGCGGAATGTACTTTTACGGAGGATCCTTTGACCGGCGTACCTGAAGCAAAATGGGGCGATATGGATCTCCCATTTCCAAAAACCTATACGGATCTGTGGATCATTCATGTGGATGGAGCTAAAAACCAAGAATTGGCGGGAGCCGGAATGTTCATAAATGGGTCGCACGACATGCGAATACGATACGCCATCCGAATTTTACAGCCGTTATCTAATAACGCGGCAGAATATGAGGCGCTACTAGCTGAACTCAGGATAGGGAGAGGATTACCTTCCAAAGGGAGACACGACACTGGAAGGACAGGAGACCTGCGTCTGAAAATTTGTGGTGATTCCAAGTTGATAATTGACCAGGTCTTGGGGCACTCTCAGGCCCGAGAACCCATTATGGTTCAATACCTCGCCAAGGTGAAACGAGAAATGTTGGAAATAAAGAAAGAGGGCATGCAAGTCAGCTTCGAGCATATTCCCCGAGAGGAAAATGCTGAAGCTGACAATCTTGCCAAGATGGCCGTGAACCCGGAAGCGTCCCTGCCCAAAGATGTATATTACCGTGAATTACCTGTACCTTCTTTCATGGAAGAGCAAGCGTCTCTGTGTGTGGAAGAACTCGAGAATGACTGGCGAATCCCCGTAATCAAATACTTGAAATACGAAGAACTGCCCGAAGATATAGCTGAAAAGAAGAAAGTGCTGAAACGGGCGGCTCGCTGTACGTACTACGACGGGGATTTAGTCCGGAGATGTTTTTCTCACCCAGCCGCCAAATGTATAACTGAGCAAGAGGGTCTTCACACCTTGCGCGAAATCCATGAAGGGGTATGCGGTATGCACATGTCGGGCGGCACCCTGGCAGCACAAGTTTTCAGATCTGGATTCTACTGGCCCACCATCCGGAGAGATTGCCACAACTATGTGCAAACCTGCCCGAAGTGCTAGGAGTTTGCAAAAATTCCTCAGCGACCTGCCACCAAAATATCTGAAATTATCGCCCCTTGTCCTTTTGCTTAATGGGGGATAGATATCCTAGGCCCATTCCCGAAGGCAAGGTCCCAACTGAAGTTTGTGATAGTGGCAGTAGACTATTTTACGAAGTGGGCAGAAGCTGAAGCGGTCGCCACAATCACGGCGGAAAAAACTTGGCGTTTCTTCAAACACCAAGTTATCATGAGGTTTGGCGTACCTCGCGTCCTTGTCAGCGATAACGGAACACAGTTCACCAGCCAATTCTTCAAAGACCAGTGCTCGGAATTTGGGATTGAGCAACGATTCTCCTCCGTGGCTCACCCGCAAACTAATGGACAGGCGGAAGTAACCAATCGAAGCATCCTCAGCGGTATCAAGAAAAACCTAGAGGGTTCAAAGAAGAAATGGGCTGACGAGCTGTCATATGTGATGTGGGCGTACCGCATGACCGTTAAGACCAGCACCGGAGAAACACCCTTCGCATTGGCCTTCGGGACCGAGGCTGTTACGCCGGTGAAAATTGGTACCATGAGCCTACGGGTGGCTCACTTTCGGGAAGAACTAAATGAGGAAAGGTTACGAGCTAACCTGGACGCGTTACCAGAGGTCCGAGAAGAAATCCTCATGAAAATGCAGCATTACAAACAGAAAATGACCCGTTATCATAACAGGCGCGTTAAAGAGCGGTTGCTAAAGGCCGGTGACCTGGTGCTCAGAGACAAGCGAGCGGCTGGGCAGCATATGGGAAAACTCAGCCCAAACTGGGATGGACCATATCGTGTTACCCACGTTATCAGGAAAGGAGCCTATCATCTGGAGACAGTCGATGGTACTCCCTTATCCAACTCTTGGAATATCTCTCGCTTGAAATTATATTATCCTAGGATTTAATTTTATCTGCACCTTTGGTTGATGCCAACCCTAACCGTGCCTAACGCTTGATGAGAGAGCTTTCGTGGGTTTTTGTGGTTGCCTTTGTGCAGATAAAAAGGGGGTATCCTGAGAGTGAAAAGTCCTATCCTTGTGATGGCCGGTCTTGATCAGATGGCCCACTAAGTGAGGGCACGACCCAGCATGTCTTGAATTAGCGTCGGATTAAAAGATCCCTGACGCCCCCGGGGGTGAAAAGTCCTATCCTTTTGATGACCGATCTTGATCAGATGGCTCACTAAGTGAGGGCACTACCCGGTATCTTTGGGGGTGAAAAGCCCTCATCTTGTATTAACCGTTCTCGTGGAGACGACCCATCAAGACAAGGTACGCCCCAAAAGAAATAGTAACTCCGCCCTAGAAACAAGAATCCTATCTTAGTGACCAGACTGATACAGTCGGGTCGTTAAGCAAGGACACGATTCTAGACGCGAGGACAACGCCTAAAAGTGAAAACTCCCCAGCCTTGTGATAGCATGTCCCGATCCGACGGCTCACTAAGATGAGGCACTTTTCGGGCCGATCGTGAAAGGAGGGAAACGCGAAGGATCGCGAAATCCCAGCTAGTAACCGGATGCGTAATCCCTGGTGAAGTATAGAGCTGATAGTGAAAGCGATTCACGCAGTTTCCACACTAGTGCCCCATGACGGCAACGGAAAGGCTCCTACGGGTAATTACTATCCCTCATGACATGCTTTGCTACTGATGGTTTACAATTAGAAACGTGCAGAATACTTTTTGAGCAGCGGAAGGAGTGACGATCACGTGAATGGTGATGTTGTCAGACTTATCGGGAAAACTCACCCGATACCAACCTCAGTAATTTAGGTGGAAATGCTAGGGACCTGTTTGAAAAAGTAAACGCATCATGATAGCGGGACGATAATAACGTCAAGGGAGTTTCGCGGGGAGACAGATGAAAGAAAGGAAAGACAGTGATAAAGACAAAGTTGTTCGAATATATGAAAGTGCCTTTGAGAGGCCATGAGTTATCAAGTTCAAAACAATGTCGTCGCGGAGGTAAAAAACAAAAACGTGGCAATTCTCGATGGCCACGAAAGAGGCGGCGAAGCTTTAGGGTGCGTCAGCCCTCGGGGTTCCTCCGTTTCCAGCCCTCCGCTTTAGCTTGGCGAAAACCCGCTCCATTGAGGTTGGTGGACTTCTGCTTGAAAGCCCTTGTAACTTCCTCGCCTTTGTACGCGTCCACTCCATGAACCTCCTCGAAGCACTCAACCAAAATAGTGGCAGTCCGCTCAACGTGCCACAAGCTCTCATCGGCCGACTCCCTTTCCAGAGCGGTTTTCTCTTCCTCTAGGACAGCCTTCTCCCTCTCCAAAGATGACTTCTCCCCTTCCAGAGCAATGCTCTTGGCTTTTTCTACTGTCAAGGCAGCATCAAGGGAGGACGATTGCACTTTCAATTCTTGTTGGGTCAGCAATAATCGAGTGCGTTCCTCCAGCAACTTCTTTTTCTCGTTTTGCTCTCGAGAAAGTTCAGCCAAGGAGGCGGCAAGAGAAGCGGCCTGACGCTGCACGTGTTCTGTCCAATAATGAAACTTCATAAAGGTGGTAAAGAGGCCAGAACGTAGCGATATCGCCTTGTCATCGTCAACTTTAGAAAGGAAAGACTCCCGTTCGGCCGCAGACGCTAATATCTGGGCAGCCAACAAAGCAGAAACTTAGTCCGAGCCATCGCCCTCGAGAGCCGCCAACCCTGTGTTGCGAAAGTCATAAAGGCCCACTTGATGAGTCACAGTACCGGACCCACCCATCGGACTTAGATCCGCATCAAAGTTGAAAGTGGTGCCCCCTTCGCCATAACGATGTGGCAAGGGAACGCTCGAAGGGACGAACGTCATGGGAACAGGAGGATGAACCTGCGTAGAGGGGCCTCCTTGGGCGATATAAGCACCATGAGACTGGTAGCCCGAAAAATCCTGCAAGCCCTCTTGATATTCCACGTTAGGAGCATATGAATGAACAGGCCCGCCGAAAGAGTTAGGCGAAACCCCAAAGGATTTAGCTGTACCCAGGCCCCCCAGCAATTCTGAAGACTGACCCTAGGGGTTAGCCGTAGAATCAAGGACATCTGCAGGCCTATCTTTCATCGCGATAGCAGTGGAGGATAAGCTGCTGCCCTCCCCCTCCAGCTGAGGCCTCTTCTTGGAACCACCCAGCACATAGCCCATGTCTATATCGCCTGAGGGAGATGCAGAAGTAGAAACGACGACAGTATCCTGCAAAGAACCCAGTATAAAACACAAACAAGAGAAACGAATCAAATAACGACAGATATCGATGTACAGTCCATTGCAGCTAAAAAGCACACGTACGACAGCCGTATTAAGAGGAGGTGCTTCCGAAGAAATCTGGAATTTTCAGTTGGAGATCATGTATTTTTGAAAGTTTCTCCTACAAAGGGTGTTCTTCGGTTTGGTAAGAAAGGGAAGTTGCATCCGCGATTCATTGGGCCGTTTGAAATTCTTGAAAGGATTGGAGCTGTGGCATACAAATTAGCACTCCCACCAAGCTTGTCGAATGTACATCCTGTATTCCATGTATCTATGCTTCGGAAATATCTGCATGATCCATCTCATGTAATGGAACCTCAACTGGTTGAGTTCAAGGAGGATTTATCTTATGAGATTCAGCCTATACAGATTGTAGATCGTCAAGTGAAGAAGCTTCGTTCTAAAGAAATTGCCACTGTAAAAGTTGTGTGGCAGAATAATTCAAATGAAGAAGTTACTTGGGAATCCGAAGATGAGATGCGAGAGAAGTACCCCTACCTATTCCAAAACCACAGTAAGTATAACTTAAATTCGGGGACCGAATTTCTTAAGGTGGGGAGAATGTGAGACCCCTAGAAATTTTAACTTCGATTTATTTTAGTTAGCTAGATAAGTACTGGTCGGGTTAGAAAAGAGTTAGAAATTTTATTGGGTTCGTATAAACTAGTTGCTTTCGTAATAATAAACTAGTAAAAAAAAAAAGAATTGAATAAAGAAAAGAAATAATAGTAAAACGATTAAGATAAGGTGAGGGAAATAAAAATAGAAAAGAAAAGAAAGTGAAGAGGCGTAGAAAAGAAAGGGTAAAAGAGGGAAAAAAAAAGAAAGAAAGAAAGGAAAGAAACAGAGAGTGAGGTCGGGAGAGAACAAGGAAAGAAAGAAAGAAATAGCAAAAGAGAGAGCGAGAGAGAGAGAGATAGCCATCGGAAGAACAGAGGAGCAAGAGCGGGTAAATTGATGGGTGATTAGAGGTTAGTTTTATTATTAGTAGCTAAACTTCATCTCTTTGTTAAAATTGGTATGTGGATGTCATAAAAATTGAGTAGGATTTTATAAATTGATATGTGTGGTTTCTACCAAGAGAAGAATTTATCATGTATGTGATTGTTGTGAATGATATATGAGTTTCCGTGTCTTAATTACTCTAATTACTGTAATTAAGGTTAGTTAGGGTTTTCAATTTAATTAAAAGTTGGAAATAGTTTTGTAGTGGTTAAAAGTATGATTTTATGAGAAAGATAGATTGGGTGGCTGCATAAGTGAAATCGGGAGGTGTCAAACTTTCTGAAAATTCTGGGAAACAATTGCAGAAGAATTAATTACAGTTTGGTCCCTAGAGATGTGAAGATGGTGAAGTTTAGTCCTAAAAGTTTAAGCGCTTGCAGATTAGTCCCTACAACAGGATCAGTTTTGGGAGAGTTATTTATAGTTTTAAATGTGTAATATTTTGGATAAATATGTGTGTTTTAATTAATTTATTTGTTGCAAGAAAAGAGTTGAATTGAAAAGAAACAGGAAAAGAAGGGATGAGAAATTATGTTGGTCTTTTAAAATAACTGTACAGGTCTGAAATTGATTTAATTATTGTGTAAATAACCTATATGCTATTTAAATGATGTTAGGTGGGAAGCAGACGGATCCTACAGCGGAGTGAGCGGGGCATATGAAGTAGTTTTGCTGTGTATATACAACTGTGAGTGAATAATGCAAAGTATAAACTGCATGATAGTATTGCATGCGTATGAATTATGTTATGACTGTATGTCTTGTGTTGTGGCGGTGAATATGTTTGGTGATATTAATTGGTGGTGGGAGATGGTATACGATGTTGGTTATGACCCTAACTAACAGGGGTGGTGTTAGTACATGTGCACATGGTTTGTATACCTTAGCTAGCCGGAGATTATGGCGGTAGCACGAAGGGGCTTGGCCAGCACTTCGGTCTGTTGAGAATTGTTGGAAACGATTAAGAATGATTGAGAATGATTGAGAATTTTCTCATGTCCTAGCCTTCAGGGACTATGGTGTTGGCACGTGATGAGATCACGGTCTGAATATGAGTTGTTTGTGCCTTGATAGATTAACGGTATTGTGATGAGTGTATGAATTATAGTATTTGGATATTGATATAATTATATTAAATTATATGTAGGGAATACAGAGAATGTGAATGATTGCGTGTACATGCTTGTTTATATCTTGTATTATTTATTCACTGAGTTGTGGTAACTCATCCTCTCTTATAAACCATTTTTTCAGTTGGTAGCGGACGGTAGTGAGTTGGTTGGCAGATCTAGGGGAGTACTCTTCAAGATTAATCGGTATGCCCAGCATTCTCCTTCGCTAGGGCCTAGTCGATTAATAGATTGTATATAACCATTTTGGAGTTGTAAATTTCAACCTCTCTAGTAGGTCTGTTACTGGTTATAGTAAATGTAGAAGTAACTTTTTGTTGTTGTATATATTACTTGGAAATCAATATAAGTAAAACTTGAGTTTGCTTGAAATGGATAATTTGTAATTTTGGAATAAACCTTAACAAGGAATTAAGTAAGGCGTGTGAGAGTCCGGAATGGATACTAGAATCCATTCGAACTCTCATGCCGGTCACACGTGCTAGTTTGGGGTGTGACAGATTTGGTAGCGGAGCATAGTTGACTTGAGTTAGTTGTTCTGTAACTCCGAAGTATAGTACTTTTGTGTTCTAAATAAGTTATTCTTGTGTCTTAGAGGTCTGCCAACCAGTGTCTATATATATTAATGTTGGTTGTACTTAACTTATATTGAATAGGTAAGTGTGGAAAGGGTGATAAACAGAGGGAAGCTGATACAATGGATGCACCTACCGGATCAGAATTTCCAGAAAGTGAGCAAGTTGGAAATCACAGTCCAAGAAATAAAAACCAAGAATCAAGCAATGAGATTCCTGTTTCTGTGCTAGTTGAAGGATTACATGGAGTGAATCAAGCCATACAGACCTTAACAAAGCATATGATTGAAAAGGAACAAGGTAAATAAGTGGCCTCAACATCCTCTCCAAGGCTGGAGGGAAATGAAGTTCCATTGCAAAACTTTATTAAGCTCGGTCCTCCTATTTTCACTGGTATAAAGCCAACTGAAGATCCTCAACAATTCCTCGATAGTGTATGGAAAAGGTGTGAAGCTTTAGGATGCACAGACTACCGGGCAGTTATATTGGCAGCATTCATATTAGAGGGTGATGTAGCAACTTCCTGGTATGATTCTAAAAAGAATGAAAAAGCTGCAGACACCCCAGCTTGGACATGGGATGAATTTTGCACCATGTTTCTGGATCGTTTCTTACCTGAAAGTGTCAAAGATGATAGAGCATATGAGTTTGAGAGGTTAACTCAAGGTAACATGAGTGTGTCCGAGTATGAAGGACGGTTTACAAGGTTGTCACGGTATGGTCGCCATCTTATCCCTACAGAGGAGAAGAAGGTGAAGAGATTTATTAGAGGACTTGTTGATCCTTTATTCCATGCTACTGTGGCGCATGAGTTTCGATCATTCTCAGCAGCTGTGGATTGTGCTAGGATGGTTGAAGCAAGGGAGATGACCAGGAGTGTAGTGTATGATCAAAGCAAGCGAGTTAGAGTTGAAAATCGACAAGTTACACACTCCGGGGAAGGTAACAGATTTGTTCATAGGTATCCATATCAAAGTCAGCAAGGACAACAACGACCTCACGGAAGGTTTCAGCAGCAATATGGTTATGGTAGTCAGTTCTCTACTGGTCAGAATACCAGGGGTGGTGGACAAGGACGTGGTCAAGCTTCATTCCATTCTGTTCAGCCTAGTAATTCTCAAACTAGCATTCCATTATGCCAGTTTTGTGGTAAAAGACATCGGGGTCCTACATGTTATCAACAAACTGGTGTATGTTTCTTTTGTGGCCAAGCGGGACACTTGAGGAGAGATTGCCCAAGGATGCTAGCAACATCTCAAGCTTCAACTGCATCATCTGCGTCAGTTCAATCACCTAATGAGCAGTTCAACCAAGGAGGCCGTGGTTTTAGTGGTCGTAGTGCAAGAGGTAGAGGCTTTGGTAGTGGAGTTCAAGGACAAGCAGGAGGAGGTCAAGCTAGAGTTTTTGCACTTACTAAGGAAGATGCACAGTCATCAAATACAGTAGTGACAGGTATACTCCCTGTTTGCTTGATTGATGCACGAGTTTTATTTGATACTGGATCCACGCATTCTTTTGTATCTCCCTATTTTTCCATGCTGTTTGGTAAACAATCAACCTTACTAGATTGTCCATTAGCTGTCACCACACCTCTTGGGGAAATTATAGATGTGGGGAGTGTTTAAGTCTTGTGTGGTTCTTGTTGATGGTAGGGAGTTACGAGGAGACTTGATTCAGCTAGACATGCTTGATTTTGATGTGATTCTAGGAATGGATTGGTTAGCATCTCATTATGTTACCTTGAATTGTCGAGATAAAGTGTTGACATTTAGGATTCCGGGTGAACCTGAATTTTACTTTCAAGGGAACCATTTGATCTCTCAACCCATTGTAGTTTCGGCCATTCATGTTAAACAGTGGTTCCGGGGTGAATGTGAAATTTTCCTAGCACATGTTAGAGTTGTTCAAGAATCAAGTCCTACTGTAAATCAGGTTCCTGTTGTTATGGAATTCCTTGATGTATTTCCTGATGATCTGCCTGGAGTTCCACCTGATAGAGAGATAGAGTTCTGTATTGATTTGTTACCTGGAACTGAGCCTATTTCTATGAGACCATATAGAATGGCATTTTCTGAACTTAAAGAATTGAAGAAACAGTTGCAAGATATGCTAGATAAAGGCTTTATAAGGCCAAGTGTTTCGCCTTGGGGTGCTCCGGTATTATTTGTGAAGAAGAAAGATGGCACATTGCGACTTTGTATTGATTACCGACAGCTGAACCGGGTAACAGTACGCAACAGGTATCCTCTTCCACGCATTGATGATTTATTTGATCAATTACAAGGTGCACAATATTTTTCTAAGATTGATTTGAGATCTGGATATCATCAGCTGAAAATTAGGCAAGAAGACATTCTAAAAACTGCATTTAGGAGTCGATATGGTCATTATGAGTTTTTGGTTATGTCGTTTGGTCTTACTAACGCACCGGCAGCTTTCATGGATTTGATGAATAGAACATTCAAATCATTCCTTGATCAGTTTGTTATTGTCTTTATTGACGATATTCTTGTGTATTCAAAAAGTAAAGAAGAGCATGAAAAACATTTGAGATTGGTTCTTCAAATCCTGAGAAAGCACAAGCTTTATGCAAAGTTTTCTAAATGTGAATTTTGGTTGGATTCTGTATCTTTTCTCGGTCATGTTGTCTCTAAGGATGGTGTGCAGGTTGACCCTCAAAAAATAAAAGCAGTTGAACAATGGCCTAGACCTTCTTCAGTGTCAGAGATTCGTAGTTTCTTGGGTTTAGCTGGGTATTATCGGCGATTTGTTGAAGGTTTTTCTCGAATTGCTTCTCCATTGACGCGGTTGACGCAGAAAAATGTGAAATATCAATGGTCAGACGCATGTGAGGCAAGCTTCTTGGAGCTCAAGCATCGGTTGACAACTGCACCGGTGTTGACATTGCCATCTGGCCCTGAGGGATTTGTTGTGTATTGTGATGCTTCAAGAATTGGATTGGGATGTGTTCTTATGCAGCGAGGGAAAGTTATTGCTTATGCCTCTCGTCAACTAAGGAAGCATGAACAGAATTATCCTACGCACGACTTGGAGATGGCAGCAGTTGTATTTGCTCTTAAGATCTGGAGGCATTACTTATATGGTGACACTTTTGAAATATTTACAGATCATAAAAGCCTCAAGCATATTTTTCAGCAGCGAGATCTCAACCTTAGGCAAAGGAGGTGGATGGAGTTGGTCAAAGACTATGATTGTAGTATACAATATCATCTGGGAAAAGCAAATGTTGCTGATGCTTTAAGCCGGAAGTCATTTGGAAGTTTGGCCCACATAGCTGAGGTAAGAAGACCGGTGATTAAAGAATTACATGAGGTTTTAGATAGCGGAGTTCAGCTTTCAATTTCTGATTTGGGTGTATTACTAGCTCATTTTAGTGTCCAGCCTGTGTTAATTGAGAAAATTAAAGTTGCCCAAGAGAAAGATCTGCAATTATGCCACATCCGAGAAGAGATTAATCTTGGAAATTCTACAGATTTTGTGATTTCAAGTGATGGAATTGTTAAGTATGGTGCCAGAATTTGTGTTCCTAAGGCGGATGATTTGCAAAGGGAAGTTATGGAACAAGCGCATAAAACGACGTATACAATTCATCCTGGTTCTACCAAAATGTATAAAGACTTGAAGAATCACTATTGGTGGAATAACATGAAGAGAGACATAGCTGATTTTGTTTCTAAATGTCTTATTTGTCAACAGGTGAAAGGTGAACATCAAAAGCCTCCGGGGTTGCTGCAACCATTGTTAATTCCTGAGTGGAAGTGGGAGCGAATTACCATGGATTTTATTGTCGGGTTGCCACACACACTTGAAGGGTATGATTCTATATGGGTTATAGTAGATCGACTTACAAAATCTGCTCATTTTCTACCTGTAAAGACAACATATAGTTTTGCAAAACTTACTCAACTATATATTAATGAGATAGTTCGACTCCATGGTGTGCCAATTTCTATTGTTTCTGATCGGGGTCCACAGTTTACTTCTCATTTTTGGAGGGAATTTCAGAAGTCTATGGGTACCAATCTTGATCTTAGTACTGCCTTCCATCCTCAAACTGATGGCCAATCGGAGAGAACTATTCAGACACTTGAAGACATGTTACGGGCTTGTGTTATTGACTTTGGAGGTAGCTGGAGTAAATATCTTTCTCTGGTTGAATTTTCTTACAATAATAGTTATCATTCTAGCATTCAAATGGCTCCGTATGAAGCATTATATGGTCGTAGATGTCGTACACCTATTTGCTGGGATGAAGTTGGTGTAAGGAAATTATTGGGTCCGGAAATTGTTGAGTTAACTGCTGAAAAAGTCAAGTTGATTCGTGATAAACTACAAGCTGCACAGAGTAGACAGAAAGGTTATGCTGATAACAGGAGAAGAAATCTGGAATTTTCAGTTGGAGATCATGTATTTTTGAAAGTTTCTCCTACAAAGGGTGTTCTTCGGTTTGGTAAGAAAGGGAAGTTGCATCCGCGATTCATTGGGCCGTTTGAAATTCTTGAAAGGATTGGAGCTGTGGCATACAAATTAGCACTCCCACCAAGCTTGTCGAATGTACATCCTGTATTCCATATATCTATGCTTCGGAAATATCTGCATGATCCATCTCATGTAATGGAACCTCAACTGGTTGAGTTCAAGGAGGATTTATCTTATGAGATTCAGCCTATACAGATTGTAGATCGTCAAGTGAAGAAGCTTCGTTCTAAAGAAATTGCCACTGTAAAAGTTGTGTGGCAGAATAATTCAAATGAAGAAGTTACTTGGGAATCCGAAGATGAGATGCGAGAGAAGTACCCCTACCTATTCCAAAACCACAGTAAGTATAACTTAAATTCGGGGACCGAATTTCTTAAGGTGGGGAGAATGTGAGACCCCTAGAAATTTTAACTTCGATTTATTTTAGTTAGCTAGATAAGTACTGGTCGGGTTAGAAAAGAGTTAGAAATTTTATTGGGTTCGTATAAACTAGTTGCTTTCGTAATAATAAACTAGTAAAAAAAAAAGAATTGAATAAAGAAAAGAAATAATAGTAAAACGATTAAGATAAGGTGAGGGAAATAAAAATAGAAAAGAAAAGAAAGTGAAGAGGCGTAGAAAAGAAAGGGTAAAAGAGGGAAAAAAAAAAAAAAAAGAAAGGAAAGAAACAGAGAGTGAGGTCGGGAGAGAACAAGGAAAGAAAGAAAGAAATAGCAAAAGAGAGAGCGAGAGAGAGAGAGATAGCCATCGGAAGAACAGAGGAGCAAGAGCGGGTAAATTGATGGGTGATTAGAGGTTAGTTTTATTATTAGTAGCTAAACTTCATCTCTTTGTTAAAATTGGTATGTGGATGTCATAAAAATTGAGTAGGATTTTATAAATTGATATGTGTGGTTTCTACCAAGAGAAGAATTTATCATGTATGTGATTGTTGTGAATGATATATGAGTTTCCGTGTCTTAATTACTCTAATTACTGTAATTAAGGTTAGTTAGGGTTTTCAATTTAATTAAAAGTTGGAAATAGTTTTGTAGTGGTTAAAAGTATGATTTTATGAGAAAGATAGATTGGGTGGCTGCATAAGTGAAATCGGGAGGTGTCAAACTTTCTGAAAATTCTGGGAAACAATTGCAGAAGAATTAATTACAGTTTGGTCCCTAGAGATGTGAAGATGGTGAAGTTTAGTCCTAAAAGTTTAAGCGCTTGCAGATTAGTCCCTACAACAGGATCAGTTTTGGGAGAGTTATTTATAGTTTTAAATGTGTAATATTTTGGATAAATATGTGTGTTTTAATTAATTTATTTGTTGCAAGAAAAGAGTTGAATTGAAAAGAAACAGGAAAAGAAGGGATGAGAAATTATGTTGGTCTTTTAAAATAACTGTACAGGTCTGAAATTGATTTAATTATTGTGTAAATAACCTATATGCTATTTAAATGATGTTAGGTGGGAAGCAGACGGATCCTACAGCGGAGTGAGCGGGGCATATGAAGTAGTTTTGCTGTGTATATACAACTGTGAGTGAATAATGCAAAGTATAAACTGCATGATAGTATTGCATGCGTATGAATTATGTTATGACTGTATGTCTTGTGTTGTGGCGGTGAATATGTTTGGTGATATTAATTGGTGGTGGGAGATGGTATACGATGTTGGTTATGACCCTAACTAACAGGGGTGGTGTTAGTACATGTGCACATGGTTTGTATACCTTAGCTAGCCGGAGATTATGGCGGTAGCACGAAGGGGCTTGGCCAGCACTTCGGTCTGTTGAGAATTGTTGGAAACGATTAAGAATGATTGAGAATGATTGAGAATTTTCTCATGTCCTAGCCTTCAGGGACTATGGTGTTGGCACGTGATGAGATCACGGTCTGAATATGAGTTGTTTGTGCCTTGATAGATTAACGGTATTGTGATGAGTGTATGAATTATAGTATTTGGATATTGATATAATTATATTAAATTATATGTAGGGAATACAGAGAATGTGAATGATTGCGTGTACATGCTTGTTTATATCTTGTATTATTTATTCACTGAGTTGTGGTAACTCATCCTCTCTTATAAACCATTTTTTCAGTTGGTAGCGGACGGTAGTGAGTTGGTTGGCAGATCTAGGGGAGTACTCTTCAAGATTAATCGGTATGCCCAGCATTCTCCTTCGCTAGGGCCTAGTCGATTAATAGATTGTATATAACCATTTTGGAGTTGTAAATTTCAACCTCTCTAGTAGGTCTGTTACTGGTTATAGTAAATGTAGAAGTAACTTTTTGTTGTTGTATATATTACTTGGAAATCAATATAAGTAAAACTTGAGTTTGCTTGAAATGGATAATTTGTAATTTTGGAATAAACCTTAACAAGGAATTAAGTAAGGCGTGTGAGAGTCCGGAATGGATACTAGAATCCATTCGAACTCTCATGCCGGTCACACGTGCTAGTTTGGGGTGTGACACTAATAGTCAAAGGAAACGACGGACGCTGCAGTCGTTGCGTGAGAGCGTCACAAGGGGCAGACTTGAGCAATGAGTGCAATTCTAAAAAAGCGCTACAACGCCTCGATTTTGATAAAATTCTCGAGCACGCTGGCCTGTGGCGTCATGAGAAATGGACACGTGTGTCTGTACCGTCACGTCTTTTCCCCGCATTAATAAAAGGATCGTGAGCATTAAATGCTCTGAAAAGCAGAAATGATTTCCTGGGAAAAAGACGAGCAATATCGCTATAATGAAGATAACGCCAGATAGCGTTAACCAAGTTGGCAACTCTCAAAATAACGCGGAGAGCAGAACACAGGTCGTTTATTATCTAAAAAATAAAGTACAGATATCGTCGCACGATAAGGCGTTATTACAAGACAAAAAGCAAATAAAGAGAAGAACCCTTTGGAGGGTCAGTCTTGATTAATCATGGTCCAGTGTGGATATCGCAGCAACCATTTCCTTACTCCTCCCTGGGAGAAGGAAGATCTCCCCCACCTTCACCTAAGTCCTCTATCTTCTTAGAGACGTAATCAGCCAGCATGGATGAATCAACAGTCCCTTGGCGATAGAGATCCATAAATCCGGCGATACAGACCTCTATGGTCTTGTTTTTCCAGCAAGCTATCTTTGAAGGTACTTTGGCCAAGTCTGCATCGCGAGACGATATCTCTTCACAAAGGAAAAGGTTTCTTTTATCGGCCGCCACCAATTCTGCCTCCAGCAGCTCTACCTTAGCCTTCCCTTTTAATTTTTCTCGCGCAAGCTCGGCGCGACAGTCGTTCAACTCTGCCCGTGTTCGATCTTGAAGCTTCGACAGCTCGGTTACCTTCGCCAAAGCAGCATCTAGTTGTTCCTTTGAATCGGGAGAGGGTCGAACCTTGTCGCTCTGATCCTCGAGAAAATAGTGTAGCTCGCGGAAGCTAGCCAGCATGTCGTTCAGAAGGCGCGAATGCTGAATTTCAGGAGGATGCCGCAGGAACTCTTCCTTGTCCTTCGAAGAACTAAACATTTGGCCCACTATAGAGCCCACTGGCTCTTCTCGCGATAGCGGATCCGATATCCCTAAGGCACGAAGCCCATCGGTACCAAAAGACGATAAATCCAGCTGATATGCGACATTTCCTTGAGGACCTTGAGGGGAAAGGTTGGCGATATAAGGAGGAGAATAATTTTTTGCAGAGTTACCGATACCCGAAATCGAAGAAAGAAATAAGGGCTGAGGTTTCTTCGGAAGAGGATTGAGAGGGACGCTCGGGTTCGAAACTGGTACGGTCACGTCCGGAATACAGGAAGAAATTGGAGAATCGGGGCCACCAGGCGACAAGGGTAAGTCCACCGCTGCGGAAACCTCATCGGCTTTGGAGTGAACGCCAGAAGACACCTCGACACCCTTCGCCACTTGCGAGGTACTGGCGACATGAGAAGCGTCAACCTTCGCGATAGGAGCCGTGTGGACCTCCTTCAAAGGAGGAACTGGTGGGTCAGTCTTCTCTTTACGGATTTTCTTTCGGAGACGCTCTGTCTCAACAGCCATCTCTTCGCTATTGTCCTCGGTTGACTCCGCCACGGGATCATTCTTTCTTGCTCTAAGCTTCATTCGATGAGCAAGGGTAGCGTGACGTAGCTCAGAACTCGCATCCATGCTCTCGTTATCACTATCAATTGTCCCTGTCACGGAACGACTCGGAGTCACTCTCTTACCCCGAGGTGGCAACCAATCCTCAAGAAAACGAGAAGGTCGAGCGGATGCACTGCGTGTCACGACGGTCTTAATTCTTCTTCTCCTTGGTGGAATAGTCGGACGATTAGAATTCTCAGGAGGTGGGGAAGGAGGTAACGTCTGAAGCGGCACCACGTTCAGGGGGGAGTCATTTCCACTAGGGGAACAACCCTCAGTGTTACCTGCTAGAAAAACATATCAATACTACAAGCAAATCGAAGCGATAATGCGGCAAAAGAAAAACTCACCCACGACACACTCTTTCAAGGGCTTGAACCGAGCAAATTCCCGGATGCGGAAAGACCCTTCTATTTCTAACAGGGCGCTAACATGAGATACGTCAATGCTGGATAGCACTTCTGGTTTTCTCCAAGCGGCACCAGTAATCTCTCGATTAAAACCCCCACGCCACCAACGGGACGGCAAGCGAAGGGTGAAGAAGCCATTTTTCCAGTTGTCCACGTTTTCCTCAAAACCTTGAAAGTTCCGCTAGAAAAATTGCACAATGGAGTCATTCCACCTGGGGGTAATGTCCACCAAGCAGTCGCGACAGCTCAAGTTGAAAAATGTGCGGAACAGATCGAGGGATGGAACGAAAATACGCTTCATCTCGCACGACCGAAGGAAGGCGTAAATTCCGCACCAGGAAGGCGGAGTTATTTGAACGGGATTGAGATCATAATAATTTAGAAGCTTCATCAGAGAAGTATGGAGTGGGAGATGAAATCCGTAGGTGAACATTTTGAAATAAACCAGCCGGAACATTCCCCACATGGCATCATGGAGCCGAGTATCCTTCATGGGGACGTAAGGGGGGTAGCCCGTGGGAAAAGTGATACCGTTTTCCTCTAACTCTGCCCTCAAAACTTCATCACAATCAAAAATACTACTAGCCCTCCTAGCCTCGAGATCTATGGGATTTTCAATAACCACAGAGGCTCTAACACGAGACATAAGGGACTGGAAAAGTAAAGCTACGGCGATAGAAGAACAAAATACCTGGAGCAAAAAGCCAGTAAACAGGCCGACGGTGCCGGCGGGCGGTTGCAGAAACTCCTCTTGAGCAGAAAGAAGTGTGAGAAAGAGAAAGAAAATGTGAAAATTTCGAAGTATTGGTAAAAGTGATGAAGGAGAAAAGCGAATTCTTTATAAAGGTCAGACTTGAAGAAGAGACAGCCTGTAAAAATGGAACACGTGCGGACCAAAAAGACGCGTGGACAGTCATTTATGTCTTTGGGAGAAGACAGTTGCTGACTGAAAACCGAAAGGCGGTTGCACCCAGCGGAAGAATGCCTCCGCGATAACCCTGGATACTTAAAGAAATGGCGTGAGAAGGCGATAAGAGAACGAAGGAAAAATAAAGCGTTATCTTATTCATTTTCGAAAGCCATACGACATCTACAAAAAGGCAAGACATGCCAAACTAATCGCCGTCAGACCAAGAGATACCATAGCAGTAAACCACATCATCATCGTCGTCGTCCAAGAGCGATAGCCCCCTGCTAACAGGAGGAAAAGGCTCATCACCCCTTTTTCCTATGCGTATCGTTGATCGGCTTGACCCCTCCTCAACGGTCGGTGTCGTCGATCCAACGGACGAGCAGGCGGAGAGAGCCATCTTTGCTGCATCGCCAGCAAGGAGACTCAGTTCATTCCCCTTTTTAGCAGAAAAGGCGGGAGAATTAAAAAGCGGTTCGGACCCCTTCACGGCATTTTTCTTCAGCCTCTTGCGACCCCGCCGGCGAACGAACGGCCTCCACGGGGGCGACGGGGGAGGATTGTCTGAATCTGGCGAAGTCGGAGGAGTTGGCGGAGAATCTTGCGCAGCAGTATCTAAAAAGTAAGAATCAACCATGAGAGCACAAGCCACCTGCTGAAGGGAAAAAAGAAACAAGTAAATGGATGGAAATGGGGGAAAATATCCCATTAAATAGCCCAAAAAAGGGGGAAAACTTCCTCGATCATCCAACACGGCTCCTGAAGACTGACACGCATACAACCTGGAGTGCAAATCTAGATTTACAGTCACGCCTGTTGAAATCTCCCGTAGATCGAGGAAACCAAAAATTAGCCCAATCAGTTGGCAAGGAAACGGCGGCGTGAAATTAATGCAGAGTGATTAGCAAGGAAACCGATCAATAACTGACTCGTTTTCAGTTGGGCTAAAGGCACCTCCAATCGAAAAAAGACAAAGGGCGCATTGAAGAAGAAGGACGGTCACAAGTAACATAATAAAAACAGTTTATTTATTATGGCCTAAACGGCCGAGAAGTACAGCAGCAGGGATAGGAAAAAGAAAAAAGACTCGAAGAGAGCCACCGCCGTCAAGCGTCGGAGCCAGCATCCTCGGGTATGACAGGAATGTCCCTCAGGGAATCCATGACCAAAGTTAGGTCATGGGAGGTGGCCCTCATTCCCTTTAGGCAGCACCCCAGCATATCTTTGCGCTGCTGCAGCATGGCCAGCACCACTTGAACCCGAGCGATGGAAGCAGCCAATTTCGACACACTCTCCAGCGGACTGAAATCCTCTAGAGACGTAGCTCCCAGCCTGGAATGGAGTGGGGTCAGCATCCCTTGCAACTCCAGGATGTCCTCGGAGGTCTTGATCAACATGTTCTCCAGGAATCCTATGTCACTGTCATTGAGGTTCTTGAGAGTGTGGCCCTTGGAAAGGAGAAAATTTTTGGTCAAATGATCCATGATGAATATTATGGAAGTATAAAGATGAGATGAACTCGAGCAAAGAAAGCCCTTAGATTTATAGGCTCCGAGAAATAGGCCTTTTGAAGGAGGAAGTCCTCAAAAGACGAGTCGTCCCCCTACCAACCAATAACCCCGACAGGATAATATCGTTAGGTGAAAACAACACTCTATTGATTCCAGACGGGATAACAGCGTCCGACGTCCCAGGAAACTAAATCTTTGGACAAGCATAAAGACCAGAGCCCGATTGGTCAGAGGAAAGTTTCCCTCCTAGGCACCGCCTATCGTCAATCAGTCACTACCAGATCGAAACAAACGGAAAAAGAGTTCCTCACTACCCAACGAGCGACAGCCCTTGGTGAACACTCGGGCTCGTTTTCAGTTGGGCTTATGATAACAATAAATACAATCCTAAGGGCATTGACGCAATTACGACCTCTAGCCAGAACGGAACTCTCCAAGCCCTATCGAACATCTAAGCTATCGCCACTGGACTATAAGGTGTTTTCTGGGATGGTCGACATCAGCGGGGGGGGGGGGGGGGTCTCACGCGTCTCTGCACGCACGGCGTCGTCCCATCCCAGGGGACCCTCGGAGTTATCGCGCGACATCGATATGGGTATCGCCCCCGGTACCCCCCTTTTTGGTATCGCCAGTGACGTCACCGCCGGGTATCGCCAGTGACGTCACCGCCAGGTATCGCCAGTGATGTCACCGCCAGGTATCGCCCTTCGCAGACTATAAATACCCCCTCATTTTTATGCATAAGGTAGGTCGAAGAACATCTACCAGAACCTATGCTGATTTTGAACCGTTTACTGACTTAAGCATCGGAGTGTCTACGCCGGAGCCCCTCCTCCGGCGCTTTGCAGGTACCTCCGACGCCGACCGCGGCCCCTCTGACCAACAGCATCCTGCGTTCCGATCAGACCCGATCTCGAATCTTATCACTTATAAGGATTGACACGACGTGCTTCCTTTTCCTTTGCACACTTATCATATTGCTATTCGTACTTCTATGGGGGGCAACTCTTTATTCCCTAGTTTGCAACATGGAAGCAGTGATTCCACTCGAGGTGGAAATTCCTTCTCTCAAAGTCTTGGCTGAATCAGGAAGAATCCTATTGGGCGGAAGAGAGGTATGAACAGAGTTATGATGGCTAATGCTTATAAAAAGAAAGAGCGACCTCGCGAGTTCAAAATCAGGGATTTAGTAGTGAAGAAGGTCTTTCCTCATTAGAAGGATGATCTAGAAAAGTGGGCTCCCAAGTATGAAGGTTCATATGTGGTCAAGCACACATTCTCGGAAAATGGCTTTAATGCTTACCAACATGAATGGGGATGATCTTTCAAAAAATCGTGTGGCGGTTCAAACCCCACCTTTCAAAAATCGTGTGGAGGTTCAAACCCCACTGTCGCGCCCCCGAAAATAATAAAATTCGCGAGTGTGCAACGAACTTGAGACCTTACGATGCTCTGCGTAAACAGACGCGCCGCAACATGCAATGAAGTCGCCACCCTAATTTTGTCGCTAGGTTTAGGGAACCTTAATCGTCATGGCATAAAAAATAAAATAAATAAAAAACTAAAGGCATAAAAAAAGGGTCTGAACCCCAGACAAAGGTTCGGGGTCGTATTATGGTCTCGAGAAGTGATAGCGTGTATTTATGCATAATTTTCCCCCTATTATTCCATTGATTTAAGGCATAATTCTGCTAATATACCCTTTTTTTCATTACTATTGCAGATCTAGGCCTAAAAAGGGAGTTTATGTAAAAACATGTGTTTTTGGAGCATTTTGTGCGAATTCGAGCTTCAAGACCAAAGTCGAGGTCCCGACTCCAAAGCAGCGTTCAAGGTCCCGAATCGGATTCTCCATTCGGGCCCCCGAAGGGCGAAGAACGGCATTTCCACGTGTCCTCTTGCCAAAGCTCCCATGTGATCCCTCTGACGCTTTTCTGACAGTTCTGCATTGATCACAAAATACCTACCCTCTGACCATTCCAGACCTTGAGCCCACTCCTGATTTGCCAAAGTTGGACAAATCAGACCTTGACCATCAGCTTTGTGCTTTTCAGCTTTGTGCTTTAGGGAGCATGGATCCATTGTAATAGGCTTTCCTTAAATACATTTTGTCCCTAGTTAGGGTTGAAGATATTTTGTGCTTGGAGTTCTAGCTTATAAGGAGCATCCAAGGAGTAGTTTAGGAGATCTCTCTTAGCTTAGAATCCTTTCATCTTATCATATTTCTTAGAAAATACTCTTAGACTTCTCTCTCGTTTATCTCTCTAGTTCTTGTTAGCAATCTTCTCCTTTGTCGCCGGGCTTCAAACGTTTAGTAATCAAGTCTTCTTCCCTTAATCTATTTCTTTACTTATTATGCTCTCTTTAATTATTATTTATTTATCTTCAAGCATGAGTAGCTAAATCTTTAATTCTTAGCAAAGGTTATTCAAGGGTTGCAAGGGCAGATTCGAGGCCTAAATGTGCTTAGTATATTCTTGCTGCCATATTTAATTGCTCATCATTTTAATTACACTTTCACTTGTGATGATTAAAGGCTTGATCAACTGATTTTTATTATGAGTGAATGTTGTCATCCATGTAATAAATATGGAAGGAAAGTTGCATGGAACAAATAGACATCTATCTAGTAGTAGCTGCGCTGAAGTGGTCTCGACTAGATAGGGTGAGTAATTGATTAGGGCGAGGTCACGAGCCTGACAAACTGAGGGATCTTTAGCTCTAGATCTGTCTTTTCTTATCTTTATGGGCGGTTTGAGTATTGCCCTCCCGCATTCGTGCCTGGAGGGATGGCAAACTGTCAAGACTACCTCATATGTGGAAACGGGGGGTAGTTTCTCTTCTACTCCCTCTGTCTTTTAAAGAGGGACGCCCGCACTGTAGACACGCGTCTCGAGGAGGCCGGATGACGCACTATTTGACCTCAAAAAATTTCGTACTTTTTTTCGAACGTACATTAATCCTTAACGTACGTCCGAGAAAAAATTTGGAATTTTTTGGGGTCAAATAGTGCGTCATCCGGCCTCCTCGATATGCGTATGAACAGTGCGGGCGTCTCTCTTTAAATGACGGAGGGAGTATTATGTTTAAATAAAAGAAGTGTTCATTCTTCAAGGAACTTGTACTCTCCAGTCTCCACTTGTCATTTGCATATTGAGATCCATTTATAAAATGAATAGTCAAACAGCAGCTACGGTACAATAGCAGCCGACCGTCGCAAACGAGTGACTGCCTCACAGAAAACAGTGGGATTTTTATTATTGTTATTATAACTCCTCCGAACTTTATTAACTTTTATTTTTTTTTTTAAAAAAAAATTGATAGTTAATAAAATCTGAATGGAGTGTTTATTATTATGTTATTACGTATCAGAAATCAAATTCAAAACCAATTTTATTTACTAATTTTTGTTATTATTTGTTTTGATTATTTCTTTATTTTTTGAAAATTTAGATCGTTCATTATTGTACTTATCATGATTGTAAAATCTGGACGATGTATATAATTTTTAAGTATATTTTTTCACATTATAACCATTTTTATTCACATACGTTGATACGTGAAATATTAAAAAGTAAGGCGCTACTATTAAATAATTTCTTCATGTATATATTTTTTTAGAAAATAACCATTTTAGTTTAAAAATGATTGAAAAAAAATTGTTTGATGTTAACACAAGCTAAAAAAAAAGACAACCGAATCCAAATCAAAGCAGCCAGACAGATTAAAACGAATTGAAAAAAAACCAAGCTATTCGTTTCCAAAGTGTTGTTATCCTCAATTCAAAAAGAAAAAAGGTGTTGTCTCCCTTAGCTCATTTCTATTGTTTTTATCACAATTTTATTCTTGAATATACAGACCAAAAGAAATAAAAAATGATTGAAGTATTTCTACCCAAAAAAAAGTATAGAAAATGATTGGAGTCTCGAGTTTGAGCAATTTTTGTTTACGACAAAAATAAAATAAAATAATAATAATAATAATAATTAAAATAAAATACTACTGATTGATATACAAGAACGTGGACCGGTAACCGGGTTTTTTCTAGGGGTGTAACCGGTCCGGTTTTGGGCTTAGAACCGGACTGAACCGAAAACTTCCGGTTCTGATGGGCTTAGAACCGGACAGAACCGGAAATTTCCAGTTCTGTCCAGCCTGGAACCGGACAGTCCGGTCCGGTTTTTTTATTTTTAAAATTTTTTTTTTAAAAATTTTGTTTAAATAATATACTAATTTTCCTAGTTCAGTTTTTTTTTTTAAAAAAAATTAAAATTTTTAAAATTTTTTTTTAATAATATAATTATTTTCCTAAAGAAAGTTTAGAGGCCATGTCAATAACTTAGCCCTGAACCAAAGTCAACTTTTAATGTATATTGCATATATATTTGGAGGTAAAATACGTTAAGCACTAAAATGGTGTGTTTTGGTTCAAAATGACGTCGTTTTGAAAGAAAACAAAAAGAAATAAAGAATTTTTTTCATTTCTTAGTTTTATTATAGGGAGTTTATATGTATTTATTTACTCTCGAGTGGTTTATTGAAATTGAGATTATATTATAATGATAATAATAAATTTTTTAAAATGATAATATTATTGTTAATTATATTAATAGTCAGATAGCTAAGTTTTTAACATGTCACATTGTCAATAATAAGAATTTGTCGTGAATTTATACAATTTCACATGCATGTTTCATTTGATACTTTTACGACTTGTTTGGTTGCTCGTAATAAACCACAAGAAATGAGAATGGATTCAATGGAGGTAAGGAGTGAGAATTATGGAGTATGTCTTAATGTGTTTAGTATCCTACCACTAGAAATGAGAATAAAAAAATTTGAATGACTAATTATTTTTATTTGGTGTGAATGGTAAAGATTGAGAAAATGAAAGTAAATTTCTATTTTATTTTTTATTTTCATGGAGTCATTATTACATATATTTAATAATAAAATTTATTGATTATATTATTTAATAGTAATTTATATATAAATTTATTAAATAAAATATAAATATTAAATTTAACATGAAATGTCAATAAAATATTATTTAAAAAGTCATTAAATTAATTATAAATTAAAAAAATATTAGCTAGTTATTACAAATAATTAAATAAATTATTAGCTAACTATTAGTACAATTTACAAACAATTAAAAAATAAAACAATGGGCCTAGCTAACTAGCCCAGCCCAGTTAGAAGGAAGAAAGAAGGAAAAGATGGCCCGACCCAGCCCAGTTAGAAGGAAAAGATGGAAAAAAGAGTTTTGATAAAAGGGAGGTTCGAACCCATTCCTTTGAAAAGGAAACAAACGTTTCGCCACTGAAGCAAAGCATCACCTATGTTAAATTATTGCATATATGTATATATATTTATGTATATATTTTCTGGTTCTACCGGTTCTACGGTTCGGTTTATGAATTTTGGTAGGAGTAGAACCGGAAATTTTTGGTTCTACTACGAGTAGAACCGGACTGAACCGAAACTTTTCAGTTCAGTCCGGTTCGGTGCAAAATGCTCCAGTTCCGATTCGATTTCCGGTTCAATCCGATTTTCTTACACCCCTAGTTTTTTCCATATTAAAAGAAGCATGGGCTTCCAATTCATGTCGTGGGTGATGTGTCAAAACAGATGGACAAGTAACGTAAGCTTTAAATGGCTGCTCACCTAACTACAGTAATGTTATTTTGTATTTTCATCCACTAATTACATTAAGA
Source organism: Viola odorata (assembly GCA_963691705.1). Lineage (NCBI taxonomy): Eukaryota > Viridiplantae > Streptophyta > Magnoliopsida > Malpighiales > Violaceae > Viola > Viola odorata. Next base: position 53,842,993 of record OY829543.1, on the reverse strand, counting down.
TCAATTTAGTTAAGAAGATTTTTTTTTTATGAAAATGACTTGTAAAACATCACTTGAAAATGGCGATAAATGGTTTGATAAGTAATAAAGATGAAAAAAATAAAGTATCTTTCGTGCAAATAAACCTAATTTAATTGAAATCACTTGTTGATGGTCATTGATTTAGTAGTAGTTGACAAGTCGTATGGAATTAAATATTAATAAATCAAATTTGTGCGAGAGATTTTTTGTTAATTAGTTGCATAGATTATTTAATATTTACTGTTAATTAGTTGGAATAGATTATTTGTTTATTGGGTCAAGGACACGTTTTAGAGTTTTGAGCTCAGCCCATAAAATTAACTGGGCTGAGTTGATATTATCATTGGGCTATAATCAGACCAGCTCCAACACTATTAACCCTTTGATTTTTTATACGATATCATCACCGCCGAGAATTTGTATTGCTTTCCACTTTCCACCATTGTATGCTTTAAGCTTTTCTTGTACTAGAAAAATAATTAATATTTTTACTAAAGAAATATAATAGAAAAAATAATCAATAATTATACCAATTTTTTTAAAATATAATTAAGTTGTTCAAATCCTTTATATTACTACATAGATGCAGAATTTCTTGAAATCTGCTTCAAATGTCTTGTTGGGTCAAAAAGATTCTCAAATTTGGACATTTTTATCAATGTTTTGAATATTAAAATAGTCATTCGTATTTAATTAGTTATCGTATAACTCATCAAATAAATTAAAATATTCTCATTTTTCACCGTACTCTATTATTACAAGACCAATCTTTTTTTTCGCAATTCTGACTGAACTAAAATAGAAATAAGGAATAAAGAGATAATGAAATTAAAAGACGAAGAAAGTGAATTTGAACAAACATTCATTAATATGGTGTGTGTGTGTGAAGTATGATGAATTCCTAGGCGTAGAATGCAAGCCTTTAACACAGTTATGATTTGTTGCTTTAGAATTAGTTTAGTTTAGTCCATGAAAAATACTTGAAGCACAAGGGATTGAAACACAATAATTCCTCTCTTTTTTATAAAAATGCAAAGAAAGGAGTAATATACAGACATGCAACACGTGGTACAATGATCACTCTCCTGCTGGAAAATAAAAGTAAATTGCAAATAAACATGAGAATCTACGTGAAATAAGAATTTCTCTAAATCAATTTTGGAGTACTAAATTACACAAAAATGTTTCTACTAAACAATTTATTTGATTTTTTTGTCAGAATTCACTCACTCATTCTAAAAAAAATGATTGAAATTTATTATTTTATTTTGAAATAAAAAATTTATTAATTCTATTAAAATTTATTATTTCATTCGGTATACAATACATCTATGGTGATACTCCCTCAGTCCTTTAATTGAAGCTTTGATTTTGGGCACGCATATTAAGAAGACCGGATGATTCACTATTTGAGATAATTTTGCCCCGAATTTTTTCTCGAATTATATGAATGGTACGTTCTAAATTCGAGAAAAAATTTGGGGCAAAATTGTCTCAAATAGTGAGTTATTCGGCCTCTTTAATATAAATATCCAAAATCAAAGCATCAGTTATTAAAAAATGGAAGAAGTACTGTATTAAAGAGGAAAAAATCATAAAAAAGCAAATGGAATTATGTATACTTAAAACGCACGACTCTCACCTGCCGAAGAATTGTCCGAGCATAGCATTGGAGGAGACCGACGGTCGAAACGAAACGACTATCCCAAACCCAAAGTACCCAACAAACAGCTACAGCAAAATTTAACTATATTTTCTTTTTCAAAAACAAACCACTCTCTCTTCTTCGCTGTTTGTTGCACCGCGTTTGGTTCATCTCCAAAAACAACATCGTCAAAATCCAAACTCCAGAAATATAAAATCTGCCGCTGAATGGAAGCAATTAGAAAACAAGCTACGAAGCTTCGAGAACAGGTCGCCAAACAACAACATGTACCTTGCCCCGATCTCTAACCCTAGTTTCTTGCTTCTTTTTTCTTTTCAGATCTCATTATCTTCGTTCTTGTTGCCGAGCTGAACATGATCGATCGCTTTCAATTTGCATATTTTCATGTCTATTCAGCTGCTAGTTTTGTTCTGTTTTGTTGGAAATGAAAGACTATTGCTATATTAGGGATGTTTTTGAATTTGATTGATTCGTCAAATTCTTAAAGTTAGACAGTGAGCATTGCTGTTTACAATCGAATGCAACGGATGATGCATTGCTAGAAATCCAGAAATAAAAACGGTTCTTGTTTTTGTTTTTGTTTTCTCCGAGTTCAGTTGTGTCAAATGAATTGGCAAATATTAAAATGAATAACTAGTAGCTTTATAGCTGATTTTCCAGCTTAATGAGCATTTTATTGAAGGGAAATTAGGTAATGAGTGTTGATTTATCCAAACTGAAGCTGTTGTATTAAAATTCATGTTAATTAGTGTAGTTAAGGTGTGAATTTTATGAAAATTTGCTTCTCTATATGTTTGGTTTGGTATGGTATTGCTCCTCGTCATTCTGAATTAGTAGCTGTTAGCGGTGGTTGAAAATATGTGTCATGATTGTACTCAATGATCACTCATGTAGTTTGACCTTGGTCCATCAATGAAAACTCCATCTGTTTCGTGTAATTAGATTCCAATTTACATGTGTTTGAGGTAGCTTTATGTTTTTATTTAATGCATGGTTGTCAAGGTTGTGGTATTAGTTGCATTAACTTTTTTCTCCTCCCTTTTAGTCGTCTCTGACTTATAAGTGCTTCGTTGATGCTTGATCATGTCACTATAGGCTGTTTTCAAACAGTTTGGGGGCGGTGGATATGGAGGTTCAGATAATCTTGTTACTGATGAGGCAGAACTCCAACACCATCAGAGACTTGAGAAGCTTTACATATCAACACGTGCCGGGAAGGTTGGTGTTGCTCTCTGCTTGCATTTTTATCTGCCTGTTTATTGTTAGAACAAAAAAATAATTGGGAAATGGTAAACACACTGGCTCTTATTCTCTTTGTTTGGTGGCCACTCTACAAGTTAATCATTTTTTGGCATATATAATCACACTAGCTAGCTTTTATGCTTAATTCTGTATAACACACTCTGCTACTACTTTTAAAATGACTACCAAAAATTGACACGCAGACACTAATAAGTAACAAGGACACACATACCTTTGTTTAGCTTCCTACATTTTGTTCTATGTTCGCTAACTCATTAATGCAAATTATTGTTTTCAGCATTTTCAAAGGGATATTGTTCGTGGAGTAGAAGGTTATATTGTCACAGGCTCTAAGCAGGTTGAAATAGGTAAGTCAGTGGAATTTTGACGTTATTATTTGGTTCCTCTTGAGTTTGAAGATGATAATGATATTGTTCTCTTTACTCTCACTGTGTGCAATAGGAACAAAGTTATCGGAAGATAGCAGGAAATATGGTGCGGAGAATACATGTACTAGTGGTAATACTTTATCAAGGGCTGCACGAAATTATTCAAGTGCTCGTGCTCAGATGGAGAAAGAACGAGGGAATATGTTGAAAGCTCTTGGTACACAGGTTTGACTGAAACAGTTAATTTTCTTTTTCCTGAAAGAATATACTCTAAGACATCAGTTTCTCATGGGTGGCAGTCTACCATTGAAAAGGCATATGCATGTATCTTTTTAAACGCTGTGCTTAACGTGTTAACACACTGAATCTGTGGTTGTTGTGGTATATATATCTATGCTTGTTGGATTGGACCTTCTACTTGTAGTCCTGCATCACGTAAGAGTTTAAAAAAAACAGCCTATTACCTAAGATTCCTAAAATTTTGGGTTGAGGTTTTCTCAAGCAGCAAGTGGTACCTAAAAGTGATGCAAAGCATGCCTGTTGAGGAGATTTCATAGAACTATAATAAGCTGATTTTTTTTGACACACTCTTCCTTTAAATTAGTATTTGCTTGTCATACTGCCTTTTTTCATTTTAAAAAGGTAATTGACGCCTGGTGCTTTATTTGATATCATCTGAAAAAAGATTTATGCCTTTAGTCTTGAACTTGACATTCATCGTTAGTTATTTCTTCTTTGAAACCAATATATTACACTTCAATCATGATCTTGATAGGGTGTGACATCTGTGTTTACTAGGTTGCTGAGCCATTAAGGGCAATGGTAATGGGAGCTCCATTGGAGGATGCTCGACATCTAGCCCAACGGTATGATAGAATGCGGCAAGAAGCAGAAGCTCAGGTATTTGGAAACTTAGTTGTTTCCTGGAGTAATTGTTTGATTTAGTGTTTATAGTGATTTATTATGGCTGTTACCGGTGGTTGTCTACGTTTTTCCTTGTAATCACATATGGCGTGTTTATCTGTCTTTGATTTTCATGAAGAACCGTAATCTACCACTTTGATGACCTAAAATTTTGTCACAGATCAAATATTTTTGCAGTTCAAAACATTGTGATAATGAGCTGCGAGATCATGCTCTCCAAAAATTGTTTTGACTCTTCCTTTTGTACCTAGACAGGCTATTGAAGTTTCCAAACGCCAAGCTAAAGCGAGAGAAGTGCCAGGCACTCCTGAACTAGCTATGAGATTGGAGTCTGCTGAAGCCAAATTGCATGATCTGAAGTCAAATATGGCTGTATTGGGAAAGGAAGCAGCTGCAGCAATGGCTGCTGTTGAAGCTCAACAACAGAGATTGACTCTCCAACGTCTTATTGCCATGGTATGTATTGTGTCTATCATGAATTCTTTTTGCTTACAACCCATATGATAGGAGATCAGATCCAAAGCCTTATCCTCTTTTCAATTGTGTTTTAATTTGAAGGTTGAAGCAGAGCGCACCTATCATCAGAGAGTACTTCAGATACTTGGTCAGCTTGAAAATGATGTATGTGAGATCAAATTATAAGATCCTTTCACCAAATCCAAAACCTGACATTTAATTCATGCTTTGTTGCTATTTACAGATGGTCTCAGAGCGCCATCGGATTGAAGCGCCTCCTACTCCAAGTGTGGAAAACAGTATGCCTCCACCTCCGTCATATGAAGAAGTGAATGGTGTTTATGCTTCTCAAGCACATAATGGCTCAACAGACAGCATGGGTTACTTCTTAGGGGAGGTTAGGAACTGATTTTTATCATGTTAACTTATGGAAAATGGTAGAGCCTTTATACTGCCTGTTTGACTCAGTTGTCTCATGGATTTATCATCACTCTCGCATAGGTGATGAACTCATATCAAGCTGAATCTGATGTTGAGCTGACATTGTCCGTTGGCGACTACGTTGTTGTCCGGAAGGTTTGGAGCTTTACAGAATTGCACTTTTCTTTTTCTATAGTGCAAAAATATTTCATCCTGTCTGTTAGGCATAGAAAGGCTGACTACTGGGATATGCATTGCTGACAGGTGACGAACAATGGATGGGCGGAAGGCGAATGCAAAGGCAAAGCTGGTTGGTTCCCTTTTTGTTATATCGAAAGAAGAGAACGTGTTCTAGCCAGCAAAATAGCTGAAGTGTTTTAAACTTTTCCGCTTGAGTGGTTTCTGAGCCAAGGATTTTTTACGTGTCTGCTGGTCGTGGCATGTCCTCCAATGTGGGGAGGTATGTATCTTCGCAAGTGTGAAAGGCAGAGAGCTTTTCCTGTGATATAGAGACCAACAGTTCTCACTGTTCCTGCAGATTGATACATGAATGGTTTTTTTTTTGTATTTTATTTTTTTATTTTTTTCAAGGATATGATCTACATTTTGACTTTTGACTGTTGACTTGTTGATATTGTGAATGGCAAGTTTTTCTCCTCTTTGAAAAAAATATCTTTTGGTCCCGGTGACAAATTGTAGTCTTCTTTTTTTTCTTCTACAAGTTGATTTGAATTCCTCTTTTTTTTCAAATTACAAAACCCTAAGTAATGCATCTCGAGACATTTTTTAGGATTTGTAAAGTTATTCAATGTAAAAAATAAAATAAAATAAAATAAATTGAAAATAAAGTTATATCAGAATCAAATTCCAATTCCAGCATCATATAACAGCCCAAGCACGGTATAGGAATCTGTGCATCTTCGTATTTTAGATACACAGACAGTGAACACACGTAGGCATTACAATACACAAGAAAGGAAAAATGTCAAAGACAGCGCTAAGTTCCATGGACGATGGCGTGCACTTGTTTAACCAGAGCCATCCATGCACACAAGAAGTTCAAGGAGTTGCTCATCCTTTGCAAACAAAATACAGATTCTAGTAAAAGTGCGATCAGAAAATACTGATTCCGTGTCCATCAATATTTTCATTCGGAGGAAAACCAACCCTAGTTGCTGCCTTGCTGGGCAAAATGAGGATAATGAAAACAATGACGCCCACAAGGAGCAATAGTTTACGCTGCATCCAAAATTGGAAAGTAATCAGTTAAGAACGGTAGGAACAAGTCACGGAGCACAAATTGCGTTATGTACGTCCAATTTGGATTGTACAGACAGTATCAAAAGTTTTTTCAGGCCTGTAATTTGGAAAAATAAAAATGAGACTAAAAGAAGAAAATCCTGCCAGAAAACTGACAAGCACTCACCAAAGCAGAATCATCGTTTGGCTCTTTCCGAACTATGTAAAAATTCCTGGTGAACCAAAAAGGAAAAAGGAACGTTGGTTAAGCAAAATTAAATAAAAACCAATCTTAAATGTTCAGAGGATAGCGATCCGTACCTCTTGGTTAGAAACCCAGAATCCTTGCAAACCTTTTGTATTGCTTCCAGTCTGCTTAAAGTTTTCACTGCACTAGGATCACTCATGTCAACCTGTGGCAGCAATAAAGCAAATTTGGATTAGCACAAAAGGTCAAAATATGCTGAGGAAAAGGAAAAAAAAACAAAAGTAAAATGTATTACTTTGTAAATGATTCCTAAAATGTTATGATAAAGAACTGAAAGGTATGTGCCAAACAACAATCATAAACCGGACGGCAATTAGAAGAATGTTTTAACAAAAGGCATTCATACACTAATCTCAACCACCAAGAATTTTTGCTGGAATTCTTATTTATAATCAATGAAAGCACTGTACCTTTGGCTTCAGCATGCAAGAGTAGTCATAGAAGATACCATACACATCAGGAATTGTTTTTGTTCGGTCAATTACTTTAGCTGTAAGACCTGCAATGTCACCAAACAAAGATCAGAGTAAGAAATGGAAGTTTCAATTGTTCATGCAAGAGAAAAAACAGGGGGTAGTTCACAATTGTTCATAAGAGCGATCGAGATGGATGGAGCATAAGTGATGAGGATGACCTAATAGGGTGGAGTGTGGTTTATTTAGTTAATGGAGTCGTCATGGTGACAAAGACAAGGAATTTGTTGAATGAAAATATCACTGTTCCAACCTAGTATGTCTTACGACTGATGCGGTGCATGGCATTTTCAATCTAGATGCAATGCGACAAATGAATACCATGACAAATAATAATAATGATGTAATAAATATCTTTTTCCAGCACACCACATCTATAATATTCCACCAGGATCAGCAACCAAGATAATGGTACACAAATTAATTTTACCACGGCTCATCTTTACAACCCCTCTGAAGACTTCAACGTTGTTGTAGCACAATGCTAATGTTCCAATTGCCATGATCTAGAAAGTGAAAGATAAATAAGACCCAAATTTCCATACAAACATTCACCATAATTCCACATAAGCGTCATATAACTAGCTAGAGAAAATAATTTACTATACTGGAACATTTTCTACTTCCGTGTATTCAAATAAAAAGACAATATAGTTGGACGTGCATTAATATTTCATAACATGCGGCCCACAATAAAACAATCTTGCACTGGCTCCAATGTGCATAGGAAATTTAGGAAAGTAGAGAAAATACTTAAATTTCAGCCTTTTCAGGTGTAGTTGAGTATATTTCATACCTGAGGGATGGCACAAAATCGAAATATAGCAGGATCCTTTAATGCAGACATGTAAGTCAAGCAATCCTCCACATGTGTCAAAGCATTAGTAACCATATCATTCAGGCACTGCACAGCCTCGACTGAATTCTCTTCATATTTCAAGTCCTGAGTTCCAAACCATGAAAAGGGGAGAAGAAGGTAGGTTAGTAAAGTAAGCCCAAAAATAGAAAGTTTATTCCGATTTTTATCATTGCAAGGAAAAAATTACTCTCACTCAGACAAAAGAGGAAATGCAAAGAGACAAACCTCAAGTTTGTCCACATATTTACTCCAGATCTGGCGGGGCCAAAACATGCGACACTTGGGTATCTCATCAATATCCTCCAGATAATCTCGAATAATGTTTGTTTTCTGTGGTTATCAGAGAATTTAATTTCGTTGATACATTTTCAGAACAAAGTGAGGCTATGCATGAAGACATTGGTTGATTGCGTTATAGCAAAATAGCAATACCTGAAGGAATAAACCCATTGAATTGGAGAGATCATCTGATAAAACATCCTCTTTTCCAGAGGCATGGAAAAGCTTGGATAGGCCTAGTCCAACAAGTCCTGCCACATAGTGGCAATATTCATCATAGTCATAAATTGTTTCCACCTGCATTAAAGAAGTGACTGGCATAAGAAAAATGATAATGCAGCACTATCTTAAACAACCGTGTGATTCTGGCTCTGAAGTATATGTGTTGATCAAGCTCGACTAACCTTCACTATTTTATAACCCATCTTCCATTTCATAACCAAAAATCTGACTACTTTTATGCAAAAATCTTAACCAATTAAAAGCCGGCAAAATTGTTGCAGCAGAAGCATGTGTTTCAGTGCTGCAGTATTGCACTATGGTGTTACATATAATTAAATTGCAGCCTTAGTGAATCCTTGAGCTAGTTATACATGTAAGATTGTAACCCTTATCCATCATAAGAACAACCAGCATCACTAACCTCCTTGTAGATGAATTTTGCCATTCCTGCACCAATTCTTTGGGTAACATCTTCAATTCCCACCTGGTAACTGCAGAACAAATCGAACAGTATGGTCACTTGCACAGAAAGACAATACAAACAGACAAATGTGAATGATTCATTCACACATAGGTGGATTTTCATGTCCCCAAATAAAACAAAAATATTCTTTTCAATCAGGTAAACCAGGCAGGATATAGAAAGGAGAAGTAACATTTTGTCGAGCTCCAGAAAAGCAGTTGAAACATGGTGGAACTCGTCCATGAGAACTCTGTACTCCTTAGTGCCACCTATCCAAAAGCTCAAACTAAGTTACACCACCTTAAAATGGCTCAAAGATTTCATTAACATCAAGGAAATGATAAACTATACAGCTACAAAACTTTCCATTTATATGGTACTCACATGAAAAATGCCAACCACGATCATAAATAAGACGGTAAAAAGCATTGAGGATAGGCACTTTGATGTCAGTAGGTATGCTTGTATCATCCTCTGCAAAGAACACAGAAAACAAATCAGGCACTCATCAATGTACAAAATAGCGTCACAAATAACAATAATGCCAGTTCATACATAGGAGTCAGTGCTACATCCTTCTTAATCATCTCCCTTCTAACTTTCCATTCTAAATTTTCTGTCAATAGTGCTCTTTCTATATATCTCCTATTATTCATATAACACTCAAACTAACCTCAAAATTACACAATTTTACAACTCAACAAATCAAAGCTTAGTGTATCTGAAAAATCATATCAAAATCATACCAACTGTGTCCAGTGCGCGAAGAACCAAATAGAACACGCACATCTGCAAAAACACAAGAAGTAAAACTGGAGGTCAGAACCTATTCACGCAAGTTAAATTCTCAAAACATCACAACACAAACACGCTCAAAACAGCCGGCCAACATCAGAAATCACCCGCTGACTTCATCATTAACGAAACTAAATGCACTGAAAACAACACGTCACACGATATTTCCAAAGAAGTCGCCGAAGAAAATATTCATTTTCTATTGACGGAAACAAAAACGGGAAGGAGAAGAAAACTTACTGCGTTGCGAAGCTTAACGCCGAGCTGTTGAATAACGAGAGCAAAGGTACGAGAGACTTTGCGGAGCATAGTGTAACAGAAAGCCCAATGAGGTTCCGGCGGGATCTGCCTCTCAATTTGTCTGGCCGCCATTTTCAGCTTCAAAAGCGGGTAAAAATCATCTGGATGCTTCAAAATCGCGCCTAAACTCCCCATTTTCCTCTCAGGAAGCAGATTCTTGAGGGAAAAATAATTGAAATCCCGATAGGATATTTCGAAATCTCACTCAATACCAGAGAGTTTGGCAATCGGAGATTTTTCTTTTATTTTTTCTGGTCTCTATTTATAAGAGGGGAATTTTGCCGGGATCTGCCTCTCAATTTGTCTGGCCGCCATTTTCGGCTTCAAAAGCGGGTAAAAATCATCTGGATGCTTCAAAATCGCGCCTAAACTCCCCATTTTCCTCTCAGGAAGCATATCCTTGAGGGAAAAATAATTGAAATCCCGATAGGATATTTCGAAATCTCACTCAATACCAGAGAGTTTGGCAATCGGAGATTTTTCTTTTATTTGTTCTGGTCTCTATTTATAAGAGGGGGAATTTTCCTTTGGTCTAGTCTGAGCTGTAAAAATGCTGAAATAGGTTGATTTTATTGATTCTGCTATGTCTACTATATATATATATATACTGAGTTTATCTCTACAAAATCCTAACTAATATGGTAAAAAATAAAATTATTAATGAATTAAATCAACTAATTGAGGAAACGTGATCACGATATAATGAGCAAGATTTTATTCTAATTTCCTTCCTTCAATACTCCCTTTCAAGTGGAGCATGAAGATTTGAAATGCCCAACTTGCGTAGTAATTCATGAAAGTGATTGCTGCCGAGAGCCTTCGTAAAAATGTCAGCAAGTTGATTTTGAGAGGAAACATATTGGGTCGCAAGAGTTTATGTCTGGATATGTTGTCGGATGAAATGACAATCTATTTCAATGTGCTTAGTACGCTCATGAAAGATTGGGTTAGCTGCAATGTGGATAGCAGCACGGTTGTCACAAAGCAAAGGGACAGGTCCCGTGTGTTGAATCCCAAAATCTTGTACTCCCTCCGTCCATAAATAATGGACGTTTTGCTACTTTTTGTTACTGTACACATTACTTGACTTTTTAGTGTTTGAGCTACTTTTTGTTACTGTTTCAAAGCGACAGTTATTAAAGGACAGAGGGAGTAGTAATCTTAGTAGCCATATAATTTCACAAGTGGTACTGGCCATAGCAGATATTCCGCTTCAGCGGAGGAACGAGACACAACGGTTTGCTTCTTCGACCGCCATGAAATTGGTGAGGATCCAAGAAAAACAAGGTATCCGGTAGTAGACTTGCGTGTGGTTGGACACCCTGCCCAATCTGCATCACAATAAGCTTTTAGCGTGGGTGTGCCAGTTGAGGGAAGCAAGATACCTTGTCTGGGAGTGCCCTTAATGTAACGTAAGATCCTATATGCAGCATCAAGATGTGGTTGTCGAGGAGAATGCATAAATTGACTGAGTATATGGACCGCGTAACAAATATCCGAGTGAGTGATAGTAAGATATAACAAACGACTGACTAGTCGACGATAATGTTCCGGATCAGCACACAAGTCACCAGAATCAATGGAAAGTTTGTGTTGTTGCTCCATGGGAGAGCTGATTGGTTTGCTACCAGTAAGACCACTATCAGCTAGGATATCAAGAGCATACTTGCATTGGCTTTAAAAAATTCCAGTGGGTGAACGTGTCACTTCAATCCCAAGGAAGTATTTGAGTTTGCCAAGATCTTTAATCTGAAATTTTGCATCCAAATAACGTTTCAACTTAGAGATGCGGTCATCATCTGTGCCAGTAATGATAAGATCATTAGCATATATTAGAACAGAAGTAAACGATCCATGGGTGTCGGAAAGTGTGAATAATGAGTGGTCTGCTTTTGATTGCCGAAAACCAGCATCAACAAGAGAAGCTGTTAATTTTGGTACCAATTGCGAGATGCTTGACAGAGACCATAAAGAGATTTCTCAAACGACAGACTCGTTGCTCCCCTTTTTTAGCAAAACCCTGTGGGATCTTCATGTATACTTCTTCTGCTAAATCCCTAAGCAAGAATGCATTATTCACATCTAGTTGATATAGTTCCCAATTATTCAGGGAAGCAAGTGCCAAATAAGCATCAAACAGTAACCAATTTCGCAACGGGGGCGAATGCCTCATGGAAATCAATCCCTTCGATTTGAGTGTAACCCTTGGTAATAAGACGAGCTTTATAACGCTCGATACTTCCATCAGGTTTGTACTTGACTTTGTAGACCCATTTGGAATCAATAGCTCGCTTTCCTGAAGGCAAATGTTCCAAAGTCCAAGTGTTATTTGCTTCCAGAGCTGAGATTTCCTTTGGCATGACATCTCTCCAATACTGAAATTTCACTGCTTGAGAAAATGATTTAGGCTCATCATGGGTTGTGATGGCTGCGAGAAAGGTAGTGTGAGTGGCAGAAAATTTAGAGTAAGAAAGAAAATTGGAGGATATATCATCGAGTTTGCCAAAGGGAGAGGCGAAAGCGATGTAGAACTTGGGGGGAGCGAGAGAGGGGGGGCAAGATGTACTCCTAATCAGATAAACGACTTGAGATTTTTCTAGGTCATTTTTCTTGTCTTGGCACAACTTTAAAATCGTTATTCTCCACCACGTCCTCAACAATTCCAATCTCCACCTCATTGGATGAAGTTGGAACAATGGGCTCAAACTTAGGAGAATCAGTGGATGGTGGTGGATTGGATACAGCAGGACAATCATGATGGGATAGAAGCTCACTTGAACTAGGAGAATCAACATGCCCAGCATCGTGTATTACATGTGTGGTGCCATTAAATGGGAAATAAGAAATTTTAGTTTTAGTGAATTTTGCAAATGGAAATATATGCTCTAGGAATTGAACATCTCGAGAAACATAAATGCTTTTACTTGTCAGATCATAAACTTTGTATCCCTTTTGGCCATGTGGATACCCAACAAAAATGCCAGGTTTAGCTCGTGATGCAAATTTATCTCGTGTTTTGTCATTGACATGCCCATAACAAAGACAACCAAAACTCCTCAAATGATCATAAGTAGGTTTTCTTTTAAGCAATAGTTCGTAAGGAGTTTTATCTTGCAACATAGAAAGTGGCATGCGATTGATTAAATATACTGTTGTAAGTACACACTCACCCAAAAGAGAGATGGGAAGATTCGCATGAAAACGCAAAGCACGTGCTACCTCCAATAGATGTCTGTGTTTGCGCTCCACAACTCCATTTTGTTGAGGCGTATACGTGCAGCTGGTTTGGTGCTCTATTCCATGATCAAAGCAGTACTGCCATAAGTCACCATGTGTGAACTCAAGGCCATTGTCTGTTCGCAAAGTCTTGATTCTCAAGTGAAACTGAGCATAAACCCAATTAAAGAACTGTAGCAAATACTAAGTTTTAGTTTCTGATTTGAATTTCATGAGAAAGACCCATGTTGCTCGACTAAAATCATCCACTAGAGTCAAAAAATAATGACAGCCAGAAATTGATTTTGCCTTGTACGCCCCTCAAATGTCATAATGAATCAAATAAAAAATATTCATGGTTTTATTTGTACTGATAGGAAATGATAACCGAGTCTGCTTGGCTCGATAACAAGCATTACAAAAGACATCGTTCTTGCTCTTAACAGAAACAAATAAATTTGGAACCAAATGAAGATGGTTTATCGGCAGATGCCCCAAACGATGATGCCACAAATATGGACTAATTGTGGCATCAACAAATAATGCCTTCTCCCCCCTCATCGACTCCAAGTAATAGAGACCATTTCGCTCTCTACCTACTCCAATCAGCCTCCTAGAGGCTAAGTCCTGAATCACAAAAAATCTGGCATAAAAATCACCAAACAATTTAAGTCTTTTGTCAATTTACTAACTGACAATAAGTTGAAACAAAATTTAGGAACTCCCAAAACACGTTTAAGAATCAACTTATTTCCAAGATCAACTTGACCCAATGCGTGAACCTGCACTGTTGCACCAATAGGAATTTGCACCGGCGGTATATTTGGTTGTGAAATAACATTCAATAAGGAAGCAACGTCATAAGTCATATGGTTTGAGGCTCCAGTATCAACAATCCATTCATCATTTTTCTTACCCGAAAGATTAGAAGTTGCCATGTTTGCAGATGGGTTACCTTTTGTTGTTCCATGACGTTCTAAGATGGCCAGCAATTGTTGATGTTATGCGAAATTCAGACCTAGAATTGGTGATGTCGCATCATTCGCGGCTGCAATGAAAGTTGTGTTAGAGGAGGCTTTTGTTCCAGCAACCTGCTCTAGCCGACTGCCATGTGCATGATAATGATCAGCCTCAGTTTGCTTGCCATTCCTCTTTCCCGGCTTGCGCCAATCCGATGGGTAACCAACCACAGTGTAACAATATTCTTTGTTGTGATTTGTTTTCCCATAATGAACACAAGGTGGAAATCTGTTTCGGCCTCTATTATCAGTCTTCTTCTGGTTCACTGTACTTCCTTTTACGAGGAATGCAGCTCCTTCGATTGTGGGAAGTCCAGTTGCTGCAATAGACCTTTGCTTCTCTTCTTGTGCTGTAATAGCATAGGCTCTTCCGAGATTTGGCAAAGGATCTACACTCAATATTTGTGACCTGACAGTTGATTAAACGTCATCAAGTCCCATAAAAAAATCAAATACCTTTTCTTCTTCACGCATTGATTGCATTCGCTTTGCTGCGCCGTACTTGCATCCGCATTCGCACAATGATATAGGATTGAGACTCTGCAATTCATCCCAAGTGGCTTTCAATTTCCCATAATATTTTGAAATTGAGGCATTCTCCTACTGCAAGAGCGCTATAGCTCGTTTTAGCTCGTACACTCTAAGGGTTATCCCTTGAGTAAATCTTTGTTCTAGATCTTCTCACACCTCTCTCGCTCTCTCGACGTGAGCTGCACAACCTTGTAGCTCTTTAGCAAGTGCGTTCATCAACCATGACAAAACTACCGCGTTACATTGTGTCCAAGCCTGGAAATTTGGCGAGTCAACATCAGGCTTCTCAATCGCTCAATTCACAAAACCTGCCTTGTTCTTAGAATGAAGCGCATTCACAAAATTACGCCTCTAAGTGAAATAGTTGCTTCCATCTTCACTAAGAGGATGCGTGACGAAAATCAGGCCTGGATGATCAGATGGATGAAGGTAATATGGTGAAGAGACAACTTCTGAGCCACGGGTTGGAACCTTGCCATCGATGGTCTTCACTCCTTCTTCACTCATCGTAAATTTGCAGCCTTGAAACTCTACTCCACTACCATGTAAAAATGTTCAAATAGGTTGATTTTATTGATTTTGCTATGGCTACTATATATATAGAGTTTATCTCTACAAAATCCTAACTAATATGGTAAGAAATACAATTATTAATGAATTGAATCAACTAATTAAGAAAACGTGATCACCACATAATGAGCAAGATTTTATTCTAATTTCCTTCATTCAATACTGGCCATTGTAATTTATAAATAACAAGTGTCGATGGCTCAAAAGCGCGTTGCAGATTTCTGCTGCGGAAGTGTTACTTTTGCCACTGCCAAAATAGCTAACGACACTCCTTCTAGTTGTGAAATTAGTTTTTTTTTTTTGAATAAGCTGAAGATTTTATTCTTGCCTAAAAGATGTAGGCAATCAGAAGAGAAGAATAGAATGTACAGAAGATGACTCCTCAATAGAGGAAGCGACTAAGAAAACAACCAAAGAAGGAACCAATCATACTAGACTACTGAACTGTCCGACCCAACGATAATAACCATGAAGGGGACAACAACATCATTCCCAAACTGTAAGGGAATGCATGATCAGAACTCTTTAACCATCTGTACCAAAATGAGTAGGCGGAATTGAAAACACGTCTCGAGTAAAAGGAATGTTGATGAAAAACTACATGATTTCTCTGCAACCACAAGCTCCAAACCATAGCATAAAACAGTACCCTCCACTTCTCCTTTATGTGCATCCCTCCACTTGGTAGTAAGGTCTCCCATGAAACCCATAACTCTCCAATTGTCCGAGGAGGACACCAGGACAGTCCCAACCATAGCATCACAGCATTCCAGCATGAGGAGGATGATTGGCAGTGAAGCAAAATATGCTGGACTGATTCCCCTTGCCTATGACACATAGAACAAACGTTGTCCTCCTCATTGAGCATGCCACGTTTGCAGAGAAATTCCCTAGTTACCAAACGCCCGCGCATTGCCAGCCATAGGAAAAATTCTACCCTGTAAGGAACTAAATTGGACCAGCATGACTCTAAACCCTGATTGGTCTGAAAACGTTGTTTGTCGTAACCCAAGGACCAGGACCCAACCGAATACTCTCCTTCAGAATTTAACTGCCACATATTCTTAGCAGTACCATGAATATTGATTGGCGCCGAGATAAGAGAAGCCAAGCCAACCCACTCTTCCATTTCCCACTCATATAGCTCGCGGCGCCACTGAATATTCCAGAACCACTGATGCCCATTCCAATACCCATGATCAAGGATAGATCCATTAGCATTAATTGCTAAATTGTAAAGCCTTGGATAACCAAGGGCTAAAGGTGTATTGTTGTGCCAAGGATCCCACCAAAAGGACACCGAGCGACCATTACCCACTACGAGTTTCACGTGTCTCACCCAAAAATCGAACCAATCACCTCCCCTTTTAAATAAACGAAATATATCTCGCCAAATAAAAGACACCTTAGCCACTAACTCCTTCCACAGGAATCCTAAATTGGTGAAACCATACTGTCTCCTTACTATGTCTGCCCACAGTTTCGTGCTTCCACTGCATAGATCCCATACCTACTTAAATAAAAAAGCTGCATTTCGAGTTTCAAGATTACCTATACCCAAGCCCCCAAGCTCCTTCGGACGAATCATATCACCCCATTTTACCTTCGACAACCCGCTTTTAGCATCATCTCCACTCCACATGAACCTTCTCATTATCCCTTCACATTTATGGCGCACACTTTTCAGCATATTGTAAATGGACATGTTATAAATAAGAAGACTAGAAACCGCTGACTTAATCAAAGTAACACGACCGCCAACAGACAAAAGATGACCCTTCCAAGTCGCCAACTTAGTCTTCATTTTCTGAATAAGAAAATCCCAGCTAGAGACTCTCCTAGGATTAAGCCCCACAAAAGAACCAAGATACTTGAAGGGTAATTGTTCATACTTACACCCAGCTCTCCTGGCTAGGCATCCCCCTACCTGCTGGCAAATGTTGATACCCACAAGCGAGCTCTTGTGAAAATTGACTTGAAGCCCTGAGTAAGCCTCAAACCAACGAAGCATCACTTTCACTCCTTGTATCTCACTCTCATCATTCTTAACAAAAATCAGAGTATCATCCGCAAACTGAAGATGAGTAAGCTGCCACCCAGCATGCTCATTACCCACGCCGCTTAACAACCCCACCATTTTAGCTCGCACCAATAAACGATGTAACCCTTCTGCCGCTATATTAAAAAGATAAGGAGACATAGAACAACCTTGCCTTAGCCCACGACTAACCTCAAATTGATTAGTAGGTGAACCATTAATCAAAACAGAAACTCTGGAAGTACTTAGACACTGCCGAATCCACCCCCTCCAACGTTCCCCAAAACCCATTTGGCGCATCACCTCGTCTAAGTAACTCCATTCGACTGAGTCATAAGCCTTTTCAAAATCCAATTTGAAGAGTAAGTCTTGCTGTTTAGACGTTTTCAAATGATTAACAACTTCATTTGCTGCCATCACACAATCAAGCGTCTGTTTACCTCTCATAAACCCATGTTGTTCCTCGCTTATCACCTTCTCTATCACCCTGCTCAACCTTGACGCTAAAATTTTTGAAATTATTTTATAATAGCTACTCACCAGACTGATGGGACGGAAATCACTAAACCTCTTTGTAGCTTTAGACTTTGGCAGAAGCGAGATGAAAGAGGAGTTGGCCCCCTTCGGGAAGATGCCAGTTCTAAAGAATCCCATAATCAAGACACAGTAGTCTGGGCCAATGATATCCCAAGCATTCTGGATGAACCTGAGCGAGTAACCGTCAGGACCAGGAGTCTTTTGCCCATTGCAACTCCTAACAGCTTCCCAGATCTCCTCTGTAGTAGTTGTGAAATTAGTTACCGAAAAAGAGGAAAAAACGCTAACCTCTAAATTCTGAGATAAAAATAATAATTTACTTCTGAAAAAATTGGATAGGAAATGAGTTTTATTTATTATGCATGCAAAATTTGAACATAATACTGAGGTTAAACAAATTGTCTTCTATTTGTAAAATTAGAATTATTTTAAACTTCCATACAAAATGACTGTAAACAAAATCCGATGAAATATAAGAGTGGTATTAGCACATTTTAAAGTGTTAATAGCAACTTCATTAATAATGTAAAAAACTAAACCGGTCATCGAATCATTTAAGGACGAGAGTTATACGATAATCGTCTGATCGAGTTCAACTGAACATAAATATTGACTTATTAAACATAAAAAAATACATATCACCTAAAAAAATTTAATGCAAAAAATAATTCAAAAAGTTTGAGTTGTACGTTTCAACTTTTAACCGCCCGGTTGGTTAAAACACTGTTTTATTTACCGTGTATCAATGGTTAAAAAGATCAAAATGAACAAATAAATGATCACCAGTTACAAAAAAATTGTAACTCAATTAGTTAGCACAGGCCCGTTTTACATGATAGGCCGTGAATTCGATCTTTAGTTTTATAATAATGATAAATAATATAATCACATTTTCTTATAAAAAAAATGATCTAGCCATCGGTTCACTAGTAGTTTTATTTTTATAATTTGTTCTTATTGACGTCCAAGCGAAGGAATAGTTTTACTTGGCTGTGCAAAACTAGAGAGAAATGGAAACAATCTCGAGACATTTTTGAGGTAAAAAAGTAGAGTAGTTAGATGACTATAGTATTTCGTGGTCAATGCTCGCTAGCCAATCTGCTCGTTCCTGTTAATTTTAAATTCCTCCCCTCATCAATGATTTTTTTTTTGAATTTGAAATGGTAGTGTAAACAAATGACATCTCGGGCCAGCGTGTTTGCCTGTCAGGATTCTGATTTTCAGCTCACGTGTTTCTTTCAGTCATTTAGCGTCAGGTTACCTAAGATTTGTAAAGTTATTCAATGTAAAAAATAAAATAGAAAAAAATAAATTGAAAATAAAGTTGTATCAGAATCAAATTCCAATTCCAGCATCATATAACAGCCCAAGCACGGTATTGGAATCTGTGCATCTTCGTATTTTAGATACACAGACAGTGAACACACGTAGGCATTACAATACACAAGAAAGGAAAAATGTCAAAGACAGCGCTAAGTTCCATGGACGATGGCGTGCACTTGTTTATCCAGAGCCATCCATGCACACAAGAAGTTCAAGGAGTTGCTCATCCTGTGCAAACAAAATACAGATTCCAGTAAAAGTGCGATGAGAAAATACTGATTCCGTGTCCATCAATATTTTCTTTCGGAGCAAAACCAACCCTAGTTGCTGGGTCGGTTGGCAGAGAAATAAGCAAAAATGATGGCCAAAATGATCAAAAGTAGTGCAACCTGCATCCAGATTGGAAAGTAATCAGTTAAGAACGGTAGGAACAAGTCACCGAGCACAAATTGCGTTATGTACGTCCAATTTGGATTGTATAGAGTATCAAAAGTTTTTCAGGCATGTAATTTGGAAAAATAAAAATGATACTAAAAGAAGAAAATGCTGCCAGAAAACTGACATAAGCACTCACCATAGCAGAATTATAGTTTGGCTCTTTCCGAACTATGTAAGAATTCCTGGTGAACCAAAAAGGAAAAAGGAACGTTGGTTAAGCAAAATTAAATAAAAACCAATCTTAAATGTTCAGAGGATAGCGTTCCGTACCTCTTGGTTAGAACCCCAGAATCCTTGCAAACCTTTTGTATTGCTTCCAGTCTGCTTAAAGTTTTCACTGCACTAGGATCACTCTTGTCAACCTGTGGCAGCAATAAAGCAAATTTGGATTAGCACAAAAGGTCAAAGTATGCCGAGGAAAAGAAGAAAAACAAAAAAAACAAAAGTAAAATGGATTCCAAACACCACTAGATCAGATCTTGAAAGAAAGAAAGACATCAAAATCGCACAATGTTCAAGCAAATTCTGTTACATGTCAGAATCAGCAAGAAAACTACCATTGCTACTCGTAGTTCTCGGAAACTATCAGTAAGTACTTTGTAAATGCTTCCTAAAATGTTATGATAAAGAACTGAAAGGTATATGCCAAACAACAATCACAAACCGGATAGCAATTAGAAGAATGTTTTAACAAAAGGCATTCATACACTGATCTCAACCACCAAGAATTTTTGCTGGAATTCTTATTTATAATCAATGAAAGCACTGTACCTTTGGCTTCAGCATGCAAGAGTAGTCATAGAAGGCACCATACACATCAGGAATTGCCTTTGTTCGGTCAATTACTTTAGCTGTAAGACCTGCAATGTCACCAAACAAAGATCAGAGTAAGAAATGGAAGTTTCAATTGTTCATGCAAGAGAAAAAACAGGGGGTAGTTCACAATTGTTCATAAGAGTGATCGAGATGGATGGAGCATAAGTGATGAGGATGACCTAACAGGGTGGAGTGTGGTTTATTTAGTTAATGGAGTTGTCATGGTGACAAAGACAAGGAATCTGTTGAATGAAAATATCACTGTTCCAACCTAGTATGTCTTACGACTGATGCGGTACATGGCATTTTCAATCTAAATGCAATGCGACAAATGAATACCATGAAAAATAATAATAATGATGTACATCTATAATATTCCACCAGTATCAGCAACCAAGATAATGGTACACAAATTAATCTTACCACGCCTCATCTTTACAACCCCTCTGAAGACTTCAACGTTGTTGTAGCACAATGCTAATGTTCCAATTGCCATGATCTAGAAAGTGAAAGATAAATAAGACCCAAATTTCCATACAAACATTCACCATAATTCCACATAATCATCATATAACTAGCTAGAGAGAATAATTTACTATACTGGAACATTTTCTACTTCCATGTATTCAAATGAAAAGAAAATATAGCTGGATGTGCATTAATATTTCATACATGCAGCCCGCAATAAAACAATCTTGCACTGGATCCAATGTGCATAGGAAATTTAGGAAAATAGAGAAAAAAACTTAAATTTCAACCTTTTCAGGTGTAGTTGAGTATATTTCATACCTGAGGGATGGCACAAAATCGAAATATAGCAGGATCCTTTAATGCAGACATGTAAGTCAAGCAATCCTCCACATGTGTCAAAGCATTAGTAACCATATCATTCAGGCACTGCACAGCCTTGACTGAATTCTCTTCATATTTCAAGTCCTGAGTTCCAAACCATGAAAAGGGGAGAAGAAGGTAGGTTAGTAAAGTAAGCCCAAAAATAGAAAATTTATTCGGATTTTTATCATTGCAAGTAAAAATTACTCTCACTCAGACAAAAGAGGAAATGCAAAGAGACAAACCTCAAGTTTGTTCACATATTTACTCCAGATCTGGCGGGGCCAAAACATGCGACACTTGGGTATCTCATTAATATCCTCCAGATAATCTCGAATAATGTTTGTTTTCTGTGGTTATCAGAGAATATAATTTCGTTGATACATTTTCAGAACAAAGTGAGGCTATGCATGAAGACATTGGTTGATTGCATTATAGCAAAATAGCAATACCTGAAGGAATAAACCCATTGAATTGGAGAGATCATCTGATAAAGCATCCTCTTTTCCAGAGGCATGGAAAAGCTTGGATAGGCCTAGTCCAACAAGTCCTGCCACATAGTGGCAATATTCATCATAGTCATGAATTGTTTCCACCTGCATTAAAGAAGTGACTGGCATAAGAAAAATGATAATGCAGCACTATCTTAAACAACCGTGTGATTCTGGCTCTGAAGTATATGTGTTGATCAAGCTCGACTAGCCTTCACTATTTTATAACCCATCTTCCATTTCATAACCAAAAATCTGACTACTTTTATGCAAAAATCTTAACCAATTAAAAGCCGGCAAAATTGTTGCAGCAGATGCATGTGTTTCAGTGTTGTAGTATTGCACATGGTGTTACATATAATTAAATTGCAGCCCACGTAGAAGCCTTTAGTGAATCCTTGAGCTAGTTATACATGTAAGATTGTAACCCTTATCCATCATAAGAACAACCAGCATCACTAACCTCCTTGCAGATGAATTTTGCCATTCCTGCACCCATTCTTTGGGTAACATCTTCAATTCCCACCTGATAACTGCAGAACAAATCGAACAGTACGGTCACTTGCACAGAAAGACAATACAAACAAACAGATGTGAATGATTCATTCACACATACGTGGATTTTCATGTCCCAAAATAAAACAAAAATATTCTTTTCAATCAGGTAAACCATGCAGGATATAGAAAGAAGAAGTAACCTTTTGTCGAGCTCCAGAAAAGCAGTTGAAACATGGTGAAACTCGTCCATGAGAACTTTGTACTCCTTAGTGCCACCTATCCAAAAGCTCAAACTAAGTTACACCACCTTAAAATGGCTCAAAGATTTCATTAACATCAAGGAAATGATAAACTATACAGCTACAAAACTTTCCATTTATATGGTACTCACATGAAAAATGCCAATCACGATCATAAATATGACGGTGAAAAGCATTGAGGATAGGCACTTTGACGTCAGTAGGTATGCTTGTATCATCCTCTGCAAAGAACACATAAAACAAATCAGGCACTCATCAATGTACAAAATAGCGTCACAAATAACAATAATGCCAGTCATACATAGGAGTCAGTGCTACATCCTTCTTAATCATCTCCCTTCTAACTTTCCATTCTAAATTTTCTGCCAATAGGGCTCTTTCTATCCATCTCCTATTATTCTTATAACATTCAAACTAACCTCCAAATTACACAATAATTTTACAACTCAACAAATCAAAGCTTAGTGTATCTGAAAAATCACATCAAAATCATACCAACTGTGTCCAGTGCGCGAAGAACCAAATAGAACACGCACACCTGCAAAAACACAAGACGTAAAACTGGAGGTCAGAACCTATTCACGCAAGTTAAATTCACAAAACATCACAACACAAACACGCTCAAAACCACCGGTCAACATCAGAAATCATCCGCTGACTTCATCATTAACGAAACTAAATGCACTGAAAACAACACCTCACACGATATTTCCAAAGAAGTCGCGGAAGAAAATATTCATTTTCTATTGACGGAAACAAAAACGGGAAGGAGAAGAAAATTTACTGCGTTGCGGAGCTCAACGCCGAGCTGTTGAATGACGAGAGCAAAGCTACGAGAGACTTTGTGGAGCATCGTGTAACAGAAAGCCCAATGAGGTTCCGGCGGGATCTGCCTCTCAATTTGTCTGGCCGCCATTTTCAGCTTCAAAAGCGGGTAAAAATCATCTGGATGCTTCAAAATCGCGCCTAAACTCCCCATTTTCCTCTCAGGAAGCAGATCCTTGAGGGAAAAATAATTGAAATCCTGATAGGAGATTTCGAAATCTCACTCAATACCAGAGAGTTTGGCAATATGAGGTTTTTCTTTTATTTTTTCTGGTCAGAGGGAAATTTTGCTTTGGTCTAGTCTGGCGATTGTAATTTATAAATAACAAGTGTCAATGGCTCAAAAGTGCGTTGCAGATTTCTGCTGCGGAAGTGTTACTTTTGCCACTGCCAAAATAGCTAACGGCACTCCCTATAGTTGTGAAATTAACTACGCCAAAAAAGAGGGGAAAAAACAGCTAACCTCTAAATTTTGAGATATTAATAATAATTTACTTCTGAAAAAAAATGGATAGGAAATGAGTTTTATTTATTATGCATGCAAAATTTGAACATAATACTGAGGTTAAACAAACTGTTTTCTACATACAAAATGACCCGTAAACAAAATCCGATAAAACATAGGAGTGGTATTAGCACATTTTAAAGTTTTAATAGCAACTTCATTAATAATGTAAAAAATTAAACCGGTCATCGAATCATTTAAAGACGAGTTATACGATAATAGTCAGACCGAGTTCAACTGAACATAATTATTGACTTATTAAACATAAAAGAAAATACATATCACTTAAAAATTTAAATGCAAAAAATAATTCAAAAAGTTTGAGTTGTATGTTTCAACTTTCAACTGTCCGGTTGGTTAAAACACTCTTTTATTTACCGTGCATCAATAGTTAAAAAGATCAAAATGAACAAATAAATGATCATCAATTATACAAAAAAATTGCAACTCAATTAGTTAATACATGCCTGCTTTATATGATAGGTTGTGAGTTTGATCTTTAGTTTTATAATAATAATAAAAAAAATGATCTAGTCATCGGTTGACTAGTAGTTTTATTTTTAAAATTTGTTCTTATCGACGTCTAAGCGAAGGAATTGTTTTACTTGGCTGTGCAAAACTAGAGAGAAATGGAAACAATTTCGAATGAGTTTGGTGTTTGAAGTAAAACAAACCGAAAAATCTTAGGTGGTTGAAAATGACCAGCACGTTTGATTATATTATTTGATTCGTGGGTGGACTGATGAATTGCATGAAACGTGAACACACATACCCACTTGCATGAAACGTGGATTTGGGAGGGATAATATTAACCACCGTGATTGAAAGCTGAACTTGTTCGTTTTCTGATTTTTTGTTTTTTTTTTCTAAAAGAAAAATATAAAACATGTTTGATAAAATAATTTTTTATTTTAAATTTATTTTTTTAAATGAACAATTTATAAAAACATAAACACAATTTTAAAAACCATAAAAAATGGTTTCTTATTTTCTAGTTTGTGTTTTAAAAATCAAGAAAAAAACAGAAAATAAAAAACAGAAACGATACCTAACAAACTTAAATTATAGATGTTAAAGTTATTTCTCTCCTGTAGGTGTTGCCTTTTTCTTTTATCAATTTTTATATACACTAATATAAAATCATTACCTCAATTATAATAGGGCAAAAAAACATTAATTACATTGAATTGTAAAATGTAGACATTTTTTTGATAATTCTTAACCTTTGCCGGTACATATGTAACTTTTTAAAAACTAAATTACACTTAAAGACAATGTCCAAAGTTATAACTGCAAAATTCTAACCATTTTTTTTCAATATTTTGGTGCCAATATATATATAAAAGAAAAATTAACAAGCGCTCAATCAGCTTTATTTATCTTTTAACCAATTGAGGGAGTAAATTGATAAATATATTGCATTTCTCCGCGAAACTAAATTATTAGAAAAATTAACGAGGACTTTACTATCATTTAGTAATTATCAACTGAGGCTCTAGGATTATCACGGGTCGTTGGGTTATTTACAGTTTCGCTACTATATTAAATTTAGATATGTTAAAATCGGCAATTCAAAAAAAAATATTGTGAAAAATTGTCCTTCTTCATCTTTATATTTAACTATCAATTGAAGTTTATTTCCGATATAGTACTATTTAATACCCAACACAATCAATCCAACCAACCACATTTTGGTATTTAATCATTTTTTAAACATGTTTAGATGTTTTTATGCAGCCTAACTTTGATTCCGAATTAAATACCCACCTCTTTTAGAGCACGGTTATTGTTTAATGTTTCGAATATGATTAGTATCATATCGAAAGAGCAGAGAAAACACTTGAAGAAATCATTTTTTTTCTTCTTAGTTTGGTTTCAGGTTCCATTTATTTAATCGGAAAAAGAAAATAGGGACAGGATTTAATAGAAAAAACGTTAGACTACTCTGAGTTTTGACTGCTGAAAACTCTGAATTTATAAAAAAATTCCAGTTGCGACTTCAAGTTATTGGCTCCATATAGTGTGGTGTGGCTTAAGCAGTTGCTACTGGTAAAAACAATTGCTGAAATTGATTAGAGAACAACCGCCTCCTACAAACATATTTCGTGTAACCCGTAACCATTACAACAATATTACATCCTGCACATATAAAAGAGAGAAATTAAAAAGAAAAGAAAAGAAAAGAGAGGAACTGTTCATTTCTGGTAAAACTGCTGCTATTTTTACAAATGGACAGTGATTGAATAATTGCAGGAGTTAGTTGACTCCAGGTCGGGGTATACATTTAATATTGTAATTTAGTTTTTAAAAAATTACATTTGTATTAGGAAAAACTATAAAAATTTACAATTCACCGTAAATTGTAAGTTTTATGTAAATTTTCAGATGGACGTTATTATAAAACGAGTATAATAATTATAGTAGGGGAAAAAATGCAACATGCTAAAAAATTATAAATTATTCTTGGTACAAATATAATTTTTTAAACTAAATTACACTTGTTAAATGCATACCTGGAGTCAAAGTCAACTAACTCCAAATTTTACCCTAGTAGAAATTTAGAACAAAGCAGTGAATAAAAAATGATAGCAAAACTTACCTTAGTTAATTTCTCGATTTATGGGCACATACGTGAGCAAGAACGAAGGAAAATACAATCAAAAGTAGTGGAACAATCTGCATTATTTGTGGAGAAAGAAAGAAAGAAATAGTTAATAATAGAAGAACAAGTCAAAATTAAACAACATGCAAAGACTAACAATGTTGAACCAAAAAAAGAAAGAAAAATGCTGGCCAAATCAAAGATGACATAGCATAGACTTTAAACAATTTGATTATCAAAGATTTAGCAACTCACCATAGCAGGATTGTATTTAGGCTTGCTTTTAATAATGTGCCAAGTCCTAGTATAGAACCCAAAAAGTACAGAGTCAGCCCAATGAAATATATAATATATTGCAACATCACTGAGCGTACCCGATTAAAACTAATTAAATCATATCAATCAGCTTAGTAATGAGTAAAATGTTTAAACCAGTCAGTAAAATAGAATAATGTTTCACATACTAATAAATTTTACAAAAAAATTATGCTAATCCACGTGGCATGGAGTTAATACATACCACTCAAATCTTATCGGGTTAGTTATTATGGAAATTTATGATTTGTTAGTATGCATAGCATTACTTGTATAAACAAATATAACGTTTCGGAGGATAGTTGGGCAAACCTTTTGCTTAGAAGCCCAGATTCCTTGCAACATTTTTGAATCATATCCAGTCTCCTCAATGTTTTTGTGGCATTAGGATCACTCATGTCAACCTGTGGCAGCCATTGCACAGTTGCAATAAACACATTTGCTTCATTGCAGAATTCGTTGTTAGGACTAATTAGGATTAGTCTTAAGTATGGTAATTTCTAACCTTTGACTTGAGTATGCAAGAGAAATCAAAGAAAGCACCATACACATCTGGCATTCCCCTTGTCCTGTCAATTACTTTTGCACTAAGCCCTACACAAAAAATGTCGAACCAAAACTGAAAACAGCAGAAATAATAGGAGATACTGCCCTAAATTCTGTTTTGTATCTGATATGTGCCTAATTTCTGTTTTACTAGACTGATCTTACCGCGTCTCATCTTAACTTCGCCTCCGAAGACTTCGACGTTGTTGTAGCACATTGCTAGTGTTCCCATCGCTATGATCTACCGAAAGAAACACCTCGAGTAAGACAAACTTTCCATGGAGGTTGATAAAAGGGCAAGAAACTCTGGAAAAAAACATTTTCATACTGTAGGAACAGCGTAGAATCGGATTATGGCCGGATGCTGCAATGTAGACATGCATCTCAAGCAGTCTTCCGCGTGTGTCAATGCATCGGTAACCATATCATTCAAGCATTGCACTGCCTTGGCTGAGTTTTCTCCATATTTCAAGTCCTGAGACCAAAAAACAGGAAATGAGAACAGAACAGTGTTACATGAAAATAAACCAGAATTGAGAAAGGAACAAACCTCAAGTTTGTTAACATATTTACTCCAAATCTGCCGAGGCCAAAGTTTGCGAGACGTTGGTGTTGCGTTTATATCCTCCAGATAATCTCGAGTGATATTCGTTTTCTGTTCAGTGAAATAAAAAAGAAAGTTTTTATTGGAACTGAATGTTCAAACAGAACGGAGACGAAAATGTGTAGCTTAAAATGTGTAGCTTGCATTGTAGCAGCTATACCTGAAGAAATAAACCAACTGATTTGGAGAGTCTATCATCTGCTGCAGAATCTTCCAATCCTGAGGCATGGAAAAGCTTGGAGAGGGCAACGACCAGGAATCCTGCCATATGGTTGCAATACTCCTCATAATCATCAATCGTTTCAACCTGAAACACCAAAAGTTTGAGTGCAAAACTAGCAGGATTAGATCGAAGTAGCCTCAACTACACAAATATATCATGAAAGCATCCGATTCCTGTGTGTAATCGAAACATTCTAATCTCCTCGTTCACAAATTAATCGAAACACTCTGCATGCTCTAACTCACCTCCTTAAACAAAAATTTTGCCATAGCTACACCTGTTATTTTTGTAGTATCCTCAATTTCCTCCTGGTACCTGTAAATTTATTATCAGAATCCTATAAGCCCTTCATCGGGAAAAGGCACTCCGCAAGTAATTACATGCAACGAGCGGCTAAACTGATAAACCAGGGGAGACATGTAGCAAAAGAAACCTTTTCTTAAGCTCCAAAAGTGCAGTTGAGACATTATGAAATCGGTCCATAAGAACTTTGAATTCCCCAGTGCCACCTGCACCAAGGAATAAATGAGGATAGGTATCAGCAGAACCATCCTGATAACTGATAGAATAATTTCTGAACCAATTGGATAGAATCCATATGGGTACGATTTCAAGGAACGAACATGAGAAATGCCAATTCGGATCATAAATGTGATGATGAAAATTCATCAGAGTAGGAATTTTGTCTTCCATGGGTATGGTCATGTCATCCTCTGCAAAGAAACCATCAGAAAAAACTCAAACCAATAAAACAAGAAAACTAACCAAACCAACAGAACTAGTATCACTAGCAAGAAAACACTTTTTTTTTTTTTGCTAAGGCCATTTTTCTATCCATCTTATTATTACATGCTTCTCTTCTATATACCGTTATAACTTTTAGCTTTTTTCATTATTATTAGGTCTAGAACACAGTTATCCAAAAGTCGTTAAGACTAGTTCTGCCAACTGAAAGGTAAAATATTATCAACAAGTAATATCTTCGTATATAATTGAACCAACTACTTTTTACTTTAGACATTGACTATTTCTTTTTTCTTTTTTGTTGTGCACATTGGATAGGGCCGGGGGGAATTCAACAAAGCAAGTCTACAAAAAGAGAGTGAGTGAGTAACTTTGAGCAAAAACAAACCAACAGTGTCAAGGGCTCGAAGAACCAAATAGAACACACACACCTGCAAAACACAAGAATAAAACAAACTTTTACTCCAGATTATTGGTCTACTGAACAAAAGAGTACTGAGCATTTGCATACTTTCCAAATTCCTCGAAACCATGAGCAGAAACATTAGTATAATAATCATGCAAAATTTATGGCATCACGGAGCTAGTTTGTAATGCAGTTGTACTTTCTTTAATTAAAGTAAGAAGGAGTAAGTTTCAAGCGAAATCTAGTCGCTATCTTATGATAGAAAAAAGAGCAAGAAAGCTTACTGCATTACGAAGGTGGCTGGGGAGCTGTTGGATGACAAATGCGTATTTGCGGGAGAATTTTCTGAGCATAGTGAAGCAGAAAGCCAAGTGAGGCTCGTTTGGAACTTGCTTCTCTGCATGTCTCACATCCAATCTCAGCTTCAGAAGCAAGTAAATCTCATCAATATTTCTCAAATATCCAACCAAACTCCTCAATATCTTCGACATTATTCTCTAATAATTTCGATCCAATTTTTCTCAAAAATGTTTTGCACATACTCCAATGCAATTATATGTAGAAGCCAAACAAGAAATTATATTTCTTGTTTTGTTTTTAGTAATTGAAGTTGTTAAGAGAGTCTCAACTGGTTGATATATAATAAAAAAACAACCAATATATATGTATTAAGACTATCAAGCCCATCACCATGAACAAGAAATGTAAATTAATTCCATAGTGCATCACCATAGAAATGTTAGTGCACCACTTGATGAATGAGTGCACCACTTGAGCTTGAGTGTTATTAGTGTCATGCATGCATCATACATTCTAGAAGAGAAAGAGTTGATGCTTGGGCTGCTGGAATAGTGATGGGCTCAATATCCTTAATAATATGAAACTCAGCAGCAAGCAATAATTAATGGAACAAATTAAATAAATAAATAAATAGATAAATATATAACGATGACGTGGATGAGGTTGCTATTTCATATCACATTATTATATTAATAATTCTATCTGATAAGGCTGTTCAGTGAAATACTGGCCTACTTGCGGGTGCCAAATCTTCGACCCATATTCATCCATGATGTGGGAAGGTTTCCGTTCCTACCGGTCAATTTAATTAGCTCGATAAGACTCGTGAGCTCTGACTCGTGAGCCCTGTCAAACTAAACACTATTTTTTTTTAAAATAAGTGGAAGTTGAATTCGAGTTTAATTTATTGCTGCCACAAACAACCAAACTTTGGTTCTAACTTCTAATTATTTACCCATTGTCTTGAGCTCACCAGCCTAAAACTATCCAATCTTTTTTTTTAAATCCCCAAAGCTCCAATCTTAATTTGGATGATTGTACAATTTCCAAGTCATCAAGATCTTACAAAAATATAAATTTTGGTTAATTTCAAGATCTTTTTTTTTTTTTTGCGAAAAAAAAAAGAATACAAATACCAAGACAGATTTTTATTTTATTTTTGGCAAATACTACCAACGCTGATTTAATGCACAAGGACAGCCGACATGAGAAGAAGGGGCCTGCACTGCACTGCAGTTTTGGTTACACGCGTAGATGTAGCCCACAAGTATGAGCCTGCACTGCACGCGTAGATGTAGCCCACAAGTATGAGCCACGTATTTGACGTACTGTTGATGTATTCCTATAGGGTCCATGGGTTTGCTTATCATTTTCATCGCTCAGAATTATTGGGCTTTGTTTGTTTGTAGTAAAACGGTTCTTTTTGTTTGAGATTTTTTTTGAGAAAATAGTAAAACGGTTCCCAAATACCTTATCAGAAAAGAAAAAAAATACTAAAAAATAAAAAAGAAGGGCTCCATAATCCATTATTGCTGTTTGTTTTGCGTCATTAGATTTGCCTCAATTTTTTTTCAATAAACAAACCACAAATTATATTTATTATTCAACCATAAATACAAATCAAAGGAGTATAACTGTATAACAAGTAAGAACTTGTCAAAGTAAAACTATAAACAATGCAAATATAAACTACAAACGATACATAAAATACGACTACAAATGATACATAAAACACGACTAATAATAACATATAAAATCATAATACATATCAACAAACTTATAAAATAATTCTTGTGACAACCCATAAAAGAAGAACAATTTTGATCTGAATATTAACTAGTCCACTCAAAAGACTTCCAATATGCTTCTTCTTCTTGATTAGAGCATGATTTGACGGATTGTAATTAAAAAGAAAAACATAAACCACACATAACCAAGAGGAAAATAAAATGTCTTTATCGATGGAATCGATCGTTGAAACTTGCCCTTATAAATATTAAAAAAAAACTTTTACAAAGTTTATTTATTACATACAAATATAAAATTAGATATAAACCAAAAAGGAACAACGGACTGTCGAGAGGATTCAAAGAAGTTATTTTGAAAGAAATTGAGGGAATTTATTTTTTACTATTCTATTACAATTTCGACTTACGCTTAAAAATTTAGAAATTTCATTTTTGATTATACTATAAAAATCCAACTCAAAATTTATTTTATAAAGAAATAATGCATTACTTTTATTGGATAGTTGATTCTACCTTGATATATAATTTATTTTTGTTCTTCTCATCATAAAAAACAACAAAGCCTAATCCTAATTAGGGTTAGTATAACTTTTTAAAAAAAAAAGCGTTTAAAAAGTATGCAAATGCGATGGTTTAAATTCATCATTTTGATGAACTTTTTTGACTTCCTTCATCTCCATTCTTTATATTTTAATAGTCTTATTTGACTTCTTTGCGTATAGATTAAAAAACTACAATAATTGAAAAGTGAAATTGTATTTTCTACTTCAATTTATCATGTATACTCTATAAAAGAAATAAAATTGATTGCATTTGTTGTGATATGTCGATGGTTCAAACCATAAAAATGCACAAATTTTGTTAATTTTTCCAACAATTTATTTCAAAAGGATACATGATTTTGGGCCCCACAAAGATTTTAGGGAGAAAAAAATTACGCATTTATTAATTAAATAAATTATTTGTATTCTTCTAAAATATGCTTTGTTTTTTTTTTGTGTTTTTTTTTTAAAATAACAATTTCAACAAAAAGATGGCTAATTAGAGACAATAGAAGAAGAGAGTAAGACGGAGGGAAGTCCCTTTCAGAGGCAAAAAGACGAAGGGACTAACTCAATTACCGACTGGCCAAAGAAAAAACGCGCCACTTTACAACTTGGCTCCGATTCAAATCAATCTTCCTCAATAAAAATTCCCCCTAATTGATTAAAATGCAAGTCAAAACCCTAGCTTTCTCTCCTCTCGCCTCCCTTCAAATCCCTAATTTAAACCTCCATTCCGGACTTTCTCTCCTCTCTTTACCTACTCGCTGCGTTCCAATCCCTCATTTCCCTTAAAAATTACGCTTTCTGGCACCGAAAAATTCCCGCAATTGTTTGAGACGCAAATGCCTTAGCTCATCGGAGAAGCTAGTTGATAGTGAGCCCGAAAATGACAGCGACGTGGGCTCAGCTTCGTCGTTTACGGAACAAGCCGAAGAGGAGGCGATAGAAACAGAGGTTGAGAGAGAAGGATTGGAAAATCTGAGTATATGGAAGCAAAAGCAATTGAAAGAGATTGTGATGTTTACGGGACCCGCCACTGGGCTTTGGCTATGTGGGCCCTTGATGAGTCTCATCGATACTGCGGTTATCGGCCAAAGCAGCTCACTAGAGCTTGCTGCTTTAGGTAAATCAATGGAGGCATCTTCAATTTTAAATAAATATTACGTTTGTTGGTTGAAATGTGGGTTCTTTCTACTGTGCAGGACCCGGGACGGTGATTTGTGATTATACGGGTTATACGTTTATGTTCCTTTCCATTGCAAC
Source organism: Viola odorata (assembly GCA_963691705.1). NCBI lineage: Eukaryota > Viridiplantae > Streptophyta > Magnoliopsida > Malpighiales > Violaceae > Viola > Viola odorata. The sequence goes on along the minus strand of OY829543.1, from coordinate 53,809,783 downwards.
TTCCAACTTGGTTGCCACTTCTCTTGCTAGAAAGGTTAGTTTCTTCAATTATATAATTGATGAGATTTGGTTGCACTTAGTGAAGTAACTATTCATAGAAATCGAAAAAGGAGAAAGAAAGGTGTATGCAAATGATTAGATGTACTGATGCAGGATAGAGATGCAGTGCAACATCAAATATCTATCCTCCTGTTTGTGGGATTAACTTGTGGCGATTCTGATGCTCTTGCTTGCAAGATTTTTTGGTAATTGATCAACTAGTGATAGCTAAAATTCCTAAATTCCAATCAACTAGTGATAGCTAATTGATCATTGTGGATTCCAACATTCAGTCTCCTAAGCAATATTGAATGAAGAATCATATGAAACACATCGTACCGTTTAGGCGGAGAATTAACCTCTTCTCTGCATTCTTATATACTGCCTTGGAGACATACTTGTCAGTAGTTTCTTTAAGTTCGGGATCTCGTTCACCGGAACCTCGACGGTAAAGGACTTCCAGTTCAATACATTGCTAAATGGCGGCACATAATGGTCCGATATCAACACCGGAACACATCCGGTGTAAATAGCCTCCACCACTCTAGGGCTCGCAACTTCATAACCGCTTGGGCAAAGGCAGAACTTACTTCTTTTTAGCATCTTGTAGTAAGATACGCCTTTAGGAAGGTATTGGTGAACTTGAATATCTTCATCCTTGTTTTCCCAATGCTCAAGAACAATAGGTCTAATTGGACCATGAAGCCCTCCAGCACAGAAAGCCAAAATTGGACGTTTTGATGCCGATGGTCCACCAACAAGGCCTTCTATTGTGCCGGTACGGAGATTGATTTCCGGAATAGATACATCTTTCATGGGATTGAATCTTTCAGAGGTGTTCGCATTGCATAATGCACGAATTGAGTTCTTCCCTAGCTCGGGAACAAAATATGAAGCTTCTGGCCCCTGTTAAAAAGAAAATAATAATGAAACGATGTTACCAATGCTACTCATGTACTGCAATGTAGGTTAGTAAGTTAATACTATATCTTACCCAATCATGGCAAGCGAGCATGAAGTGATCGGCTCCAAGGCTCCAATTCCAGTAGGGATATTTGCCAGCAACAAGATTGACATAATCTACGACAGTCCTTATAGGGCCAAAGTCATGCGAATCGAGTACATAAACAAACTGGACCGTCCTTGCAACACTGAATGGAAGGAAATAGACTTGTGCCTTCTCCGGATCTTGGGGCCGGAATTGGTCATCAATCTCCATCCTATGAATAAAATTTCCTTCCATGGAGTATATGCTCCGGCAAGGACCATCATGAAATACCGGAGGCTCCCCTTCTTCATACACAAAGACCTTAAATTGCTTTTCCATTTCCAAATAACTCCTGTAATGTCAAAAAACAGCCTCACACTAATTATAGACCATAGCAGTCCAACGACACAGAGCCTAAAATTTTCCTTTCTAAGTATTCAAATTAATAAACTAATTAAACCTCACCTGTGAAAGACCTTGGAGTTCCAATATATAGGTCCGACGGGAACATAATCGGAGTCATGTGTTTGATTTCCGCTTTTAGCTTCTCTTGAGCTTTTTGGAGACCAAATTCAAGCCTTTCTAAATTTGTGTACTCTGTTTTTCCTCTGCTTTTATCATCCAAAGGGGGCTCAGCAGCTGGAGTTTCACTGCTTGAAATTAGTACATCATCTTTGATAATCCCTTTAGCGGGGTGGGGCTTTTCCGTCAAATGGCAGGCCGGAGTGTGTGGTCGGAGCCCCTTGAGCGACCTGCAAAACCACCGAAGGCGTGCTCCGGCGGAGAATCTCCAATGCCAAAGTCAGTGTTTGGATGCAGAGAATGTAAATCGGAACAGTGTCTGTCTCTTTTTTGGGAGCTCCAGATCTGTCCCTCCTCTCTTTCCCTCTAGTCCTTATGTAGGACTAGAGTAGTTGGAGTGGTTAGATCTACTGACACCTTTCCTCTTTTTTCCACAAAGTGGTTCAAAAGTAAGAGGTAATAAACATAAAGTAGAGACCATACCTTTGGGCGGATAAACATTCCCTATAGGTAATAGTTTTATAATGATTGAGTGGGAGCAGGAAGTGCTGTCTCCCATGTGTGGCTTTGGCCACTGATTTAATAGAAATAACATACAGTGTACCTTTATTGCAGGCTTTAAGCCGTTTATAGCAAATCGGCACACTGCCGTTGTGTGGAATCGGCATGCTGCCGTTTGGAGACCCTTGACCTGGTCAATGTTTGGAGAGGTGTCGATCCGTTTCTTCGCAGCTTAGCGAGTGGATCGGCTTCGTGCCGTTTGAGGCGATCGGGCTAGACTTGTCCTTTGGTCACTTATTCCCGTTGACTAGGTCAATCGGTCACGATGCCGTTTCATATGTTTGACTTGGTCAAACCGGTCATGTGCCGTTTTGACTGGTCAACGGTACTTTGTGAAGGTACAATGTCCGTTGTGCCCTTGTGATATACTTTTGTATTATCAGAGGCCCAACAACAAACGAGCCCGAGTGTTTACCAAGGGCTTGCCGTTTCTGGCTTGATGCTTGTCAATCGGCATGCTGCCGTTTGTTTTAATTCGATGCAGTTATTGAGTTTTTTCTCTCAATCCTGCAAATAAATAATAAATGTCAATAAAGAAGGATTAATGCATTTAAATGCATACCTATTGACGTGGCATTTTCCCATAAAATGATGATTGCTGGTTGAACTTTCTAGGAGAAAAGTCTCTTCGTCCTATGACAAGGTTTGAATTTCGAAATTCAAAATTTGTCAGAAACGCATGCGCCGTTTTCTCATTTAATGCTCTGCAGCTTTAGTGACGTGTGTCAGTCTGATCACCATCGGTCCTGCCACTTGTCATCGTTTCGCTGGAACGGATGTGAGTTGAAGAGTTTTCTCCTTTCAAAAGTGGTTTCTCTTGGAAACCCTAACTCATTTTCTTTCTCAACGCCGCTCTCACTTTCTCCTTCCTCATAAATTTTCTCTCATTTTCTCTCTCATTTCTGCAACTTCCTCCCGCACTTCTGGGTTCCGTTCTTCAAGATCTCTGCATTTTTAGGTATTTACCCACTCCTTTTCCCTCTTCGATTTATCGCTTGAGATTTAGGAATGGCACCCAAACGCCCTCTTGTTACTGATGAGATCATTGATAGAACTCCCACTAAGTTAGATAGTGAAGACAAGTTGTATGCTGAGATGGAGGCTTTAGAAATTGAGCTGACTGATGAGTATTCTGCCATTGTTGCTTCTCCCGATGTTAGGTTAAACAGTAGCTTTGAAGATAACACTAGGGTTTTATACTCAAGGATGTTTGATTTTGGTTTTAAGCTTCCCCTTGATTCTATGGTCAAAGCTTTGTTGACCCAGCATCTGCTGAACCCAGCCCAGATTACCCCGAATTCCTGGGCTGGCATTTATGCTTTCCTTAAGGTCTGCGAGTTGAATGGGATCAAATCGCCTTCGCTGACCCTTTTTAAGTTTTTCTTCAATCTGACAAACCGTGGGAGCTTGATGATGATTCGCCCCCGCCGGGATTCTCATTTTAACGAGATCTTCCAAAGGTATGACTCTTCTGTCAAGGATTGGAAAGAACGTTTCTTTTTGGTGTCATCATCTTCTTCGGCCGAATGGACTTCTGGGTTCAATCGGGAAATGAATGAGAGACACTGGCTCAAGCCAGATAACCTTGGTGAGACTCTTCAATCCCAAGTTGACCTGTTGCTGTCGGTTAACACGCCGTTCCACACACGGTACCTGGCAATCGGCGTGCCGTTGTCTGATTGCGTTCTTGGTGAGCTTTTACTAACTCCAGCCATATTCCGCTTTGTCCTTGTTGTATTCTTACACAAATTCCGTTTTGCAGGGAAGGGTAAGAAAGCTAAGAAGGTTGTTTCTGCTTCCATTTCTTCAATTCGGCTGATTTCTGCTAAGGCCAAAGCTCCTGCCGAAGACAGAATGCAGACTGATGATGAATCGGCTGAAGACCGAACTGAGGATGAAGGTCCCCTGGTCAATGAGCCGATTGATGAGGGAATGGTGGCCGAAGAGGCCGCTGAGGAGAGAGGTGAGCAATCGGCTATACCAGACACAACGGTTAATTTTTCCTTTGAAGAAGAAGAAGAAGAAGAAGAAGATTCCCCTCTTATCATCAAACGGCGACGGGTCAGCAAGACGGTTGAGACCTCCGATCTGGCAGATCCTGATCCCCAAGTCCTGAAAGCTGCCAGAAGAATTCTCAGAAAGAGAAGGAAAACTGAAGCAAAACGGGCTGCCAATGAAGCACAACGGGCATCCGCCGTTTCCGAACCAGAGAATATCGAAACGGCTGAAACCGTTTCAAGGCCTGCTACAAACATTCCTCTTTCTGTTTGCACTGATGGCTCAGGGGCTTCGGTTCCCCCTTTGGAGACGCCGTTGCAGCATCACTCTCCCGTTTTCGCGGGCACACCGGTCGCTTCCGAGAGCATTCCTGATCCAGTTCGGCCTGGCCCTTCATCGCTGATGCCGATTAAACTGCACTGGGTTGCCGGTCCACCTTTGCCTGAGCCGTTTACTTCCGATGATCATGCAGTCGCTCCTCCTTCCGTTAATAGAGGTTATCTCTCAAGTCATGGTCCTGACGGGGAGATTACTCACACGGTTAGCTTAAACAATTTTGGAGAAAGCTGCCGCCGATCTCTCGGATTGAAGAGTCTTGGCAGCAAAGATTATAGGACCGGTCAACTGATTGGTGAGATGTTTGCCAACGATGCCGACAGGAAACATTATCATCGTTTGGAATTGAGTTGCCATTTCTCCCATATGCAAAGTGTTTTCTACAGCGGCTTGTGCGCTACCCGTTATGCAACTGAGGCCGTTGAGTTAAAGCTTGAAAAGGGCAGAGAGGCACTTCGGCAATCAACCGCTGAAGTCGCTTCCCTTCAGAAAGAGAATGAGACTTTGAAGGCCTCTCATGAGACGGACAAAAAAGTTGTTATGGATGCTCGAAGCAGACTGGCTGACAGCCTAAAAGAAAGAGATGGTCTTTCTGCCATGGTCAGGGATGAGCAGAGGAGAAACGGTGAGCTGCTAGAGGAGAAGACTGCTCTATCTGATTCCGTCGCCTTGCTCTCGGGAGAGAAAGCTTCTCTTGCCGATTCCGTTGCCAAGCTAACTGAGGAACTGAGCGCAGCCCGATCCGATTTGGAAGCTGCCAGAAATGACATTGCCGTTAAGGAAGCAGAGCTGCTGAAAGTTCCTGAGAAGATCGGTTGGTGGAGAGAGAGGATGAAGAACATCATGTTGGAGAGCTATGTCTCCTATTATGGCGAGAAGAATTTCCACCCTGATAATCTCTCACGATATGTTGCTGCTGGAGAAAGGATTGCCGAAGCTAAGGAGTATGAACCTTTCTCCGATTCAGATGTAGACGAAGATGATGATGATGTTCCTGTTGGCCCTAACGCCGCTTCTGGATCTGGGCCGTTAGCATGAACATTTAGCAATGTTTTGGCTTATTTTGTAATGAACAATTATCATTCGTAATATATATAGTTTTGCAATTTTTAGTAATTGCTACTGTTTAATGATTTCTGTTATATATATATCATACTCCAGAAAAATAAAGACAAAGATAGAACAATTGAAATTGAACTTATCTCTTTTTGTTTAGCAGAATCGGGCGCTTGCCGTTCTGTTATGGCCGTTTTGGTTTTTGCAACCGTTTTGACTTGGCCTCTTTGTCGATTTGGCACTGGGCCGTTTTGACAATATTGCCGATTGATAAGGCAGAAGATGTCTTTGAAAATTTGCCGCTTGCAACGGACCTTGTATCTTTGCCGTTTTGGAGCGGACTTTGTAATTTTGCAGTCTGTCTGATCAGCATGACCAGCATGGTCTTTATGTGATGACAATGTATATATGCCTTGATGACGATATATGCATCAATAACGATATATGCATCAATAGCGATATATGCATCAATAGCGATATATGCCTCAATAACGATATATGCCTTGGTGGCGATATATGTATCGTTGGCAATATATGTATCGTTTGCAATATATGTATCGTTTGCAATATATGTATCGTTTGCAATATATGTATCGTTTGCAATATATGTATCGTTTGCAATATATGTATCGTTTGCAATATATGTATCGTTGGCAATTCTTGGATTTTGGTGACGTGGTTCAGCCTAAAATGACTTACGTCCACGATTGATTTGGTTTTGATAACGCGGTTCGGTCTAAGATAACTTACGTCCGCGGTTGATTTGATTTTTGTTTTCTCGAGATCTGCAATCATATGAGAAACAATACTGGCAAATATACATTTTTCATTGCTTGGGAATATTTGATAACTCATGTCATACATAATATTCCAGAAATTTTCACAAAGATAAAGCAATTTGGACTTATCTCTGTTTTGACGATTCGGCTTGATGCCGTTTTGACTGAACCGTTTGAGGTCATTCGGCACTAGGCCGTTTTGAGAATATTGTCGTTTCCTCCCCTGATCTAGACAACGGCATTGAAGGGAAATCGGCTGACCAATCTGCACATTGGCTTTCTGCCGTTTGCTTCTTTTATGCACTCTGGAGATCGGGTTCCTCCCGTTTCCTCCTTTGGTAGTCTGCTTCTTCCATTTTGGCATATTTTTCCACCTCAATCCGCAAAAGATCTAAGGTTTTAGGAGTGTCTGCAATCAGAGCATTCTCCAATTCTCGATATTTACAATTTCTTTTCAACGCTTCTGCTGCAAAGCTGGGTGCTACATCAGGAAGAGTTGCTAGCTCGGTGCTAAATCTAGCCACGTATGCAGCCAATGATTCCCCTGACCGTCGCACCATGTCAAACAGAACGGCTGAAGATTTCTCCGTCGGTATTAATGAGCTGAATCGGCTTCTGAATGCTTTTTCTAGTTGCTCGAAACAGTCAATGGATCCGGCTGGTAGCTTTTCAAACCAAGTGTTGGCTATCCCTTTAAGGGTTATTACAAATATTTGGCACAAAGCCTCATCCTTTCTAGTAAAAAACTTAACATGTTTCTTTACTAAACTCACATGAACCGTCGGGTCTGTTGTCCCATGGTAGTGATCGGATGGTAGCTTGGCATGCCTGCTCACTTGATGTTTCCGAACCCGAAGGGTTAACGGATTTCTTGGATCATCGTCCTGTTCTTCGCGATCTGGTTGCTGAACAGACCGTCTAAACAGATCTGGATTACCTCTGTCACGATCTCTCCTGGTTTGATGTGGAGTCACCGATCTCTCTCTGCTTCTCCTTTTCTCGGATCTACTTCGAGATGATTGTTCATGGCTCCTCCTTGCGCTGCGTTGAGCTATTTGGTTGACAAATTCTTCTATGTCTTCCCCTCTGGGTAGATCTGCACCTTGATGGCCTGGTGGTGGCTCCAAAGATGGTTCTACTGCCTGTTGATTGTAGATCCGCTGGGGAACAACTGGCTGGTTGACTGGCGGAGGAACTCCTCCTATGAACGTTTGCATCATCACGTTCATCCTTTGGTGCAGGACAGCAAACTCGAGCATGATGGCTGATTCAATGACCTCTGGGGTTGCGCCTGGACATGGGATTTCTGAAAAATTAGGTTGTTGAGTCGTAGCACTTATTTCCGCTGGAAAAGGTGAAGCTTGGGCTGGTGGTGTTTCACGTTGATCAGCAGCAGCACCAGCAGGTTGATTTAATTGAAAATTTTGATTGGATGCCATTTTTGGAAATGAAAACCCCAAATTATTGAGAAGAAAAAGCTTTGAATCTCAAGGCTTGCTCACTTGAAACTTCAAAAGCTCTCAACGAAAGCACCATTTGATAATCCCTTTAGCGGGGTGGGGCTTTTCCGTCAAATGGCAGGCCGGAGTGTGTGGTCGGAGCCCCTTGAGCGACCTGCAAAACCACCGGAGGCGTGCTCCGGCGGAGAATCTCCAATGCCAAAGTCAGTGTTTGGATGCAGAGAATGTAAATCGGAACAGTGTCTGTCTCTTTTTTGGGAGCTCCAGATCTGTCCCTCCTCTCTTTCCCTCTAGTCCTTATGTAGGACTAGAGTGGTTGGAGTGGTTAGATCTACTGACACCTTTCCTCTTTTTTCCACAAAGTGGTTCAAAAGTAAGAGGTAATAAACATAAAGTAGAGACCATACCTTTGGGCGGATAAACATTCCCTATAGGTAATAGTTTTATAATGATTGAGTGGGAGCAGGAAGTGTTGTCTCCCATGTGTGGCTTTGACCACTGATTTAATAGAAATAACATACAGTGTACCTTTATTGCAGGCTTTAAGCCGTTTATAGCAAATCGGCACACTGCCGTTGTGTGGAATCGGCATGCTGCCGTTTGGAGACCCTTGACCTGGTCAATGTTTGGAGAGGTGTCGATCCGTTTCTTCGCAGCTTAGCGAGTGGATCGGCTTCGTGCCGTTTGAGGCGATCGGGCTAGACTTGTCCTTTGGTCACTTATTCCCGTTGACTAGGTCAATCGGTCACGATGCCGTTTCATATGTTTGACTTGGTCAAACCGGTCATGTGCCGTTTTGACTGGTCAACGGTACTTTGTGAAGGTACAATGTCCGTTGTGCCCTTGTGATATATTTTTGTATTATCAATCTTCCTCTTTAGTTGTACTCTTTAAGATCAACTACAAAATTTCCAAAAGCAGGGTCAGCATACAATTTTTGCCACCACATAATTCACAAAACTTGATCACTAATTAAGAATTAAAATCTGTCAGGGAAGGGCAACGTGGGTGTCATCGGATTTTTATAATGTTGAATTCCACGCATTAATTATTTTTCTACATTGATGTTCTAATTTAAGGATAGTTTTTCTTTTTCTCTCGAAATGATTTACTTTATTTTCAAGACAAAACTCGAACTTAACTGTAAATAAATTCAAACTAAAGATCACTTAGGTCAATTTAAGTTATTTTTGGTCTCCCTAAATATCCTCTTTCCATAATTGGAAATTGCACGAGACTAATCTCGTTCAAACATAGGTCAATTCTTCCCGACATCATTTTCTCCATCTGGATTTAGTGAGGACAATATCCGACTACAATCAATGTTGAAGGTGGAAGGTAATTAAACTTTGCAAGGTGGTACTGATACTAGGGAGGGACAAACAAAAATAAAATTAATTGCTAGTAATCAATACTAATAGTAAAGGCAATGAATTAATTAGAACCTTGAAATTTAAACAAATCCTCTACTCACCGGCATTCTCATATGCCTTCGAGGCAATAGAGTTTTTCAGGACCAATTATGTTTTCTTAATTACAGAGAGATTCTTTAAAAAATCTTGGAAAGAACATAACGTTGACTATACGCCAATTACTCTGTTTAATTTATCTTTTATTAAACATCGATTACGACAAACAAACAGTAGTCAGTAACACAAGGAGCTAGACAAGACAACATGTTCGAAACTATCTAAGAATTAAATTTATGAAATTATAGTAAAAAAATAGAAATTGAAGTCGGAACTTACAGTCTCTTGAACGACATGCATGCCCTCCAGTGGAGAAGGGGACCGATTGACAACAAACGACATGTCGTACGCTTTTCCCTCTTCTCTACTATTATTATTAATGCTTATTCCTCCCCTCCACCACCACTGGCACCCATCACCACTATATTCCCACCGTCATCTCCGCCACCGGACGCCGGCATTACCGCCGCGCTGTCATTTAAAGAATAATAGTTATCGCCATAACTACTCCCACCCCACAACCAATTAGAGTAGTGGCCAGATATAAAACCCGGCCAGTCTCCACCACCACTAGAGGTTTTAGAACCCAAAGTTGCAAAAAACACAGAAACCACCACAAGTGGGACCATCAACAGAAAAACTGAACCAGCTTTTTGCAAATGATTCCATTACCCTCAAATACTATGCTTTCACAAGGAGTATTTCTTTTATATATAAAAAAATTATATTATTAATTATTATTATTGTATCAAAATCACAACCTACTCTTTAGACTACCAGCAGCAGTGGTGCAAATGGGGGAGCAAATTGGGATTATCAAGTGCAGCAGGGGAGTAAGTTTACGCGTGAGCCACGTCCGCTCGTCCGGGGACCAAATTTTGGTCCCGGACTAAACTGACAGTGGAGTTGTTTTATTAAAAAAAAAAAAAAAGAATCAGCCAATGGCAGCGCGCTGCAGGGCTGTCATTGACATAATTGTTCTAGTATTTCTTTTTTCATAGGAATTGGAGTTTTGATCCTGAGCTATTTAGGATAGTCTTTTGAAAGCACTGTGAACAATGAATTTTATTCCTTTCTATTCAATCTCATTCAATGCTTCTTATAGTCAGGACTTTGCACACGTGCCATTGTTGGTGCTTAAGATGCATGGTTAATTTTTTCGTTATTGTTTTGATAGTGGGCCCTGGGGTATGAGCTCTGCAAGGAAGGTGCTTCTCACGACTGTTTAGACAATGCGCGTCATGCGATGAAACTTGTACTTGCTAAACTTAAGCGTGGAGTTGATAATGAAATTCCATTGGCCGAAGGGGAAGTGAGTTACGCTTATGGTGCTTGTGCATCTTTAATATGAATTTCTTTGATCCTCATTATTTTTGAAATTATAATCCCAATTAATGGTGCTCTCTAACTTAATCAGAGCTCATTTGTAGGTAGCGGAAACAGAAAGGTTGAAGCTATTTCTACATAAGACACCGTATTTTGTCTCCCTTGAAGATTTGCGGGGAGTCTTTACTGGGTTTACGTTTGAACTTGAGGTTGTGTGTGCATGCCTTTTATAACCTTAGACTGATTTTTTTAACAATTACCTAGAAAGTTTACGTGCCTTAAGAGGACATAGGTTGTATCATCATGATGTCTCTTTTAAAGTTGTTTTTCCCATGAAACTTGACTCCATGCACAGTTTAAATCTTCTATTTGAGATTCTTTGTGGGGTTTCGTAATGTTTTCTTTAATTCTTCAACAGAATCAACACAACATAATGGCTGGTACAAGCTTGATGTTTTTTCTTTTGCTTGCATGAATACAACTGCTTTCTTATTTGCTTTTTATCTTCCTCTGTACGATTCCTTGCTTGTAGCCTTTCATATTGATTTTAGAGTTGAAAAAGGAAATGGGTAACTCTATAATCTTTAAACGGAGAGAGAGTATTTCTTAGAAGGAAAACTTAGCTGGATGCTTTTCTTTTTCTTTTTCTTCGTTATTAGTGATGGATGTATCGAATGCCCATTACCAATTATATGCAGCTTCATCAAGATTCTTGTACGGTGAAGGACATGATCCTTGATACTGTTGTGGTTTGATTGAATCTCAAAGTTGCCACATGGCAACCCGAGAGTCGGATTGGATAGTCATTTAAATGTGATACCTGCACCTGGATATGCATGCTTCAAGTGTATTACTGGTCTAATTGCTTGCATGTTTTTCCTTATTTGGTGAATAATCTTATGGCAGGTACAAAAGAAAATTCCTGATGGTGTGCTCATGCGTCTATAGGTTACTTATTCTGTCCGTGCAATCTTTAAGAATAAGGAAGAGGCACTTCAAGCATTTGAAAACTTGGATGGCAGCTTAGAAAAGGTAATCATTTGATGGTGTGCTCATGCGTCTATAGGTTACTTATGACTCGGCTGGTCTTTGTCGATTTTGTTCTTGATCTACTTGGTGATGTGGTGGCATACCCCATAACGGTGTTTTAGTTGCAGATTTCTTTTCTTTGTACAAAAGTGATATCCATGCTCAACTTACAGACTTATTTAGACAAAGACTAAATTTGGTAGTTATTCTTTATCTTAAAAGCAAATGTCGTTACCTTTAATGGCAGGATACTTATGGACGGCCACAAAAATTAACCACACTTCACCTAAGTGAAAAAGGAAAGGATGTTCAATTATTTGTACGTCGAGTGGTGCAAGATTCTTCACTCCAAGAAGATTCATCAAGAAAGAGAGCTAGTGAAGGCGAGGAAAATTCAGGTGGAGCCAAGAAACTGAAGATAGAGAATTCAGGCGATCAGTGTGATGATCACGAAAAAGAAATTGAAAAACTGAAGCAAGATATTAGAGCAAAAGATTTCCAAATCTCTACTCAGGACAAGATTATAATCAATCTGAAGAAGAAGTTGGAAGAATTGAAGACGAGCCTGAACAGAAGTTTGAAGAAATGAAGTCGGGTCTAGTCCTGTGTTAGCTTTTTCGGCCCTCAGAATTGTTAGCGGATGAAATTAGTGAAACAAAAAGTACATATAAATAGGAACTGAAGACTGTCTTCTGAGGCCATTTTAAGTTCTTATTAGAATTTACCTTTTGAGCTGAAGCTTATACGCATATGAAGGAGTGTGAGAGATTTTTCGGTTGTTAAGTTACTTGGAGTTTGATGGCGATTTACTGTGTTCAGGAGCATGATATGAATTTTGTCTCACTTCTACAACAGAGATTTGGAAAATACAATTTTATTATTAGGATGCTAATTCAACTAATGAATTGTTTTGACAATTTTCGCCTTATTCTTTCTGCCACAATGAAGTATTGCTTGTGTTATATATATATATATAGTATTATTATTTGTGTAATAATATTTTCTATCATTCCTATATTGATTGTGTTATTTTACTACTTTGTATGTAAATGAAAAGAAGAAAGCTACCGTAATTCTTCTAAGTTGCTAATATAAATTTCATTATTTTTCTCTTTATAGTAAGATACTTTTACTAATTTTAATTTGGAGGATGGAAGTATTTTAATTTATTTTCTTGGCTCAAGTCTAGTAGTATATTATTATTAATTGTTGGGATTCAAATTTCAAATTAGGGTTGTGGCTAGTGGCGGATCCAGGAATTTTATTCAGGGGGTTCGGGGGTAGCACCCCCAAATTAATACGGATCTTTTGAAAAATGACCTTTGGTCTTCTAGATCTTGGAAAAAATAAAAAAAATCCTTTTCGGATCTTTAAATTGGTTGGATTATATTAAATTTGATTATCATGGGTGACTTCATGGTTGGATAATTTTTTGGTGTCAGATTGAAAAAAACACCCAAATTAATACGGATCTTTTGAAAAATGACTTTTGGTCTTCTAGATCTTGGAAAAAATAAAAAAAATCCTTTTCGGATCTTTAAATTGGTTGGATTATATTAAATTTGATTATATTAAATTTTTTTTTGAGTATTTTAAAGGGAAGGCAAGCGAGTTGAACGAAAAATTGAAAAAATGCTTAAAAGTATTTATATTCGTCACTAAATAACAAATATTCAAATAAACTTAACAAAAAGATTAAAAAAAGACAATATATTTATTATACAACGATTACTATGTATTTTTCCTATATAATACACCTGCATCTGCATGTGTACGTATTTTTCCTATATTATTGGTTCGAGTGTATAAAATAATTACCAGCTGATAATAATTTTATCTATTTTAAATTAATTTAGTACGAATAAAATAAATCATGACTCGGTAAGTTTGGGGATTAAAATGACAGCCCAAAATTTTTAACAATCTTGACTTGGTTTTGCTGCAATAAAGAAAATAAAAGAAAAGAAAAGAAAAGAAAAGTAAGAACTTGGATTTTAGCCCACACCCTCTTACGAGGGCAAGAATTTTAGCCTTACGCATCAGACCATTCGACCAACTTGATATTGTTGTTTAATGTTGCTTAGTAAATACTAAATAATCCTAAACTCAGACAGGGCACGTGCCATGTCTGGTCCAACCTTGGCACCGCCCCTGGTTGTGGCATGCATGTCCAGTCTACTCTCCAGTATATAAATAAATAAAATTCTGGAAAAATATGGTCCAGATCCGACTTAGCAATGGGGCCCGGCGGCTTGAAAAAGAAAGTTCAGATGCATCCCACAAAAGCCCAACCCAAACCCAACAGGCCCACAAAAGTATTTCAAGACAAAGGGCAAACCGTAACTTAGGAAAAGAAATTCGAACGTAAAAGAAAAAACAGGCAACAGAGGAAATAATCCTCAGTAAACAGAGCAAGATCATCACTTCTTGTCCGTTCCCCCAAATCCAAGCGCGTATGATAAAAAGCCCATGAGAGAAGGCAAAACAAAAAGCAACCTTAACTCTACCCTCCTCTGGCTTCATTCAAACACCGGTAGGTTTTTATATGCCACCGCCGCCCTTTCTGCAACTGTCTTAGCCACTTTAGTCGACGAGGATCCTCAAGTTCTCTTCATACCATATATCCACATTGTTCTTGGTTTTTTTTTTTTGTGATCCTCTTTATGTATTTCCCCCTAATCTTCCATGAAATAGCTACATCTCCATTACCCTCTTCCATCTTTGACACAACATTATACCAACTCTACTATTCTTTTTCAGAACCCTCCACACTCATCTCATTCAAACTTAAGATTTCTATCACCTTCGTCGGTTTCGCCTGGTAATTAATGGCTTTGTATCACTTGGCTTCTCCATTTTCATTTTTGCATTTTTCTAAAAATTATTTCTTCTTTTTGCAGATCTAGCAGTTAGGGTTTCTTAATTATTAGTATTATGTGTTCTTCTCGGTTTCTTACTTTTTATGTTTTTTTTAAAATGTTCTTACTTTTTATGTTTTTTTTAAAATGTTCTTACTTTTTATGTCTTTATATTTCTTGTAATCGTTTCTTTAATGGAGTAACTGTTGGGTGTTTCTTCTTTCGTTTTGTTTCGTTCAGTTGTAGTGAGTTGTTTCCTTTCCTCGGTGAGCTTCATGACTCCTTTCATTCATCAATAAATCATCAGCTTATTAAAAAAATACATATATTTAATTTGACATAAAAAGGACTCCTGCAGACTGCAATGCATACATTTTGTCTAAAGATCACACAGTTTTTGTTTGGCAATCTCCGCAAACAATTCCTATTGCATAATTCTTTCAATTCTGTCCAAATTAATTGGATTAAAAAAATGTAATCCTATTGTAAAATTTTAATGAAAGCAAATATATTTTATTACTATTTTATTTGTTATGTTTTTTCCAACATTAGCTCTTTTATCAGTTATACCCAATTATTCAAAAAATGCCCCAAGATAAGTTTGAACTTTTCTCATTTTATCTTTTTTATTCATTTTTCATGTATCAATGATATAAAAGTAGTACTCAAAATTTATTAGCAAGTTATGATAGTTTGCAAAACCAAAAACAAATCACCAAATTTTTAAACCATCGTATATGCAACTACCTACAATGAAGAAAATTATTCGATATAAACAAAAAAAACGCAACAAAAATAGCACTTGCACACCGCGATAATTTTTTGGTGTCATATTGAAAAAAACACCCAAATTAATACGGATCTTTTGAAAAATGACCTTTCGTCTTCTAGATCTTGGAAAAAATAAAAAAAAATATGGTCCAGATTCGACTTAGCAATGGGGCCCGACAGCTTGAAAAAGAAAGTTCAAATGCATCCCACAAAAGCCCAACCCAAACCCAACAGGCCCACAAAAGTATTTCATGACAAAGGGCAAACCGTAACTTAGGAAAAGAAATCCGAACGTAAAAGAAAAAACAGGCAAGAGAGGAAATAATCCTCAGTAAACAGAGTAGGATCATCACTTCTTGTCCGTTCCCCCAAATCCAAGCGCGTATGATAAAAAACCCATGAGAGAAGGCAAAACAAAAAGCAACCTTAACTCTACCCTCATCTGGCTTCATTCAAACACCGGTAGGTTTTTAATTGCCACCGCCGCCCTTTCTGCAACTGTCTTAGCCACTTTAGTCGACGAGGATCCTCGAGTTCTCTTCATACCATATATCCACATTGTTCTTGCTTTTTTTTTGTGATCCTCTTTATGTATTTCCCCCTAATCTTCCATGAAATAGCTACATCTCCATTAGCCTCTTCCATCTTTGACACACCATTATACCAACTCTACTATTCTTTTTCAGAACCCTCCACACCCATCTCATTCAAACTTAAGATTTCTATCACCTTCGTCGGTTTCGCCTGGTAATTAATGGCTTTGTATCACTTGGCTTCTCCATTTTCATTTTTGCATTTTTCTAAAAATTATTTCTCCTTTTCCCAGATCTAGCAGTTAGGGTTTCTTAATTATTAGTATTATGTGTTCTTCTCGGTTTCTTACTTTTTATGTTTTTTTTAAATGTTCTTACTTTTTATGTCTTTATATTTCTTGTAATCGTTTCTTTAATGGAGTAACTGTTGGGTGTTTCTTCTTTCGTTTTGTTTCGTTCAGTTGTAGTGAGTTGTTTCCTTTCCTGGGTGAGCTTCATGACTCCTTTCATTCATCAATAAATCATCAGCTTATAAAAAAAATACATATATTTAATTTGACATAAAAAGGACTCCTGCAGACTGCAATGTATACATTTTGTCTAAAGATCACAGTTTTTGTTTCACAATCTCCACAAACAATTCCTATTGCATAATTCTTTCAATTCTGTCCAAATTAATTGGATTAAAAAAATGTAATCCTATTGTAAAATTTTTATTAAAGCAAATATATTTTTTTACTATTTTATTTGTTATGTTTTTTCCAACATTAGCTCTTTCATTAGTTATACCCAACTATTCAAAAAATGCCCCAAAATAAGTTTGAACTTTTCTCATTTTCTCATTTTCTCATTTTCTCATTTTCTCATTTTCTCATTTTTATTCATTTTTCATTTATCAATGATATAAAAGTAGTACTCAAAATTTATTATAAAGTTATGATAGTTTGCAAAACCAAAAACAAATCACCAAATTTTTAAACCATCGTATATGCAACTACCTACAATGAAGAAAATTATTCGATATAAACAAAAAAACGCAACAAAAATAGCACTTGCACACCGCAAGAATTTTTTGGTGTCGATTGAAACAAACACCCAAATTAATACGAATCTTTTGACAAATGACCTTTGGTCTTCTAGATCTTGGAAAAAATTTAAAAAATATGGTCCAGATCCGACTCCCGACAGCTTGAAAAAGAAAGTTCAAATGCATCCCACAAAAGCCCAACCCAAACCCAACAGGCCCACAAAAGTATTTCATGACAAAGGGCAAACCGTAACTTAGGAAAAGAAATCCGAACGTAAAAGAAAAAACAGGCAAGAGAGGAAATAATCCTCAGTAAACAGAGTAGAATCATCACTTCTTGTCCGTTCCCCCAAATCCAAGCGCGTATGATAAAAAACCCATGAGAGAAGGCAAAACAAAAAGCAACCTTAACTCTACCCTCATCTGGCTTCATTCAAACACCGGTAGGTTTTTAATTGCCACCGCCGCCCTTTCTGCAACTGTCTTAGCCACTTTAGTCGACGAGGATCCTCGAGTTCTCTTCATACCATATATCCACATTGTTCTTGATTTTTTTTTGTGATCCTCTTTATGTATTTCCCCCAAATCTTCCATGAAATAGCTACATCTCCATTAGCCTCTTCCATCTTTGACACACCATTATACCAACTCTACTATTCTTTTTCAGAACCCTCCACACCCATCTCATTCAAACTTAAGATTTCTATCACCTTCGTCGGTTTCGCCTGGTAATTAATGGCTTTGTATCACTTGGCTTCTCCATTTTCATTTTTGCATTTTTCTAAAAATTATTTCTTCTTTTTCCAGATCTAGCAGTTAGGGTTTCTTAATTATTAGTATTATGTGTTCTTCTCGGTTTCTTACTTTTTATGTTTTTTTTAAATGTTCTTACTTTTTATGTCTTTATATTTCTTGTAATCGTTTCTTTAATGGAGTAACTGTTGGGTGTTTCTTCTTTCGTTTTGTTTCGTTCAGTTGTAGTGAGTTGTTTCCTTTCCTGGGTGAGCTTCATGACTCCTTTCATTCATCAATAAATCAATAAATCATCAGCTTATAAAAAAAATACATATATTTAATTTGACATAAAAAGGACTCCTGCAGACTGCAATGTATACATTTTGTCTAAAGATCACAGTTTTTGTTTCACAATCTCCACAAACAATTCCTATTGCATAATTCTTTCAATTCTGTCCAAATTAATTGGATTAAAAAAATGTAATCCTATTGTAAAAATTTTATTAAAGCAAATATATTTTTTTACTATTTTATTTGTTATGTTTTTTCCAACATTAGCTCGTTCATTAGTTATACCCAACTATTCAAAAAATGCCCCAAGATAAGTTTGAACTTTTCTCATTTTCTCATTTTCTCATTTTTATTCATTTTTCATGTATCAATGATATAAAAGTAGTACTCAAAATTTATTATAAAGTTATGATAGTTTGCAAAACCAAAAACAAATCACCAAAATTTTAAACCATCGTATATGCAACTACCTACAATGAAGAAAATTATTCGATATAAATAAAAAAACGCAACAAAAATAGCACTTGCACACCGCAAGAATTTTTTAGTGTCGATTGAAACAAACACCCAAATTAATACGGATCTTTTGACAAATGACCTTTGGTCTTCTAGATCTTGGAAAAAATTTAAATAATATGGTCCAGATCCGACTCCCGACAGCTTGAAAAAGAAAGTTCAAATGCATCCCACAAAAGCCCAACCCAAACCCAACAGGCCCACAAAAGTATTTCATGACAAAGGGCAAACCGTAACTTAGGAAAAGAAATCCGAACGTAAAAGAAAAAACAGGCAAGAGAGGAAATAATCCTCAGTAAACAGAGTAGGATTATCACTTCTTGTCCGTTCCCCCAAATCCAAGCGCGTATGATAAAAAACCCATGAGAGAAGGCAAAACAAAAAGCAACCTTAACTCTACCCTCCTCTGGCTTCATTCAAACACCGGTAGGTTTTTAATTGCCACCGCCGCCCTTTCTGCAACTGTCTTAGCCACTTTAGTCGACGAGGATCCTCGAGTTCTCTTCATACCATATATCCACATTGTTCTTGTTTTTTTTTTTGTGATCCTCTTTATGTATTTCCCCCTAATCTTCCATGAAATAGCTACATCTCCATTAGCCTCTTCCATCTTTGACACAACATTATACCAACCCTACTATTCTTTTTCAGAACCCTCCACACCCATCTCATTCAAACTTAAGATTTCTATCACCTTCGTCGGTTTCGCCTGGTAATTAATGGCTTTGTATCACTTGGCTTCTCCATTTTCATTTTTGCATTTTTCTAAAACTTATTTCTTCTTTTTGCGGATCTAGCAGTTAGGGTTTCTTAATTATTAGAATTATGTGTTCTTCTCGGTTTCTTACTTTTTATGTTTTTTTTTAAATGTTCTTACTTTTTATGTCTTTATATTTCTTGTAATCGTTTCTTTAATGGAGTAATTGTTGGGTGTTTCTTCTTTCGTTTTGTTTCGTTCAGTTGTAGTGAGTTGTTTCCTTTCCTGGGTTAACTTCATGACTCCTTTCATTCATCAATAATTCAGCTGCTTATTAAAAAAATACATATAATTAATTTGACATAAAAAGGACTCCTTCAGACTGCAATGTATACTTTTTGTCTAAAGATCACACAGTTTTTGTTTGACAATCTCCACAAACAATTCCTATTGTATAATTCTTTCAATTCTGTCCAAATTAATTGGATTAAAAAAATGTAATCCTATTGTAAAATTTTAATTAAAGCAAATATAGTTTATTACTATTTTATTTGTTATGTTTTTTCCAACATTAGTTCTTTCATTAGTTATACCCAACTATTCAAAAAATTCCCCAAGATAAGTTTGAACTTTTCTTTTTTTATCTTTTTTATTCATTTTTCATGTATCAATGATATAAAAGTAGTACTCAAAATTTATTAGAAAGTTATGATAGTTTGCAAAACCAAAAACAAATCACCAAATTTTTAAACCATCGTATATGCAACTACCTACAATGAAGAAAATTATTCAATATAAACAAAAAAACGCAACAAAAATAGCACTTGCACACCGCGATAATTTTTTGGTGTCAGATTGAAAAAAACACCCAAATTAATACGGATCTTTTGAAAAATGACCTTTGGTCTTCTAGATCTTGGAAAAAATTAAAAAAAATATGGTCCAGATCCGACTTAGCAATGGGGCCCGACAACTTGAAAAAGAAAGTTCAGGTGCATCCCACAAAAGCCCAACCCAAACCCAACAGGCCCACAAAAGTATTTCATGACAAAGGGCAAACCGTAACTTAGGAAAAGAAATCCGAACGTAAAAGAAAAAATAGGCAAGAGAGGAAATAATCCTCAGTAAATAGAGTAGGATCATCACTTCTTGTCCGTTCCCCCAAATCCAAGCGCGTATGATAAAAAACCCATGAGAGAAGGCAAAACAAAAAGCAACCTTAACTCTACCCTCCTCTGGCTTCATTCAAACACTGGTAGGCTTTTAATTACCATCGCCGCCCTTTCTGCAACTGTCTTAGCACTTTAGTCGACGAGGATCCTCGAGTTCTCTTCATACCATATATCCACATTGTTCTTGGTTTTTTTTTTGTGGTTCTCTTTATGTATTTCCCCCTAATCTTCCATGAAATAGCTACATCTCCATTAGCCTCTTCCATCTTTGACACAACATTATACCAACTCTACTATTCTTTTTCAGAACCCTCCACACCCATCTCATTCAAACTTAAGATTTCTATCACCTTCGTCGGTTTTGCCTGGTAATTAATGGCTTTGTATCACTTGGCTTCTCCATTTTCATTTTTGCATTTTTCTAAAAATTATTTCTTCTTTTTGCAGATCTAGCAGTTAGGGTTTCTTAATTATTAGTATTATGTGTTCTTCTTGGTTTCTTACTTTTTATGTTTTTTTTTTAAAATGTTCTTACTTTTTATGTCTTTATATTTCTTGTAATTGTTTCTTTAATGGAGTAACTGTTGGGTGTTTCTTCTTTCGTTTTGTTTCGTTCAGTTGTAGTGAGTTGTTTCCTTTCCTAGGTGAGCTTCATGACTCCTTTCATTCATCAATAAATCATCAGCTTATTAAAAAAATACATATATTTAATTTGACAAGAAAAGGACTCCTGCAGACTGCAGTGTATACATTTTGTCTAAAGATCACACAGTTTTTGTTTGACAATCTCCACAAACAATTCCTATTGCATAATTCTTTCAATTCTGTCCAAATTAATTGGAGTAAAAAAATGTAATCCTATTGTAAAATTTTAATTAAACCAAATATATTTTATAACTATTTTATTTGTTATGTTTTTTCCAACATTAGCTCTTTCATTAGTTATACCCAACTATTCAAAAAATGCCCCAAGATAAGTTTGAACTTTTCTCATTTTATCTTTTTTATTCATTTTTCATGTATCAATGATATAAAAGTAGTACTCAAAATTTATTAGAAAGTTATGATAGTTTGCAAAACCAAAAACAAATCACCAAAATTTTAAACCATCGTATATGCAACTACCTACAATGAAGAAAATTATTCGATATAAACAAAAAAACGCAACAAAAATAGCACTTGCACACCGCGATAATTTTTTGGTGTCAGATTGACCCAAATTAATACGGATCTTTTGACAAATTACCTTTGGTCTTCTAGATCTTGGAAAAAATTAAAAACATATGGTCCAGATCCGACTTAGCAATGGGGCCCGACAACTTGAAAAAGAAAGTTCAGATGCATCCCACAAAAGCCCAACCCAAACCCAACAGGCCCACAAAAGTATTTCATGACAAAGGGCAAACCGTAACTTAGGAAAAGAAATCCGAACGTAAAAGAAAAAATAGGCAAGAGAGGAAATAATCCTCAGTAAACAGAGTAGGATCATCACTTCTTGTCCGTTCCCCCAAATCCAAGCGCGTATGATAAAACACCCATGAGAGAAGGCAAAACAAAAAGCAACCTTAACTCTACCCTCCTCTGGCTTCATTCAAACACCGGTAGGTTTTTAATTACCACCGCCGCCCTTTCTGCAACTGTCTTAGCCACTTTAGTCGACGAGGATCCTCAAGTTCTCTTCATACCATATATCCACATTGTTCTTGGTTTTTTTTTTTGTGATCCTCTTTATGTATTTCCCCCTAATCTTCCATGAAATAGCTACATCTCCATTAACCTCTTCCATCTTTGACACAACATTATACCAACTCTACTATTTTTTTTCAGAACCCTCCACACCCATCTCATCCAAACTTAAGATTTCTATCACCTTCATCTTCCTCACTAGTATGGTGGGTTTTGCTATCCTATGGCTGATGCACCACCGATATACAAGAAACTGCTTTTTCATATATGTGTGGGTATGTTCTACCCCTATATCTATGGTGAACTGCTAGATCTTGCCCTGCTTGCGATCGTCTATTTCTTCACTACCATCCTCTGGGTAAGTCTATTTTTTCTATTTTTTCTTCAAATCTATATTTTCATCCCTACTAACTACCTCCTCTGGCTCTTAGAGTGGAATAGGGTGGCCGCTCAGGGGTTCGCATAAACTTAGCAGGAATAGGTATAGGGTTGTCGTCGGTTTCGCCTGGTAATTAATGGCTTTGTATCACTTAGCTTCTCCATTTTCATATTTGCATTTTTCTAAAAATTATTTTTTCTTTTTGCAGATCTAGCAGTTAGGGTTTCTTAATTATTAGTATTATGTGTTCTTCTCGGTTTCTTACTTTTTATGTTTTTTTTTTAAATGTTCTTTCTTTTTATGTCTTTATATTTCTTGTAATCGTTTCTTTAATGGAGTAACTGTTGGGTGTTTCTTCTTTCGTTTTGTTTCATTCAGTTGTAGTGAGTTGTTTCTTTTCTTGGGTGAGCTTCATGACTCCTTTCATCCATCATAAAATCATCAGCTTATTAAAAAAATACATATATTTAATTTGACATGAAAAGGACTCCTGCAGACTGCAATGTATACATTTTGTCTGAAGATCACACAGTTTTTGTTTCACAATGTCCACAAACAATTTCTATTGCATAATTCTTCCAATTCTGTCCAAATTAATTGGATTAAAAAAATGTAATCCTATTGTAAAATTTTAATTAAACCAAATATATTTTATTATTATTTTATTTGTTATGTTTTTTCCAACATTAGCTCTTTCATTAGTTATACCCAACTATTGAAAAAATGCCCCAAGATAAGTTTGAACTTTTCTCATTTTATCTTTTTTATTCATTTTTCATGTATCAATGATATAAAAGTAGTACTCAAAATTTATTAGAAAGTTATGATAGTTTGCAAAACCAAAAATAAATCACCAAATTTTTAAACCATCGTATATGCAGCTACCTACAATGAAGAAAATTATTCGATATAAACAAAAAAACGCAAGAAAAATAGCACTTGCACACCGCGATAATTTTTTGGTGTCAGATTGAAAAAAAAACCCAAATTAACACGGATCTTTTGAAAATTGACCTTTGGTCTTCTAGATCTTGGAAAAAATAAAAAAATCCTTTTCGGATCTTTAAATTGGTTGGATTATATTAAATTTGATTATCATGAGAGAGTTCATGGTTTATATAGGGAAGTCATGATCCCATTGTTTTGGATGATTTATGTAAGGAAAATGCATAATTTACTAACAATTTTTTTTATTAATTGATGTGTCAAAATATGAATGATGCATTTCTCTTAGTTTTTGTAATAATTCACTTTTTTTCCCATCAGTGATCATCAATTGATTTTGACATGAAAATTAAAAAAAACAAATATTCCCTTGCCAAAGAGTAAGTAAGACAAGAAGAAAATTGGGTTTTAGGTTGAAGGCCCATTTGGCGTTATTAACGATCAATTATAAGCCCAAATTGATTCCGTTTTAAAATGAAAGCCTAAATATACAACAAAACAGTAAAGCCCAAATGCCCATGGTTAGTGTGATGGTTAGCACTTGGCAGCTATGAATCGAAATTTTATGGGCAAATATGAAGAACTAATAAAAAAAGAGATCGAACTTTAAAAGTTATTCAAGAAGAATTAAGAAGTTGAGGGACTAATTTGATGGATAAATATATAAAAAATAGAACATTAAGGGTTATTATGCATAAATAAAAAATTTAAGGGTAAAAACAAAATCGAGTCTTTTACGTTACACACTTTCTATTTGACAATCTCCACAAACAATTCTTATTGCATAATTCTTTCAATTCTGTCCAAATTAATTGGATTAAAAAAATGTAATCCTATTGTAAAATTTTAATTAAAGTAAATAATTTTTTTATTATTTTGTTTGTTATGTTTTATCCAATATTAGCTCTTTCATTAGTTATACCCAACTATTCAAAAAATGCCCCAAGATAAGTTTGAACTTTTCTCATTTTATCTTTTTTATTCATTTTTCATGTATCAATGATATAAAAGTAGTACTCAAAATTTATTAGAAAGTTATGATAGTTTGCAAAACCAAAAACAAATCACCAAATTTTTAAACCATCATATATGCAACTACCTACAATGAAGAAAATTATTCGATATAAACAAAAAAACGTAAGAAAAATAGCACTTGCACACCGCGATAATTTTTTGGTGTCAGATTGAAAAAAAAACTCAAATTAACACGGATCTTTTGAAAAATGACCTTTGGTCTTCTAGATCTTGGAAAAAATAAAAAAATCATTTTCGGATCTTTAAATTGGTTGGATTATATTAAATTTGATTATCATGGGTGAGTTCATGGTTTATATAGGGAAGTCATGATCCCATTGTTTTGGATGATTTATGTAAGGAAAATGCATAATTTACTAACAAATTTTTTTATTAATTGATGTGTCAAAATATGAATGATGCATTTTTCTCTTAGTTTTTGTAATAATTCACTTTTTTTCCCGTAAGTCATCATCAATTGATTTTGTCATGAAAATTAAAAAAAACAAATATTCCTCTGCTAAAGAGTAAGGAAGACAATAAGAAAGTTGGGTTTTAGGTTGAAGGCCCATTTGGCGTTATTAACGATCAATTATAAGCCCAAATTGATTCCGTTTTAAAATGAAAGTCTAAATATACAACAAAACAGTAAAGCCCAAATGCCCATGGTTAGTGTGATGGTTAGCACTTGGCAGCTAACGATAGAAATTTTGTGGGCAAATATGAAGAACTAAAAAAAAGAGAGGGAGAACTTTAAAAGTTATTCAAGAAGAATTAAGAAGTTGAGGGACTAATATGATGGATAAATATATAAAAAATAGAACATTAAGGGTTATTATGTATAAATAAAAAATTTAAGGGGAAAAACAAAATCGAGTCTTCTACGTTACACACTTTCTATTTGACAATCTCCACAAACAATTCCTATTGCATAATTCTTTCAATTCTGTCCAAATTAATTGGATTAAAAAAATGTAATCCTATTGTAAAATTTTAATTAAAGCAAATATATTTTATTATTATTTTATTTGTTATGTTTTTTCCAATATTAGCTCTTTCATTAGTTATACCCAACTATTCAAAAAATGCCCCAAGATAAGTTTGAACTTTTCTTATTTTATCTTTTTTATTGTATCAATGATATTAAAGTGGTACTCAAGATTTATTAGAAAGTTATGATAGTTTGCAAAACCAAAAACAAATCACCAAAATTTTAAACCATCATATATGCAACTACTTACAATGAAGAAAATTATTCGATAAACAAAAAGACACAAGAAAAATAGCACTTGCACACCGCGATAATTTTTTGGTGTCAGATTGGAAAAAAAAACCAAATTAACACGGATCTTTTGAAAAATAACCTTTGGTCTTCTAGATCTTGGAAAAAATAAAAAAAATCCTTTTAGGATCTTTAAATTGGTTGGATTATATTAAATTTGATTATCATGAGTGAGTTCATGGTTTATACAGGGAAGTCATGATCCCATTGTTTTGGATGATTTATGTAAGGAAAATGCATAATTTACTAACAAATTTTTTTATTAATTGATGTGTCAAAATATGAATGATGCATTTTTCTCTTAGTTTTTGTAATAATTCACTTTTTTTCCCATCAGTCATCATCAATTGATTTTGATATGAAAATTAAAAAAAAAACAAATATTCCTCTGCCAAAGAGTAAGTAAGACAAGAAGAAAATTGGGTTTTAGGTTGAAGACCCATTTGACGTTATTAACGATCAATTATAAGCCCAAATTGATTCCGTTTTAAAATGAAAGCCTAAATATACAACAAAACAGTAAAGCCCAAATGCTCATGGTTAGTGTGATGGTTAGCACTTGGCAGCTAACGATCGAAATTTTGTGGGCAAATATGAAGAACTAAAAAAAAAAAAGGGAGAACTTTAAAAGTTATTCAAGAAGAATTAAGAAGTTGAGGGACTAATATGATGGATAAATATATAAAAAATAGAACATTAAGGGCTATTATGCATAAATAAAAAATTTAAGGGGAAAAATAAAATCGAGTCTTTTACATTACACACTTTCTATTTGACAATCTCCACAAACAATTCCTATTGCATAATTCTTTCAATTCTGTCCAAATTAATTGGATTAAAAAAATGTAATCCTATTGTAAAATTTTAATTAAAGCAAATATTTTTTATTATTTTTTTATTTATTATGTTTTTTCCAACATTAGCTCTTTCATTAGTTATACCCAAGTATTCAAAAAATTCCTCAAGATAAGTTTGAACTTTTCTCATTTTATCTTTTTTATTCATTTTCCTGTATCAATGATATAAAAGTAGTACTCAAGATTTATTAGAAAGTTATGACAGTTTGCAAAACCAAAAACAAATCACCAAATTTTTGAACCATCATATATGTAGCTACCTACAATGAAGAAAATTATTCGATATAAACAAAAAAAACGCAAGAAAAATAGCAGTTGCACATCGCGATACGTTTTTGCTGTCAGATTGAAAAAAAAAAACAACACGGATCTTTTGAAAAATGACCTTTGGTCTTCTAGATCTTGGAAAAAATAAAAAAAATCCTTTTCGGATCTTTAAATTGGTTGGATTATATTAAATTTGATTATCATTGGTGAGTTCATGGTTTATACAGGGAAGTCATGATCCCATTGTTTTGGATGATTTATGTAAGAAAAATGCTTAATTTACTAACAATTTTTTTTATTAATTGATGTGTCAAAATATGAATGATGCATTTTACTCTTAGTTTTTTTATTACTTTGCAGCTTGATGTTGTTGTCCTAGTTCACAATGCAGAAAAGGGTTGTCAATGTTGAGAGAATTCGAAGAAATTATTTTGAAAAAAAGTTGACGGAAGTTAAATTTTTTACTATTCTATTACAATTTAGACTGACACTTAAAAATTTAGAAATTTTATTTTTCATTATACTTTAATAATCCAACTCAATTTATTTTATAAAGAAATCAAACATTACTTGTATTGCATAGTTGATTCTACCTTGATATATTACTTGGATATAATTTATTTATGTTCTTCTCATCATAAAAACAAGAAAGTCTAATCCTAATTAGGGTTAGTATAACTAAAAAAGAAAAAAAAAACGTTTAAAAAGTATGCAAATGCGATGGTTTAAATTCAATGATGAACTATTTTAACTTCCTTCATCTCCATTCATTATATTTTAATAGTCTTATTTGACTTCTTTGTGTATAGATTAAAAAACTGTAATAATTGAGATGAAGTCAGAGATGATGGGTATTTATATATGAGAGGCTGCATTAGCATTACTACTGTTGGTGTAATGACATGGTTCCAAATTAAAAAAATGAATTGTTCATAGTTCATACTCTATAACAGTTGGTCATTGTGTGTTTTTCTTGCTTTTCGTTGCAAGTGTGGCTAGTTCCCTTCAAATTAGTAGTAGTAATTCATTGAGCCTAATCACTTAATTATGTGCCCATCACTCCATTCTCCACTCCAGTCCACTTAGCTTCAAGTTAATGACTAAGAAGTGATGATTGCTAGCTAGTCTAGCCCCTCTGCGAGGGCAGGCAGCGGCCTACCTTGCACCTGCAGTCCTGCTCTCTGCATATATTGCAGTCCTGCTCTCTGCATATATTACTTTATACGTGGCATCACTCTAATTAATTGATTAAAACCACAACTTTTTTTATAAAAAAAGGAGTATATAATAGTCTTTAGGTAGTTAATGAAATAATTAATAATTTTGACTTATCAATTTTTAAATTTTAATTTTAATTTTAATTTGATCTCAAACTTTAATTTTCCTATAAATTATAATCATACAAAACAAGGATATATACTAAATATAGAAATATTTTTTATTAGTAAAAATATAAATTGTTAAGATATATACCAATATTTTCTTACCATTTTTGTAGAATTAAATTTTAAATCTCTTAATTTTCATTGATATTATTTAAACCTTGTTTATTTATTTTTAAAGTCTACATTAGCATTAGTCAACATTTATTTTTCAAGTGAAAGTGATAGTCGGTAGAAGTTAATATTACAATTTAAAAAAATTGCAATTGTTTGGCTATAGTTCAATCAATTGATTTTGACATGAAAATTCAAAAGAAAATATATTCCCCTGCCAAAGAGTAAGTAAGACAAGAAGAAAATTGGGTGTTAGGTTGAAGGCCCATTTAGCGTTATTAACGATCAATTATAATCCCAAATTGATTCCGTTTTAAAATGAAAACCCAAATATACAACAAAACAGTAAAGCCCAAATGCTCATGGTTAGTGTGATGGTTAACACTTGGCAGCTAGCGATCGAAATTTTGTGGGCAAATATGAAGAACTAAAAAAAAAAGGAGAACTTTAAAAGTTATTCTAGAAGAATTAAGAAGTTGAGGGACTAATATGATGGATAAATATATAAAAAATAAAACATTAAGGATTATTATGGAGGAATAAAAAAATTAAGGAGAAAAACAAAATCGAGTCTTTTACGTTACACATTTTCTATTTGACAATCTCCACAAACAATTCCTATTGCATAATTCTTTCAATTCTGTCCAAATTAATTGGATTAAAAAAATGTAATCCTATTATAAAATTTTAATTAAAGCAATTTATTTTTAATTTATTTTATCTCTTCTATTTTTTCAACATTAGCTCTTTCATTAGTTATAGCCAACTATTCAAAAAATGCCTCAAGTATAAGTCTAAAATTTTCTCATTTTTATCTTTTTTATTCATTTTTCATATATCGATGATATAAAAGTAGTACTCATGATTTATTAGAAAGTTATGATAGTTTGCGAAACCAAAAACAAATCACCAAAATTTTAAACCATCATATATGCAACTACGTACAATGACGAAAATTATTGGATATAAATAAAAAAACGCAAAAAAAATAGCACTTGCACACCGCGATAATTTTTCGGTGACAGATTGAAAAAAAAAACACAAAACAACACTGATCTTTTAAAAAATGACCTTTTTTGTCTTCTAGATCTCAGAAAAAATATAAAAAAAAATTCTTTTTGAATCTTTAAATTGGTTGGACTATATTAAATTTGATTATCATCGGTGAGTTCATGGTTTATACAGAGAAGTCATGATCCCTTTGTTTTGGATGATTTATGTAAGGAAAATGCTTAATTTACTAACAAATTTTATAATATTTTTTTATTAATTAATGTGTCAAAATCTAAATGATGCATTTTTCTCTTAGTTTTTGGATTACTTTGCAGCTTGATGTTGTTGTCCTAGTTCACAATGCAGAAAAGGGTTGTAAATGTTGAGAGGATTCGAAGAAATTATTTTGAAAGAAGTTGAGGGAAGTTAAATTTTTTACTATTCTATTACAATTTCGACTGACACTTAAAAATTTAGAAATTTTATTTTTCATTATACTTTAAAAATCCAACTCAAATTTTATTTTATAAAGAAATAATGCATTACTTGTATTGCATAGTTGATTCTACCTTGATATATTACTTGGATATAATTTATTTTTGTTCTTCTCATCATAAAAAACAACAAAGTCTAATCCTAATTAGGGTCAGTATAACTATAAAAAAAAAGCGTTTAAAAAGTATGCAAATGCGATGGTTTAAATTCATCATTTTGATGAACTTTTTTGACTTCCTTCATCTCCATTCATTATATTTTAATAGTCTTATTTGACTTCTTTGCGTATAGATTAAAAAACTGCAATAATTTTCTACTTCAATTTATCATGAATACCCTATAAAAGAAATAAAATTGATTGCATTTGTTGTGATATGTTGATGGTTGAACCCATAGAAATGCACAAATTTTGTTAATTTTTCCAACAATTTATTTTAAAAGGATACATGATTTTGGCGCCCCACAAAGTTTTTAGAAGGAAAAAGATTACTCATTTATTAATTAAATAAATTATTTTTATTCTTCTAAAATATGCTTTTTT
Source organism: Viola odorata (assembly GCA_963691705.1). Taxonomy (NCBI): domain Eukaryota; kingdom Viridiplantae; phylum Streptophyta; class Magnoliopsida; order Malpighiales; family Violaceae; genus Viola; species Viola odorata. Next base: position 53,779,665 of record OY829543.1, on the reverse strand, counting down.
TTGTGCTTTTTTTTTAAATAACAATTTCAATAAAAAGATGGCTAATTAGTAATTAGAGACAATAGAAGAAGGGAGTAAGACGGAGAAAAAAAAACGGATAGACTAACTCAATTACCGACTGGCTCAAGAAAAAACGCGCGACTTGACTCCGGATTCAAATCAATCTTCCTCAATAAAAATGCCCCCTAATTGATTAAAATGCAAGTCAAAACCCTAGCTTTCTCTCCTCTCGCCTCTCTTCAAATGCCTAATTTAAACCTCCATTCCGGACTTTCTCTCCTCTCTTTACCTACTCGCTGCGTTCCAATCCCTCACTTCCCTTCAAAATAACGCTTTCTGGCACCGAAAAATTCCCGCAATTGTTTGAGAAGCAAATGCCTTAGCTCATCGGAGAAGCTAGTTGATAGTGAGCCCGAAAATGACAGCCACGTGGGCTCAGCTTCGTCGTTTACGGAACAAGCCGAAGAGGAGGCGATAGAAACAGAGGTTGGGAGAGAAGGATTGGAAAATCTGAGTATATGGAAGCAATTGAAAGAGATTGTGATGTTACGGGACCCGCCACTGGGCTTTGGCTATGTGGGCCCTTGATGAGTCTCATCGATACTGCGGTTATCGGCCAAAGCAGCTCACTAGAGCTTGCTGCTTTAGGTAAATCAATGGAGGCATCTTCAATTTTAAATAAATATTACGTTTGTTGGTTGAAATGTGGGTTCTTTCTACCGTGCAGGACCCGGGAAGGTGATTTGTGATTATACGGGTTATGCGTTTATGTTCCTTTCCGTTGCAACTTCCAACTTGGTTGCCACTTCTCTTGCTAGAAAGGTTAGTTTCTTCAATTATATAATTGATGAGATTTGGTTGCACAATTAGTGAAGTAACTATTCATAGAAATCGAAAAAGGAGAAAGAAAGGTGTATGCAAATGATAAGATGTACTGCAGGATAGAGATGCAGTGCAACATCAAATATCTATCCTCCTGTTTGTGGGATTAACTTGTGGCGATTCTGATGCTCTTGCTTGCAAGATTTTTTGGTAATTGATCAACTAGTGATAGCTAAAATTCCTAAATTCCAATCAACTAGTGATAGCTAATTGATCATTGTGGATTCCAACATTCAGTCTCCTAAGCCATATTGAATGAAGAATCATGTGAAACACATCGTACCGTTTAGGCGGAGAATTAACCTCTTCTCTGCATTCTTATATACTGCCTTGGAGATATACTTGTCAGTATTTTCTTTAAGTTCGGGATCTCGTTCACCGGAACCTCAACGGTAAAGGACTTCCAGTTCAATACATCGCTAAATGGCGGCACATAATGGTCCGATATCAACACCGGAACACATCCGGTGTAAATAGCCTCCACCACTCTAGGGCTCGCAACTTCATAACCGCTTGGGCAAAGGCAGAACTTACTTCTTTTCAGCATGTTGTAGTAAGATACAGCTTTCGGAAGGTATTGGTGAACTTGAAAATCTTCATCCTTGTTTTCCCAATGCTCAAGAACAATAGGTCTAATTGGACCATGAAGCCCTCCAGCAAAGAGAGCCAAAATTGGACGTTTTGATGCCGATGGTCCACCAACAAGGCTTTCTATTGTGCCAGTACGGAGATTGATTTCCGGAATAGATACATCTTTCATGGGATTGAATCTTTCAGAGGTGTTTGCATTGCATAATGCACAAATCGAGTTCTTCCCTAGCTCGGGAACAGAATATGAAGCTTCTGGCCCCTGTTAAAAAGAAAATAATAATGAAACGATGTTACCAATGCTACTCATGTACTGCAATGTAGGTTATTAAGTTAATACTATATCTTACCCAATCATGGCAAGCGAGCATGAAGTGATCGGCTCCAAGGCTCCGATTCCAGTAGGGATATTTGCCAGCAACAAGATTGACATAATCTACGACAGTCCTTCTTATAGGGCCAAAGTCATGCAAATCGAGTACATAAACAAATTGGACCATCCTTGCAACACTGAATGGAAGGAAATAGACTTGTGCCTTCTCCGGATCTTGGGTCCGGAATTTGTCATCAATCTCCATCCTATGAATAAAATTTCCTTCCATGGAGTATATGCTCCGGCAAGGACCATCATGAAATACCGGAGGCTCCCCTTCTTCATACACAAAGACCTTAAATTGCTTTTCCATTTCCAAATAACTCCTGTAATGTCATAAAACAGCCTCACACTAATTATAGACTCTAGCGGTCCAACGACACAGAGTCTAAAATTTTCCTTTCTAAGTATTCAAATTAATAAACTAATTAAACCTCACCTGTGAAAGACCTTGGAGTTCCAATACATAGGTCCGACGGGAACATAATCGGAGTCATGTGTTTGATTTCCGCTTTTAGCTTCTCTTGAGCTTTTTGGAGACCAAATTCAAGCCTTTCTAAATTTGTGTACTCTATTTTTCCTCTGCTTTTATCATCCAAAGGGGCCTCAGCAGCTGGAGTTTCACTGCTTGAAATTAGTACGTCATCTTCCTCTTTAGTTGTATTCTTTAAGATCAACTACAAAATTTCCAAAAGCAGGGTCAGCATACAATTTTAGCCACCACATAATTCACAAAACTTGATCACTAATTAAGAATTAAAATCTGTCAGGGAAGGGCAACGTGGGTGTCATCGGATTTTTATAAGACTACTTACAATGGAGTAGTTGAAAACAAAATTAAGTAGTTGAAATGATTTAGTGAGGGTGGAATAGGGTGTTGAATCCATTTGGATTAATTGGTGTTGAATCTAATTCAACATGTTGAATAAGGAAAGGGAGGGGACCACCAGCGCGATGTGTCGCAATTTTATTGGCTGCTGTGATTTTTTGATTTTTATCTCATCCTAATTATTTGGGGTCAATTATTTCATAGTAAATTATTTTTAAAAAAAAAAATTTATACCAAAATTTATCATTTTTTATACTCTATAAATAGAGCCTTGTTTCATTTGATTTGGACACAGAAAAAAAAAACGCATTTTTTTACTATAATATTTCTATTCGCCTCCGATAAACTCTTGTTTATAGCTTTAAACATCTTTTAAGTGAAATGGATCCCAACAATAACCCTTTTAACACCCAATTTAATTAAAAATATAAAATTAGAAAGAAAAAAATAAATTATTTAACTCTTAATTATTTTAATTTAATTTTAATCGATAATTATTATTAATATGTAATCACAAAAACAAAAACATAAAAGAAAATAAGAATATGAGAAATAAAAGTAGTGGGGTAGGGTGTTGAATTTTATTAAATAAAACCATTGTAGAGTGTAAAAGTTGAATAAGTGTTGAATTATTAGGTGGAAGAGAGAGAAGATGACGTGGAGTGTTAAAAAATAAAAAGTAGGGTGTTGAATGTTGAAACCATTGTGGATAGTCTAATGTTGACCTCCACGCATTAATTATTTTTCTACATTGATGTTTTAAGGATAGTTTTTCTTTTTCTCTCGAAATGATTTACTTTATTTTCAAGACAAAACCCGAACTTAACTGGTAAACAAACTCAAACTAGAGATCATTTAAGTTATTTTTGATCTTCCTGAATATCCTCTCTCCATAATTGCACGAGATTAATCTCGTTCAAACATAGACCAACTCTTCCCGACATCATTTTCTCCATCTTCATTTAGGAAGGACAGTCTCTTACTACCCGACTACAATCAATGTTGAAGGAGGACCGGACAAGGTAATTAAACTTTGCAAGGTGGTACTGATACTAGGGAGGGACAAACATAAATAAAATTAATTGCTAGTAATCAATACTAATAGTAAAGGCAATGAATTAATTAGAACCTTGAAATTTAAACAAATCCTCTACTCACCGGCATTCTCATATGCCTTCGAGGCAATACAGTTTTTTAGGACCAATTATGTTTTCTTAATTACAGAGAGATTCTTTAAAAAAATCTTGGAAAGAACATAACGTTGACTATACGCCAATTACTCTGTTTAATTTATCTTTTATTAAACATCGATTAAGACAAACAAACAGTAGTCAGTAACACAAGGAGCTAGACAAGACAACATGTTCGAAACTATCTAAGAATTAAATTTATGAAATTATAGTAAAAAAATAGAAATTGAAGTCGGAACTTATAGTCTCTTGAACGACACGCATGTCCTCCAGTGGAGAAGGGGACCGATTGACAACAAACGACATGTCGTACGCTTTTCCCTCTTCTCTACTATTATTATTAATGCTTATTCCTCCCCTCCACCACCACTGGCACCCATCACCACTATATTCCCACCGTCATCTCCGCCACCGGACGCCGGCATTGCCGCCACGCTGTCATTTAAAGAATAATAGTTATCGCCATAACTACTCCCACCCCACAACCAATTAGAGTAGTGGCCAGATATAAAACCCGGCCAGTCTCCACCACCACTAGAGGTTTTAGAACCAAAAGTAGCAAAAAAACACAGAAACCACCACAAGTGGGACCATCAACAGAAAAACTGAACCAGCTTTCTACAAATGACTCCATTACCCTCAAATACTATGCTTTCAGAAGGAGTATTTCTTTTATATATAAAAAAATTATATTATTAATTATTATTATTGTATCAAAATCACAACCTACCCCTTAAAGAGAGCATGTGCATATAAATATGATAAAGTTTCTTTTTCTACTAATGTAAAACTATAAATCATTTTCTCTCGACGGGTACATATTACAGTTTCAAAATAGAGTATTTATTGATAACTCAAAGTCGTTTATAAATCATAATTAAGCAAATACTATCATTCTTCTATTTTTTTAAACGAACAAGCAGGAATAAACTTTATTTGTGTTTTTTAGGGAAACAAATTGAGGGGTGTTTTCAAAACTTATAATTAATAAAATTCATTTAATTATATTCATAAAATTGATAAATGGTCATAGCATGTGCCTTTATGTGCATTATTTTAATTAATTGAGACTATTATATTGTTACTTTATATAATTATGGTAGTGTATGACTCCAAAAAAATATCTCTAAAAGAATTCTTACTTTAATTTATCAACACTAAATACATTTATTATTATATTCCACCAAATAATAAGATTTATTTTCAAAAAATATAATTAAATTGACTATATAAGTATTTGTTAACTTATATTGCGTGACGAATTGAATAATTAAAGGATTAATCCTCTCTTAGTAGCAATTCCTGCCTGCCAAAAAGAAAATTGCAATTCCTATAAAGGAGTTTTTGGTCTTTTAAATTTTTATTGTTTTATGTTATTAAATAAAAATAAGTAAGAACCTTCTTTACTTCTCATTTAAGTCATTTCTGCCTTGTACGATTGTATTAATATTCCTCTACTTCTTGTCTTTAACTACTATATAGTAGACCAAAAGAAAACACAGAAAAATAAAATTATAAAAGCTCATAATTTTCAGCTCCATCGCTACCATTTCGATGTTGACAGTATCCTTAAATTATTGTCCTAAACTAATTAAGAAAGCTTAAGGGATCGATGGTACTCACTCACATCACATGAACGTACGACGAGGCTTACGTAAGGTAGACGCTTGTAAAATCTATCTTGCCTAAAATGATTAATTAATATTATTTTATTTCCAAACATTGTCAACTTAAGTCAAATGATCCACGACCAATGTTTCATTTAGAGTACAAGCTCATAGCTTAAAATAAGAGAAAGAGAAGCCCATATAATAAAAAGCCCATGAGAAGGTAAAACAAAAACCCCATGCATAGAACCTTAACTCTACCCTCCTCTAGCTTCAAACACATGTCATAGAGTATTGGTTGAAAAAGGTCTGGCAGTCCGATCAGGAAAAAAGTGTGTGATCTTCCGACAATATATATACATTGCAGGACTCCTTTTTCAGTGTCAAATTAAATAATTTTTTATTACATTTTGTTGTATTTTGTTTTTGTCTAATTTTACTAATTTGATAATTATTATTATGGAGAGATAGTTAGTGGGTACTAAGGTAAATAAATTAGATAAAATATAAAAGGTACTATAGATTTTTTTTTAATAAGTAAGAAACGATTACAAGAAAAAATATAAAGACATAATAGTAATAATTAAACATAAAAAAATAAGAAACCTTACAAGAAGAACCCCATAATTAAGAAGACACAATACTAATAATTAAACATAAAAAGTAAGAAACCCTAACTGCTAGATCTACAAAAAGAAGAAGAAATAAATTTTAGAAAGAATGCAAAAATGGAGAAGCCAAGTGATGAGAAAGAAAGCCATTAATTACCATGTAGCGAAATTGATGAGGTTTGCCTCCGGGAACCCTGCACCGTCGTCCTCGTCCTCTTCCTGCTCATTTTGTGCGGCATGAGCGGCCACCCCATTCAACTATAAGAGGAGGTAGTTAGTATATTATTACGAATAAAAATATGGATATTAAAGAAAAGAAAGAAAAAATCGACGTACCGCGAGGATGACAGTGAAGATAAAGACGATGAAAAGGAGGATGCAATTTTGCTTATTTCCACGGGAGTTGTATGCACCCACACAGAGATGAAGAAGCAGCTTATTGTAGATCGTTGCCGCATCAACCTCTTGGGCAAACAAACCCACCAAACTGGTGAGCAAGGTGAAGGTGGCACAAATCATGAGTTTGGAGGAGATGAGTATGGAGGGTTCTGAGAAAGAAGAGTATAGTTGGTACAAGGACATATCAAAAATGGAAGAGAGTAATAGAGAAGATGTAGCGATGCCATGGAAGATTGTGGTGAGAGGCATAATACGGAACACCACTAAACCACCAAGTATTGTGGCAACAAGATGGGTACTTTTTTTTTTAATGATTTGGTCAGCGTTTCAGATCAGATCTTTGCTTTCCTATTTTGGGTAACTAGAGTCAATGAAGCAAAAATGTTGTTTTTATTTTTTACTTTTTTTCTAATCAGTTTTGTGCAAATGACTCCATTACCCTCAAAGACTGCTTTCAGAAGGAGTGTTTCTTTTATATATAAAATAATTATCATTACTGTATCAAAATACAACCTACCCCTTAATCGTTTTAATAAGTAAAAAAACGATTACAAGAAGAAATATAAAGACATAATAGTAATAATTAAACATAAAAAAGTAAGAAACCATACAAGAAGAACCCCATAATTAAGAAGACATAATACTAATAATTAAACATAAAAAGTAAGAAACCCTAACTGCCAGATTTGCAAAAAAAAGAAGAAATAAAATTTAGAAAGAATGCAAAAATGGAGAAGTCAAGTGATGAGAAAGAAAACCATTAATTACCGTGTAGCGAAACCGACGAGGTCTGCCTCCGGGAACCCTGCATCGTCGTCCTCGTCCTCTTCCTCTTCCTTCTCCTCCTCCTTTTGCTGCTCATTTTGTGCGACGTGAGCGGCCACCCCATTCAACTATAAGAGGAGGTAGTTAGTATATTATTAAGGACAAAAATATAGATATTAATAGAAACTATGGTAATATGGTAACGGTATCAATTAATAGAAACCGTTACCATATTAATAGTGTCGCTTTATTAATTGATACTGTTACCATATTAATAGCGTCGTTCTATTATTTGATACCGTTACAATATTATGGTAACGGTATCAATTAATAGAAACTATAGTACGGTATTTAAATTTTTTAGTTCGGTATACCAAATACCGAAATTTTTATACCAAAAAATTATGGTACCGTCCGATTAACACCCCTAGAGATGAAGAAGTAGCTTATTGTAAATCGTTGGCTCATCAACTTCTTGGGCAAACAAACCCACCAAACTGGTGAGCAAAGTGAAGGTGGCACAAATCTTGAGTTTGGAGGAGATGGGTGTAGAGAGTTCTGAGAAAGAAGAGTATAGTTGGTATAAGGACATATCAAAAATGGAAGAGAGTAATGAAGATGATGTAGCGATGGCATGGAAGATTGTGGTGAGAGACATAATACAGAACACCACTAAACCACCAAATATTGTGGCAACAAGATGGGTACTTTTTTTTTTAATGATTTGGTCAGCGTTTCGGATAAGATCTTTGCTTTCCAATTTTGGGTAGCTAGAGTCAATGAAGCAAAAATAGTATTTTTATTTTGTACTTTTATTTCTAATCAGCTTTGTGCAAATGACTCCATTACCCTCAAAGACTGCTTTCAGAAGGAGTGTTTCTTTTATATATAAAAAAATTATATTAATAATTATCATTACTGTACCAAAATCACAACCTACCCCTTAATCGTTTTAATAAGTAAGAAACGATTACAAGAAGAAATATAAAGACATAATAGTAATAATTAAACATAAAAAAGTATGAAACCTTACTAGATGAACCCCATAATTAAGAAGACATAATACTAATAATTAAACATAAAAAGTAAGAAACCCTAATTGCTAGATTTGCAAAAGGAAGAAGAAATAAATTTTAGAAAGAATGCAAAAATGGAGAAGCCAAGTGATGAGAAAGAAAGCCATTAATTACCATGTAGCGAAACCGACGAGGTTTGCCTCCTGGAACCCTGCACCGTCGTCCTCGTCCTCATCCTCTTCGTCCTCCTTTTCCTACTCATTTTGTGCAGCGTGAGCAGTCACCCCATTCAACTACAAGAGGAGGTAGTTAGTATATTATTTGGGATAAAAATATAGATATTAATAGAAACTATAGTAATATGGTAACGATATCAATTAATAGAAACTGTTACCATATTAATAGCGTCGTTCTATTAATTGATACCGTTACCATATTACGGTAATATGGTAATGGTATTAATTAATAGAAATTATGGTACGGTATTTAATTTTTTTAGTTCGGTATACTGAACACCGAAATTTTTATCCCAAAAAATTATGGTACCGTCCGATTAACACCCCTAGAGATGAAGAAGCAGCTTATTGTATATCGTTGGCGCATCAACCTCTTGGGCAAACAAACCCACCAAACTTGTGAGCAAGGTGAAGGTGGCACAAATCATGAGTTTGGAGCAGATGGGTGTGGAGGGTTCTGAGAAAGAAGAGTATAGTTGGTATAAAGACATATCAAATATGGAAGAGAGTAATGGAGATGATGTAGCGATGTCATGGAAGATTGTGGTGAGAGACATAATACAGAACACCACTAAACCACCAAGTATTGTGGCAGCAAGATGGGTACTTTTTATTTTTAATGATTTGGTCAACGTTTCGGATCAGATCTTTGCTTTCCAATTTTGGGTAACTAGAGTCAATGAAACAAAAATACTATTTTTATTTTTTACTGTTTTTTTTCTAATCAACTTTGTGCAAATGACTCCATTACCCTCAAAGACTATGCTTTCAGAAATAATACTAATAATTAAACATAAAAAGTAAGAAACCCTAACTGCTAGATTTGCATAAAGAAGAAGAAATAAATTTTAGAAAGAATGCATAAATCGAGAAGTCAAGTGATGAGAAAGAAAGCCATTAATTACCATGTAGCGAAACCGACGAGGTTTACCTCCGGGAACCATACACCATCGTCCTCGTTCTCATCATCTTTGCCCTCTTTTTTCTGCTCATTTTGTGTAGCGTGAGCGGTCACCCCATTCAACTATAAGAGGAGGTAGTTAGTATATTATTATGGATAAAAATATAGATATTAATAGAAACTATGGTACGATATTTAATTTTTTTAGTTTGGTATACCGAATACCGAAATTTTTATACCGAAAAATTATGTTACCTACCGATGAACACCCCAAGAGATGAAGAAGCAACTTATTGTAGATCGTTGGTGCATCAACCTCTTGGGCAAACAAACCCACCAAACTGGTGAGCAAGGTGAAGGTGGCACAAATCATGAGTTTGGAGGAGATGGGTGTGGAGGGTTCTGAGAAAGAAGAGTATAGTTGGTATAAGGACATATCAAAATTGGAAGAGAGTAATGGAGATGATGTAGCGATGTCATGGAAGATTGTGGTGAGAGACATAATACGGAACACCACTAAACCACCAAGTATTGTGGCAACAATATGGGAATTTTTTTTTTTAATGATTTGGTCAACGTTTCGGATCAGATCTTTGCTTTCCTATTTTGGGTAACTAGAGTCAATGAAGCAAAAATGTTGTTTTTCTTTTTTTCTTTTTTTCTAATCAGCTTTGTGCAAATGACTCCATTACCCTCAAAGACTATGCTCTCAGAATGAGTGTTTCTTTTATATATAAAAAAATTATATTAATAATTATCATTACTGTATCAAAATCACAACCTATCCCTTAAACGTTTTAATAAGTAAGAAACGATTACAAGAAGAAATATAAAGACATAATAGTAATAATTAAACATAAAAAAGTATGAAACCTTACAAGAAAGAACCCCATAATTAAGAAGACATAATACTAATAATTAAACATAAAAAGTAAGAAACCCTAACTGCTAGATTTGCAAAAAGAAGAAGAAATAAATTTTAGAAAGAATGCAAAAATTGAGAAGCCAAGTGATGAGAAAGAAAGCCATTAATTATCATGTAGAGAAACCGACGAGGTTTGCCTTCGGGAACCCTGCACCGTCGTCCTCGTCCTCATCCTCTTCGTCCTCCTTTTCCTGCTCATTTTGTGCAGCGTGAACGGTCACCCTATTCAACTATAAAAGGAGGTAGTTAGTATATTATTAGGGATAAAAAATATTGATATTAATAGACACTATGGTAATATGGTAACGGTATCAATTAATAGAAACCGTTACCATATTAATAGCGTCGTTCTATTAATTGATATCGTTACCATATTTCAGTAATATGGTAACAGTATCAATTAATAGAAACTATGGTACGGTATTTAATTTTTTTAGTTCGGTATACCGAATACTGAAATTTTTATACCGAAAAATTATGGTACCGACCGATGAACACCCCTAGAGATGAAGAAACAGCTTATTGTAGATCATTGGCGCATACAAACCCACTAAACTAGTGAGCAAGGTGAAGGTGGCACAAATCATCAGTTTGGAGGAGATGGGCAAACAAACCCACCAAAGAAGTTATTTTGAAAGAAATTGAGGGAAGTTAAATCTTTTACTATTCTATTACAATTTCAACTAACACTTAAAAATTTAGAAATTTCATTTTTCATTATATTATAAAAATCCAACTCAAAATTTTTTTTATAAAAAAATCATGCATTACTTGTATTGCGTAGTTGATTCTACCTTGATATATTACTTGGATATAATTTATTTTTGTTCTTCTCATCATAAAAAAACAATAAAGCCTAATCCTAATTAGGGTTAGTATAACTAAAAAAGAAAATAAAAGAAAGCGTTTAAAAAGTATGCAAATGCGATGGTTTAAATTCATCATTTTGATGAACTGTTTTGACTTCCTTCATCTCCATTTATTATATTTTAATAGTTTTATTTGACTTCTTTGCGTGTAGATTAAAAAACTGCAATAATTGAAAAGTGAAATTGTATTTTCTACTTCAATTTATCATGTATACCCTATAAAAGAAATAAAATTGATTGCATTTGTTGTGATATGTTGATGGTTCAACCCATAGAAATGCACAAATTTTGTAAATTTTTCCAACAATTTATTTTAAAAGGATACATGATTTTGGCGCCATTGTAAAGTATATTTGGCCACAAAGTTTTTAGAGAGAAAAAAATTACGCATTTATTAATGAAATAAATTATTTTTATTCTTCTCAAATATGCTTTGTTTATTTTGTAGTTTTTTTTTTTAAAATAACAATTTCAACAAAAAGATGGTTAATGTCTGTTAGAGACAATAGAAGAAGAGAGTAAGACGGAGGGAAGACCCTTTCGGAGGAAAAAAGACGGAGGAGGGACTAACTCAATTACCGACTGCCCAAGAAAAAACGCGCCATTTTACGACTTCGCTCCGATTCAAACCAATCTTCCTCAATAAAAATTCCACCTAATTGATTAAAATGCAAGTCAAAACCCTAGCTTTCTCTCCTCTCGCCTCTCTTCAAATTCCTAATTTAAACCTCCATTCCGGACTTTCTCTCCTATCTTTACCTACTCGCTGCGTTCCAATCTCTCATTTCCCTTCAAAATTACGCTTTCTGGCACCGAAAAATTCCCGCAATTGTTTGAGACTCAAATACCTTAGCTCATCGCAGAAGCTAGTTGATAGTGAGCCCGAAAATGACAGCGACGTGGGCTCAGCTTCGTCGTTTACGGAACAAGCGATAGAAACAGAGGTTGAGAGAGAAGGATTGGAAAATCTGAGTATATGGAAGCAATTGAAAGAGATTGTGATGTTTACGGGACCCGCCACTGGGCTTTGGCTATGTGGGCCCTTGATGAGTCTCATCGATACTGCGGTTATCGGCCAAACCAGCTCACTAGAGCTTGCTGCTTTAGGTAAATCAATGGAGGCATCTTCAATTTTAAATAAATATTACGTTTGTTGGTTGAAATGTGGGTTCTTTCTACTGTGCAGGACCCGGGACGGTGATTTGTGATTATACGGGTTATGCGTTTATGTTCCTTTCCATTGCAACTTCCAACTTGGTTGCCACTTCTCTTGCTAGAAAGGTTAGTTTCTTCAATTATATAATTGATGAGATTTGGTTGCACAATTAGCAAAGTAACTATTCATAGAAATCGAAAAAGGAGAAAGAAAGGTGTATGCAAATGATAAGATGTACTGATGCAGGATAGAGATGCAGTGCAACATCAAATATCTATCCTCCTGTTTGTGGGATTAACTTGTGGCGTTCTGATGCTCTTGCTTGCAAGATTTTTTGGTCTTTCAGCTATAACTGGTAATAAGGACGTGTAAACTTTTGGTTAATTGTATGCCATGGACAGATTGAAATTCTGAATTCTTGTGGTTTTCATTCATTAGAAAGAATAGGGTGACTTTATCAGTTTTCCTCTGGCATCATGCAGCTTTTACAGGACCTAAAAATGCACATCTTGTACCTGCAGCAAATACATATGTTCAGGTTCATGTTCTACACCGTCTCTTGAAGTTCTTCCATTATGCACATTGACTGGATCAATAACTTTGTTGATTGCTGTATATTATACTTTGGTTTCTAATTTATATTGCTTTTTTCACTCAGGACCTTCTCACTGAACTTTTTTTTCTTCTTTATTGTTGGTTGGCAGATCCGAGCCTTAGCTTCACCCGCAGTTCTTGTTGGATGGGTTGCTCAAAGTGCAAGGTGAAACTCTTGTTACTCTCCTATGCTCTTGGTTGTAACCCTCCCTTTGCTTCATCTACTCAATGAGTTAACAACGCACTACTTGAGATACTTTAAAATGGTGCATCTGCTCTTTTGCTACATTATGAACTACTGATTAATTTTGTTAGTAATGCCCTTTTCATCCTTTTTTTTTCATTTTTATTTTGTCTAATCAAAAGGAAAAACTTTAGCTCTTCAATAGTAAGATAGAACACTGTTATGTTGAGTTCTTCTTTATTGAGTGACCGAATCAGAAAATAATGTAATTGAAAATTCAACTCGTTAGTTTAAGGGAATACTCTTTTATGCATTTCCAATATCCTTGAATCGCCTATTTTGTAACTTGCCATCTCTTTGCATTAAATTTCTGTTAATACTAGCTTCTTATCGATGGGGCAATTCTTCTGGCTAAGTTTCATAACCTTGAAATTTCTATTAAAAATTCACTTGGATGTTATCTTCTGTTTTCCAGTCTTGGCATGAAAGAATCATGGGGACCTTTGAAGGCTCTGGCAGTTGCTAGTATTGTAAATGGGGTTGGTGATGTAGTCCTCTGCATCTTTCTAGGCTATGGAATTGCCGGTGCAGCTTGGGCAACGATGGTTTCACAGGTTTGTGGAACATTCCCTCTCCATACCTTGAAATTTCATCTTCCATTTGATGTAGATGCTCAGTGTTTTTCAATAGTTTGCACACTTCATTTTAGGTTTCCTCTTACCTCACATTTGCTCTAGGTTATTGCAGCTTTTATGATGATTGATGCTCTGAACAAAAAAGGATATAATGCACTTGCAATCTCTGTGCCAACACTTGATGAACTTCTTACAATACTAGGTCTTGCTGCTCCAGTTTTTGTAACTTTGACGTCTAAGGTTATATTCTTTATTTTGTTTTTATACCTGCATATGTTCTATCAATTTTGCTTGCATGAATCTAAGACTTTTAAATTTTTAGGTGGCCTTCTATGCCCTGATTATATATTTTGCCACATCTATGGGCACACACCCTGTGGCTGCTCATCAGGTTAGATTTCCGTGCATAGCTTCAGTTATCGATGTTCCTCTTTGTTGTAGGTTTTGTTCTTTGGAAATTGATGGCCATTTATGCTGAAAATTAGGTCATGGTTCAAACATATGGCATGTGTACAGTTTGGGGTGAGCCCCTCTCTCAAACTGCACAATCATTCATGCCAGAGTTGATATACGGAGTCAATCGAAGTTTGGAAAAGGTTGGTGATACCCTGCCAAGCCATGATATTTTAAGCTCTTGCTGCCACACTCATGTGAGGGGTGGGAAGTTCATACACTCTGATGTTCATGGACCCCTTTATTGGTACTGAAGAACAGGCAGAAAATCATTAGTTGCAGAATGTCAGTAGTTTCTTGTTTGTTGGTGTATTGAATAGGTCTTTTATGTATGATGCAGGCTCGCATGTTGCTAAAGTCTCTTGTGATAATTGGAGCTACTCTTGGATCGGTGTTAGGGATCATTGGAACGTTCATTCCTTGGTTGTTCCCAAATATATTCACACCTGATCAGAAGGTCATACAGGAGGTTAGCTCTGGATCTTTCTTTGTGATTTGGTACTATGATAAGTGAACCACCCAATAAGTTGTATGGTTATTGGATATTGAAATTTCCCACAGTATAATATCAGAATTCTATATAGTACTTATTATGCTGTTCTACTTAAGTTGTCTTTTATGATGTGGTTTTCTTCTTGACTAAAATATTTTCCCTTGCAGATGCACAAAGTGTTGATACCATACTTTATTGCATTGGTTGTGACACCTAGCACTCATAGCCTTGAAGGGACATTATTGGTATGTTCAGTTTGATTTCTGTAGACAATTCTCATTTGACTGTGCACTTGCTCTGCCAATTTATCCACGGATAGAGGATAGATGATTTATGATGAAGCACGCACTTGAACATCTCCAAATAATTCTAGTGTGTGAATGTGCAGGCTGGACGGGACCTTAAATTTCTTAGCATATCGATGACTGGTTGCTTTTTGTTTGGTGCTCTTGTACTGATGGTAGGAGAACGACATCTTCATCCTTTAGCGTCTTCTAATAATTCCTTCTTTCCCATGTTTTAATAGTGCTTGCTTCTTTTTTGTTGTTGTTCCCAGTTTGTAAGTACCAGAGGATATGGTCTAGCCGGCTGCTGGTTTGCACTTGCAGGATTCCAGTGGGTAAGACTTGAAAACCTGAGCGTAGATTTCCGAAAAAAATCACCTTCGAACACATTCTAATATGCGTTTTATTTATCAGGCTCGATTTTTCCTCTCGCTTCAGCGTCTTCTTTCACCTAATGGCATACTTTACTCTGAAGGTTTGAGCCGCTATAAGGTAGAGGAACTGAAAGAAACTTAGGTTGCTGGATGAATCAATTAGTCAGAATATTCTCACCCAGTCATTTTCTGTTTCCCGAGAGAATTCCATAGTTCTTTGTGTGATCATATACACCAATTCTAACCTGTTTGTATTAACAGCTAATATCGTCGTATCAATAGTTGCAACTGTAACCAGGATTTTTTCCCATGGATTTGGTTCTTAATACAAATTACAAGGTGTTGGTCTGCCCTTTGCATAAATTATTGCAATTGTTGTTTTTCATTTATTGTAGGTTGATTTACAAATGAGTTGATTTTATTTTTATAATTATAATTACTGAATTTATATTTTTATAAATACAATCAATTATTTTTTGGGTCAATAAAATAAATTCAGTAAGTTTCTTTTTTTCGTCCTTTATTTTTCTCTTTTTTACTCGCTTTGTATTTTTTAGATGTTTAGCACAAGAAAAATCTATGTAGGTAGGTAGTTTTTTGATTCATCTATAGGGCTTGTTCACCTCGTTACCCAACTCCCTCCCCTCCCCTCCCCTCCCCTCCCCACCCTTCCTTTTATGCGTTTGATTCAAATCATTCAATAGCTTTAGTTTTTTTTTTTAAATTTTCCTTTCAACTTTCATTAAATCTATTAGTTATTTTTACTCACTTTTCACATAGATAGATAGTACTCCACTAGAAACTTCATTCTTTCTATTTAGGGATCCAAATCTAATATAATGGGTCGATTAAATTATTTTTTTACTTTAAAAAATATAATATGTATACCACTAATAATTTTTGGATACAACGACAACGATTTTGCAGAGAAAATGATGTAACTGAAGGAAGGAAGCCATTTTTAGGGCTTTTCTTCTTTTGCGATTGTAAGAGTGATGATTCGATACATATTCGATCCATATCCGACTTATTTGATTCAGATTGGATAATTTTAAATTTATGGGTTGTTGGTCGTATCAGATAAGTGATGGTTATTATCTGATCCGAACCCTATCCGATTCAAAATCAGCATATTTCATCTGGACCAATCTTATGCTCACCCCTAATGCAGGGTCTCTAATATTGCACAGCGGATCCTGATCGAGTCAGGATACATAGGAGATCGGTTAACTAATGGTACCATGGCGTTGAAGGTTTCACTTGTGGTGGGGTCACGAAATAGGAGGTCCTTTTAATTTCGTTATCATTTTTGTTTTTGACTCTGTTTTAAAAAAATATATATATATATATATATATATATTTAGTAAAATAGTTTAATTAGTTTATGTAAGGCTGTAAGTTTTAATTTGCCATGATTAATGAAATATATATTGCGTTTTTTATATACCAACTAGTATCTCGTATTTTCATTGGACAGAATTAATCCAGATTCTAGACTTATGAGACTCTTCTGAACGATTCACCTCTCCCCAAGAGTTCATTTCTTAGCTAATACGTTTACAAAAATACGAATCTCTTCTTGATTTTGGATTCTAACAAATTTCTTGTTGATTAGAAAAAAATTAAAAAATATGGGAAAAATGAATTATTTTTCATATCTAAATGGTGTTCCTTTTTGGGGACATATTCAGAATATTAAAATACATAAATCTTACCCTCCAAAATTCTTTGATTATCATATGGGCTCGGTTTTGTTATATTTTGGGCCAGCGTTGTTATTTTGGATCTAGCCCATTTCTGATTTTAAAACTTCACTAGTGTTTAAAAAATAAAAATAAAAATAGAATTACACGTAACGTAAGTAAGTAAGATGCAAGTTGCAACCACTTCTTTCTTACTTCTTTCTTTCTGACCGTAGATTCTTCTCGTCAACTGTTGTTAGCACTGTCCTACTCATCTTCTTTTCAGGCTTGTCTTCTCTGCTCCAAATTTCCTGCAGGATATCGTTAAAGAAAAGAAAAGAAAAGAAAAAGATCTCGTAGGAAATGCAAAGTCAGTGCGTAATTAAATCTGCTCACACGCCTCTTCAATTCCAAAATGAACCAAGATATCTTCCACAACCTCCACTCGTTTTCAAGAAATCGCCTTCTCCATCTATCTTTCAGTGCTCTATTTCACCTCCGAATCTGCAAATTATCAAGTCAAGAACAAGGAGCAGGCTTCTAACTTGTTGCATTAGTCCTGCCCAAGAACTTGTAGACAATACCACCAGTATCGAAAATGATAACAGCAACTCTTCAGTCTCCATCTCTACAAAAGAAGAAGGGGAGGAGGAGGAAATAGTAAACAGAGAAGGATTAGAGAATCAGAGCATATGGGAGCAAATGAAAGAAATTGCTGCATTTACAGGACCCGCCACGGGACTTTGGATTTGTGGTCCATTGATGAGTCTTATTGACACTGCTGTTATTGGTCAAGGAAGCTCTATTGAGCTTGCTGCTTTGGGTACTTTCTTGAAACTCTACTAAATTGGTGAAATAAATTGTTGTTTTTAATATGCCTTAGTGTTTTCATTTTTTCTGTTTTGGGTGTGTGAAAGAAAGTCTTATTTCGGATATAAATAATAGAAGTACTAATGGAATGAGACATTTATAATAGAAGTACTAATGGAATGAGACATTTCGGAAAAGATGCTGAGGGTTTGGGTCTAAAACAGACAAAATCGATAGAATTTTATTTCTCCGACATTTAGTATGTTATTTATGCTTAGTTTTTTGTGTATGAGCAGGTCCTGGGACTGTTTTATGTGACTACATGAGTTATATGTTCATGTTCCTTTCAATTGCTACTTCCAATATGGTAGCTACATCCCTTGCCAAGCAGGTAATTAACTTTCTCAGCTACAGTTAGGTCAAGTTTTGTTTGCTTTTCTTAAATTTTTCATGCATTTATTTGCTGGTTGGTGCAGGATAAAAATGAAGTGCAGCATCAGCTGTCTGTCCTACTTTTTATTGGGTTATCTTCTGGCATATCTATGTTTCTGTTCACAAATTTTTTGGGTCCAGCAGTACTTGCAGGTAACACAGAATGGTTACAGATTTCTGGTCCTTTTTTCACTTTTTAACAGAAGTGGTGTTATATAATCGGAATGTGCAGATGGAAAACATTGAATGGCTGATTTGGTCGCTAAGAATTTTGTGTTTCCTTTTCCAGGCTTTATAGGATCAAATAATCTAAGTATTTTACCCGCAGCAAACACATATGTTCAGGTTCCATCTCTTCTCCACATGTCTTTATTAACAAATCCAGCATGAATCGGTCCCATTTTTTGGTGTTGAAAGATGCAACAAGTCACAAATTTGTTTGCTATTGATCATTTAGCGGAATGGTTTGCCGCTAGCTACACATTTCATCAATATTCTATATCATTTGTTCAACTCTTTGGTTTCAAATTAAAAATTGAAAACTGGTTTTTCTACATGGTTTGTAGATCCGTGGATTAGCATGGCCTGCAGTTCTTGTTGGATGGGTTGCGCAAAGTGCAAGGTCGAAATACATCACATCTCTTTGCTTTCATTCATCTATTTCATGTGCTCACATTGGCTGGCACTCAATTTTCTTGCTAATGCAATCTTGATTATGTGGTTAGCTATAAGTGGATTTTTGCTCGCAACCTCTTGTCCTGGTCAGATTTCCTCTGCTAAAGTTCCTCTTCTGTTTCTCAGCCTTGGCATGAAAGATTCCTGGGGACCACTAAAGGCACTGGCTGTAGCCACTGCTATAAATGGTATTGGTGATATAGTCCTCTGCAGGTTTCTAGGCTACGGTATAGCTGGTGCAGCATGGGCAACAATGGTGTCACAAGTATGCTCCCTAACCATTCTGCTATTTATGGTACACCGAACAATCTTATTGTTGCAATTGCCACTTACGAGTGTGTGCTTCAGGTTGTTGCAGCTTATATGATGATTGATTCCCTAAACAAGAAAGGGTACAATGGATATGCATTGTCTGTTCCGTCACTAAGTGACTTGGTGGAAATATTTGCGCTAGCTGGTCCAGCATTTATAATGATGATATCAAAGGTTTGCTACTTATTACTTAATTCTTTAGCTATTTTTCTATGTTTCTGATTAATCTTATGCATTAGAGTCATTTTGGTGTTTTAGGTGGCTTTCTATTCTCTTCTTATATATGTGGCTACGTCAATGGGGACAGTTACTGTAGCTGCACATCAGGTTGGTTATGTTCAGTCTCGTAACATCTTTCAATCTCAAGCTTAGCTTCTTTTTACACTGATAATTGTAATTCGTTCCAGGTCATGGTTCAAGCATTTGTAATGTGTTCAGTTTGGGGTGAACCTCTCTGTCAAACTGCACAATCGTTTATGCCCGAATTAATGTATGGAGTCAATCGCAATTTAGCAAAAGTGAGTTGCACTCATTCCCTGAAAATGCTGTAACCATATATTCATGTGCGAACGTGGTATCTCAATAGTTTCCGTCCATTTTAGACAAATTGTTGATGGGGACAGATAATCTGCATCACAAGTTACAACCTTCTCTGCTATGCAATAGCTTTTGTTTGCTGAAAGTGATTCACGATCTTCATTTCTAACAGGCTCGAATGTTGCTGAAATCACTGGTAATCATTGGAGCTGCCCTTGGATTTGTATTAGGAATTATCGGAACATCTGTCCCTTGGTTGTTCCCTAAAATTTTCACACAAGATCAGAAGGTCATACAGGAGGTTAGTTTACCTGAAATGGATAGGAATTAATTTTACTGCTGAAAGGATTAATCATGCTCATACGAAGATTGTTGTCTGAAACTTGAAAGGCTGACACTTCTTCCTGTACTATAACTTCTCCTTTTGCAGATGCACCAGGTGTTGGTACCATTCTTTATTGCACTAGTTGGCACACCCTGTATTCTTTGCTTCGAGGGAACATTACTGGTATGTTCAGTAACTTGGTCTGCTGTTTTTTTTCTCTCGATGAGCTTTTTTGAAACCAAACCTCTTGAAAGATCCCCAAAACCACCTCTCGAGATTGTTTCTCGAATATGCTTCACGATACCACAAGCACGAAGATGCAATGCAAGCAAAGTTTTTATGTGCTTATGACAGAATTGCTTAACTGTTTGCAGGCCGGGAGAGATCTTAAGTTCGCTAGCTTATCGATGAGTGGATGCTTTTCTGTGGGGGCTCTCCTGTTGTTGGTAGATGCATCTATTTCATAATCTTTCAGTTTCTGTTTTCAATCTATTTCTTCAAATTGCCTGTGACTGATGTTGTTGGTATCTTGTTTGTGTTCTTCAACAGCTTGTGAGCAGAGGAGGTTATGGTTTACAAGGCTGTTGGTTTACACTTGTAGTATTCCAATGGGTAAAAGACTATCCACCCCAAAACTTACATGCATGCAAGCAAAATCTCAACCTTAACTTGGTTTTTTTGGAATTTCCTTTACAGGCTCGATTTTTCCTGTCTGTGCGACGTCTTCTTTCTCCCACTGGCATACTTTTCTCTGAAGTTTCGAGCCATTATGAAGTGAAGAAGGAGTTGAAAGCTGCTTAATATCATAGTCCACTTGAACATTCGAATGAGCTTAGTCTCATGCCCAGAAGAGGAAAAAAAGACATCCGGGAGAACGCCAGAAAATAGATACAAAATTTATTCTTGTGAATGTATGTTTTCGTTATTATTTTTCGACTCTAAGTATACACCAACCACAATCTGTTTATAAAGTAAAAATCTGTCAACATGCTTCTTATGGATTACAGGTTTCCTGTAGGAAGGGAAGAAGCTAGTAGTATTTGTCATCTGTAATAGCGTTCGCTGAACATTTGCATCTGAAGAACACTTTGTCTAGTAGTATTTAGTACTCGAATTCTCGTTTCATCATCAGAAAAATAATATAAAAACACCATACAATTAACATAACAAAATTGTTCCAGAATGGATAGCAATATAAGGCCTAAACACTGGGATTTAGCGATTAATATCACCCCCGAAGTTCGGAAGCAACATTGCACACACCACAATCCCAGTGGCAGATATACAGGCAACTTCATCCTCTAATTCCACCAAGTCTACAAACTACATCTGTCAGCCATTGAACTCCCTCCCTGCAACAAAAGCCTTTTGATTGCCCTAAATTGGCAGTCTGATATCTAGGTTATTGACCAAAATGCATTTCTCAAGTGGAAGGCTTCACTCAGAACAGTTATCGACAAGAGGGACACAACGTAGCTCACACCTCGGCCCTTCTGCTTCCTTGACGGCTATAGCCATGCCCATGCCCATGCCCATAGAATCTGGTTTGTTGTCCAGGCTGAAAAAACCAATAGGGCAATCAATAACCATTATTTTACGCACCATATCAATTCTCAAATAGTGAACTATAGAAAAAGGGAGTTTTCTACTCCCCATTCCTTACCAGTGATGGCTTAGTTTTAAATTCTTTCTTCACAAAAACTCTACGGGCCTGTCTCTTTTGCTCTTCTGCCTTCATTCTAGTGAGACTAGGCCGGTATATAATTACAGTCCGACCAATCTTACTGACCACCACAGAACCAGTTCCTTCCTCCAACTTCTGCACCACATCTTCTAGCTCCCCTGGACATGTCCTGTGTATTTTAATCTATTCAAAGCATTTACATGTTAGATTTAGCAAGGCAATAAATCCACAGTACATAAATGTGCAAAGAAAATCGAAATACAAAAAAGTTCAAGCAATGATCGACAAGCCTTTTGGAGACATTTTTTCAAAGAAGATTTTGCATCTAATCACCAGTTCAGAACAACCTAAAGCATATTCTACAACAAGCTATCCAAATCACCAACACATGTATCACATACAAAGTAACAAATACCGTAAGCGCCACACGTCAAGGCATCCCCTCAGTCTCACATCCCTCTGAGAAATGCGATCAACACAGTCACAGAGTTTTATAGATGCTAGAGCTATGTAGGAATTAGATAGATAATGCGCATAGCCTAAAACCATCAGATAGTGAAGTAAGCAATCCTTGGTGATGAAAAACTATACATGGCAACCCTTAACGCACAATCACTTCACACATTCAGCTCAGGCAAACAGGAATTGAAATCCTACAAATCAATAATTGCAAATCTGAATAATGCTCGCCATGGCAACTTGAAAGAAAATGACTACATAATCAAAATCATTTCATATTTTACCTTTAAGAGCTCATTGGCTTCAAGAGTTTCAACAAAAGAGATTGCAAGGCCATCAGTAACACCAGACTTCCCCACTGACTGAGACTTCAACTTTTTCCCCAATCCATGTGCATAAGAAGCCAACTCTTTCTTCTCCTTCATAGTCAAACTAGGCACTTGCACTCCATCCTTCGCCACAGGCTTTCTAGAAACAGCAACACCTATTTCTTCTTCCACTGCTCCTCCCACTTCTTCTGCGGCACCCTCTTCTTCTTGTTCCAATTTCAAGTCAGCCTCCTCAATTCCATTCTCAAAGTCTTCTGCTCCATCATCATCGTCCTCGTCCTCGTCCTCGTCCTCAAGGGAAATTTCTTGTGGCGAGGAGATGGAATGGGTGAGGGCTTTAGGAGGGGAAGAGAAAGGAGATGCGGAGATAGACTGAGAGGAGAGGAGCGGTGAGAAGGAAGAGAAGAGGGTGCTTCTTTTGCCAATACTTGTGTGGAGATGGGTTTTCTGGTAATTTATGACGAGGATGGGTTTTGCTGCAATGGCGGCGGTGGAGATTGGTCTTACGAAGGATGAGAGAAACGATGAGGATGATGATGACGCAACTGCCGTAGCCATTGGCACGCACTACTAGCTAGTATCTCCTGCTTTGCTCTCGCTGGAAGAATCAGATAACACGAACACGCTCCAAGGTTTTTGATGAGAAGAGAGTAGATACTACCACTGTAGCTTTTGGTGTTTGGTCTAGTGGTATGATTTCGGCATCGGATGCGAGAGGTCGCGAGTTCGACTCTCGCAACACCCCCCCAGCTTCTGAATTTCAATATATGATGTATTTGGTTGTTTTATTATATTAATAATTAATAATAATACCTGATTGGCTGCTTGCTTCCATAATATTTTGGGCTTTTAATTTGGGTCCAATAACAAAAGATGAAAGCCCACTTTTGATCTTGAATGCAGCATACTCCCTCCGTCCGAAATTAGTTGACGCGGACCCACGGATCACGGTTATTAAGGGTGGCCTGGTGAACGACTGTAACGGTCCAGTTTTCTGTTAGTTTTTGTCCGTGGGCCAGCTCTCTCCAACGGTAACATTTTAGAACTCCGGCCCAAATCTTCTCCAACTCGCTTCGCGAGCTCGTCCCAGCCCATATTTTAACGCTGAGAAACGCGTCTCCTATGCTTCATCAAATCTCCTTTCCGATTTTGAAATCCATCGCAAACCCTAGCCCACCATCCTTACACCAAAATTTTGGGCAAAATTCGAGCGCAACTTTTTTCCCTCCATACTAAACACATCAAATAATTTTGAATTCGAAATGGATTACAAATTTCTGACTCCCTCATACTCCAAAAATTTGAATTGGCGCTTAGGAATTTCAATCAAGTTTCGTTTCCCCCTTAGCCCTTGAGTAACATGTAGTTATCAATCCAATTAATTAACCTATTTATTAATCTACAAAAATCAACTAACCTATTAAAATCAGTTAAATATACTCTAACTGCAATTAATTGTATTTTTTTGAAAATAAGTGAGCGACATTTTTTTTCCAGTAGTTATAAACATTGAAGTCATTTTATTTGTGTCAAAGAGAGTGTATTGATTTTTATTATATCTTTATATGATTTTTTATATTCAAATCGACCTAATGTAATAATCGTTTAATTGTTTAGAGAAGAATAATAATTAGAATCGTGGAAATCAACTACTCTATTTCATTTTTTAAGAAAAAAAATTAAGCTATTAATGTACATCCTACACCCAACAAAATTCTATAAAGAAAGAAAGGGAGAATGAGAAGTCTCCAGTGGATCATTCAACATAGATACTACTTGCATGGCATGGTTAAGAATACAAGAACTACCTAAAGATTTGAAAAACCCACCGCATTAAGACGCATAAAACATACCCCTAAAATTTACGCAATCACCGTAATATATCCAGTTACAGGGTGGACCCCACCACCTGGGCTTCAATGTACCTCCATCCGGCTCAGGTGCCCGGCTCAACCCACAACAAAGACCAAACCCTCCAACTACACTAGCAGTAGTCTAGCACAGTTCAGTACAGTAACCAAATAAGCCCAACTAATAAGCCCAATTAAAACATAATCAAACTAACACTTAGACTAAACTGAACACCGTAACTAACTATTCTTGGTTTGGCACTAACCAAGATAATTAGCTCATCAGAGAGAGAGAGCACTGCTGCTGCTGCCATGACCTTACGCGACAGGTGTGAAACCATCTTGTCAATTCCCAACGCTATATTTGGTAAACCCCGTTCGCTTTCCCACTAACTTTTCTTCCACTCTAACCTTTGAACCATCTCGGGCCGGGTTAAAACAAACGGGCAAATACCCGTCCGAGCCACACTCAAATACTGAACTCTCAAAATGTTTCACCAGCTTCTCCTTCCCCTTCAAATCAACAATTTCAAAACCCCAAAACAATTATTTTAGTTGCTTATATTAAAAAATAAATTAATTATGAACAGCATGCAATATATATATACCTGGAGTCTGGCGCAGGAGATCTGCCGTATCTTGGAGGATCGGAACCTATCCCACGACTGGTCGTTGGCGGAAATGTGAAATTTCCAGGCGGCTCTTGCATTTGTAAAGTTAACAAACGCATACCCCTTATTCGCACCATACCTGCACCACAACAAAACCCATACATGATCTCAACAAATGCTAAATACTCTCACCGTTGTTTGATGTTTTGATTTTAGGTACGCATATTAAAAAAATCAAATAGCTCACTATTTGAGACAAAAAATATTACGTATTTTTTTTCGAACGAGAAAAAATTCAGAACAAAATTGTCTCAAATAGTAAATCATTCGGCTTCCTTAATATGTATATCAATAGTAAAAACACCAGTTATTAAAAAACGGAGAGAGTAATTAGATAGTCTCATCACTAATTTGATAATACCATTAAAAAATTAAATTAAATTTTAAAAAAAAAACAGAACAGAACGTACTGAAAATCTATGGGAAGATACAAGAAATCGTAGGCGGACACCGTTGTCTCGCTAGGAGGAGACTGATCGGTGTTTAAACCCTCTGCCTTCTGATTCTCCACCATGCAATGATTGTCCAGAAAATCCATCAACATATCTCGACTGAGAAAAGAGATTCAAGAAAAGAAAATATAAAGCAAACAGGAAATTAAGTAAGTTAATTAATTAATAAATTACTTGGAATAATTAATGAGAGATGAAAAGTCAATTAATTAGTAGTACGTACGTGTATCTGTTCGGTATATTTCGGACCATAACGGTGGTATTTCGCTTATCAGCTTCCACAGGAAGTACGTCGGCGGTTTTATGAGGCTTCGAACGACCATAACTTCCCCCTCCAGAACGGAAAACTACACGTCGTCTGCTGCACCAACCAGGTTGCACCTTCTCCACGTTCCAACTCCGAGTCCCTCCATCACCACCGCACTTCGATCGCCACTCCTTCCTAATGCCGCTTCGCTCTCTTCCACTGTTACTACAACTATTATTACGAAAATACCCTCTTTCATTCTCAAAATTACGCCTGTTGCCATTCCTTCCTCGTGATCCACAACCCGGCCCAGTAGTAGTACTAATAGAGCTAATTACGCCGCCAGCAGCAACATTCGCCGCCGGTTGAGGTGGCTCCTCCTCAACGGGAGCAGCCAAGAGAGGAGGGCTTGCAGGCTGAGTCAGCTGGGCATGAGGAATGCTGTAATATTCGCCGCCGTTGGTTTGAGGGGCAAAATCGGGAAGATCAAAAGAATATAGGATGTTTGCGGTTCCAGTGTAAGCGATATTCATGTAAGGATCGTAAGGTAGTTGAGTGTGAGATGGAGGATAGAAACAAGATGAAGGGTCAGGATTGAGCAAGGAAAAGTAACTAAATTTGATGAAATGAGCATGGTAGTAATTCTGGGTGATTTGTTGGTTAGGGTAGAACTGGAAATTAAAAGGAAAGAATTCTGGTGCTCTAGGATTCAAAAACGACATTGTTTTAGCTTGAACAAACACGAGTAATGACAGGAAAAAAATAAAATTGGACAAATTTTGTTACTGATATATAAGATGGAAAAAGTGTGATGAGATCTTGAGAAGAGAACAGTGGCGGCCGGGTATTGGGAGTGGCGGGTCTATGTATAGAGCTAATGATTGAGGTGTGTGATCATTTAATGCATGGGATGTGATGGTGGAGTGTAAAGGTTTTATTTTGGGGAAATTAAACTCAGTCTCAAAAGTATACTTGTATTATCAATTTAATCCTTAAACTATCTTTCGGGTCTGTCTCTATTTTTCATTTTTAGAGCTTTTTTTTTTCCTGGTAAGTCTAATTTTGAAAATTCAGTGACTTAATTTATATCTAGAGATTACATTTTAAAATAAATAATTAGAATTAGAGGTAATAGTATAAAAATCCCCTGTACTATTTTTCAAAACAGAAACCTCCCCTATACTTCAAAAAATCAAATTGGCCTCCCCTATACTATCGGTCAGAAGCATTTGCTTGGTCTCCGTCAGTCAAACTAACAGACCGTTAGTGTTGACCGTTGACTTTGAATAAAATATTCAGAAAAATTGTAAAAAATCCAAAAAAATTGTAAAAAATCCCAAAAAAATGTAAAAATTCTATAAAAAAAATGTAAAAATTCCCAAAGAAATGTAAAAATTCAAAAAAAATTAATAAATCCAAAAAAATTGTAAAAACTTCCAAAAAAATGTAAAAAATCCAATTTTACATTTTTTTCCTAAATTTTTAGATTAATTAACTTTTTTTGATTTTTTTTAATTTTACATTTTTTTTTCTAGATTTTTAGGTTACATAATTTTTTTATAGAATTTATACATTTTTTTGGGATTTTTTACAATTTTTTATAAATTTTTTGGATTTTTTACATTTTTTTTGGATTTTTTATAATTTTTCTGAATATTTTAATCAAAGTCAACGGTCAAAAAGTGAAGTCTGTTAGTTTGACTGGTACAGACCAACGGAATGCTTCTGACCGATAGTACAGGGGAGGTCAATTTGACTTTTTGAAGTACAGGGGAGGTTTCTGTTTTGAAAAATAGTACAGGGGGTCTTTATGCTATTACCTCTTAGAATTATCATTTAGGAGTTTATTTTCAACCAAATAGGAAAGAAAAAACAAGTGAAATTAAGGTACTACAAGACTTAACATGAAAAAAGAAAGAGTTTAAAAATTGATGATACTCCTTCCGTTCTGAATTTATATAAGCGATGATATTCTCAAATTTGTCATTTTTATATTATCTAAACAGTCTATCTTTTTCAATAATATATTAAATGTTTTAACTTAATTTATGACACTCTACTTACTTTGGATTAATCAATTTAAAGTAAATTAATAGATAAAATTAGTGGGAAATATAAGCAATGACTTTATATATATATATATATATATATATATATATATATATATATATATATACTTAAAATACCAGTATTTCAGAACAAATGTAGTATAATATAATTAAACAACCAATAAAAAACTACAAAAATTACCGCCTTTAAGAGTTTTACTTGACTCGATCTTGAGTAATCAGCATTCAATATGGTAACCGATCTTTAAAAAAAATAGTGATAAAAAAAAAGTTTAAGGATTAAACTAGTAACACAAGAATACCTACGGGACAAAATCTATCACTCTTACTTACTACTACTGTGGTATATAATGGGTGGAGAAGGAGAACTGGATATTTTGTCAGGAACTACTGCGCTCACGTCACGCCGAATGTTCCCTTAGTTCTCTCACTTAACCTCTCTCCTTTCTGGGTTGCTTTCTTTCTAGGGCCTAAGCCGCGGTCTGCAGAGTAGCAAATTGCAAAATCTAGGATTATTACCCTACAAGCTATAGCCTTATAGGTAAGTGCCCTTTGAGTTTCCCTATATACTAGACCTACTGGTACGAATCGCTGGATCGACTACCCTTTTCGATTTTGAGTATCCCACTGGAGTATTAATTATGATGCATGCATCCCATCCCATGGTTGAAAAATGAATGTAATCGGGAAAAAAGAATAATTTAAAGAATGACAGTTTTAAATAATTCGTATTTATTGATAAAAGTTATAGATTTAGTATATATAGGTGAATGCTATGATTCAAGCTCCGTTTAAAAGTGTGAATAATAACTGTAGTATAATTAAGGAAAGCATGAAAAAAAACAATGATCTTACATAAAAAATAATAATTGAGGTTTTTTGGTTTGATTTTTTATCAAAGATGGAGTTTTAATATAAAAATAACTCATTATAGTAGATAAAATCAATAATATGGTTAACAAATGTTACCCAATACAACTTTGATCATTTAACAATAAATAAAAGATTTTTTTTTTTCCGATAACAACGCAAACGTTAGATTTTAACAGCACTAACTTTGCTACGTAATAATAAATTCCATCTATTGTAAACTTTTTAGAAACTAAAATACAATAGAATACTATCAAATAATAAAACCTCACACGAAGAAAATAAACTATACCTCACAAAAAAATTCAACCTCACGAAAACAATAACAAATAAACATAAAATATATTACTTTATTGGTATAAATTAACGATGACGTATAAATGGCTTGGTATTCCAAGGGTTGGCTAGCATTTTTTCTTGAGAATGAGAGAGTGAGTGGTTTGAGGTTTTTTTTTTTTTTTTTTTTTTTTTTTTTTTATAAAAGAGACAAATCCGATCGTTGAAATATGGTCCTTGTAATCGATCAGAAATTATTTTTATGTTTAGGTGAATTGTTAAAACTCAATTTAGAGAATGAAAGTATCAAATTACTCTCTTTTTTTATTAATAATCTAAAACTAGACAAAAATAAATTGGAAAAGATTTTATTTAAAAAATGCTAAATGAGTGTATTAAATTATTAATTAAGGAAAGCATAAAAAATTATGATTTCATTGCAACGGTTTTTATTTGATATAGGAGATCAGATCATGTATTATTTTATTAATTGGATGGTCCATGTAGACCCTCAAATGAAAACCTGGATTACTATAAAAAAAAATATTAACGTTCAAATTAAAATCACTACTATGTTTTTCTATGGAAATCTTTACTGCAATTGAAATTTAAAATCTTCACTGGTAGAACAATTGCTTTCTCCTTATTTTAGCCAGTCTCATTGAACATTTTGTTGGGCACCCTTCAACGCTAACAAAGCAGCTCCATATGCAGCCTCTGTTTGCGTTGCTCGACTCACAGGCAAGCCTAGTACCCTCTCTCTTATCTTGGTCCATTTCTCGTTTTTGGCCCCTCCTCCGGCGGTAAATACTTCTTCAACCTGGGTTGCTCCTAGATCCTTCAACAAGCAATAAGCCTTCGCCTGAATTTTTTATCAGCAATAAACTTGCCATAACTTTCAAGTTTTGAATTAGCACCTCTTTTTCTACATTTACTTTCTTTGAAGTATTAAGGATTGATCTACGAGGCAAGAACGCTTACTGCTTACCTCTATACGTGCAATGGATTCCAAGATACCGTGCAAGTACTCAACATCACTCTCGGGTCGTGGATGCAGTCTGCACAAAAATGAAATATATATCAAGGGAAACAAGGGTTTTAGTTTTTATGCAAGTTTAATCTGGCGGTTGAGGAACAAGAATTCATCCACATTGAATTGTAAGTCCTCAAAGAACTGAAAGGAAGAATTGAATACCTGGGAACCAAGTTTGGATCTGCCACAGGAAATCTCTCACCAACTGCTTTTAGAGGGTAATACTCTAAAGGAGAAGCTTCCATGGGATTTATCTGTTCGCTCAACTTCTCCAATTGCTCATCAGTAAATAGCTGTTTAAGAACAGCTCCGCCAGTATTTGAAGCACCTCCAACAAGCCATTTATCATCAAGTCGGTGGCTGTACACTCCAAATCGTGCGTCCTCAATCCTACTCGTGCTCAGTAACTTAATAGCGAGTGTCGAACCCAAGGAAGTGACCTAAACACACATTGTCGAAAAAACCTCTGATAAGAATCAAAGCACTATGGTTTGAAGAAGAACTAAATCATATTATAGAATAATAAAGTAAGGAATGGTCAAGGCAAAAAAAGTTTCACATACAACTGTAGTGTCACAAGCATCAAGACCATTCTACATTGGCAATGCATACACCTAATTCACACACAGATAAAAGAGGGAGTGAAGTCCTGTGCTCACAGCTTTTCCAGGTTGTGTTGCGCGTGATGCAAGAAAAGCAGCTATACTATCGGTTGTTCCGGTGCATACAACACAATCTTCTGAAAAACCTGCAATGACATGTAGTTCTTTCAGTTTCAGCCCTTTTTAAGTAGCAATGGTAGGTCAGAGGTCATGGAGAAGTTCACAGGAAAAGCTTTCCATTAATAATTTTCCACTAGTATTCAAAGTCGATCACTTATGAACCAGAAGAGTATTCCCATTAGATATCATGCAACTAAATACTGCAAAAATTCACCTAATTCTTAGTTCCTTTAAGAATAAGCATAATGTCAACAAATTGATTGAGCTGCACTCATCAACGTGCAAGACTAACAACAGACTTTAAGTTCTTATGCTAGTACAACATACCAAATTGAGTCCTGATGTCCTTTTTCAAATGACCTGTGGATGTTCCTGGAGCTGTAACAGAAGGAAAGAGTTGTGAATATGGCTGAGAGAGCAGCCATGATGGATAGGAGTCGATTTCAGGATCATAGCCAAGCTACAACACACAAAACAGTAATTTAATAACTTCATCAACCTAGATAATTAACATGTATTACAAAAGGAAAATCCTAAATACAAAGTCTGAAGCATAGCTGACTAATACCTTCAAGGCATTGTTGTAATCGGACACTCCAAGTTTTCCATGAAGAAGCCACAGCAACCAATCTGCTTGGTGCAACAAAGTTGCTGATTCTTTATTTGAATCCTCAATGTTCCACCATGAGACAAGCTTGCACAGGGTAGATGTCCCGGAGCAAACAGTATGGTTTTCAGGAGCAATTGATTTCACCGTCTCCAAAGCATCTGGACAACTTTCATTGTAAAGAAACGGCCTCCATAATGGCTCTCCTGTAGAACTGTTGCAGAGAGATTCAGATGCTTAATGCAAATGTAACCATAAATTGAAGAGCAAGAAAATACAGGAAATTAACATATTTTGAGACATACACCTGTCTACGATGATAGTAGTTGCTGATGTACCATCTATCGAAATAGAAGCAACAAGTGGGCGGAGGTCAAATGGGACATCTTCTAAAAGTGAGAAAAGTGTCACTTTCCACGAGAGAACCCAATCCATCGTTTCTTCACTCTTTCTAGACAACAGAAACAAGACCCCAATCCATTTCAGCAAAACCACGCAGTAGAAAGCAATAATTTGTTTTTTCTTTTTCTTCCACACACTCAATTGCATCTCTAGAGAAACTATAAATCATCATACAGCAAAATTACAGTCAACAAATTTCGTTTCATATCAAGGATAAATTTCTGACGAACTTATACATAATGATGCAACATCCTAAGATTCATAGAAAAATTGAACCTTTACCAAGCCCCAAACCCAGTTTCTGCCTAATATATTGCAGAATCTACCAGGAAAAAAAGGGGGAAATAAGGTTTACCATGTAAAGCGGATACTCTCGTTTTCCATCGGAGTGAATTGTTCCATGTTTGTCAATGATGGCATATCTAGCTCCGGATGTTCCAAAATCCATTCCTAGATAGAGCCGCTCTCCAGCTTCAATCCCAATTCCTTTGTTATCTTTGCTGCTGTCGACGGCCATGGCCACTTGTCGCCTGGGTTTTCTTGCAGCGATTAGTTTTTTTGGCCTCCTGTAGTCACAGCGGCCTGAAAATTTCAACGGAATCAGGGAACAAATATAAGTGTCAACTACGGTAGAAACTAGAACCGGATTAGCCCTCGAGTTTGAGTGCACCTATCTCGTAATTTCTATTTCTGGCAAAAAAAATCAGCTTAGTACTTAGAAAGAGTAAGAGAGATTTACTTTGTTTAGCGGAAGAATGGCAGAGAAGCAAGGAGGAGAATGTGGGGATGTAGACTGAAGCAACGGCCATGGCGTGCCTGTTCTTTTATCTCCAGGGATAAGGTTGAGAATCCGTTAATTAAACCTTGAAATCTGTTGAAAACCTCCCCGAATCTATTTGTCGTCGAATTTTCCAAATCAATGACACGTCGTCTGCAGCTTACACTCCGTTTATGCGCATTTTTATATTTCGTTCTCGTCAAACGACCTTCGCTTGGGAGTTATACGTGACGACAGACCAGACCACCACTTCTGGTTAAAAAAAAACTTAAAACAATTTTTCATGTACTTAAATTGTAGTATTAATTTAAAATAAAATAATGTGTAAACAATTAAAAAAACTTAAAAAGAGAGTGAGTTTGCAGTACTTTCAGGATGATAAAAGATTTTGAATTCAAATCATGTTAGAAAAAAAAATATCAAATATATTGATTCGTAACTTGTTAAAGAAAAATTAACGAGAATAGTAAGTTTTTTTATTGCAAGTGTTGTTTTTTTAAAATTAAATTAAATTTATTAAAATCATATCTTGAGGTCAGGTAATTACTAGAAGAGCTTCAAAATGTATATTTAAAAAGAGGAAAGCGAAAAAAGAACTTACGTTAAAGAAGTCCAAGGGTTATGGGCCTCTGGCCCATAAAACATAAAACAACAGACAGAAAACCGACACTAAGATACTTAATTCACAATTCAATTCATGCTCGTGGTTGTGGATACATGAAGAAACCAAAAAGTCAGGAGTTACTAGTATTAGTTTGTTCAACAAATATGCTTGGGTGTGCCAAAACAAAAGAACCAGTGAGATGTAATCATTTAATTATATAATAATATACTAAGCTCTAAATTAAACTCATTAGGAAAAGTAAAACCGCTACCAAATCTTTCAAATTGGACCACGTATGTATAATCCATCCTTGTCTTTGTCGACAATGACACCATGGCACAACCAGCTTGGTTTGCATGTGCCCATTTCCATAATTAAATTGACAAGACTATAAACTGTTACCCTAAAATAATCTTTTTTTCCATGAAATCTCTGCTACTTAGGCAGTTTGGCTAGTCAATCGCTCCATATGTTAGTCTTTTTTCTGTGTGTTTGCACAAGAGAAGTAAACCTATCAAACACTTTTCCAAAAACAAATTACTTTTCAGACATTTGAGGAGTTGAACCAACCAGTACGTGCACCCGACCCAGCAACAATGATTAATAATGATCGATGGAGGGGTAGCAGGCCCGGCCCACGCTAGCTCACTGAAACTGGACTGTAGGCTTAGAACTGGATCTACTTTTTTTCTTTTCTAAAATTATCTACGGTGACATGGAATCAAACCCACGTGCATTTGACCCAAGGGTGGTTAGTGTGAGCACGACACCGTTTAGTAATTTAGTCACGACTCAGTAAACTTAGCGATTATGTCAAATCGAGCGCTAGATATATGCTTTCTGTCACGTGACCCACCGCAGCACTTTAAGTGGTGAACACATCTCCGAAACAACTCATTCCAAACTGCAGAGACCACAAAGCATAGTCCCAAAATTGGACCACCCAAAAAGAAGATGGCAATGGCTATTTTACATAACATCTATTTCTTTGCTTGTACTCTTTCAGAAAAATCAGAATTGCATTTATAGAGGATAGGAATTCATCGTAGGAAATAGGAGAGTCTAAAAAAGGAATTAATTTTTTGTTTGTTTTTCTATTAGTGGTTGGTCCATGGTTAAAACAAACCCATCTTTAGGATTTATCTAACTGTATTATATATATATATATATATATATATATGAGTTTTGCTAACCTGTCCACTTCATGGGCAGGTTAGTATTGTGTCCATTTTTAAATGGACTTAAAATACCCTTTACTTTAATAAAATTTAAATGTAGTATAAAGGTTAGAAATGTAAAATACTATCAACCTAATAAAAAATTAATTTCTTTCTCTTTCTCTAATTAATGAAGTAAATCATTTTTTCTCTCTGTTTCCGGTAGAAATTAATTTCTCATCTCCCTCTCTTTATCCTTTTTTTCTTCCAAATTGGGTTTTGCCGCAGCATTTGATATTTCATGTATTACAATCTGATTATTTGATTACAATAATTTAGACTGCAAAATTCCGAACTGTTCTCTTTTTATATGGGGTTTGTGATTTCAAGAATTTTTGTGGTTAATGGAGTAGCTTCTTTCGTATTTATGGATAGTATTTGGCTAATATTCGTTTTATCAATCGCGGCATGATGATTGTAACCGAGATATTTATATGTAGTATTTGGCTAATATTAGTTGAACTGCTCCAGTGATGTCTCTCATCTGCTGCGCATATCCAGCCACCACCACGATCACCACCAATAGCTAAACTTTATCAATCAACACTATGGCCAATTAATTAATTTGCAGGCAATATCAAATGTTGCGGCAAAACCCAATTTGGAAGAGAAAAAGGATAAAGAGAGGGAGATGAGAAATTAATTTCTACCGGAAACAGAGAGAAAAAGAAGAGAGAGGAGAGAGAAAAAATGATTTACTCCATTAATTAAAGAAAGAGAAAGAAATTAATTTTTTATTAGGTTGATAGTATTTTACATTTCTAACCTTTATACTACATTTAAATTTTATTAAAGTAAAGGGTATTTTAAGTCCATTTAAAAATGGACACAATGCTAACCTGCTCATGAAGTGGACAGGTTAGCAAAACCCTATATATATATATATATATATATTAATGGAGAGCTATACAGTTACAGCTTACTTTTAATTGCCTGTTTTGATGTTTCTTGAACTATATTTAGTAGCTGGCTTTGAATCAAATTATTGTCCATAAATAAAAGGAGACCAGCAGTCCCTTTTGTTAGGCTTGACCCTTGACCACCCATTTTCCTTTGAAATCACGTACTGGAATTCTTTCGCTGAATTGGTTTAGTCAATTCATCATAATTTACCAATGAATTTAAGAGAGTTTTCTCTGTTGTAATTGTATAGGACACATGCCTCGAAGTCATATGGTTGAATTAGTTAATGTGGTTAATAATAACTAGCAGAGTGGGTAAAACGGTTGAAATGGTAGTATATACATCTATCTAAAATATATATTTAAAAGTAATAATCTCAATCACTTATCTCCTCGTCTATTCTTAAATATTATCAGTCGTTGCACATAAGGTTATACTTGTAGTTTAATTGGTTAGTACATATCATATTTACATCGTAAGATTATAAGTTCGGCTTTTGATATTTGGTATTGTAATAATAATTACTAATATAATATATAAAAAATTACAAAAAATAGTACCAGTCACTCTTTAAGATGTTTGTGTAATTCTCTATGTTTCTTTTTTCCTAATTAGTGGATTGACTAGTCTTGCAAACATGTACCAACAATATTAATACCCTTCAATTAAGTTAATCTTTAATAATGTTGGTTTTAAAATTAGAATCCAATTTTGAGAAGGTTTTCCTTATTTTATTTTGAAAGTTTTATAATGACGGTACCTTTGATAGAAGTAGTTGATATCGGTTGACTATTAACAACAGCAACATTCTCTAGTTGTTTTATGATTTTATTTTAAATTTTCAAATGTAATGCTAAGCTTATTCACGTTGAAAAATGAAACCAAAACTTAAGCATCCATTTTCTTATTAAAAAAATTAAAGTGAGCAACAAAACAAAATCAATCCAACTCTTGTGACCGACACAACCAGAAGAGAGATGATATGATACCTTTCTTTTATCCTGGAAGTAATATTTGAATTTCAATCTGTATTATTGTTAGTATTTTATGATTAATAACTAACCAATAAACTATTTCTACACTAATTATTAGAATGATCCTTTTTTTTGTCACAAACTAGAAAGACTTACAGTCAGATACTTTGAATTTTCAATTTGATTACTCATGTGTCATGTGCTTGATAATTCATAAAAAAGAAAAGAAGTTAAATGCCTATTGTAGTTTTTATATTTGTCTAAAATTCTAAAATTGGTCCATATGTTTGTTTGTAACCGAAATCGATCCTTATGTTTATATAATTGACTGAAATCAGTCCAATTAATTTAAGTAAATTAATTATTTAAAAAAAAAAATCAGATTTTTTTTTTTACAAATACCTTACGTGATAATATGGTCAAAATAATAAAAAAATTTCTTTTTTTGCTTATCTTTTTTATTAATTCAACTTAGAATTTTAATAAAGAATAATATTTTTTGGAATTTTTGAAAAATAAAGATTAATAAAATAAAATAAATTGAACTGATTTTAGCTTATTATATAAAGATGAGGATTAATTTCTATATATTGTGCAAATATAAGGATTAATTTTATAATTTTGGATACATGTACAGACTAAAATGAGTGTTTAGTCAATCATAAAATAAAAAAATAGGGTAATCTTTTTATTTACCCCCCGCCGTGGAGGCGGAGCACTGGCCCACTGGCGGCCGTGTGCATTGCCTCGCGTGAGTCCCGTTTACTCACAAAAAAAAGTACACAAAAAAACGTCATACGTGTAAAAAGTGAAAAGCGACAATAAAAAGGCGCCCATCACATGGGAGAATATCTTGTATCACGACCGTCAATTCCCTCTTTCTCAGCTACGAATCTGAGAGAGAGAGATTACTACGTATTGATACGGTGTATTTTCTCTGCATGTATATATAGATATGCACGAATCCAGCTCAAGTACACAAAATAAATACTCGTAGCACATAAGGGTTAATGTTTGTTTCAAAAAAGAAAAAAAGTTATTGTTAATTTTATACCAATAATGGAATAATCGTTTTAATTTAAGCATTCTATTTATTTTCGGCTGGGTTAACTCCTCAATTAAAAAAATTGATTGAATTTAAATTCTGGGCATCTCAACTTATAACTGATATTATTCATGAGTTAACATAATATGTCACGTCACGTCACTAATTTACCGACACGACAATACATCAATATTTTAAATTAAAAAAATTAATATATAAATAATTGCATAAAAATACAAAAGGTTAGAAAATCAAGAAAAAAATACGAAAATGTTAAATAATATTATAAAATAATTTTTCTAAAAATAATATTACAAATATCAACACTCTTTTAATGCATTTAGTAGTATGTTTTAAGTTTTTAATTTTGAATAAACTTTAAGCATAACTACAAATTATGAATGAAATTATGAAATAAAAACTTTTCACAATTTTTAAAAAAATACACACCTATCATGTTATTTACTATTCCCTTTTAATTTTTTTAACTGTCTTTTACTATTTGGGCACGCATAT
This sequence comes from Viola odorata, assembly GCA_963691705.1. Taxonomy (NCBI): domain Eukaryota; kingdom Viridiplantae; phylum Streptophyta; class Magnoliopsida; order Malpighiales; family Violaceae; genus Viola; species Viola odorata. Next base: position 53,741,820 of record OY829543.1, on the reverse strand, counting down.
TAAAGAAACCGGATGATTCACTATTTGAGACAATTTTGCCCCTTACTTTTTCTCTGATGTACGTTAAGAATTAACGCGGGTCAAATAATGAGTCATTCGATCTTTTTAATATGTTTACCCAAATAGTAAACGACAATTAATTTAACTCGGAGGGAGTACTAATTACTTCAATTAGACAAACACTGTGTTTATTGGAAAATTTTAGGGGATAAAATATACTCCACCACACATAGGCGAAATTAATAATGCAGTTTGATAGACGTATTAATTATACCTTTTTTTAAAAGGATTATTTATCTACTATACTCACATTATAATTTAATTGACAACAAAAATACTCACCTTATACTTTCCTTTTAAGTTAAGTTTATATAGAGATTAGCTTAATGTACTTCTTTTAGTGCTAATACATTAAAAAAAAAACTCCCTCCATTAATTCGAAAATTAATTTTTTTCTAAACAAAATAAGGACACTCAAGCAGTGGAATTTGGTGTTTTTCTATTATTTATTTTTATTAAAAATAACCAAGAAATATGCGAGTTTATTTTTGATACAGGTCGTCTCCTCCACGTCGAATACAACAATCGAACCAACTCTACTGTTCTCCCCACTACTCTCTCCCTAACACATTAAATACAGGCATTTCCTGTAGTGGGCCCGTTGATTAGTTAATTTTTTTAATGGTTTACTTTGCTCGCTAAAAAGTACTCCATTCCAGTTTTATTAACTGTGGTTTTGATTTTGGACACACATATTAAAGAAACCTGATGACTCACTGTTTAAAACAATTTTGCCTTTTATTTTTTCTCGAACGTACGAACGTACTATTCATGTAATTTGAGAAAAAATAAGGAGTAAAATTGTTTCAAATAGTGAATCATTTAATTTTTTTAATATGCGTGCCAAAAGTTAAAACGACAGTTAATAAAACTAAAAGAAAGTAATTTATTAGTAATCATTTACATTTTATTGTACTCTTATTGCTTTTATTGTTTTTTTTATGTTTAGGACTAATGAGAAAGTAACTTTCTCTAAAATAATCAAGCATTAAGAAAAAAGTCACAACTTCTCTCGTAGGAGTGAGTTGGAAGCTTAAATTATTTTGCTCTATGGTGGGAAAAATAAAGGTTTTCACCTTTTCTAAAAACAATTTCATTAATTATGTGTTTTTGGAATTTGAAATTTCCAAGCGGAATCCAAAAAAGATGTAAAATAGGATTATAAATTTCTCATGAAAATAAATTATAATTATAAAATCCTTCAAGCAAATGTTCCATAAAGTATGTAACTGTAAAATTACTAAAAAACGAAAAGAAAACGCATTTTTGTTTTGATAATTATTAGCCCACGCGCGAGTACAACAGAAAATATTTACTCATGTTCGCCTTTGTCCTGTCTTTGCAAATTGCCATTTCCATTTTGTCCTACTACACTCCCTCACTGTTATTCCCGCTCATTTTTATTGCCTTAATTTCAAACCCTCTCTACTCGCGGTTGCATCCTTCTATATTTTTAAACCCTCACGCTCCTACCCTCCACGTCATCACACAGTAAAAATTAAATCTGTTTGTTTCTCATTAATCCCCTCCAAAAAAACATTAAATTAAGGTCCTTAAAAAATAAATAAACAAAATTCAAACAAACACCTCCTGTCGCATTCTCTCTCTCTCTTTCTTCCTCTCACGCTAGCGTCATTAGAAATCGACCATCTCGTCTCTCTGTCTTGCTGCAACTTCTTTAGCTTTAAGAAGAAGAAACAATCCCTCTCTGTTTCTTTCTTCTCCTTTTTGCCTCTCCTTGTAGCTCCAAATCATCAAACCGAATAATAAATTGGAGAATATATAAAAAAGAATACTGTAAATCGCAATGTCGTTTGCTTTTTGCTCAGAAACCATGTGACTCCACTCACTCATTCTTCTCCTCCTCCTCCTCCTCATTACTTCACCTCCACTCCGCTTTACGCCTCGGCATCGAGTTGTTGTTGTTGATTTTTTGGGTTTGCTGACTCACTGAGTCAACTCGGGGTCAATACTTCAAATATGGCGTCCTCTTCGCGAGCGAGGAGTAGCTCTCCTTTTTCCTACCGTAAACCATCGACTCCGTACTCTTCCACCTCCTCAACTTCCTCTTACATTACTAATCCCAGGCTTATGCCTCGCTCGTGCTCGTCTTCGGCTTCCTCGCACTTCAACTCGGGAGGTGGAGGTGTAGGTGGAGGTGGAGGCGGAGGTGGATTCAGTTCCCGATCCATGACTCCGAGTCGCGCACGCTCTGATTCATTGTCCACCGCTGCTAAGAACTATGGCACTCGCTCGCCAGTGGAGTTCGGCTCAGAGGAGTTAGTTGCTGAACAGCTTGATGGGCCGAGGAATGGGGACAGTATATCGGTGACGATTCGGTTTAGACCGTTGAGGTAGTAATAGTAGATCTGATTGTGGAGGACCAGATCTATTGTGTGGAAAATTTAATTGTTTCTATTTCTTAATGGTTGTTTTTTCGGGATTATAGCTATTAATGTCACGGGGATTTGTTTGGTTACAGTGAGAGGGAATTCCAGCGAGGAGATGAAATCGCGTGGTATGCGGATGGTGATAAGATTGTTAGAAATGAATACAATCCCGCTACTGCTTATGCATTTGGTATTACTTTTATTTGATTTGATTAATTTGATATCTATTTTGGATAAACCAATAGGTTTCAGGTTTCAAACTTAATTCAAATCGTCCGGCATTGGCAGATAAGGTATTTGGACCACATACCGGGACACCTGAAGTGTATGATGTTGCTGCCAAGCCTGTCGTCAAAGCTGCAATGGAGGGTGTCAATGGTATGACTTGGACTAGAATATCTGTAAATGGACTGGGATTAGTTGTGGGCACTTTTTTGACTGAGTTATTGATTTGATGGACTTGTTGTAGTGATCCTAATAGCTAATCGATGCTGTTTGTTTAATTTATTTTCTTCTTTTATCTGGGATGATGCAGGAACTGTTTTTGCTTATGGTGTTACCAGTAGTGGAAAGACCCACACCATGCATGTAAGTTCGTACTGAAGTACAAATTATTTAAATTCTTTGAATACAATATTGAATTCAATCCATGGCTCTTTCAAACTTATTAGTTGTCTGAGATGTTTCCTGCTGCAAGGATTTTTTGTGTTACATTAAATTACAACTGTACTCTTTTCATTTAAGCAACTGCTAGCTCTTGAGTTTGATTTGTTTGTTGTAATAATATTTGCAGGGAGACCACAATTGTCCTGGTGTTATACCTTTAGCTATAAAGGATGTTTTCAGCATTATACAAGATGTAAGCCTTGTTAATTTCCTGTATAATTACACACTTCTTGATCACCGAGGATCACTCATTACCTTCTTTCTTCAGACTCCAGGAAGAGAATTTTTACTACGTGTATCCTATCTTGAAATCTACAATGAGGTCAGTGGAACTATACATTCAATTTGAGCAATGATGTCTTAGCATTTAACACCTATAGATTGAATTATTGTCACCATAGAGAAAATTATCTTATTTATAGTTCCTTCTGATATCAGGTGATAAATGACTTGCTTGATCCAACAGGTCAAAATTTGCGTGTTAGAGAAGATGTACAGGTACTTTCGAATGCTGCTTGCAGGAAATTTCCCAATTAAAGAAATTTTGTTGTAGGCCTCGTCTTGAAAAATTTATTATATAGCTTATTTTTTGTAGTCTCATTATCAGTTGAACTGCATTTTCAGGGCACTTATGTTGAGGGTATAAAGGAAGAAGTGGTCTTGTCTCCTGGGCATGCACTTTCTTTCATTGCGGCTGGAGAAGGTACTGAAGTTTAGAAACCTCTTTTTATACTTGCCTTTATATGCATGTGTAGTTGGTAAGTCTTTCTTACTGGTTTTGATTAATATTTGATATTGGCAGAGCATCGGCATGTTGGTTCAAATAATTTTAATCTGTTAAGTAGCAGAAGTCACACCATATTTACACTGGTAAGCAGTCTGTCATCTATTCACATCAGGATTGTCAATTTTCTTTGTATTCTTTTAAGAGGGATTAGAGGAATTACTGAACTGCTATGCCTCTGTAGTTTGCCCATTATTCTTTTTACTTGTAGTTGTTTCACTACGTTGTTATGCATTCGCAGATGATTGAAAGTAGTGACCGAGGTGATGAATATGACGGAGTGATCTTCTCTCAACTTGTAAGTTGCATTTAGTTGGCATTCTGTAAAAGTAAAATATTGTAGCTTGGTTTGCCTTATTGCCTTTTTCCGTCAATTTGTTAGAATTTGATTGATCTAGCTGGATCTGAGAGCTCAAAGACAGAAACCACTGGTCTAAGGAGAAAGGAGGGAGCTTACATAAACAAAAGTCTTCTCACTCTTGGAACTGTACGTACTTAGCTGTACATGCAATTTCATATCATGAGTTTTTCCTTTCATTCTAAATCAACCACAAAGTGCGTCGTTAGTATTATTAAGGCTGTAACTAATTCTACTCCTTTGTGTAGTATTGGGACTTAAAATCCTCAATGTCATTAGAAGGATCTTTCATCCTTGTACTTTCACATCTCAATGCATGCATTTTGTAATGCCTTTTTCTATATCATTTCGAAGTTTATAATTGGCTGTATAATTCCACCTTGAAGGTTATTGGTAAACTGAGCGAGGGGAAGGCATCTCATGTTCCATATCGAGATTCCAAGCTTACCCGCCTTTTGCAATCTTCTTTGAGTGGCCATGGACATGTTTCTGTAAGTTTGACATGATTGGGTTATTCTATTACTGAGGAATATCAGCTTATAAATTGTTTCCCTGTTGTGAATTCTCACACAATGGTCCCTTTAGGCAGATTGAAACATGTTTATGTTGACTCGTGTTATTGTGTAAGATATAATGAGTTCCACTTAATTTTTTTTTCTGGTCTTTCCTTGACCCATCTTTTGGTATGTAAATTCAGAAAAGTTTGGTACATGATACTCATATTGAAGCAAATTGCAACGCTACCTAACTTTCTTCTGTCCTGAAATGTTGTGCAGCTTATTTGTACAGTTACTCCCGCCTCTAGCAATATGGAGGAGACCCACAACACCTTGAAGTTTGCTAGCAGGGCAAAGCGAGTTGAAATCTACGCATCACGCAATAAGGTATGGTATAACCCTGGCAATGATATGAGTTTCCAAGGGCAATGCACCACAACTGATGCATTAATTTAACTCTAATCTGGTTTTGGAACTAATTTTGCTTCCAGATTATTGATGAGAAGTCCTTAATCAAGAAGTATCAAAAAGAAATCTCAACTCTCAAAACCGAACTTGATCAGCTGAGGAAAGGGATGATTGTTGGTGTCAATCATGAGGAAATTCTTACCTTAAAGCAAAAGGTGCTTGACTTTGTTGATTATAGTGTAGTTGTCTCACTTTTTTACTCTTAATTCTCAAATCGCCCATTATTGCTCATTAAATAGCTGGAAGAAGGTCAAGTTAAGATGCAATCAAGACTGGAGGAAGAAGAGGAAGCCAAGGCTGCTCTTATGAGTAGAATCCAGAGGTTAACCAAGCTTATACTTGTTTCTACAAAGAATACTATTCCTGGATGCTTGGGTGATGTTTCAAGTCACCAGCGGAGTCATTCAGTTGGTGAGGATGATGTGAGTTCATTTTCTTCTGTAATGTAAAGAAAAGCTTGGTCCGTGACCTTTCTTATTCGATCAATCATGTCTTTTTTACCTTTTTGTTTTGACATAAGTTATGTTGACATTCATAGCGTTTGAGGTGGAAACATCTATGGTCCGGTCATGCTTGTGCAAATTGAAACATTGCATAACATTCTTGTAGGTTAGAATAAATTGGTTTTTTAGTAGAACTGTGACTTACTCCTCAACTTGGCATCAATTGCTGTTATTTCTTACACGATTATTCTTTTCCAAAAGTTCCAATATTTCACAGGGCAAGATTTTATTTATTTAAGTTCACTGGTCGTGCTGTTCGTTTTTTTTATTATATATTTTTTCATTTAAAAGTTATGATGATAACAATGTTATCCTTTTCACTTATTTTCTTAGAAAGTTGATGGTGCGTTACTTGTGGAAAATGAAAATTGGAAGGACCCTCCATCTTCTTTAGTTCCATCAGATCCATCTCGTGAATATAAGCACAGAAGATCATCTAGCAAGTGGAATGAAGAACTCTCACCAACCAGCAGTACAGTTACTGAATCAACTCAAGCGGGTGAACTTATAAGTGCTTCAAAATTTTCAGGGGTATGGTTTGCTATAATTTGCTCATCTTGCTAGTAGATAGTGCTGATCCTTCTTTAAGGCCAAAAGGGAGCTTTTGGCATCCAAATTCCAATTTCAATTAAAACTAGTGCTACTTCCTCTGCTGAGTCTTTTTTGACAATTTATATCTTATGTTTTCTTACTGTTGGAAATTGCCTTAGTAATCATTAGTTTCAGACAAGATATCTTCTTGTTGAATAAGATTCAGGGAAATGTGAGTTTTTTGGAATAAAAATAAATTTCTTACCAATTTTAATGTGCTTCTGCCGTCTTTTGGGATGCATTGAACCCTTGGGGGGATGTGGTGTATTATTTGATGGTTTGGGTTAAAACTTGTCAAGATCCCCATGCCCTCTTCCGTTTACAGCTTGTCCCTTCATGTATTGCTTTCTAATGTCTTAATTCTTAACTCATGATTCCGCTGGCATACTTGTTGGTGCATGGTGCCAAGTATTTCATATTTTCTTGATAACATGTATGGCAAATAAACTTCTAACTGATGGCTTATTGTGTGATTTTAGGGAGGGATGACACAGGATCAGATGGACCTTCTTGTTGAGCAGGTTAAGATGCTTGCTGGAGAGGTTGCATTCGGCACCAGTACCCTGAAACGCCTGGTGGAGCAGTCTGTAAATGATCCTGATAGCTCAAAAGCTCAGGTCTTTGTTTCCTCTCCTATTTATAAGACTTGTAATTGCTTGTTCATGTTCAAAAATTAGGCAGAGTGCATAAAGAAAATGCTTTGTAAAGGCTGGCACCAGCATAAAGGTGTTTGTGTCAGTTGCACAATGTCCCTCTTGTTCTCACTTCCTCTTTTTAAAGTGTTCAAGCCTCTTTTAAATGATAAAAAGAAGCTGATGAACTTTTCTGTGACCACTGTGTTATTATCCGAATTGGTAAGCTTTTATTAAAGTAAGTGTTTTTTTTTCTCAATTGCAGATCCAGAACTTGGAACATGAGATCCTGGAAAAAAGGAGACAAATGAGAGTTTTAGAACAACGCATTATTGAGAGTAGTGAGGCTTCGGTTGCAAATTCATCATTAGTTGACATGCAGCAGGTAGTTTCACTTTCTCCCTCATTCCAACTTTTTCTCTATTATGCTGTTCTTCAGTTTATTGACTTTTCACCTATCAATAGCTCAGTTATGGTTGTAATTTTTGTGGTAACAGACACTAACGAGATTGATGACCCAGTGTAATGAGAAGGCTTTTGAGCTGGAGGTGAGTACTTGGCATCATGGTTTATACCTTGTGAAGCACTTTCCAATGCTAATATTTTTCTGCCTAATACTAGTATATAGGATGAAAGCATGTTATTTGTATATTGGGAAAATAATAATGTGTTCATTAACAAATCTTTTATGCTAATTTCTAATGTTTAATTGCTTAGATGATCAATCCAGCTTCTTAAATCTTTCTTAAATATCACCAGGGAACTATGTTAACATTTGGAGTAATAAAAATGGTTTAGCTTGTTTCTCAAGCCTTGTAGCATGTAACACGTAAATCTCTGATGTTGGTGTCAATAGAATACATTGCTATTTGTGTTTACTCTTCTCATGTGACCTTCAAGTTGTGTCGAATCTTTCATTGAGAGGAATTTTAATTTTCATCTTTTGATTTTTTAAAAATTGATCAATTGATGCAGATTAAAACAGCAGACAATCGTGTCCTCCAGGAACAACTTCATTATAAGGTTAAACCACTAATCACACTGTCTCTATCTTTTATCTGCCGATTCATTGAATACACTAACCTCTCTATGAAACGTGTCCTCATTTAGGATGCTAGTTGCTTGGGTTTTAATGACGTCTGAACTACTCTTTTCTACGTGTGCGTTTAATTGCAGTGTTCTGAGAATAAGGAATTGCTAGAAAGGGTGAATTTCCTAGAGCAACAGCTGGCTTCATGTTCTGTGGATAAATCATCACAAACTTCTGAGCACGCTTCTGAATACATTGATGAACTGAGGAAGAAAGTTCAGTCACAGGTGACCGCCATTCATATAGTAAAGTTTACTAACTTTACCGGGCTTAGTGTTATTATCATCTCAAGTGATTGCTGGCACAGTCAATGCTTTTAATGATTCTCAGGGATATTATGTACAGATCCTTTGCATAAAATTAGCTATACCTTTTGATGCTACTTTATGATTCTAACTTAACACAATAAGAACAAAAGGTCAATCCAAGTTGATTGTTCTGTTATTATTTCATAGGAGAATTTAGTATCAACAGAGCTTTCTTCACAGCTAATATGCCCCCCGTTATTTATGAACAGGAGATGGAGAATGAAAAGCTGAAAATTGAACAGGTTCAGATTTCAGAAGAAAATAGCGGGTTACGTGTGCAAAACCAGAAATTGGCTGAAGAAGCTTCTTATGCAAAGGAACTGGCCTCTGCTGCTGCAGTTGAGCTGAAGAATTTGGCAGAGGAAGTCACCAAACTCTCATTGCAGAATGCAAAATTAGAAAAGGATATGCTGGCTGCTCGAGAATCAATGCATTCTAGAGGCTCTAGCATGCAGAATGGTATGAACCGCAAGTACAGTGATGGAACTAGACCTGCAAGGAAGGGACGGTTCTCTGGCAGAGGCAATGAAGTTTCAGGAGTGCACTCTGGTGACTTTGAGTCATGGAATCTTGATTCAGAGGATTTGAGGATGGAACTGCAGGCGAGGAAGCAACGGGAAACAGCTCTTGAGGCTGCCTTAGCGGAGAAGGAATTCGTAGAAGAAGAATACAGGAAAAAAGCAGAAGAGGCAAAAAGAAGGGAGGAGGCTTTGGAAAATGATTTAGCAGGAATGTGGGTGCTTGTTGCTAAATTAAAGAAGGAAGGGGGCGCCAACCCTGAGTTGAACACTGACGAGAGGCGTGGTAGAAAAGATAATACTACTAGTGACCTGAAAGTGAATGGGGTTGATAGTGATACTGTCCTTAAAGAGAGGTTATTTCCAGATGCATCAAAGCAAGCCAATGATATTCCCCATGAAGAGCCCATGGTTGTCCGCTTGAAGGTAAACCACTCACTTATGCACGTGCTTTTCTTGGTGTCAACTTCCATAATTCTCGTCTGACATTGCCTAACATCATCACTTATTTTAGAAATGAACGCTAGGTTTCGACTTCTTGTGTTGACATTTGATACTGGGCCATATTGGCGATCATGCATTCATTTCTTCAGCCGTAACCTTGTAACTTTTGAACACTTTATTTTTCTACATTCAGGCACGAATGCAAGAGATGAAGGAGAAGGAGCTGAAATACCAAGGAAATGGTGACGCCAATTCCCACATATGTAAAGTTTGTTTTGAATCCCCAACAGCAGCAATTCTTCTCCCCTGTCGGCACTTTTGTTGTAAGCTGCCAACATTCCTACTAGCAATTCCGTTGCTATAGTTTTAGCTCTTGATCCATAATTGTTATTGTGAATCTCATTTCGTATACATGTTTTGCAGTGTGTACACCTTGTTCGCTTGCTTGTGCCGAGTGCCCGATTTGTCGCACAAAGATAGCAGACAGGCTTTTTGCATTTACTTCTTGACAGCCTAGTTTGCACCCTCCAAATTAAGGTTACGCATATTATTTCTGCTGCCAAATACATGGAAATATTCTGTTCTCCTATATTATCCACAAACTAACGCTTCTTTTATTTCCAGGATTTGTTGGTCGCTTGTTTGGTACAGTCAGCACAATAGCTGGTGTAATTCTTTTATTAGTTTTGCTGTGTGTATCTAGTCTAAAAGGTATCGATATATATTCTCTCCCCCTTGAGGGCTGTAAAATAAGACATTACTACAGGTTTAAAAGGAAAAAAAAATCATTTACATTTCAAAAGTAATAGATTAAAAGTGTTGCGATCATTTTGATATGTTTGTGAGAAGCATGTAATGCTTCCACATGAGATTTTTTCCTTGCCATCATTTTCTCCTGTTTTACACTTATTTTATTCCTCAGAACCCTAATATGCAAGTTTGCATTTGCTTGGAACGAACATTCACGGATGTCAATTTGCGTCCTTTTCAACACAACCGCAGGGCGTCTACTTTAAAAAGACATGAAAGAGACGTCCTATTGATTAACAAAGGTAGGCGTCTTTTTCAAAAAGGACGCGGGTGAACATCCTTTTGGCGTCCTATTTAAAAGTTTCCTGCGATGCGTCTTTTTCAGAAAAGTATACTGATCGGTGTCTTTAGGAAAAGGACGTCCTAGTAAAAGTTTCAAGTGGTCTTTTTAAAAAAAATTATTCTGCTTGGCGTCTTTTTCAAAAGGACGTCATTTTGGCGTCCAATGGAAAGTTTATGTGACTCGGCCTTTTCAGAAAGATTATACCGCTAAGCGTCCCTTTGAAAAAAACGCAAAAATGATGTCTTTTTGGCGTCCTAATGAAGTTTTTACTCTGTATGCGTCTTTTATGAATTACGTCTTTCAGGGGAAAGGGAAGATGTTGCGATGTATTTCACCTTTGATCGATTACACGGCGGATCATAGCAACCAGATTCTTCCCCTCATACATCAGTTTTACACGTTTTGATGAAGGTACGAGCCAGGTGTTGCATACGGTGGGGCGATTAGATTTTGATGTCAACCATGGTTCATAAGATGGGAGAAGGAGTTCGCACTAGCAGTAAATTCTTTTTTTTCCATCTCCCTAACAGTCTCTCATCCGTATGAAACTTGCCATTATCGGCAAAATGATCACCATAACCAATCATTGATTATTCAAAATCTGGAATTTTGAATGAGATGAAAGATTTAATTAGTTTTGATCTTTAAATTTCAGCGAGGGATGGCTGTCCTTAGCTGTCTATTTCATAATGATCGTGTGGAAGGTTTGGGTGGTGATCGAACTGGCCGACGGAAAGAAGAACAGAGTAGAACGGCAGCACTATGACAAGAAGGTTGTGACTATAATGGTGACTATTTTCTTACCAGAGGAAAGGTATGGGTGTAAAGCTGCTCTATTAGTTGTTAGAGTTATCGCTTAGGTAAAAAGGTCCCTACTTTGGAAAAATGGGTCTTTGAACTTTGGTTTTTATCACAGGACCACTCGTTTTGATTGGGGTATGAAGATTCATTCAAGATTGTCCCCAAGTTACAAAAAGTGTTTGTTAAGAGAGAATAACTCAAGCTAATTAGCATCGAGTGAAAAAAAAAAGTACAATCTGGATCAAACAACAACATCAAGAACTGATGATCGCCAGATGAAAAACAGATTTCCAACAGCTGAGATGCGATGTTGGATTACTGTGGGAAGCATCTAGGTCGATGTAAAGCTGCTCTATTAGTTATTAGAGTTATCGCTTAGGTAAAAAGGTCCCTACTTTGGAAAAATGGGTCTTTGAACTTTGGTTTTTATCACAGGACCACTCGTTTTGATTGGGGTATGAAGATTCATTCAAGATTGTCCCCAAGTTACAAAAAGTGTTTGTTAAGAGAGAATAACTCAAGCTAATTAACATCGAGTGAAAAAAAAAACGTACAATCTGGATCAAACAACAACATCAAGAACTGATGATGGCCAGATGAAAAACAGATTTCCAACAGCTGAGATGCGATGTTGGATTACTGTGGGAAGCATCTAGGTCTTTTGAGACTTGAAGGGCGGAGCTGAGGAACTGTGAAAAACCTATCCGTATCACTCCATTTCTTGCTGTTCTTTGAAAAACCTTGAGGAAATTGTGGGGTTTGAGGTGAAACTTGAGGGACCCATGAGGCCAAATCTTCAGGTACATAACAAGTCATATCACTTTCAAGATCTTGATCCTTCACTGGCCAAGAATGATCAAAAGTCTGCATAAAATCGCATTGGTAATGTCAGATAAAAAAGGGGTGTCCGCGACCATGAATCCCGAAAAGGCGAAAACAACACCCTCAAAAACATAGAATTTCTCCCTCTTTTTAGATATAGGGTGTGCTCCAAACCTGACAAGGATCAAGAAAGTCATCCACGCGCCATCCCGGTAAATTCTCTAAGTACTCTGATATGCTACTTGTTGAGACTGAAACATTGGCACCCACAAGACTCTGATCATCACTATTCCATGTAGTTGATGGTGATGTTCTCTCCATTGAAGGGGAGGTGAAGGTTTGATTAGACAATGAGCTCTGTTTCTTAAGGGAAAGATGGGAGCTTTTATTGCTAGTGTTGGTGTTGATGTTGGTGTCAATGCTGTTTGAGGATGAGGATGATGGGTGATATAAGGAAGAAGAAGAAGAAGAGAGCTTAACTCCTGTTAGAAGAAACCTATTATGTTTCTGGGTATGCTCATTGGCTTTATGGATTGGCAGATCACATTCTCTGCATAGAATTGCTCTGTCTTCTTGGCAGAAAAGGAGTGCTCTTCTCTCCTGAAAGTACAAATTGCCACAATTATAACCACTAATAGCTACTAGATAAAGAATTTCTATGCAAGTCAATAACTGCTAATATATAAGTTTCAAGATCCAAGATCCAACAAAACGTTTCTTTCTTTTTTCTTTCCTTTCCATGGATAGTGTGATAGAACTCGAACTCAGAGACCTAACCCTTCTTATTTGGCAGGAGTCGCTACTGAGCTGCGAGCTTATTGGTAAGATCCCAGGAAAATGTACAATCCACAGGTTCAGTACTTATCGAAACAGACCAAATTAAAGGCAAGAAAAACAGGGTGAGTGAAAGATCTGATATTTACCTGGCAAATGTCACAAAGAGGGGCTTCTTTGAGTGATGGATGGAGTAAAGAGAAGCGCAAATGCTTGTTTGCTAACTTGTTAGCATGATGAACTCTATGATCACATCCATCACAAAGTGCAGCTTCATCTGCAGAACAGAACACTGACGCTTCTACTCTGTCACACACGTCACACCTAATCTTCATTGATATATATCCTCTATGATCTACTCTCACTATTCTCTTCACCTTCTTAGCTTCTTGTTTTTGCTTAATATAGAGAAGGAAAAAAAAGGGTTTGAGTTTTGGTTTGATGCTGTATTTGACTTGAGTGATATAAATGAAAAAGGAAACTGACAAATGTGTGATGGGAGTATGGGCAATATGGTCTGTAAGAGAAACAGCTAAGCTCAGGGTTTTTGGTTGTACCTCATCATCTCTCTAGAGAATTTTCTGGATGGATTCTGTAGTTTTTTTCTTTTTTTGTTTCTGCTTTCGTGGCTGGCTTTCCTTTTCTGGAGTAAAGAAGAGGAGAGCAAGTTGGGTTTCTGGGCTATAAAGTAATTATCATTACTGCAAAGCTATAGCTTTCACTCTCATTCTGAGTTATGTCTCTGAAATTTTGGGCATGGGGCAAGCATTTTGCATTTATCCTTCATTTTGTATAATTTGTTCCACCTCTTCCTAGAAAATTAATCTTATTTAAAAAAATCTAATATAATTTTTTTCATTCTCTCAGATTTAAATACGAGTGATCAAATAAAATAACCCTAATCTTTCTTTCATATAATTGAGGATACCTTGAAGAAAGAGAGGAAGAGGAGCAAGGGATGATGCAATTGTCAAGCTAATAGGAGACCAAATCTCCCACTAAACTCTTGTTGAAAAAGTTGGAAAGAAGACAAGTTCCCACTAAACTAATAAAAAATGCTGCCAATACTATTTTTTTAATTTTTTTTCAATTTTTTTAAAGTGTTTAAATAATTTGGATGCATTTAAGCAACAGTCTCTTTTTACATAAAATGATATACTTCGTTCTACGTTCAAATTCGTAAAATTTTACTGAATTTTTTGGTTGAGCTGGAATATATTTTTATTATTTTATTCTCTATTTTTATATAAAATGATATTGTTCATTCTACGCTTAAGTTCGTAGATTTTTTCTAAATTATTTTGGTTGATTTGGAATCTATTTTTATTATTTTATTCTTACACCTTTTAATAAATAGGATTAGTTTAATGAGTATTGGGTTCTCTTTCTTTTTCCTTACACATCTCTAAAAATCAAAGGTCAAAGTAATCTACATGACCAAAGATTGTTAACGGTGTCATTTTTTATAACCTCTCCTTTGTCACTTTCCTGGCAAGTATTTATGAAGTACTTCTATCTATCAGTTTACACGGGTTTAATACACCACCGGTTCTCAGCATTTGCCCAAAAATCTGTTTTTATTTTATTTTTTTATTTATTTTAGCAATCATTAATATTATATTCATCTATTGTTTTCATTCTTTCCGTAACAATAATTATTAACGAAAACGAACTCAAATAATAATAAATATTTTTACTAATGTATCATGCCATGGCTGATGATTTATTAAAAAAACTTAAAATTCAGCAAAAACAAAATCCAGAAAATATTTAATATATTGTGAAGATTACTAAAAAAAATCAAAATAATAAAATATTTAAAAAACTATACTTTAATTGAAGAATCGTAATTTTTTTAAAGAAAAACTCGAACAAGTCTACAACATATTTAAATTTTGTAAAAAAAATTGAAGAAAATTTTAAAAAATTAAACAAAAACCTAAAATAATTGTGAAAATATTTAAAATTTGTGAAAAATCCTAAAAAAAAAAATTAATCAAGAAATAAGAAAAAAAGCTCGGGAAAAAAACCAAAGACATTGCGAAAATATTTAAAATATCATTTTCTTTGTTATAAAAATGAGTAATAAGCATTAAATAAGCAATTACTTTCTGTAATTTTGTCCAGAGAATTAATCTTCTCACTCTTATCACATTTTACCATGAGAATTAAGCACGTGACATCCATGTCATTTACCAGACTACCTCTTAACCCTCTTCTGGTTCTGGGCCTGTTCTTCTGTCATCTGGGCCTGTTCTTTCTCTCATGCATTTAATAAAATAAAAGCGCGTAACTGGACAAAAAAGTCATTATCAATGTTCATAATCATAGCCGTAGCAAGCAAGTAGCAAACCTTGTTTTTATTACGCTGCTGGTTACATTGCAACTTGCAAAGATGCGGCCAACCTCCATAATTAAATACTTGAAAATGACTACAAACTAAATGACTACTAATGATGATACGAAAGTGAGCAAGTCTTTTGTTCTTAAGAAAGGGAAGTTGTTGCGGTGAGTAGTGGAGAAAACTTGCAAAGTTTTTGCAAATACACATTTTTTTTGGGGGTAAACCCATGGTTTTTAGTTAATCTTTCCCGTTTTCTTTTAATATTTGGATTTAAGAAAGAAAAAATAAAATTATTTGTCGTACGTACGCATTTTTTTATGTAACTAGTTAGTAATTTTTAGACTTTTATTTCTAATTATCTTTAATTACATCATTGTACTATATGTTTTGGCTGAAAAAATCGATGCGGAGTTGTTGTTGCTGGTAGGAACGGGGAGAGGAGAGCTCCAAAACAATTTGAGGCGCCGCATTGACCGAAATCGTGTTCGTGACGGATGAAAGTTGTGGCTGGCAAGTGCAAAACTAAGAGGAATTTTCGGGCAGAGAAAGTCAAGTCAAGTGATACACGTGGAACAAGATGCGCAAAAAAGTGCATTCTTGATTCTTTCTGTTTCTCGGTTGCTATGCAATGCATGCCTCGTCATATTCAGATTTAATACAAGCAAAATCCAAGGTCAATTCAGCAGATTTATTTAATTTACTTTTGTAAGATTCGCTTAATTCATTAGATGTTGGGTACACGTAGTAATTGCAAGGGATTTTCTTTTTTAAAATCATTTGATGCATGTAACTGTAACGCCATTTATAACCTACCCTTCTATTTCCTCTATTTTTTAAAAATTGACTCTTAAATTTTATCTACATAAATTAAAGAAATTGTTAGTTTTTATTTTTTTATATATTTCTACCAATTGTTCCCAATAATCATATTAAATATGTCTAATTAATACATTAATTAATTTTATTTTTTAATACAATGAAGAAGATGAAAATAATAATTGTTTTAAATAAACAGAAAGTCAGGAAGTTATTTTTTGAAGGATACAAAATAATAATAAGTATAAATTAGTAGTTACAGATTTAAAATGACAAATAAATAAATAAATATATATTGAAAAACGGAGCTTGATGATTCGTGGTTGAAAATATGAACTTTCTAACAACAAAAAAGTTGCTTAATTTTTACTCACTTTATTACATATCAACGAGATACTTAGTCTAACTAAATAAATGTTGGAGAATTAGAAGTTTAAAGCTCAACTGAAAGTTTAAAGCAATTACTAGTTTCTTATATTAATAAATGCCATTTTTTAGTTGACGCGCGACGTGAGGTAGTGGCAATCCTTACCAAGATTATATTTCACACGGAGCCACGGAGGGAGTATTCTTTTTGCAGGTTACCATAATTAGTAGTATTAGAGCATTACCGATTTACCATTAACAAATGGCAAGGTTTGGTCAATGAAGTCGGCCACTAACGACAAATGACACCTTTTCCAGAGATCAATATCCAGATATGGATGATCTTTTTAGCATCTCATAACATAAAATAATGGAGATATTGTAGAAAAGTAGGTGCTTTTTTTTATTTTCTTTTGATTGGATAATAAGGTACTACTCCCTCCGTCCCGTTATAAACGTCGCTTTACCCTTTTTCATTTTTCCCAAATTAGAAGTCGTTCTCAGTTCTCAATCATCTTTCTCCCCACATCTGCCCTCTTTACCCTTGCCATCGAAGGAGCGCGCGAGCGCCATCTCCCTCTGATCTCTCTCTCTCGTTTCAATCCCTCTGATCTCTCTCTCGTTTCAATCGTTTCGTTCGAATTTTAATGAGAAAATTGAGAGGCAAATTGAAATTAATTCCAATTAACACTGCCTCACCAACCACAATAAAACACCATCACACCCAATCACCAAAATCAACTTTACCCATCGGCGGTGGTGGTTGTGATGTGTTTGTGTTGGCAGTGGAGGCAGCGACGGCGGGGGTGGTTTGCTCCGGCAGTGGATGACGAAGCGGTTGGGTTTGCTGGTGCGATGGCCAGATCGAGGTGGGTTTTTTGTGCTGACGAAGCGGCTGGGTTTGGGGATTGGCAGCGACTGGGATAGCCTTCATATTGCTGCTGCCAATGGCCAGATCGAGGTGGGTTTTTTGTGTTTTTTTTGTTCTTGGATTTGGTCCTGCTGCTTTTGATTTTGGGGTCTAAAGACAACTAATTTTTGAGATTTTGTGATTTTGGAGTCATGGTTTTTTGTTCATCTGTAATCTTCAATGATAATGGATGTTGTGATTTTTGCATATTTTATCTATTCTTTTGAATTGGGATTGAGGAGATGAGGTTTTAATTTGGGGATTTGGCAGAGAGGGAGAGAATTTGGATAATTTGATTTTTTTTGCAGAGATTTGAAATTGAGATGATTTTGATCAAATTGCAGAGATGATTTTGATCAAATTGGATGCATGGAGTAAAGGCAGAGGTGATTTTGATCAAATTGCAGAGATTTGAAATTGAGATTGCAGTGAATTGAGTTTGAGATTGAGAAGAGCAAGGAAAGGGAAGCTTTGAGAATTGGTGAAGGGCATTTTCGTGATCTGCAGTGACGCACAGTGTTTCCTTAAAACCCGTGCAAAACGCTTAAACGACGTTTATAACGGGACGGAGGGAGTACAAAACTGGGTATGGAGATAGATAGGGAAGGAGCTTGCTACAAGTTTTTAATAATTGTATTTGTATGGTTCCAAATTCCAATACACTTGTCACATGGAACGGGTATTAAACATAAGGTTATGGGTGTAAACTTTATGATAAGTACATGTACAAAACAATATTAAGGCGCCATATATATATATATATACTTTATCACCTTTTTACAAATTCACGATCATTTGGAGAAAACATCGAGAGTTTGCTAAGGAGAAAAGAAAAACGAGCAATTGTATAAGCGCCAGCTAGCTGAAGCGTATATGAGACATATGGAAGACTGATAGTGTCATCCCGAAGATTATGTCGGATAAAGCGACAATCAATTTCAATGTGCTTTGTACACTCATGGAAAATAGAATTATGAACAATCTGGATTGCTTTTTTGTGGTCACAAAATAATGGTGTAGGAGAGGGGAAAAATACCCCTATCTTGAAGAAGCCATCGAATCCATATTAGTTCAACAGTTGTGGTGGCCATGACACGATATTCTGCTTCAGAGCTAGAGCAGGAAACAACAAACTGCTTTTTACTTCTCCAATATATCAGAGAGTCACCTAAAACTATACAAAAAATAGTAGTGGAGTGGCGATCATTAACACCACTAGACCAATCTGCATCTGTATAAGCTTGCAAAGTCAACTGTGAGGAAGAAGAGAGCAAGAGGCCATGGGATAAATTACCCTTAAGGTACCTCAAAATGCGAACTACAACTGCCCAATGAAGAGATCTATGAGCAGAAACAAATTGGCTAACAATATGCACAACAAAGGCAATGTCTGGATGAGTCACAATCAAGTATACAAGACAACCAACAATTTCACGATACAAAGTGGGATTTGTTAGAAGTTCTCCATCCATGCTACGAAGTTTGACACTCAACTCAAGAGGAGTGTCAACCACTTTTGTGTTTGTCAAATTAGCTCTACTAATAACATCAACAACATATTTAGATTGAGATAAAACATATCCCTTGGGAGAGTAAGCAACCTCAATGCCTAAAAAATAACGAAGGGGACCCAAATCTTTCATTTCAAAATGTGTGTGCAATTGCTGCTTTAGAGATGCAATCCCATCCACATCATCACCTGTAATGAGCATGCCATCCACATAAAGTAGTAAAAGTATGCTACCATGAGAGGAGGTGGAGAAAAAGAGAGTAGAATCATAAGAACTTTCAGTGAACCCAATAACAGTAATGACATTGGCGAATTTTTCAAACCAAGCGCGAGGGGCTTGTTTAAGACCATAAAGAGCATGACGCAAATGACAAACTTGATTGGTCTGACTAGAAAGACCAGGAGGGGGCTTCATATAAATTTCCTCTTGAAGATCACCATTCAAGAACGTATTTTTCACATCCATCTGCCCAATGTTCCATTGATTAGAAGCAACCACAAAAATCAGAATATGGACAATGGTCATTCTAGCAATAGGGGCAAAAGTTTCCTCATAATCAATACCATACTCTTGATCATACCCTTTGGCAACTAAACGATTTTTGTAACGCTCTAAGGTACCATCAGACTTTATTTTCACCTTATAAACCCACTTACAACTAATCACTTTCTTACTCTCTGGAATAGGAACTAAATCCTAAGTATGAGCATTTTCTAAAGCATTAAGCTCTTCAATCATAGCTTGTTACCAACAAGGAATGGTGTTAGCTTCATTGTAGGATTTAGGTTCATGAAAAGACTGAATAGAAGCTAGAAAGGAAAGATATTCATATGAAAAATAGGTCTGGAAATCTTGAAGCCAATTAGGGGGGTTTTGAGTTCTAGAAGGATACCTGGACTCATGAGAAATAAGAGGTGAAGGGAAGTCTTGTGCAGGTGCAGATTCAGGCAAAGGATGGGGAGCGATCACAAAAGCTGAGGGAGTAATATGTGGTGCATCATTGCTGTCATTATGATTACTATGTGACGAAGAAGGAAGTGAGTTGGAAAGTGGGGAAGAATGACGAGGAGATTCTAGAAAAGACTCTACAACAACCAATTCATTTGTGGAAACAAATGATGATGGAAGAGAAAAGTAAGCAACACGTTCAAAAAATACAACATGTCTAGAGACACGCAAGCTTTAAGTAGTAGGATCATAACATTTGTATTCCTTTTGTTCAATTCCATATCCAAGAAACACACAAAGCAGAGCGAGGGGATAACTTAGTACGCTCACGCTTTGGCAAGAGAACAAAGCATGCACACCCAAAAACTTTCAATTCAGAGTAGTTAGGAGTACTATCAAATAGCTTTTAATAAGGAGAGAGACCAGAAATGACAAAGGAAGGAATACGATTGATGAGATATACCGGCGTAAGGATAGCTTCACCCCAAAAAGAACTAAGAACAGAAGCAGAAAGTTATAGTGATCTAGCAGTTTCAAGAATGTGCCTATGTTTTCTTTCGGCAACGCCACTTTGTTAAGGAGTATTAGTGCATGATAGTAGTAATAAGGTACCCTTAAAAGCAAGAAAGTTACGAAAAGATGTTGATGTATACTCTCCAGCAGAATCTGCTCTAAAAACTTTAACTATAGCAGCAATTTGTGTGTGAATCATAGAGGTAAAATCTGAATAAATTTTGAAAAATTCTGATCTAGATTTCATCAGATAAACCCAAGAGTAACGAGAGTAATCATCAATGAAACACACATAATAATAAGTACCACTTTTAGTAGGCACTGGATATGGACCTTATACATCAGAATGGATTAAATCAAAGGGAGCAACAAAAATGGAAGAACTTTTACTAAAAGTAAGAGCACTAAACTTTGCAAGTTGACACCCTTTACATTCTGAGATATCAGACAAAGGAACATCACCCAAAAAATGATTTGAGACCATATACTTTAGTCTAGAACTAGAAACATGTTCTAATCTAGCATGCCACAAGTAAAAGTTGGAAGAGTTGTCATGTAGATCAAAAGATGACAAGCCAAAAATACTTTGATGCACCTTTGCTTTGCAAAAAAAAGTGAGATGAAGTTGTTGCACCACATAAACTCCACAATCCTATGCTTATCTCAATCAACTTGCCTGTAATCCGCTCCTGTATGAAGTAGGAGAAGTGAAAAGAATATCAAAACCCAAATCTGCAATTTGACTCACACAAAGAAGGTTAACAGAAAGTTGAGAAACATCAAAAATATCGGGAATAAAAAATCTTCCTGAAGAATGAGAGGTAGGAGTGATAGATCCAATTTGGCAGACATCCATACTAGAACCATTTGCAGTATGAATAGAGACTTTGGAAATAGTAGTTGTACAGTGTTCTATACTACATTGATCAGGAGTCATGGTTTGAGGCCCCAGAATCCAAAAGTCATTGAGAAGAATTGTTACCTGAAGTGTGTGGACTAGTAGAAGTTGTAGAAATAAAGGATAAAACAGAGGAAGAAGTTGCATTATAGCTCAATAACAGTCCAAGAATTTGTTGAATGCGTTTAGTCACAATAGCGTCAAGAGCTTCACGAGTGAGACTCTCGTTGGAAACTTGATTAGTCTTATGAGATGTAGTTGTAAATGCAGTTGGCTTAGAAGGAAACTTTGCTTTTGATGACGATGTAGGCAAAAGACCATGAGATGGGGGAAATTTCTCTTTTCCTTTCAGCTTTAGACAATCTTTCTTCCAATGTCCCTTGTCATAACAAAAACTGCATTCTTCAGAGGTTATCTTCCGTTGTGAACGGACAACATTAGCTGAATTAGCTAAGAACACAGATGTGTCATGAGAAAAGACAACAAATTTCATCCTAGTTTCCTCTGCAATCAATTCACTAACAACTTGATTCACATTAAGTAGTGGTGCTCTATGTAGTAGTGATCCTCTCAAGATTTCAAAATCATTTCTTAAAGCCATGAGAAATTGAACTAAGTCATTGCTCTTCACGAAATTTTCCATAGCTGTCTAACTGACTAAGATCAGCAAGTTCCATCAATGCTAATTCATCCCACATGGAGGTCATAATGTTATAAAACTCTTGGATGCTCAGTTCACCTTGTGGAGTGCTCCTAATTTTGATCTCAAGCTCAAACCTTCTTGCCAAATTAGATTGAACATACATGCCTGCTAAATACTCCCAAGCTTGTTTTGTCGTTTCAAATTTTGCCAAGTGCATCCCAATAGATGGATCCACCGCATTGTTCATCCAGGATAAAAATTTAGCATTGTTGGTTTTCCACTCTAACACCAATTTCGCACACTCAAATTGCTCTTTTCCGGGTGATTTTATGCTTGCAGTGATATAACCCTAAATTTCGCGGTTAATCAGAAAAATTCTCATCAAGTAAGACCGATAGGAATAGTTTGTTCCATTCAATTTGATGCTAACCATTTGTGCCGGTTCAGCGGCCACTAATATTGATAAAATTCAAGACACAAAAAGAACACAACACCCATAATAATTTTGCAGCAACCAAGATAAGAAAAGAAGAGCATAATTGAACCAACCAATTTGAGACTCAACCAACTTGAGAGGTGGCGGAAGGAGATGTAGCAAACTTCAAAGATAGGAAGTCACAACCTAACCAAATTTAGAAGTGGCGGAAGCAATTGATAATGCAACAAATTATACGGCAAATAAATCAGGAGAGAAATTCTCGGTGGAAAAGACAAATTGAAAGATGGGAAGAAGAGAAGAACCAAAGAACCCTATATGGGCTCCGCTACCATGTAAACTTTAAAAAGAAATCTCTTTATCTTTCATATTGAACGGTAAAGGTACATATGTGTACCAAATTCTTAAAAAAATAATAATACTTTTTACAATATGTATATAATTTTTTTATTTATTAAAGTAGCTTATATTAATCTATGGACAATGTAATAATATACTTTATCAATGGGCATACACCGTAAAGAAACTTGTGGAACGCCTATTCATTGTTACAACTTGGTGGGAGCCGAGGCCAGACCGAGGAGAAGAAGCATGTGTTGAAATACAAAAATATTTTTATTTGAGTGGCTGAAATTCTTGATGCACAACAAAAGTTACATGATTTATCTAATTTCAATATATATATTTAAAATTTAATATAAAACTGGTTTTTGTAGAAAAAATCATAACAAAATGACCTTTTCCCCCCTGTCTCCTTCTTTTTACAAAGTATAATAATAATATATACCAATTTTTATTTTTTTGACGTAAATTTGGAGTGAAAAGAAGGAAAAAAGAAGGGGGAAAATGTGCAAAGAATTTCATACGAGTCCATTCAAAATTTCAAATTGGTTGGTGCGGCCAGCTACAGAGCTACTAATAACTCACATCACATGGGTTGAAACGAGCTTTCTCTTTTAGGCCCAATTATTTTGACTCTTTAGCATAACTCGTGAAACAGGTGCAACTATTGTGATTGGCCCACAACTTCGGGTCTTTAATATATCAGGCGGGCCGGTTAGCTTTTATTTTAATTTTTTTCATAAATAGAAATATAAATTATTCAATTTTTTATAAGTAATATTAAATTATAAGTTTATTGTCCCGGTACCGGCTACTTACGAGTTAATTTTGTTGCAGTACACTTTGTAAGCACTTCCATGCTTTTTTTGGATATGCAAACTTCAAAGTTCAAACCATACGACTATTATTAGTTCACGGCTTTTATTTCATCAACTCTCTCTCTCAAATTTCCCACAAAAACACATGCATGGTTTATCGTTTTAAAAATACTCTTTTTTTACCACTAAGCCTTAATTTTAATTCCAACTATCCACTTTAAGTTAAGTCATTTCTAACGTTTCTAGTTTCTCTTCTTTTCATTCTTGTTTTTCTCAATCTTTATTCCGTTGGAGTATCAACAGTAACCAAAAATATACGTCCGTTTTCAACATAATTTATCATGTCCAAACTTTGAATCTAAAAGTTGTGTTAATAGCAGGAGTTATTATGAATTTGCGAGGATCAAACACCAGGTATGGGCCTGTGCAACTGAAGTGCAGCCCACTACTGTCACAGATACTCTTGAAGCCCATAATATCCCATCCAGCCCAAAGTCCAAGTTTTTAGTTATCACTTATCAGTTACTTCTGGTGCCTCTCCCGCCACACTAACTGACCCTGCATCAATGGCCGCATCAGCACCACTTGCTATTCTGCCAAATCCGTCATCTTTAAGCTTTCCTTTCACTCCTTCTTCATCTTCAAACCACTACCAGGTAGTTCGTTTCTTCCCTTATTTCCTTTTCTTCTTTTTCGGAATCCTGTTCTCAGCTAAATTCATCAACTTCCAAACCCTAAGTTTTGGTGGTTTTCGGAGGAATTTCTGCAATGCTAATGTTTCCTTCACTCATGTAATTTTGATTCTGATAGGTGGTATGTTGCTCTAAAACACCCAATTCATGGCTCCGAGAGCAGAGAACCCGAGCTTTCACTACGAGAAAAATGAAGGGTTATTTCTTAATGACTTCATCGATACCAGAGCGGAGGTATCTTTTAGAGATTATCGAGTGAGCTTCGTTTGTGATGATATTTTTATGCATGAAGAATAGAGCTATTGATTGTTAAGTGATTGATTTGGGTTAAATAAACCAGGAGAGTTTTGATCTGTGCAGTCAATCAAAAATCTGTGCAACAAATCAAGGTGCTGAGGAATTGTTCAAAAAGACTGTGGAAGTTGATAGGCTGATCGACATGCTAAGGGATGCAAATCCAAGTGAAGTAAGAAAAACTACTTATTGCACTCTTTTTTCAGTTATTATTTGGATGGTAATTAGCAGCATTTGGGATCTGTATATAATTATATATAATTAATATTTTCTAGTAAGTGGAAATTCCTTCACTGGTGCCGCAGAGTTATTTGTAGTCGATTTTATTTTGGTATATACCATTGTTTACCCTAGATAGAGCTCATTCTTGTGTCACTTTCCCCCTGTAAGTAGCTTCCGAAGCTTGTTGTTGAAAATGTGTTGGCTTTCAATGAGGGATTCTGGATACGACTTGCTGCAAGAACTGATACCTGCTTATCAGAAGATGATAAGGTATATTTCTGACTTGGTTATGTCTGGTGTTTTATGACATTTATGAAGCTCGTCTCCTTTTCCTCATTTCCTTTTTCTATTCTGAATGAGAAGTGAATCGGCATTATTTTTATGCTTTTGTAGAAAGATTATGAAGATTTGGCTGTATCTGTAATGAGCATAGTGGATCGGCTTGTCCATAAGACCAAGGTACCTCCATCTAACTGATATAGTCAATCCCTGTCATTTGATTTTCCTGAGTGCTTCATGTATATCTCTCATATTCTTTTATTCATAAAATTTCTCTGTAGGAAAAGATAGAATCATCGACTGGTGTTCTTACAACTATTTTGAAACCTGTGGTTGAACAAGAGGAAGAAATTCGGTGGCCTCCTAGAGATCCTGAGGCTCTCAAGCAAATGGAGAAAGTAAGTCATTGCGTTGATTGATTCCGCACCCACCACCACCTCCTTCTCTTTTGAAAACGGCTTCTAGAAAATATACTTTTCCTCGGTTCCTTTAGCAGCTTAGGTAGGGTGGCACTTGAAATTTACAGATGTGTTGTATTTGTGAACGCAATTACAAGGTTGCTATATTTTTTGTTGATTTGTAGTTGAATTTATGCAACCATTCATGCACCTGTCCATCAGGAAATAGTCCAGATGGAGCAAGAAGGGCGACTAGATGAAGGTTTTCTTTCAGAAGTTAGTGCACAACTACGTCAAGTGAGTTGGATATATATTATGGTCAATGGTAGCACACCATGCATGTCTCACAGCTGTTTCTACCATCAATTTTTTCTGTAAGATAGGCAAAATGTAAGAGTTGTTGTGTCACCCGATGATGACGGTTCTTAGAACTTTAGGTGGTGACCATATAGTCTTCATGTTATTGATATATAGTTTGCTTATTATTTATTTGTTTATCATTTGTAGGCAAAAGAAGATAGGGATAGGCCTGGGCTCGAGGCTATGTTACAAAAAGTTTTGCAACTCTATGCTTCCACAATTCTCTCCAAACGTAGCTATGCAAAGAAAGGTAACTCTATTTCGGTACTTCTTACGCAGCTTCTTGCAAAATTTGAAAAAGAAACTATCTGGTTTCATTAAATCAAACACCATAATTGGTCAATGCAGGAAGTTGTCAGAAATTTTAGTGAAATTCGGCTAGTAACCTTGGAGCTATGTCACTTTGATGCTTAAAACATGTTTTGTTTCTAATGGAATCTACATTGACCATTCAGAGAAAAGAACCAGAAGTTAAGTGACTGCATTCTATGCTAAGTTGGTAGTAGTAATCAGGTTAAGTAGATCTGTGCTTTGTGCAGCGTAGGCCTATTTGCAGAGTTTGAACCTGTGTATATGATAAGACACAAAACTTACCTGCAACTACATCACCATTTAGTAGGGAGTAATCTTTGCATATTCTTTCTTCTTGGCTGAGCTCTTAAGTTTGTTGCTTTGAACAACTAGATTTTTTGTCTATGTTTGTTGGACAGGTGATGAAATTGTGAAAGCTGAGCAGTTTTTGGAGATGTTGATAAAAGGTGACTGCTATCCAAATTGCCGTTATCCTTCAAAAGTATGAAATTTCATTTATGCAAATGGACTGTATTACATTGTCTTGAGAAGGTTTCTCTGTTTGTCTCGTTTGGTCGTGGCTTTCTTCATCTTTGTGAAATTGAGAGATACTAGTCTTCTTACCAATGTTATGTAAAGCTTTTCACTGTGATGACTAGCGTGATTGCTTTTATTATTTACTGCAGCTCCTCAGGAAGAATGGAATATGCTGTTGATTAATGGAATGACAGTGGGCAAAGGGGACATTTCTCCTGAGGAACTCAATGCCGTCATTAAAAAACGAATCGAGCGAATGTTGATTCGAACGGTAAGGAATCCTCTACTCTGGCACTGCTAACTTCTGAGTTCTAGATGAAGCACACATGCACCCTTCTTTTCCCGTGTTATTCCCTTTGTCATCGTTCAACTTCTCTATCATAGGAGGGAGGTTCCTACCAACAACGCATTCTTAACGAGTATCTTAAGGGCATCGAATCAAGAGCGGAAGAAGTCGTCCAAGTACTTCAAGGCAAGCCATAGCATCACCTGTTAAACATAGATATTTCCTATTCATAAGGTATTGATAATATGTAAATCTGGGGTTTGTCAGGTGTGTAAATTCTGTGCAGTTTTGGGTTATTTGTATACAAAAAAAGCCACCTAATTATTTTTGACTGCCCTGAATTAGGTGACTTCTCTTGTTGGTCCGTATTATCCATTCGTATATTTATTTATTTACTTGGGTATTCTCTCATCCTCCTTCCGCGTAGAAGATTTATCTCGTTTGAGTATTGTCGGACATAATTTACTTCATTCTTAAGATCTGAATTCGAGATATTGATTAACCAAAGGTGTATGTCGTTCTTTTTCTCCTTTTTACCGGAAAAATAAAGGAAAAAGAACGTTTTAAACGAAAAAATAGAAATGTCCCTTTTGATGTTAAATTGTTAAGGCGTAACAGGCCTGTAGTTTTCTATTCGCACATTTTCTAAACCGCCCATGAATTTTTCTTTTTTTTTATCAGAGCCCATGAAAAGTTTCGAACGTCGAAAAACAAGACCACCGCAATGGAATGTTACACATCAAGCAAGTTAGCACATGTTAAAACCTTAGCAATTGTTGACTTATTTATAAAAGAGAATGGAATCAATTACGCATTAATGGATATTAATGAAAAAAGTACAAGTACATCCTAAATAATTTAGCAACAAAAGTTTAATAATAGCTTTATTGTCAATTTTTATTTAGGAGAGCCACAACTATAAACTAGGCAGAAGGAAATGAAATACATGATATTTCTTCTAAAAGATCTTGACGAACACAAATCGGAGGAAGTCAAGTACTACGTTTAATGCTCAAGCTCAAATTGAAAAAATGCAAAGTTGACCAATCCGTCCACTACTAAATTAGATTCGCAGGAATACGAATCAATTTGGCTTCCAATGCTTCGCGAGCAAGACCCCTATTGTCAATTTTTATTATTTGTTTGTTTAAAATGATATTATTTTATTACAAACTGCTTAATTTTAATTTCCAATAAAAATTATGTTCTTTAAATTAGAAAATAGAGATGATTAATGAAGAAAATAATTTTATTTTTTTGGTAAGATTTTTTTGGGTGAAAGCTCACCTAAATGACAAACTAAGACTGCTCAAAGACCTGTCGTCTTAAATCTTGCTTAAGATGGAAGATTAATTAGTCACCTCGGTGAGTCACCCGAAACGATCACAACCATCAAATCCCAATCAAACGGCTGTGATTCTCTTGAACGACCGGTACAGAATTAAACACTCTACCAGAGGAATTTTCTAAAATACCCTCTTTAAGTTACAGAAATCTCATACATGTCTGTCATCTCTCTCTAACTACCTTCGTCGCCTACTTCCTGAAAAACGAACTTAAGACGAGACAAACTCTCTCTGCCCGTACAAACAATTCGCTCCTCTGGATAATTGTACATATATATATATATATATACGCCATTCCGTTTTTCTCATTGATCCCATCATTTCCTCATCAGATCTAAGGTAAACTGCCCGCGTGTTACTCAACATCTTTATGTTCATATCTAGTCGTAGATCCGCTTGGATCCAGTCCAGTGATTTGATTCAACTCGATGACTGATGTCATTGTGAATTGAATTCCATTTCAGTGATTTGATCTTGTCGTGTTTGGTTTCTGCGCGTTTTGATGTTATCTTGTTTGACAATGTGTGTGTAGTGTTTTCTTTGGTGGATTATTGGAGAGAAGATGCTGACGAAGTTCGAGACGAAGAGTAATAGAGTGAAGGGACTGAGCTTCCACACTAAGAGACCGTGGATCCTCGCGAGTCTGCACAGTGGTGTGATCCAGCTATGGGATTACCGTATGGGGACGCTGATTGATAGGTTTGATGAGCACGATGGACCCGTTCGTGGTGTTCACTTCCATAAATCTCAGCCGTTGTTCGTCTCTGGAGGTATGTGCCATTGTAGTGTAAGTAATTGTTGTAGGAGCGATAGATTGGTTGATGTGTTAGTTATGATTGAAGAATATAGAAACGCCATCTCCTTCCTAGGATTGCCGCTGAATTATGATTAGATCTACGGGATTTGGACTTGGACTGAAGAATGTAGATTCAGTTACCTCGTAATTGTATATACTGGATGATTTCTTGACTCTGTATAGTATTAGCGTAGTTGAAATTTGATTACTGAACTATACTTATGCTGTTTTATCTGAATGATTAGTCCGTCCTGAAATTTAGCATGTTTAAATTGTGAAGTGGCTATAGAATTGAGAGTAATTCAGAGCAGTGCTTTTCAATTAGTATTGTTGATTCCATTGTTTCTTATACATGTTATTCATGTCTATGGGTTGATGATCAGGCGATGATTACAAGATAAAGGTCTGGAACTACAAGATGCATAGGTGTCTCTTTACATTGCTTGGACATCTTGACTACATCCGAACGGTGCAGTTTCATCACGAGTACCCGTGGATTGTGAGTGCCAGTGATGATCAGACCATCCGCATTTGGAACTGGCAGTCACGTACTTGCATATCAGTTTTGACCGGTCACAATCATTATGTCATGTGTGCCTCATTCCACCCTAAAGAAGATCTTGTGGTCTCAGCCTCCCTAGATCAGACTGTTCGTGTTTGGGATATTGGTTCCCTGAGAAAGAAGACAGTGGCTCCTGCTGATGATATCCTACGGTTGAGCCAGATGAACACAGATCTCTTTGGTGGTGTTGATGCTGTCGTTAAGTATGTCTTGGAAGGCCATGACCGAGGAGTTAACTGGGCTTCTTTCCATCCCACTCTTCCTTTAATTGTCTCAGGAGCTGATGATCGCCAAGTGAAATTATGGCGCATGAATGGTAATTTTCATGACTGCAAAATTTATACCCGCATAAGAATTGTTAGGAATGCGCACTTGTCTTAGTTATGCTCCATCTGATGGGGTGTGGTTGCATTTCATTTAGATAGCCTGAAACCACCTGACATCCATTTAAGCTTCTGTTATTTTTATTACCAGGGTCAAACTTGTAACACTAGTTGACTGTTTCTGTTTTCAGACACAAAGGCGTGGGAAGTGGACACTTTAAGAGGACACATGAATAATGTTTCATGTGTTATGTTCCATGCGAAACAGGACATAATTGTATCCAACTCTGAGGACAAAAGCATTCGTGTATGGGACGTGACTAAACGAACTGGAGTTCAAACTTTCAGGCGAGAGCATGACAGGTTTTGGATTCTTGCATCTCATCCTGAGATGAATCTTCTGGCTGCAGGTCATGACAGTGGGATGATTGTCTTTAAGTTAGAGAGAGAAAGACCTGCATTTGCTGTCAGTGGTGACTCTTTATTTTATGCCAGGGATCGCTTTTTGCGGTTTTTTGAGTTTTCAACTCAAAAAGACACACAAGTAATTCCCATCCGGCGGCCTGGTAGCACCAGCCTGAATCAGAGTCCCAGAACTCTTTCATACAGTCCTACAGAAAATGCTGTCCTCATTTGCTCAGACGTGGATGGAGGATCATATGAACTGTATCTAATACCTAAGGATAGCATCAGTAGGGGTGATGCAGTGCCGGATGCAAAGAAAGGTGCTGGTGGATCAGCTGTGTTTGTGGCTCGTAACCGTTTTGCTGTGCTTGACAAAAGCAGCAATCAAGTCTTTGTTAAGAACTTGAAGAATGAAGTTGTTAAAAAGAGCGGTCTTCCAGTTAATGCAGATGCGATCTTCTATGCTGGCACAGGTAATTTACTTTGTCGGGCGGAAGATAGGGTGGTGATATTTGATCTACAGCAGCGGATGGTTCTTGGAGAACTGCAAACACCATTTGTCAAGTACGTGGTTTGGTCTGATGGCATGGAAAGTGTAGCATTGCTCAGCAAACATGCCATCATCATTGCCAGTAAGAATCTTGTGCACCAGTGCACTCTTCATGAAACAATCCGTGTTAAGAGTGGAGCCTGGGATGAGAGTGGCGTTTTCATCTACACCACTCTCAACCACATCAAATACTGCCTTCCCAATGGAGATAGTGGTATCATTAGAACCCTTGATGTCCCTATCTATATTAGCAAGGTTTCTGGAAACACCATCTTTTGTTTAGACCGAGATGGGAAGAACAAGACTATTGTCATTGACCCTACTGAGTATGTCTTTAAGCTGTCCTTATTGAAGAAAAGATATGACCATGTTATGAGCATGATAAGAAATTCACAGCTCTGCGGGCAGGCGATGATTGCTTATTTGCAACAGAAGGGGTTCCCTGAGGTGGCTCTGCATTTTGTGAAGGATGAGAGAACTCGGTTTAATCTGGCCCTGGAGAGTGGGAATATTCAGATTGCTGTTGCTTCAGCTAAGGAAATTGATGAGAAGGATCACTGGTATAGATTGGGAGTGGAAGCTCTTCGCCAAGGCAATGCGGGTATAGTTGAATACGCCTACCAGAGAACCAAAAACTTTGAGAGACTCTCCTTTATGTATCTTGTAACTGGGAATTTAGAGAAGCTAACAAAGATGCTGAAGATTGCTGCTGTGCAGAATGATGTGATGGGCCAGTTTCACAATGCCCTTTATCTGGGTGATGTTGAGGAACGTGTTAAGATCCTGGAGAATGCTGGCCAATTGCCCCTTGCTTACATCACTGCTAAAGTACATGGGCTAGAGGATTTGGCTGAACGTCTAGCAGCTGAGTTGGGTGATAATCTCCCATCTTTGCCACAGGGTAAGGCACCCTCACTCCTCATGCCTCCTGCCCCAGTTATGTGTGCTGGTGATTGGCCTCTTCTAAGAGTCATGAAAGGTATATTTGAAGGTGGGCTGGATAATGTTGGCAGGGGTGGTGTTGGTGCCGACGAAGATGAAGAAGCTGCTGATGGTGATTGGGGAGAGGAACTTGATATGGTTGATGAAGAAGCCTTACAGAATGGGGATGTGACAGCAATGTTGGAGGATGGAGAAGCTGCAGAAAATGAAGAGGAGGGAGGATGGGACCTTGAAGACTTGGAACTCCCTGCTGAAGTTGACACACCCAGAGCTTCTGGTGGTGCTCGCTCTGCGGTTTTTGTGGCTCCAACTCCTGGCATGCCAGTAAGCCAGATTTGGGTACAGAGATCCTCCCTAGCTGCTGAACATGCGGCAGCTGGGAATTTTGATACCGCGATGCGGTTGCTTAACAGGCAACTTGGAATCAAGAATTTTACTCCTCTAAAATCCTTGTTCCTTGAGCTTCATTCTGGTAGCCATTCCTTCTTGCGTGCTTTTTCATCCACTCCAGTCATCTCACTAGCAATTGAACGAGGATGGAATGAGTCTGCTAGTCCTAATGTAAGGGGTCCTCCTGCATTGGTGTTCAATTTCTCTCAGTTGGAAGAGAAGCTCAAGGCTGGTTACAGAGCCTTTACTTCAGGGAAATTCACAGAGGCACTCCGTCTTTTTGTTGGCCTTCTTCATACAATTCCCTTAATTGTTGTTGAGTCAAGGAGGGAAGTTGATGAAGTCAAGGAACTGATTATAATTGTCAAGGAGTATGTTTTGGGTCTGCAGATGGAGCTTAAAAGGAGGGAAATGAGAGATAATCCGGTGCGCCAACAAGAGCTTGCTGCCTACTTCACCCATTGCAACCTTCAAATGCCTCACTTGAGGCTTGCCCTACAGAGTGCTATGACTGTAAGCTTCAAGTCTAGGAACCTTGCTACGGCTGCTAACTTTGCCAGACGGCTGTTGGAAACTAACCCTACCAATGAGAGCCAGGCTAAGGCTGCCAGGCAAGTATTGGCAGCTGCCGAGAGGAATTTGACTGATGCCTCAGAGCTGAACTACGACTTCAGAAACCCTTTCGTGACCTGTGGTGCAACATATGTGCCGATTTACCGAGGACAAAAGGATGTCTCTTGCCCATATTGTACCTCTCGCTTTGTTCCAACCCAGGAAGGGCAGCTATGTACTGTTTGTGATCTTGCAGTGGTTGGTTCGGATGCATCTGGCTTGCTTTGTTCACCTTCCCAGGTACGATGATCAGGATACCGGTTGGGTGCATTTTTGAAACATTTTCTGGTTCCTCCTATTGGCAACAGAAAGTGGTCATTCTCTATTACTTCAGACTCTGCAGGTTAAAAAGGTATGAGACACCGTAGTAGACTTTAGTTTCTAATGATTTGTTTGTGCTGTACGCTTCTCTCGACATTCTTCCTTTTGTTTGATCTATTAATATGTCATTGTAAACAACTTGAGAATTTTGACATTCGGCTTTTCTTGTCAGACCATCGACAAGAGATGTCAAGGGGCTTCTGTTAATTGGATGATCCTTATAGGCAGGACAAATTACATTTATATGTATGCATATGCCGTTTAGCAAGTTTTACTTCTGTGATGGCTTGAAGTTTGTTTCTTTGGCATCAAGAGGCATATTTACCAAAATTTGTTAATGGTTTCCTTGGTATGATGCTTATTGACCATTGAAAAAGCAAATTCGGTTTTTTAATTGAAATGAAACACGAAATTATAAGCTGCAGAGTGCAGACACCATGGTTAGCTTGCGCTTGAGGCGTGAGATCGACTCCGCTCTTTCACTTCTCAAAGCTTGGTTTTAGCAAAGAGTGAGCAGCATATATTCATACGATCTG
Source organism: Viola odorata (assembly GCA_963691705.1). Taxonomy (NCBI): domain Eukaryota; kingdom Viridiplantae; phylum Streptophyta; class Magnoliopsida; order Malpighiales; family Violaceae; genus Viola; species Viola odorata. Next base: position 53,708,334 of record OY829543.1, on the reverse strand, counting down.
AATGGAGAAATTATCAGTCACTTCGCCGTTCAGAGGAACTAGGCGGTCTCTAATTGGAAATTCAGATCGTTTACAGACTGGCGTTGACTATTTCTACCTGAACGCGCCTATGTTGTCATTGGTTTGCAGTAACGTTTTCGTACAAAACCAGGCCCAAAAAGAAAAGAAAATCCTGACCTGGCACGATTAATGACATCAACTGTATAAAGAAACTATGATAAAAGAAACACCTGGAAACACAAGTGTTTGCTCAAAAAGAAGAAAAAAAAGGAAAAGCAAGTGGAATTTAAGGCGTTGGCACTTTGCACAATACCAATTTTTTCCCTCTATTTTTGTGTGTAATACAACTATGTAAAATGTATCTTATTCATAAAACAAACACATGTTCTACTCAAATTGCTAGTGATAAAGAAAAATTAGACAAAATAAGGTTCAAATTCGATATAAATTAAATACTTTAGAAATTGCAAGAGCCATTTTGTAAGTTTCTTCTCTTAACCCGACCAAAATAAAAGTAATATAAAGAAAAAACTCCAGGTCTCTGACTCTGCTTCGTTTTCTAATCCCCTTGTGGGCCTCTCCAGTCAGTCAGCCCTAATAAATAAGATAAGCCCATCCATTTCAAAAATACAAAATAAAATAAAGCAAGCTCATCATTTCAAAGTCCATAACCAAGTATCTCACACTCAGGTATTCATTCCGGCGCGAAATATACACCAAGTTCCCGCCAGAATAACCCTCTTCATTTCTCAACTTGCAAAGCAAAAGCTCCGCCTCCACACAGTCTCTTTCCAATTCGCTGCTCTTGCCTCCCGCCATGGCCTCCGATTCCTCTCCTGTCCGCGTCAACAACGGTAACTTCTCCTATGAAACCCATAAAAATATCCCTATTTCCCTACCCGATTTTCTACGTTTTGTTTTTTATGCTGTTTTCTTTTTTAGAATAACTTGTGTTTTAAAATTCTACAGACCCCTCCTCTCCCGATGACTCATCGAGTCCGATCGGCAACACATTCTCTTCTCCGGCACGCCGGAACAGGCGGAGGCGTGATAGATCTACCTCTTCTACGTACGCAACCCCTCCTCCCAGCCAATCTCGTTTCGCCTCCTCAGAATCTTCCCCAAACCCTATCCCTGCCAGATCCAATGGCCACCATGCCGCCACCCCCTCATCGGAAGGCGGTCCGCCGCCATCATCTGAAGCTGGCTATGACATGGACGAAGCCACACCAACTTTCGTTTGGGGTACCAACATCAGCGTTCAAGACGTGAAAGCCGCAATCCAAATGTTCTTGAAGCATTTCAGAGCGAGCAGTGCTAATAGTTCTGCGAGTAGTGAGCTTTATGAGGAAGGGAAGTACATGAAAGCCATAAGTAAAGTGTTGGAAGTGGAAGGAGAATGTCTTGACGTTGATGCACACGACGTGTTTGATTATGACTCCGAGTTGTATGCTAAAATGGTTAGGTATCCGCTTGAGGTTTTGGCCATTTTCGATATCGTTTTGATAGATATCGTAAGTGTGATCAATCCTGTATATGAGAAACATGTGCAAGTCAGGATCTATAATCTAAAGTCCTCCACTACTATGCGAAATCTTAACCCTTCAGGTAAGTAACATAATATGGTGCCTGTTTCATTAGTAATTATATTTAATTTTGATGGTGACGATTTTGATTTGTCTTCCCCTGTTTGATTTTGGTGTTAGATATTGAGAAGATGATTTCCTTGAAGGGGATGATAATACGGTGCAGTTCTATAATACCGGAGATTAGGGAAGGGATATTTAGGTGTCTTGTATGTGGGTATTTCTCTGATCCAGTGATGGTGGATAGAGGTAAGTGTTGTGAACTGCTGGTTCTTTATCTGCTTGGAATCTGTTACTTGCAATGTGTGTTGTTGAGGATTGTGGTTTGTTGACTATTGTGCATCATCAGGACGTGTCACTGAACCTACAGCATGCTTGAAGCAAGAGTGTATGGCTAAGAACGCTATGACCCTAGTTCATAACCGGTGCAGGTAGTTAAACTTTGCCTTCAGTTTTACTCGCTTAGTTTTGTCTTGTTTGTTATTCCTCTAGGGAGGGTTCGTGTTCCCATTGATGTGGAAACTTGTTGAATATGCTTGAGGAGTTGTATTTATAGTCTGCTGAAATTGTTATATCACTACTCATTGGTCCTATTGTACAATCAGGTTTGCTGATAAGCAGATTGTGAGGCTTCAGGAGACACCTGATGAAATCCCTGATGGAGGAACACCACATACGGTGAGCTTGCTGATGCATGACAAACTGGTGGATGCCGGAAAGCCAGGTGACAGAGTTGAGGTGAGGCTGTAATCCATGAAATTATCCATTTTCTAATATAACTCCTGAAACTTCTATCTGTGAATACATTTTCTTTTATTGCCTTCAACAGGTCACTGGGATTTATAGGGCCATGAGTGTCAGGGTTGGGCCAGCACACAGAACTGTAAAATCAGTATTTAAGGTATGTACTGATCATTTTGTCCATCATGAATTGAAGCTTCTACACACTCTTTTGGGATTATGCGGTCTGGAATGTAATTGTTGTTTCTTCTTTTGGTTCCAGACTTACATAGACTGTCTTCATATAAAAAAGACTGACAAGTCAAGAATGGTAGCAGAGGATTCAATGGAAGTTGATACTGGTTCTCGTAGAATTGAAGAGGATTTTGAATTTGACGAAGACAAGGCATGTTTATATATACCTTCTTTACACCTAGAAAGTAGTCTTGTCTGTACTTGCAAGCTTTCGTTTCATCTTACCTTTCTTTAATTGCAGATAGAGCAATTGAAAGTGCTCTCAAGACAGCCTGACATATACGACAGACTAACTAGGTCTTTGGCACCAAATATCTGGGAGCTGGATGATGTGAAGAGAGGCCTTCTCTGCCAGGTAATTTCCTCTCTAGTCCTTTTGTACTTGCAAATGCGACTTTAAAGAACTCAGTCCCATCTTTCTCATTCTCGTGTCATCTCCTCGTTCAAATTGACTGCATCACTCCCTTTTTCTCTCACTATCTTCGCATCATGCCTACAGTATAACACCATCCTCTCCATTGACCATTGAAATTCCATTATTTGGTTTTTTCAGTTTCATTATTTGCATCCCAAAGCCACCCATTCTGGGCTTTGACTTCCATATCGTTATGTAAATAGAGTTTCCACTTTCCTTGTTTTGCAGTTCAATACGTACTTTCCATGAATTTTGTGGTTGAGTTACTGCAGCCTGCTGCTTCATTAGATAGGTTTAATAGAATCTTCTTCTTTTCGTAATTGTTTTTCCCTCTGGTGATGATAAGTAGTTGATTGCCCAAATGTAGCTCTTTGGTGGGAATGCTCTAAGGTTACCGTCTGGTGCTAACTTCCGTGGTGATATCAATGTTCTTCTTGTTGGTGATCCTGGAACCAGCAAGTCCCAGTTGCTCCAATACATACACAAGATATCTCCCCGTGGCATTTACACTAGTGGACGAGGGAGTTCAGCTGTTGGTTTGACTGCTTATGTTAGCAAAGATCCCGAAACTGGAGAAACTGTAATCTGATCTTCATAAAATCCTCTTTCTTGTTCAACTAACTTCATCGTAGCTGCAGATTTGATAATTACGATATTCTTGTAGGTTTTGGAGAGTGGAGCACTTGTTTTAAGTGACAGGGGCATCTGCTGTATTGATGAATTTGACAAGATGTCTGAAAATGCTAGGAGCATGTTGCATGAGGTTGGCTTATGTTTTCCTTTAACCTGAATCTTACTAGCTGTGTGTCTTACATGCTATGTATGCAAAATAAATTGAACTAGAAAAATCATCTGATACTACTGTTCACAGTGTGGGATAGCCAGATAGAAAATTCCTAGTTTCAAATGATTGAAGTGATGAAATCTTATTTTGCTTGAATTCTTGCAGGTGATGGAGCAACAAACTGTATCCATAGCAAAGGCTGGGATTATTGCCACACTTAATGCAAGGACTTCAGTAGTGGCCTGTGCAAACCCTATTGGTTCGCGCTATAATCCTCGGTTGTCTGTAATTGACAATATACATCTTCCTCCTACCTTGTTGTCCAGGTGAGATATAATTCAACTCCATGCAAGTGGCATTGTAAATTGGTTTAGAATGCTTTATGACTGCGGTCCCATGCACCTGGTGCAAATATAGTGCTGAAGTGAAATAATATCATCTTATTTTCTTGATGGTCTTAGGTTTGATTTGATATACTTGATTCTTGACAAGGCCGATGAACAGACAGACAGGCATCTAGCCAAGCACATTGTTTCATTACACTTTGAGAATCCTGAGGTCTGGTGATATCTGGCAACCACTCCATATTTGACGGTGTATCTCTCAGTTTCACTAAACTTCTTGTCTGTTTGCAGAGTGCGGAGCAGGATGTCTTGGATCTTGGCACATTGACTGCATACATTAGCTATGCTCGTAAGCACATTCACCCACAGTTATCTGATGAAGCTGCTGAAGAGCTGACCCGAGGATATGTAGAGATGAGGAGGAGAGGAAACTTCCCTGGCAGTGGCAAAAAGGTGTGAGCTTATTCTTTGATCTTCTATTAATTTTATCCGCTTGCTTAAAATAATTTATAGATGAATATTCGTTAGTACCCTTGGAACAACAAATTCTTACATGGATTATGTTTCTTGATTCCTGTTTCTATTATAATTGTACTTCTCCTGACTTCCATGATTTGATGATCTTGACAGGTGATAACAGCAACACCTAGGCAGATTGAAAGTTTGATACGCCTTAGTGAAGCTCTAGCTCGGATTCGTTTCTCAGAATTGGTCAGTATGGCTTCAAAAGCCCACTAATGTAGAATGACTTCGTAAAAGAACACTAGAACTATAAGCTTACAGCTTCTTTGTTCCCCTGGAGCGTGCAGGTTGAGAAGCATGATGTAATCGAGGCATTTCGACTTCTGGAAGTCGCAATGCAGCAATCAGCCACTGATCACTCAACAGGTAATTTTTGGAACGTATTGCCATGAAATTTCCAATTCTATTTTTTCTTACTGAGACAAGCACTGGGTCTAATCATGCACATCTCCCATGTCTTTCTTTAAGGAACCATTGACATGGACCTCATTACTACTGGGGTTTCTGCAAGTGAGAGAATGAAAAGGGAGAATCTCGCATCGACAACTCGCAACATTATTATGGAGAAGATGCAACTCCAGGGACCCTCAATGCGCTTGATGGATGTAAGCAAATTATCAATTTCTGAATCCACTAAATTAACTGCTCGCTTATTATCTACAATTCAACACTGACATTGTGCTTAATTTTATATCTTTCAGTTATTGGAAGAGCTAAAGAAGCAGAGCTCTGGCGGTGAAATTCACCTTCATGATGTAAGTATATTGTTCTCTCTTTTTAATAATTATCTTCTTAATGAAACTGATGGCAATACTAATGAGTATATCGTTCTTTTTCGTTAAAAAAAAACTTTCAGCTTAGGATTGCTGTTGCTAGTCTGGCGAGTGAAGGATTTGTGGTCCTCCAGGGTGACAGCGTCAAGAGGATCTAGAACTGGATTGCGCAACCGAAAGAATGTACAAACTTGATCTTCGAAGGCGGAGATGAGACTCGAATCTGGGTGTATGTGTCACCAGCAAAGGAAAGCCATCGAAGGAGAAGAGGAAAACGTGCAAAACCAACTTGAAGAAGAAGAGGGCAGAGAAGACCATTGAATTTAAATCACAAGCTGTGTCACTTATTTTATTTGGAGTCGAATGTTGTCGTTTAAGTAGTTCGTTCAATTAAAAGCTCTTGATTTGAACTGTGGGTCGTGCGTTTCTAGCCGACGCGTCGTGAGTGATACTTTGTGCCCAAACCAAGACTTTGGCCTGTAATGGAGCACAAGTGTCCAAAGCACGTGCATATATCAGTACTGGAAAATGAAAGAAGGGTATGCCTGGTTTGCAGAAATTGTCTTAATCTCCTCTGAATGAGAGTTTGGTAAAGTATTCAATGAATTTCTTTATGAAAGAACCAAGCCTAAACCTTTAAAAATTCATTCTTCCACACTCTTCGTACAAAGGAAACGAATTAAAGGTACAAGCTTTATCCCTTATCCTCCACTGTTGCTGCGTTTCACTCTGTTCTTCAACCATTTCTAGTCACAGACCCTCTTCAACTATCCTGGCCCGTGACAGTATGTTGACCATTGAGCTATGCGCGATGTTGCAGCAGCTTCTTAGTTATTTATGATTGACTGGGAAATCCAAAGTCCCATCTAATTTGCAGATCATAGTGTGTAATATTTTAGATCTTTTCTTTTTAACATAAGGGTAGTTGTTCATGCCAGCAAGCAGAAAACTTGATGTTTGTGTCTCTTCTCGTTTTCTTACTGGTTGATGATTTTACTAAAAGAGTGTGTTGTACATAGAAACGAATCCTACCAGCTTTTTTTAATGCATTTTCGATCAATTCTTTTTGAAAAGTTCTTGGGATTTTGTAAGTTTACGCAGCAAAAATAACCCGATTTTTTTTTTAAAAAAAAGGCTCAAACTTTTTGGGCCGTTCTGGGCGTCCTTTCTAAACTGATGAGAGCTGGGCCTTCCTGCCGCATTGTTGGGCGTAATAACCGTAATGTAGAAGTTTCGTCTTATGGCCCAATTAGAAGTTGCAACTTGGAAACGAGTGGATATTGTACCGTTACGGAACTACAATGCGGGATAATAAATTATTAAGTGCGTATTTCCTCCCCTTTTAACTCTTACTCCCTCCGTAAAAAAATACATGACGTTTTAGGCTTCTGCACAGGGATCAAGGCTGGCCTGTGGAATCACTTTTCTGCCCCTCCAAAATTTCATTATTTTCATTCTCTCTCTTCCTTGCTTTCTTTGCCGACAAATCCCTCCCACCAATATTTTTTTCTTTTCTGCAACTTCTTAGCTTCTACTCTTGAGTTCTTGACTTTCTTGGAAGTTTGTAACTTTGTCATTCAACTTGATAAATAATTCATGCCCATTTGAGAAAAAGCTGCAATGGAAGCTGGGTCTGGTTCAGATTCATGAAACAAGCCTGGGTCGCGAAGGGAAAGAGGAGCTGCTGCTGCTGCAAGTACGAAGTCTAATGCTGCTAACGTTGCCCAGGATTGATCCTTTTGTGCGAAAAGATGATCACAATCCAACCGATTTGAGATCCTGGGCAAAAAGAACTGGGTTTGTATCCACAATTACCAATCTTGGCATCAACGCAGAAATAATCCAACCAATCTTGAGATCCTGTATTTGTATTAAAATTGATGGGCGAGAAGGAAAAAAACAATTGACACGGAATGGATTTTGATGGTTAGAGAAGGTTGAAATCGGGAGCAAAAGGGATGAAGGAAGAAAGAGTGTGCGCGTTTTGGAAAAGGAAACGAGGAAGGGGTACTATGGTCAGGAAAAGGAATTAATAGGCTTGGAATGCGAGAACGACACCATTTTAATTTCAAGAAAAAAAAGCTAAAACGTCATGTATTCCTTTACGGAGGGAGTATTTGGTTAGGGTGTAGCTGCTTAACTTTTCTTTTTAAAAAAATTATTTTTTAGTTATAATTTAGCCTCATTTTAAAAATATAAAAAAAATTATTTGGAAATAGAAGACTACTTATGTGTATTAAAAAACAGGAATATATTAAACATAATATGTAGTGACTCACTTAAAAAATAAATTAGTACATAATACATATTTTTTAAATAGATAAATCTTAAACTAATAATTTTTAAATTTTTTATTTGTAAATTATTATATAACAACATTTGGATTAAAATTATTTTAAATTTATAAATTAGTATATAACAATATTTTTGATTAAAAAAATCAATAAACTAGTAGTTTTTAAAAATAATTTCATTTTAATTAAAACAATTCACAGAACAACTCATTAGTTTCTTACTTCATTTCACAATACCACACCACACAACACAGAACAATACTCACCATACAACGGGAGCCAAGCACGCCCTAAATTAAACCTAAAAGAGTAAAACACTTATTTTTTTAAGAATAATAAACCTAGCTAATGATATTTTACTGAGTAAAATAGCTAATGATTATGAAAATCGTCGGATGCTTGCAGTGATAAAATATTGAAATTAAATTTGAGTTTTATCTTTATCTATAAAAAATAATTAATAAATCAAAAACTTAAAAGCTTTTAAAAGACTTATCAAATATCAAGTTTTCACTTTTTTTACCAATTTTACTTTATGATTTATTAATTTAACAAAACTCAAATACTTATTAAAATTCAAATATTATAAAAGTTAATCTAGAAAATGTGCTATTCTCTACTAAAAAAATCAAGCAAATTATAAAATTTTAGGCTTTAAACTAGTTTAAATTTTGTATATCTTGATTTAACTAAGCTTAGGTATATGAAGTTGTAATTTAACTGGTTAGTGTATACCGTTTTTATAATGTATGTTATAAGTTCAATATTTAATATTATAAAAATAATTAATAATATAATATTTAAAAAAAAACAGGTGACTAACTACGGGATCCAATGAGTGAGATTTCAATATAGGATTTTTTTTTGAAAATTTGGAGTGACAGTTAGGAGTCATACCTTTTTTTTAATAAAATGGATTTTCCCCTTTTTAAATTTGTGTTAAAATTCTTATTAAAGTTAAATTGTTTAATTTCTCGCAGCAGGTTATTAAAGAAAAGAAAAGAATCTCTGGCCTAAAAGAGAAGAAGAAAAAAGCCTATAAAGAATTATTAAATAAATTTCAACGCCCTTTTATTCCTTTTAGGATACGATAAAAGAAAGGTGAAGTTCAATAAGGTAACTTAGGCTCTGTAAGAGTTTTTTTTGAATAATTGCGGTGTGAAAAAGTACTTTTAAAAAAGTCGGTATGCTGTTTGGTAAATATTTTTTAAAAGTGTTGTGAGATACTAGAAGCTGTTTATGTTGTTTGGTAAAAACTGCTGTTAAAACTATGGTTGGTATGTAAAATGACTATAAAGGGCACAATGCATTTTTTTTGTTTAAAAATCTGAAACGACCAAAATGTCTCTAAATTTAATGCCGATTCAGCTGTTCGAACCAAATGTTCGATTAATACACACACAATTTAATTTGATAAATACAATATTTTAGTTAATTAATAAAGAATCAAAAATTCGAGCAAACTGTTTATCGTATTATCAAATTGAAGACACCTAATTAATCTAAAGGATGAGTATGAATTATTAAACAACAGATAAACTAACAATTTAAACAAATTGATTAGCAATTGGATTTATGAAGAGTTTGGCTTAAGAATTTTTGGTGCTGATATTGGAACTGATAAACTAACAATTTAAACAATCTGTTTCTCAGCCTGGTTAAACAAAGAAAGCACATATCTTAACAGTAGTAGCATACAAAAAACCACGAAACTCTCTCACACAATAAACAACTTAATACATGAATTGAGTCCATAAAGTGTTTCTAATTCTCATTCTCTTCCACAAATCCCAAAACCACGTATGCAATTAGATGAAAGTAATTGGATTCAGAAATTCATATATATAATTCTAGAACAGGGCATGTCTGCATCAAAACCTGAATTCGCAATAAAAGTTGCCAATTCTCAAACTCGAGAGTAAACCGTGAAGCAAGATATAAACAGTTTACCTGCTCTGAGTATTCAACCCCACTAGCACCATACGACCTTGCTATAGCCTCTATTTTCTCTTTAATACTAATATCCAAAGGATATAAGAACTTCAGAGGCTGAGTCACATTCTCACAGGCTCTTTGAACTGCAATTCCAAGGTCAACCTGAAAACCATGTTTGGGTCAATTAACATGCAATAAATAGATGAAACCGATTCAACAAGTTTAATCTCATGTTGGCAAAGAAGCAAAAGTGGCTGAGCTTAGAACACAACCAGTCCCACAGGAACCACATGCCACCACATGCCACCACATACCAACTCTCAATGCAACTAGACTACCTAGGTCAAAAAAGGTTTTATTGCCTAGGATGTTTCTTTGGTAACCCAAGATGTGTTTCTGTGTGTGAAGTGATGTTTTTTTACCATACCAGGATGTATGTCGTGCATAAATCAAAGCTTTAATAACATGGATTAGTCTCCTGGGAAATATAAACACAGCTCAATTTATACTTTGTTCAGATACTTTTGTTCTAGTTTAGCATAACAGTGGACAAATAAGAAGAAGCGGCTCACCGCTCCTTTGCCACCATGAGCATGGTGTGTACAAACAACAGCATCAAATGCACCAGCAACCAATGCTGCATTTCTGACTGCACTAAGTTCCGCTTCAGAATCAGTAGCAAACATGTTCACAGCAACAACAACATTCACGCCGTAAGCTTTTGTGTTTGAAATATGCTTGGCCAAATTCACACAACCAGCTTCAACCAAACCCACATTCTCAGTTGTATAAGCCCGGTCAAGAGGCTTCCCAGCAATAACCTGTGGACCACCTCCGTGCATTTTCAAGGCCCTGATTGTTGCAACAATAACAGCACACTGAGGAGTTAAGCCGCTGTATCGGCACTTTATATTCATAAATTTTTCAGTTCCAATATCAGCACCGCCGCGTCTCACCACCGCAGACCTTCCTTCACCTAATCAAAAATCCCAAAAATAAAACCCGAAGTTAAGCTAGGCATTTTAACAAACACCTTGCCCACGCCATATTTTATACAACACATTCATCACCTCTGCCTCACTTACCACCTCTGTCAACCCGACCATAATCACAAATCTTTTCTATACCTCCGTCACCAAATTAAACGGGCCAATCAAACGGCAGCCGCTTCACCAAATCAAAACTCAAACCCAACCACCCATCAAAACTCATCTCTTTTCCTCCGCCAAATCGAACATCTCCCACAGCCTCACTAAACCAACCAAATCTACCCGTTCTAGCAAAGGGAGAGATGGGAAATGATACGATCCAACCTCCTTTGTAAGGGAGTTTGAATCTATGTTTGAAGGAGGATCTAGCTTGGAGTTGTGACACAAGACAGATTGGGAGATGGAAGGAAATAGGATGGAAGATGGAGTATAAGTGCAGCGGAAATGGATGATAAGGAAAGGGATGAATGGAAAGGGTTGAGTTTTGATTGGAGTTGGATGGATTGATGATGGTACACTTGATTGAACACAGATTGAAAGCACAAAGGAACACTTGATTAATGCTTGAGAACACACTTGAATTACAGAAAAGAAAACAACAACAAATCACTCAATAACACTCTTGGATCAAGCCTTGGTGATAGGCTAGAGGAGGAACTCTCTCTAGCTTTTCACTTGGCAATCATCTCCCCAATAAGACTAGCTTGATGTTCTACTTATAGAAAAGAAATACAATAAAATATCATAAGTGGGGAGCATTACAGCTCACTGGACTCACGTTAATCCTAACTCGTTCAAACTGCGCGCTAAAATGTCGACGACCATAACTTTTGATCCACCCGTCCGATTGGCCTGAAACTTGTCCCAAATGAAAACTAACATCTTGAAGTTTCCATCAAGACTTTGTTCGCTCCAATCCGACACCATTTGCTTGTCCATCTGATCATGAAGATATAGCGTTTTGCCACTGAAAAGTTGGGCGTCAAAGCTGAGGCAAAACGCTATGGCGTTTTGGGAAAAACGCTATGGCGTTTTGGGAAAAACGCTATAGCGTTTTGGGAAAAACGCTATAGCGTTTTGCTACTGGAATGTTTGCTTCAGCTCACTTTTGGAACAATGCACGAGTAGTATCAAGGCTCGATCTTCATGCTTAGGTATTGTCTTGTTCAATTCTCTTTCGATCCACATGGTAAGCTTCTTGGCCATGCTCCTTGTGATTGGTCCTCTTGGTAGAATATCCTTGTCTTCAAGCTTTAAGGGTAGTGTGATCGTATCATCTCCTCCTTCTTTGAAAGGATTCGTCCTCGAATCCAATTCTTGAAGCCCTTCATTTTCTGCATGATAGAGAGATAGATCATTAATATGAAATGTGTTGCTTATTGAACCATACTCACTTGGGAGATCAAGAACATAGGCATTGTCATTTATTCGATGGAGTATTTCAAAAGGACCATCGCCTCTTGGGCTTAATTTTCCTTGTCGGTGGCTAGGAAAGCGATCTTTCCGCCAATGCAGCCACACCAATTGTCCCGGTTCCCATGATGTAGGGGTCTTTCCTTTGTTGTGCTTACGAGTCACTCTTTCATTCATATCTTCGATGTTGCGTTTCACCTTGTCATGAATGCTTTTTACTGTGGCTGCCTTAGTTTCACCATCTACACATGTCATCACACTTAAGGGTAGTGGTATGAGATCAAGAGGAGTTAGTGGTTGAAATCCATATACCACTTCAAAAGGGGAGAATCCACTAGTAGAATGATTAGCATGATTATAAGCAAATTCAATGAAAGGTATACTTTCTTCCCATTTTGTTCCATGTTTATCAACCATGACTCGCAAGAGAGAACCTAGAGTTCGATTGACCACTTCTGTTTGTCCATCGGTTTGAGGATGGCAAGTAGTTGAGAAGAGAAGTTTTGTACCCAGTTTTGCCCAAAGGGTGCGCCAAAAGTGACTTAAAAACCTTGTATCTCGATCACTTACAATGCTTCTAGGAATTCCATGTAAACGCACTACATGTAAGAAAAACAAATTAGCAATATGAGTAGCATCATGCGTTTTCGAACAAGGAATGAAATGGGCCATTTTTGAAAAACGGTCAACAACCACAAAGATGGAATCATGCCCGGTCCTAGAGCTTGGCAACCCTAAAATAAAATCCATGGAAAGGTCTACCCAAGGATGGGTAGCTACGGGTAGAGGCATATATGAAGCATGAGTCATTGATTTAGATTTCGCTCTTTTACAAACGATACAACGAGTAATTACCTTGGTGACATCATGTTTCATTTTTGGCCAGAAGAAATGTACCTTTAACATGTGAAGAGTTTTTGTGATGCCAAAGTGTCCTTGTAGTCCTCCACTATGTGCTTCTAACACAAGCAATTCTCGAATATTAGATTTTGGGATGCAAAGCCGATTATATTTAAACAAGAAATTGTCATGCTTCACATAATGCAAATAAGGTCCCTTAGAGCATGCTATGTAGATATCATGGAAGTCGTCATCATGCTCATACAAGGTGACTAAATGCGAAAAACCAAAGATCTTAGCATCAAGAGTGGTCAAGAGTACATACCTTCTAGAAAGTGCATCGGCTACCACATTTTCCTTACCTTGTTTGTATTTGATGGTGTATGGAAAGGCTTCGATGAACTCCATCCACTTGGCATGTCTTTTGTTGAGCTTGGCTTGTCCTTGTAGAAATTTGAGACTAAGATGGTCGGTGTGGATAACAAACTGATTTGGAAGAAGATAGTGTTCCCATACCATCAATGCTCTTACAAGTGCGTACAACTCACGATCATAAGTGGAGTAGTTCAGTTGGGCACCATTAAGTTTTTCACTAAAGTAAGCGATAGGACGACCTTCTTAAGTCAATACAGCTCCTAGGCCAATTCCACTAGCATCACACTCAAGTTCAAATGCTTTGTTGAAATCAGGAAGGGCTAGTATAGGTGTGTGAGAAAGGTGTCCTTTAAGCTCTTGGAAAGCTTTTTCTTGTCTTTCTTTCCACTCAAACGTTACGTTCTTCTTGGTTAATTCATTAAGTGGGGCAGCAAGTGTTGAAAAATTTGGAACAAAGCGTCGGTAGAAGCTTGCTAGGCCATGGAAAGATCTCACATCACTTGCGTTCTTAGGTGTTGGCCACTCTTGAATGGCTTTCACCTTGTCGTCATCAACTTGGACGCCATCTACACTTACAACAAAACCAAGAAAATGCACACTATCTAAACAAAATTCACATTTAGACATCTTGGCATATAACTTGTTAGTTCGAAGTGTAAAAAGTATGGTGCGAAGATGTGTAATGTGATCACTCATTGATCGACTATAAACAAGTATGTCATCAAAATAAACGACCACATATTTCCCAATAAATTCACGCAAAACGTGGTTCATCAAACGCATGAAAGTACTAGGGGCATTAGAAAGTCCAAAAGGCATTACCATCCATTCGTATAGGCCATATTTGGTTTTGAATGCAGTCTTCCACTCATCTCCCTCTTGCATGCGGATTTGGTGGTATCCACTCATCAAGTCTATTTTGGAATAGACTTTGCTTCCACTTAACTCATCTAACATGTCATCAAGGCGGGGAATAGGATGCCTATATCTTACGGTGATTTTGTTTATTGCTCGGCAATCCACACACATTCGCCAAGTCCCATCCTTCTTTGGTACAAGTAACACGGGGACAGCACAGGGTGACATACTCTCACGGATAAACCCTTTTTTCAATAGTTCATCCACTTGTTTTTCTAGTTCCTTAGTCTCCTCCGGATTGCATCTATATGCTGGTCGGTTTGGTAGTGTAGAACCCGGAATTAAGTCAATTTTATGCTCAATGCCTCGGATAGGAGGAAGGCCATCCGACATATCCTTAAAAAACACATCTTCAAATTCCTGTAAAAGTGAAATTAGAGGAGGTGGTAGGGAAGAAGGGATAGTATCAACATGTAAACAATATTCCTTAAACCGAAGTATAAGGCAAATTTTGCTGGTTTCGTAGGCATGTTTTATCACTCTCCCTTTTGCAAATACACTCAAAGGTTTTACCTCACTCTCATTTTTCTCTAACTCACTTTTGCTGCCATGCTTACTTTTTTCATGGCGTGTATTGTTCCCTCCACTCACTTTCTTCTCTCCACTCTTTCTCTCTTTTATTTTTCTCACCAAATGAAACTCAGCACTTGCTTTCTCCATTTGTCTTTGATCTTCACGAACTTGAGAGGGTGAAAGAGGAAGAATATTGAATTTTCTCCCTTGGTGAGTGAGATGGATTTGGTTGGTGTATCCATCATGAACTACTCTTCGATCAAATTGCCATGGACGTCCTAGTAGTAAGTAACTAGCGTCCATGGGAACTATATCAAAAAGTCTTTCATCTTCGTATCCTCCCCACTTGAAAGCAACAAGAACTTGCTCTTTCACCTTGACTTCTCCATCATCATTGAACCAATGGAGTGAGTAGGGCTTAGGATGTCTGGTTGTTGGCAAGCTCAATTTGTGCACTAGTAGATGGCTTGCGGCATCCACCACACTTCCATTATCAACGATCAAAGAGGCAACATTGCCTTGTATCTCCACACGAGAATGGAAGAGATTCTCCCTTTGTTCCTTACATGCAACCTCATTTTTCACTTGAGTAGTCAAACTCCTTCTTAGGATCATTGTTTTGGCTGAAGTAGGAACTATCTCTTCTTCTTCACAACTTTCTTGTTCCTCTTCTTTTTCAAGTCCCAATTCTTTGGAACTTTCATCATTATCATCACAATCCGTTTCATACCCTCCTTCTCGAATAATGACTACTCGTCGATTAGGACATTCGGAAGAAATATGTCCTCTTCCACGACATTTGAAACACTCAACATTGCTGGAAAATCTTTTTGGAGTTGGGTTAAGTGTAGAAGTATTTTGGGTTTTTGGAATGGAACTAGGAGGAGTTGTTTTGGTGTAAGGTTGGTATGGTTTTGGTATGGTTGTGTCGGTCGTGGTGAATGGGGCTGTTGTAGTGTTGTCTTTTGGGTAGGTGTCTCTCCTCCATGGTGGTTTGTATGTAGATGAATAATTGTTTGTTTGGGATGGTAGTCGGCTAGAAGTAGTTTTCTTCTTGGTGGACTCACGAGCTTCCACTTTTAGGGCATAGTGTAGCATGGGCTGCAAATTGTCAAATTCCTTGAGTTCAAGCTTGTACTTGATCTTATCATGTAGACCATTTAGAAATCGAGCCATTGTGGTCTCTTCTTCTTCCTGAGTTTCGGTTTTGGTGATGAGGGATTCTAATTCATTGTAATATTCTCCAACGGAATTAGTTCCTTGCTTTAGACCTTGTAACTTATTTTGTAAGTCACGTTTGTAGAATGATGGAACAAATCTCTCCCTCATGATGCGTTTCAATTCTGCCCAAGTGGTAATGACATGTATTCCGACTCTCACCTTGGTCATCTTCTCCCACCAATTCACCGCGTAGCCATCAAATTCCATGGTTGCTAATTTGATCATTTTGTTATCCGAATATTGATGGCAATTGAATATTCGTTGTATTTTGCCTTCCCACTTGATATACTCATCCGGATTGGTGGTTCCCTCAAAAGTAGGTATTTTAACTTTAATACCACTAATGTTGTCATCTAGCCTTTCATATCTAGTTGACCCTCGTGGTCTTTCTTCTCCGCGGCCATGAAACTCTTCTCGGTCATAAGTGGCATTTTCCTCATGTTGGTCTCCATAGTATTCATGATCATGGAGTGGATTGGTATAGGCATGGTAGTGAGGAGTTCTCGTTGATTCTTTATAAGTCACCACAGCCCTGTGGCGGCCTAATGGTGTGTCTTCTTCGGCCTGGTGGCTGCCAATACCCTTGGATAATGTAGGGTTTATGCTACCCTTAAGTAGATGGTATTGACCCACCTTTCCCTCGGATTGGAGTATTCTTATGGCTTGGGCTTGTTGGTTTGTGACGATGGGTTTGCTTGCGGATGTGCCCCTCCCTTGCTTGTTGGTGCTAGTGTCCTTGGGTGAACCTCCGCCGGCCACCCTCTTAGACTTCTCATTGGCCGTCGGATTCAGTCTCACAAGCTCCATCCTTTACGATTTTCCCTGTAGTTTTGGATGGTGGAATAGGGTGGTGAATGGAACTAGGAGAGTCAGCTGAAATTCCTTTCGAAAGTAAGGAAACTTGTTTCTTGAGATCCTCCTTTTCAAGTTGCAATTCTTCTATTGCAATTCTCATTGTTTCCATCATAGCCATCATGTTTTTACTTTGGAAGCTAGGTGATTTACTCCCTTCACTTCCGCACGTGCTTGAGCTAGACATGATGAAAGTTTACCTACACAAGTAACACACGTTAGTGAATAAACACTCCCTCACGTGTTTGCTCTCGTGTTTGAATCTCTCGTAAAAATTGTCCTCACTTTTCACTCAAGCCTCACAAGGTTGTTCCGTTTCCCTTTTGTCCAAATAATGTCCTCAAGCAATGTCCTTTTTGCTTCTTTTGTTCAATTAAGATTTGACATAGTTGAAAGGAAATGACTTTAATTGAAATAGCTGAAAGGAATAACTTGAATTGAAATAGCTGAAAGGAAATGACTTGAATTAAAATGGCTGAAAGGAAATGACTTGAATTTAAAGAGTGCAACCGCCCATATAGGGGGTATCGAATTGAAATAGCTGAATTGAAATAACATAATTGAAATGACTTGAATTAAAATGGCTGAAAGGAAATGACTTGAATTTAAAGAGTGCAACCGACCATATAGGTGGTATCGAATTGAAATAGCTGAATTGAAGTGCTGAAATTAAAGAAACAACCGCCCATATAGGTGGTATTGAATTGAAATAGCACAATTGAAACTACACTTGGAATTTTCATAGAGTCCTCGTTTTTCTTTTTCTTTTTCTTTTTCTTTTTTTTTCTTTTTTTTTTTTTGATTTCTTTCTTTTCTGTTTGTTTTTATGGGTTGGGCACGGATGGAAGGGTGGTTTATGTTAGAATAAATATTCTCACATGTGGGCTGCCATCCTTTAGTCTTTTATAAAGGTTGTCTATGACAAGGCTGAATTTGAAGAATAAAATAATTGGGTGGGGGACAAGAAAAGAGAAAGGAAAACACACTATGTTGAAGGGAAACACCTTTAGCTTATTTAATCAAGGAAAGTAGATTCAGATGGCTTCTTCTTACCATCTTCTTAGTTCGAAGAAGCAAGAACACAACAAGAGGATGAAGAACACAAAGACTGTTCTTGACAGAATTTTCGGACAGCTTGGTGTAGTCTTTCACCTTGGACTCAAAGAAATAGCAAATGATGTCTATAGACTACGAAATTTTACAGGAACACTCTCAAAACATAGAGCTACAAGTTTTGTCAAGGATGAAAGAGAAAATTCCGGCTCGAAGGTACTGGAATCAGACCAACAATACAGGTATGTTCTTGCTTGGATGCAGACTGTACATCGTTTTATTTCGGCCAAAATGTTTATCTTTTACTCCGAATTGGGAGTAGATTAAAAGACGAAAAATGTCACACACAAGCTGAAGTTTAATGTCTCAAAATTTCAGATTTGTCAGGGTGGTATAATGGATTCAAACGGGACAGACACAAGCACAAAACAAACTCGGATTCAAGAAACAACTCGAAGCGGCTAGAGCTCCGCTACCACTTGATACGATCCAACCTCCTTTGTAAGGGAGTTTGAATCTATGTTTGAAGGAGGATCTAGCTTGGAGTTGTGACACAAGACAGATTGGGAGATGGAAGGAAATAGGATGGAAGATGGAGTATAAGTGCAGCGGAAATGGATGATAAGGAAAGGGATGAATGGAAAGGGTTGAGTTTTGATTGGAGTTGGATGGATTGATGATGGTACACTTGATTGAACACAGATTGAAAGCACAAAGGAACACTTGATTAATGCTTGAGAACACACTTGAATTACAGAAAAGAAAACAACAACAAATCACTCAATAACACTCTTGGATCAAGCCTTGGTGATAGGCTAGAGGAGGAACTCTCTCTAGCTTTTCACTTGGCAATCATCTCCCCAATAAGACTAGCTTGATGTTCTACTTATAGAAAAGAAATACAATAAAATATCATAAGTGGGGAGCATTACAGCTCACTGGACTTACGTTAATCCTAGCTCGTTCAAACTGCGCGCTAAAATGTCGACGACCATAACTTTTGATCCACCCGTCCGATTGGCCTGAAACTTGTCCCAAATGAAAACTAACATCTTGAAGTTTCCATCAAGACTTTGTTCGCTCCAATCCGACACCATTTGCTTGTCCATCTGATCATGAAGATATAGCGTTTTGCCACTAAAAAGTTGGGCGTCAAAGCTGAGGCAAAACGCTATGGCGTTTTGGGAAAAACGCTATAGCGTTTTGCTACTGGAATGTTTGCTTCAGCTCACTTTTGGAACAATGCACGAGTAGTATCAAGGCTCGATCTTCATGCTTAGGTATTGTCTTGTTCAATTCTCTTTCGATCCACATGGTAAGCTTCTTGGCCATGCTCCTTGTGATTGGTCCTCTTGGTAGAATATCCTTGTCTTCAAGCTTTAAGGGTAGTGTGATCGTATCAGGAAACGAATGGGAGAGATGGTGAGGGTTGATGATGGTGCAGTGGCGGTGATGATGGAGGAGGCGAGAGGGAGAGATGGTGAGCGGCGGTGAGGAGAGTGAGAGTGAGGAAAAGAGGAGAACGAGGCAGCCACGAGAAATGAGAAAGAATTGGTTTTTTTTGGGTAATTTATACCTGGGTTTTTTGTAATTAAGAAGGATAGTGGGGGATATTTTTGTCAAAAAAATTAAAAACCAGCTTCCCGTATTTTGAAGAAAACACGCTTCTGGCCACTGCTCAGTTTTTTAGCAGTGGCAAATGGAGTATATTTGTGAAGGAAAGGAAGTCAGCTTTTGGGGAAGCACTTTTGGAAAGATGTTTACCAAACACTTTTTCTAGCTTTTGGGTTGGGAAAAGTGCTTCCCCAAACAGAACCTGGGGGTCAAACTAGCACTTAGTAAGTGCCTGTTTGACATTCTGGTTTGGTTACCAGGAAGTTGGTTTACCAAACCAGAAAGCCAAAATAGGTGTTTGGTAACACCTATTTCAAACCAACTTCAGAAGAAGTTGGTTTATAAAACCAAAGAAAACATTGGTTTGGCCACTTGATGAGAATGCTGCAGTTGGCCAAACCAATGGTTCAAACAAAACAACTTCCCGTGTTTTGTGATTAATGAATTTTTGGAAACCCAAAAATACCCCTCCTCATCGCATGGGTCGTCCGCAAGATTTCATTCCAGCCCCAAAAATTTCCTTCTTCTCTTCGCCTCACGCAGCCGCAGTCCATCGTGCCCGATCTTCTTCTTCTTCGAATCCGTGTCCGTAGCAGCCGCTCCCAGCCTCACGCCGGCCTTCTGCTCTCTTCACGATTGTTTGTTGGTCGGTTCCAGAAGAGAAAGGTAGAGCAGTACTGTAGGAAGAACAGGTAAAGCTTATTCCCTTCCCAGACCCACGTCGTTGCTCTCTTCGTCCCTCTAAACCGCGAATCCGATTGGGTTTTCTCCACTGAATCGGGCCACCTCCAGCTCCTGCTCTCCTCTCCTGGAATCTCATGCCTCATCTTGATCGGTAACAACCCTTACTACATCTTGATCTGAAAATATATTGTTGTTATAATTACTTTGGAATTTTGCCATTTTTTGCAAAATATTATTGTCAGATGCATGTTTACACCATCTTAGGAATTGATTTGGCTGAAATTAATGGGTTGCCTTGAGGTAATTTGTTGTTGTGGCTGATTTCCATTGCTACGCATACCATGTGTTTGTAAAAATGCCCAAATGAGTGTTTAAATGTTTATATAAGTGATGCACAGATGGTATTGAAGTGCGATTCACTGAATTTTGAATCAGTGCTCTTATTCTCTTATGTCTTTGCTCTTAATGCAGATGTCTTAATATGCTTTTGATCCTTTTCTTTTGAGGGTCTAATGATGTTCAATTTGTTAGGATTTTTAGACCCCAAGGAACACAACCTTGTGCCAAAAATCATGGCCTCCATGTTTCTCCCCTTTTATTTGAAATTTCTGTCTAAAAAAATAGGTAGTTTGATGTCCAAAAAATAGGTAGGATTCTTACCCATTTACTATACCATCTCGTGATGGACAGAAGCCAAATGGCTCAGAATAGTTTTGTGTCTGTTTTCGTTTTGATTTTCTGTGCGTTTCCTCCATCAGAATGATCTGAACTTTTCTGTGCTTATTCGTCTATCTGAGTAGAGAAAATGTCCTTTTTGAGTCGGCTGCTAACTCAGTGATCTTGGCACACTTTCACTTTTCGGCCTTGGAAGAAAAGTGTGCAGAAATCGCGCGAGAAAAACAACCTTGTGTTGTGCGTCTATTTTGAGTGTCTTCCACTTGGAATTTCAATTTTCTTTCTTCTATAAAGTTTTAGAACGGAGTCTTCTGAGTCTGTCTACAAATTGTCATGAATTTTGGTCCACGTTTGATATGTTTTAAAGGCAGAAGCCGAATGTCTGCTGGGTGTTCTTGATTGTTCATTTAATTTTGATTTGTATTGCAGATCAAGAGGATGAGTAGTGTGCTTCTGGTGATGGATTTGAAATCCTTCAACAACTTCTGTTTCTGTTGTTTCCAAATTGAGCGTGCACTAAATTGATGGTTTGAGGATTACACCAATATGTTCAGTTCTGGTCCTGCGCTTGTCGAGCAGCGAATTCCTGTTGTCCCTGTCCTTCTGGTGTGCTGTTGAAATAAGCCTCGCTTAGTTGATCTGTATGAACACCTTCCTAGAATCAATTTTTTCTGCATGTATAAGCTCTATACACAATTTTTCCCTTTTAGTTGCTAACTTGACATTTGAACTTCCAGAATTAGTTTAATCTCATTGAAACATTTCTAATGCTACTAATTGTTTCTTATTTTAGCTTTTCTTTTTATGTGCAAATAAATAAACAAATTAGTTTCTAAGGAGCATGTCATTTATACAATCACAAATAATTCAAAAAATCCTTATACCATTAGCAAGAAATCATAGCCGAAATAATGTATTATTTAATATCCTACATTTTTACTATACCATTAGCAAAAAATAGATTGATTTAAATAATCTATATATATACTAAAAAATATTATAAATAAAATGTTAATTATTTGTTTACCAAATATATTGATTAAAAATATCTATATAGAGTTTACAAATTTTTTAATATAATGCTTTAAACCATGGTATTAATAATTTATATTTTTTATGGCATTAATAAGTTTAATTTATTTATGATATTAGATAAATATTAAATTATAAATAAATTGATTAAAAACATATAAAGATACTAAAAATATTAATTCTAACACTTGAAATGAATTATGCCATTTATGGTCATTTTACATTCCAACCATAGTTTTAAAACAGTTTTTACCAAACACCAAAAACAACTTCTGGTTTTCCCACACAACTTTTAACAAATATTTACCAAACAGCAAACGCAACTTTTGAAAAAGTCAAAAACTGACTTTTTTCCACTCAATTTTTTTTCAATCAACTTTTTTCCACCTAACCGGAACGCCAAATAGACGTGGAAGATTGTAGAGATAAGCAGCAATAACACGACATTTCTCTCCGTCCGTCTTCCCTTTAAAAAAATCAAAAAAAAAGTTGAAGTCTGATACAGATTAGTTAACAGTGCTCGACATCCAATATCATCCCAATCATACTTACTCATGTGTCCTCATCAATAATCTTGTGGAAACCAAGAGGAAAGAAACCAAATCCGTCCAAGCAGAGCAACGAAGGGAGACGAACATGGGGGAGGTTCGTACAGGAGGATGCTGTCCGCCGATGGATCTGTTCAGGTCAGAACCGATGCACTTAGTACAGCTCATCATTCCAATGGAGTCCGCTCATCTTAGTGTCTCATATCTCGGCGACCTCGGTCTCCTTCAATTCAAAGACGTAAGTCCACATTCCCTCTCAGTTTCTCTTCCCATGATATGGAATCGGTTCCTGTAGTCTAGATTGTTCTAGCGCAAGTTAGCATCAGTTACTTTGATATGCTTACGCCTTAGTGTTTATAGTTCAACTGTGATCTTGAGTTGATTCTTACTAGTAGATGTCATTACCGCGATATCTGCCGCTCTAGGTCATCGCTAGAGTTAGTTTGAAGAGCGGGATTGGTGTGATTTGATGTTTGATAGTTTAATCTGTTGTTGGATACTGATTGATTAGGTATTCTAGTTTGGCGCTTATTGGTTTGATGTTTGTGTGTTTTCAGCTCAACACTGAGAAGAGTCCCTTCCAGAGGACTTATGCTGGACAGGTGCGTTTAGTGAGGAATGTTTGATCAGTTTGTAGGTTTGATGAGTTCATTTGCAGTGGTACATCTGTTGACTTTTGTTTGTTTTATTTTTATCAAGATTAAAAAATTCGGGGAGATGGCAAGGAAATTGCGTTTCTTCAAAGAGCAAATGGAGAAGGCCGGGATATCACCTTCAGATAAATCTGAGACAAAAGCTGAGATCAATGTGGATGATTTAGAGGTTTGTGAATAAGTTTTATGTTGTAAGATATGCTGCTCTTTGTGTGTGGTACTCTTTACTCAATTGTGTGCTTGTGTGTCAGGTAAAACTTGGAGAACTTGAGGCTGAACTGGTTGAAATCAATGCAAATAATGAGAAGTTAATGCGAACCTATAATGAGCTGGGGGAATGTAAGCTTGTTCTCCACAAGGTATGGACATAAACCATAAAGTAAACATTTACTTCACGTTTTGGTACTTAACATACTGATCAAGATGTTGTTGTTTTTTGTCTCAGGCTGGTGAGTTTTTTTCCTCAGCACTTAGCCGTGCAACTGCTCATCATACAGAAACCGGATCAAGTGAAATTGGTGAAGAATCTCTGGAGACTCCTCTAATACAGAACCAAGTATGAATGCAACATTTGGTGTAGTTGTTTGCTCTTATCTTTATGCTAATAATTTGAGCTAACTGTTTTTTTCATAGGAAACATCAACCGATCTGTCAAAGCAAGTAAAGTTGGGGTTTATCGCAGGTCTTGTTCCCAAAGAAAAATCTCTGCCATTTGAAAGGATTATATTTCGTGCTACCAGGGGTAATGTGTATATCAGACAAGCTCCTGCGGAGGAATCTGTCACCGACCCTGTTTCCGGAGAGAAGGTTGATTTGGCTACTTTATGCCGTATCTTTTCTTAATTAATGCGCTAAAAAACTTGAGTTTTACTTAGTTACACTTGCAAGTTACAAATGGTTATACTTTATCCTTGTATGTGGGGAATCATGGATTCTTAGAAAATTGATTCACCTGTTTCTAAGTATGTCTCTGCCTTTTGATTTTGGTGTACAGGTTGAGAAGAACGTATTTGTTGTCTTCTATTCTGGAGAACGAGCAAAAAGCAAAATACTCAAAATTTGTGAAGCTTTTGGGGCAAATCGTTATTCTTTCACTGAGGATCTTGGCAAGCAATCGCAGATGATCTCTGAAGTATGCATTATGTTCTCATTGGAATATTAGTTTTTATTTAAAAGTAAAAGTTTGCAATTTCATTTGTTTGAAGTCATCTCTATACAATTGCTTTATTTTATTTTATTTTTTGTTTATTATACATTTATCATGGGGGGTCGGTTGGTTATACTTTCTCCTAAGGCTGAACTGCTAGTTTTCCTTATTCACTACAACTAATTTTTGTGTGTGCTTTCACAGTTTTATTGGGCTCCATGCTGTTTTGGATACTGTCAATTGTTTTGGTGCAAATGCAATTAAAGTTTGAACGTTTTTTAACAGGTCTGATGTTTTATGCTTTTCAATTGCAGGTCTCGTCCAAGCTCTCCGAGATGAAGACTGCAGTAGATGCAGGATTGCACCACAGGAGCAATTTGTTAAGGACTATTGGTGATCAATTTGCGGCATGGAGCTCTTTGGTCTGTTGAAAATTATTGTTACTCCCCGAGTTCATTTCCTTTTTAGACCTTTTTTGAGCATGAACTTGAATATTGGCTAGTTTCTTTTTTTGGTCAAAAGATAACACTTTGGTTCACCTGAATGACGTCCACTGATAACACTTTGGTTCACCTGAATGACGTCCACTCAATCAGTCTTTCTGAACTCTTGAAGGTGAGGAGGGAGAAATCTGTCTACCACACTCTGAACATGCTCAGTCTGGACGTGACAAAAAAGTGTCTTGTTGCTGAGGGCTGGAGTCCTGTTTTTGCTACAAAGAAGGTAAATCTTTTTAGATGAATTTTTGATGGCCAGTCTTGAATGATAATTTTCAACTAATCTGTTTTATTTAAGACCTGGAATTGGAATGCATACAAACTCATTTTTTAACATTATCTGTGCAGATCCAGGATGCATTGCAGCGGGCTTCATTTGATTCCAACTCTCAAGTGGGAACCATTTTCCAGGTTTTGCATACAAAGGAGTCACCACCTACATATTTTCGCACAAATAAGTTCACTACTGCATTCCAAGAAATTGTTGATGCTTATGGGTGAGTTTTACCCTAAGATCATTCTCATGCTATATTAGTAATGCGACGAATTTTTGGATTACTCTAATTTTCCTTCAACCTTATGCTGTATTTTAACATATTTCACTCTGTTCTCCTCATTCAATAACTTCAAACATTATGTAACATCAGGCATGCCACTGAGAACTCTGTATTTGTGACCCATATGTTGATATGCATATTTTCTGTTTCAGTTCAACATCCCAATCAAAGTTTAATAGAAATAGGGCGTACTGATTCCGTGTGCTTGCAGGGTGGCAAAGTATCAGGAAGCAAATCCTGGTGTGTTCACTATTGTTACATTCCCTTTTCTTTTTGCTGTGATGTTTGGTGATTGGGGTCATGGGATATGCTTGTTACTTGCAACTTTGGTCTTTATAATCAGAGAAAAAAAACTTTCTAGCCAGGTAACTTCTGTCTGACTTTGTTCTATTTTTGGAACTCTTACACATTCCAGTACTCAGAATCTAATAAGACAATATTTTTTGTAACTGCAGAAGCTTGACGATATCACTGACATGACCTTTGGCGGCCGATATGTTGTTTTGATGATGGCACTTTTTTCTATCTACACTGGATTGATATACAATGAGTTCTTTTCAGTCCCATTTGAACTATTTGCTCCATCAGCATATGTATGTCGTGATCTCTCTTGCAGGTATTTGAGCTAACACGTTGCATCATGCTGCCAAAAGCTGTGCTTTCTGTACTCTTTCAGTGATATGAAAGTCCCTTGCTTACTCTTTTCCTCAGGGACTCTACAACAGAGGGTTTGATCAAGATGCTCCCAACTTATCCATTTGGGGTGGACCCTTCATGGCATGGTACTCGTAGTGAGCTGCCATTTCTTAATTCTCTGAAGATGAAAATGTCAATCCTTCTTGGGGTTGCCCAAATGAACCTTGGAATCATATTGAGTTACTTCAATGCAATGTACTTCAAAAATAGCGTGAATACATGGTAAGTTTGACAAATATGGATACTAGCTGCTGCAAAATCTTTCAAGGATTTTCTGAGATGCCAAAATGTAACAAGTGATGCTACTAAGGCTGCTTTTCCTGTACTTTTTCCAGGTTCCAATTTGTTCCCCAGTTGATATTTTTAAACAGCCTATTTGGCTATCTATCACTGCTCATCATTGTAAAGTGGTGCACTGGTTCAAAAGCTGACTTATACCATGTAATGATCTATATGTTCTTGAGCCCAACTGACGAGTTAGGGGAGAACCAGCTTTTCTCTGGGCAGAAAACAGTCCAGGTTGGCTCTTCTTGTAATGTCAATTTCGATATCAATCTCTTTTTGGAAATGATAACCATACCTATTCATCTTATTTTTTCTTGTTCTCAGCTTGTGTTGTTATTGCTGGCTTTTGTTTCTGTTCCGTGGATGCTGCTTCCAAAGCCCTTCATTTTAAAGAAGCAACACCAAAATGTATGCTGTGGTTCTCCATTCCCCAATTCTTACCATATAGTCAGGAATTCAATTATGATATTATACTTTAATTACGTGAGTTCTGACGGTCATCTTTCTTCAGAGGCACCAAGGCCAAGCATACGCACCACTTCACAGTGAGGAAGAATCTCTTCAAGTAGAGGTGAACCATGATTCCCATGATCATGAGGAATTTGAATTCAGTGAAGTGTTTGTACATCAGCTTATACACACCATTGAGTTTGTACTTGGAGCTGTGTCAAATACTGCCTCGTATCTCCGTTTGTGGGCACTTAGGTATGTTACAAGGAAACTTGAATTATACCCCAATTTCTGGATTCATGGTGTAGATTTGAACCTCCATTGTTGCTTTACATTGCTTAAGTCTTTACTTTCGGACTTTATTCCAGTAACACACACTGCTCTTGTTAAGGGATGTGTAAATATGCTCTTGGTGTGAAAAAAAAATGACCTACATTTTTTTTCTGTTGAAAAAGCCACAATATGCTACTATCCCTGCAAATATGCCCAACTTTATTCATTTTTTTTCCTGCTGTCCTTTTAATTTACTCTCTCTAGACTGAAGTCAGCATATTTGATTCATTGGTTTACTTATATGCTATATCTTAATCTTTCTTGCTGCAGTCTTGCGCACTCGGAGTTGTCGACTGTGTTCTATGAGAAGGTTCTTCTTCTTGCTTGGGGGTATGTTGATACTTTTCATTAACTACTATGCTTTTACCTGGTGCCCCAAAAAATTACTCTGTTATGCTTGGAGTAGGGAACAATAATAAACATACTAATGGGGATTATGAAGCAAGTGGCTGACGTGGGATTCTTGTGAAACTTTATTTTGCATTTTGAAAGAAAAATAATAGACCATTCGGAGCACGTATTTTTGTTGCGTTTATCAGTTTATGCTTCGTTCTTTTACTCTTCATGGCACCCCAATGAGTTTGATCCACATGGAACACCTATACTGTGTCATAGGACACTTGCGTTTGTGCTTATAAATGGATTGTGACATTATGTTCTACATGTTTCACAGGTTCAACAATATTCTAATCCTTGTCCTTGGAATCATCATCTTCATCTTCGCAACTGTTGGTGTGTTGCTCGTGATGGAAACTCTTAGTGCTTTTCTGCATGCTTTGCGACTTCACTGGGTGGAATTCCAAAACAAATTCTATGAGGGAGATGGTTACAAGTTCTATCCCTTTTCATTCGGATTACTTGGTGATGACGATGAGTGATGCATTGTTGCCATAATTAGAGTTCGGTGTGCCCGGTACGGATTTGTTTTCAGTTTTCCGTTGGAATATAAACGAGGTGATTGGAATGCATCTTTTGTAGGGGAGAGTTTGAAGGACATGCTCTAGTTTTTGCATGGGTCTCCTCCCTTCCATTCATTGATTTCTTATCGGAATGAATAAGCAGTTCCTTGTAATAATATGAATATTTAATTTATTTAAATTTGTATTTATTTTATTATATTAAAACTGTTATGGTGTCTTTTGTGGTAGTGATCTCGAGAGGACTTGCTCAAGTAGATATTTACATGGTTCATCCTTGGATACATTTGGCGCCAGAAATATCCTAAAGTTGTGAGCCAGTCGTAGAAAACTTAACTGTGCAAAAAAGTCCAATTGTAATTCAGTCATAGGAACCTCGTGTCCACTTCAAAACACAGTTACGTGTGCATTTCTTGTGGTTTTTGGTGTAACGTTACGTATGGCATCACTACACAGATAGAGGGTAATCTCTGATTAAAAGTGGTTCCACCGTTTTAAAATTTCAGGGCTGATTCTCTTCCATGATTTGCGTAATAATAAGGTTGATGGTTGATATTTGGACTTTCCCTCAAAAAGGGGCGTTCTTGCTGAAATTCTGGGTCAGTAAATTCTGTTGTACAGTACTTGAAAGACGTTTGGATAAAGAGACGACGCATTTCTTGATTTAAACAAGGAAAGATTATAAATAACATCGTCTCGAATGATAACGTTTGCTAAGGACATACAAGCCAATTCAGTGTTCTGACAAACAGAAATGATAGAGAAGCTTCGTAGACATAGTCGTCTGCTTTAGGTGAATAGTGACAAGCAGAAGGTATAAACTATGGCGACATAATGCAACACACTTATGTACAAGGATTCCATGAGTTTAACTACTCGGCGGGGGCTAGGGTGGCGGCAGCTACCGTTGACACCATGGAGTCTACTCCACAAATGTTGCGATTCCTGCAGATCTTGTAGTATCCCTTCTCTCCCCAGTGTTCGCCCCATGAGTTCTTGATGATCCAGTATGGCTTCTCCTTCAATCGAATTGGAGCGAACCCTGCAGCGCCGTATCCCACCAACAGCACTCCATGATCCTGCCTCTTTGAGCAAATGTAGGGGCATGAAACTCCACCAACGTATGTCTGCATAAACGCCGCGTTGATAGCAACTGCATTCGAGCAAAATTTAAAGTTAACCAGACATAAGAAGTAGAAAACAAAAGTGATCTTTGCAGGGAGTATATTTATATGAACTAATGCTAAAGTAAACAACCAACTAAAACTCAAGTTACTTACTAGCAAGGGGACCGTTCTTAACGAGATTGGCTGCAATTTGTTCTTCATCAAGGGACACAACACTGAAGTTGGCAACCTTAGCTGCAATCTTAGTCTTGTCAAATTTACAAGTACCACGATCAGTACCAGTGTAAGGATAGTCTTCCTCACGCATGAGGCCCCCTGCCTTCAGAGTGTACTCAAAGGCACTATTCATCAACCCTCCATTGCATCCTGAGTCGCAAGAACCTTGTTCCTCTGGATCACACTGCACATAACCAAAAAGCACTAATCTCACCATGGGTCCAATAGCCGACTAATTCCATCAATCACCAAAACAATAGCACCAGTATCATGTTTGAGCTGTTGTGTAACGTGAGCTATGGGCCCATTAACCGACTATTTTCACCAATTATCATCAAATACTAATACTAATATCATATTTGAGTTATGGGTCAATTAACCGTTTCCTTTCACCAATTATCATCAATTGATAACACCAATATCAAATTGAGCTAAGTAATGAGCTAAAAAAACCACACAAAAAAAGAGAGTCAAACCTCGTGGTCGCAATCCACAAGCTGTTGCTCGCTGAGGCTAACAAGCTTCCCAGTAGAAAGGAAGTTAGCACCTTCTAAAGCTCCAGTTGCGCTGAAACTCCAGCAGGACCCACATGAACCCTAATCCAAAACAACAATCATCATCATAAATACAAAAAATTACAGATCTGATCAACATATCAAGCAATCAACTGATTAATAACTAGATAATCGGGATTAAAGTAAAGTAAGTACCTGGTTTTTGACGGGAGTAACGGCTCCTTTCTCTCTCCAGTCAAAATCCTCAGGCAAGTCATTTGTAGGTAAAATCGGTGCCTTACTCGCGTCCTTGGGCAATCGGAGTCGTCGCAGCCCCAAGAACTGTTTCTTGAACTCGGTCGGAGTCAAATCGGAAAACTGAGTCACTCCATGAGTTGCGGAAGGGTCCAGCTCCTGGTAAGCCCTGGCGCGTCTGAGGTTCGATCTAAACACACTGAATCTGAAATCGTGCTCCTCCTGAGAAGAGTAAGATTTCTTAAACTTTGCCTTGAAGAGAGAAAAATGATGCTCCGCGCTCAAGAGATTCGGGTTTGTCAACGATGATTCATCATCATGGCCGTCCACCACTTGCCTGATCAACGGATCCTGTCCGTCCGATGATGTAAGAGTCTCCTCCGCCGAGAAAGCGGAGGAGATAAGGAGAGAGAAAAGGAGGAAGATGGAGGAGACCTTGAGGATACTCATGGTTTAAAGTTAGGTACTGATGCTGTGCAGGATAAACCCAAGCTAAACGTTTATAACTTTATATAGAATTACAGAAAATGAAACAAACACGACTCTCGCATGAAAGAGATACGATGTCGTCTTTACAAAGGCGTTTGTGATTGGGTGCACTTCAAAGCGAACGATGGGAACAGTACCTTAAGGAAAAGAGAAATGAATAAGCGAATGGGAAATTGACACGTTGTGAAGAAAGAGTAGAGTGTTGAGTCTGTTGAAAATGGAAATAGTGGTTGTTTTTTTGGGTCCCATCTATGATTTAACAAATGAGAAAAATATAAAAAATCTGATTGGAAAAAATCTCCATCATTTGGATGAATTGAAGAAAAAAATCTAAGTATTTTTTTAATGAGCGGGCCTTCTTTATGAGGCCTGCTTGTCGGTTATGATTGCAATAGCCTCCCAAGTAATGGCCCATTAAGAGCCACCTGATCTGTGAAACTCCTTGCTTATCCAAAAAAAAAAAAAAATGGTTCATTACCAGCACCACTTCTTAAACTCTTATTAATTGGCAAATAGACCCCTCCATAAAATAAATTAAGATCGCGGTCCATTAATTAATTTTTCTCTACGTTCTAGTCCCTACGTTTGGACTTCCGTCCAAAAAATAAACGGAACGCTTTGATCGATTTTTTTCATTAACAGCACTACCCCTGAACTATCATTGACTAACAAACATACCCCTTAACAAAAAAAAGACCGTGGTCCCTCAATAAATAAAATTATGATCGCGATCTCTCAACTATTACCGCCTAGCAAATAGGCCCCTCAATATTTTTTTGTTGGTTTCAGCTCCTCTAACTATTTTTTCATTATAAAGAGACATCTC
Source organism: Viola odorata (assembly GCA_963691705.1). Taxonomy (NCBI): domain Eukaryota; kingdom Viridiplantae; phylum Streptophyta; class Magnoliopsida; order Malpighiales; family Violaceae; genus Viola; species Viola odorata. The sequence goes on along the minus strand of OY829543.1, from coordinate 53,677,037 downwards.
TATTAGTTTTCCATCAAAAAATATAACATATTTACTTTGACCATATATTTTTTAATTCCCAAAAAAAACTTAGACTCTAAAATAAAATTAAAAATTTATTTTTTAATTTAGTAATTGTTAATTACATATGAACATAACTATTTTTCTAAAATATAATTTATTTTTTTCTAAAATAAAAATAAAATAGAACAAGAATAATTACATAAAAATGAAAAGAATATTTATACAATTTTCTAAAAAATTGTAAAAGATGAATTAAAATTAGAAAAAGTAGCACCTTTTGTTGAAAAAAATTTAAAAAAAGTTTTGTTGTTAATTTCATATTTTTTTTATAATGTTTTAAAATATTTATCACTTTTAAATTTTAATTCTAATTTTTTATTCTAATTTTGTTCAATTTTTAAAATTATTTTCCTATTTTTCTTATTTTTAAAAAATAAAAGAGATTAAAAAAAATATGTCAAAGCAAATCCGTTTGGGTTTTTAATGTAAAACTTAATGGAGGGGTCTCTTTGCAAGGAAAAACTAGTCAAGGGAGCAGAATCTAACAAAAAAATTATTGAGGGGTTTATTTACTAGGCGGTAATAGTTGAGAGACCGCGATCCTAATTTTTTTTATTGAATGGTTTGCATGCTAGTCAATGGTAGTTCAGGGGTGATGTTACTAATAAAAAAAATCGGTCAAAAGGTTCCGTTAATTTATTAGACGGAAGTTCAAATAAAAGGATTGGAATGTAGAGAAAAATTAATTGAGAAACCGTGATCCTATATTTTTTTTTGAGGGGTCTATTTATCAGTCAATGAGAATTTAAGTGGTGTTGTGACAAAAAAAATATATGTATTTTCTAGTCTTTTCTTTTCTTTCTTTTTATTTCAAAAAACGCATAGTTGCAAGCAAACCTACGTCGTACGAGTCCCACTCAAAAAATCGGGGGAAAAAAAGCATATGGATGAGATATGTATTTTTGTTTTGATAAGCTATATGGACAGGGACGGGCTGCCGCCCATCCTGGCCCAATCCAAAAAAAAAATTTATTACATGTATGCTCCTCCATAGATATTTTTTAGGTATATTTTTATACATTTTTATATATGTTTACAATTATTAATGATTGTTTGATTACTTTTGTTGAAAAAAATATTTTTTTTAGTGTAGAGAATGAGAGAATCATAAAAGGATTTCAAAAAATGAAAACTCGTAGAGAACAATTATAAGAAGTACGTATATTGTATGAATTCTAATGTATAATTAATTTTGTTTCTATATTGGCTTCTTATTTATCTTTTTGTTAAGTTTATCTAAATATTTGTTATTTAGTGACGAATACTAATACTCTTAAGCATTTGTTCAATTTTTCGTTCAGCTCGTTTGCTTTTCCTTTTAAAAGACTCCCAAAAAAATTTCGAGAGCAGCCCGGCCCCCTGGAAATAATTTCTAGATCCGTCCCTGTATATGGATGAGATATTGGGGGTTTGTGTACCCAAGGTCCCTAAAGTTATTATTTTCATTTTAGTTGATCTTTAACGGCGACTTTTGTTTATTTCAATTCCTAACATTATATCCGTTAGTCGCCCGAGGTCCTCTTATCATAACGGAATCTAACTGTCATTATTTTTAATATTTTATCTGAAAAAAGTACCCGACGATTGGACCCACAACCTAAATTTTTCTGATTTTTTATCTTCTTATTATCTAAAAAAAATTAGTTTTCTTAATTACTAGTTATTTTATTTTCATCAAAATAAACTAATAAAATTTAAGTTAAAAAAAACGGAAATAATTAATTATGAAAAGCGGGACCCACTTATTTTCAATTTTATTTCTTCCTTCGATGCTAAAACCATTTACCATAAGACAAATGAAAACCATTTCTCCTCTGAAACCATTACTCAGTCCAGAAAAGAACACAGCAAAAATGCAAAAACACCTGATTTTCTGCTAATTACATGAACTTGTAGTTTTAGCAATTTATATACCATACATACATATATATGTGTGCGTCACTATCTACATAATACATACTACAAACCACTGGAGAGCAGAGCAGAGCACACGGACACTGATCCAACTTTTAACGGTTTGATTACAATTAATTATTGGAATGAAGAACAAAATGAAGTGTAATTAGGTAATTAAGGATGATGCAGAAACCTGGAAAGGCATCTAAACCCAAGATATTCAGCACAGAACCTCTCCATCTCTTCTCCACCTCTCTCCCGGCAAACCTCTCCTTCCCACTCTTCCCAATTCAGAATATCCCATTTCCCACACCGATGTCTCCGCTCCGCAAATGGCGTCCATGATCTCCTGCAGCCCCACAATCCTACGGCTCGCCTTCCTCCTCGCCTCCCTCACCGCCGGATCACACCCCGGAACCGAATCCAGCCTCAGAAGCAGCCCCATCTGCGCCTCGTTCATCCTGACCCTCTCTTTCTCGCTTCCCCTCATCGCATCCACCCTCTCCTGCCGCTGGATTTGCCGCTGCAGCTCGTCGGCCTCGTAATTGACGGCCCAGATTTGATTGTAGAGAGAGCGGATGGTGTGGGCCCTGTAGGCTGACTGGATCTTGGCGGCTGTGGCTGCGGCAGCCTGGGAGTGTGGATCAGGTTGATGAGATTGGGAAGAAGCAGGGGACTTGATCAGTTTTTGTGCTTCTGGTAAATTGAAGGAAGAAGTAATGTTTGAAAATAAGTGGGCCCGCGTTAAAAAAATTTGGAATTTCAATAATCTATTTTTTTGTTTTTTTTAACTTAAATTTTTTTAATTAATTTTTTTAAAATAATTAATAAAACTGTTATTTTCAGATTTTGTTAGGATAAAAAGTACTCCTAACCTGATCCACACTCTTCTCTTTTTATCCAACCGTTCTTTGTTTTTCAACCATGACTTTCCCCTCTCGCAGCTCAATAATCACTTCTTCTTTAACTTTCATCCCTGTTCTTTGTTATGTTGTCATTCCCTTTGGAATTCTAGGTCCACAACCTCACGATAACCTTGCTTCCACACCGACATTTAATAGATACCCACACAATATACACCCGACTCATTGCTTTCCGTGTTTTGCTTTTTTTGTCATAATTCTTAGCGATTATGATTATAGTTATAAAAATATTTATAAGACTAAACTTAATTTGAAATTGTGGTTTGAATGCATCATCCTTAATGATATAATTGAAAATCCTTAATGATATAATTGAAACTCTTATATTTTTTATTATTATGAATGATATTTATGTATATGTTGTGTCGGTGTAATACAATTTTAAATTTTTCTGCGTCACAGTGTCAGTTTTCTTACCATGTCCAATGTTCATGTCACTATTCCATGCTTTATAGGATGTATAACTAATAAATTAAAAGATTTTTTTTGTTAAGCAGTATTAAGCAGATCCATTATGTAATGTTTTATCTATACCAACATTTTTTTTTTTTGGATTTTGGAACCATGTCATTACCCCAACATTAGTAATGAAGCCTCTGCTATGTAAATACCCATCATCTCTGGCTTCATCTTCCTTCATTCATCTTCCTTCATTCCACTGGTTTCCAACCATGCCTTTCCCTACCCGCAGATCAACAATCAAATTTTCTTTAACTTTCATCTCCGCCCTTTCTTTTGGGTTCTTCCCCTTAGGAATCCTGGGTCCTTCATCTTCCTTCATTTCATTTACCAACGTTAGTGCCTCGCTATTTGGTGGTTTAGTGGTGTACCTTATTCCTCTCACCACAATCTTCCATGGCATCGCTACATAATCTTCACTCCTCTCTTCCATTTTTGATATGTCCTTATACCAACTATGCTCTTTCTTCATAGAACCATCCACACCCATCTCCTCCAAATTCATGATTTGTGCCACCTTCACGTTGCTCAACAGTTTGGTGGGTTTGTTTGCCCAAGAGGTTGATGCGGCAAAGATCTACAAGAAGCTAGTTCTTCATCTCTGTGTGAGTATGTTCAAATCCTATGGAAAGAAGCTAGATCTCACCCTCCTTCTCATCGTCTATTTCTTCACTCTCATCCTCATGGTACGTCGATTTTTTCTTTCCTTTCTTTAATATCTATATTTTCATCCCCAATACTCCCTCTGGTCTCCAATAAGTGACGTTTTAACATTTGCTTTTACTGTTCCGGAACGTATCTTAAGACGGCCGGAACAGTCACTATTTGAGACAATTTTGCCCCGAATTTTTTCTCGGAAGTACGTTAAGGATTAACGTACGTTCGAAAAAAAGTACGGAATTTTTTGGGGTCAAATAGTGCCTCATCCGGCCTCCTCGATATGTGTTCCCTACTGAATATTGGGATGCGAGGAAGTCACTTATTGGAGACCAGAGGGAGTAATATACTAACTACCTCCTTTTATAGTTTTCTCGGGTTGCCAAAGTAGAAAATAATAATTGTGTTTGTGATACCAAGTAGAAACTCGATATTTAATAAATAGTAAAATGGATTTATAAATAGTAGAATTCAGATATGAATAGTAAAATGTACAAATACAAAGCTGGGCTCTGAGAGCCGGATACAAAGACTACATTATTAATACTTTGTTTAATTTTTGTGATGAAATACTTTCAATTGAATTGAACAATATTTTTACATATATTTTAGAACTAGAATGTTCTCATATATATATCATTTACAATGGCTAATGATATGCTAATTAATTCAACATTGTAGAATGTTGAAGATGTTGAATTCAACATTTGTACATTGTACAATATTGCACCACCCAATATACCCATACCCATCATTTCTGCTATATAAATAGATAAGGATCCTGAATTCCTGATTCCTAACCCTAAGGCTTAAATCTAAACCTAAACCCTCCTTCATATTCCTTCATTCTAATGGCCAGGCTCTTCTCTTTTGTTTTTCCAACCATTTAGGCCTTAGGGTTAGGAATCAGAAATTCAGCAGCGTGTAGTATAAAGCTTGGCAGCAGCTTCCGTTGACACAACGGGTTCGACGGCGCAGACACTGCCACACCCCTGCAAATTCTGTAATACCCATTCTCTCCCAGTCCTCACTCCATGTGTTGATGATCCAATACCGCTGCGCGCAATTAGACGAACATCCGTGAGTGGACCGTTTTTCACGAGATTTGCCGCAATTTGATCTTGGATCGTCGGACACAAAATTGAAGTTGGCTACTACCTTAGCAGCAATATTCTTGGTCTTGTCAAATTTACACTTACCATGATCAGTGCCAACGTAAGGATAGTCTTTCTCCCGCATCAGACCACCGTTCTTTAGGATGTACTCAAATGCATTAGTCATCATCCTCCTTTGCACCCTTCGTCAGAAGTAATCTTTCCGTTCTGACGTTTTTCTTTTGTTCCAAATAAAAAAAAACGTCTTATATGAACTATGCAATTTTTTCGTTTTTCAATTCACTTTTTTCTTTTATCAATTATTATAGCACTAAATAATTATTATTTTTACTTGGTATTCGAGATCATTCTCTTTTTCTCACCACTAATTATATGCATAATTAATTACTCCAATCATTTTTTTAATATTCAAGATTTTGAGCTGAAAATTTTTATTTTCACTACGGGGGAGTACTTTTTACCTCCGGATCACACTGTACATATAAAAAAAACATTAATAATTTCATTATTAATATACTCTACCGTTCTTAAATGTATATATAATTGGATCTTTAGTATGCTTTAAACGTGAGTCATTCAACTACACCGTGTGCTATTACGAGGGAGAGATCATACACTATTCTTGGAGTATCATTTCATTTGTTTTACCCACTCAATTAAAAAAAAATACATAGCACTAACGAGACTAATAATCTTTGTATCACGATGATACAATTATTAGACCATACAAACTCAATTAACTTTTGATTAAATACAGCGAAACATATTTATTCATCTAACCCAAAATTTAAGGTTTGAGTATGAGAATCATTCAGATATGCTCAAACGAAATTAGTCTTCGTTGAGAGTGAAAAAAATAAGACCCATAAATATAATAAAAAATACAACTAAATTAACATTTTTTTTGGAAGGTACATAATAAATATTATTTTTTGTGGTAAAAGATAGTAAATAATATTGATAATATTTTTTTAATATTTTTTTCCTTTTTTTAAACAAGCACTTCAAACTATAGTTATTAATTGACAAAGTTGAAATATTTGTCTTATATAAAAGGTTTTTTTTGGAATAGTTCGTTAAATAAAATGTCGGTCTCTAATCGTCTCCATTTTCCAAAAGAATAATGATAGTAGTAGTAATAAAGACATTCTTTGAACATCAACTTTTTAATATGTCTACTTATTTTCAAAGAATATTGATCATAGCAGTAATTTCCTAAGTATTTGCTTTGAAAAAGTTTGGTAAGGATTCACAGTAAAAGCCCTTTCGTGTCTGGAAGGGCAAACGTTGAAGGACATGGAATAAATAGTAAACTTCATTTTAATTTTTACACTCATATATAAAAAGTTACCCAAGTTATAGAAGCACAAATGATAAGAAATTATGGTTAATACCTAAATTAATGAAGCACAACCGGTAAGAAATTATACTCAATAACACATGAACCAATCGAGGTTAAATCCAGCATAAATAATTATCGAGGGAAGTTTTTTCAAAACGTTTACTGTGATATATATTTATTTTTTGAGAAAATAATGTGATATAAAAAACGGACCATAAAAAAAAGAAAACCGAAGATCATTGCTTAATATTAAAGCCTGATTGATCACCTCAATGACCCACCTCACACAATCACAGCCATGAGATCCCAATCAAACGCCCATGATTCTCTTGATTGACCTGGATACACAATTAAACACACTCCCCATAACATATTCTCCAAGATACCCTCTTAATTTACGAAAATCCCCTCCATGTCTCTCATCTCTCTCGATCTAGCTTGCTCTTTCTTACTTCCTCTAAAACGCACTTAACATTAGCTCGCTCCCTCCGTCCGCTCACAAATCCTCTGCTTGTACAGAAATACATGATTCCGTTTCTCTCCTTGATCCTGTCATTGCATCATCAGATCTAAGGTAAACTCGCCGTGTGTCCCTTCAACTCTCATCTTTATATCCAAATCATAGATCCCGCCTGGATCCGTTTCAGTGATTCGATTCAACTTCACGACTGATAGAAAGCGTTAATTTAATTCTAATTCCAGTGATTTGATTGATATTTTGATGCTTAGTGTTCTTGCGTTCTGATGTGATACTGTTTGATTGTGTGTGCAGTGTTTTTTTAGGTGGATTATTGAAGAGAAGATGTTGACGAAGTTCGAGACGAAGAGTAATAGAGTGAAGGGACTGAGCTTCCACCCTAAGAGGCCGTGGATCCTCGCTAGTCTGCACAGTGGTGTGATCCAGCTATGGGATTACCGTATGGGGACTCTGATTGATAGGTTTGATGAGCATGATGGTCCCGTTCGTGGTGTTCATTTCCACAAAACACAGCCATTGTTCGTCTCTGGAGGTATGTGCCATTGCAGTATTAGTAGTTATTGTAGGAGTGATTGATTGGTTAACGTGCTAGTTGTGATTGACGAATATAGAAATGCCACCTCCTTCATAGGATTGCCGTTGAACTATGATTAGATCTATGAGAGTTTGGACTTAGATGGAAGAATTTAGCTTTTGAATTACTTCGTGATTCTATGTGATGGATGATTCTTGATTCTATTTAATATCAGCGTGGCTCTGAAATTTGAATACTGAACTCTACTATTGCTGTTTTAGCTAAATGATTAGTCCGTGTAGAAATTTAGCATGTGTAAATTGTAATGTGGTCCTTGCATTGAAATAATTCAGAACTGTGTTTTCTTTTTTCTCTTAGTAGAAGAGTTGCTTGCTTTATTTCTTATACAGATTACTCAATGTCTTTGGATTGATGACTAGGTGATGATTACAAGATTAAAGTTTGGAACTACAAGACGCATAGATGTCTCTTTACACTTCTTGGACACCTTGACTACATCCGAACAGTGCAGTTCCATCATGAGTACCCGTGGATTGTGAGTGCTAGTGATGATCAGACCATCCGCATTTGGAACTGGCAGTCACGTACTTGCATTTCAGTGTTGACAGGCCACAACCACTATGTGATGTGTGCTACATTCCACCCTAAAGAAGATCTTGTTGTGTCAGCCTCCCTAGATCAGACTGTTCGTGTTTGGGACATTGGCGCCCTGAGAAAGAAGACTGTCTCTCCTGCTGATGATATCCTAAGGTTGAGTCAGATGAATACAGATCTGTTTGGTGGTGTAGATGCCGTTGTTAAGTATGTCTTGGAAGGCCATGACCGAGGAGTTAACTGGGCTTCTTTTCATCCCACCCTTCCTTTAATTGTCTCAGGAGCTGATGATCGCCAAGTGAAATTGTGGCGCATGAATGGTAATGTTCACGACTGCAAAATCTTATACTGGGATAATCATTGTTAGGAAATTCTCTGTTTTGCTACTCATTGTGTTTGTCGTTCATACCATACATGTAAGACAGCTTTGTCAATACAATAAACATTTGTCTTTGTCATGCTTGATCTAAGGTGGTGTAGTTGCATTTTGATAGCTGGAAACCACCTGACATCTACTTAATTTTTGTTTTTTTACTGCCTGGGGAAACTTGTAACATTATTTGACTGTTTCTTTTTTCAGACACCAAGGCTTGGGAAGTCGACACTTTGAGGGGACACATGAATAATGTGTCATGTGTTATGTTCCATGCGAAGCAGGACATAATTGTGTCGAACTCCGAGGACAAGAGTATTCGTGTTTGGGATGTCACTAAAAGAACTGGAGTTCAAACTTTCAGGCGAGAGCATGACAGGTTTTGGATTCTTGCATCTCATCCTGAAATGAATCTTCTGGCTGCAGGTCATGACAGTGGCATGATTGTCTTTAAATTAGAGAGAGAAAGACCTGCATTTTCAGTGAGTGGTGATTCTTTATTCTATGCCAGAGATCGATTTTTAAGGTTCTATGAGTTTTCAACTCAAAAAGATACGCAAGTGATCCCCATCCGGCGGCCTGGTAGCACAAGCCTGAATCAGAGTCCCAGAACTCTTTCATACAGTCCTACAGAAAACGCTGTTCTCATCTGCTCGGATGTGGAGGGAGGATCTTATGAATTATACGTGATACCAAAGGATAGCATCAGTAGAGGTGATGCAGTGCCAGATGCAAGGAAAGGTGCTGGTGGGTCGGCTGTCTTTGTGGCTAGGAATAGGTTTGCTGTGCTTGACAAAAGCAGCAATCAAGTCTTAGTTAAGAACTTGAAGAATGAAGTTGTTAAAAAGAGTGGTCTTCCAGTTAATGCAGATGCGATCTTCTATGCTGGCACAGGTAACTTACTTTGCCGGGCGGAAGATAGGGTGGTGATATTTGATCTACAGCAACGAATGGTTCTTGGAGAACTTCAAACACCATTTGTCAAGTACGTGATTTGGTCCAATGATATGGAAAGTGTGGCATTACTCAGCAAACATGCCATCATCATTGCCAGCAAGAAGCTTGTGCACCAGTGCACTCTTCATGAGACGATCCGTGTTAAGAGCGGAGCTTGGGACGATAATGGGGTTTTTATCTACACCACTCTGAATCACATTAAGTACTGCCTCCCCAATGGAGATAGTGGTATCATTAGAACCCTTGATGTGCCTATCTACATTACAAAGGTTTCTGGAAATACTATCTTTTGCTTAGACCGGGATGGGAAGAACAAGGCCATTGTCATTGACCCTACCGAGTATGTCTTTAAGCTTTCCTTATTGAAGAAAAGATATGACCATGTTATGAGCATGATAAGAAATTCACAGCTCTGCGGGCAGGCGATGATTGCTTATTTGCAACAGAAGGGGTTCCCTGAGGTGGCTCTGCATTTTGTGAAGGATGAGAGAACTCGGTTTAATCTGGCCCTAGAGAGTGGGAATATTCAGATTGCTGTTGCTTCAGCTAAGGAAATTGATGAGAAGGATCACTGGTATAGATTGGGAGTGGAAGCTCTTCGCCAAGGCAATGCGGGTATAGTTGAATACGCCTACCAGAGAACCAAAAACTTTGAGAGACTCTCCTTTATGTATCTTGTAACTGGGAATTTAGAGAAGCTAACAAAGATGCTGAAGATTGCTGCTGTACAGAATGATGTGATGGGCCAGTTTCACAATGCCCTTTATCTGGGTGATGTTGAGGAACGTGTTAAGATCCTGGAGAATGCTGGCCAATTGCCCCTTGCTTACATCACTGCTAAAGTACATGGGCTAGAGGATTTGGCTGAACGTCTAGCAGCTGAGTTGGGTGATAATCTCCCATCTTTGCCACAGGGTAAGGCACCCTCACTCCTCATGCCTCCTGCCCCAGTTATGTGTGCTGGTGATTGGCCTCTTCTAAGAGTCATGAAAGGTATATTTGAAGGTGGGCTGGATAATGTTGGCATGGGTGGTGTTGGTGCTGACGAAGATGAAGAAGCTGCTGATGGTGATTGGGGAGAGGAACTTGATATGGTTGATGCAGAAGCCTTACAGAATGGGGATGTGACAGCAATGTTGGAGGATGTAGAAGCTGCAGAAAATGAAGAGGAGGGAGGATGGGACCTTGAAGACTTGGAGCTCCCTGCTGAGGTTGACACACCCAGAGCTTCTGCTGGTGCTCGCTCTGCGGTTTTTGTGGCTCCAACTCCTGGCATGCCAGTAAGCCAGATTTGGGTACAGAGATCCTCCCTAGCTGCTGAACATGCGGCAGCTGGGAATTTTGATACCGCGATGCGGTTGCTTAACAGGCAACTTGGAATCAAGAATTTTACTCCTCTAAAATCCTTGTTCCTTGAGCTCCATTCTGGTAGCCATTCGTACTTGCGTGCATTTTCATCCACTCCAGTCATCTCGCTAGCAATTGAACGAGGATGGAACGAGTCTGCAAGTCCTAATGTCAGAGGCCCTCCAGCATTGGTGTTTAATTTTTCTCAGTTGGAAGAGAAGCTCAAGGCTGGTTACAGAGCCACTACTTCAGGGAAATTCACGGAGGCACTCCGCCTCTTTCTTGGCATTCTTCATACAATCCCCTTGATTGTTGTTGAGTCAAGGAGGGAAGTCGACGAAGTCAAGGAACTGATTACAATTGTGAAGGAGTATGTATTGGGTCTGCAGATGGAGCTTAAAAGGAGGGAAATGAAAGATAATCCGGTGCGCCAACAGGAGCTTGCTGCCTACTTCACCCATTGCAACCTTCAAATGCCTCACTTGAGGCTTGCCCTTCAAAATGCTATGACTGTTTGCTTCAAGGCTAAAAACCTTGCTACTGCTGCTAACTTTGCCAGACGGCTGTTAGAGACAAACCCTACAAATGAGAGCCAGGCTAAAGCTGCCAGGCAAGTATTGGCAGCTGCAGAGAGGAATTTGACTGATTCCTCAGAGTTGAACTATGATTTCAGAAACCCTTTCGTGACTTGTGGTGCAACGTATGTTCCGATTTACCGTGGACAAAAGGATGTGTCTTGCCCGTATTGTACTTCTCGTTTTGTGCCAAGCCAAGAAGGGCAGCTCTGTACTGTTTGTGATCTTGCAGTGGTTGGTTCAGATGCTTCAGGCTTGCTTTGCTCGCCTTCCCAGGTACGATGATCAAGAGGCTATGCAGGAACATTTTTGAACCATTTTTCTGGATCATCCTATATTGGCAGTAGATGCATCGCTCTTTACTACTCAGGTTAAGAGGTACTGTAGAAAAAACATACTAGTCGTTAATGAATTGTTTTTGCTGTGCGCTTCTATCTCCATTGTTCCTTTTGTTTTCTTGTTTGATTGATTACTATATCAATGTAATAAACAACTTGAAAATTTTGAGTTTGGGCTAATCTTGTCAGATCATAGACAAGAGTAGTTGAGGGACTTCTGTTAAGTAGATGATCCTTATTAGTCGGGGACAAATTACATATCAGTGTTATGCAGATGCCTTTTGGCAAATTTTATCATTGTGATGGTTTTAGGTTTCTCTTCGTCGCCCATCAGGAGTCATTACACAGAAGTGTTTTCACTGTCATATTTGCCTCATTGCATGTTATTTTGTGTCGGGCAAATGGGTACTAGTATTTTTTTTAATATAGCCAAGATAGTCGAAATTGAAGATGAGATACAATCATACAAGTTCAATGGTTGTGAACCGTCTGAAAACTTGTGTAGGTGGGAGAGTACCTAGTACTAGTTTGCTAGTCACACCGACAAATATAAGGATGGTCCATCCGTTTTAGTTCAAGGGAGTGGCTGGCAAGACAGTGGGCTGGACCTGTTGGTCCACTTTGGTTGCACCTTTCTTCACACGCTTGGCCCGCCTCTTTTCTCCATTGGTCAACTTAGCCATCGCACACATCATGTGTTGACTAAAGAAAAAGCAGTTGTATGATTGGTAACCTAAATGCAAATGGGGTCATGGGCAAAGATACTTTTTTTTCCCCACAAGGTTATGGCCGGGATTTTGATATTTAAGTGAGTGATTTTTGAAATCCAGGGAGCTAGCGAGCTGCATTTCTCTAAAGACTTTAGGAGATTTCTCTTATTTCGATGCATAAATAATAAGTAATAAAGTTTACTAATGAGACACTACGAGCTCGATCAATATATTTATACCAAGGTTGTAAAACCCGGCCCGGGACATTGACCCGGGCAGGTCAGAGGGCGAGAGGGTCAAAGGTTCAACCGGGTTCAACCGGGTTCAACCGGTAGTATCGACCCGGTCTATTTAATAATATTATTTATATATTTTTATAAATATAAAATTTAATTAATTACCTTATAAACTAAAAACACAAACAAAAAAATGAATTAATGAAATGGGATTAAAGGAAAGGAGTGGCCAACCCGGTTTGACCCGGTTTGACCCGGCACCGGGTCACCGGGTCTCCGGTTGAACCGCCAGGTCACCCGGGTTTTTGCCGGGTCAGCAAAAGTCCGGTTTTAGGGGGTTAACCGGACCGGTCAGGCTACCGGTCCCCGGTCGGACCGGTCGAACCGGCCGGGCCGGTCCGGTTTTTACAACAATGATTTATACACCTCACTGCTGATAATAATCTTATAATAATAATTGTCATGTGAAATGTAAATTGACACGATAAGATCAAGTCGGGATCATCACAATTTACTCTCACCTCCAAGTCCTTCAAGTCAATTCGATTGCTTCCATCAAGTCAACTATTACATCTCTTGCTCATCGTTATCGTATATGCCAACAGAATATTTGACTATACCCCTTTGCTTGTAACCCAATAGCTTGACTTAATGAAGTTTGAAGAGTTGACTAATGAACACCGATTTATTTATTTGAGAGCCACACCTTTTATACTCATCAATTACTACGAATGACATTTGCCTTTGAAAGTGCTCCAAAAGGACTTAAAAATCAATTAGAATAAATTGAGTTCCCCGAGGGATAACTAAGTTTTGGACAACAAAAGTGTAATTTTTTTTTTTTACTTTTTCAATATAAAAAATTAATCTCAAAGTAAATATCTTTTCTATTTGGGTAAACAGATTCGTGGCAAAAGTATTAAAAAAAAAGGAAGAAAAGAAAAAAGAATCACATGTTCATTCCGTCTACGATTAGATTGCTTCAACTTAACCGGTCCCTTCAATTTGCTGTTGTTTCACACTGTTCGATTCCCGTGACATTGTCGCTATCTGGTTCTGGTCAGTCCGCGTATAAAACGCATCAAGACTTCTTTATTAAAGACAAAATCATTGACTAATTAGTAATTTTAGTTCTAATAACCTGTCCATGACTGCATCGCCCGCTTGATTTAATTACTATTTTGCTCGAACGAATAATCTCTACATATCCGCATTTTGTACTTATATCCTTAATTTTAGGGATACCTACAAAAACTAGCTGACTTCCAAGCTGTATACATGAGTGTTTCAGTACATTTCCCCTGTATTTATACCTATAAATACACGTGTATCTAACCATTTAATGCATGCCTATAAATAAGAAGGGTCAGAGCGAGGCGGACACAAACTGGTTTCTGAAGATGGGTGTGCTGGGCTCTTCTTGTTCTTTTTATTCCTCTCTTTTTGTTGGTTTTGTTCTAGTTTTGAATGCTGCTGTGTTTTGTAATGGAGGCAAAACCAGCAGTTTCGTTAGGAAAGTGGAGAAGACTATTGATATGCCTCTTAACAGTGATGTTTTTGGTGTCCCTCCTGGTTACAATGCTCCCCAGCAGGTTGGTTTGCTTCCATATGTTGTTTTTCTACTCTTAAATCTTCTAATTTTGTATCAAGTTTTTGTTACTTTTAGTAAAATGTTGATGGATATCTTCGGAAATTATGTGTTGGGTCTTAATAGAAGTAATGGGTGCTTATTTCTGGGTTTGTATCTTTGCTATGTATTGATTTGTGGTGTTGGTTTTGGATTACAGGTTCATATAACACAAGGAGACCATGAAGGGAAGGGAGTGATAGTGTCATGGGTGACTGTGGATGAGCCAGGTTCAAATACAGTGCTTTACTGGAGTGAAAATAGCAAGATAGTCAAGAAGGCTGAAGGAAAATTATACACCTATAGATTCTTCAATTACACCTCTGGTTTCATTCACCACACTACTATCAGAGGCTTGAAGGTAGAATTGTGCATTAATAACTCCTTTCTTTGTGTTATTATTTGGATATTTTCATATTTGAGTTGTTAATGGAAATGAATATTTTGTTGTTTTGTTTATTGATTGTGTTGGCAGTTCAATACCAAGTATTACTATGAGGTTGGGATTGGAAATACTACAAGGAAATTCTGGTTTACAACTCCTCCTGCAGTTGGCCCTGATGTACCGTATACATTTGGTCTCATAGGTACGCACAGAGTTGCTAAATTACTAGAATTTTCGTTCAGACATATCGGCTTAGCCGCTAGTGGATTTCATTGTGTAGAGAGTGCTCAGATGGACTATGTATTGGATACAAATGGTCAAAATATTTAAGGGAGGAAGAAAAATAAAATGCTTAACATGACAAAGGTTTATGATTAAGGCGGGGCGGTTTTGTTCCTTAGTTTCTTTAAAGTCTCATGGATTCGTATTACATTTAGCATATGATCCTTTCGGCAGATGAGGGTTTGAAATGTAAATGTGTATTCACCATAGGCCACTTTGTTTGCAGGTGATCTTGGTCAGAGTTATGATTCGAATAAAACACTCTCTCATTATGAAATGAACCCACAGAAAGGAAAAACAGTGTTGTTTGTCGGAGACCTGTCTTATGCAGATAACTATCCGAATCATGACAATGTGAGATGGGATACATGGGGGAGGTTCGTAGAGAGAAGCGTTGCTTATCAACCTTGGATATGGACTGCAGGAAATCATGAGATTGATTTTGCCCCAGAAATAGTAAGCATCTCCTCTTTTTCACCATCCATCTAGATTTCTGAAGTATTGGAGCTTAAAATGGAATTTCATGGTCTATAATTTCTTACCAGAATTATTATAATTCCCCCTTGCATTACATACCATTTATGGTGATCTTGTTACCCTATATGTTCAGCACTTGTTCTTTCAGAAACTGTTAATATACAGTATCAGGGCTCCTCACAATGCTATTGGTCTGATTAATTTTATCTCACATGCCAAGTTCCTGCATTGCAATTACCTTGAGTTTCAATTTGCTGGATATTGGGTAACTTTAATAACACCATTTCTCATATCTTTGAAGATCTTTTTTTTTTTGAGATATATCTTTGAAGATCTTACAAGGATTAAATCCACTATTGGCCGAAATGTTAACTTTGAATGTATTGTGGGACTTCAGTTTTCGATTGCAGTGTTCAATCTTTCATGATTTCAGTGCCTTTATTTCTCAAAATGCTGATTTGTATCCAATGAATGTGTTTCTGTTTCAGGGTGAAACCAAACCTTTTAAGCCCTACACTCACCGCTACCACGTCCCTTATAGAGCTTCAGGTAGCACCGCTCCCTTTTGGTACTCAATCAAGAGAGCTTCAGCATACGTCATCGTGTTGTCTTCATATTCTGCATATGGTAAGTATGCACATTTCTTTTCATACTCTTAATTCCCAGGATGGGATTGCAAAAAAAACGTAGCTGCGTTATGATAGAAGTACTCGAGTAATTTGCACGATTCTCATCCATCTATATATCTACCATGCTTCAGGTAAATACACTCCTCAGTACAAATGGCTTGAACAAGAGCTACCGAAAGTTAACAGGACTGAAACACCATGGCTCATTGTTCTTATGCATTCCCCATGGTATAATAGTTACAACTACCATTACATGGAAGGAGAGACCATGAGAGTAATGTATGAGCCGTGGTTTGTTCAGCACAAAGTTGATGTCGTGTTTGCTGGCCACGTTCATGCCTATGAACGATCTGTAAGTCTACTTTTTCCCATATGTTGTTAGGCCGAAAAGAACTTCTCTTCTGGAAAATTGACCAGAAATCCATCATGATGTTCTTAAAATGTACATTTATCACAGGAACGCATATCGAATGTCGCATACAACATTGTCAATGGGAAGTGCTCCCCGGTGAGTGATCAATCTGCCCCCGTTTACATTACCATTGGTGATGGAGGGAATCTTGAAGGCTTGGCAACAAAGTAAGATCATTAAAAAGTTGAAATAGTTTTTCACTACATCTCTTTCCCTTTTCGGCACAGCTAAATTATGATTCTCTCTTTTGCAATGCAGCATGTCAGAGCCACAGCCATCTTACTCAGCGTACCGTGAAGCCAGTTTTGGTCATGCCACTTTTGATATCAAGAACCGAACACACGCGTACTATAGTTGGCACCGCAATCAAGATGGATATGCCGTTCAAGCTGATTCTATGTGGTTTTTCAACAGATTCTGGCATCCAGTCAATGAAGTTTCAAACACATAAACTTTCATCTGTCGACTTTATGGAATAAAATTTTCATACACAAGTGAATTTACAGTTATCAGCTTTTCGTTTGCCTCCCTCGTTAAGCAGGCTCTTGCCTTGTTCTCAATTTGTTTGTCTAGTTTGTACACTCTCAGTTAGTACGCCAAAGATCCAAAATTCAAAATGCAACAATTGTACCGTTAATAACATTTTTGGTATCTGTAATAGCAAAAAGTGGCATTTCTGGCAATGATTATATATTTTGATAATGGAACATTTTACTGCCATTTTACAAATAAAAACTATATAAAAAAAATCCTATAATTTCTAAAAAAATCTACCTCGATCCTCGTAGTTTTAAATTGCATTTTTAACACTTCTAGTAGTTAAATTAAAAAAGGGATAAATCAAAAAAAAGTCTCTGCAGTCTAATTGATTGACTTTTTTCATCCCTCTGTTTTTTTAAAACTATTTTTAGTACTCCGAGTCAATAAAATGACTTTTCTCATCCCTCACCCTAACGCCATCCACGTTTTCCGTCTGTTTGTTGGCGTGGCGTGCCACGTCAGCAAAAAATCAGATCTCAAAATAGGCTGCCTGATTTTGTAGTAGTTAAATTAAAAAAGGGATAAATCAAAAAAAAGTCCCTGCAGTCTAATTGATTGACTTTTTTCATCCCTCTGTTTTTTTAAAACTATTTTTAGTACTCCGAGTCAATAAAATGACTTTTCTCATCCCTCACCCTAACGTCGTCCACGTTTTCCGTCTGTTTGTTGGTGTGGCGTGACACGTCATCGACTGCTGACGTGTCATGCCACGTCAGCAAAAAATCAGATCTCAAAATAGGCTGCCAGATTTTGCATGAAGTTGGGCTTAAACCCATGACCTCATGGTTGCCTTGCGCTCTACCAACTGAGCTACACAACTTTTGTGTTAGCATGTAATAAAATCTGACTATTACCTCCCGTGTTTTTCAACAATAACACCATCACAAACATTTTTCAACTTTTGTGCAGATCATCTCTCGACCCGAGGTTGTTTTAAATTATTAATTATTATGTTGTTAAATATTTCAATTTTATTATAAAATTATTAATATTTCAATTTTCAAATAAGATATATATGTTTTGTTCATATATTTATTATATATAAATTTAATTATGGGTGGGCTATTAGTACTTCTAATTATTTATTTGCATTTTTTTTTATATATTTAAATTTTAATGGACAAATTGATAATAGTTTTAAGTTGTTTTCTTTTAATTTTTTTAAGGAAAGAGAACATGTATATAATTAGAATTTATCTGAATCTTGTTTCTTTTTTCAATTATATAATCTCATTATAATCCTAACCATTAAATTAAGCGTTGAAAATCACATATGTTATCTTTAAATTAATGAAAAATGTACAATTTTCATGAGTTTTCATTACCCGAGGTTGTTTGTGTTATTATTGAAAAGCATAGAAGCTAATATTCAGATTTTATTAAATGTTAACATATAAGCCATCTAGCTTAGTTGGTAGAGCACAACGCAAGAGCCATGAGGTCAGGGGTTTGAGCCCAAATTCATGCAAAATTTGGCAGCCTGTTTTGAGATCTGATTTTTTGCAGACGGAGACGGCGTTAGGGTGAGGGATGAGAAAAGTCATTTTATTGACTCGGAGTACTAAAAATAGTTTAAAAAAAACAGAGGGATGAAAAAAGTCAATCAATTAGACTGCATAGACTTTTTTTTATTTATCCCATTAAAAAAGGGACCAAAGTGTAAGATTTTGCTGGTTTTTAATTAGTTTACCCTTTCGCTGCATATTTGGAGAATCCCAATCATTGAAACGCCAGGTCGTATGGAACGATCACTTACTTATAAACGCCGCGTCGTTCATGAGGGATGGGACTCCATCGTGCCATCATCCAATGGCGCGCAACACTCTTCCAAACTACATGTCGTTTAGAGTCAACAGTTAACAATCGGTATAAACAAACAGAACAGTCTCTTCTAATTTCAAAACCTTTGGTAGATGATACAGATCACACAAGTGCTTACGCAAATCTAAGCTCTCTCTCTGCTATTGTATTGCATTTTTCTTCCTCTCTCTCGCGTTTCTTGCATTTCTGAGGTAGTTCACGGTCTCTGATGAAGGATCCACATCAACCTTCATAAAATGGCGCCGGACGATGCGGCAAACGACGAAAGCCACAAAGCAACATCAACACCACCGATTGCAAGTAGCAGTCATACAAATGATAAGGAGGAGGAGAAGAAGAAGATTTTAGATCCAGAACTCTTCAGCTGCTTACTTCAACCTGTAATCGCCGATTCCGATCCCGTTTACATCGGCACTCGTCGCCTCCTCTTATATCGCAAAGCTCAGTCCGGCGTCCATCGCCGCCTCGTAAGCTCTCTCTAATCTCCATTTCAACTTACTGATATTTCTAGGTTTTTGAGGTCTTCAGTGCATTTTATCCTTACTTATATCGTTGTTCAAATTGATATATGTGTGTTAGGATTGGAGATGCAACGGGAAAGGATATGCGAGCTATCGGAATTACATTAGTAGGCAGAGGAATTGGGAAAACTTGCAAATACCAAGCCATTCAAGCACGCCAGGAAACAGGTTGCTATGATCTCGTTTTGCCCGAAGAGTGTGTAATACTGATTTTATGAATTGCAAAACAATGTTTTAGCTGCTAGCATGAGTATGCACATTCAAGTTCTGAGATCTAGGTTAGAATTAACGAGCCTATTCTATGATAGTGGGGAAGAATAGGAGGTTTATGATTTATGATGATACATTTTGTCAATGGTGAGTTATTTTTTAAATTTATGATTCTATACGATTCTGACATCAGGGTGATTTACTGGTTGATGCATCAGTGGGCGATGGCTTCCATCTCTAAGTCCACTGTCCAGTTTGTTTGAGGTGGAGAGCTGGAGTTCGAGCAGGGTATGTGCTGGCTGTTATGGATTTCCTTTTTAGTCATTTTTGTATGTAATCTACCTTTTAGTCATTGTTGTCCATGTTTATCTTTGTTTCGATCTTAAATTGCTGTAAAATGTGGACATGAGGACCTCTGCAAGTGAGTAGTATTCATCTATATTTACAATGCTAGAAAAAGTGTAACTGTTGACTTATTTGCAGGACCTAAGAAGTGGCAATCCACCTTCAAATCACAGAACAAGCTTCAGCTCAACTACAAGTGACAATAATATCTTAGGTCATCGGGGAGTTGAACTTGCATACTCCTTCGTAGGAATGCATTGTATCTTTGATCAATGCAAAACTGCTGGTATTCCTTCTTCTTTTTTCCTTTATAGTACAATATATATCACTTTCTTCCCTTTTAAAGAGTTTTGATTTGAGTGAGTCACTTAGCCATTCCTTTTAGAATAAGGAGCTTGATTGATCTTATATGCAGTTACGGTTTTGAAGTTTGGGCACATGAGTTCTGATCTTCTTGCATTTGGAGCGTCGGATGGAACTTTGACATTGTGCAGTGTCGCTGAGCCACCTTCAATCATCAAACAATTAGTAGGGCACTCAAAAGATGTCACAGGTTCGATTAGCTGGTATTGTTTCTGTGGTCTTTTCTACATTTGAAAATTAAGTGTATTGCATTTTTGTTCATCATGCACACACGTGAAGAAGGGCTCTTTAGTTATGCAAGTGTTTTCCTTATATATGTATTTTTTTAATATTACTATGGAATTCATGTTTGTAATCCAAAAACTATTTTCAGACTTCGACTTCTCATCCAACAACCAATACATTGCATCATCATCCATGGATAAAACTGTGAGAGTATGGGAGTTATCAAAAGGCATTTGCATGCGAGTCATATATGGAGTCTCTTCACAATTGTGTATTCGTTTTCACCCTGTAAGTATCGTGGGAAATTTGATGTGTTTTGTTCATTATATATTGTTTTAATAATTTTCCATGTTATATTGCCTTCTGCCTTCTGCCTTCTGTAACAGACTCTCCTATATGCACGAATTTGCTAGAAATTACTTTACTCTTAAACTAATGCTGTTTCCAGTGTTCTTGTGTTCATTTTTATGTTTTACTATCTGTCCGTGTGATTGATGCATTTATATGGAATTTCTAAGCTGGTGGAATTTTGTGTGATTTTCAGATTCTTGTGTTTCTATTATGGTTGACCATTGAAAATTTTGCTCTCCTGTGATGCAGGTAAATAACAACTTCATTTCAGCAGGCAATGCAAACAGAGAAATCACTGTAATTACTGCTTCAGCTCACCACATTATGACATGTTATTTCTGTATAAGTTGATCAACTTATTTCATGTGGCGATCTCTGAAGTTGTGAATTCTGATAGCATATCATGGTTGATGATTGAATAGAAATGACTACTGAAAATTCTACCTAATAATGTGTCACTATGATTAAAGTTCCATCTGACGGTCTATTTCTTTCATTGATATACCAGGTGTTTAATTTCAGCACCGGTAGGATTATTAATAAATGTACTCTTGATGATATGGTTACGTCTATGGACCATGACCATACTGGGCAGCTCATTTTTTGTGGGGATGCACAGGTAACTTCTATTTACCAATTGATCTCTTACAGTCTAAATATCACAACGACCTTACTTGAATCGGATCTGTTCTATAGGATCGTACAGTCTAAATATCACATGTTACTTTTGGACATTTTCTTATGGAGTAATATATGCAGGGATCTGTATACTCCTTGACCATGAACTTCCATACAGGCGTCTTATCTCGTTCTCATCGTCTTCGAAGTAGCAGCAAAAGCAAATCTCAAGTAACAACAGTGCAGTATCGAAGTTTCTCCCTGTTGGCACGAGGTCCTGTGTTACTAGCATGTACACAAGATGGAAATTTGTCTTTCTTCAGGTTGAATTTGAGCATAAGCCATCGACTTTTAGAATTATACCTGGAGAACTGACTGAGTATTTTCTGTGCTGGTGTTGCAGTGTTGCCCTGGAAGTACAAGGTTATCTAACTCTTCGATGTTCACTTAAACTTGCATCGCGAGTATATACCATTCGGGCTTCTTTCTGCCCCTTGCTTTCCCTTGAAAAAGGGGAATACATAGGTTTGTGTTTCAGTACCTGCTTTTGCTGAAAGATATCATGACAATTACATGTCCTACAGACTACATGAGCTTTCGGTTGCAAATTATTGCAAAGCATTCAGGATAACCTTGACCCAGCGGTCCAAATTGATTATGAAAAACTTATCCATTCATGTAAACACGAGTTTAACAAAACCTTGTGTGCAATTCGTTTTTAAACAGCTTGACATTCTCTTGCATGCTTTTTTGAAGGTAAATTAGCAAACATGATCTTTCTTTAAAATCTGTAGAAGCTCTTAACTATAAATTAGTCTTGTCAAACACAACCTAGGAATGTCTGCTGATTCTTTTTCCTTCTGTGTCATGTAGTTGCCGGAAGTGAAGATTCAAGTGTCTATTTCTACGACTTAACTCGACCAAGGCATACATGTGTTAACAAGCTACAGGTTGATTTCTGTTGCATATTGGTTCTAACTGTTGACTTAATTATGCGCAATTTACAGTTCATCTCATGAGTATTTTGACCCTTTGACTACAGGGTCATCGTTTCCCGGTTATTGGAGTCGCTTGGAACCATGGAGAGAATTTGTTGGCTACATCTGATCTGTATGGAATTGTTATTGTATGGAAGAGAGCGAAAACAAGTTAACGAGAACGTGAGTTCGATTCATCCATTCATTCCCAATCATAACAATAAAGGGGTTTGCATAGCACAGCATGTTTGGCAGGTCTTTCTGTAAACTAGTGAACCACTGATGATTGCTGCAATCCATAGCCTCAGCGTGTGAAAATTTAGCGATAATTGTTTGTATCATACTCATGGTGGTCTATATTTGTATTTTTGAACCTCTCATGCACTGATTTTAGATTTTCTTTTTCCATGTTCATACATGCACGTTATTTTTTGTACCCACTGTCACTAAATTAGGACGATCCTATTGGGAGGACTTGTCAAAGCCAAACAGAAAAAGGAAGGCAGCGCCGACCAACGGACGAGATCAAAAAGATTAAAACCCTGTTATATATTTACTTTGCGAAGTGGTTTGGCTTATACGAAACCCTAATTTATAAACAAGAAACCCGAGTGAGAGATCTACTTAATACATGACTACAGACAACCAAACACATCCTCGACCTCTACCCCTTCTAGCTACATACCATAACGAAGGTTTTCAAACAGTTTCCATCTGCAATCAGTTCTGAAATACTACATTTGTGATGCAGATGCCTTTGCCTCCGTGTTTGCCTAACCAGGGTTAAAACGCCAGAGGACTCAAGTTCCTCTGTTATCATTATACATAAATACCTTTTAATACCTTTTATTTACTCCATCACCTCCGACGCCGCTTCGTTTCCACCTAACATAACACCAGCACACATAATATTAACAGCAATACAATAACACAGCACATTTATATTTCCTATTATCAGACAAAAAAACACTTCTATCCTTCTAGCATCAAGGTCAATTGTCACTAGTTGATGAATTGAACGTGAGGGCACTTCACTCCACAAAAATGTGAAAACCTTCTCTGTATTAACAAGCCCACGAGAAATTAATTTAAGGAAGTCCTGATAACAAGTAAACAGTTAATCATAAGGGGAGTGACAATCGCTTGATAATTCATGCAGTCATCATGCAGACTGCTAGTGTGATTACACACTCAGCAAACTCCACCACCAGATTTTTAAGTTACAGAATCCTCCTATGGTAACATCCTAGCATGTCCGCATGGAGCTTGCATATCATTGTCTAATTACTTACGACAGAGACACTATATTGGCAATTAATTAAACATCAACACTCGAAAAGAAAGACAAACGCAGTGAAGCCACTGGCTCTGCTGTGTAGGTTGCATGCAGAGTTGCAGCAGAACTCAGGTTTGAGTCCCTCATCCTATGGTTATTACACACAGACACGAGAAGAGTCATGATAAATGGGAATACCTTAGCATCTGCTTGTCTGGTGGTAGCATGGGAGTTCTGCAACTTCTTTTGGCTTTCGGTCGAACAATTCTCACAGTAGAAGTGGTCAAGTCTTTTAGCCTCCTCCGTGGTCATTTCTATACAAGCAGGATGAAACCTGAATCAAAAAATAATATGCTGAATGATACACTGGTCTCTAAATATGTATTGCGCATTGGATTCACTTGTTAAGAAAAAGAGAGGATATACTAGTTGGATAACATTTGTTTAACGACAGAAAAAGGACAAGTATACAAAGCCTTTTCACGCCCTCAATCTTAAGCTGTTAACTTTCACCTAATCAATAGATAGTTTTGCTCTTAGTATAAGGCTTTCAAAAACTTCAAAAGTGAGAAAAGTTATTCTCATGACAGGATAATTTATGCGAATTTCGTTGCAGACATGCATCCTGCTTATTTGCGGAAACTTTCTAGTGCAAACAACTTACCAAGGAAAGAGGCAACTTCACACTAAAAATTTGTAGAAAATACAGTTTTGAGTCCAATATCCAATCGCTATATATAGCTGACACACATTTCATTTCATAAGATCATAGTCTGACTAATATCATGTGTGTCAAAGAAATAGGAATAAAAACCAAGGGTATAAGAAACTTGGATATATAAGACACGTCCTGATATTCTCATAAAACAACCAGAAGGCCTGCACCTTACTTGCAGTCCTGCTCAAAGCCTAAAGAAAGCACTTCCATCATTAAAACTTGCATGGGCCCTATTCTCATAATTTTTGCCTATAGATCCCCTCTTGTGACTCTACTTGTAAACCATAGGCCAATTCCATTTTTTTAAACAAACCATCAGTTTTCTGGGTCTGATTAGAAGAATAAGGCCAAAGCATATCATGCATGTTTTTGCAAATTATTAGGCAGTGACTAATTAGTAGTCCAGCACAACTATAATTGAGAAGAACAGAAAACCATCTTGCATCCCCTCAATCAGTCTTCTAACAGTTCACATAGAAATGTGAGTCCAAAAACTTGAATGAAATGAGAAATATTTTCAACGGAGTCTAGTTCCTAAGAATGTATTAGATTCGGTATGTTCTTGAATCTCTTCAGCTACTCCAACAGTGCAAGCAATTTTCATTGTGCAACCAAAAGCCACATGAGTTATAAAGAGAAAATTCCAGCTTACGTTTCCATTCTCGACATGGAATATGACTAAGGAACACATGAAGGAAGGAGACAAAACCATTTCTTAAGTATACACGCCTGAAAATTAAAAAGATGTTTAATATTGATGACCCACTAATTATAGTCCCCATCAACCATTGCAACACAAAGGCCACCCGCCAATTTAAGGAATATTCCACCCATAAAAAGATCCTTAAGATACTAAGAAATTTCATGTATAGGAAGTTCCAACAACCATGACCTATGCTCAAAAACTGTTACAGATCAATTAAACAAACCCAAAATCAGTTCACTCACCAGTCACTACAGCCTTCGCATTGAACCATCAAGTCATCAGGATTGTAAGGCATTTCACATTTACAATACCTGCCATATTAAGAAACCAATAAATAACAGACAAGCACATTTCAGCTCCTAGTTAAGCTCCACATGATATGCACAGTATACCAATGAAGTAAATTTTAATCCAGCAACTAATTTATAAAGTAATGAAAACGTATTAACTTGGCAATTAAGCTATAATTATATTTTAAAACTTAGTAACCTGCTTGCAAATTTAAAATGTCACTAGCTAACATTGAGTATAACAACAAACCAGAGCGACGTACACGGCGACTCTATCGGGATTGAAAGCTCCGGTGGAAGAATTGTACTCAAAACGACAAAAGAAGTCCTCGTTTCCAACTGCGTCAAGCTTCGTGTAGCTTTTAAAGCTATGAACTACACACTTCGCTTCAATCGTGTCGGCGCTCTGTATATCGTAGTGATCCGACAGAAAAACCTCCTTAGAACCATGGAACTGCCGTCGGCCGCCGATCGACTCCTCCGGCCGGTAATACCATCTCACATGTACCCTCACGTTCGATCCTCTCCCGTCCGCTTCGATCCGCTCAACCCTCGCAACGTACGACGGCTTCCCCGGATCCGACGGCCGCATCAACACACAGTCTTCGGCTAATTAAGGAAAGCAAAAGTAATTAGTTATCCAGAGCTAATCATCGAGTGACAGAAAAGTACCGGTAAATCCATGAAATTAGGAAGGTTCAGTTACGCTACCTTTGATGGCTTTGTTGGTCTGCTTGATCGTGTACGAGTCTAACGTGCGCCTGGGTGCCTTTGGTTTGGCCATGGAAGGAATGAGCTAAGCGTTAAGCGTGTTGAGTTAAAAGCAAAACACAAAGGCATGCACAAGGACAAGAGAGAGATTGTGAAGAAAAAGAAATAAAATAAAAACAAATTCAATTAAATTAAGAAAAAATGTTTACCTTTTTTCTTAATTTAATATTCTTTAACGTACCTTTCTTGCTGGCAGTTTCGCTATAGTGCTTCAGGTCTACGGTGAAATGGTAAGCTCTCTTTAATCACCGTTTGTTAGGGTTTGATCGTGTAATGGATCGAGAGATGGATGATTTCGGATTGAAGATGAGTGATGGGTGAGGCTCCACGTCAGCGGATACATATATTTGTTATAGTTTTGCTGAGCTGGAGGATACGGGGACAAATTTGTTGACGTGTTCACAACTTCACATCTAAATTATGGAAGTGTGGATGGGTTATGATTAGGTGTGGCAGGAAGTAACGTGAGCAGTGATCACGTAATCCGTCGTTGATGTTGCCACGTCAAGAGATAGTCAGGTGCTTTTCTCCTGTGCGGCCACGTATTGGTCAGGTGCTGTCATCGTCCCTCCACATCATCATTCTGAAAAGTGCTTTCGCATGTCTAAATGAGTGATTGGACGCTTGGTCAAGAGGTCAAAGGATGACCAGTGTTACTGTGGAAGGCTGCACACAGGATATTACTGTCAGATTTAATTTATTTCCCTACATTTGATAACGAGATTAAACTTGAGACTTTGCATAAAATTATCAGTGTTATAGTATGCCATTGAAAACTCTTAAATGAATTTTTATTTTAGTATTATATCTATAAATAATAAATGTTTTCAATAAATACCAAACATTTCCTAAGTGTTTCCATTCATAATATTTTCAAACCATCTCTTAATTTTCCATTAATACGTTCAGATATTTATTTTTAAAAAAATGTTCTGTTTTTATGTGAAAAAAATCATATTGAGAATATTTTATTTTTTAATAAATTAATCCAGTGCAGATGAAATCTATATTTTAATCTGATAATTTTGAGGATATATAGTTTGAGGGAAAAAAAATTCCGCTGCTATTATTTCTCAAGACAAATCCATATAAAACTTTATTGAATTGAAAATATCCGTTTCATTGTGGACTTGATTTTGATTTTATTAAGTTTTTGTTTTTCTTATTAATTTCAATGTGTTGGGAACTTAGTTCGGCCTTGCAAAATGCCGGTAGATTTTGTGATGTAATAGCATGAATGATCCGTGCTAGAAGTCAGCACTTCAATCCATGTTGGAGGTTTGGAGCCGGATCTATAAGTCAGCACTTTAATCCGTAGCTTATTGGGACTGGACCAGTCATGATTTTAGGTCAATGGACTAATTCTTTAACTAAGTTAAAACAACTACTTTGTATATACATTTTATTTCCCAAATTTCTTTTTCCTCGCATAAGGAAAATACTATTCTTGATATTTATTCAGTAAACAATCAACCACACGCCAATGCAAGCCAAGAAATAATAGTCAACTCAAAAGTCAAAATTATTGAATGTCATAACGCCGTTTGACAAGCTGAATTTTTGATGCATCACCGTTAATTTCTTCAAACACCACCAACAAGTTTCGTGTTGGCGTTAGCCAAGACCGAGGAACATGGTACCTGAAAATTTTAAAAAAGAAAAAGAAATCATAAAAGTGCTCAAGATTTCATACTTCATTAATTGGTGCATAAAATTGGAAATTTTTAAACTCTTCTGAAATATACTCTCTACTCATACAAATTGTGAGTTTTACCATTAAAACTCCACAATATTGCATATAGAGTTCTCAAATATCTACGTTTATGTGAATATTCTGTAAAATATGAATTTACACTAATATTACTAAAATTTACCCCCTAAAGTCTTGCTATGCATATACTAATAGTTACCATTGTTGAGTGGGGTGACCACAACCAATTTGGCACTTTGTTTGCCGGAAAGTTCCAGAATAGCCACATTGTGTGCAATTGCCAATAGCATAGGCTGTCCAGTATCTTCCAATGCTTTGTCCATTTATCCAAGTTTGACCTTTTCCCATGCTACTCATGTCCAAAGCTAAAGGATCTTCGCCTGTTGGTGCATCAAAATAAGCCTGCAAAAATAAATTGCATCATTGAGCTAAAGGAGTAACTTAGTGTGGAGATTGCAAAATATGTTCTTTTCTGACATACTCCCTCCGTCCCCTATTAAACGTCGCCCGCACTGTAGATACGCATATCGAGGAGGTCGGATGACACACTATTTGATCCTAAAAAATTCCGTACTTTTTTTTTGAACGTACGTTAATTATTTTCCTACGTCCGAGATTTTTTTCGAAATTTTTTGGGGTCAAATAGTACGTCATCCGACCTCCTCGATATGCGTATCTACAGTGCAGGCGACGTTTAATAGGGGACGGAGGGAGTAAATAGGAATGTAAATAATGAGACTCGAACTCGAAACAAGTTGCAAAATATGTTGTTTTACTTACCTTATACCATCTCAAAGGTTGTTGGTTCTCTGTAACCAATGACCCTCTTATCCAATCAACAGATTGAATAGAATTTGGTGATGCTAGATTCATTTGTTCTCCTTTGAGCCCAACCTGCATGATAAAGTAACATAAAACCTGAGGTTTTGCATAAAAAACGCGAAAAATGGAAAATCAGTAGATGATTGAGCAAAAATTGGTGGACCTTGTACGACCATTGCTGCCAAGATAAGTCCCTACTTCCTTCTGCTAGGCCATGGAGGACAACTGGTCCCAGGATTCCTGTGTTCCGTGTCTCGAAACGGGGACCATTGTTCTTCAGCCATGACAGGTTTTAACAATAAATCAGTTACAACTCTGAAAAATACAATAAAGATGGAATGCATGTGACGAAGCTAATGCACAGAAGACCAGACAGTTTTTGTTCCTTTCCTAATAACTAATCTGTCCAAATCTATAACTTCCTGTCCCATTTGATACTGAGTTTTCCATTCTGAAAACCTATTTGTCTATTCCTGATAGTGTAGAAAACAAACACCAAAAAAAGTAGACTCTAATAATACTGATGGGGGTTGAAGAGAACTAACTGGCAATCCTACTGCTACACTGAGAAGTGAAATTCTGTTTCGTCCAGCATGCAGTTTAACATCTCCTGTAAAGGTGAATCTCCTGCGTTCCCGGCTCCCGTAGTCAGATCCTATGATCAAAGAAAAACAGCATAAATTTTGAAGCAAATATGACAGAAGTATACTTTCTATTCATCTTCCATTTCTCTTTTCTTGCCCAGTTTAGGATTCAACAATGTATACCTGAAAGCTGTCCATTGATAAACACATGCATAGCATGGCCATCTGATTCGACTGTTAGAGTCGGTTGCTTGCCTCCGCTCAAGAACGGTTCAGGTGAACTTATATCAACACTGGAAGGGACATAAATTGGAACATTTTTTAATGATCAATCTTATGTTTCAGGATTTTCGTTACAAATTTATGGAAAACCTATCTCCACTCACCTGGTTGTGTACCAAAGATAGTCACTTGTATCTCTTGTGACATTTAACTGCTCCAAGAGGCCAACAACCGTAACCATTTTCTCATCGTCAACTGCTAATATGTCTTCGTTAAACGTTTCCCATGACACCAGTTCGGTATCAGCGGGCACCATGCGCGCTTTAGATGCTTGAATTCCAACCTACAAAATGTGTTTTGTTTCTGCCTAAATTATTGCAAATCCCTACCTCATCTGACTCTTATATATTTAGCATAATTTTATTTTTAATGTTATACGAGATTAAGCAGTGGAATATGTATTAACGCCAACTGATTCACTTACTTCGGCAGTGTTGAAAACAACATTCGTGCAATCTGGAAGGATGCTGATGGACCACGCGGGGAGCGTGTAGTGCATTTTATTAAATTTCACTTGTGCAGCTTGGTTTGAGTGGTAGTTTGAGAGAAAAGCTGCACATTCTCCTGAAGCAGAATGGAATACATACGCCTGGAAAATAAATAGTTTGATGAGTCAACTTGAAAAATCATATAGCATGCACTGTAATAACAAAAACAGAAATGAGAGTGTAGAGGTCAAATTGAACTGAATTGTAAAGCAACTTGAGCATTCGTATCATTCGTGGAACGAAGAAACAAACCTGTTCGTAACTTCCCAATGGTTTAACCACAGGATCAGCAGTCAGCAAAGCTCTTTCGCATAACCTAATAGCTTTATGAAGATTCTTTAAATGACCATACTTAGGTTCCCTAATCAAGCCTACCAACATGGGTTCAAGCTGTCATTAGTTAGCTAACCCAGAAATGGATTTGCTTATTAAAATCATGTTGTGGGCTCAGTTTTGTTACCATATTCATCGATCGGAGCATCATAGTCGTAGCTTGTAGTAATGAAAGGGCCTCCAGCAGTTCTCCCAAAGTTGGTTCCTCCATGATACTGCATACAATAGTCAAAAACATGTTCTCAACTTTTCCCATTCTTGCATTGAAGTAGGCTCTCATAGGACGAATCAACTGAAAAAACTTAAATTTTACAACTGCTACCCTACCACTTAACTAAAGAATCAAATGCAGTGGGAAATTTAGTAGACTCACCATGTAATAGTTAACAAAAGAGCCTCCCTTCTGAACGAACCGAGCGACTGCAAATGCTAAGTCCTCAACAGGACGCTGGTGGAGCGGACCACCAAAGTCTGAAAACCTATGAAAAAACAACAAAATCAGATAAAACTGTAACCTTAAGGTCATTTTAAGGATTCACAATACTCAGTCTTACCAGCCAGTCCAAGCCTCAGTCCACATTGTAGGCTTGTAAGGTTTATTCGGGGTGAAATAATCACAGTAAAAACCGTTGCACGTGTTTATCTGTGAATAGGACCCACAAACATGACTGTAAGTCCTAACTAAAAGAATCAATATCCATGAATCAAAACCAAAATTCAAAGCTTTGTCCAATTTACTATAGCTTTGTAAGTCCTTAAGTAATGGTTGATGAATAGTGAGGAGACAAAGAAGAATTTCTTACAACAGGATCCGGGGCATCAAATTCCTTGCACATCACCCATGGAACTCCGGTGTTCGTTGAAACGGCCATTTTTGCAGCCCAGGTCATATAAGAATGACCAGCAGGTCCAAATGCCTTGCTTTCAGGCTCATACTCATTCTCAATCTGCACGCAAGCGAAAAAAGGCACAAAAGCATGCCCAGTTAGTTTAGAAAAACTACCTAAAGATAGCTCACATGTGTAGTGTGAGCTTGAATACATCAATCTCATTTAGCTAAACTAACACCAGAAAATCATACCTGAGAAAGAATAATCGGACCACCTTGAGACTCAAACAACTTTTCCTGCTTCATCATTTGGATAATCTTTTGAGTGAATTTTTGCATTTCCATCTGCAACACCAAGATTGTAAATTTCGAAGATATTATGCTAACAAAAGTTCGTATACTTTTATGAATCTTGAAAAAATGGCAATGAATTGAGAGATAGACCTTGAAAGGTTCGTTATCTGTTCGAAAACTTATGCCACGAACATATTTCAACCAAACAGGAAAACCCCTGAAAGAAAAATAAATGTTCAAGAAAATGAATTTGGAGGAACATAAATGTACCAAGGATGATGATTACCCAAAATTCCACTCTGCGCATATATATGGTCCGATACGAAGATGCAGGTAGAGTCCAGCTTGTTGGACCAACTTGATGAACCGAACCAAATCATACCTCCCCTCAAAATTATACTGAAAAAAACATACAAAAATCACAAGGTAGAAGAAGATGGAAGAACGAAAAAACAGAGTACCCAAATTCAAGAAACTAAGGAATGATCAAGAAGTACATTGCCAGGAGAAGGCTCGTGAAGGTTCCAGAAAACATAAGTGTCTATAACATCCAAACCACCATCTTTAGCTTTCTGTATAAGTCCTTCCCACATCTGCATTTCATGGAAAAAGTGCAGATATTTCAGTTCTCACAAAAACCTTACATGGGAACAGCATTTTCTTGAATTTCTTGAAATTTTCAAGAAAATGCAACACTTCCCCTCACATTTTCTTGATTTCAAGAAAGCGAACAGTACTGAACCAAACCTCAGGTGTGCTTCTTGGATAGTGAATGGAGCCAGAGAAGAGGAGTCTCCTGTGGCCATTGATGATGAGAGCCTTCTTGTCATAAGTAACATCACAATTTATGAAATTGGAACTAAGAAAGAGCAACAATACAAGGAGAGAGGAGCATTTGGTAGCTGAGATAGCTGCCATTTTACTTTTTTTTTTGCAGAAGGAGAGAGGAGAATGAGAAGTGGAAGAAAACAAATGTGATGAGTGGGAAGAGAAAAAGGTTGGTTATGGTTATATCATATGGTTAGCACTCTGCACTCTCTGCAGGAAAAAAGAAAAGCTAAAGGTCTGTTTGTCCTCAAGCACTTTGCATTTTACTACTCCAACAATTCATGAACTTGTGAATTGTAAAAGAATAAAGACAGAATATTGGTTCAAAAGCTAGAAAACAGTATTACTTCTTAAACTTGGTATAAAATAAATAAATTAATTAATTAAAGCAGCTAAGTTGGAGCAGTTAAATGATAACAACACCAATCTCACACCAACTAGTGTCATGGCATTGAGGCATTATTATTTTGTCAAAAATAAGAATATAGAATTGTTTCTATAGAGATGATTAGACAATTGTGAGTGAGGCTAAGGCTAAGGCAAGGTAGGATGAGTATGACGTTTTCGTTTGAGGATTGCAATGGAAGAACCTATCCCATTAAGTGACCCTACCCTATCCTAATCTTGATACATAAAAATATCCTAAATATATGCAATAATTATGATAAGATCAAGAAAAACAGGAAAAAAGATTTTTCAAGTGCCAAAAAAAAAGTTTGATCTAACTTCCCGGCCCTAATTTAGGAAGCAACTTGCACATCAAAAACTTCAATATTACCATCTTCTTCCATTTCTAATCAAATACGCATAATTATTTATTTATTTTTGTTCTGCAGCGCAAAAAAGGAAAGAGGGAAGAAACCGCCGAGGGAGAGAAAGAATACACTGCGTAGTAAAAGGGAAGGAGGGAACACAACATAGGATGCTTTCACTTGCTGATTTTGGGCATGTAGTACCCCTTAGTGACTCATGCTAGAGGTTCATGTGATGATGTGCGGTGTATACACATGTGAGTCACGTCGCAGTTAGTCGTGTCTAGAATAGTGGCATGAATATGATACAGGACGAGATGCGGTTTCTTTTCTTTCTTTGCAATCTCGTTTAAACATTTTCATTATTCAAATAAGAAGTAATTTACTGTATTCATTACCTCGTCATCAAATTTAAAACTTAATACTATTCGACCCTCGTCCAGTGGACAATGCCGAGTATATAATTAGTCGAGAAACCCATCTCTTTTAATGGAATGATACTGTTTGTTTGGGCTTGAGCCCACACGGTTTTCACAAAAAACCTCATTCCATTAAAAAGATTCACTCCTCTTATATTTAGTCTTTATTTCTCTTTTCTTGACTTTAGTTTCCAATAATTTTTCCAAGATTTCCTTTTGGAGTTAAAACAAAAGTAAATAAAAATTGATGGGAGGTTTGGTTGATGAAAATTTTATGGAATAATCTATGTTTTCACCTAGATAAAAGAACTTAAATCACTACATTTTAAATATATATTTTTTGAAAATGAAAGAATTGATAAATATACCTAAGTAATATTTTTATTAGGTATATTTGAAATCCAGGGTGGGAAGAGTTTGATAACTGGACCGCAATTTGGTGATGTCAACCATTCTTATGTATTGTTCTTATGAAAAAAGCGATTTTGCTGCAGAATTATACAAGTTGAAACTTAACTTGGTCGGCCACTGGCCAAGAAACTGAAACGAAAGCATATAGAAACTCACAGTTGGAAGCAGCGTTTAGGTACGGGTCCGTTTGGAATTACTTTCATCTTTTTCTCAACCATAAATCCAATGGTCAAAATTAATTCTGTCAGAAGAATATATTTGATAATGTGATGATCCACTCCTACTCCTTTGCAAAACAAAGTAGATAATGACGGACAGACGACATCATCAACCATCATCATGCATGGCACTGCCACAATTTCGATTTTTCTTAAAAGAAAATGCTGTTTTCCAATCATTAAATCCTAAGTGAAAAATGATGCATGGCGAGCTCTGCACTGCATCCAAAAATTCAAGGCGAAAGCCAAAATTGGATTTCTATTGCACATGAACTATAACAGCCCTGACCATAAATAGGATTTAAACAGGCAATTTTTAAAAAGAAACTGCATTCCTATCCGGTTGCCCCGTATACGAATCCACCCCAACGGGAGATTATGATTGGAACCATCTCTTAAGCTGCTTGTTAGCTTGCTTTTCACCACCAGCTTTGTTAGAACTCTGCTGCGTGAATTTTGATTTATACTGTTCAATGAGGCTGTCGAGTTTATCAGCTGCATCCTGACCGACAGGATCTTTATTCTTTTTAGTTCTTTTTCTCTTATTTGAACCGTCTTCTACCTTCTGTTGCTCTGTTTGGTTAGGTAACATCCATTTTTTCTGCCCCGAATGCTTCTCCTTTAAATGCTGAAATTTGCGGCCATCTTTGGCAGTTGATTCATCTCTGCCTACATTTCCACCACCAGCATTCCTGCCCTCCTGGTGACCCTTTTGCCTGCGTATGGGGCCTCTCACCTGTTTTGTACCATCCAATTTGTCTTCTGCAGATGTGTGCGTGCTTTCACTTCCAAGATTGGTCCTTCGCTTCTTTGAACTTCTGTTCGCTTCAAAGGTTGCCCTATGAGAAACTTTATTTTCCACTTCCTCTTGATTCGCTTCCGAATCCTTCACAATCCTATCCTCACCTCTGGCTTTCCGTTTTCCATAACTCTCCTTTTGACTTGGAATGGTATTCTGGATCCGAGAGGCATCACTTCCTTGCATATGGTGTAAATCATTATGGGTTTCTTGCTGCTGAGCTTGTAGCTTCGCATTCCTGATCCTCATCTTTTGAACATTATCAAGGGCAAATGCCACAATAGGACGATACTCAGGGCCAAAAGTTTCTATAAGTAGAAAACATTGTATAGTTAGAAACAAATTTGCTGCCAAAATATTTAAAGGGAATCAACATAGCGAAACAAAAATATTACCAGGATTGTTATTAAGAACCCTCAAGGCCACCAGTGCATGCTGGTGCTCTGTAAACTCAACAAATGCAACTCCGCGAGAATAGTCCTTTGTGACAACCTTTCCGTCTTTTGTGTTTTTCAAACACTTTATCTGAATAGGGTAATAATACCCAATATTATATTATAGCACATCTAGAAAAGAAATTTAAAAAAAAAATTACATAATAATAATTCTAAACTGAAACCTATAGCTAACCTGTCGAATTACAGGCTTTTGCTTTGTAGCACGTGAAGTAACTGCATTGATGCAAAGCTTCTTTAGTGCTTTTTCAGTCATCGACTTTGGTAAGTTGTAGATAATGAGTCTAGTCTTGGAGACGTGGAAATTTGGAGATTCAAGCTTTGCCATCTTTTGTTGCTGCAGCCTGCAGAGTCCCAAAAGCATGCAGTCTGGAATGAGGTTAAGGTGGCAAAACTTTACAAGAAATGAAATGATAAGCTGTGAAAAATTCACCCCAAAAGAATGTATAGTTACAACTAAAAAGACGTATAACTTTTTGCCTTCTTAGAGGCACACAGATCTCACAAAATAACATTGTTAACTTTGGGAGAGCTAACTCTACCAATGTAACCACGAGTATGCATTCAATTCTCTCAGGCCAACAACTGAACTATAAACTACAACATGGAATATTACATAGTGGATACATGCAAAATGAATTGCTTTCACTCAAATTCTAAGCTCAAATAATAGATAAAATGGAGAATGGAAAAAGTGACATACGAGTTTCGCTTAGCCATATCAGTAGCTGAAACACCATTAGCAGCTGGAGTCCCCTCTAAAATAAGACCTTCCTGTAGAAATTTGGCAATGAAACAGTCAAAACATACAGCAAAGAACTTGGTTGAAATGTATATCATAGTTTTAATATACATGAGAATAAAACTGGAAAGGGAGCAGTCAGAAAATGTTGCAGGGGATGGTTACCTTTGCCAGATAGAGATTGCGATGATCCTGAACCTCAACTTTGGTTTTCTCTATTTCCTTATCATGAGCTGATTTTTTATCAAGAGCCTTCAACACCGTCAGTTGCCTACCTTTCAGAAAAACCCCCACACCTGATGCCGTATTAGCTGCTGAAGCGGCAGCATCAGCTGCGTCTATTGCTTTAAACTTGAGAAAACCTGTGCCCTTAGGTCGCCTGCCATGATCAAAAGTATACCAATCAAATTTTAGTTAGAGAACATGAACTACAAAAGCTGAAGAGACTGTAAATATGCTCCTACTTGGTGACTTGATGAAGGACTGGGATAAATGATTGCACTTCCCCAAATGCAGAGAACCGCTGTTTCACTTCCCCATTGTCAAGATCAAAGGGAAGATTGCTGACGAAAACCGTTCTCTGCAAATCTTCTTCTCCGTCTAGCTGTTTACTGTCTGTAGGTTTCCCATCACCGGAGCTTCCAGGCAATGTAATACCTGATAAGTTTTCAGTTTCCACCACAATTGGCTCGTTGTTTCCCTTGTGTGGTACAGCATCTTCCACGTGAGATGGAACAGAATCTTTACTAGATGATGACATCAAATTCTCAAGAACTTTTCTTGCAATGTGCACTTCCTTGTCGAAATCAACCTCAGTAGGCAAGTCTTCACTTGGCTGTTGGGTTTGTCCAAGCATTGGATCATCGTCATCCTCCAAATCCTCACTGCCACTATCACTGCTCCCATCTCCTTCACTCTGTTGACCTGTAAAAGCACTATCACCAATTAACTAACATGTACAAACATCAGTCTCTAAACATATTAAAAGAGAGTTTTGGCAACAACCCTAGAAGAAAAATGCAACTCAGTTTACAGACACAATTACCTCCTTCTGACGCAGCAGATGCATTAGCACCGCTGCTGTAAACTTTTTTGGAAACAGCCCAGTCAACAGCTATGGTTCTTTTTCCAAATTTCCCCCCATTGAACTTCTTAATGGCCTGAAACAAGGAAAGAATGCAAAAGATAAAAATAAAAATAACAGACCCACAAGAGGAACTTAAAAATAAAGCACAATTTGAAACACATACATTTTCTGCATCCTGTTTGCTAGTGAACTTAACGAAAGCAAAACCCCTTGATAACCTGAATGGAAAAGAGAGAAACATGAAATAAAATATTATATCATTCTGTTAAAAAACAACCGAAAAACATTCCCAACATACCCTGTTTCAGAATTATGTGGAACAAATACATCCCAGACAAATCCTGATTGCGAGAACATATTTTTTATCTCATGTGCTTCAGCCTGCATTGAAGTCCAGTGACCCATTTCAGAAATAAAACTCAAAAAAAAAATCACAGAGTGACAACAGTAGCATAGAACAGACCTTGAAAGGAAGATTTCTGACAATAAGTTTCCATTTCAGAGTCTTGGAGCCCTGCCTCACAAACAGAATAGGCGGAATAATTAGGATACTAAGGGTCTATGACCAAAACAATGAATTCGTATTACATAATTGTGCCACACCTAGTGCAGAAGGCACAAAATACTATGCAGGACAAAGATATCATTTTAGCTAAATAAATCTGAGAAGATAGCTCTGGTAGATGTATATTATAAACACCTTAGCCACAAATGTCAATGGAGTAAGAACTGCAAGCAAATTAACATTTACCTCACCGCCTAGTTGCCGTGCCCAAACCACTCCCCCCTTTATCTCATTTTGGTGTAACTTTACCACACAAGAACGTGCTTCTTTAAGACTCGCATAAAGTACAGCTGATGCCTCCAATTTGCATCCATCTTGTGAAAGACCTGAATTTTTTTTGCAATTTTCTCTTTTACGATCAAGTCCCAATTTGATGTCAAATTTATAGCATTCCAACAGGAAGGACTCAAGGTTATGCTTTTAAGGGATTCCTTTCTATTCAATTATGAATGCCAAAACTCCAACATAAGTTATAACATTATAACTAAACAAATTTTGTTAAATGATCAAGTAGACCGTAGCATTAGAACAGCTTAATTAGGGAACCATATCCAAAGCCAAGTCCAAGCTCTTGTTTTAAAAGAAAGCCAAGAAAAAAACATGAGTATAAGTTGAACAATAGGAATTAAAAGCAATCAAAGAAAACAAAGAGTAAAAGAAATGTAGGGCATTTCCCTCACTTTGGCTGTAGAGGCTAGAACAGCAAAGTGGCTGGAGTCCCCAGTTTTCTTACTGTACGCCCATCACACTTATGTGCGCCACGATTTAAACCTCTCCCGTGGAATACCACGCCTCCTCTCACTAAAGAGGGAAGCGCTCGGCCTTAGGCGCATGTTTCTTGTTACCTGCTTTTTACCTCTAACTATAAGACAATAATATTAATTTTCAGACCGCCTCACATTATTCCTTTTAGCCCCACCCTTACACATTTTAGCCAAATCTGGAGGAAGTTGGGAATATCACACCCTTGATCCATTTTAAGCTAAATCTGGCAAAAGGGCAAGAAATGGGAAGGACTCCCACAACAATAACATCATAAGGAGTCATAGGCATGTTAGAAGTGCCATAAGGGAATGAGACCACATCTTACAGCATCTTACCCTTTTTATCAAGTCCTTGATGTCAGCTAGGTACATATTCCAAAAGGTCAATTAAGTATCTTTCCCACCCAAACCCCCCATAAAACAAAGCCATAGAGTCTCAGGAAATGCCCTTACCATGTTGTTCGAGTTCTTCCTTGGGAAGTGGATAAGTTATAGAACACACCGTGCCAACCTCTCTGGCACGTAGATGAACATCTTCTGCCATAGCATCATTCAGAAGACCACCAAATATTACAGTCCTAGCAACCCTTCAGGATGTTGAAATAAAACAAACAAAAATGCAAATCTTGAGCATATGAGAAATCTTAGCAATCTTCTGATAAACGGGATGCATGGTTTCATAAAATTGAGAGGCATTAACAAGATAAACAAGAATTCAGAACACTAGTAACACATCATGATTAAAAGATACTCTGCGTGCTTATAACTGAGATTGAACCAGCCAACAGAAGAAAGTAACAAGCCTGAAGATCATTGAATGAATTTCCATACCCCTGCTTTCCGGAAGAATTTTCTTTATCTACCAGGTCAATGGAAACTTTTGTTGGTTTTCTTGGTTCAGGAGATTTCCCTGATTTTTTGTTCAAATTATTAGATTCAAAAGCAAAAACACAAGCATGGACACAAAAATAACCAACGAACTAAAATATACACTATTTTAACCTGATCCCGGTAAATTTGAAGGCTGCTTCTCTTTCCTGATGGTAACATCACTATTATCATCCTTTGCCTTTGTTGCATCATTCGAGTCAGTCACTATTAAGAAAAGAGATTTTAACAAAAAACAAACAAAAATATTATGACAAAAGAACCTTCTGTGATCCAAATAATAGGAAACTAATACCAACCTTGCATTCCCTTTGCACGACGCTGTTCCAGGGAAGCACGATGCATGGCATGTTTAACTAAGATTTTCCGACCTCCCATAGGTGAACCATTCTTCAACTCAATAGCTCTGTTAGCATCCTCTTTAATCGCACTACAAATGGAAATAAAAATATATATAGGAGGAATTCAAATAAAAAAGCAAACAAAGAACAACTACAATAAGCAAAGTAACTTACAATTGAACAAAAGCGAAACCGCGATGTTCTGTTGATCCTGTAAACGCATTAAACTCAAAAATGTCAATCTCAAAAACAATAATAAGCTGATAATAAAACCAGCCTACCAATCACAACAACGCAATAAAGAGCAACAAAATATGGTTTAGCATTTCTTACCTTTCTGTGTGACCATAAAGCAGCGCCGGATGGGACCCACATCGCTGAATGTCTCTTCCAGCTGAGAGTAAACAGTATCAGCTTGAAGGATGCATCAAAATGTAATCCTAAATCGAGAGAGCAAACATGTTAGTGTTGCAA
The DNA here is from genome assembly GCA_963691705.1 of Viola odorata. Lineage (NCBI taxonomy): Eukaryota > Viridiplantae > Streptophyta > Magnoliopsida > Malpighiales > Violaceae > Viola > Viola odorata. The sequence continues at coordinate 53,636,809 of OY829543.1, read as the reverse complement.
AACGAGGAGTAGTAGTACCTGAGATTTGGTGAAAGAGTAGGGTAAGTTGGAAACAAAGACAGTGTTAGGACTGTGTTCGCTAGCCGGTCGATTTTCACCAGCTTCTTTCATTTTCTTCTTCCCCATGGTGTGCTTGAACTTTAGGAGAGACTGCGGATTGGATTAACAAAACCGCTAAAACCTCTAAAACCTCACCTGTGTAAGAAATTGTGTGGGTTTTATCATGTATTCGGAGTCAATTCTCGGGTCGGGTATATCTATGGGCCGACTTGTTTTATGTTCGGCCCATGTTGTTCTGTAATGGGTTATTGTTGTTGGGTTGCCGTCGACTTCAATGGGTGGAATCGATACTCACATGGGCCACTCACTCGTCCAGATTGCATTACCAGTCATCCCCATGTTTTCAAATTTACAGTTATACCCCTGTTATTTTTTAGGAATTTATAATGCACTAATTTTTTTCTCGAGTAGCAAAAGCAACAAGTTAGTTTTGAAAGCTATTTTCTGCAAGGAAAAATTATCAATTTTATCATCTAAAGAGTCAATTTTTATTAGGAAAAAAAAATCAAAGTTTGATATATACTCTTGATGTCCTAACTTCTAAGAAGGCTAGCTGTCAATTTCTTGGTAGGGCCTCTATTCTCTTGGGTAGGATTAGGACTTGTCTTTGAAAAAGTTTAGGTAATGTTAATTACTCTCTTTTTTTGGTACATAAATTATTTTAGTGATAGTACTTGCAATTTACACAACAGTACTGTCACTTTTAGCATGGAAGGGAACACGAAGCCAAAAAAAAAAAGTAATATTGGCAACTTCTTTGTATTCGAAGCCCTTCGATCTTTAGGAATTAGTCACTTCAGAATCATATGGATATTCTAAATATGAACCATATGAAAATTTATTGTCTCAATCATTGTTCTTTATCCCGATTCCAATAAGGAAAATAAAGAAAATTGATACTTTATAACAAAGTTTTCGTATTGTTAATTTCTACGTATAGTGCCTCATTTCGCTCAACGCTAAAATTGACAATTAAAGCATATGAGATTACATTAATCGGGGTACACAATAAAAGGAATTGCTTTTTTATTTTATTTTATTCTGAAAGGAGGCATCATTTACAACTTAGCAAATAGAAATGTGAAAACCATAGTTACGGTAAAATATCCCAGGAGTACCATTTTTCAGTATAAATCCACGAATTAAGTTATTATTATAGGGTAAGATTTTTTTATTGAAAACGATGGGCGTGGTCCTGATTTAAGTATTGGGCTGGAAATTGTGGTAGGATACGACCGGAGTGAAGACGGTGCATGGCATACGTTCCCTGTTCGGGCCCGAAGGAGTAAGAGCAATTGTTAACTAAGAGTTCCCTGTAGAGCACGTTCCCATACCTCAAAACACATTAAATTTCTCACCAATATTTTTAAAGGGTGCTTCGATCGTTACTATCTAATCATCATAATATATACCGACTATTTTGAACTCGAATAAATAAAAAATACAGCAATTTTTTTTCCACAAATTTTAATGTATGTAACTATTGCCTGCTGATTTAAAAAAGAAAAAAACATTATGGAAGACCAGCAGGAAAAAGAATTCAAAAAGGGTATGGTATTAGTGCATACACACACAATGATATATATGGCCCCAACTCCCAACACGAGCAGGAGCTCATGCGCCACCTTCTTATCAGCACATAGGATAAGAAATGCTTGAATCATGCGAGTTGCACGCATAGCAAAATAAGGTAAAACCTCATTCCTCAATTCCCCACGAACTTAGGCCTCTGTTCTTTCTGGATTTTCAAGTGAAAAGAAACGTAAATCGTAAAATTTGAGTGCTCTCTCCTCGTCACAACATTCATAATGCAGCTCTATAAACTTTTTATGATAGTGATTCTTATCTTTTAAGTAAAATATCATTGGTATGATTAGTAATTAATCTTTGTTTATACATGATTAATTTTTGCCTAAAAAAGAAGTTGTGGTATAAGAACTTAAATTTTTTTCAAAAGTAAAAATAAAATAAAATAAGAGAATAGGAATTATGGTAAGAGACAAAGAAAACCTCTTAGACTTTGCATATAGATGGGCCCATAAGGCATTATCCAGGTGGAGCCTATCCTTTGTCACAGCTGATATCATCTTGAACCAGTTTTATGTGGTTTTGATTCTAAAGCTAAACGGGACCCAGATTCTCTAGCACACGAAAATATAATAATTAAAATATAAAGCAAACTGGGACCCACGTCCTATCCCATAAAATAGAAATAATTAAAATAATTGCAAAACTTAGAAAAGAAACCTGCAAAACAAGGCAGGTGTAGGCTTCACTAAATTAATCGATGCAAAAACAAATATCCACGAGTCAACAATTTTTTCAATTAAATCGTATAATGTTGGTAAAGATATCGATAGAAATTTAGACTCGAGTTTAAATTTTACTATCGTCTATAACAAAAAAATCGTGTAGTGCTTCTTTCCTACCTTTTTCAAATTTGAAACCAACTAGCTTAGTTTTTTTAGCCTAGCAAATTTGATACAGCTGGCAATTTCAAGCAACTAAACTGTTTGAGCCGGTAAGTTATATAAATAAATATTTCTGATGAATTTTTAAATACATATGAAATCAAATTTATTAGGTGGTTTGAAGTTTTGGTTTATACAGGTTCTACGTGCCGGCCCGGTCTTCTCTAATGGGCCCATGGGGCTTATTATAATGAAGTTTGGTGTAAAAAGGTTGAGACCCAAAACATGTACATCCAAAGTAGAGTTTTAGAAATTCTTACGGTAAGTTTTCTTAGTGTAATTTACTCAACATACTTATTTGGTAGTAGATTTAAGAAGAACTTTAACAATTCTTTCTCGCTTTCATGGCTTAAGTACATTTTTTTCATCCTCGTGTTTGTAATTTCTTCTCAATTAAATCCTAATGTTTAAAAATCCCCCAATTGATTATGTTAAAATTTGTTTCAATTAGGTTAATTTCTTAATTATTTTTCTAATCCCTAACTTTAAACTTTATAATTTTTTTCATGATTTTAGAATCTCTAACTTTAAAAAATTTATTCAATTTTGTACGTGATATTATTTACCGAATGATTTCAAATATGAAATAATTTTTCATGTGTGATAAAAAAATCCCACGAATAAAAATAAGAAAATTTTGGATAGTTGAAAATCAAAATTTTCAATTTTTTAAAAAATTTGACTTAAAGTCTAAAACACTAAAATTACTTTACCACCATAGTTTCGTGTCGTGCCTATTGACTAATTGCAAAGAATTGTTACCTCAAAAGTAGAATTTGGAAATTGTATGGTTAAACTGAAGGGGTGGGCGGTTTGTGTCAGAAAAAGGGACCACGGCCAATCAAAACCATTCTTTGTAGTATTAACCTTAGATTGCTCTTTTCACGAATCCCACAGGCAAATGTCTCTGTCTGCAAACGTATTCAATTTTAACTTTTAAGCCCATATCTCACGTCAATACCTCTCCTCTCCTGTTTTTCTCTGGCCTCTAGGCAGCCTTTTTCGTTTTTCTTTTTATTTTGTTGGTCCTAGGATTTTGTGTTTATTACCCAAACTCCCTCATTTTTTTACCTTTGGATTTGCGCTATGCCTGAAACCCAAAAAGAAAGAAGAAAAAAAACAGTAAAATATTACTCCTACTACTAAGAAATTGGTGAGGAGTAGTTAGCAATTCCAGGATTTGCACGCCATACTTATTGCATTTTGCTTTATCTTTTAAGCTAATCAATGTGGATAAATGCTCCCAAATTGGGTTTCGTTAGGAGTACCGGCCGTTTTATATCGGCTAACAAAAGAGTCGAGATGCATTTAGGCACATCTAACCCCTATAAGTTTAGTTGATAAAACAGTGCATTCCTTTTTCTTTAAAAAAAAGTTAATTGATGAAAAAATATATATACACTTTTTGTAATCTATTTTATTATATTCAATCGTTTCGTAATCATCTAACCTATGTATTGAAAATCATGCTCATTTGATCAATGTACTTAACATTTTTTAGGACCCTTACAAAATGGGTAAATATATAATTTAAATGACGTGCTATTTTTTATAATTTTTGCGTTAATATGACAATATCGCACTATATTATCATGATAAAAAATATGAAAAATAAATAAATAAACGAGTACATAAAATGATGTGTACATTATTAAGAGCATTTTATTCTTATTAGGTTGACACGGCGGAAACAAAATTAGTACAGGTGCTTGATTAGTTTTTCTTCTCTCTTTTTTTTCCTAAAAATGAAAAAAAAATTGAATTTGTTGTCCTGGTCTTTGTCTTCTTAGCATGTACACCAAGCAAGAATTAAAGTTGGTGTACACAAAACAGTAAAGTTGGTATTATAAATTTGATGAAATTGAGAAATAGGCTTAATTCCCCTCTTAATCAGCATCTAATTAATACAATCTAATTTGGGTCACACACCCCATGTCACCCAATAAAACATGAAAACCATTAAACAACTTTACTTTTTTTCTTCCATGAAATGAGACACCATAAATTGCAAGCTGTTCTATGGGGCCACTTTATACCTATTTTTTTCTATTAACTTTAAAATTGTCTGACCATTCAAATCATATGGACCGTTGTTTGTCATCCTCCAAATTGCCTCCACTGGCATCCATTTCGATCGAACAGAGTATGTATCGATCTGTTCTTATTTTTGCCATCCAAGAGAAAATGACCCTTTGATTTTCGTGATTATGGAAAAGATCAGTGGTCCTTGATGCCAATAACTTCCATGAAAATCCCAACATTACCGTTTGCTCGATAAAAGAAGAAGATGATGATCACATGTCTTTCGAGAAAGAAAGAAAAAAAAACAAGAGAGATGAGGATCACATGTTTTAGATTTTTTATTTTTATTACATACACTTACTTATTTACTTATTTATTTTTATAGGCGGATGTAAGAGCAGAACCTGAAATAATATTTTTGACATCACTAAAACAATCACTGAGTTAATTATTAAATCACATCTGACAACTAAAAATAAAACAAAACTTTTAAACGATCGAACCGATAATTTTTTAAATGTTGGAAAGAGATAATAATAATGAGTCGAGCTCAAATCTTGTTATAGCTTAGGTTGATGAGATGTTAACCCGACCTACTTGATTAATTCTTAATTGTCTCTATATGTAGAATTAGATTATGGGTCCGTTTGGTTGGCAGAATCAGGAAGGAAAGTGACTCAGGAATTTGAGATTCCAAGCTTTATTGCGTTTGGTTGCGACAAGAAATCACTCTCCCCCATAATTCAACTTTCATTGACCGCCTTGACTTTTCCAAAAATGGGAGAAAGTGATTCCTTGGCTAGAGGGTGGGGAGAGTGATTCCCCTTACGGAAAAAGTAATTTTTTTTTGTTAAATGACATATTTGTCCAAAACTAATTATACAAAATAAATTTTTTTGCATTGCTAAAATAATATGTGTCATACTTTGCTATAATTTTAAAGGACTCCAATACAAAAATTATGTCATTTATCATGTTGTTTAACCTGCAAAAAACTATAGTCACAAAGCAAACTCATTTGATATTTTGATTGTTGAAAGATAGACAATTAAATAGAGAGAAAGTCTAACGTGTTTAGAAAAAACTGTGTAGCATAGTATATATAGAAGAAAAAAAATTAGATACTTAACAAGATAACAAAAAACACCTAACAAATATAACATAAAACACAAATATAGAAAAAGATAAAGTAGTCATTTTTTTTACTTTGCTGGTGTATTCCCAAATACAAAACAAACACAATAATGATACTTTTCCGGGAATTTTAAATCTCAACCAAACACAAAAAACTGACATTTCTCTCAATTACTCTTCCGGGTATCACTCTCTTAGGAGAGTAATTTTAAGGAAAAAAATAGTATTCTGTGAACCAAACGCTACCTAAATGAAAAGTTTATTAAGTACTAGTAATTGTTAGAGTTTGGCATAAAGGAGTTCTGCAACCACGCCTAATGTTTTTTTGTTTCTTTTTCTTATAATTTTAAGAACTAGGAGCCTAATGCAGCAATTACTCAAACTATAAGGAAAAAGGCATAAATACGATAAAGCACAACGACCAATGCGAAAGTTTAAACATTAGTTAGCGCAAAAAGACAAAAATGGTGATATTTATGGGCACCATCAGCCATTAGGTGCTCCTCTCGTCTTTAAAATATAAAAGAAATACCACAACAGTAATATTTTTTATTTTTTTATTTACAAAAAACCTACCTACGTCTAATAATAAAGTTTTATACTCCTTTTTGGTAAAGTGAAATTAAAATAGGATTGGTGTAATAATTTTATAAACAAATGGCGTAGAAATAACAATTTAGGATACGAGAATAATATCATTATATTTTTTTAGATTTAGCTTACAAGTATTTTTAAATTCATCGAGTGAGAAGTAATTGTGTTTATAGATTGACCTATTAAAAAAAAAAATTTAATAATATAATTTTTCAATATAAAAAGGCTAAGGCTTTTTATTTAAAAGACGAGACTAATAAACCACTCAAATTACATCAAATTACAACTTATTTAAGAGGGTAATATTTTAGCAGGGGAATAAGTTGAAATTGCATTTGACCGAAAAAAGAAGAAGATGAATTTGCAACAGAGAAAAAAGAGGGAAAAAAAGAGAAAGAAAAGAGATAGAGAGAGAGAATAGAATATGGTTAATTGGTTATATGGTGGATATTGAAGCAAACCAGAGAGGGGTGCCATGCTTAAGGATATGAGGTAGACATGCTGCAAGAGAGAAAAAGAGAGAGAGAGAGAGAGGTTTAGAGAGAGAAAGTAGAGAGAGGAAGATAGGGGGATGGTGGTGGTGTTTTTTTGAGAAGGGGTTTAACGGAGGGTTTTAGGTCTACCAACTGGTAGTTAGAGATTGAACTCCTTAACCAAACACAATCCTCAACAACAACAACAACAACAAGACGAAGCAACAATAACAAGAATCAGAGGTCACAAGCACCAACAACCGCCTTATACTATTTCCTTCCACAACTCTGTTTTCTTGATTGATCAAGAAGAGGAAAAGCAAGAAAAGAAAAAGAACTGTAATTTGTGAGCAAGAAAGAAAGAGAAAGAGGAGGGAGAGATGCTCACGTGGGGTTTTGAAGAAATGATGGATAGAGAATATATGATGAGTGAAAAAGATCAAAAGTGAGGAAAAAATTCATCACTACTTTCAATTATCACTTCCTTTTCTTCTCCTTTTTTTCTCCTTTTTAAGAAAATAATACCCTCTTCTTTTCTTTTTCTTCCATTTTCTTCTGTGTATTTCCTTTGTAGGTGTGTACTTATACTAAGTTTTTCCTTTTCCAGTTTATGTATGAATTAAAAAGTGTCAAATGTTGCTGTGTTCTTGTATGGGGGATCGGATTTGTGTTATCTGTTGGATCGATTGTTGTTTGTCTTTGAAGATTTTTCTGTTCCCTTAAACACCCACAAGTGTTACTGGTTTCCTGGTATTATTTTATTGCTTCAATTCCTTACCCTTTTTGTCTCTTCTTCTGCAAAATTTCCATACTTTAATATTGTTTCTCTTTCATTCATCTCTTTGCTCTTTGTGCCTGGAGATGGTAGTGGTTTTAGGATTGTAAAATTTATCACTTTTTTTAAATGTTGAGTATCTATTGGGATTTGCATTTGGCAGTGATGATGGGCTTGTCTTGCTTCCTGGTTTGGTTTATTTAAATTGACTTCTGTTTTTAAATAAATAAATCATTATTTAAGGTGTGAATTTCTGGGTTTCAGTTATCACTTGTGAATTTCTGGGTTGATATATAAAGGGTTCCTTTTACTTATTTAGTAACTCGAGATTTGTTGCTGTAGATGTTTATCTTGATATTGTGATGCTTGTTCTTCCTTGCTCATAGTTGTTGCTGTTCACTCTTGAGTCTTGACTAGTTAAAAGAGATTTTTCTGTTGTAATAGCTTCCGATTCTGTTTTTTGTTACCTTTTATTACTTCTGGGTATGTGTTTAGATTGCTCTGGCAATATCTGTTCTAAGAATTAGTAGTAATGGAAACTGTTTTTGATGGCCCATTTTCAGGTTCTGGACTAATTATGCAATCTGATTAGAATAAGCAGGCAGGGGAGTCCCAGGATTTAAGCATCTATGGCTACTTACTACACTAGTTCAAATAACCAAAGAGATGGTGCTCCGATGATGTATTTACCCGGTTCCTACTCGGATGCGCCAGTTCTTCCTGGGAGTATGATGATGTATATGAATTCTGGATCATACCCGGATGGATTGGCTGCAAACTCTCACCAGCCGATTGAAATTCAGTCCGTGGAGGCTTCTGATTCAACCCCACAGCAGCAAGAAATCTTGTCGAATCTCAGTGGATCTAGAATTGGGGAGCATGATTTCAGTAGTTGGAGGGATGGGAGAAATGAAATGCTAGTGATGCATTCAATGGGTGATGGTTCTGGCATTCTTCACGGTGGACAGAACTTGCAGGGTCAAGGCTTGTCTCTCAGCCTTGGTACCCAAATTCCATCTGGGATACAAATGCCCTCCATCCCCTACCGTAATCCCAACACTGGATTTGCTTCCTTCTTAGGCCCTAATCCATCTATTGCAAGTGAGGGTGGTGGCAGGAATGGCTCTTCTAGAGATGAACAGTCAAGGAATATTGAATATTTGCCACCTGGTTTTCCTGGAACTAATCAAGAGAATAAAGGGGATTTATCTCCGTATGGAATGACTGGTATTGCGAGAACTGTTCCGAATTCAAAGTACCTCAAGGCAGCACAACAACTGCTTGATGAAGTTGTTAATGTTAGAAAAGCTCTGAAGCAGCCTGATAAAGAGAAAAACCAAGCCACTGATGACAATTCAAAGGAGGATGAAGGTGGATCAATGAATGGGCCTTCAAACCCGAAAGAATCTACCAGCAACTCACCACCTGAGCTTTCACATGCTGAAAGACAAGAATTTCAGAATAAATTAACAAAGCTTTTATCGATGTTGGATGAGGTAAGTCACCAATGATCAATGCATTTTGTTTCCCAACTCCCAAGCTTCTTTCTAGTTGTCTTAACTGCAAATGCTTTTCATTCCTCCCGATTCGTCACATTCTGTATTATAATTCTTCCGCATTGAAGCCTGCACGGAAGAATCTTCACTGCCTATTTATGTGTTTGATGCATTGTCTTACTTTTCAAGACCCATTCATATGACTAAATCCAAACTATTCCTTTAAGTTGCTATGGTATATTCGAGGTCTTGTTTCAGTACATGTTCTGAGACAGATTTCTGTGCTTGAAGGTCGATAGAAGGTACAAGCAATATTATCATCAGATGCAGATAGTGGTTTCATCCTTTGATGTGATAGCGGGATGTGGGGCAGCGAAGCCATACACAGCCCTTGCTCTTCAAACTATATCCCGCCACTTTCGGTGCTTGCGTGATGCTTTAAGTGGCCAAATCCAAGCCACCCGTAAAAGCCTAGGGGAGCAAGACACTTCAGAGAATGGTAAAGGAGTCAGTATAACTCGTCTACGGTATGTAGATCAGCAGCTCAGGCAGCAGAGAGCTCTTCAGCAGCTTGGTATGATGCAGCAGCATGCTTGGAGGCCACAAAGGGGGCTGCCTGAAAGCTCTGTTTCAATTCTTCGTGCTTGGTTGTTTGAACATTTCCTTCACCCGTAAATCCTCTAACTTTAACCCTTTTATTCCCTCTTTGAGTTTGATAATTTCCTTGCTCTTACATGGGCATCTTGCTACTTCAATTATATTGATTTTTTCTTTCTGATGTTCACCAGTTATCCGAAGGATTCTGATAAAATCATGCTAGCAAGGCAGACAGGCTTGACTAGAAGTCAGGTAAACAGAACTAGATGTACAGTATACTTACATGTGCCAAATTTGAGTCTTGCTCTTAATGTAGCTTGTAGGTGAACAAAAATATGAATTCACTTTTTTGGCGAGTTTATTGGAATTTGGTTATCACCACATCTACATCTACCGGTTTGTTTGTTGCTAGTTGTATTAGCTATGGAATTTGGTTATCACCAAGAATGCCTCTTTTACATGTTATGTTTGGTAACTCCCATGAGACTTTTGATGCCTTCCTCAGGTCTCGAATTGGTTTATCAATGCGCGAGTTCGTCTCTGGAAGCCCATGGTTGAAGAGATGTACAAAGAAGAGATTGGTGATGCAGAGATGGACTCCAATTCTTCTTCCGATAATGTAGCCAAAGCGACAAGAGGCGATTTGACTTCTGAAGATCGAGGGGAAGAAATGCAGCACAGTGCAAGCTCAACTGCCACTGAGAGATGCAGTGCTGGACAATTGATGGATTCCAAATCCGACCACATTCCTGATATAGAAATGGCAAGACCAGCTGCAAGAAACAACTTCCAAAATGCGTCTCAAGGAGAAGCGTTAACAGGATACGGGTTACTGAAACTAAGGGATGAACAAAGGCATAATGTGGATGACTGTAATCTTTTCTCTGATGCCATTGTTTCCGATGGGAATGGCGATAGGTTTATGGTAGCAGCTGCTGCTGCTTACCAAATGTCGGAAGTGGGAAGGTTCGGGAGTGGAAGTGGGGTGTCCCTAACATTGGGGTTGCAGCATTGTGAAGGTGGTAGCCTACCGATGTCCGGTACAACCCATCACGGTTTCGTTTCCATGAGAGGAGACGATGTCTACAATCCAGCACCTTCGTCTGTGGGGACCGAAACCGCGGATTTCGAATGCATAAATCCAGGGAACAGGCAACAACACAGGTTCAATTCCTCCCACATATTTCATGATTTCGTTGCATGAATAATTATAATTCATGGAGGATTTAGTCGAGATAATCCGAATTGCTTTTGTAACAACATCAAAGGCTTCCTCTGTCGTTCGAGGACATTCTTCATCTCAATTGATGATGATTCGAAAGGAAGGTTTGTGTATAAAAAACACACTTGTTGTAGTATATGAGAAAAAAATGGTTGGGCGGTTAGCACATTGTAAAGATGTATAAATATTTTTTTTTGTCTAATGAAGTGTACAATTAGCCACCACTTTTGTACTGGAAAAAAGAATTCCTGGCTTGAAATAAAGATTGTAGGAATTTGCTGATTGTTGTCTTCATTACTCTACATGAATTTCACTGCTGAAATGAGTAGAACTCTGTTGTCTTCTCATTTTATTTCATTGACAAAAACTAAAAATTTAAAAATTTAAATTTTTTCCTTTTTCAGGAAAGTCGTGAAAGAATTATTCAGATTCGGCTTAAAATTATTATCTTATAGATAATTAATTTGAGTGATTCGATATCATACTCGATTTGATACGACTAACATTGTCACGGAACATCAGTAGTTTTTTCCATTTTGAAGAGGGAGTCTTTAAAGAATCAAAATAAAATAATCCAAAATCATCAACAACTCTTCCAAAGGTAGACATTTTAATTATTTTTTAAATATTGCAGTCTCCATCTGATGATGAACAACGCATCGTTTGCTTGTGAGAGTAAAGAATGATGAAACTTTTTTTTTAATAGAAAAAATACGGAAATATCTATAATCAAGAATACAAGTAACCTAATCCGTATTGGAATATAGAAAAAAACAGAAGGGATACGAGCAGACTTTTTATAGACGCGGTTCTTCTGGTCTTTGCTTATTTTATTCATTCAATCAACTTCTCAATAATATACTCAAGTTATTACACACAAAAAATATCAAGTTAGATCCAACGTAGAGCGAGCGAGCCACGTCGACTACCTTACGCAGTTGAACTTCTAGAGGACGATCCTACGGCAAAGGAGCAAGCCACGTCTATTAGCATGGTGTTTTTCTAGAAGAACTTGAAGGGGAACATATGGGCCTAATTTTTTTGGGCTCAAAAAATTGGGTTTGTTTACATATGAGCAAGCCATGTTGGGCTCTCTAAGTTACACTGCGTGGACTGAATTTCTCTTTATCCTAATTGAAACCATTTTTCAAAGCAAATTTAATCAACCAATAAAACTTGACAGATATATTTGTACAAGGAATATTTTTTTCTCTCGCTTATCATCTCTGTGCTTACGGTAAGAAACTAATGTCGTTTGATTATTGAATAAAAAACTATTCAAGCTAATATGCTAATATATTGATTGAATTTGACCAAGTTCACAAAAAAAAAGGAGTATATTTAGCTTAGGAATTTAAAATAAATAAATTGAAAGCAAAAAGGGGGAAAAAAACAAGAATCAGAAAAGATAAAATTAGAATCACAAATTCACAACTCATCTAAGTCAATCGTCAATTCTTCAACTAGTATTTCCAAAAAGTAACAAGGTCCATGGAATTTTCACCTGAGCAATACACTTACTGTTATAATCAGCATCGTCCAAAAAAGGAAAGTTGAAAGTAAATTGATTGAAATGCTATAAAAAAATCTTGTTTAGTAATCTCACAGCTCTACTCTTTAGATATCTTGAAGATAGAACAGAGGCTAGACCGCAAAAGTATGGGAAACTTTGAGTTATTTACATCTATCCTGTGCCTTTTGAATGCCTTTGTTGGGATTTTACCTGAAAAGTCATAAACTTGTGCATCAATCAAAGCTGGGAAAAAATTGAAAAGATTCTCTGAAAGAGAAACTTGATGCATAGAGAAAATGAAGATGCACTGACCTTTGGTACAGAACCTTTATATCATCCTTCAGCATTGGACTTTCCAAGAACCTATCACCACATTCATTGACATCAACAGTTTTGACATCAAACTCACGATCCCCACAATATTTGTTCCACTCGAACCACATCTTCGAAATCAACTCCTTCCTGGAGCAGGTTAGGTAGTCTTCTTGCTCAGGTGAATCAGCAGCGACCAATCTGTACACATACACTTTCTTGTTCTGAGGTCTGCGATATGCACGTCCTATGGCTTGGCGAGTCACGGATGGATTAAGATGGACGTCCAATATTATGACACGAGATGCACCAACCAAAGAGATACCTTCCCCACATGCCTTGATTGATCCAAACAAGACCTTAGCATCTGCAGAACCATTAAACTGCTCCATGCATCGTTCTCTATGCTCAGCGCTTGTGTCACCTGTAATGGTGAAAAGTTCCTTGCCAGGGCGCCAACCCTTGTATTTTACAGCCATTCTCTCCAAAAGTTTCAGGGGCAGGATATACTGACTGAAAACTAGTAGCTTCTCTTCAGATAATTCACACAAACCCATAATATGGAGAACAAACTTCATTTTTACTCCCTCCCTCACATCCAACTCTTGCAGCATTGCATCCATCTTCTCATCATCAATTACTGAACCTTTATCTCCACTTGCTTGATGCTTCTGTGAAATATATTTCAACTTTGGGTGCATGTACACAGAAGATCCTAAAGAAATTTGCTTGAACCTATCTAAGTTCTTTATCTTCTTAACTTCATCTTTCTGTCTTGAACTGAGATTTAGTAAGACTGTTAAATCGATAAGCTCGGGCAGCTCATCAAGGAAATCTCCTTTATAATAATGAAGAACTCTGCTGGTCATCTCCCGAAGATCTTGTATGACACTCACTTTTCTTTTGAAATCATCATCTCGCTGAATTGTGTGCTCTACCAGATCGTAGAAAGCAGTATCTGAACTTTCCCTGAATTGCTTCTTCACTCCAGATATGATTACCTTGCTCAGGATGCGCTTGACAATAGTACGAGAAGTATCCAGTCTCAGGAACCCAGGACGGACAAGATTCAAGACATTAAACACTTCTATCACGTGATTTTGATACAGAGTTCCGGAAAGGACTACTTTCAAAGGGGTCTGAATTTTGGCAAGGGATTGGACTACATCAGTCTCCTCATTTCTTGGCGTATGACCCTCATCCAAGATAACAAGTTTAGGCACCTTGAGCAGTATGTCCTGACACTGAGCTGCGACCTTGCTGTCCTTTGCGTCACAAACTATTGCAGAGAATTGCTTATAACCTAAAAACAACACACTTCTTTGTTTTTCCCATTTCTTCAAAACATCAAGTTGCTGAGATCTATTCTTTGCCTTTGAAGAATAAAAATCAAGCAATGGAATATCCTCTACCTGCCATGTCTGAAATTCTTTCTTCCAAGTGGCCAGTATTCCTATAGGCAGTATAACCAATGGTCTAGCATTGGGAAATTTCGCTAGGAAACCCTGTATGAAACTTATGATCACGAATGTCTTCCCAGACCCTGGAGCGTGAGCCAAAATGCAACCCCCTGGATCATCACATAAAAGATTGCTACAGAGAAACTTAAATCCCTCGACTTGATGGGGCTTCATTTCCCTGCTGTGCCTAGGATGAGCAAAAATTTCAGTCACCATTAAACCATCTTCAGTGTATTTATCTCCTGCTGGATTAACATCAGTTGATTCTTTGCCCTTTCTATTTTCAGAATCATAAGCGTAAGTCCTTGTACTCCTTCTGCCCTGGAACATGAGAAATAAATCGATGGCAAATGGTAAGGGCCAAAAGGAACATAATGATCAGAAATTATCTGTTCGCATAGAGCAGTAATGCTAAGGATATTTGAGGTCAGATGCATCCAGAAGTTAAATAGGTAGTGTCTAAGAAACGAAATATATTGATCTAGCAAAATCAGCCTTGAAACAAGAAGTTGCACCAAGCTGCTAATTCATATTCTAGTTATTCAAACAAAATCCGCATCCTACACTTTCGTATCAGAGAAAAAGGACTGCATCAGACTAGTACAGTTAAAGCTATCTTATTGGCACCAAGATATATTTGTATCCAGCTTCAGTCATTTATAGCATCATCACAAGGAAGCTTCCAAATTCTGTACTCATCTTTTCTCTTATCACAGGGAACTAAAAGTTAATATAAAATGAATTCAAAAGAAAACTCCCTTACTTTAGGATACAGAAACTCGAATATAGTATCAATGCTTCTGTCAATAATTCCACAAATGCGACAAACAGAGCCGATGTCATCCTTCAACACAAAAGAATGATCACATTCCTCTCCATTTTCTTCCATGTGTTCACCAGTAGAGGGAACAGCAGCCAAGCCCTAGCAAAAGCAACATGTAATTGAACAAAGCAATAAACGAAATCTGAACAGAATTGCTACTCCATATCTACTTCACTAAATTGAACACTAAATTCTAACAAGAATACCTTGGATGATTCTAACGCAAATGCCATGTCCTTCCAAATATCTGTCAGACCATCATCAGAAGTTATAAGCTGCTTGTCCTCGTTCATCACCATATCATTTTCTGTGCTAGCATATGCACTTTTACCTCTTCCAGTATCACAAGTAACAGGTAAATAGCCAACCTCATCCTTTGGAGCTTTTTCCTTCTCAAACATTTTCTCTTGAACATTTTTATCTGTGATGACATCCATACATGCATGCGCCAGAGCTGAACTACTGAATGCACCCCTTGGACCAATAGATTTGGCAGATAAAGAAAGCTGCAAAGAATGATTATACTAAATTCTTGATGACTATTAAATTGATTTTTAGATTCAAAATTTCAAAAGAATGATTCAAAAAGAAAACTTACAATGGCATCTGTCACTGGGAATTTTATGGAAGACTCATCCACAACTTTCTGATAATGATGGGAATGCATCTCATGTCCCAAGTCTTTATCAGCTGAATCATGTATCACCCCAGGTTTATCTATTTCTCCAATGTGACCATGGATCTGATCTCTACACTCTTTGTCATTTGACTCCACTTTGATCCCAGATGTTTCAACTTCTGTATGCGTCTTATATCCATTGTCCTCATCATCTGAGTCAAGAATTTCCACAGGTGTATCAATTGCCATAACCTTACTTATGGGAGAATCATCCTCCAATTTGATGACACCACATTGTGGAAAATTTGTGTCCTTCTGATCCACTGACTTGAAATGCTCTTCATTTCTCGTCTTTTCCACATCAAGTTCTGACTCCACAGTACTTCGATTACTTAGTTTCAACCTCAAAGCTTGGATTTGTTCAGGACTCAGCAACTGCAATCTCTGAGAACGAGGAGCCTCTACTTCTCCAATTAGACTGCGAAACAATCGCAACCTCCGTGCATGAAGAGCTTCTATTTCTTTAGTTACACTACCAAACTCTTCCATTTCGAACTTCACTCCAGGGGGATCGTGGGCGTGGCGAGAAGAGGCTGTTTCACTGTACTCCTCTTCGCTAAAGAGTTTCCTCTTTCTGTGTATCATGGAATGCACTTCCGTTTGAAATTGCAAAGGCATGAAGAAACACCCAACAGTTAATCAATCAAATTTACCAGCAAAGTCAACATATCTCAAAAGACGGTTCTGAACATCAAAACTCAAAACAGAAGATAGCTTTATCACTACTGTGAGTTAAAATTATTACTCCCATTAGTCTTTCATTTACAGCTGGGAGGGTAACCGGGTCCTGAGCTACAATACACGAGTTACCCTCCAGACCTCCCCTTCTCCTAAACCATCTACCTTCTTGAAACAGGAATTATACTCGGACAACCATCTTAATTAGAACACTAAAATGCCTAAACACTGACTAGGACCCGATCCAGCAGCATCAAGAATTACTTGAGTCAATTCAACAGATTCGAAACAAAATTGCACTAAACACAAGAAGATAGCTTTATCACTACTGTGAGTTAAAATTATTACTCCCATTAATCTTTCATTTACAGCTGGGAGGTTAACCAGGTCCTGAGCTACAACACAAGAGTTGCCCTCCAGACTTCCCCCTTCTCCTAGACCATCTACCTTCTCGAAACAGGAATTGTACTCAGACAGTCTCAACATCAAGAACACTAAAATGCCTAAACACTGACTAGGACCCTATCCAGCAGTATCAAGAATCTCTTTTGTTAATACAACAGATTGGAAACAAAAATGCACTAAACCACATAATGACATAACATAATCTTAACTATTAATCACTCTCAACTAATTAGAAAAACTCAAAAGACCCTTTTAGTTTACATATTCTGAAAGGCAAAAAATGGCATCAACAAAAGTTTCACAGATTACAGATCTGAACAATTAGTTTTTTTTTTCAAACAGTAAAACAATAACTTCCACAAACTATATTGTGTACGTGATGGTAGAGAGGGACAACATACAATGTTTGCTGGTAACGGAGCTACAAGAATCAACCTCTTGTGTCATTTTCACACCCATCCACCAACAAAGTGGACCCTGAAAAGTGAAAAACGGAGATTCGAAGAGAAGAAGGGCTATTAGTTTTCTTCACTACAAATTCAAGCATTGGTATAGAGCTTGTACTTTACCAAACGCAAAAAAAGAAAAAAAAAAGACACCATTTTTACCTTTCCTTTACTCTGTCTGTCCTCCTCCTTCCACTATCGCGTACTCGTAGAGGCTCGAATCAATAACCTGATAATGACAATCTCGTAGTAGTTGGTTTTGTTTTTAACTTTTTATGACCCTTGAAAAACCTGAAACTGAGGCGTCGTCAGTCACAGGAAAATGAAAGTGTACTCCGTAGCACGGTTTATGAAAAAGAAAATAGTTTTAAAAGCAGCCAAATTAGCTAATGAGACGAAAGATGTGGGCTCCAGCTAAGCAGCTGGGCTAGACCCACTTTCTTTTTTCGTTAAAAACAAAAAAAAAAAGGTTAAATCATTTCCCAAATTTTTTTATCACTCCGACCCTGATTTAAAATTCTTTTCAAATTGGCCTTCAACTTTTTGCTCTATTATTCATGTTGCCTCTTAACTTTTCCACCGTTTGTCAATTAGACCCTTGTACCCTAATTTTAAACTAACACAGTTAAAAAGTTATCATTAGTTACCCAAACGACGTCGTTTTGAAAAGAAAAGAAAAATTATTAAGAAATAGAATAAAATAAAATATTGGAAAATTAATCTAATATGTATTTAACTACATGATAACTAATTAAATATGAAAAAATAGAACTAACTCTATATATATTAACTGAAAGCAAATTAATCGAGGGTTGAGAACTAACTCTATAATCTACCAAATAAAAATATATGTACAATATTATACATTTGGTAAATTCTATAACATAATATAATTTTAAATTTTACATAATTATAATTTAGTATAATAATATACAAATACTTTTATTTGGTAGATTATTACAACTTTGTAATTGGGGATAATTAGGTTAATTATAAAAAAATTGTTACTTTAATTTGAAAAATTATGTTAGTATTAGGATTTAGGGTTTAGGAAAAAAATATTTGTACAATTAATTAATTAGAGCAATGAGAGGGAAAAACATGTCTCGGTTGAGATTCGATTAATTTGCTTTCAATTAATATATATAGAGTTAATTCTATTTTTTCATATTTAAATAGTTATCATGCAGTTAAATGCATTTTAGATTAACTTTCCATTATATTTTAATTTTTATTTTAATTTTTGACGTCGTTTTGGGAGAAAAATGCGACTAACGGTAACTTTTTAATGGTGTTAGTGCAAAATTAGGGTACGAGGGTTTAATTGACTAACGGTAAAAAAGTTGGGGGTCAACGCGAGTAACGGAGCAAAAAATTGGGGGCCAATTTAAAAAGGGCTTTAAGTTAAGGTTTGATTTAAGAGTAATAAAAAAAGTTAGGAGTTGATGTAACTTTTTCCAAAACAAAATAAAAAATGAAATGCGGACTACTTAACAGTGAAGTTGTCTATAGAGTACCTGGGGAAAACGTCCAGAGGATACCTAGAAAGACAGGAAAAGCAAAAACAAACAATGAAATATTTGGGAGAAGGAAGGATGTTTTGATTTTATTTTTTTACATCGAAAAAGAATAGTATTTTGATGTGCACGAGTAATTGTTGGTGTCCAGCTCAATGGTGGAAAGGTTGTCTTGCAAAAACAATGAGAAGGCAACGTGGAAAAAAGAAAAAGAAAATGTTGAAAATGCATAAAGGGTGAAACATGCATTATTTGTAAGGAAAGGTTGTGCTGGAAAGTGGCAATAAAGAAAGAAAAAGATGGAAAGGTTGGTTGGTGCATGTGATGTGAATAATGGAAAGGAAAAAGTGGAAGGAAGAAGCCACGTTGATTGAAAGGAAATCCAAGTTGGATTTCACATGGTCAAATGATCACATAGTGTGTGATCATGTTGTTTTTCCTTTTTCATTTGTTGACATTGCCTATATTTAGGCATGCTTAGGAATGAGATCAAGAGTATCAATTGAGAGCAAGCAGAGAGAGCAATTGAGAGAATTGAGAGAGGGATCACGGTTGAGTATCCCGTGAGAGAAAAATAGAGAGTATTTTTCTTGTGTGATTGAGAGAAAAATAAATCAGTGAGGGTATTTATTTTTCTTGATTGTAAACCTAATAATTTATTATTAGTGAAAGATTGTTCGGAGTTGGCCCGTGGTTTTTCCTCGTTGGAGGTTTTCCACGTAAATTCTTGGTGTTGTTTATTTTTGCTGTTCTGTATTTTTTGTTTGTTCGATCCTGGGCGGGAGATTTTTCCCAACAACTATATGGCTACAAGAATATTATGTGATTAATTATTGTTAATTAGCTTAATTAAAAATTCAATTTCTGTTTTGTCTTCGTATGTAGTGAAATGAAAATAAAATTCCATTCCTCTTTGATATCCACTGATAATGAGAATGAAAATGTGTATCTAAGAATATAGCTAAAATCCATAAACTAAAGAATGTGGTTAGATGTCCCGTCCCGACCAGAAGAAGAAGATAAGGAGTGAGTATGAGAATGGAGATGCATCAGTCACTATTGCCAATTATTAGCTGTCCTGTCCATGTCCATGTCCATGTCCATGTCCATGTAAGCTTACCTCCATCCAACAAAATGCTACTCCCTCTGTTATAAATTACTTGACGTTTCACTGTTCACGTACGCTTTTCGAAGAGATCGAATGATGCACTATTTGATCCCAAAAAATTCTGTCTTTTTTTGTGAACGTACGTTAATCCTTAACGTACGTCCTAGAAAAAATTCGAAATTTTTTGGGGTCAAATAGTGCGTCATCCGGGCCACTTAGGGAGGCGTGCATGAACAGTAAACGACAAGTAATTTATAACGGAGGGAGTACTTAGTTTGGAAACTAATTACTTGTGCTTCAGGAAAAAATAGAGGCTCCTGGCTCCAGGTCAGGAAATTATTTCCTCTTTAGATCTCAATTTTAAGTATTAATACATAATATTATTGTATTATTATCCATTCTAATTCCCAAATTGTTCCACATGAAATCAAGAAACTGACTGATTAAGAAAACCCCATAAAAAATTCCAACTTTTTATTTACTCCAAGAGTCAAAGGGGATCATTTTGTAAACTACAGGGTTTTATGCAGCTTCCTCTTGATTGAACTAGCGACAGAGCGCGGGAAAGGTAAAAATGCTATTACCAGCAAACATGGTCGTCTTCATTTCTTTGCTCAAGAAAGAAACATTTCTGTCCAGGTTCAAGTGACGTGTGCGCGCGCGCTATAAAGTCCTAACTCGTATGACCACTGGGTATATCTAATAATTTTTAGAATATATGATCTTTACCTAAGGAAAGAACTCAGCGCGATTGCTTTGGAGAGACCCATAAAAAACTATTGCGCTTCTCAGTGACCGACGATGCACGCTTGCCAAACCCAACTGCTCAATTGAACATCCAAGAAGGTGTTTCAACCTTGGATTGTAAATAAACAGCATTTCCAACAGGACTTTTCTTGAACTTCCTTAACAACTTATTCAACTTCACAGCTTCATGCTTCTATCTAGAACTGGTAAAGTACTAAAGTGAAGTCCACAAGTCTACGTCGAAATGAGCTTTGTAATAATGCAAGACCTTCCCAGTCATTCAAGCAGATCCTGTATATGACAGACCCTTTCATGATCCTTTTGAATTGTGCGCTCTATCAACTCATAAAAAGCTGCATCCGCACCAGCCTTGCATTGCTTGTTCACTGTTCGTATATTCACTTCACTCGTGATGTGCTTAACAATTGCTGAGGATGAAACAGATCTCAAAAACTTTGGTCGAACAAGATTCAGTAAATTGAACCCCTATGTGACATGGTTCTGGTAAAGAGTTCTGAAGGTACAACTTTTCGAGGCATCTGTACTCTGGCAAGAGGCAGCTTAGAAATTGAAGAGCAATATTGTTTGTAACCCAAGAAAATGAGATGCTCATCTGCTCCACCCACTGTTTTAAGACTTTTAGTTGCTGATGCCCACTATCCGCTTTCAGAGAGTAGAAATCATGCAATGGAATATCTTCAATGTGCCATGCCTGAAATTCCTTCCATGTACGCAAAATTCCTTTGGGAACTACAACCAGTGGTCTAGTATGTGGATATTTTCCAAGGAAACTTTGCAGGAAACTGTTGATCGTGAAGGTCTTTCCAGATCCAGGAGCATAGGTAGTGATGCAGCCCCCCCGGGATTATCTCCTACCAAATAAATTACTGGGAAGAAAATTGAAACCCACAACTAATGATGTTTTATTTGCTTCACATGCTTTGGATGGGCATGGATATCAGTTACTATCAAATCTTCTTCAGACAATTCAACTCCATCTACACCATTTGAATCTCTCTATCAAGCCGACAGAATTGCCTGAAGAGGGCAATTCATTATATCCTTGATGTCCTCAATACCTTTGTCCATCACCCTGCATATTGAACAAACGTCCAAAAGGTCATCCCTCAAGACATCAACATGGTCACAGGATTTGTTCATCCTCTTCCATGGGATCATTAAGTGAACAGTATTCAGAAACATTCTACCACAGTAAGACATCAGGAAAATGGTAATAGTCTCCAATAATATTTTAATGCATCATTATCTGATAAATGAAACAGAAGTTTTTCATTCTCAAGGAGTAAACCTAAAATAAGAAACCTATGCGTACATTATCAGTGCTGAATTCTACTTAAGCTAGCAATGCACATGAACCATATAAATGTGGAAGGGGAAATGCAACCAAAAACAACTCAAAGAAAATGTCCCCAGGATATAATTACTTACTATTTATGCCTTGATATGCTTTTCCAAAATATAAAGACCTTGAGAGTTTCTAATGCCCGTGACATCTCCTTCCAAATATCTCTAAGAACCATCATATTTATCTTTCTAGACATAACTTTCACCAGCAACATCTGCTAATGCACATTGCCCCCCCTATATTCTTAACATACAATAAAAGCAAAAAGATGGCATTAGAGCAGTCCAAAATTGGAAATAATGCCGCACAAAACATCATTGAAAGGAAAAGAAAGAACAAGATGTAAGAACCACCATTTTACACAATTCACAGTTTCATTACCTAAGGATAATGCTACTAAAACACCACATTAACAACAAGAAACCTGATAAAAGGCCATTATTATTCATCTTAAAAAGAAGTAACTTGAATTCCCATACACAGCAATTCATAGTGCTTGAAATGCATTACTCAAACACAATGATCATTCAATCACTACTAGCAAGAAAAGAGATGCATACCTCTCTCCTCCTAACAATCTCCAGTTGGCCTGCCAAGAACAAGTTCCTGGACTAGCTCGGCCGTGATCCCCATTAACCTCCTCCTCCTCATAGTTTCTCCTGAACCATCATATCCTGTATTATAATTCTCTTGGCATTGAAGCCTGCATGGCAGAAGCTTCTCTGCCAATTTCTGTGTTTGATGCACTATCTAACCCAAGACCCATTCATATGACTACATTCGAACTTTTCCTATGTTACTATGGTATATTTGAGTCTTGTTTCAGTGCATGTTCTGAGAATTTTTTCTGTGGTTGAAGGTCGATAGAAGGTACAAGCAATATTTATCATCAGATGCAGATAGTGGTTTAATGCGATAGCGGGATGTGAGGCAGCTAAGCCATACACAGCCCCTGCTCTTCAAACTATATCCCGCCACTTTCGGTCCTTGTGTGATGCAATAAGTGGCCAAATCCAAGCAACCCGTAAGATCCTAGGGGAGCAAGACACTTCTGCAAATGGTAATGGAGTTGGTATACGTAACCTAACCCCTACGGAATAAAGAAAAAACAGAAGGGATACATACAAGCAGACTTTTATATTCTTCTGATTTTTGTTTTAATACATAAGAAACAGGAGAAATAATTCATACTGGGCTAACGATATTTGCACATATGGTTTGGTAGGCCGATGAAATTACTTAATACACATACTGGATCTTTTAATTCTGTCTTTAGTAAATTCGTGGCTTTTCAAAGAAAAACAAGAATTTTATTAATTTCGATGATAGCTTGAGTTTTACTTTACCAACAAAGCCCAAGGTTAAGACTGCATTTGGATATACATATTTAGAAAAGGGATGGCATGGCAAGAAATTCAGGAAAGAGGTGTTTATGACTTTGAGCTGATAAATTTCGTTGCATCTTGTTGCAAGTTGAGGTCCCAATTTATTTATTTTTCATATGATCCATTATTTTCTATAAACATATCATAGTTCTTGCGGTCAAAGCAATAAATGTTGCCAATTTAACAGATCTTATATTTGAGATGCTATCAAGATGATAAACACATTCTGGCATTACATGTTAAGGCTTGTCTTGTGCTGTACTGGAATATTTTAGCATCACACTAACGATCCCTTGAATATAAATAAACTCAGAAAATGATAATTATGGCGATCTTTAGAATATAAAAATAAATAGAACTTAAAGCAATTATAATGAATCAATGACCTCTTCAATATAATTAGAAGTCTAAATAGGTCTCAAATGTGAATATAAAGCTTTCCATATTGTAATTGTTAGTAGTAAGCCTAGAAGTAATCAACTAACCTCTTTAGCTTGTGGGTCTAGAATTTCTTTTGGAGTTGAATTATTTTCCTGCAATTATATTGAGTGCATCCAGTTTAGCCCTGTAACACTTCTTCACTGACACTTTGACATTGTGATCCTTTTCTACCCTTTCCTTAAGGGACTTGGGCTCGATGTTTGGCTCACTTCTGAATGTGTCCAAGTACTTGGCTGTAATCCACTTTGTAGTAGACTGTGGATTTTTAACCACACTGCAACAAGTATGCTTGGGTTGGTATCTCACTATCCTCAATATCTTTAGCTTGTTCTTCTTGGACCCATTTAGCTTCCATGAACATTTACCACCATTGCAATTTGCAATCACCCTAGTAGAGTCACTCTTCACACACCTAATAGAATACATACCTTTAATTGCATAGTCCTTCACTGCATTCCTCAACTCCTTAACGTCTCTGAAAACCAAATCTAATTGAAATGGATCATCTAAGCCTCTGTTCTCTTCCTCATTGTCTGACTCATCACTAAATGTAGGTCCATTATCAATCTCACCACCTACCACCTCTTGGTGACCATCATCATTATCCTCTACTTGAACCTCATTATAAATTACAACATTAGTCTCAATGTTCCCTGCCTGCTCACCATCATCTCTATCTACCTCCTGCATTGCTTCATGGTACGAACAGTCACCATCTTTACCAAACATCCATTCCATGGGTGTGTGTAGGCAGTACACACGCATTAATTCTTCTGGCTTAGTGCAACTCAGAAACTCCTCAAAGTCAGTTTCAGTCAATAGTGTTTTAACACCAGCGGTCAAATCCACATTAGGTGGATGCCAAAAATAGCCCGCAACATTTTTAACCCCTTTCTCATGTACCCTCTTCACCAATTCACCAAGTCCCCATGTTCTGGAGTCAAAGTCAACTAACAACTCCATATCTCCTCCATCATACTTTAAAGGGGTTGGGTCACAAACAATTTGTCCATTGCAATACAAGACCACATGAAACTTATGAAACCCCACATTTCCAGCCATTATAACTGCATAATATACAACAACAACAACCAAAAGTTACCAACTGTGAATTACTATTATAGTGTTATAGACCACCGTCCATTATAATTACATATCATACTACGATAATAATAATAAAATGCCAATTATTTCATAACAATCAGACAAATGCATAATACATAGCAATGCTATTAAGTTGGCTAGGTTATTAGATTGTTAGCCTTGCGTTTCAAATCACACCAACAAATCAGGTTTGCTTAATTAGCTAATACGTCATTGTACTGATAAGATTGTTGTTATTAAGTGATTAACTTAGCACTAGATGACAATGATCTTTTGAGTCAATATTGATCTTATGATCCCATTTAGTGCCATAACTTAGAAGGGTCTAGTAATATCCAATACTGTATATAGTAGCACTGCACAGACACACACCGTTAAAAAGCAAAATAGAAAAGCAACACAAGAAATTTATCATAACATAGATCAAATGACACCTCATAGCTAAAATATCGGAGAGACTACACACGTTGTTATATATATTCTTGGCTAAATGGCCAAAGCAGTACATTTCTCCCAGATTCCAAAAAGATATTTCGGCTTTTAACTCTGGTATATTAAAGACAAGGCTGAAACCAAGTTCAATAGAAAGCACCTACAGCTGGTTTTAGAGGTCCAAATGGATACAAGAAACATACTGTGTAAACAAGCGCGCTATGATGCATAAAGGGATTCTTATGTATGGTAACGACATGGCAGAAATGAGGTGAGGCGTATGAATTAGTCAAAGCAGACAGGAACATGAACACAAACCAACGTTACAACTGACATGAATAAATAGAATCTACGATCAAATGATTTAAAGAAGAACATAAAGACCGCATTCAACGAACTAATTAAGGATCCTGATTACAACTTTTTATGTCAAGAGGAATGATGAGACTCATATCAAAACCAGAACCAGGATTGGTGTAGCGAACACTGTGATGAAACAAATGGTATTCCTCGCATAAACCATCATGTCACATCCTCTATATGTGAGAGAAATATTGCAACAACCATTGCTAAAGGAAGAGAATAGAAAACATTGAAATGAGGCATACATTCATAGAATAGTCCCAAAGTGACCAAACATCATCTATTACTAGTTGACATGAAACAGACATACCTCTTTCATTAAATTGGTCTCAAAGACAATACCAAAGCAATGAAGTTTTCTAATTTACTCACATGAACAGTG
The DNA here is from genome assembly GCA_963691705.1 of Viola odorata. Taxonomy (NCBI): domain Eukaryota; kingdom Viridiplantae; phylum Streptophyta; class Magnoliopsida; order Malpighiales; family Violaceae; genus Viola; species Viola odorata. The sequence continues at coordinate 53,610,804 of OY829543.1, read as the reverse complement.
TATGCAATGAAGTTATGAACCATCAGAAAGCTGTCATTATTGCTTGCTAAGATTTCCATAACACAATTCAGCTAAAGAATCACTATCAAAGAAAAGAGATTTAAGTGAAAAACCTAGCTAGTTAACATATAGCAAAATACCTGAAGAGGAGGAGGAGGGAGAGGAAGAAGACTTCTGGTGTGGGAGTGAGCATCTGAAGAAAGGCATAAGCTTTTAGCTTCTTGACTTTGCAATCACGGCCCACGGGCACTTCTTCATTAACCACACCTAATCTCTATCTACCAAGTACCAACCTTTGTGTTTTTCTAAGATACCGCTGTTACCATTCTTCTTCTTCCTGCGTTTCTCCAAAAATTGATAAAAAAAAGCATCCGAAACGCGGCGTTTAGGAGTGACGACTGTGCTGAGGGTACATCGGTAAATAAACATACTAGTGTAGTTATTATTTTATTCGGAAAGGAAAGGAAAAAAAACACTATTGCCACGCTGGCAATTTTGTTTTTTTCTGTTTTTTCTTTTTTTTTCTTTTTTGGGTGAGCAGTTATTTATGTTTATTCTTCGCGCTTCAGCAGTCTAGCCGCCAGTCCACCCTTTCAGATCGACTATCCTGTTCACTACCACTACAGATTCTCCTAATTTCCTCCACGTCCCACGTTCGATTCTCCATAAAGCAGCGTCACTCCACTAAAGAACCAACCATTCTTCAGCAAAAAAAGAAGTTAAAATAGTAAAATACTACGAAAAACCTTTTCAACTTCTTCAACACTCTTGCTTTCTTCTCTTCCTTGTCTCTCTCCTCCTCTTTGGTACTCTGCAGACCTCAAATGGCTTCCTTGCAACAGTTGTCTTCTATTAAGGTATAAAACTCTAAACCCTGCTGTTATTATTACTATGATTAGTTTATTTTATGTGTCGGTGAAATTTAAGGGTTTTGCGTCTCTATCTGGTTTCGGGTTTTTGTAGGATGCGAAAGTGCTCATGGTTGGAGCAGGTGGAATTGGGTGCGAGCTTCTCAAGACTCTCGCTCTCTCAGGCTTTCAAGATATCCATATTGTAAGAATTATTTTTCCACTTTTTTTTTCCTACTTTTTCTTGGGGGGGTTTCTAGTGGTTTGACTGATACTAGGGTTTTCTAGTGGTTTTAGTTTTGTATGGATTGATTGTATCTCTCTGGGTCCCATTTTAGATGTTCTGAGGATTATAATGCTTCATGCTTCTTGTTATTATAGAGTTCTTTTTTTCTTCGTTGTGGGATTGCATGGTTGTTTCGTAAATTTATCTTTCATATTTGACAATTTTAAACCATGTTGTCTGTGGTTTTATGAATTATTGCCGCCTTTGTGAATTGCTCATGTGCCAGATTATGAAGTGGTTGTGTGCCTAATTACCAAATGAGAATCGTAATCAAGGAAAATTGCTGTGCTATATGATTCCTACTTTGTTTCAAGTTTTATCTTATTTATGCATGCATTTTTTGGTGTTTCTATCTGCAGATTGACATGGATACCATAGAGGTCAGCAACCTTAATAGACAATTTCTGTTCCGACAATCACATGTTGGGCAGTCTAAGGCCAAGGTAAGCATTGCTGTTAACATTCTTATTTCTCATTTGCTTGCCTGGGGTGTGTTCAATTTTATGCCATCGCCTTACTAGTGATTCATGTTTCAATACAGGTGGCTCGGGAAGCAGTGCTAAGATTTAGGCCTCAGATAAGCATTACCCCATACCATTCCAACGTGAAGGATCCTGACTTCAATGTGGATTTCTTCAAGCAATTTAATGTTGTTCTGAATGGACTTGACAACTTAGATGCAAGGCGACATGTGAACCGCCTTTGCCTAGCAGCTGAGGTTCCTTTGGTTGAAAGTGGGACTACTGGATTCCTAGGACAGGTTATCATCTTCTGCCATTCGTCTATTATGGATGTCTCCATGTTGTGAATTGTGCACTTTATTTACCTGCTGTCTCGGTCTCCCTATGTTTACATGGATGTCTTTATGTTTACAAGTTGATGCGCCTAGATAGTTTGTTTTTGAATTTCACATTATTGGGCATTTGTTGGCGGCAGGTCACAGTTCATGTTAAGGGGAAAACTGAGTGCTATGAGTGCCAACCTAAACCTGCTCCAAAGACGTACCCTGTCTGTACAATTACTAGCACTCCATCAAAGGTACTTGGGTTTTGAGTTTTATTTTTCTTGTACTTTGTTATTGCTATCAATTTTGTGGTTTACTTCTTTTTCTTTCACTTGAGGCTGTGGAGTAGGGTTGTGTCCATCATAGAAGATGGGAGCTTTTCTCTTAGAAGATGGGAGCTTTTCTGTTAGAAGATGGGATCTTTTGGTCATGTTAGCACTGTTGTATTGGCATTAGAGTGTCATTTTTCCCATTGGATCTTTATTTTAGGTATCACGTGTTCATTTCCATCAGAATTTGTATATTTAAATAAGATCAAAGTTGAAGTTACAAAAATGATTATATATGAGGAGAAAAGAAGCCTCAATCCAGAGGATGAAGAATGCACAAACAGGTGATCTGTCAAATAATGAAGATAGATGAGTTCAAGCTTGTATAAATAAGTACCAATGAGCTTGTAAAGCAGGGATAGGTTAGGTCTCGGGTTCGAGTCCCCCAACTTGCAAGTCCTATCTATGGCAAAAAAAAGACGTGTGAATAAGTTGACTTAGATTTTTGATTTCTTCTTTCTTTTTCTTTCTTTTTCTTTCTTTTTATACTTTTCAATGTCCAAATAAAACTGTTTTCTTTTGTACTGAAATCACAAAAAAAGAGTTTCACTATGATTTTTCTTGTTGCTGCTAAGAAAAAGGCACTTGTTCTTTGATTTCTGATGTCATTGCTAATATTGCAGTTTGTGCACTGTATTGTTTGGGCAAAGGACTTGCTTTTTGCTAAGTTGTTTGGAGACAAAAACCAGGGAAATGATTTAAACGTGCGCTCAAGTGACGCGGCTAGCTCATCTGAACATACGGAAGATGTGTTTGAACGAAGAGAAGGCGAAGACATAGAGCAATATGGAATGAGAATATATGATCATGTGTTTGGCCATAACATTGAAGTTGCATTGGCTAATGAAGAGACGTGGAAAAACCGTAATAGGCCAAGGCCTATATATAGTAAAGATGTCTTACCTGACAAGCTGACTCAACTGAATGGGAATGCAGATAAGAGCTGTACCGATGATGATCTTCCATCAGTGTCTGCCATGGTGTCTCTGGGCCTGAAGAATCCACAGGGTATATGGAGCCTTCTCGAAAATTCTAGAGTTTTTCTTGAAGCTTTGAGATTATTTTTTATGAACAGAAAAAAGGCAAGTTTATTAGTTTTTGTTTTCACCTTTGAAGAATGATGTGCTGGATCCTTGGAGCTTTGAATCATATTGAAAGATTCCCTTTCTATGTCTTCATGGCAGGAGATTGGCAACCTGAGTTTTGACAAAGATGATCAACTGGCTGTAGAATTTGTTACTGCTGCAGCAAATATTCGTGCAGCATCCTTTGGGATTCCCCTACATGGCCTCTTTGAAGCCAAAGGTATTGCTGGTAATATCGTCCATGCAGTTGCAACTACAAATGCTATTGTAGCTGGTCTAATTGTCATTGAAGCTATCAAGGTCTTGGAGAAGGATACTGACAGATACAGGTGTGGCTCAATTCCTTGTTTCCCTTTTATGTTTTTTGGACTCTTGGTATTTTTTTTGAAAGTAAAAAGGGTGGAAAATTTGAGGCTTGATATTCATGCTTTTCATCTTAAATAGAAAATGATAATGGGCATTCTAATCTTGATCTCTTGTATTCCACAAATTGTAGCTGTAATACTTCCTGGTATTAATAACTGGAGTCCTAAATGTCACTCATGACTAAGTGCTTTGTAATTCTGTTTGGCTATCTTCCAGGATGACATACTGTCTTGAACATCCATCCAGAAAGATGCTTCTTATGCCAGTGGAACCCTTTGAGCCTAACAAATCTTGCTGTGTTTGTTCGGAGGTATGTCTATATTACTCTTATGTCATGGAATCCCTCTCAAGGTTTTCGTGCTTCTTATATATTTAACATGACTGGCAACAGACACCGCTGTCACTGGAGATCAACACTAATCATTCTAAGTTGGGGGATTTTGTTGAAAAGATAGTTAAAGCCAAGCTTGGCATGAACTCTCCACTAATTATGCTTGGAGCAGCTCTTCTTTATGAAGGTGGTGATGGTGTTGAATCAGATATGGTACCACACTATAAAGCTAACCTTGAGAAGGTATGTTTCTCCATTTTTGAATTGGAAACTAAATTGACTTAAAATGCTGTGCGTCTGTTCTTCATTGTTTCCAGTTTTCGTTCTTCTGTTAGGTGTTATCTCAGCTTCCTTCTCCAATTGCTGGTGGCTCAATGCTCACTGTTGAGGATCTTCTGCAGGAGTTCACTTGCAGCATCTACATCAAACATAGGTTTGTCTTTATCTAAGCAAAGCTGTTGTTTAAAATCCAAAAGCATACAAACAGACAAAACTAGTTGCTTAAAAGCTCATGACCTATGTCTGTGAAGGGGTCATAAACGCAAAAGTTTAACATACTACTCTTTTATTTTAGGTTCATATATATATATGCCTTTTTAGAGATTATTGTTGCCCCTGCTGTCTGTGGTCTGCAATTATATTGTTAATATCTGGTTTTGTGTTCTGATGTTGGATATGCTGCTTACTATTTTGGCTCCGTTGAATGTTATTTAACAGAGAGGAGTTTGATGAGGAGAAAGAACCTGATGGAATGGTTCTCTCTGGATTGACTCCGGCTCCCTCAGAGAAGAATGAGGTTGATAAGTCTAATGGAAATGGTGAGAGCACATCAAATGCATTGCCTACAGAACCTTTGGACGGTAAAACAGATGAACCCGAGGAAATTTCGGATGAGATTGAAATTTCAGGGAAGAAGAGGAAGCTGCCAGAATTTTCTACAGATGCCTCTGCAGCTCCTTCAAGTTTTGGTAATGAAAACAGGAATCACAAGAAAATACAAAAGGTTGAAGATGATGGCGATGATGATCTTGTCATGCTTGATCACTGGGATACGGAAAGTTGCAAGAAAAAGTTTCAATAGTTTTTTACCCAACTTGACTGCATAGGCCCTCTTACATCCTAATTTTGTATCAGTAGGGAGGAATGGTAATTCTTTTTGGCGCTCGTAAGTGTTATTTATTAGATGGCTTGAGCGGATATATTGCCCTTTTGTCGGTTACAAGTGTAGGGATGGTGTGCATGCTTCTTAGCTGCATTAACAGAGGAATTTGTAACATGCAAGTACCAGCTGACCAACATTTGATGGGAATTGACAGTGAAGGGGAAATAGTTGTTGAACTAAATACTTTGCAAGCAAAGTTGTCATCTTTGAAACCTTTACCACAGGTGTAATGCGAATCTTATGCAGTTAACCTAATTTTCATCTGTTATCTCTACTTTGCGTGCATGAAAAGATTTATTGTCCGAATCATAGATTTGTAATAGGCAGGATTTGGAGACTGTTTGGACAAGAAGAAACGAACAACTCAGGAACCTTTATCTGTCTTGCGTGTATTTACGATGTTTCTACGAATTCTTATGTACAGTGTGGCAAAATAGCAAAATTTTACAGAAACCAAAACTTCTTTTGGCTTTGATTATTACACGCCAACACAAAGTGAGGCAATCTGGGTACTAGATGCTCTTCGACATGGGTAGGGTGCAATTTGTGAATCCTTCTTCCTATCGGAGTACTTTTTCCTTTTCTTGGCATCCGGAATAGGCTCCTGTTTCTGCAAATCTTCTACACAATGAACATCCGCCATGCTCGCGAATGACCTCGATTTCCCCGAGTAATACCTCGACAACCCTCCTGAGCTCCTGTTCAAAACAACCCAACAAGAAAATTAATCAGAAATACCCAACAAGAAAAACACATTCATACTCTCCAACGAAACATTCAGATAATCGATCGAAAACAAAACGTATTGACATATTCATACTTTTGTGGAAGATTGGCCTTGAGTTCATCCATATTGAAACTCATTTTGGCTGCTTGATTTTCCATAATTTTAATTGAAGGGGGCGTAGACAACAAGACAACAGTGTTGTTTTTGTTTATGAGGAAGATTTACAATGAGGTTTTTATATGAGAAAGAAAAGTGTTGGAAAAGGTAAGAACCGCATGAAAAATGATGAGGATAAGAGCTCACACGTCATGGCAAAGATAATGAATGGTGGGTGTGGTTAATGGCTAGGAGTAGCCCGATGTGTACCCATTTGTTTTTGTTTTGTTCATCGCAAAGATGGGTTTTGCGTCAAAATACATAGGTCCACATCTATACATGTGTCAACTTCCCCCCCCCCCCCCCCCCCCCCCTTTTTCTTCACATCTTATATGTGCATCAACATGGACACAAGCTTTGGCTAACGCACAACGTTAGTCAAATAGTAGATAACACACGAACTTGACTGGAGAGGGTGAGATGTGGTCAAGTGTAGCTGCAACCGGGTAGGAATGGACGCCAGCTCACTAATTATTTTGAGGATTACTTACTTAGGCAAGTATTATAACAAATCAAAATTGATAACATGATTAATTTATTGTGATAATTATTACCTAAATTAACTTAATAATTGAAACTAAATTACTTTATTTCTATTTTCTAAAAGTTGCTAGTATAAAATTTATAATATTGGATCATAAAGTTGCTAGTATTAATTTTTTGTAGAATTTATTTGTTCGTATTACTCATTTAATATTTATACATTTTTAGTATGAAAAACAATTTACTACTTGATAGAACCTTTGGTAAGTTACAAATCAAAGTCTACATATATTTCGATCTTAAAAATTCAAAATAAATACATAAAAATGTCAGATCTTGAAATTATAAATATAATTTAATTTTTTATCATAAACAAAAAAAATACTATATGATGATCAAATAGTAACAAGAATGAAAATAAGCCAAGGTTATTAAACCAATATTGATTCTTAATAGAAAATATTATCCTTATGTTACTAGCATTTCATATCATGATGAAATTTGATATTGATGACAATAACTTTATTAAATCAAAACTAGTTAGTTGGAGAATATAAAACACCTTGTTGTAAAGTAAATAAAATAAAAGAATAGTTATGGCAAACCAGATAGGTAAAATGAGAATAATCAACTATATTCTTAGTTACCGAATTAACCTCTTAAAACAACTAATCATTTGAGCAAACTCGTGCTGATAACATGTTATAAAATTAAAAAAATAACAAGAGAATGAATGTACCAAGAGGAATTAGTTAGTTGTTTTTAAAATATTTAGTAACTTAAGAGTTACTTATATATATTTTTTTAAGCAATAAATATGAACATCCATAACATTCACATGTGATATGTTTATAAACATAAAGGCCGTGTTTACCTGGGAGAATTTCCCAGGAAATTCTCCCAGTTTTCTAATTTTCCGGAAAACGTGTTTACTTGGGTCAGTTTTCGTTTTCTGTTAGAAAACGAAAATTCTCCGTTGGAAAATCGATGAACAAATTTGGAGAACGAAAAAAAATCGTTCTCCAGTTTTCCAACCCATTTACAAAGGATTGGAAAACTCGGTTTTCCATTAGAAAACTCGGTTCTCCACTTTAATGATACTTTTTTAATACCATTTTGCCCCTGGGCCATTTCTCACCTTCATTTCTCACCTTCGTCCTCATTTCTCTTCAAACCCTAGAACGCCGCTGCTCACGTTCGTCCTCTCCTCTCTCGTTGCGTCCTCTCCTTCCGTGAGCCACCGCCGCTCCCTCCGTTAGCCGCTCCCTCAGACGCGGCCAATCAATCCACCGCAACCCAAGCAAGGTCGGTTTCTCTTCTATTTTAGTCCTCATCCTCTTTCGCTTAACACTCCGCGCATCTCTCTCTACAATCAGCGAGAGAGCTCTTCTTTTCCCTTCCATCTCCTAGCAAAAGTCTTCGTTCTCTTAAGGTCAGATCCTTCTCTCCTTCCCTCCCTCGTTTTTTCCGATTCCGTTGTTTTGTTTCGGACCTCTGCCGCTGCGCCTTCGATTCGTTCAACGACGACGACGACCAAGTCTAATCTCGCTGCCTCTCTCCTCATCGCCTTGAGGTTTGATTTAATTACTGTTTGTATTTAATTGCTTGCTCTTGATTTAATTAATTGCTGCTTCTGTATTGATAAATTGCTGCTTTTGATTTGTTGGATTGCTGCTGTCGATTTAATTATTGGCTGGAGTTTTTTATCCTTGATTTCTGTTTGTATTTTTCGGCTGTTTGATTGGTCAATTGATTGCTGTTTCTGGGTCGGTTTTGGCTGGGTTGGTAGTCGTTGGAAGGAGGGAGTCGGGCTTGGTTGATGGCCAGAATGCTCATCACCATTTTGATTTGAGTCTTTTACTCCTGATTGCTTGTGCTATTTGATGTTGGACCCTTGCTGCTCTAGGATGCAGGACAAGGGAAAGAAGTCAAATAATGATCCATTGTTTTAGTCTTTTTAGTGGTTTCTTGGTTGAATGTTTGGTGGTCCGTTTTTTTTGTGTTATCCCTCTTTTGTTTAATCTGTTCTTTTTGTATGATCAAATGCTCACTGATTTCTTTAAACCCCTTGTGCTTTGGTTGATGTATTTGCTTCCTTCTCACTTTAGTTGTACGTACTTGATTGTGTATGCCCGGTTCTTGATAGGGCACTCGCAGTTTCAAGCGTAGTGGAATAGTGAACAGATGTAGTTTTTCGGGTCCAAAGCGTGGGACTCTGCGAGAATAGTTCAATGCTAGCAAATAGTGTAGGAATTATTAATTCAATCATTAACTGTTTGCCAAATCCGGATCTTGGAGGGATGCAATTTTAATTTACTTTTGTTGTTGTGATTAGTGTGAGCTAGACATCATGTTCCATTTGGAGAAAGCACATTTCATGCTGGGAGGAGATGGTCATGAATGGTTGCATTGTTGAGACAAGCAAGAGTAACATCTTAAGCCCTATCCAGCTGATAGAGAAATTCAGCTGATGAAGAAAGACATCAAAGAAATGCCATCTTTTTCTATTGATTCATGAGGCCTTTGTATTTTTTGTTCACCTTGATTGTACAATAAACCAATGGGTGTGTAAAATTTTCCTTTCCATGATAAATGAAAAATGCGGCGCTGTTATTCAGTATCTGAAAGTGCTTTGTCAAAATTCCATCCTATTTTGTGCTTAGGAGAGTCTTCCTTGGCAAACAATAGTCGATCTGGATGTCTAATTTTGTGGTGTGCTCGTGTATTACGTTTATGTTTGTTGTGGTTCCATAAGCTTGTATTGAAGAATTAAAACGTGCATGTTACATTCAAAAAAGCATGTCATCAAAGAATCTGATCACTGGAAGAAAGAAAGGCAACATTGGCATTTCCAACAATTGAAGTCATGGCAAGTACAATTTCTTTTTATGCTCATTGATACTTCTATGAAATCCTCCCGCCAACCTAACCTTGGGTCGGATGCCAAGCTATCTAAATCAAGAATTTATATCCAAAGGAAATGATCTAACCACCATATTAACGAAACCAAACTTGAAAACGAGAATAAATGATTGAATATGTCCCAACAACAACAAATGAGTGTTGTTAGAGAAGTTATTGCAGATCAATTATGGGCTCATCATAATAGTAATTAGAATCTGAGGAATTAACAAGCCAAGTGGTGATATGTATTTTATTTTAATGTAGCAAAGTGAATTAGTATATTTATATATAATGAAATATTAGTAGATTGATGATAAATTTTAGTTTTCTAAAATTTGGAAAATAGTGCTAAGTAAACGCATTTTCTAGTTTTTTATCAGGAAAATTTGAAAAAACAGTACAAAGTAAACAGGTTTCCAGTTTTTCAGGTCAGGAAAATTTTTCGGACAGTGCGAAGTAAACACATTTTCCAGTTTTACGTTGGAAAATAAAATTCTCTAATTTCAGAAAATCGGCAGGTTTTCTAACAAAAAATTCCCCCAAGTAAACGCGCCCAAAGTGTCTTGAAGACATTTTTCCAAAAATACTACTAGGCTTTTACAAGTTACAAAATGTTTTTTCAGGCCTAACCAAAAAAGCTTGAAGCCCGTATTTCGCTATATATATATCTCAGCCCAGAGGTAGAACAGAGAGGCCCTTATATTCGGCCCATAAACAAAAGGTAATAACTAAAATAAATACATGACACAGTAAAGAATGCAAAATTAACCCATTACCCAACAACACTATTCAACTCAGTCACTCTCTCTCTTGTTTTCTTTCTTCTTAGTCAAGCGAGCTCTTATGCGTTTTCCTTTTTAAGCCCCAAACAGAAACGAACAGTCGGAGCTCTGAATCTAATCTATCGAAGAACAAACAATGTCGTCTACCGAAGCGGAGGAAACCGTGCGCCGCCGTACAGCGACCACCGACTATCGTAAGAAGCTGCTTCAACATAAAGAGCTCGAAACTCGCGTCCGAACAGGTGCGGCAAACCCTAATCTATTCATCCAATCTATTCTCTTCATAATTTGCCTACATACCAAACCTGATTTAACTAAGAAGTTGAAACGCAGACTGAAATCGCAGATTTAGGTTTTCCGTTTTGGATTTCTTCTGGCTACTTTTGTTTATGAATGATTGATTAGGTTAGTAGTCGGTATAAGTGGATAACTAAGTGCCTGAGATGTGTTTCGATTGGATTTGTGCAGTGAGAGAAAATTTGCGCACCGCGAAGAAGGAATTTGCTAAAACCGAAGACGATTTGAAATCTCTTCAGAGTGTTGGCCAAATAATAGGCGAAGTTCTACGGCCTCTCGACAATGAGCGCTGTAATTTTCTGACTCTACCAGCTATTTTGTAGTTTCGTTTTCATAATTCCACTTCAGAGCATAGGTAGTGTAACGATATGGTGGATTTTTGTGGGAGCTAATGGAGATTGTTGAATTGTTTGTACAGTAATAGTTAAAGCAAGCAGTGGGCCGAGGTATGTGGTTGGTTGCCGTAGTAAGGTGGACAAAGAGAAACTCACTGCCGGCACTCGAGTTGTTCTCGATATGACTACTCTTACCATAATGAGGGCTCTTCCTCGTGAAGTGAGTATTGACACTATTTTGTTAGTTGTTGCTGTTGTTTTTGTACTTGTGTTGTAACTTGTTATGAAAATTTGCTCTACAGGTTGACCCTGTTGTGTATAACATGCTTCATGAAGACCCAGGTAATGTCAGCTACTCTGCAGTGGGAGGACTTTCTGATCAGATCCGGGAGCTCAGAGAATCTATAGAGCTGCCTCTAATGAATCCTGAGCTCTTTCTGAGAGTAGGGATTAAGCCTCCCAAGGTAATGCTAGTCTACACCATCTTATTGATCTAGTCAGCTGCCTATAAAAGTGGATAATATTCATTTTAATTTAACTTGTAATTGTTTCAGGGTGTTCTTCTCTATGGACCTCCCGGGACAGGAAAGACGCTACTAGCAAGAGCCATTGCAAGCAACATAGATGCAAACTTTTTGAAGGTTAGAGATTACTGTTTGAAATCTGTATAACAACCTTCTAGTTCAGCTCTAACATTTAGTTTTCTACTTGTGGTTATAGGTTGTGTCCAGTGCTATAATTGACAAGTATATTGGTGAAAGTGCTAGATTGATTCGTGAGATGTTTGGGTATGCACGTGATCATCAAGTAAGAGCACACATTATAATAAACCACTTTCCTATGGTGACACCTCTTTCGAGATTATTACTAACTAATGATTTTTTATCGTTCAGCCATGCATTATATTTATGGATGAAATTGATGCTATTGGTGGGCGCCGATTCAGCGAGGGAACAAGTGCTGATCGTGAAATCCAAAGAACACTTATGGAGTTGCTTAATCAGCTGGATGGATTTGACCAACTTGGCAAGGTTGTCTTCTGTTTTGGTCTAATGGAGTTGCTTTCTTATGACTAGTTTGATCCTTTTTTTACGCAATCATAAATCATTCAGGTATTTAAGGTTGTTGAATTTGAACTCTCTCTTCCAGGTCAAGATGATTATGGCAACCAATAGGCCTGATGTGCTTGACCCTGCACTTCTTCGCCCTGGGCGTCTAGACAGGAAAATTGAAATTCCTTTGCCAAATGAGCAATCCAGGATGGAAATCCTCAAGATACATGCTGCTGGAATTGCCAAACATGGTGAAATTGACTATGAAGCTGTCATCAAGCTTGCTGAGGTATACCACAGATTCCTTTTTATCTATTGTCTACCCTACCATTTTGTTCACAGGTTTTTAGAAGAGTAACCGAGGTGTGTTCGTTTCAGGGTTTTAATGGGGCTGATCTTAGAAATGTTTGCACTGAAGCTGGGATGTCTGCTATCCGGGCAGAACGCGATTACGTCACCCACGAAGATTTCATGAAGGTATATACTCTTTTTTCTAGTAAATGCATCTCTTTTGTATACTCACGTACTCTTTCATCCTTGATAAATCTTTTCTAGTTTCTACACTTTCACTATGAAATTGAAAAGTGTTCGGTAACTGCCTAAGAAGTTGTCAACTCAATTGAATCTTGTATTTCACTTATTGTGCTTGTCTAGATGTTTGGATGTTCTTTTCCAAGTTTTGTTCAGATTTTGTTGGAATGCTGGAATTGTTCTTAAATTGAAATATAATAACTTCTTTTCCAGGCTGTCCGGAAACTAAATGAAGCAAAGAAACTTGAGTCGAGTTCACACTACAATGCTGATTTTGGAAAAGACTGAATGCATTAAAACTCTTTGGAAGCTTGAGTGGTTCCTGGTTCGTGGTGCTGTGATTCACCTGATACTCTTCGGTCGCAAAATGGAGAACTTCAAATGTTTGCATGTATTGTTTTTTGTAGTTCAAAGGTTGGATTGATAATTCGCAATGCAAAATATTGTGCCAGTCTGATAGACCATGTTACTTCTTCTAGGATTACTCTGTTGCTATCAACTTGGTGTTCAGTAGCTGCCATCAGGGAAAAAGAACGTAGAAAAATGTGGTCTTGCAATATCTTTCTTAGTGTTTTTACGCTCTGAATGGATGATTTTCTGAATCTCGGATCAACATTTGAACCATAAGCGCTTTTCATCGTATCAAATAAGATTTGATTGTGGTTCAATGAAATTAAAAAAATCTTTTCTATGCGGACTGCCTTTTTATGTTTGATGTTTCAACTTGAATTTTTATGTAAAGAAACCAGAAGAAACATCAATAGCCAAAAATATAAAAAAGCAATTTTACAAAGTAGTATGCACTTAAATAGTATTCTTATGCTGCCAGCTGCACTTCGTTCTCTAAGTTGTAGGTTCTAACAACCATCTACTCCGGTTCTGACATACCGATCCAGCTCCCCATGACCATAATTATTCTTGAAATAAATAATTGAACTAGCAAAATCAGCTGATAAAATGTTGCATTGCTACATAGCTAACAATCTATTGTCAAGACTTCAATGCCACTGAAAGGAATCCAAAGCTTGTTGGTGTACCAGTTTGTCGCCAGCTGCTACCACATTGAAACCTGGAAAAAAGTTTAAGATATGATTTTAAGCACTACCATATGCAAGCCGAAACAGAAATAGTAAGATTTAGTGGGATGAATCGTGTGGAAAAAAATATCAGGAGTCGAGTATACTTGGGGCGGGAGAATCTGCAGAAGCTTCCCAACGAAGATGCTCTCCTCTCCAGTCAGTTATAACACCCCCAGCACCCTCAATCACAGGTATCAAGGATAGGAAATCATATGGCTGAAAAGAATGAAGATGCATATCATTATTATGAAGTATAGAGTCCAAGCAACAAGCCAGTTCTTGGAGTAGATAAACATAGTTTATAACATTGATATAAGAAATGGCTTTTACCTTGAGACCAGACTCGACTACGAGATCTACGTATCCAGAAGACAAAAGGGCATAAGCATAGCAGTCACAACCATATAATGGCACTTTCACCTGAAAACAGGGTCCCAAAAGAGGAGGGGTAGGGAACAAATAAACCACACCGGATGAAAGACAGACAAACCAATACCTTGAAAGCGGACTCACACCCATATAAAGACATGTAAACCCAAAAATAATGAAAACATGTAATGGATAGAAGGATAATAAATGCAGGATTTCCCTTCAGTTGTTCAATGAGGAGAGGAACCGTGGAGCAAGCTTGGTCAAATAATGACCGGTCTTGTGGCTGAAACTATCGAATGCAAGTTGGCATGGCACAAATACTACTGGTGCTTGGTAAAATATGCTGAACATATAGAAAGGGACAAAGAAGTATGCCAATAGATGTGTACTTTAGAACTACTTTTCCACCCGTTTTTTAGACTAAGCAACAATCACACTAGGGGTGGGATTGGTTGTGGTTTTACGTTCAAGTCTAATCATCTAGTTATCATGGTATTTCCTGTTTGTATCAGTCATCAATAAAAATTCTGCAGGCAATGAATCTCATAAGATCAAGTTCTTTACCAGAACATATTCTGGAGAGTTCACACATACCTTGTTTCTAACACGAGTAAATGCTTCCTCAGCTTCTCCAGTGAATAGGTGTGGGCTTGTTGTGTACCTGAGTAAAGGAAAGTGTTATAGCCCATACAAACCTCAAATGTCCAGAGACCGAAGTACTATATCACCAAAGGTACAGATGCTTTGAATATTATAAAATCACAAGTTTAAATATGTCCATGACAAGCAACTTTGGTTTCAGCAGATAGATAAGATAGCATACATATATGCTTGTGAGAGTGTGGCACAAGCACGAGTAGACAATTCTTCTCCATTCATTGTTGTCCTCCTTCCTTTCATACCAATCCATCTTTCCCTGAGCACAGGTTGATCAATGATGCCGAGAATCTGCAGATAAATATTTACCCACACAACTTGAGGTTCACAGCCAGTGACGCAATTAATGCAGGAAAAAACTTTGAATCAAATAAGTTTATCTTATTATTTTTGCAGAACAGTGGACCAAGCTATTATTATATGAGATCGCAAGTGATTACCGGTTTACCCTTGTATAGCAGAGCAATGAGTGTACCGAACAATGGTTTTCCTGATTAATAGCAAACACATAAAATTACTCAAAAAAGTAAAAGTATAAATAGAAATGCCAAATTATGACTGATGTAAAGTAAAAGTATAATACCAGTGATAAAGCTCTTGGTTCCATCTATTGGATCTAAAACCCAAACATAATCAGAAGATTCCTCTTTACACCTCCACCCATTTTCCTCCCCAAAGCTGCAACCACAATCATAACTCTTCATAATCACAGCAACATATAGGTTGTTCTAGTTAGCTAATGTGGCAAAATGTGAGACAAATTGTACTACTTACTTTAAGTCAAGAATGCCAACTGAATGAACTGTCATGTGTTTAGTTAAATAAAACTATTGCGAGTTTACACTTGTAGAAGAATTCTCTGTTCAGTTGTTAAGGATAAACAGTAGTTTCCACAAGAACTCTATTTGCTGTTTCTATATGTTTCCGCATTCACTGCTTTAAATACCGACTCAACCACTCTTTTAAGGTTCCATTTCCTTCATATTTGGAAGAAAATCAAACAAGCACTATGAATAAGCTAATCATCAAATACAGATGATAATTTGTCCTCAAACATGCCTTCTAGGAGGCCTCTGATTCCTAATTGTGAAAAGCTAACCATTAAATACACACGGGCTTCATATTTTTTCATTTAAGATTAACAACACATACAGAAAAACAAGAATGATAAACAGAGAACTGTTCACTGACAGTAAAAGTAAGTTCATAACTCAAGCATTACCAACAAAGAACGAAAGAGCAATAGCGGAGGAAATAACATTTTACTATAACTTTGTTAGAAATCAACATCCTAGAGCTAAACAAATTAGTGAATAAAATCAATAAATAACACATATCACACGTTAGTTCATATGATGTTCGAACACTTAAAAACTTCTCTATAGAACGCAGCTCACATTGCATGAGAAGGGAAATTCTCTAATAGAACTGAAATCATAGATTCCTCGGCAGCTCTATCCGCGATGGTAACTGGACCTGAAATCAATAGCAACGCCGAATTACAAAAACTGAAAAAAAAAATGAAGAAAAAAAAAACAGAAGTGTACTAAATTGAGTGAGACAAGCGAGACTCACTCAAATCTTCTTTGTCGATTATTTCGAATTTGTTACGGAAGTATTGGCGGATGACGTTGCCAGCAGCGTCGGCGACCTTGTTTGCGACGGCGGCAAAGTGATCGAGATCCGTTTCGGCGGGGTCCGCGTGGAGCGGAGGGGAGTGGCTGCTGAGGAGAGATGAGGTGGAAGTCATTCTGGAGATGAGCTTGGTATGGATTTTCCGGGACAGGAAGGGCAGAGCGGCGGCGGCGGTGGAGGAGGTGTTTGGAGGGAAGGGGAGGGGAAGTGAAGTAGAGGAAGGGAGAGGGAAAAATTTGGAGGAGCAAGAAAGGAATCTGGATTGTGCGTGAGGAAGCATTTGTGACGAAGGATTTACATAGGCGGGAAAATGGACAAGAACGCAGCCGAGGAGAAAAAAGAGAAAAAAAAAATAGAAAGCGAAGAGGGGTGGAGAATGGGGAGTGGTTATGTTAATTGTTATGTTGCTTTTTCTGTTTGTTCAGGTGTGATGCGTGAGAGGGAGGGAGTAGAACGGTAGAACCGTTCAGGTACTGACACCTATTTGGAAGTAAATTCTTATTAGAAATAAATTCATTTTGAAATAATTTTTTTATATTTGAATCTTAAAAGAAATAGATTTTGATTTATTTCATTCCTGATGTCCTAAATTTTTATTTGGATTAGACTAATTTAACACTTAGTAAGAGAATATAATATAACGAAGAAAAAAAAAATATTTTCGTTTGTAGGAGTGTAAAAGTGAGAATAATAAAAATGATTAATGAATTTATTTTTATAGTTAATTGATGAAATTCCTTTTCTAAAAAAATTATGAGGTAACACTAAATCATTTTTATATATTCTCTTACAATTCCTATTGGGCCCTGGTCCCAAACGAATAAAAGAGAGTTGGGCTTTTGAAATTGACTGCGGTACGACATTTGTGGGTCATATATTCAATTCCTTTTTGCTTTTGCTTTTTTTAAAATACATTTTTATTATAATTCAAGGCTTAATTTACGTAGAAAAAGCAGAAAAGAGATGATAGAATAACAGCATGGGTGAGTGGATTGTGTCACCAAGGCACATAGAATAACAGCATGGTGAGTGCACTGTGTCACCAAGATACAAACCTAGTTGTAGTTGAAGTAACAACTCTCACTACTCTACTTGAGGGATTATCAGCATTGTTGTTCTTTTGTACTAAAGCTACGAATAAAAAGCAGAGCTCTTGAAAGAAAGTCCCCATCTCCTTTTCCAAATCCATTGGATGATTCATAATGCTTCTCCCCTATATATCCCACCTCCTCTATATGGGATCCATCCCGGTATAATTTTTTAGGCGAATTGAGATTGTAAGTGGATGACTGGATGGAATTTAAATAATTCAAACACATTATTTACATTAACCGAGCCAAAACTATCTAAATGTACAATTTGTACAATAACGAGTAGAGTAGTAGGCTAGTAGCATAGGCGCGTTATTTATTACACAGCACAAAGATTCTAATTACCAAACCGACCAGGACACCATGTGCGCAGCTAGAAATTAAAACCACATCCATCAACACGGCGAAAACATTGCAGAAACAGACTTAAGAGTGACAATTATGGGACATGGCGACTCAGTGACTATGTTGGTTGTGGTGCATCGGCAGCTTTTCTCTGATCTTCTCCATCATCCCCTTCTTCTCATGTTCATGGTGCTCTCCCGGAGCAGCTGTGGTGGTGGTGGTGGTGGTGGTGGCGGGGGCAGCGGTGGTGGTCAGATGTTCATGGTGCTCTTCCTTGTGCCTACCAATAGCTAACTTCTCTTTCAGCTTCTGAGTCAGCCCCTTCTTCTTCTTAACCCTCCCTCCTTGTCCATCATCCTCCGACTGCAATTCCAAAAAACCACCAAACAAATGTATAATTAACTAAATTAAAGTAACACGGAAAACCATGCTGAAAAAACAGACTCGAACGAGATAGAATTGGATTAGAAAATGTCGGTGTTTTCCTCACCGAGCTGGAGCTGGGGCTGCTTGCGGTTCGTTGAAGAACTCCTTCGGGCCGCAAATCGTGCTCTTCCACCCTCTGTTCTTGCTGCCTCTGTCGATGCTCTGCATTCTCTTCCGCAAATTTCTTAGCCTCGTGTTGGGTAGGAACTTCTGTCGTTGTACTGGACAGAAGACCGGTTCCCGGTACATGCTCCTCCCGTTTCCCGATTAAATCCACATCAACTGCCGATATTCTGATGGCTGTACCTCTGATTCTGATGCGGTTTCCGTGCTGATCTCTGAGTAAAACAGGGTTACCATGTTCATCTGTCAGAACAACCGGGTTGCCTTCCTCGTCTCTTATATCATTACCACTCATCTTTCCAATAAACTCCTTTTCTTTTCTTCCTTCAAATTATTTTCCCTCTCCTCTCCTGTAAGCAGATTAGGCTTGTTTCTGATAATGGAAAATGGTGTAAATCTGATGTTGGTCTTAAAGGAGATGAATAACGGTGGAGAAAGAACATGTGTGTCTTACGTGTCACCAAGTTTCTACAGGTGGCATTAACTGATAATGAGGTACTGCCAGTCTGCCACGTTCGGTAAACAACTAACAACAGCGGTGGCTGTAATCTGTATACATGATAAATCATAAACCTGAGAGGTTACGTCATAAAAAGCAAGCAGGGGTTATCCCAAATCAAGCAGGGGTGGTATACAGATGCTTTGTTAAACTTATCCCAAATCCAGATATGGTGTTTTTCACTGTGCCGTTTTACTATTTACCAACAGTAGGGTCAAAACTTAAAACTGTCCGAGGGATGAGATCCCCTCTCGACCAATGAGTTGGCAAAATATCAATAGGATCTTGAGTTCAAATTTAAATTTGTCCATCCAAAAAGGAAAAGGAAAAAGAAGTATACACCTGCGCTAACAAAAGGCAGGATATTGCCTTGTATCTTAAGGCATACATGGTTTCATGGCGTTTTCAATCACTTCATGAATATTAACGTCCAAGCAAAGATAAATAAAAATAGTAATACTGATCGTACAAAACAAGAAGAGGACGAATAGTTTCTTGATTCATTATAAATCTGCTAGTACAATTTTCAAGGCTATATAAAGAGGTTTTCTTCTGTAATGTAATATTCCTTCTTTCGCTTCTTTACAGTGTAATAACTCCTTAAACTAACCTGTCGACACTTTAAAATGAGTATGCAGATGTTCCTAAACGAATGTTGGCGAATCACGTCCTGAGCTTCACAATCGTATCTGCATGCATTAGAGTAACAGATCTTAAATTTGAACAAGGTGAGAGTCAACAGAAACAGTATATTATTATTTTTCATTCAAGAACATTCTTGGATCGACAATTTTCAATTTCAGCAATAACATTTTCCAGAAGACACATGATGTTTTCAAACTCTCAAGTTTTGGTGCTAATAACAGCAGTTTATACAAGAGAGGGAGGTGCCAACCTCTTAGACAGAGAGCTGAGATGAACTTCACGCCTTCACCGATCTTGACCAGAAGAACCCTTTCTTTTTAGCTGTGTGGTGGTTCTCGACAGAAGGTTTACTTCCTTTTGATCCAAATGAAAAGTGCCTCCTCAAGAAAGGCTTTGCTAAGGAATTTTTCATGCTTGAACTGGAGGCCAATCTGGCAACCTTCCTTTCGTGACTGCTAGATTTTAAGCGGTCAAACACAAGAGAATCGCCATCCAGATCACTATCCACAACCCGATTCCTTAATCTCTTGTTTCTAGCCTTCAAATCCATTTCTGCTTTTAAAGCCTTTTGAGATAACTTAAAGGTCTGCTTCTCCCCTAAAGTACAAACTAGACAAGCGGGATCGAATTTATCAATTTCAGGTGTCATAGTCTCCAAACACTCAGCATGATAAACATGTCCACAAGTTAGGACAGCAACAATGGGAAGCTCATTATTCACAACAAGCTTTTGACCGCTCCATAAAGATTTTTCGGTCAATAGCTTAGAGCAAATCCCACATGTTTGAAGATCAACCGAGGCAGAAGCAGAACTTCGAGTACTAGATCTGGTTTTCTCCTGATTAAACCCCAAGCAATCATTATCAAATGACCACCTTTGTCCATGAGAAGTAGCCATGATATCTGAAAATGCATGCATAGACCAACTATCTGAAGACCCGCCATGGGATCCCCGAGTTGATTCATTGCCCCAAGATGGAATTGCAGGCCTCTCTTCAGTAATTGAGAAGCTCTTTGATGACTTAAATCCTGGTATTCTGGTCTCACATGCCTGCCCCGTTGGTTGGCACCCTGGAGACTGCTGTGGCCACCTTCGCGCAACACTGGCAGGATGAGATTGACTTTGGGATGATAACGGAGATGTTGACAAGGATGAAGTTGAGGGAAGTGAAGCAGATACATTCTTGGGAGATTGATTTGAAACTACTGAGTATTCTGTTGACCCTTTCAACTATAACAGGAACAGATTGCAAGACAGTAATGTTATATGAGGGAACATAGGACAGTCAAGAATAGACAAATAAGGAAGTTCTTTTCATAGTAAAGCAATACCAGTTCCAGGCTCGTCTCCACTGAGATATTCCTTGATATGGATTGATCTGTCAGCAATCATTATGTGTGAATTAATATCAGAGAGTATGTGAATGGAGCTCGCAAACTTATACACGGGCAAAAAGCAGACAGATAAATAAGAGGCGATTATTGATTACTGAGACTAATCAAATTCTTAAGGAAAGAGAGGACAGACAATTGTCTTGTACCTCAAGCATGCCTAAAAAAGTCCATGATGTGGAAGTGTATGGTTAGTTAGAAAAATTATCCACTTCATATCACAAGGAATAAGCACTGGGATTATGACAGGGAATTGTTCGGAGATAAGGTGGGAAGAATATCAAAACTAAGATAAAGAATCATCAAAGGTTAATACTAAAGAGTGTCCATGGGATATGCTACTGTAGGTATAAAGAGTTCCCAGACACCCAGTATTGGTTGAAATAAACTATAAAGAGTTCCCAGCAAGGAAATGGCATGCAGTATAAAGTGAGCTCACAATTTTACCGGTCATGCTTTCATTGGAAGTTACACTTAAAACTTGCATAGCAAGTGCCATCACAGACATCCAGTTTACATAGGATGCCAAATCAGATTGGCATTGAAGCCACAATGATCACTCTGACAGAAACAAGAGAAATCTTTCCTCCTACTGAAAGACTACACACGGTATCATCAACAATTCTCCACCCTACTGGGGACCACCCACAGATTGTTAGAACAATCCAATCCCCTCTAGGTTCCCACATCTCCCTCTAACTAAAGTTTCAAGAGAGGTCCTTTTTTCTAACTACGTACCTGTAACATTTTCAGCCAATAACGAACAGAAGATTAACATTACTTTTTCTCTCTCAACTTATAATGGGATCCATTAAACCCAAATATTGTACGCATTTCCACAATATTAACGAATTTCCAGCAAGGTTGATGACTTTATTTTTTTTTTAAGTATCTTTCAGTTATATTCGTTTTTTTCCATTCCATTCCATTTATCCACATATATAAAAACATCACATGAAATATACAGCTATGGGAAACATTACTAGGTAAATATTGCCCGATACAATATAGAAACAAAGTTTCAAAATTAACTGCAAAATCATGTGAAGAAGCAGATTAATATCAAGAGATGTACTCATCATTAGTTTACCTGAACCAGGAGTTCTCACATGCGTTATAGTTCCTTCTGATGTTGCTGACTTCTGTGAATTACGTCTCCGAAAACTGTCAATCGGACTTCCATCTTCTGATGCATAAGCTGATTCATATTTTATCTCTGATCCCTCATTACGGCTGATACCATCTGAAAACCAACTTATGGATGTCTCCTCCCCTGCTACCCGGCCTCTGTTATCCCACCTAAAACTCCATGTTGGTGAATGTCGAATATTTCTATGCACTATCTCACTAGCAGGACGACTCACTATGTTTTTATCCCTAGCAGCAACACAACAAGCACCCCCCATGCTGAAATATACACTGTTACAAGTTTTCTGACAGAAACACAAAATGTCCTCACATATTCCAAACCCTGAAAGAATCAAAACCCAACATCCTCACTCCAAGAGGAAAACAAATGCCAGGCACAATTTCTTCTGCAATTATAACAAGAGCAACCATCAAAATCAGAATCACTAATTTGATAAAACCCACTACCCAAAATCACATGAAACACTACTTAATGTAACATCCACATGCTTTAGCAACCTTTTGAATATCTAAATCAAGCCTGTAAGCTTCATACCACCAAAAAGAAAATTTCTCACAAAGATAATTCCCAGTTCAGCGATGGTTTCCAGTATCCACTTACAGACTAAACACACGCAGAACACGACACTTAGAATCATTTGCTTGGGAATTTACCATTTCCTAGTTCAATAAACAATGAGAAAAACAGTACATCAAACTAATGACACTAACACATACCTCTTACTCTTTTTCAAACCTAAAACTAATTCATCTTTTTCCAAGTAAACACACTCACTCCACGAAATAAAACCAGAGAAATAAGTAAACAAATAAATAGCAGGGAAATTGGACAGATAATCGAATCTATCTGCTGCTCTATAGCGAAGCTGAAGAGTGAGTCTACCTCCACTAAAACCGCTCACATAAGATCCGATTTGACCTCAGAACAGTTCAAATAAATACATAATAAATCAAAATCACATCTAATTAATGATATCTCGATATTCATTACCAAGCCACTGGTTATTCTCATACAGACACTATAAAACCGAACCGCCATGATCGGGACATACCTTTAAATAAAGCTCAAAACGCCAACGTTTAAGCGGAGGATTTCTAGAGAGAGAAAAAGGGAGTTGTTTTGGTTCTAGAGGAGGAGGAGAAGGGAGAAAGGGGGAGTGAGAAAGGCTGCTTATTCTTCGTATGCAGAAGAGGGAAAGGGAGAGATCGTTTTTGACGGTTTTCAACTAACGTCCGTCAGAATTTTGTTGCCGGTACATGTCGACGGAGTTACGTGTTAGAAAATACTATTAGGTACGTCAAAGTTACTCTGTCCGGTCACTGTCGCTTTGACTTTAGGCACATTTATTAAGGAGGTCAGATGACTCACTATTTGACCCAAAAAAATTCGTATTTTTTTTCGAACTTACGTTAACCCTTAACGTGATAAAAAATTCGAGGTAAAATTGTCTCAAATAGTGAGTTATCCGACCTTCTTAATATGCGTGCCCAAAGTCAAAGCGACAATTAATTGTGACCGGAGGGAGTACAGGGACCTCACTGCTCAATACCTCTTTAAATATAAAAAATGAACACGAATCAATAATTTAATTATATTTTATTTAATAATTTAATATAATTTAATATGAAAAAAAAAGATAAATTTCAATTAATTATTACAATATATATATCGATTTTTTATAAACAAGGGTACTTACCTCCTAACGTGACAGTGTGCTTATAGATGTCACATCAACGAATCGTTATTCTTTCACGGTAACCGTCTAACAGGAGTGAATTGTTTTTTTTTTGGTTGATTCGTCTAAATTAGCTGCAGAGGTGTGGTACGGTGCGTTTTGTTTGGTACTCTGCGCGTTTAGAGAGGTGTAGTACGTCGGTAGTCAGTCAGCTAAGCTAAGCTAAGCTAAGCTAAGCTAGGTAGCTACCCTCCACAGGACCAAGTGATGACTTCTGCATAAAGCGGAGTGCGTAGTACGCATTCCATGCTTTTTTCGTCACAGGAAAAGAATCCATTTTTGCGGGCTTCGTTTCAAAAAGATTCTTCTAAAAGCCCATTATTCCCAATTATTTTATTTTATTTTTTCCAACAAAGCTTTTCATGGTTGTACGTGAGAATAATAATAGCGTTAACTAATTTCTAAAAATTATCAATCAATACATTAAATATTTACTATTCCAATTATTTTTTGGTTTCTTCCATGTCTCGTCAACTTTTTTTTGGCAAAAAATTAACCTTATTTGAGCCCTGACGGGATCTAATTAAAAAAATAACTATTTCAACATAAATTTACTTTATTTCGAGAACTCGATATTTTTAAATTTTTTTTTGATAAATTGTAAGTGTGGTTTTATTTTCTCTTAAAAGAAGATAGAAAAAAAAATGAGAATTTGTCAACGTTAGTCAACAGCATTCAATTACGTGTCTATTAAATATTAAATGCTTCATACGCGTGATGGAGAAAATCGAGTAATATTAGGTGGAGAGAGGTGTAACGTAGCAAACTAAGCAAGTAATTCCGAGTTTTACTAACTTTGAGTTGTGCACGTAAATGGCAATGTTTAAACTTCAATTAATTAGTTTATGTGGTTGATCAATGTTGCTCAACTCTCAACTCTCTGGATTATTATGTCATCATATCAGTCAACACTCGAAGTTGATGGTTTTGTTTTTCTGTCGCATTTCTTGCTACCAAATTTATCCGTCCAACCTTGTCACAAATTCGAACTATATATATACAAACAAACTAATCATAACTTTAGCATTGGTGACATGTTGTTAAAATACATATCGTTGGTACTTAGTACAAGTGATCGAAACACTTTTTCCGAACTTTTTAAGTATTCTACACCCTTTAAATCAAAAAAATTATTCAAATATGGTCAGTGGCGGATCCAGGAATTATTTTCAGGGGGGGCGGGGGTTCGGGGGCAGCGCCCCCGAAAATTTTTTTTTTGGAGCTTTTTAAAAGGAAGACAAGTGAGCTGAACGAAAAAATAAAAAAATGCTTAAGAGTATCCGTCACTAAATAACAAATATTTAGATAAACTTAACAAAAATATAAATAAGAAGACAATATAAAAAATTACGTATTGTATTTTTTTTCCACTTGTACGTGGTTATATATGTAAAATGTGTACTCTCAACGCAATAATACCGATAAAATCTCAAATGTTGCATCAGTAATTCATGTTTCTCTGTAATGTTGTGTCCGCAAATCAAATCTCTGTTTATGGATCGAATTTTCATGGCTGATTTAGATAATTTGTGGTGTATCGGAAAAAAGAAAATAATCATCCCTTAAAAAAGTTGAATACTTGTGATGAGAAACGTTGTATAGATATTTGTATATAAACTGTTATCAGTTTGCAACTTGTGCTGGTGGTGTAGTTGGTTATTACGTTGATCTCTATCTCTCTAGTCTCTGGTTCGAATCTGAGCAAGAACAATTTTTGTTGCTTTTGTGCACATTAAAAAACAAGTAAAAAAATTTAAAATGTGGGGCATGACGTGAATCGAACACGCAACGTTCGAAAATTAAGACAGACGCGGAACCACTGCGGTACGGATTCTAATTGATAATAAATGACTGAACTTTATTTAAACTATAAGGTATAATTTTTTTTTGATTGGGTCAGGGTAGGCGCCAGCCCACCCTGGCCATGGGCTGGATCCGCCACTGAATATGGTTGAATTTTTAAAATATTAATCATTCGAACATAACCAATGTATTTTATACTTTAAGAGTCTGTTTGGGGGATTATTTTTTGTTGTTTTCCACCATATATTTAATGACTAAAGTTGTTTTCGGCAAATTCAGAAGCAATTTTAACCATTAAATTTATGCAGGGAAAAAACAAAATGCAATTTCTAATATATCCTAAATTTTGTCATTTTCTTCTTTATAAAGTAATTGTCAATTATAAATATTTTATTTTTTAATGGATTGATTTAGTATGAACAAAATTAATTTTAATTATTTCGTAAGCATTTGAATAACCGTGACAGAGGCCTAAAAGAATTGTTTTCTTATTTTTTTGAATAAAAATAAAAGAAGTGTGATGGAGCGTAATTAGGCTTCGATCGGTCACTATCTCGAAGACGTGGCGTGTGCCGTTTACAGATGCTAAATCACGTAATTAATTTAATCACTAATTAAATTAAATATTATTTTTTTCGAGATTAAATTAATTACGTGATTAAAATCTGTTTCAAAAACATCTAATTGAATTCATGCGGAAGAGGTGACCAATTAGAAGAATCCTAAACCTTTAATTAATTAAATCTGTTACCGTAAACCCACACTATAATTACTGTTTTATTTTATAATAATATATTATATTAATCTAATAAACTTTTCTTTTAGAATATATTAATCTAATAAACTTGTGATTTAACACGTCCCGTATCAATAGTGCTCACTGCTCATACAGTAATTATATAGTACTTCTGGTGTGTCATGTTGTTCCGTTCACTCATTCACATTGGCCAATAAGAAAACTACACGTTAGAGTTAGTGATTACAAATTAAGGGTTTTTAAATTTTGAATTTTAAAAATACTATTAACCCAAATAGTGGTGGGATAAACTCAAAAAAAAACCATCCAGTATAATCATTTTATTAGTTTAGGTGCACATCTAGTTGCAATACCGGTTGTCGGTATAATTTTTCCTGCTCATCATGATCAGTTTTTCTATTCTTAATTGAATTAATTAATTAACTTCCATTTAAGTTAAAAATATATAAAATGAACTTGAACTTTTCTCTGCCTCAACATCCCCATCTATAATCACCTCCATTTCTTTGAAATACAAATTTGCAAGTATTTTCCACGTAGATTTCCTTGGCATACGTGTATTTCAAATGTTTCACTGCAGCAAAACTTTGCATGAACAAAGGTCTCGTCCACGTGTAAGTTGTAACCATGGAGTAATAATTAACATTCACCATCTCTATTGATTAACTATCCAGTACTATGGGTGGGATATATAAAATTTGTATTTATTAAAAACTATTCGTCTAATTAATAATTTATCAACTCCATAAAAACTTGTTCATATATAATCACTTTATAAATCGTGCATTCAATATAAATCGTACGTATATGATTAATTTACTCATTCAAAAACTATTTCAACCCATATTTAAACCAAAGTTTAATTAAACTATATATATGAACACATATACAACACAACTTTAATTAGTACGTCCCTCTAACGATCGCGAGCTAGATAACGAAAGTTTCAAAACTTAGTATACGTAGTACATATCTATAATTATACATATAGCTAGTAGCTACAAAGGTAATTAAGTTTCTTGATCATGATTTATTTATATAGTTAACTAGTACGACGAAATATATATAATGTCCCGGCCGCCTCGTCGACCGTTGACATACAGATAGCAAAATGTGATTGGACGATCAGTTTGGTATGAGCTTGAAAGGAGGCTTAACAAGAGCTGGTGCTGGATTATAGTTTCCATAGTCTTTAGTGTTTGCTTTTAGAAGCCTTTCTTGGATGGTAGTAGCCACTTCACTGTCGTCCAATAGTTCCTACACGACCATGCAATAAAATGTGCGAAATTCAAAATAATTAGAAAATATATCAAAAGTTAAAGCTAAGCTTGAAGAAATAATTAAGAGGTTCTTTCACACACAAAGAATATATATATATATAAAAAAAATAGTTACAAAATTAAAACTAGTGTAATATTCATCTAACATTTTAGAAACAATTTTTACTTTTTAGTGGCAGAGAACCTAAATTGATTTGTGTTTCAACTAATTACACGTAGTAGGTAAATCATGTTTCTTGTGCGCAGCGTGTTTAATGGATATATAATCTCTCTTTGATGAAGATGATCTACAATTTTAAAGATGATAATAATTCGTATATATTTAATGAGTAATTAGCACAAAAAATTAAAGATTATAAACTCTTTTTGGACCATGTTATTTTCTTCTTCTTTTTTACCAATGTTTTTTTTGGTAAGTACCACAACTTCACTAGAAGATACAGAAAAAACGTAAGAGAAGCTAGAATGTGATATTACGGTCACGACAATAGTGATTTTACTATTTTCATGAATAATTTTGAAGAAAGGTTACAAATCATGCATGCTTTTAATTATTATGAAATATTGACAATTAATTAGCCAAAGGTGTTATTTCTGTTAATTAAATTATGATTATTTAATTACATGCATACCTCGTAGGTGACACTATTGTCCTCTACATCTTGATCAGCTAACTTGTTGTCGAACTTGGACCGACGACCTGCAAATTTAATACACATAAATGGTGATTTTCATATATAAATCCATTGTCTAATTGATTTTAGAAGAAGAGTATGAATGTTTGGTCAATTGCATTGCACCACCGTAATAATAACTAAGAATTTATTAACCTTGGAGACGTTCACGTAAAACCCTAGTTTTTTTTCGATTACTTCAATTTTTATGTATGTAAGCAAACTAAAAACGAGTATATAATTACTTTAACCTTAGTTTCTGAAAAATGCAGCAAAAAAGGCTGCAAATTAACAAGAAAAGGGAAAGGAGATGGAGGAGAAGACGACGAAGACACACCTGCAAAAGAAGTGGAAAGAAGTGTTGCAGAAAGAAGAAGGAAGAGAAGACTGATTTTCTTGGTTTGAAGCATTATGATCCCGATGTTCTTAACACTAATCTTTTGCTAATTATAATGTCTCTCTGTCTCTCTCTCACACACACATAAGCAAGAATGGATCTTTCTTCTTCCCTCTCTCTATATTAATTGCAAATAAAGTTATACTTAGTCTGTCATCTTTAAAACAAACTTAAATTTGAAGACACACCTGCAAAAGAAAAAGGAAAGAAATTAAGCTTTTGCTTTTCATTTTAAAACTTTAAAAAAATACCTAGAAAAGGTGAAGACGACCACTTTTCCCTTTGTTGGGGCACTAAGTCTATGAGTTAGTGGATTATAATGTAATTAATAATTTAACATCTAACAGTCTCGAGCATGACTCCCAAGTGGAAATTATCAAAATACCCATCAACTACAATTAACACAAGTTAATTAATTACATGAATTTGATGAGATACATTTCTAAGAAAATGCTTTATTTTTGTTAAATAGAAATGTAGATAAGACGAAGAATAAGACACGAGACTTTGTCTGTAGGAAGTATCGGGAGTTACGCATTTATTGTGTGAAAAAAAAATATTTATAAAGTTAGAGATAATGATATTTTAAACTTTTTACTCGTCTGAAATTATTATTTTAAATTTTCCGTGAAAAATATCATTTTTCATACAAAGTTAATTATTTTATAAAAAAAAATAGAAAATTTGAGCATTTGAGCCGTGAATTCGGGGGCAGAAACGGGAACTAAAATGATGAGTGCTTGGTGATTGGTAGCAGTGATATTTGTCTGATTATGCCAAGTAGATTAAATTAGGTTAGGTCATAATTAAAATAGTTTAATTGGATGGCTAGTGCTTTCAATTATCCTTAACGACAACGACAAGTCACCAAATACAACTGAAAGGACCCTGGTGGAGAATAAAGGATGTGTGTGTGGCATTTATTAAATTTAAATAACCCTTATCTTCTTCCAATCTCTCTTTTCTCTTAAATAAAGTGGTCTTTTATTAGAATAATTTAGGATTGCACTACTCCCTAATTTAAGTGCATTGCCCCTCTCCCTCTTTTTTTCTCACCAAGCCTTCAATCATTGAAAAACACTAATTACCCAAATTATCAATTATCGTTTTTGGCTGTCGATTATTAAAGTCTGCGATGCTGACGAGAAAGCCAATATCGATTAATTTTCTGCAAATTAGAAGACTCCAATTCAAGACTTAACCTCTTGAAATACTAATGAAGTTAGAAATATTGTTCTATCTTCCACTTGAAGCAGAAAGCATATATCCCTTAGGCACCTATACCTTAGAAGTTAGAACAACTTTATTTGCATTAGATAGCAGCAATAATGATGCCCCATTTTTACTTTCACTCATTTTTATTAAAAAAATTAGATGCGAACAAATTGGTTAACTGTTTTTTTTTTTTACCCATATCTTAGAGTATATCCATCCGAGATTAAAAATATTGGTCAAATTCCAATCGAACTTTACCAGATAATAAAAATTGAAAATTTAACAACAAATTATGAGGTATACATGTGTGGTCATTGGCATGTCCAATGAACGACACGTCGTATGCTCCCAAACAAGCCTATGATGATGGACCGGCGCCACCCGCTTTCGTCATGTCAGTTTCATGACGCAAGCTAAATTCACGACAGTAAGCCGTTTTTGCACCCTGAGAAGAAATGGAGAGAATAGATTTAGATACAAAATTCACTGTATAATGAGGAAAGAAACAGTCACAAGTGTTCACAAATGTTGAGTGTAGGAAACTTCACTCACTTGGAAGATTGTTCCAAGTTTCTTCAACGCAGTGGCCCGTGCCTTTAGAACGTCCTTGGAGACAGTAGGGTCTTTAAGTACCTGAAATAAGAAGCAATTACGATCAACAGAGCCACGGAATCTGTTTTCAGTGTCACCATTTATGTTATAATTGTGTGGGAGCTAAGCTATTTCATGTTTCTTATGATCACATCAAAATGCATCCGACGTTACCCCCTAGATGCACAAATGAAATTGAACTGTGACTTCCTTCTCTCTCTGAATAGTTCAAAGGAAGATGTTGGAGATGTAGACATTCCAATTGTCAGCTGAACTTCCTTTCAGTCTTTGGAGAACATCGAAGTGAGATTTAATGTTATCAATGTCAAGCTATATACTCCTAAAGGATAGACTACTTGATAAAAAAAGTAAAATAAAAATAAAGCTAGGGGAAATCCAAATTACTCTCTACCCTTCGTAACTGTATATAGCAGCACAAAACTTCATAAGCTAGAGGAGGAAAACATTGGAACTTACTGCTTGGCAGACCCGTGACAATGTCATCTCAATATCAACAACGTTCATCTTCCAAAGGGATTGCAGCACAGCATCTGTTCTATCTTCAATGGCTTTCATTAAGTTTTCGTCTTTGTTGTCAGTTTGGTCCATCCTCTTCAGATCCTCCTGTATTTGAATTAAAGAAACAGCCCCTACAAATTCAGAGGGAAATCAAACATACAAGATTGAGTTAGACTACAAATTAAGAAGGACAATAAAATCTGTTTCACTGAACAGATTATTCAAGCTCTCTAATGACAGAGTACCGCACCTGAAGCTGCCATAACTTGTGACTTAATTCGGTGTCCCTTATCTCGCACCCACTCTGCTAAAAAGGGAACCTTCATGCACCGCATGTCTTTTCCAAGTTCTTTAGCAGCTTTTCTAGTGTAAATATAACCAAGTGTATGCAGCATAGCCTCGCCAAATGCTGAGGATTGTAGAAATTGAGAGAAACTATTAGAAAGCTTCCACTTACGAAAAGTAAACTATAACAACTTGATGGATTCTAGTGTGGCTACGTAACTTAAACTATAGATGAAGACTTGAGAAATAGATTAAGTAAAGACATATGCCTCTCCCATTCAGCTAATTAACCATAATACACCCTGGTTGACCACAACACAACTGACAATTGTCATCCACTGCATTGAGAGGGTTAGTGTATTTTTCAAAACACAATGTCAGAGAATAGCTGAATCTACCAAGCAAAAATCCATTAGCCACAATATTAAGGAAGCTTCACCTTATCCAGATACAATGTTCTACAAGATACTAAAGCTTATGGGGTGATTGCATATATGACTTAGTACTTGACAAATATTGAATTAAGTTAATCGATCTTATGATCTCCATGTTCCTACATCAATTAGTACAGAATGAAGTAAAATGTCAATATCACAAAGCAAGAAGGGTTTAGGTCTCGAATTCAAGTCCTCTAACTTAAAAATTCTTATCAATGGCAAAAATAAAATAAACAGGAAATAAGAAATTCATTATCTTTAGCTTTGTTGTCTTTAGAAATAAAAAGGTTTTTCTCATATGGGATAAGTCCTACTTGAACTGCACGGTAAAACTCCCATCAACTACCTTTTCTTTTGATTAACCATGGGAATCAGTATGGTCTACTTAAACATACTCGTTGAACCAGAATGATAACACCTGTTTGCTAAATAAGCAAATTGCTTCCTGAAAACAAACTGAGTAACTAGCACAGGCTGATGATCCTCTTTAGACTCTCAAAATTGAAGATATACCAGATCCAATGCTTTAAAGAAAAAGAAATCAAGGATGTGATTTGTTTCCTAATTGCAGTAAATTCACCAAAGTTAAAGAGTCCTCATGCAAGTGATGCAGCATCACATTAGGCATACCGGCAGAGGAGAGGCGACATGCTTCTGAATTTGCCCACTTTACGAACTCATCCTCATGACCTTCAACGAATGGTTCAAGACGATTTTTCAGAATTGTTATGAGTTTATCTTGCCTTTCTCTCTGAGATGCCTGCAGATTAGAAAGAACTCAGGGACTTCTATCAAATACACAAAAATATATTTGCATAATGAGAATACCAATGACAAACAACATACCTTTAGCTTTTCATGAAGTCTTTGGCGACGGGTTTCGACATCAAAGGACTCGTATTCACTTTCAAGTGCTGACATTGTAGCCAGTGCAAACTGGCCAACATAATCTTCAAAAAACTCACTTCCAAATAGCATGCCGAAGACAGCAGCAGGGTCCAAAATGCCCTCCCTAGCAAAGAGAAATTACCTCATGTTTTTCTTTAGAATGAACAAGAATTGGGAAACAGAAAAAAAAAATAGAAGCCAAAAACTAAACCATAGTTAAATTCGGAAAGAGGAGAAAAATATAAGCCACAATATAGTCATATTTAAACTATCTTTTCTCTGTACTTAGCAAAATTGTTTCCAATTAGAATCAACTGAAATTACTCCTTTTAGGCCTCTTTTCATTCAATTTTTTTTCCTTCAATAAGTATCTTTCAGCCATGCTAAAAATTCTAATATAAATGTTTCTTCACGGCAAAAAGGGCTGTGCTTGATCTAATATATTGTGAAAGATTCTCTAAACATTAGGCAAAGAGATCTTTGCAACATAACCAATGTAAATCTTCATAATAGAAACAACAAGGCGCTTTCATAATAGAACTTTCTTTGAGTTTATTAGTTGAGCAGTAAAGCAATTGAAGCAACTGCAAACCAGAAAGCACACTAGTAAGAAATGAAAATTTTCAAATTCACAATTATGGCATACAAACTTACTGTGGTATTCCTTCCTTGCCATACTTATCATATGCTTCACGTTTCTCGGGATCACTCAAGA
Source organism: Viola odorata (assembly GCA_963691705.1). NCBI lineage: Eukaryota > Viridiplantae > Streptophyta > Magnoliopsida > Malpighiales > Violaceae > Viola > Viola odorata. The sequence goes on along the minus strand of OY829543.1, from coordinate 53,577,636 downwards.
TCTGATAAGCCTCCCCAAGTTTCTTTACATATGCATACGAGTTGAAAGAACAAGCTAAATAATAAGCACATAAATTCGCAGTGAAAGAAGAAAAAAGACCAACAAGTATCTACTATAAATATGGCTTCATAGATATCAATTTACGAATCCAAGTATAAAAGCGAAAGCATCATTGTAAAGGAAGAAGATGATAAGATTTACTTTATAACCTGAAAATTTTCAGCAGCTTTTGGATCGTTTGGATTTTTATCTGGATGAACTACCCTTGCCTGCATGCAAACACATAAAAATCATCTCATTACCATCACGATCCATCAGCACAACTGGACACATATGAGAAAACGACCACTCCAAACCTAAAATGCCATATCAATGGATCCTAGTCATTGTTATTTCACAGTACTAAAATGAGAAAGAAGCTTTCTTTCCTTTTTAAACTCAAGCATACAAACTCAACTAGAGCTGCATCTCATTTAGCAACATTTTCCATGTCTGGCCAGGAATTCACTTAAATAAAAATCTTACAGCTGTCTAACTTTTACTCTCGCGACAGAGTATGCCTATCAATGACATAGAATTGAGCTACATAAGGATGAATGGAAATTGAATTTAACCTTGAGATAGTAAGCTTTCTTGATCTCCGCCGCGGGTGCATCCACTTTGACACCCAGAACATCATAAAATGCAGTCTCTTTCACCATTGGGTTTTTCTCGCTTAAAATCACGATTTCTAGCTCTTGAGAAACAAAATCAACGAATTAGCCTCTTCTTCTGTTTCCTAAGAATCAGCCCATCAATTTAAGACAAATACCAAGAAACGAATTGATCGCACAGTTCACACCCAACCAACCAAACAGAATCCTTATGCATTCATGAAAGTGGATAAGAAAGAAAAATAATCTAGATCTTAGCTAACAGCAACAAGGAAGTGAAATTACACAAAATTAAGAATCTGAAGGAACTTACTTGTTGATTGTAAGAAGGAGAGGACCTTTGTTGTAACTTGGGAAATATCAAATGCGGAACCGGGTTTTTTTTTATGACAGGAAGGAATTATATCTTCAATTATATACGATCCAATTTTGCTCTTACTCGCTTTGTTTATTTGTTTTTATTTATTTGTTTTTCCATTGGTCAATCGAAAAGTAAAAGTATCCTTGATCCTGCGCGTTAAGGATATTATTGGGAACGGACGAAGAGAAGAAAATAATCATGCGGTGTCGTTTCTTGAAACGAAAGGTGAGTTCTTTTTAAGGATGACAATTTCGCCCGCAGATATGGATATCCGTCCCATACCCGCAATTGTGAGTGGATATTACTTGCATATTGTGGGTATTTTATGGGTATAGATATACTAGCACCCGCAAAGTGTGGGTATAGATGTGGGTATAGATAGTGTTTATCTGCTCCAATACCAGCACTAAATATCCGCAATAAATAAATATATAATATTTTAATATATAATTAATTCAATATATAATATATAAGGCACTTGTTGTAAAACCTAGAAGAAGTTAGTTTCATAATTTCTTTGACGGCGAGGGGCTTTCTAATAATGAAACATTATATAACCATTTTTTTAATAAAAAAATAAAATATAAGGTTAATTTTTTTTTCTACCAATTTTAATCCACACGATGATCCTTCCTTAAAATAATACTCCCTCTGTCCTAAAAATATTGACGTTCTGGCCCAAATCCATTGTCCGCTTCGGCTAACGTTCTGGCCCAATTTAGTACTCCTTCAGAGCTCTTACATCCATCCTGCATAGCCTGGGCCCACAAACTCTTGCATTTGGGTTTCTTGTTTGAGAAAGAAATAAGTGCTCACGTCATCCATCCTCGGAGTTTATCCGTTGCACATGTGCGACCCATAGACAGAAAATGACGAAAGCTTGGGCTGTAACAGTGCCGAATGGACTCGCCTTGATACTAGTGATTTGGGCTGCGGCGTCAAACATTTTCGGATGGAGGGAGTACTATAGTATATATTTATCTTTGAAAAAAGAACATTGCTTCGTACTTCTTTAAATTTATGAAACGGCTCTAAACTCATGAGTCTTATTATTTTTTATTAATTATTTTATAATTTGAATATACTTTCTTTTTGGGTTTTTAAAATAAAAACAAACGGTCAAGTTTTTTTTTCTCTCTAAAATCAGGTTTTTGTTTATTTAATAATTGTTGGACCTACAGGCAAACGAAAAATGAAAAATCATGTTGGATTAGTGTATCGTATTATTGTGTGATATTGTTATTAAATTAGATTGATTTTTTTATATATTAATTTGATTAAAATTTGAAATTCAACTAAATTTGCGGGTATCCACGGATATTCGCGAGTTATCCGCGGGTATAATTACCATTTCCTTACCCATTCCATATGGATGCGGGTGCGGGTATGGATTACCCGCAAATTTACAGGTATGGATATGGATAGTGCTTACCCACTCTATACTCGCTCAATTACCATCCCGGATTCTTTTGAAGGAGGGAAAGGGGTCGGTTAAGCTTCTAGAATGGCCTTTGCAATGGCGCCCATTTCATATACGGGCTGCATCAGCTTCCAAGAAGTTAGGTTGGTTGCATGTCATGTCACCTGCCTTTCTTTAATGAATTGATACAATTGGGCCAGGCAAAAATTCTCTAATGAGCTCAGAATTTTTCATTTTGGAGCATAAGAGTCCAAAATCAAGCTTACTATCTTATAAAAGGCCCAAGCAACGAGGAATTAGAGACCGCGACTGGGCCGAAGAACAAGATCATTTTTTTCTTCTTCTACATACCTTGTCTCTGCAGAAGTTATGCACTGAACTACCGTACTAAAATTACCGAACCAAACTTTATTCTTTTCAATTTTTTTTGTATGATATTATCGAATACCGAATGAATTTTGTTCGGTAAATAATTTTTTCAGTTCGGTATTACCGTATTACCGAAATGATGTATTTGCCAATTGTCTCAATTTTCAGAGGTCGTGAAAGTCTGGATTAGTGGGACTTAAAAAGAGATGAATATTGGGTTGGTTTTAAATATTGTTCGTTACGTTATATGTATGTAATGTAATTTTGGCTCTTTGTTACCGTTATTCTTGTTATGTAATGTTTAGGTCCCATTTTGCACGATATTGTTCGTTACCGTTACCATTTTCAGTTATTTCCCGCTATGGATCGTTATACGTTATGAGTTAATAAAAAACTCATTCGGCCTACAAAATCACATTTTTATAACTAAACTCAAGTTATACTTTTAGATCTCATAATAATAAATATGGTTTCCACGAAATAATGAATTAATGATAGATTGTTAGTTGTAGTATGGACAACAGTACCATGACCATGATTATAGAACGTTTAACCAACTTCGAGTCTTTCTTCATTTCCATATCCTTAATATGTGCGTACATCCGAAAATTTTTAACACTCACACTCTTACTATGGGAAGCAACAAGAAAATAGAAGATCGTTTGCTTACTTTCCATACTCCTCCAAGATATTTATTATAAGAATGAAAAAATGTATATATGTGTGTATAGGTATGTATATTTTTCTTTATTTTTATTTGCAAAACATTTCCTATTAGAGATGATTGTGTAATTTGTGTGTGTAAAACTTAACTATGAAATTTATATTTTTAATTCAAATTTGCTATGTATACTTTATTATTTATTGACAAAAAATAATAGTTTATATATTTATTTGATTAAAAGTATTAATTATCTCCAGACTGAATTAACTTTTTTAACATTTAGAGAATATTTGTAGCTATGATGGCCGCCACTGTTATAATATACTGTTATTTTTTCGCGATTTTGTGACCGTTATGATTTCCGTTACGTTACCCGTTATTGTTATTTAAAACTATGAAGGTGATGTATAAAAAAAATTAATTAATTCAAATAAATTCCGTCCATAAGTGCTATTAATCTCCATTATTAATACAAAACGAAGGACATTATAGCATGGTTGGCCACATGATATCACCATCTCTCCTGAGTTCCTAGCTGATTGATGTCTACAAATTATAATATAGAATTACTTCTTCATAGCATGCAACCAAATCCTAAAAAGCAAAAGCCAACAGAGATCTAAGATTTCATCATCTCTGTTCCTTCTTCTTTTTTCTCTCCATGATGGGTCTTTTTTTCTTCTTTTATGACCGCACCGACTTTCTCACTTTTTCTTTATTTAATTAATTTGTGCGACGTACTCTTCTTCGTTCCTTTGTGCAGTTAGTGGCAAAGCTATGGCATGAGATGACACTAATTAACACGGTATTTAATTAATTAATCAATTGCATGTTAGTTAGCCATTGGTTTAGTTGTAATTATAGTGCTTTGTCCCTTTATATCAATGAATGAGCAAGTTAGGTATCTTTGAAGTGTGTTTGTTTACTGCTTATAATATTAACACTCGTCATTTGATGTTGGTAGGTAAAATTGTATTCAAATTTGGTACGATTTTGATGTTAATGAGTTGTCACAGATTATTATTTATGGATTAAGTAAGCATATTGATTATTTTAAACTCTAGCCTCTCTTTTTTATCCCTCCTGTGAAAAAAACCCTAACCCTTTATCTTTGATTCATAAGACTGTCAAAAGTTTCTTTCATCTTTCGCAAACTCTCTCCCTTTAACTTTAATCGCTAGACTGTTTGTATCCTTAAAATAAAAATATTTGTTCGATTCATATGAGGTGTTTTTCAAATTCATTTTCGAAACTATGTATTGATGTGTGTCTCTCATCAATGGAATCAACGTTTACCTATTGATGTATTGATATGATGTCTGTCTCTCTCCCTTTTGTTTATGTTACTCCCTCCGGTACGAATTAAACGTCATGTCTTTCATCAATGGAATCAACGTTTTAAGATACGTGCCGAAACAGTAAAAGCAAATGTTAAAACGACGTTTAATTCGTGCCATAACAAATGATTTTTTTGATTATCCCAAAATAAATTTATCATTATTTTGGGCGGCTTTCTTAGACTCGTAGTGCTTTGTGTTTTCATAAATTTTGGATTTTGTTACCTTAGAATTAAATAGATTACACATTTACTTAAGAATGCAAGTGACTTTATAATTAAATGTCGATCGCGATTTATGAGTTTAACCTACCGACTGCTATCAATATTATAGTACCCTTTTTTATGCTTGTTTGTCTATCCGATTCCTTCTTGACTTGAGATCGCAGCAGCTGTAACATGATTCTCGTTTTACATTCTTTAATAATTAATGAGCGCCATTAATTTAATTATGTAGTTCCGCATAATCAGGCATTTGTTTCTTTTTCTTTTGAAAAAAAATGTTCAATTTAGACCTTATATATTTGGGTAGTGTTATTTTCACACCCAAAATTATTACTCTCACATCCGTTAACCTGAAAAACTATTACATTAATCTTTCTCATATTTTATGACATAAATTTTAATAATTGAATAAAGATAGTGAAGTAAATTCATAGATAAAACAACCCATTTTAGAATTCGATCAAATTAATTAACTTGAATATGATAATTTTTCTGCCAGAAGAGTAAAGAGAAGACTCTAGCTAGAGACAGAAAAAGAAAACGATATATATAATCATTTTTTGGGATTAAATGTTTAAATTGTGATAATTGATAAGCACTTCTTGAGGGTGCACAAGAACATGATTAATTAAAGTTAGATATGTGGTTAAGGAACCATGATTATGAATTAAAACAATAGATTTGTGGCTAAAAAAATCATGACAACCTTTAACCCCACTTAAAATTGCCTTGTACTTATACGGCAGAAAATAATGGCAATCAAATAGATATTACTCACTCCGTCTTCTAATAATCGTCGTTATCTTACGAATTTTCTTGTCCATTTTCTCTTATCATTTTATTTTTTCCGAAGCATATATTTTGTAGAAATGACAAATTAACCCTTCTGCATCAACCCAATTTGATGATGGTGTGTTAATTTGAGTGAAATTAGGAAAAAAAATGAAACAATGTGGAATAAAATAAGATCAAACATCATCATTTTAAATTTTGCTATTATTTCTTTGGCGACGATTATTAAAAAGTGGAGGGAGTATATTTTAAATATCCATATTATATACTATAGGTAGCTGTTTTGTTTAATATCTATATGGGTGTGACTATTTTATTAGTTTTGATTAATTAGAATACTAGGTGCCCCAACTTTCTCCTCCATTAGTGCTCTTAACTTTTGTCTAAATTTTCAATCAATTCCTTGCTTGCTTCATCAAATATTTTCTTTAATTAATTTCCGTTTATATTCCTTATTATAGTTTTCCACATTTTATTTTTTGTACCGCTCTAGCTAGAGTTGTAATTCTAGGCTTTCTAGATCGTTATCGTGGTTGATAAAGAGTTTTTTAAGGTATGAACTTTATACATCTTTTTAATTTAGTACACAATATTAATCATGTTAGTAATAAAAGAGCTGAAGTGCTATACATCACTATAATTAAATCAACAATTCTTTATTTAATAAGTGCAACTGTTAAACTATACAAATTAACCATCATTTTCTTATCAAATTAGAGTTCTCACTTCGTCACTAAATAAATGACACCCAAAAAACTTCCACGCAAATTAAAAAAGCATTGAATTTTTATTAGAAAAATGATATTTTGTAGAAAAATTTAGGCTGAAAAAATAGGCGGATCACATATTTATGAAATTGCCATCCGCCTATTTTTTCTGCCTAAATTTTCCTACAAAATATCATTATTCTTTTTATTACTATCATCAATCCAATTAATTAACCTATAAAAACCAGCCAATTATACTGCCCCAACTTACTCCTTCTGGTTTTTAATAAATGACATTTTCTTAATGAATGCTACTGTATACTTTATTTAACTTTTTGATGTTTACTTTACTGAATGTTATTATTTCAGAAAATTATTTATTAAAAACTGAATGGAGTATTAATTAAAGGGGTCTAGTTTTTAATCAAGTGAATATATTCGGATTTGGGACCTAATAGATTCCACTATGACAATTAAGACAAAAATAGGGTAGAGTAGCTTTACTCTTTCGTGTGCAATGTGCATGCACTCATCAAGAACTGCAATTGTTCCATCGTGGAAAAGATGCGGAGGAGGGCCCTTCGGTTCTTGTCGGTTCAATTACATTGCAAATTTGGAATTGAGTGTGGTAGTCACAAAGTACTAAAGTTGTGCACGGTGATGAGAATTGTTCTAGTTTAACTAGAAGTTTTAAGTTTGAGTCTTACGTACGTAGTTGTGTTAAAATTTGAGAGAGAGTTTTACTTTCTTTCAGGGTCCTACCCGACTCAAATCTTAAATAGTCGACATTCAATATGATAACCAGATACCGTATGATTTTAAGAAATAAAAATAAAATACTTAACTAGTGTGACTTTGATCCATGAAATTAGAAAGATTTAACCTTTTACTTAATGAATTTTTTTATAAAAAAAAAGTTATTTCCACCAATAACCAAAATTACAACAAAAAAGACCATTTCAGCCCAATGACAGGCTGAAACAAGCCCGATACGAAAACTTATATCAACTTAGTCGTGGCCCGACTTGAATTAGTAGATCTCCTAAACATTAAATCCCTCACCACTTGCCCAATCAAGACTTTTCATTTCTAATGTAAGTATCTTCTTCAAGCATGTTAGAAACTAAAAGATCAAATAAATAAAATTAAAAAGGGGTGTATGTTACCCATTAAAAAAGTAGAGTGATTACATGCTCTGATAATATTTTGATTATTAAACGAATCATCTTAGCGCGAACAAAATTAGTTTTTTTGAGTGGGGGAGAAATGATAAACCTAACCTTAAATTATCGGAGACAAAAAAATGTGCCTATATATTAAACACAGCATCATTCAAAGTTCTTCAAACACTAACTGAAGACTGCTGCGTTGTTTTTTTATACTACCAAATAATATATTTAATTGAGCTATTGAATTTCTCAGTTCTGGTTTTGTAATTTGCTTCTCCTTAATGATGCTATGAATTTATTAAATATATATTTAACCTAACTTTAGGGTTAATTAATCCTAAAATAAACGAGTTCAGACACTCTCCACTAACTAAAACAACAGAAACAGACAGAGCAGCCACTACGTTTTGATCGCAGACATTGTCAAACAATAGAGTTCGTATCAACCAGCCCTCTATTTTGAAAGGAAAACAAAATAATCCATTAAAAGGTAAGGAAGTCATCTTTTGCACTTCTAGTTTTTAGTGTAGCTTTGTCACTTTAAAGCTTAAAGCTCAGTTCGAGTTCGAAATAAATCGGTATTTAATATAATAACCGAAATCGAATCAAATAATCAGATGGTTTTTCAAAAAATATTAAAAAATTAAATATGATACAATTAATTCCCGATTTAATAGTATTACAAAAAGAAAGAGAGACAAAAAATATTAAAATGACAAATTGCAATCAGTCAATCAATCATACACCAAAAACTTGAACATATTAATTATACAGAGCGAAACAAAAGTGCTGAGATAGCATTACATACTTCAGATAAGAGGAAAAACCTAATATTTCAAACATATTTAAGATATTTAAATAATCATAATTGATTACAGGAGAACTGGAGAATACAATACCCATCAATTACCATATCACTTCAAAGTTCAAACATGTGACTTTATTTCTTATTAATTAATCCTGAACTCTCCAAAAATAGCATCTTCTTGCAAAAAACAGAGAGGCCTTTCTTGTTCTTCTAGGATTCAAGGATCTGGTCTTAGATGACCAATTTTCAGCAATGATACATATCAACAGATGCCATTACAGGTTGATTCAGATATCCCATGTTTAATGGATTATTCATGAAGAAACTGTCAGCTGCTGGCTCATGAAAAGTGGTGCTTGAATCTCCAAAAATGCCATTGTTTGCATTCAAGAAAGCGACTATCTCATCCAAAGACTGCAATCTGTGGCTGAGCTCACCAATCTGAGCTCTCAAGATGGAGTTATCAGCCTCAATGTTCAAGAAATGCTGTGTTGTGATATTGATGCTTGTGATGATTTGGTGATTCTCTTTTCTCAGCTGAGCAACTTGTGCCACTAAATCATCCAAATGCTTCTGCTTTCTCATCCTTGACCTCCTTGCCGATTCGCGGTTCGACAACATTCTTTTCCTCTTCCTTTGATCCATCATTGCCTGTAAATCCTCCTCAGATCCGGAGTTTTGCATCAAACTTGACACTGAAGATGTTCCACTAGAGGAAGCCATGATGAGACCCAGAAAAATTACAGATTAAAGTTCAAAACTTTCTTGTTTTTCACAAGATCAACTAAAAGAGAGTTAAGGCAGGACCCTAGTAACAAACCAAAAATATTGCAGATAATAATAATAATAGTTATAAGTAGCTAGTAAAGCAAAATATTATAAGAGCTAATTAATTATATAATAATTGGCTAAATATCAAGATTTAGGCCAAAATCATGAAACGTAATACAACCAGTAAAGGAAAACAACTGAGAAGGATTGAACTAGATGGGTCCTGCGCCTGTATGTAGAATTTATCATAAACCCAGAAAGTAAGATTTCACTGAGAATTGGAGACATGAATCTCAAACATCAAAAACAAAAGATTTAGCATCAAGATTGGTCTTTTGAAAAAACTAATCAGATGAGGAAATTAGAAAGGATTTGTTTTTTTTTTCAGAACTGATGTCTTGAAATTGACAAAGAAAACCAAAAAAACCAAACTGAAGATTGAAGAACACAAAAATGGGAGGTAGGTGGGTTAAGATCAAGGCTAAGAGCTTTGAGAAGCTGAAACTAAGGACATTAAAAAGATGCTAAAAAATTGCTAGAGAGGAGGAATGAAAGGGGAAGAGGTCATTGAATTAATGGAGAGTGGGATTTATAGAGCAAAAGAGCAGAGCAAGTTGGGTGGAAAAATTGAGGGAAAATTAAAAGAGAGAAGATGTTTGTGGAATCTACTCTGGGGGAAGTTGCTGGGAAAAAGTTGATGGGACATGTGCGGTGGGGGAGGAGAGAATAGGACCCCACAAACTGTCCATATACAGCTGGGAACCAACAGTCTCGCTTTACAGTTTACATCATAGTGGTGGGTTGTTAAAATTAAAACATCATCTACGGCCACTCTTTTTCCTTTTTAATACTTTGTTATTTTTTGTTGTCAAATCTTTAAGTAACTTCATTGATAATAAGAAAATACTACAATGAAGTGATACACACCTAAAAGAATGTAAAAGGAGAACCTTTAGAACGCATTTCTTTGGTTATCAAATGCTTGCCTTATGAAGAAGAAATCAACAAATCAATTTTAATTATTGAATACAATTAATAAATTTTTTTAATATAAAATTATCCTGTAAATAATTTTTAATTACATGTACAATTATTAATCCCATTTTTTAAATTATCCTGTAAATATTTTTTAATTACATGTACAATTATTAATCCCATTTTTTTAAAAAAATGTAAAAGATATCATAGTAAAAGAAACTATATTTTCACTAAGGAAATGTAAACGGGAGAAGTAAATAAAAAAAATTCTACTTGTTAAAAAAAGACAGACATTTGTGAACGGAGGAAATAATATATTGATACCGAAAAACAACCTAAAATGTAATTAGAAGAATTAGAGATAGGAACAACTAGATAAATGGTATTCCCGAAGTGCAAATAGAAGAATAAATATCATTCGATGCTGAATAAACAATGACTAGTGATCAGAGTTAGAATTATAAAGTCCAAAAAGTTGCAGATAATAACGAGTCAGACCGAACGATAATTCGGTATCTCATTTGGGTTGTTGAATGTAAGTAAATGATTATATTCAAAGCATGGTGACGGATGCTTCCTTAAATTTATTCTTTTGGTATTTCATTATATTAAAAATTCATAAGATAATATTTATAGTTATACAGAATTTTTTTCACGGCATTCTTAGTCTATTTTTTTATAAGAGAAATTTATAATTTAGAAATTGTATTGATAAAAAAATAAAATTAAAACTTGGTAAATTGTGATTTTTATGCTTTAATGCTCCACTCCATCGGCACAAATACTACTTAAAGTTACTAGACTTAAATTAATCTTATTCATTTTAAATTATCTTATTAAAAGATAAAGATAAATTTTTTTACGCATGGTAATTAAATTAATAATTTTTTTTACTTAAAAAGTGAAGATGTGTAAAATAAAATCTTAATTAACTGCACTGATTATTGAACCGGAGAGAATATATAAGCAAAAAAGAAAACTGGAGAGAATAAGCGATTAAAATAAATTGGCGGTCTACAATTTGCTAACTGGAGAGAATATTCCTGCTGATTTATTTATGTTGTTAAAATATAGTATTCCACTGTACTGTAGTATTATTATTATATACTAAAAAAAAGAGTACAAATTCGGACGGTGCAAATTGAAAGTGCACTCAACTTGCCAGGCGCAACTGATTTTTTTTTGTCTCGAAACTTTCATAAGAAATCATAAAATTGAGACAACCAAGGCGACATCACAAGTGATTAACACGTGTTAGTACATCGCAAAACGATGTCGGAGCGAGCTTGAGATTATGCATAGGAACATGTGTACGGACCGAGCGAGGTAGGAGAAATCACACATCCCCAAATGTTGTTGCCTGATTTTCACCCAAAAGAAAAAGATCTGAAGCAGCACCAGATTTTAGTTTTTTTTTTGTTAATTGCAGGGTCCACTCGTGCTGTTCTGACACGAGTCGTTTCGGGAAAAGCAAATCTAGGGATGATGTAGGAAACCGTATACACAGTAAGCCTAATTGGCCTGTATCTATTTATTTTTCTCCGTACTTTTCTAAATTAATCTCATTTAAATACTATTAGATTAATACGAGATGGTTCTTCCGATAATACTTTAAAATTTGATGAAAAATAAACAAGTTTATTATTAATTTTTTTTTTTTTTAAAGTACAACATCCACCAACAATCTAGTAAGTTTTATTTAATTAGCTATCAACCGCGTGGTTAATAAGGCCATAGAGACGGTAAATGGGCCGGAGTGCAGATGATGGGTTTCTAACGGAATTTGGTTTTTGTCAAAAATTTAATGGAATTGCAACTACGAGATGCTGTAAAAAAATGAAAGAATTGCACGAATTGTTCATACTATATACTCCAATGGAGTAGTAGGGTAAGCGTTGTACCAGTCTAACAGTTATAGTTTGTACCCATCTCGTCACAATCCAATGGCCGAATGCAACTGGGCGGTATGTGACATAAACCGCTGACCCGACAACTGTACCCATAACGTGACCACTTCCTCTTGTTTTTTTTTTTTTTTTAAACAAAATATAGTTAGTCGTTAATCTTTTTACTGGCTTTTTTCTCATTGCACTTTTAATCAGTTTATTATCATTATTCGTTTGAGATTAAAATGGCCAAAATTCAGTTTAGGAGGGAAAACATACTTATCCAAACGACAAACGGAAATGACACCACGGGAGGCCTAGCAAGCGTACAATGATTGGCAAGTTGAAGAACAGCCATATAATAGCATGAGTAGGTTTTCAAATGGTGGGATGATAGAGAAAAAAACCATGATGTCTAGTCTAGTCAAAGGTTGGCTAATTAATAATAATTCAGATGTAACACCAGCCCAACTTTAAGGATTTAAACGACATTATGGCATCACCTGATCATCTTCCTAAGTTTATTTCCACTCTAAGAGTCTATAGTTATACTATAACTTCCTTTCTAATAAGTTGTTGAGTGTATATGTTCAAATTTTTAAATCAATGAGTCAATAATTCAATCGAATTTAATTATAGGTTTATTAAAATATAAATATAATAATAGTATAAAAGTTCATAAAAATAATTAAAAATCTAGAACAAGAATAAATGATTCTAGGTAAATTAGTTTAACTGGCTGGGTCGATTAATTTAATTATCTAATCTGTCCAATATAATCGGTCCAGTTCAATTATTTTTTTATGATAAAATGACAAATCGAATTAATTAAAAATTTGAGTCGTCGATTTAATGGTCGGTCCAACTTAGTTTTAAAACTATGCTGATTAGTGTTATCTCACAAACCCATATCGATGTCAATGACATTGTCTTGTATTTGTCATCTTTTTTTTCTTCCGCCCTCGTTTAATTTGTGGTCTCATACAAATGCATCAGTTCTTGAATCGGAGGTTTTGCCTTCATGATGAAGAAAAGTATTGAGAGTAGAGGGGTGGCGAAAATCGGACAGCGAAAGCACTGAACGTACTGTCCTGGTTGCTATTTTTATGTTGCTATTCAGTGGGGTCAGTAAAGATATCAAAACCAAATTTTCTTGACTTTTTTTGCTAAGACCATAAAAATCACATGTCCAGATTCATTTTAACTAATTAATTACTGATTATCGTTTAATTATATAATTTAGATTTTTTTTTTTCAAGAAACGCATGCACCTTCTTCTTGCATTGATCTGAAGAACACTACGAGAACATTTGTGGAGAGCACTTTTTTCTTTAATAAATTAATTTGATATAAATAAAAATAATGATAATGTGATAATTCATTTGTAATTCTTGGTCGGATTGATCTGTCAATTGTCTAACTATTGAGTATCGACTTGGGTTTTGCCTGCCAACTTTATAACTCTCTTCGCCTACTTCTTTTTCTTTTTGGATCTGTGTAGCCCACTTCCTCTTTTCTTTCTTGGATTTGGTTGGCCCACTTCTTTTTGGGTTTAACTTAGGGCTTCGGTTTTCTTCGGGGCCTAGATTACAGTACTTGAGTTGAGAGTTGAGATCAGTAAGTAACCAACTTTCCACCGACTGTCAAACAAAAATCCATGAACCCAATAATTACCGTCCGACACAGCAAAAACCTAACCTGCCTACCCTTGACCATACGCCGTCGTTTGGAGTACTCACATATCATCGCCGTTTCGGTTTAGACGCCTAAGTCCCTTTTCCGGTGAAAAAAACCGCACGAACGACTACGCTCTTTCTTTCCGTTCTCTCCTCTCTCCATCCACTCTCAATTCCTGCCGCACCACGTCGCCGGGCACGCTACTTTTCCTACCCCATCACCGACGACATCGACAGCGGCTCCTGGTTGATGTGTGAAATTTAGGTATTGTCTTGTCTCAGTTGTTAACTTCCTTATTGTGTTGTGTATTCACGATAAAGATCATACTTTTAGGTCTGTAGCGGACAATGGGTGCTGATAATAGTATGCAGTGTAGTGTTCATGGTTTAGTTTTTAGTTATGGCACTGCTTGTTCTTTTGACATAATTTTGAAATGAACTTAGCTTGTTTCTTTTTTTTTTTGCTTCTCTTTTTCTATAGCTTGCTGGAAGAGGTACTAGTGTCTGCCTCGGTGTGTTCTTTTGTTTTTGGTGAAGCTTCTAAGAAGTAATGGATTCGAATTTGGACCCTTTTGATGATATACTTCATGATTCGACTTCAAACTGTGGTAAGTGATGTGCTGTCAATATTGTTCTGCAATGCTTTTTGCTCCCCAAGTTTTTTGAGAGAATTTCTTTAGTAGCTAGGCCTGGTGGGAAGTTTCAACCGAGGACCAAATTCCAGCCATCAAAGGTAACAGCTGCACCGGTGGCTTCTGCGCTCCCACCCAATGTGACCGAAAAAGCTATTACACCATCAGTTAGCAGCTTGGACATAAACAAACTGGTTCAGTCCGTTGATACTGCCGAGGATGGATTGACTGGAACTGTTAGTTCTGTGCCAGCTTCATCGTCTGGGACTAAAGAACCTTCAAAAAGCAATTATGATAACGCGACTATTTTGTCCGCTGGAGCGGTAAATGTTTATTTGTATCTTTAATTTACTGTTACCGTATAGCTGAATTAGCCACAAATCTGATTCTTGTTTTTCATAATATAACTTGAAAATTCTTATTTTTACAGGTAGATTCTTCTGGATTTAATTTGGACCAACTTGATGACATATTTTGTAGTTCAGCTACTGATCATGGTAATTGATGCTTCAGAAATCATTATCCTCTGCGTCACATTTCCAAATGTTTAGCATGTGAATTTTCTGTTTAGCAGTTGTCCCTGCCACAAAGTTTCAACCAAGGGCCAAACCGCTCCCAACAGAGGTAACAACTGCAGCAGTAGATCCTCCAACTCTTCCAAGCAACACTGTGAGAGAAGCTGATGTTCCCTCACCAACTGGCTTGGACACAACAAACATTGTTCAGCCTATTGATAGTGGAGATGTTAGAAATACAGGCCCAGTTGGTTCTTCATTAGCTTCTTCAGTGGGGGTCAAAGTACCACTGGAAAGAAACAATGAAAACAAGACTTTTGGATTGGCTGATGAGGTAAATGTTTTCATTCTCCTTTTATTTTACTGTTCTGGTGCTAATGAAGCACAAGTTTGATCAATATGAAAATATTATTTGTTTTAGGCAGGTTCTTCAGCGTTTGATTTGGACCCTTCTGATGAACTAAATCCTAATACAGCTTTAAACCTCAGTAAGTAACGCTTTAGAATTTACTCTTATGTTTCATAGTTCCAAATCAGTAGCAGCTTGGCTTCTAATGGGCTGGGAGCTTATTGCTGCCTTCATTCCTAAATGTTTTGGTAATTACTTGTCCATGATAGATCATAATATCCCTCCAAATCCTACTTCTCTGGAGTTTCCTGTGGAAAATGAGCAGACAGCCGTTACAGAAGTGTCTCACCTCGATAATATGAATATTGTGCATGAAGAGGATGCCCCTGGAGTACCCGAGAAAAAGGTTATCTTTCTTTCCCCAGTATAGTTTAAAATATTTTGTAGTTTGGTGATTAAAACCAGACTTGTTTTTTATCTCTTCTCCAGACTTCAAAGAGTATAAAAAAAAGAGCTGCCTCCGATTCAAAACTTCCTACAAAGTCCAAGAAATCTTCCATAGTTGTTGAGACGGATGAAGGTGGCAAATCATCAAGGCAGTTGAGAAAGCGGGCAACCACTACACAACTTGTTGATGAGCAGGAGAATGGAGCTCCTGCAGAGCCTGCTAGTAGTTCTGGTGCAGATGAGGATGACGAGGATTATGCATTTACATTTGATGAAGATAGAGATGATGACGATAATACTGTGGAGAATGCATCTAAGAAGAAAAGAGCCTCCCAGAAGTCAATGAAACCTGTGGCTGAAAAAGAACAACCAGTTAGAAAGCGGAAGAAGGCCAATGACACAGCTGAACAATCAACCAAAAAACCTCCAAAAAAATTCTCTCATTCAACTCGTCGAAACAAGAGACATGGTAGTTTCAGTATCTTTTGTCAGTTATTTTCTGATGTTATGAATTCTTATATGTGTATTTGATAATACCTTTCTTATGCAGTGAACAAAGATTTGCTTAACATGCCAGAGGATGAAATAGATTATTCGAGTTTGGCCATTAAAGATATCATCTTTCTTGCAGAGCATAAGGAGAAGTTAGCAGTATGGAGTTGTTTTCTTGTTTCTTTGTAGCACATTTTCACGAATGGATGTTATTAATTGGTAGTCTTTGCGTAGTTTATTCATTTATGTCTGTAGATTCCTCACTCAAGTTTTCTGTGCTTCGTCTCTAACTGTACAAGGGTAAAGAGTCAAAAGCATCAGTAGCCTCCTCCAAGACTTCCTTAGCCAATCACAGGTATGGATTTAATCAGAAGGGTCATTATTAAGTACCTGTCTGTGATCGAATCAATTCGATTTATTTGCAGAATTGTTGTATAAGTGAATTTTCCATCTTTAGTCTTTTGACTCTTTTTTGCCAAGCCATTGTCATAGAGAAATTTGTTATGAGGTGTGGGCAGCGGGTGAACTTATACTTGTTACAATGTTTTCTCTGCAGCAATGAAAGATATTCTAGTGGGATACATTCTCAGGATGAAGAGGTTCCTTTCAATTCAGAGCAAGGTGGAGGATTCACATACAATGAAGAAAATACTATTCAAGCAGCTTCCTTGTTGTACAATGCCCACTCTTTTATGAATAGACCACCGACTTTAAGATGGACAAAGCAAGACACCGAAATGTTTTATGAGGTGATTAGTTATTTAGTCAAATTAAAACGCATATATGGTCCACTACTTCTTTTGGGTCATAACATGAGCAGTGAAACTTTTCTGCCTAAGGGTATACAAATTTTAAGTGGGGAAGACAGAACACTTGGTTCTTTTTTTCAACACCTTTGAAGCTAATTGACAATTAGTGCATTTCTAAAGTATTATCTTGATTGCCTAACATTGCAACTCATAAACTTAATGTTCTTTTGTTTTAGGGGATTCAAAATTTTGGTACTGATTTATCGTTGATACAACAACTGTTTCCTGGAAGAACACGTCGACAAATGTATTTGAAATTGAAGAAGGAACAACGCCAGCACCCATTAAAGCTGGCTGAAGCTGAGAAAAATCGTCCTAAAGGTTTAACCCTCCTCCATCTCTCTCACCTCTCTCTGTTCTCTCGCTTGTTTAATGTATCTCTTTTATGCGCAGATCATTCGTATTTTATGAGGCTGATAAAGCAGCAGCAGGCAGAAAAAGAGCCGAACAAAAATGACTTAATTGATGCAAGTGGCGAGGATGAGGATGAGTTGGAAGCTGAAACTACTGTAAGTAATTTTTTGTTTCCCTTTTCTCTTATACTAAGATGATGAATGATCTATCAGCTATGTTCTGTTGTACCTGTGAAGGATTTTTCCCCTACCGTTGTATAATCCTTTATGTCTGTTATGCAACCCAAACTTCAATCTTTTTGTGTACTCTTTGCAAGTAGGAAAGTATAGTTTGACTTGTAATTTTTCCCCACTGGGACAGTCATCCTTTTATTATGCTTACTTATTATTGTTGCTTATTGGTGGAGTGAAAGAAGTTGAATTAGCTATTCTAAAAAGTTATCGTTGTGTTGATTTTTGTGGTTATATTTTTAATTTGGATTTTTAACTTCTCATGAACAGTTGGTCCGTTAGTGCTTGTGTGATGTGGTTCCTACACTGAGCTTTGGTTCTTATAGTTTATTCCTACAATCCTGGTGTTGCTTTTGATATGGTGATAATTTTGAGTTGTTTCAGTAATGGCAATTTGTAGAACTGAGCAAATTAAATTGCAATGCCTAGGCATTGCGTTCTGTGGTTGTGATTAGTGTTATTAAAGTAAAATAGCATTCAGTCACAAAAAGAAGAGTGAAGTAACATCCTCTCTGTTAATTGTAATTTCTAATAGCATGAATTGATAAATGAAAGCTATTAGACTTCCATGTCTTTATAGATGCTGTGCTCTTTCATGTACTTTGCAGGAACAAGTTGCGAAATCTGAACTGGAAGAGGATGCTGCTAAAGGCAGTAGGCCTCTGGATTCTGCTGAAATTGATGATGTTAATGTTGAAGAGGAGGAGGAGGAGGAGGAGGACGACAACGTATGGGGTACCTATAGAAGTGATTTTTAACTGGCAGTTAAACCGGCATAACAAATCTCTTTGGGTTTCGGCACATACCAATTCCATTATGACGTGCTCTTTCCGCGAGTTATTCATTGGCGAGCGAGTTCATCTGTGAATTCAACGACCAAATTACATTTGGTGAGTTGCACAAGTGCTTTCCCTTAATTAATTCGAGTAGGTACAATGAATGCTTAACTGTAATTCGGTTGTACCTTTTTCAGCTCAAATTGGCAACGGTATTATTTATGAATACTTTAGTATTGTACTCTTGGAGGATGGTATCTACAGCTAGGCAGTCGGTAGTCGATGGTCAAAAAAGCAGAACTGTTTTCTATTCTCAGTTTTGGCTTGTTAGAAATATTTCAATGCCTAAAACTTTCCTCATCGTATTCATCAAAGTTGTCTTCTGATGGCCAGTGATTAGGAAAAATCTATTACAATGAATTTTGTACAAGCATTTTGTTTTATAAAAATAATGTTTGAACGATATCAGTCTTTTATCCGAAAGTGACCGATGTCCCGGGGTGAGAGAAAAAAGAGGCGAATTCTGGTAGTTGTTTCTTAGATAACAAGGCAGTGGTGTTTATATCTGCATTTACTTGTTTAAACAGCTATAAAGCTTACGTATTGGCTTTTCTTTGATGCTTTCCATGGCTATTAGACAGCTAAGAGCACCATTTGCGGAGTAATTTAACGTATTTTTACAATTATGCTTCTCCGTCGACTTTGTAATTACGTTGGTGTCCTCGTTGACAATCCCAAATGTATCAAAATTGAAAATGAATAATATTAAAAATAGGAATAAGTTTGAAAGCATCAAATATGGAAACCTATGAGTTAAATAATAAGAATATTTTGTTAAAGATAAATACTAGTATGAAATAATCGAGGAGAAAAACACATGTAAGGATATTTTTATTGATTTATTTCAGGTATGAATTATATATATTTTTAAATTTACTGAAGTAAGATTAATCTTATTCGCATCGGGTTGATTTGCTAAAAAAATAAGTATTGTTAGTAGATAATTTCTTCATATAAAAGAATCGAACATGTAATATAAAAAAAATATTATTTTTTATTCAGAGAAGCATGCCAGCCGAAATTTAAAATATGATATTTTGAAGAGTTAAATGCACATCTACTTTTACTTGACTTGTCAATTTATAAAGTACAAAAGATTAATTATTATTGACTCAAAAAATAAATACAGTAATTATCTCATTTACTCCGTTTTGACAAAAAATAATATTGTCGGTGGTGAAAAGTAAAAAAATTCTACCCCGAGGTAGTAACTGTTTTGATACAGTCAGCAGCATATGCCGCAGTACTTCCATAATTACCCAATCAACTTTACTACCACTGCTACTGTGCAATTTATCCATAAAAAAAAAATTCTAATTCCATTCCACAACCACCGCCGGCGGCAGCGCGTTAATTCCCTGCAACCCGTCCCTCCATCCGCCACGTGGATTTCCAAGACCAAAACCCCATAAAAAACACTGGACCCCACTCCCACCCAATTCTTCTGTTCAACCACTATAGACTATAACCCCCCATTTCCTCAACCATCTACGCTCTCACTTTCTCTCCGCTCTCCCGCATTCATTCGCCGTCGTCGTTTCATCGGCGCATCTAATTTATTTATATTTATTCCTTCTCTCAAGATACAGTTCCGACGCACATTTTCCCGTTACGATAATTCCGGTAACCAATTTCACTTCAGAAGCATTTATGACCGTCCGATCCCCTTAGTAATCCCCGCAAACGTCATCAATTCCATCACCAGTTTCCTTGATTTCCGTGCATAGCGATGTCAGGCCCGCTGGATCGGTTTGCCAGACCTTGTAAGTGATCCATACAAACTTCTCCTTCTAGATTATGATTTTGATCTCTGTTTTTGGTTTTTGTTGCTGATTCTAGGGTTTGTCTGTAGCTCTGTGAGAGTTTGTGTCGTTAATGGTTGTGATGACATGGCAGGTTTTGAGGGGCTTTCCGGCAGTGACGAGAGGAGGGAGAGGAAGTCTGATTTTGAGAACTCAGAGGACGAAAGGAGAACTAGGATTGGATCTTTGAAGAAGAAAGCCATAAATGCGTCCACTAAATTTCGGCATTCTCTTAAAAAGAAGAGTAATCGGCGGAAAAGTGATGGAAGAGTGAGTTCTGTTTCGATTGAGGATGTGAGGGATGTTGAAGAACTACAAGCTGTTGACGGCTTTCGACAGGCACTGATTATGGATGAGTTGTTACCTGCTAAACACGATGATTATCACATGATGTTGAGGTGATTGCTATTTATTTCCATTATTAAGTTTTGTTTGCTTGCTTTTCTACAAATGGCAGACATAATTCAAACTGAATATGCTGGTTCTAGGATTAGTATTGTGGAACTTGTTGCTGGACAGTAATTTAGTCATATACATTAGTATAACTGTGTCGTTGGTGTTGGCTCCTTGCTAAATTGTAGCATATTGATGTTGTTAACGTCTACTAGGTTCTTGAAAGCAAGGAAGTTTGACGTTGATAAAGCAAAGCAAATGTGGGCAGACATGCTTCAATGGAGGAAGGAATTTGGTGTGGATACTATTATGGAGGTAACTTAATTGTGTGAATTTGCTCATTGTTGTTATGCAAGCTGACTCTTTTTCCGTTTGTTCTCAAAATCAAAATTGATGACCACCTAGTTTATCTTGCATATGTTTACAGGATTTTGAATTTAAAGAGCTGGATGATGTTCTAAACCATTACCCCCATGGAAATCATGGTGTGGATAAAGAAGGGAGGCCTGTGTACATCGAAAGATTGGGGAAAGTTGATCCTCACAAATTGATGCAAGTTACAACTTTGGATCGTTATGTAAGATACCATGTAAAGGAGTTTGAGAGAAGCTTTGCTGTAAAATTTCCAGCATGTACAATTGCAGCAAAGAGACACATCGATTCAAGCACAACAATTTTAGATGTTCAAGGCGTAGTATGTTACATCACTTTCGTTTAGTAATGCAGTCTGTTTATTCAAAATATCTTCTCACTCAGCTCTTCGTTACCTCCGTTAATTATAGGGACTCAAGAACTTTACCAAGTCTGCAAGGGATCTCATTATGCGACTGCAGAAGATTGATGGTGACAATTACCCTGAGGTTTGTGTGTCATTTTGCTTAAGATGTCCTTAACTTTGTTTTTCAAATTTTTATACGACTAGAATAACTGAGTTGTATTTTCTTGCTTTCTTTTTTGGAAAAAAATGCAGACCCTCAACCAGATGTTCATAATCAATGCTGGTCCTGGATTTAGGCTGTTGTGGAACACTGTGAAGAGTTTTCTAGATCCGAAAACCACATCCAAGATTCATGTACGTCAACATTCTTCTCTTCTAGATACTGAAGACAGTTGTTGTATTTGGTCATGATGGTTGATTAAACAGGTGTTTTTTTGGAACTTAATTAGGTTATTGGATACAAGTATCAAAGCAAATTACTCGAGATAATTGATGCCAGGTAAAGGGATTGAGTTTACCCCAACATTGGTTTAATTTTCCCGTGTCATACTTTTTATTTTCACTTGATGACTGCACTAATTGGTAGTATATGACTGAAGAATGTTGCTATTCATGCAGTGAGTTGCCAGAATTCCTCGGCGGTACTTGTACCTGTGCAGATCAGGGAGGTTGCCTCCGGTCTGATAAGGGACCATGGAAAAACCCA
The DNA here is from genome assembly GCA_963691705.1 of Viola odorata. Taxonomy (NCBI): domain Eukaryota; kingdom Viridiplantae; phylum Streptophyta; class Magnoliopsida; order Malpighiales; family Violaceae; genus Viola; species Viola odorata. The sequence continues at coordinate 53,555,538 of OY829543.1, read as the reverse complement.
GAGATATTGAAGGTTGGTTAATGGTCACTGGTTATTCTGCACGTGGCATAGATGTTAACTGCTGAGGCCCTTTCACTTCGCCTGTTTTACTTACTTGTGACTTGTTGTATTCATATTATGGCAGATGGTTCTTAATGGTGATGCACGACGTGCCAGACAAGTTGTGAAAATCTTAGGTGGTGAGGGGAGGATTGCTTATGTTAAGCCACAGTATCATTTGGTAAGTAATTCTCCACTTTTTCTATGTGGTCATAGAAAAGATCTGCCCCCCTTATGATTACCACATTAACTTGGATATCATGAAACAGGTCAAAGGTAGTGATACCTCCACTGCAGAGTCAGGATCTGATGCTGAAGAAGTCACATCCCCTAAAGCACTTAAGAGTTACTCACATCTCCGGCTGACACCTGTTCGCGAAGAAGTATGTTTTTTCTTTTTAATCTGCTCTGCTGCTCACCCAATGAATTTATGCTGTTGCATTCATAATGTGTTAGTTGACTGTTATTTCACAAAACTGATGAATAATGCCTATCTAGTGTTTCCCTTGAGAGTAATAACTGCACTGTCTTTCTCTCCTGTAGTAGTTGCCGATTGATGTTGTTAACCGACTATAGTGATGATTTTCAACTTCAGCACATATTTCTGACTATTGGTGTTTTGAACATTTGGTACAAAATTTTCATTGTCTTAGTGTTCTCTCCTCTCTCAATGTTGCAGTCTAGGGTTGTTGGTAAGGCAAACTATGGTAGTAGCTTTGCTGGGTACGATGAATATGTTCCTATGGTGGACAAAGCGGTCGATGCTGGTTGGAAAAAGCAAGTGCCACTTCAGAAGCCTGCTGTTTCAAAAGGTGAGTGTTCCAATGTTGACCATAGAATGTCTTCTAAGTCCGCTGGGTAAAATCTTTCCTACTAAAGCAACAGAATTTGGAATTGCGCATGAGAGTAATACAGCTGTAAATTGTGAACAGTGCAGTTGCATTAATATGTTTCTATTGCTCGATATGCTCGCACCTTTATCCTTGCTGTTTTCTTCTCATTATGCATTGAAATTGAAATGTCCAATGCAGCAACACTCAACCTGCCTGATGCTCCAAAGACCCCTGAAGGAATTCATGCTCGTGTTTTAGTAGCTGTTATGGCTTTCTTCCTGACACTTTTCACACTCATCCGCTCACTGACTTCCCCTGTAACTAAGAAGCTTCCCTACTTATTGTCTAACTCTGATCAAAGTTCTCCTAAGCTTACTGTAAACGATACAAAAAGTGAGGAGTTGCAACCTCTTCCAACCCAAGCTGTCATTGAGGCAGACCTTCTCTCTTCTGTAATGAAAAGGCTGGGTGAGCTTGAGGATAAAGTTGGTACACTTCAAGCAAAGCCATCAGAAATGCCTTACGAGAAAGCAGAATTGCTGAATGCTGCTGTTTGCCGTGTGGATGCTCTAGAAGCAGAGCTAATTGCTACTAAGAAGGTAACATTGGTCACTTCTTTAGAGCTATGAACCACAAGTTGCTGGATGGCACTTTTTGTTTCGAGATCATGGTCTGATGTACTTCTTTTCGAGCAGGCTCTACATGAAGCTTTGATGAGGCAAGAGGACTTGCTTGCTTACATTGACAGTCAAGAAGAAGCCAAGTTCCGGGTATGGAGATCGATCTTTTGCTTCTTATATTATGTGTAATGCTTATTTCTTTTTTCATAAGTTTTTTTGTTTGATTAGTGGGGTATACAATTGATACTGTTTTCTTTTGATGACAGAAGAAGAAGAAGAAATTCTGCTGGTAGAAGAGATTTTGACAGTGAGGGAGGAGTGGAAGGATCAAAGATGAATACTGTCTGGTACTACTCAAAGTATGTCCTTGTTTTTTAGTAATACGCAGTCTTTTAAATATACAAACCTCCAGAGTTGACCTAGCTGACTCCGAGGATATTATTAGACTTTCTAAAACAGTGGAATTTTTCTATTAATTGTGAACAAATTCAGACCTTTGATGCAACAAAGTTTGTGTGGGCCCACTCTATTTCTGAAATCATGGTGTATGGTTCGTCCCACTATTTTTTTTTTCTTCTTCTTTTCCATGTGGTTTTGTCGAGGGCATGACCATATTATTATTATTACTAAGGTTTTGACATAAGTCTCCTGGCCTTTGCTCATCTTGCATGCCTGTTGTTATCCTGTTAGTTAGTATTAAAATTTCATATTTGCTTTCAGCATAACCCCAGTAGACCCGCTCCATAAGTTTGATAATTTGATGGTGGAACCACATTTTTAAAAGATGGAAAATAATGCTTATAACTTGCCATACAAAATTTCTGGGTCATCGATTGAGATGTTAAAAGTCCTTTGATCTGTCGGTAGCAACTCAAATTTAAATTCTGACCATACCTTCGCTTATTGAAAAAAAAAATCATTTGATAATGAAGTCACTTTTGTTTTCTATTTTTCTGTTTTTCCATAAAACTAAAAAATGCCGGTAAGGGATTTTAAAAAAAATGTCGGTAAGGTCCAGTTTGGGTTTTTCTCGGAATAGAGGTGTGGACGGTTTTGATTGGTGTTCGGAAGAACTTTTTTTTTTTTCCGGTTTCCTTTGATTACTACTTTACTCACCTATTTCTTTTTTAAGAACATTTGAATAATTCTTTTTTTCAATCTATACAAAGTTACTTATAACTTCAGCTAAACTATAAAAATAAGATAAAATAAGTTTTTTTTTTCTTTTTTGATTCAGTAATTACACAAGACTTCGAGCTGAGTTTTTTTACACGAAAAGCAAAACAAATTCTGAAACACTTGACTAGCAATTCCACGATTAAGAGCCAGCCACATTCTCTAGCTTCCTCTCTTGTGCATCCATGAGCATCTAAGATCCTCAGCAGCAGACTGGATTCTTCTTTCAAAACATAAGGAACTGAAACATAGAAAAAGAAAGTCTTTCATTAGATTAAGGATTCTGATCTTAACCATTACCATACATTAGGCTACTACTCTATATTATTACCCTCCTCTTCTTCTTTTTCTTCTTTTCAATGTAGGCCATGAGTTCATTCTGCTTCACCAGCGCGTTCTCAAGTGCCTGTCGCAGACAAAAACAGTAAAAAAACTATCTCAAACACCGTAATGTATTGGCACATCGGTTAATAAAACTCAGTACCGTTTTGGTTGCGGCCAGTTCTTGTCCCAATACATCTGCCCGGTTAATGGCCGCGTTTAGGATTTCCACTTTCTCAGGCGGCATGACAAGAGATCTTGCAATGAGAGTGTTCATCTTCTCCTCCATGTCAGCCATGCGTTTCATCATTTTCATGTAGTCGTCATTGCTGACGGATGGCCCTGGCAATGCGTGACCTTTCATAGGTTGATCAGATAAGCAAATCTGGCTACCATAGATAGCGGCTTCGGTGATTTTCCGAGGCATGTTGCTCGTTATGCGCACCACGGCCACAATTCCTAGTATCACTGCCATCAGGCTGCTCATGATGCCTCCCTCCGTCTTGTCTTTAGCAGACGCAAGAAAATCATCTGTTTAAGAAACATGTTTCGATCAGATACCGAAAAATGCAGTCCTGTCAAACTATGACATTATGAGCATGGTTAAACATACGTTTAGAGTAACCATGTTGGATATTTTTGTGTGGAGTAGGCCAGGTTATGGTCTTTTCTACCATAGGAATCAAGTTCTCGAAATCGTGAGCAGCGACTTTATTCATACTCTTCGGAGACTGAAATGGAGAAGTATCAGTGATGAGTTCGTAAAAGTGTTAGCATTAACATATGATCGATGAATTCTGGAAAACTTACTTCTTCAGGAACGGGAGAAAGTTTCATATGATCAACGTATTCCCCGGAAGCACGAACTTTCTTGGCTGCTTCTTTGCTGGCAGGATCACATCTCTTCTTTTCGAACTGCAAAAAAAACAATAAGAACATCATCAGATACCCTAAAAACCATAGTTAAGTTTTCGTAACAAAGGGATAATGTGAGGAGAAACGGTACCTTATCGGATTCACCCTCACTTTCAGAGGTTGCATTCTCCTCGATTCCTGACAAGAATCTACTACGGCACTTGCCCTCACCATTTTGAACCATCTGAATCGTGCCGAATGGCAACGAATTATTTTATTCATCCATCAGAGCAGAAGTGTTGTTGAACAACAGAAGTTTTAAACTAACAGCAGAATCCACAGGAATTAGAAGTTCTACCTTGAGTATGTCAGGATCATTCCATGGGCCCTTGTCAGAACGCATGCAGCCTCCCTTATCAGCACAATTGCAAGTACCACCGAAAAACTCCGGTAGCTGACTGATTTGAATGAACAAAAACACGGTGAACAAAATGAGAATCAAGCAGAAATATCACAATTTTGTTGATGTGTGAATAAAGAGAATAGACTTACTTTGCATCAATTACTTCAAGCAGTTTGCTCTGATATTTATTGCCAAGAAACTGATGCAAAGAAGATCGTTAAGCAATTTACTTATCGAAGATTAATGGTATGCGGCAGAAAATGATCGACAATGAACGATGCTTACATGGATCTTTCCAGCAGTCTTGGGGTCAATGAACTGTTTAACAGTGTTCCATAGAAGCCTAAATCCAGTACCACCATTAATGATGAACATTCGGTTTAAGGTCTACAACAATTCAGACACTTCAATTAGCATAACATGTTATCCATGACAGTTACAGAAACCCGAGAAGTTCCACAAGAGACGAAGATGATATTACCTCAGGATAATTATCACCATCAACCTTTTGAATGCGGCAAATGAGCTCTCTAGCAGTTTTGGTGAAGTGTTTAAGCCCCTAAATCATGAAGATTTCAGTTATTGCTCTGCTAAGTAAGGCCAGAAAAAGATTAGGAATCTGAACACTTTGATGCATACCACTCCTTGTACATCCAAGATAGTGGTGCTCTGATCGATATGCTTCTTTGCCGCGATCGAACAAGCTGGGAACTTGAAAGCAAAAGTTTTCTCAAATTCCTTCACGTGGTATTTCACATACCGATCCAATGTCGTGACTTGCATCAACTTGTTCGCATCAATTTCGCCCAATCTTTCAATGTAAACTGGCCTTCCTTCCTTATCGATCCCATGATATCCTTGCGGATAGAATTTTACAACCTCATCTATTTCGTCAAACTCAAAATCCTAAAACACACACCAAAATGCACAAACTTCTGTTTCAGGAATTTTACAACACATTCTAGTTTTTTTTCAGGAAAGTTCAAAAACATTTACCTCGATTATTGTGTCAGCACCAAACTCTTTCCTCCAATTGAGGGTATCAGCCCACATCTGCTTAGCTTTCTCTATGTCAAATTTCCTAGCCTTCAAGAATCTGTACGAATCGTGCGGTACCAGAAAGAATCCTGTTTAGGTATAAACTATATATATGGTAAAAAGAAAGGTAGATTCTTGTTTCAGGAGGGAAAAGTGATTCAAAAACTGACCTTAGCATCATATGGTGATCATCGTGCTTCGCGGGTAGTAGCTCGTCAAGGATAAGAGCTTGGCGAAAAGCATCTACTGCCTGTAACTCCTCAGCATCAAGATTATCATCAATGGCAACAGACATTACTCGGCTGTGCCTACCGCGGCTTTTCTTGGTAAAAGAATTTCTAAACTTGTTCGAGGCATTGATTGCTTTCTTCCTCAAAGCTCCAAGCCTTGTCTTCCTCTCATCTTCTGAGGTTTCAATCTCAGATTTTTCATGACCTGCTTCATTAATCCATAATTAGTACTAATAACAACAAGAGAAAAAAAAACCCATTTTCCTTTTTTCTCTCACATTTTCAGCTCTGAAAAAAAATTCTGAATTGTATATTCTGAAAAGGGTTAGTATCTGTCCTTTTGGTTTCCAATTTATGATAAAGATTGTACATTTTTGCATTTGCTCGATTTTTCCTTACGTTTCATTCTTAAATGAATCCAGAAACACAGCATTTATTGCTCTTTTATCTCCCTTTTTTCCCAATTTAATCATCTAAATACAACAAAAAAAGACATGAACCCAAGAAACTAGTAATGCAAAACCAAAATCAGAGGACTTACTGGCTTCGACATTTCGCTCAAGAGGTCCAGACATGCTGTCTGCCATGATTAAATCTGGAAAGTTTTTGATTAATTTGAGACTGTAAAATACAGATCATCAACTATTAATTACCCCTTTTGCTCACGTCTATGCTTAGCCCTGCATTTTCAAACAAACTGAAAAAAAAACAGAAAAACCCAATAAATTAATTACCATTCATAAACCTCTAAAGTTCATAAATTCATAAAACAAGACAAGAAAAAATCAAAATCAGCTAGATAATTCGTAATCAAACTCGCTTGTGTACAAAAGCCTTAAACATTTCAGATCAAACCGAACCGCAAAAGAATTTATCAATGAAGTAGGAGAAAAGAAAGTACATGAAAATTTAGCAAAGGCCAGAAAAAGGGAGGATTTTTTAACACAGAGATTAGAGATATTAAGAGGGAGTATTACGTTTTTTTGGCTAGAATATAGGATAGGAGCCTTACAATGAAGTAATTAAAAGAGAGGTAGGTATTTAAATTAAATATAATCTACCAAATGCAACTTGTACAGCCAAGATCATGCTTGAAGTGGTCTAAATTTAGCTTTTACAGGAATATAACAAACAGGCAAACAAACCAAAAATAATAATAAACCTTTAACTGATTAGATTTTGCACCATAACGTTTTTCCTCTTTTTTCCTTTTAGATACAGGTACATATAACAAAATATCTCGACGAAACTGAAACGCAGCTGGTTAGTGCCGGAGAAAACATTAGAGATTATATTAACATATTATTTATTTATTTAAAAAAAAGGATGAAATTTATATTAAACAAGTGGAGAAAAAAAAATATTTTTCTTATTCAGTTGGTAGTAGTTTGGAAGGCAGAAGTCAATAATTGTTGGGTTGTGCGATGCCACTAAGTTTTGTTCGTCAGTGAGGACTAAACTCATTAATTTATGCCGTTTCATAGGACATTCCTGAATCCTGATCCTACCAGGGTGTTTCATGAAACCATATCAGATAAGGATTTTGGAATTTCAGTTACAAATAAAATTCAGAACTTCAAAATTTTCAAAAAGAAAGTATCCTTCCTTGCAGTTCAGAACTTGTTTGTTTACATTAAACGGTAAAAAATTGGACCTCTGGTTATGCTCTTCATCTCGGGTGTAGACCAAACGCGTCGTGCCGGTGCACCAGTACAGTTTACGCATCCTAGTCATCTTCGTCATCAGAACTGGCATATGCTAAACCTAACAAAGATTGAACAGGATTTTCATTACTAGGCTTGCTTGAGTTTGGAACAGTGCACTCTTTCTTCAGCTGCTCAACCTTGGACTTTACATTTTCTGAGGCACCGTCATCTGAAGTTTTCTGCCGCTTAGGTTTGACTGCTACTACCTTTTTCAGAAGATCTTGCTGCCTACACAAACTTTCAGAATGTAAATTTCACAGATCACACGCAAGAAAGTAAATCAGAAACTATCAACATGTGTCAGAAGTTGTGCCAGGAATACCTAATTCCGCTCTTTGGCTTCGGTTCAACACGAAGTGGCAAAGGAACTGACGCAGGAGAAGAATCTGCTAAAACTGCAGCTTTGTGCTCAATGGTTAGAGAAAACAGAAGTTCACACTCAAAGTTCTTTACAAAGATACAAAAACATTGGATTGTCTCTTAAGCCAAATAGGTAAAATTTCAGGACTTCTTTTGTATGGGATCTATTTCAAGTGAAATACGACTCTCATTATCAAAGGCATTTCATTTCATATACTGGGAGTATAAAGTGAGACATGGTTCTGAACTCAATCAAACAAAAAGTAATCCCTTTTCAGATGTCTGACCATTTGAATCTTAACGATCTTGAAACTCATGTACCTTACACGTCTAAAAAGACATTGCATGCGACCTTAGACCTCAAAACAATATTGCTTATAGACATTAAATAGGAAACAATGAGAGGATATTTTAAACGCTGCAAATGCTCGTTTCTCTGTTCTGCGTAGTAGGCGTTCTGCGTCCTCTTCAGCTTCCATCTGCTCCTTGAGATACAGTAAGTCATCACTGTCCAAGGCTGGGTTACACAAAATGAAGGAGATTATAGTCAAAAGAGAAAACAAAGGTAAAGGGAGGGTGTATGCGTAAAGTTGAAACTCGAGATAGGGAGAAGCTGCTGTCTTGGTACTTGACGGGAGGGGGGAGAGAGGGAAAAAGAGGTACCGCCTCTGCCATGAAGATAGCCTCCACGTTCTCCAGCAACCTCTTGCATCTGCTAGCATCAATTTCCCAAGAGGACAAGAAAAGATCCCTGTCAGGGCATGTCATCAGAACAGACAAGACTACCAGCATATTCCATATAACTTAATGACGAAAGCAGGAGTTGATGAGCAGAAGGGTCATTACTCAGAGTAGGGCCATTGCATACACAACAAAGAGAGACAGAAGGTTGAGTGCACAAACACATCATGCGTGATATTATCAAAGCAGGAAAAGAGCTAAAGCTAGGTGCGGTATAGTTTTTGGGATACAAAATGGCCATGTAACACAAGAATTTAAAATGATAGTATAGAGCTATTATAAGCATATGTAGCAGGACTTGCGTAAGCTCTGAATCTTAAACTGAAAATTTGCTATCATTGCACATATTATCAGAAAAGAAAGGCAGGAAGGTGACTGAAACAAAGAAGAAAAACGAGCAACCTTGGAAACCATGCGCTGGAAAGTGATGTCTTCATCATCAATCTTATCTTTCCCTTTTCCAAATTTCCTGTCTGCAACACAAAAACTTAACATTTTCAATCTCCAAAACAAAAGCAAGAAAGGAAACAGGATCCAGACTTTACAAATTGATATGCTAATAACCTTTAGGATCGGTGAGATTAGTGTACTCCCGTACTTCTTTTCCTGCCATTCCTGAGTTGATTTATAGACGACCAGAAAACTCAATCACTCAATCGCTAGATCGCATCATATCCGCCTGTATTTTATCTTGTAATTTGTATTCACACACATTGCTGACAAACAAATTCAGTACCCATTAGAACCACGGATTCAACCTCATCATCTATTAACACATCTTTGGATTGGGAATCAAGCATCGGAAAACATGAATACATAACAAGACACCAAAGGGTAAAAGGATGCCAACAACATTTTCAATGCTTAATGCACCAACCTCGTGGTTATTATTGAAATCCCTAATTTCCAATCGAGCATACATACTTGCAACACGAAGAAAGATAAGAAAAGAAAATTAACACTTACTCTGGCAAACAAATATGCAAAACAAGAATGACACCGCCGTGAAAACGGAGAAGAGGGGGAAAGAAGCAACGGCACTGTTACTCTAGGGTTCTGCTCTCTGGATTTTTTTTTTTTACGATTGATGTTTTAGATAAATTTTATTTCTTTGGTTAAAAATAAATTTTCAATTAATTATTACAGTATAAATTTACAAATGAATTTCAAACGACCAGTCGTTTACATTCTGCATCATCAGCCAGTTTGGTCGTATCCGTTACAAACCAGCATGTGACCAAAACGACATTTTTTTAATTTCTTTTTCAGGAACGATCGATCATCAACGGCAACCTTGCCTTTTTGATCGTTTGTAATCCACAGCCCAAAAACCATAAACCCTAAAAAGCTCTACACTTTCTCCCTCCTCATCATCAATGGCGGCTACCGCGCATTTCTCTCACTCACTTGCCCTGTCCAAAACCCTAACACAGCATCCTTTAAACCAAAACCCATTTCCTAAAACCTCTACTTTGCCTCTCAAAGTCGCTAAAGTATCCCGAAAACCCTTCTCCCTCAGAGCAGTTCTATCCGAGAACCCTGTCAAGACGGTACCTTTCAAGCATTGTTTCACCAAATCCTCTGATGGGTTCCTTCAGTGTGAGAATCTCAAGGTCCAGGAAATCATGGAGACTGTGGAGAAAAGACCATTTTACTTGTATAGTAAGCCACAGATTACTAGAAATGTTGAGGCTTATAAGGATGCTTTGGAGGGGTTGGGATCAATTATTGGGTATGCAATTAAGGCTAATAATAATTTGAAGATTTTGGAGCATTTAAGGGAGTTAGGCTGTGGAGCTGTCTTGGTTAGTGGCAATGAGCTCAGGTTGGCTCTTCGCGCTGGATTCGACCCCACGAGGTAAAAATTTTATGGACCCTCTTTTGTATATTTGTATCTAAAGTTTAATTCTCTATATTCAGTTCTGCTTTGTGTCCATTTATATAGAGTATTGTTGACGAGTGATTTGTCAGATTATTTGTGTAGTCTGATTTGGGGTGAATGTTTGCATGAGTAGGTGTATTTTTAATGGCAACGGGAAGTTCTTGGAGGACTTGGTTCTAGCTGCCCAAGCGGGAGTTTTTGTTAATGTGGATAGTGAATTTGATTTGGAAAATATTGTAGCAGCTGCTAGAATTGCTGGCAAGAAGGTTAATGTTTTACTTCGGATCAATCCAGATGTGGATCCTCAGGTATGCATCTTTTACCTAAAAATTGAGTAAATATCCTTAGTTTCTGTGGCTCTCAGAAACAGTGAACTGTACCCTTAGTCCTTAACTAAAAGTATCTGCTCTCACTGTCACCTGTTCCACCTTTATTGTCAGAATGGTGTAGTTCAATATTTCAGGCTATAAGTCATTATTGCAAGTATAAGTTACTCTTGTGCTTAATGTGTTAGGTTCATCCTTACGTTGCTACTGGGAACAAGAATTCTAAATTTGGCATTAGAAATGAGAAGCTGCAATGGTTTCTGGATGCTGTAAAGGCACACCCTAATGAGCTGAAGCTTGTGGGTGCCCATTGCCATCTTGGGTCAACCATTACCAAGGTATTCTAGACTAATATTTTGCATTGTTTTATTTTTGTAACTTCAACACAAGTGGTTTGTGCATGTTTCACATTCAGTGTGTAACTATGTACTGGAATATTTTATCCTGTTCTGCGAAATAATGAGGATGGTGATTGTTGCCTTATTACTTTTCTGGCATTCATTGGCTTTGCCTTTTTGAAATATTATCTTCACTCTATAGTCGATTCTTGTTCAGCATTCTTCTTCTTATCTTATAAATTCCTGATGCACATATATATTCACTTGGTTCCGCTATATAGGCAACTTACCTTATTTTCTGTTTTTTTTTAATAGAAAATAAGCTTTTTCATTTTTGTGTTTTAGGTGGACATATTCAGGGATGCTGCTGTTCTTATGGTCAACTATATTGATGAAATCCGAGCTCAAGGCTTTGAAGTTCATTACCTGAATATTGGAGGTGGATTGGGCATTGACTATTATCACACTGGTGCTGTCCTTCCTACACCTAGAGACCTCATTGACACTGTAAGGAAATAAACTATCTTGCTGCACATGTTTGCATTTTTTTCTTGCTTGTTATTTTGATTGTTTTCTAACATTTTTAAGATAAAAGGTGTTTATACATAGCTTATGTCTTATAGTTTGTTCATGTTACAATGCCTGGTGTTATCTTTGTGCTAGTACAGCTACTCGGTGTGAGTATAACAAATATCAATATTCACACCTACATTGTTGGTATAGGTTCGGGAGTTGGTGTTATCAAGAGATCTCAATCTCATCATTGAACCGGGGAGATCGCTTATTGCAAATACCTGCTGCCTGGTGAATAGGGTAACTGGGGTCAAAACAAATGGAACAAAGAATTTTATTGTGATAGATGGCAGCATGGCTGAACTGATCCGTCCTAGTCTCTATGATGCCTATCAGGTTAGTACTGAAGCATCATTATTCACTTTTGACCTTGAATTTCCATTTAGCAGAAGAAACCTGAATCTCCCTTTCTCTGTAATGTCCATCCTTGCGTTTTGTCATTGTTGTGATAATTTTGTATGGTTTTAGGCATGTGTTCTTAATTTGTGGTACACTTTGTCATACTCTTGTTCCCTTCATCATCATGTTATCAGAAACTTATTCCTGTAGACAGATCTAATTTTGGAAAAAGGGCTTCCATAGAATTTCATGCTTCTCTATAAGTTATCACCTGTAATCATAAGCATATTCCTTTTGTGTAAGCATAGTTTCTCCCTTTTTGGCCGTAAGAATAGTTATTGTGGAACTTGACCTGCTCTTATTTTGTTGCAGCACATTGAGCTTGTTTCTCCTGCCTCGCCGGAGTCTGAAGTTTCAACTTTTGATGTGGTGGGACCTGTCTGTGAGTCTGCTGATTTTTTGGGAAAGAATAGAGATCTCCCAACCCCAGCTAAGGTAATTTTATGAACTTCTTGTTGGATTGTTGTTGTGATCATCCTTTTGCTGATCAAGATTTCTGCATTGCAGGGAGCTGGTTTGGTTGTCCATGATGCAGGTGCTTACTGCATGAGCATGGCATCAACGTACAACCTCAAGATGCGCCCTCCTGAGTACTGGGTATGTGGATAACTTTGATTATCTCCTACCTTTCATCAACACATCCATCATTGTTTTTAATGTGCTTGCTTGCCTTTTACTTTATTTCTACTGTGAAAGAGTTATCTTCACACCTTATGTTTAGAATGCCTCATTATCTAGTTAAAAGCTATGACTCTGCTTTTGAACTATAATTACTGTTTCCAGGTTGAAGAAGATGGGTCGGTGGCCAAAATCAGGCATGGTGAGACATTTGAAGACCACCTACGGTTCTTTGAAGGTCTTTAATTTCAGGCACTATCAATTTGTACGAGAGCAATTAGGTTTGAAACTTTGTTTTGCACTTGAGTTCTGGTAGCTGCTGTATTTTACATTTTCTACAATTTGCTGGCTTGTGTTTCTCCTCTCCATGATACTCTTTTCACCGCTAGATTGCCAGACCTTAGCTCTCTAATGGTAAGTCTAATCTAGCAACCTGTTTGTAATTGATATTTTGTCAATAAGTGATGAATTGGTTTGATTCACTGTAGCACGACATCTTGTTCAAAAGCTAGGGTAAATATTTCAAAGGTATGCGATAAGGTACTTTCCAATGACTGGAGGAAATCTGTGCAAATTGTCGTTATCTGATTTTTGGCTGTGACCTTGTGTTTGATGATCTATATTGAGAATGATATTAAGATGATTGGTGGAAGCTAAGATTGCTCAAGTGTTGTTTTCTTTTCATTTTCATAGTAGTAGTAGTAATGATAGCCATATGTTGGAGATGGTTGCACAAAAACAAAAGTATTGCTTTTCTTTTGTTTATTAGGGGAAGAAAAGGGCAACCGTATGTTTCTTACTTTGGTAACGCTCATATCTACACTTCATCGTACATGCTTCGTTTTGATTGACAGTGACAATTGGTTGAGGCATTAAAGATGAGACTGTGAGAGAGACCCTAACATTGTGGATTTTTTTTAAACGTAAATTAAGGGACTGAAATTCGAGACATAATATTTCTTGCTTTGCAAAAAAAACCATTGAAGTACTAACTTATCGGAGTCGGACTCAGTAGGTTGAGAGGAGTCATCATCAACGTCAAAAACAAGATACTAAAATCATGGACAGCCAGCCATGTTTTCCAAACGAAATCAAGTTCTTTTTCATATTTTTACTAATTTGATGAGAGTAACCAAAAATCATTATTGTAAGAACCGAACAAAAGGGAGATAAAGGTGCTACACGACAAATCCAATTTGGATTTTCTTATTTATTTAGGAATCATGTTTAAATTAAACTAATATTCTCATGAGTTATTTTATTTGTATTCAACAACACAGTAGACATTTATTATTTTATTATTAAACTTTGAATTAATCGACATTTCTAATTACATCTTGTGTTTTTCCTAATACATTTATATTAACTCTTATAAGTGATTCGATATGAATATAATTAATTGTAAACTAAAATACCTTTAATGTTTGTTGACAAAATGGGGAAGAATCTTGCTTCGAAGAGAGTTTGATAATGGCGTGGAATAGGAGATTATCTCCTAAACAACCACTTTAAACTTTATAAAGCAAAACTCCCAAGGGAGTGACATCGACGGCTGAGATTGATTCATGGGGGGAGTAGCTTCATTGCATGGAGAAATTAAAATGTTCAAGTAAACATCTCCATTGATGCTTGACGTGTACCACCGAAAGTCAATGACGACGATAATTATTCAAAATGTTCAAACACGATTGATTGATGAGAAAATGGAACAAAACAAAAATGACATTTACTGTTAAAGTTATTAAATTTTCACTTGAATCTAAAATTCGGTATTATCCAATTTTATCTTCATGTATCGAAATAAACATATTTAAAATAAAAAATAAAATTAGAGTGTATATTGCATTTACAGTGCATGATTTGTCTATATATATTCCATTTTTTCAACTAGCAAAAGCAAGAAATTTCATGTGTATAGAATACTCGTACAAATGAGAGAGCCCTTTTGCATGAATTAATAAAAGACGGTACGAATAAAATTAATTGTAGTTAAAATTATCGAAAATTCAGTTTTTAAATATTGATAGAATACTTACTGATATATAAAAAAAATCAAAATATTACCAACATGAACAGTAAAACAATAGTTGTGTAGAGGCAATATGGTATTAATTGGACAGAAAATAGAAAAAAATATCTAAATAGTTTTAAACAGAAAAATATTATCACTACATATATTCTAATTATAATTGATGTATTGTCAAATGCTAATTGTTTGATGTTGATTTTATTCATAAAAAAAACATGATACCAACCGGAGGAGGTGGCATATGGGTAAATATGAGTAAAGCGAAGCCCATTTTCGACACGACGAACGCGTGCTACACATTAGCGCTACTCCGCGGGCAATCGTAGCTTTCGGATTTGTTTTTTTTTTCTTTTCTCCATATTTTCCCCGTTTTTCCTGCTTTTTAAGAAAATAAAAATAATTAATTGATTGATAAATAAAGGCGAAAATTCAAGAATATTAAAACCCCTGGTATTTCGCTCCTTGTTTAAGTCTCTCTCCCTCTCTCCATTTTCCTCCTCCTTCCTTCTTACTCACTCTCTTCAACCTTCTTTCTCCTTCGCAGTCCAAAATCGGACCGGTTCAACATTTCGGCGATTTCGCGTTTCGGCATCAGATCGGTCAGTAACTAGCTTAAAAAACTCGCTCATGTTCTTAGCTTCCTTCTTGTGTTCTTAATTCTTATGGTTTGGTGGATGAAAAATAGTTTCCATTCGTACAACAAACTGTGGCAATTTCGGTAATTATTTTCTTTATTCTTTTGCATCATTATCTTTCAGGTCATTCTCCTGCATTTGGAGACTAGTTCTCTGTGCAGTGTGCGTCGGTTTGACTCATCGTTCTTGCGTTTCAGTCGCCGTTTCTGTTCAGTTATTATGGCCGGTGAATCCCTGGAAAGTCTTCCTAATGGCAATGCTAATAACGTGCATTCTGATCCTCGGCGGACTTACCAGGTTGTGGTGGCTGCGACTAAGGGTAGTATGGGGATTGGGAAGGATGGGAAGTTGCCATGGAAGTTACCGTCTGATATGAAGTTCTTCAAGGATGTTACTCTGACTACTAGTGATTCTGGGAAGAAAAATGCGGTTGTAATGGGTCGGAAAACTTGGGAGAGTATTCCAGTTGAGAATCGGCCGCTCCCTGGCCGGCTTAATGTTGTGCTTACGAGGTCAGGCAGTTTTGACATTGCCACTGCTGAGAATGTTGTGATATGTGGGAGCATGGGATCTGCGCTTGAATTGTTGGCTGCGTCGCCTTACTGTCTGTCTATTGAGAGAGTTTTTGTTGTAGGCGGTGGACAAGTTCTAAGGTTAGAAACTGCTGCTGCTGCTGCTGTTGTTGTCATGATGGTTAATTATTGGAGTTGAATTTAATACCTGTTTGTACTGTTGATTTATTTGATGTGCAGGGAAGCTTTGAATGCGCCTGGTTGTGATGCTATTCATATTACGGAAATTGAGACTAGCTTTGATTGTGATACGTTTATCCCTGCTATTGATTCCTCTGTGTTTCAACCTTGGAGCTCATCTTTTCCTATGGTGGAGAATGACATAAGATTTTGCTTGACAACATATGTTCGGGTGAGGACTTCTGTGACTGAAGTTGAATTCCCTAGTGAAAGTAATGGTGTGACCTCTGGCAATGTTAATTCAGAAAACAGTAAATTTGAGGTGAAGAAGTTCTCGTTCCTTCCTAAGATGGTCATTGAGAAGCATGAGGAGTTTTTGTATCTGAGAATGGTTCAAGACATCCTCTCAGATGGTAATTTAAAGGATGATAGGACAGGAACCGGTACACTATCGAAATTTGGTTGCCAGGTAACAGGAACCGCATATTGTTTGTGATTATATGTGTCCATTCTTTCTGGAACTAGACTTTTCATTTTTTAACTACCGATGATTGCACATTTACTCCTTCTCATTTGATGTGCAGATGAGATTCAATTTGCGCAAAACTTTCCCAGTTCTCACAACTAAGGCATGTGTATTTTTTGTTATTAGAAGTACATTAGAAGTGCGCTATATCATAATTTGCTATAATTGCTGATGTCACATACATAAGTTGACAAAATTGTCTTTTGGCTTCCAGAGGGTTTTTTGGCGAGGTGTTGTTGAAGAGCTGCTGTGGTTCATCAGTGGCTCTACAAATGCCAAGGTAATTACATCTTTTTTTGGCATTTAAGCAATGCATTTGATTGCCTTTATGTATCTTCGATCTTGTGTATGCTTGGTTTTTTGGGACTGGAGTAGTGGTCATCAACTTGCCTTGATTCATGACCTTGTAATTTAGTTGTTGTGGAGGAATATCAGGAGTGGAATTTTTGTGTCTCTGATATTTGTCAAGTGCTATGTATCTGCTTTGGAATCTAGGTCAATCTGTGCTGGTAGAATCATATGAAATTTTCACTTGAGTGAAATAGCTATATTAGATCATCTTATCTGCTTAACATGATGAGAGAACATGGAAGCATGAGCTGAGTTTCTAAACATTGGTTGGCATGCAGGTCCTTCAGGAGAAAGGCATTCATATTTGGGACGACAATGCCTCCAGAGATTACCTTGATAGGAAAGTATTTGACTATTACTCTCTGTTTTATACTGAATTTGATTATACACACTCTCAAGTTTTCATTAACATTTCCTTTGCGATTTCAGTGTGGGTTTGAAGGACAGGGAAGAAGGTGACTTAGGACCTGTGTATGGGTTTCAGTGGAGGCACTTTGGTGCAAGGTTTGTGATTTCTCCTTCATCCAATTCTAGTTGTGGAATGTATTGATGCCACAATTTAGATTTAATTTCCACATCTTATATTGCAGGTATACTGACATGCATGCCGATTACACTGGACAAGGGTTTGATCAGTTGTTAGATGTTATTGACAAGATTAAAAATAATCCTAATGATCGTCGGATTGTACTCTCAGCTTGGAATCCCTCTGACCTCAAATTGATGGCTCTTCCACCTTGCCATATGTTTGCTCAGGTCAGTTGGAAACTTGTGCTCTATCTTCATTTCCCTTGCTGACATTTGTTTTTGCAGTTCTATGTAGCCAATGGGGAGTTGTCATGCCAAATGTATCAGCGCTCTGCTGACATGGGACTGGGTGTGCCATTCAACATTGCATCATATGCACTCTTGACATGCATGATTGCTCATGTCTGTGGTATGCATTTAACCTCCAAGTTTTATTCTTTCATGCCATTCTTGAAATTTGTAGCACATCTTTAGAATTTGTCACTGATTGCTTTCATCTCATGCAGATCTTACTCCAGGGGACTTCATCCATGTGATTGGGGATGCTCATGTTTATCACACTCATATCAGGCCCCTTCAGGAGCAGCTTCAGAAACTGCCAAAGCCTTTTCCAGTTAAGATAACTGCAGAAACTTAAGTTGTTCACTTTTACTGATTTGGAAGATACTCGTTACTTCATGTTCTCTGTTTTCCTCTGTTCCGTGTAGAGTGTTCTGATTCACACTTTCTTGCAGATTTTGATGATTAACCCAGAGAAGAAGAACATAGATTCTTTTGTACCAGCTGACTTCAAGCTCATAGGTTATGATCCTCACCAAAAAATTGAAATGAAGATGGCAGTATAGAGCTCCGGCAAAGTTTTATAAAGTCAGAGACTACATTGCCTCCTAGCCAGTATTTGATCCTAACTTTTTGAGGTAATTTACATATCCACAGCCTTTTCTTCCCTCAAACGGAAGATTTGGTTTATCATTCTGAACTTAGTAGTGTCTATTCAGTTCTGCTTTCTAGTCAACAAGAGATTGTTTTGTGAAGCTGTAAATTCCTTCCATCGAGTCCTTCCTGCCATTATTACTAGTTTTACCAATTGGTCATAGAATTAATTCTTTCTGAATTTTACATTTAGAAAGAACTTTTTCTGTGAGGAAAATAGCATTCTATATAAGGCATCATATTAGATGCTAGAATGTTGTGGTTGCAGTAAAAATCTTATAGTTTGAACTGCATCTAGAGAAAGGATTTAGAGGATCTTGGTCCTTGGCCAAATGCATAGTAGGATCAAACTCCAAATCTTTTGAAGACTCTAATGCTGCTGAATGGTTATTTGTGATATGTTTCAGGTGTGGCTATTGGAGGCGTATGTTTACGCGAAGAGTAGTATTATACGAATTTCAATAAAACTTCAGTCGATAAATATATTTCAAACTTTGTTTGTGCAGCGAGAATCCCTTAGTCCCACACAGATTTGATGGTTCTAAGGTGACTTAGGGTACTTTTTTTTCCTGGAGCATTAAAAGTTTGTATTTCCGGGTTTGACATTACAAGGACAAACAGTTCTTCCAAACGGCCTGAACTTGTGTTACAGGTGAGCTCTGCAAAAAGCTTTAAATTGGCAAAAAAGTTAAAAACGAACAAAAAGATAGGAATAAGCACCTTAATTATTGATAAACACGAACAAACCCTAGAATGAATTAACTGTTGATTGAAATCTTGTTCCACAAATAAAAGACACAAGAATCCAGACAATTGGCATAGATTGGACTTGGAGGAACCACAAGAATCGCAAGAGCAGCAACTATGGCATTTCGGAAAACACCGCAAGATTCTAATTTGCATGAGAGCATCGATTAGCGATAGCGTAAATAAGAGGATACATACCGGAAGGTAATTACGCAGCAGGCAATGTAACAGTAGATAGTGTCTCATCTTGCGATGAAACAATATTAAAGGGCATTACCCAGTGAAAAGAAACAACCCACCCTTGGTAATCCTACCACTCTATCAAGGCGGAACATGGTATCAAACTTTATGGCCCATGATATAATCAATATCGACCGGGGTATCGCAAAGTCCATCGCTAGATCATCATCTGTTAGTTTCTTTGTTCGTCGGCTTTGCAATTGGAATATTAGATTTGGGAGTAGAAGTATTCATTTTGTACACAATTTGTGTGCTTCTTCTCTTCCTAATAATAATAATAATAATAATATATCACCACGCTTTTGCCTTTTTATTTATATGGGTTGGTGTCACACTACTCTATTAATAGAGATGTGAGAAAAGCCCGACCCAATCCACACTTACATCTCTAATTTTCTATTATTGTAGTAAAATCAGTGTAATTAATTAAAATAATGCTCGGATATTAACACTCTTTTTTAAATCAAATTCTCGCTGGAAATGAATTCATTTCAAATCTATTAAATTATTTCACGATAAATTCTTATGTTCGGATTTTTAAAAGAAAAATTGATTTTAATTCATTTAATTTGTTTGGAATATATTTACACATAATAGAAAAGAATTCATATATTACCATTTGACTAAAATGTCCCCAATTAATATATGAAGTTGTAGTTCAACTAATTAACAGTGTTATCAGAACCGGGCCGGACTGGAAATGCATGAGGCTCGGGTTCGATTCAGCAATCGGACCGGAAATGCACGAGACTCGGGATCGACCGGTCGACCCGGCCGGTTTTTTTGACAAACAACGACCCGGATTGAACTTGTTGGTTCAGTGCTTCTTCTCCAAAACGACGTCGTTTTGGTATTTTTAAATTTTATTTTACTTTTTTTGAAATTTTGATGGGCTGACCCATTACAGACATTGACCCAGCCAGTTCAATCCGGTTCAATTATCTAAGATTGAATGGTTCGATATGTGAACAGTTCAAAATGGTTCAATTGGTCAATCCGGTCGAACCCGATTAAACTAGATCGAACAAAAAAAAATTCATTTCCGGTTCGCTCTCCGGTCCGGTTCTGATAACTATGCTAATTAGTACATTATGTTTTATATCGCAAGTCATGTGTTCGATCCCTAATATTGTAATTATAATTAATAATACAACTATTTAAATTCTTGATTAAATTGTATATCAAAGTGCCAAAATTTTATTGCATGAAAACACATTATTACTTTTTTTTAAAATCAAACACATTGTTACTTTGATATGAAAAATAAATAATACTTGCACAAAAAAAAATTAAAAGTGCAGCGTTGTAGACTAATCTATGCCATGTTGCAAAATTAAATAAAAAAACATTAAAAAATTGTTTATTTGTATGCAACCTGGATATTTATTTAAAAAGTGAAGCGTGGTAGATTAGCCATATAGTTAGTCTCTCTATACTTCCCCGTTTGTTGTTTTTAGTCCTTGTTTTGCTTAACATTTATTTTTCACCACTAAATTTGTACCCTCCATTATTATTCTTAAAATATACCTTTAATTTGTATAATTAAACAACATAACCATTGGTCAAAGTCTGTAATGGGCTTTGTGTTTTGGGCCAAAGTTACACGTATTTACTTAAACGCTGTCGTAGTGTCTTTTGTCATCATCGAGAAATCCAATTGAATTCTCCTCTTCTTCTACCAAAAATCCAAATAAGGTAAAGAACACGGCTAAGTAGCAGATTCCGGCGGGAATGGCATGTTTTTGTGTGGTCAAAAAAATTGGAGGAGTTGAGAGAATATTTCAAACAGCAAATAGAACATGATAACTATAAAAGTTCATGCGTTATTAATAGAATATTCTCATCCTCGTATTTTTGTGTGTCTTGTGTTTGGATTGGAGGTGGAACTAATCTGATCATGGATAACGTTGTTTGTGTTTGGAATCGGATGATCAGTTGGACTAGATGAGGTGCTCATGGTTTTGATCTTCTGCTAATTAGTTCTGTTGTTAAATTTTGGAGAGACAAAAACCTAAGTTTAATTGTAAATATGATCAATATCGGTCACTTACCACGCCCCATGCAACAATACTAATTCTTATGAAATATGATTTTTTTCCTATAAAATTTATTATAACTCTAATTCACGAACGAATATGATTAGTCATAATTTAATAGATCTAAAAATATTATATTTATTGACTTTGGGTTAATTTATTGACCGATTGGTTGAATTTTTCATAAACTTTTCTTCTTGAACTTTCCGATTATACTTCCGGTCTCCACCAAAGTTTCACTTAATTATGAGAAAATTGACATTTTTGTTTTGTACAATTTGCTAAAAAATCCAGAATTGAGTTTTCTTATGATTGGAATATTGCACACATCCTTTCCTACAGTTGTGCACTAGAGCAAATTCCATTTTTGACAAGTTGGAGGAGGAAAAGGAGTTATGGATTGGTGATGTTATGTTATTTTAGTGAAGAACAGCTCACCTTGTACTCATACCAGAACAATTCCAATCCTCCTGGTCTCTCCCATCTTGGTAATTTGTTCTTTAGGCTCGAATTAAAGGATAAAAGATGCCTATTTTAGGCATAAACTGATTTGCTATCTGCTCTTTTTATATCCTGTTTTGAAACTTTTGAACAAAAGTAGTATATGTTTTGTCATGACGGAATTTGGAATACAATTCTGCCCATGATGCCCTTATATCCATCTTCCAATAAGAAGTGGATTATCCAATGTATGAGAACCATGTATGCTTCGAATTGAGTTCCAATTCTAATTCTAATTCGATTCAGGAAAAAGAAAGAGAGAAAGAAAAGTTGATTCAAAAAGATTATGTGCTGATGATGGAAATTGTAAGAAACAAAACCAGAAGCTAATAGGTAATTTACATTGCAACTAAGACTGAGCAATGTTCAGACACCCATCACCTTAAGGAAACGAAAACAACATGACCAGCAAAAAAGGAAAAAGAAAACTTGGATTTTCTTATTCACGAATTACTCTAAAATATAAGAGTTCTCTTCATCTATTAGAAACCTTTTCTGCCTCGCAATGAATGACTCAATTGCAGACCTGAACTCCTCACTGCTCATTTTATCTTCTGGAAATGAGTTCTTGATCAACAAACCCTCATCAGAACCAACGACACTTTTCTTGCATTTTTCAGTCGATGATCGCCTTAATTCCTTACATGCCTTGTAACTGTTCGATTTCTTGAAGTTTTCTGATTGACTTCTTTGAAAATTCTTGGTTTTTGAAGAAATACCACAAGTATCTTGAGCGACCAAGAAGTTTTTTTCAACAGGAACAATGCTCTGTTTTCCTGTGTTCTCTTCAGCTTCATACCTCTGTACAATCCCCTGATTCTTTTCACTCTTCTCAATAAACTCATCATAAAGATCCATTCTTGAACTCTTTCCCTTCCCATCTTGACCTGAAAACTGACCTGACTTTACAAACAAAGTGATGACTATGACGTTTCCAAGAACAAAAATGAAGCGAGGGCTCGCAAGAAGGACTGTTAATTTCTTGAAATAGCCACTGGAATTCTTGACAGCAACTGGGAGTTGGATAGAAACCCTGGAAATCAAAGCCAGGACTATACATATTTCTATCACCCGGAACAAAGTTGCTATCTTTCTGATCTGACGATGCTTCTTGATCGCGTTCGCCTTCTCGAATTTGATGTTACAGATGTTGAACGAATCCATTCTACAATCAAGAAAGAAGAAATTGGGTGGTCGAGGCCGTGGTCGGAGAAGATGGAGAAGGATTATATTGGACTCTCACTCGAAAGAGAAGGAGTGAGCAAAGGCAGCCTGGATAGAGGAAACTTCTCTGAGGAGAAAAAAGAAAGAGGCTAGTAACATATTTATAGTGCTAGGAAGTGCAGAAGGTATTTTGCAGATTGAGAGCATGGAAAAACAGAGAGAAAGGACAGATGCAGAGGAAAAACAGAGTATGGGATTGACTCTATATTCTTCTATCTTTTCTTCTCTACCAAAAAATGCTGTTATTCTTGTTGAAACCATCTGGTATTAATCTATTTATAGATAGAGGAATATGTTAGGGCATTTTTCTTTTTTCTTTTCTTTTATTCTTTAGTAAATCCTTATTATTTTATCTAGGCAAGGCAAGGCACTAAGGCAATATTATATTCCCATCCTTTTGCTTTGTTGAAAATTGAAATTGTGCCAAGTTGAGTGAGGATTTTTGCACTGCATTATTGCTCTTTTAGTCTTTTTATCTTTGCCTTATTATTCCCACCATTCTGGAAGTTCATTCACCAAGGATTAGATCTTACATTGTTCTTTACAGTCGCCAAAATAAAGAGACTCAGGTTTTTTACATTACTATGGTTAGATTAGTTAGTTAATATCAAAAGACAAGTGCGGAGCCACGTGTTCCGTTTAAAAAATTAGTAAGATTGAACAATTCAATAGTCAGGATCGTTTGAGTCAATTAATTTTTACAATTCAATTGCGTTTCTAATAAAACTTCTTATCGAATCAGTTTCAATCAAGTATAAATCATTGTCTTACCGGTTGAGTCTACTAATTCGATCAGATTTCGATATCCTATAAATTTAAAGAAATATCACCAAATTATAAATTTATGATTATTATAACCTTGATTGGTTACTTATTTGTTTATTACTCCTATTAACGTGTGGAAAGATGATGGTGACTGCTCGGCTATTATGGCTACACGGTCGGGGAGAAAGCTCACCACAATAAACAAAGGCAATTGGGACACGAGGCCCATTTCTTCCGCGCTAAGAAAATGTCTTGTAATCTAAAACCACCAACTTTTTTTCTTTTGATGAAAAATTAGGTTTCTCTTCAATCTGTAGTTCAATCATAATACTAAAGAAGAGATTCTGTCTTTTTTCCTTTTCTTTTCTGTTTCAATGTTTTTTTGTTTATGCTACGTGGCACTTGATCAATCTTGTTTTGGGTTTGGTTATTTACTTTTCTTGCCACTTTCATGTCTCTCCTTTTCTCTTTAAACGAAAGAGCAATGACTCTACACTTTTCCTCTTGTGTTGCCAACAAACACCAATGGGATTTGATATGGAGAATTTTTCTTCATTTTTTTAAAATTTGAATTCAAATTTTATATTTAAAAAATAAACTACTCTCGCGCTGCAACCAACTATGTGTGATTAGATAGTAATGAGCGTTTTCCTTTTCGGACAAACATGCATTGCCTTACAGAATTTCTTACTCTCGGGGAAGGAATATAGAGACTTGAAATTAGAAAAAACTTTGCTTCATGTAGTCCAACGAGAAGAGACTCGTGTTCACTCTTAATTTATGGGAATATAACGGATTATATTAGAAGAGTTATCTAGTTTGAAATTCGTCAATACTCTAATAATATTAATCTTATGTTTGAAAAGAGCAAGCAAACCGAATGATTAAAAAAATATACTCCTTTCGTTCTTTTTTTAATAAACGCGTACTGTTCCAGCACGTATTTTAAGGAGGCCGGATGACTCACTATTTGACCCCAAAAAATTCCGTACTTTTTTTCTAACGTACATTAATCCTTAATGTACGTCCGAGAAAAAATTCGAGACAAAATTATCTCAAATAGTGAATCATTCGATCTTCTTAATATGCGTGCAAATAGTAAAAATATTTATTATTAAAGGACTGAGGGAGTACTAATTTGTACAATGTAAAGGAACATTATCCTTTTAATTTGAACTAATTTTGTTGTATGTCTTTCAATTTAATGTGGTCTAAACTCTTGATTCCTATTAACTAATCACCATCACCGATCCCTTTGATACAACCTTTGAGCAATCGAACGTCCACACTGAAAAAGGACTGATGAAAGTGATTGATAAGACAAATAAAAAAATAAGAAAACTATGAATTTTAAAAACTAACTTAAAAGTTAAAAGGAGTTTTTTTTTTCCTTTTAAGAAAAGAGATGTATTACTAATAAGGAAAAGCTAATACAAGAAATTGGGCTTTTTCATGGTGCGCCTTGAACTTAAAAACGGGCCTGGATCTCCGGGCTCCATTTCCTCTATTTGTTTAGATTATCTAAACGAAAGAGAAGCAATTTGTGAAAAAAAAAACTACATAAATTAAATAAGATCTTTAACCAACTGATTGAATTTAACTATCTAGATTAATAGGGTGGTTACACGTAAAAATCTGACCAGGTAAAATTCAAATTTCAAACGAGTAATTACTTCATTAATTACTCATTATATCCCGTTGATTTGGTATAAAATTTAAAATATAACAATTTTATTATCCTGACTGCTTAAATGATTCGACATATATTAAAATTGAAAACGATACGATTTTTAATAAAATAGTGACATGTGTTTCTTTCTAACACCATCAACAGAAGACTTAAAAAAAGAAATCGAATCTTGATGTTAGTTTTAAAGTATAAACACTCTTTTTAAGATGCTAATAAAGCAACTTTACTTGCTACTAGTAAAGATTACAAGTGGTAGATAAGGCATGAAAAAAACTCATTGCTACTTTGATTTAATTAAGTGATTCTCAAGTTGTCGTCAACTTGATGGAACCTTAAATTCAATCTCTCTCTTTTAAAAAATAAATAAAAAATAAATAAAGACATTTTTCTTTTTTCTTTTTTTAATATTTCTCCCCTCTGCCAAGAGTGGAGGCTGATTCATTGACACGGGAGATTGAGGTTCACTCCTATATTCTGATGCCACAAAGGTTACGAAATTAAATTCCATGGAAAAAAAATAATATATTCTAATTTCTATATAGTTATTGTGGCAAATATGCCCCAAATCTTTTTCCTTTTTTTGGGTTTGGAGATATAAGGAAATATACCCCTAATTAATTTTAATAACTCTATATGCCTATCGAATTTATGAAACACGTAGGATTTGAGAATTTTGAAGTGGAATCCTCTAAAATATTTATTCCGATAACAAAGCATATACAAAAAAATAAAAAAATAAACAACGTTATATTCATTTCATTTTTTGTTCCTGTGTGCTGCTGCCTAAGCATCTAATGTATAGGTGCATTCATGTATACAGCCTTTTTCCCTTTTTCGGTATCACTTATACTGCTTATGCGTTATTATTATGGGTTAAAAACTGGTATCTGCACTCGCTTAAGTATATTCATTTGGTATTTGCACTCATTTTCGATCATATTTAATATTTCTACTCGAATGATCAATCACATTTGGTCCCTTGTAGTGACGCCGTCAGACGCATTCCGTTAAGTGTCCGACGTGGCATGACACGTGACATATGATGTGTCATTTTGAGATCCTTTTTTGAATGAAAGGATTTCATCCCGTGTCACGTGACATTTTGAGTTCCTATGGTCAGATGTCACGTGTCATTTTGCTGACGTGCCATTCCACGTCAGCAAAATTGACCCGAAATTAAAAATAAGTTTGGTAAACATGTTTGGGTAAACGGGTTTACAAATGGTCCCTCATCCATGTAAAACGTAAAATCGATCTTCACTGTGATCTTCATCCCAAATTACAAGTAATCAGACGGTAAAAATATGAGAAAATAACACTTAATCAGTTAGTTGGTCATTGGTGCAAAGGTATTCTACCCCTAGTTCGCAGATGTGCTATAAGGACCAGGTACGCTTAGGTCCCCTGCTTTCCTTCGTAAGAGAAGTCACTTAGGTCCCCTGCTTCCCTTCGTAAGATAAGTCACTCCAAGGTACGTTTATGAAGTGACCTTGACAAACTGCCGTCCTCCAAGGTACGCTTATGGAGACAATACTCAGCTTGCCAATGAAGAGGAGGAAAGACACACCTAGGGCGAGACACTCAGTACGCTCGATGCACTACTCTAGTTAGTTATTTATCATAATCAGATTGGACCAATTTGACGTGATGACTCCGAGCTAGTTGTCTACTCTACTACGCAGCCTCACGTTAGTTATTACTATGCAGATGATGGTAATTATTAAGATCCAATTATTAGTAGGCCAGACCACTAATCGTTCCTAAATAAATTGACAATAAAACAATAAACAAGCAAGTACAAACATGAAATTTATTAAGCCCGATTAGACCTCTCAACTAAGCTAAGCAACCTTTGAAGAGCCTTTACCAAGATCAAGAGACTTAGCCGCTCATAATTAAAATGAAATAAATAAAATAATCAAATAGCATAAGAAGGAATAGAATAAAATACGAAACAATATTGATTAATACCGGCCGGAGTTAAAGCTCCAGATACAAAGCAGAACAGAAGCGTCGGAGGTGGAAGTGTGGAGGAAATCCAAAAGAAAGTCTAACGACACCGGGATTGAGAGAGTTCTAAAAACCCTAAAACTAAAGTCTTTATAGAAAAATACTAAAAAAGTAATCCTAAGTCTAATAGAATTAAAAAAAATAGAAATAAATCTTTTGCTGAGTTGGAGAATCGCGGGGAAGGAAGATAGGATCTGCCGGATTTCCTAATCGAGAATTTCCTTTTCTGCGTCAGGATCTTCAGCTTTCGCCTATGATCAACGGACAATCAGTTGCAAGTCCTCGGCGCTCAATGCTTGGTAAAAACTGCCTAGAAAGTGTATACTTCTGCGAATTTCCTTCTCCAGGCCCAGATCTGCAAAAGGAATCGAAACAAGGGTAAATCAGCAATATCATGATCAAAATTGGACTAAGAGAGAAGGGGAAAACACGCATAAAATACGCACTATCAATTCTCTAAAATGTTTATTCAATGTTTCTAGTTCCGATGATTTGATGTCTTTTTAGTTGTCTTTACAATTCAGTTTCTCGATTGTAAGTTGTGAAGTTCACTGCTGAAATACAGGCAGATATTGAGCTCATTGCCAAGCTGGGGTTAATAGAGAGATTCATTTTGCAAGTTCGTTATTACGGGTAACTCCTACAAAAAATCGGACTAATGACGTATACAATACTTAAATTCTCGATGTAGATGCTACTTAATAATTTTTAGAATAGGTATATGCATGATTTTTTATGATTTTTTAATATATTATAAAGAAGTATAAATTTCAAGATTATTATTCCACCGACTAACTTAATAGAGTTGGAACCGGAGCAGTATCTCACGGCATGGTTTCCTCCTCTTCTTTTTATGAGTAAGATAAAAAATATACTATATTTTAAGAATTATCATTATCGTTATTTTCTTTCGTTCCACTTCTTGCACTCTATAATTCTACATAAATAAACGTTATATTGTTGTTTTTATAGTAAGCTCATAATTAATAGATACTAATAAGTATACTTCCATTTACAATTTCGTTTATTTTTTTTTATTTTTTTTAAAGGTTACAATTTCGTTTCTTCGAAGAAATGATGTGGTATTCTACGTAGACAAAAAAAATCAATATATTAATCTATCTATTTATATTTATATACACGCTCTAGCCGGGTCAAGCTCACTTATTAATCTTCGAGTCGGGACTTCTAATATGGGCATAAATGTAAAACGAAAAATAAAAGGATGTAGTTTGTAAAATAAATAAAAAAGAGCTTGTGATTTTTTCATAATAAGTTTTAAAAAATGTATTATAAGTATTACTAGCTAAAATACATCAAGTAAAATGAAGGAAAAAAAACAAATAGGATAGTGGCTGATTGGAAAATAAAGTATCATAATATTTTATTAATATTTAGAGTTGGAGTTAATTACTTCATGCATATGATAAACCTAGCTGGGTTGGGCTTTTGGAGAGATGGGCCGAGTGAAAGAAAATAAGAACTTAAGCCTTACTTTTTCTTACACTGGTAGTGCAGGCCGGGGCGGATCCATAGCTAGCTCTACAATCGCTAATGAATTCAAAATTTCAAAGTAGTAATAATAATAACAATAATACAAGACCATGCAAAAAATATATATTATATTAGGTGATTGATGTGAGTGGTCTCATCCCTTAAATAAAATGTCACAAGTTCAATCTTTATTTATTACACCCTCCGTCTTTTATTAAACGACTTTTACTATTTGTGCACGCATGTTGAGGAGGTCGGATGACTCACTATTTGAGACAATTTTGCCCCGAATTTTTTCTCGGACGTACGTTAAGGATTAATGTACGCTCAAAAAAAAGTACGAAATTTTTTGGGGTCAAATAGTGCGTCATCCGGCCTCCTTGATATGCGTATCTACAGTGCGGACGTCATTTAATATAATGCAGAGGGAGTAGAAATTATCTACTTTAAGTATTTTATTTTATAACGGATCAACCTAATACGAATAATATTAGCTTAACGGAAAAAAAATTACGAACAAGATTATTATTCCACACCTAAAATAAAAACGTGTCGTATGAAGAGTGTTTGGACTTTAAAGTTTGGCTTTTGAATTCAAATAAGAGTAAAAAATTGCAAGGAAATACATAATTTAGATGCAAGATGGTAGAGTCCAATTCAAATCTTCAATAGAAAAAAAATAAGAAATTTAAAATTTAAAAATACATTAAACTATAATTGTTAAGTTTCATAATTTTTTATTATTTTATTTGAATTTTTTATCTAGTGTTCAAATTGTGCGATCTGAATTTGAGACTTCACACCCTAATGAATTCAGGATTGGGCAAATGCACTCCTTGCTTACTCAATGTAAAAAAATGTGCTTAATTGCCGTTAACTTTTAAGTTGTAGATCCATGATTGGAACTAGATGAACACAAAATTTCAGCCTTTGGTCTCAAGGGTGTTCTATAACTTCTATTTGCTTGTTAGGTGGGTCCCAAATGAAAATATACCAGAGGCCTATTTTTCACTTATGTGATATTCTTTTGTAAAGCATTCCCTTCAAGCCAGACTCGAGGACACAGATAGCTAAATAAGTTTTCACGTGTCCAACTTTTACCTGAACAATTTTTCCTTCCACTAGGGAATCCACATTTTCACCAGATACCAAATAGAATTCCTCTTCCGGATTCAGTTCTTTAAAAGGAGTACGCCAATCTTGAAATCCATGAAGCAACTCCATTTTATATCATTAAGAGTCTCTCGTTTGTTTTTGTAGTTAGCTTTTTCATAGTCTTTTGCACATCCATCTACTACAAATGATTTCAACCGCTCAGGATGGTCCCTGCAGTACTCTATTGCTCTCTCATGTATTTCATCCTCGTCCAAATCATCATGAGCGTGCATTTTGTAGATTTCAGTGGCCATGACCTTTGCAAGGTCATAAGATTCAGGGTGAATTCTGGTATCATCTAGAAGGTCCATACAATGGGCGGATGGCACCATTCCACTACAACGTACACGCAAAAAACCAATAGCATTTATAAACACTTTCAATGTCGTAAGTTTACGACCAGCCAACTCTTTTCGAGATGTAATACAACCAGCCTTAACCATTGCCATCTTTAACGCCATAGCCTTCTGCGGACCTAGCCCAGAAACAAACTGTAACGGCGCAAAAAGCCATTCATTACATGCAGCCAAATTAACGTCGACACCCACTTGATTGGTGATATCCACCATCACCTGTTCAATAATCTCAAATTTCTCATCATCACTAAGAAAATGGTCCAGGGAGCCAAGATTCCATGATAGTATCTCTCGTCCAGGCCC
The DNA here is from genome assembly GCA_963691705.1 of Viola odorata. Classification (NCBI taxonomy): domain Eukaryota; kingdom Viridiplantae; phylum Streptophyta; class Magnoliopsida; order Malpighiales; family Violaceae; genus Viola; species Viola odorata. The sequence goes on along the minus strand of OY829543.1, from coordinate 53,524,865 downwards.
ACACAGAGTTGAAACCATAGCCAATGGATTTTGAAGGTAACGTCCTAAAGCCACAGCTCGCTTGACAATGCCTGGAGACAGGCACAAAACAAGTATACTAGGAATACTAAGAAACTGAAGGGGGGGAACATAAGCTTCAAAAGGTATTAAAAAAAACTGCTTCCGCAGCATCATGGATTGCAACCTCTAATTTCAATTCCACAGATGGTGCAACCTACATATAGGTACAAATTTATCTTGCTTGCCAATTAGTTGAGGATGGTTAGTTTTTTTTGCTTCAAAAAATGTGTGGAAGTACAATGTTCTTGAAAACTTGCACTACTTAAGATTTAATGGTGTGGGCAGTGGAAACTTTTTTTTTATTTCAAAAGAAAAACGGTTAGATGTCCAATGAAGGCGAGTTCAGTAAAATAAATGGTACCATCAGAAAGCATGAAGCTAACAGATATGCATCTGTTTTTACTGTGAGTTAGCAAGGGCTATTACTTATTTCACTTCATTTCTTTCCATAGGGTAGCAAACTTTCATAAACCATAAAGGTAAAAAAATGGGGTGCAGGGGTGAGGTTTTGTGATTTTAAAAGACTATCCAGATATGATGAATCTAAATGATATGGATCAACAAATCAAATGTATTTACCAGGTCGCCCCCGCAATTGTTCTGATGAAATCCGTGAATGTTCATATATACGAGGTAGTATTCATCCCCATAAACAATGCTTATACCATCCATCTCTCGGCTTAAATCTTGAGGATTTTCCTCCACCATCTTATGAATGATCTGTGATTGATTGACAGAAAAAAAGGAGAAACAGGTGAAATTAGTATGGTCATAAAGATTGGAACAAATTCTATACATTGAGAACCTAAATATGATCCTGAATCAAACAATTGCTAAAAACATTTAACCAGTACTTTTTGAATAAATAAATAAAATGCATGCTTCAAGAAATAATTGTGTCCTGAAAATATCAATAATTTTCTCATCAAAAGCTACCATTGGATAAACAAAGTCACATCTGAATGAAACCAATAATGGACATCTTAAAGCCTAAACTGACAAGAGCTTGTTATATTCTCCTGTCAACCTTATGAAGCATAGAAACATTTCCACTTTTAAATATATTTGTTATAATATGCAACAACAGGGTTATAGCAAATTGATTATAGATCTGTATTCATAAATTTATAAATGCAAAGACCCAGCCAGTTATTATACCAAATCACTAAGTAGTAAAGGCAAGGATGTAAAAGAGCCAGCATCTCCAAATGTTAGAAATAAAAACAAAATATAATCCTCTCGAAAAGAACATCACCACCCAGCTTGACTAAACATGTACAGGTTATATAGATTTTGTCATGAAAATGAGCATTTGGATATGCAAGCTACTGTTTAACCATTGAATATAGTTTTCATGCTGTTATAGCTCTTAAGAGATGGAACTATTAGAACTAAAATACCTCCTTCACATTTATGATTATTAGAATAATGAGCAAACCTCTATCATGTAACGTTTCTTAAATCAATTACTGAAACTGTAGTACTGTACACATCAATTTTTTTCCTTTTACTTTTTTTATATTCCACCTTACTACATCTAGAAGTTAAGTTTTAGCATTTTAATTAGCATCACGTTTTTTCATAAACCTCCGACCATTAAACCTAAGCTCAATTTGTCCTAACCAAAGAGGAGGAATGAGTCTAAAATGGACAATTGAAGGTAGGGACATCACAGTTTAAGTAGGATGAAGCATCAAGTTGAAACAGTCCTAAAAGAGTTTTCTATAGAGAAAACAGGCATCACATCCCTTGAGAAAGACTCGAGGATTATGACTTGATAAATGAGTTGAGGTGTCAGCTATCATGCAGTTATTATCGCACAATCTGGAACACCACTTGATCAAAGGTTGAACAGACCAGGAGAAGAACAAACAACACTAATGGTTGTGAAATCTAAAACACAAAGCAGTTAGAAACAATTTTTTATCCCCGTGTGAGTTTTAGTTCACATACTCCTTGTTGCAATATACACACAAAAAGGAAAAGAAAAGGAAAATACAGCCAAAGCATGCGCATTTTTCACCTACTAATGGCCGCCAAGTTCAGAACTATATGATTGTGAGACCCATAAAACAAATGAAAATTCAAAACTTTACCTAAAACTGAAACCAAAGATCAAAGTGTCGTGATGGATTATCCACAAAGGAAACAAATGGAAACTCAAGGCAACATGCACAGAAGAAATAGCACAAAACTGAGATGATAATAAAGGTAAGAGTAGTTGATATACTACTTTAAACAATATAACAGACTGTGAGTAGTGAATCTACTAAAATAAATAAATGAAATAATAAAGAACACCAGTCACAAACCATCACATCATCAGTATTAGTTACTTTATTGAGGGTAGAAATGCAGTTTCATCCAAACACCATCAAAGAGGTAAAAAGAAAAGAAAAGGCTAATTATGAGAAAGCCAACAAGAGTGCACACCTTATATATCTCCTCCTTCAACCGCTAAACAAATAAGTTTGCAGCTCCAAGAACAACAATATGTGGTTGATGGTCTGTCATGAACTTGAGAAGCCGTTGTTCATCAACTTTCTTGCGCTGTAGGTGATCAGCTTGTTTTGACTGGAAGCGAAGAGAGCCAGCATGCAAGATATCCAGCAGCTCACCTGATGAGTCCAACGTTACAAAAGTAGTTGCTGTATTTCCTGGACCCCAACAGCAAGCCATCACCCTTGGAGCACCATTTTCTTCACCTAGGGTTCTCTCAAGTTCCTTACGTCGATAGGGAGCGACAGAGACCCGGTTCCACAGCTGCTTCCCATATTGCATTAGTACCCATTTCCTTGCACGGCTAGCTAAAACAGTTCGAGCTTCCTTCTCCATTGAAGGAAGAAGATGTTTTAAGAAGGCATCCTCCAGTAACAATTTTCGCTGTTCATTCCAGCTTCGAGCACCTATGCTGACACCATCACTCAGGTAAAAATTTGTCTCATCCAACAAATCGACCATTTTAGATCCTGTCAAACTTATAGTAACCTTAAGCACCTTCTCTTTCTCAGCTTTCTCAATAAGAAGCCACTGTGATTCCCCAAATTTTGTGAGTGGCTTCTCACGTAGCCATTTAACCCCTGCTACCGGATGCCAAGAATCAATTGAAGTATTCCTCACAGAAATTGGTGTTGTTGAGACAACAGCATTCTCCATGAAGAATTTACGAACATATTTCCTTACACGTGACTCAGAGCTAATCTCCTTCGCGGCCTATAAAGGTAATAAAGATGAGCAATTATAACAGAAGGCTCATGGTGCACATAATGCATTAAAACACATTCTATTTTTGTCGTTTATGCGACTGTGTTTATTCCTCGGCATTTTATTTTATTTATCTTCATTTATTTACCTTTCTTATTATTATTTTTGGGGTCAAAAACACTACTCTTCTTAGAAATGGAAGTTTTGCTTTCAAACCCAACATGTGAAATTTGTGATCGCTTGAACTTATCTAAGTTACTTATTGGTTGTCTGTTATAATACGGGCACGATTGTTGATTACCTTTTGCGGTGGTTGGTTATAACTAGGGGAACTCATCGGGTATTTCAAATTTTTTGAAATTTTAAAAATTTTGGATTCGGATATTGCGAACTATCCTAAAACATTTCCAACTCGGAATTCCAAAACCTCCCTCTCGATCCCGAATTTCCATAATTTAAGAGACATTTTTTTAGCTTCATTTTTCCTTCATTTTCGAAATTTCCCGAAATTTCGGGCACGACCCTATCAATATTCCTAAGTTCAGAAAGTTCGGTACTTATGAATATTGATTCCGTTCCGATCCGAACTTAGAATTCGGATATTGACTTTTGATACCCGAAGTTTCGATACTCGAAATTTCCAAAAGTTTCTTATTATTATTTTTGGGGTCAAAAATACTACTCTTCTTAGAAATGGAAGTTTTGCTTTCAAACCCAACATGTGAAATTTGTGATCGCTTGAACTTATCTAAGTCACTTATTGGCTGTCTGTTATAATACGGGCACGATTGTTGATTACCTTTTGCGGTGGTTGGTTATAACTAGGGGAACTCATCGGGTATTTCAAATTTTTTGAAATTCTGAAAATTTTGGATTCGGATATTGCGAACTATCCTAAAACATTTCCGACTCGGAATTCAAAAACCTCCCTCTTGATCCCGAATTTCTAAAATTTAAGAGACATTTTTTGCCGTCATTTTTTTAGCTTCATTTTTCCTTCATTTTTGAAATTTCCCGAAATTTCGGGTACGACCCTATCAATATTCGTAAGTTCAGAAAGTTCGGTACTTACGAATATTGATTCCGTTCCGATCCGAACTTAGAATTCGGATATTGACTTTTGATACCCGAAGTTTCGATACTCGAAATTTCCAAAAGTTTCTTATTATTATTTTTGGGGTAAAAAACACTACTCTTCTTAGAAATGGAAGTTTTGCTTTCAAACCCAACATGTGAAATTTGTGATCGCTTGAACTTATCTAAGTCACTTATTGGCCGTCTGTTATAATACTGGCACGATTGTTGATTACCTTTTGCGGTGGTTGGTTATAACTAGGGGAACTCATGAGGTATTTCAAATTTTTTGAAATTCTGAAAATTTTGGATTCGGATATTGCGAACTATCCTAAAACATTTCCGACTCGGAATTCCAAAACAACCCTCTCGATCCCGAATTTCCAAAATTTAAGAGACATTTTTTGCCTTCATTTTTTTAGCTTCATTTTTCCTTCATTTTCGAAATTTCCCGAAATTTCGGGTACGACCCTATCAATATTCGTAAGTTCAAAAAGTTCGGTACTTACGAATATTGATTCCGTTCCGATCCGAACTTAGAATTCGGATATTGACTTTTGATACCCGAAATTTCGATACTCGAAATTTCCAAAAGTTTCTTATTATTATTTTTGGGGTAAAAAACACTACTCTTCTTAGAAATGGAAGTTTTGCTTTCAAACCCAACATGTGAAATTTGTGATCGCTTGAACTTATCTAAGTCACTTATTGGTTGTCTGTTATAATACGGACACGATTGTTGATTACCTTTTGCGGTGGTTGGTTATAACTAGGGGAACTCATCGGGTATTTCAAATTTTTTGAAATTCTGAAAATTTTGGATTCGGATATTGCGAACTATCCTAAAACATTTCCGACTCGGAATTCCAAAACCTCCCTCTTGATCCCGAATTTCCAAAATTTAAGAGACATTTTTTGCCTTCATTTTTTTAGCTTCATTTTTCCTTCATTTTCGAAATTTCCCGAAATTTCGGGTACGACCCTATCAATATTCGTAAGTTCATAAAGTTCGGTACTTACGAATATAGATTCCGTTCCGATCCAAACTTAGAATTCAGATATTGATTTTTGATACCCGAAGTTTCGATACTCGAAATTTCCAAAAGTTTCTTACTATTATTTTTGGGGTAAAAATCACTACTCTTTTTAGAAATGGAAGTTTTGCTTTCAAACCCAACATGTGAAATTTGTGATTGCTTGAAGTTATCTAACTCACTTATTGGTTGTCTGTTATAATGGGCACGATTGTTGATTACCTTTTGCGGTGGTTGGTTATAACTAGGGGAACTCATCGGGTATTTCAAATTTTTTGAAATTCTGAAAATTTTGGATTCGGATATTGCGAACTATCCTAAAACATTTCCGACTCGGAATTCCAAAACCTCCCACTCGATCCCGAATTTCCAAAATTTAAGAGACATTTTTTGCCTTCATTTTTATAGCTTCATTTTTCCTTCATTTTCGAAATTTCCCGAAATTTCGGGTACGACCCTATCAATATTCGTAAGTTCAGAAAGTTCGGTACTTACGAATATTGATTCCGTTCCGATCCGAACTTAGAATTCGGATATTGACTTTTGATACCCGAAGTTTCGATACTCGAAATTTCCAAAAGTTTCTTATTATTATTTTTGGGGTCAAAAACACTACTCTTCTTAGAAATGGAAGTTTTGCTTTCAAACCCAACATGTGAAATTTGTGATCGCCTGAACATATTTAACTCACTTATTGGTTGTCTGTTATAATACGGGCACTATTGTTGATTACCTTTTGCGGTGGTTGGTTATAACTAGGGGAACTCATCGGGTATTTCAAATTTTTTGAAATTCTGAAAATTTTGGATTCGGATATTGCGAACTATCCTAAAACATTTCCGACTCGGAATTCCAAAACCTCCCTCTCGATCCCGAATTTCCAAAATTTAAGAGACATTTTTTGCCTTCATTTTTTTAGCTTCATTTTTCCTTCATTTTTGAAATTTCCCGAAATTTCGGGTACGACCCTATCAATATTCGTAAGTTCAGAAAGTTCGGTACTTACGAATATTGATTCCGTTCCGATCCGAACTTAGAATTCGGATATTGACTTTTGATACCCGAAGTTTCGATACTCGAAATTTCCAAAAGTTTCTTATTTTTATTTTTGGGGTCAAAAACACTTCTCTTCTTAGAAATGGAAGTTTTGCTTTCAAACCCAACATGTGAAATTTGTGATCGCTTGAACTTATCTAAGTCACTTAAGTGTTGTCTGTTATAATACGGGCACGATTGTTGATTACCTTTTGCGGTGGTTGGTTATAATTAGGGGAACTCATCGGGTATTTCAAATTTTTTGAAATTCTGAAAATTTTGGATTCGGATATTGCGAACTATCCTAAAATATTTCCGACTCGGAGTTCCAAAACCTCCCTCTCGATCCCGAATTTCCAAAATTTAAGAGACATTTTTTGCCTTCATTTTTTTAGCTTCATTTTTCCTTCATTTTCGAAATTTCCCGAAATTTCGGGTACGACCCTATCAATATTCGTAAGTTCAGAAAGTTCGGTACTTACGAATATTGATTCCGTTCTGATCCGAACTTAGAATTCGGATATTGACTTTTGATACCCGAAGTTTCGATACTCGAAATTTCCAAAAGTTTCTTATTATTATTTTTGGGGTGAAAAACACTTCTCTTCTTAGAAATGGAAGTTTTGCTTTCAAACCCAACATGTGAAATTTGTGATCGCTTGAACTTATCTAAGTCACTTATTGGTTGTCTGTTATAATACAGGCAGATTGTTGATTACCTTTTGCAGTGGTTAGTTATAATTAGGGGAACTCATCGGGTATTTCAAATTTTTTGAAATTCTGAAAATTTTGGATTCGGATATTGCGAACTATCCTAAAATATTTCTGACTCGGAATTCCAAAACCTCCCTCTCAATCCCGAATTTCCAAAATTTAAGAGACATTTTTTGCCTTCATTTTTTTAGCTTCATTTTTCCTTCATTTTTGAAATTTCCCGAAATTTCGGGTACGACCCTATCAATATTCGTAAGTTCAGAAAGTTCGGTACTTACGAATATTGATTCCGTTCCGATCCGAACTTAGAATTCGGATATTGACTTTTGATACTCGAAGTTTCGATACTCGAAATTTCCAAAAGTTTCTTATTATTATTTTTGCGGTCAAAAACACTTCTCTTCTTAGAAATGGAAGTTTTGCTTTCAAACCCAACATGTGAAATTTGTGATCGCTTGAACTTATCTAAGTCACTTATTGGTTGTCTGTTATAATACGGGCACGATTGTTGATTACCTTTTGCAGTGGTTGGTTATAATTAGGGGAACTCATCGGGTATTTCAAATTTTTTGAAATTCTGAAAATTTTGGATTCGGATATTGCGAACTATCCTAAAACATTTCTGACTCGGAATTCCAAAACCTCCCTCTCGATCCCGAATTTCCAAAATTTAAGAGACATTTTTTGCCTTCATTTTTTTAGCTTCATTTTTCCTTCATTTTTGAAATTTCCCGAAATTTCGGGTACGACCCTATCAATATTCATAAGTTCAGAAAGTTCGGTACTTACGAATATTGATTCCGTTCCGATCCGAACTTAGAATTCGGATATTGACTTTTGATACCCGAAGTTTCGATACTCGAAATTTCCAAAAGTTTCTTACTATTATTTTTGGGGTCAAAAACACTACTCTTCTTAGAAATGGAAGTTTTGCTTTCAAACCCAACATGTGAAATTACTGATTGCTTGAAGTTATCTAACTCACTTATTGGTTGCCTGTTATAATACGGGCACGATTGTTGATTACCTTTTGCGGTGGTTCGGGTATTTCAAAAATAGAATACACACAGTCTGCAATGCACTATGTGCACCATGAACCTTCTGTTATAATTGCTGTAACAGAAATCTAAATCATTAATAAAAAAATGGATGACTTAGATTAAACCGTGATAATACATAAAATTATCAGAAGGGCATAATGGACTTTGCACCTTCACAAAGTACTGTTGACCAGCCAAATCGGCATCGCGACCGTTTGACCAAGTCAACAGGAATAAGTGACCAAAGGACAAGTCTAGCCCGATTGTCTCAAATCGGGACAAGGCCGATCCATCCGCCCAAGCATGAGGAAACGGATCGGCACCGTTATATACCCTGGCCTGGTCAATGTGTCACCAAACGGCACCCAGCCGATTCTACACAACGGCAGCCTGCCGATTCCACCCCAACGGCATCGTACTGATTGGGCACAGATATTAAGCTCCCCTCACAGATATTATTTATATAATACTCCATAGTCAGTATACATTTAGTCAAGGTTGGCAGGGAGGATAACCTGCTCCCATCAATTCATCATCTGACAACTGGACAAGGGGACGACTCTATTCCCCTAAAGTAAGGTCTCCACCCCACGTTATAATGATGAACCCCTACTCCTAGACCACCTGCTGCGGAAAAAAGGGGAAGGGATGTCAGAAGATCTAACCACTCTAGCCCAGCCTAAGGACTAGAGGGAGGTATATAAAGGAAGTTTCTTCTTTTACTCAAGGACACACACTGAAAAATACACACATTTTCCCTTCACTTAACAAGAATACTGACTTTGGCATTGGAGCTTTTAGGCCGGAAAACACTTCCGGCACTGTGCAGGTCCCTCACGGAGCTCCAGCTACCACCCTCCAGCGTGCTACTTTACCAAAAACCCCTCACTCCGTTCAACGGATTATCATTTGGTGCTTTCATTGAGAGCTTTTGAGTTTTTGAGTGAGCAGCCTTGAAATTCAAAGCTCTTCTTTCTTCAATCTTATTGGGGTTTTTTCATTTCCAAAAATGGCATCCGATCCAAACTTTCAATCAAATCAACCTACCAGTGGTGCTGCTGGTCAGTATGAAACTCCACCTCCTCACGTCTCATCTTCCCGTGTGGAAATGAACGCCGCAGCCCGCCGGCTTAATTTTCCAGAAATTCCAGAAGTGTTACTTCCCAGCACTCCACAACCTGCACCGTCTACAGCAGCAGTCATCCCACCAGCAGTCATGCATGAGTTCGCCGCCTTGCATCGACAGATGGATATGATGATGCAAACGTTTTTGGGAAGGATCCCTCCGCCCGTTCACCAGCAAATCCTCCCCCAGCAGATCCTCTCCCAACAGATCATTCCTCAGCAGATCCATGATCAACCTGCGGTGACACCACCTTTAGTGCCTCCACCCATGGCACTCCAACCAGTCAGATCTGTACACCAGCACGTCAGTCAGCCAGCTCAACGGGAAAATCCTTCGAATGAACTCCGGCTACCCCGTCAGAGTGAAAATCCGATTAGAGGGGAAGGATACCTGGACAACATGGAAGAGGCTAATAGCCGGGCAGTCCAGCGTAGCCCAAGAAGGAGCCAGAGGCAGTCAGTAGAAGGAAGATCCGAGAGAGGAAGAGGTCGAGAGAGGTCAATGGATCGGCCTCAGTCGGGAAGGGATCGCGAGAGGGCTGATCGGAATGCTTCCAGAGGCTCTGCCTCCCTACGAGCTCGTGAAGAGCAAGATGATGATCCAAAGAATCCTTTAACCTTTCGGGTTAGGAAGCATCGGGTGAGCAGACACGTCGAATTGCCAACCGATTCCTACATGGGGACGACAGATCCGACAGTTCATGTGAGTTTAGTAAAAAAACATGTTAAGTTTTTTACTAGAAAGGATGAGGCGCTGTGCCAAATATTCGTGATGACTCTGAAGGGAATCACCAACACCTGGTTTGAGAAATTGCCAGCCGGATCTGTCGACAGTTTTGAGCAGTTGGCGAAAGTTTTCACAAGCCGATTTAGCTCTTGTATTCCTGTGGAAAAGTCTCCAGCGATTCTGTTTGATATGGTGCGAAAGTCGGGGGAATCCTTAACGGTGTATGTTGCCAGATTCAATGCTGAGTTGGCGACTCTGCCCGACGTTGCGCCAAACTTTGCAGCTGAGGCTTTGAGGAGGAACTGCAGGTATCGGGAGTTGGAGAATGCTCTAATTGCGAGCACACCAAAGACCTTGGACCTCTTGCGGATCGAGGTGGACAAATATGCGAGGATGGAAGAAGCAGACTTCCAGCGGAAGAAACGGGAGGAGTCCAATCCCCCTAAGAAAGAAACGGTTGTCCGTAAACAGGGAGAAAAGAAGCAAACGGCTGGAGGCTGACAGACGGATCGCCTCGCGGACTTCTCCGCGTTGCAGCTAACTGAGCCAGTGGCGGAGATCTTCGCCATCATAGAAGAACGGAGATTGCCGATTCAGTATCCCAAGCGCAAACCTGGCGTCGTTATGGGACCGCATAAGGATTCCTACTGCCGTTTCCATAAGGCAAAATGACATGACACTGAGGATTGTTTCTCTCTGAAAAAGGCTATTGAAAAGTTGATTGAAGAGGGCTATTTGGGGGAATTTGCGGCCAAGGTTCGAAATAGGGCCAGGGAGGATCGAACTGACGGCAACAGGAGAGAAGCGGAAGCCGATCCCAATGCAGCCGGAACCAGTGTCCAGAGAGACAGAGGAAAGCAGCAGGTGTTGACAACCTCTCTCGATGAGTTCCCCATGATCAATTTGATAGCGGGAGGAACCCAGCAGGAGGAATCGGAGGATGTACCGATTGGGGAAAAGAGAAAGCGGAATGATCCTGTTGGGGAAAAAACAGGTCTATCGGAGCTGGACCGAATGGCCATAACATTTTCAGAGGAGGATGAGATCGGAGTGACATATCCTCAGAATGAAGCATTAGTGGTAACAACCATCATTGCCGATTGCGAAGTCAGGCGGACACTGGTGGACAACGGAAGTGCTGTGAACCTCATTTCTGCCAACGCCTTTAACCGTTTGCAAGGACCTAAGCCAGACTTGAAGCCTTACCGACGGGCGATCATTGGGGTAAACGGCGTTCCCATTCCTGTTGTAGGCTTAACTTTTCTGTCAATCTTTTTTGTGGAAGACAGCTCCCGCAGAAAGGAGCAGCAGCTATTTCTGGTGGTGGACTTAAACCTGCCATACAATGTGATCTTGGGGCGTCCGTTTTTAAATGCTTTCGGTGTGGTAATATCGCAAAGGCATTTGAAGATGAAATACCCTTCCTAGGATGGCGTGGTTACGATCCGAGGAGATCAGAAGGTAGCTGCTGAATGCTACATCACAATGGTTGATGGTTGCTGTGATCGCTATGTTTGCGTAGCGGACGATTCATTAGAAGATGATGAGGAGCAGCGTACGCAGCCATTGAAGAGAATGGCCCAAGTGTCGGTGGCTGATCTGCCCACTGAGCATTTTTTAATAAGCGAGAAGCTGAGCAAGGGAGAGTGTGACCAGCTTGCGTTTCTGTTAAACAAGTGCAGAGGAGAATTCGCCTGGGTCCCGACGGACATACCGGGCCTTTCGAGGGAAACGGCAGAGCACCGATTGAACGTGTACCCGAATGCCAGGCCAGTGCAACAGAAACGGCGAGCCTTCTCCAAAGAAAAAGCAGACGCAATTGAGAAAGAAGTGGACAAGCTCTTAAAGGCTAACTTCATCCGAGAGGTTCAGTATCCGCCATGGTTAGCTAATCCAGTGGTAGTGAGAAAGCCAAACGGGGAGTGGAGGATGTGTATTGATTTCACCGACCTGAACGAGGCATGCCCCAAGGACTGTTATCCGCTGCCACGGATAGAGCAATTGGTGGATCAAACGGCTGGGTATGAGTATCTAAGTTCGCTTGATGCCAATTCTGGGTATCATCAGATACCGATGGCGATCGAAGACGAGGAGAAAACGGCTTTCATCACGCCGAAGGCCACCTACTGCTATCAGGCTATGCCGTTTGGCCTGAAGAATGCTGGAGCAACATTTCAAAGAACGGCCAATAAGATTTTCGAGCCGTTAATCGGAAAAAATCAGGAGGTGTACGTTGATGATATGCTGGTGAAAAGCAGAAATTTTGAGGCGCATCTGCGAGACCTTGAGGAAGTATTTGGGATAATGCGAAAATTCGGAATGAAGTTAAATCCCAAAAAATGCATGTTTGCATTCCAAACTGGGAAATTCCTTGGTTATGTTGTCAGCAGAAAAGGAATTCAGCCCAATCCCGCCAAGCTGAAGGCAATCAAGGAAATGGTTTCGCCAAAGAGTGTGAAGGAGGTTCAGCGACTCACAGGAAGAATAATTGCTTTAAGCCGATTCATCTCCAAGCAGGGTGAGAAATGCCTCCCGTTTTTCAAAGTCATTCGGAAGAAGGCACAATTCGGATGGGATGACGATTGTGAAAAGGCTTTTCACGACTTGAAGCAGTATCTGTCATCTGAATTGTTGCTAACTCGACCCGAAGAGGGGGACACCCTTTTTCTTTATTTGGGGGCGGCCGATGAGGTGGTCAGTGCCGTCTTGGTTCGGGATGAAAACGGCATACATCGGCCGATTCATTTTATCAGCCGGATCTTGAAGGATGCTGAGCTGAGGTGCTCTCAAATTGAAAAAATTGCTTTCGCTCTATTGCAAGCTGCTAGAAAGATGGCCCGGTATTTCCAAGCTCATCCGGTGGTCGTGCTGACAGACCAGCCTCTAAGAAGGATTTTCAGAAGACCTGAGTCGTCTGGCCGAATGGTCATTTGGGCCATCGAATTGGAGCAATATGGATTGCAATATCAGTCCAGACCCGCCATCAAAGGCCAGGCGCTGGCCGATTTTATTGCTGAATGCACGTTTGTCCAGAAGCTGATTCCTTCGCCAGAAAGCAAAGAAGAAGCCTGCTTACCGCTTCCCGATATGAACGGAGATCGGTGGACAATCTTTGTGGATGGCGCTAAGAATCAAACCGAAGTAGGAGCCGGCGTTATCATTTTAGGTCCAGAAGGGATTAAAATGAGGTACGCCTTAAAAATCTCAAGGCCGTTATCAAATAATGCGGCCGAATATGAAGCTCTATTGGCAGGATTGCGCATCGGAGGGAATCTGATCGGTAATGCACAATCGGTCAGCGTCCGTTTGGTCATCTACGGAGATTCAAAATTGATTATTGATCAAGCCAACGACGATTCTCAGGCTAGAGAGCCGATTATGATTCAGTACTTGAAGAAAGTACAGAAGGAGCTAGCCGAAATTAAAAATATGGGAATTCATGCTGAAATCAGCCATATCCCAAGAGAGAAAAATGCAGAGGCCGATGAGATTGCCAAGCTGGCAGCAAACTCCGAGGCAATGATGCCACCCGATGTGACGGTAGAGGAAATCTCCATTCCTTCTTTTATGGAAGAGCAGCAAGTGCTATGTGTATTAGAGGCAGCCAATAACTGGCGTATTCCGGTGATTGATTATCTCAAGCATGGCAAGCTGCCAGAAAATGCGAGTGAGAAGTTGAAGATCCTCAAAAGAGCGGCTAGATGCACTTACCACGACGGGGTACTTCTTCGCCGTTGTCTTACTTACCCGGCGGCAAAATGTATAACGGAAGAAGAAGGCATGTATACGCTCAGGGAGATCCACGAGGGAATATGCGGAATGCATGCCTCAGGAAACACCATGGCTGCTCAAGTTCTCCGAACAGGGTTTTATTGGCCAACAATTAGAAGAGATTCGGATAACTTTGTAAAATCTTGTCATAAATGCCAAGAATTTGCAAAGGAACCACAACGGCCAGAAGCTGAATTGTCAAGTATGGTGAGTCCATGCCCATTTGCAAAATGGGGAATTGATATCTTGGGACCTTTCCCAATCGCCAAAAGTCAGCTCCAATATGTTATTGTTGCTGTCGATTATTTCACAAAGTGGGCTGAGGCAGAAGCTGTGGCAAAGATAACGGCAGACAGTACTTGGAGGTTTTTTATGAACAACGTTATCATGAGATTCGGGTTCCCAAGAATTCTCGTGAGCGATAACGGCACCCAATTCACCAGTGTTTACTTCAAAAAGAAATGCTCAGAATACTCAATTGAACAACGGTTCTCCTCCGTTGCGCATCCACAAACAAACGGGCAAACGGAAGTCACCAACAGAGCAATCCTTAACGGGATTAAGAAAAATCTTGAGGGCAAGCCGACAAAGTGGCTAGAGGAGTTGCCGTTTGTCATGTGGGCCTATCGGATGACCACTAAAACCAGCACTGGCATGACACCGTTTGCCATGGCGTATGGGGTCGAAGCTGTTTCTCCAGTAGAGATCGGCGCAATTAGCCTTCGAGTTGAGTACTTCAACGAAGAGCAAAATGAAGAAAGATTAAGGGAGCAGCTGGATCTTTTGCCAGAGATGAGAGAAGAAGCCATTCTCAAAACATTGCACTACAAGCGCAAAATGGCGAAATACCATAATCGGCGTGTCAAAGAACGGCTACTCAAAGCAGGAGATTTAGTCCTGCGCAAGGTAACAGCAACGGGCCGAGAGAAGAAAAAGCTCACGCCGAATTGGGAAGGACCATATCGCGTTACCAGAGTCATCGGCAAAGGTGCATATCACCTGCAAACAATGAACGGTACTCCGATACCCAACTCTTGGAATATTTGCAATTTAAAGTTATATCATTCCAGAGTGAATATGTTGTTTTCACTTGCCGAATAAATGATAAAAATATTGTGAGGGCAAATCATTTGCAACTAATAATGTTTAAAGTATATATTTGCCCGTATTGTGCTTATCATATGGTTGCAGATTTAAAAGAATCGTGGATGTAGGTTATTTTAAATCGAACCACGTTACCAAAACCCAAGAAATGACGATATTATCTCTACCAAGGCTACCTAAGGCGCTGCCTGGGGATGCCGACAACCAAATCGGCAGCAGCCCGATTAATTCAAAACGCTACCAGGGCATATATTGCCAACGATACATATATTACCAACGATACATATATCGCCAACGATACATATATTGTCGCCAAGACATATATCGCTATTGAGGCGTATATCGTTATTGAGGCGTATATCGTTATTGAGACACATATCGTCATCACATCGCCATAAGACCATTTCGGTCCTGCTGATCAGACGGTGACAAAATAAAGAAAAACTCAAACCTATTTGTGTCTTAGTAAACCAGATAGAAGTACCTGTGTCTTCGTAAACCAGGTAATAAAGACTCAAACCTATCTGTGTCTTAATAAACCAGATAGAGAAACAACAACGCAAAAACAATATCTCCAAAACGGCCCAGTGCCGAAAGGTCGAAACGGCCACCTCAAGCGAATGGAAACAGATTCCTCAAACGGCAACTTGCCGATTTGCCAAAATAAAGATAAGTTCAAGTTACAATTGTTTTATCTTTTTTTTTTTTAATTTTTCTGGAGTAATATATATATAACAGAAATGGTTAAGCATTTGCAATAACTTAAAATTGCAAAATTATATATATTCCGAATAAATAATATTGTTCTTTACAAAATATGTTAAGATCGACAATAGTCAAAAAGCAGAAAAGACAAGTCTAAGCAAAAGACAGCTCTATGGTTCATCTTCTGAAGAGGATTGATACTCCTTTGCCTCAGCCTCTCTTTCCAAGGAGTCAACATATACGTCAATCTTTGTGGCATCAAAGTTAATCTCCCCATAGAACTCCATATAGCTGTCGATCATGATGTCCTTTGTCTTCTGTCGCCACCAGCCGATCTTACCCGGAACCTTCTCCAACTCAGCGTCCTTCTCTGCGATGCTGCTCCTAGCCGTCTCTAACTCTGCCGTTTTGGTCTCCAAATCGGCACGGACCGCTTCCAACTCGGCAGTAAGCTTGGCCACATTATTAATCAGGGCGACTTTATCTTCGCAAAGCTTGTTAACGGAATCGCACAAGGCAGATTTATCCGATAACAGCTCCCCGATCCGATCCTGCTCTTCCCTAATCTTCGCGGAAAGGCCATCTCTTTCATTAAGACTATCAGTCAGCCTCTTGCGTGCCTCAATAACGGCCTTTTTGTCCGATTCTCGAGAGGCCGCTAGAGTCTCCTTCTCTTTCTTAAGGGAAGCATTTTCAGCGGTGGATCGTTGAAGGGCCTCCCTAGACTCCTCAAGCTTCGCATCCACGACTTCTGCAGCATATCGGGAAGCGCATAGACCGCTGTACATAACGCTTTGCAGGTTGGCGAAGTGAGAGCTAAGCTCCAAACGGCGGTAGTTTTCTCTGTCGGCTTGATTGGCAAATATTTCGCCCATCAGGTGACCGGTCCGATAGTCATTGCAAGCCGGCATTTTCAAGCCAAGGGAACGGCCGCAGCTCTCTCCAAGGTTATTCAAACTGGTGACGTGAGTAACCTCCCCGTCAGGGCCTTTGCTGGAAAGATAGCCTTTGAAATCAGAAGGGGGAGGAACTGCATGATCATCCGAAATAAACGGATCATTGGGCATACGAGGACCGGTAACCCAGTAAAGCACGGCAGGATCAGAACTGGAAGAATCGGCAAAAGGTGCATCCGCTGAAGTGGTTGCTTGCCCTTCCGGACGAGGAACAGACGGGCCCTCACCAACAATCGGCTCAGTAGCTGCATTTGACAGATCGGCGTCAGGACTATCTAAGTCGGCACCAGTCCGATTAAGGTCAATCGGCTCAGAAGTGGTGTCAGGCCGATTAATTTGATCGGGCTGAGGAGGAACGGCAGCAGATGGACCAGCTTCCTCTGAAACGGCTCCAGGCCAATCTTCCACATTTTCTGCCAAAACGACGGCAGCCCGTTTTGCCGCAGCAGCTTTCTCCCTTTTCTCCGCAGCTCTCTTCCTCTTCAAAAGAACCCGTTTCGCCGCCTCAATAATCTGCGGATCAGGATTTTTCAAGGGGAAAGACTCAAATGTATCTCGGCCGACCTTCTTTCGTCTAAAGACTGACGGGGCCGAGAATTCCTCATCGTCAGCAGGCTGATCAACCTCTGGGTCCCCAGAGCGATTCGCATTATCGGCTACTTCTTCCTCATCGGAATCGACAATACGAGAACGGACCAAGGACGGTCCTGCAGCAACGGCCGCTCTAATTGGTCGTCCTTCTCCTGCATAAAAGTGAAGTCAAAATTTTACGAAAAAGATTCGGGCAACATTCACAAAATCTGGTAAATTACCATCAAGGGCGCACTCCTCTAATGGCAGCCCCATCGCCATCTTCTGCACATGAAATCTTGTGTCGAAGGCAAGCAGGATATCGATCTGGGCTTGCAACGGACCAGAAGGTTCCCCCGGTCTTATCCACTGAAGCTCGTTTATCGCTGGATTAAACCCAGAAATCCAGAGGGGCTTGGTGGTGGAAGACAACAGGAAGAAATGGTCTTTCCATCCCTTGATGGAAGATTCATACTTGTCAAAATTCTTCAAAAAAGGTTGAAGCTCTTCATCCTTACGAGGACGGAGAGTAACCAGACTGCTTCGGATACTCAAATGAAAGAAATATCTAAAGAGCTGGAGTGGAGGCTCTTGGATTTTTAAAAGGGAGCAGACATTAATAAAAGCATAAATTGAAGCCCAGGAATTGGGAGTAATCTGGGCTGGGTTCAAGACATGCTGCACTAACAGATTTTTCACCATGGTTTTCAGAGGAAAGTGAAAACCGTAGGTAAACATCTTGGAGTATAAAACTCTATGGTTATCAGTCAAAGAACTATTCAACCTAACGTTTGGGGGAGCTACAATGGCCTTATATTTTATCGGCAACTCAATCCCATACTTCTGCAACTCTAGATCTAACTCTTCTGCAGTCCTAAGTTTGGTAGCAGTTCTCTCAAGTTGTTCGTCAGTGGTAACAACAGGACGCTTAGGAGCCATTTTTTCAACCACAAGCAACACAAAGAAGAAGAAAAGGTTGAGAAATACCAGGTACTGCAGAAATCCTTGACGAATCAAGCCCAAACGTCGAAGAAGGAAGCGGCAGAAGCGAGAGAGAATCTGGGTCAAGAAGATGAAGTGAAGCGGCTGAGAAAGGAAAATGAATTAGGTTTCCAAGGGAGAACCACTTTTAAAAGAAACATCTCTCTAACCGTCAGCGTGCCCAATCGGTCGCTGACACGTGGCTCATCTGTTCTGAAAAGTAGCAAGTTGTCAATAAAGCTGAGCGGCGCATTTAAAGAGGAACAACCCACACGCTTCCTAAAGGATTTTTGAATTTCAAAATTCAAAAAACCTTACCAGTGAAGAGACGTTCCTCCTCAAAAGTAACAAGCAGTTATAAACACTTGGCCATTACAGCGCCACGTCACAGGTATACTTTAAGTTAAATTTGATTTTATTGCAAACTAAGTTTTTATTTGCAGGAATGAAGAAAAACTTTTCAAATACTGGGAAATAAATCAAAACGGCAACATGCCGATTGTCAGACATCAAGAGGGAAACGGCAAGCCCTTGGTAAACACTCGGGCTCGTTTGTTGTTGGGCCTCTGATAATACATAAAATTATCAGAAGGGCATAATGGACTTTGCACCTTCACAAAGTACTATTGACCAGCCAAAACGGCATCGCGACCGTTTGACCAAGTCAACAGGAATAAGTGACCAAAGGACAAGTCTAGCCCGATTGTCTCAAATCGGGACAAGGCCGATCCATCCGCCCAAGCATGAGGAAACGGATCGGCACCGTTATATACCCTGGCCTGGTCAATGTGTCACCAAACGGCACCCAGCCGATTCTACACAACGGCAGCCTGCCGATTCCACCCCAACGGCATCGTACTGATTGGGCACAGATATTAAGCTCCCCTCACAGATATTATTTATATAATACTCCATAGTCAGTATACATTTAGTCAAGGTTGGCAAGGAGGATAACCTGCTCCCGTCAATTCATCATCTGACAACTGGACAAGGGGACGACTCTATTCCCCTAAAGTAAGGTCTCCACCCCACGTTATAATGATGAACCCCTACTCCTAGACCACCTGCTGCGGAAAAAGGGGAAGGGATGTCAGAAGATCTAACCACTCTAGCCCAGCCTAAGGACTAGAGGGAGGTATATAAAGGAAGTTTCTTCTTTTACTCAAGGACACACACTGAAAAATACACACATTTTCCCTACACTTAACCAGAATACTGACTTTGGCATTGGAGCTTTTAGGCCGGAAAACACTTCTGGCACTGTGCAGGTCCCTCACGGAGCTCCAGCTACCACCCTCCAGCGTGCTACTTTACCAAAAACCCCTCACTCCGTTCAACGGATTATCAAACCGTAAACACATAAAATTGGTGACACCGTTAATTCATTCTCTCTTAGAAAAAGAAAAACAAACGGTCTCGCTTAACAAGAAAAATATGCTTTGATTAATTAATGGTATCTTATTTACGTGACAATTTTTCACTGTTTTTCTAGTCATTAATGTCCTTTTTACCAACACTTTATATTTAATTAATTAATGGCATCTTTTACGTAATATTTTAAGAAGCATAAATTAGAAAACACAACATGTGCCCTCCCCGGCTACACCTTCGTAACTCTAAATCTGGGATTAGTTATAGTTCCTCCTGCGATACTCCAACCATCCTACGAATTGTTTATTCCTAAACGAGTCATGAAAGGCATAACGAGCATGTATTGTTTCTACATTGGATCAATGACGGAATTAGAGGGATAAAAAACTGTTATTTTTTTTAATTAAGGAGTGTTAAATATATTTTCTCTATTATGGTCAGTGACGGATCTACTAAGGGATAAGGGTGGGCTGCCGCTCACCCTGGCCCAATCCAATTTTTTTATTATTATTATATGTATGCACGAGTATAGAATTTTTTTAGGTACATTTTTTATATTTTTATATATGTTTACAATTATTAATGATTGTTTGATTACTTTTGTTGAAAAATATATTTTTGATAGTGTAGAGAATGAGAGAATCATACAAGGATTTCAAAAAATGAAAACTCGTAGAGAACAATTATAAGAAGTACGTATATTGTATGAATTCTAATGTATAATTAATTTTTTTTCTATATTGTCTTCTTATTTATCTTTTTGTTAAGTTTATCTAAATATTTGTTATTTAGTGACGAATACTAATACTCTTAAGCATTTGTTCAATTTTTCGTTTAGCTCGCTTGCTTTCCCTTTAAAATATTCCAAAATAAATTTTAAACATATATAATTTTATTGGTAGGTTTTATGTTAAATTGTTATTTTTTTAAATAATTTTATTTTTTATAATTAATTAATTAGAAAAGAAGCCAATATCAAATTAGATAAATCCTACATCCCTGTTTTATTTGGCATCTATTGTAATCAAATGGGAGACAAATAATTAAGTAATTTTTGTTAAAACATGCACTAGTAACTTCTTTTAAAAAATATCTATCGTTAAAATTCACTCCTACATTTGTATTATATATCAGGATAAATCACTACATTTATAATTGAACCAATAAATCATTACATTTGTCCACTTGATCTACATTAGTAACTTCTTCCTAGAAATAGTTACACCTTATTTGACATCTAAAAAATAACATGTGATCATGTTGATTTATAAATTAAATTTTAAAATATAAATATAAAAAAATCGACATGTAAAAAAACTAAATAAATAAATAGAATTGAGTGCACAAAAATAGTGGTTAATTATTTTGATATTACTCGATATTTTATTGCTGGAAAATGGGATACTATTTTGATTCTGTTCAATTTTTTATTTTTGAATATTTTGATCCAATTTTTTTATTTTTCAATTGAAAAATGAGTATAGGTTCTGACTTTTATGCCATATCATTTAAAAAAAAAAAAAACATCATGTGATGTAAACGAAATATAACTAATTTTAGAAAGAAATGGTTAATGTAAATTAAATGGACAAATGCAATAACTTATTTAACTCAGTTACAAATGTAACAGCTTATCCTAACATAATAAAATACGGAAGTGTATTTTATCACTTTGATAAACCAATACTGTATGTCTATTGTAATGCATTAAAAATATATATTGTTATCAAATTAGATAAACTAATACTGCATATCTATTGTACATTAATATTGATGTAAAAAGAAACAAAAATAAATTATTAAAAAAGAAGAAAAAGATAATAAGTCATCAACAAATTATAAGTTTTTTTTATCAGACAGGACATATGTTATATGTCTATGATGGAGAGAAGGTAAAAAACAAGGTGATAAAGAAATCAGTGTGCTTACTCCATAATTTTAGCAAAAATCTAGAAAATGAATTTCATAGTGATTTCAAAACCATTGTGTAACTAATTAGAAGTTGTTGGAAAATATTGGTACATACGTAAACAATAAATAATGAATTAGAATTGATAATGTGAGAAGATCGAATATAGAAACAATAAATAATTAGTATATTTGATAATATTTATAAATAAAATAACAAAAAGATAAGGAATAAAAGTAGGCTGGTGATTGAAGCACGTTACGAGGCATTATCCTTAGAGAAGAAACATCCCTTCTGCAGAGATATGATAATCAATTGAAGCTTTTGAGTACGACCAAAAATCTTTCCGAATTGCCGAACACTCATGCTCACAATATTTTTCCAAAATACAAGATAATATAATAATAGTATATATGTGTATATTTATATTATTATTGTTTACATACATGTACACGTATTTCTCTCCTTAAATAGTTTTCATGTAATTAGTAGTATGCCGCATGTAATTAATATTAATATTAAAGGTTGCATATAACACTATTAAGCTACCCAACGGCACTACATAATAATTGTAATGACTCATGCAAACGTTTCATTAATTAAGTGATTTATTGTATAATAATTATTAAAATTATAAATTATATAATAAATGTCCAACAGAAGTGTCATGTTTTCCAGAAAAAAATCTCTTTACTATTCAATTTCAACCGCAACAATTGAAAAGGCTAAAATTTCAAAGAATCAAAACTAAAGTTACCAATCTTAGGCTCGAATTCTCACCCCTTTCCTTTTTAGGATAAGTGGCGGAATATCGATAGGAAATTTGAAACCATTTTTTTAAAATTAAATATAATTATTTTTTTAATTCTCCATTTTCTTTCTTACTTAATGGTTTATACCTTAAATAATTCCTATAAACCAATAGTGATTAGGGATGGCAATGGGTACCCGTACCCGGATACCCGCCCATAACCATACCCGTTTGACCGGGTAATACCCGCTTTGACTGGGTACGGTTCGGGTACGGGTATTACCCGGATTAATAAATTCGGGTATGGCCGGGTATGATACCCGGCTTATACCCGAACGGGTATACTTAATTTTCACCCGTTGTCAACGCATCTGGTTCCTCCCTCCACGCTCCCCCTTCCTCCTCATCTGATGATGTCTCTGCCACCTCTCTCCCTCCTCCATCACCACCACAACAACGACTACAATCAACCGTGAGCCACCACGTCTCGCCTGTCATAATAACTTAGTCGATTCATCACCGGCGAGAGATTATCATAATTTCAGGTCCGTATCTCTTCTTGTTTGCTTCTCTTCCTGTTTGATTTTTTATTTGCTTAGTCGATTCATCTCTCTGGTTCAATTTGGTATTCTTCTGTTTGAATGGATTGTTGTGTTATTTTGAGTTTTGAAATACGTTTTTAATCCGGGAGACTGAGCGTTCGCGGCTGCTGATGAGGATGAGGGCGTTGAAATCATACCGTTGCTTGAGTTCATCATAGTGTCTACCTCTTTCTCTACCGTAGACCGAGAATCATCTGATCATCTGCCACTAGGGTTCACTTTGTATTAAATTTCTAATCTTTTTAGGGGTTTAGGAGTTATTTTTTCCCCACTATTTTCGTTTTCCTTTTTCTTGTTGCTGCTCGTTTCTGGTTTTCAATGGAGATCAAAGAAAGGGTTTGGATCGTCTAGTTTGTAGGTTGTGACAACGTTTGTAAATAGCCAATAGGTAAAGTTGTTTTAGTGATCAGTTGGGATTTGTTGATGCTTGTTGGGCTCTTCTTTCTTCTTCTCAGTTGGGAGTGTTCTAACTTCTAACTTCTAACAGAATAGAAATTGAAAAGAAACCAATCTCTCTAAACAAATTCTTGTTTTTGATTGGGAGACGTAGGAATTTGTGTCTTTTCTTGCAATAAATTATAATCAATAAATTTATAAATAATCTATATATTCATTATATGACTCAATTGCTGAATTGATTTTAGTTAAAGATGTGAGATGCTGAAATGTTTGGATAAGAGTATAGTAGATTATGTAGAATGGGCCTTTGTGCTTTTTAAAGGAGTGATTGTTGTGCTTTCTAGCCAGGAATGGTTGGTGATGAACTAAGAAAAAGCAGTCAACCAATACTTAAATCATGATAGATATGGTATTTTAACATTCCTAGTAGTGAGTCCCAGTACTGTTCTGAATGTCTGAGGCTATCTAATAAGAACTAATAAAGTGACCGTAGGCAGAATTTGTGGGCTAGGTTGGCAGCTGCTTCTTTTCTTGGAATTTGCCAATTTCTTTGTATCAATAGTAACGTCTTAAGTTTGGTGGACTACTGATTCTGGAGCCCACGCTCATACATGTTATTGTAGACCTGTATGCATGTGTTTGCATAATTGTTGGTAAGCAGTCTCTAGCTCTTCCTCCAGTCCCTTGTCCCAAGGCATGGAACTAAGGTTATATTAACAGAACTTTGATTGGCATGCATTGTTGGTCATTGCCATCCAAATTTTGATGCTCTTCTAGCCGAAGCAGCCAAGAATGTGTATTGTAGTATGTTTGGATCTCTGGCCATTTTCTCCATAAATTTTATGGTCTGATACCTATGAGCTTACCATGTATATGTATTAGTTTCCTAATTCAATTGCCATGTTTGAATTTTGAATATAAATTCTCGTCATAATAAGAGTCTATGGTTGCGAATTTCTTTTGACTCTATTCGGTCATAGATTAACATTTCAAAGTTATTTTTAGCACATTATGATAATATTATCATCTCAAATTAGCCCTTCCTGTATTGTGCACATCTGTTGTGCACATCTGTCACAGATTTTCAAGTGACAACTGATGCTACTAGTGGCGCGGATCAAGTCACTTTTACTGAAGAAAGTGAATTATGAAGACTTGTTCAGGTCAATTTGTGATCTCTGATGCTCCTTGTCGAAGTTTTGGCTACTATATTAGAATTGAGGTCATGTTTCCTTTTCATAATTAATTGCTACCTGTAACCTTTTCGGGACAATTAATTTAATATAGAAAAAAAGATTATTATTATTACTGCCGTCCATCTTGATTTTGGTAAGTATTATTGGTAGAGAAGAATATTCACAAGAATTGACTTCTTCTTGTGATGTTGATCCAGTAATATCGTTAGAAGAAGATGGTGATGATGCCTCTTCCATCTCTATCACTACTTCATGGGAGCATTTTTGTATCTCCTTCATTTTAATCATATAATTCACAGGATTGAGTCGAAAGAAATGGAGAAAGACGGCTTAATGCTGCAGTGCTGACTAGTTATTAGTGAGCAATGAGTTAGACGGCTTAATGCTGCAGTGAAGAATTATTTATTAGGAACGACTATTTTATTTATTCAACTTCTCTAATTATTTATTAGGTATGTATTTATTAAATATGCAAAAAAGTGAATAAAAATGGTAAAAACAACGAGCCAAAATGGTAAAAAAACGAGCCAAAATGGTAAAAAAATGAACCAAAATGATAAAAAATGAGTCAAAATAAAAAAAAAGAGCCAAAACAAAAAAAAACGAGCCAAAATGGTGAAAACGAACCTAAATAGTGAATTTTTCTTTAATTATAAAAAAAAAAAATTAATTGGTGAATTGGATATCCATTACATACCCAATTGGGTATTGGGTATATTGGGTATGGGTAATAATGGGTATGTTAAAGCGGGTATGAATTGGGTATTTACCCATACCCGCCCATACCCGCTTTAACATACCCATACCCGCCCATACCCGCCCAATTGCCATCCCTAAATTGTCTTCTCATTGGATATTATTACCTGCGACAGAGAAGGAAAAAAAATTGTGGATTAAAATATAATATTTTATTTCAGGATGTCAGTTAATTGAGTACAAGGTTTTTGTCCCAAAACATATAATAATAAAAACTGAAGGGAGTATGTATAAAAATTAGACCGGATCGGTCGGTTTAACTGGTAAAATTAAAAATTAATCTAGTTTTCGGTCCAATTTTACTTTGAAAACTAAATTTTGATTGAACCCATAAAAATCAGTAACCTAGCCGGTTGAACTTGTGAAACAGACAAACTGAACTTCATTTCAAGATTGAACCACTTTGGTTTTTCTTTTACTCTTCTTTTTTATTTCAAACTTCAAATCGATATAACTTTTGATCCAAGTATTGGAATATTAAATTTTAAGAAAAAAGATAGATTGACAACCAGAAGATGTTTGATTTAATAATTTAACCACCCACTTTTCAAAATGACCAAATTGGCACCTAAAATTTCTCCGTTAGATAATTTAGCATCCAAAATACATTTCTACCGTTAGGCAATTAAACCACCGTGCCATCCACTTATTAACAACCTTTCACTAACACCGTAAAAGCTCATATTTTCCGTCCAAATTCCTCCGTCAAGTGAAAAAATAGGAGAATTGGTTGGAACGACAACATTTTCTGATGAATTTCTCGTAGAAACCTGCAATTATTGACATGGCGGCGGGGCAGCGGTGGTTTCTGATGAGAAAAAAGACGATCTGTATTGACAAGAGAATTGTTTTTTTAGTGAATGAAACGGTGTCTGGGAAACTCATGTACCAATAAAGTGCGGATGCTTCAATTTTTTTGTCATATTTGTGTCAATTTCGTTTTCGACATTAATACTCA
Organism: Viola odorata; assembly: GCA_963691705.1. Taxonomy (NCBI): domain Eukaryota; kingdom Viridiplantae; phylum Streptophyta; class Magnoliopsida; order Malpighiales; family Violaceae; genus Viola; species Viola odorata. The sequence continues at coordinate 53,498,823 of OY829543.1, read as the reverse complement.
ACGAACATCTATACGACACGTGTATAACTCATTATTTTCCGTATCCTATATTTTTTGTTATTGATGTCAAAAAGTTATTTACGTAAATTATAATTTCTAAAAGTATTTATAAAACTAAACTTAATTTGAAATTGATGTTTCAAATGTATTACACAGTTGGAAATTATTTTTATTTATTATTGCAAATGATATCTGTATACATTTATATGCCTTTTATTATTTTTAATTTTTTCGGTGTCTGTATTAATATATATCTAATATTGCTTCTGGGCTTGAGATGAACTGGACATATCAGCCCATGGTCCCATTTCTTTGTCTTGTTCAAAGAAACTTGGCGGATGACACTATGTACCTCTATAAAAACGAAGCCAAACAAGGCTTTAATTGGGCACATTAGAAACGTGGTGGATAATACATTTTGCACCAAAACATAAATAAGCTGATGTTGTTGCTCACCATTGCCATTTCTTGGCATTCTTCATCCTCTTTGCTTCCTTTGGTGAGTTATAATTAATTAATTAGCAATTTAGCACACTAATTAATTATCACTACCATAGGTCAAAAAATCTTATTAGACCACGATCACTTTGGTGAGTCTAGTAATATTCTATGATTTAATTTGTTTAGTCGTTGAAGTTTTTATAAGCTTTGGTTTGAAACCTTTGAATGAATATTACTTTTGTGAATTTCTTGGCTCATCTTTTTACATTAGTAACTAGCTTCGTAATGATATAATCAGGGTTAATAATAATTACACTCACTTATTGTCGGTTCATTCTCAATGTAAGTTATGTAAGTGTTTTTTTTATATATATAATTAATGTGGTGTCCATTGAAATTTTTTAAATTAGTTACTTCTTCCATTAAATACAAATTAATAAATTAATAAATTACAAAAGGAGAGAAAACCATTAAGCCCATGAACGCGTTGGCCTAAACTTTATTACTTATGGGCCTGGGATGATTTGAACACGAAGCATATAGGCCCATTTGGAAAACAAAGACGCCGTCGTTTACAAACAACTGTCAACCTTAAAAGCAAAACCCTAGGTCAGATTACACGGGCGTCTTCCTTAGTAATCCTCGTCACTCCGCAGCTGCTGCTTCGTCTCCCATCTCCGGTATCTGATCAGATCCAATGGTAAGTTATGGTCTTCTTCTTCGTCCACTTCATGCCTTGATGTGGTTTAGGTGTTCTCTCTTATGAGAAGTTAATTTGGTGGTTGTGTTTGGTTAATTTTCGTAGGCACCGAAGAAGGCGGCGGCTCCACCACCGTCCTCGAAGCCGGCGAAGTCCGGAGGAGGAAAGCAGAAGAAGAAGAAGTGGAGCAAGGGAAAGCAGAAGGAGAAGGTCAACAACATGGTCTTGTTCGACCAGGCTACCTACGATAAGCTCCTGACTGAAGCACCAAAGTTCAAGCTCGTCACTCCTTCCATCCTTTCTGATCGTATGAGGGTAATTTCTCCAATCCTTTTTTTCATTTTTCTTCGTTTCACACAAGTGGATGTGTTTGTGGTTGGACCGATGAGGGAAATTCTAACTGGTGTGATTAATAGTGATTGATTATAATATGTTTGTGTTGAATAATAAATCATAAGGTTGCTTGGTTGTGCATTTGCAATTGAAATTGAATGAGAGGCATCGGTATCTGAATTATTTGACGTGTATGATATTCCATTGGGAAAACTAGTTTTGTTTGGTGTGTAAAGCAGAAAAATGTTTTCTAGTTACTGCGAGAAGGCTAGCTTGTCACCTTTTGTGAATTATTTTGGGCTCCTCAGTCCTGGTTTACCTTTGTTTGCCACTAACTCGGATAACTTTTTAGCACCTCCTGGTTTATTGAATAGAAATTGTAGCCTCTATGTTTTGTTACCAAATTGTTTGTTGTGTAAATTTCAAGGCTGTTCCTTTAGTCAATATAGTTTTTATTTGTATGCATCTCTCACCTTATTCCTTGTTAACATGTGCTGCACAGATTAGCGGATCACTTGCCAGGAGGGCAATTAAAGAACTGATGTCCAGAGGTTTAATCAGGATGGTTTCTTCCCATGCCAGTCAGCAGATCTACACCAGGGCAACCAACACCTAGATTCTTGTTTGGTCTTATTGCATTTAGTGTTATGTAGTAATTTGTGAGTTGACTGCTCCTACTTTTCCATCTAAGATATTGCTCTGCCCTGTCTTGTTAGGATATGCATGATTTACGAAATCTTAGACAATGAGTTACTGTTTTGTGTTTAATGAAGTGTCTTTGGAATTCTTGAAATGCAAGGCTTCTAGTTTTATTGGGTTTGCTTTTGTTTTGGATGGTTGTTTGTCTCCCATACGAAGTAATGATTTTTGTTTTATCGGGTTTGCTATTGTATGTCCGGTTGTGCAACATTGTATACCCTGTGCATCGTTAGTTCTTGGATGCTTTGGACGTGATGCTGGATGTTTTTTTTGAATGAGTTTGGATGTACAAGCGGTAGCATTTAATGGATGGGTATTCAACAGAACAAATTGTTGTCCATTTGGTTAGTGAGCGACCGGCTTTTCAAAGTTTTGTTCTCGAACCTAAAATAGGAGCTTATCTCATCCTTCTTGTGCATCATATCTAGTGGTTGTGTTGAAGCTTTTCGTGTGGTCTGTGCTCAAGGTGGTTAGAGACATGCAATTTGTTGATAGCCGGATGGTTATAATAATAGAGTAGTAACTGAGTGAAGGCAAGCATATGTACCTTTGATGCCTGCGGGCTGTGTAGTTGAGCTACATGCGTAAAAATCTCAGTTGTGCAAAGTGCACGGGTTCAATCTTTATACTCGGAATTTTGTTTTTTTTAGCACAGATGAAGTGAACATCTTTTAAACATTCCTATCAGAAACTAGAGTACCAACCAAATATGATCAAAGTCTGTGGCATCTTGTATTTTGTGCGTCTAGTATTACTCTCATCTCGTGCTCGAGCTTCAAAGTTGTTCCTTCTACGAATGCCGTTAGCTAAATCTAACGTAAGTGTTTTTTTTGTGCTGTAGCGACCTTTCTATTCTTGACGCGTTTGGTTGATCTTGATGGGGGAATAGAGTTTGATAGTGGTTTTGCAAAATAGGTGATTGCTCTATTGAGTAGACATTTGCTCCTAATCTTCCTAGCAACGCATGTGAAGAATTTGTCATATAGTGTTTACACGTACCTCTTTGGTTCTGTTCTTTCCGGTACCATCTCTTATCACTTCTCCTGATACAGCACACCACAACGCATGTGTCTTATCAATTTAACTGGACCGTGCATTTTTTTTCTCATAGCATCAATCCAAATCCATGGTGAGCCCATATCTGGTCGTGGTACCAAAAGGCAAAAACAATATCAAGAGTCAGGACTAGGAGGGGTGACAATTTGTGCCATTTGTTTTGATTGGGATGAGGGTGACAATTTTGATCCGGTACGAGTTACTCGTTTTATCGTCTTAGTTTTTCCGAAACCCGGAACTCAAAACGCAATTTTTCATTACTTTTATTAAGGGGCGAGATAACGTCGATGTCTCAAAACGTGACAGAATTTGATAGACTCGATGGGTAAACAGAAAAAAGTTAATTGATAAAAAACTAATTTGGAGACTCATCATCAATAAAAAAAAATATTGCTAAAGCTCGTTTGCCTTACAGGCTTAACCTATCTTCATCAATGGAATTTTTAATGTGAAAGATGTCTTTCTCCTTTTTGTTTTTTTTTTTGATGGAAATGTGAAAGGTGTCGGCTGCCTATTACAACGTGTGAAAAAACATAAAATACATTGTACTAACCGTATTCTACAACCAATCAACAAGAGAGTTTGAGACACTTGTGCGGCCCAGAAATCTGGCGAATGGTCGAATGAATCATAAAACAAACAACATAACCTTGTTCAATTAGGCTACGACCGATCGAGCAACCGGTGTGTCATTCAAACCCCAATCCTCGATTCATGTTACTTAGTGAATAATTATACTTATAATAAAATATTTAAAATTTCCAGTAATATCACAATTTTATTCTATAATTTAATCAGCTAAACTAAAATTGGTATAGCCATTGGCCAATGACTTCAGTTTCAATTTAATGTAAAATAGACGGTAAAACGGGAGATATTATACTTGCTATTAGTTTTTCATGTCCAATAAATTAACGAGTCTTTAGAAGATCCATCCACTATTATCTAAGTGAATAATATTTTTAAAATTTAAATTTGTCCACTTAATTATAAATGATGGAATTGTGTGATCTTTATGAATGAGATACAAGGTTAGGAAACTTACGGTACAAAATATATTAATTTGTGTATTTTATAGGATTAAAAAATTAAAGAGTAATTTTCTATCGGTCCAACATGACTTGAAACTTAAATCTCAACCAATTCTTTAATTTCATGTCGGAATGATAGAAGATACTCGAAAAATCTTCGTACGATTGAGCATGTCATTCAACATTTGGAGAATGCGAATCAAACTTTTTTTTCATGGCGCTAAGATCACATGTGGCCAAGATTTTTTCTAAGGCACCAATAACAAGACCTACACCTTTCCTTTTTGGGAATGGTTCTTGTACTCTGTCACCATTATTAAATCACCTTCTATTCTGTTTTCCTGTCACCTGTGACTTCTGGACCACCATTTTACAAGATTACATAACATTGTCGGTTGAACATTGCACATATTATTACTGGAGAAACAGGTGGCACAGAGGTAAAGATTTTTCAATTAAGTGGTACCATAATCACACCAGTAAGGTCATTATCAAATTTTAAACGGCAAACTTTTGGTTGTAAGTAAATTACACTAGAAAAGTATCCAAGAAAAAATTGAGTTATTTGAAAAACTTCACCACTGGTCATGTGATCGAGTAGTTGTTTATTGAGGATAAAGTAATAATAAAATGCGAATTTAAATCTCAATTTGTAGTAATCATTTATTGGGTGAAAAAATATTAATAAATATTTAAATTTGAGTTCTATTTTCGTTCATAACTGACGTGGACAGGTATTGGGTTTATAATGGTTTCTCCTTTGCACCAGATAGTAACCTAGAAACTTGGACTCGAGAAGAAAGTGGACTTCACAACAGTATTGGCAATTAGAGTAGAGGGAGAGAGAGATCGCAGTCAATAGTTTACACTTCACATTATTTTGAAGGTATAAAACCGCGGAAATGCAGGATTTCTCGTGAATGGCTCACAAGCCAATGAACCCATAGCAATCAATCACCCACATTTATCACTTCAGTTCACGGCATTGCACTCTCACTTTCTTCTTCCTATATTCAACCAATCTAAAGAGGAGAAAAAAAACTTGTCTTGTTAGTTAATTGGTGGGAATAAGTCAAGTTACTCTGTTTTCTGCTGTGATCTTGCTGACTTTCAAGTCTTAAAGTTTGCTTCTTTGGCTTCGTAGTATAGATTTCTGGATTCTTGGGTATCTTCTCTTACATGGGTATTGCTTTTATTACAGCTTTGTGCCTTTAAACCATAGTTAAACTTGGCTTTTTTGTAATTGCTTGAATTTGTTGCCTACTTTACTCCACCGGTGAGAGTTTTGTGCTAGTTGGGCCATTTCGCATTTCTAGCAGTATATCTTTATGTTATCTGTACTTCACTTGGTTACTTAGTTTGGAACTCTTCTTTATTGGGATCTCTGTCCAGTACTTTTCCCAAGAGGAAACACACCTGCAAAAGTGCAATCCATCATCCTCTGGTGTTTGCTGCGAAGAGGGTGACAGCTTGGTGCCATGGATTCTTGCTGTTTGGGCTTGAAAGCGAACACACATGTTGTAAAAACTGGTTTGAAGAATGGAGAGAGCCAATTTTGGGGTGAAACCATCAGAGGGAGTCTAAACAACAAGGGTTTGATCAATCAGTTGGGGAAAAGCTTGAGAGCTTTCAAGCATGTCAATAATGTCAAGCCTGGTGTTACTTCTTCTGTTTTGACATCAAACAATGCCAAGGAGGCTGTGGTTAGTTGATCCAATTTGCTGATTGGAAGTTTGTTTGGTGATGCTTATTTTGACTTTGATTTACTTTGGAAAAAAACTTATTCTTAATGGTTCTTATTTGATCTTTAGACCCTACAAATACCCCGAGTTGAGAGACGAAGAGCCGACCCGAAAAATGTGGCATCCATCATATTAGGAGGAGGTGCAGGAACTCAGCTGTTTCCACTCACCAGAAGGGCAGCAACACCAGCTGTAAGGATATATATTCTGATCTTACTAATTGTTGTTGCTATCTTCATGAGATACAATTAAGCTTGAATGATCTTTCTTTTTGGTTGGTTTTGGTAGATGTGAATTTTGCTGTTTTATGTATTTATATGTTCAGTTAGTACATGAGTAATTCCAGATCTCATTTTTTGTGTAATTTGCTGCCATGAGATTTGAGATTTGCTTATGCAGCTGATGATTTTCTGCAGGTACCGGTGGGAGGATGCTATAGGCTCATAGATATCCCGATGAGCAACTGCATCAACTGTGGCATAAACAAGATTTTTGTGCTGACCCAGTTCAATTCAGCTTCCCTCAATCGGCATCTTGCTCGGACATATTTCGGGAATGGTATTAACTTTGGGGATGGATTCGTGGAGGTATGACTTCCCTTTACATTACTAAATCTGGGATGCCATTTTTGTTATCTCCCATACTAGACTGGATGCTGTATTCCAAAGGCTTTTGAAATTTTTACTAATAGAAAACTCTATGAACAGGTTCTTGCAGCAACTCAAACCCCTGGAGAAGCAGGAATGAAGTGGTTTCAAGGAACAGCAGATGCTGTGAGGCAATTTACATGGGTTTTTGAGGTACATATACTATCCTTTTTAGGTATTCGCTAGTTTGTCAAGGAAGACCGATACAACTAGTGAAATTCCACATGATCCTTCACTCCTTCTCTTGACCCAAACTGGAGTCTAATAAATTGTGACCCTTGTAGGATGCCAAGAACAGGAACATTGAGAACATACTCATCTTATCTGGAGATCATCTTTACAGAATGGACTACATGGACTTCGTGCAAGTATGTCACCTGTACCAGACTCGTGCTGTATTTAACATTCCTGAAATTATTTCTTACCTATTGCTTTGCATCTACAGCAACATGTGGACAGTAATGCAGATATTACAATTTCGTGTGTACCGGTGGGCGAGAGGTCTGTTGAGTCCATTTCTTTACTTGAACTTATATTTTTATAGCTTTCTGTTATTCCAGTGCTGCTTTAGTTCTCTAATGATCTCATCTGACATTGAGTGGATGCTTGCCAGCCGTGCGTCAGAGTATGGATTGATGAAGGTAGACAGCAGAGGTCGAGTAACCCAGTTTGCTGAAAAACCAACTGATGCTGAACTGAGAGAAATGGTGAGCGTTCAAATCCATGTGAATAATAATCCTGCATTGTAATCTTTGAATAACTTCGTCTTTATTTTAACTTCTTGATTATGAATAACTACGTGTGACTATTGTCCAAGATACAATTTGGTATTAAGTGCTTTCTTATATCTACCCAACAGGGCTGATTTCTGGTTAAATCCTGAAAATTGAAGGCCTGTCCACAACTTGCAAACCGTGGACAATTCTTATTATATTATTACATGATTTCCCTGGATAATTACTTTAGAAATAGGCTATGAATAATGAAATACAAGCATATCGAAGGACTTCAGTTTATTTATGATTTCCTTTGTTGACCTTCTGCAGCAAGTTGATACAACTTGTGTAGGGCTATCTCCGCAAGATGCCGCGAAGTCCCCCTATATAGCGTCCATGGGGGTCTATGTATTTAAGACTGATATTTTGTTAAAGCTCCTGAGGTGGAGATATCCTACAGCAAATGACTTTGGATCTGAGATCATCCCTTCAGCTGTGATGGAGCACAATGTCCACGTAAGAAAACGTAGAAAGATGAAATATGAAAGTTTTTTTCACCTCCGGTTCTCTCACAATAGTGAATTTCTTAGCTATTTCCTCATTCAGATTGAGTTTCTCTTATGCTTTACGGTTCAAATGTTTCGACTGGAAAGTTTATTACATGTATCTGTGGTATCTGCAGGCATACATATTCAGGGACTACTGGGAGGATATAGGAACGATCAAGTCATTCTATGAAGCCAACTTAGCCCTTACAGAAGAGGTATTTGTGATGTGGGAGTGTATGCATTGGATACTGTAACTATTGTAACTCTTGCATTCCTTTCTCCTAGTATTTGAAATGACTTAGAATTTAGAAATTTGTTTTCGTTTGTGCAGCCTCCAAAGTTTGAGTTTTATGACCCAAAAACACCCTTCTACACTTCTCCTCGGTTCTTGCCACCAACTAAAATTGATAACTGCCGGGTATGCTGATATACTTTGCCATCAAAATCGCAGCTTCATTGAGCTATGTTGGTTAATTCACAGCCTCATTGAGTTATGTTGCTTCTCATATTTTGATCATGTCTCAGATTGTAGATGCACTAATTTCCCATGGATGTTTCATGAGAGAATGCACCGTCCAACACTCTGTAGTTGGCGAACGCTCTCGTTTGGATTGTGGAGTAGAGCTAAAGGTGAACCATCATAGTTTTCCCCAAATGTTCACTTTCTCTTTGCCAACTTGATGAAGTTATTGAGACACCTCATTTTCCATTTTCAGTACACTGTGATGATGGGAGCTGATTATTACCAAACTGAAGCAGAAATTGCTTCTCTACTTGCAGCGGAGAAAGTCCCAATTGGGGTCGGAAGTAACTCAAAAATCAGGTATACTTGACTATATATATTTGAAAATTTTGAAGTTGAAAGAATGGTTTCTTGTGATTTTCCATGTTCGATTTTTACACGTATCTTTTCTTACGACTCAAATGGGGCTACAACTGATTATAATGATTTTTTCTCCGAAGGAACTGCATCATTGACAAGAACGCAAAGATAGGAAAAGATGTGGTCATCGTGAATAAGGATGTAAGTGATAGTCCCCCCTCTCAACCCAATTTTATAACAAGTAGAAGAATTTCTCCATGTAGCGAGTTCTAATTCTAAACGCGCCTAAAAGATCCGTCTCTGAGTAGGGTGTCCAAGAAGCAGACAGGGAGGAAGATGGATTCTATATCCGGTCCGGAATCACCATTGTACCAGAGAAGGCAACAATAGAGGATGGAACAGTGATATAAAGTGGTTGTCAAGTGTAATGCATGAGCTGGTTCAAGGAAAAGGTGTCGAGGGAAGAACAATTCGAAAATGCAGAAACGAACGATTATTCTGCAAATTGATGCTGCAGAAGAACCCTGACGGAACTGCGAATAGCAGCATTTGGTGACGACAGAAGCAAAACCTGCACTTTCTTTTATATATCACATGTAAATTACTAGCTCCCTTCCTTTCTCATGAGAATCTAAAAGAACCTTTTCAGTAGTAGTGATGTAAGATTACAATAAGACTCAAAAAGGTTGTTGCTTTTAGAATAATGAAAAATAAAATGAATCTGCCATATTTGGCCGAAAAATATGAAAAATAATTTTTCAGTTTTTCTATCTAAACGTACCTATTACCTATACGGTGTTTGATCTTTTCGGGTTTATCTTACCAATAATAAAATGAATAGTATTTTTAATTATTTTAAAACTATTAGCCTGCATGTATGACTGTCTAGCTCACCGTACATTTTAACTAGGCGTCTCTTTATCATTATCCAACTTGACACACAGACGACAGCTTTCCACTAGAAAGCAATTCATAGGTTGTAAGGCATTCAGTCGCTGCCACCCGTCACTACACGCGTCCGATATAAGAAAGCGCTCGCAGTAGCAATTTTAGGCAAAAACTTTAACAGAACAGAAAGGAGCGCAAAAGATAAGTTGTTACAAGAAGAAGCAATGCAAAAATCAAACGAATTTGATTTGAGGACATTAGTGGAAGTAATGAAGAACACAGAAGGCTGTAGCATAGAGGAAAAAAGAGAGAATGTTATGTCCAACCTCGCCATGTCTCATCACCAACAACAACACAAGGAGCTTGATCATGGCACTGCTCTCCAAACGTTTCTTGATCACATCCCTGTCAGTTCTATCCCTGGAATCCATAATTCTACTGGTAAACTAATGTGATTTCTTCATTTTATAGGTCTGTTTGTTTTTGATACTTGAGTTGAATTTTTCATGCTAATTTCTTGAATATTGATGTTAGTTGTGGAACTGAAACATGGGAAAAGTGTAAAAGATGCAATAAATTTGTTGTATGAGAAGAATGTTTTTGCTGCTCCTATTGCTGATGGTTTTGTTCGACCATTTGGAAGATATTCGGATCGGTATCTAGGGTTTATAGATTTTGCCAGAATCGTTCTTTGGTCTATTGAGGTAAGAATCTAAAACCCCAAATTCTATTCAGGTGAACTTTTTTTGATGTTAAATATTATGACTTTCACATCACATTGTTTTGCCAAGGAGTGTGAGAAATCTCACACCCAAGCCAGATATTCTGGTGCTGAGGAGAGTTGTGCAAGTAGCATCTTCAGCATGCTAGAACACAATTCTCAAGTCGGAGAAACTAAGGTATACCTATCTAGTACTAACGGTCCGTTTTGAGTCCAACCTCTTGCCTATAAGAAAAACTCTCCGTTTCCGGGTTTTTTTAACGAATCTGGACTGTGTTTGATCTTTGATGGTGGATAAACAGGTGGGGGAGTTAGCTAAATCATTCCTTTGGCATCCTTTCTTCCCTGTACGTTTGGATGATACCCTTTTTCGTGTGCTGCTACTTCTATCAAAGCATCACTTGCAGGTCGTGCCAGTCATCGAAAAGTCCACCTTTCAGGCCATTGGTTTTGTAACTCAGGTAATTTCATAGCTGCAATGTATATACTAGCAGTCAAGTTATTATAAAAAAACCATTTTCCTTTTCCCCACAGCAAAATGTTACGCTGCGAAACACTTATCTCGTGACAAAAACCTGTTGAGAATCTAGGAATCTTTCATTTGTGTTTCTTTTGATAGGGTGCAGTCATCCAGCTGTTGCTCAAATCAAGTGGACTACAGTGGTTTGATCACATTGCAGATAAGGCTTTATCGGAGTTTCGGTACACAAACAGAGGAGGAATATTTTTTGAAGATCTAAATTCTTGTTTAGAAATCCTTCCTTTACCATTCTTTTTCCCTGTGTACCCAGTTTTGAAAGTGTAGAGCACATTGGTCCTGTCTGTGGAGACCAAAGCTTGGCGGAAGCACTTCACAAGCTATGGGAAAGCCCAACTGGTGCTGTGGCCGTCATGAACCGACGAACTCGACAGATGATTGGTTGCATAAGGAATAGCGATGTTTATCTTCTTCTAGGGAAGAATAATGACTTTGTTAGACACCGAAAGTAAGTTCTCTTAATGGCCTCCTTTCTCTGGTTCTTTCGTTTACAGAGTGCTAATAACAACCACAGGACTCTAACAGCAGAGGAATTCATCCACATTGAAACTGCAAATATCCTACAGTTGAACAAGACCTGGGGGCTCTTCTGTCAGCAGCCAATCTCCAATTACGAGACAATTTCCTCCCACGGATGGACATGCCAGTCACCATGAGAAGAAGCAACACTCTCAAGCAAGCCATGGACAGATTAGCAGATACAAAGAGCAGCTGTGGCTTTCTAGTTGACGATTCACAGCAGCCAACCGGAATCCTCACCTTAAGAGATATAATTGTCCAATTCGCTCCTCCTTGTATAGATGCAGCTATCCATGGAGGTGGTTTCTTTGACTCTGCACTAGAACAGATAGGATGCCATGTGAAAAATGGAGCCATGATTCAAGATCATTGAGTATTCAGTTCTAGACTGGCCGAGACTTGGGTCACGGAGCAAGAAATGCCTAAAAGGTTTTATCTCAAAACGGGGCCAGGAAGTAGAAAACTGCAACCTCATTGAAGATAAACCATAAACACATTCTTGAACTTCAGAAATAGTTTCACCGCATCAATATATACCTAATCTGGTAGGATGGTTGTCGTTTGTTTGTCTTATAAGCTTATAATACAGAAAAAAGGTATAACAATAGACACATCCAGACAAGCATTCATCTTATCCAACGTCAGTTTCTTAGATCTTTTTTTCATTCCTTGTTACTTTCGTTCCAAGATGTAGAGGGTGGAAGTTGCTGCATGGCCATATTCCTTCAACTATATGAAAATCAAACAGTACAGGCTAAACTTGGTACTTCTATTTCCACCCAAGTAGCCACATTCAACAAAGAAGGCCCCTTCTTAGCATTCCACAAGAGGCCTGACTAGAATATTTCCCCTTAAAAAATTGAAAAGAGAACGAAAGAACTAGGGCAGGGTACATACCGAATCAAAACTAGTCATTAGGCAATACAAATTACGCGTCCTGCTTGTTGAATTTACAGGTAACTGAAGGCTTGTTGAACTAATGCCCAGGTACCAGCCCATGAATTGCTTGGCTTACGCTTCCCAGTATTAATTTCTCATGACAACTCTCCGTTGGTATTCCAAACAACAGAAGACCCCCTTTTCCTGAATTGGCACGGACGGAAACCATTCATGGCTTTCCCCATAAGAGCCATAGCAGCAATGCTTGGAAATTGTTTGCTTGGGAGAGTCTCCTTTAAACTCTGTGGCTCACACACCACCAGCGGTTCAGGCTTATCTTTCGATGCAGCTGACAGATTGTGGCACCACCTCTGAATCCAAAAATGTGAGAGTGCTATGTCTTGACTTTTCCCGACCGAGACAGTACATGTGGATTCAGCATTCCTCAGCAACCCTGTGGACTGATCTCCCATCATCTGTTGTTTAGCCCAAGGCTTGCTTGCGTTTGGTTCTCGACCGGTTCTTCTAGGTTCAAGTATTTTGCCAAAGAGCTTATTAACTTTTTCATGAGAAAAAGCTTCTTCCATTTTTGAGCTCTTGGTGCCATGAACCAAAGAATCAGAAGAAGCATGTGGCTTGAGACGTTTAACCCATCTGCTGTATGGATCCGCTCCTGATGGACTCTTGGGGCGAGGACTAGATCTTGAATCTGCGGGTTGCTCATCATAAGAAAGGAAGTGATCCACACCCAAACTCAAGGTTCTTGATGCACTTGTCTCCTTGTCATATGTTGAGTCTTCTGCACTTTGGAGTCCGGGAAGTACTTGGTTTATATCAGGTAACTCTGTATTCATCAGTCCATCTTTGGCCTCTTCTCTCGCTGAAGGCAATGCAGCATCAGATGCCGGTGACTTTTCTTCCCTGCTGACGTCCTGCAAAATTCAGAATGATCATAGCTATGAATTATCATAGCAAACTTTTGATATGCCAGCATATATAACCATTACAAGGTAAATAAAGGGCCCAGGTACTGGATGAATGCGTTTGACCCAAGTAAATCTTATACTTGCCAATTATCTGCTACATAAACTTGCTGACGCGGACTGAATAGGGGACTACGTAGTTTAGGCAAAAAAACATTTACAGTGGCACTATACTGAATCAGCCTCAACATCCTTTGGTAGAAACTAATCCATCATGCTACATGTGTTCTTTCAGCACAACAAAGTGAAAAATCTGGACCACATTAAACGTATTTAAAGAAATTTGCATGTAGTGCTGTCTCATTACAATGACTAGTTCCTGAGGATGAATGCGCAACCAATACTCATTCTACCAAAAATAAAAAGGACAGGCAACAAAGAAAAACACTGCAACCAAATATATCAACAGAGAGAGAAGTACCTTATTTGAAGGGGATGAAGCTGAGCCTGAAACCAAATAGAAAAAGTTAGAATGACCTGAATATAGTTACAAAGTTTCACTCAACTAAATTCTCACTATTAGTTATGGGGCATAAAGACCTGATAGGCGATTCGCGTTGAAAGCATCCATATCCATGATGTCGGTTTCAGCTGATGATCCATTGCCTGAATCGACTGCAGAAGTCCTGACCTTGCCAATGTTTTCTTTTTCACCACTGTCTGCAGAGCTTTCCAATGGCTGCAACTTTACTCCTTGCTGCACCTGGAAACCAATAACTGGAGGTAAACTGATGACTTCATTTACTGTTTTGCCCTTGAATTTGGTGCATGTTGCTGTCTCTCCAAACGTTTGACCTCCTTCAGTCTTTTTTGTGAAGAAAAAGTGGTGAGTAGTTTGAGAAAACTTTGGAGGACCCCTGGAAGATCCTTCAACTGAGTCTATGGTTGTACAAATTCTCATGGTCTCTAAATTAGGAGAAGTAAAGGGAACTCTAGGCAGTGCATATGGACTAATAAAGCTAGGGAACAATTCAGCATCAGAATGATTTTTCATCTTCTGGAATGGCTGACCAACAAAACGGTTTACCTGAATACTGCTCGTTGAGGGATCATTTAACAGACCAGCATTGTTGTTTGGGTTCTTCCCGTGAACCAGAAAAGTAGCACCTGATTGGTTGATGTTGTCTTGCCTACCAAAAACGGTCTGCATTGCAGCGCTTCCATTGTTAAATTTGTATGGCACAGCTTCAGAAGTCGAGCCTGCATGATGAACCTGATAAGGTGTTGGGAAAGCTAAGATATTCCCTTCTCGCAAGTTAGTGGACATGAACTGCTGCTCAGGAGTCCATGTGATATCTTCATGCTGATAACAAGGTCCTCTAGTTTGGATTTCAGCTACAGAATGCGGCCATGCAAGCGAGCGAGTCTCAGTTTTACGGCGCGAAGCATCATATCCATTGTCACCATACTTTGGAACTAAACTAGCTTCTCCACCTATAGAAGATCTGAACATGGGAAAAGACTGGCCACCAAATGCCTCATTCCTTAACCTCTGTAGACTTGTCGCCTGATTCTCATTTATAAAATTAGTCGTGCCCCCCTTGTCTAATTCTCTAAATCCTGAAACAAATTTTGAGCTACTAGTTTCTATTGCTGCAGGTTGACCAATTGAACACGGATGCTTCGCAACACCATTTTCATGCCCAGATTCACTTCGAATTGATAGCTGATTCTTAGCTTCATCGTCTGACTTAAAACTTGTGTGCATCCAGTGAGCCATCCAAACAGACTGGTAAGGATGCATTGACTTTCCTGGAGTCACGTCCTTATCATGACATGATTGCAGAGCAGAACCAGACATGATAAAAGTGATATTCCAATATCAATAACTCAAGCGCTCATCAAATGTCACCTACGGACAATCCACAAAACAACATCAAACACTAAAGCAAACAATTGAACACACGTTCAAGGATCTGCTTCAATAATCTGATGAAACACACAAGAACAGAAAAAAAGAACTTCTGCATGTTCCAAATTCATCCAACTCAATGCTAATCAATTCTAGCTTAAATAATATCCTGTTTCACCTCATACCATAAATACTAGAAACCATTCCCTGCAACCAATTCTTACTATCACTCATATTCTTGGCTAGTAAACCAGGACAAAATAGACGGATCAATGTAAATCCGCCCAAGGTAGAGGATTAAAAAATCCATTCGAAAAAGAAAAGCTGATCTACACGGAACATTGACAAAAGATAAATACTTGTTTTGATGATTATAAAATAAATAAGTTATACTAACTTTTTCTTTTGACAAACAAGAATGGGACTTTAGTAATTCAGACCCAGATACCCATCTCGACAGAGCATATTTACAGCAGAATTCAGCGTAAAATTGACTAGAAAGACTTACAATGACTTGGGTAGCATCAGGGTTACAAATCACAGATGGAGAGATGATGATGAAGAATCCAAAATGGTTCCTGTTTTGGGTCTTGATCAGTAAATGTAGGGAAGTGGAAGCCGGATTTGAGATCGTGAGTACAACTTTACAAGGTGGAAAAAGAAGTTGGGAGTGGTGAAAGAAGAAAGAAGAAAGCTTTGTTAAATTAGAGTGAAGAAAGGCGAGAAGAAGACGAGGTGGAGAGTGTGGAGACTACTGCCAAGCGGTGAGGAAGAGGACTGTTTAAGCTTTGGGTTTAGCCACAAAAACTCTAAAAAATCACGAGCCGACACACCAGACGCTCTGTACGGGCCCACGCACCCGCGCTTTTCCAATAAATAAAATTCTTTTTTCCTTTTTCATTCCTCTTGCCGCTTGCCACTTCCACATTTTATTTTATTATTTTAAATTATCTGGCCATTACTATTTAAAAAAAAATAACAATATCAGAAAAATTGATTTAATTATTCCCAACTTAGTCAACCAGCATTACACGAATTGACTTTGGTTTTTTTAAGGGAGGAGATACTATCATTATTTTTTTTAAGTTTATGTTATTTATATATATATATATATATATATATATAGACACTTCCTCCTATCCAAAAAAAATAAAATAAAATATCTTGATTAGCAAAAAAACAAAAAAAAAACAAATATCTTTCCTCTAATTTTTCTCTCTATATATCATAAATTTAGTATGCCAACTTGAATTGTTTTTATTATACATAAAAGGTTGTGATCAATCGATTAGTATATATTATATTATCTTTATAATATAGGCCATGAGTTCGATTTTTCGTATTGTAATAATATCTAATAATATAAATATTTTTCAAAAAAAATCACTCTTATTATTACCATTCTTTTTTGGTAATATATTGTTTCTCAGATATTCTTAAATGCTATAAATAAATTTATCAGTATAGTTTTTTTCATTTTTAAAACTCGAATTAAACATTTTATTCAAAAAATATTATGAGTTTTGTGTATCAATTATGTATTAATCATTCTTTAAGTTGTGAGTTAATATACAAATTAAACATATATTTGTATTTTCCGGTGGTGTAGTAACTTGCCACGCACTTGGATTTGCCACCACCAAGTTTGGATAAAATGCAGACTTGGGTGTGTTTGGGCCACGTATGATTCAATCATCACCAATCTCTTTCCCTAGGAATATTTTTTGCAATTTGTATCCTATGTAAAAAATAGCAAAGAAACAACTCTTTCCAAAATATATTTATGATGGATCAAACAATGATTTGTTAGTATTTTAGGATATTTTTGAAATCTGCTTAAGTTTTATTTATTTTTATTTTAAAAAAAACCGTATTGGGATCAATTTTTACGCACTTCTTTTTTACTATGACTTTTTTTTACGGATTTAAGTTAAATTTGAACTTGAATTCTACATGTATTTTTTACTACAAACGGACAGCTATTAAAATACATATCTATTGAGCTTTTTACTGGTATGCTTTTTATTACTACTAGAAGGCAAGTCATCTGTTATGTGATTATGATATGGACAATGATTTATTTACGATTAAACTCAACAAAAATAAAATTTGCTAATGAGAATCATCATACTCATGCATGCTTACCAAGGCCCAACTTGTGTAACGTGCCCATCGGGCCATTTTGATATTTCTAACAGCCCATGCCCATGCCCATGCCCATGCCCAAGACCAAGCCCGTTATTAGAGCCCAAAAGGTAAAACGTAAAGAAGAGAGAAAAAAAACCTGTGTCAAGCAAAGCATATCCCAATAAAATTCTCTCTGGAGAAATTCCCAACCCAAATACACCTGCTTACATCAGATCAAACAAAGAAAAAAAGCGAAAATAAAAAGTTTATATAACAGACAAATCCAATCCCTTCGCTCCACAGCAGTCTCGCTACTTTTGCATCACCGGCCGTCACTTAGTATTTCCTCTTCCTAATTTTCGCCTCTGAAAAAACAAATGCTACAACTCCAAACAAAACGAAACATTTATCAAAATACCAAATCTGCCCCCTAAGCTTCCTGCAGATCTGCTCGCGTCTCGCCCTCTTCTAATTTCCCCTCTCTCTCTCTCTCCATCACAGTCCTAAGTTTAACAACACCGAGTCTTTTAAAGGTCAGCGTCTCATCTCTCTTCGCGCTTTCTTGGGCAAGAATTCTTTCTTCTTGATTTCCTTTTTGGTTCTAATTTATTAAACTGATTGTTGCATTTATATGCTTGATAATTGAGGTTAGGGTTCGGGATCTTCATGTTATCTCCCTTTCAGATCTGATTTTGGGTTTCCATTGTTACGTGCCCTGTATTCATTAATTTGGATCTGGTGTTGTTTCGGGTCGTCATTTGATGGATATTATAACTCATACAAGAAGCTTATTTACTGTATTATGCTGCTTCCTGAAAATTGAGGAAAACCAAGTTTCTTGATTCTTTTATTGTATGCAAATATGCTTGATGCATTGTCTACCTGACCTGTTGGTTTCTTTGTGTTTGTTCCCTTATTTGATTTAAATTGGTCAAGATTCAGTGCTTGAATTGAAAACGAATAGGGTCTAGTTGAAAATTTTACAATGCTTGTATATTCAGTGCTTGTTGCATCTAATTTGTATTATTCTAATCTGATATTAATGTGCAGGATTGTGGAGATTAAACTGTAATGGAGAGATTAGGGGCTGATGCTGGCACTGCAGATTCACCTGTTGCTCAATGGGCGCATAATGCTTGGAGGGTGTATCAATACTATTTGGATAAGACTACGCCTCATGCAGTCTATAGGTGGATTGGGACCTCAGTTCTAATGGCACTCTTCTGCTTGCGGATTTTCTATGTTCAGGGATTCTACATTGTTGTCTATGCACTTGGAATCTACATTCTGAATCTGCTAATTGGGTTTTTGTCACCCCTGGCTGATCCTGAACATGAGCCTTCAGATGGGCCTATGCTGCCAACGAAAGGATCTGATGAATTCAAACCATTCATCCGCCGACTTCCAGAGTTCAAATTCTGGTAATTACCATAATTTTGTTTTGCTTATGGGTTTATTGTACACAGCTTTGTGCGTCTCTGTAATACTTCCATTGTAGTGTTCCCTCTATTGGTTATTTTAACCTGATGAATGATTTTCAGTTGTCCTTGTGGGGATTCAATCTTGAATCACTATATATTGCTACACTCTCTATCTAGGGGGTTTTAGTGACAGACTCCCTTTATGTTTTATTAGGCAACTTGGCATGATAGGCTGGTTACTGAATCTGTATTAGTTTTAAGCATGAAAGTCTGAGAGCCAAATTTGTTACTAGTTTGTTCTTTCCCCAACTACGCAGATTGCTTTTGCTGAAGCATCCTGAATATCTGAGCTTGTGATAATCATTTCCTTTTGCTATTATGCTTGTAGGTATTCCTTCACAAAGGCATTCTGCTTTGGATTTCTCTCAACTTTCTTTTCGATGTTTGATGTTCCTGTCTTTTGGCCCATATTGCTTTGTTACTGGGTGGTTCTTGCCTTCCTTACAATGAGGCGCCAGATAGCTCATATGGTCAAGTACAAATATGTCCCCTTCAATGTTGGAAAACAGGTGAGTCTGGAGTCATTCAAGGTTTATGTACCATTCTTTGTTTTTGTTGTTGATCAATTTGTGCAAGCACCATTAAGGTGATTACTGTGGAAGTTGGAATAACCTACCCTGTAGTTAGGGTCTTTCTTTTGACTGAAAAAAAGAGTTAGGGTTTTTCTACTTATGTGAATGTGATAGATAACGTTGGATTTCCTTGGTCTTTGACAGAAATATGGCGGTAAGAAACCTTCTGCTAGTAGCAGTAGCTCCCGTGGGGACTAAAGGTCTGGCTGATTCATAGGGCACCTAGAAGATCGGAGAAGGGTAAAGTAAAGTGATTTTAGACAGGACGATTTTATGATAAATTGATTTTTTTTTTTTACGCTCTGTGAAGGGATATGCATGCATTCATGTAATGATGAATTTTAATATGTACTTACCAGCTTAAAGGTGAATCCAAACTTTGGTATTTATGGTATGAGATGTGCTGATGTTCCAGAAAAAAGAACTCTTGATTTCCTGTCCTGGCTTCTTTATTATTGAGAATGTATGACCATCTATCTTTACGAGTCCTTAAAATACAAATGAAGTTGTTTAAGCCAATCGCACGCTAGAAAGAACAGTGAGTGGAAAGTAAGGAATGACATCGCAGGCTACCTATAAGCATTTTCTGGGCTTGGGCCTTTTGTGTCCAGCCCGATAAAAATATTTTTAGTATAGTTTTTATAACTTATTACTACTTATTACTTATTAGTGTCATTATTTATTTAATTTTAAGAAAAAAACTCAGTTTTACCTATCATGGGTAAGATGTTTTTGTGTAACTTTCTTTTTATAAATTCCTAAAACTGGACTTGGTTACTTTTTATAAATTTATTTTTAACCATATGACCAGTTAAATCTCCATTGATGGATACTTTTAAAAGTAATATATATCAATAACAATAATCTATACTTTTGTTGTGTTTGATTGGAATTCTCTCCTAAATATTTATTTATTCATCAGCATGTTTTTTAATGGGAAATACACTCTAAGGTCCTTAATGTTTTATAAAAAGTTCGATTGAATTCATAACGTATTTTTAGGTTCAATAAAATTCCTAAAGTTATGATTTTTGGTTCCTTAAGGTTCCCGCTGTGTAAAAAATCCAACGTATCATCGCATTCCGTTATCTTTTATTTTTTTATTAATATTATCTAATAAATGGGACTCAAAATAATAATAGAAGAAAAGTTTTATGAGAAATCAGATTTTTTTTGAAAAAAAAGTAGTAAACAATTTTAAACATAATTATTGCCAAACAATCTAATGATTTCACTTACTTAATTAGGATAATAATATAAAAATAAAATAATTAATAAATAATGGTTATTGTTCAAAAACTAACTTATTTTACCAAAATATTAAGAAAAGAAAAGGAAAAGATAAAAAGAAAAGAAAAGAAAAGAAAAAGGTAGGAATAAATAAATCTTTGGCGAACTTATTTTTTGACCAAAAATATTAAAAAATATATACTAATGAAACATTCTGTGTCACGTAGGATTTTTGTCGGGGAATGACCCAAACTAACCTTACATAAACGTTAGGAATTTTATTAGACCTCAAAATACGTTAGGGATCCAAAATGTCGTTAGTAACTTATCGTGATTTTTCTACTTCAGATCTCCATGCGCTATCGTTTTAGCCAAAAACAGAATCACAAACGTCGTTCTTCACCAAATTGTTGTTGTTGTTCGGTAGTTTTTTCCAGCAACTACCCATTTTTTGAATAGTTGACTATAACTAATGAAAGAGCTAATGTTGGAAAAACAGAACAAATAATATTTTTTTTTTTTGCTGAATATCTATATTTTCATTCCTAATAATATACTAACTATCTCCTCTTATAGTTTTCTCGGGTTGCCAAAATAGAAAATAATAATGGTGTTTATGATATTAAGTAAAAACTCGATATTTAATGAATAGTAAAATGGATTTATAAATAGTATAAATCATATATAAATAGTATAATGTAGAAATAGAAAGCTGGGCTCTGAGAGCCGGATACAGAAACTACATTGTTAATACTTTGCTTAGCTTTTATGATAAAATACTTTCAATTGAATTGATCAATATTTATACATATATTTTAGAATTAGAATGTTCTCATATATATAGCATTTACAATAGCTAATAATATGCTAATTAATTCAACATTGTACCACCCAATATACCCATACCAATCATCTCTGCTATATAAGTAGATAAGGATCCTGAATTCCTGATTCCTAACCTAAGGCCGAAATCTAAACCTAAACCCTCCTTCATCTTCCTTCATTCTAATTTCCAGCCTCTTCTCTTTTGTTTTTCCAACCATGGCTTTCCCCTCTTGCAGCTCAATAATCACTTCTTCTTTAACTTTCATCCCCGTTCTTTGTTCCGTTGTTATTCCCTTTGGAATTCTAGGTCCACAGCCTCATGATAACCTTGCTTCCACACTGACATTTAATAGATACCCACACAATATGCACCCGATTCATTACCTCCCGTGTCTTACTTTTTTTATCATAATTCTTAGCAATTTATTAGACTAAATTTAATTTGAAATTGAGGTTTCAATGCATCATCCTTAGTGATATAGTTGAAACTCTTATATTTTTTATTATTGTGAATGATATTTATATATATGCTGTGTCAGTGTCCTACAATTTTTAATTTTTCTGCGTCACAATGTCAGTTTTCATACCGTGTCCGATGTTCATGTCAATATTCCATGCTTTATAGGATGTATAACTAATATAATAAAAGATTTTTTCGTTAAGCAGTATTAAGCAGAATCCATTATGTAATGTTTTATCTATACCAACATTTTATTTTTGGAATTTGGAACCATGCCATTACACCAACATTAGTAATGCAGCCTCTGCTATATAAATACCCAGTTTTTAATTAAAATTTGTTGGATCTAGATCCTCTAATTAGTAGCTCATTCATTTTCTTTGATATCAATTAAAAATTAAAATCAAATTAAAAAGTTATTTTAAATGCGTTGAGTAACATTGTAATTTTATGTACTCATTGTAGAGTTAAGTAACTTTTTTTTATTGTAGAGTTAAGTAATTTTTTTTTATTATAGAGTTAAGTAACCTTTTTTTTATTATAGAATTAAGTAACTTTTTTTTTACTATAAAGTTAAGTAACTTTTTTTTTTACTATAAAGTTAAGTAACTTTTTTTTACTATAAAGTTAAGTAACTTTAAAAACGCCCCTATCTTTTAAATATTACTACAAATTGTACCACCTGTCCTGGTCCTCCACCCCCAAATGACATTTCTGCCCTCCATTTCATTATCCATCTCTCGCTTAATCTTCCTTCATTCCACTGGTTTCCAACCATGCCTTTCCCCACCCGCAGATCAACAATCAAATTTTCTTTAACTTTCATCTACGCCCTTTCTTTTGTTGTCTTCCCCTTAGGAATCCTGGGTCCTTCATCTTCCTTCATTCCATTTACCAACGTTAGTTCCCCACTACTTGGTGGTTTAGTGGTGTACCTTATTCCTCTCACCACAATCCTTTATGGCATCGCTACATCATCTCCACTCCTCTCTTCCATTTTTTATATGTCCTTATACCAACTATGCTCTTTCTTCACATAACCCTCCACACCCATCTCCTCTAAATTCATGATTTATGCCACCTTCACCTTGCTCAACAGTTTCGTGAGTTTATTTGCCCAAGAGGTTGATGCGGCAAAGATCTTCAAGAAGCTGGTTCTTCATCTCTGTGTGGGTATGTTCAACTCCTACGGAAAGAAGCTAGATCTCACCCTCCTTCTCATCGTCTATTTCTTCACTCTCATCCTCATGGTACGTCGATTTTTTCTTTCTTTTCTTTAATATCTATATTTTCATCCCTAATAATATACTAACTACCTCCTCTTATAGTTTTCCCAGGTTGCCAAAGTAGAAAATGATAATTGTGTTTGTGATACCAAGTAGAAACTCGATATTTAATGAATAGTAAAATGGATTTATAAATAGTAGAATTCATATATGAATAGTAGAATGTAGAAATAGAAAGTTGGGCTCTAAGAGCCGGGTACAGAGACTACATTGTTGATGTTTTGCTTAGCTTTTGTGATGAAATACTTTCAATTGAATTGATTAGGGGTGTACAAGAACCGGACCGAACTGGAAACCGAACCGAAACTGGAAAAAATTGTCCTGAACCGTACCTTTCTGGTTCGATCCGGTTCTATTTCACTAGAACCGGAAATTTTCGGTTCGGTCCGGGTCTCTCTTATATAAAACCCATAAACCGAATCGTAGAACCGTAGAAGAGATGTGTGAGTGTGTGTGCATTAACTATTAAACTTCAGATTTGCTTTAGTGGTTAAAACTTTATCTCCCTTCTTAAAGAGAAGGGGTTCGAATCCCCTTCCCCTCAAATTTTTTTTCTTTTTTTCCTTTACTGCTTGGGTGGGCTGGCAATTTCTTCCTTTTCCACTTCCTATTTTCTCTAACCCTAGCCGCACAAACAACAAACACACAAGCATGAAGCAACTTTGCTATCAAGGATAAGAAGGCGTGGCCACCCGCTAGACTGGCACCACGACCACAACTCGCCGCCGTTTTTGTTACTTTTTGTTCTCCTCTTCGTTCCTCGGTGTTCTCCTCGCGGTTCTCCTCTTCGTTCGCCTTGCAGAAGAGTAGATTCAACACTGCCTCGCCGCCTAACCTCTCCGGGTTGCAGGCTATGTATTCGCACAAATTTGCAGATAGATGCGCCACCACCATCACCAGATTGTTGTTCAACACCATCTCTTCTTCTTCTTCTTCTTCTTCTTCTTCTTCTTTTGACTCGTCTTCTCTGATTCAGTCTATTTCTCCTATGATGGATTTGATTTGATTACTTGTCGGGTTTTGTTTTGTGCGTTCTGGCATGTCATTGAAATCTTTGTGATTCACAGTTGTATGCTTAGTTGGTTTGAAAATTCGAATCATGGTGCTCTTCAAAAACCTTCTTTCTATTTGTTATTAAGAAATTCTTGCCGTTTTTGTGTTTTATTGTCATAATTAAATAGACTGTGCTATAAAGTTTGGATTATTTTGGTCTTAATTATTCAGATCCTGGGGGCTTGAGTGATCTTGGTTGCCATACATTTCATTTTTAAATCTTAATATTTATATTTTGGATTCTTTTGTGTTTTATTGTCATAATTAAATAGTTGTTTTTAACTTTTTATTCCTGGAAAAATTAGAACTGATCCGAACCGAACTGTTAATGTCCGGTTCGGTCCGGTTCTGTTCTAATGAGAATCGGTAATTTTCAGTTTGGTCCGGTTCTAGCCCAAAAATCGGACCGTGTACACCCCTAGAATTGATCAATATTTTTACATATAGTTTAGAACTAGAATGCTCTCATATATATAGCATTTACAATGGTTAATTGTATGCTAATTAAGTCAACATTGTGCATTCTTCTTCTTTTTTGGAATTTGGAACCATGTCATTACACCAACATTAGTAATGCAGCCTCCCTTATATAAATACCCAGTTTTTAATTAAAATTTGTTGGATCTGGATCCTCTAATTAGTTGCAGCTCATTCATTTTCCTTGATATCAATTAAAAATTAAAATCACATTAAAAAGTTATTTTAAAAGCGTTGAGTAACATTGTAATTTTATGTACTCATTGTAGAGTTAAGTAACTTTTTTTTATTGTAGAGTTAAGTAACTTTATTTTATTTTATTGTAGAGTTAAGTAATTTTTTTAATTGTAGAGTTAAGTAACTTTTTTTTTATTGTAGAGTTAAGTAACATTTTTTTATTGTAGAGTTAAATAACCTTTTTTTTTACTATAGAGTTAAGTAACTTTTTTTTACTATAGAGTTAAGTAACTTTAAAAGTGCCTCCATCTTTTCAATATTATTACAAATTGTATCACCTGGCCTGATCCTCTACCCTTAAATGACATTTTTGCCCTCCATTTCATGATCCATCTCTCGCTTCATCTTCTTTCATTAATCTTTCTTCATTCCACTGGTTTCCAGCCATGCCTTTCCCCACCCGTAGATCAACAATCAAATTTTCTTTAACTTTCATATCCACCCTTTCTTTTGTTGTTTTCCCCATAGGAATCCTGGGTCCTTCATTTTCCTTCATTCCATTTACCAACGTTGGTGGCCCACTACTTAGTGGTTTAGTGGTGTACCTTATTCCTCTCATCGCAATCCTTCATGGCATCGCTACATCATCTCCACTCCTCTCTTCCATTTTTGATATATCCTTATACCAACTAAGCTCTTTCTTCACAGAACCCTACAAATCTATCTCCTCCAAATTCATAATTTGTGCCACCTTCACCTTCCTCAACAGTTTGGTGGGTTTGTTTGCCCAAGAGGTTGATGCGGTAAAGATCTACAAGAAGCTGGTTCTTCATCTCTGTGTGGGTATGTTCAACTCCTATGGAAAGAAGCTAGATCTCACCCTCCTTCTCATCGTCTATTTCTTCACTCTCATCCTCATGGTACGTCGATTTTTTCTTTCTTTTCTTTGATATCTATATTTTTATCCCTAATAATATACTAATTACCTCCTCTTATAGTTTTCT
The DNA here is from genome assembly GCA_963691705.1 of Viola odorata. NCBI lineage: Eukaryota > Viridiplantae > Streptophyta > Magnoliopsida > Malpighiales > Violaceae > Viola > Viola odorata. Next base: position 53,473,015 of record OY829543.1, on the reverse strand, counting down.
CGGGTTGCCAAAGTAGAAAATAATAATGGTGTTTATAATACCAAGTAGAAACTCGATATTTAATGAATAGTAAAATGAATTTATAAATAGTAGAATTCATATATGAATAGTAGAATGTAGAAATAGAAAGCTGGGCTCTGAGAGCTGGATACGGAGACTACATTGTCGATGCTTTGCTTAGCTTTTGTGATGAAATACTTTCAATTGAATTGATCAATATTTTTACATATATTTTAGAGCTAGAATGCTCTCATATATATAGCATTTACAATGGCTAATTGTATGCTAATTAACTCAACATTGTGCATTCATTTTTTTTTTTGAATTTGAAACCATGTCATTACACCAACATTAGTAATGCAGCCTCCCCTATATAAATACCCAGATTTTAAATAAATTTTTTTGGATCTGGATCCTCTAATTAGTAGCAACTCATTCATTTTTCATGATATCAATTAAAAATTAAAATCACATTAAAAAGTTATTGTAAATGCGTTGATTAACATTGTAATTTTATGTACTCATTGTAAAGTTAAGTAACTTTTTTTTTATTGTAGAGTTAAGTAACTTTTTTTTATTGTATAGTTAAGTAACATTTTTTTATTATAGAGTTAAGTAATTTTTTTTTACTATAGAGTTAAGTAACGTTTTTTTACTATAGAGTTAAGTAACTTTAAAAGCGCCCCTATCTTTTCAATATTATTACAAATTGTACCACCTGTCTTGGTCCTCTACCCCTAAATGACATTTCTGCCCTTTATTTCATGATCCATCTTTGGCTTCATCGTCCTTCAATAATCTTCCTTCATTCCACCGGTTTCCAACCATGCCTTTCCCCACCCGCAGAACAACAATCAAATTTTCTTTAACTTTCATCTCCGCCCTTTCTTTTATTGTCTTCCCCTTAGGAATCCTGGGTAATTCATCTTCCTTCATTCCATTTACCAACGTTGGTGCCCCACTACTTGGTGCTTTAGTGGTGTACCTTATTCCTCTCACCACAATCCTTCATGGCATCTCTACATCATCTCCACTCCTCTCTTCCATTTTTGATATGTCCTTATACCAGCTATGCTCTTTCTTCACAGAACCCTCCACACCCATCTCCTCCAAATTCATGATTTGGGCCACCTTCACCTTGCTCAATAGTTTGGTGGGTTTGTTTGCCCAAGAGGTTGAAGCGGCAAAGATCTACAAGATGCTAGTTTTTCATCTCTGTGTGGGTATGTTCAACTCTTACGGAAAGAAGCTAGATCTCACCCTCCTTCTCATCATCTATTTCTTCACTCTCATCCTCATGATACGTCGATTTTTTCTTTCTTTTCTTTAATATCTATATTCTCATCCCTAATAATATACTAACTACCTCCTCTTATAGTTTTCTCGGGTTGCCAAAGTAGAAAATAATAATGGTGTTTGTGATACCAAGTAGAAACTCGATATTTAATGAATAGTAAAATGGATTTATAAATAGTAGAATTCATATATGAATAGTAGAATGTAGAAATAGAAAGCTGGGCTCTGAGAGCTGGATACGGAGACTACATTGTCGATGTTTTGCTTAGCTTTTGTGATGAAATACTTTCAATTGAATTGATCAATATTTTTACATATATTTTAGAACAACAATGCTCTCATATATATAGCATTTGCAATGGCTAATTGTATGTTAATTAACTTAACATTGTAAAATCTTGCACCACACAATATACCCATACCCATCATCTCTGATATATAAATAGATAAGGATCATGAATTCCTGATTCCTAACCCTAAGGCCTAAATCTAAACCTAAACCCTCCTTCGTCTTCCTTCATTCCAATGGCCAGCCTCTTCTCTTTTATTTTTCTAACCATGGCTTTCCCCTCTTGCAGCTCAATAATCACTTCTTCTTTAACTTTCATCTCCGCTCTTTGTTCTGTTGTCATTCCCTTTGGAATTCTAGGTCCAAAGCCTTATGATAACCTTGCTTCCCCACCATTTACTGGTTTAGTCTGCTGGTTCATGGTGTGCAATCAGTATTTGAGCCATATTACTCAGAGATTTTACTACCACAATCTTCCATCGCATTGCTACATTAGATCTACTCCACTCTTCCGTGTTTGACATATCCCTCTACGCACTATGCTATTTCTTGACAGAACCCTCCACACCCATCTCCTCCAAATTCATAATTGCTGCCACCTTCACTCTGCTTAACTGTTTGGTGGGTTTCTTTGACCAAGAGCTTGATGCACCAAAGATCTACACGAGGCTGCTTCTGCATCTCTGTTGGTGGGATAAGGTTTTAAGGGCACTAAAAGTAGGGGGGCTACTATGACAATTCATGTTTCCTTGCTTGGTTCCTGTGGGGACTTTGGAAAGCAAAGAATTTGAAAGTTTTTTAGAAGTCTTCTCTTAAACCTGATGATATCATTTCCTGGTGCAATAGGAACTGCTAGGACTTTTTTACCGCTAATTTGGTGGTTAATCCAGGGCTGCATGAGAGAGCTGCTACTGCTGCAAATCTCAAGTGGTCTCCACCGGTGTTTGGAAAGATCAAGATCAATTGTGACGCCATCGCTCAGCCTGGGTCTAATTTGATGGGTTGTGGTGTTGTTGCTAGGAACTCATTGGGAGAGATCCGTGGAGGTTGTTCTGTTAGGGTGCAGGCTGAGTCGATTCTAGTGGCGGAGGCTTACACCAGCCATGAAGCTTGCATCGTTGCAAAGAATAAAAAATTGGGTTGAGGTCGCATTTGAGAGCGACGCCCATTCTGTCATATCTCAAATCAACAATCATGTGAACCAATTAAATTGGGAAGCTTGCGGTGTCACTCAGGATATTGTTCATTTGAGAAACTCCTTTCCGGGTTGGTCATTTGTATACATCAACCGAGGAAAGAACAAAGTAGCCGATTTTGTAGCAAAACATGCCCTTACTAGCCCGACTAGTAATTTTTAGGACCTTGTCTGTTTGGAGGTTTTCAAACTCCTAATTTTGTATGATCGACCTCCTTGAGAGGTCTCATTTATGATATTCATTATTGTTGTGTTAAAAATATATATATATATATATATATATATATACGGTTTCAAATACATGGGATAATCTGCGAGCCCAAAGTTTGAGAGATCTGTCCGGAGCCCATTTTTGTCCCTTCCAGTGTGTGGTCCACCCCAAATCTCTTATGTCCAGAAATTTACCACATTAAAATTAAAAAAAAAACTTGTCTAATATTTTAAACGAAAATGAAAATTCATTACCTAAATCTCTCAAATAATCTCTTAATTAAGTTTAATTAGATAAAAAAATAATGATGACTATTTTATTCATCCAACATAACAAACTTTTGGTAGCATTTGGTTCACGAAATACTACTTTTCCCTTTGGAATCACTCTCCCAGGAAAGTGATACTCGAGAGAGTGATTGAAAAGAATGTTAATTTTTTGCGTTTGGTTAACATTTAAGATTCCAAAGAAAGTGACATTTTTGTGTTTATTTTGTAGTTGAGAATCCTAAGAGAAAGGAAGAATAATTACTACTCTACTCTCAATAAATAATAATTATTTCAAGTACAATATAATGTATCTATATATATTTTGAAATTGTGAGTAATATGTTCTAAGATGTCAAATTCAATTATCAATAAAATCAAATAGTGAAACTCATATTAGCAAGCATGACAAGCCGGACTGACCCAATACGTCTATAAATAACTAAGAAAAACTAAATAAAAAAATTAAGGGACTTGTTGAACATAGTAAAAGGTTGAAGAGTCGGGAACGAAGAAGAATGGAGAGGAGGCAACGGCTTGACTATACTTAAATTCTAATATTATTATTATTTTGTTTGAAAAAACCATAATATTTTGTTGTATTTAAAATATAGGTAACTAAGTAATTTAATAAAGCACAACTTTTCCTAAACTCAGAAAGTGAGATAGCTCACTCCTTAATCAAAGAATCTCTTTCCTCCAAAATAGAGGAAATTGGAGGAGTCAAGGAAAGTTGGATTTTGGGAAGTCTAATTTTCTTTGTGCCAACCAAACACAATAAAGTTCGGAATCTCAGATTTCTGAGTCACTTTCCCCCTTGATTCTGTTAACCAAACACACCCTTTAAGTGGCAAAAAGGCATCTGTTTTTTTAATATTAGACAAAAAGAAAAAAAAAAGTAATCTTCTAAAAATTTAAATTCCAATGTAACCGGATATGATCATGTTAATAAAATTCAAAGAGCCAGTTGTAAGAATCACACCGAACATCAACCACAACACCCTTACCATTAATCCATATGATAGTCTAGACGGTAGGGACTCTAATTCTTGTAATCTTTCTCTTTTATTATTGATAATCTTGGATTTCATACCCAAAAAAAAAAGGCATCTATGGCAATGTAAACGGCTACATATCTAGGAGTAATTATATATATACGGAGGATATACATGTTGGTGTCCAGCTCAATGGTGGAAAGGTTGTCTTGCAAAAACAATGAGAAGGCAACGTGGAAAAAGAAAAAGAAAAAGAAAATGTTGAAAATGCATAAAGGGTGAAACATGCATTATTTGTAAGGAAAGGTTGTGCTGGAAAGTGGCAATAAAGAAAGAAAAAGATGGAAAGGTTGGTTGGTGCATGTGATGTGAATAATGGAAAGGAAAAAGTGGAAGGAAGAAGCCACGTTGATTGAAAGGAAATCCAAGTTGGATTTCACATGGTCAAATGATCACATGGTGTGTGATCATGTTGTTTTTCCTTTTTCATTTGTTGACATTGCCTATATTTAGGCATGCGTAGGAATGGGATCATTTTGTATCAATTGAAAGCAATTGCAACCGAGGGAGCAATTGAGAGAATTGAGAGAATTGAGAGAATTGAGAGAGGAATTACTGTCGAGTATTCCGTGAGAAAAATATGCAGTATTTTTCTTGTTAGTGTTTGAGAGAAAAATAATCAGTGAGGGTATTATTTTTCTAGATTGTATCTCCTCGATCTAGATGTGAGATTGAGTTGAGAGAGATTGTAAAACTACTAATTTATTATTAGTGGAAGATTGTTCGGAGTTGGGCCCGTGGTTTTTCCTCATTTGAGGTTTTCCACGTAAATTCTTGGTGTTGTTTATTTTTGCTGTTCTGTATTTTTTGATTGTTTGATCCTGGGCGGGAAAGGAGAATTTTTCCCAACAACTGGTAGCGGAGCTTACGGTTTGAAAGATGATAGACAGCGCAAAGATTGAGCCTTTTGATGGACAGAATGATTTCGCAGTGTGGCAAACAACTGTGATGGATTTGCTGACTATGAAGGATCTCGACGTCGCTCTTGATGATGAGAAGCCAGAAGGAATGAAAGATGGTGATTGGGCAACAGTCTTGAAAAAGGCGACCAGTCAGATCAGGCTAGCATTAGCTCCATCAATAAAGTATGATGTGATGGGGGAGCAGACACCAAAAGTGATGTGGGAGAAGCTAGAAAGTATTTATGCTTCTAAGTCTGTGACAAACAAACTTAGTCTGAAGTTAGACTTGTATTCGTTGAAGATGGATGACAGCACGAGCATCCATAATCACTTGTCAGATTTTAATCGGTTGCTGACGAAAGTGCTTAATACGGGGGAGAAAGTAGAAGATGAAGAGCAGGCGATACTTCTCCTTTCTTCATTACCTGTATCATACAAGTCACTGGTGCAGTCCCTTACAGCAGGGAAGACGAGTTTGAAGAAGGAGGATGTGACGACTTTCCTAATAGATAATGAGAAGCTGTTAGGAGCGGAGAACAAGAATAGTAGTGACAGACTGTTAGCTACAGAAGGGTCATCGAGTGGACGGGATCAGCGTGGTAGAAGCAGAGGAAGAGGTGCTTCTTCTAGCTATGGAAGAAACAGATCCAGCTCAAGACCAAGAGCAAACTACAGTGAGAAAGAGTGTTACTATTGTCACCAGAAGGGTCACATTAGAGTACACTGTCAGAAGATGATGACTGATCTGAAAGAACTGCAGAAGGGTAAAGAAAAGATTGATGATGCTGTAACTATTCAGGATGATGATGCTGAATTGTTGGCAGTGCAGAAAAGTGAGGATCTGGTAAGAGATTCCTGGATTTTAGATTCTGCATGTTCTTTTCACATTTGTGCTAACAAAGAATTGTTTAGCACATTTGGTGATTGTGATGATAAATCTGTCACATTGGTCAATAACGAAAAACTGGAGGTTGAAGGTATTGGCAATGTGAAGATTAAGTTGCATGATGGATTGGTGAGAACTCTCGGCAATGTGAGATATGTGCCGAAGTTGAAAAGAAATTTAATTTCTCTCGGAAGATTGGATTCTCGCGGGTATAGATATTCAGCGAGAGATAGATTGATGAGGGTAAGCAGAGGAGCAGCTGTAATCATGAAGGGGGAGCTTGCTGCTAACAATGTTTACAGATTGATTGGAACCGCGGTTAAGAGTACAGTACAAGGTACTCATAAAAGATTGAATGATTGTGATGGCCAGGTAGAGTTGCCTAGGAGAAGAGTTAGCTTTGCAGAGTCGACCGGTGAGAAAGCGAACTCGACCTCTACCCGGAAAGTATGAAGATTGGTGATCCCCCATAATATAAGCTGGAGGGGGAGAATTGTTGGTGTCCAGCTCAATGGTGGAAAGGTTGTCTTGCAAAAACAATGAGAAGGCAACGTGGAAAAAGAAAAAGAAAAAGAAAATGTTGAAAATGCATAAAGGGTGAAACATGCATTATTTGTAAGGAAAGGTTGTGCTGGAAAGTGGCAATAAAGAAAGAAAAAGATGGAAAGGTTGGTTGGTGCATGTGATGTGAATAATGGAAAGGAAAAAGTGGAAGGAAGAAGCCACGTTGATTGAAAGGAAATCCAAGTTGGATTTCACATGGTCAAATGATCACATGGTGTGTGATCATGTTGTTTTTCCTTTTTCATTTGTTGACATTGCCTATATTTAGGCATGCGTAGGAATGGGATCATTTTGTATCAATTGAAAGCAATTGCAACCGAGGGAGCAATTGAGAGAATTGAGAGAATTGAGAGAATTGAGAGAGGAATTACTGTCGAGTATTCCGTGAGAAAAATATGCAGTATTTTTCTTGTTAGTGTTTGAGAGAAAAATAATCAGTGAGGGTATTATTTTTCTAGATTGTATCTCCTCGATCTAGATGTGAGATTGAGTTGAGAGAGATTGTAAAACTACTAATTTATTATTAGTGGAAGATTGTTCGGAGTTGGGCCCGTGGTTTTTCCTCATTTGAGGTTTTCCACGTAAATTCTTGGTGTTGTTTATTTTTGCTGTTCTGTATTTTTTGATTGTTTGATCCTGGGCGGGAAAGGAGAATTTTTCCCAACAATACATGGTGGAGCAAATCATGGATATTGATTCAATCGATCTCTATTATTTTCCATAATCAGTGATATATATATGTAGTTCTATATAGTTCAAGAAGCACACAAATTATACAACACAATACATAATGAGTGATATGAGTCGAAACAAGGAGTTAGCAGCAAGTGATGATGATGATCTGACCGCGGACTCTGCGATATTCTGCTCAATATTGACGGGATCGTGGGTCATAAAGTTGGATTCCATGTCCTGCCTTGCTAGGGGAAAACAGGTTAGGATCATGAGCGGTGGCTTGTGTTTCTTGGCCTTCCACCTGGTTTCTTTTTAGGCTAATATTGTTTCGTTGCAAGACTACTACCACTAGCACCAGCAGCGCAGAGCGCTATACTATTCTGGCGACAGAATCTTGGTGCATTCATCTTCTGTTTCATTGCTTCTTTTATTGCCTGCTTCGTTATTACTTTCACCGCAATGATCCTTCCAATCTTGTCGGGTTCTTGACGCTCTTGTCCATCGATTTGGTCGCACTCGTTAGGATTTTTGGTCTCGTAGATGGGAATCGCCTTTTGTTTCTTACTGTTTTTCTAGAAATTATACTTTCTGGTCTTACAATTCTTATGCCCATCTATCTCTTGGTTCCTCCCCATGACCAATCTTATCCAACCCTCTGGCTTGTCTTTGCACCATGCTGCTATACTTTGGTCAGTTTAACACTCCAATTTTCTTTTTCTTTTTTATATTATTATTTATCATCATTACATAATTTAGAAAACTTATTCTTCTCCCTTTTTTTATCTAGCTTCCCGTATACGAGCGTATTACAGGCAGCAGCTCTTCAGGATCCGAAGAACGATTCAACATCAAGACTGGAGAAGGCAAATTAAAAAAACAAGATTAATTAGGTTGATTAATATTTCAATCAATACTTAATTTAGGGTTTGTTCATGTTTATTTAATTAAGTGCTCTTTTTGTCTCTAACGTTTTGCTGTCTTTGATTGGAATTCTTTCCTAAATACTCCCTCCGTTCTCAAAATAGATAAATTCTTATTTACTTGTCTCATTTATATTTTCTCAAATTTTACTATGGAGTTTCCTTCCCACTCGTTTGAGTCAAAAGAGAATCACAAACCCAATTGTCTTCAACTTTAAGAATTAATTGTCTAGAACTAATGAAAGAGCTAATGTTGGATAAAGGCATAACAAATAAAATAAAACATTTGCTTGAATTAAAGAATTCAATTTTTACAATAGGATTACATTTTTTTTTAATCCAATTTGGACAGAAAGAATTATGCAACAGGAATTGTTTGTGGAGATTGCCAAATAGAAAGTGTGTAAGATAAAAGACTCAATTTTGTTTTTTCCAACTTCTAGCAAGGAGGAAGATCCTTTGGTGGAGGCAAGGTGGTTTGATCTGGGCTTTTCCCATTCTCCACAACAAACGCAGTCTTCAATCCCCACATAGTATGGAGCTCCAAATGACAATGCATAAACCACACACCTGTAAGAAGATTAATTATTAGTTCCCTTATCAGATTCAATTCTCACATTCGTCTCGAAAAATAATAATATATAAATTATATATACCTGGATTATCTGCCCTGAACCTTATAGCAGTCCATCCACCCGTAGGTACCCCAACTGTATTCCTCTCTGGAGGATCAACTAAGTTAAATTTTGCTGGGTCATTTTTTGGATCAAAGTTTCCGATTCCGGTTCCAACGACGAAGAAATTGTATCCGTGAAGATGGAAAGGGTGTGATTCAACAGTGAGAAGATTGGTGTCTTGTAGCACTAATTGTACAGTTGAATTGTATGCAATTTTGTTCAGCCTGGTGCCTACGGTAGTGCCAAGATTAGCAGTAAGTGGTGCACCAGTGTAGTTAAATGGTGTTGGAGGATTATCTGGGAAATCTAATCGAAACACACCCTTGATGTTGAAATAATGGGATTGAAGGAGACCAATCTTTGGCATTACAAAACTAATGTTGTTTAAGGAAGCAGTGAGTTGTGTTCCATTCAGACAACTCGGGCACGGATTTATTCCTAGACCGATGGTGTAAAAAAGATGTCTGTCAACTTTAAGAGGAACATTTGCTGGGAATTGTGGGGTGTTTAGGCTTCTAAGTTTGGCATTGTAGCTTAGTGCGAAAGAGGTATCATTGGGTGTTGGAAGTTGGGGAAGGAGAGGGAGGATAGTGGTAGGGATGCCTTTATATTGTAGGATAGCAGTGGCAGTTTTGTTGTCTATGGTGAGGGGAGCATCCATGAAAGGTCTAACCGCCATGAAGTATCGGTTCGGTAGGTTTGAAGCTTGAACAAGAACATTTGTGGTCTGGCCTGGTGCAATTAGTATGGCTTGAGTTGTAAAGGGTTTGGTGTAAACTGCATCGATTTCGACCACAGTCAGGTTGTGGCCAGCAATTGCGAAGAAAAGTTCGTCATTGAGCGCAGCATTGATTATTCGCAATAGATATGTCTTTCCTTGTTCAACTTCCGTAACAAATGTATCTGCAATAAAAGGAAGAGTGATGAGAAACACCAACTTTTGAACTTGAACTTGTCATTTACGAGCTGCAGTTTCTGGCAGGCTAATGTGTCCTGATCAGAAACACCAACAATTAATTCTGACCGACTTATCATTAAACCAAACCAAACCAAACCAAAGTAAGACTATTTTCTCACGTTTTTCAGAACATGGGAAGAGTGGTCCTGGTTTCCCATTAATCGTATGAGCATCAGACGCGTTCGGAGGCAATCCCAACTGGTTCCCTTGTTTAACAATCTGCTCAACATCATTGTGCCACCATTCGCCTGAAAATGTCACAGAAAGTAGAGAAAGGTCAGTTTTTTTTTTCAAAAAAAAAAAAAAAAACTCGAATATAGCCACGTTAGTTAGTCTAAATTCTTTTCCTATCCTACCTAGAATTATGGTTTCTTCCCTTTCAGGTTGAGGAAAAGGAAATGGGGTCCCTTGTTTCGGCATGATAACAATAGCTCCATAGACAGTAGCTCTTAGCCAGAGGATATGCGCATGCCACCACAATGTTCCTCTCTGCCCTGTTACATTAAAGTCATAGGTGTAGCTATTTCCTGTCTGAATTGGGCATTGCGTGATATATGCAGGTCCGTCTGCCCAACCGTTGCGAAATTGCTTCAATCCATGCCTGAAAAATATTGCAGACAAAGTTTCTTATCAGAAAAAGGAAACAGAGTTTTTGAAATGTTTACAATTTTCAACTCTGCCTCAACCATACCAGTGAATTGACATGTTGTATTGGGCATGGTTAGTGACATTTATTTGAACTCGATCGCCTTCTCGAACGTATAACGTTGGCCCTGGAAATCTCCCATTTACAGTAACAATAGGCTTGGCATGACACAATCTGCTAACATTCTTAACTTGAATCTGCAAAAAGTAGAAAACTTTCACAAAGATAGAAAAACAGAATGTAACAAGAAAATGATCCTGAAAATGCATTTAAAGTAGTACTAGTACTCTACTCACATCAAACTGGTATTTCTTTACATCAGCTTTAACCAGGACCGAATTAAACGCGAATACACAGAGAAAGAAGAAGCAAGAACCCAAGAAAAATCTCTTGTTCATTCCCATTTCGTTGCTTGGAATGTTGTAGATTGTAGGATGTTATGGTCTTAGGGAAGTGAATTGCTTTCTTTATATGTCATTTTTCTGTAAGAGATCATGCTTTGAAGGGTGGTGTTGCTGAATTAGGTAAGAACCCAAGATCAAAACTTGTAAGCAAAATACTGATAGGGACTAAAAATGGGTATTAAGTCAGCTTAAAGATGAGAGCAGAACAGAACAGAACAGAACAGCAGAGAAACCTCTCTGGTTTTGATTTTTGAACAAACATTACAACCGTATGCAGATACCTGTGAGAGCTACGTACGGCCAAACATATGATCAATACAATAAACTTTACCGTACGCAAAGGACAAAATGGAATTAATTTTTACTTCTGTGATCTTCATTTCCTGTCTTCAACTAATCCAAAGATAAGAAAAAGAAAGACCCACTCTGTTTTTTTTTTCCTTTAAAAAAAATGAAGTAAAACAAATAGTTTGCTTCTTTAACACTTTGTATCCACAACAAATTGCCTTGCTTCTAAGCTTCTGTTCAAGTTTCTATATGTTGAAAAAAAAATATTATTATATTACATAAATTTGCTAGAATGGAGCTATAACTGTAACCAGAGGCAACAATTTAGGCAACCCAAGTCCTCATATCTTTTGGTTTGTTGGAAAGTTTTGCTCTTTAGTAAAAACTTTCTAAAATTGCAAGATTGAACAGTTTTCTTTTACGGGCTCGAAACCGAATTTGGTGGGTTTTAATTTCTGATATAAAAGATTCCATGTTCAAACATTTCTAATATTGACCGCAGAAATCAACAAATTGGATCATATTCTAACAAAAAAGATAGAAAGTTAAGGACAAAGATACTACAAATCAAGAGCATCAAAGTTTTCTTTATCTCATGTTGCCCTTAGCTTTTATAAGGGTGTCGCCTCTTCTGTAATAAGTTGGCAAGCCCCTAAACCATCTGCCGCCTCCAATCATTTGCTTAGTTAGAAAAGATGAAGCCTCATTGTTTGTCAACTTTCTTGACCATGAAACCCTCCCCGATCTATCCCAACCGAACCGGAACACTCGTATTCGCCGTAGAACAAAGTCCTACACATACCAAGAAACACCAAAAAGAAAAAAGTTAATAATTAAAAAACCTAATTAGTGTTGTTTAATGAGAGAGATTAAAACTTCATTAGATATCATACTTCTGCTTCTCTGGATCAAACCAATCATTCCATCCGACCGGCTGTATAACGTCTCCCATGTAGGTCTGTGCAAAGACTACCCTAGAATACGGACCCCATGGCCTTCCTAACAATGTTTTTCCAACTCCGGTGATTCGGCCACCCAAGAAAACAAACCCTGTGTTCTCCGTCAGCGAGCTCCTTTTCTGGGCGGTAACGAATCCGGGATTCCTTGAATGCAGGTGACATTTCTGCACGAATTCAGACACAAATGTTAACGTCGACCAACATTGTTGTTTTCGAAAAAAAACCCACTAAAAAAATAAGGCACTATTTGGTCCAAAATAAGATTAGGTAGGACTCAATAAGTTAAAAATTTCGAACCGACTTACTTCGAAGATGGAGGCACTATTGCCACATATGAAATCAGTAGCACCTTCAATGTAGCAGTTGCTGTAATAATGTGTCCCATCATTGTCCAATAGAGTATCTTGATAGGATAGAATCCTACAACCATAGAATGCATTTCTGTCTCCTGATACCTTTAGGTAGCGTTTGGTTCACGAAATGCTACTTTCTCTCTTGGAATCACTCTGCCGGGTAATGATACCGGAAGAGTGATTGAGGGGAATGTCAGTTTTTTGTGTTTAGTTGGGATTTAAGATTCCTGGGAAAGTAACATTATTGTGTTTGTTTTATACTTGAGAATCCTCAAGAAAAGTAAGAAAAATAACTACTTTATCATTTTCTATATTTGTGTCTTTGTTATCTTGTTAGGTGTCTTTTGTTATCTTATTAGGTGTATAATTATTCTTTTTTATATATACTGTGCTACACAATTTCCTTTAAATACGTTGGATTTTCTCTTTATTTAATTGTCTATCTTTCAACAATCAAAATATCAAATGAATTTGCTTTATAACTATGGTTTTTTGCAGGCTAAAGAAAATGACAAATGACATAACTTTCGTATTAGAGTCCTTGAAAATTATAACAAAGTATGACACATTGTTCTAGCAATGCAAAAAAATATAACTGCAACAATAGACAAGTCTAGGATCGGGAAGTCTAGGATCGGGATTTTTTGGATGATTTGTTCCCGTTCCTAATCGTATTTTCTTCTACCTATTATTATTTACATCATTACTACGTAATTTTTAGTGATTATTATAATTTTTATGTAATTATTCTAATTTTTATGTAATTAATTATAATTTTTATGTAATTAATATAATTTGGCGAAGTTTTAGAAAACAGAGAAGGAAGAAGATGCTTTATTAGGTTATTTTTTATAATTAGTTTTTAAATTATTTCTCTGTTTTATTTACATTATTAGTATGTAATTTTTATGTGATTATTATAATTTTGATGTAATTATTCTAATTTTTATGTAATGATTATAATTTTTATGTAATTAATATAATTTGGCGAAGTTTTAAAAAACAGAAAAGGAAGAAGACATTTTTTATAATTAGTTTTGGACAAATATGTCATTTAACAAAAAAGAATTAACTTTTCCTGTAGGGGGAATCACTCTCCCCACCCTCTAGCAAAGGAATCACTTTCCCCTATTTTTGGGAAAGTCAAGGCGGTCAAGGAAAGTTGGATTCCAGGAGAGAGTGATTCCTTGTCGCAACCAAACGCAATAAAGCTCGGAATTTCAGATTCCCGAGTCACTTTTCTCTTTGATTCCGCCAACCAAAAGCTACCTTAGTGCAACTGCTCTTTCAGAATTCCCATATGTATTCTGTTAAAAGAAAAAACCATAATCAAGGCCTAATTAATTAATTACAGAAAAAAATAAAACAAATACCTGGATTGTTAATTGTCGCCCGATAAAATCAGAAGCTAATATAGTTAGGGCAGCTGAGACCACCATCGTGCGCTGTTATTATGGTGTTTGAAGCACTTGTGCCACTCAATACTCTAACTTGTTCTCTGCAGATTAAAACATCAATACACCAGGAAAAAAAATGAAATCTTGGGAAATGGGCCTTGCTGCAACGGTGAGGTCCAAGTTTTTCACTTATGGTTCTTGGGCCGCGTACACGAGCTCCTAAGTTGAAAATCCATAAAAGGAAGGAGGATAGTTTGGTAATTCCATGGAACTTAAGCTCCGTTATAAAATGAGGGGGATGGCGCTTCTAGGTTTTCATGTACCGTCGCTGTAGTAGTACCACGCACAGCCGCTCCGTTTTTTAAGATCTGATAAATTGAACGAAAGTGGCTCTTCTCGTTTACTTATTCAACGATTTCTATGATTCTTTTCCTCTCCTTTCTTATTTTCTAGTATTTTCTTTGAATTTTTAGTTTTTTTCTGGGAAATAGGAAGAAGGTGCGGTGATGATGAAATTTATAATCTCGTTAATCTGACATTAATGTTGAGGAAAAATCTAATATTCCATTCTGATCTGAGCACCTTCTTCTTCCTATTTTTTTTTTTTTTTACAAGTTCTTTCACATTTTTCTAAAAGATTTTCTTCAGTTTCAAAACTCGTTTCTCTATACTTTTTTACCGTCTTTGTTATATTTTTGTAATTCCACGGACAGCAAACTTTGAATCCTGATTGAAATTTCTCTGTTTCATGCTGTCGTTGTACTTTCATGGTGTTGTATGGCAGGATTCGACTTTGCAATAGTAAGTTTATATGATCATTCTATCCTTGAAAGATTAGGTCAAATGATTGATAAATCTAGGTGGAAAGAAAGATGCGGATTTGGAAATTAAGTACAGCAATTCAAGCCAGTAAAGAAAGAAAACACGCACCGATTTTGAAACAAAAGAACACCTTCGAATACCATGTTAGTTAGTTGGGCTTTTTAAATGGGCTTGCAAGTGAACCAAAAGGAAGTTGAAAAGCCCAAAATAGAAAAGAGACGAGGCCAAAATTTTATGAAATTTGATGCAAAAACAATCAACCTAAAATCAGTGAAATTTTACAATTTAGTTTTTTTTTTTTTGTAAGTATTGAAGCAGAGATAATACTGAAATGCGATTCGAAAACTTTGGTAGGAGGAGAGGATGATGTGGAATACAACTGTAAGAGATGTGAGGCTCCTCCTTTTCATTTATTCCTGTGGTACCGAAAAAAAAAACTGCAATAATTTGGGAGATATGTAGCCTTCTGTTGTGGAGACCAAAAACCTTGTGGTACCAATCTTACACTTTAATTCGCTTCTATCGAGTAAAACCATTCATACGAATCATAATTTCGTTATTATAATTTATATACTCCCTCCGGTCTTTATTAGATCTCCCTTGCGCATATCGAGAAAACCGGATGACGTACTATTTGACCCCAAAAAATTTCATATTTTTTTTGAACACTTAACGTACGTAATTTTTTTGGGTCAAATAGTGCGTCATCCGGCCTCCTCGATATGCGCAAACGACATCTAATAAAGGCCGAAGAAAGTATATCAATGATAGTAGTTTGATACTTTCATCCAAATTAAGATGCATTAGCATATTATGGGCTGACATAACGCAAATTCAGAAATACTTGCAATGTAAGAAAACTCGAAGAATGATTTTAAGTAATACCCAATTAGTTTTGTGTTTGCTATTTTCAGGATATATACACACTTGCTGCCATCACAATCTTTGAGTTAAGTACAAAAAAAACACTGACAGTCAAGAGAATCTTTATGGGTTTTAATTTTTTTGCAAATTGCATAAATTGGAAAGGCACTAATTATTATGTAAATAAAAATAAACCTTAGAGATAAGATCAGGAGAACAGAAAGTGAACAGGGAGAAGAGAAATGGGCCCAAGAAAATGAGAAGGCAATATCATATTTCACAATCCAAGGAAAAATGAAGAGAATCAAAGAGATCTTGCCTATATGGATGTGCATTTCAGGTCCACCTCCCTTTCACTATTCTTGTATATAAGGCTTGAAAATGAAGGCAGACCCTAAAGGGCTAAGGGCCATTCTAATTTAAATCCAAAGAACTCAAGGAAAAACCAAGAGGCTGATACTGTGGAGGAATAGCCAATTCTCCTTCCAGTGGTCCCTTATTAATTGTTATAATATCAGCCGCGATCCGAAACACTGAAAAGGATTCCAAAAGTATTTTTTAATTTATTGAACTATAATTAATTATGTTTGCCCCGTGTTGATCAATAAATAAAATAGTGTTAAAATGTTAGTTTATAATGTACAAAATCAACTACAAAAGTGACTTTCCGAGTCAACACTGTCCGGATTCGACCCATATAAACCCCTACATGATGATCAACTACAAAAGTGATTATAAACTAGAAATTCCTTAACAGGAAAATGTTCTGCAATCAAATGTTTTTTGATATTGTGGTGAGTTCTCAATTTCTCATCCTCCATTCTCCCTCTCTTTTTTTGGTCACTCCATCAATCAGTTAGTGTACTTCCCTACTTCTGGTAGTTTCCATATTGGTGTGTTAGGTTGCATTATGCCTAACAGGACAGTACATCCTACTGTGGTGCATCATCAATGACTTGGTGAAGCCATACATACAGTACATCTTTGGTAGTATTTGGTAATGGAAGATATCACAACTTTTATGATGAGGGTTCGAATCGTGACACGCTCATATCTACATAAAATTAGATCAGCATGTATGGAACTAATTGAGTTTCAAGCCCGTAAAACTTTCAGGGACGACGACGATGGTAGTGGTGGTTACCACAGAGAAACAATTGTAACGGATACATGCTTCATATTCTTGAATTTATTGCGTAATAATCAGCGTCTCAATCAATCTATAAACATTATTGTTAATATTCTGTACCAAAAGAAGACTGAGACGGTCCACCATTTGTTTTGTGTCGTCTGCCAGTCTTAAAATTTCAGTCGGTTAGTTTCATCCAACAGAAACAGAAGGACAAGTTGTAGTACTGGACCATGAAACACTCATTTTCCTGGAATTAAAACCAAATTTGTGGCGGTTCTTGCATCTCAATCACCTTCTGTTAATTTCTTGTGCACTTTTCGCTATGAATTTAAATCGGAACCCTAATTGACCACAGAGTTTTTTTTGTTATAAATTTTAACCTCCTTAGCCCCACCTGCCAGCAACACGAGTTTTTCGGTCCCCTACTCCTTTAAATGGCAGTGGACCTTCTTAGATTTTTTCAAAAATGAAAATAGAAACCATTATACATCAAAGTTCGAGCCAAAAAACGAAGGGTTTTCGCGTTAAATAGGTATTGATCTTATTCATAATATGATGCAACAGTATACATACAAATTATATACGCTATGTACTTAAAAGAGTTTACTAGGAAAAAGAAAGAATCAGGAGCAAAGGCATGTAGAATAAACTCTTCGGAACAAATCGTATAAATCGATGATTTTTCGATTCACATCTCCATCTTCATATTGCCAGCACCAACAGAACCTGCAGCGAAAGTCGGTATAAAACACGATTTAGAATCTGTTTCTTGAAATCTTGTTAGCATATACTCCGTATGTGTTATTCTATACTGCGAGAGTAATGAGGATAGCAGGGGAATTCAAGGACAGGAAAAGCACTAAACAACAATGACATGATTAACAATCATAATCACCCATCAAGCCGACTATTAGCTTATAATAATCATATTTACTCTTGGTCAGCTATTAACACAGGGACCCATGGCCAACTTTGATTAATATGGTCATTAAAAAATCAATGGTTTTGATGGTCTGGAAGAAAAGATGTAAAACTCCCCACATGTAAATCTTTCTCCCATTCAAATTGCAATCTCTTTTCTTTATCTCCAAAGAAAAATCATTAACATTTGGTGGGGTTTCCTAAAGTCTCCATCACTGGAAGTTAAACCCACTTTGCTTTATTTTTCAGTTAGACCCATGGCCAACTTTGATTAATATGGTCATTAAAAAATCAATGGTTTTGATGGTCTGGAAGAAAAGATGTAAAACTCCCCACATGTAAATCTTTCTCCCATTCAAATTGCAATCTCTTTTCTTTATCTCCAAAGAAAAATCATTAACATTTGGTGGGGTTTCCTAAAGTCTCCATCACTGGAAGTTAAACCCACTTTGCTTTATTTTTCAGTTAGGAATTATCAAAGCCACTAAGTGAGGAAGACTGACAAGATGCACTAATTCTATCTTCACCTGTAAATGGCTGATGAGACGGGAAGGAATTAGTCGATCTTGCTTGATCGAATGCTACATTGTAAAGATTCTGTAGATCAGCATCCCAAGCTGGTGAAGGTTGGATTTGCTGCAAAATTAAGCATGATTTACGTTAGGAAAAACTACAACTACGCGACATCTAAGAATAAAATTACAAACACTGAAAGAGTACAGCAAGACATTACACTGAAGCAAGATGAATCAAAATATGTTTCTGGGACAGGAATAGGAGCACTGATGGTCCTCCTAACCCCCATATCCGGAGCGTTAATCACCATATCCAATCCACCACACGAAACTATTTGTTGTTGTTGTTGTTGTTCTGGGTTAAACTGAATGTAGGCAGCAGGATTAGTCATTTCTGATGACATACCGATTGTTGAAAAATTGGGAGCACAAGCAGGGTAGGCCTGCTGATTGAAACAAACCAACAGTTCAGTAAATAACCTTCAATATGAAATGTGCAATTATCTGAAAAATCATTCTTAATCACCTCTTTAGCAAATGAGTTGCCAATGTTGAAGTCAAGTCTCGGATTTACGGTGGCTAACTTCATAGACAAGAACTGTTTATGGCAGCACAAGAAAGGAAATCAATTGAGAAATTCAAGATGTGACAATGGTTTTAAAGAATATCACAAGAAGATCAGTTATTACCTCTACTTGTCGTTGAAGAGATTGAACATAGTTAATGATTTCATCAAGCATTCCTGCCTTTCCTGTAATTTTGTCGCATCCTGGCACCAAATCTTGAAGATACTTCATTCTCTCACTAATTTTTTCCCTCCTCACCTGCACAACACAAGCACACATCCCCTGTATTAGAGATAGCAGGTCCAAAGAAAGCAATAGAAAAACTTAAGTAGCAGCATAGAAATTAACTAAAAGCTCACTCTTTCAGCTAAACTATGGCTATCAGTGGCTTGGCCGCGACGCGCTCTGACATGAATGTAATCAGGTTTTTGAACCTCAGTTACTTTTGAATTATCATCCTTTGAGGTCTCAGGAGAATTCTCTTTAATGTTGTTAGTGCTTTTGTTGTTGTTGTCGCTGCTGCTGCTGCAACTTCTGTTGTTGTTATTTTTTTCTGTGATCTTTGGCTCTCCTTCATCTGCACAAATTTTGATCTTTTTAACGCTGCTGTCCTCCTCTGCAACAACCTAAACATACCCAAAAAACACAATCTCATTAATCGTTCAAACAAAAGTAGTCAAACAATTTCTCCTCAAAACAACCATGTCTCTTGATTTGTCAAATTTGTTTTCCTGATTTCCTTTTCATGCTGTATTCTATTTTTGGGGTATCCATCTCAAAAGACTACCTTTTTAGCCAAAACAAAGAAAATTAATGCCAGTAGCAAAAATTGCAAGAAAACACTAAAACAGGGTACAATAAAGAATGCAACTTTAAAATAAGAAATCTCACAGCGATCAAGAAGAAATCTCACCTCCGGATTTGTTTGAACTTTGTCGTGTTTTCTCTTCTTGAAACTGTCTCTACTACCAGCCCCACAACTAATCTTATCTGACACATCAGAGTCTCTGTTTTTGACCGCAGCGGCAGAAGCCGCCGCCGGTGGGCAGCTGGAAGTTCTAGAAATGGCAAAATTCATCTCAAAACCAGAACCACCATTACTATTGTCCCCCAAACCACAATTAGGACCAAACCCAGCCACATCATCCCACATGTTATCATCCACCAAATTCGGGTCGGGTTTCACCGACGACAACTGGGTCGTCGTCAACAACTCACCTGAACCACCCTGAAACCCCAATTGCTGCTGCTGGTGATGTAATTGAAAAACACCATTAAAATCACCAAAACAACTATCCAATAACCCCAATTGCTGCTGTTGTTGCTCATGTGCTAGTTGAATCTGTTGCTGTTGCTGTTCTTGCCATTTGCAACGAGCCCTTTGTCTCTCAAGCACTGTCATGTCGGTACAGTGCAACATCTCTTGCATCAATGTTCTATTATTCATGGGAAACTATCGCCCAATAAAAAAATTCAAAATAAAAAAATGCCCACAAGACAGAAATGGTGCACGTTTTATATGCGTATGTGCATTAACACATACGTGCGTGTGGTGATTGATGAAAGTTTGGGTCTTTACGCTAAAAGGAGAAGAAAAAACGAAAGGGGAAGAAGGGAGGAGTGGAGAGAAAACAGAGGAGCAGAAGGAGAAAAAAATGAGAAATTTGGGTTAAAGGAGAAAAGAAGAGTGTGGGGTATATATAATTGGGTCTGAATAAAGTATAAGTGGCCGGAATCTGACAAGAGCTGGCCGGGATTTATTGTTAGTACTAATTTTCTTTTTTTCAAACGGTAACAATTCTATCACATTAAATATCGACTATTTTAAACTTAAAAAAGATCACAAAGCTCCAGCTCATAAGTTTAACTCACGAAATTGTGACTTTTAATTAAGAATAATACTTAAGTTAGAACAGGAGTATCTATTAACTGATGTAAGCTCGTTACTGTTAGTAGGATGATTTATTAATGAGGGAGAGATGAGAGGGGAGAGGAGGAAATGGGGCAGAGGGCCATCGAATGTATCCATAACCAGAGGCCGTGGGCTTTGGGCCCCACTGACATGACCGCCACGTGGGCTTGTCCGAAGCACGAGAAAACGGCGTAGGGTTGTAGGAGTGGGATCAACTCTGCCCATCTCCCGAACGAAAATGGAAACAAAAACGGGGTTCTGCGATTCCATTGCAAACTAAATTATATACTCTCCCATCTCATCATGGATCTCAGATATTTAGGCCCAATTCAATGCTTGCCAGTTGCCACCATACGAGTCTCCTAGATCAAGATTAATTTGTCCGTACTAAATTAGTATATAATTTTTTCTATATAAAATCACTAAATCAACAATTTAATGATTTATAATCTTAATTAAAACTTGTAAATTGGAACATTTCGTCTCATGGAAGACATTGAGATATTAGAATTGAGTTGATTCTAAATCGATAGATGACCGTAATGTAAATTAAAATATGTTAAATAAATAAAAATCCTAACATTTCAATATTGTATTGGGTTGATACTTCAGTTTTAATTTGGCACGACTAGTAGAAAGTTGTTGTAAACTATTAGAAGTAGTTTATCACTTATTGAAAATTGAAATTATATACGAGTAATGATTTTTTTTTACCACGGAGGGAATAATAATTTTGATGAATCTGAAATTCTCAAAACATAAAATACATACAAGACTTTCTTTAATGACGTAGGAGTGTTAGTATTTTCTTTCTTTTTGTCTTTATTTTTTGGCGTCATAAAGTTATACTAATAATGAAGCGAGAAATTGAAATAAGGGTAATGAAATCTGCATTATCTTAAAATAGGTTTGGTGTTCTGTTTCTGTTTTGGTCTTGGGGCCTTAGGCCCGTGAAGGATGGCGGGAAACTAGGCCCTTGGTTACGTAGAAACCCACATGCAGCACTACACGTGTTATGTTCTCTGACATGTCAGAGACATGATGACACGGCGGGTGACGCGGTGAGAGTTGGAGTGGATAGTACTTTCCTTCCCATTGGTCATTAAATACCTGGGAACTTGTAAGAGACTCAAGGACTTGTATCTCCACTTGCTTTGCCTGTCGCGTGAAATGCACCACCATCTTTTATTTGCTACCATAGGATATTAAAACCACTATAGAAAAGTGAAAGCACGGAGGGTAAGGGGTTACAAATTCTACTTGGGTGGAAGTGGAAGTGTGGAACAATTCCAGAGAGGATGAAGGCTACTTCTAGAAATTTAAATCACATAATCATAAATACCAACTCATTTTTTTCATGATTAATTAAGACTACAAATTTCATTATTTATCTTACCATTATCCAATGTATGATTTATTTTATAAAGATAATATATAATAATTATTAATTGCGTTACAATTTTCTGTGAAGTAATTCTCATTCCATTTCGGACCTTTTTAAATGTAATAATTATTGAATCACGTATATTTAAGAGCCATTTACGGGCTTTTTTTCATATGCAACAAATGATTTTAGTATCATTATCGCATATATGAATAAAATATATAAAGTAAAAAAAAATTAGTCGACCAAACTATTGGCCCCCCTCGATCTAGTACTCCTCCTCCCCCCTGTTTTGGTATAGTTGCGCTCTCACTCTCTCGCTAGCTTGCATTATGTACAATGTACACATGACCTTATGCCACAACTAAAGGCAAATGGGGTCTCCTTTTCTCATGTGTCACTCTCTACGTGGTCTTTATCAACAGAGATTACTAATAATCTTGCTGCCCACTACATTTATTATTATTATTATTATTTCTACTTTACATTTTATGATTGAGGATTCACTTAATTAACCCCATATATATTCATTTTGGAAAACAACTTTAGACATTATGTACTATGCTAATAATTAATAAGATAAGTATATTTAAGAATTCAAACAAACAAAAGAGTGAATGGTTTAATTAATTTTTCCATTGATGAATTTCATGTATAATGTTACCAACTAGTGATACATATCGTAAATGATCAGCAAAGTATCAATAATTATTCAAGTTCGAACATCATTTTGTTGTAAAAGAGAAGAAAAAAGATGCTTAATTATGTGATAGTATATTCTATCCATATTTGAAAAACAAGGATTTATATATAATGAAATGGGAAACAATACTTGAGAGGGTGGAGATATATAGATAGATGAAGAATGGGTAAGGAGAGGCATTAAGGCAATGGAAGATTGCAGCAGATCCGATGTAAATGGAATCCTAGTTTTTGGTCGCAGGCACCTCTCTCTCTATCCCTACTCCCCTAGAAGAAGAGCAATGAAGAAGGTTTCTTTTGGTTCAGCTCTTTGGAGACTGTTGTGTCCGTTGCTGGCTCCCACTCCCACTCCACACATGCACCTATAAGTTAATTTCTAATCATTTACCACCAACATATATGGGCTTCCCTTTCTTCTTCATTAATGCACTTACTTGCTCTTATTTTTATATTCTTTGAATCGATCCATCTTCGGTTTTCTTGAAGCCGAATAATGGGAGTTTTCGATGTTGCAAAATCTATGCCCCGCTGGACTACTAATTGTATAATAATTTAGACACATACATATATTTGAATGATCATTATTCAATCATATGCTAATTTAGTAGTATGAATAACGATATTTACATTTTTAATCTATACGTATATGCGTGTGATTTTTTGGGGTCAAATACATCATTTTTGTTGATGATAGCAGAAACTGTATTATACAAACAGACCATAGTTTTGTTTTAAAAAATAAAATTAATTCAAAGGATTTAAAGCTGCAAATGGATGATCCGAAAACCGACGAGTATATATCTATAAATACCATCTGCTTTGTAGAAGACTTTTAGAACGATGATATGGAACTCGAAACTTTGTTCCAATTTGGCCATCCTCAACCGTCAAAATACTGACACATAACCCGTGTGTGACGTGGCCCCTTAGATAATTAAAATATCGGGTTATTTATGGCAAACGTCTGACACATCACAGCTATAGATTATCACTCAAGTCACTCAATGATAAGTAGAGCTATAACGGTGTGGTGCCACATTGAGGAGAGGGGAAAGTATACTAACGTCGGTCACTCAAGTCACTCAATTGGAGTAATGGTAACAAACTAATCCATTTTTATATTTAATTTTTGAATTAGAGTAAGGAAAATGAAGTTAACCACCCCATAGACTATAGAGTCATGAAATGATTTTTTGTTTATAGGAATAATATATGTCATATATTGATTTTAAATAACACGATTGCTAGGTTGATTGTAAATATATAACAAAGACGAGATTAAATTAAATATTTAGAGATTTTATTGTAATTTCTTTACGAATATTTGGACCCCACGTACCATAATTAACATACGCATTTTTTCTTCCATTTTTTGTGGAGGAGAAGTTATGATTAAATATTGATAAAGATTCAAGACTGTATAATGACATTTTTGTTAAAATAATCATACTAATCATAACAAAAATATCCATGATTCCTGCATTAATTCAAAGAAATCACAAAAATAAATAAATAACGTAGGCTAACTATTAAAAACGGGTAGCTATTTATTAAAATCAAACGGTGTGTAACAAACATGTACAGAATCCATCGGCTAGAAATAAAAAAAAAAGAGAAGAAAATCCTGAAGTTAATTAGTAGGAAAAAAATATACTCTATCCAAGATATTTTTGAAAATGTAATATGTTGTCCCTGAATGAACCGGATTTCCTTAACTTGCAAAGAGTGAACAACCTCGCGCCTTTGTTCGTGCCACCTATTTCCATTTTCAATCAGGATATCATTAATTAATAAATATAAGGCTACTTAGTCAATTAAACCTACAATTTATGAGTAAATAAATGAAGCTAATCCAAAAAAAATACTTCGGTTGGTTCGATTTTTCTCTTTAAACATCTCTTAATTTAGAGATCAGAATGAGTATTTTTTATTCTTTTTTTTTTGTCGATTTGAGCATTCGTAAAAATAACTATGATTATCTTGTAGTATGATTTATTATATTTTTTTATATTTAAAGTTTAAACTAGAGCCTTAAATTTCTTATTCTTATCCCCTCCCACCATCTTTGTCAATCACATGAATTGCTTTTATTTTAAACGGAAAAAAATTGGAGAGAGAGTGGATGATTGGCGCCATGTTATGCGTAGTTTCCATTCTCTCTTTCGGGTCAAAAAGAATTTAATCTTGTTCATCAATCCATAAAAAGAAACGAAAAATCTTAAGATTCATGAATTTCGTTGTTCATCGTATACAGGCAATGGTCAAAAGAGTAGTAGTCACTAGTCACTAACCGAAGAAGAAAAAAAACCTAAGTATTGTTTTCTGTAGGCTGTAGACAGTTTTTTTTTTTTATATATATAAATGGAAGTAGATAAGACTCAAACTCGAGATCCTATTGGTAGTTTGTCACAGTAGATGCTATTTTTCCTTAAGCAATTAGAGTCATAAAGAAATTCTATTTTATTTTTATGAAAATACTGTTAAAAGATTAAACATTTTCTTGAACAATGTGTACCATAAATTAATATTTTACATTTTCTGTAATAAGTACATAATTTAATGCTAGAGGCAAAAAAAAAAATTACTCTCTGAATTTTTATAAATGTCCATTTTGATAAAAAAAACTGTAATTAATTGTTTTATTTATATTTCCTAAAAGGTCACCTGGCGTTTTTTTTAATTATAGTTTTTTATTTTTTTTATAAGTTATAAAGTCTAACTCATTTAATTTTAAAAACGTTAATTTTAAATTGATTAATTAAAAGTGAAGTTGTTAATATAATAAAAAGATATAAGTAGTGAAATGTATTTGTAATCGAAATTAATAATTATTTTTACTTGTATGATTATGATTAAAAAGATAAGTATCAAAATTCCACGAAGGAGTAGTATGTAAAGAAAGAATGGGCTGTCGGACTCGGAACCATCAGTTTCCCTAATAGGGGCCCAACGATGGCCCATCTGGCTCCTACAGTTGGGCCTGATTCCATGATGGTCTGAGTTGGTTATTTTTATTGCAGAGATTATCCGGTGAAAAGCTTGTGAAAGCAACATGTGGGACCTTTGATGCGTTGTACTTGGCCCCACTGTTTGTGGACTCTCTCAGTCAATCTACAAAAAAATTACTGCTAAGCATCTTTTCTTATACATAAAAAAAATCATTTCATTTTGTTTTTTATATAAGCCAAAACTTTAACATGAATTCTATCAATATTTTAATACCAACGTATAACTAAATGAGTCGGGTGTCCATTATATTTGTGTAAAATAATAGATGTTTTTCCCATATTACAATTACAAATCCAATTTTTTACTCTTTTTAGGAGAAGGGAGAAAAGGCTATCAACTAAATTTCCACATTAGATATTTGTAAATAATTAGATATCAATTTTTCCACTCTCTTAGTATATTTTCTCGACTTTTTTTTATAATTTTTTTTTTTGATATATGAGTAAAAAATAGATAAATTTTGTTCGAGCTTCAACTAATAACTTAGCATAGCAGGATAGGTATTATTCACAAGGTCATGCATTTTGCGGACCAAAAGAATAAATTCGATAGTATTCGTTTGTACCTTTAAGCATGAAAATCTAAGGTGCATGAATAATTTGGAGAGCCAAACAAGCAATTGAAACAGCATTGCTTGGTTACAAAGCTCACATATTCGTGTTCTTTTCCTTCAAGGCTCGAAACTAACTTTTATTTATATGATAATCTAGTACGAACATGATTAATATACTAATACATATACAGACTTAATGAATGCCAACTTAGTAACTTACTTTGAAAAACTAACTAATGATTAAAATACATCCCGAAAGGTTAATCCGGTGGATTCCAATCACGTCGGCGGTCGGCGGTCGGCCGAAATATATTGCTAGAATAACTTTTCTACAGATGCATGCACCAAAAAAGAGGGTGAAAAAAGAAAGAAAATCCATTAGATGTGATGGTCAAAGACAGTATATGGCAGTTGCAAGCAGGTCGAAAGATGGATGGCAGTCATGTCCCTAATCTGTTGCATGTAGCAGTAGCCAAATCCCACATGCTTCTTTATAAATTTCCTTACGAGGTCAAGATATATGGCCGTTGGATGATTTTTTCTCTCTTTCAAATTAATACTATAAAATAATCCAACACAACCTAATCAATGCTTCCTCTCTAATCAACATATATGGATGGCTAGGGAAATTTCAGTCCACTCCTCTCTTGTTCTTCCTACACCCGGCTATTAATAGTGAACACCCACATTTACCATCATTTAGTAATTCCTTTTTTCGTCAATATAGTTTAATACATATTCGATTGCTGCATTAAGTGCCGACTATTTTAAAAATAAGTCGAGTAAAATTCTTACACCCAGCAAAATTCTCTCGCATAAGTCCGTATCCTATATTTATATATAGCTCGATTTATAATTTTTAAGAAAAATGCGATTGTTTTAGTGTTTTTAAAGACATTATATAAAGTTAATTATTGATGCATGCATACTTGCATAGGCGAGTATCTGCTCCCAGTATTAAAAACAAGAAAGAAAGAAACCATTGTTTTTCTAGATAATAACTTATAAAAGTTGGAGCCAAATGAATCAATGTAGTATGCGATTGGAGAAACATGATCACGGAAGATGTTTGGGTTATCATTGTAAGATGAACGACATAGCATGACCTAATTGATATATTCTATATGGATCGAGAGAGATCTTTGTAGTGATGGAAATTGGGGTTTTAATTTCTCCAACTTCGATCATTGTAATGTCTGACAATTGACACCAATTTTGTCCCAATAGCAAAAAATAAATAGAAATGTGTAGACCCGAGGGCTTAAGGTATACATTACCATTGGCATGAGATGGGTGGGTTTAGTATGGATTGGGCAATTAAACTTGTGGGATCCTACAATTCCTACAACTGTAAAGAAATATGGTGGGGGATAGATATCAGGAAATCCTTCAAGATAATGATGGTGCTTGCTAGGTTGTAAGCAAAGTCAATTTCATCTTGAGAGACCCAGCTGTATTTTTATTTTATTATTTTCAGTTATTATATATAATTACTTTTATTATTTTGAGACAAATTATTATTTTAATATTTTTTTAATAAATGGAAGTGAAATTTAGACTCTAAGACCTTATCGGTACACTTTAGTACGTATTTGATGCCTTATCTCCATTTTCAATTGCTAACTCACTTTTTTTACCATCTATTTCAGCATTAATTCGTGAAAAATGGTCCACAATCGTAAATTTATTTTAATAAAAAAAATGGAGTTAAAATATTTAAATTCATCCCATGCCATAGAAAGGAAAAAAAGAAGTGTTATATATAGTAACTCATTTTTGAAATACCAGCATATATGGCGAAGCGGCGGCGACCCAATTAGCTCTACTATGGGCCTATTTTATGAAGCCCAGTTGTGGTGGAAGAAAATGCATGAACGGTGTTGACTTGAATCATGGCCCACTAGATGTTAATGAATTACCAGATTCAGCCCACTTTTAACTTGTTAAATACTTATGAGCCCAGAATCAAACCCCACAAGAGAGGGACTACTTAAGACGAAAGCCCGAAAGTCCAAACTTTTTCCTTCCATCTTTGTGGATTTCCGATTTTCTATTTTGCAATTATAAAGTTTAAACATATCAAGTTGCTCAAAAATATATACTCAAAATGTTCCAATCAAAGCATATATGCTGGATTTCACTTGCTCCAAACTTTTGGCTGCAACTTGCTTCTTCTTCGTGAGTGAAGTAACTTGTTTTTTCAAATCTTTCGTTTTTCCTTTTAATATGTCCACACATTAAAAGAAAAAAAAAATATATTATTTATTACAAACACTCTCATCATTTAAATAAAAAGTTATTATTTAGCAAAAAAAAATAAAATAGTAAAAAATTGTTACCTTAATTCTTTCCTATACCATAAATAAGTATTTACTGTGCATATTTTACACTTTAATGACTCAAACGATAGATTCAGTACAAACAAAATTAATCATGATCATAAAAATGAAAGCATGTGATGTATATTTTATTTATTTTTAAACATGAATGGTCGTTTGGGAAAGAAAAAAATCTTTTTAAAAGACCTCCCAACTTGACCACAAGGACCACCAACCTTACTAGAGAATCCACCCTCGAGGGAATGAAGCCCTTATTGCAAGCAAAAGTAAGATTGATCAAGCCGTTCGTAATCGAATTGACTTTTCGATAAATGTTAAGAACATTAACCTCCCAATCGGACATGGCGAGCAGCCGAGCAGAACTTTGATGCAATAAACAAGTTACAATGAGATACTAGTATCTACTACTTGCGTTTTTCTTTTCTTTTTTAGGTTGGAGTCTTAACTCGATTGAATACAATCAAGTTACGAGATTATATAAATGTGTTAAGATAACGAATTGGATCCAAATTACGACCACCAATGGATCACCAATCAAACTGACACAAAATCCACACCCTCTTATCCAACTAGAAGAAAACTAGATCCACACTCTTGACTCTATCAATGGATGCTTTGAGCAACAAGACAATTTTTCCCAACTACATATGTGATGGCACACGGTCACCAGATAACCTGAGGCACTCTCTGCAATAATATCCAAACTCCAATTCCAAAGATCTGAATCTCGAATAAATCCAGACTTCCTCTTCATGCTTGCCAGTATGCTATTGCCTATATCCTTTGTCTGAAGATTGGTGAGTCAGTCTACTTCCCCATTAAGTATCATGTACTCTAATAACGTCATGTCATATTTATTTATATTGTACTCTCATACTCACATAAGTGGTAAATTCACAAATTTAAAAATTCATTTTGGAGTAAGATAATGATAAACGATACCACTTATATAAATAAAGTGTAAAATAAAAGAAGAAGATAATCAATTTGGTACCTTTTTCTTTTGAAATTTGATTCCATTGCCTTTTTCCTGTTTGCAACTTGTCCAGATCCAAAAAGGAAAGGAAACGTCACTACTTTTTTCTGCCATTTTTGGATTTTGGCAATGGCACCACACATCTTACTATCTTCCAACTGGCTCCAAATCCAACCTCCCCCTTGAAGCTCAACTATAAATACCACATCTTGTAGCAACCTAAGTTATTCATCCTTCTCCTTAATCTTATTATAAAACCTTAGTTAAAGCTCTAATTAGCAGTAATTAATAATGTCTTCTAGAAATTCCAGCTCATCTTCTTCTTGTTGGACATCAAGAGAGAACAAGCTGTTCGAAAAAGGTCTAGCTTTGTATGATAAGGACACACCAGACAGGTGGCAGAACATTGCCAAGATGGTTGGCATGAAATCAGTCGAGCAAGTCAAACGACATTATGAAATCCTAGTCCAAGATGTTCAACACATCGAGTCTGGCCATGTTCCTGTCCCTAATTATAACAAGCTCCATGCAACTAGAACTTCTACTTAGAACAAATGGCATGGCAGTGAAAAATAAGGTAACAATTTCATACCCCAACATCCATTTTCCCCCGTTTTTTTTTCTCTTTTTCCTCGAATTCCTACTGCTAGCAAATAGATCAACACTACGCTTCTATTTATTTCCATGTTTAATTTTTAAAGACATACCCACCCACCAAAAACTGTTCATCACCCCAATTATTGCAAATGGGAGTGACCCACCAATTAATGCAAATCTCTGGCTATTTTTTCAGGTTTTTGAAGCATCTAAAGTTGGAGTGAAGTGTTCTTCTTCACATTTATGTTAGACACAAGTGGGTACCAAACTCTGTATCTCACCCCATCTTATTTGCAAATGCTACCGTCTTTACTTACTAACTTTTTATTGGAATCCAGAAAATAAATCTTTTTCAGTAAGATCAAAGTTCCATATTTGCAATAATTCTACGAGTATATTTATGATTTAAAAAAAGTAAGTTGTGGTTCTAATTCCACTGCAGGCTTAGGCTTGTGGGCTTTGAGTCGATTGTTGGGCTTCGTTTTGGAGCCCATAAAGAGAGTGAGAAATTTCATAGTGTATGACCAAAAGAAGAAGAAAAAAAGGGATTTTATTTATTAATTTCTACACCAATTCAATCGCGGGCCTGCCTGGCTGCCACCAAACTTATTTCACATGCAATAAAACAAGAGAATGCAAGTTTGCCTGTTGTTGTTTCCTATTTTTGACCATACAAAGAGGCAAGAATTCTCTTAAGATGACTATTGTAAACGAAAGGTCGTTCCATGTAAACCATATGACCTGCCTTCTCAATGGAACATAATGCTGCTTTGTCTCCTATTAGCCTGCAAAATTGGACACGGTTCCAATTTCAAGTCTTAAATTAATCGTACTAATCACACAGATAATTTGTAATTTAATCAATTTATATTTTACTTAAGAGACATACTCTTTCAAGTCTTGAGCAACTCCCATATTGAATATCTTGTCATTCTGACCCCACAAAAGATGAATTTTCTGCAACAAAATAAATAAATATATTGGAACAAAACTAAATGAACAAAAATTCTTTAAAAAGATAAAACAAACACAAAAAATAAAATCTCACCTGTTACATTCTCAAGAAATTATACAGTTTTAGTTCGAACTCGACGTATATTTAGGTCTGATCAATGAGTTTTTTGGGTCTAATAATACTTCATTTAAAGTAAATAGGGTTAAATATAGAGTTCAATTTGCAATTTTGATAAAAATTAAATAAATACACAACCGAGTTTTATCAAAAACTGTTATAAATAAATTGCGAACTATATGCAACCGAATTTGTTAGAGAGATCCTCAACTTAAGTAAAGGGTGGAATTAAAAAAATAAATTTATTCATGAAAATTACAAATCGTCCTCTAACCTGTGGGTAAGAAGGAACAGTGAAGTCCTTGTTCTTTACGATCAGTGCATCCAAAAGTTCAGTTCTTTCCTTCCTGTTGTCAAACTCGCCCTAACAACAAATATGACATACAAAATGCCAGAGGACGACGATACAAATAACAGATCGATCCGATACAAATAAAATTAATCAAAATTTAAGAGTGTATATTTTATGTTACCTCCAAAATTTGTTTGTAGACAAAATTAGGCAACCATGGGAACTTGTACGTGCCGATTTCAAACATTGTCTTCAAACCTTGCACAGTATTCGGAAGCAAGCAGTCTGCCCAAGATGCGAACCCAATGCTGTCTAGCCGAGCCCGAGCCATTGACTCGGTCATAGCCATAACCGAACAAGTTATGACCATGGACTCGACCATTTCCGGGTACATCTCTGCCATCTTGAACCCAACCATCCCTCCATAGCTATGCGCAACCAAAGTACACTTCTCAACGCCCAGCTTCTTTAGGCCTTTAGTTACGCACTCGGCTTGAAAACTCCGTGACCGATCGGGTTTGTCGGTGATGGAGTCGCCAAAGAAGAGGAAATCGGGGACATAAATGGCATAGTCTTTAGTAAAGGCTAGGACCTGAAATTGCCAATTTAGGATCCCATTTAGTGTAAAACCATGAAGAAAAACCACAGCCGGTTTGCTAGGTTTGCGGTGGTTCGGGTGGTTGCGGATCAACTCGGTTGGGGCCCAAAAGTGCATGACCGTGCCTGGCTCGGTCTCTATCGAGACGGAGCTCATACCTATCATCTTCATTACAAATCGCAAGAAAGCTGAGTAAATTGACAAAATGTTCGCCATTATTTACCTCTTTCGTGTGCGTTGCTGGGATTTGGATCCTTTATATTTGTTTGTTTTTTGTTTTGTTTTTACGGAACTAGAGAGAGAGATCCTTACCTATCGCAACTAATTTTGACTACTCCAGCTGCATACAAAGATTTAATACTATTAATAGTAAGTACCATTGTCAGCACTTAAAAGCATAGTCTTAATTAGAAAAAAAAATAAAAAAATACAAGAATGAATTCTATTTTGTTCCTATTTTTTACCATACAAAGAGGCAAAAATTCTCTTATGACTATTGTAAACGACAGGTCGTTCCATTGGACCCAAGTGACCTGTCTTCTCAATGGAACACAATGCTGCTTTGTCTCCTATTAGCCTCCAAAATTAGATACAGTTCCAATTTCAAGTCTTATTTTTTTTTATAAGCAAGTCTTAATTAATCATACTCATTAATTTAAAAAGAGAAAAATTACATATTTAATTAAATATTTTACTTATGAGACGTACTCTTTCAAGTCCAGAGCAACTCCTATGTTGAATATCATAAAAGATGGATCTTCTGCAATCCAGAAAAAATGTGCATTGAGAAAAAATGTACATAGAACAAAAATTTCATAAAATGAGTAAAAAACAAAAATTATCCTAATACATGAATCTAGTGGGATTTGTTTAAACATTGCCAACAAAAAAAATTGCCTAAATCTTGAGTTCGAGTCTCACTTTCCACTATAAAAAAATAACAAATATTACTTGCAATTAGTTGAATTCGAGTCTTTCAAATTGCAATATCGGCAAAAAGTACACGACTCTTATAAAAAAATTGATTCCACACCAATATATATATGTGAATGATATGCAGTGTATATATATACTATCTTATATGGATGAAACAAATATGAGAATTTTTCACCAAAATTTTAACATCGTCTCTATTTTAGCATTATTGATCAGATCTGAAGTACAAAATGGAAAGAAAAATAAGAAGGTTAGAGTGGAAAACATACTTATTTTATTGTAAACAATTGCAAATCATCCTCTAACCTGTGGGTAACGAGAACAACTAAAGTCCTTGTCCTTTATGATTAGAGCATCCAAAAGTTCAGCTCTCTCCTTCCTGTTGTCGAACATGCCCTAACAGTATAACAGTAAAGATAACAACATACAAGTGGCCCGAAAAATCAATTCCTAACCTCTCACATTCAATGCATATGTTTCTTTTATAAGATATATCAAAATATCGGTTCACCGCCATCCATTATTCATTTATTCATTTATTCATTTATTGCAAATAAGATTAATCTGTTTTTTTCTTAAACTAAAGAAGTATATTTAACGAAATGAGTTGATATAAATGAAATCAATTGCGCCCTTGACCCCAACCATCCCTCCATAACTCAGCCCAACCAAAGTACACTTCTCAACACCCAGCTCCCTTAGGCCTTTAGCCACGCACTCGGCTTGGAAACTCGGTGACCGATCCAGTTTGTCTGTGACCGAGTCGCGAAAGAAGAGGAAATCGGGGACGTAAACTGCATAGTCTTTGGCCAAGGCTAGGACCTGAAATTGCCAAGTTAGGATCCCATTTAATGCAAAACCATGAAGAAAAACCACAGCTGGTTTGCTCGGTTGGTAGTGGATCTACTCGGTTGCGGCCCAAAAGTTCATGACCGTGCCTGGGTCGATCTCTATGGAGACAGGGCTCATCCCTTTCATCTTCATTAGACATCGCAACATTGCTGAGTAAATTGACAAAACGTTCACCATTGACAAAACATGTTTCTATTTTCTCTTTTTTCTGATCTTGAGAAGTCCTTGCTCTTACACGCGGAATTTGAAAATGTTGAGTGCAAGATGAGCAAAAAATGATAATGGTTTGGAGAATTTTTATTGAGGCTTGTAAAATAATATTCAACATTGTAACGCGGAAAAGCTGGTCCTGACAGTTTTATTAACATTGCTTCTATTAAAATATGCGAAGGAGTTATCTTCATATCTGAAATCCCAAAAAATAAACACACATAAAAATCGATGCTCCAACTTTAAAAAAAGAAATTATGCTCCCTACAATTTTATTGGTGAATAATTTTTCGTTTCAAAGAGGCAAGAATTCTCTTGAGGTAACTATTGTAGACGAAAGGTCGTTCAACCTGAGCTAGATGACCTGCCTTCTCAATGCAATGCAACGTTGCTCTGCCTCCGAGGAGTCTGCAATTAATTACATTTTTTCTAGTTATAAATTATAATTATAATTATAACAAACTGAAATTTGCCAAAGGAAAAAAAAAACAGATGTTTAATTTGAACTTACTCTTGCAAGTTGCGAGCAAGTTCCATGTTGAATACTACGTCGTCCTCCCCCACACAAAAGAGAGATCTTCAGCACCAAAAAAAACTATTTCTTCTTAAAACTCCTCGAAGATAAAAACTGCCTTTTTCTTTTGATATAAAAAAATGGAACTATTTATTCATTTTTATTTATTTGTATTTCCTATTTGTTTGTTAGCAGTGAAAGCTTTGATTCTTTAACATTAAACCGAAAATTTTCATTTGCACTCATATATTAAAAAAAACACAAACTATGATAGGGGTGAACAAAAACCGAACTGAATTAGAAACCGAATCGGAACTGCCGATTAGGTTCGGTTCAAGTTTTTTTGTTTACAGAACCGAAGTTATGAAATTGGAACCGAACTAACTATTCATGGTTTGGTCCGATTCTGCTTTTTAAAATACCCTGAACCCAACTAAAATCCCATATATATAATTTTAATATTTTAATTCAAATTGTGTTATGTGGTTTAGTGGTCAACTTGTCTTGTTAGAGGAAGGAGGGCAAGGGTACCGTGTCCGCAGCATGTGCTGCCCCTGCCCAGGCCGAGGTTCCCATGACCGAACCCATGGTGCCCAAGGTCTGGGCAGGGGGCTTGGCAGGGCTGGCTAAATTTGGGGAGAGACCACCTACCCCCTAGGTTTGTAGATTGTACCGTTTATATATTGTAGATTGTACCGATTATATATGGTGATTCGCTAATTGTTGTAACCGTTTGGTTAAAAACCTAAAACCATTGAGGACAAAAATTGCATCTTTCAATTAGTAAAATTTTCAAGTCAGGGAATATAATTTGAGTTGTTTCATATCTTGCATCTTCAATATTATTCCTTGTAAATTTCCACTTCAGTATTTTGAATATACAAAGTACATACATTAAAATACGAAACAATGTAATCATCTAGGTAAAATAAAATTATCTGAAAAATGTAAGAGAATTCTTGTATGACGAGCTTGAAAAGACGTGCAAATAACTAAAATAATGAAGAATATATTTTATAGTAAAATAAATTGATTCGACTTATGTCTTTGTAGCATAAAGTACAAAAAATCAATTCGTTCCATTTGTGGTATATAAAGTGCTTCAATTTTTAAAATACAGAATGATTGATAACTAAGAATTTAGTATTTATATAAGTAACAAGAGATTTTACACATTTTCTAATTTATCTCTCTTTAAATTTTTTAAGTTAGAAAAAATAAATTTTCATTAAAAATGAATATTTTTTTAAATTTTTGGTAAACTTAAAGTAAATAAATCATATTAATGCAGAAAAAATATCTGATTTTTTTTTTATGTATTCTAAAATTAAATAAAATATATAAATTCTATGATAAGTGCGGTTTTAACTTGGGTGGGGAAATCGATGAAATAGAAAGCTTTAAAGTTAAATTATCTAGGGTTTCACATTTTGTCTGCGTCTTTCTCTAGTGCTTGAATCGGAACTATGGGTTTTAAGGCGAAGGCGAAGGCGGCGAAGCCGAAGCTGCCGAAGCTGAAGCAGCCGAAGCCGAATCCGAAGCCGAAGCCCCCGAAGCCCAAAGAATACAGCTTGGAGATGAGCGATTTCTCCGACCCTGATCATTACCGTCAATACATCTTCTACTTGAAGAGGCTTGAGGAGTGTGGTGTATGTAATTCTTTCTTCTGTTTTTGTTTATTCCCTTTTCTTTAAATGTTTTGTTGGGTTTTCTTTGCTGGATTCTTATTTAATTTGACTAATTTATTAATTAATTACTTGTTCACGAATGAATTCAGCCATTCGACCTTGATTTCGTCCCTGATTCGAGCGTGCGGCTTTTCGGTCTGATCGCTATCAATTGTTACGAGAACGAGAACTGCAGAGAAAGAGTGGACAAGTGCGTCCGACATGCTATTGCCTTTGCCAAGAAGGAAAAGGTCTTGTCTGTTTAATTTCTTAGTCTTTGTTATTCATTCTTCTGAATCCTGAATTCAAATTGAGTGTGTTTGTTTTTGCTAATTTTCTTGATTAATTTTTGCAGAAGATGGAGCTGGAGGATCCGAAAGTTGTCAACGCAAACCTCCAACTCCATGGTGGTACAATGTATTATATAACCTTTGATGCCAAAGATAAAAGGTCTGGAAAGAGGCAACGTTATAACACCAAGGTGGAGTATCTTCGTGGGAATCGTGGCATAGATGTGCGGCTTATCAGGGTGAAGAATTCTCAGAAGAAGTGCAGAGGTGAGTATGTAGTATAATGTTATCTTTTCCTTTTCTTTTTATTGGATAAACACCAAAATACAGAATTTCTAGTGATTTTATGGATGTTGTCTTGTCAGTTCGGATATATACTTTTGTGTAGCAATGAAATACTTTTACTGAAGTTCTGATTTGCAAGTTCCTGGATTTCAATACAACTGCTAAACCTCTGCTCCTTCTTTTTTGTTTCACTTGCACCTGCCACGTAGAGTCCTTAAACATGTCTCACCCTGAAGCCCAGCACTACTCAGTTGCTGAGCTGTATTGCTTGTGACTAAATCATGCAAACATACTTGTCATCAGGCTCTTTAAGTTGGGCACCTATGTTTCCTGCCACTACATCCCTAGGGGATGAACCATTACATGCCTAAATTATAGAGGATGCCTCCCTCTGTCACCCCAGACAGCTTCTGTGATGAAAAATTTATTTTCTCGAGCATTCTCTGGTTTGATGGGCAGGGCTTCAATAGCTAAGACAGTTAGATGAAACTGTACAACCCTGAGAAAATGAAACCAGTTACAAATTGTAACTTTAAACATATTATACCCACAATTCCTAATTAACAATGTGATTCTTTGTAATAGATGGAGGGGTCATGTGAATCTGCTATTCATAAATTGGTTTCTGTAAATTGAGAAATAAGTGGTCATGAGCAGCTTGATATTATTTAAGATGGAGAGGGTGTTAATGTTAGTTGACTGACAAGAATGTATTTTATCAAAAAATTGCAGGTTTCTAAAGAGTGAGTGTGCATACTTCAACCAGCCTGCAGTCGATTCAAATGATCCTCTCAAGACAGAACCAACAATTACGTACCTAAATACCTAAGCATTTTAAGTCACTAGCTCCACCATATCCCACTTCTGTGGGTGTGACGGATGTATGAATGATATAGCCTATGGTTATTAAGTTATGTTGTTTGCATGTTGCATGGATGTTAATGCATTGGGGTGTAAGTGTAGCCGAATCTAATGACGTGATCAGCTATTGTAGCTTTTTCCATTGCGTAATGGCTTTGATATATGGATGAATGTTTGTCTTACTTGGTACAGAGCGTTTGGCTGGTAGCATTATATTTTGCCCTTTTTTATGAATATGAATTGAACCTACAGATTGAAGAACCTGAGGAGAGAACCTACAGATGGATTTGTTGTAGATGGATGAGGAGAGAACCTACAGATGGATTTGTTGTAGATGGATAGATCTGACCAGCTCCACCTAGATCAGTAAGATCCGAGTATTGTTATTCCTAATTTACAATAATTTTTTTGTCCTCATGGTTGGGTCAGTAATCGTGGTGACTCTCTTTTGAGTTTTGACTCTTATTCACAGATTGTTTTGTACCTTCAATTTAATTAATTAATGAAGCTATTGATGATTCTTTAAAAAAAAGGGGAATCGCAATGTCTCGTTTGGGCTCAGTGTATATTTGTTTCCAGGGCCTCTCTTTTTAAGTAATAGGCCTTGGGCCTTGGGCCTTGGGCCTTGGGCCTTGGGCCTTGGGCCTTTTGTTTGTAATCGGACGATGAAATCTAATGCCATAATTGACTATTTCAATTTTCAACCAGGCAATAAAAAATACAGGTCAAGCATGATAGATTATTAATTAATTTCGTCTTCATCACATTTTTATTATTTAAAAAAAATATTCTATTAATTCCATTTATCACATCAATTTAGTTAGTTACTAAACTATTAAAATTAGGACAAGATTGAAATTATTGTCAATGTCATAAATTCAAAGAACAATTTTAAATTAATTAGGTATAACTAAATAAATATTTAATGGAGAAATTGGAACAATCCAAGGTAATGCGTTTGAATCATTTTACTGAAAAAACAGATAAATATGATCACTTCCTGATTTTTTCCGTGTATGCTTTCCTTTTTTTTCTCCATTTTCTCACCACATTACCCCCTAATTAATTATAGTCTGTTTCCTTTCTTTTCCCTTCATTATTAGGGTTTGAAAGATAGTGTGGTGTCTATAAATGAGAATGGTATTACCGCTATTGAACTCAAGTCTGGTACACAACAAATATTTGAGAAAATAACAAGAAGACAAAGCCTTACTTCGATTGTCTAAGCGTAAAGCATGGAGTAGTTTTAATGCCAAGAGAGTTAACTACACAAAAAGTGGTTTTACATTTATTCTCTCATTTGTTTTCACCGAATGACAGGATAATGAATCTCACTGAACAGGGTGCCCTTATGCCGATTGCTCGTTTGCCGGATTATTCTGCCATATCCTTCATTTCCCCAGCTCTTGCCCCAGGAATTTCTGATCTTCCAGTAGGAATCATTTTGCTCCGTATCGTAACCAACAATCAAAACCGAGTGGTCACATAGGTCAATGTCCTTACGAGTGCCTTTACGAGCAGGTCCAGGTCCTCTATAAATCGCTTCCTACAAAGATGGTATAAACGTTACACAGTTGAGATTTGTTATGAATCAAAATAGTGATAGACTGAAATTTTGTGTTCGTAATTAATTTTACCTTTGCAATATTTTCGAAATCATACCCCACTCTCACAGTAGCACAAACAGGGCCCTCTGAAACCAATCGAAGGAGGCTCCTCTCGTCTAAACTAGTGAAAACTTTATAGTCATCAATTTGTACCCTCTTCTCATGCTGAAAAAATAAAACAAATGACTGGTTATTAATTAATCTTATGATGCTTTATTATAAGTTATTTTTTATAGTCTAAATATACTCACATTTTTTCCTTTCTGCTTGTTCGAACGTCGGTCAAGACTGCTGGATGGTGGCAATGGCTTCTCGAGTGTGTTTGTAAGTCCATTTTTTTCGACCCACTTGTAAGCTGCGCTCGGATTAGCTAGGCCTTCTTTAGCTGCTACCTTGAAAATCCGTATCAACTCCTCGGCCGCAATAGCCACTTTATAGCCTTCTCCCACCCGGCTATTTTTCCGTGCTTCAATGGCACCGACCAAAGAATAACTCCAGCAAGTTTCTTGACAATAAAATTGGAATGTAAGATTTAACAATATTATGATAACAACATAATGAATGCTATCAATGCAGTAATGGAAAATTTGTCGCAGGAGAATTTTTTTGTAGATTCAGCGTGAATTAAAACAAGACACTTATTTAAAATATGTTATGTCATTCAAAAATTACATACCATTAAAATAAAAAGAATTTTTTCTAAAAATAATATTCTTAATTAACATTATTTCCCTTTTTAATGTTGCTGATTAATTGCCATAATCTATTTTCCTTTTAGCCCTAATCTTCTTCCATGGCAAGTTATTATTGTTTTAATTCAAAAACAAATTATCTAAGTTAGTAAAATATATACGCGAGTGTTTCATCCCTCTCTTTCTAATTCATTCATGATCTTTGCACTAATCATATTATCTTTAAAAGGCTTTTAAAGTATGCGAATAATATCGTAACTCTTCTACCTCACTAAAACACATTTTCCTAGTATAAATGGATATTGACTGTTTCCTTCTCTGTTCAACCACCCATCAACAGTTATAACTCTTACATGAATAAATACACACATCAATAACTTGCAAGAAATGTGGAAGTATTAACAACGCCTTTCTCCCCTTTTTTTATTACTAGAATTTATGCTCCTAAGTTTGAGTGATTGTTTTAATTCAAAAACAAATTACTAAATCGGTAAAATATATACACGAGTTTTTCAGGTAGTATTTTTCTAGGTTTATAGAAATTGGATCTAGAAAGAAGACTGGAATAAAAAAACAAAAAAAAAAAGTCCAAACGGTGATGGTGGGCAAGGAAGGAGTAGTTAATATTGATTTAATTTGACTCTAATTAGTCATTTTTTTAATTAGAAGAATTAATAATATATTGATATGTTATTAATATTATTAGACTAATCAAATTAATGCGCACACAAATAAATACAAGTTCTTCATACGTACTTATTTGCTGGTCCTGCACAGGAGTCTTGAAGTGAATACTCCAATCAACACTCATCGGCAAATGGTCATTATCAGCTCCAGTAAGATCCTAGTTTACATTTGAGTTCGAATTATCAAAACAATCAGACAATAAATAAAAAAATAGGAATGTCAGAGAATTAGATTTGGCTCACCTCTGGTCGGGCTAGGGCTGGGGCTGGGGCTGGGCCTAAGGCAGGGGCAGGGGCAGGGGCAGGGGCAGGGGCAGGGGCAGGGGCAGGGGCAGGGGCTGGGGTTGGGGCTCGGCCTCGCCCTCGGGCTCGACCTCGACCTCGGCCTCGGACTGGGGCAGGGGCAGGAGCTGGGGCAGGGGCAGGGGCAGGGGCTTGGCCTTGACCTCGGACTGGGGCTGGGGCTGGGGCAGGGGCAGGAGCAGGGGCAGGGGCTGGGACTGGGGCTCGGGCTCGGGCTCGGGCTCGGGTTCGGGTTCGGGCCGCCATTGTTTGGATACCTAAACAGGAAAATTGTTCAGATAAACAGAATAAGGAAAAATGTAAAGGCTTGAAACATAAGACTGTTTGATCATTTGAACTACGATTTTAACCATCTTATTGATTGTCCAAGAAGGACTTTTAGAAATTCTTCATAAGTATTGATAGTCCCATGACAAGCAATTCTAGGTTAAAAAACAACAATAAGAACAATGGATGCAACATCACAAATCAATACCCTGAATTTCTTACATTCACAAATCAATAAAAGTAGAGGTAAAATTTTATTGATTTGTTACACTTGGATAAATTAGTAAAAGAATAAGCAAAAAAATTCGGTACCATATTGAACTAAATTTCGGTATTTCTCTACAGTTAATCATACCACTTAATTAAAATATATGTTCTAATAAACACAATACGAACATTTCTAGCACACCCAATCAAGAACTACAAAGAAAAATCAAGAACAACAACAAATAATTAAAATTTCGTAACAAGATTAGGTGGGTCTAGTCCCAAAACACCCTATTAACCCATTAGTACTAATAGCTAATTAATCAATCTGGCTGCTCCATAATACTAAAACGAAATGCAAAATGGAAGTAACAAGCATTCATTGTATTCATGCGGGCACAGAAAAAAAAC
This sequence comes from Viola odorata, assembly GCA_963691705.1. Taxonomy (NCBI): domain Eukaryota; kingdom Viridiplantae; phylum Streptophyta; class Magnoliopsida; order Malpighiales; family Violaceae; genus Viola; species Viola odorata. Next base: position 53,431,032 of record OY829543.1, on the reverse strand, counting down.
ATTACTTTTAGTACCAACAAAATGGGAAAAAGTAAACCTAAAAGGGCCAAAAACACTAACTCTAAAACCACAATCTCTCGCCACATTTAAAGATTACACATTTTTACCTCTCCAAGACTCCACCTGTTATGCTGCAATCTGACAAAAAAAAGGCATATTGCCATTTTATCTGAGAATATAACCATTGATGACATTATTAACAGCATTTGCAATGTGCTGTACCAAAAAGTAAACCAAACTCTTCGAAGATAAAAATTGCCTTTTTCTTTTGATATAAAAAGATGGAACTATTTCTTCAATTTTTTTATTTGTATTTCCTATTTGTTTGTTAGTAGTGAAAGCTTTTATTATCTTTAACATTAAATTGAAAATTTTCATTTGTACTCATGCATTAAAAAAAAACACAGACTATGTTAAGAGTGATTAAAAACCGAACTAAACTGGAAACCGAACCCGAACTCAACAAAATTTATGTTATTTAACTATTTAAGTTTTTAACAAAGAAATTATGTAACAATTAATTATGCTTCTTAGTTATTTATATTAAGAAATATCATATTGGACTTACTAGTTATAAATATTACCTTTCAATTAATCAAAATGTTTCTTAATTTTTAGTATTAAGAAAAAATTGAGAATTATATTATTGTATGAAGAAAAGAATTTCGTCAATTATCATAGAAGGAGTAATTACTAATTAGATTACAACTAAAATGATAAAATTACTAAATAGACGTTTATGATTTAAATTTAGGACATCAATATTTTATTTTAATAATATAACTAAAACTTATTGTATGTTTTATTTCAATGACAATTAGTTCTTTGTATTAAGAAAAATTGAGAATTATACTGTTGTACAAAAAAAAAAAAATCACGTCAATTATCATAGAAGGAATAACTATTAATTAGATTATAACTAAAATGATAAAATTGCACAATAGACGTTTATGGTTTAAATTTAGGATATCAATATTTTTATTTTAATAATATAACTAAAACTTATTGTATTGTTTTATTTCAATGACAATTTTAAAGTTCAAAAACTTTAATGCATTACATAATGCATACTCTACACGATACGAACAAATATCTAGTACGCATCAGGAAATATCAAGTAAGCATTAATAAATAATAAGAATTAATATATAGAAATCCGAAAGGTAATACGTTTAATAAATATCTAGTACGCATTAAGAAATATCGAGTCCGAAATAGATTAATACTTTGTAGTATAGATTCATAAGTTTTAGATCACGATTCGTATAGTTATAAACGTAAAAAAAACACTTATATTTTTAATTATAAAAGTTAGTAAAAATGTTAGTATTTAAATCACTACTCTTAAACTATACAACTCTAATCTCTAAACACACTCTTTTTTGGCTAGAAAAGGAAACAATCAGTGCCTATTTCTTCTCCAGGGGATGGAGCTGTGTATGTAAAACATGACCAATCTCACATTGCGTATACAAGAGCTGTGTATATATTAGGGGTGGCAAAATGAGTTTGATCAGTCGGGGTCAATCCGTACTCGACCCGTTTTTGGCGGGTAAGAGTTACTAATTTTTAACCCTTTAAATAACGAGTCGGATACGAGTCGACTCGACGGGTAACAGATCGACCCATTTGACCCGTTTAAATTTAAACCATAACAGATCGACCAGTTTAGACCCTATTTTTTTCCACCACAAGATGAAAACAACACCGTTTTGGTTAATTGGATCAACACGGCGCCGTTTTGGTTTAACCAAAATGGTAAACGAGTCAAATGGGATGTATGGGTCGACTCGAAAACAGACGGGTCAAATAGGTCGTGTACTGGTTGACCCTCAACTGATGGGTCGACACGGGTTGGGTCAATTTTTGACTAAAATGGGTCACTATAAATGAGTCAAATCGAGTCGGGTCGGGTCGGCCCGTTTTGACACCTCGTACATATATAGCCACCACCGGCCCAAGTAAACGAATTTATTTGAATGAATAATTTTACAACAATTTCGTCCATAATGTTTGGTCAAAAAATAAAACACAAAGAAAACAATAAATGCAACGCCACTGATTCTGCCTTCAACACAATCCGTCACTTCTTTTGTTCAAAAACATTTGATGAAGGGGAATGCCAAGCGAAAAATAATATTTCAGATTGATCTCAAGCTTATGCACTTCTTTTGTTCATGTATGTGGGAAAATGACAAGCAATTCTAGGTTAAAAAACAACAGTAAAAACAATGGATGCAACGGCACAAATCAGTACCTGAATTTTTTACATTCACAAATCAATAAAAGGAGAGGTAAAATTGCTTTGTTACACTTGGACAAATTAGTAAAAGAATAGGCAAACAATTTAGCTAAAAATTGAAGTCAACCTACTCAATCAATTATTAATTTAGTTATTGAGATTTCGAATAACCGATAACTACCAATTTCAAAATTACCAAGAACCTACAACTCATTTTAGTCATAAAATAGTTTCTTAAGCTCTAGAGGCAGAGACTCATGCATAAAGCAATTAAAACATACTTTCCAAAAGAAAATACAGCCAAATTATCAATATCTCCTTAATAATTACCTACCAATCACACATTAATTGCAATTAAATTAGTCAATCTCTACTGTTAATCATACCACTTAATTAAAATCTCTGTTCTATTAACAATTTCGTAACAAGATTAGGTGCCAAAATCCTATTAACCCATTATACTAATTAATCAATCTGATTGCTCCATAATACTAAAACGAAACGCAAAATGGAAGTAACAAGCATTCATTGTATTCATGCAGACAGTTAATCTAACACAATTTTTTTTGCAACCAAACAATCTGTGTTGCGTATAATACTACTAATTAAGCTCAAATTAAAGGAGTACATACCTTGATTAATTTCTAGCACACCCAATCAACAACTGCAAAGGAAAATCAAGAACACGATTAGATCCCAAAACCCTATTAACCCATTAGTACCAATAGCTAATTAATCAATCTGATTGCTCCGCAATACTAAAACGAAACGCAAAATGGAAGTAACAAGCATTCATTGTATTCATGAAGACAGTTAATCTAACACAATGTTTGCCTATCAAGACTCCACCTTTTTTTCACATCTAGCTTCCATTTTTGTTTGGAATGTTTCCAACACCACAATCTCATACACTTTCATACAATAAACACCTTAGTATTAGCAATTTCACTTTAAAGATTTCACCTTTTTGCCTCTCCAAAACTCCACCTTTTTTTCACACACAAGTTTCCATTTTTGTTTAAGGTCTCTTTCAGAAGAAACGAAAAATGGTGTACTTACGGTAGAAAATGATCTTTGGCTGGGCTTGAATCACACCTCCGACCCACCCCGCTTCTCTGATTTTCTCTGCTTCTGTTTTGTTTGTCCTAAAGTGGAATGGAAAAAGATTGAAGACGACGCTGTACAGTGAAGTACAACATATATTGTAGTGGGCCTAAAGAAAGGGCTTTTTCAGATCAGTGGGCAACCATAGTTAGGCCCGCGACTGTTGTCTTTACTCATTCTTTGTAATTAAATAAATTTTCATTAAAAATGAATAATGTTTCATTTGTGGTAGACTATAAATAAATAAATCATATTAATGTAGAAAAAAACTCTACAAATTTCATGTATTAGAAAATATGATTAATATTTGATATTGTCAAATGTTAAATGTTAAAATATTAAAACTTGAAAGATGACATGTCAATTTAACAGAATTTTACGAATCTTACCTGTTTTAATTACTCTCAACTTTTTATAGTATAAGCTTCCACTATATCTTTTTTTTATAAATATTTTTATAGATTATGAATTGCAACCTTTAACACCTTTTTAGAAAATTGCAACCTTTAATTGAAAATTATTTTTTTAAAAAAATTAAAAATGTTAGTCCAAAAATATTGATAATAAGAAAGAAAATCTTCTAAATTATCTGATTATTATTATCCGCTAAAATTGAATAAAATACATAATTTCTATGGTACATATGACGTCGTGTGGCTTTAACTTGGGTGGGGAAACCGGCCGCGAATCTGCTCCGTGCGAAGACTACGGCATGGAGATAAGCGATTTCTCCAACTGATCCAAACTGAGCAATTTAGAAGTCACATTAACGCAACAATAGTATTTCACGAATCATCTACAAGTTATATCTATTTCATAACCTTCGATGCGAAAGATAAAAAGTCAGGAACGAGAAAGCTTGACGAAGCCAAGGTTGTGTATGGATTGATGGCGATTCGTGAAGAGAGAAATGACGACATACACGTGCGAATTTTCAGGGTGAAAAAGAGTGAGACGAAGAAGAGAGGTAGCTAGTTATAAAGTGTGGCTCAATTCTTCATTCAGGAGTAAACACTATTATGTACGAAATGTATGAACTAAAAACGATTCGCATTTTCGAAAACTTTTCTGAGGATATTTACAAAATAAATACAAAAGAGCTTCAGTGTTCCGTTGTTTGAGTATCAGAAAAATCGATCTTAGTTTGAGGAAACAGAATACCCGAGCTAACATCTGAAGAGTGATCAACCTCAGTACTAGACGGAGTTGTATCCGGCAAACCTGATTTGAATCGCTGGCGCATTTCTACAGCAGCCTGAACCTTCTTTTCAAACTATTCATCAGTGCAAGGCAACATGTAACGCAATTTAAAATTTACTAGATTCTCTACCAGAACCTTATGCCTTGGTATTATTCGACCCTCCAGGGAATAACAGAAGAACCTGAAAAATAATACCAGTTCATCAATAATAGCCATTGTTTGTTGGGATTCAAGTTAACTTAATTCCACACAATGAAGTTGTTCACCTTGGAAACTCTATTAGATCCTGTAACGGCCGGATCATTGTTCGCCTCAAGTACCGATACTTTGGACGGAACAGATCAACATTGTACCGAAGTAGCATAAGAAAATCAGCAATCATCTCTCCTATTTGATGAAGGCAAACACCAAGCGAAAAATAATATTTCAGATTGATCTCAAGCTAATGCGCGATGCTGCATCCCAAGAGCTCTGGTCCGGAAGTTGTTACCTTCGCGATATCCCTCTCACTAACTCCAGCTTTAGTCATCAGGAATATGACCTGCATAGCATCCCATCTTCAGCAAAATACAACACGATAGTTATTCTGTTGGAAAAAACAACAGAACAGAAAAGAACAAACCACTGGCCGGATTTTCTTGTGGAGACTATACGTTAGCAATGGGGAAACTTTACAAGCATGTTGCAAATGGCATCAGCCCGAATGCCTATATCCTGGAAAAATCGCACCTTCACAATTTTTTGGAAAAGAGGGATTTGGTCAGTTCCTACTGGAAAGGCAACAAGAACCTTAATTCAGTAAATATGACATTCCATCACTGAAAATTTTCATGATTCTTTTAAGTGAAAAGGATATGTCTAACAACTACACACTGTGATTGCAACAATAGAAAGACTCGCAAAATAGAAGAATGAAATCCCAAGCACACAAAAAGAAGAAAGGAAAAAAGAAGAAGCTACAGGGTTACCTTTGGTATTATGTTTGCCTCCATATCATAACAGAAAACCACTGGTTTGACAACAAGCATTCTCTTCATACCCTCTCGGGAAATTCCAATGTAGTATAGATACTTAACAAGAGGCTTCAATCTTTCTTCAATACTGCAACTCAACAACTGTGGCTTAAAGGCCAGTAATCTCCCAACTTCTTCATGATTCAGGCCAAATTCCTTCAAATAATTAACCTTGATTGCAGAAAAGAAGCATCATCTCACAACGTGATCCAGCAAAACTCAATTACGATACTTAAACAATACATCATGAAAGGCAATGCTGGGGAATCCAGGAGATCCACAACACCTAATTCATGGCATGGGCAACTTGCATGCATTCCATAACACAAGAACACTCCTTAAAGAGGCACGAAGGAGGTAAATCGCAGAATGAATTACTTACCTTATAGTGCATCTCCTCCAAAGTAAAATACCCCAGCACGTTTGGACAATCAAAAACCATTGTGCCAAAATCCTTCTCATTTATTCCCATATCCAAAAAGAGTCCCACTCAAATCCTTATTTCCTCCATATTGTAAGACAACAACTGAGGGCATCTGCTTATCACATATCCCATCCAGTCCCTCCTCACTCCATTTCTTTCCAAATACTCGACAATTTCATCCAACTGCTCAATAGGCCGTTGCAAAATACAGGTCAAACATGATAGATTATTAATTAATTTCGTCCTCATCACATTTTTATTATTTAAAAAAATTATTCTATTAATTTCATTTATCACATCATTTTAGTTAGTTACTAAAATATTAAAATTATTGTCAATGTCATAAATTCAAAGAACAATTTTAAATTAATTAGGTATAACTAAATAAATATTTAATGGAGAAATTGGAACAATCCAAGGTAATGCGTTTGAATCATTTTACTGAAAAAACAGATAAATATGATCACTTCCTGATTTTTTCCGTGTATGCTTTCCTTTTTTATCTCCATTTTCTCACCACATTACCCCCTAATTAATTATAGTCTGTTTCCTTTCTTTTCCCTTCATTATTAGGGTTTGAAAGATAGTGTGGTGTCTATAAATGAGAATGGTATTACCGCTTTTGAACTCAAGTCTGGTACATAACAACAACAAATATTTGAGAAAATAACAAGAAGACAAAGCCTTACTTCGATTGTCTAAGCGTAAAGCATGGAGTAGTTTTAATGCCAAGAGAGTTAACTACACAAAAAGTGGTTTTACATTTATTCTCTCATTTGTTTTCACCGAATGACAGGATAATGAATCTCACTGAACAGGGTGCCCTTATGCCGATTGCTCGTTTGCCGGATTATTCTGCCATATCCTTCATCTCCCCAGATCTTGCCCCAGGAATTCCTAATCTTCCAGTACGATTCATTTTGTTCCGTATCATATCCAACGATCAAAATTGAGTGTTCATCTTTGGCTTTAACAGATCCTCTATAAATCGCTCCCTACAAAGTTGGTATAAACGTTACACAGTTGAGATTTGTTATGAATCAAAATAGTGATAGACTGAAATTTTGTGTTCGTAACTAATTTTACCTTTGCAATATTTTGGAAATCAAACCCCACTATCAAAGTAGCACAAATAGGGCCTTCTGAAACCAAGCGAAGGAGGCTCCTCTCGTCTAAACCAGTGAGAACTTCATAGCCAACAATTTGTACCCTATTCTGACGCTGAAAAATAAAACAAATTACTGATTATTAATTAATCAACTATGACGTTTTTTTATAAATTAATTTTAATAGTCTAAATATACTCACATTTTTTATTTTTTGTTTGTTTCGGCGCTGGTGAAGATTGCTGGATGAGGGCAAGGGCCGTTCCAGTGTGTTTGTAAGCCCGTTTTCTAAGACCCACTTATTGTATTGTTTTATTTCAATAACAATTTTAAAGTTCAAAAACATTTGATGAAGGTGAATGCCAATTTTTTAAAAATGCAGACGGTTTGGACCACTGATTCTGCCCTCAACACAATCTGTCACTTATCATAGCAAATTTTAAAATGCGACGCATCAAGTATCAATCTAAAATAGATTAATACTTTATGGAATAGTTATCAGAATCAGACCAGACAGCGAATCAAAAATAAAAATTTTATGGTTCGACTGGATTCAAATTTCATATTTTTCAAAAAAAAAAAAAAAAAAAACCATAGGCAACCAAAACGGCGTCGTTTTGGTTGCCTCTCTGATGGGCTGGCCCATGCCTGTAATGGGCCGACCCATCAAATTTTCCCAAAAAAAAAACAAACCAAAACGACGTCGTTTTGGTTTGTCTCATCATTCCAATAAGTTCTATCCGGTTCGGCCGACATGCATTTCCGCCTGAATATAACCGAAACCTAAAAAACCCAGTTGAACCGCATTGTAGTATAGATTCATAAGTTTTAGATCACAATTCATTTAGTTATAACAAATAAATAGAAAAATTAAAGCTTGAAATTGAAACCAAAAAAAAAAACAAACTTATTTATTTGAATAAATAATTTTACAACAATTCCGTCCATAATGCTTGGTCAAAAAAGAAAACACAAAGAAAACAGTAAATGCAACGCCACTGATTCTGCCTTCAACCTAATCCGTCACAATACCGTCACTTCTTTTGTTCAAAAAAGAAGTGATGAAGGTAAATGTCAAGCGTTTTCAAATGCGAACGGTTTGGACCAGTGATTCTGCCTCCAACACAATCCGTCTCAATTCTTAACTAATTACTATATTTTAAGTGGTCCAAACCGATCGCATTTTAAAATGCGATCGGTTTGGACCACTTACAATATGAATGAGTTGTTGCTGTTGGGCTTTGTAGTTTTAAAAAGAAACAAAATTTCAGTTACGATGATTTCAAAAGAAAAGAAAAGAAAATAAACTCAAATTGTCCATGCGACATGAAAATTATCCAAACAAGTTCAATAACAGAAAATTATCCAAACAAGATCAAAAAAAGTGCAGTAGTAGAGTTCTCAACAAGAACCTACAGGCCGGAAAGGAAGTAATTACAGCAACTCAACACAAGAATCCAATGATTTTATGACTGAAGAACACAAGTTTATCCAACAGAATTGACTCTCACACGAGTGAAACAATTGAAATCAGGCTGCCGTCATGGACAACAAGTACGAAAAGCAACCATAAAAAAAACAGACAATTGAAACAAGATCTCTGCTGTTTTCCAATATCTAATGAGCATCTGTCAATATAATAAATTATGGTGCATTCTAGTTCAAGCAAGTAAAGGTCATGTTCCTTTAAATTCCAGTTTTCATAGAATATTTATAAATTATCAGGAATTAATTAACAAGGACCACACAAAATTCGTACATGAGCCCAAACTGAATTCTAATACCTCCATCCTATTTACTTTGATTTGTACTATGCATTCAACATCCAAGTCATAAAACCGATACAGGAGATAACAAAATACACTCACAAACAATGCTAAAAAGAAACTAGTCAAGCTTATTAATAACTTGAGCAATTGCTACGATTATTAACATTCAAATACAAAAAACCTACAATGCGTCAGCCTAACCACTCTTTGAGATCGTTAGCTAATTATTCTCCAGTCTCAACAAACCAACGCTAAACTAGGCATCAAATGACCACTTAGAAACACCCACCAACTAAAAAAATGCCAACCCCACATCAAACAATCCAATTTCTACAAAACCAAACTGCATACATGCAACGAAACAGAAATAAAAATCAAAACCCTAATTCCAATCCAACAAATATAAAACAGAGAAATTAACAAGAACGGTTAAGAGATAAAAACTCACTAATGAAACAGAGAATCGAATGAACAGGCAGCAAAAGAACATACCGTGTCTCAAAGAAAGAAAGATACGGGTTGTCTTTGTAATCCAACCAACGATAGCGGGTTGCAGTAAGGAACCGGATAAATGAAAGAGATAAATGGACGGGGAATTTTGTTTCGGGGAAAGAACGAAAGAGGAAATCAGAAAGCAATTTCCAGGTTCCAAAACGAATTAACACGGTACGCAGCGTTTTACAATCTTAGTGTCGTAGTTACTCGCCGGTGACGCGATCTTCCACCGGACAACAGAGGAGAGAAGCGAACGCAGCGGCTGCAGAGAGAGGAGATGAGAGACGAAAACCCTTTTCCTTTGCTTCGTTTATAAACCCTAAATTTTAAACGGGCCGCGACCCATAGGTTAAAAAAAGAAAAGAAAGGCCCACCTCACCTCCATTCTCCTCAAAAAAAAAATGTTAACAACTTTTATTGAGTATGGATCAAATTTGGAAGCCTGATTTAGCGTCTCCTACACCTACTTTACATTGGACTAATTGAAATTAATTTTACGAACCGATTTATGTTCCTTTTTATCTATCTATTTTGTTCAGTGCATTATTTGTGTATTTTAACTTAATAAAAAAATTTGTTTATCGAAAATGTTTTGAAGTGTAGACTCATTATATTAGTACCAAGATTAATAAAACATTAGTTATTTGTGTCGCTTTTCTAGCATATTTTAAAAAAAACACCATGTTTATATATAGTAATCAAAATGAAACGATGCATCATGCATGGTTACTTGCGGCTTTGCTTTCTTTTTCCTTGAATTTATTTTTATGAGATGAATATGTTTACCATTTTTCTTGTTTGATGATTAGAGGATGTGCGTCCACGTGGCATGCGACCTTGGGTGGCGACAAGTGTGGTCTCTGGTGGGGCCTTTAGAGAGACCAAAATGATGGCATCAAATGAATTAACATCTATACTATTTAATTTAGTGTTTGTAAAATTGTAACCTTATAAATATAAAATTCAATTAATTTTAACCATTCATTTAGTATTTTCGATTGAGATTTAATTAACCAAAATATAAGAGGAGTAGAATGAATTGTTTTATGTATAAAACTTGGCTGTATGATTTCTTTTATATATATGCTTTTTTTTAGTCGTTATAAGAATTATGGGCTTGTTATTTTTATACGGATCCTTCCTAGAACGTTTCGTATTGAAATTTTTAAATAGATTAATTTATTATTTAAAAGATGAATGTTCATACTGACCATGTATATATTTTATTTCTCTCGGCAGTTGATTCCTCATTCTATTAGAGTTAATTCTAAAATCTCTAATGTTTTCTATTTGTATCAATTTTACTAACTCATTTTCTTGTTCAGTTTTAAGCAATAGAGTGACTAAATTGACACCATAACTTTACTAGTAACATTTTTATTCCATAATAAATGTATATTCCTTTTTTTTCCCTTCATATTTTACTTTTTTTTTAAATTTTATAATCATAATTTCAAATAAAAAAAAGTAATGCTACTAAGTTATAAGTGACTATCTATAGCGCTCGTCATCATTTATCGTGCCAATTAAGTGATTCGATCACATAAGATTTTATAAAAAATGAATCAGCAGTAATAATATGATCAAATTGTTATAATAGAGTATGTTAGGGGTTGCGGATTTAACTATTTTATTTTCTTTAAAACAAATTGATTATTTATGACGTTTATCATCATTTATGGTGACGGGGGAGTAGGGAAGGCAATGGAGCAGGTATGGAGCGGGTAAGGCACTATCCATACCCGCGCCCGCAAATCTGCGGGTAATCCATACCCGCACCCGCACCCGCGCGGGGCGGGTAAGAGCAGACAAATTGTACCCGCGGATACCCGCAGATATTGATGAGGATGTGTTCCTCACAAGCATTTCATCAAACACGTGGTGGGCATCAGCGACAAACCCAGCTTTGGCATAGAAATTGATGAGGTTGTTCATTAAATCCACACCAAGTTCATAAATTGTCCCATCAAAATCCCTAATCTCCTTTAAAATCACAAATTCTGCCAAACAATATCGAACAAATTCACCACCGATAAACAAAATTGAAGTATAGAATATTCAAATCGCAATGTCTACAACTCAGCAGTCAAATTGAATCACTAGATTACTTCAGCTTTCCCAAATTACAGCATCAAAACAATACCATCTTACACAAATTAAACTAAAACAAAACCTCAAAAGATGGAAATGTTCAAATCCAGTCATCAAATAAAAACTAATCCATTTCTCAGATTTTCTAAAACAAACGCATTTGCATTCAGAACATGACAGTTACTTTAACAGTTTCAAACACAAGAACTTACAGGAAGAAGACAAGCAAGCATTTACTATCACTGGTGTTGACCAATCCATGAAGTACCTCAACAACAGAAAGAGGAGGTGCAGATTCATGGATTCACCAATTAAATAGGAGGAGGCGGCGACGAGAGCGATGACAGCGGCGATAGGAGGAGGCGGCGACGAGAGCGATGAGAGCGGCAGCGGCAGTGGCGATAGGATGCGGCCTTCTAGGGTTTTTGAAAGGAAATGGGATTTGAGAAATTAGATTGAAACTGAATGTTGACGTTTGTAGTGTTGTAATTGAAAGGAATGGAGTCGTTTTGACTCTTTTGAATTTTTTTTTCTTTTTTCAATTTTGATATACATGTAACATGATACTAATAACTAATAAGTATTAATAATATATATAAATTATATAAATGACTATTAATAATATATATTAACTATATAAATGACTATTAATAAGTATTTACAATAATATATTTTTAAACAATACTAACAATATGATGATAAAATTACAATGTATATACATTATGATGATAACATATATTAAGAGGTTAAAAGGAAAAACTATTAAATTTTACTATTTTTTGGTTCTAAATAGTTATTATGGAGACAATGTCTTTTAGATAATAAGTATTTATAATAAGTATTAACTATATAAATGGCTATTAACAAGTATTAATAATTAACTATTAACAATTAACTATATAAATAGCTATTGTAATTTACAATAATATATTTTTGAGCAATACTAACAATAATGTGGAGACAATGTCTTTTAGATAATAAGTATTTATAATAAGTATTAACTACATAAATGGCTATTAACAAGTATTAATAATTAACTATATAAATAGCTATTATAATTTACAATAATATATTTTTGAACAATACTAACAATATGATGATAAGATTGATGTATATACATTATGATGTATATTAATACTTAAATGTAAATAAGAAGTATTAGAATATCCAAATGTAAGGAGTAGGTTAAACAAATATGACTTACATTGGTAGTATGTTATGCATATAATTTTAATTTTAATTGGTAGTATGTTTTTTTCTTATTCTCCTTATTTAAAATGTTATGCATATAATTTTAATTGTAATCGGTAGTATGTTATTATTTTTCTTATTTAAAATGTTATGCATATTCTAGCGTTATTTCATATAAGGAGTACGTTAAACAAATATGACTTACGAGCCTAACATATTCTAGCGATATTTCATATTTTACTATAATAAATCTTTACATTTTATGATACAAAACATATAAAATTCATATAATTTAAAATGGACAAATATTTTACTATGATAAATCTTTACAATTTATGATACAAAATATATAACCAAAATGACGTGTTTAACATCAAAACGATGCCGTTTTGGTGTTAAACACACCATTTTGATAATATTAATTTATTATTCTTCTTATTAAAAGTTTATGCATATATTTTTAATTTTAATTGGTAGTATGTTTTTTTCCTTATTCTCCTTATTTAAAATGTTATGCATATAATTTTAATTTTAATTGGTAGTATATTTTTGTTAATTAATTAGGATAAATTAAGTATTGCAATTCTTTAAAATAGCTGAATTTAGTATTAATATTATTTTGCAACTAACTATAAAATGGAATAACGATAATACTACCGTATATCTAAGTTTTAGTGCAAAGAGAGACAAGTAATTGCTTGTAGTCCAACGGTTAGAATGTTGTCTTACAAGCAATAGAACCAGGTTCGAATCTTGGCGGATGCATATTAAGGATATGTATATTTATTTTGCGCGGGTATTATTGCGGGTACCCATACCCGCAATTTGCGGGTTGCGGTGCGGGTAAGGCACTATCCATACCCGCACTTTGCGGGTGCGGGTAAATCCATACCCGCAAAATACCCGCAAACTGCGGGTAATACCCACCCGCAATTGCGGGTATCCGGCGGATATCCATACCCGTGGGTGCAAATTGCCTTCCCTATGGGGGAGGACTGTTTTTTTTGTGTCATGATGATTGACGAGGACCAAAATATTGTCACGCAAATGTGCATTGATTGCGGCTGCTCGTTTCGCACATTATATATTATCATTATTAGAGTAGAGCACATTTTGTTTGATTGATGTGGTTGTGAATTCTTATGAGCTCGATCGGAGATAAATTTAATTAGATGGTCCAAGGCCTGACCGTCATCCACTACAAATTGTCCGCTCGGTTCCTCCGATTAAAATTTTGTTTGTGTTTGTTATGGTGATGTAATGATACGACACGTTAAATTAAATATCGATCATTAATTAGTCACTAAATTTATTTAATAGTATAAATCATATAATTGAAAAATTCACACATATCAATATCCTATAGTTATATAATATTACAATTCAATATTATTATAAGCACGAATTTCTCTTAATCAATATATGTAGTTGATTTGGGGGAAAATGATTATTTAAAACTAACGAAATATCTAAACTAATTAATTCAAATTAATTTAACTGAACCGAATTGATTAAACCAAACTTTTTTTTCTTCATTTTCAAGTTAAAATACTATTATATCGTATTGCAATGCATTATACTACTCCATTATTAATTTGAATATTTTGAAAAAAAGTAAGAGGGAAAAGGCTTGATTAGTCCTCCAACACTTATACTACTGGCTACTGCCATTAATTAGTTTAGGAACGTTGGATCCCTTATAAATTCTAATGAGTTGCAGTGGCACACCTTTTTCCCCCCTTTTTTTATACCTCAATTAACAGATCACTTTCTCTCTTGGAATATACTCCCTCCTAGGAGTGAATAAAAACCGGCCCGAACTGAGAATCGAATTAGAACCATTGGTTTGGTCCGGTTTAGTCTGGGTTTTTTTTCTTTTTGAAAAAATGAACCGAATTAGATCGAACCGGATTGTCCCAGTTCGGTCCGATTCTCCAAAGCTGAAAAATTCAAACCAAATCGTAGAACCGATTTATATATATATATATATATATGCGCATTTATATCAAAGTTCAAATTGGTTTAATTGTTAAAATTTTACCCATTACCTTAAAGGGGAGAGGTTCAAATCCCCAAGCTTGCATTTTTTTTTTCTAAACTTAACTTCTTGTCTTTGTTTTTTTATCCAAAACTTAATTAAAATTCCTCATATTTTTTATTTTAAATTTAATTAAAAGTTTTCATTTTTTTCCTTTTATTTTTTATTTTAAATAGAAAAAATTATTAAGGAAGTTATATAAGAATTATTATGAGTAGAAGACATTTTCTCTTTTAAACTTTGAAACTTAACTAAGCTCTAAATATATGTTATCATCATAATGTATATATATCATAATCTTATCATCTTATTGTTAGTATTGTTCAAAAATATATTATTGTAAATTATAATAGCTATTTATATAGTTAATTGTTAATATGTATTATTAATACTTATTAATAGCCATTTATATAGTTAATATATATTATTAATATTTATTATCTAAAAGACATTGTCTTCATAATAACTATTAAGAACCAAAAAATAGAAAAAATTAATAATTTTTCCTTTTAAGCTCTAAATATATGTTATCATCATAATACATATACATCATAATCTTATCATCATATTGTTAATATTGCTCAAAAATATATTATTGTAAATTATAATAGCTATTTATATAGTTAATTGTTAATATGTATTATTAATACTTATTAATAACCATTAATATAGTTAATATATATTATTAATACTTATTATCTAAAAGACATTGTCTCCATAATAACTATTTAGAACCAAAAAATAGAAAATTTTAAGTGATCTAATTTTATTTTCATATGAAGCATAATTATTTAGAGCTCTGGAGAATCGGGTTAGTAAATGGACCTCGGGTCTGTATCTAGACCTCGGGTCTGAAGCCCAATAAACCCATAAAGGAAAAGAAAGAAGCCCAGTCTCATACACCTCTACCCGGTTAGTAAATGGACCTCGGGTTTGTATCTGGTCGGATCAGATCTGGGTCTCACTGGGTTGAGACCCAACCCCAATAAAGTCGGGTCTGTCCCGATTCGACCAGATATTTTCGGCTCCAGGATTGGTCCCGGTCTCGAAAAAAGACCCGAGTCGGGATCTTCGAATCTCGAGACTAGTTGATAGCCCTACTCATGAATTCGACAATGAATAAGGTTGTCACATGTTTTTATTTTATTACTCACAAGTACTATATAATAATCCCCAGTTAGACTCTATCCACACACAAATAAATTATCATGAGTTTCTCTTATGTTGTATTTTATTAGGTAAGATATAGTTAGATTTACTCATTATGGGGAAAAAGTGAACGAAAAATGTTACAATATTTCTAATATTATTATATTTAGTTTATATCTTGACTAAATTTTTAGAAATGTAACATCCCGACTTCATTGAATCATAGAGCTCAGTATGTCTATTGTTTTTTTTTTAGCCCAAAATAATACTCCCTCCGGGTTAATTATATAATTTCCTCGCATCCCAATATTCAGTAGGTTTAACACTAAAAATACAAGTAAAATAAACAGTAAAAGTAAATCCTAAAATGTCATATAATAAACTCCGGAGGGAGTAATAGGAAAAGAAATGAATGCTGTGAGTTTGAAATCTTGAAAAGTTCCGTGATATCCATCCTACTCAAAGCAGTCCCTTTGTAGTACTGTACCCTTTTGGAAGTAGCACAAAGTTAATTGTTGAACCAACTAACTAGTAGCAGTAATTGTTTTGAAGAAATTAACCAAAGTCAACACCAAAAATAGAAACCCGTGCTTTTCTATTCCTTCTCTCGTCTCATTTCCCTGTCTGATGTTTTACGTTTTGAACCACAAGGTAAGATGTCGTTGGCTACAGAATATATTCCACAAGTAGGAAAAATGAAAGAAGCATGAAAACCAAGCTAAGGAGGTTATGGAATTGTAGCTCAAAATGTGCATAATATGTGAAAGATGACCTAATGTATCTGTTAACTGATAAAAAAATTATTCTATTAATTTCATTTATCACATCATTTTAGGGACTGCTTTGAGTAGTTACTAAAATATTAAAATTATTGTCAATGTCATAAATTCAAAGAACAATTTTATTAATTAGGTATAACTAAATAAATATCTAATGGAGAAATTGGAACAATCCAAGGTAATGCGTTTGAATCATTTTACTGAAAAAGCAGATAAATATGATCAATTCCTGATTTTTTCCGTGTATGCTTTCCTTTTTTTTCTCCATTTTCTCACCACATTACCCCCTAATTAATTATAGTCTGTTTCCTTTCTTTTCCCTTCATTATTAGGGTTTGAAAGATAGTGTGGTGTCTATAAATGAGAATGGTATTACCGCTATTGAACTCAAGTCTGGTACATAACAACAAACAACAAATATCGCCGAAATTATGAAATACCGTACCAACTAGGAGTGGGAATCGAAATACCGTACCGAAATTGGAATTTTAACATTTTTTTTGGAATTTTAAGATTTTTTTTGGAATTTTAAGATTTTTTTAATTTTTAGATTAATTAAATTATTTTTGGACCTTTTACAATTATTTTTGGAATTTTAACATTTTTTTTTGAATTTGTATATTTATTTTAGAATTTTTACATTTTTTAGAATTTTTAGATTAATTAAATTATTTTTGGAATTTTTTAGAATTTTTACATTTTTTCTAAATTTTTAGATTAATTAAATTATTTTTGAAATTTTTACATTTTTTGAAATTTTTAAAAGATGAACATCGATTCACCAAATCGAAGAGAAGTGAGAGAGGCAGAGAAAGGTGGGGCGGTCTAGGGTTGAGAACTGAGGAAAGCGTGCGGCAATGGGAAGGGTTTTAGAGTAATAAATATCGGTAGTAATCAATGATAACACATCAAGAGCATTTGGTCTAGTGGTATGATTCTTGCATGTTCTGCGAGAGGTCCCGAGTTCGAATCTTGGATTTCCTTTAGTTGGAGAATGAAAAAGGCTAACATGAACGACGTGTCGTTCATGCCTGGTGTGAAACGACGTCGTTTCACACGTGGGGAAAGACCCAGATCATACGCGATGATGTGGCAGGCCAAGTCAGCCGTTTCCTACGTGGCATCCGACGTGGCATGCCACGTAGGGCACTTAACGGTGATTGTTGGACGGCGTGAGTCGGAGGTACCAAATGTGACGTTTTGTTTGTTAGAAGTACCTTTTAAAGACAAAAAAAAGTGGAGGTGCCAAAAGAGTCAATCAATTGTTTGACAGGTGCCACTAAATGCATTTTTCCAAAAAAGTTTTGTTTCTTTTGGTGGTTTTACATTTAACATTTATCTAGAAAACAAATGAGCACATTTTTTCACACACAAAACCAATTCCAAGATTGTGTTCCATGACATTTTTTTATATATAAATATTTTTATAGATTATGCATTGCAACCAATAACTTTTTTTTAGAAAATTGCAACTTTGAAAATCATTTTTAAAAAAAAAATCAAAAAATGTTAATAAAAAAATATCGATAGTCTAGATTATCTGACCATTATTATATACTCTAAAATTTAATAAAATATATAATTTCTATGGTACATATATGACCTCGTGTGGTTTTAACTTGGGTGGGGAAATCAATGAAATAGAAAGCTTCAAAATTAAATTATCTAGAGTTTCATTTTTTGTCTGCAGTCTTTCTCTAGTGCTTGAATCGAAAGAATGAGTTTTAAGGCGAAGACGAAAACGAAAGCCGCGAAATTATGAGATTCTTACTTAATTTCATACACAAAACCAATTCCAAGATTATGTGAGATTAAAAAGGTGCAAACTTTAGCAATTTTTCACAAAGAAAATGACAAAAAAATGAAGGGTGTTAATGTTAGTTGACCGACAAGAATGTATTTTTTTAAAAAAATTGAAGGTTACTAAAGAGTGTGCATACTTCAACCAGTCTGAAGTCGATTTAAAAGATCCTCCCAAGACAGAACCAACAAATACGTACCTAAATACCTAAGCATTTTAAGTCACTAGCTCCACCATATTCCACTTCTGTGAGTGTGACGGATGTATGAATGATATAGCCTATGGTTATTAAGTACCCCTTTGGGGTTATGGTTTGGTTTCCAAAAGCACTTTTCAAACCCAGCTTCTTAAAGGTTGGTGTTTGGTAAACCAACTTTACACTAGAGCTTCTCAAAAGCTCTACACAAACCTTCATATTTTCCCTCTAAAAGCCACTGGCCAGGCTCCCACCAGTGGCTTTCAGAGGCAATTTGGTTGATGCGGGAAGCTGGTTTTTTAGACTATTTTGGACAAAAATGTTAAGGCAAGTTCATCTTAATTACAAATATGCCATGATAAATAGACCAAAACAACGCATCCCTTACCTCATTCTCCTCTCATCCTTTTCCACAATCTAGGTTTGAAATTCTCCTCTCACCCACCGGCTGCCGTTCCTTCCCTTTGGCCTCCACCGTCGTCGTCGTTGCTTTCTTCTTCTCCTACCCTTTGTCGTCGTCGTTGCTTTCTTCTTCTCCTTCCCTTTGGCCTCCACCAGGTACAATTTCTTCTTCTCATCCCATTCCATCGGATTTTCACTTACGACGGTCATTTTCCTGTTCTGTGAATCTGATCTTTTTCCCTGAGTGTAATTGCTTGGTTGCCCTGTTTGCTCGTTGTACTTGCTCCGGAATTTCTCTTCCGTATTTCTGATTTTTGTTTCTTAACAACTAATCCGTGATGTACGAAGCTTATGACGCTAGATCTTTGAAATTGGAGGCGATTTTCGTTTTTCCATTTCTTTCTAATGAGATTTTGATGGGTCGATTGCTGAATCTACGAGAGATTAGTGGTGAGAGTCTGGCCGTCATTAGGGTTTATAGATTACGAAGCGATTTTAAAATTGTCGTTGTCCTTTAACACTGTTTTTTTGGGAAGATTTTAGATATTTTATGTTACATTTCTTTTTTGCCAAAACAAACGAAACTTCTAGTAATCGGGTCGGGGGGGGGGGGGGGGTTATACTTTTGATCTTTTTGCTTCATCTTTCTATTGCACCTCGCATGGTGTTTATTTCTCACGTTTTGTAGCCAAACTGTGAAAATGGAGGTTGACACACTGACCATATTTAGAAGACGTAACTACAGTATGCGTCTTGTGAAAGCTGATCTTAACGTCCTGCTTCTTGTTCCATGGTTAAATTTTTCTGTTCTTTTTGTATATTCTCTTTATAGCCTATTTGAGTGTTGTTTTCTATTTTGTTAGCTTGTATCATAAGGGTTTGGTTTTAAATTGTATATTCAGCTACATGGAGGTAGATGTATTTGGGTGCACACTGGAAGTTTTCATGTTACGTGCTGGTATTACTTGAATTGTATGTTCTTTGAGTTCTTTATGGAAAAATGAGGTAGAGATCAGTTAGGATTAGAAAGAAAGCAATGGAGTGGAAAATGATCTGCCTATTTTTTTAAAAAAAATAGTGTTTTGGAAAAGTATTGGTGAGCATAGATGTTTGTAGATTTGTAAAATCTTTTGGTTGCAACCAAAATTTTTAACTGATTGTCGTATTTGTGGAAAATCTTTCTTCCTTATTTCCTCTTGTTGAAAACGACTCTGAACTCCCTTATCCCTCGCTTGGCTTTCACCTGAAGTTCCTATTTTTAATCTATGGTGATGATATGTTGCGGAAGGATGAGATGCTGAACTGAAGATGTGATGAAGATGCTGGACATTAGTTTTGGTTATAGTTTTGTTTTGTTTTCATTAAACTGATAGAAAAAAGGAGGACAGGGTGTTAATGGAGTGGTTGCTTAAGGAAGGAGAAAAGAAAAAGAAAACAGAATAAAACAAATATTTTTGCTAGTATGTTTTGGAAAGAAATATTTGATATTAAATTTTTATAATTGTTATTTTTAAGATTAAATTTGAATTTTGTCATTTGACATGTGAAAAATCAGAGCTTGCATGGTGTACTACCTTGTGATACATGTTATGAGAATACTCCTTCATGGTATTCTTTACTGATAATATTTGTTCCTCAAAGACGTTAATGCTTACATTCTTTATGGATAAAGGTATCATATGTATGTTGCAACCACTCAATACATTCTGCCAATAATTTTTTTTTACACCTTTAACTTGACTATCTCTCCTAGTTATGTTTCTGACATGTTTCTTTTTACCATGTTTCTGAATTATGGATTTGATGCTACTGTAAAGTCTGTAATGCCTTTTACATGCCTGTTAATTTCACGTGTTTGAATTTAAGTTTGATGAGATGAGCTTCTCTGTGCTTGTAGATGGCAAGCCAAGGAACAAGAGGTAGAGTTCCGAAAGCTGTTTGGGCCAAGGGTGTAGTGCATACGTTCTGCGATATTTGTATTTGAGCTGTTGAGAAAATGTTCAGGCCACACACGCATTTCAACATGTATATGCTTGTGTGGCTCAAGAAGATCAAATTAGATACATTGGTAGAAAAGGCATCCCCACTCAAAATATCATGGCAGCATGTAGTTTTGATATGCAATTCATTTTCGCCTGCGCTGGATGGGAAGGCACGACCCATGATACTCGCGTGTTCTATTCTGTAGTCAACAATCCCACATGGGAATTCCCTAAACCACCTCCAGGTAGACGAAATTCCTTTCATTGTTTCATATTCTTCATTCTTTGAATTTGACATTTGCGATTACGTTAATTTTGTCCTGAAATTAGGTAAGTATTACGTGGTAGATGCTGGATATCCTGACGTTTATGGGTATTTGAAACCTTATAAGAGTACAAGGTATCACTTACCTGATTTTCAACAAGGGCAACCACCAAGGGGTCACAAGGAAATCTTTAATCGGGCTCATTCTTCGTTACGATGTTGTATAGAACGAACTTTTGGAGTCTGGAAGAGAAGGTGGAAAATATTACGTGACATGCCTTCGTATCCGTTTCCAACCCAAGTTAAAATTGTAATCGCTTCTATGGCTTTGCACAATTTTATACGAAGAAAATCTCTTAATGATCCTGCTTTCAGCAGATTGGATGGGGATCCAGATTATGTGCCAAGAGATGTTTTCCCGGATATGGATGGAGTTTCACAAGATACGATGCATATGGGTGAAGAAAGTATGCAGAGTGAAGGCAATAATAGTGAAAGGTCACCTATGTCTGTAGTTCGCAACTCAATAGCGGATAGCTTAATGATGAATATGTAATAGTGATTTAAATATAACAAACTTTAATATAATGTTGCATATTTAACACATTTTTTCTTCTACTAATAAACTTTTAATATTATTATAAATAAAATGTTAATTATTTGTTTAGAAAAAAATATTAAATTATCAATAATGTAAATAAATAACACTTAAAAATGACTGATGCCCTTTATAGTAATTTTACACTCAAACCATAGTTCCAAAAGAAGTGTTTACCAAACACCAAAAACAACTTCTCGTTTCCCACAGCACTTTTAAGAAATGTTTACCAAACAGCACACTGCTTTGCGCAGAAGTGCTTTTCCCACAGCACTTTTGCCCACAGCACTTTTCGGACCAGAACTAGAACGCCAAACAGACCCTAAGTTATGTTGCTTGCATTTCCATGGGTGTTAATGCGTTGGGTCTAAGTGTAACCGAATCAAATGACGAGATCAATTATTGTAGCTTTTTTCATTGCGTAATGGCTTGATATATGGATGATTTTTCATGGATGTTAATGCGTTGGGTCTAAGTGTAACCGAATCAAATGACGAGATCAGCTATTGTAGCTTTTTTCATTGCGTAATGGCTTAATATATGGATGAATGTTTGTCTTACTTGGTACATAAGAAAAGAAAAGAAAGACGAAAAAGGAGAGAGGAGGTAAGAAAGAGAGCCCAACCCAAGGAAAAAAAACAGAAATCCAGTCCGGGTCTGGTTCCGGACCCGGACCCGGATCCGACCCTCCGGGCCGGAACCGTCCGTTTTTAGTCGAGACGGGTGTCTTAGGATCTATTTAAAGTGTGGTTTTAACTTGGGTGGGGAAATCGATGAAATAGAAAGCTTTGAAGTTAAATTATCTAGGGTTTCACATTTTGTCTGCGTCTTTCTCTAGTGCTTGAATCGGAACTATGGGTTTTAAGGCGAAGGCGAAGGCGGAGAAGGCGAAGGCGGAGAAGCCGAATCCGAAGCCGAAGCTGAAGCAGCCGAAGCCAAATCCGAAGCCGAAGGCCCCGAAGCCCAAAGAGTACAGCTTGGAGATGAGCGATTTCTCCAACCCTGATCATTACCGTCAATACATCCGCTACTGCCAGAGCCTCGAGGAGTGTGGTGTATGTAATTCTTTCTCCTGTTTTTGTTTATTCCCTTTTCTTTAAATGTTTTGTTGGTTTTTTTTGCTGGATTCTTACTTAATTTGACTAATTTATTAATTAATTACTTGTTCACGAATGAATTCAGCCATTCGACCTTGATTACGTCCCTGATTCGAGCATGCAGCTTTTCGGTCTGATCTCTACCGATCGTTACGAGGACTTCAGAGAAGAAGTGGACGAGTGCGTTCGATATGCTATTGCCTATGCCAAGAAGGAAAAGGTCTTGTCTGTTTAATTTCTTAGTCTTTGTTATTCATTCTTCTGAATCCTGAATTCAAATTGAGTGTGTTTGTTTTTGCTAATTTTCTTGATTAATTTTTGCAGAAGATGGAGCTGGAGGATCCGAAAGTTGTCAACGCAAACCTCCAATTGCATGGTGGTACAATGTATTATATAACCTTTGATGCCAAAGATAAAAGGTCTGGAAAGACTCAACGTTATAACACCAAGGCGGAGCATCTTCGTGGGAATCGTGGCGTAGATGTGCGGCTTATCAGGGTGGAGAATTCTAAGAAGTGCAGAGGTGAGTATGTAGTATAATGTTATCTTTTCCTTTTCTTTTTATTGGATAAACACCAAAATACAGAATTTCTAGTGATTTTATGGATGTTGTCTTGTCAGTTCGGATATATACTTTTGTGTAGCAATGAAATACTTTTACTGAAGTTCTGATTTGCAAGTTCCTGGATTTCAATACAACTGCTAAACCTCTGCTCCTTCTTTTTTGTTTCACTAGCACCTGCCACGTAGAGTCCTTAAACATGTCTCACCCTGAAGCCCAGCACTACTCAGTTGCTGAGCTGTATTGCTTGTGACTAAATCATGCAAACATACTTGTCATCAGGCTCTTTAAGTTGGGCACTTATGTTTCCTGCCACTACATCCCTAGGGGATGAACCATTACATGCCTAAATTATAGAGGATGCCTCCCTCCGTCACCCCAGACAGCTTCTGTGATGAAAAATGAATTTTCTCGAGCATTCTCTGGTTTGATGGGCAGGGCTTCAATAGCTAAGGCAGTTAGATGAAACTGTACAACCCTGAGAAAATGAAACCAGTTACAAATTCTAACTTTAAACATATTATACCCACAATTCCTAATTAACAATGTGATTCTTTGTAACAGATGGAGGGGTCATGTGAATCTGCTATTCATAAATTGGTTTCTATAAATTGAGAAATAAGTGGTCATGAGCAGCTTGATATTATTTAAGATGGAGAGGGTGTTAATGTTAGTTGACTGACAAGAATGTATTTTATCAAAAAATTGCAGGTTTCTAAAGAGTGAGTGTGCATACTTCAACCAGTCTGCAGTCGATTCAAAGGATCCTCCCAAGACAGAACCAACAATTACGTACCTAAATACCTAAGCATTTTAAGTCACTAGCTCCACCATATCCCACTTCTGTGGGTGTGACGGATGTATGAATGATATAGCCTATGGTTATTAAGTTATGTTGTTTGCATGTTGCATGGATGTTAATGCATAGGGGTGTAAGTGTAGCTGAATCTAATGACGTGATCAGCTATGGATAAAGGTATCATATGTATGTTGCAACCACTCAATACATTCTGCCTACTTTACGGATCGAAAGTAGGGTTTTACCTGGGCAAATGCGAGGAGCTCTTGAATCAGATAGCGAGAATGAGAAATGAGCGTCGTCTACATATGCACAGTGAGAATCAGATTAGGTTTTAGGGTTAGGGAATAGGGTGTATACAGTGAGACTGAGAATGGATGTGTGATGGTGTCGATGAGGGTGAAGTTAAATTGATTCGACACCTCCGATTCCCAGATCTCAGACAAAACAAAAACCCACCCAAAAAAAATTCCAATGCTGTATCAAAAACAAGCCATAAAACCCAAATGAGCCCAGTTACCAAAAAGTGAAGTTAAATAGATAGGTGAGTATACAACAATATCCAGAAATACAAACGGCTTCATCTTTTGACGGATAACACTTAATAGATGAGTATTAGAGCATCATCAAATCTGAAAGCCAACACATAATATCACAAAATTCGTACACGAGCCCAAACTGAATTCTAATACCTCCATCCTATTTACTTTGATTTGTACTATGCATTCAACATCCAAGTCATAAAACCGATACAGGAGATAACAAAATACACTCACAAACAATGCTAAAAAGAAACTAGTCAAGCTTATTAATAACTTGAGCAATTGCTACGATTATTAACATTCAAATACAAAAAACCTACAATGCGTCAGCCTAACCACTCTTTGAGATTGTTAGCTAATTATTCTCCAGTCTCAACAAACCAACGCTAAACTAGGCATCAAATGACCACTTAGAAACACCCACCAACTAAAAAAATGCCAACCCCACATCAAACAATCCAATTTCTACAAAACCAAACTGCATACATGCAACGAAACAGAAATAAAAATCAAAACCCTAATTCCAATCCAACAAATATAAAACAGAGAAATTAACAAGAACGGTTAAGAGATAAAAACT
The DNA here is from genome assembly GCA_963691705.1 of Viola odorata. Taxonomy (NCBI): domain Eukaryota; kingdom Viridiplantae; phylum Streptophyta; class Magnoliopsida; order Malpighiales; family Violaceae; genus Viola; species Viola odorata. The sequence continues at coordinate 53,405,606 of OY829543.1, read as the reverse complement.
CACTAATGAAACAGAGAATCGAATGAACAGGCAGCAAAAGAACATACCGTGTCTCAAAGAAAGAAAGATACGGGTTGTCTTTGTAATCCAACCAACGATAGCGGGTTGCAGTAAGGAACCGGATAAATGAAAGAGATAAATGGACGGGGAATTTTGTTTCGGGGAAAGAACGAAAGAGGAAATCAGAAAGCAATTTCCAGGTTCCAAAACGAATTAACACGGTACGCAGCGTTTTACAATCTTAGTGTCGTAGTTACTCGCCGGTGACGCGATCTTCCACCGGACAACAGAGGAGAGAAGCGAACGCAGCGGCTGCAGAGAGAGGAGATGAGAGACGAAAACCCTTTTCCTTTGCTTCGTTTATAAACCCTAAATTTTAAACGGGCCGCGACCCATAGGTTAAAAAAAGAAAAGAAAGGCCCACCTCACCTCCATTCTCCTCAAAAAAAAAATGTTAACAACTTTTATTGAGTATGGATCAAATTTGGAAGCCTGATTTAGCGTCTCCTACACCTACTTTACATTGGACTAATTGAAATTAATTTTACGAACCGATTTATGTTCCTTTTTATCTATCTATTTTGTTCAGTGCATTATTTGTGTATTTTAACTTAATAAAAAAATTTGTTTATCGAAAATGTTTTGAAGTGTAGACTCATTATATTAGTACCAAGATTAATAAAACATTAGTTATTTGTGTCGCTTTTCTAGCATATTTTAAAAAAAACACCATGTTTATATATAGTAATCAAAATGAAACGATGCATCATGCATGGTTACTTGCGGCTTTGCTTTCTTTTTCCTTGAATTTATTTTTATGAGATGAATATGTTTACCATTTTTCTTGTTTGATGATTAGAGGATGTGCGTCCACGTGGCATGCGACCTTGGGTGGCGACAAGTGTGGTCTCTGGTGGGGCCTTTAGAGAGACCAAAATGATGGCATCAAATGAATTAACATCTATACTATTTAATTTAGTGTTTGTAAAATTGTAACCTTATAAATATAAAATTCAATTAATTTTAACCATTCATTTAGTATTTTCGATTGAGATTTAATTAACCAAAATATAAGAGGAGTCGAATGAATTGTTTTATCATGTATAAAACTTGGCTGTATGATTTCTTTTATATATATGCTTTTTTTTAGTCGTTATAAGAATTATGGGCTTGTTATTTTTATACGGATCCTTCCTAGAATGTTTCGTATTGAAATTTTTAAATAGATTAATTTATTATTTAAAAGATGAATGTTCATATTGACCACGAAGATATTTTATTTCTCTGGCCAGTTGATTCCTCATTCTATTAGAGTTAATTCTAAAATCTCTAATGTTTCCTATTTGTATCAATTTTACTAACTCATTTTCTTGTTCAGTTTTATGCAATAGAGTGACTAAATTGACACATAACTTTACTAGTAACATTTTTATTCCATAATAAATGTATATTCCTTTTTTTTCCCTTCATATTTTACTTTTTTTTTAATTTTATAATCATAATTTCAAATAAAAAAAGTAATGCTACTAAGTTATGAGTGACTATCTATAGCGCTCGTCATCATTTATCGTGCCAATTAGGTGATTCGATCACATAAGATTTTATAAAAAATGAGTCAGCAGTAATAATATGATCAAATTGTTATAATAGAGTATGTTAGGGGTTGCAGATTTAACTATTTTATTTTCTTTAAAACAAATTGATTATTTATGACGTTTATCATCATTTATGGTGACAAATGGATCACTCGATCATGTAATATTTTTACGAAATAAATGAATCAATATTGATAATTGGATTAAATTGATATAAATAAATAAAATGATAGGATTGTAAATTTTTTTATTTATATCAATTTTGTCCGGAGATAAATTTAATTAGATGGTCCAAGGCCTGACCGCCATCCACTACAAATTGTCCGCTCGGTTCCTCCGATCAAAATTTTGTTTGTCCTCATTTGATAAAGAGTGTTTTTTTATGGTGATGTAACGATACGACACGTTAAATTAAATATCGATCATTAATTAATCACTAAATTTATTTAATAGTATAAATCATATAATTGAAAAATTCACACATATCAATATCCTATAGTTATATAACATTACAATTCAATATTATTATAAACACGAATTTCCCTTAATCAATATATGTAGTTGATTTGGAAAAAAAAATTATTATTTAAAACTAACGAAATATCTAAACTAATTAATTCAAATTAATTTAACTGAACCGAATTGATCAAACCAAACTTTTTTTTTCTTCATTTTCAAGTTAAAATACTATTATATCGTATTGCATCCATTATTAATTTGAATATTTTGAAAAAAAGTAAGAGGGAAAAGGCTTGATTAGTCCTCTAACACTTAAGGGTCTGTTTGACGTTCCGGTTCTAGCTGGAAAAGTTCTATGGTAAGAAGTTCTGTTTGAAAATAACTTGCTGGAAAATGAGTAAACTGTTTGATAAATATTTGTTAAAAGTTTTCCAGCAATCAATGATAACAATTAAGAGCATTTGGTCTGATGGTATGCTTGTCGCATAGGGTGTGAGAGGTGTTGAGTTCGAATCTCGGATTTCCCTTAATGGGACCATTTTAAAGCTTAATATGAAAGACGTGTCGTTCACCTTAATACATGGCCAAAAACGACGTCGTTTCATACCGGGTTGGAAAAACAAATTATCCAACCCGTGGGAAAAGAAACGGGTCGGGTCGGGTCTGTTGGAAAAACAAATTATCCAACCCGTGGGAAAAGAAACGGGTCGGGTCGGCCCTGGCCTATGTGGCACGCCACGTCAGCAGTGCCTGACGTGGCATGCCACGTAGGACACTTAACGGTGAACGTTGGACGACGTTAGATCGAGGTACCAAATGTGACGTTTTGTATGAAATCAATCAAATAATGTTTGTACAGGTACCAATTTTTGCATTATCCCTTTTCAAAACTTAAGTGGACAAAAATATTAATACAAACTTGAAAGAATTACAATTATACCAGGTATAAATAACTCCAATATTACCAAAATCCATCTCATTTGACACAACTGTCTCGTTCTCCTCTTCTCCCAAGAACCCTAATCGTATCTCTTCTAATCATCTTCTCTGTTCATTTTTTTTTCCCAATCAGCAAGGATCAAAGTCCATGAGCTCCGTCAGAAGTCAAAGGCAGAGCTTTTGGCTCAGCTGAAAGACCTCAAAGCAGAACTGGCCCTCCTCCGTGTTGCCAAGGTCACCGGCGGTGCACCCAACAAGCTTTCCAAGATGTAAGAACAGATCTTAGTGTGATTTTTGTTTGTTTTGTCATTTCCCTTTATTTGTTTGGGTTCTTATGGGTGCTGTGTGTGTTACAGCAAGGTGGTGAGGTTGTCGATTGCGCAGGTGTTGACTGTGATTTCGCAGACCAGCGCTATTCGCAGGAGGCTCACCAAACACCAGGTATTATTGCTTTTTGCTTTTGATCTGGTCTTATAGCTCACTCTTTAGCTCATTTTAAGCTGAAATTTGAGATGATTCTTGAATGATTTTAAGCTGAAATTTGATCAAAATCCATTAATTCTGACTTCAGTTTTATTCTTATCATATTCTTCTCTTACTGTAAAAGCCTGCTGGATTCTTAATTTTTCTTTATCGTCAGTATTCCAAATTTCATGTTGTAGGGTACCTACCATCTTTTCTTAGCTTTTCTCAGTTGGGTTCTCTTTTATCTTTTATTTTGAAATGAATTCTTCTAGGTTTATAGACATTGAATTTGCGTCTTTGAAAGGAGTTAGAGACTCCTGTAAATTTAATAAGGATAAATGATATATGAATCCTAGATTCAATCAAGTCTTGCCTTTTGTTTCTTTAGCCATGATGAACAAGGTTCACAGTGCACTATTAGTGTTAAAGCTTTGGTTCCACAAAGCTACCTTCTTGCAGAAAACATCAATGAGGAGAATGGCTCCCTACTAGGATAGAATGAGAAATTATACAATGCATTGAAATGTATGAACATCCAATCTGCAAGCGCCCATTGAACTGAAGTCTTTTATTTTGCGCCCGTTGGTGGTAGAGTTGCATTCTACCTGATACCAATCAGTACAAGAGTGATTGTCTCATTTAAAAGCGGTTAATCATATCAAAGTGTAGAGATATTGCCTATGGTGATAACATTCCGGTGTTTCATTCCTATGGTCAATTTTTATTTTAAGTCTTGGATTAATTTGTAGCTCCTCTGTTTGTATACTTTTGAGATTTGATTATGTTGATTTCATTTTAAGAATCACGGTCCTTGCTCTTCTTTTTTATCTTCCAATCCTTAGTTCATTACTGGAATTCACTACAAAGATGATCCAACAATCATGGCATGGGAACTTATGAATGAGCCTAGATGCACATCGGATCCTACTAGTAGAACCATGCAGGTATTCTCTCTCTTTTTTCCACCTCCCCTGTTCTTTCTTTATCCTCTGCTGTTTTGGATTGTTTCTTTTGCTCTTTTCATTACTGTGCAATTCTTGAAAAAAAGAGGAAAAGAACCTTCTAGTTTTTGATTTAGTATTCTTTTAATCTTGATGTATGATCTTTAAACCATTTTAACTTCCATGGTCCACCACATCTCAGTTAGCTTGAATGATATAGCCTAGAGTTGGGAAAAGAATTAGCACTGTATCAAATTTGAAATGCATATTCTAGTAGTTGTACAATATAGAAAGAATTATTTGAAGTACAGAATTCATAGTAAAAACTAGCAGTAACTGTTTTGGCAGCTGTTAACTGAAGAAATGGACAATTTCAGAGATGGTAAAATTTCATGGCTCAGTGTGCTGAAAAATATATCTTCCACCATTATTGCTCTGGTCACAAAGAAAGGTTTGTGAATTTCTCTCCTTTGTTACTCAATACTATTCAAATCAATTGCATAACATTATTAGCTTGAACTGACTAAACATTGCTGTGATTGTGGTTATGATGATGAAGGAGCTCATCATGTTGATTTCCGATCAGCAACGAAAAATGACCCGAATTGGCTTGTGGAGCTCCGGAGAAAGGAATTTGAGATCATTAAGGGATGGGTGGATGAATATTACTACTACACAGATTTTGACCAACATCCAAATTAATTGAAATATCAGACGGTTTCCTTTCTGCTTATTGGAATTATTGGAATTATAATGATGATTATTTTGCAAGTGTATGCAACAAGTTTAATATAATGGTTTTTCCCTAAATTATTACTCCAAAAATAAAGAGAAGTCATTAAATTGAAGTTTTGCTCTCATTTTTATTTATAGCCTATTTTTTACATGAAAAAGTTAGTCTTTTTTTTGACTAGGGATCCAAAAATAGCACCAAGATATAACATTTCTCTAGCAATAAAAAGACCAACCAAAATATTGATTAATAACTTCATTAAAGAATTTCTTATCACACGAGTTTCGCTAATTGAAGTGAAAAATTGGTACCAGTGTTCAATACTTAAAAAAAAGTTACTGTTTAAATTAATTTTAGTTTATAGATGAGATAAACTCAAAATGGCTAAGACCACATATGTTGATTTATGATTCAATTAGGCGCGCGTAGAGGGAAAAAAGAAAAAATGGTATGCTACTTGATGTAATTTATTTGTTAACTCGGCTACAATAGCTAATAGCTTAATGTTGAATATGTAATTGTGATTTATATATGTAAAACTGTAAATATTATAATAACTGTAACTTTTTAGCAACAAATATATTTATTAGTTTATTAGTCTTTGCAAATCGAAGAAAATAATCACATTAATTTTTTTCATTAAGAAAAAGTGTTGTTGGAACAAAATTGTAGCATAATTTCTTATTATAAACAAAATGTTAATTATTTATTTAGAGAAATATATTGATTAAAAATATCTATATAGAGTTTGCAAAATTTTTAATATAATGTTTTAAATCATGGTATTAATAACTTATATTTTTTATGGTATTAATAAGTTTAATTTATTTATGATATTAGATAAATATTAGGTGGTAGATGTTAGGTTATAAATAAATTGATTAAAAACATATATAAAGATACTAAAAAAATTAATTCTAACACTTGAAATGAATTATGCCATTTATGGTCATTTTACATTTCAACCATAGTTTTAAAACAGTTTTTACCAAACACCAAAAACAACTTCTGGTTTCCCCACAGAACTTTTAACAAACATTTACCAAACAGCATACTCCGTTCTGCAAAAGTCGGAAACTGACTTTTACAGACTGAAATTTTCCCCACTGAACTTTTTCAGCTAGAACCGGAATGCCAAACCGACCCTTATACAGTTATACTACTGGCTACTGCCATTAAGTAGTTTAGGAACGTTGGATCCCTTATAAATTCTAATGATTGTTTATAAAAAAATAAAAAAAATAAAAAAATCTAATGATTGCCTTTGCAGAGTTGCAGTGGCACACCTTTTTTCCCCCTTTTTTTTATACCTCAATTAACAGATCACTTTCTCTCTTGGAATATACTCCCTCTTAGGGGTGAACAAAAACCGACCCGAACCGAGAATCGAATCAGAACCGCTGGTTTGTTCCGGTTCGGTTTGGTTTTTTTTTTTTTTTGGAAAAATTGAACCGAATCGGACTGTCCCGGTTTGGTCCAGTTCTCCAGAGCTGAAAAATCCAAACCGAGGCGTAGAACCAGTTTTTATATATATTTATATTTATTTATATATATATAAATAAATATATATGCACATTTATATTAAAGTTCAAATTTGGTTTAATGGTTAAAATTTTACCCGTAGGGAGAGGTTCAAATCTCCAAGCTTACATTTTCATTTTTTCTTTCTAAACTTAACTTCTTGTCTTTGTTTTTTTATCCAAAACTTAATTAAAATTCCTCATTTTTTTCTTTTAAACTTAATTAAAAAAATTCATTTTTTCCCTTTTATTTTTTTATTTTAAATAGAAAAAATTATTAAGGAAGTTATATAAGAATTATTATGAGTAGAAGACATTGTCTCTTTTAAACTTTGAAACTTAACTAAGCTCTAAATATATGTGATCATCATAATGTATATATATCATAATCTTATCATCTTATTGTTAGTATTGTTCAAAAATATATTATTGTAAATTATAATAGCTACTTATATAGTTAATTGCTAATATGTATTATTAATACTTATTAATAGCCATTTATATAGTTAATATATATTATTAATATTTATTATCTAAAAGACATTGTCTTCATAATAACTATTAAGAACCAAAAAATAGAAAAAATTAATAATTTTTCCTTTTAAGCTCTAAATATATGTTATCATCATAATACATATACATCATAATCTTATCATCATATTGTTAATATTGCTCAAAAATATATTATTGTAAATTATAATAGCTATTTATATAGTTAATTGTTAATATGTATTATTAATACTTATTAATAGCCATTAATATAGTTAATATATATTATTAATACTTATTATCTAAAAGACATTGTCTCCATAATAACTATTTAGAACCAAAAAATAGAAAATTTTAAGTGATCTAATTTTATTTTCATATGAAGCATAATTATTTTCATAAATTCTTCATGTGTATATGTTAGGCTCGATATGAAGTACGATACTTCTTGACTAGATATTTGTTAAATACATTCATTATATTTAAATATATTAATACTCATTATTTATTAATATTTAGTCACTTTAAATTTTTATATATTTTGTATCATAAAATTTAAAGATTTATCATACTAAAATATCTTTATAATATTAGGTCATTACTTATAAATTGATAAATCAAAACATTATTTAAAAAAAAAATCAAAATTGCGTGTTTAACGCCAAAACGACGTCGTTTTGGGCAAACATCAAAACGACGTCGTTTTGAGAAAACACCAAAACGACGTCGTTTCGAGAAAAGTGAATAAAACCGGTTCTGAACCGGAACCGGACCGAAAATTTTTGGTTCGGTTTGGTCCGGTTCTAGGACCAAACCGGACCGTGAACACCCATACTCCCTCCGGCATATATTAGTTGACGCCTTATGACCAAAATCCAAAATTGGGAATTAACTGACGTCTTGTTCAATGTGCCTGTCTTTATCTGTATTTTACCTTCTTGTCCCTGCATCTGCTCTTCCTCATTCCTCTTTTTCTCAACAAAAACAGACCCTCACCTCACCCTCCTTTCGCCTCCGACCACCATCAACAAAAATAGACCCCCACCACCAGTCACTGGTGCAAACAACCACCAGCCTCTACCACCAGTCGCCGCCACCTGCAGCTGCAAACAACCACCACCACCAGCCACCGACAACAGGAACCAACCACCACCAGTCTACGCCATCGACAACAAGAAACCTTCTTCTTCCTCCTCCTCTGTTTCTTCATCTTCTTCTTCATTTTGCTGCAGATTTATTTTCTGTAATTGCATGCTTCAATTTTAATTTGAAAACCAAAAAACTCATACCTCTCTCCTCTGTCTCCTTCTTCTTCACCAGAAACCTATCTCTTTTTTTTCCACCAGAATCACACCAACCCACTTGCTTCAATCTTAGTGATTGTGTTTTTTAGCCCAAAATTGAATTTGATTATGGTGTATGCTAATTAACACAGAAAGATGATTGTGTTTTTAGCCCAAAATTGATTTTTGATATCCTCTGCATTTTTTTATTTTGTGGTTTAGAAATGAAGTTTGAGGCTGGTACGAGAGGTGGGTTAATCGATTAATTTCTGGGAAGAAGGGCAGTGGAGGTGGAAATAGCGTGGTGGTGGTGGGTGGAGTGAGAGATGTGTGTGTCAGAGGTGAAGGAAAGAAATCAGGAAAAAAGACCGGAAAATGACAAAAAGCTGGTGTATTTCTGACGCGGGCCCACTTTACCTTAATCTGTGTGTTTTGTGGGCCCGCGTCATCTAAATAAAAACGGAGGGAGTATATCTATATTTTTTCCCGGTAAGCTGATAAATATATAAAATTATTTATGTACATAAGATGTGCAATGAACAAAACTAAATTAAGACTCGTTAGAACATGCGAGCCTTAGGAAGTTAAAAATGCTTCAAGTAGGCCTCATAACCAAAAATCAATTGGTCCACACCACAATACAAGAAATCGAGCCCACACTACAAAAAAAACTAGCAATCACCGATGGAGCCATTCTGACGGACAGACTCCGTTGGAATTTTCCACAGGCATTTCTACAGCTAAGCCGCAGAAATATTTTTTTTTAATAAATCTACTCTAGTGTTATCGAAAAAAATGATCTCCATATCGACGACCATTTTCATCGATTAAGTGTTTCGACAGACACTCCATCGAAACATTTGGGCGCTAACCAAAAAATATTGGTGCCTCAAATTAACGCAAAATGCTACATTTTCGAAGGAAAAGTCCGTTGAAAGCGTTTTGAGCCCCACACTCGTCGTAAATCTATTAATTTAGCGACTTAACAACCGTCGATAGAAGAGGCCCGCGATGAACATCTTAGGTTTCGACCAAGTTCTTTGTCTAATATAGCCTTTGATGGAAAGGTTGTCAAAAATCTTTTATCTATTTTGATGGATAGAGTCGTCAGAGAGGGAAAACTAATTTCCACAGCGTTGTCCATTGAAATAGATGAAAGGTTTCCGACGGCCTTTCTGTCGAAAATGGATCTCACCATTTGCGACGGAAAAATACATCGTTATTTAGGCGCATTCCTTTGGAAATTTAATTTCCATTCTTTGTATAATAATTGTTATATTTAAAATATTTATTATACAATGTACATTTAAAAAAAGGTTGAATAACTCACAAGTATAGATTAATACTTATAATATAGATTCCTAAGTTTTAGATCACGATTCGTTTAGTTATAAACTCATAAATAGAAAAAATAAAGCTTGAAATTGAAAAAAAAAAACAGAGAAATGAATTTGTTTGAATGAATAATTTTACAACAATTCCGTCCATAATTCTTGGTCAAAAAATAAAACACAAAGAAAACAGTAAATGCAACGCCACTGATTCTGCTTTCAACCTAATCCGTCAAAATCCCGTCACTTCTGTTCAAAAAAGAAGTGATGAAGGTGAATGTCAAGCCTTTTCAAATGCGAACGGTTTGGACCAGTGATTCTGTCTCCAACACAATTCGTCGCTTATCATATTTTAAGTGGTCCAAACCGTTCACATTTTAAAGTGTGAACGGTTTGGACCACTTAAAATATGAATGAGTTGTTGCTGTTGGGCTTTGTGGTTTTAAAAAGACAAAATTTCAGTTAAGATTAATGTTCAAATTGACATGAAAGTAGAAACTACTAGTCTAACAAAACATAGGTTCAGATGCTTTAACACACTAAAGTTTTAATGGTAGCAAAAACAACTCCAGTTAATGGACCAAACCACACATACATAAAAGAGATAAATCCATACAGTTTGAAAACTACCTTACTTGATTTCAAAAGAAAAGAAAAGAAAATAACCTCAAATTGTCCATTCGACAAGAAAATTATCCAAACAAGTTCAATAACAGAAAATTATCCAAACAAGATCAAAAAATGTGCAGTAGTAGAGTTCTCAACAAGAACCTACAGGCCGGAAAGGAAATAATTACAGCAACTCAACACAAGAATCCAATGATTTTATGACTGAAGAATACAAGTTTATCCAACATAATTGACTCTCACACGAGTGAAACAATTGAAATCAGACTGTAAAAGTTGCTACCGAAAAATGAGGCTTTGGAATTGAAGCTGGTGGAGAATTAAGAAGAAGCAGAGAGGTTGATGTTTTTGACTTGAAAATCTCCTGGGCTGCTATGGTGATTCGCATGTTATGAAAACAAGGTTTGTAGATTGTACCGTTTATATATATATATATAAGCTAATTGTTGTAACCGTTTGGTTAAAAACCTAAAACCATTGAGGACAAAAAATGCATCTTTCAATTAGTAAAATTTTCAAGTCAGGAATATAATTTGAGTTGTTTCATATCTTGCATCTTCAATATTATTCCTTGTAAATTTCCACTTCAGTATTTTGAATATACAAAGTACATACATTAAAATACGAAATAATATAATCATCTTGGTAAAATAAAATTATCTGAAATATCGTGCAAATAATTAAAATAATGAAGAATATATTTTATAGTAAAATAAATTGATTCGACTTATGTCTTTGTAATATAAAGTACAAAAAATCAATTCGTTCCATTTGTGGTATATAAAATGCTTCAATTTTAAAAAAAACAGAGTGATTGATAACTAAGAATTTAGTATTTAACAAGAGACTTTACACATTTTCTAATTCATCTCTCTTTAAATTTTTTAAGTTAGAAAAAATAAATTTTCATTAAAAATGAATATTTTTTTTAATTTTTGGTAAACTAAAAGTAAATAAATCATATTAATGCTGAAAAAATATCTGATTTTTTTTTTATGTATTCTAAAATTAAATAAAATATATAAATTCTATGATAAGTGCGGTTTTAACTTGGGTGGGGAAATCGATGAAATAGAAAGCTTTAAAGTTAAATTATCTAGGGTTTCACATTTTGTCTGCGTCTTTCTCTAGTGCTTGAATCGGAACTATGGGTTTTAAGGCGAAGGCGAAGGCGGCGAAGCCGAAGCTGCCGAAGCTGAAGCAGCCGAAGCCGAATCCGAAGCCGAAGCCCCCGAAGCCCAAAGAATACAGCTTGGAGATGAGCGATTTCTCCGACCCTGATCATTACCGTCAATACATCTTCTACTTGAAGAGGCTTGAGGAGTGTGGTGTATGTAATTCTTCCTTCTGTTTTTGTTTATTCCCTTTTCTTTAAATGTTTTGTTGGGTTTTCTTTGCTGGATTCTTACTTAATTTGACTAATTTATTTATTAATTAATTACTTGTTCACGAATGAATTCAGCCATTCGACCTTGATTTCGTCCCTGATTCGAGCGTGCCGCTTTTCGGTCTGATCTCTATCAATTGTTACGAGGACTGCAGAGAAAGAGTGGACAAGTGCGTCCGACATGCTATTGCCTTTGCCAAGAAGGAAAAGGTCTTGTCTGTTTAATTTCTTAGTCTTTGTTATTCATTCTTCTGAATCCTGAATTCAAATTGAGTGTGTTTGTTTTTGCTAATTTTCTTGATTAATTTTTGCAGAAGATGGAGCTGGAGGATCCGAAAGTTGTCAACGCAAACCTGCAACTCCATGGTGGTACAATGTATTATATAACCTTTGATGCCAAAGATCAAAGGTCTGGAAAGAGGCAACGTTATAACACCAAGGTGGAGTATCTTCGTGGGAATCGTGGCATAGATGTGCGGCTTATCAGGGTGAAGAATTCTCAGAAGAAGTGCAGAGGTGAGTATGTAGTATAATGTTATCTTTTCCTTTTCTTTTTATTGGATAAACACCAAAATACAGAATTTCTAGTGATTTTATGGATGTTGTCTTGTCAGTTCGGATATATACTTTTGTGTAGCAATGAAATACTTTTACTGAAGTTCTGATTTGCAAGTTCCTGGATTTCAATACAACTGCTAAACCTCTGCTCCTCCTTTTTTGTTTCACTTGCACCTGCCACGTAGAGTCCTTAAACATGTCTCACCCTGAAGCCCAGCACTACTCAGTTGCTGAGCTGTATTGCTTGTGACTAAATCATGCAAACATACTTGTCATCAGACTCTTTAAGTTGGGCACCTATGCTTCCTGCCACTACATCCCTGGGGATGAACCATTACATGCCTAAATTATAGAGGATGCCTCCCTCCGTCACCCCAGACAGCTTCTGTGATGAAAAAATAATTTTCTCGAGCATTCTCTGGTTTGATGGGCAGGGCTTCAATAGCTAAGGCAGTTAGATGAAACTGTACAACCCTGAGAAAATGAAACCAGTTACAAATTCTAACTTTAAACATATTATACCCACAATTCCTAATTAACAATGTGATTCTTTGTAATAGATGGAGGGGTCATGTGAATCTGCTATTCATAAATTGGTTTCTGTAAATTGAGAAATAAGTGGTCATGAGCAGCTTGATATTATTTAAGATGGAGAGGGTGTTAATGTTAGTTGACTGACAAGAATGTATTTTATCAAAAAATTGCAGGTTTCTAAAGAGTGAGTGTGCATACTTCAACCAGCCTGCAGTCGATTCAAAGGATCCTCCCAAGACAGAACCAACAATTACGTACCTAAATACCTAAGCATTTTAAGTCACTAGCTCCACCATATCCCACTTCTGTGGGTGTGACGGATGTATGAATGATATAGCCTATGGTTATTAAGTTATGTTGTTTGCATGTTGCATGGATGTTAATGCATTGGGGTGTAAGTGTAGCCGAATCTAATGACGTGATCAGCTATTGTAGCTTTTTCCATTGCGTAATGGCTTTGATATATGGATGAATGTTTGTCTTACTTGGTACAGAGCGTTTGGCTGGTAGCATTATATTTTGCCTTTTTTTATGAATATGAATTGAACCTACAGATTGAAGAACCTGAGGAGAGAACCTACAGATGGATTTGTTGTAGATGGATAGATCTGACCAGCTCCACCTAGATCAGTAAGATCCGAGTATTGTTATTCCTAATTTACAATAATTTTTTTGTCCTCATGGTTGGGTCAGTAATCGTGGTGACTCTCTTTTGAGTTTTGACTCTTATTCAGAGAGATTGTTTTGTACCTTCAATTTAATTAATTAATGAAGCTATTGATGATTTTCTTTAAAAAAAAGGGGAATCGCAATGTCTCGTTTGGGCTCAGTGTATATTTGTTTCCAGGGCCTCTCTTTTTAAGTAATAGGCCTTGGGCCTTTTGTTTGTAATCGGACGATGAAATCTAATGCCATAATTGACTATTTCAATTTTCAACCACGCAATAAAAAATACAGGTCAAGCATGATAGATTATTAATTAATTTCGTCTTCATCACATTTTTATTATTTAAAAAAATTATTCTATTAATTCCATTTATCACATCAATTTAGTTAGTTACTAAAATATTAAAATTAGGACATGATTGAAATTCTTGTCAATGTCATAAATTCAAAGCACAATTTTAAATTAATTAGGTATAACTAAATAAGTATTTAATGGAGAAATTGGATATGATTTTTTCCGTATATTCTTTCCTTTTTTTTCTCCATTTTCTCACCACATTACCCCAAATTAATTATAGTCTGTTTCCTTTCTTTTCCCTTCATTATTAGGGTTTGAAAGATAGTGTGGTGTCTATAAATGAGAATGGTATTACCGCTATTGAACTCAAGTCTGGTACATAACAACAACAAATATTTGAGAAAATAACAAGAAGACAAAGCCTTACTTTGATTGTCTAAGCGTAAAGCATGGAGTAGTTTTAATGCCAAGAGAGAGTTAACTACGCAAAAAGTGGTTTTACATTTATTCTCTCATTTGTTTTCACCGAATGACAGGATAATGAATCTCAAAGAACAGGCTGTCCTTATGCCGATTGCTCGTTTGCCGGATTATTCTGCCATATCCTTCATCTCCCCAGCTCTTGCCCCAGGAATTTCTGATCTTCCAGTAGGAATCATTTTGCTCCGTATCGTAACCAACAATCAAAACCGAGTGCTTACATAGGCCAGTGTCTTTACGAGCGCCTTTACGAGCAGGTCCTCTATAAATCGCTTCCTACAAAGTTGGTATAAACGTTACACAGTTGAGATTTGTTATGAATCAAAATAGTGATAGACTGAAATTTTGTGTTCGTAATTAATTTTACCTTTGCAATATTTTCGAAATCATACCCCACTCTCACAGTAGCACAAACAGGGCCCTCTGAAACCAAGCGAAGGAGGCTCCTCTCGTCTAAACTAGTGAAAACTTTATAGTCATCAATTTGTACCCTCTTCTCATGCTGAAAAATAAAACAAATGACTGGTTATTAATTAATCTTATGATGCTTTATTATAAGTTATTTTTCATAAAATATACTCACATTTTTTCCCTTCTGCTTGTTCGAACGTCGGTCAAGATTGCTGGATGGGGGCAATGGCTTCTCGAGTGTGTTTGTAAGTCCATTTTTTTCGACCCACTTGTAAGCTACGCTCGGATTAGCTAGACCTTCTTTAGCTGCTACCTTGAAAATCCGTATCAACTCCTCGGCCGCAATAGCCACTTTATAGCCTTCTCCCACCCGGCTATTTTTCCGTGCTTCAATGGCACCGACCAAAGAATAACTCCAGCAAGTTTCTTGACAATCAAATAGGAATGTAAGACTTGACAATATTATGATAACAACATAATGAGTGCTATCAATGCAGTAATGGAAAATTTGTACAAGTATTAAATGTACTCTTGGATAGCAGGAGAATTTTTTTGTAGATTCAGCGTGAATTAAAACAAGACACTTATTTAAAATATGTTATGTCATTCAAAAATTACATATCATTAAAATAAAAAGAATTCTTTCTAAAAATAATATTCTTAATTAACATTATTTCCCTTTTTAATGCTGCTGATTAATTGCCATAATCTATTTTCCTTTTAGCCCTAATCTTCTTCCATGGCAAGTTATTATTGTTTTAATTCAAAAACAAATTATCTAAGTTAGTAAAATATATACACAGTGTTTCATCCCTCTGTTTCTAATTCATTCATGATCTTTGCACTAATCATATTATCTTTAAAAGGCTTTTAAAGTATGCGAATAATATCGTAACTTTTCTACCTCACTAAAACACATTTTCCCAGTATAAATGGATAATGACTGTTTTTTTTTTTTTGCACTTTCTCCTTCTCTATTCAACCACCCATCATTTGAAGCTAAAGTTATAACTCTTACATGAATAAATACACACATCAATAACTTGCAAGAAATGTGGAAGTATTAACAACGCCTTTCTCCCCTTTTTTTATTACTAGAATTTATGCTCTTAAGTTTGAGTGATTGTTTTAATTCAAAAACAAATTATCTAAATCGGTAAAATATATACACGAGTTTTTCAGGTAGTATTTTTCTAGGTTTATAGAAATTGGATCTAGAAAGAAGTCTGGAATCAAAAAAAAAAAAAAAGTCCAAACGGTGATGGTGGGCAAGAAAGGAGTAGTTAATATTGATTTAATTTGACTCTAATTAGTCATTTTTTTAATTAGAAGAATTAATAATATATTGATATGTTATTAATATTATTAGACTAATCAAATTAATGCGCACACAAATAAATACAAGTTCTTCATACGTACTTATTTGCTGGTCCTGCCCGGGAGTCTTGAAGTGAATACTCCAATCAACACACATCGGCAAATGGTCATTATCAGCTCCAGTAAGATCCTAGTTTACATTTGAGTTCGAATTATCAAAACAATCAGACAATAAAAAAAAAAAAAGGAATGTCAGAGAGAATTAGATTTGGCTCACCTCTGGTCGGGCTGGGGCTGGGGCTGGGCCTAAGGCTGGGGCTGGGCCTAGGGCAGGGGCTGGTACAGGGGCAGGGGCAAGGGCTCGGCCTGGGGCTGGGGCTGGGGCTGGGGCTGGGGCTGGGGCTGGGGCTCGGCCTCGTGCTCGACCTCGACCTCGGTCTCGAACTGGGGCAGGGGCAGGAGCTGGGGCAGGGGCAGGGGCTTGGGCTTGGCCTCGGACTGGGACTGGGGCTGGGGCTGGGGCTGGGGCTGGGGCTGGGGCTGGGGCTGGGGCTGGAGCTGGGGCTAGGGCTGGGGCTCGGGATCGGACTCGGGCTCGGGTTCGGGCCGCCATTGTTTGGATACCTAAACAGGAAAATTGTTCAGATAAACAAAATAAGGAAAAATGTAAAGGCTTGAAACATAAGACTATTTGATCATTTGAACTACCATTTTAACCATCTTATTGATTGTCCAAGAAGGACTTTTAGAAGCTCTTCATAAGTATTGATATTGATAGTCCCATGAGTTTGTGGGGGAAATGACAAGCAATTCTAGGTTAAAAAACAACAATTAAGAACAATGGATGCAACAGCACAAATCAATACCCTGAATTTCTTACATTCACAAATCAATAAAAGGAGAGGTAAAATTGCTTTGGTACACTTGGACAAATTAGTAAAAGAATAAGCAAAAAAATTCGGTACTATATTAAACTAAATTTCGGTATTTCTCTACAGTTAATCATACCACTTAATTAAAATATCTGTTCAGGTAATTACAAAGCACATTACAAGGCAAACAATATGCAAACCATAGACACTTCTTGGACTAATGAAACAATAACAATAGCTCAGATATCCAATGCACGACAAACAAATATAGTTGAACAAATTAATTGATGCTTCAAAGTTATATACACATAAAAGTTACAAAAAAAAAGAGAGCAATCTCACTATGTCAGAAACCTGTTATGGTGCAATCTGACAACAAAGGAATATATAGCCATTTTATCCGAGAATAGAGCCATTGATGACATTATTAATAGCATTTGCAATGTGTTGTACCAAAAAGTAAACCAAACTCTTCGAAAATAAAAAGCTGCCTTTTTCTTTTGATATAAAAAGATGGAACTATTTCTTCATTTTTTTATTTATATTTCCTATTTGTTTGTTAGCGGTGAAAGCTTTGATTATCTTTAACATTAAACTGAAAATTTTCAATTGTACTCGTGCATTAAAAAAAAAAAACAGACTATGTTAGGGGTAATTAAAAACCGAACTAAACTGCAAACCAAACCGGAACTCAACAAAATTTATGTTATTTAACTATTTAAGTTTTTGACAAAAAAATTACGTAACTATTAATTATGTGCAAAAAATGCTTCTTAGTTATTTGTATTAAGAAATATCATATTGGACTTACTAGTAATAAATATTACCTTTAAATTAATCAAAATATTTTTTAATTCTTAGTATTAAAAAAAATTGAAAATTATATTGTTGTACGAAAGAAAAGAATTTCGTCAATTGTCATAAAAGGAGTAATTACTAATTAGATTACAACTAAAATGATAAAATTACTAAATAGACGTTTATGGTTTAAATTTAGGATATCAATATTTTATTTGAATAATATAACTAAAACTTATTGTATGTTTTATTTCAATGACAATTAGTTCTTTGTATTAAGAAAAATTGAGAATTATACTGTTGTACAAAATAAAAGAATCACGTCAATTATCACAGAAGGAGTAATTATTAATTAGATTACAACTAAAATGATAAAATTGAACAATAAACGTTTTTTATTTAAATTTAGGATATCAATATTTTATTTAAATAATATAACTAAAACTTATTGTATTGTTTTATTTCAATAACAATTTTAAAGTTCAAAAACATTTGATAAACCGATGATTCTGCCCTCAACACAATCTGTCACTTATCAAAGCAAATTTTAAAATGCGACGCATCAAGTATCAATCCGAAATAGACTAATACTTTGTAGCATAGTTATCAGAATCAGACCAGAAAGCGAATCGGAAATGAAAATTTTATGGTTCGACTGGCTTCAAATTTCATATTTTCCAAAAAAAAAAAAAAAAAAACCAAAGGCAACCAAAACGGCGTCGTTTTGGTTGCCTCACTGATGGGCTGACCCATGCCTGTAATGGGCCGGCCCATCAAATTTTCCCAAAAAAAAAACAAACCAAACCAAAACGACGTCGTTTTGGTTTGTCTCATCAAACCAGTCGGTTCTATCCAGTTCACCGGTTCGGTAAAAACCGACCGGTTCGACCGACATGCATATTCGGCTGAATAGAACCGGAAACCTAAAAACCCCAGTTGAACAGGACCGGCCGGTCCGATTCTGATAACTATGCTTTGTAGTATAGATTCATAAGTTTTAAGATCACAATTCATTTAGTTATAACAAATAAATTGAAAAATTAAAGCTTGAAATTGAAACCAAAAAAAAAACAAAGAAATGAATTTATTTGAATAAATAATTTTACAACAATTCCGTCCATAATGCTTGGTCAAAAAATAAAACACAAAGAAAACAGTAAATGCAACGCTACTGATTCTGCCTTCAACCTAATCCGTCACTTCTTTTGTTCAAAAAAGAAGTGATGAAGGTAAATGTCAAGCGTTTTCAAATGCGAACGGTTTGGACCAGTGATTCTGCCTCCAACACAATCCGTCGCAATTCTTAACTAATTATATTTTAAGTGGTCCCAACCGATCGCATTTTAAAATGCGATCGGTTTGGACCACTTACAATATGAATGAGTTGTTGCTGTTGGGGTTTGTAGTTTTAAAAAGAAAAGAAACAAAATTTCAGTTAAGATTAATCTTCAAATTGGCATGAAAGTAGAAACTACTAGTCTAACAAACCATAGGTTCAGATGCTTTCTGTTCATGAAACACACTCAAGTTTTAATGGTAGCAAAAACGGCTCCAGTTAATGGAGCAAACCACACATACATAAAAGAGATAAATCAATACAGTTTGAAAACTACCTTACTTGATTTCAAAAGAAAAGAAAAGAAAATAAACTCAAATTGTCCATGCGACATGAAAATTATCCAAACAAGTTCAATAACAGAAAATTATCCAAACAAGATCAAAAAAAGAGTTCTCAACAAGAACCTACAGGCCGGAAAGGAAGTAATTACAGCAACTCAACACAAGAATCCAATGATTTTATGACTGAATAATACAAGTTTATCCAACAGAATTGACTCTCACACGAGTGAAACAATTGAAATCAGACTGCCGTCATGGACAACAAGTACGAAAAGCAACCATAAAAAAAACAGACAATTGAAACAAGATCTCTGCTGTTTTCCAATATCTAATGAGCATCTGTCAATATAATAAATTATGGTGCATTCTAGTTCAAGCAAGTAAAGGTCATGTTCCTTTAAATTCCAGTTTTCATAGAATATTTATAAATTATCAGGAATTAATTAACAAGGACCACACAAAAAATCGTGGAAAAGCAATTAGAAATTCACATAAAGGTTTCCATTGAAATTAATTAAACTGACATTTAAACTAAGCTAATTGCATGGATTGAATTGTAATTAACGCAAGTGATAAAGAGAAATTGTTTTGTTGCCTTAAAACTTCAGTTTTCCTACTTGACACAGATCTTATCTTGAGAAACTAAAGGGAGGATGATGTGAAATAGAGAAAATTCAGAGGAGGCAAATTATGCAATTTGTGTCTGTTATCTTACCAACCAGAATCTATTAACGAAGGAGCTTTCTATCAACAAAATTAATTACTAGGACAAATCATACAAACATGACATCTAAACCATGAAAAGAGAGAAATTAGTGGGTGAAAAATATCAACAATAGTTATTAATTTCATGTACGGATAGATCGAAAGAGTATAACCTCGTGAATGACACGAAACCATGGAGCATAAACAAAAATGGAAGAGAAAACAAGGAAATTATGTAACTATTAATTATGTGCAAAAAATGCTTCTTAGTTATTTATATTAAGAAATATCATATTGGACTTACTAGTAATAAATATTACCTTTAAATTAATTAAAATATTTTTTAACTCTTAGTATTAAGAAAAAATTGAAAATTATATTGTTGTACGAAAGAAAAGAATTTCGTCAATTGTCATAAAATGAGTAATTACTAATTAGATTACAACTAAAATGATAAAATTACTAAATAGACGTTTATGATTTAAATTTAGGATATCAATATTTTATTTTAATAATATAACTAAAACTTATTGTATGTTTTATTTCAATGACAATTACTTCTTTGTATTAAGAAAAATTGAGAATTATACTGTTGTACGAAATAAAAGAATCGCGTCAATTATCATAGAAGGAGTAATTATTAATTAGATTATAACTAAAATGATAAAATTGAACAATAGACATTTATTTAAATTTAGGATATCAATATTTTATTTAAATAATATAACTAAAACTTATTGTATTGTTTTATTTCAATAACAATTTTAAAGTTCAAAAACATTTGATGAAGGTGAATGCCAATTTTTTTAAAATGCGGACAGTTTGGACCACTGATTCTGCCCTCAACACAATCTGTCACTTATCATAGCAAATTTTAAAATGCGACGCATCAAGTATCAATCCGAAATAGATTAATACTTTGTAGCATAGTTATCAGAATCAGACCAGACAACGAATCGGAAATGAAAATTTTATGGTTCGACTGGCTTCAAATTTCATATTTTTCAAAAAAAAAAAAAAAACCAAAGGCAACCAAAACGGCATCGTTTTGGTTGCCTCTCTGATGGGCTGGCCCATGCATGTACTGAGTCAGCCCATCAAATTTTCCCAAAAAAAAACCAAAAGAAACCGAAACAACGTCGTTTTGGGTTGTCTCATCAAACCAGTCGATTCTATCCAGTTCGCCAGTTCGACCGACCGGTTCGACCGACATGCATATCCGGCTGAATAGAACCGGAAACCTAAAAAACCCAGTTGAACCGGACCGAGTCGGTCCTAATAACTATGCTTTGTAGTATAGATTCATAAGTTTTAAGATCACAATTCATTTAGTTATAACAAATAAATAGAAAAATTAAAGCTTGAAATTGAAACCAAAAAAAAAAATAAAGAAATGAATTTATTTGAATAAATAATTTTACAACAATTCCGTCCATAATGCTTGGTCAAAAAATAAAACACAAAGAAAACAGTAAATGCAACGCCACTGATTCTGCCGTCAACCTAATCCGTCACAATACCGTCACTTCTTTTGTTCAAAAAAGAAGTGATGAAGGTAAATGTCAAGCGTTTTCAAATGCGAACGGTTTGGACCAGTGATTCTGCCTCCAACACAATCCGTCACAATTCTTAACTAATTATATTTTAAGTGGTCCAAACCGATCGCATTTTAAAATGCGATCGGTTTGGACCACTTACAATATGAATGAGTTGTTGCTGTTGGGCTTTGTAGTTTTAAAAAGAAACAAAATTTCAGTTAAGATTAATCTTCAAATTGGCATGAAAGTAGAAAAGAAAATAAACTCAAATTGTCCATGCGACATGAAAATTATCCAAACAAGTTCAATAACAGAAAATTATCCAAACAAGATCAAAAAAAGTGCAGTAGTAGAGTTCTCAACAAGAACCTACAGGACGGACAGGAATTAATTAACAAGGACCACACAAAAAATCGTGCAAAAGCAATTAGAAATTCACATAAAGGTTTCCATTGAAATTAATTAAACTGACATTTAAACTAAGCTAATTGCATGGATTGAATTGTAATTAACGCAAGTGATAAAGAGAAATTGTTTTGTTGCCTTAAAACTTTCAGTTTTCCTACTTGACACAGATCTTATCTTGAGAAACTAAAGGGAGGATGATGTGAAATAGAGAAAGAACATGCAATTTGACTTTCCTAGAATAATTCAGAGGAGGCAAATTAAGCAATTTGTGTCTGTTATCTTACCAACTAGAATCTATTAATGAAGGAGCTTTCTATCAACAAAATTAATTACTAGGACAAATCATAGAAACATGACATCTAAACCATGAAAAGAGAGAAATTAGTGGGTGAAAAATATCAGCAAGAGTTATTAATTTCATGTACAGATAGATCGAAAGAGTATAACCTCGTGAATGACACGAAACCATGGAGCAGTAGAAGCTAACAGATAAACAAAAATGGAAGAGAAAACAAGAATCCATGGATCGAAACTAGGGTTTTACCTGGGCAAATGCGAGGAGCTCTTGAAGCCGATAGCGAGAATGAGAAATGAGCGTCGTCTACATATGCACAGTGAGAATCAGATTAGGTTTTAGGGTTAGGGAATAGGGTGTATACAGTGAGACTGAGAATGGATGTGTGATGGTGTCGATGAGGGTGAAGTTAAATTGATTCGACACCTACGATTCCCAGATCTCAGACAAAACAAAAACCCACCAAAAAAAAATTCCAATGCTGTATCAAAAACAAGCCATATACAAGAAACCCAAATGAACCCAGTTACCAAAAAGTGAAGTTAAATAGATAGGTGAGTATACAACAATATCCAGAAATACAAACGGCTTCATATTTTGACGGATAACACTCAATAGATGAGTATTAGAACATCATCAAATCTGAAAGCCAACACATAATATCACAAAATTCGTACACGAGCCCAAACTGAATTCTAATCCCTCCATCCTATTTACTTTGATTTGTACTATGCATTCAACATCCAAGTCATAAAACCGTTACAGGAGATAACAAAATCCACTCACAAACAATGCTAAAAAGAAACTAGTCAAGCTTATTAATAACTTGAGCAATTGCTACGATTATTAACATTCAAATACAAAAAACCTACAATGCGTCAGCCTAACCACTCTTTGAGATCGTTAGCTAATTATTCTCCAGTCTCAACAAACCAACGCTAAACTAGGCATCAAATGACCACTTAGAAACACCCACCAACTAAAAAAATGCCAACCCCACATCAAACAATCCAATTTCTACAAAACCAAACTGCATACATGCAATGAAACAGAAATAAAAATCATACAAACATGACATCTAAACCATGAAAAATATCAACAAGAGTTATTGATTTCATGTACGGATAGATCGAAAGAGTATAACCTCGTGAATGACACGAAACCATGGAGCATAAACGAAACCATGGAGCATAAACAAAAATGGAAGAGAAAACAAGGATCCATGGATCGAAAGTAGGGTTTTACCTGGGCAAATGCGAGGAGCTCTTGAATCAGATAGCGAGAATGAGAAATGAGCGTCGTCTACATATGCACAGTGAGAATCAGATTAGGTTTTAGGGTTAGGGAATAGGGTGTATACAGTGAGACTGAGAATGGATGTGTGATGGTGTCGATGAGGGTGAAGTTAAATTGATTCGACACCTCCGATTCCCAGATCTCAGACAAAACAAAAACCCACCCAAAAAAAATTCCAATGCTGTATCAAAAACAAGCCATAAAACCCAAATGAGCCCAGTTACCAAAAAGTGAAGTTAAATAGATAGGTGAGTATACAACAATATCCAGAAATACAAACGGCTTCATCTTTTGACGGATAACACTTAATAGATGAGTATTAGAGCATCATCAAATCTGAAAGCCAACACATAATATCACAAAATTCGTACACGAGCCCAAACTGAATTCTAATACCTCCATCCTATTTACTTTGATTTGTACTATGCATTCAACATCCAAGTCATAAAACCGATACAGGAGATAACAAAATACACTCACAAACAATGCTAAAAAGAAACTAGTCAAGCTTATTAATAACTTGAGCAATTGCTACGATTATTAACATTCAAATACAAAAAACCTACAATGCGTCAGCCTAACCACTCTTTGAGATTGTTAGCTAATTATTCTCCAGTCTCAACAAACCAACGCTAAACTAGGCATCAAATGACCACTTAGAAACACCCACCAACTAAAAAAATGCCAACCCCACATCAAACAATCCAATTTCTACAAAACCAAACTGCATACATGCAACGAAACAGAAATAAAAATCAAAACCCTAATTCCAATCCAACAAATATAAAACAGAGAAATTAACAAGAACGGTTAAGAGATAAAAACTCACTAATGAAACAGAGAATCGAATGAACAGGCAGCAAAAGAACATACCGTGTCTCAAAGAAAGAAAGATACGGGTTGTCTTTGTAATCCAACCAACGATAGCGGGTTGCAGTAAGGAACCGGATAAATGAAAGAGATAAATGGACGGGGAATTTTGTTTCGGGGAAAGAACGAAAGAGGAAATCAGAAAGCAATTTCCAGGTTCCAAAACGAATTAACACGGTACGCAGCGTTTTACAATCTTAGTGTCGTAGTTACTCGCCGGTGACGCGATCTTCCACCGGACAACAGAGGAGAGAAGCGAACGCAGCGGCTGCAGAGAGAGGAGATGAGAGACGAAAACCCTTTTCCTTTGCTTCGTTTATAAACCCTAAATTTTAAACGGGCCGCGACCCATAGGTTAAAAAAAGAAAAGAAAGGCCCACCTCACCTCCATTCTCCTCAAAAAAAAAATGTTAACAACTTTTATTGAGTATGGATCAAATTTGGAAGCCTGATTTAGCGTCTCCTACACCTACTTTACATTGGACTAATTGAAATTAATTTTACGAACCGATTTATGTTCCTTTTTATCTATCTATTTTGTTCAGTGCATTATTTGTGTATTTTAACTTAATAAAAAAATTTGTTTATCGAAAATGTTTTGAAGTGTAGACTCATTATATTAGTACCAAGATTAATAAAACATTAGTTATTTGTGTCGCTTTTCTAGCATATTTTAAAAAAAACACCATGTTTATATATAGTAATCAAAATGAAACGATGCATCATGCATGGTTACTTGCGGCTTTGCTTTCTTTTTCCTTGAATTTATTTTTATGAGATGAATATGTTTACCATTTTTCTTGTTTGATGATTAGAGGATGTGCGTCCACGTGGCATGCGACCTTGGGTGGCGACAAGTGTGGTCTCTGGTGGGGCCTTTAGAGAGACCAAAATGATGGCATCAAATGAATTAACATCTATACTATTTAATTTAGTGTTTGTAAAATTGTAACCTTATAAATATAAAATTCAATTAATTTTAACCATTCATTTAGTATTTTCGATTGAGATTTAATTAACCAAAATATAAGAGGAGTAGAATGAATTGTTTTATGTATAAAACTTGGCTGTATGATTTCTTTTATATATATGCTTTTTTTTAGTCGTTATAAGAATTATGGGCTTGTTATTTTTATACGGATCCTTCCTAGAACGTTTCGTATTGAAATTTTTAAATAGATTAATTTATTATTTAAAAGATGAATGTTCATACTGACCATGTATATATTTTATTTCTCTCGGCAGTTGATTCCTCATTCTATTAGAGTTAATTCTAAAATCTCTAATGTTTTCTATTTGTATCAATTTTACTAACTCATTTTCTTGTTCAGTTTTAAGCAATAGAGTGACTAAATTGACACCATAACTTTACTAGTAACATTTTTATTCCATAATAAATGTATATTCCTTTTTTTTCCCTTCATATTTTACTTTTTTTTTAAATTTTATAATCATAATTTCAAATAAAAAAAAGTAATGCTACTAAGTTATAAGTGACTATCTATAGCGCTCGTCATCATTTATCGTGCCAATTAAGTGATTCGATCACATAAGATTTTATAAAAAATGAATCAGCAGTAATAATATGATCAAATTGTTATAATAGAGTATGTTAGGGGTTGCGGATTTAACTATTTTATTTTCTTTAAAACAAATTGATTATTTATGACGTTTATCATCATTTATGGTGACGGGGGAGTAGGGAAGGCAATGGAGCAGGTATGGAGCGGGTAAGGCACTATCCATACCCGCGCCCGCAAATCTGCGGGTAATCCATACCCGCACCCGCACCCGCGCGGGGCGGGTAAGAGCAGACAAATTGTACCCGCGGATACCCGCAGATATTGATGAGGATGTGTTCCTCACAAGCATTTCATCAAACACGTGGTGGGCATCAGCGACAAACCCAGCTTTGGCATAGAAATTGATGAGGTTGTTCATTAAATCCACACCAAGTTCATAAATTGTCCCATCAAAATCCCTAATCTCCTTTAAAATCACAAATTCTGCCAAACAATATCGAACAAATTCACCACCGATAAACAAAATTGAAGTATAGAATATTCAAATCGCAATGTCTACAACTCAGCAGTCAAATTGAATCACTAGATTACTTCAGCTTTCCCAAATTACAGCATCAAAACAATACCATCTTACACAAATTAAACTAAAACAAAACCTCAAAAGATGGAAATGTTCAAATCCAGTCATCAAATAAAAACTAATCCATTTCTCAGATTTTCTAAAACAAACGCATTTGCATTCAGAACATGACAGTTACTTTAACAGTTTCAAACACAAGAACTTACAGGAAGAAGACAAGCAAGCATTTACTATCACTGGTGTTGACCAATCCATGAAGTACCTCAACAACAGAAAGAGGAGGTGCAGATTCATGGATTCACCAATTAAATAGGAGGAGGCGGCGACGAGAGCGATGACAGCGGCGATAGGAGGAGGCGGCGACGAGAGCGATGAGAGCGGCAGCGGCAGTGGCGATAGGATGCGGCCTTCTAGGGTTTTTGAAAGGAAATGGGATTTGAGAAATTAGATTGAAACTGAATGTTGACGTTTGTAGTGTTGTAATTGAAAGGAATGGAGTCGTTTTGACTCTTTTGAATTTTTTTTTCTTTTTTCAATTTTGATATACATGTAACATGATACTAATAACTAATAAGTATTAATAATATATATAAATTATATAAATGACTATTAATAATATATATTAACTATATAAATGACTATTAATAAGTATTTACAATAATATATTTTTAAACAATACTAACAATATGATGATAAAATTACAATGTATATACATTATGATGATAACATATATTAAGAGGTTAAAAGGAAAAACTATTAAATTTTACTATTTTTTGGTTCTAAATAGTTATTATGGAGACAATGTCTTTTAGATAATAAGTATTTATAATAAGTATTAACTATATAAATGGCTATTAACAAGTATTAATAATTAACTATTAACAATTAACTATATAAATAGCTATTGTAATTTACAATAATATATTTTTGAGCAATACTAACAATAATGTGGAGACAATGTCTTTTAGATAATAAGTATTTATAATAAGTATTAACTACATAAATGGCTATTAACAAGTATTAATAATTAACTATATAAATAGCTATTATAATTTACAATAATATATTTTTGAACAATACTAACAATATGATGATAAGATTGATGTATATACATTATGATGTATATTAATACTTAAATGTAAATAAGAAGTATTAGAATATCCAAATGTAAGGAGTAGGTTAAACAAATATGACTTACATTGGTAGTATGTTATGCATATAATTTTAATTTTAATTGGTAGTATGTTTTTTTCTTATTCTCCTTATTTAAAATGTTATGCATATAATTTTAATTGTAATCGGTAGTATGTTATTATTTTTCTTATTTAAAATGTTATGCATATTCTAGCGTTATTTCATATAAGGAGTACGTTAAACAAATATGACTTACGAGCCTAACATATTCTAGCGATATTTCATATTTTACTATAATAAATCTTTACATTTTATGATACAAAACATATAAAATTCATATAATTTAAAATGGACAAATATTTTACTATGATAAATCTTTACAATTTATGATACAAAATATATAACCAAAATGACGTGTTTAACATCAAAACGATGCCGTTTTGGTGTTAAACACACCATTTTGATAATATTAATTTATTATTCTTCTTATTAAAAGTTTATGCATATATTTTTAATTTTAATTGGTAGTATGTTTTTTTCCTTATTCTCCTTATTTAAAATGTTATGCATATAATTTTAATTTTAATTGGTAGTATATTTTTGTTAATTAATTAGGATAAATTAAGTATTGCAATTCTTTAAAATAGCTGAATTTAGTATTAATATTATTTTGCAACTAACTATAAAATGGAATAACGATAATACTACCGTATATCTAAGTTTTAGTGCAAAGAGAGACAAGTAATTGCTTGTAGTCCAACGGTTAGAATGTTGTCTTACAAGCAATAGAACCAGGTTCGAATCTTGGCGGATGCATATTAAGGATATGTATATTTATTTTGCGCGGGTATTATTGCGGGTACCCATACCCGCAATTTGCGGGTTGCGGTGCGGGTAAGGCACTATCCATACCCGCACTTTGCGGGTGCGGGTAAATCCATACCCGCAAAATACCCGCAAACTGCGGGTAATACCCACCCGCAATTGCGGGTATCCGGCGGATATCCATACCCGTGGGTGCAAATTGCCTTCCCTATGGGGGAGGACTGTTTTTTTTGTGTCATGATGATTGACGAGGACCAAAATATTGTCACGCAAATGTGCATTGATTGCGGCTGCTCGTTTCGCACATTATATATTATCATTATTAGAGTAGAGCACATTTTGTTTGATTGATGTGGTTGTGAATTCTTATGAGCTCGATCGGAGATAAATTTAATTAGATGGTCCAAGGCCTGACCGTCATCCACTACAAATTGTCCGCTCGGTTCCTCCGATTAAAATTTTGTTTGTGTTTGTTATGGTGATGTAATGATACGACACGTTAAATTAAATATCGATCATTAATTAGTCACTAAATTTATTTAATAGTATAAATCATATAATTGAAAAATTCACACATATCAATATCCTATAGTTATATAATATTACAATTCAATATTATTATAAGCACGAATTTCTCTTAATCAATATATGTAGTTGATTTGGGGGAAAATGATTATTTAAAACTAACGAAATATCTAAACTAATTAATTCAAATTAATTTAACTGAACCGAATTGATTAAACCAAACTTTTTTTTCTTCATTTTCAAGTTAAAATACTATTATATCGTATTGCAATGCATTATACTACTCCATTATTAATTTGAATATTTTGAAAAAAAGTAAGAGGGAAAAGGCTTGATTAGTCCTCCAACACTTATACTACTGGCTACTGCCATTAATTAGTTTAGGAACGTTGGATCCCTTATAAATTCTAATGAGTTGCAGTGGCACACCTTTTTCCCCCCTTTTTTTATACCTCAATTAACAGATCACTTTCTCTCTTGGAATATACTCCCTCCTAGGAGTGAATAAAAACCGGCCCGAACTGAGAATCGAATTAGAACCATTGGTTTGGTCCGGTTTAGTCTGGGTTTTTTTTCTTTTTGAAAAAATGAACCGAATTAGATCGAACCGGATTGTCCCAGTTCGGTCCGATTCTCCAAAGCTGAAAAATTCAAACCAAATCGTAGAACCGATTTATATATATATATATATATATGCGCATTTATATCAAAGTTCAAATTGGTTTAATTGTTAAAATTTTACCCATTACCTTAAAGGGGAGAGGTTCAAATCCCCAAGCTTGCATTTTTTTTTTCTAAACTTAACTTCTTGTCTTTGTTTTTTTATCCAAAACTTAATTAAAATTCCTCATATTTTTTATTTTAAATTTAATTAAAAGTTTTCATTTTTTTCCTTTTATTTTTTATTTTAAATAGAAAAAATTATTAAGGAAGTTATATAAGAATTATTATGAGTAGAAGACATTTTCTCTTTTAAACTTTGAAACTTAACTAAGCTCTAAATATATGTTATCATCATAATGTATATATATCATAATCTTATCATCTTATTGTTAGTATTGTTCAAAAATATATTATTGTAAATTATAATAGCTATTTATATAGTTAATTGTTAATATGTATTATTAATACTTATTAATAGCCATTTATATAGTTAATATATATTATTAATATTTATTATCTAAAAGACATTGTCTTCATAATAACTATTAAGAACCAAAAAATAGAAAAAATTAATAATTTTTCCTTTTAAGCTCTAAATATATGTTATCATCATAATACATATACATCATAATCTTATCATCATATTGTTAATATTGCTCAAAAATATATTATTGTAAATTATAATAGCTATTTATATAGTTAATTGTTAATATGTATTATTAATACTTATTAATAACCATTAATATAGTTAATATATATTATTAATACTTATTATCTAAAAGACATTGTCTCCATAATAACTATTTAGAACCAAAAAATAGAAAATTTTAAGTGATCTAATTTTATTTTCATATGAAGCATAATTATTTAGAGCTCTGGAGAATCGGGTTAGTAAATGGACCTCGGGTCTGTATCTAGACCTCGGGTCTGAAGCCCAATAAACCCATAAAGGAAAAGAAAGAAGCCCAGTCTCATACACCTCTACCCGGTTAGTAAATGGACCTCGGGTTTGTATCTGGTCGGATCAGATCTGGGTCTCACTGGGTTGAGACCCAACCCCAATAAAGTCGGGTCTGTCCCGATTCGACCAGATATTTTCGGCTCCAGGATTGGTCCCGGTCTCGAAAAAAGACCCGAGTCGGGATCTTCGAATCTCGAGACTAGTTGATAGCCCTACTCATGAATTCGACAATGAATAAGGTTGTCACATGTTTTTATTTTATTACTCACAAGTACTATATAATAATCCCCAGTTAGACTCTATCCACACACAAATAAATTATCATGAGTTTCTCTTATGTTGTATTTTATTAGGTAAGATATAGTTAGATTTACTCATTATGGGGAAAAAGTGAACGAAAAATGTTACAATATTTCTAATATTATTATATTTAGTTTATATCTTGACTAAATTTTTAGAAATGTAACATCCCGACTTCATTGAATCATAGAGCTCAGTATGTCTATTGTTTTTTTTTTAGCCCAAAATAATACTCCCTCCGGGTTAATTATATAATTTCCTCGCATCCCAATATTCAGTAGGTTTAACACTAAAAATACAAGTAAAATAAACAGTAAAAGTAAATCCTAAAATGTCATATAATAAACTCCGGAGGGAGTAATAGGAAAAGAAATGAATGCTGTGAGTTTGAAATCTTGAAAAGTTCCGTGATATCCATCCTACTCAAAGCAGTCCCTTTGTAGTACTGTACCCTTTTGGAAGTAGCACAAAGTTAATTGTTGAACCAACTAACTAGTAGCAGTAATTGTTTTGAAGAAATTAACCAAAGTCAACACCAAAAATAGAAACCCGTGCTTTTCTATTCCTTCTCTCGTCTCATTTCCCTGTCTGATGTTTTACGTTTTGAACCACAAGGTAAGATGTCGTTGGCTACAGAATATATTCCACAAGTAGGAAAAATGAAAGAAGCATGAAAACCAAGCTAAGGAGGTTATGGAATTGTAGCTCAAAATGTGCATAATATGTGAAAGATGACCTAATGTATCTGTTAACTGATAAAAAAATTATTCTATTAATTTCATTTATCACATCATTTTAGGGACTGCTTTGAGTAGTTACTAAAATATTAAAATTATTGTCAATGTCATAAATTCAAAGAACAATTTTATTAATTAGGTATAACTAAATAAATATCTAATGGAGAAATTGGAACAATCCAAGGTAATGCGTTTGAATCATTTTACTGAAAAAGCAGATAAATATGATCAATTCCTGATTTTTTCCGTGTATGCTTTCCTTTTTTTTCTCCATTTTCTCACCACATTACCCCCTAATTAATTATAGTCTGTTTCCTTTCTTTTCCCTTCATTATTAGGGTTTGAAAGATAGTGTGGTGTCTATAAATGAGAATGGTATTACCGCTATTGAACTCAAGTCTGGTACATAACAACAAACAACAAATATCGCCGAAATTATGAAATACCGTACCAACTAGGAGTGGGAATCGAAATACCGTACCGAAATTGGAATTTTAACATTTTTTTTGGAATTTTAAGATTTTTTTTGGAATTTTAAGATTTTTTTAATTTTTAGATTAATTAAATTATTTTTGGACCTTTTACAATTATTTTTGGAATTTTAACATTTTTTTTTGAATTTGTATATTTATTTTAGAATTTTTACATTTTTTAGAATTTTTAGATTAATTAAATTATTTTTGGAATTTTTTAGAATTTTTACATTTTTTCTAAATTTTTAGATTAATTAAATTATTTTTGAAATTTTTACATTTTTTGAAATTTTTAAAAGATGAACATCGATTCACCAAATCGAAGAGAAGTGAGAGAGGCAGAGAAAGGTGGGGCGGTCTAGGGTTGAGAACTGAGGAAAGCGTGCGGCAATGGGAAGGGTTTTAGAGTAATAAATATCGGTAGTAATCAATGATAACACATCAAGAGCATTTGGTCTAGTGGTATGATTCTTGCATGTTCTGCGAGAGGTCCCGAGTTCGAATCTTGGATTTCCTTTAGTTGGAGAATGAAAAAGGCTAACATGAACGACGTGTCGTTCATGCCTGGTGTGAAACGACGTCGTTTCACACGTGGGGAAAGACCCAGATCATACGCGATGATGTGGCAGGCCAAGTCAGCCGTTTCCTACGTGGCATCCGACGTGGCATGCCACGTAGGGCACTTAACGGTGATTGTTGGACGGCGTGAGTCGGAGGTACCAAATGTGACGTTTTGTTTGTTAGAAGTACCTTTTAAAGACAAAAAAAAGTGGAGGTGCCAAAAGAGTCAATCAATTGTTTGACAGGTGCCACTAAATGCATTTTTCCAAAAAAGTTTTGTTTCTTTTGGTGGTTTTACATTTAACATTTATCTAGAAAACAAATGAGCACATTTTTTCACACACAAAACCAATTCCAAGATTGTGTTCCATGACATTTTTTTATATATAAATATTTTTATAGATTATGCATTGCAACCAATAACTTTTTTTTAGAAAATTGCAACTTTGAAAATCATTTTTAAAAAAAAAATCAAAAAATGTTAATAAAAAAATATCGATAGTCTAGATTATCTGACCATTATTATATACTCTAAAATTTAATAAAATATATAATTTCTATGGTACATATATGACCTCGTGTGGTTTTAACTTGGGTGGGGAAATCAATGAAATAGAAAGCTTCAAAATTAAATTATCTAGAGTTTCATTTTTTGTCTGCAGTCTTTCTCTAGTGCTTGAATCGAAAGAATGAGTTTTAAGGCGAAGACGAAAACGAAAGCCGCGAAATTATGAGATTCTTACTTAATTTCATACACAAAACCAATTCCAAGATTATGTGAGATTAAAAAGGTGCAAACTTTAGCAATTTTTCACAAAGAAAATGACAAAAAAATGAAGGGTGTTAATGTTAGTTGACCGACAAGAATGTATTTTTTTAAAAAAATTGAAGGTTACTAAAGAGTGTGCATACTTCAACCAGTCTGAAGTCGATTTAAAAGATCCTCCCAAGACAGAACCAACAAATACGTACCTAAATACCTAAGCATTTTAAGTCACTAGCTCCACCATATTCCACTTCTGTGAGTGTGACGGATGTATGAATGATATAGCCTATGGTTATTAAGTACCCCTTTGGGGTTATGGTTTGGTTTCCAAAAGCACTTTTCAAACCCAGCTTCTTAAAGGTTGGTGTTTGGTAAACCAACTTTACACTAGAGCTTCTCAAAAGCTCTACACAAACCTTCATATTTTCCCTCTAAAAGCCACTGGCCAGGCTCCCACCAGTGGCTTTCAGAGGCAATTTGGTTGATGCGGGAAGCTGGTTTTTTAGACTATTTTGGACAAAAATGTTAAGGCAAGTTCATCTTAATTACAAATATGCCATGATAAATAGACCAAAACAACGCATCCCTTACCTCATTCTCCTCTCATCCTTTTCCACAATCTAGGTTTGAAATTCTCCTCTCACCCACCGGCTGCCGTTCCTTCCCTTTGGCCTCCACCGTCGTCGTCGTTGCTTTCTTCTTCTCCTACCCTTTGTCGTCGTCGTTGCTTTCTTCTTCTCCTTCCCTTTGGCCTCCACCAGGTACAATTTCTTCTTCTCATCCCATTCCATCGGATTTTCACTTACGACGGTCATTTTCCTGTTCTGTGAATCTGATCTTTTTCCCTGAGTGTAATTGCTTGGTTGCCCTGTTTGCTCGTTGTACTTGCTCCGGAATTTCTCTTCCGTATTTCTGATTTTTGTTTCTTAACAACTAATCCGTGATGTACGAAGCTTATGACGCTAGATCTTTGAAATTGGAGGCGATTTTCGTTTTTCCATTTCTTTCTAATGAGATTTTGATGGGTCGATTGCTGAATCTACGAGAGATTAGTGGTGAGAGTCTGGCCGTCATTAGGGTTTATAGATTACGAAGCGATTTTAAAATTGTCGTTGTCCTTTAACACTGTTTTTTTGGGAAGATTTTAGATATTTTATGTTACATTTCTTTTTTGCCAAAACAAACGAAACTTCTAGTAATCGGGTCGGGGGGGGGGGGGGGGTTATACTTTTGATCTTTTTGCTTCATCTTTCTATTGCACCTCGCATGGTGTTTATTTCTCACGTTTTGTAGCCAAACTGTGAAAATGGAGGTTGACACACTGACCATATTTAGAAGACGTAACTACAGTATGCGTCTTGTGAAAGCTGATCTTAACGTCCTGCTTCTTGTTCCATGGTTAAATTTTTCTGTTCTTTTTGTATATTCTCTTTATAGCCTATTTGAGTGTTGTTTTCTATTTTGTTAGCTTGTATCATAAGGGTTTGGTTTTAAATTGTATATTCAGCTACATGGAGGTAGATGTATTTGGGTGCACACTGGAAGTTTTCATGTTACGTGCTGGTATTACTTGAATTGTATGTTCTTTGAGTTCTTTATGGAAAAATGAGGTAGAGATCAGTTAGGATTAGAAAGAAAGCAATGGAGTGGAAAATGATCTGCCTATTTTTTTAAAAAAAATAGTGTTTTGGAAAAGTATTGGTGAGCATAGATGTTTGTAGATTTGTAAAATCTTTTGGTTGCAACCAAAATTTTTAACTGATTGTCGTATTTGTGGAAAATCTTTCTTCCTTATTTCCTCTTGTTGAAAACGACTCTGAACTCCCTTATCCCTCGCTTGGCTTTCACCTGAAGTTCCTATTTTTAATCTATGGTGATGATATGTTGCGGAAGGATGAGATGCTGAACTGAAGATGTGATGAAGATGCTGGACATTAGTTTTGGTTATAGTTTTGTTTTGTTTTCATTAAACTGATAGAAAAAAGGAGGACAGGGTGTTAATGGAGTGGTTGCTTAAGGAAGGAGAAAAGAAAAAGAAAACAGAATAAAACAAATATTTTTGCTAGTATGTTTTGGAAAGAAATATTTGATATTAAATTTTTATAATTGTTATTTTTAAGATTAAATTTGAATTTTGTCATTTGACATGTGAAAAATCAGAGCTTGCATGGTGTACTACCTTGTGATACATGTTATGAGAATACTCCTTCATGGTATTCTTTACTGATAATATTTGTTCCTCAAAGACGTTAATGCTTACATTCTTTATGGATAAAGGTATCATATGTATGTTGCAACCACTCAATACATTCTGCCAATAATTTTTTTTTACACCTTTAACTTGACTATCTCTCCTAGTTATGTTTCTGACATGTTTCTTTTTACCATGTTTCTGAATTATGGATTTGATGCTACTGTAAAGTCTGTAATGCCTTTTACATGCCTGTTAATTTCACGTGTTTGAATTTAAGTTTGATGAGATGAGCTTCTCTGTGCTTGTAGATGGCAAGCCAAGGAACAAGAGGTAGAGTTCCGAAAGCTGTTTGGGCCAAGGGTGTAGTGCATACGTTCTGCGATATTTGTATTTGAGCTGTTGAGAAAATGTTCAGGCCACACACGCATTTCAACATGTATATGCTTGTGTGGCTCAAGAAGATCAAATTAGATACATTGGTAGAAAAGGCATCCCCACTCAAAATATCATGGCAGCATGTAGTTTTGATATGCAATTCATTTTCGCCTGCGCTGGATGGGAAGGCACGACCCATGATACTCGCGTGTTCTATTCTGTAGTCAACAATCCCACATGGGAATTCCCTAAACCACCTCCAGGTAGACGAAATTCCTTTCATTGTTTCATATTCTTCATTCTTTGAATTTGACATTTGCGATTACGTTAATTTTGTCCTGAAATTAGGTAAGTATTACGTGGTAGATGCTGGATATCCTGACGTTTATGGGTATTTGAAACCTTATAAGAGTACAAGGTATCACTTACCTGATTTTCAACAAGGGCAACCACCAAGGGGTCACAAGGAAATCTTTAATCGGGCTCATTCTTCGTTACGATGTTGTATAGAACGAACTTTTGGAGTCTGGAAGAGAAGGTGGAAAATATTACGTGACATGCCTTCGTATCCGTTTCCAACCCAAGTTAAAATTGTAATCGCTTCTATGGCTTTGCACAATTTTATACGAAGAAAATCTCTTAATGATCCTGCTTTCAGCAGATTGGATGGGGATCCAGATTATGTGCCAAGAGATGTTTTCCCGGATATGGATGGAGTTTCACAAGATACGATGCATATGGGTGAAGAAAGTATGCAGAGTGAAGGCAATAATAGTGAAAGGTCACCTATGTCTGTAGTTCGCAACTCAATAGCGGATAGCTTAATGATGAATATGTAATAGTGATTTAAATATAACAAACTTTAATATAATGTTGCATATTTAACACATTTTTTCTTCTACTAATAAACTTTTAATATTATTATAAATAAAATGTTAATTATTTGTTTAGAAAAAAATATTAAATTATCAATAATGTAAATAAATAACACTTAAAAATGACTGATGCCCTTTATAGTAATTTTACACTCAAACCATAGTTCCAAAAGAAGTGTTTACCAAACACCAAAAACAACTTCTCGTTTCCCACAGCACTTTTAAGAAATGTTTACCAAACAGCACACTGCTTTGCGCAGAAGTGCTTTTCCCACAGCACTTTTGCCCACAGCACTTTTCGGACCAGAACTAGAACGCCAAACAGACCCTAAGTTATGTTGCTTGCATTTCCATGGGTGTTAATGCGTTGGGTCTAAGTGTAACCGAATCAAATGACGAGATCAATTATTGTAGCTTTTTTCATTGCGTAATGGCTTGATATATGGATGATTTTTCATGGATGTTAATGCGTTGGGTCTAAGTGTAACCGAATCAAATGACGAGATCAGCTATTGTAGCTTTTTTCATTGCGTAATGGCTTAATATATGGATGAATGTTTGTCTTACTTGGTACATAAGAAAAGAAAAGAAAGACGAAAAAGGAGAGAGGAGGTAAGAAAGAGAGCCCAACCCAAGGAAAAAAAACAGAAATCCAGTCCGGGTCTGGTTCCGGACCCGGACCCGGATCCGACCCTCCGGGCCGGAACCGTCCGTTTTTAGTCGAGACGGGTGTCTTAGGATCTATTTAAAGTGTGGTTTTAACTTGGGTGGGGAAATCGATGAAATAGAAAGCTTTGAAGTTAAATTATCTAGGGTTTCACATTTTGTCTGCGTCTTTCTCTAGTGCTTGAATCGGAACTATGGGTTTTAAGGCGAAGGCGAAGGCGGAGAAGGCGAAGGCGGAGAAGCCGAATCCGAAGCCGAAGCTGAAGCAGCCGAAGCCAAATCCGAAGCCGAAGGCCCCGAAGCCCAAAGAGTACAGCTTGGAGATGAGCGATTTCTCCAACCCTGATCATTACCGTCAATACATCCGCTACTGCCAGAGCCTCGAGGAGTGTGGTGTATGTAATTCTTTCTCCTGTTTTTGTTTATTCCCTTTTCTTTAAATGTTTTGTTGGTTTTTTTTGCTGGATTCTTACTTAATTTGACTAATTTATTAATTAATTACTTGTTCACGAATGAATTCAGCCATTCGACCTTGATTACGTCCCTGATTCGAGCATGCAGCTTTTCGGTCTGATCTCTACCGATCGTTACGAGGACTTCAGAGAAGAAGTGGACGAGTGCGTTCGATATGCTATTGCCTATGCCAAGAAGGAAAAGGTCTTGTCTGTTTAATTTCTTAGTCTTTGTTATTCATTCTTCTGAATCCTGAATTCAAATTGAGTGTGTTTGTTTTTGCTAATTTTCTTGATTAATTTTTGCAGAAGATGGAGCTGGAGGATCCGAAAGTTGTCAACGCAAACCTCCAATTGCATGGTGGTACAATGTATTATATAACCTTTGATGCCAAAGATAAAAGGTCTGGAAAGACTCAACGTTATAACACCAAGGCGGAGCATCTTCGTGGGAATCGTGGCGTAGATGTGCGGCTTATCAGGGTGGAGAATTCTAAGAAGTGCAGAGGTGAGTATGTAGTATAATGTTATCTTTTCCTTTTCTTTTTATTGGATAAACACCAAAATACAGAATTTCTAGTGATTTTATGGATGTTGTCTTGTCAGTTCGGATATATACTTTTGTGTAGCAATGAAATACTTTTACTGAAGTTCTGATTTGCAAGTTCCTGGATTTCAATACAACTGCTAAACCTCTGCTCCTTCTTTTTTGTTTCACTAGCACCTGCCACGTAGAGTCCTTAAACATGTCTCACCCTGAAGCCCAGCACTACTCAGTTGCTGAGCTGTATTGCTTGTGACTAAATCATGCAAACATACTTGTCATCAGGCTCTTTAAGTTGGGCACTTATGTTTCCTGCCACTACATCCCTAGGGGATGAACCATTACATGCCTAAATTATAGAGGATGCCTCCCTCCGTCACCCCAGACAGCTTCTGTGATGAAAAATGAATTTTCTCGAGCATTCTCTGGTTTGATGGGCAGGGCTTCAATAGCTAAGGCAGTTAGATGAAACTGTACAACCCTGAGAAAATGAAACCAGTTACAAATTCTAACTTTAAACATATTATACCCACAATTCCTAATTAACAATGTGATTCTTTGTAACAGATGGAGGGGTCATGTGAATCTGCTATTCATAAATTGGTTTCTATAAATTGAGAAATAAGTGGTCATGAGCAGCTTGATATTATTTAAGATGGAGAGGGTGTTAATGTTAGTTGACTGACAAGAATGTATTTTATCAAAAAATTGCAGGTTTCTAAAGAGTGAGTGTGCATACTTCAACCAGTCTGCAGTCGATTCAAAGGATCCTCCCAAGACAGAACCAACAATTACGTACCTAAATACCTAAGCATTTTAAGTCACTAGCTCCACCATATCCCACTTCTGTGGGTGTGACGGATGTATGAATGATATAGCCTATGGTTATTAAGTTATGTTGTTTGCATGTTGCATGGATGTTAATGCATAGGGGTGTAAGTGTAGCTGAATCTAATGACGTGATCAGCTATGGTAGCTTTTTCCATTGCGTAATGGCTTTGATATATGGATGAATGTTTGTCTTACTTGGTACAGAGCGTTTGGCTGGTAGCATTATATTTTGACTTTTTTTATGAATATGAATTGAACCTACAGATTGAAGAACCTGAGGAGAGAACCTACAAATGGATTTGTTGTAGATGGATAGATCTGACCAGCTCCACCTAGATCAGTAAGATCCGAGTATTGTTATTCCTAATTTACAATAATTTTTTTGTCCTCATGGTTGGGTCAGTAATCGTGGTGACTCTCTTTTGAGTTTTGACTCTTATTCAGAGAGATTGTTTTGTACCTTCAATTTAATTAATTAAAGAAGATATTGATGATTTTCTTTAAAAAAAAGGGGGGAATCACAGTGTCTCGTTTGGGCTCAGTGCATATTTGTTTCCAGGGCCTCTCTTTTTAAGTAATAGGCCTTGGGCCTTGGGCCTTGGGCCTTTTGTTTGTAATCATCGGATGATGAAATCTAATGCCATAATTGACTATTTCAATTTTCAACCACGCAATAAAAAATACAGGTCAAACATGATAGATTATTAATTAATTTCGTCTTCATCACATTTTTATTATTTAAAAAAATTATTCTATTAATTTCATTTATCACATCATTTTAGTTGGTTACTAAAATATTAAAATTATTGTCAATGTCATAAATTCAAAGAACAATTTTAAATTAATTAGGTATAACTAAATAAATATTTAATGGAGAAATTGGAACAATCCAAGGTAATGCGTTTGAATCATTTTACTGAAAAAGCAGATAAATATGATCAATTCCTGATTTTTTCCGTGTATGCTTTCCTTTTTTTCTCCATTTTCTCACCACATTACCCCCTAATTAATTATAGTCTGTTTCCTTTCTTTTCCCTTCATTATTAGGGTTTGAAAGATAGTGTGGTGTCTATAAATGAGAATGGTATTACCGCTATTGAACTCAAGTCTGGTACATAACAACAAACAACAAATATTTGAGAAAATAACAAGAAGACAAAGCCTTACTTCGATTGTCTAAGCGTAAAGCATGGAGTAGTTTTAATGCCAAGAGAGTTAACTACACAAAAAGTGGTTTTACATTTATTCTCTCATTTGTTTTCACCGAATGACAGGATAATGAATCCCACTGAACAGGGTGCCCTTATGCCGATTGCTCGTTTGCCGGATTATTCTGCCATATCCTTCATCTCCCCACTGAACGATTCATTTTGTTCCGTATCATATCCAACGATCAAAATTGAGTGTTCATCTTTGGCTTTAACAGATCCTCTATAAATCGCTCCCTGCAAAGTTGATATAAACGTTACATAGTTGAGATTTGTTATGAATCAAAATAGTGATGGACTGAAATTTTGTGTTCGTAACTAATTTTACCTTTCCAATATTATGGAAATCATACCCCACACGCAAAGTAGCACAAACAGGCCCCTCTGAAACAAAGCGAAGGAGGCTCCTCTCGTCACAACTATCGAAAACTTTATAGTCATCAATTTGTACCCTCCTCTGATGGTGAAAAGTAAAACAAATTATTAATTAATCAATTGTAATGTTTTCTTTCTTTTTTATAGTCTAAATATACTCACATTTTTTGTTTTCTGCTTGTTCTGGCGCCGATCAAGATTGCTGGATGAGGGCAATGGCTTCTCGAGTGTGTTTGTAAGTCCATTTTCTTGGACCCACTTGTAAGCTCTGCTCGGATTACATAGGCCTTTAGTTGATTTCTTGAAATTCCGTATCAACTCCTCGGCAGCAATAGTCACTTTATAGCCTTCCCTCACCCGGCTATTTTTCCGTGCTTCAATGGCACCAACCACAGAATAAGCAGGTCACTTGACAATCAAATAAGAATGTAAGACTTAACAATATTATGATAACAACATAATGAGTGCTCATCAATATACTAATGGAACATTTGTACAAGTATTAAATGTAGTCTTGGATAGCACGAGAATTTTTTGGTAGATTCGGCGTGAATTAAAACAAGACACTTATTTAAAATATGTTATGTCATTCAAAAATTACATATCATTAAAATAAAAAGAATTCTTTCTAAAAATAATATTCTTAATTAATGTTATTTCCCTTTTTAATGCCGCTGATTAATTGCCATAATCTATTTTCCTTTTAGCCCTAATCTTCTTCCATGGCAAGTTATTATTGTTTTAATTCAAAAATAAATTATCTAAGTTAGTAAAATATATACACGAGTGTTTCATGTAGTATTTTTCTAAACTATTTCATTGTTAACATAATGAAACTAAGGTTTTCTAAAAGCCTTTATAGG
Organism: Viola odorata; assembly: GCA_963691705.1. Taxonomy (NCBI): domain Eukaryota; kingdom Viridiplantae; phylum Streptophyta; class Magnoliopsida; order Malpighiales; family Violaceae; genus Viola; species Viola odorata. Next base: position 53,363,740 of record OY829543.1, on the reverse strand, counting down.
AATGGAGAAAATAGATAGATCATATGAGCAATACATTTTTTTCTAAAAGGAATTCCATCCCTCTTTTTTCTAATTCATTCATGATCTTTACACTAATCGTATTATCTTTAAAAGACTTTTAAAGCATGCAATAATATCGTAACTCTTCTACCTCACTAAAACACATTTTCCCAGTATAAATGGATAATGACTGTTTTTTTTTTGCACTTTCTCCTTCTCCATTCAACCACCCATCAATTGAAGCTAAAGTTACAACTCTTACATGAATAAATACACATATCAATAACTTGCAAGAAATGTGGAAGTATTCAACAACGCCTTTCTCCCCTTTTTTTTATTACTAGAATTTATGCTCTTAAGTTTAAGTGATTGTTTTAATTCAAAAATAAATTATCTAAATCGGCAAAATATATACACGAGTTTTTCAGGTAGTATTTTTCTAGGTTTATAGAAATTGAATCTGGAAAGAAGTCCGGAATCAAAATAAAAAAGTCCAAACGGTGATGGTGAGCAAAGAAGGAGTAGTTAATATTGATTTAATTTAACTCTGATTAGTCATTTTTTTAATTAAAATAATTAATAATATATTGATATGTTATTAATATTATTAGACTAATCAAATTAATGCGCACACAAATAAATATAAGTTCTTCATACGTACTATTTTCCTGGTTCTGCACGGGAGTCTTGAAGTGAATACTCCAATCAACACTCATCGGGAGATCATTATTATCGTCTCCAATAAGATCCTAGTTTACATTTGAGTTCGAATTATCAAAACAATCAGACAATAAAAAAATAAATAGGAATGTTAGAGAGAATTAGATTTGGCTCACCTCTGGTCGGGCTGGTGCTGGGGCTGGGGCAGGGGCAGGGGCTCGGCCTCGGCCTCGGACTGGGGCTGGGGCTCGGGCTCGGGCTGGTGCTAGTGCTGGTGTTGGGGCTGGGGCTGGGGTAGGGGCAGGGGCTCGGCCTCGGGCTCGGACTGGGGCTGGGGCTGGGGCCTCGCCTCGGCCTCGGACTGGGGCTGGGGCTGGGGCTGGAGCAGGGGCTCGAGCTCGGGCTCGGGCTCGGGTTCGGGCCGCCATTGTTTGGATACCTAAACAGAAAAATTGTTCAGATAAACAAAATAAGGAAAAATGTAAAGGCTTGAAACATAAGACTATTTGATCATTTGAACTACGATTTTAACCATCTTATTGATTGTCCAAGAAGGACTTTTAGAAACTCTTCATAAGTATTGATAGTCCCATGACAAGCAATTCTAGGTTAAAAAACAACAATAAGAACAATGGATGCAACATCACAAATCAATACCCTGAATTTCTTACATTCACAAATCAATAAAAGTAGAGGTAAAATTTTACTCCCTCCGTCCCATAAAGTATGACTTCCTCGCATCCCAATATTCAGTAGGGAACACAAATCGAGGAGGTCGGATGAGGCACTATTTGACCCCAAAAAAATCCGAAATTTTTTGTGAACGTACGTTAATCCTTAACGTACTTCCCAGAAAAAATTAGGGGCAAAATTGTCTCAAATAGTGAGTCTACCGGCCGTTTTAAGATACGTGCCGAAACAGTAAAAGCAAAAGCTAAAACGTCATACTTTGTGGGACGGAGGGAGTATTGATTTGTTACACTTGGATAAATTAGTAAAAAAATAAGTAAAAAAATTCGGTACCATATTGAACTAAATTTTGGTATTTCTCTACCGTTAATCATACCACTTAATTAAAATATTTGTTCAGGTATTTACAAAGCACATTATAAGGCAAACAATACGCAAACCATAGACACTTCATGGATTAATGAAATAATAACAATAGCTAAGATATCGAATGCACGACAAACAAATATAGTTAAACAAATTAATTGATGCTTCAAAGTTATATACACATAAAAGTTACAAAAAAAGAGAGCAATCTCACTATGTCAGAAACCTGTTATGGTGCAATCTGACAACAAAGGAATATATTGCCATTTTATCTGAGAATAGAACCATTCATGACATTATTAACAGCATTTGCAATGTGTTGTACCAAAAAGTAAACCAAACTCTTCGAAAATAAAAAGCTGCCTTTTTCTTTTGATATAAAAAGATGAAACTATTTCTTCATTTTTTTATTTATATTTCCTATTTGTTTGTTAGCAGTGAAAGCTTTGATTATCTTTAACATTAAACTGAAAATTTTCAATTGTACTCGTGCATTAAAAAAAAACACAGACTATGTTAGGGGTAATTAAAAACCGAACTAAACTGCAAACCAAACCGGAACTCAACAAAATTTATGTTATTTAACTATTTAAGTTTTTGACAAAAAAATTACGTAACAATTAATTTATGTGCAAAAAATGCTTCTTAGTTATTTGTATTAAGAAATATCATATTGGACTTACTAGTAATAAATATTACCTTTAAATTAATCAAAATATTTTTTAATTCTTAGTATTAAAAAAAATTTGAAAATTATATTGTTGTACGAAAGAAAAGAATTTCATCAATTGTCATAAAAGGAGTAATTACTAATTAGATTACAACTAAAATGACAAAATTACTAAATAGACGTTTATGATTTAAATTTAGGATATCAATATTTTATTTTAATAATATAACTAAAACTTATTGTATGTTTTATTTCAATGACAATTTTGAAGTTCAAAATTTTTAATGTATTACATAATACATACACTACACGATACAAATAAATATTTAGTACGTATCAAGAAGTATTGAGTAAGCATTAATATATAGAAAGCCGAAAGGTAATACGTTTAATAAATATTTAGTACGCATAAAAAAATATTGAGTTCGAAATAGATTAATATTTTGTAGTATAGATTCATAAGTTTTAGATCACGATTCGTATAGTTATAAACTTATAAATAGATAAATAAAAGCTTGAAATTGACCAAAAAAAACAGAATGAATTTATTTGAATGAATAATTTTACAACAATTCCGTCCATAATGCTTGGTCAAAAAATAAAACACAAAGAAAACAATAAATGCAATGCACTGATTCTGCCTTCAACACAATCCGTCACTTTAATCTAGTTCACTGTTATCCCAAGTAACACCTAAACAAATTTTAATTCATGATAAATGTCAACGTGGTCTAGATATTCGTATTGAGAATTATACTATTGTACGAAATAAAAGAATCACGTCAATTATCATAAAAGGAGTAATTATTAATTAGATTACAACTAAAATGATAAAATTTAACAATAGACATTTTTTATTTAAATTTAGGATATCAATATTTTATTTAAATAATATAACTAAAACTTATTGTATTATTTTATTTCAATAACAATTTTAAAATTCAAAAACATTTGATGAAGGTGAATGCCAATTTTTTAAAAATGCAGACGGTTTGGACCACTGATTCTGCCCTCAACACAATCTGTCACTTATCATAGCAAATTTTAAAATGCGACGCATCAAGTATCAATCTGAAATATATTAATACTCCCTCCGTCTCACAAAGGATGACTTCCTCGCATCCCAATATTCAGTAAGGAACGCATATCGAGGAGGTCGAATGAGGCACTATTTGACCCCAAAAAAATCCGATTTTTTTTGTGAACGTACGTTAATCCTTAACGTACTTCCCAGAAAAAATTAGGGGCAAAATTGTCTCAAATAGTGAGTCTGCAGGCCGTTTTAAGATACGTGCCGAAACAGTAAAAGCAAAAGCTAAAACGTCATCCTTTGTGAGACGGAGGGAGTACTTTATAGCATAGTTATCAGAATCAGACCAGACAGAGAATCAAAAATAAAAATTTTATGGTTCGACTGGATTCAAATTTCATATTTTTCAAAAAAAAAAAAAAAAAAAACCAAAGGCAACCAAAACGGCGTCGTTTATTTAATAGTATAAATCATATAATTGAAAAATTCACACATATCAATATCCTATAGTTATATAACATTACAATTCAATATTATTATAAACACGAATTTCCCTTAATCAATATATGTAGTTGATTTGGAAAAAAAATGATTATTTAAAACTAACGAAATATCTAAACTAATTAATTCAAATTAATTTAACTGAACCGAATTGATCAACCCAAACTTTTTTTTCTTCATTTTCAAGTTAAAATACTATTATATCGTATTGCATCCATTATTAATTTGAATATTTTGAAAAAAAGTAAGAGGGAAAAGGCTTGATTAGTCCTCCAACACTTAAGGGTCTGTTTGACGTTCCGGTTCTAGCTGGAAAAGTTCTGTGGTAAGAAGTTCTGTTTGAAAATAACTTGCTGGAAAATGAGTAAACTGTTTGGTAAATATTTGTTAAAAGTTCTATGAGGAAATCAGAAGTTGTTTATGCTGTTTGGTAAAACAACTTTTAAAACTATGGTTGGAATGTAAAATGACCATAAAGGGCATAATTCATTTCAAGTGTTAGAATTCATTTTTTTAGTATCTTTATATATATTTTTAATCAATTTATTTATAATCTAACATTTACCACCTAATATTTATCTAATATCATGAATAAATTAAACTTATTAATACCATAAAAATATAAATTATTAATACCATGGTTTAAAGCATTATATTAATTTTTTTGCAAACTCTATATAGATATTTTTAATCAATATATTTCTGTAAATAAATAATTAACATTTTATTTATAATAAAAAATTATGCTACAATTTTGTTCCAACAATACTTTTTTTTAATGAAAAAAATTAATGTGATTATTTTCTTCGATTTGCAAAGACTAATAAACTAATAAATATATTTGTTGCAAAAAAGTTACAGTTATTATAACATTTACAGTTTTACATATATAAATCACAATTACATATTCAACATTAAATTATATGAATAACATTTTAAATTAATATATAGTCATTTTAATCTTTATATATTTTGTATTATAAAATGTAAAGAAAAATCGCGTAACAAATTGAAATGTAGTGAAAAATGAAGGAATTTCATTTTTCACGCCAGGACACCTCGCCCTGGCTGAAAAAATAAAATTCATTCATTTTTCACTATATTTCAATTTATTACACGATTTTTCGATCCTCTTTGTCATTTTAAATTGTCATGAAAATATATATTCATTTCAAGCATTATAATTAATATTTTTTAGCCATATATATATAGATTATTTACCATATTTCTTTAAACAAATAATTAACATTTTATTTATACCAAGAATTAAAACTTCATTAGAAGAACAAAAAAAAGTTAAATATTTAGCACTTTTTGAAAGTTTTACATATTCATCATTAAACTATTAGCTATTAGCTATTGAGTTACAAACTACATTCGTAGGTAACATTTCACTATTATTTCCATCACTTTGCATACTTCCTTCACCCATATCATTTTAAATTCGAACATAAAAAATAGATAAATTAGAACATCTTATAATATCTCGGTAATGTTTGAATGAAAATAATTTTATTATGTATATAGACTATTTAAATTAACCTATTTCTTTATACAATGAAAGTAACATAGTTAAATATTAATTGACACATTTATTAATTTTTTCTGCTTGTATTTAAAACAAATTATTATATATAAACATTTTTTTAATATTCTGAAAAATTATTATATTTTGATGTATTTTTCTTCCTGTATGCATTTTAGTTGGAAAATGCAGGAGTGGAGATTTTGATGTGCTTGGATGGCTGAAGAAGAAAGCTGGTAATGGAAGAAGAGAAGAATGATGAAGCTAGTACTATTTTTTATCGAGGAAAATGAGGAAAGAATGAATTTATTAACAAATCTACAAGGATTCAGATTACACAAAACACCATTCTACTACAATACCTATTACACTAGAAGATGAAATGAGTATTCTATACAGACACAAGTGCCACAACATCAATTCAGATAGCAGAATCTGAGGAACCCACCCACCCTGGTCAACCTTGAAGAGTACTGCAGAAAAGTATGTGCATTCCACAAGCAGAGACAAGCCTGTGAAGAGCATGACAAGAATCCAATGGCAACGCCATACTAGTAACATGATTAAAGTCATGAGTAGCGTAGTTACCAGCATTACAATCACAACAACTGTTCCTGTTAAAACAAAAGACCAATTTAGTGTCGAGAAGCTGACGAATGGTTTTAGCTAATATGTTCTTACGGAACACAAATATTTAGAGTTGCCTTCAGCAACAACACATCACAAATTGTCAAGTTAAACAATGGCCACAATCAAATACAAAACGTGGACACTAGGAACCAAGGAATAAGTTGCAATCAATGACAGGCCTGTAAGAAAAGTTAAAACATTAGGCCAGAAGTCCCAGCATAACTTATATGCTGCAGAATCAGTGGTTGGACATATTATTCCAACTTTAATTGGTATTAATAAAGCCCACTATAACCAATAAGAAAGGAGGCATGAAATTATTCACAGGATTTCCCATGGCCAACTAGCAATGAAATAAATTGACTTTTGAATGTAACACCTTCGTGTATTCATGCATGTGTTAAAAAGGAAATATAGCAATTGCAGTCATTTGTAAATCTTTCTGCTTGCACATACTGCAGTGGGATATCTCGCAAAATTCAAACAACAATAGTTGAGAACCTTACCATAAGCATTCGGTTGCTCATTCCCTTTCTCTGGGAATGTGATTTTAGTCCCCTTCTTCCAGCCGGGCTTGATAACAATGGTTAATATTTCCTCAATTGGCAAGGTTTTCCTGCATCACAACAAACATGAACGTCTTAAATATTCCAGTAAACGAAGTAAGGGCAGCTAAAAGATGAGGGAAGCACATTGAATACAACATGTTCATAGGGACTAAAACAGCAGTGCCTTTTATGGTTGACCTCAATTAATTTAAGCATACATTGACAAATAAAAACCTTTGCACAAACCTAAATCTTTTGAGAGAATATCAAGATCGTCTTCAAGATAAATAGGAAGTACTCAGCAAATGGTTTCTGCTCCGAGAACTCCTCATGCTGATGTGTCTTACTTTTTCATTACTTCCAGTAGCATACACAGTCTATAACTAGGAGTACCACTGGCTTACTAAGGGGAGCAGCTGAGCAATAACCAATGAAACACACTATAATGTCAACAAGCGAAGCATCAACAACCTACAGTTTCTTGACCTTAAAAACATTTCTCCAATTAAGGGATACTTGACAAAGACCACATATAGAATTAGAACTGATTTGATATATGTGAAATATGCCAAGACTATTAACTTCCAGAGAGCAGAATGAATAAAAACAGTTGTTGTTTGGTCATACTAGCTAACAGCTGTTTAAGTCTTCAAAATTTATCACCCTCACATCTCACATTAGTCACATATGACAGAACAAGCACCACAAAAAAAAGTGGAGGTGCCAAAAGAGTCAATCAATTGTTTGACAGGTGCCACTAAATGCATTTTCCCAAAAACGTTTTGTTTCTTTTGGTGGTTTTACATTTAACATTTATCTAGAAAACAAATGAGCACCTTTTTTCACACACAAAACCAATTCCAAGATTGTGTTCCATGACATTTTTTTTATATATAAATATTTTTATAGATTATGCATTGCAACCTATATCTTTTTTTTAGAAAATTGCAACTTTGAAAATCATTTTAAAAAAAAAATCAAAAAATGTTAATAAAAAAATTTCGATAGTCTAGATTATCTGACTATTATTATATACTCTAAAATTTAATAAAATATATAATTTCTATGGTACATATATGACCTCGTGTGGTTTTAACTTGGGTGGCGAAATCAATGAAATAGAAAGCTTCAAAATTAAATTATCTAGAGTTTCATTTTTTGTCTGCAGTCTTTCTCTAGTGCTTGAATCGAAAGAATGAGTTTTAAGGCGAAGACGAAAACGAAAGCCACGAAATTATGAGATTCTTACTTAATTTCATACACAAAACCAATTCCAAGATTATGTGAGATTAAAAAGGTGCAAACTTTAGCAATTTTTCACAAAAAAAATGACAAGAAAATGGAGGGTGTTAATGTTAGTTGACCGACAAGAATGTATTTTTTTAAAAAATTGAAGGTTACTAAAAAGTGTGCATACTTCAACCAGCCTGAAGTCGATTCAAAGGATCCTCCCAAGACAGAACCAACAAATACGTACCTAAGCATTTTAAGTCACTAGCTCCACCATATCCCACTTCTGTGGGTGTGACGGATGTATGAATGATATAGCCTATGGTTATTAAGTTATGTTGCTTGCATTTTTCATGGGTGTTAATGCGTTGGGTCTAAGTGTAACCGAATCAAATGACGAGATCAACTATTGTAGTTTTTTTCAATGCGTAATGGCTTAATATATGGATGAATGTTTGTCTTACTTGGTACAGAAGAAAAGAAAAGAAAGACGAAAAAGGAGAGAGGAGGTAAGAAAGAGAGCCCAACCCAAGGAAAAAAAACGGAAATCGAGTCCGGGTCTGGTCCCGGACCCGACCCTCCGGGCCGGAACCGTCCGTTTTTAGTCGAGACGGGTGTCTTCGGATCTATTTAAAGTGTGGTTTTAACTTGGGTGGGGAAATCGATGAAATAGAAAGCTTTGAAGTTAAATTATCTAGGGTTTCACATTTTGTCTGCGTCTTTCTCTAGTGCTTGAATCGGAACTATGGGTTTTAAGGCGAAGGCGAAGGCGGAGAAGGCGAAGGCGGAGAAGCCGAAGCTGAAGCAGCCGAAGCCAAATCCGAAGCCGAAGGCCCCGAAGCCCAAAGAGTACAGCTTGGAGATGAGCGATTTCTCCAACCCTGATCATTACCGTCAATACATCCGCTACTGCCAGAGCCTCGAGGAGTGTGGTGTATGTAATTCTTTCTCCTGTTTTTGTTTATTCCCTTTTCTTTAAATGTTTTGTTGGTTTTTTTTGCTGGATTCTTACTTAATTTGACTAATTTATTAATTAATTACTTGTTCACGAATGAATTCAGCCATTCGACCTTGATTTCGTCCCTGATTCGAGCGTGCGGCTTTTCGGTCTGATCTCTACCAATCGTTACGAGGACTTCAGAGAAGAAGTGGACGAGTGCGTCCGATATGCTATTGCCTATGCCAAGAAGGAAAAGGTCTTGTCTGTTTAATTTCTTAGTCTTTGTTATTCATTCTTCTGAATCCTGAATTCAAATTGAGTGTGTTTGTTTTTGCTAATTTTCTTGATTAATTTTTGCAGAAGATGGAGCTGGAGGATCCGAAAGTTGTCAACGCAAACCTCCAAATGCATGGTGGTACAATGTATTATATAACCTTTGATGCCAAAGATAAAAGGTCTGGAAAGACGCAACGTTATAACACCAAGGCGGAGCATCTTCGTGGGAATCGTGGCGTAGATGTGCGGCTTATCAGGGTGGAGAATTCTAAGAAGAAGTGCAGAGGTGAGTATGTAGTATAATGTTATCTTTTCCTTTTCTTTTTATTGGATAAACACCAAAATACAGAATTTCTAGTGATTTTATGGATGTTGTCTTGTCAGTTCGGATATATACTTTTGTGTAGCAATGAAATACTTTTACTGAAGTTCTGATTTGCAAGTTCCTGGATTTCAATACAACTGCTAAACCTCTGCTCCTCCTTTTTTGTTTCACTTGCACCTGCCACGTAGAGTCCTTAAACATGTCTCACCCTGAAGCCCAGCACTACTCAGTTGCTGAGCTGTATTGCTTGTGACTAAATCATGCAAACATACTTGTCATCAGGCTCTTTAAGTTGGACACTTATGTTTCCTGCCACTACATCCCTAGGGGATGAACCATTACATGCCTAAATTATAGAGGATGCCTCCCTCCGTCACCCCAGACAGCTTCTGTGATGAAAAATGAATTTTCTCGAGCATTCTCTGGTTTGATGGGCCGGGCTTCAATAGCTAAGGCAGTTAGATGAAACTGTACAACCCTGAGAAAATGAAACCAGTTACAAATTCTAACTTTAAACATATTATACCCACAATTCCTAATTAACAATGTGATTCTTTGTAATAGATGGAGGGGTCATGTGAATCTGCTATTCATAAATTGGTTTCTATAAATTGAGAAATAAGTGGTCATGAGCAGCTTGATATTATTTAAGATGGAGAGGGTGTTAATGTTAGTTGACTGACAAGAATGTATTTTATAAAAAAATTGCAGGTTTCTAAAGAGTGAGTGTGCATACTTCAACCAGCCTGCAGTCGATTCAAAAGATCCTCCCAAGACAGAACCAAGAGTATGTTAGGGGTTGCGGATTTAACTATTTTATTTTCTTTAAAACAAATTGATTATTTATGACGTTTATCATCATTTATGGTGACGGGGGAGTAGGGAAGGCAATGGAGTGGGTATGGAGCGGGTAAGGCACTATCCATACCCGCGCCCGCAAATCTGCGGGTAATCCATACCCGCACCCGCGCGGGGCGGGTAAGAGCAGACAAATTATACCCGCGGATACCCGCAGATATTGATGAGGATGTGTTCCTCACAAGCATTTCATCAAACACGTGGTGGGCATCAGCGACAAACCCAGCTTTGGCATAGAAATTGATGAGGTTGTTCATTAAATCCACACCAAGTTCATAAATTGTCCCATCAAAATCCCTAATCTCCTTTAAAATCGCAAATTCTGCCAAACAATATCGAACAAATTCACCACCGATAAACAAAATTGAAGTATAGAATATTCAAATCGCAATGTCTACAACTCAGCAGTCAAATTGAATCACTAGATTACTTCAACTTTCCCAAATTACAGCATCAAAACAATACCATCTTACACAAATTAAACTAAAACAAAACCTCAAAAGATGGAAATGTTCAAATCCAGTCATCAAATAAAAACTAATCCATTTCTCAGATTTTCTAAAACAAACGCATTTGCATTCAGAACATGACACTTACTTTAACAGTTTCAAACACAAGAACTTACAGGAAGAAGACAAGTAAGCAAGCAAACATTTACTATCACTAGTGTTGACCAATCCATGAAGTACCTCAACAACAGGAAAAGGAGGTGTAGATTCATGGATTCACCAATTAAATAGGAGGAGGCGGCGACGAGAGCGATGACAGCGACGATATGAGGAGGCGGCGACGAGAGCGATGAGAGCGGCAGCGGCAGTGGCGATAGGATGCGGCCTTCTAGGGTTTTTGAAAGGAAATGGGATTTGAGAAATTAGATTGAAACTGAATGTTGACGTTTGTAGTGTTGTAATTGAAAGGAATGGAGTCGTTTCTATGGAGTCGTTTTGACTCTTTTGAATTTTTTTTTCTTTTTTCAATTTTGATATACATGTAACATGATACTAATAACTAATAAATATTAATAATATATATAAATTATATAAATGACTATTAATAATATATATTAACTATATAAATGACTATTAATAAGTATTTACAATAATATATTTTTAAACAATACTAACAATATGATGATAAAATTACAATGTATATACATTATGATGATAACATATATTAAGAGGTTAAAAGGAAAAACTATTAAATTTTACTATTTTTTGGTTCTAAATAGTTATTATGGAGACAATGTCTTTTAGATAATAAGTATTTATAATAAGTATTAACTATATAAATGGCTATTAACAAGTATTAATAATTAACTATTAACAATTAACTATATAAATAGCTATTGTAATTTACAATAATATATTTTTGAGTAATACTAACAATAATGTGGAGACAATGTCTTTTAGATAATAAGTATTTATAATAAGTATTAACTACATAAATGGCTATTAACAAGTATTAATAATTAACTATATAAATAGCTATTATAATTTACAATAATATATTTTTGAACAATACTAACAAAACGATGCCGTTTTGGTGTTAAACACACCATTTTGATAATATTAATCTATTATTCTTCTTATTAAAAGTTTATGCATATATTTTTAATTTTAATTGGTAATATTCTCCTTATTTAAAATGTTATGCATATAATTTTAATTTTAATTGGTAGTATATTTTTGTTAATTAATTAGGATAAATTAAGTATTGCAATTCTTTAAAATAGCTGAATTTAGTATTAATATTATTTTGCAACTAACTATAAAATGGAATAACGATAATACTACCGTATATCTAAGTTTTAGTGCAAGGAGAGACAAGTAATTGCTTGTAGTCCAACGGTTAGAATGTTGTCTTACAAGCAATAGACCCAGGTTTGAATCTTGGCGGATGCATATTAAGGATATGTATATTTATTTTGCGCGGGTATTTAGTGCGGGTAAGGCACTATCCATACCCGCACTTTGCGGGTGCGGGTAAATCCATACCCGCAGGGTAATACCCACCCGCAATTGCGGGTATCCGACGGATATCCATACCCGCGGGTGCAAATTGCCTTCCCTATGGGGGAGGACTGTTTTTTTTGTGTCATGATGATTGACGAGGACCAAAATATTGTCACGCAAATGTGCATTGATTGCGGCTGCTCGTTTCGCACATTATATATTATCATTATTAGAGTAGAGCACATTTTGTTTGATTGATGTGGTTGTGAATTCTTATGAGCTCGATCGGAGATAAATTTAATTAGATGGTCCAAGGCCTGACCGTCATCCACTACAAATTGTCCGCTCGGTTCCTCCGATTAAAATTTTGTTTGTGTTTGTTATGGTGATGTAACGATACGACACGTTAAATTAAATATCGATCATTAATTAGTCACTAAATTTATTTAATAGTATAAATCATATAATTGAAAAATTCACACATATCAATATCCTATAGTTATATAATATTACAATTCAATATTATTATAAGCACGAATTTCTCTTAATCAATATATGTAGTTGATTTGGGGGGAAAATGATTATTTAAAACTAACGAAATATCTAAACTAATTAATTCAAATTAATTTAACTGAACCGAATTGATTAAACCAAACTTTTTTTTCTTCATTTTCAAGTTAAAATACTATTATATCGTATTGCAATGCATTATACTACTCCATTATTAATTTGAATATTTTGAAAAAAAGTAAGAGGGAAAAGGCTTGATTAGTCCTCCAACACTTATACTACTGGCTACTGCCATTAATTAGTTTAGGAACGTTGGATCCCTTATAAATTCTAATGAGTTGCAGTGGCACACCTTTTTCCCCCCTTTTTTTATACCTCAATTAACAGATCACTTTCTCTCTTGGAATATACTCCCTCCTAGGAGTGAATAAAAACCAGCCCGAACTGAGAATCGAATTAGAACCGTTGGTTTGGTCCGGTTCAGTCTGGGTTTTTTTTCTTTTTGAAAAAATGAACCGAATTAGATCGAATCGGATTGTCCCAGTTCGGTCCGATTCTTCAAAGCTGAAAAATTCAAACCAAATCGTAGAACCGATATATATATATATATATATATATATATATATATATATATATATATATATATATATATATATATATATATATATATATATATATATGCGCATTTATATCAAAGTTCAAATTGGTTTAATTGTTAAAATTTTACCCATTACCTTAAAGGGGAGAGGTTCAAATCCCCAAGCTTGCATTTTTTTTTTCTAAACTTAACTTCTTGTCTTTGTTTTTTTATCTAAAACTTAATTAAAATTCCTCATATTTTTTATTTTAAATTTAATTAAAAGTTTTCATTTTTTTCCTTTTATTTTTTATTTTAAATAGAAAAAATTATTAAGGAAGTTATATAAGAATTATTATGAGTAGAAGACATTTTCTCTTTTAAACTTTGAAACTTAACTAAGCTCTAAATATATGTTATCATCATAATGTATATATATCATAATCTTATCATCTTATTGTTAGTATTGTTCAAAAATATATTATTGTAAATTATAATAGCTATTTATATAGTTAATTGTTAATATGTATTATTAATACTTATTAATAGCCATTTATATAGTTAATATATATTATTAATATTTATTATCTAAAAGACATTGTCTTCATAATAACTATTAAGAACCAAAAAATAGAAAAAATTAATAATTTTTCCTTTTAAGCTCTAAATATATGTTATCATCATAATACATATACATCATAATCTTATCATCATATTGTTAATATTGCTCAAAAATATATTATTGTAAATTATAATAGCTATTTATATAGTTAATTGTTAATATGTATTATTAATACTTATTAATAACCATTAATATAGTTAATATATATTATTAATACTTATTATCTAAAAGACATTGTCTCCATAATAACTATTTAGAACCAAAAAATAGAAAATTTTAAGTGATCTAATTTTATTTTCATATGAAGCATAATTATTTAGAGCTCTGGAGAACCGGGTTAGTAAATGGACCTCGGGTCTGTATCTAGACCTCGGGTCTGAAGCCCAATAAACCCATAAAGGAAAAGAAAGAAGCCCAGTCTCATACACCTCTACCCGGTTAGTAAATGGACCTCGGGTCTGTATCTGGTCGGATCAGATCTGGGTCTCACTGGGTTGAGACCCAACCCCAATAAAGTCGGGTCTGTCCCGATTCGACCAGATATTTTCGGCTCCAGGATTGGTCCCGGTCTCGAAAAAAGACCCGAGTCGGGATCTTCGAATCTCGAGACTAGTTGACAGCTCTACTCATGAATTCGACAATGAATAAGGTTGTCACATGTTTTTATTTTATTACTCACAAATACTATATAATAATCCCCAGTTAGACTCTATCCACACACAAATAAATTATCATGAGTTTCTCTTATGTTGTATTTTATTAGGTAAGATATAGTTAGATTTACTCATTATGGGGAAAAAGTGAACGAAAAATGTTACAATATTTCTAATATTATTATATTTAGTTTATATCTTGACTAAATTTTTAGAAATGTAACATCCCGACTTCATTGAATCATAGAGCTCAGTATGTCTATTGTTTTTTTTTTAGCCCAAAATAATACTCCCTCCGAGTTAATTATATAATTTCCTCGCATCCCAATATTCAGTAGGTTTAACACTAAAAATACAAGTAAAATAAACAGTAAAAGTAAATCCTAAAATGTCATATAATAAACTCCGGAGGGAGTAATAGGAAAAGAAATGAATGCTGTGAGTTTGAAATCTTGAAAAGTTCCGTGATATCCATCCTACTCAAAGCAGTCCCTTTGTAGTACTGTACCCTTTTGGAAGTAGCACAAAGTTAATTGTTGAACCAACTAACTAGTAGCAGTAATTGTTTTGAAGAAATTAACCAAAGTCAACACCAAAAATAGAAACCCGTGCTTTTCTATTCCTTCTCTCGTCTCATTTCCCTGTCTGATGTTTTACGTTTTGAACCACAAGGTAAGATGTCGTTGGCTACAGAATATATTCCACAAGTAGGAAAAATGAAAGAAGCATGAAAACCAAGCTAAGGAGGTTATGGAATTGTAGCTCAAAATGTGCATAATATGTGAAAGATGACCTAATGTATCTGTTAACTGGTAAAAAAACAGCAGATACACAAAAAAAAGCAGAAGAGATAGGCATACAAATACATATTGATGATACATTCCTTGGAAAATGATAATAACTTGGTAGGAAAATCCATCCTGAGAAATTTCAAGGAAAGTTCAAGATTTGCGCTGCAAGTTCATAAGCAGAAAGAGTTCAGAAAACACTGCAGGAAACGGATTCCTAATCCTGACTGCAATTCATAACTTACATATGTAGAAACAAAAGTGTCATGCTCATTCTCCCAGAAATTTCCTTTCCGCATAGGCTTAAGTTTAAAGATCGAATGGGATATCGCATTGTATTACAATTTTTGTAACAAAGACTTATGAATTTCAACGAATTTGAAAACCACACTGACTCAATTGCGTTCAGCATGAAAACAAAAAAAAAACTATCATGATATTACAGTACAAGAATGAAAATACAGCACTGAATCACCGACACCGCTCTAGCAAAAAAGGTGGAAGAGACAACAACATGGACATCAAGACCAAATTACATAATACACATAACTGGCCAAGCAACCTAACAGGTTAACATTCATTTTAGAAAGAGGGAGAGAAAAATGCAGTGTGACTGACTAGCTCATCTAGTAAACCATTTACTGAATTAAGATTCTCTAACCAAATTATCGGCAAGCTACATGCTTATCTCCACAGGATACCTGTGAATGCAGTCTTCCCATGGATTACTTGTAGAGGGCTTAACATGCCTTAAAGCCTTCCATACTGCACTGTTACACTTGAAACCACTGCCGAAAGCAATCTGCCATACGCGGTTGCCTTTTCGCATCCTGCCCTTTGACTCGGTGTAAGCCAGTTCGTACCAGATTGAGCTTGAAGAAGTGTTGCCAAATCGATGCAGAGTCATCCTGGATGCCTCAACATGTGAGGGAAGTAGCTGCAAGTTCTTTTCAAGCTCATCGATCACAGCTCTCCCTCCAGCGTGAATGCAGAAATGTTCAAATGCAAGCTTAAAATCTGGAATATAAGGCTTCACTTTGGCATTCAATAGCTTCTTAGCAACTAAAGTTGAAAAGAACAGAAGCTGCTCACTTATAGGAAGAACCAGAGGACCCAATGTTGTGATATTAGTCTTAAGAGCTCCACCAGCAATCGCCATGAGATCTTTCGACAGAGAAACTCCAGTTTTCCCAACACCATCCTGCTCTTGGTACACACACTTGAACGCCTTGTCATCAGCCCCTTTATGAGTCCTAACCACATGAACAAGCTTGTACTTAGCCCTTCTTCTATCTTTCCCTTTGTTCGACAACAGAACTGCAGAACCTCCAACTCGGAACAGACAATTCGGTATCAGCATTGCCTTCTTATTCCCAAAATACCAATTCTGTGTGATGTTCTCAGTGCTCACAACAACAGCATAAGTATTCCTATGAACTTGAAGCATATCCTTAGCAAGATCAAGAGCAATAACCCCAGCACTACACCCCATTCCCCCAAGATTAAAGCTCCTAATGTTACCCCTAAGCTTATACTTGTTAACAATCATAGCAGATAGTGATGGTGTTGGATTAAACAAGCTACAATTCACAACAAGAATACCAATATCCTTAGGCTTGATATTCGTATTAGCAATCAAATTATCCAATGCACCAAACATAACCTGCTCTGCCTCTTCTCTTGCTGCAGCCATTGATGGCCTGGGTGGAAGGTAATGCATCGCCTCTGGTACATAAGTTTCTTCACCAAGACCCGATCTTTCCAAAATCTTCCGCTGAAACTCCAATGATGACTCATCAAAATCGCCAGTGAGCCTGGAATGCTCCATGAATTGAGTGAATTTGACTTGGAGATTATCTGGGGCCTTGTAACAAGCATAATCGACGAGATAAATGGATCGGGGTCGGGTCATGATATAGACGGTGGCTCCACAAACAAGAAAAACAGAGCAGATAATGACGCTGACAAGATTATATTGGAGGTGAAGCCAAAGCTGGGGAATGTCATCCGGGTTCAATTGAGACGCTTCAATGACAATGACGGCCATTAAAGGGATCAAACAGAGAGTCAATAAATGACTCACTAGATAATGGTAACCCAACTTTACATATTTAAGATTGACACTTTGCAGGAAATCAGGTAAGCTTCTAGATTGCTGGATCTGGACACCACCAGAAGTTGTGGGTGGGCGAGAATCCATTATCGAAGGCGAAAAGCAATGAAGATGGGAACTTTTTGAAGTTGGGGAGGTGGGTTTTATGGGAAAGAGCAGAGGAACAGAGGGCGGAGTATAAATATACGTAGAGGATACGGATCTGATACGAAAACAAGAGATTTATTTTTTGTCGACAATTCGAGAGAACAAGAAAGATGGGTGGATGGGTTTTGTAAAAATTGGAAACAACAAACAAACTTACAGGAAATAATGAAACGAACAGCAAAGATGATTAAATGATTGAAGAACACGAAGACAGGTGGCCGTTGGAGATTGGTGAATGGAAGGAGGCGACGAACATTAAATGAATGCAAAATGGAAAAATGGCCTGGGCTTGTTGGCTTTTTGATGAAATGATTTTGTTGTTGTTGGATTTGTCTCTCCTCTCCTTCCCTCTCTCCCTCCGTTTGATCTTTGAAAGAAGAGAGTGTGGAGAAGAGAGTGGAGATGAAAGGATTAAATAGAAAATGGCGATGAGGACGGTCAACGATGACACAGAGAGAGAGTGCGGAGGATTCAAAGATGGTTTCCTTTACAACACAATTACGAGGCTATGAATGATTAGAGAAACAAAACAATTACTACTAGTATAGGATAAGGGTTATTATTATATTTTAAAAAAGATTTGTTTATCTGTTTCAGTTTTTGAAAAGAAGTTTAATAATTCAGTATGGCATTAAAAATAAATAAAAATTAATTATTATTTTCTATTCAAATTATTATATAGATGCATTCTTTTTTTGGAATTTTCTAGTTACATTAAAATAATGTTTCATGATTATCTTGATTTGAGATTGCTGTATTAATAAAGGCAGCAGAATGCATCTCACATTCCGTGATAAGTAATGGTAGTCTTATATTAAAACAATTATATCATTAATTTGGTAGTATATATTTGTAAAGTATGAACAATTAATTCTCGAATTTGAATTTTATAATTTATATTTTTATATTAAAACTAAAAATAAATATTTACTCCTAATAAATAAATAAAAGCAGCCACACTTTTGCTTAGTGGTTAACTTGTCATGTTGGTTAAATTAGAAACCGACTATAAGGGGATTTTTTAATCTAACTTTACACGTTTATTTAAAGATTGTACACTGCTCATTATAGTTATCAAAATCAAATCGAACAACGAATCGAAAATAAAAATTTAATGGTTCAACCTAGTTCGACCGGATTGATTTATTGGATCGTTTTGAACTGTTCACGTATCGAACCGTTCAGTTTTAGATAATTGAACCGGTAAATTTTCATATTTTTATGGACCAGCCCATCAAATTTTTCATATTTTTATTTAAAAAACACAAAACGTTGTCGTTTTGGTCGTATTTAAAAGACATCATTTTGACGGTTGCATGGACCCAACCGGGTTGCTAGTGACCCGACCAAATCGCCGGTTATGTAAAAATCGACTGGGTCGACTGTTTTTTCCAGTCAGTATGCATATCAAAGTCAGATAATTGAACCGAACCGAAAATTTCTTTAAATCGCAGTTTTACCGGTCTGACCACCAAATTGGACCAGTTCTGATAACTATGTTGCTCATACTTAAAAATAGTCTTTTTAATTATATTCTGACTTATTAAGGTAATAATTGTTTTGATTATAAATACATTTTTACTTATTATCTTTTTTTCACATGTTAATTACTTTACTTATTTTTTTGCCAAATCCAACATCCTTTAAAAACAGAGTAATATATTAGAAGGTATTTTATTATTACGGAATAAACGTTTATTTCTTTTTTTATTAAAAAAAAAAGTTTTTTGCACCACTCAATAATTCATATTTTTAAAAAAAAAGAAAGGAAAATCTTATCCAAAATACTCCACTAACATTAAATCATAGCTGTTAAAAAACACCAAGTGACAACAAATACTAATGTGTTTGAATAGGGTGGAAGTTGAGAAATAAAAGAGTCCGCAAAGTGGTAGTAGTAACTCCTTTCCTCGTTGCAATAGGATTCATGCCACGGCCTTAAATGTCTCTCTTACTGCTTCAAAAGTTTTTCAACAACAAATATTTATTATTAAAATGAATTGGAAAAAAAGTACCATGTACAAAAAATAGTTGATCTAAATGGTTTGATTTTTTTACTATTTAAATAACATGATAGATTCAATTTATGTGATATAGTAGTATTAGTTAATTAGCATATCAACACCATTATAATGCACTTTTCTTTTCTTTTCTTTTCTTTTTTTTGTTGGTTGACTAATACTACTAGTGAACTTTGCTTTCCTCAACAAAAAGTGTGATTTCTGGCATCATAAAGAAGAAAAAAAGAGAGTTGACTCTCTAACTGGACCGATTTCCGCCAACTCGAGGCTTGAACAAATCCAAAACGATATTGATGGGCCGTCAGGAAGAATTGATTATGGGCTTAGAGATTAAGCCCATTTAAATGGGCTTTCCCGATCCTTAGAAGTTATCCAACTTGCCCTCCAAGACAGTAAGAAAGGACCCTATGTTTTCCTTTAGGATCGGACACTCATGGCCGACGGTACCTCGACACGTCAGCCGGCTAGGGAGTGACTTATTCCCGAAGTCAGAAAATTGGCACATATATAAAATAAAATAAAAAAACCTCACGTTATTAGCCACAGCTACCTACACAAAAATTAGCTTCTTCGGTTTAGTCTCTAATCAAGGTATGTACTCCTTTAATTTGAGCTTAATTAGTCATAATTATCAGCAAATTAGTAGTATTATACGCAACACAGATTGTGTGGTTGCAAAAAAATTGGGTTAGATTAACTGTCTGCATGAATAAAATGAATGCTTGTTATTTCCATTTTGCGTTTCGTTTTAGTAAATGGGTTAATAGGGTTTTGGGACTAAACCCCCCAAATCTTTTTACGAAATTTTAATTATTCGTTGCTGTTCTTGATTTTTCTTTGTAGTTCTTGATTGGGTGTGTTAGAACAGAGATTTTAATTAAGTGGTATGATTAACAGTAGAGATTGACTAATTTAATTTCAATTAATGTGTGATTGGTAGGTAATTATTAAGGAGATATTGATAAGATGAAGGCAGGGAAATTGATTCAACAAGAAACAACAGCAAGTCCTGCTGCTGCCCAGGTGAAAATGAATGATTGTTGGACGAAGAAGAATGAGAATGCCACTTTTCTGGAGGATTTGAAGGATCACTTTGATGATTACATCCATAAATCTGTGGAGGGTCACATGAATTGCCTCAAGAGCAAGATGGAGAAAGTTAACTCCTTCATTGATCAGGTAATTAGTGAATTTTAATTAAGCTTAATTAATTAGTTTAATCATTGTGTCATTGTCTTGATTATATTATTTTTGTGTAAAGTTCTGGTTTTTTGCTGATTTGAGGAATTGGGTTTTCATCTTCAGGTCTTTTCGGTATATAAGAAGGGTCATGTTGTTGCAGCTGAAGCTAATAATGATGCCAAGGCAGTTGAAAGTAATGCTGTGACTTCCTCTTCTTCTGTTGCTGCTGATGAAGCTAATGTTGGCAAGCCAGTGTAAAAGCAATCCTGTGACTGCTCAAGCCACGGCCTCAGATTAGTTTCTTAATTACTAGTTTAATTTTCGAACGTTGGCATGGTTTAATTACCCGGATGATTCAAGTTTGACTTGTTTATCGACTAAGAGTGAATGGAAATTTTGCAGTTCCTTCTTTATGGGTTATTTATAATTGCTTTACGGTGAGCTATTGAGCCTCTTATGGATTAGAGAAACTATTTTCCTGTATTTTAAGTAGGGCTGTCAAAATGGGACTGCGGGTCTAGACCCGGCCCGGACCCGGTCAGACCCAAAAACTTCGAGACCGGGACCAGACCCGACCCGACAAAATACAGGTCTAGATTTTCAGTCCCGGTCCCGGCCCGGTGGGTCTGGTCCGGGTCCGGGACCAGACCCGGACCCAGGAATTTTCTCTTTTCTTTTTTTTTCCTTTTTTTTTTCTCTCTTTTTTTCTTTTTTTCCTTCCTTCTCCTCACGATGACCTAACCCTCCTCTCTTTCTTTTTTCTTTCTTTTCTTTCCCTTTTCTTTCCTCTGCCACAAATTCTATCTTCTTCTTCCTCTCCATCAAAAACAAATAACACAAAAAATCAAACTACCAATCAACCTCCTCATCTCCTCATCCCCTCTTCCAATTCAAACAAATCCTGCAAATCAAAATAACAAACAACACAGCAACACAACAATAACAAAAACAAGGTTTAAAAGGAGGGGAGAGCGGAGCAAGGTTGAGTTCGGCGAATAATTATTTGTTCTTCTTCGTTTTCGTTTTAACATAAATGGGTTGAAGAGAAGTCGAGTTGCTGCTACTGAAACTTTGGGTCTTTTATTCTGGGCTTTGGATTGTGGGACTTGATGGTGAAGATGATGAAACCAACAATTTCAGCTTCTGGGTTTCTGTCAGTGTTGGTTTTGGTTTGGTGGTGATGGGTTTGTGATGGAAAGGGATGGGTGGTAGCTGTGGCAGTGACGGATTTGGGTGGTGGTGATGGGCGGATTTGGTGGTTGGTTTGGCTGTGATGGGCGGGTTTGGTAATGGGTTTGGATTTGGTGATTGTTTGTGATTAGGTTTGATTGGGATGGTGGTTTGGGCTGATCGGGAACAGTTGAGGAGGTTGGGGATAAAAGGGAGGGGAAGAAGAACGAAGAAGGGAAAGTGTTTTTGCAGGAGGATTTGGGGTTAATTGGGATTTGGTTGTTTTTGCAGGAGGATTTGAAGGAGAAGTTGAGCAAAGCAGGAGAGGGAGAGGGTGAGATGGAGATGGGTTTTAGGGGTTTGGCGGGTCTCGGGTCAGACCCGACCTTAAACGGGCCGGGACTAGACCCGACCCGGATACAATTCGGGACCAAAAACTTGGTCCCGGTCCTGACCCGAAACCCTGGGTCCGGGACGGGTCTTCGGGTCTCGGGTCTTTTTGACAACCCTAATTTTAAGGTCTTTTAACACTAAACTAGTACCGAAACACTGGTAATCATATTTGATGAACATATGGGATTTGTCTCCTCTAATGTTTTCTCTAACATGATCAATCATGTTGGAAGAATCTGAGTCGTCCAATAAAATTGGACGTCTGAGATTAAAGATTCAACTCATTAATGAGTTGACCACTTGTTGAATTTTATTGACTGGTCAACTCATTAATGAGTTAAATTTTTAATCTCAACCATCCAATTTCAGATTCCTCCAACATGACCAGTCATGTTAGAAGAAACATTAGAGGAGCCGCATCCGAACATATGTATGGTATGATGGGATTGAAAGCTCTCAATCCTTTGACTCGAATGCCTATATGCCACACCACAAGTTCCTGATCCATGAGCGGGAATGGCCCAAAATCTGAAATAAATAAAGCCCAGCCCAGTGAGATTAAGCACAGCCCACTGAAATAAATAAATAATGCCACACCACACGTTCAACCACAAGTTGTCGCTTCAAAAGGGTGCATTAATTAATTATAATAATTTTTTCCTTATTCCATTACATTATTTTGCAATTAGCAAATTAAAAAATTAAAATAGCTTTCTAGATGGCCATGCATGTTGTTGGCTTTTACTTTCCTTTTTGCATGAGTATGTATCATCGGTCACTATTGCCAATTATTATGCGATGATGGTTTGAAAACAAACAAACCTACCTCTGCCTCCCATCCAAGAAAACTTCTTGGTTAGGAATTACTTCTACTTCAGGAAAATGGAGAAATTAACAGATAAAGAAAAACCCCTTAAAAATTTCCAATATTTTATTTAATCAATAAGCATTCTTGAAGAAATTACACTTGAGAAACATAGGATGATGAAATCGTTTAAAAGACAAGAAGGAGAGAATCAGAAATTCTGAGCAGTATCTCTTTTATTGCTGCAGAAAACTTTTTTCCAGGTCCAAACAGGTCACTAAATCCTCAAGTTCCTCATCCTGCATCAATAATTTGCACAAAAACAACAACAAAAGAAACCAGTCAGTTTTCCCCAGTACTCCATCCCTCTCCAAATAGGATTTGGATTTTGACTAAAGATGCAAAATTTTCTTTTTTCAAAGCCAAGATCAAAATGGGTTTTACAGTTTCTGCTAAAAAAAACTAGAAAAATAGTAATAAAATGTCTTAGCAGCAGTTCCTTTTTGTTCGGCTATGACATGGGAATAGAGACAGAACACTAACTACTTTTATCAGGAAAAATAATGTTGTCAGCTTCAAAACATTTCCCTATAATATTATTCTAACTGCAGTACTTATAATACACAATACCTCTTCTCTGCATCACCTGAGTTTCCAGTAGCTTTGTAGTTAGGAAAGGGGACATGTCCTGACTCGATATGCTTCACATCCTGGACAAGAAGCTCATAGTGCCTCTTCACTTCCTCTGCAGTTTTCCCATCCACTGCTTTCGCAACATTGTACCATCGGTCCGGCGTGTCCTTATCATACACAGCCAAGGCCCTCTCAAATGCCTTGTTCTGCTTCACTGTCCAGGAACTCGAGCCTCGAGCAGACATTGAGCTTGATGCCATTTCTGATTATAATAATAACTCTTTAATTTGGAGGAAAAGAAAATTATGCAGCTAGCTAGGAAAGGCTAATGAGAGAGTGTTTCAAGTTTAGGTGGTGATATGTTTATGCTAAGGGAAAGGCAATGCCTGGCCTTTTATAAGCAGAGGAAAGGAGGTCAGTTCATGCAAATTGGCCTTAAATTCTGCAAAAATGTAATACCATTTTTAATGATTTGGATCCATAGGAACCACAAAAATTGCAGCTGGAAAAATGGATATTGGGAAGAAGAAAAAATACAGTATTTTGTATGGAATCTTTATACTCCTCAAGTATTTAATAATTAACAGATTAAGAAGCAAAACTCAAGCCATTTTCTGTCTTTGTACCAAGATGTATCATGCATAAAATCCACTTACTTAATGTCCTAACCATGCATAATTGTAGTAATTTACTAAAATTAGAATGGCCCATAAAACCAAAAACACTTCCCATATCAGCAAATTAGCTTTGGGCACAGATTTACATATGTATGATTTCGTACCAAACACTACTTGATAAGCATTCCAATGCAGAAAACCACATTTCAGTGAACAATTTTAATCACAGATTCATTTTGTAAGTAAGAATTTTTTTGTGTATGGTTTGAATTTGATCGGATCGGATAAAAACATCTTAGTGCCTGCAAGTTGGCCTGAGAATATCTTCTTCTTATAATAAATAAATGAGCATATATCAGCTGATACTTTTTTTTTGTTTTTTTGCAGATCACTCTTTTTCCTGTTTTACTATTCTTCTTCTTCGGTACCAGAATTCTTTCCTAGCTAGCAAGTAGGGTCCAATCTAAAACCTTAAACAAACAAGTGAACCAAAGTATTCAACTTTCCCATGTTACATAAAACCTAATGTGTTGCAAACGTACGTAGAGGGAATTGAGTGTCAGATCCGTCGAAGTTTATGTACGAACAGTGTCATTAAACCGATATTTTCTGTAAAATTCCAGGTCACTGGTCTAAACCATGATCTTTTTGCTGCAAACAAGTGGCACTAGCCACTAAGTATGCAACTTTCACGTGTTGCTTAAAACAAAATCCATAGTTTCTACTTCCAGAAAGAAGTGTCCTACAAACCCTTTTTATCTTTTTTTCTGTTGTTTTTAACATTTCAAATGGTAATTAGAAAACCAAAGTACACATATCCCACTGCAGAATTGCCAGATCACCAATTGTAAAAGCATGATCGTTTTGCTGCATAAACAAGCTCAAAGTTTTGATCTTTTACCTCAAATATTGCATATAGATGACTGTTTTTTTTAGTGTACTGTACTGTCCTGAACAACATTCCAAGAAAACTAGCTGGCTGCATGAATTCCGTACAATGATTCATGTTCATGTTCTGTTCCTCTCACCAATCTAATGGAGTATGGTCAACCTATGGTATTGGTACCTACCTTACTTTCTTTTCTTTTCTTTTCTTTTCTTTTAAAAGAAGAAGAAGTTTATATTGCTTTATTTTAGCTATCTTTTTCATGAGATGAAGCTTACAAACTTCATGGTACTTGGGTTTTTCTTATGGAAATCTTTTCTGAAACCTGTTTGGATTAGAGCTCGGTAAAAATCATGTTGTTCCTTTACCCTAGAATACGAGTAAATATTTGTAAATATTATATTCTCTCCAAATATGATGTCACGCCTTACGTCTTAATTCACTGAACAAGTTATTTTTCTGCAGAAATTCAAGAGTGTTTCATCAATGCCTGAAAGAAATTGCTCCAAAAAGACTGAAAAAATGAAGAATGTGACAGAATTCGACCCATAAGTTGCTTGGCAGTAATGCTAGGATGGGAAAGTAATCTTGTGACTAAGTATTTTTTTAAGAAACAATTAAAATTAAACTAAACACTAATTAATAACATTGATTCAAGATATTTTTTTATTGCAGGATCGTGGACCTTGTAAGTCAATCAGATGTAAAGTAAGCTTCAAGTAAAATCAAATTCAGTACAACCAAAAAAATGAGTTTGCAGAGTTTAGAAAAAAAGGAATGAATGGAAGGGTATTTTAAAGATTTTCATGGACTAATGTCACGTGAATCGCACGTAGACGTCTATTTGATGAAAGGAGAGTAATTGCATTACGCGAAAAGTTCAAAATGCTGAAATCAATATTTTTTTTATTTAGGGGTATTTGAATTTGACTAAAAGTTTGAGAGTTTAATAAAATTACCCCAAAAAGAATGAAGGGAAGAGTAATCAGACGGAAGATGGGTAATTATATTTCACGAAAAGTTTATATGTTTAAATTTGACCAAGAATTTGAGGGATTAATAATTTAATCGTGAAATTTTACTTTTTCTACTTTTTAATATGTACCGTTGACTAGTAGTCCATATTTGATTGTTTTTTTATGTCAACTTGATCAAGTTGTTATAAAATCACATCATATGTTTTGGTTTTTCTTTTTCCTTGAAAAATGTAGGTACGTAGTGATGAATACAACCATAGAAATGATTGATTCTTAGCTTTAGTTCTATTTAGGCTGCAAGTTGGGTTGGATTGAGCCCCAACCTATAGGCCTAAACTCATGAAAGGTACATCAGTTTAGCCCACAACCATATAATTACTAATTAGCTTTCATGCCAATTTTCTATTCTAATTCTCTAAAATAGATAAGAAAAAAGAAACAAAAAGAACAAACCTTTATTCAACCCTCTCTCTCAAGAATGGAATAAATGATTGGCAATGATTTATTTTTCTAATTATTAAACAATTTATGTGATAAAAGGAGTTGAAGAAATGGGCCTTAGTGTCGTTAATCTATTAGGCCTCAAACAGACATGTAAGGGACCATTGGTCCCGTTGATGGCCTAGAACAATGTTATGTTGGTCCTTGATCCAGTCGGTCTGTCTGGTCGGCTCAGAAAGTCATGGTCATAGGATTCAGGCCGCACGCTGGTGAGGATATGGTGATGATTAGTTGACACTTGACAGTAACTTCAGTATCAGGAGGAATATCTAATCATTAATCAATAACAAAAATGCCATCGAATATCTAGTCATTTTGAATAAGGGTAATTAATTCTCATCGGTGCCATCATTTGTGATAGGAAGGGTTATTTACCTAGTGCCGACATTAGAATGTAGAAGGGAAAATGCGTGTTGTGTGATTGAGATTTCAACAAACCATTCTAAACATTTTCTTCTTCTTTTTCCAAAATCAATCAATAAATAAAATATATAATGATGTTGATAATATAAGCATTCTTTTATGTGTGCGAGAGAGAAAATTGGGTTCCATTTTGTTCAAGCCTTTCATAGATTGATAATTCTTTTGTGGTTTGTATAGGTTGGATAAGATAGATGATGTGAGTTGTGTGTGTTATTACATACAAGCATGGACCATGCAATGATGCAATACAAGAGATGAAACTTTGATCGATGATAATCACTCAACATTTTTCTATCCAACCAAATTTTAAAAACCGTTTTTCAATCCTTTTTGTATGTGATTGAGCCATATTTAGTCTCTATATATAAGTTTTTTCGGGGCGTGTTTGGTCTCCGTTGTGTTGTGTTGTGCTATGCTTTGTTATGATGCGTGTTGTTATACTGTGAAATAAAACAGGTAAAACAGGTAAACTATTTATAAAAAAAGGAAGAAACTTTGTTTGATGAAAAAGAAAGATTAATTTATTGCAAGCCATCTTTTTATGAGGTGAGAAATAACCATATACACTAATTTTTATTTTTAAAATATAATTATTTTCTGTGAGTGTAGATGTAGATAAATTCAAAATTTTAAATAAGATATTGAATTCACAACCATGTATTTTTGCACAATGAGAGTAATATTTTAAATATTGTTATATTCAATAAAATAATTGTTTATTATTTTCTGTGATTCTTGCGAGCTGGCAAATCACAGTTGTCCAGTGACAAAGAGAAGGATCAGGAAGATATTTATTTAAGAATCCTATCAAAAATCTCCTTCCATCTTTATATATTTTAAATTCCTATTTTTATTCAAAACAAATCAAGATAATTTATTTGGAGATTATTTAAGAGATTATTTAGGAGATTGAGTTGGAGAAGGACAGAGGAATTTTAGCTTGTATTTAGCCAAAGATTGTTCCTCCTCTGTAGAGAGCTCTCCACACTTTCTTCTCTTCCTCTCTTCCGCCACTTTATACTTTGCTCGGGATTTAATTCTTTGAATCCACGGATTTATTTTATTTATTCAAGCAAGTATTTTTATAATTCATTCATGAGTACATCTAGCTAATCACCATTCTTGGTAAGAGCTTGAGGGTTATGTTTCTTATATTTCGTGATATCTAATTACTCTTAATAATCTCTATTTTTGTAATTATTTATTTTCTGGTTTCTTTACTTCCTTGTTTAAGTTTAGAACTGACAATTCAGATTTTATCTTGGGAGACCCACTTAAATGAATAATACAACTCAGACCCGATTGACAACCGAGGGTAAACTTGAATTGGGTGTTGTCTTATCCACAGCAGCGCTGCAAATATAGAGATGAACACCATTGAATCAGTGATCGAATCATAAGAACATAGCCCGTTCATGATCTTACCGGGAACCTTCTTTTTACTGCTTTCAATCTTGACCCCCGCCAAACCTTTGACCAAGACTGTTTTGAACTATTTAATTGCTTTTGTTTTTGTTTTAACTTTCAGAATCAACCAACCAAATTCAGTGAGGAGGAAGTCAACCAAGAACTACAAATCCCCCGAAGTCTCTATGGACGATCCTCTTACCACCATCTACAAGTTCCTTGTGGACAAGTGATAAGTTGTATTTCTACCCCTTTTTCTTATCTATTATACACTTATATTTGACGTGTTCGACCCGCGATCAAAATTATTAATTTAAAAAATCAGAAAAATAATATAATTATTTTATTCTTTATTTTATTTTATTATCTAATTAATTTTTAAAAAAGTAGTTTTATTATCTAATTAAATTTAAAAATTCAAAAAAATATTTAATTAATTAGAAAAAAATATAATTAATTAAAAAAAGCAATGTAATTAATTTAAAATTTCAAAAAAAATATAATTAATTAAAAAATTCAGAAAAACAATGTAATTAATTTATAAAAACTCAGAAAAATAATATAATTAATTTAAAAAATTCAGAAAATAATTTAAAAAAATTATTAAAAAATATAATTAATTTATAAACTCAGAAAAAAATATAGTTAATTAAAAAACTCAGAAAAATAATGTAATTAATTTATAAAAAATAATGTAATTAACTTAAATTTTTAGAAAAATAATATAATTAATTTTTTAATTTTTAATTTTATTATCTCTTATTTCCTTTATTTTCACTTCTCCTCCTCTTTTCAAAAATATCTCAAACATAGTTTTATTAATTATTTCAAAAAATAACATAAATTAAGATTTCTTTTTGCAGCATAGGAGAGATGATGAAGAGAGGGCGACGGTGTTGGGTTTGGTTGACGATCTGGGCAGTGGAGCGTGGCAGGTGAGATGAGTGACCATGTAAAGGGGGCTCATTTTTTTATGTATGGACATGAAATAAAATTAATTACACTGTTTACATTATTTACATTTGACTAGGGAAAGAAAGAAAGAAAAAAAGAAGAAATAAAAGAAAGAAAGAAATAGAAAGAAGAAAAGATAAAAGGAGGAGAAGTGAAAATAAATGAAATAAGAGATATTAAAATAAAAAAAGAAAAAAAGAATTATACTCCCTCCGTCCCATATTAACTGTCACTGGCCACTATTCATGCACGCATTCGAAGAGGCCGGATGACACTATTTGACCTCAAAAATTTTCGAATTTTTTCTCGAACGTAGGTTAAGGATTAACGTATGTTCGAAAAAAAGTACGAATTTTTTTGGGATCAAATAGTGAGTCATTCGGTTTCCTCGAAATATGTGCACGAACAGTAAAGTGACAGTTAATATGGGATGGAGGGAGTATTATTTTTCTGAATTTTTAAATTAATTACATTATTTTCTGAATTTTTTAAAATAATTATATTATTTTCTGAATTTTAAAATTAATTAGATAATAAAACTGATTTTTTAAAAATTAATTAGATAAGAAAAGAAAAAAAGAAAAAAATAATTATATTATTTTTCTGAATTTTTAAATTAATTACATTGTTTTTAATTTTTTTAATTAATTATATTTTTTCTGAATTTTTTAATTAATTAAATAATAAAACTGACACGTGTCAGAAATAATAATAAAATAATGATAGTTAACGGAAAAAGTGTCCGTTACCATCGATTTAGACGGAAGGGACCTGGGGTGGATAACGGAGCTAATGGTTAGGACCCAATTGAACCAAATTCGAAAAGTAGGACTGACTAAAATGAAAATAATATCCATAGGGACCCGAGGGTGCCTTTTCCCGAGAAATAACCATATACACTAATTTTTATTTTTAAAATATTATTATTTTCTGTGAGTGTAGATGTAGATAAATTCATAAAATTTTAAATAAGATATTGAATTCACAACCATGTATTTTTGCACAATGAGAGTAATATTTTAAATATTGTTATATTCAATAAAATAATTGTTTATTATTTTTTCTCAGCACTCAAAATTGAGACTTTATACCATAGAATTGAATTCCGTACTTTGATTCCAATTTAAGGAGGAAGAAAACAATAGGTTTGGGTTTATAAGTGAGCGACCCAAGTTGTGGGGCAAAGATTATCGCATCTCTCATGATCATCTTGTGTTTGTCGTTCTTCTCGCAAAAGTGCAAACACCCATAGTCAAATTGCTCGTCCCGCTTTTTCGATAGATCATCAATCATATTAATCTCCCTTTCATACATTAAACTAAATATTAATCTCCTTTTCATCAATCATATCATATACTTAAAATATCAACCCATTCATACTAAAATCGAAGTGCTCCCTTGATTCGTCGAATTCGTTAAGAATGTTCATCAAGATTTGGTTAGTAAATATTACCTATGATTTTAGTCTGTCTTTTATTTTGGTTAGCTCATGATGTAGTTTTGTGTATTTTTTTTTATGAGTTATCTTTTATCACCGGAAAAAAATTAAAATATTTTACTTTTGTTTTTTATTGAAGGAAGGATAGAATTCATAGCATGACATCATAAATAATTAAGTCCAAAGTGGTAACTAGGTTAATTATATTTTCAAATTTGACATGACCAATCAATTTAAAAACCAACTTACTTTTTTTTTTTTTGAAAGGAAAACCAACTAACTTATAACTGAGTGGTGCTTTTAATTACTTTCCAAACAAATAATAATAATAATATGTTATGGAGGGTAGGCCCATTGTTTAGATGGTTTTGGGCTTCCTAAGGTAAGCCCAGCTCCTGAAACAGGCCTGAGGTAATGTTTGGGTTGACAACAAAATTCGCCTTTATAGATGAATTCTAGTAAAGACGGTCAGGCTTACTAACTTCAGACATCAAAATAAGTGGATTGGTTAGATGTCGGTCAGCTGAGCGATGTAAAAAAGAAGCTCAAAATAGTGATCAACGTATATCATCTAGACGCGCCTAATGATTGGTCGAAACTATTCACGAAACCATCAAGGCATCAAATCCAACCGGTATATACAAAATATTTGTACTCACATCAAATCTCAAAATGAAAATATCGTCCGCAGCACGAAGGGATCGCTTGGTGGATTAAACACCCCAATCATCTACATCAAATAGATGGATCCTTAAATCTTAGTGGGCTTAAACCAACGGGCCACCTCCAATGACAAAGATTATAGGCCCCAGCCCAACAAACACGAACGTTTCAGTTTCAATTTCAATTTTTACAGTTTTTCCTTTCCTGTTCCTTCTAACCTTAAGAAATCCAATTTTTTTCTTCCTTGTTTCTTCAAACCTTAAGAAATCCAGCGTATTAACGCTACAACAAATTTTCGATCAGTTAGGGATTTTGATTTTTCTTCTCCCGACTGTAAAATAGGATCTGTAAATAGACATTGTGCTTTATGAAGAAATCTAATTTCACACCGATGAATTTCATCAGATAAGAACCAAAGGTTTTGATTTCTCTTTAAAATAGGATCTGCAGATTGCTGCTACTGTAAAATAGGATCTGTAAATAGACATTGCTTTATCAAAGTAAAGGATAACGCAAATGATTGCTGCTACTATAAAATAGGATCTGCAGATTTCTCTTGTAAATTCATTCAACTATCAATTCAAACTTATTTTCGGCCGACCACAAACTAGTGATTATCTCGATCAAAAAGAGTAACATTGCAAGATCCAGAAACTGAAAGAACCAAATCAAAATACAGTAACATAAACCACCACCGGAATACCCTAACATCCATAATAACTCCCCATACCCAATGCAACAAACAATTCTAATAATCTAACTCCTCCAGCTTCCCTCAGAGTCGCCGCCACCCCTGCTGGAGTAACGAGACCCACCGTCTCCACCACCGTAACCACGTTCACGTCCACCGCCTCCATATCCTCCTCCTCCTCCACCGTTGCCTCCATATCCTCCTCCACCACCACCGTTGCCATAACCTCCGCTGCGTGAGCCACCATATCCTCCACCGCCGCCTTCACGACGTCCACCGCCTCCATATCCTCCGCCACCACCACCGCGGCTGTATCCACCACCACCACCGCCGCCTCCTCCGCTCTTGCGGGATTGAGCTTCGTTTACGGTGATGTTACGGCCGTCAAGATTCTGACCGTTCATCCCCTCGATAGCATCCCTCATCGCCTTCTCGTTTCCGAAAGTAACGAACCCAAATCCACGAGATCGGCCCGTTTCATGGTCGTTAATGATCTGAAAATTAACAAATTACAACACAGGTGTCAGATCCGAGCGTCAAATAATGAAATTACTCTATAGAAAAGGAAAAAATTGAAGAAAAAAATCGATCGATCTTCGGCCCAACAAAAAGAGGGAATGAAGATGAACGTACCGAATTGAGGTTAGTAACATTAAAAGAACAGTAGTAGTAACACAGAGAATAGTAACAGAAACAGTATCAATCAACCAATCACAGATTAGGATCTCCGATGAGGAGTCGGGTCAGATCCGAATCTCTGCGACGGACGACAAACGGACCTTCGATTCGAGGATTTCACCGAAAGTGCTGAAGGCCTCTGAAAGACTACTGTCAGTGGTGGCCCAGGCTAGGCCTCCGACGAAGCATCTGAACTCCACATCAGCAGCGGCCATTGTTACGGGAGAAGGTGGGGATTATAAGATGGGACTAGGTCTAGTGAAAAGAGAGTGATGCAAAAACGGAGGGGGCTTAATCATGGTTTTATAGTGGTGATGAGACTAACCATGGTTAGTGGGGGACCCGTGTGTACAGCGCATAAAGCTGACTAGGGTTAAAATTAATTGCGTTGAATCTGGGGGCTTGTTTGGCTACGGGTAGGACTCTTTGCTCTGCCGTGCATAGTTTGTCGAACTTATCCTTGCTTCCAATCATGCCTCCAAATATCCTACCTATCCAAGTGTAAATAAATCGCAATTGTGCTATTATATATTTATTTTTTAATTTGTAAATGAAATATTTTATTTATTATTCTTATTTTTTCCTATAATTGTTGATTATGTTAACACAAAACAAATACTTAACATAATGTTCTTCTTCCGACTAGCATTTCACGTAATTCATGCGAATAATATACCATCAATAGAAATAAACACTTTTAATACCTCTTTTTTAAAATTTTATATTATACGAAATGGAAAAAAAGCTAAAATTAATAAAAACTACTAGTATTTAGTAAGAAAGTGTGATTGAAATGAAATCTAAAAAAATACAAAAAATATTTTAAAACGTAAGAAATTATACTTAAAATTCGTTAATAAAAATAAGGACAATAATTTCTTGCTGTTAAAGTAGCAGGAAATTTCCTACTACCAACACATGTCAGCTCTTTATTGGTCTAGTTATATCTATTTTTGCTAGGTGCATAAATATAGTAAATAATATTAAATGATAATCAATAGATAGTTGTCAACCGTTGGCAGTAGGAATTTTCATACATTTTCTTCATGTAAAGGTTTTGAATCGCTTTCATATTTACATGTGGAAATTAAATTATTATTTTTCTCTCTAACCATTAAAATCATTTTATTGGATAAAAGTTGCCATACGGTTTGAATTGAAATATTTTTATAAAAAAAGGAATAGAGTTGAACTATAAATGCAAAAAGAGGGTAAAGTGCAATCACAACCATAATTTTGTGTTTTATTTTTAGCCATAATTTACGGGACCAAATCTGCAAATTGACACACTTGCAAGAAATGACTCCAAACGCCGGCTTTTCTCTATTCCGGAGTGGGAATCGATGAAACCTAGATCTGGTTCAGAATTGAGCAATATCCAAATGAGAAAAATATCTACGCGGCGAAAAGTCCGTTATGCCCATCCTCGCATGATAAACTATGGTTAGCCAACGCGGTTGCATGGTGGGGGTCCAGTGGGGCCTACAATAACGTGCTACTACTGGGGCACGCACTTGGCAAATATCTTAATAAAGGAAAATATCTAATAGATGAAAATACTATTGTGTCCCTATTCCTTTGGCGAAATTTCCGAAACAACCATTGCAGGCCTCTTTCGGCTTTGGATTCCGTGACGTCGTCGAGTCCGGTAGCAACCTTACTTCTTGTCACACACGTCGCACGTTTCACTTGTCGCTTAGGAGTGATACTGCGAATATTCCGGAAACCAAAATAGCAACAAATATTTTTTTTCCCCAACATAACAAAATTTTCCCTCTTTGGTAAGATTCCTTCTTTTCTGTTTTTCCTTTTCTAGTTTTTATGGTTAGTTTGAGGCTTCCCTAATACTCCCTCTGGTTCACTTTATTTGACTTCCTCGCATCCCAATATTTAGTAGGTAACGCATATCGAGAAGGTCGGATGAGGTACTATTTGACCTCAAAAAAATCCGAAATTTTTTGTGAACGTACGTTAATCCTTAACGTACTTCCCAGAAAAAATTTAGGGCAAAATTGTCTCAAATAGTGAGTCTACCGGCCGTTTTAAAATACGTGCCGAAACAGTAAAAGCAAATGCTAAAACGACGTTTGTTTCGGACCGGAGGGAGTACTAAGGTAGCGTTTGGTTCACGGAATGCTACTTTCCCCCTTGGAATCACTCTCCCGGGAGAGTGATACCTGGGAGAGTGATTGAGGGGAATGTCATTTTTTTGTGTTTGGTTGAGATTTAAGATTTCCGGGAAAGTAACATTATTGTGTTTGTTTTGTAACATTATTGTGTTTGTTTTGTACTTGAGAATCCTCAAGAAAAGTAAAAAAAAAAGACTATTTTATCCTTTTGTTAGGTATTTTTTGTTCTTTTGTTAGGTGTCTAATTATTCTTTTCTATATATATTGTGTTACACAGTTTCCTCTAAACACATTAGACTTTCTCTCTATTTATTTATCTATCTTTCAACAATTAAAATATCAAATGAATTTATTTTATGACTATGGTTTTTTGCAGGTTAAAGAGCATGACAAATGATATAACCTTCGTATTAGAGTCTTTGAAAATTATAGCAAAGTATGACATATATTGTTCTAGCAATGCAAAAAAAATATAATTGCAACAATAGACAAATCTAGGATAGAGATTTCTTGGATGATTTATTCCTGTTTCTAACCGTATTTTCTTCTACATATTATTATTTACATCATTACTATGTATTTGTTATGTGATTATTATAATTTTGATGTAATTATTTTAATTTTTATGTAATTAATATAATTTTTATGTATTTATTATAATTTTTATGTATTTATTATAATTTTTATGTAATTAATATAATTTGACGAAGTTTTAGAAAATAGAGAAGGAAGAAAATGCTTTATTAGGTTAATTTTTTATAATTAGTTTTGGATAAATATGTCATTTAACAAAAAAAAATTACTTTCACTATAGGGGGAATCACTCTCCCCACCCTCTAGTCAAGGAATCACTTTCCCCCATTTTTGGGAAAGTCAAGGCAGTCAAGGAAAGTTGGATTACGGGGGAGAGTGATTCCTTATCGCAACCAAACGCAATAAAGCTCGGAATCTCAGATTCCCGTGTTACTTTCCTCCCTGATTCCGCCAACCAAACGCTACCTAAAGGTAGTTGATGAAAAGCTTGATCTTGAAACAATCTCTAATTCACATATTCAACATAAAATTTCGGGTGACTCGAACAATTAAATTAACTCTAGTCATAAATATTTTAAATTTCTTAAATTAAAATTAATTTAATTCATGGCGATATTTATTTTATATTATTTAATTATTAAGTAATAAGTATATCATCATCACAATCTCAAATTAATTAATGATTATAATTATTGCAACAAAATGCTTTACGTAATAATAAATTCATTAAAAATGATGTACAGTAAGTGTAAGATTATAAAGTGAATTGAAATGCGAAATGCCATACCGGACAACTATAAAAAGATGGTAGTATTTACTAGCTTGTGCATCCAAATCCGAAAAAGAAGAAGAGAAAATGACAGTTATCTCGTTGAAGGGGCTAAGAAAATGTAAGTATTGGATAATCCGGTCATCATCATCATCTTGGACTCTTAAGAATTTCGAGTGCAAAAACATCAGGCCCAACAAAAGCCTAACATGGACCGACTTCAGTTTTTGAAGTTTGAACGGTGGCCACGTCACGTTCAAAACGGGTTACAAAGCTACAGAGAATTGGTGGACATGGGCTCTGCTGATTTATTGGGCCCACATCTCTATATGCATTCATATTCTCTTATATATTTTTATATAACTTTTTTTTTGTCAAGATGATCACCGTATCGAGTTTTGACTATTTCATATTCTAGACGTATAAAACTTCAAAGGGAAGTAAAAAAAAATTCCTCATTATATAAATTTTAACGCAATTGCATATTCAAGAATATATCTAATATTTTTAGTTAAGAAAAAAACAACTCTCTATCATGTGAATTACATAAAAAAAATTAACTACACAAAATGTAACGTCTTCCCTAATCCGGTAAGTTTAACGTTTTACTGATTAATAAATATCATTACATCGTTGAACTGCTGTTCTAAGGATGAACTTAATTAAAGTTTATTCAATGGTTCGAACACGTGGAATTCATTTTAGTACTTTTAGTTTTTTTGATGAGTTTAAAAGCTTAATCAATTAAGATGATCAGCTTAATTAATTAAGATGATCACATCATTTAACTATATGAAATGGTTAAGATTAACATTTTCATATATTCACATGTTCTTACACGGATCCTTAAATAAATTTGACTAATGTCATGTGATCCATTAACATTATCTAGCTATTTATTTATTTGGCAATCATTGAGTGGTATGCCGCATGCATGTTGATCTAGTTGCAAACGTGATGGTCAGAAAGTCAAGAAAATTATCAATATTTGCTGCTAGATTGATTTATTCAAAGTAATCGCAATTCTGGTTGATGATTTAGGAACAAGAAGATTTGACTAATTATACATGATGAGGTTATTAAGATTCTTAAAATTTCTCTTAGTTTTAGCTTTCGTTTTCACAACAGTAGAGTTGTTAGTAACTTAACGGGAGGTCAATACGGTTGCTGATTGATTGAATTAACTATTTCGTTTTTCACAACAGCGGAGTGGTTAGCAACTTAACAGGAGGTCAATACGGTTGTTGATTGATTGAATCAACGATTTCGTATTCTCTAGCTGATTAAATCATTTGATTCAATTTTAAATTTAATTTAAATAATTATTTAGTATTTATGCTTGAATTACTTATTTAACTTAACAGTGATGCCTGCAGTTATGTAATCGCTTGTGGTCAACAATATCACATAAAAAGCTTGCA
The DNA here is from genome assembly GCA_963691705.1 of Viola odorata. Taxonomy (NCBI): domain Eukaryota; kingdom Viridiplantae; phylum Streptophyta; class Magnoliopsida; order Malpighiales; family Violaceae; genus Viola; species Viola odorata. Next base: position 53,325,837 of record OY829543.1, on the reverse strand, counting down.
TCACAATCATATTGTAATCACCAAAAATGTGCTTAGTTCCAAAGCGCCAACGACAAGTCACCCGCCTTTATTAAGTACTAGTACTAGTTAACTCAACTCAGCTTTGCTGTAATGATATCTACCGCACTACCAATGATTGACTATTAATTTTGTGTGATCCAAGAATTAGTACTTTTATGTCATTGTACTGTTTGCTTCTAATAAACACTACCACTAATTTAACAAGAAAATAACAAATTAGATTTAAATTTCAGATTTTAAGTTTAAAACAAAACCAATACTTACTTATCACGGGACAAGTATATTCCCTAGCATGTAGATAAATATGGTATTTACAATAAAAATTGAGAAAATTATAAATACCACCGCTAAACCTATCAATATTTTTACTTAGATGTGCACGCCCGTGTTATTTTTACGTTCATTTAATATATTTATATTATATATATACATCATATATCACCTAAAATTTATAACGTAGCTCTTCCGTTGTCTTCTCATGATCATGAGGGGATTATATTCGAGTCTCTTCTACATCAATCAAAAAAAATTGTATTCGGAATAATTTTTTTATTATGTTTCAAGGGTTTTTTAAATATTTATTTTGATTACCAATATAAAATATTTTATAGTTAATTAATTATTTATTTATTTTTAAAACGCTACTGTTTTGTTACAAGAATATTAGATATATTCAGCAATATGTATCCAGAAAAAGCTTAAGCTTAAGCCCGAATCAAGAAAACAAACGACGGGGCATCCGAGTGGGCGACAGTGAGGAGGAAATGACAAGTGGCGGATACTAGTGAAACGAAAGAAAGCAATATAAGTCGTTGACTGACTTGATGATTTGGACAACTGGAAAGAGAAGTGATAGTGAGTGACGTGTTAGTTGTTAGTGTTCTGATTTAAGCACCGTTGTTAGTTGTTAGTGTTCTGATTTAGCTTACAAGGGTTGCTTTCCCTTCCAAAAATTCCCATTTTCCACTTGATGCTTGTCGAGCTTTAATACCTAAGAACACATTGACATCACATATCATAACCCCTTTTGTGGGCTTTTATGAATCTGATGTAACACACACATATATATAGTATTTTAATTCTTGCAACCAAATAAATTATTTACCTAACTATTTTTATTTTGTTGAAAAAAACACAGAAACAAATTGTAGTTATACATCATTAAATTGTTTTTTACAGTACAAGTAAAAAAAAAACCATCCACTTTTTTTTAATCCATTTGGAAGATTTAAACCCTTAAGATAAAATTTAACTTACCATACTTCATTTTTGTTAAGAAAAGATCTTTAGATTTTTTATGATTTCTCTTAAATGAATAAATAAATAAATAAATCTAGTCATTAATAAAAAAGAAACTACCATATACTCCTAATTCCTAGGCAAGCCAATGATTTGAAGTTCATTTTTATAATATAATTACAGTTTTTAAAAAAATAATTCGATCCAAATCTTGTCAAAATATTTTATTTTTATTTTTAAATATAGTTAGAAATCGGATCGAGCTTCTCTAATTTTTTCATGAATATGACCAGTAGTCATGTTAGAAGAATTTGAACTATTCAATAAAATTGGACAGATGAGATTAAAAATTTAAGTAATTAATAAGTTGACTAGTCAATAAAATTTATCAAGTGATCAACTCATTAATTGCTTGAATTTTTAATCTCATCCGCCCAATTTTATTGGACGGTTTAGATTCTTCTAAGATAACTGGTCATGTTTAAAGAAAAATTAGAAGAGGTGAATGCTTAGAAACCGCTCCAAATTTTGTAAACTTATAGCTAAGCTCACATCCCATTATACGTACGCACACACACGATCCTTTGCAAGGGTTGACCACTGAACCGAGGGCCGAGTTGGTTTTTTCTCCCCATTTTGTAATGACAATTTGCAACAAATTCTAAGTAGGAAAACCAACATTTATAGCCATGTGATGGAGTGGGTCGTGTATATATGGAGGAATAATTAGTACCTAACAAGGTTAAATTTTCATGGAATCATGCAACATAGGTGCTGCTACGCAAATGATATGAAAAGTCAACGAATGGCAAAATTGGAGTTATATGATGTTTCTTTTACGTGAAGCACAAGGGAAATTGGTTGATTGGAGATGGACAGAGGAAGCTACAAGAGTGCACTGTCTAGTTTATTTGTAGGATTTTTTGTAGGATAGCATGACTTTCAAATGCTAAGTTAGAAGGATGTGTACATAGGATTCCTTGAGTTTGAGGGAAATGTATTTTCCCTTTTAAGAAGAAGATCAATAATTGCAACTTTTTTCCTAAATAATACTCCTGTAATACATAAGTGGTTGAATCTTGGACTGTCAATTTGTGGAAGTTTCAAATGTTTATATTCTGAAAATCCAATAAATAATGCATATGTGTATCTCATTAATTCACAATTTGTAATTCACTGGTATTTTCTAGAAAAAAAAAAGTTTCGAGTTTTTTTATTTATATTTTTACCTGTATTAAAAAAATCAACTCCATATATGTGTCTATCTTTTTGTTTATAAAATTTTAAGCAAATGATTAGAATTTGCATTGAAAATTTTAGTATATAATAGTACGTAGGTAAATTACTTTAAGTCATGAATTCGATCCGATAATAATAAGAAGTTGCTGTCGTAATTTCAATATACACACCTACGACCTAACATTGTTTCATTTTATTTTTTGTTTGTTTATTTTGAAAAAGAGAAGCGGGTTTTTCTTAGTTTAATTTTAATTTTTTTGTTTAAAATGGAAGACGAAATGAAGAACAGAAAAAGAGAGAGGACAAATTACGGTCGACGGTGGTGGCCGGTTTCTTGTTTTCTACAAATAACTTTCGCGTTTTCTCGCTAAATCCAAGGGCTGGGCTGCACTCTTGGAAGTAAACCATCTAATTAATTACCCAATAAATGCCACCTAACGACCCATATTAGGGAAGAGGAAGACTGCTTAATTAGTTCACCGGAAAAAAAAAGTTTTAAAATCCCAAAAAATAAAATCTCTTTTATTTTGAGGAAAAAAATAAAAATTACTATTAATTAAGGGACTTGAATTCGAGACTTAATTCATATTTATTTACTTTATAAAATATAACCGCTCAACTAATGGCTCTGTGATTGTATAATTACATGAATTCTGTAGTTACATGGGAGTAAGTAAGTCTTATTAAGAGAATATTACTCCCTCCGGTTTTCTTTAAACGATTTTTACTATTTGGACACGCATATTAAAGATGTCGGATAACTCACTATTTGAGACAATTTTACCTCGAATTTTTTCTCGGACATACGTTAAAAAAAGAGTACGGAATTTTTTGAGGTCAAATAATGAATCATCCGATTTTTTCGACATACGTGTTCAAATAGTAAGAATTATTTAAATAAAATCGGAGGGAATATATTTTTTGTTAAGTGATCTTTCTTTCCTTTTTAATTTTCCGATAGAATTAGGTAAAAATGTACACTCATGGCCACGTGTCCACATGCATTATTTTCACCTACTGCCACATTAAGCTACCAATCAATCCTTAAATCCCTCCCCTCTTGTTTAAATGCAAATCAGAGATTTCTTTCTTTCTTTCTTTTTTTTCTCTTTATTCTACTAAAAATTAAAAAGCATAGCAAAATAGTAAGAAATTGAAAAAAACAAAAAAAAACAAATCTTCAGTTAAATGGCACAGATCTCCCGCTGCTTTCCATTCCAGCCCACAGAGCCCACAACTATAATACTCCTCTTTAGTAACTTTCCTTATACCGCTGAAGCATTAATTTCCTAAAAAAAAAGACAAATTAAATTCAGACAACAGCAACAATTATAGTATTAAATAATAATGCTTTTAAATACTACACCAGTCTTCTCTCTTCTTTTTTCAAAAGAGGAGTAGTAGTTTGCTGCTTAGCTCGCAAAAGCGGCATCACCGGAATTCAAACACGTTAAACACCCCACCACTCACCACCCATCTCCGCCCTACCACCACCGCCTCCTCGGCCGCGCCGGTCTCCTAAACCCCTCCGCGTCGTGTGCCAGTCTTTTATTTATTTATTATTATTCTATTTTAATATAATTTTTATTTTTTATTAATAATATTATTAGTTTAAAAGAGAGAGAAAATTCAAGCAAAGCTCATGCCACCATCACTCCCTAGTCACTACTACCAGTCTACCACTCTCTCTTTTGCTTTGCTTTATGAATTGTCAGCGCTTAAAACTCAAAGTCCCTTTTTAACCCATTTCCTGCTTCCTCTTCTTTTCTATTTTTTTTAATATTTTTTTTTGGGTTCTTCTCTGCTTTCTTCCTTGACCAGCCTTTCCTCTTCTTCTCCCTCCTCTTCTCTATCTAATCTATACTTAAATAATTAGTTAGTATTGATTTGCATCATCATTAGTACTTTTTTAATGTTAATCTTCTTGGGTTGTCAACTGAAAGAAGCTAGAGTGGGTAGGGAGACAGATTGGTGACCCAGCAAACACTTTCATGGAGGGAGAATCCAAGATTTTGAGATTCAGGTAACTACTGTTCTTGTTCCATTCTTTTTATGTTTCTTAGATTTTCTTTTTCTTTTTTTTTTCCGACAAGAAGAAAAGCTAGACAAAAAGAGCCACATTAATTTCTGTTTTACCTTAAAACGATAGGTACAATGTTTGATATGAAGGTGAGGAAGCAATTGTGTCTGTGATTGAATGCTCTGTTAGTTGTAAGCTATGGTGGATCAGCAGCGTGCGGTAGCATTCGCGCTTTTGATATTTGTATTGCTAATTGAGTGCACATTTGAGCAGACACTGAGTTCTCGACTTGAGCGAGGTGCTCTGCTCGAACTCAGATCGTCTTTAGGGCTAAGAGGTCGGGACTGGCCGCGCAAAGCTGACCCTTGTTTGAATTGGAGGGGTGTCAAGTGTGATAATGGAAGTGTTAGTGAAATTAGCATTTCTGGGTTTAGGAGGACAAGGCTTGGTTCGAGGAACCCGCAATTCGCAGTTGCTGCTCTCGCTAATTTGACGAGATTGCAATCTTTTAACGCATCTGGGTTCTTGCTCCCCGGTGCTATACCTGATTGGTTTGGTCAAACCCTTGTCTCGTTACGAGTTCTTGATCTTAGTTCTTGTTCAATTAGAAATGCTATTCCTGGGAGTTTAGGGAATTTGACTAACTTAACTGGTCTTCATTTGGGGGCTAATAGCTTGACTGGTTTGATTCCTACAAGTTTGGGTCAGTTGGTGGGGCTTTTGGTGCTTGATCTATCGAAGAATTCACTTACTGGATCTATTCCCGCGTCATTTGCTTCACTCACAAATCTGACAAGGCTTGATATGTCTTCCAATATCTTATCTGGGACGATTCCTCCTGGCATTGGGAGGTTTCAGAGTCTTCAATATCTGAATCTTTCAAATAATGACTTATCATCTGGTATACCTGCTCAGCTTGGTAACCTCAGTAACTTGGTTGACCTTGATCTCAACTCCAATTTGTTGATAGGGTCATTGCCAGCAGAGTTGAGAGGGTTGGGGAACTTGCGGAGACTGTTGGTAGGGGGGAATATGCTTGCCGGCTCTTTGCCAGCCAATCTGTTTCGTGTTCCAAGTCAGTTACAGGTTGTTGGTTTGGAGAAGAATGGTTTTACTGGTATCCTCCCTGCTGGGTTGTGGTCAATGAGTGGATTGCGCCTTCTTGATATCTCTGGCAACAATTTCACTGGTGCTCTTCCAAATGCCACTGTAAATAGTAATGCTGCTACTGCAGGTTTGAATATATCAGGGAATTTGTTTTACGGAGGTCTTACTACACCCATACTAAGAAGATTCAGTTCCAGTGATCTGTCTGGTAATTATTTTCAAGGCAGGGTTCCAGATTATGTTCGTCAAAAGTCTTCTCTTGATAGCAATTGTCTCCAAAATCTGTCACAACAGAGGAGTTTGAATGATTGTGCTTCCTTTTACACTGAAAGGGGCCTGACTTTTGATAACTTTGGACTCCCAAATTCCACCCAACCTCCTCCTGCTGGCGGAAAGTCAGGGAACAGCAAGAAAAGGACTATCATATTGGCAAGTGTTTTCGGTGGAGTTGGGCTCATTTTGCTTTTGATATTATTAATACTGCTGCTTCTTTGCATTCGTAAGAGGGGCAATGGAAATCAGAGAGGGGTTGGTGTTGGGCCAGTTCCAGGTGGTAGCAGTCCACCTCGTGCTGGAGCATCGATTAATTTTTCAAGTTTAGGGGACACATTCACATATCAGATGCTTTTCCAAGCCACTGCTGATTTTAATGATGCAAACCTCATTAAACATGGCCACTCGGGGGATCTTTACAAGGGTGTGTTTGACAATAGGAACCTTGTAGTCATAAAGAAGGTTGATATGTGTTCTATCAAGAAGGAAACATACTTACTGGAATTGGACTTTTTCAGTAAGGTCTCACATCCTAGACTGGTTCCTCTTTTGGGACACTGTTTAGACAATGAAAATGAGAAGTTCCTGGTCTACAAATATATGCCAAATGGGGATTTGTCAAGTTCTTTGTATAGGAAAACTGGTTCAGAAGATGATAGCTTGCAATCATTAGATTGGATAACTAGACTGAAGATAGCAATAGGAGCATCGGAGGGTCTATCCTATCTTCATCATGAATGTAACCCGCCCATTGTTCACAGGTACGTCAAGACTTGCTTGCTATTTTTGTTCAATTTTTCGTTTTCACAAGCCTTTTTTCATTTTTTTCGTTTTCACAAGCCTTTTTCCTCTTAGGTTATGCCTCAGTTTTCAATTTTCTGTCACTTGTTGCTTTTGCAAAACTTGATTTGAATCTTCATCAGTTCCTTTCTCAAGATGTTAATGGAATTTATGATTGTTCTCTCTAAGTGCTGCTCAGGCAAGTTTCCATGTTATGGTGTTGACACATAGCTGGTGATGCGGCCTAATGTTTCCCCATGAATAAACAAAGCATAACCTTGAGTCTTACTAGTGAGTTTTGTTAGTTTATTACCTTTAATTCTATGCCTGATGTAATTAGCTAAGTACAAAATCTGCTTGCTAAAAATGGGTAAATTGCTACTCTGTATCAGAAAAGTTACTTGTGTACAATTACTGACAATCTTTCTTTTTGGTTAATTAAAGAGATGTTCAAGCTAGCAGTATTCTCCTGGATGATAAGTTTGAAGTAAGACTGGGGAGCCTCAGCGATGTATGCACACAAGAAGGCGATAGCCATCAAAGCCGGATTACAAGATTGCTTCGGATTCCACAGTAAGCATCTCATTTCCCCCATCAAGTAGTATATCTTAACTGTATTACTTTCTATGGTTATATCTTAACATGCTTTGAGGTTATCTTGGTGTTAAGTTGCTTGCATCGTGTGAGCTCATTTCACTTTGTGCTCTTTGTTGAATCTGTATTTTGCCTCGTACTACTGTCATAGGAAAAATAAAACTTGAGCTTATTTTGCTGAATCTAATCTGACATGATACTTTTTCTTTATCTGCAGGACATCAGAACAAGGTGCTTCTGGTATGTATTTTTCTTTTTCCAAAGTATGAACATAGCTATGAGTATCCGATACTATTTCTAATAGAACTTTATCATATGCATGGTTTCTGAATTTTATTCCATCTTGGACATGACAGGTTCGCACACAACATTGTGCGCCTATGATGTTTACTGTTTTGGGAAGGTGTTGCTTGAGCTTGTAACAGGGAAGCTGGGGATCAGCGCATCTAATGACACTCAACTAAAAGACTGGTTGGAGCAAACCCTACCATATATCAGCATATATGACAAGGAACTTGTAATGAAAATTGTTGATCCGTCGCTAATCATTGATGAAGATCTCTTGGAGGAAGTGTGGGCCATGGCCATTGTTGCCAGGTCTTGCCTTAACTCCAAGCCTTCAAGACGACCTCTTATGAGATACATCCTGAAGGCTTTGGAAAATCCTTTGAAGGTTGTCAGGGAAGAAAATTCAAGCTCCGCAAGGCTCAGAGCCACATCGTCGAGGGGGTCTTGGAATGCTGCTATATTCGGTAGTTGGCGTCAAAGTTCGTTGGACGTAACAGTCATTCCAGGAGCCTCTACTAGTCGTCCGGAAGGAGGCAATAGTTTTAAACGTTCAGGAACCTCAAATTCTCAGGGAAGTGGGCAGAATGGTGATCATTCATCCTCACATAGGCGACAATCTAGGGAGATTTTCCCCGAACCGCAGGATGTAGCAACTGTAGAGAGACAAGATCAGAATTAGAAGAGATGTTTATTGTTGATTCTTTGTTAATAATACATTTTGCGGAAGGTTTGTCCCGAGGCAGCAATTTTAGGCTGTGAATGAATATGAAAACACAGGAGAGAAAAATGGGTAGTTGGGGATAGAGGGATGTCATTGGTGGCTATGTTGATTATTTGTTTGATAGGCTTGTTTGTAGTTAAAAACAAGCTACCATTTTTATCTGTAATTCATATTTGTTTGTGCTCCTTGTGTTGCAATGTAAAGTGTAATTTCTTCACGAACGTCTCCATTCATATCAAGGCCATTCCTTTCATTTAGAAAGTATATATATATATATATATATATATATATATATATATATATATAACATGAATAAGAACTCAAATTACTGGAATCATAGTCCAATGTCAAGAACATCGTCTATCGTGATGTTATCGCACAACCTAAAATTGTCTTCCATTCGACTCTGCAATAACATACATCGCGATAGACAATGTTCTTGAAATAGTTATTAGGAGTCATTCCTCACGATACGCAGTGGACAACCCTTAAGATTTACGCAGAGAATTCAGTTATCGATGCTCGGCCACATGAGGATGCTAAAATGCAGCCGCAAATATGAAGTTGCTAAAGTAAAGCAGATATTGGTTTCAGCCTTGCCAACACCATACACAAAATCTCAAACTCCAGTTTCAATCCTGGACATTCGTTCCTTTTCCCATTCTGGACATACCCCACAATCTCAATTCCTTATTTTTACCAGATTTCGATCCACTCCACTCAAACAAGATCAAAAGGCAATGAAAAGAATGGAAAATCAAGAATATGCAAACCACCAGCTGCATTGATGACCCATAGTCATTCACAAACATCAAACTGATCTCATCAGGTATATTCATACTAATACTAATACATTATTATTAGTATTAAAACCTAGAGAGCAACACAATCTGCAAACCCTGTTTTCATAACATACGAATCACCATAGCAGCCCAGGACATCTTCCAGTAAAAAACTTCAACCTCTCTGCTTCCTCTTGTTTCTCCACCAGCTCCAATTCGAAAGCCTCAATCTTTTGCAGCAACTTTTACTTTAACATTTACTAACTTAAGGCTTACCAGTTACCAAATACTAACTAATTACCTCTGCTTTTCTTCTGAGAATTCTTCGCCCTGATAAGCCGCACATCTATGCCATGTTTCCCATGAAACTCATTAAATCCAAACAAGACGTTGGCGTCATAAAGCTGCCTCTTTCCGGACCTTTTCTCTTTGGCATCAAAGGTTATATAATACATTATACCAGAATGGCCTTGGTGGTTCACATTGACAACTTTCGGATCCTCCAGTTCCATCCTCTGCAAAAATAAATCAAGAAAATTAGCAAAAAGAAACACTCTCAATTTGAATTCAGGATTCAGATGAATGAATAACAGAGACAAGAAATTAAACAGACAAGACCTTTTCGGCATAGGCATAGCATGTCGGACGCACTTGTCCACATTTGTTCTGTGGTCCTCATACTCGTGGTAACAACAGGGACGGATCCCACCGAGAAAGATCACGCTCAAATCAGGGAAGAAATCAAGGTCGAATGGCTGAATTCATTCGTGAACAAGTAATTAATTAATAAATTAGTCAAATTAAGTAAGAATCCAGCAAAGAAAACCCAACAATACATTTAAAGGGAATAAACAAAAACAGGAGAAAGAATTGAATACACCACACTCATCAAGCCTCTTCCACTAGTGGCAGATTTTATTGTAATGATCAGGGTTGGAGAAATCGCTTTTCTCCAGTCTACGCACGGAGCAGACTTCGCGGCCTTCGCCTTCGCCTTAAAACCCATTCTTGCGATTCAAGCACTAAAGAAAGACGCAGACAAAAAGTTAAACGCTAGATAATTTAATTTTGAAGCTTTCAATTTCATCGATTTCCCCACCTATGCTAAAACCACACAATACTATATAATACCATAGAAATTATATATTTTATTCAATTTTAGAGTACATAATAATAATAATAATCAGATAACCTAGACAGATTTTTTTTTCTTACTATCTATATTTTTAAGTAGGAAGCTAGGAGGTTTGGTGGTGGTGGACAAAAATACAACCAACTATGTTGCCTGGTCCTTGATCTCGACATCGAGACTTAGAATTGATAAAGAAATTTATGTTAGATTGGAGGGAGGCTTGTACACGGTTCACTATTTTGAGGAACCAATGCAGGGTGCCATTTCTAACCTCGATAGGATGATAGGAGTAGACATGAAGGAGGAGGAATGGGAGGAAGAGGAAGCACAGGAGGAAGAGGAAGAGAGGGATGCTGCAACAGACAGTGTAGAGGCGACTGGTTCGGCTGAGGCACAAGTCGATAAGGTACAACGTGGAGTGGAGTTCTTGTCTGGAGTACAGGGATTGTCTTTGTCTAAATCTTTAGGCGGAACATCACCGAGTAGCGAACAACATCACTCTTTAATTACGTCGAGACGGAAGTTGGGTAAGATAAAGAAGTTTGTAGGCAGTACAGGTAGTTTGGAAACCGCTAATTCGGGAGTCTTATCCAAGTCAGATTTACAGCGTGTAGAGGATGAAGACATTAGTAATATGAACCGACTGCTGGATGTCACGATGTTAGAGGGAGACGTATGGGATTTGGGACGCACGCTGGGCCTAACTGAGCATGCAAATGAGGAGGTTGAGAGAATTTGATAGAGAGAGGTTTGAGGGAGAGGTTGAAAACTTCAAGTCTTGAAGGGGACGGCGACTCGAGTGTTGGTAAAAAAGATGATTAGACATTTTTCGTGGAATTGTAGGGATCTTTTATCGGTGGTAAAGCGTAGATTCATTAAGTATTGTATTCGGCGTGAGAGGCTAGATGTTTGTTTCCTTTAAGAAACCAAAAATTATATTGTCAACGAGTTCTTTATTAGCTCAATGTGGAGGAGCAGAGATGTTAAATGGTTGAGTGTCCCAGCGGCAGGAAGGTCAGGAGGGTTGATTGCTTTGTGGGACTCTGTGATACTTGAGGTTACGAGGACAGAAACAGGAGATCGCTTCATTTGGCTTGAAGGTCGGTTAGTAGAATCAAACTTTAATTGTGTTATTCTCAATATCTATGCGTATACATATGTTCAGCAGAGGGAGCAGTTGTGGAATCAGTTAGCGGTTTTAATTGTGAACTGTAACATCCCGGTATTAGTTGCAAGAGATTTTAATGAAGTTCTAACCCCATCGGAGCGACTTAACGGGGTTGACTACACTAGAGGGATGGTTGACTTCCAAAATTGGGTGGATTCGTGTGGGTTACAGGATCTGCCATTGAAGGGGAGACGTTATACTTGGGCAAACTCCATTAGCAGGAGTAGAATTGATCGAATTTTCGTACATCCTGAATGGATCGCTCGCTTTTCTGAGCTTAAGCTCACTACTTTGGGTAGAAATCAGTCTGATCATGTGTCTATATTGTTGTGTAATGATAATGTTGATTGGGGACCTAAGCCTTTCAGGGACATTACTGCATGGTGGGAAGTTGCTGGGTTCAAAGAAACGGTGTCTAGTTTCTGGTTAGAAGCTGGGAGGATTTACCCGAGGCATCACCAGGTGATAAGGAAGCTCCGGTGGTTAAAAGATAAACTAAGGGTTTGGAATCGAGAGTTTTTTTGGTAATATAGAGGTTCATCTCCAAGAGTTACGGGACAAATCTGAGAGCATGGACAAGTTAGCAGATGAGAGAAACTTGACTCTTGCGGAATTGCTTGAGAAAGTGAACATTAGCGCTGATTTGTGGGAGCAACAAGGGCGTGCATATCGCTTCTGGAAACAGAAAGCTCGGGTGAAATGTTCTTAAGGAGACAGAAACATGAAGTATTTCCACCAATTGGCAAAAGTTACTAGCAGACGAAATAGTATCACTAAGATAGTCACAACTAATGAACGCCTATCTAATCCTAGCGACATAAAGAGTGCAGCGATCGGCTATTTCTCTAATTTCTTCAAGGCAGTTAGCTGGGATAGACCGAGGATGCATGATTTAGGATTTGCCAGGTTGGATGCTGAAGAGGTGGCACGGCTTGATAAAGAGGTTATGGTTGAGGAGATTTGGGAAGCAATAAAGAGTTGTAGTGGTGACAAGTCCCCAGGTTCGGATGGGTTGTCTATGAGGTTCATTCAGAACGCTTGGGAAGTTATAGGAGCAGATTTATGTCGGTTGGTGAGAGGGTTTAGCATGGGCAGGTTCCCTAAAGGTGCAAATTCTTCTTTCCTTACCCTTATCCCGAAAGTTATGTCAGTAAGGAGGTTCAATGAGTTCCGTCCTATCAGCCTTGTTAGCAGCTACTACAAGATTATATCTAAAGTATTAGTAAACTGGTTAGGATCTGTGATCACATCTGTCGTGAGCGATGCTCAACACGAGTTTTTAAAAGGGAGACAGACTATGGATTGCGTCATGACAGCGAATGAGGTTGTCCATCATCTTAAGGAAAATCAACAACATGGTTTCTATTCAAACTTTATTTTGAGAAAGCTTATGAGTCAGTCGACTAGAGCTGCTTGGATGACATTATGGGACACATGGGTTTCAGCCATAAGTGGCGGGGTTGGGTCAGCCAATGCTTGAGTACGGCAAATGTCTCAGTTTTAATCAATGGGTCCCCTTCAGCAGAGTTTGGGGTGGGGCGTGGGCTGAGACAGGGTATTCTATGTCTCCGTTCCTGTTCAATATTGTTGCAGAAGGGCTGCATCAACTGTTTCTCAGGGCGGAAGGTCACGAGCTCTTAAGGGGCATTGGGAATGAAGCAGTGGGGTGGAAGGTTACTCACCTTCAGTTTGCAGATGATACCATGGTGTTTGTTAATAATGACGAGGCTGAGATACAGTGTGTGAAAGGGGTCTTGAGGTGGTTTGATGTTTTTTCGGGATTGAAAGTTAACTACCACAAAAGCTCCCTGGTTGGGATAAGGTCTTCCGGAATTCAGGAGAGACGGTAACTCATCGAGCATGTTGTAAGTTCGAAGCCTTTCCATTCAAGTACTTAGGATCCTACGTTGGGGTAAATCCGAAGAGAATATCCAGTTGGAATTTCTTGATTCAGGCTATGAGGAAGAGGTTAACGACTTAGAAAGGCTCGCTGCTTTCAGTGGGGGGAAGGGTGACTGTCATAAAGTCTGTGTTGGCTAGCACCCCAGTATACAACATGTCTATTTTCCGTATGCCTAAAAGTATAGTCCGTCAATGCGAGAGAATTATGAGAAGGTTTTTGTGGAGTGGAGATGAGCAGAAGAGAGGTTCAGCTAAGGTTAAGTGGGAGATAGCGGTTCGACTGACAGAGCTTGGTGGGTTGGAGATTGGCAGCCTACAAACCCGTAACGAGGCGCTGCTGATGAAATGGGTTTGGGGGCTACTATTAGGGGAAAGGAAAATGTGGGCAGAGATCCAGAAGCAATACAATTTCACCACGGTGGGGGATTTCTGGCTTAGGGATTGTAGCAACTTCTCCCAAGTTTGGGGTGACATCATATGAGTTTGTGGTCGTAATAGTTCTCTATTCGAGTTCTGGACCTCTAATACCAGATTAATGATTAAGAGCGGTACTAATACAAAATTCTGGTGGGATTTATGGATTTTCCGTGTTCCCCTTGCTCTTCAATTTCCCCATTTGTACTCTTTAACTCGTAACCAATTTGGCCCTGTCAATGAGTTTGGGGAATGACAGGGTGGGGATTAGGTTTGGAGGTGGAAGTGGAGAAGAGGGCTTTTTGAATGGGAGGTAGATGAAGTGAGCAATCTTCAAGATATGCTTACAAATCCGAGTATGAGGGAGAGCAGTGAGGTACTATCATGGAATCTAGAGACATCGGGTAGATTCACAGTTAAGTCTTTCTGCAGGGGGATTGCAGCACATCGTCATGGTGAGATTAGGAACGCCCTTTTGGCCTCTTGTTGGAGCAGATTGGTTCCTCACCGTGTCGAATTCTTTATTTGGCTTACTTTTCAAGATCGCATCGCATCGAGAGAGTTCTTACAGAAGCGTAACATGTTGCTTCCGGAAGTTAGTTTTTGTCCGTTGTGCACAGAAGTAGAGGAAAGCTCCACGCATCTGTTATTCCATTGTCGGCTCATTAAGCCTATATGAGACAACATCATGCGCTGGGCAAACATTGTATGGGTGCCTCCAAGGACTGTGGCCGATTTATGGCAAAGTTGAAGTGGGTTGGATGCCTCCCCTAACAATTAAGTGCATGAGATATGGATAATGCTGCCACCTGCGATTTTATGGACAATTTGGATTCAGCGTAATAAGTGATCTTCCAGCAAGCGATTTTTAGCGAGTTCCGTACCTTGAATCTGATATTTTCTTATTGGCAGAATTGGATGAAAAGTAGGGATCCGATGTTCCCCTACAATTCGGTGCCCTCTTCGTGGCTATATTCGTGGGGAGGGACGAGTTAGTTAGATAGTTGTTTTCTGATTCATTACACTGGTATATTCGTGGGGAGGGACGAGTTAGTTAGATAGTTGTTTTCTGATTCATTACACTGGTTTCATCTTTGCTAGATCTATCTGTTTAACTTGTTCCCTGATTTTTCTGGGATTTCTTGTCATGTTCTCATGACATCTTTTCTAATATATATATATTTTTTAATAAGCGGAAGAATATATTATTACCAAGCCATTAGAAAATGGCTGCAAAAAGGGAAAGAATGTACAAGAAGCAAAGTGATCGATGGACCAATCTCAGAAATCAAACAAAAAACGCGGCCCATAAATGCAGATCAGCCCCATGAAGTGAGCCATACAGACGAAGCAGACATAGTGGCAAGGGAGTAAGGGTAGTTGACATCTAAACTTTTGATCCATCTATGCCACATAGCCATGATAACATCAATAATCCTATCCTTATGCTGCACTTCATGCTGAAAAACTACTTGATTACGATTCTTCCAAATACTCCAAGCCACTACATAGAAAATAATTTTCCACATGCGATGCACCTGAACATTCCTTCCTGGTAGGTAGCCTGCCCACATCGACCAGAGATCACGTAAACTCCTCGGATGGCACCATTTTACACCCAACCAACCCATGCAAAAATCCTAGCATACTCTAGCAGCCTCACATTGTAATAACAAGTGGTCCACATCTTCTGAACTCCTGTTACACATGGGGCAGCTATCATCCGCTACCATATCCCTTCGAAGAAGGAACTCCCTAGTAACTAAACGACCCTTAAACGCCAACCACATGAAAAATTCAATTATGTATGGAACTAGGGAAGTCCAGCACCACTGTAGATGGGGCTTGAGGCCATAAGAAGCTCTCTCTAAGCCCACACACCAAGAATAAACTAAAAAATCTTTAGCTTCTTCTGTCCAGATAACCTCATCCTTCTGAACTTCTTTGATATTCGTCGGCAACCTGTCCTTCATGTTATCCCACTCCGTCTTCTCCCAATCGAACAACTCTCTTCTCCACTGCACCTGCCACTCCCAAGAATCCTCTCCACGAAGACCATACTCCCTCACGGTACCCTGCTTATTGCACGCTAGATTATACAAACGAGGGTGCAATAAGGCCAACGGTTTCTTGTTAGCGATAGGATCCCACCAGAAAGAAGCACTTCTCCCATCTCCCACTACAAGCTCTGATCTCGCTGTCCAAAAATCAAAATAATCCCCCCCCTGTTAAGCAGTTTCATGATATCTCTCCAAACAACTGAAAGACTAGCTTCCCTTGGCTGCCATAAATCTCCTAGAGTGCTAATGTTATACTTCTTCCGAACTAAATCAGCCCAAATCTTCCCACTGCCCTTCACTAAGTCCCAAACCCATTTAAACAAGAAACCTATATTCTTAGCATGCAAGTTGGCAATTCCCAATCCTCCAAATTCCGGTTTCCTTGTGATTTCCTTCCAACTCACCTTCGCCAAGCCTTTTTTTGATCATCCCCACTCCACATAAACCTACGCATAATCCCTTCACACTGCTTAATGACACTTTTGGGCATGTAATACAAGGACATATTGTAGACAGGGAGGCTTGAGAGGGCTGATTTGATAAGCGTGACTCTCCCTCCAACCGACAGGAGATTGCCCTTCCAGCTAGCCAACTTGCTTCGCATTCTTTCGACTAGAAACTCCCAACTCGAGATCCTTCGGGGATTAAATCCGACATACGATCCCAAATACTTGAAAGGTAGCGATTCACACTTACACCCCGCCCTTCTAGCAAGACATCTCCCCACTTACTCGCTCAAATTGATTCCCACAAGAGAGCTCTTGTGAAAATTAACCTTAAGCCCCGAGTATGCCTCAAACCATCTAAGGGTACCCTTCACCCCCTGAATCTCCTCCTCGTCATTATTAACGAACACCAAAGTGTCATCCGCAAATTTCAAATGACTAACTCTCCATCCTGTAACTGAATCTTCCACTCCTCGAAGCACTCCTGCTTCTTCTGCGCTAACAAATAGGCGATGCAATCCCTCAGCAGCGATATTAAACAGGAATGGGGATAAGGAACAACCTTGGCGCAAACCCCGCTCTACCCCAAATTGCTCCGTCGGAGATCCATTTATAAGAACAGAAACCTTACTCGTGCTAATGCACTCTTTAATCCATTTCCTCCATCTGATCCCAAACCCCATATGGCCCATAACGTCCTCCAAATACTCCCACACTATCGAATCGTAGGCTTTTCCGAAATCAAGCTTAAATAAAAGCCCTTGCCGTTTCGATTGTTTAAGAAAATGTACTACTTCATTGGCCGCCATAACACAATCTAGCGTCTGTTTCCCTTGCATAAACCCATGCTAAACATCACTAATAACGCTCCCTATCACCTCTCTTAACCTCCCTGCTAAGATCTTCGAGACTATCTTATAGTAACAACTAACCAGGCTAATTGGCCGAAAATCCTCAAATCTTCTAGCTGAAGCTGATTTCGGTATTAGAGTTAAAAAAGCTATATTTGCTCCTAACGGGAACCTGGCTGATCTGAAAAAGCCCTGAATCATGCTACTAAATTCACCTCCCACTACTTCCCACGCCTTTTGAACGAAATTCAACGAAAAACCATCTGGTCCTGGCGTCTTCCTCCCATCACAAGCCCAAACAGCCTCCTTAATCTCCTCTAACGTCACATCTCTCTCCAGCCAACTAGCTTCCACTACACTCAGCTTAGAAAAACCAATATTCGGAATGCGAGGTCTGTCCCATTGACTGATTTTAAAGAACCCCGCGAAATACTGGACAGCTGCTTGCTTGATCTCCATAGGTTCTGTCTTCCTGCCCTCCACCGTCATTATCTCCTTGATGTTCTTACACGATGTTTGAATTTTTGCCATTCGATGGAAGTAGCCTATGTTCCTGTCGCCTTTGGTGTTCCATTTCCACTGATTCTTTTGTTGCCACAACCTATCGACTTTTCCTTGCTGTTCCCAGACTGCATTTCCAACCTCCGACATCTCCAACTGCTCCTCTGCGGTTAGCGAACGATCATCTGCTAATTTCTCTAGATATTCTGCTCTGTCCAAAGTCTCCCTGAGCCGAACCTCCAGTCTGCCATACACTTCCTTATTCCACACTCGAATATTCTTTCTCAAGAATTTCATCTTCTGGATTAATTTGAAATCCCCCTGAAACTCCAGACCTGCTTCTCTCCACCACCCGCAACTAACTCCTTAAAACTAGCAACCTCCCACCACGTCTGTAAGTCCCGAAAGGGCTTCGGGCCCCAGTCAACAACTTCTTGACAAAGGAGTAGTGGGGTGTGATCCGACCAAGTTCTGCTAAGCGCAGTCAACCTCACGTCTTGGAGATGATGTATCCACTCCTCTTGGACTAGAATCTTGTCGATCCTACTCCTGCTAACAGTATTTGCCCATGTGAACTTCCTCCCCATTAGCCCAATATCGACCAGCCTACATCTGTCCACCCAAGTCTGGAAGGCACGCATTCCCTGCGTATAACCCCTCCCATGCAACCGATCTCTAGGAGACAAAGTTTCATTAAAATCCCCTCCCACCAGTACAGGGACCTCACAACTACTGATTAAATCCGCCAGTTCTTCCCATAAAATGCCTCTCTGACCGGCCTCAGTATACGCATAGACATTTAAGATATCGCACTTGAAGTTTCCCTCTACCATTTCACCCTCTAACCAAATAAATCTATCTCCAACTACAGAGCGACTACTCTGAAAAACCTTGCTGTCCCACATGGTAATTAACCCCCCAGATCGTCCAGTAGCCGGGGCGATCACCCAACGCATGTCCCTGCTGCCCCACAGTGTAAACATGAAAAAATCATCCACCTCAGCTTTTTTTGATTCCTGCAGTAAGCAAAAATGAAGCCTCTCTCTACAAAATTTCTTTTTAATAAACTTCCTCTTATGCATCGAAAGAAACCCACGACTATTCCATGACATTAAGTTCACCTTGACTAACTGAGTAAAACCCGCTAATCAATCACAACACTAACCTTTAGTGATTCCAAGTTTCGCCGCAAAACGATCTTTGTCGAACTCCCTAAATGCTTCCTCGTTGACTTGGTCTGTAATATTCAACAACCTTCCAATATTCCAAGAGTCTGGATCTAACAGAGTTGCCTCAGCTAACCTGTTCGCTCTGATAATATCCGAGTCCTCCACCCTTAGAGCGTCCACCTGAGAGCTGCTGTCCAAGCACACTGTTTCTAGATTTCCTTTACTGCCTACCAATCTCTTCACAATTCCCCTATGTTTCCGGTCTGTTACAAATCGACATTCCCAATATCCTCCTGCCACACTACCTTGCGACTGCAACCCATCCTCAAGATGACCCGAATTAGGAGTTTCAACCTTAGCTCTCGATTCCACCTCTTCATCCATCTCCTCCTCGGAGCTTCCCTCTGAATAGACCACATCATCTTTACCTCCCATCTTCCAATCTAAAGAATTGATTGCCCCTTGCATAGGCTCTTCAAGGCAATTAAGGTTGAAATATTTCCCTCCTACGTTAATTCTGATTGTCTCCTGAATACATAGCTTGTCCATTGCTATTAATAAACGAGCTATATCCAACCTCTTGCGAGCTACTGTATACTCATCAATCGCAACGAGTTCGCCAAGGCAAGATCCTATTTTAACAAAGAAATCAGCCCCCCAAACTTGTACAGGAGTTCCCACACAATGAACCCAACATAACCGTCCCCTATTCGCCACATCACTTGACCAGGGGATAACCTTAGAGAACACCCCATTGCTTTCTAGTGCCTCCTTCTCAACCCGCTCTCTTTCTGCTTGGGATTCAAACTCAAGCCATACCAAACCTCTCCCCATAATCTTGGTTTCGCACTCCCAACCCAATTCCATAACTAATTCTTGCACCTCTGAAACGTCTTCCATTCTACGCAAGACGCCAATCGCGCTTTTCTCTAGCCATGCCTTATTATCCTCAGGAACTGAGGCAGCGATCTCAAGGATTTCCTTCTCAAGGTTTCCCACCCCCACATAAGTTCCCAAAGCATCCTCCTGATCAACTTGAATCCTAGGAGATTCCACGCTAGAGTCCTTTACTCTGCTCAATTCTCCTGATTTTTCACCCTCCACTGACGGGGATCCTTTTAATACCTTCTTACCCTCTGCCCTCTGAATACGTTTCTGCACCAGACTAGAACCAATACTCCTTACCTTCCTGTGAAGACGCAATCCCTCCCAACGCTTGATAGGTCGACCAATATTGCTTCGTATCGCCGAGGCTCCAATGAATTGACGATCCAATGCGATTTCCATATCAATCCTATTCTCAACCCAGTCGAACCTAACAAACCCAAATCTCTTCCCCAATCTGTTCCTCTTCTTGGGAATGAAAATGTCTATCACTCTGCCGAATCTCGGCAGATTCCATCTCCTCATAATTAAATAACGCAAGGATCTATGATCAACATGCATAGGAAGATTTTCAACGTAGTAGGAGATACCAGACCTCTATCCCTCACGCTTCCAAACCGCTTGATTCAAATCCATGACCAAAACAAAACACCCCGTAAGAAAAACAGACACCAATCACTGACACAGGCTTTTTCTCAAACACCTTGCAGACCAGAAGTTAACAACTACCCTCAACACCAACTAGACCCCAACAACCCCGGGGATCCAGCAAAACAACCTGCAAAAGACACAAAAGGACCCACGAAGTCCCTTCAAACCAAACAAAAGCCGCGAAAAAGAACCCAAGAACCAGCAGAACAGACAATTAGAACAGACGAAGCAAGGAAGAGGAAAGGGGGAGGTGGAGAGACACGGACATAACGAAAGCGAAGAAGATCTAAGAAGATCGAAGAAGGAGAAGGTTAATCGGCAGAGATGGGAAAAGAGACACCATCATCTGCATCATCTCTTGTTGAATCTTGCTGCAACCGACTAAATACTGTAGAAAGTGAAAATGTTATGGGTAGAACCAGTTTATCTTTTCTAATATATCCCACTGCTTATTAAAAAAAAACTACTTCATGCTTTACGTTTAGACAATCAAAGTCAGGCTTTCTCTTGCTATTTTCTCAAATATTTGTTGTTGTTATGTACCATTGTTGTTGTTATGTACCAGATTCGAGCTGAGTAGGACTCGTGGTGAAAAATATTTGTTTATTATGAACAAAAGGGAGGAACTCAGGAAGAAAAAAAATTGTGGGAGATCAATGAGAGAAATAAAAGGAAAGAAGAGAAAGGTTAAACAAAAAGTGGATCAATGGCGGTAACAGACTATAATTAATTAGAGGGTAATGTGGTGAGAAAATGGAGAAAAAAAGGAAACACAGAAAGAGATAAGGAAAGAATATATGGATGAGTATAAAAAGAGAGATTCAACCGATAGGGAAAAAAATCAGGAAGTGATCAGATCTATCTGTTTTTTCAGTAAAATGATTCAAACGCATTACCTTGGATTGTTCCAATTTCTCCATTAAATACTTATTTAGTTATACCTAATTAATTTAAAATTGTGCTTTGAATTTATGACATTGACAAGAATTTCAATCATGTCCTAATTTTAATATTTTAGTAACTAACTAAAATATGTCATAAATGAAATTAATAGAATAATTTTTTTAAATAATAAAAATGTGATGAAGACGAAATTAGGTATATGGTGGAGCTAGTGACTTAAAATGCTTAGGTATTTAGGTACGTAATTGTTGGTTCTGTCTTGGGAGGATCCTTTGAATCGACTGCAGGCTGGTTGAAGTATGCACACTCACTCTTTAGAAACCTGCAATGTTTTGATAAAATACATTCTTGTCAGTCAACTAACATTAACACCCTCTCCATCTTAAATAATATCAAGCTGGTCATGACCACTTATTTCTCAATTTACAGAAACCAATTTATGAATAGCAGATTCACATAACCCCTACATCTATTACAAAGAATCACATTGTTAATTAGGAGTTGTGCAGTTTCTCTATAATTTAGGCATGTAATGGTTCATCCCTACGGATGTAGTGGCGCCGAACTTAAAGAGCCTGATGACAAGTATGTTTGCATGATTTAGTCACAAGCAATACAGCTCAGCAACTGAGTAGTGCTGGGCTTCAGGGTGAGACATGTTCAAGGACTCTACGTGGCAGGTGCAAGTGAAACAAAAAAGGAGCAGAGGTTTAGCAGTTGTATTGAAATCCAGGAACTTGCAAATCAGAACTTCAGTAAAAGTATTTCATTGCTACACAAAAGTATATATCCGAACTGACAAGACAACATCCCTAAAATCACTAGAAATTCTGTATTTTGGTGTTTATCCAATAAAAAGAAAAGATAACATTATACTACATACTCACCTCTGCACTTCTTCTGAGAATTCTTCACCCTGATAAGCCGCACATCTATGCCACGATTCCCACGAAGATACGAAACCTTGGTGTTATAACGTTGCCTCTTTCCAGACCTTTTATCTTTGGCATCAAAGGTTATATAACACATTGTACCAGTATGGAGTTGGAGGTTTGCGTTGACAACTTCCGGATCCTCCAGCTCCATCTTCTGCAAAAATTAATCAAGAAAATTAGCAAAAACAAACACACTCAATTTGAATTCAGAATTCAGAAGAATGAATAACAAAGACTAAGAAATTAAACAGACAAGACCTTTTCCTTCTTGGCAAAGGCAATAGCATGTCGGACGCACTTGTCCACTCTTTCTCTGTAGTCCTCGTAACGATTGATAGAGATCAGACCGAAAAGCCGCACTCTCGAATCAGGGACGAAATCAAGGTCGAATGGCTGAATTCATTCGTGAACAAGTAATTAATTAATAAAGTAGTCAAATTAAGTAAGAATCCAGCAAAGAAAACCCAACAAAACATTTAAAGAAAAGGGAATAAACAAAAACAGAAGAAAGAATTACATACACCACACTCCTCAAGCCTCTCCAAGTAGAGGATGTATTGACGGTAATGATCAGGGTCGGAGAAATCGCTCATCTCCATGCAGTACTCTTTGGGCTTCGCGGCCTTCGGCTTCGGATTCGGCTTCGGCTTCGCCGCCTTCGCCTTCGCCTTAAAAGCCATAGTTCCGATTCAAGCACTAGAGAAAGACGCAGACAAAATGTGAAACCCTAGATAATTAACTTTAAAGCTTTCTATTTCATCGATTTCCCCACCCAAAGTTAAAACCACTCTTATCATAGAAATTATAAATTTTATTTAATTTTAAAGTACATAAAAATAAACAGATAATCTAGAAATAATCAGAAGACTTTCCTTCTTATTATTGATATTTTTGGACTAACATTTTTAGATTTTTTATAAAAAAAATAATTTTCAATTCAAGGTTAAAATTTTCTAAAAAAAAGTTATATAAAAAAGGTTGCATGCATAATCTATAAAAATATTTATATAAAAAAAATGTCGTGGAAACTTAAATAAAGAGTTGAGAGGAAGACATGCACGATTCGTAAAATTCTCTTAAATTGATATGTTCATCTTTCAAGCTCTAATGCTTTGACAATTAACATTTGACAATATCAAATATATATTAATTATATTTTCTAATTCATAAAATTTGTAGAGTTTTTTTTTCTACATTAATATTATTTATTTACTTTTAGTTTACCATAACTAAAAAAAATTATTCATTTTTAATGAAAAATTATTTTTTCTAACTGAAATTTTTTAAAGAGAGATGAATTAGGAAATGTGTAAAGTCTCTTGTTATTTATATAAATACTAAATCTTGAGTTATCATCCACTCCATTTTTTTAAAATTGAAGCATTTTATATACCACAAATGGAACGAATTGATTTTTTATATTTTATGCTACAAAGACATAAGTCGAATCAATTTATTTTACTAGAAAATATATTCTTCGTTATTTGAGTTATTTGCACGTTTCTTTTAAATTCGTCATGCAAGAATTCTCTTACATTTTTCACATTTTGTGATAATTTTATTTTACCAAGATGATTACATTATTTCATATTTTAATGGATGTACTTTGTATATTCAAAATACTGAAATGGAAATTTACAAGCAATAATATTGAAGATGCTAGATATGAAACAACTCAAATTATATTCCCTGACTTGAAAATTTTACTAATTGAAAGATGCAATTTTTGTCCTCAATGATTTTGTTTTGTTCAGATTAGAGTAGATTTGGTCGGACTAGAGATGGTTTTGATTTGGTGGAGCGGATGAAGTTTGGTTGGCCGACGGGTTGATGATTCGGGTGGTGGTGGTGGGTGATGATGATGATTTGGTTGAATGTTGGCTGGTGGCCGGCAGAGGCGAGTGAGATGGTGGCCGATGGATCGCGCCAGAGAAGATGGGTTTTGATTTAATTTGTTTGGCAGAGACCGCTAACAGGATGAGCTCCAGCGATAGCCTCCGATTCGAATGGAGGAGAAATTAATACAATTAGTTCAGGAGCTTTTAAGTAATTAACTAATCAGTTATTAAAAAACTAAATGAATTCTTCAACAATCACACCTATTCTGGCATGAATTTCATCCTATATTAATTTTAATGGTTCAATTCTTACATAATTGAATTCGTTATACTGAATTTAGAAAGTGTTCATTTTAAATGAACTGAACTCTACCCAAATTTTGATAAGAAACACCCACTAAAATCATCTGTAGGTTCAATTCATAAAAAAAGGCAAAATATAATGCTACCAGCCAAACGCTCTGTACCAAGTAAGACAAACATTCATCCATATATCAAGCCATTACGCAATGGAAAAGGCTACAATAGCTGATCACGTCATTTGATTCGGCTACACTTACACCACAATGCATTAACATCCATGCAACATGCAAACAACATAACTTAATAACCATAGGCTATATCATTCATACATCCGTCACACCCACAGAAGTGGGATATGGTTGGGAGGATCTTTGAATCGTCTGCAGGCTGATTGAAGTATGCACACTCACTCTTTACCAACCTGCATATTTTTGATAAAATACATTCTTGTCAGTCAACTACGTGGCAGGTGCAAGTGAAACAAAAAAGAAGGAGCAGGGGTTGTAGTGGTATGGGGTTTAGCAGTTGTATTGAAATCCAGGAACTTGCAAATTAGAACTTCAGTAAAAGTATTTCATTGCTACACAAAAGTATATATCCGAAATGACAAAACAACATCCCTAAAATCACTAGAAATTCTGTATTTTGGTGTTTATCCAATAAGAAGTAAAGGAAAAGATAACATTATACTACATACTCACCTCTGCACTTCTTCTTAGAATTCTTCACCCTGATAAGGCGCACATCTATGCCATGTTTCCCAAGATACTCATTATATCCAAACAAAACCTTGGCGTTATAAAGCTGCCTCTTTCCAGAACTTTTATCTTTGGCATCAAAGGTTATATAATACATTGTACCAGAATGGAGTTGGAGGTTTGCGTTGACAACTTTCGGATCCTCCAGCTCCATCTTCTGCAAAAATTAATCAAGAAAATTAGCAAAAACAAACACACTCAATTTGAATTCAGGATTCAGAATTATGAATAAATAACAAAGACTAAGAAATTAAACAGACAAGACCTTTTCCTTCTTGGCATAGGCAATAGCATGTCGGACGCACTTGTCCACTTCTTCTCTGCAGGGCTCGTAATCGTAAGGACAGGGACGGACCAGACCCAAAAGCCCCACCCTCGAATCAGGTAAGAAATCAATGTCGAATGGCTGAATTCATTCGTGAACAAGTAATTAATTAATAAATTAGTCAAATTAAGTAAGAATCCAGCAAAGAAAACCCAACAAAACATTTAAAGAAAAGGGAATAAACAAAAACAGGAGAAAGAATTACATACACCACACTCCTCAATCCTCCGGCAGTAGCGGATGTATTGACGGAAATGATCAGGGTTGTCGAAATCGCTTCTCTCCAAGCCGTAGTCTTCACGCAGAGCAGTTTTGGCCTTCGGCTTCGGCTGCTTCAGCTTCGGCTGCTTCGGCTTCTCCGCCGAAGCCTTCGCCTTAAAACCCATACTTCCGATTCAAGCACTAGAGAAAGACGCAGATAAAATGTGAAACCCTAGATAATTTAACTTTAAAGCTTTCTATTTCATCGATTTCCCCACCCAAGTTAAAACCGCACTTATCATAGAAATTATATATTTAATTTAATTTTAGAGTACATAAGAAAAATAATCAGATATTTTTTCTACAATAATATGATTTATTTATTTTTAGTTTACCATAAATAAAAAATTATTCATTTTTAATGAAAATTTATTTTTTCTAACTTAAGAAATTTAAAGAGAGATGAATTAGGAAATGTGTAAAGTCTTTTGTTATTTATATAAATACTAAATCTTGAGTTATCACTCTATTTTTTTAAAATTGAAGCATTTTATATACCACAAATGGAACGAATTAATTTTTTGTACTTTATGCTACAAAGAAATAAGTCGAATCATTTTATTTTACTAGAAAATATATTTTTCGATATTTGAGTTATTTGCAGGTTCTTTCAAACTCGTCATACAAGAATTTTCTTATGTTTATTTTACCAAGATGAATACATTATTTCGTATTTTAGTGTATTTTCTTTGTAAATTGAATATACGAATAATATTGAAGATGCAAGATATGAAACAACTCAAATTATATTCCCTGACTTGAAAATTTTACTAATTGAAAGATGCAATTTTTGTCCTCAATGGTTTTAGGTTTTTAACCAAACTGTTACAACAATTAGCTTATATATATATTATAAACGGTACAATCTACAAACCTTGTTTTCATAACATGCGAATCACCATAGCACCCCAGGACATTTTCAAGTCAAAAACATCAACCTCTCTGCTTCTTCTTAATTCTCCACCAGCTTCAATTCGAAAGCCTCATTTTTTGGTAGCAACTTTTACATGGGACTTTGACCTGACTCTTCCATCAATTTTCAACACCCTAATTTAGTCTCTAAACCCTTAAGTACCAATCACGAACACCCCTTTCACAAATTGAGCAATCCACAATACTCATTTAACTTCCTTAAAACCCTAACTAATTTGTTGCTCCCATCTTAATTTTCACTCGATCTTCACAAAATAACGATTATGTTAGAACCGTATGGGAGGTTCCAGGAACAAATCAATCTGACTATTGCATGAATTAGAACGAAGAGCAGAAGCGTACCTGATAATGATGATGCCATGATCGAAGTAGAAATCCGGGAAGAAGATTTTCTAATAAATCGTTGCCTAGGGCTAGATGGAATTATCAAAACGTTTTCTACCTTATGCTCTGCAACGTGCTCTGATGATAATAAGCACCGCTTAATTACTTGATGAAGCAAAGTTCTGCTTCCTTATTAAGCAAAGCCAGATATTTTAATAGGAAACGTTTCATACGGTTTAGCCAGGGACCAAATCCCATAAATTAACTTTTTGTTAATTGCTAATTGGTCCATCAACAATTAGCAATTAACCCGGAATTCTGTACAATTACAAATTTAGCCCCCACACTTTATTTATTAGACAATCGAGCCTGTAACTTTACTAGATCACTGAATCGGCCCAATAAACCTTATGTTAACATTATACTATATGATCCGATATACTCAACATATGCGTCCACATGTCATAACGTATATACTACGGTACTAACGCACTAGTCTCGTTGTCCAAAATCTAACAATCTCCCACTTGGACAACTCGACAATGTGCGATCCTTATAGTACCAGCCTTCAGTCATATAAGCATATGTTAATTTCCCAAATGCTAGCATGTATTTTGTCTAATTCAATCCGGTCCATTAACTTCATCAATATAAGAACCAAAAGAGCAGTCGTCGCAGTTCAAGCGGCTAAACTCATGATGATTACGAGTACTGACTCATTAATGACATAGATCCAGTGTGCATGTGCAGCATGGAAATTACATGTGAAATGATCTATACATGTCTATTTCCAACTGATTCTCTTCACTTTATGAGATCAAATTCAGAGCATATATTAAATAAAATCAATATCCATAAACTGTGAAATAACATAATACACAGTCAATGCATCCATGAGTCACATAAGTACAAAATGAGCTTCAACTAGTCTCAGGAATCTAACTTTAGGACACTCATGCTCGATACATGGCCATGAAACACAACAGGTGTCAATGCCTTTGTCAGCGGATCCGCAATCATTTCATTTGTACCCAGTAGCTCAATGCTAACTTGACCACTCTGAACTCTTTCCTTTATGGCAAGGAACTTTATATCAATGTTTTTAGACCCGGATGAACTCCGATTACTGTTGGAGTACAACACTGATGCCCGGTTGTCACAAAAAATCCTCAAAGGTCTTTTAATACCAGTGACAACTCGCAGTCCCTTAACCATATTTCGCAGCCATATAGCATGACCGTATGCCTCGTAGCAAGCTATAAACTCTGCCTCCATAGTAGAAGAAGCGACGAGTGACTGTTTAACACTCTTCCAAGAAACCGCTCCCCCAGCCAAAAGAAGGACATATCCTGAGGTCGATTTCTGACTATCCTGGCATCCAGCGAAATCAGAATCAGAATACCTAATGATCTCAAGCTGATAAGATTTCCTGTATGTGAGCATGTAGTCTTTCGTTTTCTGCAGGTACCAAAAGACCCTTTTGGCTACAACCCAATGATCCCTTCCGGGATTGCTCTGGTATCTCCCCAACATGCCAACTCTAAATGCAAGATCCGGACGGGTACAAACTTGTGCATACATGATGCTACCCACAACCGAAGCATATGGAATACCCTCCATGAACTTGCAGTCCAAATCTGTCTTAGGACATTGGTCAAGGTTGAATTTCTCACCTTTAGAGACAGGAGTATCATGTGGTTTACAATTTTACATGCCGAATCTCTTAAGAACTTTATTGTTGTATCCCTTTTGTGATAACCTTATGATACCCTGTGAATGATCACGATGGATCTATATCCCCAGCACAAAAGACGCTTCACCAAGGTCTTTCATCTCAAAGTTATCTGAGAGAAAATCCTTAGTATCCTGAAGAAATTTTACATCGTTAGTAGCAAGTAAAATGTCATCCACATACAACAATAGAAATACAAACCTACTCCCACTGAACTTGTGGTACAGACAGTCCTCCACAGCGTTTGCTTCGAAACCGTATGAAGTAATGATGGAACTTTAAGTACCATTGACGAGAAGCTTGCTTAAGCCCATAGATAGATTTCTTTAATCTACAAACCAGTTGACTATCCTCGTTAGAGGATGAACCCTCTCGTTGCTTCATGTAGATTTCTTCCTCAAGATCCCCATTGAGAAAAGCAGTCTTTACATCCATCTGATGTAGCTCCAAATCAAAATACGCCACCAGGGCCATAATAGTCCTTTTAGAAAAAAAAATGTATTGCTCATATGATCTATCTATTTTCTCCATTCGTATAAGGGAACAAAATCTTAGTTTTAGTACATTAACAATAAAATAGTCTAGAAAAATACTACATGAAACACTCGTGTATATATTTTACTGACTTGGGTAATTTGTTTTTGAATTAAAACAATAATAATTTTCCATAGAAGAAGATTAGGGCTAAAAGGAAAATAGATTATGACAATTAATCAGCAGTATTAAAAAAGGAAATAACATTAATTAAGAATATTATTTTTAGAAAGAATTCTTTTTTATTTTAATGATATGTAATGATTAAATGACATAACATATTTTAAACAGGTATCTTGTTTTAATTCACGTCGAATCTACCAAAAAATCTCCTATCATCCAAGAGTACATTTAATACTTGTACAAAATTTTCATTACTGCATTAATGAGCACTAATTATGTTGTTATCATAATATTGTTAAGTCTTACATTCCTATTTGATTGTCACGGGACCTGCTGGAGTTATTCTGTGGCTGGTGCCATTGAAGCACGCAAAAACAGGCAGGTGGGGGAAGACTACAAAGTGGCCATTGCTGCCGAGGAACTACTACAAAATGTGAAGAAAATGAAGGCACCCGCCAAAACTACAACAACTGAATTAGGCCTATCTAATATGAGTGCAATATAAGTGGGTCTTAGAAAACGGGCTTACAAACACACTGGAACGGCCCTTGCCCTCATCCAGCAATCTTCACCAGCCCCGAAACAAACAAAAAACAAGAAATGTGAGTATATTTAGACTATTAAAAATAATTTATAAAAAAGCGTCATAGTTGATTAATTAATAATCAGTAATTTGTTTTATTTTTCAGCGTCAGAATAGGGTACAAATTGTTGGCTATGAAGTTCTCACTGGTTTAGACGAGAGGAGCCTCCTTCGCCTGGTTTCAGAAGGCCCTATTTGTGCTACTTTGATAGTGGAGTTTGATTTCCAAAATATTGCAAAGGTAAAATTAGTTACGAACACAAAATTTCAGTTTATCACTATTTTGATTCATAACAAATCTCAACTGTGTAACGTTTATACCAACTTTGTAGGGAGCGATTTATAGAGGACTGTTAAAGCCAAAGATGAACACTCAATTTTGATCGTTGGATATGATACGGAGCAAAAACAAACACACTCAATTTGAATTCAGGATTCAGAATTATGAATAAATAACAAAGACTAAGAAATTAAACAGACAAGACCTTTTCCTTCTTGGCATAGGCAATAGCATGTCGGACGCACTTGTCCACTTCTTTTCTGCAGGCCTCGTAATCGTAACAACATGGACGGACCAGACCCAAAAGCCCCACGCTCGAATCAGGTAAGAAATCAATGTCGAATGGCTGAATTCATTCGTGAACAAGTAATTAATTAAAATTTAGTCAAATTAAGTAAGAATCCAGCAAAGAAAACCCAACAAAACATTTAAAGAAAAGGGAATAAACAAAAACAGGAGAAAGAATTACATACACCACACTCCTCAATCCTCTGGCAGTAGCGGATGTATTGACGAAAATGATCAGGGTTGTCGAAATCGCTTATCTCCAAGCCGTAGTCTTCACCCAGAGCAGGTTTCGAGGCCTTCGGCTTCGGATTAGGCTTCGGCTTCGGCTTCGCCGCCTTCGCCTTCGCCTTAAAACCCATACTTCCGATTCAAGCACTAGAGAAAGACGCAGACAAAATGTGAAACCCTAGATAATTTAACTTTAAAGCTTTCTATTTCATCGATTTCCCCACCCAACTTTTTTGAAGGGATTTCCCCACCCAAGTTTAAACCACTCTTATCGTAGAAATTATATATTTTATTTAATTTTAGAGTACATAAAAATAATCAGATAATTTAGAATACTTTTTTTTTAGTATCGATATTTTTGAACAAACATTTTTAGATTTTTTATAAATTTTTTTTAATTGAAGGTTGCAATTTTTAAAAAAAATATTAAAGGCATAATCTATAAAAATATTTATATATAAAAAAAAATGTCGTGCAGGATTCGTAAAATTCTACATGTGTCATCTTTGAAACTCTAATGTTTTGACAATCGACATTGGACAATATCAAACATATATTAATTATATTTTGTAATTCATGAAATTTGTAGAGTTTTTTTTCCTGCATTAATATGATTTATTTACTTATAATTTACCATAAACAAAAAATTATTTATTTTTAATGAAAAATCATTTTTTCTAACTTAAATAATTTAAAGAGAGATGAATTAGGAAATGTGTAAAGTCTCTCATTGCTTATATAAATACCAGTGTTTTGAAACCCGAACCGAACCGGGGTTGAACTGCCCGGGTCGACGTCAAAATGAGGATTTCAGGCTGGTTCAGTCTTTGGATCGGACCTGCAAGTGACCCGGGTTCGACCGGTCGACCCGTTATTGACCCGACTGGGTCGATCTTAAACCAAAACGACGCCGTTTTGTGTTTTTTTTAAATTTTAAATTTTTATTTTTATTATTTTTATATTTTTTAAAATTTTAAATTTTAAATTTTTTTCAATATGGAAAATTTGATGGGCCGGCCCATTACAGGCATGGGCCGGCCCGTTATAGACACCGGTTCAATCCGGTTCAATCATCTAAGCTCGAACGGTTCGCTGAATGAACGGTTCACACTGTACCAATGGGTCAATCCGGTCGAACCTCGGTTGAACCCGGTTGAATCCGGTTCAACGGGTTAGCCGGGTCGGTTTTTAAAACACTGATAAATACTAAATCTTGAGTTATCAACCACTCCATTTTTTTAAAATTGAAGCACTTTATATACCACAAATGGAACGAATTGAATTTTGGTACCTTATGCTACAAAGAAATGAATCGAATAATTTTATTTGAATTATTTGCACGTTCTTTCAAGCTCGTCATGCAAGAATTCTCTTACCTTTATTTTACCAAGATGATTGCATTATTTCGTATTTTAATGTATGTAGTTTGTATATTGAAAATACTGAAATGGAAATTTACAAGGAATAATGTTGAAGATATGAAACAACTCAAATTATATTCCCTAGCGTCACAATTTTACTAATTGAAAGATGCAATTTTTGTCCTCAATGGTTTTAGGTTTTTTAACCAAACTGTTACAACAATTAGCTTATATATATATATAGGATTTGTCTCCTCTAATGTTTTCTCTAACATGATCAATCATGTTGGAAGAATCTGAATCGTCCAATAAAATTGGACGTCTGAGATTAAAGATTCAACTCATTAATGAGTTGACCACTTGTTGAATTTTATTGACTGGTCAACTCATTAATGAGTTAAATTTTTAATCTCAACCGTTCAATTTTATTGGATGGTTTAGATTCCTCCAACATGACCAGTCATGTTAGAGGAAACATTAAAGGAGCCGGATCCTGTCTCCTCTAATGTTTTCTCTAACATGATCAATCATGTTGGAAGAATCTGAGATTAAAGATTCAACTCATTAATGAGTTGACCACTTGTTGAATTTTATTGACTGGTCAACTCATTAATGAGTTAAATTTTTAATCTCAACCGTCCAATTTTATTGGATGGTTCAGATTCCTCCAACATAACCAGTCATGTTAGAGGAAACATTAGAGGAGCTGGATCCTGTCTCCTCTAATGTTTTCTCTAACATGATCAATTATGTTGGAAGAATCTAAATCGTTGGACGTCTGAGATTAAAGATTCAACTCATTAATGAATTGACCACTTGTTGAATTTTATTGACTGGTCAACTCATTAATGAGTTAAATTTTTAATCTCAACTGTCCAATTTTATTGGATGGTTCAGATTCCTCCAACATGACCAGTCATGTTAGAGGAAATATTAGAGGAGCCGGATCCATTCAAATGCATTATCAATTATAGCATTAGAGTTTCCAAGGTGCAATGCCTCATCTCATCAGGTTCTTCAATCCCTAAAATCATCCGTAGGTTCAATTCATAAAAAAAGTCAAAATATAATGCTACCAGCCAAACGGTCTGAATCAAGTAAGACACACATTCATCCATATATATCAAGCCATTACGCAATGGAAAAAGCTACAATAGCTGATCACGTCATTTGATTCGGCTACACTTACACCCCAATGCATTAACATCCATGCAACATGCAAACAACATAACTTAATAACCATAGGCTATATCATTCATACATTCGTCACATCCACAGAAGTGGGATATGGTGGAGCTAGTGTCTTGGGAGGATCCTTTGAATCGACTGCAGGCTGGTTGAAGTATGTACACTCACTCTTGTCAGTCAACTACGTGGCAGGTGCAAGTGAAACAAAAAAGAAGGGGTTTGGCAGTTGTATTGAAATCCAGAAACTTGCAAATCCGAACTTCAGTAAAAGTATTTCATTGCTACACAAAAGTATATGTCCGAACTGACACGACAACATCCCTAAAATCACTAGAAATTCTGCAATAAAAAGAAAAGATAACATTATACTACATACTCACCTCTGCACTTCTTCTGAGAATTCTTCACCCGGATAAGCCGCACATCTATGCCACGATTCCCACGAAGATACTCCACCTTGGCGTTATAAACCTGCCTCTTTCCAGACCTTTTATCTTTGGCTTGACAACTTTCGTATCCTCCAGCTTTCTGCAAAAATTAATCAAGAAAATTAGCAAAAACAAACACACTGAATTTGAATTCAGGATTCAGAAGAATGAATAACAAAGACTAAGAAATTAAACAGACAAGACCTTTTCCTTCTTGGCATAGGCAATAGCATGTCGGACGCACTTGTCCACTTCTTCTCTGAAGTCCTCGTAACGATCGGTAGAGATCATACCCAAAAGCCTCACGCTGGAATCAGAATCAAGGACGAAATCAAAGTCGAATGGCTGAATTCATTCGTGAACAAGTAATTAATTAATAAATTAGTCAAATTAAGTAAGAATCCAGCAAAGAAAACCCAACAAAACATTTAAAGAAAAGGGAATAAACAAAAACAGGAGAAAGAATTACATACACCACACGCCTCAAGCCTCTGGCAGTAGCGGATGTATTGATGGTAATGATCAGGGTTGTGGAAATCGCTTATCTCCATGCTGTAGTCTTGGCGCGGAGTAGGTTTCGCCGCCTTCGCCTTCGCCTTAAAACCCATACTTCCGATTCAAGCACTAGAGAAAGACGCAGACAAAATGTGAAACCCTAGATAATTTAACTTTAAAGCTTTCTATTTCATCGATTTCCCCACCCAAGTTAAAACCACACTTATCATAGAAATTATTTATTTTATTTTATTTTATTTTAGAGTAAATAAAAATAATTAGATAATGTAGACTTTTCTTCTTACTATTGATATTTTTGTACTAACATTCTTAGAATTTTTATAAAAAAAATGATTTTCAATTCAAGGTTGCAATTTTCTAAAAAAAAGTTATATAAAAAAAGGTTGCATGCATAATCTATAAAAATATTTATATAAAAAAAAGATTTCATGGAAGCTTAAATAAAGAGTTGAGAGGAAGACACGCAGAATTCGTAAAATTCTATTAAATTGATATGTGTCATCTTTCAAGCTTTAATGTTTTGACAATATCAAAAATATATTAATTATATTTTCTAATTCATGAAATTTGTAGTTTTTTTCCAGCATTAATATGATTTATTTACTTTTAATTTACTATAAATAAAAAATTATTCATTTTTAATGAAAAAATATTTTTTCTAACTTAAAAAATTTAAAGAGACAAATTAGGTAATGTGTAAAGTCTCTTGTTACTTATATAAATACTAAATATTTAGTTATCAACCATTCCATTTTTTTTAAATTGAAACACTTTATATACCACAAATGGAACGAATTGATTTTTTGTACTTTATACTACAAAGACATCGGTCGAATCAATTTATTTTACTATAAAATATATTCTTCATTATTTGAGTTATTTGCACGTTTTTCAAACTCGTCAAGCAAGAATTCTCTTACATTTTTCATATTTTGTATGTATGTACTTTGTATATTCAAAATACTGAAGTGGAAATTTATAAGGAATAATATTGAAGATGCAAGATATGAAACAACTCAAATTATATTCCCTGACTTGAAAATTTTACTAATTGAAAGATGCAATTTTTGTCCTCAATGGTTTTAGGTTTTTAACCAAACGGTTACAA
Source organism: Viola odorata (assembly GCA_963691705.1). Classification (NCBI taxonomy): domain Eukaryota; kingdom Viridiplantae; phylum Streptophyta; class Magnoliopsida; order Malpighiales; family Violaceae; genus Viola; species Viola odorata. The sequence goes on along the minus strand of OY829543.1, from coordinate 53,290,645 downwards.
CAATTAGCTTATATATATTATAAACTGTACAATCTACAAACCTTGTTTTTTTTTTGTTTTTTTTTAATAAGCGGAATTCATAACATGCGAATCACCATAGCAGCCCAGGACATTTTCAAATCAAAAACATCAACCTCTCTGCTTCTTCTTAATTCTCCACCATCTTCAATTCGAAAACCTCATTTTTTGGTAGCAACTTTTACAGCAATGAGACTTTGACTTGGGGAATACCCGCTAGCAGGGAACCGTGAGGGAGTATGGTATTCGTGGAGAGGTTTCTTGGGAGTGGCAGGTGCAGTGGCGGAGAGGGTTGTTCGAATGGGAGAAGGCGGAGTGGGATAGCATGAAAGACAGGTTACCGACGACTATCAAAGAAGGGCAGAAGGATGAGATTAGATGGACAGCAGATACAAAAGGTTTTTCTGTATCTTCTTGGTGTGTGGGTTTAGAGAGTGCTGCTTTTGGCCTCAAGCCCGATCTCAAGTCGTGCTGGACTTCACTCGTTCCATATAGAATTGAATTTTTCTTGTGGTTGGCATTTAAGGGCCGCTTAGTTACAAAGGAGTTCCTAAGACGTAGGGACATGGTAGCGGATGATAGCTGCCCCTTGTGTAATAGAAGTGCAGAAATTGTGGACAACTTGTTATTACATTGTGAGGTTGCTAGAGTGTGCTGGGATTTTTGCATGGGGTGGTTGGGTGTCAAATGGTGCCAACCGAGGAGTTTACTTGATCTTTGGTCGATGTGGGCAGGCTGCCTCCCGGGAAGGAATGTTCAGGCGCACCGTATGTGGAAAATCCTATTCTATGTGGTGGCTTGGAGTATTTGGAAGCAACGTAATCAAGTTATTTTCCATCATGAAGTGCATCGTCAAGATAGGATTATTGATGTTATCATGGCTCTGTGGCATAGGTGGATCAAAAGTTTAGATGTCAACTACCCATACTCCCTGGCCACAATGTCTGCTTCGTTTGCGTGGCTCACTTCATGGGGTTGATCTGCTATTTGTGCAGCAGTGCTTTTTTGGGCAATAGTGTTTTGTGTGTGTTTGTGAGCTTGGTTCTCCAGTAGCTTAACTTCTTGTACATTCTTTCCCTTTCTCCAGCCATTGTCTAATGGCTAGGTAATATTATCTTCTTCCGCTTATTAAAAAAAAAAAAAAAATACCCGCTAGACTCTTCCATCAATTTTCAACACCCTAATTTAGTCTCTAAACCCTTAAGTACCAATCACGAACACCCCTTTGACGAATTGAGAACTTCCTTAAAATCCTAACTAATTCGTTGCTCCCATCTTAATTTTCACTCGATCTTCACAAACTACTCCATCGTCGTCTTCTTCCTCAAAACCCTCTTCCACAACCCACCACGCCTAGAATGGTGACTTTTGGTTTTTGAAATTAAAGCGTGCGATAAGGGTGTTAGAGGTGGTGATAACAAGGAGGTGGTTGCAGCATTAGTAATGGTGACGGTGGTGGTGTTTGAAGAAATGGTGGGGATTGTGGGCTGAGAGGATGGTGATGATTTTAATTTTATTTTATTAAGAAAATAAGAAAAAATGATGTTTTTAGGTAAAAAGAAAAGGAAATAATATTGACAGGAAAATAATTATTTAGTAAATTAAAAAAAAAGTAAATTAATGTAATTTTAATTATGTATAACTTAAAAAATTGTAACACTAAGTTAATTAGTCTTTAAATCTAACCTAAAAAGATTAAAAAATGGGAAGGAACCCACTTTAATGGAGAGAGAAAAAATCAATTTTTTTAAACTTAATTTATTATTTCTTCAAGTTTGTGATTTCTTTTTCTTTTTCTTGGTATTTATTATGTTTTCTCAGGGAAAAATGATTTTTTTGAATAGATGAAAGAAGTGAGAAAAAAAGAAGTTAGATTGGCATATGCTAATATGATGTGGCGGATGCTCATCTACGTAGTGGTGTGGTATCTTTGGAGTCAAAGGAACAAGAAGGTGTTCAGTAATGTTAACAATTGCTCCTTCCGTTTGGGGCGGGAAATTTTTGGAGATTGGCATCGATGGATCAGGAACTTAATTCCGACGTTTCCTTACTCTCCCACCCAAATGATTATCTCGTCTGTGTGGCTAGAATCGTTGTGTCACACGCGCTTTCGGAATTGACTGTATTGGTTCCAACGTTGTTATTTTAGTTGCGGGTTCTTTTTTCGTTTTATTTTCCGGTTTTTTGCAGCTTTTGTTTTTCAACATCTGGTCTTAGCTGCTGCAGCTTCTTCTGTTGCCTTGTCATGCACGCCATGACTGCTTCATTTATAAAATTGTCTGCTTATTAAAAAAGAAGAAGTTAGATTGGGTTAAAAGAGAGGAAACGGATACATAGAATCATAATTTTAAATCAAAATTTTAATTTTAATTTCTTTAGTTAAATTAAGTAGGAGAAAAAAAAGAGAAGAAAAGGAGTAAAAATAAATAATTTCCGACATGTGGGTCCCACTTTCAGACACTTTATCAGGTTTAATATTAAAAAATTGAAATTAACGAACGTTTGGCACCGCTGAAGACGGAGGGACTCTAGGCGACTAACGTGGGTAACGTATGGGAGCGTAACAAATAAAAACGAACGTTAGAGACTGATTAAAATGAAAATAATAAAAGGAGGGACCTCTGGGTCGTTTGAATGAGGTAGAAGAGTTACGATATTATTCACATGCTTTAAAAGCCTTTTAAAGATAATACAATTAGTACAAAGATCATGAATGAATTAGAAAAAAAAGGGATGAAATTCCTTCTAGAAAAAAAAAGTATTGCTCATATGATTTATCTATTTTCTCCATTCTTATAAAGCAACAAAACTTTGGTTTCATTATGGTAACAATGAAATTTTCTAGAAAAATACTACATGAAACACTCGGGTATATATTTTACCGACTTAGATAATTTATTTTTGAATTAAAACAATAATAATTTACCATGGAAGAAGATTAGGGCTAAAAGGAAAATAGATTATGGAAATTAATCAGTAACATTAAAAAGGAAAATAACGTTAATTAAGAATATTATTTTTAGAAAAAATTCTTTTTACTTTAATGATATGTAATATTTAAATGACATAATATATTTTAAACAGGTGTCTTGTTTTAATTCACGTCGAATCTATCAAAAAATTCTCCTATTATCCAAGAGTACATTTAATACTTGTACAAAATTTTCATTACTGCATTAATGAGCACTCATTTTGTTGATATCATAATATTGTTAAATCTTACCTTCCTATTTGATTGTCAAGGGGCCTGCTGGAGTCATTCTGTGGCTAATGCCATTGAAGCACGAAAAAACAGCCAGGTGAGGGAAGGCTGGAACTACTACAAAATGTGCAGGCAACAACTGAATTAGGCCTATCTAATAAGAGGGCAGCGGTCCTAGAAAATGGGCATACAAACACACTGGAAGGGCCCTTGCCTTCATCCAACAATCTTCACTAGCGCCGGAACAAACAAAAGGCAAAAAATGTGAATATATTTAGATAATGAAAAATAACTTATAAAAAAGCATCATAGTTGATTAATTAATAATCAGTCATTTGTTTTGTTTTTCAGCATCAAAATAAGGTATAAATTGTTGGCTATGAAGTCGTCGCTAATTTTGACGAGAGGAGCCTCCTTCACCTAGTTTCGGTTGGCCCTGTTTGTGCTACTTTGCTAGTGGTGTATGATTTCACAAAATTGCAAATGTAAAATTAGTTACGAACACAAAATTTCAGTCTATCACGATTTCGATTCATAACAAATCTCAATTGTGTAATGTTTATACCAACTTTATAAAATGTGGTTTATAGAGGACCTATTCATCCAGCCGAAGACAAGCACTCGTTTTTTATCGTTGGATACGAAACGGAGCAAAATGAATCGTACTGGAAGATTAGAAATTCCTGGGGCCAGAACTGGGGAGTTGAAAGATATGGGAAAATAATTCGGGAAATGAGCAATCAGCAGATAGGCACCCTGTTTCGTGAGATTAGTTATCCTATCATTCGGTGAAAACAAATGAGAGAACAAATGTAAAACCACTTTTTGTGTAGTTAACTCTCTTGGCATTAAAACTAATCCATGTTTTACGCTTAGACAATCAAAGTAAGGCTTTGTCTTCTTGTAATACCATTCTCATTTATAGACACCACACTATCTTTCAAACCCTAATAATGAAGGGAAAAGAAAGGAAACAGACTATAATTAATTTGGGGGAAATGTGGTGAGAAAATGGAGAAAAAAAAGGAAAGCATATACGGAAAAAATCAGGAAGTGATCATATTTATCTGTTTTTTCAGTAAAATGATTCAAACGCATTACCTTGGATTGTTCCAATTTCTCCATTAAATATTTATTTAGTTATACCTAATTAATTTAAAATTGTGCTTTGAATTTATGACACTGACAATAATTTCAATCATGTCCTAATTTTAATATTTTAGTAACTAACTAAAATGATGTCATAAATGAAATTAATAGAATAATTTTTTTAAATAATAAAAATGTGATGAAGACGAAATTAATTAATAATTTATCATGTTTGACCTGTATTTTTTATTGGGTGGTTGAAAATTGAAATAGTCAATTACGCCATTAGATTTCATCATCCGATTACAAACAAAAGGCCCAAGGCCCAAGGCCTATTACTTAAAAAGAGAGGCCCTGGAAACAAATATACACTGAGCCCAAACGAGACATTGCGATTCCCCTCAGGTTCTCTCCTCAGGTTCTTTAATCCCTAAAATCATCTGTAGGTTCAATTCATAAAAAAAGTCGAAATATAATGCTACCAGCCAAACGCTCTATACCAAGTAAGACACATTCATCCATATATATCAATGGAAAAGGCTACAATAGCTGATCACGTCATTTGATTCGGCCACACTTACACCCCAATGCATTAACATCCATGCAACATGCAAATAACATAACTTAATAACCATAGGCTATATCATTCATACATCCGTCACACCAACAGAAGTGGGATATGGTGAAGCTAGTGTCTTGGGAGGATCTTTTGAATCGACTGCACGCTGGTTGAAGTATGCACACTCACTCTTTAGAAACCTGCAATTTTTTGATAAAATACATTCTTGTCAGTCAACTAACATTAACACCCTCTCCATCTTAAATAATATCAAGCTGCTCATGACCACTTATTTCTCAATTTACAGAAACCAATTTATGAATAGTAGATTCCTTTAAAGTTAGAATTTGTAACTGGTTTCATTTTCTCAGGGTTGTACAGTTTCATCTAACTGCCTTAGCTATTGAAGCCCTGCCCATCAAACCAGAGAAAGCTCGAGAAAATTCATTTTTCATCACAGAAGCTGTCTGGGGTGACGGAGGGAGGCATCCTCTATAATTTAGGCATGTAATGGTTCATCCCCTAGGGATGTAGTGGCAGGAAACATAGGTGCCCAACTTAAAGAGCCTGATGACAAGTATGTTTGCATGATTTAGTCACAAGCAATACAGCTCAGCAACTGAGTAGTGCTGGGCTTCAGGGTGAGACATGTTTAAGGACTCTACGTGGCAGGTGCAAGTGAAACAAAAAAGAAGGAGCAGAGGTTTAGCAGTTGTATTGAAATCCAGCAACTTGCAAATCAGAACTTCAGTAAAAGTATTTCATTGCTACACAAAAGTATATATCCGATCTGACAAGACAACAGGAAAAGATAACATTATACTACATACTCACCTCTGCACTTCTTCTGAGAATTCTTCACCCTGATAAGCCGCACATCTATGCCACGATTCCCACGAAGATACTCCACCTTGGCGTTATAAACCTGCGTCTTTCCGGACCTTTTATCTTTGGCATCAAAGGTTATATAATATATTGTACCAGTCTGGAGTTGGAGGTTTGCCTTGACAACTTTCGGATCCTCCAGCTCCATCTTCTGCAAAAATTAGCAAAAACAAACACACTCAATTTGAATTCAGGATTCAAAAGAAAGAATAATAAAGACTAAGAAATTAAACAGACAAGACCTTTTCCTTCTTGGCATAGGCAATAGCATGTCGGACGCACTTGTCCACTTCTTCTCTTTTTTTTTTTTAATAAGCGGAAGAAGATATTATTAGCAAGCCATTAGAGAATGGCTGCAAAAGGGAAAGAATGTACAAGAAACAAAGCTATCGAAAGATGAAACTCACAGAACAAACCAGAAAAAACCTCATACCATAAGAGCAAATCAGCCCCAGAAAGTGAGCCAAGTAGACGAAGCAGACATAGAGGCGAGGGAGTAAGGGCAGTTTAAATCTGCACTTTTGATCCATCTATGCCACATAGCCATGATAACATCAATAATCCTATCATTATGCTGAACTTCCTGCTGAAAAACTACTCGATTGCGTCTCTTCCAAATACTCCAAGCTACCACATAGAAAAGTATTTTCCACATGCGATGCGCCTGAACATTCCTTCCCGGAAGATAGCCCGCCCACATCAACCACAGATCCAGTAAACTCCGCGGATGGCACCATTTAACACCCAACCATCCCATGCAAAAATTCCAGCAACCTCTAGCAACCTCACAATGTAATAACAAATGGTCCACATCTTCTGAACTCTTGTTACAAATGGGACAGCTATCCTCCACAACCATGTTCCTTCTACGAAGGAACTCCCTAGTTATTAAACGACCTTTAAACGCCAACCACATGAAAAATTCAATTCTGTAAGGAACTAGGGAAGTCCAGCTTGACTGAAGATGCGGCTTAAGGCCAAAATTAGCTCTCTGTAAGCCCACACACCAAGAATGAACAGAAAACTGTTGATCTTCTTCTGTCCATCCTTCTGACATTCTTTGATAGTCGTTGGCAGCCTGTCTTTCATGTTGTCCCACTCCGCCTTCTCCCAATCGAATAGCTCTCTTCTCCACTGCACCTGCCACTCCCAAGAATCTTCTCCATGAAGACCATATTCCCTCACGGTACCCTTCTTATTGCACGCCAGATTATACAAGCGAGGGTGCAACAAGGCCAGTGGTTTCTTGTCCACTTCTTCTCTGAAGTCCTCTTCCTCGTAAGGACAGGGATAGATCAGACCGAAAAGTATCACGTCCCAATCAACGAAGAAATCAAGGTCGAATGGCTGAATTCATTCGTGAACAGGTAATTAATTAATAAATTAGTCAAATTAGGTAAGAATCCAGCAAAGAAAACCCAACAAAACATTTAAAGAAAAGGGAATAAACAAAAACAGAAGAAAGAATTACAGACACCACACTCCTCAAGCCTCTCCAAGTAGAGGATGTATTGACGGTAATGATCAGGGTCGGAGAAATCGCTCATCTCCAAGCAGTATTCTTTGCGCTTCGCGGGCTTCGGCTTCGGATTCGGCTTCGGCTGCTTCGGCTTCGCCGCCTTCGCCTTCGCCTTAAAACCCATAGTTCCGATTCAAGCACTCGAGAAAGACGCAGACAAAATGTGAAACCCTAGATAATTTAACTTTAAAGCTTTCTATTTCATCTATTTCCCCACTCAAGTTAAAACCGCACTTATCATAGAATTTATATATTTTATTTAATTTTAGAATACATATAAAAAAAAATCAGATATTTTTTCTGTATTAATATGATTTATTTAATTTTAGTTTACCTTAAATTGAAAAAAATATTCATTTTTAGCGAAAATTTATTTTTTCTAACTTAAAATTTTTAAAGAGAGATGAATTAGATACTACAAATGGAATAAATTGATTTTTTGTACTTTATGATACAAAAATATAAATCGAATCAATTTATTTTACTATAAAATATATTCTTCATTATTTTAGTTATTTTCACGTTTTTTTAAGCTCGTCATACAAAAATTCTCTTAGATTTTTCAGATAATTTTATTTTACCAAGATGATTACATTATTTCGTATTTTAATGTATGAACTTTGTATATTCAAAATACTGAAGTGGAAATTTACAACAAATCCATGTGTAGGTTCTCTCCTCAGGTTCTTTAATCCCTAAAATCATCTGTAGGTTCAATTCATAAAAAAAGTCGAAATATAATGCTACCAGCCAAACGCTCTGTACCAAGTAAGACACACATTCATCCATATATATCAAGCCATTACGCAATGGAAAAGGCTACAATAGCTGATCACGTCATTTGATTCGGCTACACTTACACCCCAATGCATTAACATCCATGCAACATGCAAACAACATAACTTAATAACCATAGGCTATATCAGTCATACATCCGTCACATCCACAGAAGTGGGATGTGGTGGAGCTAGTGTCTTGGGAGGATCCTTTGAATCGACTGCAGGCTGGTTGAAGTATGCACACTCACTCTTTAGAAACCTGCAATTTTTTGATAAAATACATTCTTGTCAGTCAATAAATATTAACACCATCCCATCTTAAATAATATCAAGCTGCCCATGACCACTTATTTCTCAATTTACAGAAACCAATTTATGAATAGCAGATTCACATGACCCCTCCATCTATTACAAAGAATCACATTGTTAATTAGGAGTTATGGGTATAATATGTTTAAAGTTAGAATTTGTAACTGGTTTCATTTTCTCGGGTTGTACAGTTTCATCCAACTTCCTTAGCTATGGAAGCCCTGCCCATCAAACCAGAGAACGCTCGAGAAAATTAATTTTTCATCCCAGAAACTGTCTAGGGTGACGGAGGGAGGCATCCTCTATAATTTAGGCATGTAATGGTTCATCCCCTGGGGATGTAGTGGTAGGAAACGTAGGTGCCAAACTTAAAAGAGCCTGATGACAAGTATGTTTGCATGATTTAGTCACAAGCAATACAGTTCAGCAACTGAGTAGTGCTGGGATTCAGGGTGAGACATGCCCACTGACTCTACGTGGCAGGTGCAAGTGAAACAAAAAAGAAGTAGCAGAGGTTTAGCAGTATTGAAATCAAGGAACTTGCAAATCAGAACTTCAGTAAAAGTATTTCATTGCTACACAAAAGTATATAAAATCACTAGAAATACAGACTGCACTTCTTATGAGAATTCTTCACCCTAGGGCTGTGCAAATACCGACCGTACCAAAATTACCGTAATATTGTACCGAAGTTTACTCTGTTCGATCGGTATTTTTTTTAGATTTTTTACTGTTCGGTATACCGAATTACCGATCGAACTTTGTTCGGTACGGTACGGTATTAAAATTTGCACAATTCGGTATACCGTAATTACCGTTTTATTACTTACAACCCAAGGCCCACTGCCCACACCCATTCTCTCAATTACATCTTCATTTCCACTCACGTCACAGCCCATGGCCTGCGGCCCAATTTCCACTCACTCACACCAGATTTCTGTAACTCTTTGTCATGTGTATTTGTTTGTAGCTAATACTATTTCATAACAATGTTGGGTTGCAGAATCTGTACCAACTTTTGGCACAATCATTTGGACCATTCCTTGTTTCTCTGTTTTTATGTTTATTTTATTTTGCACCACCACTACTGTATTTTGTAGCAATGTTGGGTTTCATTTTATTTTGCTGCACCAGTGCACCACTACTGTGTTTCTTTGATGTAATTTATATTTATTTTTAACATCATCTAAATAATCCCATTCAATTGAGTCATAGGCTTTCTCGAAATCTAGCTTGAAAAGCAGCCCCTGTTGCTTACTATTCCGCAAGTGATGAACAACCTCATTGGCTGTCATAACACAATCCAAGGTGTGACGCCCCTTGATAAAACCATGTTGAGTCTCGCTAATCACAGATCCAATCACCACACTGAGCCGCTTAGCCATAATCTTCGACACTACCTTATAGAAACTACTCACCAAACTAATCGGACGGAAATCTTTGAATTGCTTAGCTTCAGGAATCTTAGGAATGAGCGTCAAGAACGATGAGTTTGCCCCAGCAGGGAATTTGCCTGTCTTGAAAAATTCTTGTATCAGCCGAGAAAAGTCAATCCCGATGATGCTCCACGCTTTCTGAATGAAAAGAAGAGAGAAGCCATCAGGTCCAGGAGATCTCTGACCATTACATCCCTGCAACGCCTCCCATACTTCAGAATGCAACACCTCTTTTTCTAAGCCCTCAGCTTCCTCCTGACTCAACCTAGAAAAACCCAAATCCGGAATCCTAGGGCGATTCCAACTAACAACCTGAAAGAATTCCCTGAAGTACTGGGCAGCTGCTCTTTTGATCTCTAGCGGTGTGTGGAGCGTAGTGTTAGATACTAATATCTCCCTAATAGAGTTTTTCCTCGAAGAAATTTTGGCCATCCGGTGAAAATAAGACGTATTCCTGTCTCCGTAAACATTCCACTTCAGTCTGTTTTTATGCTGCCAAAAGAAATCAACCTTCTTCTGCTGATCCCACATCTCAATCTTAGCCTTGGATAACTCTACTTGTTCTTCCACAGTCAAGGGGCGATTATCTGCAAGACGATCCAAATCCTCGAATCGCGACTGCACAATACGCAAACTAGACTCAACGTTGCCAAACACCTCTTTATTCCACACCCGAATCTTCTTCTTAAGGAATTTCAGCTTAAGAATAACCCGGAAGTCTCCCGGAAATTCTATACCTGCTTCCTGCCACCAGCCTGCCACTAAATCCTTGAAATCCCTCTCCTCCCACCATACAGCTAAATCTCTAAAGGGTTTCGGGCCCCAGTCAACAAGCTCGCCTCTAAGAATCAGAGGAACATGATCAGAGCCATTCTGATCTAAAGCCGATAGGTCGCAGTCCCGAATCAAAGTCAACCATCCAGCCTGAGCAAACATTCTATCAATTCGACTTCTACTTATTTTATGTTATTCGGTAATACCGTAATACCGTATCGAAATTATTTCGGTAATATGGTAACGGTATTGATCAATAGAAACTATGGTACGGTATCGAATTTTTTAAGTTCGGTATACCGAATACCGAAATTTTTATACCGAAAAATTACGGTACCGACCGATGAACACCCCTACTTCACCCTGATAAGCCACACATCTATGCCATTTTTCCCACGCCCATACTCATTAAATCCAACCAAAACCTTGGCGTCATAAACCTTCCTCTTTCCAGACTTTTTATCTTTGGCATCAAAGGTTATATAATACATTGTACGAGGAAGGCCTTGCTGGTTAGCCCGGATAACTTTCGGATCCTCCAGCTCCATCTTCTGACAAAAATTAATCAAGAAAATTAGCAAAAACAAACACACTCAATTTGAATTCAGGATTCAGAAGAATGAATAACAAAGACTAAAGAAATTAAAGAGACAAGACCTTTTCCTTCTTGGCATAGGCAATAGCATGTCGGACGCACTTGTCCACTTCTTCTCTGTCTTCCTCATACTCGTAACAACAGGGATAGATCAGACCGAAAAGTATCACGCTCGAATCAGGGAAGAAATCAACGTCGAATGGCTGAATTCATTCGTGAACAAGTAATTAATTAATAAATTAGTCAAATTAAGTAAGAATCCAGCAAAGAAAACCCAATAAAACATTTAAAGAAAAGGGAATAAACAAAAACAGGAGAAAGAATTACATACACCACACTCCTTAAGCCTCTGGCAGTAGCGGATGTATTGATGGTAATGATCAGGGTTGTCGAAATCGCTTATCTCCATGCTGTAGTCTTTGCGCGGAGTAGGTTTCGCCGCCTTCGCCTTCGCCTTAAAACCCATACTTCCCATTCAACCACTAGACAAAGACGCAGACAAAATGTGAAACCCTAGATAATTTAACTTTAAAGCTTTCTATTTCATCGATTTCCCCACCCAAGTTATTAAAGCTTTCTATTTCATCGATTCCCCCACCCAAGTTAAAACCACACTTATCATAGAAATTATATGTTTTATTTAATTTTAGAGTACATAAAAATAATCAGATTATCTAGAAGACTTTTTTTCAATCGATATTTTTTGACTAATATTTTTAGATTTTTTATAAATAAATAAAAAATTCAATTCAAGGTTGCAATTTAAAAAAAATAAAATAAAGGTTGCAATGCATAATCTATAAAAATATTTATATATAAAAAAAATGTCGTAGAAACTTAAATAAAGAGTTGAGAGGAAGACATGCATGATTCGTAAAATTCTCTTAAATTGACATGTGCCATTTTTGAAACTCTAATGTTTTGACAATTGACATTTGACAATATCAAATATATATTAATTATATTTTCTAATTCATGAAATTTGTAGAGTTTTTTTTCCTGAATCAATATGATTTATTTACTTTTAATTTACTATAAATAAAAAATTATTCATTTTTAATGAAAAATTATTTTTTCTAACTTAAAAAATTTAAAGAGAGATGAATTAGGAAATGTGTAAAATATAAATACTAAATTCTCAGTTATCAAACACTCCATTTTTTTTAAATTGAAGCACTTTATATACCACAAATGGAACAAATTGATTTTTTGTATTTTATGCTACAAAGACATAAGACTGGATAAAAGATCGAGTCCTGTTTTCTCCGATATGGGGAGACATTATGCGGGTATGTGGTCGGAATAATTCCCTATTCAGCTTCTGGTCCGCAAATTCCAAATTGAATTTAGGCAACGGAGATAACTGCAAATTCTGGTGGGATCTATGGGCATTGCAAGTCCCGTTGGCTCTTCGGTATCCTCGTCTATATTCTCTATCCCTGAATCAGTTAGGGGTAGTAAGTGATTTCGGGGAATGGCAAGGTGATATGTGGGCTTGGGGTTGGAATTGGCGAAGAGGTCTATTTGAATGGGAGGTGGATGAAGTGAGTAACCTGGAAGATTTGCTAATCACACCGTCGGCGGGAGCTACAATTGACTCCTTGACGTGGAAGCTTGAAGCTAATGGAAAGTTCTCTATTAGTTCCTTTTGTCAGGGGATGGAATCTCACATGTTTGGTGGATCTGAAAACTCCCTTTTGGCTTCGTGTTGGAGTAAATTGGTTCCTTACAGAGTAGAATTCTTTGTTTGGCTTACTCTTCAAAATCGTATTGTGTCGAGAGAGTTTTTAAGGATTCGCAACATGCTTCCGAGGGAATCCAGCTTATGCCCCTTCTGTGCAGATATGGAGGAATCATCTTCCCATCTTCTACTCCATTGTAGGATAATTAATCCAGTATGGGACTATATCTTGCGTTGGGCGGGCATTGTGTGGGTTCTTCCAAGGAACATTTCAGATCTATGGAAGAGCTGGAACGGGCTGTTTTTGGCTAACCAAATCGAAGCCAGGGAGATGTGGAAGATGCTGGTCTATGCGATCATCTGGAATATTTGGCTTCAGCGTAACAGGGTGATCTTCCAGAATGAGAATTTCTCTGTATTTCGCACTCTCAACCTTATTTTCTCTTCTTGGCGGAATTGGTTGAGAAGTAGGGACCCTTCTTTCCCTTACAATGCAGTGCAGCTGTTGCACTCCTCTTCTTGGTTATATTCGTGGGGAGGACTTCGGCTAATATAGCCTGTTTTTGGGCCTTCTTGTGTGGCTCATTTTTCTGTCTCCTCTTGATCCCTCCCCTGTATTCTAGCTATCTGGCTTTTCGGTCATAATTCTTATGACCGAGTAATAAAATTCTCTGCTTATTAAAAAAAAAATATATATATATATTCTTCATTATTTGAGTTATTTGCACGTTTGTTTCATTATTCTCTTACATTTTTCATATTTTATGATAATTTTATTTTACCAAGATGATTACATTATTTCGTATTTTAATGTATGTACTTTGTATATTCAAAATACTGAAGTGGAAATTTACAAGGAATAATATTGAAGATGCAAGATATGAAACAACTCAAATTATATTCCCTGACTTGAAAATTTTACTAATTGAAAGATGCAATTTTTGTCCTCAATGGTTTTAGGTTTTTTACAACAATTAGCTTATATATATATTATAGACGGTACAATCTACAAACCTTGTTTTCATAACATGCGAATCACCATAGCAGCCTCTCTTCTTCTTCTTAATTCTCCACCATCTTCAATTCGAAAACCTCATTTTTTGGTAGCAACTTTTACAGCAATGGGACTTTGGCCTGGGGAATACCCGCTAGACTCTTCCATCAATTTTCAACACCCTAATTTAGTCTCTAAACCCTTAAGTACCACTCACGAACACCCCTTTGACGAATTGAGAACTTCCTTAAAATCCTAACTAATTTGTTGCTCCCATCTTAATTTTCACTCGATCTTCACAAACTACTCCATCGTCGTCTTCTTCCTCAAAACCTTCTTCCACAACCCACCACGCCCAGAACGGTGAGTTTTGGTTTTTGAAATTAAAGCGTGCGATAAGGGTATTAGAGGTGGTGATAACAAGGAGGTGGTTGCAGCATTAGTAATGGTGACGGTGGTGGTGTTTGAAGAAATGGTGGGGATTGTGGGTTGAGAGGATCGGGATGATTTTAATTTTATTTTATTAAGAAAATAAGAAAAAATGATGTTTTTAGGTAAAAAGAAAAGGAAATAATGTTGACAGGAAAATAATTATTTAGTAAATTCGAAAAAAGTAAATTAATGTAATTTTAATTATGTATAACTTAAAAAATTGTAACACTAAGTTAATTAGTCTTTAAATTTAACCTAAAAATATTAAAAAATGGGAAGGAACCCACTTTAATGGAGAGAGAAAAAATCAATTTTTTTAAACTTAATTTATTATTTCTTCAGTTTGTGATTTCTTTTTCTTTTTCTTTTTCCTGGGATTCATTATGTTTTCTTTGGGGGAAAAATGATTTTTTTGAGTAGATGAAAGAAGTGAGAGAAAAAGAAGTTAGCTTGGGTTAAAAGAGAGGAAACGGATACATAGAATCATAATTTTAATTCAAATTTTTAATTTTAATTTCTTTAGTTAAATTAAATAGGAAAAAAAAAGGAAAAAAAAAAAGAGAAAAAAAGAAACGAACTAGTCTCTTCCCCATACCGCCAAATAAACAAAAAAAGTAACAACAATTTCTCAATTAATTAAATCTTATTTTTAAAAATATTTATTAACATAACTACTATTTTACTTAAAGAAAATCATCAATATCATTCATTTTTTTTAATAAGCAGACAATTTTATAAATGAAGCAGTCATGGCGTGCATGACAAGGCAACAGAAGAAGCTGCAGCAGCAGCTAAGACCAGATGAATCAATATCATTCATACATCCATCACACCCACAGAAGTGGGATACGGTGGAGCTAGTGACTTAAAATGCTTAGGTATTTAGGTACGTAATTGTTGGTTCTGTCTTGGGAGGATCCTTTGAATCAACTGCAGGCTGGTTGAAGTATGCACACTCACTCTTTAGAAACCTGCAATTTTTCGATAAAATACATTCTTGTCAGTCAACTAACATTAACACCCTCTCCATCTTAAAATATCAAGCTGCTCATGACCACTTATTTCTCAATTTACAGAAACCAATTTATGAATAGCAGATTCACATAACCCCTATATCTATTACAAAGAATCACATTGTTAATTAGGAGTTGTGGGTATAATATGTTTAAAGTTAGAATTTGTAACTGGTTTCATTTTCTCAGGGTTGTACAGTCTCATCTAACTGCCTTAGCTATTGAAGCCCTGCCCATCAAACCAGTGAATGGTCAAGAAAATTCATTTTTCATCACAGAAGCTGTCTAGGGTGACGGAGGGAGGCATCCTCTATAATTTAGGCATGTAATGGTTCATCCCCTAGGGGTGTAGTGGCAGGAAACATAGGTGCCCAATAAAAAGAAAAGAAAAAGATAACATTATACTACATACTCGTGCATTAAAAAAAGGGTACGTTTATTACAATTACGTGTTCAATTGAGGGGCGATTATATTTATGTGTAAAGGTGTTCTAAAAGCTGAAGTACTATTGCAAAACTGTTTTAACCTGCTGGATCGATGGTGATCATAAAGAACATTATTGGTATCGAACCTTTAAATACCGGATCGCCCACTGCGACCGGAGTGATATTTCTTTTTCTTCTCGTTTCTTCTTCTTGGTTTACTTTGCCAGTGTTTTGGTAACTCCAATTGCAGCATCGATTGGATTCATCCATATCTGATCCGGTTGGTAAGTTTTTCTTCTTCCTTTTTGTTCTGGATTGAAGGGACTTCGTAGGCCCTTTTTGGTTTCTTTGCAAATTAATGTCTGGTTTTTGTTCTTTCTTGCTCTTCTGGGTTGTTGGGGTGTAGTGGTGGTTGTAGAGTGTGCTGCGCGTTGTCGTCTTCTCTGGGGCCTGCAAGGTGTTTGATAATAAGTCTGTGTGATCCATCAAGCGGATTCTTTTCGTATCTCCCTCTGCTACAGGAGGTATTCCATTGGAGGCTTTTGATGGCGGATGGTAGACGTGATCAGCAGCTATTGAAGAACATCTCCTATTACGTTGAGAACCTACCCTTACATGTTGATCCTCGTGCTCTTAGATATCTAGTCCTACATCGATGGAGGCTGCCGAGGTTTGGCAAGCTGGTGGATATTTTCATTCCAAATAGAAGGAATAAGAAGGGAAAGTGATTTGGTTTCATTCGTTTTGACTGGGTTGATAATCGAATTGATATGGAGCTAGCCCTCGATAGGCAATTCATAGGCGCATCGGCCATAAGGGCCAATCTAGGCCGACCAGTTAAAAGAGGGTTTAAAGACTGATGGTCTGATCGCACGGAGCAATCTCTTAGTGAGGTGAGTCGGCCCCTCAGTGATCAGAGACAGAAAGTTTCAGCGTGGAAAAGCTCATCTAATCTAGGCAATGGGGTCTCAATGAAGAAGGAGGTTGTGAAGAATCAGGGTGGTAATCACAAATAGAATCAGACAACAGGTTCTGATAAGAAAGAAATTTCTATCTTTGGGGCAGAGATTTCAAAGGAGATCAAAAACGAAGTGGAAGATTTAGAAATAAAGATTCCGGAAGAAAACAAAGTTTGGCTGGATAGAAGTGTTGTTGGTGTCCTGCGAAAGATTAAGGATATTCTGGAAATTCAGGACTTAGTACTTGAAGCGGGTTGGATGTGTGTAACCAGAATCCTTGGCCGGGGTATAGTCTGGTTAGAATTTGACAGACAAGAAGATAGGGAAGAAGCGCTTAAAAATACACTTGAGAGCATTCACCGTTTGTTTTCCAAGGTGATTCCTTGGACTGAGATGCTATCTAGAGATGGTAGGCTTTCCTGGATTCAATGCACTGGAATCCCAGTCCAATGTTGGGGATTGGGGGCGTTTGAGAAATTAGGAGCAAAGCTGGGGAAACTTGTGGCTGTGGATGACAAAACTCTTGCCCGTAAAAGGTTCAATGTAGCAAGATTGCTAATTGTGACGGATAAAAGTCACGTTCGCGAGGATATTCAGATTAAGGTAGGGAATTCTTTGGCTCAAGTGAATTGCCATGAAGAACCAATGCAGGGGGTGATTTCCAACCTGGATTGGAAGATTGGTGATCAAGAGGATGAGGTTAACTCAGATGGGGGGATGGAGGAAGATGAATATGGAGTTTCAGAAGAGATTGGAGACAATGATCACCATAATGTAACAATGATCAGTGGAATACATAGCTCGGCAGCAGCTTCCCATGCTCCCCTAGAGCATGACTTGCCTGAATTTCCACTAGTTACAATAAGAAAGAGAGGGGAGAAGACCAAGAGAATTAAGGTCACTACGGGCAGCTTGCAATCGACCGATGCTATTGAGGCTGCGAGAATGGACGTGTTTCGTGCGGATGACAGTGACATTAGGAATATGAACAGGCTGGCCGACACTTTCTTGGTGGAGACATATGCTTGGGAATTTGGGCGACTTTTATCAATCACAGAAAATGCAAATGAAGCAGTCATCCGATCTTTTGACAGGGAGCGGTTTGGTGTAGAAGTGGGTAATGTCCGTTGGGGGTTAGGTTCAGCTAGGAAGAGACGTTTTGTCAAGAAGATTATGCAAGATGAACTCGTGACTTTTTGTCTGTTACAAGAAAGCAAGAAAGAAGATGTGGATGCCTTTCTCATCCACGCTTTAGGTGGGGGTTAGGGAGTCGGGTTGGACTTTTTCTCCATCCATTGGGAGATCCGGGGGGTTAATTACTACGTGGGATACAACCGGTTTTATTTCGGATTATTCAGAGATGGGAGATAATTTTATCTGGATTGAAGGTTTGCTAACAGAGGGGAACATGTGATGTGTTGCCCTGAATGTCTATGCTCCCAACGATATAGAGCGGAGAGGGAATTTATGGGAGGTGTTAAGGAACAAGATAGAGACTGCAGGAATACCGATTTTAGTAGCATGCGATTTCAATGAAGTTTTAGCTCCTTCTGATCGCTTATAGGGTGCGGGTTACACTAGGGGTATGATTGCTTTTCAGGAGTGGGTTGACAGGTGTGGGCTACAAGATATTCAGCTGGTAGGAAGAAGATTTACTTGGTCTAACGCCATTAGTAGAAGTAGGATAGACAGAGTATTTATTCATGTCGAGTGGTCAGGATACTTCAATGATTGTGCCTTGACAGCGATGGACAGACATGGTTCTGACCATGCACCTTTATTCCTTAGACAGGACAGAGTTGATTGGGGACCAAAACCTTTCAGGGACTTATCGGTGTGGTGGGAAGATAGAACTTTTAAGGATTTGTTGGTGGAATGGTGGAGAGAAGCAGGTTCCGAAAACCCTGAAAATTTCAGGGTCATTCAAAAGATGAAATTCTTGAAGAAGAAAATTTAGGTTTGGAACAAGGAAGTTTTTGGGAATGAGAACCGATTAAGAGATATGCATGGGAGGTATGAGGAGTTTGAGAGGCTAGCAGATGAGCGAGCTTTGTCTTGAGAGGAACAGACCGAGCAGGAAATTATAAAAAATCAGATTTGGACGCAACAGGGACAGGTAGAGAGGTATTGGCAGCAAAAGAATAGGGTTAAATGGAATGTTCAAGGTGATTGCAATACGGGATACTTTCACAAGATGGCCAAAATTGCTGTGAGGAGGAACAACATAAAAAAAATAGTGACCCAAAATGTGAGTCTCTCATCGCTAGAGGAAATTAAGAGGGCTGCCGTGCAGCATTTCAAGTCTTTCTTCCAGTCGGACAGTTGGGAAAGACCTCAGATTCAGGATTTAGGCTTTTTCGAAGTTATCGGAAGATGAAGCTAATGGATTAGAAAGGGAGGTTACTAAATTGGAAATTTAGGAAGCGGTGAAGGGTTGTGATGGGCAAAAGGCGCCTGGGCCGGATGGTTTCTCTCTCCATTTTCTGCAAAAGGCGTGGGATATAATCGGGGAGGATTATTGCAGATTGGTTCAAGAATTTTTAGGTCTGGAAAATTCCCTGCAGGATCAAATACATCTTTTCTTACTCTCATTCCGAAGGTCCCCGAGGCTAAGCGATTTATAGAGTATCGGCTAATTAGCCTTGTGAGTAGCTATTATAAAGTTATCTCTAAGATTATGGCGACACGGATCAGTGGGGTAATCACTAAAGTGGTTAGCGAGGTACAACATGGATTCATTAAAGGGAGAAATACACTAGACTGTGTCATGACAGCTAGTGAGGTTGTTCACTACTTAAAGGAGATGAAGCAACAAGGGCTGCTGTTTAAGCTGGATTTTGAAAAAGCTTACGATTCCTTAGAGTGGTCGTATCTGGAGGATGTGATGAGATATATGGGGTTCGGACAGAAGTGGAGGGGGTGGATTAGTCAGTGTGTTAGTACGAATAAAGTGTCTGTGCTTGTTTAATGGGTCGCCTTCTAGACAATTTGGTGTGGGAAGAGGGTTGCGGCAAGGTTGTTCTATGTCTCCATTCCTATTTAACATTGCGGCTGAGGGTCTACATTGATTGTTTGTACGAGCTGAGGAGGTGGGAGTCTTAAGGGGTATTGGCAACCCGGTTACTGGGTGGCAGCTCAGTCACCTACAGTTTGCAGATGATACGTTGGTCTTTATGAATAACAATGAGGAAGAACTTCAGGCAGTGAAGGGTATTTTGCGTTGGTTTGATGCTTACTCAGGGCTACGGGTAAACTTCCATAAAAGCAACTTGATAGGGGTCAACTTGAGTGATCAGATAGGGGAAATTTTAGCTACTCGTGCGGGATGCAAAAATGAGACGCTCCCATTCAAATACCTGGGATCGGTGGTGAGATTTAATCCTAGACGAAAGGCGGGATGGCTATTCTTAGTTCAAAAAATGAGGAAAAAGTTAGCTACGTGGAAGGGACATCCCCTTTCCGTGGGGGGGTCGAGTAACTCTTATTAAGGCTGCCCTTGCGAGTCTCCCGGTATACAACATGTCTATATACAGGATGCCTAAGACTGTGGTTCATCAATGCGAGAGAGTGATGAGACATTTTCTTTGGAGTGGTAGCGACTCTAAGAAAGGTTTAGCGAAAGTGTAGTGGGAGGAGGTCGTGAGAATAAATTCTTATGGTAGGTTAGGAATTAGCAGGATGCAGGATCGAAATACGACACTTTTATTCAAATGGGTGTGGGATTTGATGAAGGGAAGCAAAAAGATTTGGACTAATATTATTCGTAGACAGTATAGCTTTAAGTCCATTGGAGACTTGTGGAGAGTGGGAAAGGATAAGC
The DNA here is from genome assembly GCA_963691705.1 of Viola odorata. Lineage (NCBI taxonomy): Eukaryota > Viridiplantae > Streptophyta > Magnoliopsida > Malpighiales > Violaceae > Viola > Viola odorata. The sequence goes on along the minus strand of OY829543.1, from coordinate 53,270,155 downwards.
TTTCTCCTATTTGGAGGAACATCTTGAGAATATGTGTTGCGTAGGGGTCTTTTTGAATGGGAGAGTGATGAATGGAAAGGTATGAGAGATCGCCTGCCAATCCCGAGCAGGGAGGAGCAACAAGCTATGTTGCGTTGGGGGAGGAAACTATACAGTAAACTCAGCTTATAAGAATTGGGAAGCTAGGAGATGCGAGGCAAGACCTCTACTTCGATCTTGCTGGAAGGGGTTGGTACCTTACCGTGTGGAATTTTTCTTGTGGTTAATTCTAAGAGGTAGAATTGCGACAAAGATTTTTTTGGAGAAACGTAACATGCTGTCGGGGAATTTGAATGACTGTTCCATGTGCAGCTGCTGGCCTGAGGATGTCACCCACCTTTTCATGCGCTGCGAGATTGCAAGAGGCATTTGGGACTTCTTCATGCGGTGGCTGGGGGTTAGATGGTGCCAACCTCAGAATATGGCGGCCTTATGGATGATGTGGGGGAGTTGTCTGCCTTGCAAAGACAAATATGTAGGTCGTGCATGGACCATTTTATTCTATGCTATCATCTGGAATCTATGGAAATCTAGAAACGCAGTTATCTTTCGTCAAGTAGAATGCAACGAGCCGAGGTGTGTGAACATGATTTATTCCTGCTGGCACTGGTGGCTGCTGAGCCAGGATCGATCCTTCGCGTACAGCATGACAGACATGCAACAGTCGCCAGCGTGGCTTCTTTCGTTGCGTACTGAAGAGTTTTGATCATTTAGACTCTGTTAGCTCTTTTCCTTCTGTTTTCTGTTGTTGTCGTTGTAGGCTGCTCATTGCTTGCAACTAAGCAGCGGATGCAGGTCTGTTTTAGTTTCCTGTTTCCCTCTCTTTCGTTTGTACTGCTATCGTTGTGTCTGTAAGTAAACTAGCACTGCTGGTCATGTTTTTTCATGACCATTTAATTCTATATAATTCCTCTGCCGATTTAAAAAAAAAATTATACTACATACTCACCTCTGCACTTCTTCTGAGAATTCTTCACCCTGATAAGCCGCACATCTATGCCACGATTCCCACGAAGATACTCCACCTTGGTGTTATAACGTTGCCTCTTTCCAGACCTTTTATCTTTGGCATCAAAGGTTATATAATACATTGTACCACCATGGAGTTGGAGGTTTGCGTTGACAACTTTCGGATCCTCCAGCTCCATCTTCTACAAAAATTAATCAAGAAAATTAGCAAAAACAAACACACCCAATTTGAATTCAGGATTAAGAAGAATGAATAACAAAGACTAAGAAATTAAACAGACAAGACCTTTTCCTTCTTGGCAAAGGCAATAGCATGTCGGACGCACTTGTCCACTCTTTCTCTGCAGTGCTCGTATTCGTAACAATTGATAGAGATCAGACCGAAAAGCCTCACGCTCGAATCAGGGACGAAATCAAGGTCGAATGGCTGAATTCATTCATGAACAAGTAATTAATTAATAAATTAGTCAAATTAAGAATCCAGCAAAGAAAACCCAACAAAACATTTAAAGAAAAGGGAATAAACAAAAACAGAAGAAAGAATTACGTACACCACACTCCTCAAGCCTCTTCAAGTAGAAGATGTATTGACGGTAATGATCAGGGTCGGAGAAATCGCTCATCTCCAAGCTGTATTCTTTGGGATTCGCGGGCTTTGGCTTCGGATTCGGCTTCGGCTGCTTCAGCTTCGGCAGCTTCGGCTTCGCCGCCTTCGCCTTCGCCTTAAAACCCATAGTTCCGATTCAAGCACTAGAGAAAGACGCAGACAAAATGTGAAACCCTAGATAATTTAACTTTAAAGCTTTCTATTTCATCGATTTCCCCACCCAAGTTAAAACCGCACTTATCATAGAATTTATATATTTTATTTAATTTTAGAATACATAAAAAAAAACCAGATATTTTTTCTGCATTAATATGATTTATTTACTTTTAGTTTACCAAAAATTAAAAAAAAAATATTCATTTTTAATGAAAATTTATTTTTTCTAACTTAAAAAATTTAAAGAGAGATGAATTAGAAAATGTGTAAAGTCTCCTGTTAAATACTAAATTCTTAGTTATCAATCACTCTATTTTTTAAAAATTGAAGCACTTTATATACCACACATGGAACCAATTGATTTTTTGTACTTTATGCTACAAAGACATAAGTCGAATCAATTTATTTTACTATAAAATATATTCTTCATTATTTTAATTATTTGCACGATATTTCAGATAATTTTATTTTACTAAGATGATTATATTATTTCGTATTTTAATGTATGTACTTTGGATATTCAAAATACTGAAGTGGAAATTTACAAGGAATAATATGGAAGATACAAGATATGAAACAACTCAAATTATATTCCCTGACTTGAAAATTTTACTAATGGAAAGATGCAATTTTTTTCCTCAATGGTTTTAGGTTTTTAACCAAACGGTTACAACAATTAGCTTATTTATATATATATATATATATATATATATATATATATATATATATATTACAATATATAAACGGTACAATCTACAAACCTTGTTTTCATAACATGCGAATCACCGTAGCAGCCCAGGACATTTTCAAGTCAAAAACATCAACCTCTCCGCTTCTTCTTAATTCTCCACCAACTTTTTTTTTTTAATAAGCTGAGATAGTATTATTAACAAGACATAAAAAATGACCTGGTAGGATAACGACCCAAAGAACAAGATAGGAAGCAGAAGGAGATATGAAGACGAGCCAAACACGCTGGCTCTAAAGCTAGCTAACTACGGACTGATTCCCCCCTCCCCAGGAATATAACCAGGAAGAAGAGTGCAACATCTGCACTGCATTATAGGGGAACAAGGGATCCCTACTTCTCAACCAATTCTGCCAAGAAGAGAAAATTAGATTTAGGGTGCGAAAAGCTGAAAAATCTCGTCCTGAAAAATCACCCTGTTACACTGAAGCCAAATATTCCAAGCTACTGCATATATCAACATCTTCCACATAACATTAGCCTCTTTTTGGTTAGCCCGAAATACCACTCCAGCTTTCCAAATATCTGGCCAGGTTCCAGGAGGAACCCACACAATGCCCGCCCAACGAATTATGTATTCCCAAATTGAAATTATGGACTTACAGAGAAGAAGAATGTGAGATGAACTTTCAACCATCTCTGAGCAAAAAGGACAGTAGCTTGAATCCAAGGGAATCATGCTTCGAATTCTAAGGAACTCTCTCGTCACAATGCGGTCCTGGAGGGATAGCCAAACGAAGAATTCAACTCGATATGGAACCAATCTACTCCAGCACGAAGCCAAAAGATCGTTTTCCACTCCACCAAACTGAAGCTTGTAAATCCCCTAACAAAAGGACCTTACAGAGAAGTTACCATTATTTTCAAGGTTCCATGTTAAGGTATCTCTGTTTGCTCCCGCTAGGGGTGTAAACGGGCCGGTTCGGTCCGGTTCTAGGGCTAGAACCGGACCGAACCGGAAAAATTCCGGTTCTAGCACCAGAACCGGACCCGAACCGGAAAATCCCGGTTCTGATTTGCCAGAACCGGACCGTACCGGAACTTCCGGTTCGGTTCGGTTCGGTTTTCGATTTTTTTAATTTTTTTAATTTTTTTAAAAATAATTAAGAAAACTGGCCCGGGCCAGCCCAGCCCAAGTAGCCCAGTCCCAGCCCAGCCCAAGCAGCCGCCCAGCCCAGCCAATGAAGGAAAAAACAAAGAAATTTGAGGGGAAGGAGAATCGAACCTCTTCCCTTTTGAAAGGGAGTGAAAGGTTTAACCACTGAAGCAAACAGAACTTTTGACAATTAGTGCATATATATATAAAATGGTTTGGTTTAAGGGTTTTATATATATATTTTTAAATAACGCCGTTTAATTATTAAACACGTCATTTAGTTGTTAAACACATCGTACACCGTTTATTATTTAATTTTAATACGTGTTTATAACTTGCTCACAAAATTAAAAATAATGCAAGACAATGAATATCAGGGATGAGCACTAGACATAAAAAGTTCTACAAAAATAAATGCCTTATGGTTTTGGTGACGAACACAACTCTTGGCTATGGTATATAATAGTTTTATCAACCATAACTTTTCCGATTAAATTATATTTTGCAAAATTATGTAGTGAGCCTGAATAAAAAGCACATCAACTAGCAAACAATCCAAATTAATTTTAAAATAAAAAAAAGGAAAAAAAGAAGGTCTTTTATTTAAGTTTAAATGAAAAAAAAAGATTAATTAACGTTAAACCTCTTAACAATTAACTCAAGTAAATAATGATATTGAAATATAGATACCATAAATTTAAATCATAAACGTCCATTAACCATTATGCAAATTCATTATTTTAGTTGTCATCTAATTAGTAATTACATTTTTTATGACAATTGATATCATTCTTTATTACAACAATATAATTCTTTTTTTATTAAGTAAAATACCGAACAATAAACATATATACACGATATACCTTAATAATTATGTAATAGAGTAAGTATTAATGAAAATATTACTAGTATATGTCGTATCATTAATAATCAATGTTTTTAGTTTAAACACACAATTGACTAATGACATGACTATTATTTTATTTTTTATTTATTGTTTGTTATGTGTTAATAATCTAATATACTAATTAATTAGATACGTTAATAATCTAATATACTAATTAATTAGATACGCGTTTATAATGAGATTGTTTGATTATAATTAAAATATATTGATTTATTCCTAAATAAAAAAAGTGAATTTTAAAAAAAAAAATTAAATAAAGAAACAGGCCAGGCCGGCCCAGACCAGTCCCAGCCCAATTCCACCTAGCCCAGTCCAGCCCAGCCCCGTTCCGCCCAGCCCAGGCCAATTCCGCCTAGCCCAGCCCAGCCCATTTGAAAGGGATTTAAAGATTTAACCACTGGAGCAAAGCTGAACTTTTGATAATTAATGCATATATATATATATATATATATATATATATATATAAAAATTTCCGGTTCAAACGGTTCTACGGTTCGGTTACGGGTTTTTTATTTGACAGACCCGAACCCTAACCGGAAATTTCCGGTTCTAGTGAAATAGAACCGGACCGAACCGAAATGTTACGGTTCGGACCGGTTCGGGCCAAAATTTTCCGGTTCCGGTTCCGGTCCGGTTTCTTACACCCCTAGCTCCCGCACTCGGATTAATGATTAGATCTCTAAGGTTGGTCACTTCTTCTACCTCCCATTCAAATAACCCTCTTCTCCAATTCCAACTCCATACCCAAAGATCTCCTTCCCATTCGCCGAAATCTCTGACAACACCTAACTGGTTGAGGGAGAGAGAGTATAGGCGAGGAAACCGAAGAGCCAACGGGACCTCCAAAGCCCACACATCCCACCAAAATTTGCAATTCTCACCATTGCCTAATTTTGAATTAGAATTAGAGGACCAAAAACTGAATAAGGAGTTATTTCTACCACATACCCGCACGATGTCTCCCCATATCTGAGAAAAGTGGACCCTATCTTTTAGCCAGAAGTCCCCCAACGTAGTAAACTCATACTGTTTCTGAACAATCCCAACCCATAATTTCTTCTCGTTTGTAAGAAGACCCCAAACCCATTTCAACATATATGCTTCATTCCTGGTTTGGAGACGCCCAATACCCAATCCTCCTTGCTCCTTTGGCCGAACAACGGTTGCCCAATCGACCTTAGCTAAACCTCTTGTCTGCTCATCCCCACTCCAAAGAAACCTTCTCATGATACGCTCGTATTGAAGGACGATACCTTTAGGCATACGGAAAATGGACATGTTGTATATTGGAATGTTAGCCAGCGCCGATTTGATAAGAGTCACCCTCCCACCCACAGATAGCAGGGAGCCTTTCCAAGTCGACAATTTTTTCCTCATGGCCTGAAGCACGAAGTCCCAACTGGATAGTCTCCTCGGATTCATCCCTACATAAGAACCTAAATACTTGAAAGGAAGGGATTCATATTTACACCCAGCTCTACGTGCCAAAGTCTCTCCTGATTGTCTGAAAATATTGATGCCCACTAAAGAGCTTTTATGAAAGTTGACTTTCAGACCCGAAAAAGCATCAAACCAACGCATGAGCCCTTTTACACACTGAATTTCTGCCTCATCGTTACCGGCAAAAACTAATGTGTCGTCCACAAACTGAAGGTGGGTAAGATTCCATCCCACTGCTGAGTTGCCTAACCCCCTCATAAGCCCACCCCTCTCTGCCCTACAAAATAGCTGATGAAGCCCCTCTGCCGCAATGTTAAACAGAAAAGGAGACATGGAACAGCCTTGTCTCAAACCACGACCCACCCCAAACTCAGTTGAAGGAGACCCATTAATCAAGACGGAAACTCTAGCTGTACTCAAGCACTGCTGAACCTATCTCCTCCATTTTGTACTGAACCCCATGATGCCTAGAACTTCATCCAAATAGCTCCATTCTACTGAATCAAAGCTTTCTCAAAATCAAGTTTGAACATGAAACCTTGCTGCTGAGAAGTCTTTAGATGATGAGCTACCTCATTCGCTATCATAACACAATCTAGAGTCTGTCTCCCTTTTATAAACCCATGTTGAACTTCGCTAACTACCGAAGTGATCACAGACCCCAAGCGATTGGCTAAAATTTTAGAGATGATCTTATAGTAGCTGCTAACCAGACTGATTGGGCGGAACTCACAAAACCTCTTCGCTGAAGCCACTTTCGGAATAAGGATAAGGAAAGAAGAGTTAGCTCCTTTTGGAAAAATGCCCGTGCTGAAAAATCCTTTTACCAACCGACAATAATCTTCTCCTATAAATTCCCATGCATTTTGAATGAAATGCATAGAAAACCCATCCGGCCCAGGAGATTTATCTCCCTCACAACTCTTCACCGCTTCCCAAATCTCAGCAGAAAGAAACCTCCTTATCTAACCGGGTGACCTCATCATCCTCTAGCTTTGCAAATCCTAGGTCCTGCATCTTAGGTCTATTCCACCTATTAGACTTGAAGAAATTGGAGTAGTAACTGGCCGCTGCTTCTTTGATGTCGCTTGGATTAGAAAGTCTGCCATTACCAGTGATGATCTCTGAGATGTTGTTTCTCCTGCTAGAAGCTTTCGCTGAAAGGTGGAAATATTTTGTGTTTCGGTCACCTTGGGACCACCATTTCATCCTAGATTTTTGTTGCCAAAAACTAAGAGCTCTTCCCTGTTGTTCCCACAAAGAAGCGTTAATGGTCGCTTTTTCTAACGCTTCCTCAGCAGTCAGACCCCGAAGATCCGCCAGCCTGTCAAAGGAGTCAGATTTGTCTTGGAGTTCTTGAAGTCTTGCTTCTACCTTGCCGAAAACCTCACGATTCCAAACTCGTAATTTATCTTTCACCCTCCGAAGTTTTCTAATCACTTGAAAGTCCCTTCAAGCATCATCCCAGAAGTTACGGATTGTTCCTCTGAATCCAGTCACTTCCCACCATGCTGCAAGATCTCTGAAAGGTTTCGGCCCCCAATTCATAAGGTCCTTGCATAGAAGAAGAGGCACGTGATCTGAAGAATTGCGACCCAAAGCAGATAATTTCAAATCAGGGAATCGAACAAGTCATTCTAGATGAACAAAAATGCGGTCTATTTTGCTCCTGCTAATGGCATTTGCCCATGTAAACCGACGCCCGTGCAGAGGAAGATCCTGTAATCTACAAGCATCAACCCATGCCTGAAACTCATTCATCCCCCTCGAATATTCTCTCCCATTAAATCTCTCCGAAGGAATTAGCACTTCATTAAAATCTCCTGCAACTAAAACTAGGACACTGCAATTCCTAATCGAAGTAGCTAGCTGATTCCAAAGCTGCACCCTGCTAAGATCCTCTGAATAAGCATAGACATTAAGAAGAGCACACCTGAAATTTGGTTCTTTTAGGCAACCTTCTAACAAAATATATCGCTCGCCGCATTCTTTCCTGGTAACCTCGAAGATCCCAGAGTCCCACATCGCAAGCAACCCCCCTGATCTACTAGAAGCTGGGGAACACACCCATTCAACATCTCTACTTCTCGACAATGAACTAATAAAGAAGTCGTTGACAGAGGACCGTTTTGTTTCTTGAAGAAAGACCACACTTAACCTTTCCCGCAGGATGCACTGTCTGATAAAGCAACTCTTCACTAGGGATAACAAACCCCTAAAATTCCAAGAAATGAGCCTAATCATCTACCCAAACATAACCCGCGAAGCCGCCATATCTTCAGGATCTATAGTTGGCCAATTCACCCTCAAATCGTTCTCTGTCAAAGCTCCTCATTGCCTCCTCGTCTGCATGAATTGTAAGAGAAAGAGATCTTCCCAAGTTCCAGACATCTCCCTCCATCACTGTCATCTCCGTTAACCTGTTCATGTTACCAATATCTTCATCTTTGACACGCAAAACATCAACATTTGCACCCACTTCAGAGCTTTCTGATTCCAAACTACCTGTTTTGCCCACTAACTTCTTAACCTTCCCCATTCTTTTTTCTCAAGGTGATTAAAGAAACAGGGTTAGCACCTGCTGGAACAGAACAGTCCTGGATCTTATTTGACTGTGAATAGACAACTTCCGTCTCCTCTCCCCCTTGGCCACATTCTACATGGTCATCTGCTGCACCTGTTACATCTCTACTGTCAAGAGTGACTCCTCTCTGGTTCTCATCTTCCTCTTCTTCCCAATCTTCCTCCAGTTCCACACCAACCATCCAATCATGATAGGAAATGGAACCTTGCATAGGTTCCTCCAGACAACTGACCTTGAAAAACCCCCCTCCACCTTCACTGTTATAACTCGATCTACTCTGATACTAGAAGTTGAGATCAGAATACGAGCAACATCAAGCCTTTTTTTCAGGGTGGTGTGTTCATCTACCGCAACCAAACCTCCTAATTTTGTACCCAGCGTCTGAAAAGTGGCTGGACCCCAAGATAGAATTGGAACCCCTACACAATGAACCCAGCACAATCGTCCTCCGTTGAAGAGAGACACTTTCCACGGACAAACTTTCGTGAATAAATCTTCAGCGGCAGGATTAGCTACTGTCATGGCTGATTCAAGCTCTTTAACACTCTCAAATTCCAAGAGCACCAGACCGCGACCCATCATTCTCGACTCGCATCGCCAACCCGCTTCCAACACGAGTTCTTGGATGTCTGGTATGTCTTCCACTCACCTAAAGGTACCCACTGCATTCCTAGCCAGCTAGGCCACATTACCTTCCGGAACCATAAGATCAACTACCTCTTCTTTTTCACTTTCCTGCTCAGCTTCTGCAGACAGACTGGTCGTCTCTTCCTTTTGAATCGGGGGGACTGAAGTTACGCGAGGTAACTTAGCTGCAACTCCAGCTCCCCTGCGATTCCCCGCCTTCCCAACACTACCCATTTTCAACCCAGAAAACCTTTTGAATCTCCCGTGTTTTTCTAAAATGCAGCGCAGCGGGGAAGCACCAATAAATTGGTGGTCGAGGGCGTGCTCCAATTTCTTAGGATTTTCAACTCTAACAAAGCGGATAAAGCCATATCTTCTCCCTGCTTTGTTCCTGCGCCTTGGAATGAATACATCTCGAAGACAACCAAGGCCGGTTAGCTTCCATCACCTGTTAATCAAGTACCATAGTGCTCGATGATCAACATGCTCAGGTAGATTTTCCAAATAGAAAGTTGTGACATTGGAGATTTCTGATTTTTTTCCGAGCGCGCTGTGTTGATGATTGAGATCTAATTTTGGGTGCTTGCTAGGAGCATTCTCTCTAGAGTTTTCAGACGAAACGAGCGCGTTCCGATACGGCTTGGAAATAAAGATGTTCTTGGATTTATTTCTCACAATAGGCTGCCCCGCCTCGGAGCGATTCATCGTCACAGCCTCTCCAAATATTGGCCCAGCCAGAGACCTGAAGCAACCCACGCAACAGCAACCCCCAAGCCTAGAACAATAGAGACCGGCTACCTAATTTCACCTTGCAAATGCCTCCTACCTAACCCCAATTTCCAGCCGTCACTTCACCCCAGCAGAGCCAGAAGAGTCAATTAACCAATCGGAATCTTAATCTGCAAAGACACAAAAAAGGGCCCACGGAGTCCCTTCAAACCAACCAAAACAATCAAGCAAAGTAACAAATTAGCCAAATTAAAGGGATTAAATGGCGTTAGGACGCCGATCCACTGCTATGGACTGAGAAGCGCTGCCGATCTAAATCAATCGGATGAGCGACCTCTCGACGCTGCCCGCGGCATTGCAGAGGCACCGGATCTGCCGTAGACTGGAACGCCAAGATCTCCTCACTCGTCGAAGGCTGCGGATCTGAGATCTGGTAAATCGCCGCCGGAGGAAGGACGGATACGGATCTGAGGCCGATCGGTAGGGAGAAGGGAAGAATTTTCACGCCAGCTATAGTGAGTATGCTGGTGTTTTGTGTGGCATCTGCGTGAGGCTAGATGACACTTTGGAGCTCCGGCAGTAGTGGGCTGACCGGAGGGAAAGCCTCTCGTTAATGGAGTACCAACTCAAAGGAGATATTAGATATATAGTTAATTCCTTTGCCATATTCTTCCATTCTGTCAGAAAATTAAGGGATAAAATGAGACCAATTTCCACAAAGTTCCCTATATTTCCTTCACCCCTTTTTTTTTTTCAATTTTAATTCTCCACCAACTTCAATTCGAAAGCCTCATTTTTTGGTAGCAACTTTTACAGCAATGGGACTTTGACCTGGGGAATACTCGTTGGACTCTTCCATCAATTTTCAACACCCTAATTTAGTCTCTAAACCCTTAAGTACCAATCACGAACACCCCTTTGACGAATTGAGCAATCCACAATACTCATTTAATTTCCTTAAAACCCTAACTAATTTGTTGCTCCCATCTTGATTTTCACTCGATCTTCACAAAATAACGATTATCCATTGAAATCCAAAATATCTGTAACGATTATTCATTTAACTTCCTTAAATCCCTAACTAAGTTAGGTCCCAAAAGAAATGTTTCCCCATCTACAATTAACTTGTACACACCATTGTATACACCAAGCTTCCAACTGCTGATGCATATGGAACTTTCTTCATCTCTTCTATCTCTTTATCGGTGGAGGGGCATTGATTGGTGCTCAATTTGAAATGAGTAGCTAAAGGAGAGCTAACCATTTTTGACTGCTCCATATGGAATCTCTGCAGAACTTTCTCAATGTACTTCTCCTGTGTTAAGTACAACTTTGTACTTCTTTCTCGACTGATTCTCATACCAAGAATCTGTTTTGTTGACCCTAAGTCTTTCATGGCAAAAGACTTATTTAACTACTTCTTCAACACCTCAATTCTGGAAGCATTCTTGCCAACGATCAATATGTCATCAACATAAAGTAAGAGAATAATAAAATCATCACCATGGAACTTCTGGATAAAAATACAGTGGTCAGAAGTAGTCTTAGTGTAGCCTTGCTCACTCATAAACGACTCAAATCTCTTATACCACTGTCTCGGTGCCTATTTCAAGCCATAAAGACTCTTCTTCAACTTGCACACATAATCCTCTTTTCCATCCTCTTGAAAGCCTTCAGGTTGCTCCATGTAAATCTCTTCTTCTAGATCACCATCTGCTCAATAGCTAAGGCAGTTGGATGAAACTGTACAACCCTCAGAAAATGAAACCAGTTACAAATTCTTACTTTAAATATATTATGCCCACAATTCCTAATTAACAATGTAATTCTTTGTAATAAATGGAGGGGTTATGTGAATCTCCTATTCATAAATTGGTTTTTGTAAATTGAGGTTACTAAAGAGTGTGCATACTTCAATTGTAGGTTTTGGATGGGTGTTTGTTGTTCTGTTCTGTTGCTAATTTATAATTGGTATATTACAGTTTTATATCGAATTTGAAAATTAAATAATTCATGGGCAAGAGAACCCCAATGTCCTCAATGTCATTGTCGGTGCTTATAGTGAGAACTTGCCTCTCATTTGCATCGTCGGTGGACCCAATGATTATGGAACTAACTGGATCTTGCATCATACTATTGGGTTGCCTGATTTCACTCAGGAACTCAGGTGCTTCAAAACTGTCACCTGCTATCAAGTAATTTCATGTGAAATTCTGAAAATTGAGTAGTTTTTGATAGTAAAGTCACGGACTTTTATTGTTTGTCCTTCTTTCTCTGCAACTATATGTGGGTTGGATTGCTAGATTTTCAGTTTTTTAATGGTGTAATGTGGTAATGTGGCAGGCAGTGGTGAACAATTTGGACGATGCACATGAGCAGATTGATACCGCCATTTCTACTGCTTTGAGAGAGAGCAAGCCAGTTTATATCAGCATAAGTTGCAATCTTCCTGGAATTCCTCATCCAACCTTTGCAAGAGATCCCGTGCCTTTCTTTCTTGCTCCCTAGTATACTTCTTTACTCTCACTACTTCTTTCTTCATTTTCTAATTTAAAATATTGCTTCTTTTAGTACCATTGATTTTTTATGTGATAGAAAATAGAAACGAATCATGAGCTTAATCCCTATTGCTTATGATGTCTGTAATGTTTGGTTAGTCTTTAAGTTTATAGCAAGTTACAAAGGTTTGGTTCTTTTGATCCGTGTTTAAAGTTGTTCCATCTGCTTTCATGCAACATAAGCAATAGTTTAGGGTTGTAGAAATAGTTCAGTATTTTACAGATAATTTTTTTTTTTCGCCCCTCCAAACATCGAGAGCAGGCTCCGCCACTGGTTTCACATCTTCTCTAAAATCGGAAAAGTGAGTTTTAAGACGAAGGCGAAGGCTGCAAAATTTACTGAGAGTTTTGACGACATGTACGATGTTTACTACATCGCTAAGCCTCACGAGCAAGCCGACATTTATAGGGAGAGGCTTAAGGAGCTTGATGTATGTAATTTGATCTCCTTTGTTTGTTTGTTTATTTTGCTGAGTTATTAATTCTGAATTTTGAGAAATTAATTACTTGTTTACTCATGGAATTGAATGACATTAATTTTCCCCCTCCTGCGCGCCTGTGCTTATTCGGTTTGATCCGCCCCACTGGTTACCACGATGATGATGAGCATCGATCATATGTGGACGACTGCGTCGAACATGTTATTGCCTTTGCCAAGAAAGAAAAAAGTTTTGTTTCTTTAGGTGGTTTTACATTTAACATTTATCTAGAAAACAAATGAGCACCTTTTTTCACACACAAAACCAATTCCAAGATTGTGTTCCATGACATTTTTTTTATATATAAATATTTTTATAGATTATGCATTGCAACCTATAACTTTTTTTAGGAAATTGCAACTTTGAAAATCATTTTTTAAAAAAAAATCAAAAAATGTTAATAAAAAAATATCGATAGTCTAGATTATCTGACTATTATTATATACTCTAAAATTTAATAAAATATATAATTTCTATGGTACATATATGACCTCGTGTGGTTTTAACTTGGGTGGGGAAATCAATGAAATAGAAAGCTTCAAAATTAAATTATCTAGAGTTTCATTTTTTGTCTGCAGTCTTTCTCTAGTGCTTGAATCGAAAGAATGAGTTTTAAGGCAAAGACAAAAACGAAAGCCGCGAAATTATGAGATTCTTACTTAATTTCATACACAAAACCAATTCCAAGATTATGTGAGATTAAAAAGGTGCAAACTTTAGCAATTTTTCACAAAGAAAATGACAAGAAAATGGAGGGTGTTAATGTTAGTTTTTTTTTTTTAAGCAGAAGAATATATATTATATAAAAGAATGGCCATGAAGGACATGGCAAAACCAACCAAGAAAACTACAGCCTGGAACAAAGAAACCAGCTGCTGCAGCCTCACATCCGGAAGCTACCAAAAGCCCCTGATCAAAGAATAAAAGCGAAACCGATTACAAGACACGAGAGCAACAACTCTCTCAGAAAGCCAGAAGAATCACGAACCTATCTACCAGGCCGAAAAAACAAAACCAACCGGGATGGAAAAAAGAACAGAACCTGACGAGCCACATTAAAGGCCACAGATCCAAGCAGAAGACTGCATCATATCAGTCACGCTGTAAGGGAAGGAGTGGTCTTTGCTCTTCAACCACCAATGCCATATAGAAAAAATCATCTGGAAACAACCAAACTCCGTATACTCCCTTTGTCTAAATACCATGTCGTTCCGCTGTTTCCAAATAGACCAAATGATCGCATAGAACAGAGTAATCCACATCTCTCTAACATGCTTGCCAACAGATGGTATTATACTCGTCCAAGACTGCCAAAGATCAGATAAATCCCTCGGCTGACACCACTTTACCCGCAGCCACCTCATGAAGTAATCCCACACTTCTCTAATAATCCCGCACCTAAGGAAAAGGTGAGTGACATCCTCCGAATCCCTTCTACATAATGGGCAGGAATTCTCACTCTCAGGGAGCATGAGACGACTCTCGAGAAAACTCCTGGTAACAATTCTTTCCCTAATCGATAACCAAAGAAAGAACTCAACACGAAAAGGAACCAAACCAGTCCAACAAGAGTGTAACAGAGGCATTTTAACGAATTTCAATTCCTCCCAACATTTATATCCTGATTGAATCGTGAAGGAACCAGATCTGTCCAAACTCCACCGCAATTCACTAGGCTGAACCCCCCTGGAAGGAGTCTCGAGATGCTCACAGAGGTTCGTCCACTCCTCCACTTCCCAATCAAAAAGCCCTCTTCTCCACTCCCCACGCCACCTCCAAACCGCCTCCCTCCATCCCCCGAACTGACTAACCATCCCTTCCTGATTTGTAGATAGGTGATATAATCTAGGGTAAAGCAGAGCCAAAGGTTGCCTATCAACCCACGGATCCCACCAAAAAAGGGTGGATTCCCCGTCACCCACGCTCATGGATAAATGATCAGACCAGACTTCAAAGAAATCACTCCCCCTCCCGCACACTCTAAAGATATCCTTCCAAATAGGCGATAGACCAGCCTCTCTTAGCCGCCATAAATCACCTGCTGAGCTAATACCGTACTGTTTTCGAATAATCTCGGCCCACATCTTCCGACTACCATTGATCAGCTCCCAAACCCACTTAAATAACAGCACCACGTTGCGCTCCTGGAGATTCCCAATACCCAAACCTCCAAGGGAGGTAGACCGCGAGACCTCTTCCCACTTCACCTTATGCAAACCCTTCTTATCATCCTTACCACTCCATAAGAAGCGACGCATAACCCCTTCACATTTCTTCAGGATCGTCTTTGGCATCCGGTAAATCGACATATTGTAAATAGGGAGGCTAGTAAGCACCGATTTGATCAAAGTGACCCTACCTCCCACAGAAAGGAGATGGCATTTCCAAGAAGCTAACTTCTTCCGAACTTTTTGGACAAGGAATTGCCAACCCGAAATCCTTTTCCTATTAAAACCCACCAAGGATCCCAGGTATTTGAAAGGAAGAGTTTCATACCTATAACCTGCCCGGTTAGCCAAAATGGATCCGATTTGGTCACTAATGTTCACTCCAACAAGGGTACTTTTGTGAAAGTTAACTCTAAAGCCAGAGTATGCGTCAAACCACCTCAGAATACCCTTAACACCTTGGATTTCCTCCTCATTATTGTTGACAAAAATTAATGTATCGTCCGCAAATTGAAGATGACTCAGATTCCATCCATTAACAGGACAACCTATCCCGTGCAAGATCTCCACCTCCTCTGCTCTGACAAATAACCTATGAAGACCCTCCGCAGCTATGTTGAACAAAAAAGGAGACATTGAGCAACCCTGACGAAGACCCCTCTCCACATCAAATTGCTCTGAGGGGGATCCATTGATCAGAACAGAAACCTTGTTCGAACTAATACATTGCCTAACCCAACCCCTCCACTTAACTCCAAACCCCATAATGCGCATAACATCATCTAAATAAACCCATTCAATGGAGTCATAGGCTTTCTCGAAATCTAGCTTGAAAAGCAGCCCCTGTTGCTTACTATTCCGCAAGTGATGAACAACCTCATTTGCTGTCATAACACAATCCAAAGTGTGACGCCCCTGGATAAAACCATGTTGAGTTTCGCTAATCACAGATCCAATCACCGCACTGAGCCGCTTAGCCATAATCTTCGACACTACCTTATAGAAACTACTCACCAAACTAATCGGACGGAAGTCTTTGAAATGCTTAGCTTCAGGAATCTTAGGAATAAGCGTCAAGAATGATGAGTTTGCCCCTGCAGGGAAATTGCCTGTCTTGAAAAATTCTTGAATCAGCCTAGAAAAGTCAACCCCGATGATGCTCCACGCTTTCTGAATGAAGAGGAGAGAGAAGCCATCAGGTCCAGGAGATTTCTGCCCATTACATCCCTGCACCGCCTCCCACACTTCAGAATGCAACACCTCTTTTTCTAAGCCCTCAGCTTCCTCCTGACTCAACTTAGAAAAACTCAAATCCGGAATCCTAGGACGATTCCAACTAACCGCTTGAAAGAAGTCCCTGAAGTACTGGGCAGCTGCTCTTTTGATCTCTAGCGGGGTGTGGAGCGTAGTGGTAGATACTAAAATCTCCCTAATAGAGTTTTTCCTCGAAGAAATTTTGGCCATCCGGTGAAAATAAGACGTATTTCTGTCTCCGTAAACATTCCACTTCAGTCTGTTTTTATGCTGCCAAAAGTAATCAACCTTCTTCTGCTGATCCCACATCTCAATCTTAGCCTTGGATAACTCTACTTGTTCTTCCACAGTCAAGGGACGATTATCAGCAAGACGATCCAAATCCTCGAATCTCGACTGCACAATACGCAAACTATTCTCAACGTTGCCATATACCTCGAATCCCGTGAGAGGAGGTAAGAAAGAGAGCCCAACCCAAGGAAAAAAAACGGAAATCCAGTCCGGGTCTGGTCCCGGACCCGGATCCGACCCTCCGGCCGGAACAGTCCGTTTTTAGTCGAGACGGGTGTCTTCGGATCTATTTAAAGTGTGGTTTTAACTTGGGTGGGGAAATCGATGAAATAGAAAGCTTTGAAGTTAAATTATCTAGGGTTTCACATTTTGTCTGCGTCTTTCTCTAGTGCTTGAATCGGAACTATGGGTTTTAAGGCGAAGGCGAAGGCGGAGAAGGCGAAGTCGGAGAAGCCGAAGCCGAAGCCGAAGCTGAAGCAGCCGAAGCCAAATCCGAAGCCGAAGGCCCCGAAGCCCAAAGAGTACAGCTTGGAGATGAGCGATTTCTCCAACCCTGATCATTACCGTCAATACATGCGCTACTGCCAGAGCCTCGAGGAGTGTGGTGTATGTAATTCTTTCTCCTGTTTTTGTTTATTCCCTTTTCTTTAAATGTTTTGTTGGTTTTTTTTGCTGGATTCTTACTTAATTTGACTAATTTATTAATTAATTACTTGTTCACGAATGAATTCAGCCATTCGACCTTGATTTCGTCCCTGATTCGAGCGTGCGGCTTTTCGGTCTGATCTCTACCGATCGTTACGAGGACTTCAGAGAAGAAGTGGACGAGTGCGTCCGATATGCTATTGCCTATGCCAAGAAGGAAAAGGTCTTGTCTGTTTAATTTCTTAGTCTTTGTTATTTATTCTTCTGAATCCTGAATTCAAATTGAGTGTGTTTGTTTTTGCTAATTTTCTTGATTAATTTTTGCAGAAGATGGAGCTGGAGGATCCGAAAGTTGTCAACGCAAACCTCCAAATGCATGGTGGTACAATGTATTATATAACCTTTGATGCCAAAGATAAAAGGTGTGGAAAGACGCAACGTTATAACACCAAGGCGGAGCATCTTCGTGGGAATCGTGGCGTAGATGTGCGGCTTATCAGGGTGGAGAATTCTAAGAAGAAGTGCAGAGGTGAGTATGTAGTATAATGTTATCTTTTCCTTTTCTTTTTATTGGATAAACACCAAAATACAGAATTTCTAGTGATTTTATGGATGTTGTCTTGTCAGTTCGGATATATACTTTTGTGTAGCAATGAAATACTTTTACTGAAGTTCTGATTTGCAAGTTCCTGGATTTCAATACAACTGCTAAACCTCTGCTCCTTCTTTTTTGTTTCACTTGCACCTGCCACGTAGAGTCCTTAAACATGTCTCACCCTGAAGCCCAGCACTACTCAGTTGCTGAGCTGTATTGCTTGTGACTAAATCATGCAAACATACTTGTCATCAGGCTCTTTAAGTTGGGCACCTATGTTTCCTGCCACTACATCCCTAGGGGATGAACCATTACATGCCTAAATTATAGAGGAAGCCTCCCTCCGTCACCCCAGACAGCTTCTGTGATGAAAAATGAATTTTCTCGAGCATTCTCTGGTTTGATGGGCAGGGCTTCAATAGCTAAGGCAGTTAGATGAAACTGTACAACCCTGAGAAAATGAAACCAGTTACAAATTCTAACTTTAAACATATTATACCCACAATTCCTAATTAACAATGTGATTCTTTGTAATAGATGGAGGGGTCATGTGAATCTGCTCTTCATAAATTGGTTTCTATAAATTGAGAAATAAGTGGTCATGAGCATCTTGATATTATTTAAGATGGAGAGGGTGTTAATGTTAGTTGACTGACAAGAATGTATTTTATCAAAAAAAATTGCAGGTTTCTAAAGAGTGAGTGTGCATACTTCAGCCTGCAGTCGATTCAAAGGATCCTCCCAAGACACTAGCTTCACCATATCCCACTTCTGTTGGTGTGACGGATGTATGAATGATATAGCCTATGGTTATTAAGTTATGTTATTTGCATGTTGCATGGATGAATATGTCTTACTTGGTACAGAGCGTTTGGCTGGTAGCATTATATTTCGACTTTTTTTATGAATTGAACCTACAGATGATTTTAGGGATTAAAGAACCTGAGGAGAGAACCTACAGATGGATTTGTTGTAGATGATTAACCAGTGTGTAGTCGATTCAAAGGATCCTCCCAAGACAGAACCAACAATTACGTAACTAAATACCTAAGCATTTTAAGTCACTAGCTCCACCATATCCCACTTCTGTGGGTGTGACGGATGTATGAATGATATTGATGATTTTCTTTAAATAAAATAGTAGTTATGCTAATAAATATTTTTAAAAATAGGATTTAATTAATTGAGAAATTGTTGTTACTTTTCTTGTTTATTTGGCGGTATGGGGAAGAGACTAGTTCGCTTCTTTTTTTCTCTTTATTTTTTTCCTTTTCTTTTCTCCTACTTAATTTAACTAAAGAAATTAAAATTAAAAATTTGATTTAAAATTATGATTCTATGTATCCGTTTCCTCTCTTTTAAGTTTTAACCCAAACTAACTTCTTTTTTTCTCACTTCTTTCATCTACTCAAAAAAATCATTTTTCCCGAAGAAAACATAATAAATCCCAGGAAAAAGAAAAAGAAAAAGAAATCACAAACTGAAGAAATAATAAATTAAGTTTAAAAAAATTGATTTCCTTCCCATTTTTTAATCTTTTTAGGTTAAATTTAAAGACTAATTAACTTAGTGTTACAATTTTTTAAGTTATACATAATTAAAATTACATTAATTTACTTTTTTCGAATTTACTAAATAATTATTTTCCTGTCAACATTATTTCCTTTTCTTTTTACCTAAAAATATCTTTTTTTCTTATTTTCTTAATAAAATAAAATTAAAATCATCCCGATCCTTCTTCTTTTTTTTTAATAAGCGGAAGAAGATAATATTACCAAGCCATTAGACAATGGCTGGAAAAAGGGAAGGAATGTACAAAAAGTTAAGCTACTGGTGAACCAAGCTCACAAACACAAAAAAAAAAAAACGCTACTGCCCAAAAAAGCACTACTGCCCAAAAAAAGCAGATCAACCCCATGAAGTGAGCCACGCAGACGAAGCAGACATTGTGGCCAGGGAGTATGGGAAGTTGACATCTAAACTTTTGATCCACCTATGCCACAGAGCCATGATAACATCAATAATCCTATCTTGATGATGCACTTCATGCTGGAAAACAACTTGATTACGTTGCTTCCAAATACTCCAAGTCACCACATAGAATAGGATTTTCCACATACGGTGCACCTGAACATTCCTTCCCGGGAGGCAGCCTACCCACATCGACCAGAGATCAAGTAAACTCCTCGGTTGGCACCATTTGACACCCAACCACCCCATGCAGAAATCCCAGCACACTCTTGCAACCTCACAATGTAATAACAAGTGGTCCACAGTTTCTGCACTCCTGTTACACATGGGGCAGCTATCATCCGCTACCATGTCCCTTCGTCTTAGGAACTCCTTTGTAACTAAGCGGCCCTTAAATGCCAACCACAAGAAAAACTCAATTCTATATGGAACGAGGGAAGTCCAGCACGACTGGAGATCGGGCTTGAGGCCAAAAGCAGCTCTCTCTAAACCCACACACCAAGAAGATACAGAAAAACCTTTTGTATCTGCTGTCCAACTAATCTCATCCTTCTGGCCTTCTTTGATAGTCATCGGCAACTGTCTTTCATGCTATCCCACTCCGCCTTCTCCCATTCGAACAACCCTCTCCGCCACTGCACCTGCCACTCCCAAGAATCCTCTCCACGAATACCATACTCCCTCACGTTTCCCTGCTTATTGCACGCTAGATTATACAGATGAGGGTGTAACAAGGCCAACAGTTTATTGTTAGCGATCGGATCCCACCAGAAGGAAGCACTTCTCCCATCTCCCACTACAACATCTGATCTAGTTGTCCAAAAATTAAAATATTCCCCCCCTGCTTAGCAGCTTCATAATATCTCTCCAAACAACTGAAAGGTTAGCTTCCCTAGGTTGCCATAAATCTCCCAGATTACTAATGTTGTACTGCTTCCGAATTAAATCAGCCCAAATCTTCCCACTTCCCTTCACTAAGTCCCATACCCATTTAAACAAGAAACCTACATTCTTAGCACGCATGTTTCCAATTCCCAATCCTCCAAATTCTGGCTTCCTTGTGATTTCCTTCCAACTCACCTTCGCCAAGCCTCTTTTCTGGTCGTCTCCACTCCACATAAACCTACGCATAATCCCTTCACACTGCTTAATGACACTTTTGGGCATGCAATACAAGGACATATTGTAGACAGGGAGGCTTGAGAGGGCTGATTTGATTAGCGTGACTCTCCCTCCAACGGACAGGAGACTACCCTTCCAGCTAGCTAGCTTGCTTCGCATTCTTTGTACTAGAAACTCCCAATTCGAGATCCTCCGGGGATTAAAATCATCCCGATCCTCTTAACCCACAATCCCCACCATTTCTTCAAACACCACCACCGTCACCATTACTAATGCTGCAACCACCTCCTTGTTATCACCACCTCTAACACCCTTATCGCACGCTTTAATTTCAAAAACCAAAACTCACCGTTCTGGGCGTGGTGGGTTGTGGAAGAAGGTTTTGAGGAAGACGACGACGATGGAGTAGTTTGTGAAGATCGAGTGAAAATTTAGATGGGAGCAACAAATTAGTTAGGATTTTAAGGAAGCTCTCAATTCGTCAAAAGGGTGTTCGTGATTGGTACTTAAGGGTTTAGAGACTAAATTAGGGTGTTGAAAATTGATGGAAAAGTCTAGCGGGTATTCCCCAGGCCAAAGTCCCATTGCTGTAAAAGTTGCTACCAAAAAATGAGGTTTTCGAATTGAAGATGGTGGAGAATTAAGAAGAAGCAGAGAGGTTGATGTTTTTGACTTGAAAATGTCCTGGGCTGCTATGGTGATTCGCATGTTATGAAAACAAGGTTTGTAGATTGTACCGTTTATAATATATATATAAGCTAATTGTTGTAAAAAACCTAAAACCATTGAGGACAAAAATTTGCATCTTTCAATTAGTAAAATTTTCAAGTCAGGGAATATAATTTGAGTTGTTTCATATCTTGCATCTTCAATATTATTCCTTGTAAATTTCCACTTCAGTATTTTGAATATACAAAGTACATACATTAAAAATACAAAATAATATAATCATTTTGGTAAAATAAAATTATCACAAAATATGAAAAATGTAAGAGAATAATGAAACAAACGTGCAAATAACTCAAATAATGAAGAATATATTTTATAGTAAAATAAATTGATTCAGACTTATGTCTTTATAGCATAAAATACAAAAAATCAATTTGTTCCATTTGTGGTATATAAAGTGCTTCAATTTAAAAAAAAATGGAGTGTTTGATAACTAAGAATTTAGTATTTATATTTTACACATTTCCTAATTCATCCCTGTTTAAATTTTTTAAGTTAGAAAAAATAATTTTTCATTAAAAATGAATAATTTTTTATTTATGGTAAATTAAAAGTAAATAAATCATATTGATGGAGGAAAAAAAAAACTCTACAAATTTCATGAATTAGAAAATATAATTAATATATATTTCATATTGTCAAATGTCAATTGTGAAAACATTAGAGTCATGACACATGTCAATTTAAGAGAATTTTACGAACCATACATGTCTTCCTCTCAACTCTTTATTTAAGTTTCTACGACATTTTTTTTATATATAAATATTTTTATAGATTATGCATTGCAACCTTTAATTTTTTTTTTTAAATTGCAACCTTGAATTGAATTTTTTATTTATTTAAAAAAAATGTAAAAATGTTAGTCCAAAAATATCGATAGAAAAGAAAGTCTTCTAGATAATATGATTATTTTTATGTACTCTAAAATTAAATAAAACATAATTTCTATGATAAGTGTGGTTTTAACTTGGGTGGGGAAATCGATGAAATAGAAAGCTTTAATAACTTGGGTGGGGAAATCGATGAAATAGAAAGCTTTAAAGTTAAATTATCTAGGGTTTCACATTTTGTCTGCGTCTTTGTCTAGTGGTTGAATGGGAAGTTTGGGTTTTAAGGCGAAGGCGAAGGCGGCGAAACCTACTCCGCGCAAAGACTACAGCATGGAGATAAGCGATTTCGACAACCCTGATCATTACCATCAATACATCCGCTACTGCCAGAGGCTTAAGGAGTGTGGTGTATGTAATTCTTTCTCCTGTTTTTGTTTATTCCCTTTTCTTTAAATGTTTTATTGGGTTTTCTTTGCTGGATTCTTACTTAATTTGACTAATTTATTAATTAATTACTTGTTCAGGAATGAATTCAGCCATTCGACGTTGATTTCTTCCCTGATTCGAGCGTGATGCTTTTCGGTCTGATCTATCCCTGTTGTTACGAGTATGAGGAAGACAGAGAAGAAGTGGACAAGTGCGTCCGACATGCTATTGCCTATGCCAAGAAGGAAAAGGTCTTGTCTCTTTAATTTCTTTAGTCTTTGTTATTCATTCTTCTGAATCCTGAATTCAAATTGAGTGTGTTTGTTTTTGCTAATTTTCTTGATTAATTTTTGCAGAAGATGGAGCTGGAGGATCCGAAAGTTATCCGGGCTAACCAGCAAGGCCTTCCTCGTACAATGTATTATATAACCTTTGATGCCAAAGATAAAAAGTCTGGAAAGAGGCAGGTTTATGACGCCAAGGTTTTGGTTGGATTTAATGAGTATGGGCGTGGGAAAAATGGCATAGATGTGTGGCTTATCAGGGTGAAGAATTCTCATAAGAAGTGCAGTCTGTATTTCTAGTGATTTTATATACTTTTGTCTAGCAATGAAATACTTTTACTGAAGTTCTGATTTGCAAGTTCCTGGATTTCAATACTGCTGAACCTCTGCTACTTCTTTTTTGTTTCACTTGCACCTGCCACGTAGAGTCCGTGGGCATGTCTCACCCTGAATCCCAGCACTACTCAGTTGCTGAGCTGTATTGCTTGTGACTAAATCATGCAAACTTGTCATCAGGCTCTTTTAAGTTTGGCACCTATGTTTCCTGCCACTACATCCCCAGGGGATGAACCATTACATGCCTAAATTATAGAGGATGCCTCCCTCCGTCACCCTAGACAGTTTCTGGGATGAAAAATGAATTTTCTCGAGCATTCTCTGGTTTGATGGGCAGGGCTTCAATAGCTAAGGAAGTTGGATGAAACTGTACAACCCGAGAAAATGAAACCAGTTACAAATTCCAACTTTAAACATATTATACCCAAACTCCTAATTAACAATGTGATTCTTTGTAATAGATGGAGTGGTCATGCTATTCATAAATTGGTTTCTGCTTGATATTATTTAAGAGGGAGAGGGTGTTAATGTTTGTTGACTGACAAGAATGTATTTTATCAAAAAATTGCAGGTTTCTAAAGAGAGTGTGCATATTTCAACCAGCCTGCACTCGATTCAAAGGATCGTCCCAAGACACTAGTTCCACCATATCCCACTTCTGTGGATGTGTGTCTTACTTGGTATAGAGCGTTTGGCTGGTAGCATTATATTTCGACTTTTTTTTATGAATTGAACCTACAGATGATTTTAGGGATTAAAGAATCTGAGGAGAGAACCTACAGATGGATTTGTTGTAAATTTCCACTTCAGTATTTTGAATATACAAAGTACATACATTAAAATACGAAATAATGTAATCATCTTGGTAAAATAAAATTATCTGAAAAATGTAAGAGAATTTTTATATGATGAGCTTGAAAAAACGTGAAAATAACTAAAATAATGAAGAATATATTTTATAGTAAAATAAATTGATTCGACTTATGTTTTTGTAGCATAAAGTACAAAAAATCAATTTATTCCATTTGTGGTATATAAAGTGCTTCAGAGAGATTGATAACTAAGAATTTAGTATTTTATATAAGTAACAAGAGACTTTATACTAAAAATGAATATTTTTTTTAGTATCTAATTCATCTGGGAGTACAGTCCAACAAGAACTCCAATCTAGGGCCAACAATGATCTATCAGAGGTAGAGGATTTTCCAGCTCTTGCTTCTAGGAGGAAATCTAAGAAATTGACGGGACAGACAGGTAGTTTGTGCTCCATAGGCTCAGACTCGAGATCGGGGGCAGTTTCCTTCCGTGCTTCGGATGAGGACATTATCAATAGGAATAAAGCTATGGATGCTTCGTTGCTTGAAGGTCAGGTATGGGAATTGGGTAAAATTCTTGGGCTAACAACTCAGGCAAATGAGAGTGCGATGCGAGAGTTTGACCAGAAGAGGCTTGAGGAGGAGAAGGAACGCTTTAACAAGTAGGGGGAATGGGTCTGAGCGTGTTATCGGTAGTGCGTATGGTTAAGATGTTGCTGTGGAACAGTAGGGGTCTGCTGGCAGGTGTTAAGAGGAGATTCCTGAGGAAAATTATTAGAAGCGAGGCTTTAGACGTGGTTCTCTTTCAAGAAACCAAACGGGAAGTAGTTTCGGACTTCTTTATTAACTCGATTTGGAAGAATTCAGATTTGGAGTGGGTGTTCGCGCCTGCGGTGGGGCGCTCAGGGGGGTTAATCTCCTTGCGGGACAACCGGTGTTTTGAGGTTGTCAGGAAGGTTGGTGGTGACCGTTACCTTTGGCTGCAAGGGTTCAACGTTTATGGCTATTCTGGAATGGCTCGTCGAGGCCAGCAGTGGTTAGAGCTGGTGTCTATCATGGAAGGTTTCGCAGGGCCTGTTTTGGTGGCGGGAGACTTTAACGAGGTGTTTATTTCTTCGGATAGAACGAGTAGAGTAGGGAGCTCGCGTGGTATGGAAGATTTCAGGAATTGGGTAGAGGACTGTCGCCTTCCGCCGGTGGGTAGGAAATTTACCTGGGCCATCTCCATGTGCAGAAACACGATTGATCGGATCTTGATACAGGTCGAGTGGCTGAACAAATGCCCTGGTTTTCAGGTGCAGGCTTTGGGCAGAATCGGATTTACCTCTTTTCTGCAGTTTTCCTGGGTGTCCGTAAGATTTCCTTCTGGTGGTTCTGCATCAACCCTCTGTTTGGTGTAGTAGCTGCCTCTTCAGTTTGTCTTCGTAGCCGTCCTAGTGGGGCTAGTGAGTGGCCTTTAGTAGGGAGGCAGCGTGTTGTTAGAGGCCGTGTGTGTTCTTTGTTTTTCGGCTTTTTTTCTGCTCTTTTCTGCAGTTTTTTCCTTCTGTAGTTTCAGCAAATTGCTTTCGGTTTGTGTAGCTGCAGCTTCGGCTGCTGTTATGGTTTTGTCATGCTCCCCATGACTTTTATTTAATATATCCTCAGCCTATTAAAAAAAAAAAAAAAAAATCTAATTCATCTCTCTTTAAATTTTTTAAGTTAGAAAAAATAAATTTTCACTAAAAATGAATATTTTTTTTAATTTATGGTAAACTAAAATTAAATAAATCATATTAATGCAGAAAAAATATCTGATTTTTGTTTATGTATTCTAAAATTAAATTAAATATATAAATTCTATGATAAGTGCGGTTTTAACTTGGGTGGGGAAATCGATGAAATAGAAAGCTTTAAAGTTAAATTATCTAGGGTTTCACATTTTGTCTGCGTCTTTCTCTAGTGCTTGAATCGGAACTATGGGTTTTAAGGCGAAGCCGAAGCAGCCGAAGCCGAATCCGAAGCCGAAGGCCGCGAAGCGCAAAGAATACTGCTTGGAGATGAGCGATTTCTCCGACCCTGATCATTACCGTCAATACATCCTCTACTTGGAGAGGCTTGAGGAGTGTGGTGTATGTAATTCTTTCTTCTGTTTTTGTTTATTCCCTTTTCTTTAAATGTTTTGTTGGGTTTTCTTTGCTGGATTCTTACCTAATTTGACTAATTTATTAATTAATTACTTGTTCACGAATGAATTCAGCCATTCGACCTTGATTTCTTCGCTGATTGGGACGTGGTGATTTTCGGTCTGATCTATCCCTGTCCTTACGAGGAAGAGGACTTCAGAGAAGAAGTGGACAAGTGCGTCGGACAAGCTATTGCCTATGCCAAGAAGGAAAAGGTCTTGTCTGTTTAATTTCTTAGTCTTTGTTATTCATTCTTCTGAATCCTGAATTCAAATTGAGTGTGTTTGTTTTTGCTAATTTTCTTGATTAATTTTTGCAGAAGATGGAGCTGGAGGATCCGAAAGTTGTCAAGGCAAACCTCCAACTCCATGGTGGTACAATGTATTATATAACCTTTGATGCCAAAGATAAAAGGTCTGGAAAGAGGCAGGTTTATAACGCCAAGGTGGAGTATCTTCGTGGGAATCGTGGCATAGATGTGCGGCTTATCAGGGTGAAGAATTCTCAGAAGAAGTGCAGAGGTGAGTATGTAGTATAATGTTATCTTTTCTTTTTATTGGATAAACACCAAAATACAGAATTTCTAGTGATTTTAGGGATGTTGTCTTGTCAGTTCGGATATATACTTTTGTGTAGCAATGAAATACTTTTACTGAAGTTCTGATTTGCAAGTTCCTGGATTTCAATACAACTGCTAAACCTCTGCTCCTTTTTTGTTTCACTTGCACCTGCCACGTAGAGTCCTTGAACATGTCTCACCTAGAAGCCCAGCACTACTCATCAGGCTCTTTAAGTTGGGCGCCAGTTCATCCATAGGGATGAACCATTACATGCCTAAATTATAGAGGATGCCTCCCACCGTCACCCCAGACAGCTTCTGTGATGAAAAATGAATTTTCCGAGCATTCTCTGGTTTGATGGGCAGGGCTTCCATAGCTAAGGCAGTTAGATGAAACTGTACAACCCTGAGAAAATGAAACCAGTTACAAATTCTAACTTTAAACATATTATACCCACAATTCCTAATTAACAATGTGATTCTTTGTAATAGATGGAGGGGTCATGTGAATCTGCTATTCATAAATTGATTTCTGTAAATTGAGAAATGGCCATGAGCAGCTTGATATTATTTAAGAGGGAGAGGGTGTTAATGTTAGTTGACTGACAAGAATGTATTTTATCAAAAAATTGCAGGTTTCTAAAGAGTGAGTGTGTATACATCAACCAGCCTGCAGTCGATTCAAAAGATCCTCCCAAGACAGAACCAACAATTACGTACCTAAATACCTAAGCATTTTAAGTCACTAGCTCCACCATATCCCACTTCTGTGGGTGTGACGGATGTATGAATGATATTGATGATTTTCTTTAAGTAAAATAGTAGTTATGTTAATAAATATTTTTAAAAATAGGATTTAATTAATTGAGAAATTGTTGTTACTTTTTTTGTTTATTTGGCGGTATGGGGAAGAGACTAGTTCACTTCTTTTTTTCTCTTTTTTTTCTCTTTTTTTTTCTTTTTTTTTTTCTCTTTTTTTTTCTCCTACTTAATTTAACTAAAGAAATTAAAATTCGAGCGGGGGAATACTCGCTGGACTCTTCCATCAATTTTCAACACCCTAATTTAGTCTCTAAACCCTTAAGGTAGCGTTTGGTTCACGGAATGCTACTTTCCCCTTTGAAATCACTCTCCCGGGAGAATGATACCCGGGAGAGTGATTGAGGGGAATGTTAGTTTTTTGTGTTTGGTTGAGATTTAAGATTCCCGGGAAAAGTAACATTATTGTGTTTATTTTGTACTTGGGAATCCTCAAGGAAAGTAAGGAAAATAACTACTTTATCCTTTTCTATATTTGTGTATTTGTTATCTTGTTAGGTGTCTTTTATTATCTTGTTAAGTGTATAATTATTATTTTCTATATATATTGTGCTACACAATTTCTTCTAAACACGTTAGACTTTCTCTCTATTTAATTGTCTATCTTTCAACAATCAAAATATCAAATGAGTTTGTTTTATAACTATGGTTTTTTGCAGGTTAAAGAAATGACAAATGACATAACCTTCGTATTAGAGTCCTTGTTATAACAAAATATGACACATTGTTCTAGCAATGCAAAAAAATATAACTGCAACAATAGACAAGTTTAGGATCGGAATTTCTTGGATGATTTGTTCCCGTTCCTAACCGTATTTTCTTCTACCTATTATTATTTACATCATTACTATGTAATTTTTATGTGATTATTCTAATTTTTATGTAATTATTATAATTTTTATGTAATTAATTATAATTTTTATGTAATTAATATAATTTGGCGAAGTTTTAGAAAACAGAGAAGGAAGAAGACGCTTTATTAGGTTATTTTTTATAATTAATTTTGGACAAATATGTCATTTAACAAAAAAAAGTAACTTTCCCTGTAGGGGGGAATCACTCTCCCCACCCCCTAGCCAAGGAATCACTTTCCCCCATTTTTGGGAAAGTCAAGGCGGTCAAGGAAAGTTAGATTCCTGGGGAGAGTGATTCCTTGTTGCAACCAAACGCAATAAAGCTCGGAATCTCAGATTCCCGAGTCACTTTCCTCCTTAATTCCGCCAACCAAACGCTACCTAAGTACCAATCACGAACACCCCTTTGACGAATTGAGCAATCCACAATACTCATTTAACTTCCTTAAAACCCTAACTAATTTGTTGCTCCCATCTTGATTTTCACTCGATCTTCACAAAATAACGATTATCTATTGAAATCCAAAATATCTGTAACGATTATTCATTTAACTTCCTTAAATCCCTAACTAAGTTAGGTCCCAAAAGAAATGTTTCCCCATCTACAATTTACTTTTGCTGGCAACACGTCTCCTTCCAACTAAAGATTTCAGAGTACGTAGCATTGAAATCCAAAATATCTGTAACACAAAACATGGATTTCATTGCTGCAGAAGTATAGTATACAAGGACAAAGAACATGTACAGCATGGTGAGACATCAGAAGCCACAGGACACTAGAATTGGAACATAACAATTATCCATTCAATTCAAGTGAATGAAGAATTGAGCCACATTCTGAATGTAACTAATCACCTTTCTTCTTGCTCTTCTCCTTGAAAATCTGCACATGTATGTCATTTTTTTCCATAGAACTCCATCGAAACATAAACAACCTTGGTCTGGTAAAGCTTTCTTGATCCAACCTTGGTCTGGAAAATAGATTATGACAATTAATCAGCAGCATTAAAAAAGGAAATAACATTAATTAATAATATTAACATTATTACTGCATTGATGAGCACTCATTATGTTGTTATCATAATATGTTAAGTCTTACATTCTTATTTGATACTGGAGTCATTCTGTGGCTGGTGCCATTGAAGCACGCAAAAAGAGTCAGGTGAGAGAAGGCTACAAAGTGGCCATTGCTGTCGAGGAACTACTACAAAATGTGAAGAAAATGAAGTCACCAGCCAAAACTACAACAACTGAATTAGGCCTATCTAATATGAGTGTAGCGTATAAGTGGGTATTAGAAAATGGGCTTACAAACACACTGGAAAGGTCCTTGCCCTCATCCAACAATCTTCATCAGCCCCGAAACAAACAAAAGGTAAAAAATGTGAGTATATTTAGACTATGAAAAATAATTTATAAAAAAACATCATAGTTGATTAATTAATAATCAATCATTTGTTTTATTTTTTAGTGTCAGAATAGGGTACAAATTGTTGGCTATGAAGTTCTCACTGGTTTAGACGAGAGGAGCACCCTGTTCAGTGAGATTCATTATCCTGTCATTCGGTGAAAACAAATGAGAGAATAAATGTAAAACCACTTTTTGTGTAGTTAACTCTCTTGGCATTAAAACTACTCCATGCTTTACGCTTAGACAATCGAAGTAAGGCTTTGTCTTCTTGTTATTTTCTCAAATATTTGTTGTTTGTTATTATGTACCAGACTTGAGTTCAATAGCGGTAACACCATTCTCATTTATAGACACCACACTATCTTTCAAACCCTAATAATGAAGGGAAAAGAAAGGAAACAGACTATAATTAATTAGGGGGTAATGTGGTGAGAAAATGGAGAAAAAAAAGGAAAGCATATACGGAAAAAATCAGGAAGTGATCATACAGTAGAAACTCGATAAATTAATACTCGATTATTTAATAAACTCTCTAAGATAATATTTTTGGCCGGTCCCGACTCGGGGATAGGGTGCTAAATTAATAATTCGCTAAAATTATAAGATAATACATTTTTGATAATTTCTTTAGACCCCATATAAAATATAAATTAATAATTCCTTATATATAGCATATTACATGAATGATTTATGAAGGTTTCTTGAAAAATGACTCAATTGTCTTTTGTTTTTTGTTGAAATCAATTTCCCCTTGAATGTCGTCTCTAATTTTCCTTAGCATGGTAAGAACTTCTGGTGTTGTTTTCTCATAGCTCAATAAGAAATTGTTCAATGTGATTGCCGCTTTAATAGCTTCGTTTCGCGAAGGGGGCTCCATTGTAGAACTTTCATCATCTTCTTCATCGATATCATCTTTATTAATTCCAATAACGCTTTCAATAATTTCTTCATCAGTCAACAACTGTGCAACTACATTTTCTTCTGGGTGAGTCAGAACATCTTCGACATCCATTGCATTGCGATAACCCAACTCTTTGATCAAATTCTGGAGTTCTTGAGTGCTTTCACCACCTTCATCTGAGTTCTCAAAAGTCACGTTATCTGTTGATCGAAGTTTACAATGACGAAAGCAGTTCGCAATTGTATTTGCACGAACATCCATAGTCCATGCTGAAATTGCAAGATTCATTGCATCTAACACATTTATTTTTGCTGGATTTGGAACCCCTAATTCATAACCCTCCAAAAGACTTCTATAAAATCGACGACGATAATGCATCTTCAAATTGGGCCCTTCATTTGATATACAGTACATGCATTGTATACAATAATTACAGTAAGTGGAAGCTTGAAAGGTGTTTGTAAACTAAGTATTTTACTATAAATTAATAAAATATTAATTAATATATAAATTATTAATTATTAATTTATCGATTAATTAATAACTCTTTTAATTAATAAATTTTGGTCGTCCCAAGTGTATTATTTTATAGAGTTTCTACTGTATTTATCTGTTTTTTCAGTAAAATGATTCAAACGCATTACCTTGGATTGTTCCAATTTCTCCATTAAATACTTATTTAGTTATACCTAATTAATTTAAAATTGTGCTTTGAATTTATGACATTGACAAGAATTTCAATCATGTACTAATTTTAATATTTTAGTAACTAACTAAAATGATGTGTTAAATGGAATTAATAGAATAATTTTTTTAAATAATAAAAATGTGATGAAGACGAAATTAATTAATAATCTATCATGTTTGACCTGTTTTTTTTATTACGTGGCTGAAAATTGAAAGTCAATTATGGCATTAGATTTCATCATCCGATTACAAACAAAAGGCCCACCGCCTATTACTTAAAAAGAGAGGCCCTGGAAACAAATATACACTGAGCCCAAACGAGACATTGCGATTCCCCCCCTTTTTTTAAAAAGAAATCATCAATATCATTCATACATCCGTCACACCATGCTTAGGTACGTAGGTACGTAATTGTTGGTTCTGTCTTGGGAGGATCCTTTGAATCAACTGCAGGCTGGTTGAAGTGTGCACACTCACTCTTTAGCAACCTGCAATTTTTTGATAAAATGCATTCTTGTCAGTCAATTAACATTAACACCCTCCCCATCTTAAATAATATCAAGCTGCTCATGACCACTTATTTCTCAATTTAAACAAACCAATTTATGAATAGCAGATTCACATGACCCCTCCATCTATTACAAAGAGTCACATTGTTAATTAGGAGTTGTGGGTATAATATGTTTAAAGTTACAATTTGTAACTGGTTTCATTTTCTCAGGGTTGTACAATTTCATCTAACTGCCTTAGCTATTGAAGCCCTGCCCATCAAACCAGAGAATGCTCGAGAAAATTCATTTTTCATCACAGAAGCTGTCTGGGGTGACGGAGGGAGGCATCCTCTATAATTTAGGCATGTAATGGTTCATCCCCTAGGGATGTAGTGGCAGGAAACATAGGTGCCCAACTTAAAAGCCTGATGACAAGTATGTTTGCATGATTTAGTCACAAGCAATACAGCTCAGCAACTGAGTAGTGCTGGGCTTCAGGGTGAGACATGTTCAAGGACTCTACGTGGCAGGTGCAAGTGAAACAAAAAAGAAGGAGCAGAGGTTTAGCAGTTGTATTGAAATCCAGGAATTTGCAAATCAGAACTTCAGTACAAATTTCATTGCTACACAAAAGTATATATCCGAACAGACAAGACAACATCCATAAATTCACTAGAAATTCTGTATTTTGGTGTTTATCCAATAAAAAGAAAAGGAAAAGATAACATTATACTACATACTCACCTCTGCACTTCTTCCGAGAATTCTTCACCCTGATAAGCCGCACATTTATGCCACGATTCGCACGAAGATACTCCACCTTGGTGTTATAAAGCTGCCTCTTTCCAGACCTTTTATCTTTGGCCTCAAAGGTTATATAATACATTGTACCAGTATGGAGTTGGAGGTTTGCGTTGACAACTTTCGGATCCTCCAGCTCCATCTTCTGCAAAAATTAATCAAGAAAATTAGCAAAAACAAACACACTCAATTTGAATTCAGGATTCAGAAGAATGAATAACAAAGACTAAGAAATTAAACAGACAAGACCTTTTCCTTCTTGGCATAGGCAATAGCATGTCGGACGCACTTGTCCACTTCTTCTCTGAAGTCCTCGTAACGATTGAGAGAGATCAGACCGTAAAGCAGCACGCTCGAATCAGGGACGAAATCAAGGTCAAATGGCTGAATTCATTCGTGAACAAGTAATTAATTAATAAATCAGTCAAATTAAGTAAGAATCCAGCAAAGAAAACCCAACAAAACATTTAAAGAAAAGGGAATAAACAAAAACAGAAGAAAGAATTACATACACCACGCTCCTCAAGGCTCTGGCAGTAGAGGATGTATTGACGGTAATGATCAGGGTCGGGGAAATCGCTTATCTCCAAGCTGTAGTCTTCGTGCGGAGTAGTTTTCGCGGGCTTCGGCTTCGGATTCGGTTTCGGCTGCTTCGACTTCGGCTTCGGCTTCGGCGGCTTCGCCACCTTCGCCTTCGCCTTAAAACCCATACTTCCGATTCAAGCACTAGACAAAGACGCAGACAAAATGTAAAACCCTAGATAATTTAACTTTAAAGCTTTCTATTTCATCGATTACCCCACCCAAGTTAAAACCACACTTTATTAGGGTGTCAAAACGGGTCGGTGAGCCGGACCAGACCCGGACCCAACTAGATCTATAAATACTCAAGTCGAGATCAGATCCGATCCCAACTAAAAACGGGACCAATTTCTACATCCATTGTTTTTACTGTTATTTTTTAATCTAGAATTGCTTGTCATTTTCCCACATACATGAACAACACAAATCAGTACCTGAATTTTTTACATTCACAAATCAATAAAAGGAGAGGTAAAATTGCTTTGTTACACTTGGACAAATTAGTAAAAGAATAGGCAAACAATTTAGCTAAAAATTGAAGTCAACCTACCCAATCAATTATTAATTTAGTTATTGAGATTTCGAATAACCGATAACTACCAATTTCAAAGTTACCAAGAAGGGAAAAGTTAGAAATTGGCACCTGCACTTACATTGATTGACTAATTTGGCATCTCCTTCGGTTAAACGATTTAAAAGGCACCTTTACTTGACTAATATGACACTTTTGACACTCGTCATTGGCGTCGTCCGTCCTCCACCGTTAACTGCTGATGTGGCATGCCACTTCTGAAAAATAATATAATTAATTTTAAAAAATTCATAAAAATAATATAATTAATTTTAAAAAATCAAAAAAATAATATAATTAATTTTAAAAATTCAAAAAATTTAATTTAATTAATTATAAAAAATGCTTTAATTAATTTTAAAAATTAAGAAAAATAATATAATTAATTTTAAAAATTCAGAAAATTAATATTATTAATTTTAAAAATTCAAAAAAAAATATAATTAATTTTAATTTTTTTAAAAATAATGTTATTAATTTTAAAAATTCAAAAAATACTTTAATTAATTTTAAAAAATCAGAAAAATAATTTAATTAATTTTAAAAATTCAAAAAAAATATTGTAATTAATTTTTAATTTCTTGGATTGATCTTCATATTTAGTTTATGCTTGGGTTTGCCGAATCGGCAG
Source organism: Viola odorata (assembly GCA_963691705.1). Classification (NCBI taxonomy): domain Eukaryota; kingdom Viridiplantae; phylum Streptophyta; class Magnoliopsida; order Malpighiales; family Violaceae; genus Viola; species Viola odorata. The sequence goes on along the minus strand of OY829543.1, from coordinate 53,235,281 downwards.
CGGGGGATGGTGTTCCCACTCCGATTTTGGCGCCAAATTTGTTGTGGCGGTGGTGTGGTGGTGATCTGTTGAGAAGCATGTGGTGTGGTGGTGGTGCTCTAGATCTGCTAAAACGGTACGGACTATTGTAGTTGCCGGTTATGGTAGGAGCTCCAGCAGGCTTGGGTTTCCAGCCACTGGTCATGAAAATTATTAATTTCCTAGGTAGATCTTCATATTTAGTTTATGCTTGGGTTTGCCGAATCAGCAGTGGGGGATGGTGTTCCCACTCCAATTCCGGCGTTTCCGGCCACTAGTCATGAAAACTAATTACATTTCTGCGTTTTTAAAATTAATCACAGTATTTTTCTACATTTTAAAAATTAATTAAATTATTTTTCTAAATTTTTAAAATTAATTAAAGTATTATTTGAATTTTTAAAATTAATTATATTTTTTTTTGAATTTTTAAAGTTAATAATATTAATTTTCTGAATTTTTAAAATTAATTATATTATTTTTCTTAATTTTTAAAATTAATTAAAGTATTTTTTATAATTTTCATAATTAATTAAATTAAATTTTCTTAATTTTCAAAATTAATTACATTATTTTTCGGAATTTTTAAAATTAATTATAGTATTTTTTTGAATTTTAAAATTAATTATATTATTTTTATGAATTTTTTAAAATTAATTATATTATTTTTCAGACGTGGCATGCCACGTCATCATGTTGATGACGTGTCATGCCACATCCGCAGTTAACGGTGGAGGACGGACGGCGGCAATGACGAGTGTCAAAAGTGTCATATTAGTCAAGTGGAGGTGCCTTTTAAATCGTTTAACCGAAGAAGGTGCCAAATTAGTCAATCAATGCAATGGGATTTACAGGGGGACAGAAACACAGGCTACTTTCACAGGTTAGCTAAAGTCAATTATTTAAGGAAGGGAGTGACTGAAATTGTGACCTCTAATGGTCGTTTAGTCGATCCCACTGAGATTAAATCTGCTGCAGTCCAACACTTTTCTACATTCTTTAACTCTGTGACTTGGGAGAGACCTATGATTCCAGACTTGGGGTTCAACAGATTGAGTGACATCGAAGCTAATTGGTTAGAAGGTGAGGTCACATCCGAAGAGATTTGGGAAGCTGTTAGGAGTTGCAATGGTGGTAAGACTCCCGGTCCTGATGGTTTCTCTCTTAGGTTCATCCAGAATGCATGGGATATTATTGGTCCTGAATTCTGTGTCTTGATTATGGGTTTCTTTAGAACGGGAATCTTTCCGAAAGGGGCCAACTCATCTTTTATCACGCTCTTGCCTAAGTCAAATCCCGCTAAGAAGTTTAGCGATTTCCGTCCTATTAGTCTGGTGAGTAGCTACTACAAAATTATTTCTAAAATTCTTGCGACTAGGTTGGGAAGGGTGATTGAGAAGGTGATAAGTGAGGAACAACATGGGTTTATGAGAGGTAAACAGACCCTTGATTGTGTGATGGCAGCTAATGAAGTTGTTAATCACTTGAAAAAGTCTAAGAAACAAGGCTTACTTTTCAAATTGGATTTCGAAAAAGCTTATGACTCGGTTGAATGGAGCTATTTAGAGGAGGTGATGCGCCAAATGGGTTTTGGGGAACGCTGGAGGGGGTGGATTTTGCAGTGTCTTAGTACTTCCAGAGTTTCTATTTTGATTAATGGCTCCCCTACTAGTCAATTCCAGGTTGGTCGAGGGCTTAGACAAGGATGCTCTATGTCCCCATTTCTGTTTAACATAGTTGCAGAAGGGTTACATCGCATTTTGGTCCGTGCAAGAAATGTGGGGTTATTATGTGGCGTGGGTAACGAGCAGGCTGGGTGGCAGATTACTCATCTGCAGTTTGCAGATGACACTCTGATTTTTGTTAAGAATGATGAGAGTGAGATACAAGGAGTGAAAGGGATTCTGCGCTGGTTTGAGGCTTATTCTGGGCTACGAGTCAACTTTCATAAGAGCACACTGGTGGGAATCAACATTTGTGATCAAGTTGGGGGTTGTCTAGCCAGGAGAGCGGGGTGCAAGTACGAACATTTACCTTTCAAGTATCTTGGTTCCTTTGTTGGGCTTAATCCTGGGAGAATAGCTAGTTGGGATTTCCTGCTTCAGAAGATGAAAACAAAGTTGGCGACTTGGAAGGGGCATCTCTTGTCTGTTGGCGGACGTGTTACTTTGATCAAGGCAGCGGTTTCAAGTCTTCCGATCTATAACATGTCAATTTATAAGATGCCAAAAATTGTGCGCAGGAAATGCGAAGGGATTATGAGGCGGTTCATGTGGAGTGGTGATGAGTCTAAGAGTGGGTTGTCGAAAGTTAAATGGAAAGATATGATTCGACCGAAGGAATTTGGGGGTCTGGGAATAGGTAATCTTGAAAGTCGGAACGCAGCTTTTTTATTCAAGTGGGTGTGGGAGCTTTGTAATGGCAGCGGAAAATTGTGGGCGGATATAGTTAGAAGACAGTATGCCTTCACAAATTTTGGGTTCTTATGGAAGGTTCCAGTGGCTAAGGTATCTTTTATTTGGCGTGATATATTTGGGATGTTCTCTAAGGGAGGTGATTGGTTCGACTTTTGGGTGAGACACGTGGATCTTACAGTGGGCAATGGTCGCTGTGTGTCCTTTTGGTGGGATCCTTGGCACAACAAGACTCCTTTAGCTCTAGTCTATCCAAGACTTTACAATGTATCTATCAATGCGAATGGGAGTATCTTTGATCTTGGAATCAGGAATGGGGACCAGTGGTCCTGGAATAATCAGTGGCGCCGCGAGCTATTTGAATGGGAAATAGAAGAATGGGTTTGCTTGTCATCTCAACTCACGGCGCCTAACAATACACAAGGTGTTGTTAAGAATAGATGGCAGTTAAACAGCGAAGGAGAGTATTCGGTTGGATCCTGGTGCTTGGGTTATGATACACAACATTTCCAAGCGAACCCAGTTCTAAAGTCTTGCTGGTCCAATTTAGTCCCATACAGAGTCGAATTTTTCCTTTGGCTGGCGCTGCGCAACCGTTTAGTGACTAGGGAATTTTTATGGAAACGTAGAATGCTCATTGAGGAAGACAATGTTTGTCCTTTGTGCGATGCACAAGGTGAATCTGTCCAACATATTTTGCTTCATTGTAAAACATCCATGACATGCTGGGATGCTGTGATGTGTTGGTTAGGCGTGTCCTGGTGTCCTCCCAGGAATATTGGTGATCTTTGGGGGTCTTGGATGAGCTTTGTGCCTTGGGGAGGGGTGGAGATCAAAAAGAAGTGGAGGGTTTTATTTTATGCTTTGGTGTGGAGCTTGTGGCTGCAAAGAAACAAGGTTGTTTTTCATCAAGAAACGTTTTGCTCGAGACAGGTTTTTAACTGCGTCTTTTCGTTTTGGTATAGGTGGTTAAAGACTTCAGATAATGCATTCCCCTACAGTTTGGGTATGATGCTGTTGTCTCCGTCGTGGTTTCTTACATTAGGTCGGATTGCTCAGTAGTTTTGTCTACTATTTTCCTTTCGCTGCTGGTTTTCTTCTTTGTTTTGGTAAGTCGCTTCCTCTATTGAGGACCATATGTATGTACATTCTTTCCTTCTTCTATCCTACCTCTGGTAGGGAGTGAATAAAAATTCTTCAGCTTATTAAAAAAAAAAAAAAATGCAAGTGCAGGTGCTAATTTCTGACTTTTCCCATACCAAGAACATACAACTCATTTTAGTCATAAAATAGTTTCTTACCACTTAATTAAAATCTCTGTTCTACTAACAATTTCGTAACAAGATTAGGTGCCAAAATCCTATTAACTCATTAGTACTAATAGCTAATTAATCAATCTGATTGCTCCATAATACTAAAACGAAACGCAAAATGGAAGTAACAAGCATTCATTGTATTCATGCAGATAGTTAATCTAACACAATTTTTTTTGCAACCAAACAATCTGTGTTGCGTATAATACTACTAATTAAGCTCAAATTAAAGGAGTACATACCTTGATTAATTTCTAGCACACCCCATCAACAACTGCAAAGAAAAATCAAGAACACGATTAGGTCCCAAAACCCTATTAACCCATTAGTACTAATAGCTAATTAATCAATCTGATTGCTCCGCAATACTAAAACGAAACGCAAAATGGAAGTAACAAGCATTCATTGTATTCATGAAGACAGTTAATCTAACACAATGTTTGCCTATCAAGACTCCACCTTTTTTTCACATCTAGCTTCCATTTTTGTTTGGAATGTTTCTAACACCACAATCTCATACACTTTCATACAATAAACACCTTAGTATTGCAATTTCACTTTAAAGATTTCACCTTTTTGCCTCTCCAAAACTCCACCTTTTCTTTCACACACAAGTTTCCATTTTTGTTTAAGGTCTCTTTCAGAAGAAATGGAAAAATGGTGTACTTACTGTAGAAAATGATCTTTGGCTGGGCTTGAATCACACCTCCGACCCACCCCGCTTCTATGATTTTCTCTGCTTCTGTTTTGTTTGTCCTAAAGTGGAATGGAAAAAGATTGAAGACGACGCTGTACAGTGAAGTACAACATATATTGTAGTGGGCCTAAAGAAAGTCTCTTTCAGAAGAAACGAAAAATGGTGACGTTGTATAGTGAAGTACAACAATATACATATATTGTAGTGGGCCTAAAGAAAGGGCTTTTTCAGCTCGCTTTCTCCCTTCCGAGAGGCGAAGGGAGCCTGACTATGATTAGATCAGTAGGAGCCAAGAGAATTTGAACCTCTCCCCTTTAAAATGACATTTGAAGAGTTAACCATCAAACCAAATGGAAACTTTGATATTATAGTGCATATATATATTTATATATTTATATTTCTGGTCCTCCAAGCCGGTTACTGGGTTTGAGAAGGTGGAAAGTTCCGGGCCGGTCAGGGTCGGATCTAAAAAAAAAAAAAAACAGGCCGATCCGATCCGGGTCAAAAAACAGCGGGTTCCAGTTCGGTTTCCGGACCGGTCCGGGTCTTGTTCACCCCTAGTCCATAGTTCGCAAACATTTGAAACTTAAAAAGATAGGCTTAGCTGAATGAGGGTAAATCTTGTTACTTTTACACTTGGGTTTCAAAAAATCACCAAAAATAAAACCTCTTCTCATGCTAGTTTTGATTCAAGCATCACCGTTTCTCGTTTGATTTGACACATTAGCTTCCTATTTTTCATTTCCTTTGTGAAAAATTGCTAAAGTTTGCACCTTTTCAATCTCACATAATCTTGGAATTGGTTTTGTGTGTGAAAAAGGGTGCCCATTTATTTTCTAGATAGATGTTAAATGTAAAACCTTGGTAGTTCGCATTGACAACTTTTGGATCGTCTAGCTCCATCCTTTTCAAAACAAAGAAACTCAATGCTACAATTTTTGGAAGCAATGACAATGGAGCTGCCAAGAAAGGCCTCTCCAAATGTAACTAAGCTCACAAGCCACCGGCTCCTAAGGCTCGTAAAATACCAATTTCCAATGCTAAAGCACCACTTCAAAAGGCTACCACGACACCAATTACTAAAGCTCCTAAGCCACCACTTCAAAAGGCTACCACGACACCAATTACTAAAGCTCCTAAGCCACCACTTCCTAAGCTTCCTGTCAAACAGAAGAAGTCTAGCAGTGATGGGAAGAACTAGTGCTTTGTCAAAATGCTTGACAGATACTCCATGCCTTATTAATCAAATTTGTTACTTTATGTTCTACTTGTTTCTTGTATTAAGAGTTACTAATCCCTTATTTAAATTTTCCGTGAATGAAAAAATAAACACATAGAAGGCAAAAGTAATTGATGATTTAACAATTATGCATAATTTTCTGCACTTTTCTGCATAATTTTGCACAACTTTACTACCCAAATTCATACTTATTTCCGCATAATTCTTCAAGATGTTTTGCACAACTTTGCTGCATAATTTCTTCAACGTTTTCTGCACAACTTTGCTGCATTTTTCTGCATAATTTTGTTGCCCAAATTCATACTCATTTCTGCATAATTATGTCAAAATTTCTGCATGCTTCGTAATTCCTTCAAAAATTTCTGCATGATTCTACACAACTTTACTACCCAAACTCCTACTCATTTCTGCATAATTCCTTCAAAATGTTCTGCACAACATTGCTACATAATTATGTCAAAATTTTTGAGCAACTTTATTGGCCAAACTCATGCTCATTTGAGGAAATTTTCTGCACAATTTTCTGCATATTTCCTTCAACATTTTCTGCATAATTTTGCCCAACTTTATTGCCCAAACTCATACTCATTTCTGCAAAATTCTTTCAAAATTTTCTGCACATCTTTGCTGCAAAAACGAATACTGAATGAGATTCATTGAAGTTCAAAATTAATACAAATATTGCAGTCAAATGACCACTAATTGGTACAAGAGAATCTGGCTAAAACATCTCCAATTCAACTAATCCTAAATTTAATACATTACGTCAAACTTAAAGCCTAACAACCAGTTACTTTAGCCTTTTTCCTTAAATCAATACTTCATCATCTCAAAACAACCCAATCGAAACCCCAAAACTGATGAAAGCCATCCATGACAATTTCAAGAATTTTTTTTAGCCTTACAACCTGTTCTCCTTTCTCCACAACCTTCTATCGAGCAACTTCAATTTTTGGTAATAATATCGAGAGCAATGCACGACCTCTCTCGCATATCGGTGGATCCTTCCACGCAAAGTACCCGCAATCGTTTCCCCTTCGCATATATGATCCAACACCCTCATACTTGGAGCAACAAAAAAAGCGCCTCCCTGGGTTTGCGCTTGTCCAGCTCGTTCTAACCCTAGCTGCAATATTGCACCAACACAACACATCGACTCTAAGATTGCCCACTTGTCTCCTCCATTGAACTCTCCATCTTCAATTGCAATATCTGCCCTTGTAATTACTCAGTTATCAACAAAAAAAAAAACAAGAACCCTAATATCCTAATCCCTAAATTTGCGACTCTTCCCCTTTCCATTCCTTATTTTTCCATTAGGAAATTTGAATAAAAAACCACGTGTAAGGCACAAGAATACACGTGTTTTTCCACTTGACGGAGGAATTTGGAGCGAACATAGGAGTTCTAACGGCGTTAGTGAAGGGTTGTTGATATGTTGGTGGCACGATGACTTAATTGTCTAACGGTAAAAACGTTGGGTGCTAAATTGTCCAACGGAGAAATCTTAGGTACCAATTTGGTCATTTTGAAAAGTGAGTGGCTAAATTGTTCAATCAAACATTTTCTGAGTGTCAATCTGTCTTTTTCCCTATTCTTTAAGAAAGGGGTTTAGGAGGCAAGGATGTCACACTTCAAATTCATCCCGCACCCAACTAGGAGGTGAACAAAGCAACAATTGGACCGTACAATTGGAATGTACTTTATCCATCAATTCTATAGTTTTTGACAGGCAGCAGGAAAGCAAGAACAAGTGCTACAAGAGCATTCTACAGTGTCACAAAAAGACTCGAGCATATTTTCAAAGACCCATGTACAGATCTCTTATTTTCCAAGGAGAAAAAATCTGGAATGTAAACTGACACGAAAGATCAGCGATAGAGGCTCTCAGATCTGAGGTTCTCGGCAATCTCCGTTTCCCAACGGTCCCCATTCTCAAGCAGCTTCTCCTTGTCATACAGAAGCTCCTGCAATGAAAACATAATTTTAGAATCACTTCTATTCAGGGATATATTAAGTTTATGGGTAATAGGAGTGCACGACCAACCTCATGTGTCTCTGTTGCGAATTCAAAGTTGGGTCCTTCAACAATGGCATCAACAGGGCATGCCTCTTGGCAGAATCCACAGTAGATGCACTTTGTCATGTCAATATCATACCTGTCAAAATCAAGATATAAGAACGAGGGTGGGTGAGAGAGGGGCATGAATGAAGGAAGAAGCGAAGATACAGCCGGAACACTCACCTAGTTGTCCTACGGCTTCCATCCTCTCGTTCCTCAGCTTCTATGGTGATTGCCTGTGCAGGACATATCTGGCAAACAAAGCAAGCTCCGTCAGAAAACCATGCATACAGCTACAGGGATGCACTGTATGAAGAAAGCCGACAAGACACCAAGAAAGGGTGCCCTAGTGGCAAGTTTCATTAGTAAAACAGACATTGCTATGTTGGGATCTGCCCCGCTTAGAAGCAGATATATGAGGGAAAGCATCATAGCAAGGAAGTAGCAAGTTTCATGAACATTTACGCCTAGAAAAGCTAGATGAGTGAACAAGAAAATTATATTTTGGACATGCACAAGTACACCCACTACGGTTCACATAATACTAGAAGTTGTGAATTTTTTTAGCCAAGCGGAAGGGTACAAAACCATAAGGATAGTGCTATCATCATGAATTGACTTCATATGATCCTTGGCATAATTTCATCAAGTCTAGCCTTATGAAAGATTGAATGGAGGCAACATAATAAGAAAGCAGAAAGATGACATTGCAAATTTTACTTTTGAAGCTTTCTGAACCACAAACATAGGGAACAGGGAAAGTAGAACTAAAGTTTGAGCTCTTACAGCTTCGCACAGTTTGCATGCAATGCAACGTTCCTCTCCAGTAGCATATCGTCGAAGTGCATGCTCACCACGAAAACGAGGGCTCAAAGGACCCTTCTCAAATGGATAGTTGATCTGCACAATAAAAGATACGACTCATAAAACAGTCCACCACAATGACAACAGAGTAGTCGAGATTGAATACAGTGAAGAGACTTACAGTGACTTTTTTCTCAAAGAAATATTTGAGTGTCAATGATAAACCACGAACCATTTCAGTGAGGAAAAGTGTGTTTATGCTTCTCTCAAAAACTGCAATTTTTTTCAGAGCATCAGGAGCTACATACTGTAAAATGTTCAAAATGAAATTCAACAACCCACATCAGAACACAAACATAAAAGATATATATCATACCAGCATTCCAATCCTTCGAAAGCTCCTTTGCAAGCTGTTCTCTTTCTTCATCCTCTGTAGTAATCAAATAAGTTAAGCTACATGAACCGGAAAAGACACAAGCATAGCAAATACCAAAACCTCGTACACCAACATGGTTATGGAGAAAGGGAGTTGTGATTTAAGATGATAAACCAAGTGAGGAAAGCACAAACCTAGCTTGGTTGAAAATAAGTGTGAGCTAGATCGCATGGCATATTGGTTTGAGCTAGGAAGCACCTGTCCCGACACCGCCTACAAATCAAGAAAGCACAGAAATGAACATTACAAAAGTCATTACAAAAAACTGAACAGATTAAACACCAACGCTAACTAAAATCCATATAGCTAACTCAACAACAGATCACTCACCCAACTTCACAACCAAGCATTTCCTTCTTTCATTTACAAATCAATATCCAATCAAAATCACCAAGAAATTTACAACATCCTGTAATTTTGTCGAGTATTATGAAGGATTTCAGACCAGATAAACAACCAAAACAACGTATATAACAAAATGAAAATGAAAATGAATAAGAGGAGATGTTTGAAAATAACTAAAAATGAAAAGTAAGATTAGCTTCGAGACGTGGTTACTGCCAAGATTAGGAATCAAATTGATACAGGTTCCACAGCAATCATCCATTTCCAGAGCAACCAAACAAACAGAAGACGGAAAAATAAATGAAAAATTAGGGCAACAGAGAGCTCACGAGGTGACGAGCGCGAAGAGCGGTGAGAGACTTGCGAGCTAAGATCGAAGCCATTGAAGGTGACTACAGCAGCGAAGATGAAGATGTTTTGGTCTGTATCCTCTTCTTCGCGTTAGATTTGATGGTAAACTCAATACCGAACTCAAGGCCCACCTGATAAAAATGTGGAGGACCCGAACAATTTTTATTTTTGTTTTGAATTTTTAATATTTTCCTTCTCTGGTGAAAGAAATATACAAACGTCTAATTGACAAGTCGGTTTGGATAAAAAGAATTGACAAGTCGGTTTATATTTTTCAAACGACATAGAGTCTAGTGCACAAACATCCAAACACCTAAACGACGTCGACTAGATTAGAGATTTAGACACTAAAAAGTCTTGCGGTTTATTGTAGGGTTTAAGCCTGGTTCTCAATCTCTCACTCTTCGATCTTAGCTCCTTCTCTCTGAAGAAATGGCGTCGTTCTGCAAATCAGCTGTAATGGCAGGGTCAAGGACCTTAGCAGCTCGGTCCAAAACGATAGCGCATAAATCCCTAAACTCCAAAGGTGTGTCGTCGTCTCCCTTCTCTTTATCACCAACACGCGTCGTTCCCACCCACTCAAGGTGTAAGCTCTTTTACTATAGCGCAATTTTGAAAGCAATTTCGTGTTTTTGGTTTTTATCTGATTTAGTAGTGGAAATTAATTATAGGGTCCTTTCGGTTTTGGGGAGCGCGGACTCATTGATGCCACTTCACAGTGCTATTGCAAATGCGCGGCTCAAATCCAGCATTGCTCTGGATTCATCTTGCTGGAGCTGGCTTTCTCAAGGTGATTCTTTTTCTTTCCCTGGCTCCTTTTAATCGTTGAGATTATTTGGTTTTATGTTTCTGTCTCTGTTCATTAGTTGCAATATACCAGAGTGAAATGAATTGTATTTTACATGTTCACTTATGATGCCCGTTATTGTATAATGATGGTTGGTTACGCTGGCCTTTTCTTCTAGGATTTGCAACACCCTTGTGACAGCGAGCTGGGGATCTAAGTTGGATGATAAATGTGAAAGGGAAAAATAAAAGATTTTTGAATGTTGAATTTTGATTTAATGTAATAGGTGACATGCAAAACTTGTTTCCCCACTATTTTACTTCTCTGTAATGGCTTTTTTTCTCTTTTAACCTTAGCCAGCTCACGGTGCAAATGGATGGTGTAGCATTTGTCACTAATTGCTTCATGTTTTTATGGTTTCTTGGTGTTTGTTATTTTTATGTACCATTAATGTAGAGTTAAGCATGGGAGTTTAGGAATGGTAACTATATGAATTTGACTTAACTAATGACAGAACACGCCTTCACAATATGGATTGGTTTGTTAACAAGTTTAATAGAGAATTTAGTGTTTTAGTTGTCATATGGAGATCTATTGTAGAAAGTAGACTTTTATGGAAAGAGGATGACGAAGGTTTGTGAAATTGGAGTTGTTAGCCGGAGCAACTTGAAAATTTTGCAAGAGCTGCAGTAGATTTTTAGACCTCCCGTTTATCTTGTCAAAATCAGTATAAGAGAGTTTGTGGAAAGAAAGAGAGAGAGAAAACCGATTGAGCGTTGAAATAGTATAACACTTTTCCTTGCTGGTTCACATGAATGGAGGCTGCACATATTTTGCTTCTAGCCTATCAACAATTTCTAGAGACATTCTAGCAAACAAACTTGTCCCTTGTTTTCCCATGAAGTCCGCCAGCAAATCCATTATTTGTCACATAGGGGTTTTTTCCATAAGACAGTTGAAATGGATTCTCAGGCTTTTCATTTATGTTGTGGATGAATTATGTTCATTTTTTGGTATTGCTAGATCAACCAAAGGGAAGTCATTTCTGATTCATCCATTCACTTTGCATAACAAAAGAAAAACATCATTGATAGTCATTGGATGAGAATTGCAGTTGAGAGCACTAATCAATTTTAGGTCCCTTTGCAGTATTATTGCTATTTTTTACTTGGATTTTGCCCATTTGTATTCTATTTCTTACTTCTCTTTGTGTGTTTTAAACTTCATGTTGCTCACTGAATGCATTCTTAAAGTTACATTTTTTCCAGCTGCTGAGTTGCTTTCATGTTTTTCCACTGGCATTTCCTAGATTTTGCAGTTCCTCGGTGACAAAAGATAATTTCAAACCAACTTGGCTTCCACCTGAGCTGTTTTTCTTCACTCCTTAAGTTGGTTGTTTCACCTCTTTCGCCATTTCTTTCAAATCTTTATATGATTCATCCCTTTACATAGACGTGGAGTTTTTGAGACTGCTACCGAAAATGCTGGAGAACGATGGTCTTGTTTTGGTCATCAGGACCTCTGTCTTGTATTCTCTAACTGAAGCGTAGTTTTCTCATCTCTAAAAGCATCTATTTTGTTTATTTGCATGTCATTATGTTGAACGCCGTGGCTTCCGCTCTTAATGAAACCTTAACTTCGCTTTAGATTAGAGCTAGTGTTCGGTATTAACTGATAAAGAATAGATGTCAAGGTTAACTATGAAATATTCATGGCTGAATTGAATAGAATGGTTTCAAAATGTCAAGATTCTAGGTATCCCTCATCCCCCCTGGTTTCTGTCTTGTCAGTACATGGTATGGCTGTGATATTAATATACTAACACCAATTAAGATGAAAATTGATTGTCTTGGAAATGCAAATGGAGAGCAGGAAGTTAGATAAGACATCAAATACATAGGAAAATGTTTACTGGTAGTCTTGCATTGTACACGTTGTACCATTTTGTGTTTGGTACCAGGGTTGCACTTAGTACTAATGTACCAAGGTTACAGTCATCTCTAAGTTTTGACCTGTCTCGATCAAGTCTCATGAACTGTAAAACTAACATGAATTCTCGTCGGCACTCGTTAACGATAAAGTCTCAAATTCTACAAAAGACCAAGAAATTTCATTGGCAATATTTGCCTAAGAATAGACTTGTAAAAGGTTTGGTTGGTTTCGTGTTAAAACTTCTCAATTGTAGACAGCAGTCTCGTATAACAGACGTGGTTAGTCGAAACACGACTTGTCTGTTTGTGCATCTACTGAGGCAAATGTCTCATTCCATTCTCATGCCTATACGCCTAACCTACGTGGATTTATGGCAACCGGCAGCCGTTAACTCGCCTGATTAATGTGTAGTATACCATTCTTGGTGTACTATTAATACTACGTGTGCTTTTTAAAAGGGATACAATTTATTATTTTGTTAGGCAATCATTTCAGCAACCAATACATAACTGATTGTTACGGATGGCATTAGATTGAATAATCGCGAAAAAAAATAATAGAACCATACCCGTCACCCTTTTAGACCAATATTTTTTACGGTGTCTATTTTTTACACTCTATCCACTAATTACTCGTGGATAACGGATATTTATTAGTTGCTCGTTAACTTTAATAGAGTGTACCTCATCCTTCTAGAATAATATACTATCATTCTGCAATACTCCTGCTCCCCAAGCGCACACCTGTGAGAAAAATGGTACAACGTTTTTGGGCATCTCTGACGTTGTTGTCCTAACTCCTAAGATAACTGATCCTGTAAGGGGAAAAGAACGAAGAAATGGGGGAAGCAGCAAATCCATGTGTGCTTCACGTGCAAATGCTAAGGGCATCAAATTAATTTTCACAAATACAACCACATGCTGCTCCCTATCTCCATGTCTCGGAACAAGGGAACTTTTTGGAGTGCAAGACATTTATTTTCCTTTTCTATCAAATATCGAATGTCCTCTCTGGTATTCGAGCGTAATCGGATCTTAAAAAAAGGACTTTCTCAACACAATTTTTTTCATTCTTGAAATTTACAACTTGAAGCTTGGTTAATGTTGAACAGTTCTTATCACTTTATCAAAACCAAGTTTACCGACTCCACCGACTCGTCTCTCAAAAAAATAGGGGATTGATCATTGAATGTCGACGACTTGTCATTCGGGAAGCTTTACAATTACACCACTATAACTGTTTTTTCATCTTTTAGCAGGACACGTGTCCTTGTAGTGGTAGATTTACAAATCAGAAAAGAAAAAAGAAGAGGAGAAAAGTAGGACATCCCTTTCAATTTCCATTGGCCTTGTGAACCTGCCCAACCCTCCACCTTCTTTAGTTGGATAAGATCTGAAGAATATCAGACAGAGTCCTGACCCCACTTCTCCAATCTGTAATATAAACACTACTAATATTTTTTGTTAAATAACCTTTGAAAACACAGGCGTACGTCAAACAAACCAAGTTAGGGTCTTCTATGAAAAAACTTCCATTACTAAAAATCATAAATCAGATTAGAATACAACAACAGTCTGGTCTTGTTCGTGGGATTTGAGGAACTTGGTTGTTCTTTGAATCGAACAAAATTGATCACAATCGCAGATTCTTCCGTGATTCAGTGATAAAGTTTGCTGTTTTGCGTGGTTGGGATTGCTCACTGGAAGAAACCAGGAGCTGTTTCTTTCAAAAGGAGCCGCAACTTTCGCTGACAGCCTCAAATTTTGATAAACACCAGGATTTTGGAGGCCCCTCCACCAACAGCGACGAAAAGATTCGGGATATGACACTTGTGGTGAGTTTTTTATCTGATGGGTTTTTTAATTAAATAGTTTTGGTTTGTTAACGCGGGCAGGCGAAGGGAAAGAGAGGGATTTGTTTGCTTGTGCGACGCGCATATTTGTCTTCTATTGTTGGAAACTGTGGTGAATTTTCTTTATTTTGGGTTTTGGTTACTCATTTAAAAGGAGTTTCGTCTTCTTCAGTCTTTAAGTGTTCTGCTTGATTTCTCTGCTGTAGCTGGTAATTGTTAATATGTTTTAATTTGTCAATTTTTGTATTTTTTTACTTTGTTTTTGTTCTGTGAATGCATGGTTTGAGTTTTATTTCCATGTTTTATTTGTGCTTAAAAATGGTTTTAACGCACTCTGTCTGGAGTCTGGACAGAGACCATATAGATCAGCTTTTAGCCATCTGTATCTTTTGTTCTTTTTTCTCTTTTTATAATCTTTGGAATTGGAATTGTTTGTATTCTTCTGCAGTTCTTTGTTTGCATCTTCTTATCCCTTTATCTCTTCTGTTTCTGCTTCTGGTATTACTGCTAGTTCTTTCCTAGCTATGCTTTTGTTAAATTGCTGTTTGTTTTTGGAGATTTCTTACTGAAAGTAAAAAAGGTTCTTTACCTTTCTCTGAAAATGTTTAATTCACTGTTTATTTTGGCTCCACCCCCCCTTATCTTGTTAGGTGCTGTATCACTTTCTGCGCAGCATTGCTCACAACTTTCAATTGGACTTCAGAGATAAACTTTCTGATATAAAATTGCTTGTTTCTGTCATTCCATGCATAGATTATCTAACCAGTTCTTTTAAGTAATTAGATTGAATCTTCTCCAATGAAAATTCATATTTCTCCATTGTTTTCCACAAGATTGCCTTAGTCAAACCTGCCGCAGTAGACTACTCAGTTGCTTCTTGTAAATAAACACTCCCTCTATTTCATAAGTAATGCTGCATGAATTTCCTTCATTTATCTTTTTGTGGTGCCTGCAGGTAATGTTCACACAACTCTTTTGGAATGGATGCCATTGAGTTAGCGAGTGAATCCAGGTGGAGGGAGAGATTCAATTGAAACGGAGATTTTTTCACTTTAGGGCCATGGAGAATTCTTATGAAACCTCTAATGGAAATGGGGTGACAGATAATGGCCATACAGTCGCGAGACACTCTCCTTATCAACCCAGCATCAACGTATCATTATCTTGGCTTCATTTGAGAGTATTCTATTTTCAAGTTAGCAAATGTGAGATTGATGACACAACTCCTGAATACCTTACCTTAAACCTTATCCCATTGCATCCTGATACCCTTCTTGAAGTAAATGGTGTTAGAACATGCATAAATTCTGATGGTGCATCAGCTGTTCTTAGGAGAGACAGATTGGATAAGAAATCTGAAGAAGCTACTTTCGTTAGCACTGATAGTATAAGGGTGACAAGGGATGTGAAGTTTGAGGTTTCCGATAGGGATGTCATCGTTCTGTCTGGGGTTTTAGAATCTTGCAGCAGTAATGGTTTTACTGGGGAATCAAGAAGCCATAGCCAGAGATGGATCATGAATTGCGAATCGGATATTACTGTGGGCACCAGCTTCCTTAAGTCAAAACAATTCATGGGTCCAGACTCAGCCCCTACAATTGAGGTTTATGTTGCAGGATCTTTCTTAGACAATCCAATTATCTTGACCAAGTCTTTGCAGCTTAGTTCTCGGAAGAAGCAAATGAGGAAAGGGAGACTGAATTCTATACCAGAGTATGAACCAACTGAATGCCAGCACGATGTCCCTTCGATGCTTCCTTTAGAGGTACTGACTGTTCTGATATATTATTCATATATTTCCTTAGATTAATATATATTTATCATATCTGCACTTTGCATCTGTACTCGCTCTAAGTTCCTCCAAGGATATAGATGCTACTATGCTATGCATGATCAACTTTGTCTAGATTAAAATTTTCTAGGTAAATTGATGCGTGTGTAACTCTATATTCCTCCATAAGTGAGAAAAAGGCTGTCGAAATAAAAACATAACTGCTACATAAATTCCAATGGTAGGGACTGGATTTTGTGTTGTTGTCTGGTTTGCAGCCTGCTTTAGCATCTCTGTTTTACGTTGCTAAAGGTTGAGCACCTGTTTTACTCCCTTTCACAGAGAGTTTTTACATCGCAATGTGTTATTCTGCTTTTAATTTCTATTAACTCTGCAGTTGTCTGAATACTCTAATCACAAGGCGGAAAATGATAACTATAGCTACCTCCATCCAGGAATGGAATATTTAGAAGGTGAAGACGGGGAACTCTCATGGTTCAACGCCGGTGTCAGAGTGGGTGTTGGCATTGGCCTCGGTGTTTGTGTTGGAGTTGGGATAGGCGTTGGCTTATTGGTTCGAACTTATCAGAGCACTACCCGCAACTTTAGAAGACGTCTGCTATGAACACTGGTTTTGCTATATGGCCATCGTAGCATTAAACCTTGCATTCCCTTGCTCTCAATCAAATGGAAGATTACTCCTGGTGCGTCTGGGCCTTACCTCATTGCAACCGAAGGAACACACATGAACTTCTAGCCTTTTTTCGCCTTCTGCTGAGCTTTCCGTGAGAAATAAAAGGATTGTCGATTCCCATTGTACTGCATGATTAGAACCCCAATGATTGTTTCTGCATATGACCTTGTTACAATCTGTTCCGGATCCCATGATGTAGTTTAGTGTGTTCTTCTGCCGCTCTGTCATCAGCCTGAAGCTCTTTCTTTCATTTTTTTTTCTTGTTGCAACATTGTTTAATAGCTACCAAATTTTGGTAATGGAAATAGGTTTAGAACTTTTTAGAAAATGTTTATTGATCAAGTTTTTATATTCAGGAAAGCAGAACGTAGTCTGTTTGTTTTCTAGTTTGATAGTATATAGTTTTCCCCGCTTTGAATGTAGAACCATTGTTATGCCAAGTATGATCCAAGTTTTCCATCTAAGTGGGTCTACGAACAGGTCTTGCTATTGATGGGTCCAACTCAGCCAAAACATTAGCACAAATGTTAATTCTCTAATGTACGTTTATTCTATTCAACGTTTTTTTTTTTGAGAGTGAATTTATGCTCGTATTTTACCACCAGCAGAAACCAATGTGCTGAGATATCAACGTTTAGAAAAGATAACAGCAGGAGAGCAGATCTTCACACAATGGCAAACACCAGTGCTATGCATAAAACAAAACTATGTTCATTACGTTTATATCCTTTGGTTTTGGATGTCTATAGCAGCGAAAATGTAGAACCAAGGCCAATGAGAGAAGTTTGGCATGTACCTACTGAATTACAGCAGCAACCTAAGAAATACCTACAAATTTACATCAGATGACACAGCAACCAGAGGTATGGGACAGAAGGGTGATCCAAGCTCATATACATACACCCTGTTAATCTGTAAATATCAGTTTCATATGCACACTATTCGACAGAAAAATGCTAAACCCTAGCGGTGACGCACCACAGCAGACACTATATATGTTCCTAGGAGAGGCTGTCCCCATGTGGCGCTCGGCCTGCACGGCGGAACCAAGTGTTGAATGCAGAGACCAAATGAGGACAATCTTCAACATTGCGAGTTGATAAGCCGAGGCACTGTTGCAACAACTCTTGTGCATCACACATGGGCAATGTGGAGATGATTCTCAGGAATGTCTCTTCCAGCTCCAGGTATAGTGATTTATGACTCGGCAACATGGGTGATACATTCTCTTTGCACACAATCAGAACAGGAAGCCAATCCCTTACAAGCTTTATCCTCACCTACAAGCAAGTGCTCAACAAATTAGAAATACACAAAACTCTTTGGATCTACGACGCTTAATTGGAATACAGTGTCTACATAGGATATGCTTGGCTTGCTAGTTTATGGATACAAGATAACCTTCCCCGTGCAAAGGATTAAAAGTGGCTACATCCCTTAACAGGAAGAAAAGTAAGAGGTTTCCTTTTATCAACTGCTGCTCTGCAAAACTACCAACATTGCCTCAATGAACTTAAGCTGACTCAGTCTTTGTGAAATAATGTATTCCATGCTCTTGCAAAATCAATTACAGCATAACATCATGTTTCAAAACATTAAATTAAATTACATCATAACATCACAAACAATGTAAACCATTGTTCATAACGTGTGTGCAAGTCGACATCAGTTCCATATTCAACATTTATTACAAAAAGTCCTAATCATATGGCAGTTTTCAAACAAACAAGTAAATAAGCTAAGACTGTAAGCAATCTAAGCAAAGCAGAATACCTGTCTAGCAGCCAATATAGTTCCAGCAGCAACAGCATTAGCAAGCTTACAGGTGCAGCGTAACATAACAGCAGGAAGTCCTGGGACAATATTCCTCCATGCATCATCCCTAAATGCGCGTTGCAAATCAGCCGTAAACACTGCCTGCTCACTCCACGCCTTTACTGCACCATCAGCCACTTTCAGCTCAATCATCCTCTCCACCAGCCACAACAAATGCCTCCCGTTTGTGTTAGCCGTATGCAAATTCAACCTCTGTATTGCCTCCGTCTCATTATGATCACCTCTAAAATCCGGACTCGAGTACTCCTCAAGTGACCCCTTCACGATCTTCAAACTCGTCTCAAAAGCCCTCTCCAGCACACTCCTGGCTGAGTCACGCAATGAAAAATCCCTCAGCAGTTTTGCCACAAAGGCCTTCACAAATGCCATGTTAGGATGAATGTGAATAGCTGCTGCAATTAATCCATCCAACATGTCCTCACAACGATCATCTTTTGCAGGCAAAACCCTGGCTAAAAGCTCTTCAGATTCTTCTCCGCTTAAAAATGGAACTATATTCATTACACGCTTTTCTTCCTCTTCACTCCAAGGCACTGCCTCGAGGTATTTCACACAGCTAGTTACACAATCTTCAAACAACAACTCCAAGGCAACTGGCAAAATATCCAGAGCAGTACCCACAGAGTTAATTACCATCGCAAAATCGTCGGTATAAAGGAGCTGAAGAACAGTTATATGCGTTTCAATTGCTCCACTTGACGGTGAAACAGCTAACTTGAGAAAGATCAAATCACTCAAATTCTCACAGTCGCTAGATTCCGCATTCGTCTCCCTATTGCTATGAATATTGTTTTTCCAACGATCAGATAAGAGAGCGGAGAAATACTTAGCTCGGCGGAGGACGTGGGAGTGGAGATAGATCTGGATGTCCGGCTGATCATCGAGAGTGGAAGAAGTTGAGACTGAATCGATGAAAGGCGCTGAGGAGTCGAGGAAGAGGCGGAGGGCGACGTCAGCGGTGGTGGCGTCATTGAATGAGGAGTTGGTGGCGGAAGGAAGTGGGGAGGAGAGGAGGGGATGGGAGGAGGTGCGGCGGAGCTTCTGCGAGGTTTCGGTGATGGTTTTGTCGGGAAGAGAATCGATGAGGGTGGCGGAGGAAGAAAGGCGGGAGGCTGATGCTGCGGCGGATGAGTGGCGGTGGTGTGGTATACGGTGCCGTTTCTTGTGGCTTGATGGCATCATTTGGAAGGGGGAGAAGTTCGGATCGGAGAAGATATTTGCGGGGATTGGAGCAGACTAAAGTTAGTAAAAACGTGAAAATGGAGGCAACTTAGCAAGCGTGGGCAAATGCGGCAATGGAATTTTTGTAGTGGTGAAAATTGTTTATCTACTCTATATGCTCATCGTCACTGTACAAACAGCTAATGACTGTTTGCCACGTGATCAACAGAAAAGCGGTTGCATGATGGGAAGATAAGGTCAACATATCTAAACTTTACTCTTCGTTTGTTTCTTTGACAACGGATAAGGTAGTGATATTCGAGAATGGACAAATGGAAGGTGCTGATTCTGACAGGATTAAGGGCATGTTTGGCGTTTAGCTAAAAAAATTTAGTGGGGAAAATTTCAGTCTGTAAAAGTCAGTTTCCGATTTTTGCAGAACGGAGTATGCTGTTTGGTAAATGTTTGTTAAAAATTCTGTGAGGAAATCAGAAGTTCTTTTTGATGTTTGGTAAAAACTGTTTTAAAACTATAGTTGGAATGTAAAATGACCATAAAGGACATAATTTATTTCAAGTGTTAGAATTAATTTTTTTAATATTTTTATATATGTTTTTAATCAATTTATTTATAATCTAACATCTACCACCTAATATTTATCTAATATCATAAATAAATTAAACTTATTAATACCATAAAAAATATAAGTTATTAATATCATAGTTTAAAGCATTATATTAAAAAATTTACAATAGATATTTTTAATCAATATATAGATATCTTTAATCAATATATTAAAAAATTTGCAAACTCTATATAAATTCTGTTTTTCTCAATGGAAAAAAAACCAATTACGTTGAAAATTGTAATTCTTCTTAAAATTCAAGATGAAAAAAGTTTTATTTAATTATAAACACCGACATTAAAATAGTAAAAAAATGAACTTTGTTGAATGAACTTTTTTTTCACGATTTTTCGATCCTCTTTGTCATTTTAAATTATATGAATAACATTTTAAATTAATATATAGTCATTTTAATCTTTATATATTTTGTATCATAAAATGTAAAGAAAAATCGCGTAATAAATTGAAATTGTGAATATTAATTAATAATAAAAATAATAGTAACGTAAATAATATGTAATTGTGATTTATATATTTTGGTTATAACTGTTGCTAACTTGTGGAACCATTACAGGTGATTACTGAATTCTGCAAATCTGTAGTTCTAAAGTGACTACAAAAGACCATCTCAACTAACAAGGAAAAACAAGAGTACAAACTCCAAGCCATGATAATCCTAATTCATCCTCTGAGCAGCTTCCTTTGCAAGAACCCTTTCCTTAGCCTTAGTTTTGGCCAGCGTCCACCACCTCACCTCTCTGCCTCTTCTGGACGATAAAACCAGTGTCCTGTGACCATCATGCCTTCTTTGGATTGAGCAATGTCCTACCAAGAATAGCAATTTATTAATGAAAACGGAAAAAAAGATGAGAACAGTGCAGCAATGTCCCGTTATATCAACTCATATAGCAAGCAAACAATAAAGTCGTGTGATTTTGAATATGGACAAAGAGGATTGAATCCTTCATGCACCAGAAAACAAGTCAATGAATAAGATGAAAAACTTCCCACCAACATAATCCTAGTTAGTTGCTCCCAGGAACAAAAGAAAGCATTTACTCGAATCTGACAACTTATGAAAAGAGATCACTATCCAAGGCAGGCAAAAAGAGAAGCAAGAGAATCAACTAGACCCAATTCAAGCAGCAATTGACAAGAAAAGAAAAAAAAAACAGGATCTAATGAATATACTTGGCAAGCAGGTCAATGTTACCAACTATTATTGTTTATGTATATGATAATTTCTTAAACATGGTAGCCATCATGTACCTAGGAAAGTGAAACTGCCTACTGGAAATTGCTTGGCATTTGAAAAAAGACATGACAATATGTAATTGTTCTTCAAATAAGCATGTTATCAAGACACAAACCAGATCATTATTCACAGCATCAGAAGCTCTTAAGTCCATATCATTAGCACATCAACATTTTTTCTATAGCAAATATCATGCAAATATCAATGCTAAGTAACTTTCTTACAGATGAGTATGCACAAGATGCGATCCAAAACAGAAGATTAGAAGCACAATTCTAAACATCCAATACAACAACTGAACAAATAAGGAAACAATTCAAAGCAATTACCTTGATTATAGCAACATATGGCTTCTGCTCTAGTTCTTCAGGAACAAAGTGTGCTGCGATCTCCCTCTCAAGCCTCACTACTGTTTCTTAGAAGCCTGCAAAAATAGAAAAAAAACTATTAGAACGAAGCAAGTTCAGATTAATCAAATCAGATATCAATATGTGTATAATGATCTCACATCAAAGTTCTTGGCTGCCTCCTCAATCTGCTGGGCAAGCTCTTGCTTTTTCTTAGCAGCTGCAAAACAGGCAATTTCAAGGTTAACTGGTGCAGATGATCTAAAATTCTAAATCACCGTCTGAGAAACAGAATGATACCTAAGTTTGAGATATCCTCAATCCTTCTTGATGTCCTCACTGCAAACCTCTGAAATGATTGACTGCACAGACAAAAGGAGGAATCAAATTAGAGATAGCAGATATCACATTGCCATAGATGCTTATGACTTAATCACTATGTCAAACTATTGTCAACAAGCATACAAGATGTATACAAGATGTAGATCCCCGATACAGAAACACGAGCCAAAGAATGCAGTTCCTCATACAGTTAATGCTTAATACATAAAGCAAGTCAAATCGAAAAGCTAATCCAAAGTCAACCACAACTAAATTCAAATTGTAAGAACCTCCGACATAAGCAGCTATTAGCCTACAGACTATCATCAGCAAGAACAGGAGAAAACTAGCATAAAGCCACCGGATAAAGTGCCACGTGTGACTGATAATAAATGAATAGCTTTCATGGATATTTGCTGATTCAAAAGCTAGAAACCATAGAAATACCAACATCATAGGGCAGCGACCATATCATAGAAATGGACTCAGATGCTTTTGTATAGCAATTTCTATTAGATTAAGAGAACAACACATCGACATCAATCCAACAAATGCATAGATTTCATATTTTCAAATCAGAAAATGAAACTAAAATTGAGGAAACACGAATATTCTCAAACTTCTGATGCTACTGTGCATAACCACATGTCCAGCAGATTTCAAATAACAAATATTTGAGGTTTTTTTCACTCCAATAGAAGGAACCAGAGAGGAACAAGTTATCCTCCATGGTCAGAGAAAGAAGCTTCATCTAGAGCAAGAAACACAAATAAAACACACAAAAAAGCAATTATTATCATTAACAGAGAAAGAATATGATACTTGTTAGCAAAGACGTTTACGATCATCTCGTTTACAACACCATCACCATCACCATCACAATCGCCCCATCCATCAAAATCCACTATTTCTGATTTAGAGAGCTAACAACTACAGATCTACACGCATAATCGTAAACAATGAAATCCGGCAAAGAATCAAGAGCACGAACCGCGCCATCGGAATCGTGACAAATACGGACGAGCTCGTTCCGGCGGTAGGAGCCGGCAACCAATCCAGCATTTGCTTCCATGGCAGACTCTGCTCTTGATTCCTAGAAACCAGAAGCAGATCTGTGCTCAAGTGAAGAGCAGAGTAGATGATGACTGCGTGAGGATATGAGGGGCAAATATGGGTTTAACAAAAGTTCATTAAAATCTATTGTTTGAAAACTCCTTCTCGTGTTTTCAGTAGAGCCTGAGGTTTGGCTACTGAGCATTTCTCCAGGCTCAAAACCCTTGTTTTCTTTTGGTTTAAAAAAAATTGGCATTCTAATATCTATTCCCCCATTTTTTTCCTTTTTTTAAGAAAGTCAATCATTTTTGTATAGCATTAGCCGCTAATTTCTTTTAGTGGTCTGGATTTAAACAATTCTTCTTTTACAATTAATTGTCATATTTATTTTTTTATGCAATTATTTAGTATTTTTTACACTTTTATTCTTAATATCTTTAATTATTCTAATTTATTTCTCTAATTAATTTGGATTTGTAATTAATATAGGGGTATTAATGTCAAATCTAATCAAAATTATTTAAGTATTAATATGTACAATTATAATTTAAAAAAAACTACTAAAAGAAAACGAATGAGTATTTTTTTTAATATACCGATAAGAATCAACGGGCATATTATGCATATAGTTCATTAATTGTCTATCTGATGACTAAGGTACCGGTAGAAATCAGACACATATTCAAATCTCGTTTCCGCCTAAAAAAAAATATAAACAAAAATGTAGATAAAGCGACAAATTTTAGAATTTATTCACCTTATTTGGTAAATTGAGGTCGCCTCCCTAATTGAAATTAATTGACCACATAATTTGATATTTTTTTGACAAATTTAATTTAGAAAACTATACATAATAGGAATGAAATTGATAGTGAAGAAGAAGAAGAAAACAGGAGAGAAAGTGGGTGGGCCTCCTCATGTGTAAACAAAGGACGCCTGTTTATTTGGGCCCAAAGCATGTAATAATCTTAGTGCGGAAGTCTTGGGTTTAGGCCACTTGAGCTGTATTGTTTTTCTCATGATCTAAATCTCGTGATTTTTCTCTGTTTGGGCCACCCGATCTCTATGTTAAAAAAACGTTTTAAATAAAAAGAGAGGAAACTTAGGTAGTGTTTGGGGCTTTGGTTCTACTTGGGAAATGACTTTCCCAAGTAGAAAATCTAGTCCCTAGGTGTTTGGTAAACACCACAAACCATGCCCACAAAATGCCTTTTAACAAAAGGCATTTCAAGGCAAGGCCAATTGGCCTTGCCTCCCACTGGAGCAAAATGCTCCAGTGGCCAACGAGAAGGCCTTTTGGCCTTCTCTCTCTCCCTTTTTTTTTTTTTCAATTTCATTTTAATTTTTTTACTTTATATAATTAACAAAATAAATTAAAAATTAGCATAATAAAATCTCTACCTCAAGATAAACAATTCTAGATCCACTTTTCCTATTTTTATTAATTTTTTAAAAATGGGTTTTATACCCTTTATGGTCATTTTACATCCAAATCATAATTTTGAAAAACTGTTTTACCAAACACCTCAAGTATCTCACATTTCATTTACCAAAAGTCATTTTCCTATAGAACTTTTTCCCATAGAACTTTTCCAACTAGAACCGGAACGCCAAACAGACCCTTAGTTTTACTCCACCAAAACAAAACACAGGCTTTTGATGATACCACAAGTGTTCATATACTTTCTTTATTTTCATTTGAATTATTGAGATTTCGATTTAGCCCTACCGTTAGATTTTTTTGCATATTTTCGTTAGATATCACGTGAGAAAAACGTGAACGTCCAACTCTTCTCTAATTAGCGTCAAATTGATATGAAATAAATGATGGGTATGGTAGTAATCTTGAGGTCATGATCTTACAAAGAGAGAATGTGTTTGAGGATGATGGTCATTTTAAGTGGAGAAAGTATGAGTCGGCGAGGGAGAAGTTTTTAGGTTGGCGTCAATTAGACTATGGATGAGCATTCACGTGCTTTTCATATGATATTTGACCGAGGAAATATGTTGAAAATCGCACGACATGACTAAATAAAAAACAAATAAAAATATTTGGGATCTAAGAGTTCCGTCTGAAACAGTTGAGACTAAATTAATAATAAGCCAATTAGTGTGGGACGAAATTGAAATTTACCCAAAAATATGTTAATTTATCGCGACTACCTTGTAATAATACCGAGAGTCGGGGTAGATGGGCATTTCAATGTCTCACATGATTAGGCAGTGTATAGGCGTTTGTGTGCAAGAACCAAGGTGAGGGCGGCTCATAATCAATGCCTCTGCTCCCGATGCCACAATTGACTACAAAGATTTCAACCAAATAGTCAAAAGATTAGTATATTAATTGTTCCTGAGTATTTTATTTGTTCAAATCAATTAGCTTAATTATCCGTAGACTTAACACAATTATACGTTTATACAGTATATTATTGGATGCAAATATAGTATTTTTGTGCAGATTCACATGCACGATGTGGCAATGACTACAAATTCAACTAAAATTAAACTTTTCATCCAAAGTTAACAAAAAAACTTAGTATTATTATGGATTTGACTAATATTGAGTACGGGATCATTGAGCTCATAGACTCTTTTTTTCTCACTTTTAGATATTATCATTTATATTTATGAGATTTATCTTTCGAATCTATTTTATTAATATTATCAAATATTAAAGATGATGACTCTATTTATATAGTTTTCTCACTTCTTCTTATTTCGACCCAAAATATGAATTATAGCTGGACAAATTTTATCGTAACCACAGCTAAACTACAAAACATAATTTGGAACTCTCTTTTTTAAATAAAAAAGAGAGAGGAAAAGAATGCAAAATTACCACCTACTCTTGCGAATTCATTTCCATGGGCAATGGCCAATACAATAGGCATGGCCCTTGGAAGTTGAAGAGTGACAGACACCATTGCATGTGAAATTTGAATCTGCCGTCTGGTCCATTGCAATCTTCAAATCAAAGCACTTAAATGTTACGTCCTCACTCACTACTCCAGACACCAAACTTCACTTAAAAGGTGTTTGGTAACACCTTTCCGGAAGTGATTTTCCCGGAAGTGATTTTGATTTCCTTTGTATTTTCCCTCAATGGCTCACTGCTGATATTTGGAGCAGTGGCCAGAATCACTTTTGAAGAAAACACGGGAAGCTGGCCACATTCTTTTTTTGACAAAAATATCCCTCACTATCCTTCTTAATTACAAAATAACCAGGTATAAATTAACAAAAAAAAACCTAATTCTTCTCATTTCCCGTGGCTGCCTGGTTCTCCTCTTCTCTCACTCTCGCTCTCCTCACCGCCGCTCACCATCTCTCCCAAATCTCAGCTGACTTCGCTACATCCTCCCATCCTCATCGGTGTCGCCACTGGAGCATTCTTGTTCTTCTCTGACTTGGTCCGCCAAATCAACCTCCCCATCTCCGTCGGCTTCATTCGCGCCCAATCCTACGGCTCAGGCACCCAGTCGAAACGGATTTGGATTTGGACAGAGAAGTAATTTCTGGGTTGGCTTCTTATTGCGTGAGTTGATGGTACAAATTGCTTGCTTGATGGGTGTGTAAGTATTGGTAGAATTCTTAAGGCAGAGGTGATGAATGTGTTGTATAAAATATGGCGTGGGCAAGGTGTTTGTTAAAATGCCTAGCTTAACTTCGGGTTTTGTTTTTGGGATTTTTGATTAGGTGAAGGAAGGTCTGCTAATTTATGGAATGATGATTTCACAGGGACAAGAAATGTTGATAAAACCCTTTCGACGCACGCACAGCCCTTCAGGCAAGGCAGTTGCTTGGACCCGAATTGGTGTCAGGAAATCCGCTGCTGAGACCTCCTGGTAAAAGTTTCCACTTGTTGGCATGTGTTTTGAAGTGGTATTTGTCTTCAATTCTGGTTAATTGTTGTTGATTGATGTTCTAGAGTATAATTTTAGTTGGTAAATGTTTGCCATTGATGTTGATTGTTGTAAAGTATAATTTACTTGATAAAATGGATGTCTAATAGGATCAATTTGATTCATTGTCATCCTTACTTGCCTGTGCATCCTGACACAAATCCTTGCATGTGTTAAGTTCATTTATGTACCTTTAGATTCACTTGTGCTGGAATGTATTCTCACATCTTTCATTCAACCAATGCTAATTCTGTTCTTTCATTTACAGAGGAATTCGAAATATCCAGATTTCAAGCACAAAGATACTGGTCAAGTCTTTTTGCTGTCAAAGTGCAGTCCAAAATGTTGCTTCAAAATGTTGCCTAAATGTCTACTGTTTGGAATTGAGAATAGAAACCGGAAAAAAAATCTTAAGCCAAACTCTTCATAAATTCAATTGCTAATCAATTTGTTTAAATTGTTAGTTTATCTGTTGTTCAATAATTCATACTCATCCTTTAGATTAATTAAATGTCTTCAATTTGATAATACGATAAACAGGTTGCTCGAATTTTTGATTCTTTATTAATTAACTAAAATATTGTATTTATCAAATTAAATTTTTTGTGTGTATTAATCGAACATTTGGTTCGAACAGCTGAATCGGCATTAAATTTAGAGACATTTTGGTCATTTCAGATTTTTAAACCATAAAAATGCATTGTACCCTTTATAGTCATTTTACATACTAACCATAGTTTTAACAACAGTTTTTACCAAACACCACAAACAGCTTCTAGTATCTCACAACACTTTTAAAAAATATTTACCAAACAGCATACTGATTTTTACAGAAGTGATTTTCACACAGCACTTATCCAAAAAGCTCTACTCCAACCCAAACCTCAGGGCCAAACAGGCCCTTAGTTAGTTGCAGTCCATAAACTGCGTCGTATTAGTACCATTACTTATATCCACGCCTAGCTCCATGATGAGGCGCCTCCTCCTCCAGTAGTTTTTCTAAGATTCGAATTTACTAGTATTCTTAATTCTTTGAGGTAATAGCATAAAGACCCCCTGTACTATTTTTTAAAACAGAAACCTCCCCTGTACTTCAAAAAGTCAAATTGACCTCCCCTGTACTATCGGTCAGAAGCAAAAGTAGGTCCTTCTGTTAATTTGACTAACAGATGTGAATTTTGACTCTTT
This sequence comes from Viola odorata, assembly GCA_963691705.1. Classification (NCBI taxonomy): domain Eukaryota; kingdom Viridiplantae; phylum Streptophyta; class Magnoliopsida; order Malpighiales; family Violaceae; genus Viola; species Viola odorata. The sequence goes on along the minus strand of OY829543.1, from coordinate 53,206,877 downwards.
TCTACCGGTTGCAAGGTTTTTCCTTCCCGGTTGACAACCTGCTTTTTCTTTTCTTTTTTCTCAATTAGGTTTTCTTTTCTTTTTTTCAAAATCATTCCTTCCTTTCATCTTTCCTTAGCCCATCTCCATTCCCACTGCAAAAACAACAAAAACAAAAGAAAACCCTTTAATTTCTCACCCTTCGTCGGCCACCATCTTTCCTTAACCCTTTTATTTGTTTTCTTATCATCAACCACCTCCATTTCTTTCTCTCTGCTCCATCCAACATCTTCATCATCATCTTTTTACCTTATTTTAGATCTAGATCTAGATCAAGATTCAGATCTAGATCTAGATCTAAATATATGGATGGATCTCGCCTGTCACCACGCTCATCGTCTTCGTCATCAGCAGTAGCGTCTCTGTCCAAGTCATCTGCCACAGCATTGGTTCCGTCCATAAAGCCCACCGACTACGCCCACAGCCCCGTCCACTACGTCTTCGCTTTGGTAGACCACACCACACTTTCCCGCCTCCTTTCCACTCTCCCTCACCTCGCTGAACCAACTCAGATCTACTCAGAGTCCGACTCCCTCACTCAGGAGCGACTCGCCCGTACTCTCGCCGCCGCCGGTGCTGACGTGTCTTTGCAAAACGCTGCCGGATGGAACCCCCTCCAGGAACCATTATGCCGCCGCACCTCCGTGTCTTTGCTAATCCTTCTTTCTTTTTTTCTTTTTTCTTTTTGAGTTATTTCCTTTTTCTTTTTTCATTTTTTATTGATAGTTGAGAATATACTGATGATGGATGGGTTTTGAAATTCTGGTTGGAACCCATATATTGTTTGTGTTATTGTAATTTTCAATTTGGAGTTATGGAAAATTGTGTTTTGCTGGTGCATTTTGTTGCTGTTTGAATTGAATTTGTTGTCGTCTGAGCTTTTTAAACATGTGGTGGATTTTCTGGAGAATTGCAGGCAAAAATTGCAGGAGATTAAATCAAGAAAAAAAAATTAAAGAATAAGAAAATAAGAAATGAAACTGCTGGAAATGAAAGAAATTAAGGACAACCTATTTTCTCTATTTTTGTAATTAATAATATTATTTTTTGAATTATTAAATTTAATTTTGTAAGTGTAACCGGGAAAAAATGGGGAAAAAAAGGACAACCTGCTGTCCAAGGTCATAAAGCAATTTCTGTTAGTTTGACTGTTTCAGACTAACGGTTTGCTTCTGACCGATAGTATAGGGGAGGTCAATTTGACTTTTTGAAGTACAGGGGAAGTTTCTGTTTTCAAAAATAGTACAGGGGGTCTTTATGCTATTACCTCTAATTCTTTTGGTGAAAGATTTGAATTTTGTTGAAGAGGCAGAACCGGAGAAGTGAATTTTCCGACATGGGATGGAAGTAAAGAGGTGGGTCCCACTCTGGTTTCCGCAATTAGCCATGTGGCGCGCCTTCCTTAACTGATTGGACACGTCTCGTATAAATTTTCTCCGTATGCTTCCAGTGAGACAAAAAACTCACGATCTTTCTCCCAAAATCATTAATGTTTCTCCATGGCCACTGGCCAGCGCCCATGGCGGAGTAGTAAGTGAGTAGTAGGCTCCATTGTCAATGAAGGAAATTAAAGAAATTAACAAGGAAATATAAAATATTACTTTAAAAAAAATACATTAAACTAGTCTCTGCGTGGTAAAATAAATGACGTTTTAAGATAGTAAAAATTCGTAGAACAATAATCTTTGATCTTATTTTATTTCACATTATTTCATTTTTACTTTTAATTTCCACTCAAATTAGCATACCATCATCAAATTGGGTTGATGAAAAAAAAATTTATCATTTGTACAAGATTTAGAAAAAATAAAATAACAAATATTATAAACCGTAAAAATTTGTATAAAAAAATCATTTATTATGCAATAGACTGATTTGTGTAATTCCTATCCGGTTTTAGTACACAATTTTCACAAAGCCAATATAATTTGGTGGAGTACTCTTACTTCCTTCTCGCTAATTTGAATTTGGTGGAGTAGTATTCAGTGTATCTAACCCACTCTATGCATGCATGATTTAATTTAAATTTTTTTTTGGTACATGAAGATGGCTAAAGGCCAAAAGCAACAATCAAAATTAACGCATCAAATCATGAGCAAGTCAAATCCTGATTTTCGAGAGCGCGATCTCGAACATATGAAGATCCGGATCATAAAAATGGACAAAATAAGAAAAAAATCAGCCGTAAAATTAACTTTACGAAACATATGCGTGATTTCAAAATTTATCCATAACCATACTCGTTTCTTTATCCCAATTTATGTAAAAAAATATTACTCCATTTAAATCAATTTATTGGGAAGATAAAATATTGATGAATGTTCAACTCAAAGTCCAATCAACAACCAACCTTAGCAAGTAAACATTGTTTAATCCATTATTCGAGGATTTGAGAATGATTAGGTGGCAAGTTAATTAATTACGTGCATTGACATTCACGTATAAGCTGGTAAAATTAAGACAAGATGACAAGAATCAAGAGAGTACTGTATTACTAGTAGTTTAGTATTATTAGGACAAAATATATTGAAGGTAAATTGTGGTCTAAGTAAAAACCCCTAATTGGTCATGGTCAAGAAAAAAAAAAGGTTGTTGAAACTTATAATTCAATACCCCAAAAGATATATAATAGACCCCGTCCTTTTGCTCAATTCCAATTATCAAACCTTACTATTGAGAATAAATTAAGGAACTTGAAAACAAAAAGATGGAAAAAAAATCCTATTCTCAATTAAGATATTTTCCCCTCCTAGATTGAGACTTGGATTACGCAGTGTTACATTGATACTGTTGAAATACTATTGTGCAAATTTAAAACCTAAAAAATTGTATGTGTCGTTTTTGTAATACAGCATAAAATTATGGGTTTCGTATTGATAATTAATAATATAAAATTTTAATTTTTTTAGAATGAGATCCAGTTTATGGGAAGAAAAATTACAAAAGTTGTCATAGTTTTTTTTCTTGTTATGGTATTTATATTGGATTCTTTTTGCGTCAATATATCCTTTAAAGCAAAAGCAAGAAAAAGAAAAAGAAAGAGAAAGGAAAAAAAAACAGTAAGATCTTCCCGTATCCCATCATCACATTATATATTGAATTTTTTAGACTCGAATCGTCTGGAACCTTAAATGACGATAAAAAGATTCCTCATAAGCTTGAATCCAACGCTATATTTAGAACTCAAATTTAAAACCTTTGATTACGTTAGAATAAACATGATTGGGTAAACTATCGAAAAGAAAATAAAAAAAAATTTATTTAATAGTAGGTCGTTTTCCAGCTCACTATGTAGTGGCATTATTTGCAATAAACTCCAATTACGCAACCCAAAAACGTAACAGCACAACAACTCAAAGTTTCTGCTCGTCTTTTTTTCACTCCCATTCCTCTTTTTTACTTTGTATCCGTTAGGCTGAGGAGACTCACTTACTCACTCACTCCGGCTCTCCTTCTCTCTCTATCTCGCCTTTCTTCAAATTTTCTCAGTAACCAAACACTCGCATTCCTGAGAAAATTCACGGACTAACGGTCGCCGGAGCTAACCAATGTCGGATTCCGTCTCCGGCACCGATGACGCGAACAATAACAGCAGCAGCAAGTCTTTCCTTACTTCAACAGCGCCATTTCTCAGCATAAGGATTTACATCCTGATCGGTGCGGTTTCCCTGTGCGTAATCTTACTCTCTCTCCTCATATTCCTCTGCGTCCGGTTAAAACGCGCGTCGCGGAAACGCAACGCCATGCGCGTGGCGGTGGAGCTCAGTTCGGGTTCGATCCCTCTGGTATCTAAAGAAATAGTAGAAATCAAAGGTTTGGATCGCGGAAGGAATGGTGGCGAGGTCAAAATTGGAAGTCTAAGATCGTCGCTAAATAAAGAGGAGGTGACTCCGGTTGAAAGCGGTGGTGTTGTCGTTGATTTTGATTTGGAGGCTGGGGAAAGGAAGAAGAGTGGAGGAGGAAGCGACGATATGTCGCTTAGAGGGAGCGGTGACGTGTCGGTCGAGGCGCAGAACATCGGGTGGGGACGGTGGTATAGCTTGAAGGAGCTGGAGATTGCGACACGTGGATTCTCTGATGAGAACATAATCGGCGAAGGAGGGTATGGTGTTGTCTATAGAGGAGTGTTGCAAGATGGCTCCGTCGTGGCAGTGAAGAATCTACTGAATAATAAGTGAGCCAATAAATTTGAATTAATACTTCTTATGGATTTTTTTTTTCTGTTTCGAATTTTCTGTTTGTGTATTTCCTTTCCTTTTTTTCTGTTCTGTTCTGTTCTGTTCTTTTTTGTTATAGACAACGTATTTATTTTGGTTTGTCTTGTGTCGGCGGGGAATGGTCGCTGTAGGGGACTTAGTCGTGTACGAGGAAAAGCAGACGCATCACTTTTTTTTTCTTTAGATTCTTCCTTTCTTTTTCTCTCTTTTTCTTTTTATCTGTATGATTTTGCTTTGAGTACTTTCTTTAGTACTTGCTCATCAAAATGCTGAAGAACATTGAACTGAGATGTGTAATGGATTTGTCATGTGAGAATTGAAATGTGAATCCTTGCGTATTAAAGTGGGATTAGTGTGTAATACAGTGGATAGGTCATTGTATTCGAACCATTTTAGTACTATATGATTCCTAAGAGTATGAACTCCTTAACTTTTTATAATTTCTTTTTGAAATTGTGATAGCTTGCAGTAGAGTTCTTAAAGCACAACTGCCTTATTGAATGAATGCCAGCACAATTTTGCTTTAAAGTTTCGCAACTGAATTTGTTAAAGAAAATGCATTTTTTTGTTCCAATTTACTCATCCATCACTCATATTTGTGAACTCAAAGGGGTCAGGCGGAGAAGGAGTTCAAGGTGGAAGTTGAAGCCATTGGAAAAGTAAGGCATAAGAACTTAGTGCGCTTAATTGGATATTGCGCAGAAGGTGCTCGCAGGTATTTGCCACATGCAGACCTGTCTCTCGCGTCATAGATTTAAACGACATGACATGAAATCTTTGTTTTCCTCCTAACTTGTTTATGGGAACATTGCTGATCATGCAGGGTGCTTGTTTATGAATATATTGATAATGGGAATTTGGAGCAATGGTTACATGGTGATGTAGGTCCTGTTAGCCCTCTCACTTGGGAGATTCGGATGAAGATAGCCATTGGCACTGCAAAAGGGTAAGATTCTGGTCTTTGTTTCTGTATCATAATTGTCTATCAATTGTATTGGATCAGTCAAAAACACTTCTGTTTTCTATTGGATATCAAAGCAATATCAATTTTTTTTTTGCAACTTTCAATCTTATCGTCTAAAATTATGCTTTTAATGGCCAATAATATTCTTTATCTGTACCAAATTCTAATGGCTTAGATTTCATCTGCCTATGGGAGAGCTTCATGAGTCTTTTTCCATTTCATCCCTCAAACTGCTCTGCTTTTAACCTCTGTGTTCCCTACCTCTGCTGCAGGCTAGCTTATTTGCATGAAGGTTTGGACCCTAAAGTTGTGCACAGAGATGTGAAATCCAGTAATATACTTTTGGATAAGAAATGGAACCCAAAGGTCTCTGACTTCGGGTTGGCGAAGCTCTTGGGTTCTGAGGCAAGCTATGTCACCACTCGCGTTATGGGAACATTTGGGTTTGTACTGTCAAATACCAAAGCTTATATTCCAGTACTGATTTGGTCAAACTTAAATATTGAAGCTAGGTGTACCTTTGCCCTAATCAATTTATTGATTGCTTTGCTTCAGATATGTTTCTCCGGACTATGCAAGCACGGGGATGCTTAACGAGGGAAGTGATGTGTATAGCTTTGGAGTTCTTCTCATGGAGATGATAACAGGACGGAGCCCAATTGATTACTCCAGACCAGCTGGAGAGGTGAAAAAAAGAGATTATTTTTCCTTCATTGCATGTTTGCCAAAGATTATATTTTAGCACTGTAGTGCATTTTATATTTTTAATGCATTTCAGATGAACTTGGTGGATTGGTTCAAGGGAATGGTAGCTAGTCATCGTGGCGAAGAGTTGGTTGACCCTTTGATTGAAAACCAGCCCCCTTCTAGAGCTTTGAAACGAACTTTGCTGGTTTGTCTTCGATGTATTGATTTGGATAGCAACAAGCGACCAAAGATGGGGCAAATTGTCCACATGCTTGAGGCAGATGAATTTCCGTATCGTGCTGTAAGTCTTTTTCCTATATTTCAACGATTATGGTTAATATTAGAGCTTCAACTAACACATTGATGTTGTTTTCTCATCTAATTCACTTTGTCCTTTGCTTTAAACTAACTTAGTCATTTGTGTCTCTATCTATAGGAACTTAGACCAATAGCAGAGAAAAATCCTTCCTCTCGTCGTGCTGCTGTCTCCAGCAAAGATGGTCCACGTCTTGCAAAACACTATGATGATGATGATGTAGAGAGATTAAGGAGGCGACAATCCTTTCCTACTTTAAGCTAAGCACAACCTTCACAAAATTAATAGTATCATATTTTTCATTGGTATACAAGGAAGTAAATATTGCCTGTGCAATTTTCATGCTTTAGTCTTACCATCCTCTTGTCGCGCCTTTTGTATCCTCTGCCCTCTGCCTTCTGCCATTAGGGACTCTAGTTTGAGTCGCACCTCAACCTATAAAGAAAAAGCCTTTGTAAATAAACATGTATGCAAAGTTGTAAACTTTTAAATCTTGTTATGAGTATCAAAATCTTGTATACTGGGCTTCAAGATTCAGGTTGGTAGGCAGGCTCGTGGTAGCGGACCTAGCGGTCAGATTGTCAACAAGCAATTGCTTTCAATAATGTTGTCTTTTGGGTTCGTGCAAAGTTTCAGTATAGTTATTGCAGTTGTTGCAATGTATTGTCGTCCTGTACCTCTAACTGAAATTACCCATTCCTGCCACACTAATATTGCAGTACAGTAATGATGGAAATTATTATTGTTGCATTAACTCATATTTTGTACCTACTCTCACGTAATCACTCCGTTCAAACACACTATTCATAACAACGTTAATTGTTATGTAGAGAGAAGAGAACAACATTTGATTTGAGGGGAATTGCCTGATAGGTAATAAGTCACTTTTGTGTCACTTGGTCTTATGTAGGGCAGCTATCTTCCGAAACAAGTATGAACTCTCGTTCGAATCCCTCTCTTTATTAAAAGGAGAGGAAAACACTCGTTTTGACTTACGATGATAAAGTACGAGTATGGACTCAGGTTCGAGTCCGTACTCTATTTTGCTTTAAAAAAAATTGTTTTGGGACGTTGAGCCGTTGAGGATTGAGAGTGGTGCTCACTGACCATTGGACTAGAAGGCAGATCTTGGCCCACCAAATGGTATCAGTTGGGCAAGTGAAAAAAAAAGCGTGTGATTTTTTGGATCCGGAATACTCCCTCTGTCCATTATTAATGAACGCTTTGATTTTAGGCACGCATTTTAAGAAAACTGAATGATTTACTATTTGATCCCACAAAATTTCGTATCTTTTTTCGAACGTACATTAATCCTTAACGTACGTCTGAGAAAAAATTCGAGGCAAAATTGTCTCAAATAGTGAGTCATACGGCCTCTTTAAAATGCATGTCCGAAATCAAAGCGACAATTATTTATGTACGGATAGAGTATAAAAAGTAGCCTCTTGTCAAAAAAATGTTTATTGCCTCTTTGGGCTTTAGTACTACTGTGCTACCATGCTCTGTCAATTAAATTCTTCTGTGTTATCACATGTTGGTGCAAGTGTTTGAATACATTCATTTTTCCTTCAACAACAATCAATGCTTCCCCGCACTTTGTAGAAAAAAAGGAAAAAAACTCCCATGATTATGTTTTTATTTTAAACAAAAATTATGTCGGTGAATAAAATTAAGAGTGTGTATGGTTCACGGAATTAAGAGGGAAAGTAACTCAGAAATATGAGATTCCGAACTTTATTACGTTTGGTTGGCGCAAGAAGAGTTAGACTTCTCGGAATCCAACTTTCCTTGACTCCCTGAGTAGGGGGTGAGAAATCTCACATTCCTGAGTCCTGAGAAAGTTGTATTTTATTAAATTACTTAATTACCCATATTTTAAATACCACAAAATATTATGATTTTTTCTCACTAATTCCATGACCTATTTTTGTACTTTAAATTTTCAAGACATTTTATTATTACAGTTAAGTTTATTTTATATAGCGAGAAAAATGTATCATACTTTGCTATAAAATAATTGATTTTGCAAGCTTGATGATGTTTTGGGTTTAAGTTCCTTTGAAAGCATGTTTACTAGATATTAATGTTTTCCCACTAATAATGATCGTAGTACTAATAATGATGGTACTGAAAAAATATTTTAGAGTTCACGGTGGTAATACCTGTGCTAGCACATCTTGCCAATGCTTCAACCTTGAGCATAATGTTCAACAAGTCCCTTACTTTTTTTTCTTTTTTTTTTCTTAGTTATTTATAGACATGTTGGGTCAGTCCGGCTCTACATGTTTACTAGTATGGGTTGAGAACATATTATCCACGATTTCAAAATATATAAGTATACATTATATTGTACTTGAAATAATTATTATTTATTGAGTAGAGTAGGAATCGCTCTTACTTTTCCTTAGAATTCTCAACTACAAAACAAACGCAATAATGTCACTTTTTTGGAATTTTAAATGTCAACCAAACACAAAAACTACTAACATTCCCTTCAGTCACTCTTTCGGGTATCACCTCGCGGGAGAATGATTCCAAAGGAGAAAGTAGCATTTCGTGAACCAAACGCTACCTAAAAGTGTTGCTAGATAATATTTTTTCTAGTTAGCTCAATTAGGGTTGTTCATCGGTTAACCGAAACCAAAACCGATAACCGAAGTTTCAGTTTCGGTTAACCGAACATCATAAAATCTAAAACCGAAACCGAACCGAAATTTTAATAACCGAAAACCGAAAACCGAAATTTAGAACGATTCGATTTTTCAGAAAATCGAACTTCCGAAATTTTTGACCTGTTTTTTTTCCTGCAGACCTGCACACTCCAAAGTCCAAAATAATTATACAATCCATTCCTTCCTGCACATTCCAAAATTCCAAATAATTATATAATCCATTCCCTGCACTGCACACTCCAAATAATTATACAATCCATTCCTGCACACTCCAAATAATTCTACAACCCAAATACATAATTAAGTAGCATAATTATACAATCCATTCCTGCACAGTGCACACTCCAAATAATTATACAATCCAAGATTCCAAATACATAATTAAGCAATCCAAATTCCAAACTCCATAATTATACAATCCAAACTCCATAATTTAAACATAGCAATTAAAATCAGAATTCAGAAATCACAATTAGCACAATTCAGATTGAATGTTGATGGATATGGCTAGAGGCTAGAGCTGTTGATTGAATGTTGCCTTGTTCTCCAAATCAGAAATCACAATTCAGTGATTGTATTCTCCGTTCCTGCATACTCTGTAAATAATGAAATAAATATAATTAGAATTAAAAACTAAAAGACTTATAAACATTAAACAAGAAGACAACATGCAAAAAAAATATTACCAATTTCCCACTTGTCAAGTTCAGCAATATTTTCTTCAACTTTGATCTTTTCTTTGGATCTTCTAAACCAATCTTGTGAGCAAATTAGAGATTGCAATTATATCATGTGGTCATATCAATCAAAGACATTATTGCAATTATAGAAGTCCATAATTTATTTTTGAAGTGCAGTAGGGCAAGAGCCGTGATACATCAAAATTAAAATACACATTAAATTATATTACTCATGACAATAACCAGAATTTCCTAGAAGATGTGCTTTCAGTCCATGGTAGTTGCTCATATAATCTTTAATTCCGGAACAACATATGGATAGTAAATACTCTCTAAAATTAAAATTTACCTTTGAATTCAGCAGCTTTCTCAGGCGTTAAGTAATCCCAAGTCCTTTCCAACACCTTTCTAATCTTCAAATTTATTTCCCCGTCCAAATTTGCAGTCTAAACAAAAAGTTAAAAAAGAGAGTAAATCCATTGGCATCCGCTGAGTACATAGCAAATTGTGGATTCAAAAACTTAGAACTTGTTTTTTTCAATAAGTAATGTCTAACTAAGGCAAAAAATCATCAAAATTAGAGATTTAGGGTTTATTCTAAGAAATTAGGGATTTAGGGTTTATTCTAAGAAAACTTACCAATAGTGGACTGGAGGAGGAAACGGTGGGTGGTGGAAGGCTGGAAGCAGCGTCGACTGACCAGTGACGACGGAGTCACGGGCTGAGCGAGAGAGGAGACGGAGAGCGGCTGACGATGTGTGGGAATTCACACGGACTGAGTGATAGAGCGAGGAGAGGAGAGGGAAAGCTCGGGGGCGGTGGGTGGTGGTCTGGTGGACCTCGTGGTGGTGGATGAGGCGGTTGCAGGTGGTGGTGAATGAGGATTGAGGTCTACGCAGCGCGAAAGGGAGAGAGTGAGAGCCGATTTAGGAAATTAGGAATTAGGGTGAGGGAATGCCAATTTTGTAAAAAAAATGAATTATATAGTGTGTGCAAAAGTTCGGTTAGTTCGGTTAACCAAACTTTGAATTAACCGAACTTTTGCGATTAGATTCCGAAACCGAACCGTAATAAATTTTAGTTTTTGACTAACTGAAACTGAAATAACCGAAACTGAAATTCCGTAATCGAACAAGCGAAAATTTCAGTTTCGGATTTCAGTTTTTCGGTTATTGCTAACCGTTGAACAACCCTAAGCTCAATAAACGATAGCATAGTTATCGGAATCTAATCAAACATCGAGCTAATCAGATTCTTGAATTAAGTGCTCAATGGTTTAACCGATTAATCAAATTTGACCACTGATTTTACAGAATATAAAAATAAATATTTAAACCATAATTATACAAAAATAATTAAGAAACTAGAAAAAAGTAAAAAAATTATGGATTGAATCGGTTTAACCAGTTACGCCGGTTTGACTTCGATGAGATTTCCCCAATTCAACCATTTTTATGAAAAAATGTCTGACCAAACTTATCAAAGATTTGAATTCTCGATTTACCGGTCAAATCGGCATATTCATTTCGATTTTTATAACTATTGATGATAGAGTGCGTCCAATAGATTATAAAAAGTTGGAAAATATTTTACATACTAAAAAAATTTAACTTTCTATACTAATTAATGTGTCAAAATTTAATTGGTATGTATTAAGTGATGAGTCTCTCAAGTAAATTAATGTATACCATTTATATTTTTACACATCAGTTAGTATGTAAATTTTGTATGATTTATTTGTATGTGTATAACATTAAAAAATATAAGGGAGGCACCCTAGAAAATTAGGCTTTTAGGAGTTGGTTGGCCAAGACTTTTGACCGGTTCGTAAATTTACAGGTCAGACCCGGGTTTCACAAGATCGGTTCAGCGAGAGCCACAAAGCCCACACACGAAGCAAGAAAGAGCCAAGATTTCCTCCTCAACCAACACGTGCCGCTTCATCCGATTTTCTGTCTAAGCAACACGTGTCACTTCATACTCGCTTCAAACCACCACCCCCGAAACAAAAACCCGCCAAAATATCCAAAATTACATCGCTACCCAGCCCATTTTACCATCCTTTTCCCCTTTCGGCGCCTTCCTGCGATAAAAAAAAAGCACGCTGAAAAAATAAAAATTAAAACATTCCATCATTTAATAACCGACCGCACACAACACACAGGCACTAACCAGGTAACCAGATCTGCTCCACCTCACATAAAACACGACACCGTTTCACGCAGGCGGAAAATACCAGATTCGTCCGGTGTAGAAGATGGATGAGAAGCTGATATCAAGGCTGGAATCGGCCGTGGCGCGATTGGAATCGCTCTCATTCCGGGGAGGTGGTGTTGCCGCGGCAGATGATGGCGGACATGCTGTGAGCGATCCGTCAATTGTAGCGTTTGATGATATGATGGGGCAGTATTTGAATCGTCTCTTGGGGGCTGCAGAGAAGATTGGAGGGCAGGTTTTGGATGTGACGAAGGTCGTAGAGCAAGCTTTTAATGTTCAAAAGGAACTTCTCGTCAAAATTAAGCAAAGTCAGGTAGGTACTGATTTTATAGTGCCTTTTCATTTTTCTTTGGCGTTGAAAATGTAATGCATTTAATTCGTGACAATTAATGTTTGGTTGCGTTGGTGTAGAAACCTGACATGGCGGGTTTAGGCGAGTTTTTGAGGCCGTTGAATGAAGTGATGATGAAAGCGAATGCGCTGACAGAGGGAAGGAGATCTGATTTCTTCAATCATTTGAAGGCTGCTGCCGATAGTCTTCAAGCCTTAGTTTGGATTGCATTCACTGGGAAAGGCTGCGGTGAGTGGCAATCGTGGTTACTAGTGCATTGTGAGGATTTATCATTTTCTTCTAATGATTTATGATTTTTGTATTGGTTTTTGTTATGTGAGGTATGAGTATGCCTGTTGCCCATGTGGAAGAAAGTTGGCAAATGGCAGAATTTTACAATAATAAGGTACTTAATGACTCGCTGTAATTTAGATTACCGTTACTTTGTTGATGCATTCTTGATTTCTATTAGGCATAGCAGATAATTATAAGAGCTTGAAGGGGATGATTAAATAAGTCTGAAGTTAGTTACTGACCTTGATTTACTATTATACTTGATGCAATTGCTTGAGAAAGAATATTTGTTATGTTAGAGATAATTCTGTTTTGTGGTTGCTGACATTTTGGCATTGTGAAATTCAGGTTCTTGTTGAGTACCGAAACAAAGATCCGAATCATGTTGAGTGGGCGAGAGCTATGAAGGAGCTATATTTACCAGGTTTGAAGGATTATGTTAAGAACCATTATCCCTTGGGCCCAGTCTGGAGTACCACTGCAAAAGCAACAACTGCTGCTCCCCCCAAAGCCCCCACCCCTAGTGCTCCTTCTGCTGGTCCTCCGCCTCCTCCGCCTCCTCCCCCGGCATCTTCTTTCAGTTCTGGATCTTCTCAACCTTCATCATCAAAGCCCAAAAAAGGGATGGCTCTTGTGTTATCACAAATGCCCAAAGTAGGGAGGTCTGCTATGTTGCAAGAAATTAATACAGGGAATGTGACTGCAGGTAGTCTATTTACTGCAGCAATGTAGCAAAGTCCTTTTAGCAATTTATTTTCTGCATACCCGGCTCATTGTGATTTTACTTTCTTGCTTCTTAGGTCTAAAGAAAGTCACAGCTGATATGAAGACAAAGAACAGGTCAGATAGAACTGGTGTTGTTCGTACCAGTGAAAAAGGTGGTAGCACTAGTTCTGCGTCTTTCTCCAGGACAGGACCTCCAAGACTGGAGCTTCAAATGGGTCGAAAGTCAGTATGAATCATATCTATGATGGTTTATTAGTTCCAGTTAAGGAGTACCTTTGATGCAGGAGCTCATTTATGAAACTGCTCCTTCTGGTGCATCTTCTGGCAGGTGGGCTGTTGAGAATCAAATTGGAAGAAAAGACTTAGTAATCGATGACTGTAATGCAAAACAGTCTGTTTACCTTTTTGGCTGCAAAGATTCTTTTTTGCAGGTTAAAGGTATGATTGTTATCTGTTCTTACTCTTTAATAAATGTAATGCTTCATAACCATTGTATGTTATTGATCTATGTATGCTGTCTTGTACAGTGTGGTGCCTGTTACTAACTTGTTTCCTATTGCAACACCTTGCAGGGAAAGTCAACAACATAACAATTGACAAATGCTCTAAAATGGGAGTTGTGTTCACGGTTAGTATGAAAATTTCTTTATGCTGAAAAAAATGAGAGAGAGTTTTGCTGCTCTCTAATTATTGTCTTCACTGTTGATGGCTCATGTTCCAATGACTTCGATTGACAGGATGTTGTCGCTGCTTGTGAAATTGTAAATTGCAATGGTGTGGAGATTCAGTGTCAGGTACCATTCATTAGTTGATTTTCTGCAAAAGCCTTAAAACTTTGTTTGGATAGTGGTTCTAATGTTCTTGTAGTTGAAGATAACCTTTGTATAGTTTATGGAATGTGGCATGACCTAAACTATTATCAAAATTTTCCTCAATTATAGGGTTCAGCACCAACAATATCAGTGGACAACACAGGAGGCTGCCAGTTGTATTTAAGCAAAGAGTCTTTGGGGGCATCTATAACCACAGCCAAGTCAAGTGAGATCAATGTACTGGTACCTGGAACCAATCCAGATGGTGACTGGGTAAGCTTCCTGTTATTTTCTGATATTTTCTTCTACGTTTGTTTGTCTTAATTGTTAGTTCATATGAATTGTCGAAAATGATGATGGCTCTATCACGTCGTCTCTCCACAGGTGGAGCATGCTTTGCCACAACAATACATTCATCACTATAAGGATGGCCAATTTGAAACTACTCCAGTCTCCCATTCTGGAGGGTAATTGAGTCGACTAACTGGGATCAATATTTCAGCTTCCTATTTTGTTTTTTTTTCCTGGATGGTTGCCTTAAATGCTTTTCTTTTCTTCTATCCGTGGATTTGATGTTGTTGTTAATACATGGTTGCGACACATTTTGATACATGTTGGTTTTGCCTGGGTGTATAGCACACAGTTTGCATTTGCTGCTTCTTCTTTTTCTTTGGCAGTGTTTGTTTTCATTGTTTCTGTTGTGATGTTATGGTAAAGCGATTGTGTTGTAACGAGAACAACTTTTTATTTATTGATACTACTTTGCCCAGAGTTTTCCTGTTTTTGCTTCTAATACTCCCTCCGTCCATAAATAATGGACACGAGGGAGTGAATCACACATATTAAGAAAGCGTTCTGTGTGAGACAGTGGTCACTCTCTTTCTTTCCCTTTTCTTTCTTTTCTTTCCTGCTAGCCGCAGACCTCACTCCTTTAACAAACAAATAGCAAAGCAAACGACAATAACAACAAATAGCAGTGGTGGTCCGCAATTGGTGGTTTGGATTTGGGTTTTTTGTGTGGTGGAGGTGCGGCGAATTGGAGGTTTGGGTGAGGTGGTGTTTGGTCGGGATTTGAATTTGGGCGATTAGCAGTGGTGGTCGGCGATTGGTAGGTTTGGATTTGGATTTGGGCGATTAGCAGTGGTGGTCGGCGATTGGTGCTTTGGATTTGGATTTTTTGGTTCGGCTAGGGTATTGGATTGAACTAATTAATTGCAGGGGAATTTGTAATTGTGGATTGAGTTTGCTGGGTTAATTAATTTTGCAGTGGAGATGATGATTGGAGAGGAGGAGGTGCGGCGGTGATGGGTGTTTCGCGGCTGGATTTGATTTTCGGGCTGAGAATCTTCAAAAATATTGGCGATGTACATGTCGTTTGAATCTTGAAATTGATCATAGCTAGAATCCTCAAAATAAATTCTCTCTATTTTATCTTGATCTGAATTTTTTTGAAGAGAAAGATGAGAGTAAACGGAAGAAGAGAGAAGAAGATGATGAAGTAAATAGATGTCAGATTTTTCTTACACTATTTTCAAGACTCTCAAATTTTGAAATCCTGCCCAAACTCATCTACAATTAATTTCGTTTCACTCTTTTGGCACTGTTTGACACGCAGTTAAATAAGCGAACGATATGTTTGAGGGTATTTTTATCAAAACACAAACAAAGTGGACACAATTGCCAATTGCGTCAATTAAAAAAGGACAACGTTTTTGGGCTAAAACGTCCATTATTTATGGACGGAGAGAGTGCTAATTAGTGAATTATAAGGTCTGTAGGCTGTACTTTTTTCAATTGGAAAGTATTGGGCTCGGGCCGAGGCCCAGAGGTGTGTATTAAACAGACCTGCTTTATGGTCTAGCTTTTAAGTAGGGAAGACAATTCTGTCTGCGGATATAGATATTCGCCCAATACCCGCAATTGTGGGTATTTTGCCGGTATGGATATACCCGCACCCGCAAAGTGAGTATGGATAGTGCTTACCCGCTCCAATACCCGTAATATATAATATTTTAATATATAATTAATTCAATATATAATATAAAGGCACTTAGAAGAAGCTAGTTTGATAATTTCTTTCACCGCTAGGTAGGGGCGGATCCAGGAATTATTTTCAGGGGGGCGGGGATTCGGGGTTTCGGGGGCAGTGGCCCTGAATTTTTTTTTTTTGAGTATTTTAAAAGGAAGGTAAGCGAGCTGAACGAAAAAACTTTTACAAAGACTTTCCTCCTCATTCCTCAACTAGAACCTAGACTTTGTCATGACAAATAGCAGCAGTCATGCTCTGAATTTTTTCAAGAAAACAGCCTGAAATCAAAAGTTATAGTGGTCGAAATTACTTATGAACCATTTCTCTGATAATTTATCAACCATCTTAGACCACAAAGAAGCAATGCATAGATATGGAAAGTGGCAAAAGCTAATCTCCCATGAACACAAATAATGAATCATTCAAACTTTTTTATTCTCATTTCTAGTGGTAGGATACTAAACACATTAAGACATACTCTATAATTCTCACTCTCTACCTCCATTGAATCCATTCACATTTCTTGTGGTTCACTACGGGCAACCAAACAAGTCGTAAAAGTATCAAATGAAACATGTGTTTTGTATAATTGGATTTTAAAATAAATAATAAGATATTTAATTAAGAGAAAAAAAAATCTCAAGGAGTCGTGGTTTTATATATTGGACTATAGATCAATTGAAAATAGTTAATTGAAAGATGATATTAATCTTGACACATCGTACAAAAAATTAAAAACTAACTTTGTCTTCCACAAGTTATTTATTCTTGATAAATAACGTTATGAATAAATCGAGAAATGTAACTTATATTCTTATAATATTTAATGACAATTAATGATATGTAGCGTGATTTTTTAAAATGTTAATTTATTATATTTTTTAATAAATTAAATATGATTCAAATTCAAACCTTGTCAATAGAAAAAAAAAATTATAAGAGTTTCATTTATAAATTCCTAACAAACTCATATTCCAAATATATATATATGCAATACTTACTAAAAGCTTCCTTTGCTTCAGTGGTTAAAAGTTTTGTTTCTAAGCTAAAGGGAGGGGGTTCGAATCCCCTCCCACGCATTCCTTTACAACAGGTTTTTGGGAGAGCTGCTTCTTGGGATTTGGGCTCAAAAATTTTAAAAAGAGAGGATTTTCGTGAATTAAACACGCAACCTTCTGATTCTAGAGTCAGACTTGCTACCATTGACTTGCTACCATTGCGCCAAGGATCCTATTGAATGATGAAAAGGATCCTATTGAATGATGAAAGGGTGAAACTTAGTTAAACCTTAAATTAAAGGTAATTTTTTTTTTTGATTGGGCCAGGGTGGGCGGATCCGCCCCTGCCGCTAGGACTTTCTAATAATGAAACATTATATAACTATTTTTTTAATAAAAA
Organism: Viola odorata; assembly: GCA_963691705.1. Lineage (NCBI taxonomy): Eukaryota > Viridiplantae > Streptophyta > Magnoliopsida > Malpighiales > Violaceae > Viola > Viola odorata. The sequence goes on along the minus strand of OY829543.1, from coordinate 53,189,495 downwards.
AACAAAATTTAAAGTTAATTTTTTTTCTACCAATTCTAATCCACATGATGATCCTTCCTCAAAATAACACTATAGTATTTATTTATCTTTGAAAAAAGAGCATTGCTTCGTACTTCTTTAAGTTTATGAAACGACTATAAACTCGTGAGTCTTATTAATTTTTATTAATTTTTTTACAATTTGAATATACTTTCTTTTTGGGCTTTTAAAATAAAAACAAATTGCCAAATTTTTATTTTCTCTAAAATCAGGTTTTTTTTATTTAATAATTATTGGACTTAGAGGTAGGGGTGTCAATTGGACCTGGGACCCGAAGACCCAGACCCGATCCTGGGGTTTTGGGTCGGGACTGGGTCTAATTTTTAGACACAGATTTGGTCCGGTCTCGACGCGAAGATTGTCGGGTCTCATCGGGTACCTAAAAAACTTACTATTCCCTTCTTCTTTCTTCTCTCTTCAACACCAAATCCCTCACTGCCCATCACCAATTCACCCAAATCCGTCACCAACACCAATTTACCCAAATTCGTTACCAATTCACCCAAATCCATCACTAATTCACCAAATTCGTCACCTCTGCCGAAACCCACCACAAATTCATCACCAACACCAGGCACACAAACCCACACCACACAACCACCGAATCCTCCGTCTCCACCAATCGTCGTGGGCGTGGCCGGGATGCGGAGGGAAGAAAAGAAAAGAAAAAAAACAGAGCAAAAGAGAAGAAAGAAAAAGAAAAAGAAAAGGAAAAGAAATAAAAAAAGAGAGGAAAAAAGAAAGAAAGGAGGAGAATAGGGAAAGAGAAAAAATAGAAAGGAAAGAAAGAAAAGAAGAAAATAAAAGGAAGGAAAGAATTGTTCAGGAATGGAAAGAAGAAAAAGGAGAGAGGAGGTAAGAAAGAAACGAAGCCCAACCCAAGAAAAATAAATAAAAAATAATATTAAGTGGGGTCCGGGTCCCAAATTTGGGTCCATTTTTGGTCGGGACCGGGTCTGGTCCTGACCGCTTGTCTTCGGGTCTAGTCGGGTCCGGACCCGTAGACCCAAATTGACACCCCTACTTACATGCAAACGAAAAATGAAAAATCATGTTGGATTAGTGTATTGTATTATTGTGTGGTATTGTTATTAAATTAGATTGATTTTTTTATATATTAATTTGATTGAAATTTAAAGTTCAACCAAATTTGCAGGTATCCGCGGATATTCGCGGGTTATCCTCGGGTATAATTACTCTTCTTTTACTAGCTCCATATGGATGCGGGTGCGGGTATGAATTGCCCGCAATTTTGTGGGTACGGGTATGAATTACCCTCAAATTTGTAGGTGCGGGTATGGATAGTGTTTACCCGCTCTATACCCACCCAATTGTCATCCCTACTTTTAAGGGTCCAACTAACTAAACTTGAGGATTTGAAGAATATGATGTAACAAATAGAAAAAAAGGTCTTAATTTTATCTTTCCTTTCGTGGATATTTTTAGGATAACTTTTCGTCATAGTTTGAAAAACCAGATCGGACCGACCGGTTCAGTAGTAAAATTTTAAATTTTCGGTTCGATTAAACTATCTGACCGGACCTGCATACGAACCCAAAAAATTGGTTGACCCGATCGATTTTTATAAAATCAGGGACCCAGTCGACCCGCTATTGACCCGGCTGGGTCAATATCACCCAACCAAAACGACATTGTTTTGCATTTTTTACTTTTTTTTAAATATGAAAAATTTGATGGGCCGACCCATTATAGACATTGAATCAGCCGGTTCAATCCGGTTCAATTATTTAAGATTGAACGGTTCGATGTGTGAAAGGTTCAAAACAATCTAATGCATAGTTTTAAAAACCGGACCGACTTGATGGTCGGAACAGAAAAATCGTAACCCGAAGAGATTTTCGGTTCGGTTCAGCTATCTGACTGGATCTGCAATCGAACCAGAAAAACCGGTCGACCCTGTCGACCCACTCTCGACCCGGGTGGGTCGATGTCAAACCAAAACGACGTCGTTTTGTGTTTTTTAATTTTAATTTTTATTGTTATTATTTTTTTTTTCAATATGGAAAATTTGATGGGTCGGCCCATTATAGACACTGGTTCAATCCGGTTCAATTATCTAAGATTGAACGGTTCAATATGTGAACGACCCGGAACGATCCAACGGGTCATTCCGGTTGACCCCGGTTCAAATCGGTCCAACGGATAACTCCGGATCGGTTTTTAAAACTATAGTCTAATGGGTAAATCCGGTTGAACTATGAAATTTTTCGTTTCCAATTCACAAACCGATTTGGTTTTTAAAGCTATGCTTTTCGTGAATGTGATGCCATTTGTGGATGACAAAGGCTAGCCGTTCATCATTGTTGGTTCTGCATTACTTTTAAGTCAAAATCACTAGTAGTTTTAAGTCTTTTGTACTACTGAATTATGAGTAATTGTGTTTGTACTCAACCATTCTACTAAAAACTCCAGTACTTGTTCAGCTAGTATCACCATTGGTACGGTCAGTCAGGATTATCATGTTCGTGCTACTTAAATCCACTAATAATAATTACTATCGTCAAGTATTAAGCTCTCTATTTTTTTATTACTGTACATTAAAAAAGAAAGCCAGACTACTTATACATTGTATTCCTTCTTTCATAATTAAACATCGTTTACTATCTAAGCACGTTTATTAAGGAGGTTGGATGATCTAAAAAAAAATCGTATTTTTTTCTTGAACGTACGTTAAAAATTATGAAATGAGGGAGTAGTTTCCTTAAAGACCAAGACCCATTCTCCACGTTACTTTTGTAAGGTGGGCTGGTGCAGGAGACTTGGCACATAGACTTTTGTAAAGTCCTCTGGTTTAGATGTGGAAACTCTCGCATCGCCCGAAATGATCCCACCTTTTACACTTTTGGCCCAACCGATCCATGACTTGACTTTTGCACAGAGATTTCATATTTGTGAATGAGAGAAACCCCAAATTTCCAATTCTCATGACTTATGAGTTAAGACTATGAGAACGCTTACTGTTCTTCTGTATGAAAAAAACTTTATAGGGAGTAGAACACAAGTTTAATAGCCATTTGTGTTGGATAATCTTATTATTATTATTTTTTTTTTTCCATTCGCATAGGTGAGATTCGAACTGAGTTTTTACAGGTATTTTTATCACCAATAAGATAACTGCGTAGTCACTAATAATTTGTTTTCTTTTCCTTCCTCCTATGTTTTTTTGTTTTTTAATTAACCATAAATATTTAACTTGTGTTAGCCTTTCATGTTTTATTATAATTCCAAAGCCCACCATTTACAAAACGTTGTAATACCAGCTCATGTAATTGGCCTGAAACCGGGGGGCCATCGTCCTCTTATCATTATCATTGCGATGAGTCGATGACAACATAAGACGTCACATTTCCCCCCTCATTGAACCGAACGTACATGCTGATGCTACTATGCTACACCACAAAGTAAATAAGTATACCACTAGTCAATTAAGTAGGTTACCGTTACACACGTGTAACATTATTATTATTAGTATTATTCCGTTAACAATTCATTAATTAGTTGGAAAAAACACAGGTTATTTTAGTATACTATTGAACTTTCGTTTAAAGTTAAATACCTTTCTAAATAAATAAAAAGTCGATTTAGTATACGAACTTTACGAAAAATACAATCTTCTTTAATTTTTGTTAGTAATCCATAGCCTTTCATAGGTTAATATCGAGCTGCAAAATGAAAATGTGATTTTATACTCTTAAACAAATGAATCAAAGCGATGAAATCACATGCTCCTTAATTACATGGCAAAAGCAGCAAAGGTCTATTTCGAATTTTTTTAAATAATAATAATAAAAGAAGAAGAAGACAGCAGCAGGTCCCACTTGCTAAGAGCATCATCCAGGTAAGTCGGTTCAAGGAAGAAAATAAATAAAATAAAACAAATAAATTCCATTTTCCACAACCAGAAACTGCAAGCAATTCCACTTTTTCCCACTCCACTCCACTCCACTCCACTCATCCCTACCACTCTCCTTTCCTTCCTCTCTTCCTT